>CM055122.1:225206277-228036277 GCA_029206835.1 Rana muscosa
GGACCCCACACCGGGATGTGGCCGAGGCCGCTCCAATACGATAAGAGCGACTGGAGCACTGACTGGGGTTGAGGTGTGGTAGCGTGGAAGAGTGAGTGAGTGAGTGTGAAGGTGACAGGACCCAAATTGACCTAACCGCCCCACCGTTGATCCAGAGGAAGGCGAAAACCCCAGCCGAGCCTAGGCCAATTGCTACAGCAGGGGAGAAAATTGCTTCCTGATCCCCCGAGAGGCGACCGGGTGAACCCTGGATCAACTTCCTATGGTTAGTTGTGCCCCGATGAATTCTCATGTGTTTGATGAACTGGCAGGCACTCAAGGGTTTGATCGGGAAAGGTAGTAGGGGACAAGAGTTTGACTGTTCAGGTAGGAGTGACAGAAGGCGATCGAGTAAGGTTACTGCACACCAGAGATTGTTTGTTTTTAGAGTTAAATGTCTAACCCGGTGCCTGATCGCTGGGTTTTGGATAGTGCCAGGTGGAGGATGAAACGATCTTGGTAGCGAGCCAAGTGAGGTCTACGTAGAACTTGGCCGGCGGGGTAGCTGCGGGTGAACTCGCTAGGCCGCAAGAACCTGTGGTAGGCCGAGTCGAAGGCTGCTTGAATGACCAGGCTGGGGAGAAGGCCAAATGGGGAACTAGCGAGGGTAGTGGACATTAACTGGTGCTGAGGGCATAGTTGTCCTGTCCAGATATGACCCCCAGAGCTGAGTGGCTGCCACGATCTGGTATTGTTCGAACAGGGAGGAAGTCCAGGTAAACCCTGGGATTAGGAGCGTCTCTGGAAGCCATGGTCCTGCAAACCAATAGTGGCCAAAAATTGCAGCGAAGCCTGTGGAGGCTGCGGCATCTGTCACTACCAGCGTGATGGGGGCGATATTGATGGTATACTTTGATACTGTTTCACGTAGTAAGGAACTCCTCCCATAATGACAGGTCCGCTACTGCCGCGGTGTCTAAGTTAAGGATCTGAAGTTAAGGATCTGATCGGGGTCCTGTGTCTGGGAGAGGAAGACCAGGAGGCGTGATACAAAAAGATCGACCCTCGGGAATGATCCTTGCTGCAAATTGAGCATTCCCGGGAGAGACTGAAGCTGCTCCTTAGTACACCCCCGTGTACGGGTGAAGTCTTGGAGAACTGACCTGACGCGGGTCGGCTTTAGGGACGACAAACGTAGTGAAAGCTAGTTTGAGTGTTTAGCACGACAGAGAATAGGTGAGCAGCCAAGTTGCTACTGGAGATGAGTGACCGATTCGAGTCGGAATGCTTGCAGCGACTGCAATTAAGCCGCTTTATTGGAAAAATGAAAACAAAGTTAGCGGAAATTTTGAGTATGTAGGAACGACCGTGCGCAACATTGTACATGCAGATGGAGTGAGATGTAAAGGTTTATGCTTGATAACGGATGTAAGGCCAGGGATCTGAATTGTAAGTACCACTTTATTGGTATCACTGATGCGAATAGTTCGAATCGGGCTGAGGTGTGAGCACCGGTGGGGTTTGGTTTGTAAAGGATCTTAAACGTTGAGCCGGTGCTGGGACTGGACTCGGATCAGTCGGTGAAGTTTGTATTGCCGAGGATCCGAATCGTTGCGCCGATGATGCGACTAGATTTGGAACGGCTGTAGATGTAAGGTGATGAGGGAGCTCATGTTCCGGATCCGCGTCGTTGCACTGATGATATGACTAGACTCAGATCGGCTGATGGTGTTAGTGGTTGAAGGGGTTTGTGATTGCTGAGGATCTGAATCATAGGGCCGACGTTGCGACTAGATTCAGATCGGCTGTTGGCAAGTGCTTGGTACACATACTTTTTTTTTTCTTTTTTTATAGGTTTTTTTTTTTTTAGGGAAAATTACGTCCAACCTGGTGCAGGGTGGACCTACTTGACTGACCTGGAGGAGAAATGACAGGTGGTGAGGGGTTTGACTAGCTGATTTGAACACGACAGACTGCATCTGTTGTTTCATACACGCTGTTACACTCGGCACTGGTTTAGTGCCTTTTACATGTAAGTGCATTTATTTTTATTAAATATCCTTTTATATGCGGAGAACACTATGGTCTGCCTGTCTTTTATATATATATTTATATACACACCTCATTGGAGTCATTTGTGATCTGGTCCATCTGCTGTTGTCATCCAACTATCCCGGAGCTGCAATACATGCCTGAGACGTATATACCCATATGGGAAGGTATCTGTGACTCTCTATAACCAAAGGGTCCACTTTGGGAGGTGAGCGGCCATTCTTATTACTGGTGGAGGTCTCTCACTGTGTTCACATTATCTGCATGTTTCCGATTCTATAAATCACTCTAGAAGATCACTGGGATTGTCTTTTGATCTATGGACTTGTTCAGTGCTGTACTGCCTTTTTATATAAGTGAGCGGATCGGATGGTGGAGCGTGTCGGAGAAATTAGTGACAAAAGGCATGAATCGGTGCGCCGCAGGTGCGACTGACAACGACCGGGCTCTGAAGCATGTACTGAATTGAGGCCAACTACAACTGGGGCACACTTAAGACGAGCCTGCACACGAGAATGCAATTGGGTTCGGATCAGATGCATGACAGTGAAACGAGTGACAGAAATTTCCCATGACAGACACGAATCGGTGCTGCGCTGTGCGAGGAACAGCAAGCGAACTCTGGAGCATGTACTGAAAAGGGGCCAACAGCGACTGGGGCACGCTTGAGACGAAGCTGCACCTAAGGATGGGCGTAGATCCGAATCAGATGTGTTACAGTGGAACGAGTGACAAAAATGTCCCATGACAGAGGCATGAATCAGTGCGCCGCAGGTGCGACTGACAACGACCGGGCTCTGGAGCATGTACTGAAATGAGGCCAACAACAACTGGGGCACGCTTAAGACAAGTCTGCACACGAAAATGCACGTGGATTTAAATCAGATGCGCGATAGTGAAATGAGTGACAGAAACTTCCCATGACAGAGACTTGAATCGGTGCGGCGTTGTGCGTTTAACAGCAAGCGAACTCTGGAGCATGTACTGAAATGGGGCCAACAACGACTGGGGCACGCTTGAGACGAAGCTGCACCCAAGGATGCACGTGGATTAAAATCAGATGTGTTACAGTGCAATGAGTGACAAAAATGTCCCATGACAGAGGCATGAATCGGTGCGCCGCAGATGCGACTGACAACGACCAGGCTCTGGGGCATGTACTGAGATGAGGCCAGCAATTGGGGCACGCTTGGCGAACCTGCACACGAAAATGCGCGTGGATTCAAATCAGATGCGTGGCTGTGACATGAGTGACAGAAATTTTCCATGACAGAGGCATGAATCGTGCTGCGCTGTGCGACTATCAGCAAGCAAACTCTGGAGCATGTACTGAAATGAGGCCAGCAACTGGGACATGTATGGGACGAACCTGCACATAAGAATGCGCGTGGATTCAACTCAGATGCGTGATGGTGACGTGAATGACAGAATTCTCCCATGATCTAGGCATGAGACGGTGCGCCGCATGTGCGGCTGACAACGAGCAAACTCTGGAGCATGTACTAAAATGAGGCCAGCAACTAGGGCCCGCCGGGGCGAATCGGTGCATTGTGGATGCGACTTGGATTCATATCAGAATGATGCAGAGGAAATCAGTATCGATGCAAGACAAATCAGTAGCTATGTGCAGGGTTTCATGAGGAGAGAGAAGGGTGTGCGAGATGAGACAAGTGAAATTACTATCAGTGGAATGAGATGACAAACTAGCGGGGACGAACCAGTGAGTAGGGATGAGCCGAACACCCCCGGGTTCGGTTCGCACCAGAACCTTCGAACGGACCGAAAGTTCGCGCGAATTTTCGAACCCTATTCGTTATAATGGACGCGAACGTTCGAAATCAAAATTGCTAATTACAATGGCCAATATGCATGTTAATGTCATAAAACAGGTTTGGGGACCCGGGTCCTGCCCCAGGGGACATATATCAATGCAAAAAGAAATTTTAAAAACTAAAGTTTTTTCGGGAGCAGTCATTTTAATGATGCATAAAGTGAAAAAAAAAAAAGTGAAATTTTCCTTTAAATATGGTACCTGGGGGGTGTCTAAAGTATGCCTGTGAAGTGGCATGTGTTTCCCGTGTTTAGAACTGTCCTTGCACAAAATGACATTTGTAAAGGAAAAAAAGAAGCCATTTAAAACCACTTGCGGCTTTAATGTCATGTCTTGTCCTGGCCGCCATATGGCTGAAAATCCTTGAGAAAAATGGCATGGCTACCCCATCACCCCCCCCCCCCCCACCCCAGCCCCTTTGGGTCTTGTATGGATACTAAGGGGGACCCCGCACCCAAAATAAAACCCTATACCTACAACCCTATATACTCTGAACAGCAGTATATAGGTGGTGCAAACAAGACATGGACTGTAGGTTTGTTCTTAAGTAGAATCTGAACAGGTACATTATGAAGTGTAGCTACATCCCAAAAAAATCAATTTTTAAGCTTTTTGGAGAACATAGGGAGGGGTTATCACCCCTGTAACATTTGCTGTCTTTGCACATCTGTTCAGAACATGTCACCTCACTTTCCGTCCCAATGACAAATGTTTTTGGAAAAGTGGGGTTTTAATTGAAACAAGGATTGGTGATAAAGCATCAGTAGAGAGGAGATACCTTTTTCCCAAATTAAATCTAACAGGATAGAATTTTCCTTCCTAGGGGTAGATTTCCTCTCACTTCCTGTTTTCTCTTGCCGTTTGCAAGTAGGAGTCGTTTGTAAGTTGGATGTTTGAAAGTAGGGGCCTGCCGTATATACTCTGCAGAAATTTGCCCTATTAGATGTTGGTGTAGCCACAAGACTGGTGGGCACAGGAATGGGCCCTGCTGTGAGTTAATAGATCAAGATTTGTACTTGCATGCACCTGTTGAACCGGGCAGAAAAATTGGGCCTTTGGTGGTGGTGGTGGTGGTGGTGGACGGTGTTGCCACAAGACTGTAAGCCCTCACAGTTACTCTTGGTGGGTGCAGGAATGGGCCCTGCTGTGAGTTATTAGATCAAGATTTGTAATTGCATGCACCTGTTGAACAGGGCAGAAAAATTGGGCCTTTGGTGGTGGTGGTGGTGGTGGACGGTGTTGCCACAAGACTGTAGGCCCTCATAGTTACTCTTGGTGGGCGCAGGAATGGGCCCTGCTGTGAACTATTAGATCAAGATTTGTAATTACACGCCCCTGTTAAACAGGGGCTGAAAAATTGTGCCTTAGGCATTGGTGCTGGTGCCACAACACTGCAACCCCTCACAGATACTGTACTTGGAGCACAGCAGTCACACCTGTTGCGAAGCATCTTTTTAAAAAATTGTAATTATACGCCCCTGTTATACAGGGGCTGAAAAATTGTGCCTTAGGCACTGGTGCTGGTGCCACAACACTGCAACCCCTCACAGATACTGTACTCTGAGCACAGCAATGAGACCTGTTGCAAAGCATTGCCTAAAAATTGTAATTACACGCCCCAACAGGGGCTGAAAAATTGTGCCTTAGGCACTGGTGCTGGTGCCACAACACTGCAACCCCTCACAGATACTGTACTCTGAGCACAGCAGTCAGACCTGTTGCGAAGCATCTTTTTAAAAAATTGTAATTACACGCCCCTATTATACAGGGGCTGAAAAATTGTGCCTTAGGCACTGGTGTGGTGGCATGGATCATTGAGGAGGAGGAAGAGGATAGTCAGTGAACATAACAGAACAGTCACTCAGCATCAGCATAGGCAGTCTTGAAGGGATGTGACATTATAAATTATTCCGTTATATCCGCTTCAGGTGTCTGGTAGCTGGTGGTGATCCAAGACTGATTCATTTTTATGAAGGTCAGTCGATCAACCGAGTCGGTGGACAGGCGCACCCTATGATCGGTGACAAATCCTCCAGCAGCACTGAATGTGCGTTCGGAAAGAACGCTGGATGCAGGACAGGCCAGTAGCTCAATTGCATACTGTGCAAGCTCTGGCCAGTGATCCATCCTCAGGACCCAGTAAGCCAGAGGATTTTCGGTGGGAAAGGTGTCCAAGTCTGACCTTGCCCCTAGGTATTCCTGCACCATGTATATCAGACGCTGGCGATGGTTGCTGGAACCGATCATACCTTGGGGCTGCGGACTAAAAAATTGTCTGAACGCATCGGTCAGACGTCCACCTTCCCCACCGCTCCTTCTGCTACTGACCGAAGCCTCAGCAACTCGTCGTCCAGGACCAGGAGTTTGTAACCTCCCAGTTTCTGGGAACGCGTTGCACAGACCTTTCTGCAAGGCCTCCCTGAGATGTCTCATCCTCTGCTCCCTCTGCGACGGCAAGATAAGGTCCGCAACCTTACCCTTGTACCGTGGATCAAGGAGAGTGGCCAGCCAGTAATGGTCACTCTCCTTGATCCGAAGAACACGAGGATCCTTCCGCAGGCTTTGCAGGATCAGGGAGGCCATGCAGCGTAGGTTAGCTGAGGCATTCGGTCCGGAGTCTTCTGGGTCACTGAGGATGACATGATCGCCAGCCACCTCCTCCCAGCCACGTACAAGTCCACTGGTTTGTTGGGACTGTACATCATCCCTAAAAGACTGCTGCTGCTGATGCTGAGTGCCAGGCTCCACCTCCATGCTCACACAATCCTCCTCCTCCTCCTCCTCCTCTTCCTGTGTGATGGGTGGGACAGAAGGAACATTGTCTGGATAAAGGGGGCCTTGAGAGACAAGGAAGTCCTCCTCTTCCTGCCTCTGTTCTGCCTCAAGTGCCCTGTCCATTATCCCACGCAGCGTATGCTCCAACAGGTGGACAAGAGGTACAGTGTCACTGATGCATGCACTGTCACTGCTCACCATCCTCGTGGCCTCCTCAAATGGTGAGAGGACAGTGCATGCATCCCTGATCATGCTCCACTGGCGTGGGGAAAAAAAGCCAAGCTCCCCTGACCCTGTCCTGGTGCCGTAGTCGCAAAGGTACTCATTGATGGCCCTCTGCTGCGTGTGCAGTCGCTGCAGCATGGCCAACGTTGAGTTCCACCTGGTGGGCATGTCACATATTAGGCGGTTCTTGGGCAGGTTCAGCTCCTTTTGCAGCTCAGTCAGCCGAGCACTGGCATTATAAGATCGGCGGAAATGCACACAGACTTTCCTGGCCTGCCTCAGGACATCCTGTAAGCCTGGGAACCTGCCCAAGAACCGCTGCACCACCAGGTTGAGGACGTGAGCCATACAGGGCACATGGGTGAGCTGCCCCTGTCGCAGGGCGGAGAGGAGGTTGGTGCCATTATCAGAAACGACCATTCCTGGCTTAAGCTGGCGTGGCGTCAACCACCTCTCGGCCTGCCCCTGCAGAGCTGCCAGAACCTCTGGCCCAGTGTGGCTCCTGTCCCCCAAACACACCAGCGCAAGCACGGCATGGCATCTTTTTGCCTGCGTACTCGCGTAGCCCCTTGTACGCCTACAGAGCACCGCTGGTTCCGAGGACAGAGCACTCGAAGAGGACATGGAGGAAGAAGAAGAGGAGGGGGTGGAGGAGAGAGGTGTGTCACAACCAGTAGTAGCATTTTGGAGGCGTGGTGGCGGAACAACCTCCAACACTACTGCACCTTGTCCTGCATCCCTCCCAGCTGCCAATAGAGTGACCCAATGGGCCGTGAAAGAAAGATAACGTCCCTGTCCATGCCTGCTGGACCATGAGTCAGCGGTAATATGCACCTTACCGCTGACCGCCCTGTCCAGCGAGGCATGGACATTGCCTTCCACATGCCAGTAGAGAGACGGAATCGCCTTCCGTGAGAAAAAGTGGCGTTTGGGAACCTGCCACTGAGGAACCGCACATTGAACAAACTCACGGAAGGGGGCCGAGTCTATCAACTGAAAAGGCAGCAGTTGAAGTGCTAGCAATTTAGCCAAGCTAGCATTCAACCGCTGGGCATGTGGATGGCTGGGAGTATACTTCTTTCGACGGTCCAGCAGCTGGGGCAGGGAAATTTGCCTGCTACAATCGGACGTCGGTGTACTGCAAGTACTTGGTTGTGACACACCTAATTCTACACCTTCAGTCCTCTCAGAGCAGCTTTCAGAGAGGACTGAAGATATAGTGGGGATGGAGATCCCAGCTGATGAGGAGCAAGGAGAGGTCCGCTTTGTTCTTTGGTGTGGGTCTTTTATGTGTGCTTGCCAACGAGCTGCATGGCAGGTCGACATATGTCTGCTCATGCTTGTGGTGCCCAAGCGGCTGATGTTTTGGCCACGCGAGATACGCTTGAGACAAATATTGCAAATAGCAGTGGTGCGATCTGATGCACTCGTCTCAAAAAAGGCCCACACCAAAGAACTTTTGTGATAACGTGCAGAGGCAGCGCCCTGCACAGGCGGAGCCCTGCGGTGTGGTACAGTTGCTGTGCTGGCCTCTAGCTGGCCTCCAGGGGGCATCCTGCCTCGTTGGACATGTGACGCTGCATCCTCCTCCTCCTCCTCCTCTCTCCCTTCAGGCACCCACGTGGAGTCAGTGACCTCATCATCCCCTCCCTCTTCACCACTAGAGCAAACCTGGCAGTAAGCTGCAGCTGGTGGAACACTACTGCCAGATTGCTGTCCTTCAGCATCCCCTCTCTCTGCGCGCACACTACTGACTTCCTCAAGCTGGGTATCATCATCCGAGCCTTCGAATCGTTGGGCATCCTCCTGGAGCATGTACCCAACACTGTGCTCAAACAGTTCGGGGGACTCCTCAGGAGGACATGGTGGGTCTAGGGAAGGGGTGGCTGATGATGCCATTGAGTACGCGTTGGCAGCTGCTCTGCCAGTACCCTGAGCCTGGGTGAGAGAGGATGAGGAGGATGAGGAGGGCTTGGTCATCCATTCTACCAAGCCTTCGGCATGATGCGGCTCCACATGTCCAGCTGCCAAAAACAAAGACAAGCGTGTCCCATGGCCACGTGCTGATGACGATGCACGACCACGTCCACGGCCAGCACTGTTGTCTCTAGAAACAGAGCCTGCCTGCCCTGTGTTCTTGCCTCGGCACGCTCTGCCTCTCCTTGGCGGTCTTCCAGCCATTGTAGTCGGTAGTGTATATAGTATAAAAAATAGAACTCCTATGTGTGCTCACAACACACTGTAGGTCCTATGGGTGCTGACACTAACACACTATAGGTACTATGTGTGCTGCTGACAAGAAAATATAGGAGCTCTGTTTGCTGCCACTAACACACTAGAAGTCCTATTGGTGCTTCTGAGATGAAAATATAGGAGCTCTGTGTGATGCCACTAACACACTAGAAGTCCTATGGGTGCTGCTGAGAAGAAAATATAGGAGCTCTGTGTGATGCCACTAACACACTAGAAGTCCTATGGGTGCTGCTGAGAAGAAAATATAGGAGCTCTGTTTGCTGCCACTAACACACTAGAAGTCCTATGGGTGCTGCTGAGAAGAAAATATAGGAGCTCTGTGTGATGCCACTAACACACTAGAAGTCCTATGGGTGCTTCTGAGATGAAAATATAGGAGCTCTGTGTGATGCCACTAACACACTAGAAGTCCTATGGGTGCTGCTGAGAAGAAAATATAGGAACTCTGTGTGATACCACTAACACACTAGAAGTCCTATGGGTGCTTCTGAGAAGAAAATATAGGAGCTCTGTTTGCTGCCACTAACACACTAGAAGTCCTATGGGTGCTGCTGAGAAGAAAATATAGGAGCTCTGTGTGATGCCACTAACACACTAGAAGTCCTATGGGTGCTGCTGAGAAGAAAATATAGGAGCTATGTGTGATGCCACTAACACACTAGAAGTCCTATGGGTGCTTCTGAGATGAAAATATAGGAGCTCTGTGTGATGCCACTAACACACTAGAAGTCCTATGGGTGCTTCTGAGATGAAAATATAGGAGCTCTGTTTGCTGCCACTAACACACTAGAAGTCCTATGGGTGCTGCTGAGAAGAAAATATAGGAGCTCTGTGTGATGCCACTAACACACTAGAAGTCCTATGGGTGCTTCTGAGATGAAAATATAGGAGCTCTGTGTGATGCCACTAACACACTAGAAGTCCTATGGGTGCTGCTGAGAAGAAAATATAGGAGCTCTGTTTGCTGCCACTAACACACTAGAAGTCCTATGGGTGCTGCTGAGAAGAAAATATAGGAGCTCTGTGTGATGCCACTAACACACTAGAATTCCTATGGGTGCTTCTGAGATGAAAATATAGGAGCTCTGTGTGATGCCACTAACACACTAGAAGTCCTATGGGTGCTGCTGAGAAGAAAATATAGGAGCTCTGTGTGATGCCACTAACACACTAGAAGTCCTATGGGTGCTTCTGAGATGAAAATATAGGAACTCTGTGTGATGCCACTAACACACTAGAAGTCCTATGGGTGCTGCTGAGAAGAAAATATAGGAGCTCTGTTTGCTGCCACTAACACACTAGAAGTCCTATGGGTGCTTCTGAGAAGAAAATATAGGAGCTCTGTGTGATGCCACTAACACACTAGAAGTCCTATGGGTGCTTCTGAGATGAAAATATAGGAACTCTGTGTGATGCCACTAACACATTAGAAGTCCTATGGGTGCTGCTAAGAAGAAAATATAGGAGCTCTGTTTGCTGCCACTAACACACTAGAAGTCCTATGGGTGCTTCTGAGAAGAAAATATAGGAGCTCTGTGTGATGCCACTAACACACTAGAAGTCCTATGGGTGCTTCTGAGATGAAAATATAGGAACTCTGTGTGATGCCACTAACACATTAGAAGTCCTATGGGTGCTGCTGAGAAGAAAATATAGGAGCTCTGTTTGCTGCCACTAACACACTAGAAGTCCTATGGGTGCTGCTGAGAAGAAAATATAGGAGCTCTGTGTGATGCCACTAACACACTAGAAGTCCTATGGGTGCTGCTGAGAAGAAAATATAGGAGCTCTGTTTGCTGCCACTAACACACTAGAAGTCCTATGGGTGCTTCTGAGATGAAAATATAGGAGCTCTGTGTGATGCCACTAACACACTAGAAGTCCTATGGGTGCTGCTGAGAAGAAAATATAGGAGCTCTGTTTGCTGCCACTAACACACTAGAAGTCCTATGGGTGCTGCTGAGAAGAAAATATAGGAGCTCTGTGTGATGCCACTAACACACTAGAAGTCCTATGGGTGCTGCTGAGAAGAAAATATAGGAGCTCTGTGTGATGCCACTAACACACTAGAAGTCCTATGGGTGCTTCTGAGATGAAAATATAGGAGCTCTGTGTGATGCCACTAACACACTAGAAGTCCTATGGGTGCTTCTGAGATGAAAATATAGGAGCTCTGTGTGATGCCACTAACACACTAGAAGTCCTATGGGTGCTTCTGAGATGAAAATATAGGAGCTCTGTGTGATGCCACTAACACACTAGAAGTCCTATGGGTGCTGCTGAGAAGAAAATATAGGAGCTCTGTTTGCTGCCACTAACACACTAGAAGTCCTATGGGTGCTTCTGAGATGAAAATATAGGAGCTCTGTGTGATGCCACTAACACACTAGAAGTCCTATGGGTGCTGCTGAGAAGAAAATATAGGAGCTCTGCTGCCACTAACACACTAGAAGTCCTATGGGTGCTGCTGAGAAGAAAATATAGGAGCTCTGTTTGCTGCCACTAACACACTAGAAGTCCTATGGGTGCTGCTGAGAAGAAAATATAGGAGCTCTGTGTGATGCCACTAACACACTAGAAGTCCTATGGGTGCTTCTGAGATGAAAATATAGGAGCTCTGTGTGATGCCACTAACACACTAGAAGTCCTATGGGAGCTGCTGAGAAGAAAATATAGGAGCTCTGTGTGATGCCACTAACACACTAGAAGTCCTATGGGTGCTTCTGAGATGAAAATATAGGAACTCTGTGTGATGCCACTAACACACTAGAAGTCCTATGGGTGCTGCTGAGAAGAAAATATAGGAGCTCTGTTTGCTGCCACTAACACACTAGAAGTCCTATGGGTGCTTCTGAGAAGAAAATATAGGAGCTCTGTTTGCTGCCACTAACACACTAGAAGTCCTATGGGTGCTGCTGAGAAGAAAATATAGGAGCTCTGTGTGATGCCACTAACACACTAGAAGTCCTATGGGTGCTGCTGAGAAGAAAATATAGGAGCTCTGTTTGCTGCCACTAACACACTAGAAGTCCTATGGGTGCTGCTGAGCAGAAAATATAGGAGCTCTGTGTGATGCCACTAACACACTAGAAGTCCTATGGGTGCTTCTGAGAAGAAAATATAGGAGCTCTGTGTGATGCCACTAACACACTAGAAGTCCTATGGGTGCTGCTGAGAAGAAAATATAGGAGCTCTGTTTGCTGCCACTAACACACTAGAAGTCCTATGGGTGCTGCTGAGAAGAAAATATAGGAGCTCTGTTTGCTGCCACTAACACACTAGAAGTCCTATGGGTGCTGTTGGGGTGCAATGCTGTGCTAACAGCACTGCGGTTGGTCCTACTGCAATACTGTACTAACAGTAAGCACGCACCAGACTAATCCCCAGCAGCAGCTAATAACACGCTAACTGTGCAATCAGCAGCAATGAACGATCAATGACTTAGGTAGCAATGGTTTAGCAAAGAAATAGCCAATGGTTTAGCAAAGAAGAGCAAATCTTTCAGTATCAAGCAAAGACAGAATCAGCAGACTGATCTCTCCTAAAGCCGGAACTCATGTGACCGGGGCCGATGGCGTGGCGGCCTTTTAAATGGTGGGGCATGTACTAAAGCCCCTGAGCTGTAATTGGCTACAGGCGTCCTGCCTGTAGCCAATTATTGCTCTCCGAGTTTCGGGCGCTGTGATTGGCCAAGCATGCGGGGTCACAGTGCATGCTTGGCCAATCATCAGCCAGCAATGCACTGCGCCGGCCGCGCCGGCCGCAATGCATTGCGGGGCCGCTCGCATCACACGAATGTGATGCGAACGGCCCAAATAGTTCTGGGCTCGACGAGCGAGCGAACGCCCGGTGCTCGATTCGAACATGGGTTCGAATCGAGCACCGGGCCCATCCCTACCAGTGAGTCGCTGATGTGACTAGATTCGACCGGAGGGTAATGCAAAGTAAAATAACTGTAATGATAGACAGTGCATTCTAAGTGACATAAGCCCACTACTTGGCGTAAAACGACAAGAAAGAGAGAGGAAAAAAAAAAAACAAAAAAAAAAAAAACACAAAACTAAACTGATAAACAGCTCTGCGTTTGTGTTCACGAATTGCACGACAAGACTGTGGTCTTGCACGAGGCTGAAATAAGGCCGCATATGGAGACTTGACTAATGACTCGCAAGTTCCACAGCGGGGTTTTGATGACATGGTTTACCTGGCAAACAGTGCGTTAAGCAAAGAAATTGCACGAATCCTACCTGTGACAGTTTGAAAACTTGATGTACGAAAAGCATGGTGGGTGTCCAAGACATCCAAAAAGTGTGGTGTTGCGTCATGCATGATGCACAAAAAATTACTTTGGTTTGGTAAACGAGTGAGAGGAAAAAACGTGACAAACAATACGCAAGTTCCGCTGCGGGAACTAAAACAGACGGCATGAAGGCAAACAACAAATGGCAACGATGGAAAGTATGCAACGTATGTGACCCGAATCAGTTCGTAAATATACGAAAGGAATCCGATACGAATCGATAGTGAGGAGTATAGAATTAATGTAATGCAAATTGGTTGTATAGTGTATGCCGCCCTTTACTCTAAAACTGAACACCAATCAATCACCCCTCCCCCAGGCTAACCAGTGCAGAGAGGCAGCAGGTGGGACTAATTAGAGTCTCCCTTTTTTTTTTTCCCAACTGGAAGAGACGTCAACCTTATGGACAGTGAATCTTTACGTCCAGTGAAACCTACGGCGAGTGATATCGGACAATGACCGAAAGCGACTCGGAGGTTTGGATTTATAAATGAATCGTATGTATGGGACAGACAATAACTCAGAAGCAGACTTTTAAAGAAAGGAATGCAGGACAGGAAGCATTACTAATTGCAAGATTGTACCTGACGCAAAAGATTCGAAAAGTACCTGCGATAGTGAGCGGGAACCGCCGACGAAGACCACGAACGAAGACGCCGAAATGCCCTGCGATCGAAACGCCAGGACTCACAAACATGAGGTGAGCTGGTAAGAGTCGGCCCAGTGAGATCCATTATCACTCACAGGAAACCAACGAAGACTGCAGGTGAGTGGGCTGGTTAAATAGCCCCCCGGGCTCCTCCCATAAATTCAGGCCAGCATACTGGCCTTCTAACATATATATATATATATATATATATATATATATATATAGATAAACATCATGTTCCAAAAATGGATAAGAAATGCAGAAAAACATTTAATAATATAGTGCCCATATGTAGTATGGAGAACAGTGTACTAGGAGTGCCACTCACAGATCAGAGAGAGCCCTCAGATAGCACATGGCATGTTACATATCTGAGGGCTCTCTCTGATCTGTGAGTGGCACTCCTAGTACACTGTTCTTCATACTACATATGGGCACTATATTATTAAATGTTTTTCTGCATTTCTTATCCGTTTTTGGAACATGATGTTTCCCTCCTCTCTCTTCTACACAGAATCCCTCTGCTTACAGTCAAGAAATAGGGTCCTGAGGAAGCATTAATCGAAACGTCGACCTCTTTGACCCAGCAGTAATAGGGATCTAATATGTTATATAAATTATGTGGTTATATCAATGAGAGCTCCAACTTTCTTGTTTTTATCTTGTATTCATTTTTAGAATTTCTTTTTGTAATATATTTGTAATAAATTGAATTTCGGAAAATGATGTAGTGTTCCTTTTCTGGTACCTGTAAAGTCCGCTCAAAATGTCCTATATCTTTTAAACAGTCTATATATGAATGTGGCACCCCCTGAGCTTTTTCTTCCTTAACCACTTCAATACCGGGCATTTTCGACCCCTTCCTGCCCAGGTAAATTTTCAGCTTTCAGCACTGTCACGCTTTGAATGACACTTGCGCGGTCATGCGACGTTGCGCCCAAACAAAATTGACGTCATTTTTTTCCCACAAATAGAGCTTTATTTTGGTGGTATTTGATCATCTCTGCGGTTTTTATTTTTTGCGCTATAAACAAAAAAAAGAGTGACAATTTTGAAAAAAAACAAACAATATTTTTTACTTTTTGCTATAATAAAACCCCAATTTTTTTTTTCCTCAGATTAGGCCGATACGTATTCTTCTACATGTCTTTGGTAAAAAAAATAGCAATAAGCGTTTATTGATTGGTTTGCGCAAAAGTTATAGCGCCTACAAAATAGGAGATGGATTTATGACATTTATTTTTATTATTTTTTTTTTTACTAGTAATGGCGGCGATCTGCGATTTTTGTCAAGACTGCGATATTGCGGCGGACACATCGGACACTTTTGACACTATTTTGGGACCATTCACATTTATACAGCGAACAGTGCTATAAATATGCATTGATTACTGTATAAATGTGACTGGAAGGGAAGGGGTTAACACTAGGGGGCGATCAAGGGGTTAAATGTGTTCCCAGGGAGTGATTCTAACTGTGGGGGGAGGGAACTCACAAGGGGAGGAGACCGATCTGTGTCCCTATGTACAAGGTCTCCTCTCCCTGACAGGACAAGGATCTCTGTGTTTACACACAGAGATCCACGTCCCTGGCTCTGTGACGATCAATCGTGGGTGCCCAGCGGACATCGCGGCCGCCGGGCACGCGCATCAGGTCCCCAGTGACGCGGCGAACGTGACGTGGTTCACACAGCGGGAATACCAGGACACCATATGACGGCCGCCCGGAGGGACGAAAGGTTCCTGCGGCCGTCATATGAATATGGCCCGGGCAGGAAGTGGTTAAAGAGGGATTCCCCCCGCAATTTTTTTTTTTTAAAGTCAGCAGCTACAAACACTGTAGCTGCTGACTTTTAATAAGGACAAGTACCTGTCAGCCCCCCCGAGGCCGATCCCTCGATCCTGGCAGCTCCCGGCGCCGCCATCCTCAGTAAGGGAAACAGGCAGTGAAGCCGTGCGGCTTCACTGCCCGTTTCCTACTGCGCATGCGCGAGACGCGTGGCGCTTTGTGAATGGGCTGGCTGCTCTCTGGAATACACACAGTTCCCAGAAGGCAGCGCGCCCCATTCACCAGAAGACACCACGAGTAGGAAGGAGGAAGAAGACCTGCCGCGGACGATGAAGAGGCAGATTATGGACTTCCGCATAGCAACTGCTATTTCTGGTAAGTAAAAAAAATGGTTTTTTTCTATTTTTGTTTTTCTATTTTTTGGGGGATTTTTGGTAAAAAAAAAAAAAATTCAGGGTGGAACTCCACTTTAAATTTAATTCAAACTTGATTAAACTAAAGAGAAGGGAGCTTTTATACTTTATACTGCTGAACTTATTTTTTTAATGATACACAATGATACTGTAAATCAGTGTAATCATCAAACGTTTGAAAGCAACTCACTGTAGTCAACCAAATACTAAAGACAAAAGGTCTGCAAAATATTAAACATGCAATAGTTCCATATAAAACACAATGGCAAGGAGAAACTTTAGCTTTTAGATGTGTCCAAAGGCATATTTATCTTGAGTGCAGCCTTTCAGCCATGGCACAGTTGTTTACTGCAGATAGTACAGAAAAATACACTTTAATTCTGCAAATGGCTTTTAGTAACTGTGTATTTTGGCGTGTGTCTCTTCCTTAGCAGTACATATAAATGGGGTTTGTGCTGCATTTGGTGGTGGTCAGTGTTTGGTTTTAAGATGAAATAGATAAATGCTCAAGACATTTCATGTGTCATCCTAACCTTGCTTGTAATGGTCTGTCATCAGCAGTTTGCGATTCAATGCACTGGAGTGCAGGTAAGTACTCAGATAAACTGTAGGAGACGGAAAGCTGAGCACATAATGACCATCTCTAGCTTATTGCTGTGTGGTCAAGAATAACAGTCGACCTAGGAACAAAAGACATAAATTGATTTGTTGACCTGGGGACATCTACCGCCATTACCCTGTTCTGTAGTTTTCCTATGTACAGTACAGAGCTGTACTTTTTGTCTCTTCCAGATTCTAGCTGTCTTGTTTCTTTTTGTGTAGGTTACAGTGACACTCCCTGTTGTGGTCAAACAGTACTACAGTACTTGTTGTAACTGTGTGTAGCCCTTCTATTCATTTCCAGCGCCATAAAATTATTTGTCACATGTCATTAGAATGGATGATCATTTATTCATCACTTCAATACTGGGCACTTTTACCCCCTTCCTGCCCAGGCCAATTTTCAGCTTTCAGCACTGTCACACTTTGAATGACATTTGCACGGTCATGCAGCACTGTACCAATAAGAAACGTCAAATATTTTTCAAACGAATAGAGTTTTCTTTCAGTGGTATTCAAGAGTCCACAATCTATGGTATATATACTGTATATACAGTATATCACAAAAGTGAGTACACCCCTCACATTTTTGTAAATATTTTATTATATCTTTTCATGTGACAACACTGAAGAAATGACACTTTGCTACAATGTAAAGTAGTGAGTGTACAGCTTGTATAACAGTGTAAATTTGTTGTCCCCTCAAAATAACTCAACACACAGCCATTAATGTCAAAACCGCTGGCAACAAAAGTGTGTTCACCCCTAAGTGAAAATGTCCAAATTGGGCCCAATTAGCCATTTTGCCTCCCCGGTGTCATGTGACTTGTTAATGTTACAAGGTCTCAGGTGTGAATGGGGAGCAGGTGTGTTAAATTTAGTGTTATCGCTCTCACTCTCTCATACTGGTCACTGGAAGTTCAACATGCCACCTCACAGCAAAGAACTCTCTGAGGATCTGAAAAAAAATTGTTGCTCTACATAAAGATGGCCTAGGCCAGCCGTCACTAAATGGCGTCCCGCGGTCCGAGTCCGGACCGAGTGACGCTTCTGCCCGGACCGCCAGTATAATTAGAATAGTCAGCAAGCGTTGGTTTGCTGGGACCGCGGGTTTCCCCAGCAACCAGTGACGCTGCGTGCGTCCGCCCCCTGCTCCTCACCACGGGTCTCGGAGTTGACAGAAGACCAGCTCGCACTCATGGGTCGCGAGTAGGGGCGTGACGTCACATGCGTGCCCGCCGTCTGCTGCTCGTGGTTCCCGGGTCTACTCCTTGCTCTCCTTGCGAGTAGGGGCGTGACGTCACGTGCGTGCCCCGCCCCCCTGCTGCTCGCGGTTCCCGGGTCCACTTCTGCCTCTCCTTGCGAGTAGGGGGTGTGACGTCACGTGCGCGCCCCGCCCCCCTGCTACTCGTGGTTCCTGGGTCCTGGCTCTCCTTATTTCACAGCTTCCGCCCCTTCGGTATTTCAGTTGTGCCCTCCTGCATTCAAGATATGTGGGCCACATGTTAATTGGTGATCACTAATGGGCATATTTTTATTGTGCACACTGCTGGGCATATGTTGTTAAAGGTCACGCTGATGGGCACCCTTTTTTATGTTAAGGGGCACTCTGATGGACACATTTTATTTTAAGGAGCACGCTGATGGGTATAATTTTAATGTGCACACTGATAGGCATATTTTGTTATTGGGCACACTGATGGACACATTTTGTTGCCCCTTAACATAAAATGTGCCCATCAGCGTGCACATTAAAAATATACCCATCAGCGTGCCCCATAAAAAAAAATGTGTCCATTAGAGTGCCCCTTAACATAAAAGGTGCCCATCAGCGTGACCCTTATTTTATGTTAAGGGGCACTCTGATGGGCATATTTTATTTTAAGAGCAACACTGATGGGCACATTTTGTATTAGGGGCACTCTGATGGGCAGATTTTATGCTAAGGGGCACGTTTTGTTGTGCCCATCAGAGTGCCCCTTAATATAAAATGTGCCCATCAGGGTGCCCCTTAACATAAAGTTTGCCCATCAGAGTGTCCCTTAATATAATGGGCACATTTTATGTTAAGGGGCACACTGTTGGACATATTTTATGTTAAGGGGCACTCTGATGTGCAAATTTTATGTTAAGGGGGACTCTGATGGGCAAATTTTATGTTAAGGGGCACGTTGTTGGACATATTTTATGTTAAGGGACACTCTGATGGGCAAATTTTATGTTAATGGAGACTCTGATGGGCAAATTTTATGTTAAGGGACACGCTGTTGGACATATTTTATGTTAAGGGGCACTCTGATAGGCAAATTTTATGTTAAGGGGCACGTTTTGTTGTGCCCATCAGAGTGCCCCTTAATATAAAATGTGCCCATCAGGCTGCCCCTTAACATAAAATTTGCCCATTAGAGTGTCCCTTAATATAAAATTTTATGTTAAGGGGCACGCTGATGGGCACTTTTTATGTTAAGGGGGACTCTGATGGAGACATCTGATGTAAGGAGGCACTTTGACGGGAATGCCTGATATAAATGAGCGCTGTGATGGGGACCCCTGATGTAAAGGGGCACTGTGATGGGGACACCTGATGTAAATGAGCGCTGTGATGGGGACCCCTGATGTAAAGGGGCACTGTGATGGGGACATCTAATGTAAATGAGAGCTGTGATGGGGACCTCTGATGTAAAGGGGCACTGCGATGGGGACACCTGATGTAAATTAGCGCGGTGATGGGGACCCCTGATTTAAAGGGGTGCTGTGATGGGGACACCTGATGTAAATTAGCACGGTGATGGGGACCCCTGATTTAAAGGGGTGCTGTGATGGGGACACCTGATGTAAAGGGGCACTGTGATGGGGACACCTGATGTAAAGGGGCACTGTGATGGGGACACCTGATTTAAAGGGGCGCTGTGATGGGGACACCTGATGTAAAGGGGCGCTGTGATGGGGACACCTGATGTAAAGGGGCACTGTGATGGGGACACCTGATGTAAAGGGGCATTGTGATGGGGACACCTGATGTAAATGAGCACTGTGATGGGGACCCCTTATGTAAAGGGGCACTGTGATGGGGACACCTGATGTAAATTAGCACGGTTATAGGGACCCCTGATTTAAAGGGGCACTGTGATGGGGACACCTGATGTAAAGGTGCACTGTGATTGGGACACCTGATGTAAAAGGGCACTGTGATGGGGACACCTGATTTAAAGGGGCGCTGTGATGGGGACACCTGATGGGGCACTGTGATGGGGACACCTGATGTAAAGGGACACTGTGATGGGTACACCTGATTTAAAGGGGCACTGTGATGGGGACACCTGATGTAAAGGGGCACTGTGATGGGGACACCTGATGTAAAGGAGCACTGTTATGGGGATACCTGATTTAAAGGAGCGCTGTGATGGGGACACCTGTGACTACAATCTTTCTGAGTCATACCACAGACTTGAGATTCGGACCTCGGCCCAAAGAAAATTTTGGCGACCGGACCGCCTTGAATTTTAATTCAGTACCCCTGGCCTAGGCTATAAGAAGATTGCCAAGGCCCTGAAACTGAGCTGCAGCACGGTGGCCAAGACCATACAGCGGTTTAACAGGACAGGTTCCACTCAGAACAGGCCTCGCCGTGGTCGATCAAAGAAGTGGAGTGCACATGCTCAGCGTCATATCCAGAGGTTATCTTTGGGAAATAGACGTATGAGTGCCGCCAGCATTGCTGCAGAGGTTGAATGGGTGGGGGGTCAGCCTGTCAGTGCTCAGACCATACGCTGCACACTGCATCAAATTGGTCTGCATGGCTGTCGTCCCAGAAGGAAGTCTCTTCTAAAGATGATGCACAAGAATGCCCGCAAATAGTTTGCTGAAGACAAGCAGACTAAGGACATAGATTACTGGAACCATGTCATGTGGTCTGATGAGACCAAGATAAACTTATTTGGCTCAGATGGTGTCAAGCGTGTGTGGCGGCAACCAGGTGAAGAGTACAAAGACAAGTGTGTCTTGCCTACAGTCAAGCATGGTGGTGGGAGTGTCATGGTCTGGGGCTGCAGTAGTGCTGCCGACACTGGGGAGCTACAGTTCATTGAGGTAACCATGAATGCCAACATGTACTGTGACATACTGAAGCAGTGCATGATTTCCTCCCTTCGGGGACTGGGCCGCAGGGCAGTATTCCAACATGATAATAACGACCCTAAACACACCACCAAGACGACCACTGCCTTGCTGAGGGTAAAGAAGAAAAAGCTGAGGGTAAAGATGATGGACTGGCCAAGCATGTCTCCAGACCTAAACCCTATTGAGCATCTGTGGGGCATCCTCAAATGGAAGGTGGAAGAGCAGGTCTCTAACATCCACCAGCTGCATGATGTTGTCATGGAGGAGGGGAAGAGGACTCCAGTGGCAACCTGTGAAGCTCTGGTGAACTCCATACCCAAGAGGGTTAAGGCAGTGCTGGAAAATAATGGTGGCCACACAAAATATTGACACTTTGGGCCCAATTTAGAAATTTTTACTTGGGGTGTACTCATTTTTGTTGCCAGCGGTTTAGACATTAATGGCTGTGTGTTGAGTTATTTTGAGGGGACAGCAAATTTACCCTGTTATACAAGCTGTACACTCACTAATTTACAATTGTAACAAAGTGTAATTTCTTCAGTATTGTCACATGTAAAGATATAATCAAATATTTACAAAAATGTGAGGGGTGTACGCACTTTTGTGAGATACAGTGTATATATATATATATATATATATATATATATATGACCTCCCATTTTTTGAGGGCCGAAAATGCCAGAACAGTACAAGTATCCCCCAAATGACCCATTTTTGGAAAATAGACAGTCCAAGGTATTTAGTAAGAGGCATGGCAAATTTTTTGAAGTTGTAATTTTTTTATCAGAATTTTATTTTTTTACCAACTGTCACCAGTGTTGTACAGCAATATCATAAAACTGGTGTGGCGGTGATAAGGGACTCTGACTGGTGACAGTGTGTAAAAAAAATCTACCGTATATCCTCGAGTATAAGCCGAGTTTTTCAGCAATTTTTTTGTGCTGAAAATGCCCCCCTTGGCTTATACTCGAGTCTGTGTCATCTTCAACTTTGTGCACCTGATCCCGGCCAGCTGTAGGTCCACTGGACCCCAATCTTGGCACACATGTAGCCCCACTCTTCCTCGTCAAGTGTGCAAAGTTTGTTGTCCGGGGGACCTACGGCTGGGGAGCACCGATTTTTCAAACCCGGGCACCCCTTCCTCAGACTCCCATGTTAAACGTCAGTCTAGTCACACAGCGCCGGAGATCAGGTAGAGAGATTGGGCACAGTGAGGCATGGGCACAGTGACAGTGAGGCATGGGCACAGTGAGGCATGAACTCAGTGAGACATGGGAACAGTGAGGCATGGACAGTAGATAATGAGTTTGTCAATTCTAAAGAAATGCTTAAATAATGAATTACAATTTAACTAAACCCATTAGATTTTAGTCGACTAAAATGTACTGGAGATTTTAGTCGACTAAAATATGACTAAAACTAAAACAATTCAGATGACTAAAATACGACTAAAACTAAAATGGCCTCTTAGTCAAAAGACTCTAACTAAAACTGAATTGAAATTTGACGTCAACATTAACACTGCACTACCACATAAGAATATGTAGGGGTCATCTACTAAGCTGCTAAAAGAAAAAGAAAAATTAAGAAAAAGGCTTTTCTTTTTTTTTCTTTTTCATAATATTTAATGTTGGTAATATATTCAGGTAATATGTACAATGGCATTACAGCCAATAGAGTTTATAGTTTTTTGGATTTTTTATATTTTCAAATTGTACTTATGTTTGTCAAAAAGCAATATTTTTGTTTGTTTATGAAACTTGGTTTTATTTATAAAGATGCCATATATTGCAATGGCTAAATCTGTGTCTGTAGTGCGTGTTCAAACCTTAATACCATAAAAATAACATGTTATTAGATATTTACTCCAGAAATAGATAATGAGTTTGGCAATTCTAAAGACATGCTTAAATAATGCATTACAATTTAACTAAACCCATTAGATTTTAGACGACTAAAATGTACTGGAGATCTTAGTCGACTAAAATATGACTAAAACTAAAACAATTCAGATGACTAAAATATGACTAAAACTAAAATGGCATTTTAATCAAAAGACTATAACTAAAACAAAATCGAAATTTGATGTTAAAATTACCATTGCTCTAGATCCCGTCAAACATTTTGCCAAAGTTGTAACATTGGTTGATAACCAGTACTTTACACTAATGCCGTGTACACACGATCGATTTTCTCGACGGTGAAAACACCGTTGAGAAAATAGTCGGGAAAAACGAGGAACAGCTTGTTTCCCTACACACAGCCATTTTTCCCGACATTTTTTTCTCTTGGTCGAGAAAAACGATTGTGTGTAGGCTCCCCGGCAGTGTTTCCCTATGGGAAAACTGCCGCGGAAAAAAATGCTGTGAATCACGACGAGAAAAATTAGAGCATGTTCTAATTTTTCTCGTTGTGATTAATGCTGTTTTTCTCGTCGGGAAAAATGACCAAAAGCCCACACACGGTCGTTTTTCTCGTCAAAGAGAAAAAATTTAATTTTTCCCGACGAGAAAAATGGTCGTGTGTACGCGGCATAAGAAAAATCATCTAGGCAGAACTGGCATTAATTAAAGTAAATTAAAAGGTGATCAGGTCGTTTTAAATACATATGCAGTGCCTACTGATCCTTGTAGCCCCTCAACAGCTGAAAGGTCATAGTTTACCGACACCTGATTTAGACCTTTGCTAATCTTGCATTTTCACTGCATAAAAATACCAGCACATATAACTCATAATAACTATCACTGTAGAGTAAATAAATTCCCACTGTGCATGGATTCAGGACTTGTGATGGGAATGAATAAAAACCTGCAATTCATGGGCAATTTTCACGTCACCCTCACAGAGGGTAATTCTGAGCAAATAACAGAGTGGCAGGTGAACAATATCTGCAGACACCACTGGGCTTAGCTTTAAATAACATACCTTAGAAAGACCCGATAAAAGGTGCAGCCATTAACTAGTTCATCCCCAGGTAGCTGAATTTTCTAAATATGAGCAATTACCTTTATTCTGAGTTGTATTAGGAATTCATGCCGCCCCAGCCATACATATATGTTTGTGGGCTTATGAACAGGTTATACTGTTTTAACAATAACCATGTTATTTTTAAAGAAACTAAAAGCAAAACCATCATTTGCAGATGTGTGCAGGACTCTGTGAGCAAATGTGGGGCTCATGGAACCCGGGGTTTGGGTTTAATCCTAGTGGTATCAAAACAGTTGGTAGATATACTACTGCATACAGTGGGGGTTATTAAACAAAAATTGAAGCATTCAAAATCTGGTGCAACTCTGCATAGAAACCAATCGGCTTCCAGGTTTTATTGCCAAAGCTTAAAGAGAATTTCCGCCGAAAAAAAATAAAAAAAGTCAGCAGCTACAAATACTGCAGCTGCTGACTTTTAATATTAGGACACTTACCTGTCCTGGGCGCCTGCGATGTCGGCACCCGAAGCCGTTCTGTCCCTTGGCTCTCGGGTAGAGGCCCCGCCATTTTCGGTAAGGGAATCAGGAAGTGAAGCCTTGCGGCTTCACTTCCTGGTAACCTACTGCGCATGCACGAGTCGCGCTGCGCGATCCCACTGGTCCCTGCTGTCTTCTGGGACCTGTGTGTCTCCCAGAAGAGAGCGGGGGGTACGAAGTAGGCACCGGACGTGGCGCCGGACCGGGCGACCTATGCCCGAAAGTGGGAGCAAAATAGAATTTTTGTACTTGCCGTAAAATCCTTTTCTCTTAAGTCCATGGACGGACACAGCTCCTTTATTCTTGACCTTAGGGTTTATATGCTGTCTATCAGGAGAGGACTAGGCAGACATGTAAAACATGTAACACAGCAAAGCTGAACAGTACCGCCCAGGGGGCGGTCCCTCTGGCTATAACCCCTCACCCTGCATCTAGCAGCTCAGTTCGTCAAAAAGCAGTACAAACATAAAAAGGAGGGGTGGGTGCTGTGTCCGTCCATGGAGTTCAGAGAAACTGATTTTATGGTGAGTACAAAAATTATATTTTCTCTTTCGTCCATGGACTGACACAAATCCTTTATTCTTGACCTTAGGGACGTCCCTAAGCAGTGTCAAAAAAACGAGGGGTGGGAACAGCGAGACCTCAGCCACCAGACCAGGGAAGCCCTGACTAGCTGGCTCACCCGGATTCGACAATCCAGGGACAACGGAGATTTGTCGCATTTGGACAGGATCTCCTTTTGCAAGACTCGAGTGTGGAATTTAGCATACGGTACTGCCTCGAAGGTGGCTAACATGAGACCCAGGACTCGCATGCAAAAGCGCAGCGACGACCACCTGCGGGATGCCAACAGCTTCACCACAGTACGAAGAGACTGCAATTTTTCCAAAGGGAGAAAAACTCTTGCCTCTGAGGAGTCCAGAATCAAGCCCAGGTATTCCAACATCAACTTCTGGAGGTTCAGTACCCAACCAAACTCCCAAAGGGTCTGACTGGCTATAGCCACATCCTCCTCTAATTCGGAGTCTGAAGCTGCTCTCAGAAGAAGGTCGTCCAGGTAGCCCACAATAGCGATTTCTCGCTGTCTCAGCAAAGCCAGAATTGGGGTGAGCACCTTGGTGAAAACCTGTGGTGCCGAAGCCAGGCCAAAAGGGGGAGCTACAAATTGGTAGTGATCGTCCCCGACTGCAAAGCGCAGAAATCTTCGATGCCTGACGTATATGGGGACATGTAAGTATGCGTCCTTGATGTCCAAGGGCGCCAGAAAATCTCCCGGATGGAGTGCAGCGACCACAGAGTGAACTGATTCCATCCTGAACCTTCACACTTTTACAAAGATTTTGAGGGTCTTGAGATCCAGGATTGAGATCCAGGATTGGACGGACCCAGTCCTTTTTTGGGACTACAAACAGATTGGAGTAGAATCCCTGAAACCTTTCCAGCAGCGGCACAGGCACTATTACCCTGCGCATCAGCAGGTCCTGTACTGCCCCAAACAGGGCGTTCCGATGAGCCGGAAGAAGATGAAGGTTGGAGGGAAAAAATCTGTTTAGTGGACAAGAAACCACTTCGCAAACCCACTGGTCGGAAAGCAGGGTGGCCCACCGAGCTGCAAATTCACAAAGGCGACCCCCCACCCGAGAGTCGGGTGGGGGCAAACCTTCATGTTGTCGCAGATATGTTCGCAGGCTTGTTTAGCTTGTGAAACCAGGGACGCTTTTGTCCCTCAGCTGGCCCCTTATCGGCCTGGGAACACTTACCTGCGGGCCTGGGCTGATGAAAAAAACGCTTCTGAGTGGAAAAGGAGGGCCCTGGCCTACGGCATGGCTCCTTACCTTTTCTGGATTGTGGGAGCAGCGTGCTCTTACCCGCAGTGACATTCTAAATAATGTCATCCAGCGAGGCTCCAAATAGCCTCTCTCCCTGGAAGGGCAAATCCGCCAGAGCCTTCTTGGAAGTCTGGTCCGCGGACCAGCATTTTAGCCAAATCAGGCGACGTACCACCACAGCAGATACTCTGGAAAGCAAGAGAGCTGTATCTAAGGCCGCATCACAGACATATTTAAGGCTATGCACCAACTGGTTGGCCAGTTCCACGCAGACCGGGGAAGCCTGTTGCTCTACCAACTCATGGTACAACAATTTTGCCCATTCTGTAAGTGTCTGTAACACCAGGGCCGTGGCCAACACTGGCAGCGATGCTGACCCCACCACCGTGAACATGGACTGGTCCTCCAGGCTGCAGGGTCCTTAAAGGCAGGGGTCCCCTCTACCGGAATCGTGGTTACCTTGTTTATCCTGGATACCGGGGGGTCCACAATCGGGGGGAGATGTCCATTTTTTCAGGAGACTCTCCTCAAAAGGGTAACGGACCGCCATGCATTTTGGGACCGAAAAGGCCCACTGCGGTTGTTCCCATTCTTTGTATATAAACTTATCAAAATAAGTTAGGTAGGGAAACACCTTAGCAGTGCGGGCTGGTTTGTGGGACCCAAAAGGGACCGACACCTCAGTAGATGCCCCCGCCGCATCCTACAATTTTAGGGTCTCCCGCACTGTGGTGATAAGTGCTCCAACAAGCGCCTTTTCCTGCGCTGACCCGGACACGGAGTCTTCCTCACTGTCCGAATGGTCCTGGTCCGCATCCTCTGACATGTCAGAACACGGGCCGTGTGCCACAGCCAGGCCTGAGTCTGAATCAGAGCTTTCCCCAGAATATGTTGGGGGGATGGGGCGTTTTTTACCCCACTTGTGCCCGCACACTGCTTCCACCCTGGCAACAAAGGACTCCAGGACCGCCGACAAAGCGTCCATAGGCACCGCAGGTGCAGGGGCACCGGTTGCTATCACAGGGATGTCTGGGGTAGAAGCGCCAGCTTCTGACGCCATGCTGACCCACACTTGCCTGACAGCCACTTAGGGACTAAAGGCCAGGTACACAAAAGGTCCACCCTCCTAGCTGCTACAGACCGAGGGCCCCCGGAGTACTCACCCTCCTGACCCAGGTACTGCACAGCGCTGTGGTCCGCTCTGACTCCTGCACTGCCTGTGCCTGAGGTGTTCTCCTGCGTCTGAGGTGTTCTGTGCTGTTTGCGCCATTCAGAAAGACATTCCCAGCGCTAGAGGCCAAAACTAAGCTGGGGCTACAAGAAAATGGCCGCCGGACGCCTCAGGAAAAAGAGCGCAAGCTACAAGAAAATGGCCGCCGGCTGCTTCAGCATTAAAACTAGCGCGGCTACAAGAAAATGACGCAGAGCTCCGCCAAAATGGCCACCGGACGTTTCTGAGGTAAGAAAAAAAGTCTGCGAACATGCTGGGCCTCCGAGCGGAGGCCCCCCACATGGCAGAACAAACAGCACCCCACAAAGAAGAGCGGACCCTGGACACCCAGTGCAGCCCCCAGCCAGGACCCGGAGCTCCCCCGGAGGACCCACGGTCAGGTACACAGCAGGCCCAGCCACCACAGATGCATGGGGAGGAGGGAAGGGACAGGGAGAGAAGAAAGGGAGAGTGAGAGACCCCCTAGTCGACCTCCCCAGGAATGCCCAGCGGTTCCATCCTGCCGAAACAGGTGAACCCCTACTTACCCATCCTGCGGGGACTGCTGGACGCAATACGGACAGACCCATCACCCGAGCAGTACGGAGTGGCTGTCGGCCACTGCTCACTGTGACTCGGACAGCAGTAGCCCGGTCATATGTGTGCACCGGAGCATATAGCTCACCGGCCAACCCTGGAGCAAACGGAGCATGTCGTGGCCGACCCAGCGCGTAGCTAAAGGTCTGCTCACGCTCGATGCCCGGACTTGGGAGACTACAAGGATCTATATTATCCAGCCTGTCACCCAGCCAGCAGTTGATAGTAGATCTCAGGATCAAAAAAAGAAAAGTAGAAAAAAGCAAAATATCTCCAGGACCAATGGTCCCAACCGGGAGCCAGGTCCTTCTCCTATGCTAAGCAGAAAAAAACTTAGCTGCTAGATGCAGGGTGAGGGGTTATAGCCAGAGGGACTGCCCCCTGGGCGGTACTGTTCAGCTTTGCTGTGTTACATGTTTTACATGTCTGCCTAGTCCTCTCCTGATAGACGGCATATAAACCCTAAGGTCAAGAATAAAGGAGCTGTGTCCATCCATGGATGAAAGAGAAATACCTGGATTACACAGGTATCTGCTCCCTCCTCCCCCCTGAAAGGTGCCAAATGTGACACTGGAGTGGGGGAGGATTCCGAAAAGCGGAAATTCAATTTGTGGGTGGAACTACGCTTTAATTAAACAAGCTGAAGTTAGAAGCTGATTAGCTACCATGCACAGCTTCACCAGACTCTGAGTGCACCAGTTTTAGTAAATCTCCCCCAGTGTGTAATCAAACGAGTCTTTAGATCAAAAGGAAAGCTGTAGGGAGACATATTAGGGATTTATTTGAGCTATATTAATTAATTTATTTAATACAAATTAAATTAATGAACTGGACACATTGTATTTTATTTTTAAACTTTTTTTTTTTTTTACTAGTGTGTGTGCTTTTTATTCACAACCTAAATGAGGATTCGCATGTCTGCCCATATGGATTCTAGGAAATTATTTACCATAGTAGTCCCCTGCATCCCTTCTTGTTCAATAATATTTATTGATAGCTTTGAATTTAAAGTTTTAAATGTACTGTAAAAAACTGTTAAAAACTATTAAAATATTTTAAGCAGTACAGAAACAGAGATACTATAAACTTGGTGCTATCAATCTTTTGGATCTTATTAGGATATTATTTCCTACTTATAAGAAAATGTGCAAAACAATTATGTGATGTTTGTAGCATTGAGCTCAGATTTTTCAGATTTTTTCTTTCACTGTTAGAATTTTTGTCGGGGGTTCACCAGCAACAACATTGCAATAGATGTACTGTACTATGATAAAAAGGCACCCATATGATTTTATTCTCAGCTTACTTTTCTCCTTGGCATTGCAGTTTAAGTGAATTCTATGTCAAACATTTCAAAATAAAAGTGTCAAAACATTTAGATAATTTCTCACCTATGGCCAAAGGATGCTCATTTCTCTCCAGCCGTGACTTTTACTGTGTGAAATTCAGCTTGTGTGAACCATTCAGAAGGGCACATTCTCACCCATTCTGACACGGGTTTTCAGGTTGAGTGCAGGGCGTGAAGACAACGTGTGAACATGAAATTTTTTGTAAACCTGTTCACTTTTAGTTTATCCTTCAAGTAACATTAGTCACTCTATGGTTGAAATTTGACATTTAAAACTCGTTTGACAGCTGGTGTTAGTTTATTTGTTGTTTTAAAAAAGTTCTAAAACTCCAAGTGCAACTAAGACCTGACTTTTTCGATGCAAAGAGTCCATTCCTACACAAAGAACTGTATATTGCTATACGTTCAGAACATGTCTCAGGTGATACGTAACAAAATCACGATGCTCCAGGGCACTAAGCATGCTTTTTTTTGCCCATAGTTCACAGCTGGTCAAAAAGGAACTAAGGAAAATGAAAGGTGTAGGTCGACCACATACTGTAAAACTGTACTTTGAATAGTGAGATTATAGCTTTAATTTTATGAAAAATTATAGGAAGATTTAGATTGCTATGGAAGTCCACTCTTATGCCGTGTACACACGATCAGTTTTACAGATGAAAACAGTCCGATGGACTTTTCTCATCGGACAAACCGATCGTGTATGGACCCCATCAGTCTTTTTTCCATTGGTGAGAAAAAATAGAACATGTTTTAAATTTATCCGATGGGGAAAAAAACTATAGCAAATTCTGATCGTCTGTGTGGAACTCCATCGGACAAAAAACCCACGCATGCTCAGAATCAAGTCAACGCATGCTCAGAAGCATTGAACTTAATTTTTCTCGGCTTGTCGGAGTGTTTTACGTCACAGCGTTTGGGACGGTCGGATTTTTGACTGATGGTGTGTAGGCAAGACTGATGGAAGTCAGCTTAATCAGATTTCCGATGGAAAAATCCATCGGATTAGAATCCATGGGAAATCCCATCGTGTGTACAGGGCTTTACTCAATTGCTTGTTTGGTTGATCATAGGTCAGGTGTCCAAAATCTTATTCAAAACACTGAACAACACTGAAATGAATAGGTATACCATGTAGTATTTAGCAAATACTGCTGTGTACTCACATAAACTGAAAGTAATGTAAATAAAATAAAATAAAATATGCAAGTACTTTCACTGGCAAGCAGTTAATGTTATAGCAGGCTTTGTAAAAAAAATAAAACATTTTATTTATTGATTAGAGTGTTTATTTTAATGTACTTTTTATTTATATTTTTTACTAAGCAATGGAGGAAGGTCAGGGTTGGGCTCTCAGCCCTCCATGCTCAGTGCTCAGGTTGCTCAGCTGTCGGCGAATTGCCAGCACTCATCGTTCCACAGTTGCTCACCTGGTGATCATTTCCTGCTCATCAGTTCAGCCTACAGCCAGCCCCTTCCGGCTATTTAATCTGCCTACTTCATTCCTACAGTGCCTTTGCCTTGCTCAAACATATCTGGAGACTCCCTGCGGTGCTCCTGTTGAAGACTTGCCTGGCTGACGTCCCTTCTGGTTTCCGATCCTGTCTGCTGCCCCCAACTACGCTGATTTCTGGCTTCCTGATTTACTGGCTTGTTCTGACTACCTGCTTTGGCTATCGAGCCCCGGCTATGTTTTGACTACGTTTAATAATTGTACTATTGTTACCATTTTATTAAAAGGTGTTATTTTTACTGCATTTTCTGTCTCCGTCTGATTCATGGTTCCTGACAAGAAATGAGTGAGACGTGCAATATGTATAGAGCCAACAATGGAAGACTCATTAAATTACAAACATACCTAGCACATTATATACTAGATTGTATCACAACATATCACCGGGGGAAGGGGGGACATGAAAGAGAAACATCAGGTGAAGGTGGCTTTTATAAATATATATATATATATATATATATATATATATATATACATACACACTATATTACCAAAAGTATGCCTGCCTATACACGCACATGAACTTTAATGGCATCCCAGTCTTAGTCCATAGGATTCCATTCTGAGTTGCCCACCCTTTGCAGATATAACAGTTTCAACTCTTCTGGGAAGGCTGTCCACAAGGTTTAGGAGTGTACCTTTGGGAATGTTTGACCATTCTTCCAGAAGCGTATTTGTAAGGTCAGACGCTGACATGGACGAGAAGGCCTGGCTCACAGTCTCTGCTCTAATTTATCCCAAATGTGTTCTATAGGGTTGAGGTCAGGACTCTGCATGCCAGTCAAGCTCCTCCACCCCAAACTCACTCTTCCATGTCTTTATGGACCTTGGTTTGTGCACTGGTCCAAATCTTTTGGTGGAGGGGGGATTATGGTGCAGGGTTGTTTTTCAGGGGTTGGACTTGGCCCCTTAGTTCCAGTGAAGGGAACTCTTAAGCCCCATACACACTATCAGATTTTCTGCTGATTTTTGTCATCAGATTTACCAAAACCATGTAGTGCAAGGGCCTGCCTGATTGCATACAAATTGAAAATCTTAAGGTTTGACCTCATATTAGATGGTTTTGGTAAATCTGATGACAAAAATCAGCAGAAAATCTGATAGTGTGTATAGGGCTTTAAGGTATCAGCATACTAAGACATTTTGGACAGGTTAATGTTCCCAACTTTGTGGGAACAGTTTGTGGATGACCCCTTCCTGTTCCAACATGACTACGCACCAGTGCACAAAGCAAGGGTACACTCCTAAACCTTGTGGACAGCCTTCTCAGAAGAGTTGAAGCTGTTATAGCTGCAAAGGGTGAGCCAACTCAATATTGAACCCTATGGACTAAGACTGGGATGCTATTAGAGCTCACGTGCGTGTAAAGGCAGGCGTTCCAATACTTTTGGTAATATAGTGTATACACAGTATATATATATATATATATATATATATATATATATATATATATATATAATTGTTTATTCCCTTCTTGGTATCTGATGTTTAAAAAAATATAGTTTTGTAATTTGTAATTGATTGTAATAGTAGTTTATAGTTTATAATTGTATATGGACATGTAGAAAGCTGGCTGTGTCTTGCTGATTTTTCCATCTCACTGCAGGTTTACCAGACAGGGTTTGTTTACAGACTCTATACAGTCTCTAATGTTGTGAAATTCACACAGCTCTCCTAATAGCATCAGACTGGCTAGTCTTTTAGGCTAGAGGGTGAAAACAAGGTACCCATTTGATAAAATGTTGTGATGTTGTAATGCTATAAATTTGATTGATTGGTCCAGTTTAAAATCCAACTTCGGAAGTTACACTATAACTACTGTTGCAGTGTGGCCACCCCAAGCTGCAAGGGGTTAAAATGCTGGTTAACTCCAGGAGATGATGAATAAAGAGTAATTCCTACCATACTCCTCCACTCTGGCACACAGTCACATAATGATGTCAACAAGTACAATGCAGGGCCAATAGATCTGAATTGGGTGGTAAGGGACTGAACACAACCTGGGGTTTAGGAGGGCACCAGAGTTAGCTGGTACAAAGAGTAAGGTAAGTATTACGCCAAAAGCCTGGTACACACTACTATTTTTTTTTGTTTAACCCAGCAGGGCTGAACGGAAAAAAAAAGGACTGCTCAGGAGGAGCCGTTGTACCAACTATGTGATGTTAGAACAGCAATCTCCCCCGTTGAGCTATTGTGTTCGGACAGAGGGACGGCCTCCATGCCAGAACACTCCAGTCAGTACTCTCAGTCATTGGCTGAGAGCGCTGATTGGGAGCTGATCGGTTATGCCGAACTGGTTGCAGTACACACGGGCCGAATTATGCCACCCGACATTGGGCCCGTGGGTACTAGACTTTATTCCTTAATCCCCTTGAATTACCAAGCAGAGCCCCCCACAGTACAATTGTAATTCCTAGTGCTGTGCTTTAAATGAAAAAGAAACATATACAATATTTTATTATAGCATGTCTTTTTTGTTCCCTGTTTATGCTTTTTCTAGTATAACTTAAATTCTTAAGGAGTGAGGCTGTTAATATCTATGGGGGAGAATGTTACATGTGCCAGTTTATAATGCAGCAGCTAGCCATAATAGTTAAACACCCTCCACAGACAGTTATATATATATTTTGTAATTTGTCTCAGTATGGGGCCTTTTTCCAGAATTTCAACCAAGCGCCCCCCTTCCTCTCTCCCTCATTCCATCTTACATAGACTGAACTAAACTACTAGCCATGTGCTTTTTCTACAGCTGTGATTGTCAGCTGCACAAAGGAGCTGCTGAAATAATCTAATGCAAAGCACAGAAAAATATCTACTCCAACGTCTCCCCCCCTCCACCACCACCACCCCAGCGTGATTACAGCGGACATTTCAATGCCACCCTTTGAAAAGAAGGCAAGGTGATAAAGATGAGCTGGACGCATTTAAACTGTCAAGATCGATCAACAGCAGATAGCAAAATAGTGTTTAAATGTCTGCCTCATCTTGTTCACAATGATAATGTGATGCTTCCCTCGGAGAGGGGTTTTGGCAATGCAATGTGTGTAGTAAGTGGGATACTGGCATTCTCCATTGTTTCTTGTAATTCTTCAGCCCAGCAAATGCATTCTTAATAAGGGGCTAATTGTGATGTGCTGCAATGTACTGAAAGCCTATTAATATTACAACTGAAAGGAGGCAATTAGTGGTAAGTAAGTAAAAGGAAATTAATAAGTATTTCAGGCACTTTATAGGATGAATGGGGAAGAGCCGAGAGTGAAAGCAAGCACAGCTAGATTGGACAGTTTACTCATTTTTAAATAAGTTCTTCTTGAGAGAACTGTAATGGTAAATATAAAGGAGGTAATAAAGCAAGCAACCCTGTCACTTTTTTTTGTTTAGTGTGTATCATTTTTTTTTTTATCTTACTTATAAAGGAATAATAAGGGACTTTGCTTAACCTTAGCACTCAAAGTACATGCCCCCCATCTTCTACTCAGTGCCTCTGGTGTGATCATTGCTGATGCTGTCATCCTAAAGGCCTGTGTTAATGGGCTTTGTGCTTGTGTTGATGGCATTAGTTTGAGACACCTGTGAGATCATTCAGATTTCAATGACTGGAAATAAAAGCCTGTTGATACAAAAAATAATCCTGTAGACCTAATGCTTGTTCGATGTTACTTGTGATAAAAGAACAAAAACCTGGTGCAAATCATTTGGTGGAGGGGGGATTATAGTGCAGGGTTGTTTTTCAGGGGTTGGGTTTAGCCCCTTAGCTCCAGTAAAGGGAACTCTTAAGGCGTCAGAATATCAAGACATTTTGGACAATTTCATGCTCCCAACTTTGTGGGTACAGTTTGGGGACGGCCCCTTCCTGTTCCAACATGACTGCGCACCAGTGCACAAAGCAAGGTCACTAAAGACATGGATGAGCGAGTTTGGGGTGGAGGAACTTGACTCGCCTGACCTCAACCCGATAGAACACCTTTGGGATGAATTAGAGCGGAGACTGTGAGCCAGGCCTTCTTTCCAACATCAGTGCCTGACCTCACAAATGCGCTTCTGGAACAATGGTCAAACATCCCCATAGACACACTCCTAAACCTTGTGGACGGCCTTCCCAAATGAGTTGAAGCTGTTATAGCTGCAAAGGGTGGGCCAACTCAATATTAAACCCTACGGACTAAGACTGGGATGTCATTAAAGTTCATGTGCTTGTAAAGGCAGGTGTCCCAATACTTTTGACAATATAGTGTAAATTTCACTTTTACAGTGGGAGGCTAAAGCTTTTTTAAATTCCAGGAGAACCAATGGATGACCAGTATGGAGGTAGTAGTAATTATTGATTAACTCTTATTTTAGCAGACCATTTGTTTTTCTATTTGATTGCCAACTATCGCCAGCTCATACTCTTCTTGCTATGACAGAGCTGGTTCAGTTTTAGTACCTCCTATAGCTAAGATAGATGTGAAAAGATTGCATTAAAGCATTCTCTCATGCCGAGATAATGTGCAATTTATAGCCTTGCAGCCTGTAACCATCTTAGAGGCAGTGTAGGTATTGTGACCACTCTTGAAAGTTCACGTTTAAGTGCCAAAACTCTTCTTACAGGTGTTTCTTGTGAGCAATTTTTTATTTTTTTTTGCCTTCACAACAAGCTTAAGTGCAGCCGTTTGTGTAATTTAACAGGGACACTTTATTCTATTTTTAACAGACATGTACTGACTGAGCAATGCACTGCATTGTTTTTTTTCACTTAGAGAGGATTAAAACCACCCGCTGTTCTGGTGAGGAAAGAAATATTGTTTTTCTTGAACAATAAATAAAATTTGGAGGACTTCTCTGAAAGTGTCTGCTCACTTCACTTTACAGCAGTTTAAAGCGAATCTGGCATTTAAACTTCTAAAAGGAATCTTAAATGGTTGTGGGGTCAATTGTATTTTATTGGTACAATTTTAAACTGATGTTTTAAGTCTTTTTTTTGTTTAGTGTGTATAAAAGAAATCTTTATCTTACACATAAAGAAATAATAAGGGTCTTTGCTAAACCTTAGCACCCAAAGTACATGCCCCCCATCTTCTACTCACTGCCTCTGGTGTGATCATTGCTGTCATCCTAAAGGCCTGTGTCAATGGGCTTTGTGCTTGTCTTGATGGCATTAGTTTGAGACACCTGTGAGATCATTCAGATTTCAATGACTGGAAATAAAAGCCTGTTGACACAAAAAATAATCATGTAGACCTAATGCTTGTTCGATGTTACTTGTGAGACTGTAAATATATTGAAAATTTATTGACACACTATTAACTGCCTTTCCCTTCCCACTTCTTCTATGTTGGATTGATTACTCTGTAAGCAGGTGCAGTTAGCTAGTTTGTCACTAGATGGCTCTGTCCTAAATAGTGTGGCAATAGGTAATTATATAATTGGGTATTAGACAAAGATTTCCTGTAGTGATGTAATGGGTGGAGTTAGTGCCCATATAAATGCCAGGAGGAGAGGAGCCCTGTAAGATGGGGCATGGGAGCCAAAGACCGCACAATCATGATGGTGTAATCAGCTACTGCTAATGGCCAATCACAGGGCTGAAATTGCGGTTGAGATAGTTCCACACCCACAACTACCAGTTGTAGTCACCCTGAATTGAATTATGGTCTGAAGTGGACTGTGAGTGGGATGCAAAGGCCTTTTAGCCCAGGCTCTCTGCCATGAGTACTAGTTCACCTGGCAGTAGGAGTGACGGTCCACAAAGACATAAATGAGCGAGTTTGGGGTGGAGGAACTTGACTGGCCTGCACAGAGTCCTGACCTCAACCTGATAGAACACCTTTGGAATGAATTGGAGCGGAGACTGCGAGCCAGGCCTTCTCATCCAACATCAGTGCCTGACCTTACAAATGCGCTTCTGGAAGAATGTTTAAACCTTCCCTTAGACACGCTCCTAAACCTTGTGGACAGCCTTCCCAGAAGAGTTGAAGCTGTTATAGCTGCAAAGGGTGGGCCAACTCAATATTGAACCCTACGGTAAGACTAGGGTTGCCAACTTTCGGGTTTTGACCCAGACAGTCCGAGTTTTGACACATGTGCGCGGGTTTCCACCCGCTGGAAACCCGGGCACACATTCCACCATCCTGTGGCTAGTGGCAGCTGGATCTCTGTCCCCGGCCGCAACATCTAGAGAGGCGGCGCGCATGATCCCATGCCCGCTATCATTGTCACACAGTCGTGCGCTCTGAGCCAGCGGGTCTCAGTAAGGCAGTCTAATGGAGGTCTTTCGGGGAAGGGGACACTGATGGGGGGGTTCCCTGATCTAATCGAGGGGGGACTGATATAAGGGAGGGGAGTCTGTGGGGAGGGAGGTGGACGGTGTCAGTAGGGCAGTGGACGGTGTCAATAGGGCAGTGGATGGTGTCAGTAGGGCAGTGGATGGTGTCAGTAGGGCAGTGGACGGTGTCAGTAGGGCAGTGGATGGTGTCAGTAGGGCAGTGGACGATGCCAGTAGGGCAGTGGATGGTACCAGTAGTTACCATCCACGCTAAGCGTGACACATTATTGCTCTCCTCCAGGTCTTTAAAATCCTATAGTGTATACCACAAAAAATTTGCCATGCGCCGCTAAAGTGTTCGGGTTTGGCTTGAGGAAAAGGTGTCAACCCTAGGTAAGACTGGGATGCCATTAACATTCATGTGCCTGTAAAGGCAGGCGTACCAATACTTTTGATAATATAGTGTATATTGTAGGCAAAGACAAGGTCTTCTAGGACAGTGTGATAAAGGTGTTTTGTCCCAGTAACAGTAGACATGTTTGATGCAAACTGAATACAACATTTCAGGAAAAGAAGCTTATACCAACTTGTATAGCATAGTGGTTAAAATGTTATGGTATGGTGTTGCTTTGCTGCTTTAGATCATGAGCAGCTTTAATTGAATCAACTATGAATTTCACATTGTCTCAAAATGTGCTTGAAAAAGAATGTTAAGCCATCTGTCCAAAAGTTGAAGTTAAAGGAGAAATGGAACTTCAATGAAAAATGATCCAAGGCACTCTAGCAAATATACCAAAGAACTTCTCACAATGAAGAAATAGAGTTCATGAATTAGCTTACTTGAAACCCTGATCTGAATCCCATTAAAACGTTATAGCAGATTCGAAACAGGCAGTTCATGTAAGAAAACATTAAAACATATTGCAACTGAAGGAATCTGGCATGGAGAAGGCGTCAATCCCACCATCAGAGACTGTTATGGGCAGTCATTCTAAATGCCTTCAAGAGGTAATTTCTGCTAAAGGGGGTAATATCAGTTTCTAAAGCTGAGGGTGTACTTAATTTTTCCACGGCACATCATTAAATCTTTTGATATTTTTAGCTGGATGAATTATTGAAAAATCATTGAAAAGTATATCAGTATATCTGTAGGCATTGTTTGAATATAGATCTAATGCTTGCCTGTTCAAATATGTTGAGAAATTTAACAATGTTCATGGGTCCTGCTTACTTTTTCCAAAGCGTGTATATCTGCTCGAAGTGTAGCTTTAATTAATTATTTATAATAAAATCAATGATCAATTATATATATTTTTTTATTTCGGCAATGTCTTCATATTTATAAAATAGATTATATTAAAACCCTTTCCCGCCGAGCGTACGCACATATGCGGGCTCGGCTTTCTGGGGTTATACTGGGATTATGCCTGCAGCTGCAGGCATGATCCCAGTACTGTTGTTTAGAGCGGGCGATTGGCTATCCAGGCATAACAACCGATGCGGCTAAAAGCACGCATTTGTGAGGTCAGGAACTGATGTTGGACCAGAAGACCTGGCTCACAGTCTCCGCTCTTATTCATCCCAACATCAGTGCCTGACCTCACAAATGTGCTTCTGGAAGAATGGTCAAACATTCCCATAGACACACTCCTAAACCTTGGACAGCCTTCCCAGAAGAGTTGAAGCTGTTATAGCTGCAAAGGGTGGGCCAACTCAATATTGAACCCTACGGACTAAGATTTGGGTGCCAATAAAGTTCATGTGCGTGTAAACGCAGGTGTCCCAATACTTTTGGTAATATAGTGTATTGGGGAAAAAAACAGCATCTAATACAGTGTTTGCTTAATGTTTTGTGTTTGCAGTTGCAATTTGCAGAGTGCTGACAGGTCCACTTAAAAGTGGCCATGCATTATAATTGCTCTTGCTCGCTAAATGTCAAGCAAAATGATTAAACAGTCAAATATGCCATTCAACAGATGAAAGCCAGTCACTTGTCAACCAATAATAGGTTTACGAAAATACAACCAAACTATTTGGTAATCCCAATCCAGGGCTGTAATGCATTTATAAATGAATGCAAACATGTATGCTTTAAAATTCATTAGAAAGGTCAATTGTGCTTTGGCTACCAGTAACACAAATAAAAATTAAAGCATCTCACTTCATCACACATTTAACATATATGCCAGCAGCAAAGCTCATACATATGTGACAGTGCCAAGGTAAAAAAAAAAAAAGGAGAAGACTGTTTTGGAAAATCTACTGATATCCATGATCCAAAACTGGACCAACACAAGTAAAATCTTTATCCACATGGTCAGTGATTTAAGTAAAATGTTTTATTGGTTATCAGTGTATTGTGAAAAAATGTATCAGTTAAATATTCTAGATTTAAGGTTAAAGGAGTTGTAAAGGCAGAAGGTTTTTTATCTTAATGCATTCTATGCATTAAACACTTCAGCCCCGAGCCTCCTTTTTACACTTGTTGTTTACAAGTCAAAATCTTTTTTTTTTTTTGCTAGAAAATTACTTAGAACCCTCAAACATTATACTCATTTTTTTCTAACACCCTAGAGAATAAAATGGCAGTTGTTGCAATACTTTCTGTCACACCGTATTTGCGCAGCGGTCTTAAAAGCGCACTTTTTTGGGAAAAAATACACCTTTTTAAATTAAAAAATAAGACAAAGTTAGCCCATTTTTTTTAATATTGTGAAAGATATTATTACACCAAGTAAACTGATACCCAACATGTCTAGCTTCAAAATTGCGCCCGCTCGTGGAATGGCGACAAACTTTTACCCTTAAAAATCTCCATAGGCGATGTCTAAAAATGTCTACAGGTTACCAGTTTTGAGTTACAGAGGAGGTCCAGGGATAGAATTATTGGTCTCGCTCTAACGATTGCAGCAATACCTCACATGTGTGGTTTGAACACCGATTTCACATGCGGGCGCTACTCACGTATTCGTTCGCTTCCGCGCGTGAGTTTGTCGGGACAGGCCGCTTTAAAAGTTACGCAGTGCCAAATTTTAAAAAGTGCTCTGGTCAGGAAGGGGGTAAAATCTTCCAGGGCTGAAGCAGGTTAATATCTGAGCACCATTAAAAGCTTTAAAGGGATTAGTATTTTGTTACCTTTGCCATGTTTTCTTCATACAGCCTAAAAACTGGTGTAGGGATGTGCTGCCTGTTTCTATTTGTAAGTGGCTGTACAAGTGTTATTTACATACATCACTTCCTGTCCCCTGTCCTTGGTGGCTGGGTTGAAAACCCCGGAGGGAAGAAGTGAATACAGAAATAGTGAAGAGACCACATTTCCTGCTATGAAGGAGCTGCTGTTTACAAGGAGCAGGGGTTATTAAAGAGTTTCTATGTTTAAAAGTGAAGTATGGGTTTCACCCTAAAAAAAAATAATTAATAATACTCACCTAGGTGCATGCAGCATCAAGCTGATGCTGCATCTGTTCCCTGCTGGCTCTAAGACTGAGAACTGAGCGATCAAACACTGATGATTGCCCAGCTCTCAGGCTTCAGTCTGCAGAGAGCTGGTGACTGTCAATCATCAGCTCTCTTCTCTGCCCTCCAGTGCTCGCTGGAGCTCTGGGCTGTGGAGAGAGCGGAAGCAGCTGGCTCAGCCTCTCAGTGCTTCGCTGAGAGGCTGAGCCAGCTGCCGGTCCCATCTGGGTGAATCCTGACCATTTTTTCAGAGCCTGGACTGGCTCTGTGAAATCAGCCACTGTCGGCTGAAATTGAAATAGAGTTTTTTATATGCAGCTCCTGTTATTCTAGTTAACCCTGTCCCGTCTGGTCTGGTCTGAGATTCTAAAGTAAGTTTTAGCTCAGAACTCAATAACCAGCATAGGCTAGAGCCAGGTTAGGTTTCAATGCCACACCACAGTGTCTTGTCTTCAGGTCTCTGACAAGAGAGACAGACGCTATCTATTACTACTACCTGGTGCAACAAAAAGCTCAGTTTTAAGGCCTCATGCACATGGGCGATTTGCCCTGTATATAAATGTAGCACCCTCTAGCTAGTGTCCTAATCTAATGTACACTGCTCAAAAAAATTAAAGGAACACTTTGAAAACACATCAGATCTCAACGGGGCAAAATCTCATGCTGGATATCTATACTGATATGGACTGGGTAATGTGTTAGGAATGAAAGGATGGCACATCATTTGATGGAAATGAAAATTATCCACCTACAGAGGGCTGAATTCAAAGACACCCCAAAAATCAAAGTGAAAAAATTATGCAGCAAGCTAATCCATTTTGCTGAAATTTCATTGCAACAACTCAAAATGGTCCTCAGTAGTTTGTATGGCCCCCAAGTGCTTGTATGCATGCCTGACAACATCAGGGCATGCTCCTAATGAGACAGCGGATGGTGTCCTGGGGTATTTCCTCCCAGATCTGGACCAGAGTATCACTGAGCTCCTGAACAGACTGAGGTGCAACCTGGCGGAACCGGATGGACCGAAACATAATGTCCCAGAGGCAGTAGTGTATTTAGGTTTTGTGCTGCCCTAGGCCTAACTAAACTCGTGCACCCCCTAATTTAAATATGACCCACCCCTTCCTGTCAAGGCCACACCCCTTGCTGTTTAAGACCCGCCCTGAAATTTTCGAGTGGGGACACTAGTTCTGAGGGCCTGGTGGGGGGAATGGATTCCCTTAATTTGCATAGATTTCCTCTCACTTCCTGTTTGGCTATGGGGCAGGAAGTGAAGGGAAATCTCTGCAATGGGACAGGGATGGTAAAAAATAAACTGACAGGGGCTATAACCCTCTCTTACCAAAATGAAGTTCTACTTTAAGCACAAATTCCGTGCTGCCCTAGGCCTGGGCCTTGTTGGCCTAGGCCAGGATACAGCGTTTCCCAGAGGTGTTCTTTTGGATTTAGGTCAGGTGAGTGTGGGGGCCATTCAATGGTATAAATTTATTTATCCTCCAGGAACTGGCTGCATGCTCTCGCCACATGAGGTCGGGCATTGACGTGCACCAGGAAGAACCCAGGACCCACTGCACCAGCGTAGGGTGTGACAATGGGTCCTAGGATTTCATCCCGATACCTAATGGCAGTCAGGGTGCCATTGTGTAGCCTGTAGAGGTCTGTGCGTCCCTCCATGGATACGCCTCTCCAGACCATCACTGACCCACCGCCAAACCGGTCACGCTGAATGATGTTACAGGCAGCATAACGTTCTCCACGGCTTCTCCGGACCCTTTCACGTCTGTCACATATGCTCAGGGTGAACCTGCTCTCATCTGTGAAAAGCATGGGGCACCAGGGGCGGACCTGCCAATTCTGGTGTTCAATGCAAAATGCCAATCGAGCTCCACAGTGTCCGGCAGTGAGCACAGAGCACACTAGAGGACCCTCAGGCCACCCCCATGAAGTTTGTTTCTGGTTGTTTGGTCAGAGACATTCACACCAGTGGCCTGCTGGAGGTCATTTTGTAGGGCTCTGGCAGTGCTCATCCTGTTCCTCCTTGCACAAAGGAGCAGATACCAGTCCTGCTGATGGGTTAAGGAACCTTCTATGGCTCTGTCCAGCTCTCCTAGAGAAACTGCCTGTCTCCTGGAATCTCCTCCATGCTCTTGAGACTGTGCTGGGAGACACGGCAAACCTTCTGGCAATGACACATATTGATTTGCCATCCTGGCGGAGTTGGACTGCCTGTGCAACCTTTATAGGGTCCAAGTATCGCCTTGTGCTACCAGTAGTGGCACTGACCCTAGCCAAATGCAAAACTAGTGAAAAACAGTCAGAAAAGATGAGTAGGGAAAATAAATGTCAGACACCTCCACCTGAAAAACCATTCCTGTTTTGGAGGTCGTCTCATTGATGCCCATCTAGTGCACCTGTTGTTAATTTCAATTAACAGCAAAGCAGCTGAAACTGATCAACAACCCCCTCTGCTACTTACCTGACCAGATCAATATACCAGTAGTTCCCAGGAGTTCTGATTCAAAAGTGTTCCTTTATTTTTTTTGAGCAGTGTATATAGTTAGCTGTTAGTGTACGTAAATTGGTTTAGTTGAGAGCCAGGCCTGGGTTGAATCTGGGTAAGGGTTGAGTGACTCAGGGAGGTTGGATGACTCAGCAGAGAGTGTCAGTCTGGAGGACTGTAGAGAGAGTGTCAGTCTGGAGGACTGTGGGAGAAGTTAGCTTGGAGGGCTAGTGAAAGGGGCTGCTACAGCCAGGAGGGCTGGCAGGGTCTGAAGAGGTGGTGCTGGGCTCAGTGACCACGGGAGGAAGTGCTGGAAATGTGTTAGCTGTGTCACTCCAATGGTCTACAAGTATAGGGGCTGCGAGTCCCGGCCTGTAATGGGGCTATTGCTCCGATTCTATTCAGAGTGACACAGAGTGACACAGCTGGGAGTACTGCAAGCAAGTGAGTGATGGAGGAAGCAAAGGAGTGTATATAGACTTTATATAGGAAAAGTTGTCCCTGGAATTGTTAAATCAAGTGGGCATCCCATAATTTTCCTAATCCCTATCCAAGTTCTAATCCCTTAATAAAACAAAAAAACAGTCACAGACGGTTCTCTGACTCTGAGTGACGGTGAGAATTCGGTGTGCCTGGCTGTGCAGGGTGGAGGATCCCTTTATAATTATGGCTCCTAAGAGGGTGCGCTACATAAAAAAAAAATCTGGGCATTTTTGGGCACACAGGAGGGACAAGTGCAGCTTGCAACATGTTGTCAGCAGTCTGTCAAAATCAATGACAGGCAGAAATACACAGTGGCTCTAGGAGAGAGAGAGCATAGGGAGCTATCAGCTCACAAGATTCCTGGATGGACGAACAGCTAATTTTTTTTGCACTTGTCAAACAGATATAATAAAAACTATTTTAATGGTACATTTAATAGACCACAAGGGAGCAAATAAAATAAATGTATTGTTAGAGCTTACATACATTTTAAGCTACATGAAGAAAAGAAAACCTAAATTGCTACAGGGCAGAGGTAACCAGCTACTATCCTCCCTAAAGCTATTCAAATAATGGTTTCAATGCACTATATATCAAGACATTACAAAAAATAGGATTTTTATAACAGCTTACCTGTAAAATCCTTTTCTTGGAGTACATCACGGGACACAGAGCGACATAGTCATTACTAATGGGTTATATAGATACCGTCAGGTGCTGGCACTGGCAACTTCCAAAACCGGAAGTACCCTCCCCTATATAAGCCCCTCCCATCCGGGAGCACCTCAGTTTTGTAGCAAAGCAATAAGTGTCCCCAAAGAGGGGTGGGAGCTCTGTGTCCCGTGATGTACTCCAAGAAAAGGATTTTACAGGTAAGCTGTTATAAAAATCCTATTTTCTTTTTCGTACATCACGGGACACAGAGCAACATAGTCATTACTAATGGGATGTCCTAAAGCAATGCCAAATGAGGGGGGGGATACACCATATATAAGCTGAGCGCTATCAGACATGAGGATCTTTTGCGGCCTGCAACACACTGCGCCCAAAGGCGACATCCTCCTGACTTCCAACGTCCACCTGGTAGAACCTAGTAAACGTGTGTACTGAAGACCATGTTGCGGCCTTACAGATTTGAGCCAGGGAGGCCTGGTGATGCACTGCCCATGAAGTTCCAACTGCTCTCGTGGAGTGCGCCCTAACTTTGAACGGAGGCGGTCTATTTCTCAAGCCATAGGCTTGTATTATGACCTGTCGAATCCACTTGGCTAAAGTAGATTTTGACGCTGCCTGACCCCTTCTGGGGCCTTCCGGCAGAATAAACAAAGTATCCGTTCTGCGAATCTGAGCAGTGGCTTTTAGATAAGCTTTAACTGCTCTTACTACATCCAAAGAATGCAATAACTTTTCCTCTACCGAAGTAGGTTTGGGGAAAAAAGAAGGAAGAACCACATCTTGGTTCAAATGAAACCTCGATACCACCTTAGGAAGAAAGGCTGGATGAGAACGTAACACTACTCCTGTCCTTATGGATAACCAGATATGGCTCCCTACAGGACATAGCTGCTAATTCCGACACTCTTTTAGCCGAACAAATGGCTACTAGAAAAATCAATTTCCTGGTGAGAAGAACCAAAGAAATATGCTGTAATGGTTCAAATGGTTGTTTCTGTAGAACCGACAGAACCAAGTTTAGATCCCATGGACATATGGGAATATTAACCGGAGGACTAATACGCATCACTCCTTGTATAAAGGCTTTGACTAGTGAATGCGAAGCCAAGGGCCTTTGAAAAAATATTGACAAGGCCGAAATCTGACCCTTGATAGTACTCAAGGCAAGCTTCCTATCTACAGCCCATTGTAGGGAGTCCAGACTCCTACCTATTACGTACTTACGTGGATGCCATTTCTTGGCTTCACACCAGGCGATGTACGCCTTCCAGATTCTATAGTAGATCTGCCTGGATACCGGCTTCCTGGCATTGATCATGGTAGATACCACAGAATTAGAGAGCCCTCTCTTTTTTAGAATGTGGGCTTCAATAGCCAGGCCGTCAAACCTAGGGCTGGTAAGGAAGGGTGGTATATCGGTCCTTGCGAAAGCAGGTCCGGACGATGTGGGAGAGTCCAAGGACTCCCCACTGACATTTTACAATCTCCACGTACCACGCTCTTCGGGGCCACGCTGGAGCCACCAGAATCACTGGTTTCTTTTCTACCCTGATTCTGCGGAGTAATCGAGGTAACCATTGTGGCGGTGTGAATGCATATATCAGCTTGAACTGATCCCAAGGGAACACTAGGGCATCCGAGCCGCAAGCTAGGGGATCCCTTGTCTGAGAGACAAACCTGTCCCCCTTTGCGTTGAATCTGGATGCTAGAAGATCTACATCCGATGTTCCCCACCGCTGACATATTGTCCAGAAAACCTCGGGGTGAAGGGACCCTTCCTCTGGGCCTAATTTCTGGCGACTTAGAAAGTCCGCCTTCCAATTCTCCACTCCTGGAATGAATACCGCAGATATGGCTGGGACATATTTTTTCTGCCCATTTCAGGATGTAATTTACTTCCCTCTGGGCTGCACGACTCCTGGTGCCCCCCTGATGATTGATATATGCCACTGCTGTGGCATTGTCTGATTGAATTCTGACAGGGGACCCTTGGAGTTTGGATGTCCATGCTACTAGGGCATACCGGGCTGCTCGTATCTCTAAGAGATTGATGGGCAGGGCCTTTTCTGCATCCGACCATCTGCCCTGGAGAGACTATTGCTCCAGTACTGCTCCCCAGCCTATAAGGCTGGCATCTGTAGTGACCACCTTCCAAGAAATCGGACTGAAGGATTTCCTTTTTTCCAGATTCTGGGAAACCAACCACCAACGGAGGCTCTTGCGAACGGAAGGGGACAAGGACATTGTAAGTCTAGGCCTGAATTTTTTTGTTCCAGGCTGACAGTATGGCCCCTTGCAAATTCCTTGAATGGAATTGACCGTAGGGTACTGCTTCGAATGATGCCACCATTTTTCCCAGCAGCCTCATATACAGGCGTATGGACGGCTGTCTTTTTTGTACCCACTAAGTGGATCAAATCTTTCAAAGACAACACCTTTCCTCGAGGCAAGAATATTTTTCTCTGGCCTGAATCCAACCTTAGCCCCAAGTATTCCAGACTTTTGACTGGTTTTTAGGGCTGACTTGTCTCGGTTGATAATCCAACCGTGAGATTCCAGATACTTGATCGTCTTGTGAACGACCACGTCTAGTTTTTTCACTGAGTGGTCTATCAGCAACAAGTCATCCAGATATGCCATTATCATTACACCTTGTGTTCTTAGATTGGCCAATAAAGGGCCAGAATTTTTGTAAACACTCGTGGTGCTGTGGCCAAACCGAAGGGTAAGGCTCTGAACTGAAAATGGCGCCCTTCTACTGCAAAGCGTAGAAATTTTTGGTGGACTGGAAAGATGGGAATGTGCAAATAAGCATCTTTGATGTCGATCGTGGCTAACCAATCCTCCCCTTGTAGGGCAGTGGCCACCGATCGGATCGACTCCATCGGAAAGACCTGATATACAGGAATTTGTATAGCCCTTTTAGAATTAATATGGGCCTCCCGTCCGCGTTTGCTTCGGGACTGTAAAGAGGTTTGAGTAAAACCCGAACCCTCATTCTTCCAGGGGAACCTCCATAATTACTCCTTGGAGCAATAGTTGTTCTAGTGCCAACAGGAGGGACTCTCTCTTCCGGGGATCCCTTGGCACGTTTGACCTCAAAAATGGGAAGGAGGAGAGTCTTTTAACTCCAAACTGTATCCCAAACCTACTGCGGAGAGCACCTATCTGTCTTGATCGTGTCCCGCCAGGTCTCTTGCGAACAACTGGAGTCCTCCCCCCACCCGACTGAGTGGGGGCTTCAATGAATTTAACTTTGGGGGAGGTTTTGTACCTCCCCTGACCCAGGGTTTCTCATTACCCTGCTACTGTCCCTGCTTTTTACCCCCGGGATTTGACCGAGGAGGCCGTCGGAACTGTTACACAGCCGATGCCCCAGGGACTGGAGAAGCAGGCCTCTTAAAGAGGGACCTCTAATTCTGCTTTTAACCGGCAAGAGCGTATTTTTACCGCTGGAAATTTTCTGGATATATTTGTCCAGGTTTTCCCTGAATAAGCGTTCACCATGAAATGGGACGCTAACCAGCCATTCTTTACAGGGAGCTTCAGCAGACCAGTTTTTGAGCCATAGGAGCCTACGCGTATGTCTATAGACAGCGTAAGGCGGGAGGCCTGATGGACTGAATCCTCTATGGCGTCAACCGCAAAGCCTAAGGCTCTAGGTAGATCAGCTAGGGCAAAGCCTGCTGATCTGTCAAGTCCCTCAAGACCTGTTTCAACTGATCCTTCACTGCTTAGCAGACCCCAATAGCTGCTACTGCTGGTTGTATCACCAAGCAGATTTTCATAAGGACTCCAATCTTTTATTTATTGGGTTCTTGAACATTTGGACATTATCCACTGGACATGTCAGTGATTTATACATACAAGAGATGGCTGCGTCCACTGTAGGGACCTTCCATTTTTTTTTTTTTTTGATGAACTTATCCTCCATGGGATAGACCACCGGAAATCTCTTGGGGGAATAAATATTTTCTCAGGACGTTCCCAATCCTGGTAAATGAGCCCTTTCAGTAAAGGGTGAAGTGGAAAAGAACAAACAGTCTGGGGGCTTCTAGCGACCCCAACGAGGATACAGTAGTGGTTGATGGTTCCGCAAGGTGCATTTTTAAATGCTGATCGGACCATGTTAGTCAGAGACTGAACCCATAATCTTTCAGCTTGAGATGCTGAGAAAAGGTTCCCCCACTGTTGATTCCTCTATAACAGAATCAACCTCATCCTGATCCCCTTCAGGCAGGTCGATCCCTGTATGGGACTGTTGCTCTGCTAACAGGCACTCTGAAGGAGGAGACGGAGATCGGGCGTGCTTTCCCTGACAGGGAGGCAGCGATAAATGTTGACAATCTCTCTCTAATCCTCCCAGAGCTGAGGAAAAAACCTCCTCTGTTACATACACAGGAGCAGGTGACTGAGGACAGCCACAGTACCAAGTACCCCTGCGGGGTCTCTACGGTCACTTACCTCTGAACTTCAGGGGAGACTGGTGCAGCAGAAGTATGCCCAAGATCCTCAGAGCCCGATGAGACCCCTTTCGCTTCCTGGAAGATTCAGTTCCGGAGCTTCTGGACGGCATATTCCTAAGCCTAAAGCTGAGGTATTCCAGCCGTAATACACCACTTTTACTGAGAATAGTCTAGCACAATTGCTGCTATATCACAGTTGGTGTCTACTAATGTGCCTTTCTAGGGGATGCCTGTATCAACCGCTTGCTGTATGCCTTTAAATGTTGCCAGCTCTGTCTCTGTACTTCATAGCCAGCTCACTACAATATTGTGGTTTTTTTAAAACTGCTGGGACGCCCGCACATGCGCAGAAGCGCTGCGGCGCGCACAGAGCGTCATCCCCCAGGCTCCGCCCCCTTTCCCGGCTCACCTCTATATATAGAGGCGCGTGCACGCGCACACGCGCGGGCACGTGCGCCTTTGGCGCTAATTTCAAATATGGTAACAAGGGACAGGAGCCAGGGCCCCTCTTTGCCGCAGGCCGGGGGATGGACAAACACTGCAACATGGCAGAGGAAGCAGTTTCCTATAAGAGAACTCACCATCTGCCTGGACTTTGCTCTGCTGAGAAGAAGCTAGTCCACATGACAAGAAAACATTCCACAGCGGCCTCTAGTGGACAAACACAGGTACCGCAGTCTAATATATTAAATATATATATAAAAAAATTTTTTTTTTTTTTTTTTCTTGACCACCATTAAAAATTATTACATTTTTTTAGTAGTTACAGGCATGCACAGAATTTTGCGGGAATACCATTAGGTAACAGACAGAAAGACAAATTAGGCTTGGGGGTCCCCCAATAGAACCAAGTTCCTGGGGGCCCCCACTTACCTGTTCCCCGCCGCAGGACTTTGTTTGGTCCACAAAAGCCCAAACTTCACCTATCACGGCAGGCATTGTAATCAAACCTTCAGGGACCGGGTTCCCAAGGATTCCACTCCCCTGGACCTGTATAGCACCCTGCACAGAAAACATCTTGGTCGTGGGTATGACCAGAGCTCTGGATCCCAGGGTCCAGCTCTCCTAAGAGAAGCATTACAGGCAAAACCTTGCTCTTCTCTGCAAGGCCCGGGTACCGACCGTTTAGCTATGAAGCTTTTTTGGTCGGATCCGGAATAGCTTACTGAGGCCCAAAAGAACCTGTACGCAAGCTCAGTGAAAAACACATGTTTCTTCTTGGCCAACACCTTAGACACTGGCAAAAAACTGAGGTGCTCCCGGATGGGAGGGGCTTATATAGGGGAGGGTACTTCCGGTTTTGGAAGTTGCCAGTGCCAGCACCTGACGGTATCTATATAACCCATTAGTAATGACTATGTCGCTCTGTGTCCCGTGATGTACGAAAAAGAAAATAAAAAAAAGATTTGAAGATTATTACATCCACTATATACAGTACGTTACATATACATTGAGATATTGAGATAGAAATCACACTGCTGCCAGTATTCCTCCTATGTGAACTTACACATAACAATTGCAGGCGCATCTCATAAATACAATGAGATCCACGGCAGCTCAGGATGCAGGTGTACAAAATACACCGGACACCTAATATCCCTCTCATCCAATCATATTACTGACCTCATAAATCCACACAGTTACCTATAAATCACAAATCATCCCCATAATCAATATGCATTACTGCAACTTCAACCCCTAAAAAACATTTATTACAGTATATTGTATTACCGACACTACTAGCGCTTCAGAGGAGTATTTCATGGCTGTTAAGGAGAGAAACATTGTAAATCAACATTAAGTGGAAATGGATGGCATTTATTATTTTCTCCTGCCCTGTGAAATTCAATTCTGATATTGTCAGGGTATTCTGATGGAAGTGCTAAATCATACTTAGAAACCTCAAGCAAAAGAAACGATAAAATACAATAAAATAAAATAGAACACACACCAATTTCTTGCTGAATTTGGAAAATTGACATTAATAAATAGAGGGATACATATATAATTATCTATCTATCTATCTATCTATCTATCTATCTATCTATCTATCTATGTTTTCTACATGAATCTTCCCAAAATAAAAAGGCTTGTTTCATGCAGTTAGAAAGGCCATTGCTTACATAAAATGTTTCCTTTTTCTTAGCAATCAGTCCTTGCTTAGTAGTATTAGGCCTCATTCACATCTGGGCATAGCAGAAAGGCAGGCAGAAGCGTGCATTTCTGCCCTTGTTTCCACAAATAAGAGGAAAACTTGTGATGTGCGATGCGCATGCAGTGCCATTATTTCTTAATGGCACCCTAAACACGAAAGGCAATCATGCATCTTGTTACACGTTTTCCACAAAAATAAATAATAATGTGCCACAAAAAGCGCTTGGCTCAGTGTCAAAATTTGGCACACAAACTTCTTTGTGCATTTTTTGGAGTGGAGGGAGGCCCTCCGAAATGAATGGTGCCTCTCCAAAAACATGCTACAAACTGTGCAAAAAAGCAAAAAAAATGCACTATGCATAGCTCACATGTGAACGGGGCTTTACAATTCTCAGTATCTATTAGCTTAACCTCTTTATGACCGCCCCATAGCAGATTTACTTCCACAGGGCGGCCGCTCTGTGCAGAATCACATATATATATACATGATTCTGCACTTCTGGGTTTTGGGCCCGAGCGTGCGCGGAAGCTTCACAACAGGTCCTGTGGACCCGATGTCTGCCGGGACCCGCCGATCGTTCGTTACTCTGACAGAATGACAGTCTGCCTATGTAAACAGGGCAGACTGTCATTCTGTGAGTACAGAAGACATGGATCCTGTGTTCCTGTGAAGCAGGAACACCGTGCCATGTCTTCAAGTAGTAAAAGCACCTCCCCCACAATTAGCAAGCACTCCCTAGGCACAAATTTAACCCTTTGATGGACCATGATGTTAACTACTTCCCTGTCAGTGTCATTAGTACAGTCACAGTGCAAATGTTTAGCACTGATCACCCATATTAGTGTCACTGGTCCCCAAAAAAGTGTCAAAAGTGTCCGATTTGCATATCTCCTAACTGTTTAAGATAGCAATAAGGGGACATTTATTAGCAAAAGTATGTAGGCATAGGACACAACCTCTGCCATACTCCCAAAAAGGAGAATTGTTTTTTTTAACCACTACTATTGCTTTATATTGGCTTTTTACAAATGTAGCAATTTAGAGATTGGCTGAAAGGTTTAGCACTGTGAAACTAGTGAAAATAGTGCATTTTATATACAACTATATAAACCCTTTATATTGTAAAGCGCTGCGTAAACTGTCGTCGCTATATAAATCCTGTATAATAATAATAATAACTAGAAAAGCTACAATTTCTGGGGAAATTGTGTGGAGTATTCTTGCCTCCACCAATACTCCTTACTGAAGACAGTGCTGCACCCTGGAGATGTAAATGTGATCAGTGTGTTTTTTTCTGTTTCACTGTTTCCCGGCAACGCTCATGCCCTGTTTATGCAGGCTCTAAGCGTGTTCACAACCACTGCTCAAAACACAATACACAGGATCATGATAGCTGTAATAACTCAAACAGACCTACATTTTGATGCATAGTATGTCTCTGAAATATTAAAAATGAAGGCACAGTCGCAGTTTAGATATTGCCCTTCAAATTTTAAGAGTCTAGAGTGGAGTTTCAATGAATGTCAATGGATGGCGTGAGTTGCAAACAAATGGTCATATTGTGAAAACTATCAGGACTATGGCTTAGCCGTGGACATGTTTAGTGGCAGCAGGGATAGCTGAACGTTTTGATATAATATATGTGTAGGTGGGCTTAAAAATGAGGGAGTGGTGGCAGTTTAGATATCATGTCCTGATTTTTCAGCTTTTGTCAGCTCCCACTCTAGTTTTGAACATTTCGCCATTCATTCCTATGGGACCAATTTTGCCACAAAAACGACGATATTTTGTGAACCATTTGGCAAAACGTTCCACAAAGTAATAGCACACCAATCAGAAACAATCCACACGTTTCAGTATATTACAGCCTATGTAGTATAAAAGCTGTGGGAGGAGTTAGGGTGGTAAATTTGGCTATAATAATAATAATATATATGTGAAATAACAGTAAGTGGTCTTGCTATGCTATAAATCAGACCAAAATGAGGGACCAATGAGGAGGAAAGAGGGACAGAGGGACTTTGTTCCAAGTCAGGGTCAGTCCCTCGTAATCAGGGACAGTTGGGAGATATGCGATTTGTCAGATGCAATATCGCAGTCCTGCTATAAGCTGCAATTACTAGTAATAAATAAATAAATAAAAATATCCCATTGTTTGTAGACGCTATAACTTTTGAGCAAACCAATTAGTATACGCTTATTGGGATATTTTTTAATCAAAAATATGTAGCAGAATACAAATTGGTCCAAATTGATGAAGAAACTAGATTTAAAAAAAAATAATTATCGGGTATGTTTAACCACTTGAGACCCGCGCTATAGACGAAAGACGTCTGCAGCGCGGCTCTCAAGTGCCGGGTGGACGTCCATGGACGTCCTGCTGTTTACATCCCCCCCTTGATCGCCCCCTAGTGTTAACCCCTTCCCTGCCAGTCACATTTATACAGTAATCAATGCATATTTATAGCACTGTTTGTTGTATAAATGTGAATGGTCCCAAAATAGTGTCAAAAGTGTCCGATATGTCCGCCGCAATATCACAGGCCTGACAAAAATCGCAGATAACCGCCATTACTAGTAAAAAAAAAAAAATATATATATATATATATAATAAAAATGTCATAAATCTATCCCCTATTTTGTAGGCGCTATAACTTTTGCGCAAACCAATCACTATACGCTTATTGCTATTTTTTTTACCAAAAATATATAGAAGAATACGTATCGGCCTAAACTGAGAAAAAAAATATAAAAAAAAAAAATGGGATATTATTATAACAAAAAGTAAATTATTCTGTTTTTTTTCAACATTTTCTGTCTTTTTTTGTTTATAGCGCAAAAAAAAACAAAAACGCAGTGGTGATCAAATACCACCAAAAGAAAGCTCTATTTGTGGGAAAAATAGGATTTTTGTACTCACCGTAAAATCCGTTTCTCTGACGTCCATGGACCGACGCAGCTCTCATACTGATTACATGTGGTATATGTCCCTGCTCGCAGGAGAAGACCTAGGCAGAATGTTAGAGGTTAAAACATTCTAGAACAAGCCAGAGCTGAACAGCCCCGCCCAGGGGGGCAGTCCCTCCGGACATTACCCTCCCACCTGCAGCTAGCAGCCTCAGTTCGTAACAAAGCAGTACAAACTTAAAAGGAAGGGTGGGTGCTGCGTCGGTCCATGGACGTCTGAGAAACAGATTTTACGGTGAGTACAAAAATCCTATTTTCTCTTATCGTCCATGGACCGACGCAGCTCTCATACTGATTACATGTGGGACGTCCCAAAGCAGTATAAGAAAAGGGTGGGAGCAAAAAAAGTAAGGAACAACCAAAACTTCACTCCAAACCAGCAGAGCCCCTCAACGGAGGAGTTGCAACATTAGACAGCGGCCTGCAACACCTTGCGGCCGAAGGAAGCATCCGAAGATGCAGCCACATCAACCTTGTAGAACTTTGAAAAGGTATGAACGGACGACCAGGTCGTCGCCTTGCACACTTGTGCAACCGACGCTTGATGTCGGAAGGCCTGGGAAGCACCAATTGCCTTGGTGGAATGCGCCGCGACCGGAAAGGGAGGCGCCCGCCCCTTAAGGGCATAGGCCTGTATCACGGTCTGCCTGATCCACCTAAAGACGGTGGCAGACGACACCGCTCGGTCCTGTTTTGGACCAGACACAGATTTCCGAATGGAAACAGTAGCAGACAGGTACACTCGTAAGGCTTGTACCCATCTTAATGTATGAAGCGCAAACTCTCAGGGATGCGATGGGTGAGGACACAAGGACGGAAGAACAATGTCCTTCTTAAGGTGAAAGGCCAAGACCATCCTTAGAAAAGAAGGATGGTCGTGGGCGCAACACCAACATATCCTTTTGGAGGACCAAGTAAGGCGACTTGCCAGACAAGGCCGCCAACTCAGACACCCGTCTAACCGAAGCAATGGCCACTAAGGCCAACTTCCGGGACAAGGTCAAGAGAGGAATCTCTCTGATATTCTCAAAGGGATGTTCTTGGAGAACCGAGATGCATCAAAATCAGATCCCAAGTAGGGAGAGGAGGCTTGACAGGGGGGATCACATGGCGAACCCCCTGCACAAAAGGTGCTAATCAAGGAATGGCCCGGTAGCGGTCGTTGAAAAAGACAGCCCGGGCCTAAATCCGACCCTCAAAAAAGGTATGCAAGGCGAGCTTTTGGGTCACACCACGCTGTAAGAACAGCAAAATCCTGGGAACGGAATACACCTGAGGATGCCACTCAAGTTCCTCGCACATAGCGATGTAAGCCTTCCAGGTACGGTGAGATATCTTTCTGGAGGAAGATTCCTGTGTCAACAACATAGAAGAGATGACCGAATACAAGAGAACTCTGTCCTTTAGGACCTGGCTTTAAACAGCCATGCCATTAAAGCCAAGGACTGTAAAGCAGGATGAAGTATGCTCTGCGAAGACAGCGAGGCAACAACAGTAGCAGAGGGTAAGCATATATCAGGCGATACTGCCCCCACAGGCTTCCAACGCATCTAACGCATCCGCCCAGGGGTCCCTGGACCTGACCACGATCTTGCCACCTTGCGAGTGAGTCGAGAGGCCACAAGGTCCACTTCCGGTGCCCCACCTCCGGTAAAGAAGGTGGAAACACCTCCGGATGCAAGGACCCTTCGCCTGCAATGCACATGGCCGACAGGACCGTCTTGCAGCGAGATGTATGAAAATCCCAAAGAGACTCCGCAATGTATCGGAGAAGGGAGGCCCCAGTGTACAGGGTGCCTCAAATGTTGGCCAATAAAGGCAACTTGACGGAACTTCCCTAGAAACTCGGTCAGAGGACTAGTACCTCAGCCTCCACAGGTGGCGCAAACCCACCCCGGGCACAGAGACCCTAAAGGCTAAAGCAGTTGTAGTGCACCTGCTAGACGACTGATGGATGAAGCAGAGGCTTTTGCCCAGTCATTGAGCTACAAAAAATGCCAGAGACGCAGCCACTAACGGGCACAACGCCAACCCCAGCCTGGCGAACACAGTCCAAGCTAGCGCTTCTGATCACCACTGAAAGCAGGTGGAAAGTGATACCCCTGAAACCAGGGATCCTTGTGACAATGCTCCATCCAGCAGCTACCCATGGATAGGTGCTGATTGTGCAAACACATAGTTTATACTATGTATTGCGTCAAACGCACAAATGGAGTGTGGGAGGAAACCCACCCAGCCACAAAGAGCATAATACCACCACATACGGCGTATGTAGTTTAGTATTTGTGGATAAACCTATTAAACGCGTATATACTGTGCCAGCGACGAAGGCGCGCACATCATCGGGGCCTGGACGTAAACCAGCCACGCAGATTGCGTACACAACCGTGTAGGTATGTTAGCCTGCGAATAAACAAATTGCACCTGTTTATACTGTGCATAGCGCTGAGAATGCGCACACCATTGGAACGCAGGGGAGAAACCTGAGCACCCGGATGAAACCCATGCAGACTGCATACACATACCGTGTATGGTATTATAGTATGTGTGCTAAACATTTTGCACAAGCCCATGTGTGCATAGCACCGAAGGCACGCACACTGTTGGCGTGTGGGAGGAACCGAAGTACCCCACGCATACTCAGAGAATGCAATACCTACAGCTACTGTAAATGTATTTAGTGTAGTGTATAGACATAATGTGTATGTTTACACCGTGTATTGCACCAAAGGCATGCATGTCATGTAGCATGGGCAGAAACCCACGCAGACTGCATACGCATACCGTGTAGGTATTACAGTGTGTGTGCTAAACCTTTTGCACAAGCTCATGTGTGCATAGCACCGAAGGCGTGCACACCGTTGGCGCGTGGGAGGAACCGAAGTACCCCACGCATACTCAGAGAATGCAATACCTACAACTACTGTGAATGTATTTAGTGTAGTGTATAAACATAATGTGTATGTTTACATCGTGTATTGCACCAAAGGCATGCATGTCATGTAGCGTGGGCGGAAACCCACGCAGACTGCAAAGACATACCGGGTAGGTATGTTAGTATGTGGATATCCAATCGCACAAATTTAGACTGTGCATAGCGCTGAAGCGCCCATACCAATGGAGTGTGGGAGGGAACCGGAGTACCCGGAGGAAAACCACACAGACTGCCTACACATACCGTGTAGGTATTATAGCATGCGTGATAAACATTGAACATGTTTAACTGTGCAGAAGGCCAAAGGCGCACATACCGTCAGCGCGTGGGAGGAAACCGGAACACTCGGAAGAACTCCACGCAGACAGCACACAGATACCGTGTAGGAATGATAGCATGTGAATCAACATATTGCACATGTTTATGCTGTGCATTTCCATTGGAGCGTGGGGGGAAACCGGAGTACCCGGAGGAACCCCACGCAAACAGTATACCCATACTGTAAACATGTATAATATGTGCAATAAACATATTGAACATGTCTATACTGTGCAGAGAGCCGAAGCGCACATACCATGAGAGTGCGGGAGGACACCGGAGCCCCCGCCAACCCAGAGAGTATAATACATACATATACTGTGAATGTATCTGGAGTCGTGCATAAACATATTTTGTACGTTTATATCATGTATGGCAATGAAACACAGCATTGGAACGTGGGGACAGCGACGCAGACACAGAGACCAATAACACATACATACACTGTGAATGTATGCAGTGTAGAGGTATAGGATGAGTTTAAATTATGGCGCAGAGGCGCATAATCTTCTCTGTATCATTCCAACCTGCTTGACTGTGCTGCTGAAGCAGCATGCAGGTAACAGGTAACCTCTGATCCTCAGACTGTGTGTCTGTCAGAGCTCAAATCATTCCCCAAGAAATGGCGGGAAATGTTACCTCAGGTATCACACAGAAGGCTCACAGGGATTAGAGACATAAATGAATAAAGTCCTCCCTCATCCATGCTGCTCTTGAGGCAGCGTGAGGAAAACAGTGAGGAAACTGTGTAAAAGAAAAGCTTGTCACAGCAATTCCAGTCTGAGAGTGTTTCTCACATCATCAATGAGATCATTTACAAGCGCCCTGTCATTCACTGACACAGAACTGGAGTCTTCCTCACAAGGGAATGTCCTGTTCATAAACATTAAATATTCAGAGGTAGGGTCCTGAGCATAGTAGCTAGGCCCATATCTGACTCAGAGCACCCCTTCAGTAAAGATTTTTGTGGGGGGGAGGGGGCTTATAGCTCCTTTTGCTCGCACACCGCTTCCATTCTGATAGGAATGATTCCAGGACTGCTGACAACTGGTCCATAAGGACCGCAGGTGCAGGAAACATATGAACATGTTTAACTGTGCAGCACTGCCAGTTGCCCCAGGCAAGTGTGGAGAGCAGGTGTATCAGACTCCATAAACGCCACCCTCTGAGACCTTATACACTATACAGTGAATATACAGTCCACCCACTGGCTACGCTGAGGCTGAGGAGGGGATACCCGGGAGGACCCACCAACTTAAGGACAGCTCAGTCTGTGAGGAGATTGTGAGGGGATTCGCGCCGCCGCCAGAAATAAATGCGCGGCGGCCACAAGAAAATGGCCGCCGGCCGCAGCTATAACTGCGCCACTGAACGCCAAGATGGCCGCCGAGCGCAAAATTCAAAGCTCTAATGCGCGCCAATGGCGCAAGCAATAACCACCTCAAACAGCGCCAATGGCGCACGCAATTATCACCTCACACACCAGAAAAAACTGCAGACATGAGAGTCCAGCCAGGCCAGAGTGACCCCCAAGCACCCCACAGCACAGCACCAGTACAGGGTGCAGAGAGCAGCATAACAGGGGGGGGACAGGGAGAAACCCCCACACACAGAAACACAGCCAGCATGTACTCACCTGCAGTAGGAGAGACTACTTACCCGTCCCTTTCAGGGACCCACTGGCTTGTTTCAGACAGACCTATCACAGAGTCGTACTGTGTAGCTGTCGGCCCGGTCCACCGCGAGAGATACAGTCAATCAAGTACTGTTCAATCTTGAGAGGACCGCGGGAGCATGAAAGCAACCCGGCCACCCCTGGAGCCATGGGGTATGTCGTGAACTGAGTCTCACGCACGCAAGGCGAGGATCAGCACGCTCGATGGTCGGACAGGGAAGACTACGAGGATACTAGTGTACCCAACCTGTTGCCCAGCCGACAATTGATTGAAGGTCTCAAAAATAAAATAATAAAATTCCCAAAGGAATAAAAATCAAAAGTAAAATCTTCCAGGAGACTGGCTCCTGAGAGCCACGTCTTCTCCTTCTGCTAGGCAGAAAAAAACTGAGGCTGCTAGCTGCAGGTGGGAGGGTAATGTCCGGAGGGACCGCCCCCCTGGGCGGGGCTGTTCAGCTCTGGCTTGTTCTAGAATGTTTTAACCTCTAACATTCTGCCTAGGTCTTCTCCTGCGAGCAGGGACATATACCACATGTAATCAGTATGAGAGCTGCGTCGGTCCATGGACAATAAGAGAAAAAATTATAAAAATATAATTTGGGTACAGCGTTGTATGACCATGCAATTGTCATTCAAAGTGCGTCAGCGCTGAAAGCTGAAAATTGGTCTGGGTACGAAGGGGGTTTAAGTGCCCAGTAAGGAAGTGGTTAATAGCAGAAACTAAAAAATATTGTTGTTTTTTTTCAAAAATGTCGGTCATTTTTTTGTTTCTAGCACAGGTAATAAAAACCGCAGAGGTGATCACATAATCCTCAGTTGATTTTTTTTGTTGGGGGGGGGGGGGTATACTATATATATATATTTCTCCTTTCACAGCTAAATGTTCACATCTGGGGGCCATGTTTATTTTGCAGCTGAAGGCTGAATTGGCCTTGTAATGATGTTTCTATGAAATTCGGTATACACAACGCTGCAATGAGCACAGCCAGATACAGATACTGGAGAGCAGGCATAGAAAAGTACCAGCTGTAGCAGAGCTGTCATCCCATTGGACGACTCTGATATAGAATGTCTGACTGAGGTACTAACCGAGGTTTTCTCCAGAGCACACTGGATGGCACCTCCACGCTGCTCTATAGAGACATGAATGAAATGTCCCCATGGGGGTATTTACTAAAACTGGAGAGTGCAAAATCTGGTGTAGCTGTGCATGGTAGCCAATCAGCTTGTTTAGATAAGCTTTGACAAAAAAAAAAAACCTGGAAGCTGATTGGTTTCTATGCAGGGCTGCACCAGATTTTGCACACTCCAGTTTTAGTAAATCAACCCCTTTGTGACACTAAGTAAAAAAAAAAAAAAAGGAAATGATACAATGCGCTGAAATACACATCACACCACCTCTGCACTTCAAAAATTTAGGCCAATATGTATTTAGCTGCATATTATTGTTAAAAAAATCACAATATATATATATATATATATATATATATATATTGATTGTTTTGAGAAAAAGTAATAATATACAGTATATACTGGAATTTTTAATTTCATTTTTTAATACTAGTAATGGCAGCGATCAGCGATTTATAGCAGGACTGCGATATTGTGGCGGCCAATCGAACACTATCTGACACTTTTGAAACTTTGTGGGAACCAGTGACACTAATACAGTGATCAGTGCTAAAAATATATGCTGTCACTGTACTACTGACGCTGGTCTTTGAAGGGGTTAAACATCTAGGGCGATCAAAGGGTTAAATGTGTGCCTAAACAGTCTTTTTGTGTACTATATGTGCTGCTTTTACTAAGGAATGTGCTGAATTTTATTACCTTTGCAGGGAAACAAAATCCAGCACATCCCCGCTGACAGGATGGAGCTCTGCGTTGTTTACATATCCTCCTCGCCTATCAGTGGGTGCTGGCGGTCATCGATTGGCCTGCACCTGCTGATCGTCTTCGGCTGTGACTACTCACAGCAGAAGCTGCGTGCCCCCTACCCAGGAGTGCAGAATCACATATACGTGTAGCGTCCTACTCCTGTTGGGTAGACGCTATACGTTAAATTTAGTTATCTGAGCTGTAGTTCAGCTCAGAAAGAATTATGTAAATTGATGGCTCTGTTTCAGTCTAGCTGGGCTGCGTGTTTTCCACCTGACAGTAGGTCACTGCCATTACGGGTCAGGGTTGGAAATGCAGCAGGCTAGGTGTATTGGGTATTCCTTTCCCAGAGGTGGCTCAGGGGGTGTGGTCAACCCGCTGTGCATTCTAGGTGGGGGTACTTAAGAGGCAGAGACCGCTCGATCGGGGTTCGTTGCCGGAGGTCGTTGCCGGATCCTAATCTGAGGGCCCTCCTGGCCTCAGGGATGTGCGAGCCATTTTTGACCTCGGGGCCTGCTGGCCCGAGGCTCTGCAACTGAGAAGTAGGCCCATGAGTTACTGGGGCCTACTAGTCCAGGGATGGTTCTACGTGGTCTTGCCTGCGGGAAGAAGCAGAACAATTGAGGCCTTAATTGAAGGACGCATCCTGGCCAGTTTGCCTCGTGGTGCTGCCGGACGGCTGAAAGATTCTGGCACCGTGAGCTATGTATTCTTGAAGGAACTTTTTGCAAAGTGTCAGTGTGGTTACACGATCTTGTGGCAGAAGGTTGTGGGACGACTGTACGGCACTCGTCAAGTCTGTGGCAGAGACTTTTGAGCGAGCTTCACACCGGTTGCTAGGCCAATGAGAGTAGGCCTATACGGTGGTTGAGGATCCAGCGTGAAACTGTATGTCCTCTGGATCTGAGATTGTGCCCGTGATCCGCAAAGTAAAGTGCCTGAAACTCCCCTATCCCTCTATCCCTCTGTTGGAACTGGTAAAATAAAGCCTCTTGAAGAAAACGTATCCAAGTGTTGGTGTGAACTTTTATACAGGCTCTTCAAGAAGGATCCCTGACACGAGTGCGGTGAACAGAAAAGGTAACGGTAGGCCCAAAACTTTGAACCAGCAGCTCCTACGGGGGTAGTGCTACATATATACAGTATATATATATATATATATATATACTGATTCTGCTCAGAACGGCCGCCCTGTTGCAGTAAATCTGCTATAGGGCCGCCGTCAAGCGGATAATCTAAGGAAGGATATCAGGCAGGGAGAAAATACATGTCAATAACAACATCTATAATTGAGAGGTAAGGCTGCATTATTATAACAGCTTAGGCGTGGAGATTACGATTTTTTTTTTCAAATACCTATTCCTGATTGGTTCTCTTAAAAATGTCAATAGTGGCAGCTCCAATAGTTTTTTTTATCTCAAGTTCCTTGGCTTATTGTGTTTTCTCTCACAATTTCCTAACGTCTGTATATGGTGGCAGACTGCGTTTGTTCAGCAAATACCTTCTAGCTCCGAACACAATAGATCTCCACGCTGTTCTGCTCTACCCTCCATCGCTCACCCCCTTTTTTTTTTTTTTTACAAAAATACAATGTGGGAGGAACAAGGTTTCACCCAGCTATGTGAGCACAGCTATTTCCTACTTTGGGTTTTTATTCTATTAGAGGAATTGCCTTGGAGCTGTGATAATGAATGCTTCTTCAAATTGAAAGAACTAGTAAACTGCAAGGAATAACATGATCCATTCTGATTTTTCACCTCAATAAATCACAGTACAACAAATAGCGTATATATATATATATATATATATATATATATATATATATATATATATATAAAAAAAATGTTCTTACCTCTGGTCATTATGATGGCTGCTAGAGCTTTGTGGCGTGCACATACTGAGAAATTGTCAGTTAGCTCCTGGAATTTCTGCATTACCAGCTTGTATATGGAATCTGCAAAATCCTAAAACACAAGAATACATAAAAGTGAGTGCCAGACCCATTTAAAAAAATAAAATACATAAAAGAAAATTACAGGGTATAAAAACCCTAGCAATTCTTAATTGCTCCCTTTTGGGCTGTTCAACTTACTATTGAAAGCATTTTATTTTTTCCGTTTAATACGTGCAAAAAAAATAGCTGGCAGAATTGTGTAAACTGATGACTTCTTATCAGTTGCATTGTTCCCGACTATCACTGAAGTAGAAACAAACAAAAGTGTAATGATCATGGTACTTTCACACTTTCACTTTCACTTTCACACTCTCAAGCCACCCCAATGTGAAAGGCTGAGTGCTTTCACACTGGGGCGGTGCGCTTGCAGGACAGGAAAAAAAGTCCTGCAAGCAGCATCTTTGGGGCGGTGGGGGAGCGCTGTATGCAGTGCTGCCCATTGCAGCTGAAGCGCCTGCAAAGCACTTTGGCAGTGGGGCAAAACGGGAGCTATTAACCCTTTCCTTGGCTGCTAGCGGGGGTTAAAAACGTCCCGCTAGTGGGCAAAAAGCGCCACTATGACAGCGGAAAAGCGCCGCTATAACTAGCCGTGCTTTACCGCTACCCCAGTGTGAAAGGGGTCTAAGGCCAATATCACACTGAAGACCGCCCGGCGCTGTGCGGGTGGTAGCGGTGCGCTTTTAACCCCAAAGGAGTCGTTAACAAGGGGTTAAAAGTGGGCAAAAAGTGCCGCTTCCAAAGTACTTTGCATGCGCTTCGACAGTGCTGCCCATTGATTTCAATGGGCAGGGCGTTTTGGGAGCGGTGTATACCGCTAGAGCCATAAAGACATGGATGAGCGAGTTTGGGGTAAAGGGACTTGACTGGCCTGCACAGAGTCCTGACCTCAACCCAATAGAACATCTTTGGGATGAATTAAAGTGGAAACTGCAAGCCAGGCCTTCTCGTCCAACATCAGTGCCTGACCTCACAAATGCGCTTCTGGAAGAATGGTCAAACATTCCCATAGACACACTCCTAAACCTTGTGGACAGCCTTCCCAGAAAAGTTGAAGCTGTTATAGCTGCAAAGGGTGGACCAACTCAAAACTGAACCCTACGGACTAAGACTGGGATGCCATTAAAGTTCATGTGTGTGTAAAGGCAGGTGTCCCAATACTTTTAACAATATAGTGTATATGTCATAGATTGTAGAATTTGTAACTTTCTCACAGACTAAATAATATACACTTGGGTTATTGGGTTATTTTTTACCAAAGAAATGTAGCAAAATACATTTTGAACTAAATTTATGAAGGAAGATTAAAATTCTATACCAGAAACAAAGAACGTTTTTTTTTTTTTTGGTTTTAGTTTTTCTTCACATTTTTGGAATTGTTTCGTTTATATGGAAAAAAAAACAAAAAAACTCAGTGGTGATTAACCGCTTGCCGACCAGCCGCCACAGCTATACTGCGGCAGGTTGGCTTGGCTGCGCAAATCACCGTAGATGTACGTCGGGCCCTTTATTGGCTATAGCAGGCACACGTGTGCCGCCTGGGGCAATGCGCATGGCCGGCGGCCGCAATGTCTGCTGGCCACCTGCGATCGCTCCACAGAGAGCCAGAATGGGGATCTGTCAATGTAAACAAACAGATCCCATTCTGACAGGGGAATAGAGAGAGATCGTCTAGTGATCAGGAACAGCAATCTCTCTATACTCCCAGTTAGTACACTCCCCCCACAGTTAGAAACACCTCCGTAGGGAACACTTAACCCATTGATCACCACTGGGGTTAACCCCTTCTCTGCCAGTGTCATTTATACAGTGATCAGTGGCTATTTTTAGCTCTGATCACTGTAATAATGTCACTGGTCCCAAAAAAGTGTCAAAAGTGTCCGATCTGTCCGCCGCAATGTCGCAGTCCCGCTAAAAATCGCTGATCACTGCCATTACTAGTAAAAAAATAATAATAATAAAAATGTCATTAATCTATCACCTATTTTGTAAAAGCTATAACTTGCACAAACCAATCAATATTATTATACACAATTTATATAGCAACAACAGTTTACGCAGCGCTTTACAATGTATTGGGGGGACACCACAATTACAGTACAGTTCAATACAGAAGGTACAGGAGGGCCCTACTTATTGCAATTTGTTTCAGCAAAAAAATTTAGCTTTCTTTTGGTGGTATTTGATCACCTCTGCGGTATTTATTTTTTGCCTATAAACAAAAGAAGAGCGTCAAGTTTGAAAAAAAAACACAATATTTTTTACTTTTTGCTATAATAAATATCCATTTTTTTTTTAATTCTCCCCAATTTAGGCCGATACGTATTCTTCTACATATTTTTGGTAAAAAAAAAAAATGGCAATAAGCGTATATTGATTAGTTTGCGCAAAAGTTATAGCAGATACAAAATAGGGGATAGATTTATAGCAATTTTTTTTTTTTTTACTAGTAATGGCAGCGATCTGCAATTTTTATCGTGACTGCGATATTTTGCGGCGGACACATCGGACACTTTTGACACATTTTTGGGACCATTCACATTTATACAGCGATCCCTGCTATAAAAATGCATTGATTACTGTATAAATGTGACTGGCAGGGAAGGGGTTAACACTAGGGGGCGAGGAAGGGGTTAAATGTGTTTCCTAGATCTGTTCTAACTGTGAGGGGAGGGGACTGACTGGGGGAGGTGACCGATGGTTGTCCCTATGTACAAGGGAAGGGACACACCATCGGTCTCCTCACCTCTGACAGGACGTGGATCTGTGTGTTTACACACACAGATCCACGGTCCTGCTCGGTTACTGGGCAATCGCGGGTGCCCGTCGGCCATCGCGGCTGCCGGGCACGTGCATCGGGTGCCCAGCGACGCGGCAGGCCCCCTAGTGGACTTTAAAGGCGCAACGTCATATGACATCCGCCCAGGATAACAGTGTCTTCCTGCCGCCGTCAATTGACGGCGGCCAGTTGACAACTGGTTAAGGAGGCAAATTCTTCCAGGGCTGAAGTGGTTAAATACCACCAAAAGAAAGCTCTATTTGTCTCAAACAAATGATAAAACATTCATTTGGGTACAGTGTTAAATGACTGAGTAATTGGCATTCAAAATGTGACAGCACCGAAAGCTGAAAATGTATCCTGGCCATGAAGGGGGTGAAAGTGTCTGGAGGTGGTTAATTATCCAATCGTATAAACCGCAAATCCCTGTTTACGCATTTCATCTGAACACACTTTGTTGTTCTCAACTTCTTTTGTAAATCGGCTTCAATCCAGGCCAGCAGAAAAAAGCAGGGATGACAATGACTCCCGTGGAGCAGGCACCCGCAAAAACAAGTCAGCAGCAGCAGTTCCGTCTCCATCCAGACAGATCCTCCATTCCCAAATAATACCTAATTACTAGTTTTACTTTTATCACTTAAAAAAATACATTTAAAACAACTGAAAAACTAACAATGTGCATACAGAATCCAGACAAAAACGAACAAGCTGGAAAGGGTCAGCAGGGGAGGTAATAAATAAATAAAGTTTAGACGAAGCACAAGAATTTTTCCTCCAGGTCTTTATTATTTCAACATTGTTTTATCTAAATGTTTTATAGAATGATGAGAGAGGGACAATTCATCAATAGCTGTTTACTGACTGCCAGAAGCACTTGAGGCTGCCAAATGGCTGCTGCGGAGACTCACTGATTTGTTACTGCTTGCAGGCTTTTGGGGGCATACAAATTAAACAGCATTATATCAGAGTTGGAATAAAATGATATGGATGACATGCTTGATCATAAATGTAGTGACAGCTGGATGTGGCTGGGACTGTCACAGGTCTCTGTCTGAGCAATGAAGTGGACTCCAGGCAGAACGGGTCAAAATGTTACTTGGGTCATTGGCAAGAGGAAGACAAATGCTAAAAGGCATTTAAGCCTGCAAGTCTATAGGAGTAACCATCATAGTTTGGTCTCTCCCTTATGTATTAAGGGATTGAGAAGAACTGATTTCTTATTTATCCAATCCAAAAACCTCCGTTAACTCAAACATGTTATAAAAGAACTAAACTATAGAAGTCGTGTCCAGAAAAGTAAAACAAAGGCAAAGGACTAGTCACCAGTATTGCCAGATCTATCGTCTTATCTTTTGCCCATCATATGCCTTGCCCTGAACTATGTGTGGAGGCAGCCATCTTGGTAGTCTCAAGACTGGCAGAACAGAATTACAAAACTTTTGACAGGTAAATAGATCCTGAAGAGCCAATCATGGCAAAACATATGTCGGAGCAGAGGATCCGTCATTCCCGGGTCCATATCTAATACCCCAAATCAGGCTTTGCCCTTCGGAGCGAGACGTGGAACGCACACCACCGCCAGGGATCAGCTAACTCACACACGCTGTTTATACCTAGTGCCAGGCCAGGCACTATTATCATTGCTGTTGTTTTTACTTTATTACAAAATTACTACACTATGACACTTTTATCTGTGTCTCCTGTGGAGTAATTTCTTAGATTCTAGCCCCTTCCTGAGTGGCCATTGGAGTGGATTTATGCCATTAGCGGACCCAATCTGGTGTTCCCAAAGCGTTTTTTGACCGTCCTGTAAAAAGGGGTCAAACAACTCTGGTGAGTGGCCATCTTCATACTGAGCACTCGTGATGGAAGATTTAGAAATTTTATCTCAGAGCATTCTGTTTTGGTGTTGGGATTTATTCACTTATGGACTTTATGCTTGCTTATTTTTTCATTATTGTGCACATTTAAGTTTGATGCAGTGTTTTTCTTTATGCCAGTTTTTCACATGAACATTTATAGCGCCTTATTCTTTAAACTAATTCTAAATAGTTCATGTATATGTATTTGAACTGTGTAATTAGTAGTCTGAATAAAGAAAAGGGATGGTCGGCACTCAGGATGACATCCAAAATAGTATTTCTTTATTAAATGCATGTACAAAGCTGTAATACAGCCTAGTGTTCCGGATGTTAGTCCTTAGTCATGGCTACTCCTTGGTAATTAGAAGTCTGCAGGGAATTAGGCTTTACAATTTACTAAGTACAATTCTTAGTGGATTTAGTCTTGCTTGGTAAACTACCAGGAAGATGGCAAGTGTGCAGTAAGTTTTCCTGGGTTTGTCTAGGCTTACCTAATCAGACCCCTGTAGACCTCACCTATGCCTGAATACTAGTTTTTTTTTATCGGCGAGTAAGAGTACCGATACATTCGGTCAAGTACTCTCTGATACTGAGTACTGATACTTTGCGGTGCAATTTGCGTTTATACAAAAAAAAATTACGCAAATTGCACTGCAAAGAATTGCATGTGGTTTGAACAGGAATGAGGTGCGATTACTGTCTGAATCACATGTGATTTCCCCCACTGCTCCTGTGTGTGTATATAGAAAGGAAAATGCATCATCTAGTGGGCAGTTTATTAAAATTTTTATACCTCACACTAAGTACTTATCTGGCCAAATGCAAAATCCGCATAGGTGTCCCGGTCCCGCCAATGATAGCAAATAATGGCCGCTGGAGGTGCTCACAGGGTTGGAGGAGAAGTTCCCGTGACCCCGTGAGTATAGGGCGGAAGTGATTTCAGCATGGGGGTGGACTGCTTATACATCTCCTCCAGCCCTGTGAGCATCTCCAGTGATGGTGGTTTGCTATTCTCGACGGGACTGGGACATAGATTTTGCATTTGGCCAGCTATGTACATAATGTGAGCTCTAACATTTTTAATAAACTGCCCACTTGATGGCGCTTTTCCCTTTCTATACACACACACAGCAACAGTGGTAGGAGGAGTGATATTCTTGGTTTCCCAGTCTATTGGAGGTCTGGTCTCCTTTTGGGAAGGGTAGGTGGTGTCCTTGGTTGCCCAGTCATTTGGAGATTTTATATTTTTTAGTAAGATACATAAGTCAGGCTACAGGTAATAAACTTCCTGGCTCTGATAAAGAGGGCATTCCCATTGAAATGCATCAGCCGTAGTAGACCTGGATGGCTTCTTCCGATGTTAAAGAGCAAGTGCAGCATATGTGGTGTCTTTGATTTTGGAATATATTGATGGACTTGATAATATATGTTTGTGAGTATTTTATTTGCTCTTATTTATTAATAAATGGTATATAAAGGTAATGCGCTAGGCTGGTGCAGCCACTTTTTGTTGTTTTTCCAGCGCTGTGTGTATCAGGGCATCCTCAGTCCTAAGTGGGCAGCAAAGCGTGGTGGCCTTATATTCTTCTGAATTGGAACAGGTAAAATCAACTGGTTTCTGAGCAACACACTTGACCTCAGGAAGTTGTTCTAATTTTTAATTCCAGTAAGGTCAAGGTAGAGAAGATCTTACCCTTTAGGGCTAGTTCACACCATACGTGCATGAAAACTCATGGGAACTGAAGGGAAAACTGCAGAGACATCAGTTTCACATCGGTTTACATCAATTTTAATGTGCATCAGTTATGAGCCCTTCTCCCACCAATGTTGATGTCATGTCAGTTTTGTTTCTGTACAAAAACGGCAAACATGTTGCAAATTCCTGCGCAGAAAAAATCTGCATGTTCGGGGCGTGAACAGGGCACATAGAGAACCATTGTTTTTGGTGTGCCCTTGTGGAATGCATACAGAAAAACTGATGTCCCTGCACCATGGGGTGAACGAGGCCTACAATAGCTTGTGTAGGTCTTCCCATTGTCTGCTCTGTTTGAAAGAGAGAAAGAGTTTTTCCACTTTGGCCTGGAGCACTTTAACAAGTGTTACATTTTAACCATTGTAGTTTTTTTTATTTTACTAAATTATATATGAAACAAACAAGCAGAGATTTTCATTAACAGCCTTTTGGGTAATACTGGCATTCTATGTGTGTGTCAAAAAGATATTAAATCAATAGATTATACAAAAGCAAGCCTTTTAGTAAACATTTTTCATGCAGCCATGGCCTCTGGGTTTATTGGATAAAATATCTGAAAGGTTAGATTTGCATACTGGTAGGAGCAAACAGTCCTGAAAACTTGCAAAGAAATGTGATTTTGTGCTGAGTGTTATTTGAAGTTATTTAATATTCAGTGTCACATTTTATTCTGTTTGCGTTATAACTTGTATTGGTGTCACATATAGACCAGTTTATTTGCATCTGGTCTCTAGTAAACAGGTCTCACTATAAGATGTTAAAATTGATTTAGATCAATGTGTCCTAGACAAACATGAATGATGGCACCATTTTCAAAAGGTGACTGACACCAGAAATATTATAGGATTTTTGCAATGTGCAATGGTGATGGCGAAAACCAAAGTGCCCAACTGGAGAGATTGTTTTATATATTTAATAGGCAAATTCCCTTTACACTGTGCAGTCAAACAATCAGGAATGCAAAGGCAGCAAGGTGAGAAAAGACCAGAGAACTGTACATATAGTAGGGCATAGTGTGGTGCTAGACACAAGGGTATATGAATATATTCAATTATAAAATATTTTATATTTTATGTACAAGTACAGGCAGTCCCCGGGTTACAAGGAAGATATGGTCTGTAGGTTTGTTCTTAAGTTGAATTTGTACGTAAGTTGGAACAGGTAATTTTTTTAATTGTAACTCCAGCCAAAAAATATATTTTTACATTTTTGGATAGCATAGGGAAGAGTTAATACCCCTGTAACGTTTGTTTGCTGTTTGTGTCCCTGTTCAGAAGATTTCACTTTACTTTCTGTGACTATTTTCTGTCCCTATGACAATCGGATTTTGACGATTGGATTTGAAAAATTTAGGGTTGTTGTGGAAGCAAGGATTGGTGATAAAGCTTCAGTGGAGACACCTTTTTCCCATTTAACTCCTACAGGAGTGAATTTCCCTTCCTAGGGGTAGATTTCCTCTCACTTCCTGTTGTCTCCCTACGTTTGTAAGTGTCAGGAAGGCTCTGTCTAAGAAGAGGCGCGTCAGCGCGTGCTAACGAGTGCTTGCAACCGTGCTGGGGCTCCAATATGCTCCAGAATACGCACACACCAATGTGCGCGGCGCATTCCGTGGCAGATAAGGGCGCCAAATGAGCTATTTAAGCTGGATCAGCACCCAGGACCAGTGCTGTCTTGTCTACAGCGTTCCTGTTATTGTCCTGTTACGTGTTATCTGCATCTGCTCCTGAGTTACTGACCCCACTTGCTCCTGACAATTTCTGCTCTCCACTTGCACTGACCCCGGCTTGTTCTTTGACCATTATCCTGTCTCCGCATCTGTACCTGATCTGATCGCACTGTGTATGACCCGACTTGTCTGACTCTGTTGATGTTCCAGTCCATTCGGAGCTACCTAGCTACAATCATCTGTCTATCTGCTACTGGGACCTGCTCTTCCCCTGACTATGTCCAAGCACCAGCCTGTTCCTGCCCTTGGGACATCTGCTGCCACCTGGCATACTACTGAACCAGAAGCCCAGCAGCTAGCATGGCTATCAGCACTTGTGTGACTCTGTACTCCAGCGCCACCTGTCTACTTCACCAGGGTCCCCGAGTCAGAGGTGTAAGAGAGACCTTCCTCTGCATAAACCAGGCTCTTCTTACTAGGTATGTGACAGTTAGTATGAGTCGTATGAAAGACAGATGTTTGTAACTCAAGGACTGACTGTATTGTATTGATTTCTTATAAGTGCAAGCTTTTCATTAAAGCAGACCCTCACGCAAAACCAAAGTTTTTCTTATCCTGTTCCTTGCATAATTTGCAGCATTTTTTTTTGGGGGGGGGGCCTTTTCCAGGCAGGTACCCACTCCAACTTTCTCAATCCTTGCCTAATCCAGGAAGGTGTCACCAACAGCACCCTAAACAGATATAAGAATCTTTTGGGTGATTACATTCTCGAGCATCTACTAACTCACAGATGTCTGTTTGGGAGCAGCGTCCGTGTCCATGCAGCTGCGGCGTACCAATTGACATCAATGGAACTTGCTGCACGAGGATGCACGGAACACCTGTGCATCCCTAGGTGGGTGAGCATGTCCCTCCACGGATTTACACTTTTGTACTCCCCATCTGAAAGAGGCCTTACCTTTATAACTATTACATTTGGTAATAAAGTATTGACAACTGAGTTTATAAAGCATTTCACAATACTTTCTCCCTTGAATATCACGTGGCAAAAGCTCATTAGTGCACTAGATTATTTCTTATGCTTATATTTTATAGTTTTTTGGCTTTAAAAATATAATATACAGTGCATTTACTATTTTGTATCCACAAATATGATTAAAAAAAGTGGATATACACAAAATAAAAAATGTTATTTGTATTCCTAATAACCTACAAAACCTACATTCCTATAACCTACGTACATCACCAGAACTCTATTATTTTGTATTCCCATGACGTAGTTATTGTGCTCTACAAAGCATTTCCGGTACATTTAATCAACTTGCACCAAACAGGAAAAATGCTCAGCATTTATTGTTTGACTATGATTTCCACTGATATCAATATTGTAGGGTCAAAACTGCATCTGGCAACCAATAACCAGATGAAGGTTTTTAAGCTGAACTCTAACCCTCAATACCTTCCCTACAGGGACACATATGAGTCTTGCTGCATTCCTGAATAATTCAACGCATTACGGCATTGTACCCTGGTCACAGCATTATAGGTGCTCTAGGACAAGCCTCTGGTGTCAAGCTGTTATACTAGAAAAGATATTAAATTGGCAGAAATGGGTTTATTTTTGAGTACATGAACACTCTATAAAGCAACCTACGCTGGGGGGGACTGAATCTAAAAAAAAAATATTGCTTTGTTTATAGTGCTACAAAAAAAAAAAAAAAAATTCACATTAATGTTACTGACATACTATGACTTAAAGCGGTATTAAACGAAAAACTAAAAATGTTATATATTGCAGCTTACCAATCATTGGATGTAGTGCATTTAAATACAGTACAAAATTGAAGCTGAACTCCAGCTAATACTTTATAATAATTTACAGCAAACGTTTTTTTTTCTTCTTTTGGATAAAGGTTTTCCATAAATAAATAAAAGCACCCCTTTCAGTGTTGTAAACCGCGGCTGTTGTAGTAAAAAAAAAAAATACATGCAAGGCAATGGCATAATGGGCTAGTATGCATTGCATTTCAGCACATAATGAAATACTCACCTTGGAACAAAGCCATCCAGCGCTGTACTGTCACTGCTGAGAGGGCTAAAATCTTCCCCCGGTCTTTCTTCCGGGTTCATGTGCTCTGGCTATGTGATTGGCTGGAGCTGCGATGACATCATTCCCACGCATGCGCGCCTGAGCCCTTGGTTTCGGCACGAAGCTCTGAAGGTCTGGCAAGGTATGCCGGACCTTCAAATCGCATGTGCCAGTGACGAAACTGGCTGCATCCAGGGTGAATATTCATTGTACCTACAGATAAGCCTTATAATAGGCTTACCTGCAGGTACAAATTACCAAGCAGGGTTTACTACTACTGCTTTAAATGGTCTGTCTCATCCCTGTAACTGCAAGAGAACTTTTCTGTTGAAAAATAACAGATTTACAGGCTGGATCACCAGATGAAAATAAAGTAAAGAAAGCTTAAAAAGGAAACAGATACAGACATCAGATCTAAGAATTGATAAGCTGTAACATAATAAATATTAGCTTTTGGGTTTAATACGACTTTAATGTATTCTGCCTGTTTTAGGGGAAAGTAACAATATAATATTAATGGGGTTTCCACAGTTAAAAATGCAGTGGTCTGTATTCTCATTTTGATGCATTTTAGCCAAAATTGAAATTCACTTGTGGTTTAGGATTACGCATTAATAATATGCCACCCAATTGTAGAGACGCTAGGTTACAGACCATCATCTGTTCCTGGAATGTTGGACAGGATCATGTTTGATTCCTAATATTTATGGAAACCTTTGGATTAGGGCAAGCACAGTGGTCAATGATTCTCAGCAGATCACCAACTGCAATTTTTCAAGAAACATATTTATCTTAAGGCACAAGTATGAAAGCTGAAGTACATGGATCAGTTCCAAGGCATTACTTTTCATCATTTCAAATGTATTCTATATTATAATTTATTGCACATAAACATTTATTATACATTATTATTATTATTATCATACTTTATTATAATTTATTCTAAATGTATAATTTATTTTAAATGTATAATTCCTCCTTCCTTGTCTGGTAATTCTAGAACGTGGTGTATCGTTTTCATAGAGGTAAGCAGTACATGGGTTTTGAGAGGTCACAAGACTTATGATGAAACACAACCATCTCCTTTTTCCATACAGACTCAATAGATGGCTTTGCCTATAAAGCAAATGGTAAACTGTTACTACTACCTGCTATATCTTTATTTTCTCAATAATAATAAAACTGTTTATTTGATGCCAACAGAGATGGAGACAGTACCAAAAAGGGTAAGCATAATTTATGTCTGTCTATGAAAATATTAACTCAAAACAAAGCCTTTGATAAACTGAGTACTTATGCATGTAATATTTACAGGTAGCTTAAAACAAACCTGTTGACTGACAGGTAGACTGATAAAGACTGGCTTCCATGGTCACCACCTCTCATCCTTCCCTTTTCAACTCCCTCACATCATAAGCTACTAATCTTAGTGACAGCTCAATAGTGGTGGTTCAGAACTGGTGACCACAGAAGCTGGTTGCTATCTGCATATCAAGGAGCCAAGATTTTCCCAGAGCACTCTAAGGCCCCTTTCACACTGGGGCGGTTTGCAGGCGCTATTGTGCTAAAAATAGCACCTGCAAACCGAGCCTAAACAGCGGCTGCTGTTTCTCCAATGTGAAAGCCCCGAGGGCTTTCACACTGGAGCGGTACGCTAACAGGACGTGAAAAAAAGTCCTGCTAGCCGCATCTTTGGAGCGGTCAGAGGAGCAGTGTGTTTACCGCTCCTCCACCGCTCCTTCCCATTGAAATGAATGGGACACCGCGGTAATACCGCCTGCAAACCGCGGCTGTAGCCGCAGTTTGCGGGTGGAATTAACCCTTTTTCGGCCACTAGCGGGGGTTAAAACCGCACCGCTAGCGGCCGAATACCTCAGCAATCCCGACGGTATAGCGTCGCTAAAAATAGTGGCGCTATACCACCACCGCACCCAGCGCCCCAGTGTGAAACCGCTCTTAAGGACAAACCGGAATGTGGAGGTCTCTTTTGTGGCAGTTAAGTACATACAAGTATATTTAGCATACAGGTCCTCTTTAGAGAATCTTGCATTATGTCTTGAAAACAAAATACTGTTGCAATGTAATATTCAATTTTAAATGAATAAGATTACATGCCAGAATAGCTTAATACCACCTTACGCCATCCCCAGATTTTTGCTGTGTAAACTGTTATCAGGCTGCCAAAGTTAAAAAAGTTTTTATTTTCTTGTCCTGAACATGGCTCTAAAATATTAAAAAAATTAAGACACAAAAACATTTGTGCTGCATTTTTACCCTTGCCCCGACTTGAGAGAGAAAAGTGTTTGTTACCCTAAAAAAAAAAAAAAGAAAAAAAAAGCATGACAGTGCTCGTGCTGTGTCATTTGGCCCCCTATATAATGTAAAATACCTGGCTGATCCTGCCTGGCTGTGCCCTTTCCCCTGAAAACTGACCACGGTTTATCATGGCTGCTGAGCCCCGACACCGTGGTCAGTTTACTTGCCTCCGTCATCTGCAGTTCTGCTCTCTGCTCCCCCCCATCCTCTCCCCCCTTCCCCTCACTGCCTGTCAGATATGTCCACTTCCCAGCCCTCCCCTCCTGCTGCAATCATAACTATATTATATGTATACCATCCCATCTGCTATATAATGCTATGTGTCCCAGTGCCTGTGCTATAGAAAAACTATGCTGATTTATACCTTATCTCAGAGCATCTCCCGAAACTCATGTGACCACTCGGCTCTCTCTCCTCTCACCTCCCCTCCTCCACGGCTGACATCAGCACTGTGGGGGCAATAATGTAAGGGGAGTGGGGCAGAGGACACTGCTGTTGGGGGTTAATGTGAAGGGGGGACAGAGGACATCACGGTGCGGGGGTTAATGTGAAGCAGGGGACAGAGAACATCACTGTGCGGGCAGTAATGTGAAAAGGGGACAGAGGACACCACTGTGGGGGGGGGGTTATATGAAGGGGGGACAGAAAACTCTGCTGTGGGGCAGTAATGTGAAGGGGGGGGGGGCAGAGGACATCACTGCAGGGGGGTAATGTGTAATGGAGGGCGGTGTGATGTGAAGGTGGGCTGAAGACACTGCTGTAAAAAGGAAACTGTGCTATGAAGTGGGAATCGTGATATGCCGGGGGAACAACAGATCTAATGAAAGAATGGGATTGTGATTTAAGAGGAGAGGGCTGTGATGTGAAGGATCTGAGTCATCAAACAATCATGCGATTGAAAGAAAATTTTACTGATTGGACCTCTGTGAATTTTAATTTGGTACCCCTGGTCTGTAGGCTCTTAACCTTATATAACATCATAAAGAACATCTCTCTTCTGGAAGATTGAGTTTCTCTCATACTATTTTCGAACCAAATGGTTGTGAAGCAATGTTATTATCCTGATACTTGATTTGTGCGGCTATGTGATAATCTTTTTCATACTGTACAAGTGTTAAATCTCTCCTCGGGTTTCAGATTGTCAGGCAAGAATTCGTAAAGTTGGACACCCGCGGAACTTCATATTCACTGTCATATTTAACTGCTACAGGAATAAAGTACTCCAACTATAACCAGTTCGGCTCCAGACCAATTTTTTTTATTTTTCGCAGAACATGTAAAAGTCTTAATTGTTGGCAATAAAATTAATTAAACTCCCCAGAACATTATATATTTTCTGAAAGCAGAGGCCCTGTAGTATAAAAAGATGATAATTGCAGTTTTTGTTTTGCATGATATTTTGCGCAACTGTTTATTAAAATTTTTGGAAAAAAAATGTAATAAAATGAATTTTAGCGCAAAATCACATCATATAAAACACAATTTTGGTTAACATATAAAGGATGAGGTTGTATCAAGTAAATAGATACCAAACATTCCATGCCTTAAAATTGTGTGGGCCCGCAATATCGATCGAAAAAGGATGGTGCCCAAAAATATCCATAGGTGACGCTTTAAAAGCCTTTACAGTTTAGAGTTAGCTAGTAGCACTTGTGCTAGAACTATTGTTCTTACTCTGACATTGGCGATATGTCACATGTGTGGGGCAACCATGGTTTACATGCGCATGCACACCCTGGGCTCGCATTTGCGTTTGCGCAGGTGTGTGGGGCTACAATTTATTTTTCCTTCATTTTAAAATATTTAATTATAAAAAAAATATATTTTTATTTTTTTACTTTTACGTTTATGTTTATTTTTACTTGATTGCTATCACAAGGGGTTACCAAACCCCTATGTGATAGCATTAGGCAGGTGACAGGTACTCTTTATGGAGACATTTGGGGTCTAATAATCCCCAACATCTCCCTTGCCCTTCACACCATATGACCAAGCACAGATCGGCTTGGTTTGAAGTGTCCCCTGGCTGTGCTGGACAGGAAAGTGTGCATCTGAAACCGGGAGTGACATCACTTCCGGTGTTTTTACTGTTTGCAAGTGAAATCTAGGCATGGATTTGCCTCTGTATCACTGAAATCTCTCTCCCCCAGCTGGTTCCGGTGAGTACAGGACAGCCTGGGAACCACGGGAGGAGGGGGGGCTGCCGGCAGGAGGAGGGGGGCACTGCGCACCGGCTGTGTGAAAGTGGCCGATAGCTATAGAGCTGCAGCATCACTTTCACTTTGAAGCTGGAAGCCAGCTGAACAAAACCCACACACCCGCTACTGCAGCCATCAGCTTGTGATTAAAAGTTCACTCTTTGGGTGTACATAGTACGCCCAAAGAGCTTAATTGGTTAATCCTGACCAGATGAGTCAAAAGTCACTTTCAAAGGTTATTTATCATAATTTCTTCAGTTTTAGCGAAAGCTCAGGAGCACATTATTCTATTTCACACTTCTCAAATGGAAACTTTTAGTGCCACAGTAATTACCTGACTGCATCTCAAAAACAAATGAAAAAAAATATGGTAGTGTTAGAATTACAGTAAAGCCAAATGAACTGCCTAAATAAGGATCAGTATTGAACAAACTATTTAATATCAGTGCTGAGATGTCAGTGCTGCAAGATCTTGGTACAATGGGGGGTTGATTTACTAAAGGCAAATAGACTGTGCACTTTGCAAAGTTCAGTTTGCTCCAGAGCTTAGTAAATGTGCAAAAGCCCTGCTGACTTCCATCATCCAATAATGTGCAAGCAAAAATGTATTTTTTTCAAAATTTCCTTGCATGTGTTTGGGTACTCTTTGCAAAGTCGAGCTTTACCTCATTTACTAAGCTCTGGAGCAACTTCACTTGCAGAGTGCACAGTCTATTAGTAAATCAACCCCAAGGACTGTAAGAAATTGGCATTAGTGATCAGCCCTGGGTTTGGTTTGGCGGGGGTGTCAAAACAATAGCATGGCAGGGGGTGGGAGGAGGGAAAACTGCCCTCGGGAACTTGAACCAATACAAAAAATAATAATAATAATAATAATAATAATTTACATGCATTTGGGAGCAGTGATTTTTTAGAACTGACATTTACACAGGACAAAAGTTTTACAATTGCCAGCTTCCTAGTTTAAAAAACAAAAAAACAGCATACAACCCCCACCCCCACCCCCACCCACACACCCAAGAGTCTATTATGTATTTTAGGGATTCTTTGGAGTTGTTTATGTTTTTTTAAGAAGCGGTCAAAAAACATCATTTGACAGCAATTTAAATGGGTTCATATGTTTTCTTTGTAAACATGCCCTCAACGTGGAGGGTACCTTTCCAGAGGGGATCCCCTGGCAAATCATCTTGTCCCTATGTTGATGAGAACAAGGGCCTCTTTCTCTCAACTCTTGGTTGTAGGGGTCTGCCGGCAGGGGGCTGATCGAAATAATAAGTGGGCGCCCAGATATCATCCCACCCCCCCCAAGGTGAATGAGTATGAATATGATTGCCCAAACATACTTGTCGAATGGGTAAATGTTCAGACATTCGAATCCTTGAACAACAATCGGAATGCCTGAACAGCCAAAGTTCAGTCCAAACTTGTGTTCGGACTAGACTTTGAGCTCATCTCTAACTGGCATGGGTAGCAAAGTGAAGTTTTAAACGAAAACTTTTTTTTTGCTTAGTTGTGGACATTGTAGAGAATAGTTAAGCCCCTTCTCATCTTTTTCTCTATCTGTGTCCCATTAAAGAAATGTCACTTAATTTCCTATCCTGTAATTAGTGGGAGGAAATCTCTCAACAGTAAAGGATGTCCCCTCTAGGTAAGCTATACATTGATTGAGACCGGACGAATTATGATGGGTGTATGGGCTCCTTCACTTGAAAAAGGTTGATTGTTTAATTGACCTGTGCTAAAGGGACATGTAACAAGCCCTCCAGTGGTCTGTAATATGATACAAAAAATAGAAGGACGTTCCTTGAAGCAGGCATCTACATCTGTACCAATGAGGATTTATGGGTCTACTGAGGAACTAAAATGATAAGTGATGAATATGTGGCATGTATTTATTTGGAAAGCTATTTATATACTGTGCTGCATGAGAAAAAAATCATACCGCAGGGTTATCTACAGTGAAATTGGGCAGCCTGTGGTTTTATGGCAAAGGAGTTAAAGGAAACATTATACTCTGTTTCAGAAATTCTAAAAATAACTGGAGAACTACCTTACTGGTGGGCAGCATCAAGGGAATGCTTGGGGGAAACCTGCACTGAGAAAACACAGAGGATGCCAATACTGATTTCCTTCCAAAAATGCAAACTGCCAGGCTGTCTCTGGCTTCAGTCCTTTCTGAGTCATTGACTTGGTATTTGAATGCAGATTAGAAGATCAGAGTTAACAAATAACTTCTGATCTGATTACCAGTGGCGGCTGGTGCTAAACTTTTTTTGGGTGGGCGGCAAACAAACACCCCCCTCATGTCCAGACTTACCCCTCCATGGTCACGGTGCCATGACTTTCTCTGCTTCTCCTCCCAGCCAACCTGATCTGCTTCCTGTTCTGATTGGCCAGGAGGAGAAGCTAGAAGACAATAGCGAATATTGATTTGCTAGTGTCACAATTGGGTGGGTTCAGCGCCCCATGCCCAACCTTTTTTAAGCCAATTAGAGCCTGTGGCTTGAAAAAAAACCTTATAGAAACCTACGAGTCTGTCGCCCAACATGCATCAATGCCTGCAAACTAGGGGGGTGGCACCCCTGCGCCCCTTATGGACCAGCCGCTCCTGCTGCTTACTTATTTAAATTAATGACTTTGCGTATTTCAGACATTGGATTGGCATGCCAACTAGGCAACAAGCAGTTTAAGGTGAAGTCAGCACAAAATATTTCATATTTTCTCACTACGGGTTTCCTTTTTTTCTTGTTATTTTTTGCTAGCTGTGTCCTGCTATGGAGATTTCCCTTCACTTCCTATCCCATATAGCCAAAATAGGAAGTGAGAGGAAATCCCTGCAAAGGGAATTTCTTTGGGGCCCGCAGGTCACCAGAACTAATGTTTCAACTGGGAAATTTCCCTTCTATTACTGTGCTGGGGACAACCCAACATTTGTGATTTTCTTTTAATGATAATGATAAGCAAGAGAAATAGAGAGGTTGAATTTATATAACGGGGGGCACAGACATCAATAAATACATGGCAGGGGTTCTAACCCTGCTCCACTTTGTTCAAAACTAAAAAAAAGTTTTGCCTTTAGTTATACATTTAGGCATATAGAAATGATCCTTATAGGTGTGCATTGTATTATGCCCACCTAATGCCACTAGCATTAAGGGATGGGATCTGGGGTGTTTTAACCTTAGTAAAAATCACAAATCGGGTCACAGAATTTGTCACCCTACCTGAGACTCTTGCACCCTTTCTTCTCCTACATTAGATCCTATCTTTCTATAGTTTGGTTCCTATGGCAATAAATGTTTTACCAAATTATCTTGTATATTATTTACTGTTTACTAGCCCCTGCATAGGCGTTACCACTATTACATTTTTTTTGTTTAAAATAAATAAATAAATGAAATGAGACTAGGGGTGAATATTTACCTGCCCACCTCCAATCACCAATTTTTTGGGGGTATAAATAGGACTGCATTTTGGGCTGTTTATCAATGGTGTAGGCAATAATATCAATTGTTGCTGGTACCCAGTTATTTCAAGTTACAATCCTAATATTTCCTATTTATATTTCTACCTCTGCAGCCAAAATCTGCATGTAGTTAGAAGCTCCCTTCCTTGCTTTTGGTCTGAGCATAGCAGATAATTCCAGAAAATGGGTGTGCTTAAGGGCACTTTCACACTGGCAGCGCTCTGGGGTCAGCGGTAAAGCGCCGCTATTTTTATCGGCGCTTTACCGTAGTTTTTGCAGCGTTTTTCGGCTGCTAGTGGTTGAAAAAGGGTTAAAAGCGCCCGCAAAGCGCCGATGCATCGGCGCCTTGCCGGCGCTGCCCATTGATTTCAATGGGCAGGGGTGCTTTAGGAGCGGTGCATACACCGCTCCTACAGCACCTCACAGATGCTGCTTGCAGGACTTTTTTGAGCGTCCTGCCAGCACACCGCTCCAGTGTGACAGCCCTCGGGCTTTTACATTTGAGTGAAAGGAGAGGTGCTTTACAGGTGCTTTGCAGGTGTTTTTTTTAGCGCTATAGCGCCTATAAAGCACCTCAGTGTGAAAGGGGTCTAAGGAAAATGTAGTATTAGCCTATAACACTTTGGGCACCTAAGCAAAAATATGGAATTTTGTCAAATTTGAGAAGTGCTGGTATTTCAAATAGGTTCCCATTATGTAATATAAAAAAAAGGAAAGAATGAAAACCATTATTTTAACATTATACTCTGTAATACTTTGTGAATAATATCAAGGCTTATTTTTATTTATTATTACTAAATTTGTGGTCCTGTTGGAGCTTTTTACAAAACATAAACACATAATTGATAGGGTGCCCTTATTATTACACCGTTTAGAAATTCCCAAACAGACCCATGCAGCACAGAGGTCTGTCCACTACTTTCAGATTAAGCTAAAAGTAATTTATTTTTTGTTTGTGCTTGGCTATTACTGTCTAAGCTTTTACCCTTATCTCCATTTCTTGCTGTCTTTCTATTACTCGTCATTTTTGTAACAGAAAAACAGAAAGCACAAAATATACTAATCCCAGCATCAACCTTAGAGGATGTAAGCCGTGTGCAAAGTTTTTTTTCTTTTCTTTCAGCTGCGATAAAATCTTGCCTATAACCATGTCCAACCTTTTCAACAGCAAGACCAGATGGCTTTGCAGCCCATATGACAGACTTTACCCACTGAAGCCTTTCTAAGTGGCTACGTGTTTTTGTTTCTCAGTTGTGGTAAATGCTCTGAAAAAGAAATATGGAAAATTCACTGGTATTAAAAGTCATCAGAAGCAAACACTCAAGAAAAGGCAAATTATACCTGTTGGACCAATGCTTTTCAAAGAAAAAGGGGATTCAAGAAAGCACAAGACTTTAAAAGTTTTATTGTACAGAAGTCATCATGTCTAAAAAGTTAGATGTTATTTTAAGATCGCTCTGTGCTGTGTTCTGTGAAATTGGTAGAAGCAGAGTGATAAGTACTCAGTCATCAAGAATGGAGGCCAAAAATAACTACCAAATGTCCAGACTAACTAAATATACTGAAGCATAGAGGGCCAGGGATTGGCTGTCAGGGGCAGAGACACATACACAATACTCTTGTATTCATGCTTTGTGGCACTGAATTTTTAATTGTTATTTTTTATAGTTATTCAATGATAAAAAAATGTTTTTTATATATTTCATATTTAATCGTTTTTTGGCACATGAAAGGTTCAACCTAATTAGGTATCTTATTCTTGAGATTGATAGGGATGTGGTACCAATGATTGCTCATCAATCCAATCTAGTTTGTATATTGAAGTTCATAGTTATATCAAGTGTAGAGATCTGCTTCCCTCTACTTTCTGAATTGGTAAATGCCTGTAAATATATTATGTATCCCTGGGCTGTTGGCTTTGAAACAAAGGAGTAGAGAGGGGAGAGAGGAGAAAGGGGAGAGAGGAGAAAGGGGAGAGAGGAGAGAGAGAAAGGGAGAGATTAATGAAATACTGTATACTAGTTGCAGTACTTCCTCTGCTTCCAATTACTTTGTTTAGATTACTGATTATTTTCCCAGGAAGGGAATCCATTTTGTTCTCAGTGACCTTGTCCTGGGTGGAGGCACTGCCAACTTTATTATCAAACCCACTCTTCCGTGCTTTAAGAAGCACCAGCATGTACAGCCTTAGGAGATGTTACAGCCCTGCTGCTAGCATTGCAGAGCCGGCGTAAAATTCCAAGGGACCGGATACCAGGCACTACCCGGAAGTGACGCCAGCAATAACAGTGGCGCAGCCTCAATGCATTTTGCACATAGCGTATTTTCAGGAACCCTCCTTCCTGAAGATGCACTATGTGTGAAATGCATTGAGGCTGCTTTTGTTGTTGTCATTTCCGGTTTGTGCCTGACACCATTTCCAGTCCCTTGGAACGCACGACGGCTGCTGTGTAATATTTGTCAAGGCTGTAAATGCTGGTGCTTCTTAAAGCACCTTATAAATGTGACTGCATAATTTTTAATACTTTTACTGGACTATGAGATTAATATTTCATTGTGCTTGTGGCTTCTTTTGGTTATGAGAGGACATCTGGGCTGGTGTTCTTGGTGATTGTGGATTTATTCCACCTCCGTACTTACATCCATTTGAGAAGCGATTTAGGCCTTGAGTGGCCATATATGTGTCGCGATACCTTCAACTAAGAAGGCCGCAGATTTAGTTTGGGCCCTGAAAACAGCTCCGCCAACCCCCGGCAATGTACTCGACCCCCTACTGGCACAGTTAGTTATGGCAGCAATATATTTCTTATACTGTATGAGTAAACTCAGACATCAAGGCAATAATGAAAGGGGTATCAAATCTACTTTAAGCTTATGGTAAAGAAAGGTTAACAGTGATAACAGTTTACAGGTAATAAGTTGCAGAGCCCTGCAGCAATAAACATACTATGCATTAAATGAACAGTAAAGGTGCGCCGCATGGGCGACCGTTAACTAGGCGCCCTGTGGCACATTAACTAAATGAACTAACTAGCTGGCCAGGCCTGGCTCAGATATCTAAAACTCAGTCTATAGGGGATGATGGTTTCTTCACCGGCAATTCTTTAAAGGTGGTGCACATAACAGAATAACATTTGTAATCCAGTGGGAAGATTGTGATGAAATAAACACTTTACTGAATGAACTCTGAGTTCAGCTCTGATATGGATCTCCAGTGAGAGTATCAGATATAAACTTGTGGGCCACGGCAGTCTATAGGCACATTAGCAACAACAGTATATGGTCTGAGCATACGCTCGCTCACCCCTCCGGACGCGATCCCAGTCCGGGAACTTCCACCGACTGTGTCCTCACACACACAGTGTCTCCAGCGATCGGGTCCCCGATCCAACCAAGGCTGTAGACAAGCGAAGTCAGATGCCACCCAGGCTCGCAGTGGGGTGGAAGGCTCTTTGGTGCTGCGCAAGGCACATCAGCACAGAAGGATCAGTCACTGAAGTCTCGTGTCCCAAAGAGACCGAGCCCAGCCTCGCCTCCTCCTTTTATAACCCCTCCCATGAGTCTCTGGGGTGGAAACACCACCGAAAGGGATTCTGGGCAAGGTAGTCCCGGGAGTCTTAAAGGGAACCCCGCTACATATGGTTGGTGAGTGCGCATTTTGTCTGCACATGGTGGAGCACTTCATTGGATTTAATTAAATTATCCTTCCATAAGATTAAAGGCACGGTGTCTGGGACAATATTCATATGGACTAGAAGATGTGCATATAGTAATTATGTTTTATTATAGATGTGAGATTGTGGATATATGACTAAGGCACTATTTTTATTTTGGATATATGATATCCTTATGGGAAGGCCATCAATTGGGACCAAAGAAAATAATGGAGATTGCATCTGGCCAGGAAACTTTTGAAGAGGTGACTTTGCTATGACAAAACCGGCTGCACAGCGGAGATCATGGAGCAGCGAGTTAGGTAAATGTAAGTCATGGATAAAAGGGTGTACTGTGAAAGTGGGGAAAATTGGACCTATAAAGGATACTAGAACTAAAAGTACAGTTATCCTTTCATTTTCAGTTTGAAGTCTTGTGTATTCCCTTAATAATATAAAAAAATGCCAGTAGAAGAAAATACAGTACAAACAATAAAAACTGTAATGGTATGTTTTAGTTACAAAAAAATATATATTTTAAGCATGCACAGATAATTCTACTATTGCCTGCATTTTTAGTGTAGTCATGAGGTCAGTCACCTGAACAGATCTATGCATAAAACAACAGCGAAAAACAGCATGCAACCCGCACAGACACCATGATAGTCTCAGAAGTCTACTAATAATAATGTTTTTTGCAAATGTACACAATATCCTCATCTATTTTCTGCTGCTCTAGGCTCACATCATGGTTGAGTAAGCGCAAAGCATACTCAGTGTCATTTTTGGCACGGTCACTGTTTCTGAAACCTCCGAGCAAGCCATACATCATGAAATATTGATATGGTTCCACTACGCTGCTGCACATGACATTTGATGTATGGCTGTAGGTGATTCTTTTTTCTCTCTCTCTCTTGTATTTCTAAACAGTCACTGAAGGATCAAAAGCAAAATGTCATTTTTGCACTTGCAAAAGCGAGATTGGTGACATGTCCCAAAAATACCAGGCTGGTGCCAGGCTAACCTGGCATTTTTTAATCTCACCCAGCTCAGAGGGCTTCTATAATTAGTCATCTCATAACGATTTCTAGCGACATTACAAATATTTATCACATTAAATATCAGCATCCAGAATATTGCATTCATTTGGACTTTTCACGTCCCAATGATTTTGCATTATTCCCATCGACTGAAATAAATGAAGAAAATGTTTCAGACTACACATGAAAGCATGTAAAAATCAATAACTGGATTCTAAAAGGATTTAATATGCCTTGAATACATTCATTTCAAACAGTTTCCTTAAATAGCTTTTTTTTTCTTCCAGCATAACGTATTTTTTAAAGTCAAATATAGAGCATTAAGGCTATAATTACCATTTTAATTATACCTCAATCATCGAATCTACTTTGCATAGAAATTAGAGCTTTTTATGTTATGATTTTTTTGGTATCGGGGTAGAAAAAATATTACCGAGCAATTAAGAAGAAAGGGTTTAGAGGCCTTGGAAGATTTTGTCATTTACAAATTTCAATGCATAATCAAAAATTCAGATATCATATTGGCAGAACTATAATGACCAATATTCATCTCTCTGGGTGTCTATTTTACTGTATATTGGGAAAATATGTTGTCCTTTATAGACTATGTAGACCCTTACAATGTAGAGAAAGAAAGGTTTACTTTGGTTGGATCTGTAAGTAGATATTCTCATATCTGTAAAGTTTGCCATAAACAGGAAACTTTTCCCCCTGATATGGGGATGATTCAAGAAACTTTCACAAAAATTAGTTAGCTTTATGTGCAAAAACAAGTACAAAATGACTGATAGACTGGCAGATATTGAACAAACTGATTTTCTAACAATACAGACATTCTGAACGGGAACAGGAAACCGTTAAGGACAGATGTTATCAATGTAAACAATCTCTATGGAGTCGCTGTGATGTGTGCACAAAATTGGCTACATAATTTGCACAACAATTCTCAGAATTTTTTTTCACATTTCAAATACCCCAGCCTGTTATTGGTCAATGTACGAACAGCATGCTGACAAGGTCATCATATTACTCTTTCCTCCTGTAAGGAAAAGTAAAGCTCTGAATGGCTCAGGGTCCTGTCTGTGAAGGAGAATACAGACTGGTATGAGGACAAGTCTTGGTGATGTCCTTCTCCTTCTGCTAAGCCCTGGCCCTTCACTTTACCATGTCACTGCATATGCAAAAAAGTTGCACAACCTATACATTCATCAGGAGAAATGTATTCCCGCAGGAGGTAAGAATGCAAATTTATACAAATTCTTAAAAACCTAGTAATACTTTCAGGTTGCAGTAGAGGCTCCTGCCATTGAAAGTAGAATGACACAACGTGAGGTTATCTTTAAGAGGGTCTCAGCATGGTTGAGGTCCCGTGTACAGCCTGGACCTAGGATCCAAGGGGCTCCACACTTACAAAAGGAACATTTAGTGGACATTATAACTATATCGGGTACTTGTTGCCAGCACACATATACTTTTCAATTATATTATATAGATAGAAGACACTAGCTCTATTTATGCATTTTAGATGTGGTCTTTCCTGGGTCTTCCTCCTGGATATTGTTCTTTGCTTCGTTGCACCACTGGTTAGCTTCTTTATTATGGGCTACACATACTGAGAAGTGAGTTTATTTAATGAGGACTTAGTTTAGCTATATCAATGTCATTATGACTATATCAGTTTTCGCTTTTTCTTCTTTCTGCCCAGTTTATTGATTACATGCTGTTTTACATGTCCCAATGTACTGATGCACTCTACTCTGCTAGTGGCCTCCACCATTTGCCACCCTCATTTGATGCCTTGTAAAATATATTGTATTTTTCTAGTAAAGCCACGTACACACGATCGGTTTTACCGATGAAAACAGTCCGATGGATTTTTTTCATCGGACAAACCGATCGTGTATGGGCCCCATCGGTCTTTTTTCCATCGGTGTCAAAAAATAGAACATGTTTTACATTTTTCCGATGGATAAAAAAACGATAGCAAATTCCGATCGTCTATGGGCAAGTCCATCGGTTAAAAAACCCACGCATGCTCAGAATCAAGTCGACGCATGCTCAGAAGCATTGAACTTAATTTTTCTTGGCTCATCGGAGTGTTTTACATCACCGCGTTTGGAACGGTCGGTTTTTTGACTGATGGTGTGTAGGAAAGACTGATGGAAGTCAGCTTCATCGGTTTTCCGATGGAAAAATCCATCGGTTTAAAAACCATAGGAAATCCGATCGTGTGTACAGGGCTTTAGGTTACTCTCCCTTGTCTCCAAAAATAATGGTCCTGAAGAAGCACTGTATGTGAAACACGTCAACCTCTTGATTTGTTCTAGACAAGGGAGTTATCTGAATGTTACACTTCTGTATATGGTTTTATAAGAGATGTAACTATATCTGGGATTTATTTCTCGTTTGGATTTTAATCTTTGACTGCTTTAACCATGCAATAAACGAATTGGAGTTTTCATATGTGTATGTTTTCCTTGGTACCAGTAAAATTCATATATTTTCTCTTTGGGTTTTTTTTTTGTACTACAAAGGGATCATTTAGAAGAATAACACAGGTACTTGCAGATATCATTAGATGCTACATTTTGGCCAGGTCATATTAACTTTATCAACAGAACAAACCTTGTAAGTCTTCACTCATACAGCTCAAGGCTACAAAACGCAAAACATACACAAAAAAAAAAAAAAAAACATAAAAAAGCAATTATTCTCTATGGTGCTTGATTACACCTGAACACACAAACTCCTGTTGTTCAACACCTATTACTTAAAAAAGTTCAGGATATTCTTTGATAGCTCAAACTGGGCAGATTGCAGCATTTTGGGATATTTTAAGCCCCACAGAATTGCATTGATGTGCACAAAACATGCAATATGTACATTTTAGCGCACATTTATGCATGTTTTTAAGCTAATATCTTTACGCGGCAACAAGTGATGTCACAGATGATACTGTTCTCTATTGGCTAATACACAAAGGCTGTAATAAAACGTGCAAACAAATGTGAGGCTCAGGTGTGAATGCAGTCTTAATGAAGGACATTTGGCAATATGAAGTCAAATTATCTTGTCGCCATGAAGTGTTCTTCTTGTGCTGCCTTTAATTTATTAGGGGCAGGTCTGCTTCTGCTCTTATCTGGCAAATTTTTACAGACACCTAGGTAGCACCATAACTGTTCACTCTCATCAAATGCTTTCTGCCTCTCTATCTTAACCAGAGACTGCTGGCATGGCATGATCCAGGCAAGAACACATTTGTTTACTTCCCCATTGGAAACAATGAAACACTAAGGCCTCATGCCCACTGGCGTTTTTACAGCTGCGTTTTTTGCAGCTTAAAAACGCCTGTCCATGTTATTGTAAATATTTTTTTTTTTTTTTTTTTGAAAAAAAACAAAAAAAAAAAAACGTCGGAGCTAAAAACGCGACCGCGCGTTAGTGCGCGTTTTTTGCGCGTTAGAGCGCGTTAGTGCGCCTTTTTGCGCGTTTTTTGACGCTCGCGTTTTTTTCTGCCTAATTCTGACGCTGAGGAACGCACTGGTCCTCGGTTTTTTTTACAGCTTACAAACGCCTATGCTCTTTACAGCTCAAAAACGCCTAGGTGGGCATGATGCTATAGACTAACATGGACAGGCGTTTTTAAGCTGTAAAAAACGCTCAAAAACGCGGCTGAAAAAACACCCGTGGGCATGAGGCCTTACTCTCAACACTAACATGTCTCTTCTTAGCATCTACCGTACATGTAATGCCTAGCAGATCAGCAGAAACCAATGAGATCATTCTGTTCACTGACAAACATCATGTGAGGCCAGAGGTCCCAACCTCCAGCATTTATCAGTCACATACAAAGCATGCAATCACAAGGACAACACCATGAACTGGATATGACCTGAGATGGGGAGGCCTGAACATATACCTAAATGGAAACTATATGTGACACTGTGATACTATATTTCCAGAGCACTATGTGATATATAAAAGGGAGCCCAACAGTGCTTGTTTTCCTTCAAGTACTTTGGCATTGAAACATTGACCACCGTTGTACACAGGGAATAGGCAAAAAAGAGGATGAATCATTGCTCTGACTTATTTACACGTATAATTTTCAGCTTGAGCTACTGAGTTCTGTAATGTCAAAAGCTATGCCTACTGGCTATATATAAAAATAGATTATATTAAAATGAAACGTTTCAGGCTAAAAATGACTTGCCTTGAAAATGAAAAATATAAAACTTACTATGCTGTGCCTTTAAACACTTTATCTGCCTTGGTTAACCTAAAACTGCTGACTATATTGTGAAAACAGTGGTCCAAAAACGATCTTTCTCTGTTTTTCTGTGTTGCAGAGCCAAATTGCCAAGAGTGGGTGAAATCACAAGAGAATATAAGCCATCTCTGACCTCATATAGGGACAGAATTCCTCTACTGTACACCCTGTAGGGGGCATGTTTAAAGTGCAAGAGACCAGTGCTAACAAATTAAGTTCCTCCCTTTAGCATCTGAAATAAGGAGCTTTTATAATGAATGGGAAAGGGAAAATGTATTAAAATCTCTTCAGGGTCTAATTTGACAAAAAATGAGACTTTCTTTCTTGGATCTCATCAGCTATCACAACATGAGTTCTGTCAGCATGACTAGAAGTGTGAAGTAATATTCATGAAGACATATAATTGATTTTCCGCATGTTATAAAGAAGAGATGGACTTGGGCTCTGCCATTATTAGATAATGTCTCCCTGACACATTCCACTGCTTTATCCTCGCTTATCTATTTCCTCACCTTTGCTTAGCATTTTTGCCAATATTATTATTTACATTTTAAGCAAACTGATATAAAGCAGCAAGCACTAAAAAGTCGATTAAAACAAATCGATAAATGACACGGTGCACCACAGTTTTGCTTTTTTTAGTGAAATTTATATACAGTATACAGGAGCAATTTGCTTTTTAATGCCAGCCGAAGCAGCAATTTTGGTGTACAAGATAAATATTTTTGACCACACTCGGTGCTAAGTCACTTCCCTTACCACGGCAGCCATACTCCTACTTGTGGTCATTAGGGAGCTAATACTGTGATGCAGAGTCTTCATTGTTACAGTATATGGGTTTCCCAGTGCTCCAACATGTGCTGGAGCTATCTTAGGACCTGGAGGAGGACTGAGATCTCATCTCTTGTATCCCCTAGCAGGCACTACCACATTAGCTTGCAAAGCATGTACTCTGACTACCAACCACCACTAGGCTCAACTTTATAACTGGACTTTGTAATTAACAAAGAATTAACCAAAGCTAAAAATCCTTTCTGAATCCTGAGGGGGACCCACTGCACATAGCCCTTGGTCCAGGCTGAAGCCCAATTTATGGGCATTCCTATGGGGAAGCTACAGCACAGCACTGAAGCCACAAGTCCCTCTACAAACTGCAGGTCTGCCATCTAATCTTCCAGCCCTGTGACTCTTCTGCTCTACCCCTCTGCTTTGTACAGTGGAGGAATAACTGAGCCCAGACCCACCCACAAGCTTACAGGAACAAGCGGGGTGAGACTAGAGTAGTAGCTTTTGTTGTTGTGAATGATGGTGCAGAAAAGCAAAAGACCACAATACATACCAGCTACTACTCTCCCCAGAATAGCTGGCAGCTGGCAGGCAAGTCTGCGGCCAGTTGTTCCTCCGATGTACAAAGCAGAGGGGTAGAGCACAAGAGGCACAGGACTGTGAGCTGTGATTTGTTCTGCTGAGTATGAATCAAGAATAGTTTAGCTGACATGTCCCCCTCTCTCTGCAATCCTAGTGATTGCTCTAGTCCTGGAGACAAGAGGCATCAACCAAAGCTTATTTATTATTCACCTCCTTACTAGCTACATGTTGAGACAGCTGTGGGGAGAAGAGGCAACTTTGCCAACTGCCTAGCTAGCCTTAGACAGCTAAGGGGGGGGCATGAAAAAAACTGCTTCTTTACATATTCCTATATATCATATGACCTAAAGCTTTGGTGGTCTAGATCGAATGGTCCCTGACTACCAGGCATGTTGTGGGTATTTTATGTCGATAATAGCAGCAGCAGTCTGTTGTTTTCAATCATGCAGACTGTGTCTGTGAGATTTGAAGTGAAATAAGAGGATCAACAAGGCACATCTAGGAAATAGAGATTTCATATGAAATGGGCAAACAGTGTGCATACATAACTACAAACTATACATATCTATAAGACACCAAGACGTTTATGTACATTTAGGCAGACCTAGTCTCCTGGTTGCTCTTTAATTAGGTACCTGGCCTGCATGTTCAGTAAAGTGACACTTAAAGGTATTAATTAAATCTCAAATAGTGCTCTCCCTGACTATACTTTTATTGTCCTTATGGCCAAAACAATGGGACCATCTTTTTTCAAGCATCATCCAAAGTTCTGACTTATAATAGTGTAGCGGGGTCTCCTTTAAGGCCCCGGGACTACGTTACCCAGAACCCCGTTCGGCACCCAGAGTGCAATTAGCCACCGCAGAGACTCATGGGAGGGGCTATTTAAGGAGGAGGCGAGGCGGAGCTCGGTCTCTTTGGGACACCGCGCTGCAAGCAACAGTTTCTTCCTGTGCGGATCTGCTGCAGTGCAAGGCCTGAAGCCTGGGCCTTGCGCAACTTCCAAAGAGCCTTCCACCCCATTGCGGAGCCTGGGTGGCACCGGACTTGTCGAGTGAGGATATCAGTTAGATCGGGGACCCGATCGTTTCAGACGCTGTGTGCAGAGACACAGCACGTGGAAGTCCCGGACTGGGATCGCGTCCGAAGTGGTGAGCGAGCACTTGCTCAAGCCAATAGACTGTACCGTGTTAGGCCTATAGACTGCCTTGGCCCACCTATCGTTGTTTGTTGTTCTATTAGGAGACCCGTAGCGGGACAGAGTTAAAGGGTCTCCAGTATAGTGTTCCTTGAGACTGCCTACTTGTGGATTACAAATATTATTTCATCAAGTGCACCACCGAAAGTTTGCATGCGAAGAAATCCTAGAGTGAAAAGACTGAGACTTTCTTCTATGTTAGGCCTGACTAGGGGGGAGATAGGATATTGTTTAGTGCGCCACAGGGCGCGCACACCATAATAGCTGCGCGCGGTGGGTTACCGCGCTGGGCCATTGTTGTGTGCTACATCTATTGATACAGGGCTCTGTAAGAAATTTGCATGTGTTCTGTTCTGCCTATGCTTTTGATTTAAAAGTAAAGCCGTTGCATTTGATCTCTCGCCTCAGTGTGTTGTCTTACTGTATAAGAGATTGCCCCTTACAATATCTCTGAATGTGATATAAGTTTAACCCTAGACTAACTGTGCCAGAGTGGGTCGAGTAAGATTGCCGGGGGTTGGCGGTGCTGTATGCAGGGCCCGAAATCAAACCAGCGGCTCTCTTAAGTGGGGGTAGTGCTACAATAGTTTCTGGGATATGATACTTGTTCCTAGATGACACAATCATGTAAATGCCTATGTGTAGGCAAAGTGCAGCAATGTGTGGTGGGCAGTGAACACACAGAGTCCAAGTTTGGCGAATAGCAATACTGTATTTTGTAGAAAAGTTCAGCAAGTACAAACATGCCTTGCACTTCAGTGGCGGCTGGTGCTCAAATGTTTTTTGGGGGGGGGGGGGGCGCAAACAAACAAAAAAAAAACATCAATTGCAGCCTCGCTGTGCCCATCAATTGCCACCACTGTACCCATCAAACGCAGCCACGGTGCCCATCAAACGCAGCCATTGTGCCATAAAATTGTCGCCGCTGTGCCATAAAATTGTCGCCACTGTGCCATGCCATCAAACGCAGCCACTGTGCCATGCCATCAAACGCAGCCACTGTGCCCATCAATTGTCGCCACTGTGCCATGCCATCAAACGCAGCCACTGTGCCATCAATCGTCGCCACTGTGCACATCAATTGTCGCCACTGTGCCATGCCATTGTCGCCACTGTGCCCATCAATTTTCGCCACTGTGCCATGCCAAACGCAGCCACTGTGCCCATTAATTGTCGCCACTGTGCCATGCCAAACGCAGCCACTGTGCCATGCCATTGTCGCCACTGTGCCCATCAATTGCCGCCAGTTTGCCCCTAAAATGCTGCCAGATTCCCCCCCCCCGCCTGGCACTTACCTTTCTCGGTCAGCCATCCTCGGATCCTCCTCCACGATCCCTCAATGTAGTCCCGCCCTCGATGTCGCTTCAGCCAATCAGGTTACCGGTAACCAGATCCGGTGAACCTGGTTGGCTGAGATGCGTGTCAGTGTTAACCAAGGAACGCACCCCCCGTGCGTCCCCTGGTTAACTATTTGGAAGCCGATTACAGCCTTCAGGCTGTAATCGGAAAGCCTATCAGAGCCACTGGCTCTGATAGACACTTCCACAGACAACCAGCTGCCGTTATTCAGATGGCCGGCGCTCGCCATGAATGTATGTATTGTTTTTCAGTGGCGGTGCAGGAGCGAGAGGGGGCGGCGCTCCTGCGCCCTCTATGGACGCACCGCTACTGTTGCACTCTCTCTACTCCTCCGGGAACCTTTTTCTTTCTCTATCACTGTCCCTGACAGACGAGGAACCTGACCCCAACGCTAGCCCCTTCCATAAAGTGTGCCAAGCCCGCTAAGCCAGTCTTAACCACTTCATACCCCGCCCATTATCAAATTATGTCCACAGGAGGGATCTCCCATCCTGGGCGGGCGTCATATGACGTCCTGGGCTTCCTGGCCAACTAGGGGGCACGCGCGTGCCACCGGCAGCGCTACTCGGGAGCCGATGGGCATGCCCGGCGGCCGCGATGTCCGCCAGGCACCTGCTATTGCCGCCGGGCACCCGCGATTGCCCGATAACAGAGCAGGACCGTGGATCTGTGTGTGTAAACACACAGATCCACGTCCTGTCAGGGGAGAGGAGACCGATGGTGTGTTCCCAGTACAAAGGAACACCGATCGGTCTCCTCCCCTTGTGAGTCCCCTCCCCCTACAGTTAGAATCACTCTCTAGGTAACACATTTAACCCCTTGATCGCCCCTAGTGTTAACCCCTTCCCTGCCAGTTACATTTATACAGTAATCAGTGCATTTTTATAGCACTGATCGCTGTATAAATGTGAATGGTCCCAAAATAGTGTCAAAAGTGTCCGATATGTCCGCCGCAATGTCACAGTCAGAATAAAAATCGCAGATCACCGCTATTACTAGTAGAAAAAAAAAAAATTACAAAAATGTAATAAATATGCCCCCTAATTTGTAGACGCTATAACTTTTGTGCAAACCAATCACTATACGCTTATTGCGATTTTTTTTTACCAAAAATATGTAGAAGAATACATATCGGCCTAAACTGAGGAAATGTATGTATTACATTTTTTTAAATTGGGATATTTATTACAGCAAAAATGTTTAAATATTGTGTTATTTTCAAACTTCTTGCTCTTCTTTTGTTTATAGCACAAAAAATAAAAACCGCAGAGGTGATCAAATACCACCAAAAGAAAGCTCTATTTCATATGGGTACAGCGTCGCATGATTGCGCAATTGTCATTCAAAGTGCGACAGCGCTGAAAACGAAAAATTGGCCTGGGCAGGAAGGGGGTGAAAATGCCCTGTATTGAAGTGGTTAAATAGACTCTGCCTGACTCAAGATGGCTGCCACAGTCACATGGGGCACCAGCTTCCGATCGGAAAGCTGTCCCCTGTGACCAAGGAAATCAGAGAGAAACCAAGTACCTCTCAACCTCCTCCTTCATCTGCATTGCCACTGCGGTCGAGTGCCTCCTGCAGTGGAGAATACAGACTGCACCTGCCTACATACTGTATGCAGTAGACATGTGCACAGTGAAATATTTTGTTTCGGAATTTCAGTTTTGTCCGAAAAACTAATTTATTTAGTTACTCCCGAAATTTGTTTTTATTTATTTTGTTTCATTACAAATTCCATTCGTCCGAAAATCCGAATTAAGGTTGAATCTGTCAATTGAAGGCTTATGGTGTCTGTTGAATGTTCTAAGAAGATTCGCCGAAGCAGCTAAACTGTACGGCGCCGCAATCGTACATTTCCGTTGAATGCTCCGCCCACAAGCTATAGTAGAATTCTAATGTTGTACGACTAGTAATAATTATATTTATTAATTATTATTACTAGTCAACCAACATTAGAATTCTTCTATAGCCTATGGGCGGAGCATTTGACCATAAATGTCTGCTCGCGGCGATCGTATGTTTTTAGCTGCTTCGTCGAATCTTCATGTCTCTATAATGTCAAATCTTTTCTCTTTATGTAGAATAATCTCGGAATAATAGAGTTAGGTTAGGCACATTCAACTGCAGGTTCGATAGACACAGATCGCTATTGTCACCGTCATGTCGAATCTTCTATCTGTATCGAAGTGTTGTTGCAACGAAACGAAAAGAAAGCATTTTTTATGTCGGATCTTTCGGATTTCGGATTCTGTGCGTTCGTTATCGTTTGTTAAAACGAACGCAAAAATTCGGACGAAAATACATTCGGATGAAAACGAATGCACATGTCTAATATGCAGTAGCCTTTAAGTCACTGGTTATGTGTGCACACGTTTCATACAGGTCAGTCCCCTGCAGCTGCCCGTGAGTCATTGCTGAGATAGGAAAGACTATGAAAATGCTTTTTCTTGCCTGCAGAATATAGATGACATCATTCCCCTAAGATGCTACTTTCAGGTCTGCCCTAACTAATTTAACCAAAGTTCAAGGACTGCTTAATACTGTAAAAACATGTTTTTCTTTGAAAAATTATACTGTTGTCATATGTTATTTAGAAAAATCTGTAATGTTACTGATAGGTCTGGTTTAACTTAATTGTTTTTACATGTACAGTGCATATAAAAAACATGCCTAATGTACATTTCTAGATGTACATTTACAGTATGTACGGGGCCCCTCTTCACGCCTGCCTTGTCCAGTGCGTGTGGACCCTTCGCTAGTACACATGATGAGAAAACTGGACAAAAAGAACCACAATCAAAGCGATCATTCGATAATCTAACTGTTAGTACACAGCTTCTGACAACCGATCAAGACTGTTGCGAGAGTTTCCAAAGGAACACGAGCAAAAAAAATTCTCGTTGGTTAACATACACTATATTGTAAAAAGTATTGTGACGCCTGCCTTTACACGCACTTTAAATTTAATGGCTTCACAGCCTTAGTCCATAGGGTTCAATATTGAGTTGTCCCACCCTTTGCAGCTATAACAGCTTTAACTCTTCTGGGAAGGCTGTCCACAAGATTTAGGAGTGTGGGAATGGGAATGTTTGACCATTCTTCCAGAAGCGCATTTGTGAGGTCAGGCGCTGATGTTGGACGAGAAGGCCTGGCTTGCAGTCTCTGCTCTAATTCATCCCAAAGGTTTTCTATCAGGTTGAGGCAGGCTAGTCAAGTTTCTCCACCCCAAACTCGCTCATTCATGTCTTTATGGACCTTGCTTTGTGCACTGGTCAAAATCATTTGGTGGAGGGGGATTATGGTGTAGGGTTGTTTTTCAGGGGTTGTTTTTCAGGGGTCAGCATCAGCATACCTAGACATTTTGGACAATTTCATGCTCCCAACTTTGTGTGAACAGCTTGGGGATGGTCCCTTCCTGTTCCAACATGACTGCGCACCAGTGGACAAACAAAGGTCCATAAAGACATGGATGAGTGAGTTTGGGATGGAGGAACTTGACTGGCCTTTACATAGTCCTGACCTCAACACGATAGAACAACTTTGGGATGAATTAGAGCACAGACTGCGAGTCAGGCCTTCTTGTCCAAAATCAGTGCCTGACCTCACAAATGCGCTTCTGGAAGAATGGTCAAACATTCCCATAGACACACTCCTAAACCTTGTGGACAGCCTTCCCAGAAGAGTTGAAGCTGTTATAGCTGCAAAGGGTGGGCCAACTCAATATTGAACCCTACGAAGAGTGGGATGCCATTAAAGTTTATGTGCGTATAAAGGCGGGTGTCCCAATACATTTGACAATATAGTGTATCTAATGATTATTTTAAAATTATATGGTGTTTGTACGAAATAATTTGAGTTTAGTCTACTGAACATCCCCATTGGCCCATCACCATAGATCATGTCACTAACCCAGGCAGTTGGAGATTGTAATTTGCATGTTAATCTGAATGTAAACCCAAAAGAAGCTCTCGATATAAACCTAATTTGCTTATATCACAAAAATAAATACTATAAAGCGACCACAAAAGTACTATTAAAGCAATAGCAGCAGGATTAACTGTCATGCCCCAAAACATCATGTGTTAAAGATTTTGGAGTCTATTTAGAATGTGCCAAATTATCAGCACCATAAAACTAGCGCTGAAATCTGTATGCCAAATAAATGCTCTGTTCTTCAGTATGCATATTAATGAAACAAAATGCACAGCATAAAAAAACCTCATGAGCAGCCTGTACAGTGTTTGGGGATGCAGTTGCCGTCTTATGTCTATAAATATCAATGGGTTAAATAAATACAGTCCAGCGAAGCAGACTTCTAACTGCAGCGATGCAAATCCATTACCGAACGGATTTACACCTCATTGTAGTTCCTTAAGTACGTTTTGCGTGTCCAACCTGTGCAAAATCAGCCATTTCCATATGATTGGTTGAGATGATGAAATTCAATGAGATCAGCATTTTTCAGTCTGAGATTTAGTTTTTCAATTTAATGCAACGCACATCGGCCTTTTTCTTGGTATCTAATACTGTCAGTTCCAGCTGAATACAGCAGATCATCAGGTCAAAGGGACACTTAAAACTTAATATAGCAAGGATTCTTCTGTGAAACTTATTACCGAAAGAGATATATCAATTTTTTAGGGTGCAAACTGTTTAGGGGTATTTTTGTATAACACAAAAATTCTTCTTTTTTACCTACTGCACAGCAGTGCAGACAGTCATTGATTATGTTTCCGGGTCCCAACAACTAGGAGGGGTCAGAGCTGAAAATGCTTGTGTCAGTAAGAGGACTTTAACCAGTTCCAGTCTGGGCCAATTTTGTCATTTTGTCATACATTTCAAAATCAGCATTATTTTACTAGAAAATTAATGAGTACTATATGTATATATATATACACACACACAGTATCCCACCGTGCTACAGCTCAGTTTCAGGGTCTTGGCAATCTTCTTATAGCTTAGGCCATCTTTATGTAGAGGAACAATTCTTTTTTCAGATCCTCAGAGAGTTCTTTGCCATGAGGTGTCGTGTTGAACTTCGAGTGACCAGTATGAGAGAGTGAGAGCGAAAACACCAAATGTAACACACCTGCTCCCCATTCACACCTGAGACCTAACAAGTCACATGACTCTGAGAAGGGAAAATGGCTAATTGGGCCCAATTTGGGCATTTCATTTGGGGGTGTACTCACTTTTGTTGCCAGCGGTTTAGACATTAATGGCTGCGTGTTGAGTTATTTTGAGGGAACAGCAAATTTACACTGTAATACAAGCTGTACACTCACTACTTTACATTGTAGCAAAGTGTAATTTCTTCAGTGTTGTCACATGAAAAGATATAATAAAATATTTACAAAAATGTGAGGGGCGTACTCACTTTTGTGAGATAGTGTACATGTATTTATATATATATATATATATATATATATATATATATATATATATATATATATTGTGAGGGGGTTAACTCGGTAGCGGGTGTGTGTGACCCCCTGGATGGGCTCCCCACACAAAAACAGGCCCAGCAGACGGAGGTTGTGGTTTTCAAGATCAAAAGGTGCGGTTTATTTCTCTATTTACAGTGACAAAAACACAGCAAAGCAAAAAGAAACATAAACAAAATAAATCCTGGTCAGCTTGACCTCTGACTAAACATGCAGGTTTCCCTAACTAACAACTGGGATCAGCCTGGTGCTGTCCTAGTCCCTAAGTCCCTGGTTTAGTAAATGTCCAAACAAATAGCCACACAGGCTTTGTCTCACCGCACAGGGGTTCACTCTCCCTAGACAGTCCACACAGGTCTGGTTCCAGGCATGAGCATACACCTAATGAAGCTGGGAGTTTTTATAGAGGCCTTAAACGAGCTGACAAGCTTCAGCTGGTCTCATCAACTCCCTGCCTGCACGACGCCCAGCACTCTCCCTAGAGGTATGAATCATCCATGAGCCCACTAGCCTCAGCTGGGCTTCATCAACTCTCTCCCTAGTTGTATAAGTCGGCATAAAGCCTGAATCTGGGAGAAATATACCTACCCCCCTGGATGCAACCAGGTGACTTTACCTTCCTGCTGTCACATACCCCCCCTCTTGTTTTAACCTTGGGGTTGGAACACCAGCAATCAGGCATTCATGTACTCGAGACAAAGCATCCACATTCCCCATTTGAACGCCAGGGCGATGCTTTACTGTGAAGTTGAATTCCTGTAGGGCCAGGAACCACCTATTTACTCTTCTATTTGTCTCCTTGTTTTGAGCCATCCACTTTAACGGAGCGTGATCCGTAACCATGTCAAAGTGCCTACCTAGCAGATAGTACCGAAGGGAATCTAGAGCCCACTTCACCGCTAAACACTCCTTTTCAACCGTGGCGTAATTTACCTCATGGGACTTCAACTTCCTGCTGAGGTAAATGACTGGGTGCTCTTCCCCGTTCCAGACCTGGGACAATACTGCTCCTAACCCCACATCTGACGCATCACTTTGTACGACAAAGTCTTTAGAGAAGTCGGGTGAGTACAACACTGGCTGGCTACATAAGGCTTGTTTCAAGAATTGGAATGCTGCCTCAGCCTCGGGGGTCCATTTAATCATGACCGACCCTTTCCCTTTCGTCAGGTTGGTTAGGGGCACAGCCTTAGAAGCAAAGTGGGGAATGAAGCGCCGATAATAACCCGCGATTCCCAGAAAGGCTCGTACCTGCTTCTTGCTGTTGGGACGTGGCCAACTCTGGATGGCCTCGACTTTGTTGAGTTGGGGTTTTATTACTCCCCTGCCAATGGTGTACCCAAGATATTTGGCCTCCTCCTGCCCAATGGTACACTTCTTGGGGTTAGCCGTAAACCCAGCTTCCCGTATAGAGTCTAGGACTGTTTGCATTTTTGGCAGATGTGAGGCCCAATCTGTGCTATGGACAATTACGTCATCCAGGTAAGCCGCAGCATACTTCCGATGGGGCCTCAGTATCTGGTCCATTTTCCGCTGGAATGTGGCCGGCGCATTCTGTAACCCGAACGGCATTCTCTTATATTGGAACGCCCCGTCTGGGGTTACAAATGCGGTTTTCTCTTTGGCCGACTTGGCCAGGGGAATTTGCCAATACCCTTTTGTGAGGTCAAGAGTCGTCATGTATCGGGCTGTTCCCAGCCGGTCGATCAACTCATCTATACGTGGCATGGGGTAGGTGTCAAATTTTGTAACTTTGTTCAACTGACGAAAATCGTTACAAAATCGCCAGCTCCCATCCGGTTTAGGCACCAACACAATGGGACTAGACCAATCACTTTGGGACTCCTCTATCACCCCTAAGTTCAGCATTTTCTGTACTTCCTCCCGTATTGCCTCCCGTCGGGCCTCTGGGATCCGATAGGGTTTTAACTTCACCCTTTCACCGGGCGGGGTAATAATATCATGCTCTACCCCAGATGTTTGTCCCGGCAGCTCAGAGAACACCTCCTTGTTGCGAAGCACAAACTCCTTAACCTCCTGTTGTTGGGGTTGTGACAAGGTGGCTGCTATTCCAACCTCCGGAATCACGCAACCAGTTTGAGCTGGTGACCAAGTTTCTGCGACTAGGGACTCTCTATCCCTCCAGGCTTTCAACAGATTAACGTGATAGATCTGTTCGGGCTTTCGCCTTCCTGGTTGTCTGACCTTGTAATTCACTTCGCTCACTTTTTCCATTATCTCGTAGGGGCCTTGCCATTTGGCAAGGAATTTACTTTCAACCGTAGGGACAAGTACCAATATCCTATCCCCCGGGGAAAAGGTACGGGTCTTGGCTCCATGGTTGTACACTCTCTGCTGTGCCAACTGCGCTTGGGCCAAATGTTCCTTCACGATGGGCATTACCTGTGCAATTCGATCTTGCATCAGGGCGACATGCTCAATCACACTCCTGTGGGGAGAACTCTCACTTTCCCAAGTTTCCTTGGCAATATCCAACAGCCCTCTTGGGTGTCTCCCATACAGTAACTCAAAGGGGGAGAATCCCGTAGAGGATTGGGGCACCTCCCTAATAGCAAACATCAAATAAGGAAGTAGACAGTCCCAATCCTTTCCATCTCTATCCACCACTTTCTTCAACATTTGTTTTAGGGTTTTGTTGAATCTTTCAACCAGCCCATCGGTTTGGGGGTGATACACAGACGTACGCAATTGCGTCACTTTGAACAATTTACACAGCTCTTTCATAACCCGGGACATAAAGGGTGTACCTTGGTCCGTAAGCAGTTCTTTACAAATACCCACCCGGCTAAAAACAAGAGATAGCTCTTTGGCTATGGTTTTGGCCGAGGTATTTCGGAGAGGGATCGCTTCTGGATAACGGGTGGCATAGTCCATTATAACTAATATGTACTGGTGCCCCCTAGCGGACTTGATTATAGGACCTACCAAATCCATTGCGATCCTCTCAAACGGGACCTCAATGATGGGTAGAGGGACCAGCGGGCTACGGAAATGTGGCATCGGGGCCGACCTCTGACACACAGGGCAGGAGGAACAATAATTTTCTATGTCCTTCATCACCCCAGGCCAAAAGAATCTCTGTAATACCCTCTCTCGGGTTTTCTCTGTCCCCAGATGACCTCCAAGAATGTGCCCATGGGCCAACTCCAACACCAACTTCCTGTAAGGTTTGGGCACCACAAGCTGCTCAACGGTTTCTTCTGCCCTTTTTGCCACCCGATACAGTAGGTCCTTCTCTACGCTGAAGTATGGGTAAGTGCAGGTATTATCTGGGTTCACTAACTCACCATCTATTTCCACTACGTTTTCCCGTGCCTTTATTAGGGCGGGGTCTTTTAACTGTTCTGTGGCAAAATTTTCCCTGTGAACCTCAAGATCAGAAAACTCCACAGACGGTAGGTTTTCGTCTGAGGAGGTGGGCTCCTCTCCAGTTTCTTGAGTCTCGCCTGCCAATACTGACAAGGGAAATTCTGGAGAGTCCTCACCACTCTCAGAGGAGTTCTGGCTATCACCTTCCTGGTACATAGGGGCACCAGTGGGGGGCTCAGGATCATCCCACAGTTCCCAGAACTTCGGAAAACCCCTTCCCACAATGGCATCATGCGGTAATTGAGATACTAACCCCACTGGATGAGAGAGGGTACCTTTGGGGGTCTTGAAACACACTGTAGTCACTGGATACTCTCGGGTGTCCCCATGCACACAAATAACAGCTACCTTGCTATTCCCAGAGACCTCTGTTTTAACTAATTCAGCCTTTATCAGGGTCACAAGGCTACCTGAATCCAGTAATACCACAACATTTCTACCATTAATACACATTTTGCATAAATGTTTCTCAGTTCCCCGAATGGCAGTGCATGCGACTGTCGCACACAGCGACTGACATCTGTCCGTCAGAAAGTCACATTGCATGGGTTCCTCCACAACCGGGCAATTTGCTGCAATATGTCCCGTTTGCCGGCAGCGGTAGCAAACAATCCTTTTGGCTGCCTCTTGAGCCCCCGACTTCCCAGGCTGTTCTCGCCAAACCCTGGGCAGAGCTCCCACCCTCTCACTCTCTCCACCCTCACCCCTTGGAATCATCTTATCCGCCCCTGGGGATGGTCTGGTCTTAGGGTGGAAAGTCCGAGAGTCTCTGGAAGAGGCCGTCAGGTTCTCTGCAGCCAAGTATCTCTCTACACGATCCACAAGTTTACCGGCCGTTTCTGGGTCTCCATGGCTTACCCACTTTTGAATGGCGGTAGGAAGAGCTCTCAAGAAACGATCCATCACAACACGTTCCACAATCTTCGGTGCGGACAAAGTCTCTGGCTGTAGCCACTTCCTGCTCAGGTGAATGAGATCATACATTTGAGACCTGGGGGGTTTTCCAAGCTGGAAAGTCCAGTTATGCACACGCTGAGCCCGGACAGCCAGGGTGACACCCAGCCTTGCCAATATTTCAGCTTTTAGCATCCCATAGTCTTTTGCTTGGTCAGGCTCTAGGTCATAGTAAGCTTTCTGCGATTCACCAGTTAACAGAGGAGCCACCAGTCCAGCCCACTGCTCCTCAGGCCACTTTTCTCTTTCAGCAGTCCTTTCAAATGTAGTCAAAAATACCTCTGGATCATCCTCTCCAGTCATTTTTGTCAATAAACGACTCACCCCAAAGGACGCGGTATTAGTGGGACGGCTTTCCTCACTGGTCTGCGGACGTTGCTGCATTACTGCTTCCATCTGTTGTTGTAGTCTCTGCTCTTGCTTCTGCAACAGGTCTATGAAGCGGGCCTCAGATTGCTGCTGGGCTTGTTGCTGGGCTGCGAAGCTCTTTTGCAAACCTGCATTTGTCTGCTGTTGATTGGCATTTGCTAGAGCCAGCTGTTTCAATATCTCCTCCATGCTGGCTTAAAAAAAAACTGCCACTGGTTCTCCACCAACTGTGAGGGGGTTAACTCGGTAGCGGGTGTGTGTGACCCCCTGGATGGGCTCCCCACACAAAAACAGGCCCAGCAGACGGAGGTTGTGGTTTTCAAGATCAAAAGGTGCAGTTTATTTCTCTATTTACAGTGACAAAAACACAGCAAAGCAAAAAGAAACATAAACAAAATAAATCCTGGTCAGCTTGACCTCTGACTAAACATGCAGGTTTCCCTAACTAACAACTGGGATCAGCCTGGTGCTGTCCTAGTCCCTAAGTCCCTGGTTTAGTAAATGTCCAAACAAATAGCCACACAGGCTTTGTCTCACCGCACAGGGGTTCACTCTCCCTAGACAGTCCACACAGGTCTGGTTCCAGGCATGAGCATACACCTAATGAAGCTGGAAGTTTTTATAGAGGCCTTAAACGAGCTGACAAGCTTCAGCTGGTCTCATCAACTCCCTGCCTGCACGACGCCCAGCACTCTCCCTAGAGGTATGAATCATCCATGAGCCCACTAGCCTCAGCTGGGCTTCATCAACTCTCTCCCTAGTTGTATAAGTCGGCATAAAGCCTGAATCTGGGAGAAATATACCTACCCCCTGGATGCAACCAGGTGACTTTACCTTCCTGCTGTCACAATATATATATATATAAATATATATATATATATATATATATATACAGTATATGTTAAAACAGAGACTCTTGAGAATAAAATGGTTGTTGTTGCAATCTTTTATATGGCTCAATATTTGCGCAATGGAAATCTTCAGTAAAAAATACACTTGATGAATTTTAGTGAACACAAACACAGTATAATACACACTTTTTTGGTAAAACATAAAAGATGATGTTACACTGAGAAAATAGATACCTAACACATCATGCTTTAAAATTGTATATGCCTGTTGATAGGGTGCCAAGCTACGGTACCTAAAAATGGCCGCTCCATATTGCTAATAGGAAAGTATTTTGATAACCCAGAAAATGGCTGCGCTCATTGACATACACGGTCTCTATGAAAATGGCAGCTATGATGTTTTACATTGAGCTACAAGAAAATGGCTGCTACATTATTGTTAATGAGAAATACTATTTAAAGACATGTTTTGTGCCTTCCCATCATGCCCTGATGAAGTCACATGGTAGTGACACCACGCGTAGGGACAGAAAGGCACACAGACAGACGTAGGCTGACGAGTTTGCCGCTCGTAGGAGATAAGTGTTCATTTGTTTTTATGTTATGTGAGTATCCTTGACTATTTTAATAATAAACACCATATTGGTTTAAGCGTACTACACTATCCGGACCCCCTTTTTTCTTTTAATATCATCCTTGCTTCCACTGAGAGACAAAGACAAAGTCCAAGACCCACACCAGGTCCAGGATCACAAGGGAGGAACAGCTACCCTTAGTATACATATATACATGTGGCTGTCTTATTACCGCAAGGTAAGAGGCCACTTCCACTAGTGTGTATTTTGCAGGAAGAAGAGATTTACATCTCTCCAGCACTTTTTGCACATTGGAAAATCTGCACACTGAATAAATTAATTTACTGCTGCTATGTTCACAGCGTGATTGCATTTGCACATTGTTTGGACTCTGCATTTTTTTATTGCAGTTTGCACAAGTTTTTATTTCAGCCCGTTTTTCACATTTACACAGTTGCACTTAGCTGTTTGCACTTTGCACAGGAATTGTATGTCCGTTTTTGCTAATTTATTTTGTAAGTTTGCACAGCTCATATGTACACCAGTGTACACTTAGAATATTATAATTTTTATATATGCACGTTGCACCTTGATATCACATTTGGATTGTTTTATATGTAGCGGGGTCCTAAATTTAGGGGTAGTGTTTGAGTGGTATTTATGCTCAAACCCCCTAATTGTTAGGACTTATCCACCATTTTGTCCGCAGGTGGAGTATCAGTGTACAGTTCCCTGTGGCCTGCGGGTGGCGCTGCCGTAGTGGGCCAGGGTTGAACCGCTGGTACAGTGCTGTGCCTTGTGTGTCCCCTCTCGGCGACCGTACGGTGGGAGTGGTTAGCCTGCTGTGCATGCTGGGAGAGGATATGAAAGGGGCAGACGCTGTCTGTAGGAGGGTCGTTGGTTTGTTTTTTCCACCCCAGGATTGGGGTTCCAGCTCGCTTCCCGGGGGTCCTACTCCCGGGGGGGTGGGCACTCTCTGTCCGCCCTGAGCACCTTTAGCCCAGGGGTGGTGGTTGGTGAATCAGTCCCAGGCACCTTTAGCCCTGGGGCTGCAACAGAAAAGCCTTGGGCCCAGCGCCTTTGGCTGGGGCCTACCAAGGATCGAGGAATCTCAGGGTGCCGCCTTGCGAGGGGACCCGTATCTTAGACGAGGAGGCCGGGGGAGGACCGTTCCGAGGGACCGGTGAGAAGTCTCGGTGAAGGAAGGGGCCCGGTAACTCTCTGGAGGGATGTCTTCTCCTTAAAAGAGGTCAAGATTAGAAACCAAGTTCACCGGGTCTGTGGCAGAGACCAAGTTCATCAGTTTGTGCAGAGACTGTATATCTAGTTAGAGTGCCATTCTGGCTGCTAGTCCCCTCTCTAGGGAGACTATCCAAATAGGCTGAGTCTGCTTGAGAAGCCGAGCAGTGAAGTGTATTTTGTTTGTGTCTGGACCTCTCCCACACCTTATGCTGTCCTGTTCTCCCTCCAACCTTTCTGTCTAGAGACTGTGCTTTAAGAGAAATAAACTCTACGTTGGAGTTACAGCTGGTGTGGACCTTGGAGTTATTGGGGGAAATAGAGACTTGTCTTTATTGAGCATAGAGATGGGAACCATTCTCTGGAGAACCTCGCTGCGGAGACCTGTTTCATAACACCGCTCAACCTCTTCACACAGGAGGGTACGGGCATATAGCGTGGTGTGCCGTCTCTTCCTGCGAGCAGCCAAAGGCAGGTGAAAGGGGGGTGAGTGCGCTACGTATATATTATACTTGCCTATATCTTTGAGGTTTATGTTTGTGCGATTAGCATTTATGCACTTTGGCACTTTGTGATATCAGTTAGTTTTACACTTTATGTGCTTTTACTCATAGTGGGAATTATTCACTAGGAACAGCGCAGGACCACCCCTCCTCCTTTAATAAAAATCTGATAAGCGTTATAATCCCTCTCCACTCTCCAAAACGAAAAAAAAACGTTTTTCCTTTAGTTATACTTTAAGGTTAGAAGTCTGGTTATGTGGAGCAATTAAAACCCAGTACCAAACTCTTCAAGCACTGGGTTCTTTGTTCAGGAACCTAATGTATCTATGTCCACTTCTTCCTTTATAAATATTATAAATCTGATCATAAATTGAGATTTGCAAGCTAATAAATCAGCCCCACAAAAGGGGACATTTATACAGGGTGTGCAGACTGAAACAAGACAAGACATTCATTTGCATATCATTTTTCTTAAGTGTGTATTTGTTTTACAGTAATCTGCTTTCACTATCCTCCACGGTGAATAAAATAGGATATTTGTGGCCAGGAACTGTTTTCAGCCAGTACAACTTTTTTAAGTCTTATAATATGGTGTTACTCATAGGTTATACGTTAATGGAAACTTCTGCATTATACATCCTTATGTATTGATTAACTTAAGGGCACAGTTAGGTTTCGATTATCTGCTCCAGCTGTTGCTGCAGGAACGTGGTCATCTAACCTGCTTTGACAAACTGCTGTTGCTTATTTTTGCAATATAATCAATAATATTTAATAAAACATTATGATTAGTTTAATGCAAGAACAGATGGCTGTAATCCTGCACTAGATTTAATAAGGAAAAAAAAAATAATCACATTTTTTATAGCAAAGTAAATTTATAGTGAATCATAAAATGATATATCCACTCATTATAAACAAGTGATTACAATTTTAGTGCCCTGTAGGGTATACAGTCCATGTTTGTACTAGGCCTGCTGGGTCGAGGTGGTGCTTTGGGGCAGCAGCAAGTCCCAGAGACACACTGATGGTGAATGAGTCATTTAATGACTAACTTAGTTTTATCGCCTGGAATGATGGGCTTATTTATCCCAATGCAACTAACAGATGTCTCTTCTATTAGCTTAAAACTGGAGTAAGAGAAAAAAACAAGAATAATAATGAAAGAAGGTAAAATTGGCGAGTAATAAAAGTGGGGATTTCCAAAAACATTTGCCCTATTATATGTGATTTCTTCATTTAGTAACTTTATTAAAATCAATACAACACATATTAATCAATATAATAATAGTTATTCATAAGAGCCCATTCACACAGGGGCGACTTGTCAGGCGACTCAGCTGCCTGACAAGTCGCGCCCCATTCTGTACAATGGAAGCGTTTTAATAGGAGCGACTCAAGTCGCTCCGACTTAGAAAAAGGTTCCTGTACTACTTTGGGATGACTTCAGGGCGACTTCCATTGACGTCAATACAGAAGTCATTTTGCAAGTCACCTCTGAAGTCGTGTGGAGATCGCCCGGCAGAGTCGCGGGACAAGTCGTGCCGCCCCTGTGTGAACCGGGTCTAACTATTTTATTTTGATGGCCACACTTTAATGCCACATTTCACAAACAGGTATAATTTGCTATTGTAGGTCTTTGTCCAGACAAGGGTGCTATGTAGATGGGTCACAAACAAGTCTTTATCATGGATATATAGGATATATATGAATATATTTATGGAGAAGTTGAAGGCCAAAAGGAATGTGCCATCACATATTTTGAATAGATACGCCCATAATTAGATATTTTGAGTAGATACGCCCAGGGCTTAAAACGTATCCAAACCCAAAAGCAAAAACTACATATAAATATACTGTATATAGCAGATTAAAAGCCCTTAAATGTTGTGGATGCATCCATTTTCTTTTTAGCGTATTTTTCCTTTATTTAACCTGGTAAAACTCATATTCGTAGGATGACAAAACTCAATGCCTTTCTAAAGCAGGACAACAGAAACAAGACAGTATTACGGACAGGACTACCTCTTTTTTTGTCCATAACAGAGGTATGTAGTCCTGAAGTCCTCAGAGAACAATGTAATTGATAACAATCAGCACAGGCAGAGTGCACAGGAAATTATGAGCTTCCAAGATCTCTGTGAAGACCCACAAGTATATTTTGCAGTTATTGAACAGATAGAACAAAACAAATGTAATGTGTATTTAATAGACCAAAAGGGATCAAATACAAGAAGTTCATGGTTAGGGTTTACACACGCTTTAACGTGGTTGTACAGGTGAACGTTTTTTTTTACCTTAATGCATTACCTGCATTAAGGTTAAATTCCTTTTAATAGTAGCAGACCCCCCTGCACCCCCTAGATACTCCCCTGAGCTCAATCTGGATCCAGCACTGGGCTCATCTGCAGCAGATCTTCTCCCTGCTCTCACAAGCTTGGCTGAGAGCAATGGGAGCCATTGGCTTCTGCTGTCAGCCAAAACCTATGAGCAGAGAGGCGGGAGGTGGGGCCGAGCTGTGCTGTGCTTTTGATTAGATGCAAACAGTCCAGCTCAGGTTCGAGCACCTACTAGTGCCCCCATACAAAGTGCCTTCCTATGGTGGCGGGGGGAGGAGCCAGCAGCGCTGGCGAGGGACCCCAACAAAAAAGGATCAGGGCTGCTCTGTACAAAGCAATTGCACAGAGCAATTATGGAAAAGAAAATCTTTACAATCACTTTAAGTGACATGGAAACATCAGAGTTTATTGGTTTTAATGTTTCTTCCTCTACCTGCCCGTAATCTAGGAAACGTTTTCCTTGTCTGGGCATTTGGAAGTGAAAATACCTAAGAAAATCCTTTAGCAGGTTACTTGCAGTGGCTGATATTTCCTGAAATTCCATCTTTATATATGTGAAAGAAAGCACACAGTCTCCTGACAACATACACTATATTGTCAAAAGTATTGGGACACCTGCCTTTACATGCACATTTTAACTTTAATGGCATCCCAGTCTTAGTCCGTAGGGTTCAATATTGAGTTGGCCCCCCTTTGCAGCTATAACAGCTTCAACTCTTCTGGAAAGGCTGTCCACAAGGTTTATGAGTGTGTCTATAGGAATGTTTGACCATTCTTCCAGAAGCACATTTTTGAGGTCAGGCACTAATGTTGGACAAGAAGGCCTCACTCGCAGTCTTCACTCTAATTCATCCCAAAGGTGTTTTATCAGGTTGAGGTCAGGACTCTGTGCAGGTCAGTCAAGTTCCTACAACCAAAACTCACTCATTCATGTCTTGATGGACCTTGCTTTTTGCACTGGTGTGCAGTCATGTTGGAACAGGAAGGGGCCATCACCAAACTGTTCCCACAAGGTTGGGTGCACAAAATTGTCCAAAATGTCTTGGTATGCTGATGCCTTAGTAGTTCCCTTCACTGGAACCAAAGAACCAAACCCAACCCCTGAAAAACAACCCCACACCATAATCCCCCCTCCACCAAATGATTTGGACTAGTGCACAAAGCAAGGTCCATAAAGACATGGATGAGAGAGTTTGGGGTGGAGGAACTTGACTAGCCTGCACAGAGTTCTGATCTCAACATGATAGAACACCTTTGGGATGAATTAGAGCGGAGACTGCGAGCCAGGCCTTCTCATCCACATTAGTGCCTGACCTCACAAATGCGCTTCTGGTAGAATGGTCAAACATTCCCATAGACACACTCCTAAACCTTGTGGACAGCCTTCCCAGAAGAGTTGAAGCTGTTATAACTGCAAAGGGTGGGCCAACTCAATATTGAACCCTACGGACTAAGACTCAAAGTTCATGTGCGTGTAAAGGCAGGCGTCCCAATTTTGACAATATAGTGTAGCTGTCTAAGCATAAGCCTGGTTATTAGCTGCTCTGAAACCCAGCGCTGTCACATGGGGCTAAGACTTGGAGCTTACACAGGGCTAACTCTCTTCACTCCCAGTGGCAGAACAATGTGGTTGCAAATTAAAGGTGAGTATAAAAAGCTTGTGGGGCTGCAGTTAATGTGGGCCTGTTTTGTCCTAGGTGCACAAAGCACAGGTTCACATTTGTTGAAAGGTTTTGTAACCACTCTGAAATGACTCAGCTCCACCATCTGAAAAACACTGATCTGGTGACTTCTGTGGGCTTATAAATGACTTTATTCCTTAGGAGAACAGGCCTGATCGTTGCTTGAGTCTATGTGAAACGCCATAGCTGTAATCTAATATACCTGTTCCTTCAGTAACTTGATTCAACTCCTCAGAGTCCCGCACTCTACTCCCTCCTACAATCTCTTCAACTGTGTCACTTTGTTTTCATTTCAAGGTGTACAGAAGCCTGACCTCTGCACATCAAAGTCATCTTGGAAACCCGGGACACTTTGACTTAGTTCACCTCTCAGTGAAAACTGTATTACCGTAACATATATGACTTGGTTTGCTGTGTGATTCACGCTGACTTACACAGGCCCAAGAGATTGCTGTTCTGCTGAGGTCACCAGCAGTTTGTTACGACGCCTCTTCTCTTGTCGAAATAATTACAAGAGGATTTCACAGTTTTCATCTGCGCCACGGCACCTTGGCTACTTTCTCTTTCCTGTGTTACATCTTCCCAGTGAGGTTGTTGCTGAATTACCACTTGAAAAAAAAAAACGTTGCCAGAACACAGCGGGAAGTCGAGCTAGAGCAGCGCTTGTCAAATTATTCAGCCTGGCAGTGGTGGTAAAGGAGAGTGACACATAAAGTGTATCATAATGTTCATTCATATGCAACATATTACTAGGAATAATAGTGCTGTAACCCCTTGTCATTTCACTAAGTTGGGTTATTTATTGCAAAGAAAACTGGAATATGCTGTAGAATATTTTAGGCTGGTAAAAAAAAAAAAAAAACTCTTCTTAAATTTAGATATTTTTACTAGGTTAAAAGAATAATTTAAAATATACATTTTAAAGTTAAGAGTTAAAGCCCAATTCCTGAAAGGCTCCTGCATAACCGCATAAATGGCAAATTCACACAATGTATTTTTTCTGCTGCAGTGCAAACAAAGGTACACAGGTAAGTACGCTGAACACAGTTTTAGGCATAGCACACTATACAGGATGCTGAGAATTGGTCCTGGATGGGGGACATGCGCCCCCACTGTTTGGTTATGGTCCCCTTAATAAGGATGCAGTCTTCTCAGATTTCTCAGATGTACTCAGATGTTCTCACCCATGCAGGGTAAAAGGTTCCAGTTGGAAACTGACTTACAGGATCCCGAATTTGGAGCCCCCGAGAGACTTTGTGTGGGAAAGAGCTTCCAACTCTGAATACAGGGACCCACCTGCAAGGGAGGCCTGAAAAAGAGCATGAAGGAGTCAGCACCTATCTGTGAGTTGGAGCAAGGGCAGTACACAGCTGAATGAGAAAGTGTGGACTGTCTGGCGTCTGAGACTGTTTTCTTGGATCCTGCAGCTTTTCCTGTACTCTGACACAGGCCAGGACATAACCCTGTTAACTGATTTCGGACCGCCCACCGCACATTAAGACCCCTTTCACACTGGGGCGCTTGTCAGGCGGTTTAGCGCTAAAAATAGCACCTATAAAGCCCCTGAAAAGCGCCTCTCATGCCTCCCCAGTGCGAAAGCCTGAGTGCTTTTACACTGGGGCGGTGTGTTTGCAAGATAGGAAAAAAAGTCCTGCAAGCAGCATCTTTGGGGCGGTGCGTAAGTGGTGTATACACCGCTCCCAAAACGCCCTGCCCATTTAAATGAATGGGCAGCGCTGCGGAAGCACCGCAACACAAGCACTTTTAACCCTTTCTTCTAACAGCGGTAAAGCGCCGCTAAAACTATCGGTGCTTTACCGCTAACGCCAGCACCGCCCCAGTGTGAAAGTACCCTTACTGTGGAAGGGCAGCCCAGCTGCGCAAAACCACATACCTGTACGTTGTTTTGTCTACCAGGTCTGGGGCGCGCGCACGCACCACCGGAGACCCGCTTCTGCTGTGATTAGACACCGTGGGAGCCAATCTGCGGGTCCGGCTGTTGCGATGGTCACTGGCCATCCGCGATCGTTTGCTGGAGAGGCAGAATAGTGGTCTGCCTATGTAAACGAGGCAGACCATCGTTCTGTCACAGAGGAAGAGAGAGATCTTGTGTACCTGCTAATCAGGAACACAGATGTCTCTCTTCCTCCAGTCAGTTCATCTCTCACACAGTTCAAATGAATTCCCTAGGAGCACACTTAACCCTGTGATTGCCCCTGATGTTGACCCCTTCCCTGCCAGTGTCATTTATACAGTGACAGTGCATTTTTTTTTTAGCACTGATCGTTTTGTCACTGGTCCCCAAAAAGTGTAATATTGTGTCCGATTTGTCTGTTGCAATGTCGCAGTCCTGCTAAAAATCGCTGATCGCCACCATTACTAGTAAAAAAAAAAAATGTCATAAAAATATTCCATAGTTTGTAGATGCGATAACTTTTCCGCAAACCAATATACGCTAATTGGGATTTTTTTTTACCAAAAATATGTAGCAGAATACATATTGGCCTAAATTGATGAATACATTTGATTTTTTACATATTTTTAGTGGATATGTTTTATAGCAGAAGGTAAAAAAATATATATATATATTTTTTTTAAATCGCTATTCTTTTGTTTATAGCGCAAAAAATATAAACCGCAGAGGTGATCAAATACCACCAAAAGAAATCTCTATTTGTGGGGAGAAAAAGGACATACATTTTATTTGGGTACAGAGTCGCACGGCCGCGCAATTTTTTATTTAAAGTAACGCAGTGCCGTATCGTAAAAAATGGCCCGGTCATTAAGGGGGTAAAACCTTCCGGGGCTGAAGTGGTTAAGGGACAAGTTTATCGCACAGTGAGCCAAAAGTCTGAGTTGTACCAAAACTATGGACTGTTTTGTGTTTATTTTGCTGAGGAAAATTGCTTTGTTTGTTTGATTTTGGAGTACCAATAAAGACATTTTTAATAGAATTTGTAAAATGTACAAACAAGTACAAAAGGAAAAACAAAAGCAAAAAACATACAATCAGCAAGTTGATATTATAGTATCCAAAAGTGATAACGGTGATTAACACGTGGTAGTGCTAAGTTTAGCTTACAGTTCGTAGTACAAAAATTGCACATCAGAAACTATGAATCATTCTAACAGCAGCATTACAGGCATCAAGTACATACATAGAAGGGGAAAGTTAGGTAATGGGGCAGCGGAGGAGGGCACGGGAATAGGGACGGGAAGCAACAGTGGAGGAGGAGAAAAGGCAGGTGAATGGAGTGAAGGGGGAAAGATTAAGAAGGAGGAGGCCACAGCATTATCTGTAGCAAGGGGCACCTAGTAGAAGGGAGGAGGAGTAGAAAATCAAACAGTAATGCCCTGTATGTCAACCCAGCTATTTCAGATTTCATCAGATTTTTTAGGACAGTTTCTACTAGCATAGGTTGAGTTGAGTTGAGTTGAGTTGCATCTTGATATAGCGCTGTCATTTACCCCGTAGGATCTCGACGCGCTTGTTTGTATAGTGGGAGCGTCCCGTTGATTACTGCCTTAAAGCCACTCACTGTAGGGGGGCAGGAGATTTCCAGTTCAAGAGAATATTTCTCCTGGTGTAGTAGGCGTAAAAAAAGACAAAAAGTCTAGCATGCTTAGTAGTCACCACGCTCTTCACGAGTCCCAGCAACCAAATGGTTAGATTTAGCTGAAGTGACAAATTACCCACCACAATAACAGTGTCCCCCACCTCCCTCCAGTAGTGTTGAAGTTTGGGGCACGACCAGAAAACATGAAAATAGGTACCAGTATCTGTGCCTCATCTAAGTCAACTATCCGGAGTGTCAGGGTAAACTGACTTACAATCTCGAGTGGATCGGAGGCCAGAATGATTGGTCTTGGGAACTGAGCTTGGGCTACATGAAGAAACTGGAAAAACATATAATTAGGTAATTGGTATACATCCCTGAGCATGTCAAAGGGCAATAAAGAGCTTCTCGGCATAATGTGTTTAAGTACCGCAATACCATATCTGGCCCACAAGGTAGGATCCTGTATTGTATGGACATGGGGAAGATTAGGATATCACATGGGGGGTGTATGGATTGGAGAATAGGTGTCATCTGCTCTAAATTGTGCTCTAGCTTGGTGGCAAGTCAGGAGAACGGCTTAGGTTGACAACGCTGCTGTTTCATAAATACAGTACGGTGAATGATTGTTGTTATCCCAATATGTGAAGGTTGAAAAATAGGTAGAAATGTCATGAAAAGAAAGAAAATGAATTCAGCCATAACATCTAGGAACTGGTAGTCTGCACTATATTGGATTTTGGGGAGGGAGGTAAATGTGTTTTGAATAGGGTTTCAGTAAAAAAGTGATCCGATCGATATCAAAGCAGTTTTCTTTGCAGCCCTCTATAGTCTACCATCTCAAATGGTGTGAGCTAAGGGATGTAGAGGGAAGGAGCTATATGTCTTAAAGGGTATGGTCTAAGTTAAATGTTGTAGGTATCACATCTATGATAGAAGACTAGCTGAATTGTGATTTATTTTTGTGGCTTTCTTAAAAGAGTGAATTATACCAAGACAGCTCTCTATAAAAGATAATAAATTAACCATTTAAAGAAAGGCAATAAAAAATAATAGAAAAAACTCTCCTGCATAGTACCAGGACAGTTAATTTAGAATATGTATTTTGGCTTCAGTGCAAATGCAACAAGGAGGTTGAACAATTTAATCTGGGCCTGGTCATTAATCTGTCAGTGCTAAGTATTCATTTTATAATGATGGCTAAGATGTCCTTTGAGCAAAGCATTATGCAAAAATGATTTGTCGTGAACTCTTTGTATTAGACTCCATCAATCTATGTGACTAAATAATTTATTTTAGCAAAATAAAATGCTTTTGTTAAAGCTGTTTCTAGGGCACGACAAATTTGTAATCTACCTATTTTTTTTTCTCTTCAATTTAGTAAAATGTTATTCAAAGAAGAAATGCAGACACAGGCACAAAAAAAGATTAACATGGTGAGGTTGATTTACTAAAACTGAAGAGTGCAAAATCTGGCGCAGCTGTGCATGATAGCCAATCAGCTTCTAACTTCAGCTTGTTCAAATAAGCTTTGAGAAAAAAAAAAAAAAAAACGATGCGAATTGGCTTCTGTGTAGAGCTGCATCAGATTTTGCACTCTCCAGTTTTAGTAAATCAACCCCACTGCATATATATATATATATATGTAGCGTTACCCCCAGTTAAGAGAGCCGCTGGTTTTCAGTTAGTTCGGGCCCTGTATACAGCACCGCCAACCCCCGGCAATCTACTCAACCCTCTATGGCACAGTTAGTCTAGGGAATGTTTCCTTCATATAATTCTATACCTGGTTATACACAATCTCACAGCAGGATAGGCAGTTAATATGCAATGATAAACACTGAGTCAGGATTGATAAACTATATCTGATTTACTTAGGTATAAAGGTATAGGTTAAACATAACACATAGCATACATGCAGAGCCCTGCAGCAATAAACCTACTAATCAGTGATAGTGCAGAGTGATCACACGCCACATGCAGCTATCTTCTCTATGCGCAATGTGGCGCATCAACAAAGTTTTAAACCCCTGGTCAGGCCTGACTCAGATAAAGCTCAGTCTCTTTGAAAACAACTCTTCGCATGCAGATGAACGGTGGTGCACATTCAGGAACAGTATTTGTAATCCATTAACGGTCAATAAAAGAGGAACACTTCACCGGAGACTACACAACTCAGTTCCGCCACTAGTCTCCGGCGGGATAATAACTACAGCACGATGGGCCAAGGCAGTCACTAGGCATAATCAAAGTACAAGCTAAATAAGTGAGCAGATGCTCGCTCACCCCTCCGGATGCGATCCCAGTCCGGGACTTCCACCACTGTGTTTCCACACACAGTGCCTGCAACGATCAGGTCTCTGGTCCAACTGATGTCAGCAACTCAAAGAAGTCAGGTGTCACCCAGGCTTAGCAGTGGGGTGGAAGGCTCTTTGGAAGGTATGCAAGGCCCAGGCCTCGGGCCTTGCACTGCAACAGATCCGCACATGGGGTCCCCTTGATTGCAGCGCGGTGTCCAAAGAGGCCGAGCTTAGCCTCGCCCTTTCCTTTTATAGCCCCACCCATGAGTCTCTGCGGTGGCCAAATGCACGCTGGGTGCCAAGCGGGGTTCTGGGTAACGTAGTCCATAGGACCTTAAAGGAGACCCCGCTACACACTACCCCCACTTAAACTCTTTGTTCTCCAAAGATAACTATTAACAAACACTACGCACAACATTTGACAAAGCGGTGTATGATGTCGGCAGAGGAAGTTCCCACCAAAAACGAGAGGGTGAACTTCCTAGCCCACAGGTCACACTGTCATAAGCGACCTGCCTAACTGTGCCAGAGGGTGAGTTGGGGCTGCCCTCCACTAAATGAACAGTGGAGGGATCAGGGTTTTCCACACTCCTCCTGGCAGTGACCACAGTGTCTTCTGAGTTCTCCCCCATTTGTGGGTAAGTCAATCTTCGGGGAGGCCTTATGGTCCTTCTCATCCTTTGTTCTCTTGGAATGTCTGGTTCAGATACTGCAGGTTCCTCTCTTGGAACAGACTTGAGGGTTTCCACTGGTTCTGGGGCACTTGACTCAGGAGCAGGAAGATACATGGAGTCTCTTGGATCCTCCTCTGAGAGTGAGTCACAGGCATCTTCCCAAGAATCTGTTAAGGGACTGGACGGGATGAACTCAGTAGCTTCTGCATTCAGTGTACTGTCTATGGTGTCTTCAGTAGGTGGAAGATCTATAGCAGAAGTTTCTGGGGCCTGGGAAGGCCATAGCCATTCAAGTTCCTCTCCCTCTTCTTCACTTAGTTCAGAGACATCTGTTTCCTCCGCTCGAGGGGTTTGGGAGCGAGTGTTTGGCTTGGGACTATCCAAGATGGAAGTTGGCTCAGGGGAATCCCTCGCAGGGGGTACCTGAACTGCTTCGGCAAGTGGGAGTAAGTGATTCCGATGCCAAGTCTTTAATGGACCCACCTTTCCTTCCGGCTTTAGCTTGTAGACAGGTAGGCCCGGCAGCTTCTTGCAAATAACATAGGGTTCAGGCCTCCACCAATCTGCAAGCTTGTGTTTTCCAGGGATCCCCAGCACTCTGTCCCCAGGTTGTAGATTTTGAATCCGGACTTTCAGGTCAAAGTTTTTCTTGTTGCGGGCTCCCCTTTGATCTGAGACTGCTTGGGCCTGCTCATAGGCCAACTTTAAACTGTGTCTAAGCCTGTCTACATAACCTTTGTGGGAAGTGACTGAGGAATGGTCTATAGAGGTGCCAAAGGCCAGGTCTACGGGTAGTCTTGCTTCTCTCCCGAACATGAGACGATAGGGTGAGTACCCTGTTGCATCACTTGTGGTACTGTTATAAGCATGCACGATTGCTGCTATGTGTTTGCTCCAGTGCTGCTTCTTCTCACTACTTAAAGTCCCCAGCATGTTGAGCAAGGTTCGGTTGAACCTCTCCGGCTGAGCATCCCCCTGTGGATGGTAGGGAGTGGTTCGGGTCTTCTTGATCCCCAAAGAATCCAGGAGCTTCCGGATCAGCCGACTTTCAAAGTCCCTTCCTTGATCCGAGTGGAGCCGCTGTGGTAGCCCGTAATGTACAAAGTATTTCTCCATGAGTACTTTGGCTACAGTAGAAGCCTTCTGGTCTTTAGTTGGAAAGGCCTGGGCATACCGGGTGAAATGGTCGGTTATCACCAGAACATTTCCTAGTCCACTCAAGTCGGGTTCGAGGCAGAGAAAATCAATGCATACCAAATCCAGTGGGCCCTGACTTTGTAGATGGCCCATTGGGGCAGCTTGGTGGGGTAAAGTCTTCCTCTGGATGCAGCGTGCGCATGAGTGGCAGTATTCCTTGACTCCAGCCCTCATGCAGGTGACAGACACTGGGGGGGTGTCAGGCCGGTGCCTCCCCCCCCGCGGCTGAAATGAAGACAGCGGGGTGGGCGGGTAAGCCGCGGCACCGCGGCGGTGACAGGAAGAACACACATAGCCTGTAGTGGCTTTGCAAGAAGAAGGGAGGGGGGTGCGAGCCGAGTGACACCCGCAGCAATCCCCCTCTCTCGTTGCCGCGCCGCGGCTCTGTTCAGTCTCGGCTGAGTCCCGAGCAGAGTGAAGCTGCCTCCCCCTCCTCCTCCCTACACAGGGGGAGGGGACCCGTCCGTCACCTGACCAGTTCTGTGTGTGCATGTCCCGTGCTTATCACCAGACTGAGGTACATTATGTGCCTGTACTGTGGGGGTGTCTGTACTGTGGGGGGCTGCACTGTAGGGGTGTCTGTACTGTGGGGGGGTGTCTGCACTGTGGGGGGGGGTCTGTACTGTGTGGGGGTCTGTACTGTGTGGGGGTCTGTACTGTGGGTGGGGTCTGCACTGTGGGGGTGGCCTGCACTGTGGGGGGGGCTGCACTGTGGGGGTGGTCTGCACTGTGGGGGTGTCTGCACTGTGGGGGTGTCTGTACTGTGGGGGGCTGCACTGTAGGGGTGTCTGTACTGTGGGGGGTGTCTGCACTGTAGGGGGTGTCTGTACTTTGGGGGGTCTGTACTGTGGGGGGTCTGCACTGTGGGGGGCTGTGTAATGTAAAGGGGTCCAGAGGTGTAAGGGTGCTGTGTCATATAAAGAGGTCCTTAGGTGCAAGGTGCTGTGTAATGTAAAGGGGTCCAGAGTACTGTGTAATGTAAAGGGGTCCATAGTGCTGTGTAATGTAAAGGGGTCCATAGTGCTGTGTAATGTAAAGGGGTCCAGAGGTGTAGAGTGCTGTGTAATGTAAAAAGGTCCTTAGGTGCAAGGTGCAGTGTAATATAAAGAGTCCAGAGGTGCAAGGTGCAGTGTAATGTAAAGAGGTCCTTGGGTGCAAGGGGCTGTGTAATGTAAAGGGGTCCAGAGGTGCAGGGCACTGTGTAATGTAAAGGGGTGCAGGGTGCTGTGTAATGTAAAGGGGTCCAGAGGTGTAGGGTGCTGTGTAATGTAAAGGGGTCCAGAGGTGCAAGGTGCAGTGTAATGTAAAGGAGTCCAGAGGTGCAAGGTGCTGTGTAATGTAAAGGGGTCCAGAGGTGCAAGGTGCTGTGTAATGTAAAGGGGTCCAGAGGTGCAAGGTGCAGTGTAATGTAAAGGAGTCCAGAGGTGCAAGGTGCTGTGTAATGTATAGGGGTCCAGAGGTGCAAGGGGCTGTGTAATGTAAAGGGGTCCAGAGGTGCAAGGTGCTGTGTAATGTAAAGGGGTCCAGAGGTGCAAGGTGCTGTGTAATGTAAAGGGGTCCAGAGGTGCAAGGTGCTGTGTAATGTATAGGGGTCCAGAGGTGCAGGGTGCAGTGTAATGTAAAAGGGTCCAGAGGTGCAGGGTGCTGTGTAATGTAAAGGGGTCCAGAGGTGCAAGGTGCAGTGTAATGTAAAGGAGTCCAGAGGTGAAGGGTGCAGTGTAATGTAAAAGGGTCCAGAGGTGCAGGGTGCTGTGTAATGTAAAGGGGTCCAGAGGTGCAAGGTGCAGTGTAATGTAAAGGAGTTCAGAGGTGCAAGGTGCTGTGTAATGTAAAGGGGTCCAGAGGTGCAAGGTGCTGTGTAATGTAAAGGGGTCCAGTGGTGCAGGGTGCTGTGTAATGTAAAGGGGTCCAGAGGTGCAGTTGTGGAGAGGGGGTACACAGTAGTGACAAAGAGATATTGAAGGATACAGAGGTATGCAGGGGGCACAGTGGGGTGTTTTTACATTTTAATGTGGGGGGGGTGCCAGATATAGGATCCGCCCCGGGTGCCAAATACTCTAGGTACGCCCCTGCCATAGGGTCTTCCAATTGGTCACATCTCAACTCCTTCTTGGACAGTTTTGGCAAGTCATCTTCCTCTAGCTGGGTTACCCCACAGTATTGCTTGGGACCCCTACCACGGTGACCCCTATTTCTTCCGCTCTTGCACCACCACTGGCCTGTAGTTCAGCCCCCTGACAGTGGGCCCGCACCCCGTCGGGCGCCACTTGAGTGCAGTCTTCCGTACTGCTGGTAGGGGCATGAGACCTTCTTGACAAGGCGTCTGCATCTTGATTCCCAGCCCCAGGCCTGTATTTCAGACTGAAATTGAAAGCAGACAGTGCCGCTAGCCATCTATGTCCTGTGGCATCCAGCTTTGCTGTGGTGAAAAGATAGGTAAGGGGGTTGTTGTCAGTTTTCACTGTGAATTCAGCCCCATACAGATAGTCTTTGAGTTTGTCAACTACAGCCCACTTGAGGGCTAGAAACTCCAACTTATGAGTGGGGTAGTTCTTTTCAGAAGGGGTCAGACTCCTGCTCACATAAGCAACAGGCCTCAGTTGCCCTTCATTCTCCTGATAGAGCACTCCTCCCAGACCATCATGACTGGCATCTACGTGGAGTTCATAAGGCTTCTTTGGGTCTGCATAGGCCAGGACAGGGGCAGTGGTTAGGCTTTTCTTCAACATCTGGAAGGCCTCTTCACACTTCTTGTTCCACTGGTCTTTGACTGACTCCCCCGGCTTCCTGGGCCCTGAGTCATCCTCTTCCCCTTCTGTCTTGAGCAGTTCATTCAGAGGTCTGGCAATCCGGGCAAACCCTTCCACGAACCTCCTGTAATAGGAGCAGAACCCCAAGAAAGATCTGAGTTCTGTCACAGTGGTGGGCCGTGGCCAGGAGGTGACTGCCTCCAACTTCTCGGGGTCTGTGGCTACCCCTTCTTCGGACACTATGAGTCCCAGATAGTTAACTGATGACTGATAGAACTGTCATTTTTCGGGTGAAAGTTTGAGTCCCTCCTCACTGAGTCTTTTCAAAACTTTCTCCAGTCTCTCTTCATGTTCCTCCAGAGTTCTCCCAAAGACAATGATGTCATCTAAGTATACAAGGACTTCGATGAGGTTCATGTCTCCTACAGTCTTTTCCATGAGGCGTTGAAAGGTGGCTGGGGCTCCAGACAGACCTTGTGGCATCCGGTCAAATTCAAAGAACTCCACAGGAGTTATAAAAGCTGTCTTCTCCTTGTCTTCCGGATGCATAGGGATCTGGTAGTGTCCGCTCTTTAGATCCATGACACTGAAGCACCTGGCTCCAGACAAGCTCTGTAAGGCATCCTCTATCCTCGGAGTGGTATACTGGTCGAGTATGGTTCTCCTGTTGAGGGTCCTGTAATCGATACACAGCCTCAATGACCCATTCTTCTTCCTGACCTCCACTATCGGAGAGGCATAGGGGCTTCTAGACTCCCGGATAACACCGGTTCGCTTGAGCTCGGCGAGCTGTTCCCTCAAATCTTCAAGGTCTGCTAACGGGACTCGCCTGACCCTCTCCCTGAAGGGCTTGTCCTCCTGGAGGCGGATTTGGTGGGTGGCACTCTTCGCGCACCCCACATCAAACTCATCTTGAGAGAAGGTCCTTCTCCACCTAGTCAACTGGGCCTTGGCTCTCTCTTTCCAAGCCCTTGGCAGGTTTGGGTTTTCCATGCAGAGCTTCTCCCAAACGGTCTTTTCTCCCTCTGTCTTTTCCACATCTGACAAGACAACTGGGGCAGCAGAGCTCACCTGGCCCAGCAACATCCTGGCTGGGATCTCCATGGGGCCATCCGTAGTATTCCTGACACTCACAGGTACCTTACAGTGTGCCTACTTCAAGGCCCTCAACGGGACCACTTCTGGGATCATTTCCAAGCCCGAATGTTTTTCCCTTGGGTCTGGTTCCAACGTAACAAAGGGCCCAGGTTGCTCCCAAGTAAGCTTCACAGTGGCTTGGAAACAGGTTACTTCACCGGGCTGCAACACTATTTCTCTTCTGCCCAGCCTCCAGACTTTCCCCACCCCCTCTTCCGGGGCCTTCTGCTCTAAGACCAGTCGCTAGTAGGCTGTCTTCAGCATTGGGTGGATTTTGGTGACTGTGGGGTTCTTCCCTCGTACTAGAGGGGCCAGGAGCCTCCGGACCAGGTCCGTGTTGGTCCCTACGATGAGGGAGCCCTTGTTGGCTCCAGGCGGTCGGGGGCACACCACAGCCAGGGTGTCAAACACTTCAGCCTTCCCAGCCACAGACGGGTCGAAGGTCAGTTTTATGGGCAGGTAACCATCATACGGGAACCTCTGGGTTCCAATTCCCCATATTTCCAAATCTTCAATTCTCTGGATGGGTAGATGACTTAGATGCTTATCATAGAAGTCCCGGTATAGTAGGGTCACTTGTGCCCCAGTGTCTAATATGGCTCTTGTGTAGACTCCCTCCACTTGGATAGGCACTATGGGGGAGGGGCCTACCAGCTTCTCTGGATATTGCTTCGAAGGGGTCTCTTTCCTTTGACCCTTGCACTTTCCCTTTGGACTCTCTTTCTTCCATTTCTCTTTGGACTTTAGTCTCTCTTGGGCTCGGTATGCATTGATTTCCCTCCTCTTAATGGGTGTACATACCCGCTGAGGAACATTATTCTCTTTTTTTGGTGTACATTCCCACTGGGGAACACTGCGCTTCTTCTGGGGGGTTTTATCCTCTCTTTTTCTGTACTTCTCATTCAGTTTGGAGCTCCCTGTGGAAGATGGGCACACAGTTGATCCTTCACCGGGGCCCTCTGAAGTTTTCCGCCGGCTTGCGATTATTCAGCTTCTTTTTCTTGGGTTTGGAACACACTTTTGCGACATGGACAACTCCTCCGCAGTTGAAACAAATCGTGTCCCCCCAATCTTGTAGGGAAGCGGGCGCTGAGGCATTTGGGAACAGTTCCTTCTTTGGTCCTTCCCTTTCTGGTACCCCTGAATCCTTTGCCATCAAAGAGGTCAGTATCTCCAATACCTGGGACATCTGTGACTTCAGGGTATTCACCTCTGAGTCTCTTTTGGGGGTCATGGCCGACCTGACCATCACCGCCGGAGGGTTGGTTGGTTCGACTGGTTGGCTCCTCCTCTTGTCTTCCAACATAGCCTCTTCTTCTCTGACTACTCGGATTAAGTTGGGGTATTCCAGGCTCTTCCCGTCCTGTCGGGTGCGTAGTGCTAATGCGATGGGATCCAGAGGCTGAGCTCCTCTCAACACCTGCTGGATACGGGCCTCATCCACTCTCCTTGGGTCGATCCCTTTTTTTAGTATAATCTTATGCAGGATCTTATCCAGACGTCTCATGAACTCTGACAGTTTCTCTCCCATCTTTTGGTAGCTGGTAAGTGAGCTCAGTTACTTTTTCCGTTCCCCGAACACATTCTGCAGAATGTCTAGATAATCCTGTGCATCACAGTCTTTCTTGCTCAGCTTAAGGTTGCGTATGGCCTCCAGAGCAGGCCCCTTCAAACTCTCAGTGATTCTCTGTTTTTTTCAGTGTTCTGGGACTTCCCATTCCTCTAGGGCCTGAGTAGCGCCGTCTGGCCACTCCTCAAATCCCTCTTCTCCCGAAGGTACAGGTTTCCTTCCAGAAAATATCCTGAGTTTTCTGTATCCCGACATCGGGTAATCTGTAGGATCCTTCTTACACTGGGCTACAATCTCCCCTAGGACAGCGCACAGTTCTGTGTTGAGGGTGGCCGGTGGTGATCCGGGACTCTCTGTACCCTTCTGCTTTCCTGCTTTAGGGGATGGCGGTGGAGATATTTGTGGAGGTGATGGTTTTGGTGTTTGGAATCATTCTCCCTTGAGTGGCAACGCATGTATCAAGTTATAGGTCTGATCGTCCATTGTTTGTATGTTTGGACTTTTGAAATGCTCTGGTATTTCGTTCTTCCATTCTACTAATGCGTGGGTAAGCGAGGAATTTGACCTTACATCCGTCACCCATGCTTTCTGACATGATAGATAGTGTCATTATTAACTGCTTTATCGCTCCTTCCTGCCAGATTCCCGGGAGTTCAATAACTACTGCCGCTGCTGAATCGGCGCCAGCCACTGCGCACCACTGTCCTACTTCCAGCGGGTCCATGCCGGTACTTTTTGGAATGTTACTTGCTGTACAAGGATCCCGGACAAGGCCCCCACGTGTAGCGCTACCCCCAGTTAAGAGAGACGCTGGTTTTCAGTTAGTTCGGGCCCTGTATACAGCACCGCCAACCCCCGGCAATCTACTCAACCCTCTATGGCACAGTTAGTCTAGGGAATGTTTCCTTCATATAATTCTATACCTGGTTATACACAATCTCACAGCAGGGTAGGCAGTTAATATGCAATGATAAACACTGAGTCAGGATTGGTAAACTATATCTGATTTACTTAGGTTTAAAGGTATAGGTTAAACATAACACATAGCATACATGCAGAGCCCTGCAGCAATAAACCTACTAATCAGTGATAGTGCAGAGTGATCACACGCCACGTGCAGCTATCTTCTCTATGCGCAATGTGGCGCATCAACAAAGTTTTAAACCCCTGGTCAGGCCTGACTCAGATAAAGCTCAGTCTCTGTGAGAACAACTCTTCGCATGCAGATGAACGGTGGTGCACATTCAGGAACAGTATTTGTAATCCATTAACGGTTAATAAAAGAGGAACACTTCACTGGAGACTACACAACTGAGTTCCGCCACTAGTCTCCGGCGGGATAATAACTACAGCACGATGGGCCAAGGCAGTCACTAGGCCTAATCAAAGTACAAGCTAAATAAGTGAGCAGATGCTCGCTCACCCCTCCGGACGCGATCCCAGTCCGGGACTTCCACTACTGTGTTTCCACACACAGTGCCTGCAACGATCAGGTCTCTGGTCCAACTGATGTCAGCAACTCAAAGAAGTCAGGTGTCACCCAGGCTCAGCAGTGAGGTGGAAGGCTCTTTGGAAGGTATGCAAGGCCCAGGCCTCGGGCCTTGCACTGCAACAGATCCGCACAGGGGGTCCCCTTGATTGCAGCGCGGTGTCCAAAGAGGCCGAGCTTAGCCTCGCCCTTTCCTTTTATAGCCCCACCCATGAGTCTCTGCGGTGGCCAATTGCACCCTGGGTGCCAAGCGTGGTTCTGGGTAACGTAGTCCATAGGGCCTTAAAGGAGACCCTGCTACATATATATATATACACATGGAAAAATATAGGGATCAATTCACTAACATGAATGAGGTATTTTAAAGCATTAATTATTTTACCTTGTTAAAATACAAAGCCTCATAGTTGCGGAGTTGGTACATATTCATTTGAAACTGATAGTGTTGAGTAGTTACTCACATTCAATTGGACTTTCCCACCTATCAAAGCAGTTTTATTTGGTTTTAATCAGTGGTGGCTGGGGTCGGCAAACAACCACCCCCGCGGTCAGCCCGGCGGAACCCGGTGGTACCCCCCATGCTGTCGGACGGGTCACCCGCCCCCCGCCGGCGGTCGGTCGGTCGGTCATCCAGCCCCACACTTACCCTCATCCCGTAAGGCAGCGCTTCTACGGGTGGCAGCTTTCATCGCGTCTCCTCCTTCTCTGCATCACAGGGGCTTATGCTGTTCATCTCCCACCTCCTCCTTCTAGGCATCCAATAAAATCGCCTGTCCTTTCAGCCAATCGGATGACGGGTCTCAAGACCCGCTTCCTGATTGGCCGGGAGGAGGATCAGTGTGACAATAGTGAATATTCATTTGCTGTTGTCACACAACTGGGTGGGCTCAGGGTGCAGTGCTCTGCGCCCCCAGCCCACCCTTTTTCGAAGCCTATTAGAGCCTCTGACTCTAATCACGTTTCAAAAAACAAATAAAAAAATATTGGAATCCATGCGTCCAGCGCCCTGCATATAGATTAGGGGACCAGAACCATGGACAGGGGGGGGGGGAGGGGCAGCGCCTGTGCACCCCTAATGGATGGGCCACCATTGGTTTTAATTAGGGACTAGCAAACTGGGCAATGTTTGGTTTGCAGGAGGTTCACCTTGGGTAACCTCGCATATGGTGACAATTTTCAAACTGTTGTTGAAAAAAAGCATGGGCTGCTGGGCACTGCAATAGGGTACATGTACTAATGCAAAAAAAAAAAAAAACATTATTAAAAAATAGCGTTCAACGGGGAGAGGATCTTTTCATGTGACTTAAAAAGGAACATTGAAAATGCACAAACACTTTAAATAACATGCTTGAGAGATGCCTTAAAGCTGCACATGAAGATATAGAACTACACAATGTTGTCCTTCAAAAGTGGTATTAAAAACATGGGGAAACCCTTAAAATTAAAACCAGATCGTCTTTATCCAGGCACGAAGCCTGAGTGGCCAGGAAAGGGAGGGCGGTGATCATTTCAGCCATACCAAGCCACATGCCTTTCAATACTGAGGGGTACCTAGTAATGTTGGGGAACAAGGACCCTTTCCCCACATCCAGTTCCCTAGAATATAATAATATATGGGAGGTTTGTTGAGGGTACCCACACATGTGGGTTTTAGAATAAGCTTCAACCATTGATGTATTAACAGAGATCAGCATGCCTCGTGAGCAAGTGCCCTCCTGGGCACTAGGACACAGTAAATATACCTGATGGATGATGATAACAGATTAACATTCTTATATATCCAGTATATCGGAGGTCTTGTCCAGTTTCCACGATGATTATATACATAATCAGTCTTTGAATGTGTGCTTATTTAATTTACCCGACTTAATAAAACTGCTTTATAAATTCATGAGATTTATCATCATACATATTATGGAAATCCATTGGCCTTGGCTGCAGTAAAGTCAATGCCTAAATCACAGCTGAAGTGTAGCACATATACTCAGAGGAAATGTTAGCTATAGAAAGTATAGGTACAGTACAGTACTATCAAAAATGACACAGGCAATAGCTGACAGTCAATATGAGAATATAACAGTACTGTATTGTAATAACATTTATTTTCCTGTTTGAATTAGAAAGGAAAAGAATACAAATTACTATTTACTTCTGCAAGTTTATCATTGAAAATAAAGCACACAGTTTCACAAAGGTAAGTTTGAAATGTTATATAATTGAGAACGTTGGTTATAAACATGTCCATTCCTCCTCCACCTGTAAATGATAGGTTTCCTTTCCATGTATGGTGAAGGCAGGATAATAGCATTTTGGTCTAGCAACTCTGTTGTTCAGCTTTAATTTACTAGCCTGTCACCCCCCCCCCCCTTCCCATTGGGCTCTCTCCTGTCTAGCCTGTCACCACCATCCTCCATCTGGCTCTCTCCTGTCTAGCCTGTTTTGGGCTGGCAGTGCATGGTCACCCCAAATCAACCCCTGATGGTGTCACGCCTCTGGCGAGTGTCACCCGGGTGCGGACCGCACCCCAATAGCGACACCACTGGTCATGCTAACTGTTCTCTCTTTGTATTAATATCCTTAAAGAGGACCTAAATACTGGTCACCTGTTCTGTCTTTGGCCTCACTGCATCTGCATCTGATCTTTCCCATTGGCTAACATACCATGCTTTTTTTCTGGCTTGTGTCTCTGTATGGGGGCATCCACCTTGGTAGAGGCAGCTCTTTACATAAAACTAAAATGTTTGCAGTAAATGTGAAGATGTATTGCACACAGAACTGCTTGTATTCTATGAACCACTCATACAATGAAAGGCACTTTATAAGGCGTGACATTTCAGTAACGTTCTAACAAAAGAAAATCCCAAAAAACAGTGCAAGTTGCCAAAATCTGCACTTTGGCCCAGTTTCCTCCCAGCGTACACCAGCAGCCGTGTGATCGGCACAGCTGTTGATGTCAATGAGCTCTTATCCCAAAGTATCTAGCTCCAATGTGAGGCTGGAGTGTTGACAAACCTTCATCACAACCCCTGTTGGGAGACCGCTTGTGCTATAGACCGCTTATCAGCCGGTAGGACCCGTTCCCTTGTCTCATAAGCTTCACCAGTCCTTCCTCCAAATTACTTATCTATCCATTGATGCTAAAAAAACTTGGTTCCATATCAGCTGTATAACAGAGCAGTCAAGCTACAAAACCTAAATTGTAAGTGTTGGATCAAGCAGTCAAGCCACAGTAACTACAAAGTAAAAGCTGGATTTAGGTGCCAATTCACAAAGACTGTGCAATAAGTGCTGGGCAAAGCAATCAAGCTACTCTCGTGCTGTAAACTCGAAACATCCGAGGTATATGTTCATTAATTATGTAAGTGCCATTGTTGGGGTACATGGTCATTGCTAAGAGACAATTCCCAAGAGGTGGTTCTTTACTTCCTCACGTCAGAGCCTCCAGCAAGGAGAACAGTAAGCAGCACAATAGTGACATCTCTAAATCTCACTCAAAATCTCCAGATATTTTGGGCTGAATTACATAAATAATTGAGAATCTTCACACAATAAATTGTGTGCCTAGGCATACTCACATACCAGTAAGTGTACTGCAATATTAAGGAGGAAGTCAAGACAAAAGATACATTTTCAGGGTACTGTTCAGACACAGTTAACATTTCACAATGTTCCCTATAACATAGTGAGCCTTCAGATTTAATGTTCTTTTCCACTATAATATGCTTTGGTTTTCTCCTCCCAACCAAAAAATATACACAATCTACACAATTTTATCATGCATGGTAACTGGCTATTGACCAAACCATCTCTATTGTGTTTTTGTGTGTACTAATATTATTAAGGGGCACATTAGACTGCTATAGGACAAAGACTGATGTGAATGGCACCATGTGCATTACTATACAAATACAGAACATATGTTTAAAATAAATATTTTTGTACCTATAAAAATAGTTTGTAAACAAAAAAATAAAAAAAAATAAAGCTACTTTTCAGCAATCCCGTGGCTATTTAAAAAGAACCATTCTCTAGTGAGCTTTGGCAAGCACTGGAATATTTATTATACATTTAATACAATCAAACTATAAGAGCAATGGAGGCTTAGAACCATGCAGTTAGGGCAAATATAAACAACACTGTTACCTTTGTCAAGCTTGAAATATGATTGTACTGCCCAAGGAGTTCTTTGATTGGCTGCCGCTGCAGCATACGGCTGTTCACCCTTAGCAACTGACCAGGGGGACTTGTAACTGGTCACAACCTAGTCAAAAGTAATATTCCCACCCACTGCTCAATAAGAGCAAACAGCAGAAGCCCAGGGAGCAGGGGAGCTGAGTCAGGACCCATGTGGGGCAGAGCTGTACGTGCCCAGAGGGACTTGCGACCGGGACTGAGCGGGGAGGCTGCAGAGGACTGTGTGTGCCTCAGAGATCTGCATAGAGCCTGGGAGTCAGGTACAGGGATCAGAGGGGCAAAAGTGTGCAGTGAGCCTGGGGAGACAGGGACTGGGGAACTCAAAACCGAAAGCTTGTCTGGGAGGAAAGTGATGGACTGAGTTGCTGTGTGATTGACCCAGAGTTGCAGGGGAGAAAAAGAGTTGCTGGACTACATGCAGCTGTGCTGAGAGCTGCTGGCTGCACCTACCATGTGCTGCTGTAAGTTGTGAGCAGTGTTACTGTTCCAGACACTGTACCACTGTTCCGGAACCCTGCAGTTCCAGTATCCTGCTGTTCTGGTGTCATTCTGCTATGTGAGACTGAATGTTTCACAGACCCCTACAAAGGTGCATGCTGGAGAGATGATTCCAAGGCTTGACGGGCCACTTTTCGCCTGACACCACTATGCAGCATTGCATGGTAGTGGAAAGGAGGGGAAAATGGGGGCAGAGGGGGCAATGGGACTTTATATGAAACACAACACTAAGGTAGGATGAATCAATCAATAAGGATAAACATGATATTTATTAGTAACACAATTGAGTATAGTGCAATAGATGATATTAATATTAAATCAATAAGTATGATACAGAGTAAGGTAAAACATGATTAGTAAATCCCATAAAAATCAAATTGATTGCATAATATACATAGTAGCACATTATTAATAATGACATCAGCAGTATACCCAAAATATGTACAAACATGATAAGTATTATATTTTATTAATCGATGACTCAAACAAATAAAACCCATAGTAAACACATGATTACTGTGACATGACATCAAACATGAAAGCTTGACGCGTTTCGTGGATTGTCTCCACTCATCAGGAGCAGCTAACTGGGAATACCTATAATACATTTTAAATTCATAATTAATGGTAATTAATTAGAACAGGAAGAGAGGGAAAAAAAATTCTGGTCCTAACACTATTACCTATGGGTATATTATAAAATTGTAAAAGAACGTAGATGATAATATTGATAATTGGAGGCACCAGGGGATGAGGAACATCCCCCCCGGAGCTGAGGTAGTAAAAATGCGGCGACAGGGGGGGTCGGCCCGAAAACCATGGGTGAAAAGCTCCCGGGGATAATAAAAACAACCCCCAAGTGCTGACCTCGCAACAATCTTAACATAACAGAATATCCCAGTATTGCAAGTAACCCATAATGGCACTTGATGCAAGTCCACTTAATAGGGATGGAAACACACACTTATCTATTTTGATTATTCCATGCTTTACTGTTGACATGCATCAAGTGCCATTATAGGTTACTTGCAATACTGGGATATTCTGACAAAATGTGAGAAAAGAAGTAAAGGGGACTATAGCGGTGCTAGTATTGGTATCTAGACAACAGTGGAAGACTCAATTTATTTGGTAAAAATAAAAAGTTTTCTCATTTATTAGACAATTAATACAAAGCATTTATTAAAAATATATACATATATAAGCGTTTTCACAGAGTTTTACAATAGAGCATGACTGATATGGTGGTTATAAAGATGTTAAACTGAGGAGATCATACGTGGTCCACGTATGATCTCCTCAGTTTAACATCTTTATAACCACCATATCAGTCATGCTCTATTGTAAAACTCTGTGAAAACGCTTATATATGTATATATTTTTAATAAATGCTTTGTATTAATTGTCTAATAAATGAGAAAACTTTTTCTTTTTACCAAATAAATTGAGTCTTCCACTGTTGTCTAGATACCAATACTAGCACCGCTATAGTCCCCTTTACTTCTTTTCTCACATTTTGTCAAAAATTTGGGATGAGGTGCGTCATATTAGGTGTCTACCCTTAGTCAGACCACAAAATCTATTTTACTGGGATATTCTGTTTTGTTAAGATTGTTGCAAGGTCAGCACTTGGGGGTTGTTTTCATCATCCCGGGAGCTGCGATGCACATCGCGGCTATCCCCCACTTCCTCGATCTTTTTGATTGCGGGGCTGGGGGCCTGCACTCACTGCGCGTCAATGCCACACCCTACACGCCCGCACAACTGACGTCAGTTTGATGCCACATGCTGACGTGTTAATTTGCCATCTGCGTGCAACATGATGGAGGCATTAGGCGCCTATATATAAGCTATAGTCGCTTGTATGTGGTCGCCTCCTTTCCTCTCTCTCAGCACGTTTTAGCGTGACGTTGGTGGGGCTCTGCTGGTGGGCGGGCTGTTCTCCATTATCATTCCTCCATGGATTTTAGATCTCTATTCATCTGGGCATATCCACACCATTTCTGACATATGCTTTACTCTAAGCCTTAGGTAAATTCACTTTTGTGGCTTCCTTTAATGGTGTTCATGGTGGTTTGCTATCTTCTTTACCTTTTTTCACTTTTCCAATTCCCTTACACACTAGGGTGTTCTATATGTTTTCACTTCACCTATACACATATATTCTATCCTTTTAATCATCCCTTCCATTAGCCCCAGCATATTACCTTTATGCTTACAATTTTTTTATTATTATTTGTTACAGAAGCCCCTTGGGCTCATACTAATCACTACAGCCTTGGAAGGGGGATTCTTCCCACGCATTGCTTTTCACCCATGGTTTTGGCCCCCCCTGTCACAGCATTGTTACTACCTCAGCTCCCGGGGGGATGTTCCTCATCCCCTGGTGCCTCCAGTTATCAATATTATCATCTATGTTCTTTTTACAATTTTATAATATACCCATAGGTAAGAGTGCTAGGACCAGAATTTTTTGTTCCCTCTCTTCCTGTTCTAATTAATTACCATTAATTATGAATTTATAATTTATTATAGGTATTCCCAGTTAGCTGCTCCTGATGAGTGGAGACAATCCACAAAACGTGTCGAGATTTCATATTTGATGTTATGACACAGTAATCATGTGTTTACTATGGGTTTTATTTGTTTGAGTTATCAATTAATTAAAGACAATACTTATCATGTTATCACGTTTGTACATATTTTGGGTATACTGCTGATGTAATTATTAATCATGTGCTACTATGTATATTATGCAATCAATTTTATTATTATGTGATTTATTAATCCTGTTATACCTTACTCTGTTTTATACTTATTGATTTAATATGAATATCATCTATTGCACTATGCTCAATTTTGTTACTAATAAATATCATGTTTATCCTTATTGATTGATTCATCCTACTTTAGTGTTGTGTTTCATATAAAGTCCCATTGCCCCCTCTCCCCCCATTTTCCCCTCCTTTCCATATAATTAGGGATGGAGACCTGTGTACTGGTTAGTCATGGCCTCATACAAAGTCCCAACAATTCTCTCTTTCTAAATTGTATGGTAGTGGTCCTCCTGGACTGCGTTCAAGAGAACTCTGCCAGATCTACTGTGGTGAGAGGCCTGTGGGTCACAACAATGTGTGTATTTGACTGTGGTTACCTTTTGTGTTGTCTGCTGAGCAGATCTGGAAGAGTATGGTTAAAAATACTACAAGTTGGGCACTGCATCATGAGACAATGGCCCCAACCCTGGCAGGACCTTAGTTGTGTATTTCATTGGCCAGTGACTCAGACAGTGACTGAAATTCTTAGTTAGGCCATTCTCATGTATACGATATTGTGTTTTGAGATCGCTTGTGTCTATATTGTGTTCATTGTATTTTGCAATATTGCCTAACCCAATTTATTTTACAGGGCTTCTGACTTAATAAAGCCCATTCTAAAAATTTCAGGTGTGTCAGTGGTCACCTGGGCCCGGGTACAAAGTAGGGCATCACTGGAGCGGGGCAGGAGGATCAAAACAATCCAGTGGCTCCATCAGAGCTAGCACTACATTATAACATTTAAGAATAAATATTATAATTGTTAAATTAGCCCAATTGTGAATACATACTCAGAAACTATAAGCACTGGGCCAAATAGTTAATCGTCCGGCCACTGTCAGACCTCAGCTGACCTCTCACCTCTAACGGAGTGTATCATGTAGATACAGTCTACAGTCAACTGAAACACATATATTCAAGCATTATGAATCACTAAAAGATGGGATTTTGTCTAGCTAATCTGGAGATTTATACAGCCCTGCCATACAACAAAGTGATCAAATTTTTTCAACTGAAAATAGGCAATACAACTTGGACTTTCCCCTGCCCCAAGCCTGTGAATGCATAGTGAAGAAACAGCAGAAAACCTTATTAATTATCCCCTGATTAGAGGATAAGTTCACCTTTTCACAAAAAAATTATAAATGCACATTTTTTTGCATATCCCCTCTTTAACATCTCTTCTCACAGGACAATAATTTTGTTTATAGTCATTCCAAATAACCAAGGTCATCCAACCCACTTATTAGCCTTGTTGGACAGCATATTCAAGGTGTGGCGAAACCAGAGTTTTGTAAATTTGTAGAATTATGGTTTTATCTCTTGAGTAAATATCCCTTTTAATGCATGATCATAGTTTTCTAGCCTGCTTGCTGCAGCTTGGCATTACATGCTATTGCTGAGCCTGTGATCTACTAGGACCCCCAGATCCTTTTCCATCTTTGATTCTCCCAGAGGTTTCCCCCTAATCAGTAACTTGCATGCATATTTGTTAGCTTACAAGTGCATCACTTTATATTTAAATCTCATCTGCCATATAGCTACCCACCCCTCTATTTTAAATACTGTATATACTCGAGTATAAGCTGACCCGAATATAAGCCGAGGCACCTAATTTTACCACAAAAAAATGGAAAAACGTATTGACTTGAGTATAAGCCTAGGGTGTCCATCTGCATGCCTCACTGTGCCTCACTTTTCCTCACTGTGTCCATGTGCATGCCTCACTGTGTCCATGCCTCACTGTGCCCATGCCTAGACTGACGTTTAACATGGGAGTCTATGGAAGGGGTGCCCAGGTTTAAAAAATCGGTGCTCCCCGGCCGTAAGTTCTCCAGACAAAAAACTTTGAAAACTTATAGAGGAGAAATGGAGCTACATGTGTGCCAAGTTTCGGGTCCAGGGGACCTACGACCGGCCAGTACTGGGTCCCCAAATTTACCAGAGAAATTACCGTTTAACATGGGAGTCTATGAAAGGGGTGCCCGGCTTTGAAAAATCGATGCTCCCCGGCCGTAGGTCCCCTGGACAACAAACTTTGCACACTTGTAGAGAGAGAGTGGGGCTACATGTGTTTGTGGTCCAGGGGACCTACAGCCAGCCAGTACCTGGTCCCCAAAGTCCGGGAGATCAGGCGCAAAAAGGTGACTCGAGTATAAACCGAGGGGGGCATTTTCAGCACAAAATAATGTGCTGAAAAACTCGGCTTATACTCGAGTATATACGGTATGTCTTCTTGTAAAGCTGGTATATTCTGTTGTGAAGTTATGCCTGCTTAGCTTTGTATAATCAGCAAACACGGAAATAGAACTGTTTATTTCAACCTCTATATCATTTATGAACAAGTTAAACAGAACTGCTCCCAGGACAGAGCCCTTGGGTACATAACTTCATTATTGGTATATTTTGATATCTGCTTGGCGTTTAGCTTTACTTTTAAAAACGAAGACTTAGGTCACATAGCTGATTTAATGGGAAAAAGCTGAATCCTTTCCATGAACTGGTTAAGTAGGTCTGATATAATGGAACACATTTCCCCTATTCCCCTACGTTGTCTGACCCATCAAATGATTCAATATTTCCATTATACAGTCAGAGCTGCAGGTCTTTATACTCAGAAGATGCAGTTTGGGGAGGCATTGGCTGCTTGGCTTCTACTTGTGTGATAAGACTTCATGTAACACCTCAGTGCTGTTTACTGTTAGTGATCTTTGAACCAAATCAAAAATAAGTGTTTTGTGACCGCTGTGGATTGCTCTTTGAGAGCACAGAGCATAGACCGCCGCTCCTTCCTCTGCACTGCTCCAGACTGGTAAATGCCAAACTAAAAGCTTAACCATTGAAATACTCAGCTGTCCTCTATAGGTACCATACCGATAATCCTTTTCTTTTGACTCTAGTTGGTTGATCTAGTTGGTGATCCCAAATTCTTCTATGTGTATGTATGAAATGCAATCTTTCAACGTAATATTTTATTCTAAAGCCCCGATAAGCAAATAAGGAAGGATAAATGCAACATCAAACTTGATATGCATTCCACCAATTTTATAAGAATTGTTTTGGGACTAACAATGGTAAATGCCAAAGCATGCTAAAATATCACATATTTGCCAAGTATTATCTGTTTTGATGTATTACATATCTGAAAATGATTTATGATGACATAGACTTTACTTTCTTGCTGTGTACAGTCTTTAAAACATATGGATGAGAAAAGTGATTTTGCTAAAATTGATTTTGCTTTTCACCAAAGCGGAAACTCTCAATTTTGTTCACTGAGCTGCTAGAGCTTGAATTTTTTTTTTTTGGAAGGGAGTATTTTGGTGAGTTTTGTTTATTCCATTTAGCGTTTTTGTACATGTGTTTTTTTTTCCTTTCTTTATACTCGATAATGTGTATTCAATTATTAGTGTGCTATTGCTTTTTTTTTTTTACTTTTTAGATCCCTTTTTTTTTGTAAAAAATAAAAAATGAAGCTAATGAAGGTCTGTTTTGGGCTCATAGGTCCATGATAGTTGATAGAAGCTTCTGTAACAATCAGGAACAATTTAGTGCCCATTATACCCTTAAAATCACCCAAAACCATCTTAATATTGCTTTTCCAAAATTCCAATGCATTTTTACAAAATGTCAACATTTTACCAAAATCTACTAATTTTTACCAACATTTTTAGCATATCAAAATTTCTGTTTAGCAAAACTTTATTGAAAACATGTTATACAGGACATTTCAGTAAAAACTGCTTAAAACTTAAAACTGCTTTAAACAAAGTTAAAGTGTTACTAAACCCACAACAGTAAAATCAGTCTGTATATGCAGTATAGCATGCTTCTTACACTCACTGTGGAACCTAAGGGGTTAATACTCTGCATTGTGTAAAAAAGGCCGTTTGATGCTGTCTTCTCTGATCCTCCCCTTCTTACACAATCCCCAATCTATCTGCTGATAGAACAGAGCCCTAATATATATTTTAATGTGTTACTAAACCCACAACAGTAAAATCAGTCTGTATATGCAGTAAAGTATGCTTGTTATACTCACTGTGGAACCTAAGAGATTAATCCTCTGCATTGTGTTAAAAGGCTGTTTGATTCTGTCTTCTCTGATCCTCCCATTCTTCCACTGTGCCCAATCCATCTCCTGATAATACAGAGCATCAGGGGCTGCACATGCTCAGTTTGGTTTGTATTGCTAAAGAGTTTTGTTTTTTCTTGGGAGAGTGCATGTGATCAGCACAGGGCCAATCAGCACTGTCCAGACAGAGGGTCAGGGGTCATGCAGCCTCATAGGACAGTCAAAGGGGAATGAAAACTCCTCCTGCAAGCTTTAACCAGTGCTCAACCAGACACTGATAGAAGTCACAAGACTGCTATATACTGTTGAAGAGAAAGGTATTTTAGGTTTATATTTACTAAAATAATTGCATTTCCATGTTCTGTGTACTGTGGGAGACCAGATATAGTGAATGCAGGGTGCTGGGTTTAGTAACACTTTAAATCTTGGAATGCATATAGGTATCACAGCCTTCCCACTCATTGATTAGGTATCACCTTCAGGCATTGCTGTAGTACATCTGTTGGGGTCTGTTGCCTTATACTGTCTAAATTTGTAAATAGCTTCTGCTTGTTAATTACCAATTGTGTATATCACTTCCTATATCTGGGTTATTGGGAAAAAAATCCCGGAAGGAGGAAGTGGACAGAGAGAGAGAAAAATTCCTATCCATGCTGATAATTCCAGGCAAGAAGAGATTATTATGCAATTATTCATATGCTGTAATAGTTCAACTGCAACTGTCCATAGCTCCTTGAATGTATTTCTCCTGATTGTATTATCTCACATGCTCTGTGCCAGATACCTAGGTCTGTGCTACTGTATTTGTGTAGTGGAATCCTTCCAGTATATTAGTAGGTGAACCTGTTTATTGCTATATATATACAGCTCCTGCTATTCTAGTTAACCATGTGCCTTCTGGTCTGGGATTCTATAGCTAGTTTTAGCTTAGGGTTCGATAACCAGCATAGGTTAGAGTCAGGTTAGGCTTCTGGTGGTGACTTCTGGATCATTAGCTTAGAGGTCCAGTTGCATGTCAGTTTAGAAATGACTAGGGACTAAAGCACAGAACAGATAGGCTGACTCTGCATTTCCATACCACAGTTCCAGTGCCACGCCAGGGTTCCTGCTACTGAGAAGCTTTGTTTCAGGCAGGTTGGACAACAATTGGAGGATCTCTCCATGATCACAGATCTTGTCTAGAGGTCTCCAACACAAAGTCAGGCACCAGGGGACTCTGCAACTGGACTTTACAGCAACATTCATTTGGATATATCTTTATAGATAACTATATATACCCAGGAATATGTGCACAATTCTACCTGGAATCCTGTCAGGTCCCTGATAATACCTGTTTGTACATTGGATGTATGTACTGTTGTTAAGATCTTCCTATATACGGCTTGTATTATTTCTATACCAGTGTGCATTTATTTTTGATGGTTAGTTATATGTTGGTTGTATAATGGCTGTGAAAGTTGAACCAGAATAAAGGCTGAATGCCGAAGAATTGATGCTTTTGAACTATGGGGTTGGAGAAGACTCTTGAAAGTCCCTTGGACAGCAAGAAGATCAAACCAGTCAATCTTGAAGGAAATCAACCCTGAATATTCACTGGAAGGGCAGATACTGAAGTTGAAAATCGAATGCTTTGGCCACCTAATGCAAAGAGAGGACTCATTGGAAAAGCCCCTGATGCTGGGAAACATGGCAGAAAAAAGTAGGAGAGAAAGACAGAAAATAAGATGGATAGTTAGTATCATTGAAACAATGAACATGAAGTTAAGCAAGCTCCAGGAGGCAGTGGAGACAGAAAAGCCTGGCGTGCTATAGTCCATGAGGTCACGAAGAGTCGGACTTAACGACTAAACAACAACAATATGTTGGTTGCAGTAGTTCTTCTGCTTCTGCTTTGATTACTGATTATTTTCCCAGGAAGGGAATCCCCTCTATTCCCAGAAGCCTTGTCCTGGGTGGAGGCACTGCCAACTTTATTATCAAATCTATTCTTTCACTTAGGGAAGGTTCTCGTTCTTTTATGTACCTACAGGATTAGTGCAATATCCTGTTTGGGCACAGCCATTTCTCTTACATCTGTCCACTCCACTCCCTTTTTTTAGCAGTCTGGTGATCTGAGAGTCCCTGCTAGTAATGCAGGAGATCTATTCCAGGATATCCTTTCTACTGGCTCATTGTTGTCTCTCACATACAGAAACCCTGCTGTAAAAAATGTTGGTATGTAAAAATTTATCACATCCATTAATCAGTCAGACCTGCGCTGGAAGTGCCAATGTGGTGGTTGGCACAGGGAGCAAAGAGAAAAGAAGTTATACAGCACATGGTTCAGCGAGTGCACTATCAATGACCCAGTTAGGTGACTTCTAAATTCTGACAACAGTGCATTACATATAACTCAGATTAATGTACATTGAATGAACTTCCTGATCTTACAGTTTTACTTAGAGTTTTTTGACATAGTCTCTTTAAAGTATAACTAAAGGCAAACCATTTTTTTGTTTTAAAGTGTTACCAAACCCACAACAGTAAAATCAGTCTGTATATGCAGTAAAGCATGCTTGTCATACTCACTGAACCTAAGGGGTTAATCCTCTGCATATACGTGATTTTGGCACGTTTTTTATGCGCTATTTTGAGCTTTGGCATATTTTTATTAGCCAATAGAGAAAACTATCATTGGTTGCATCATTTGTTGCTAGGTATTTTAAAAAAAAATTAGCTTTTCCATTAGCTATTATTTCTTTTTTTATTATTATTATTATTATTATTCTTTTTTTTTATTTATTTCTTGCTAGGGTAAGGGGTTAGAGTTCAGGTTAGATTAGGGTTAGGATTAGGAGTTAGGGTTAGGGTCAGGATTATTTATTATTTTTTGTTAGGATGTTAATACTACTACTACTACTACTACTACTACTAATAATAATAATAAATGAATAAAATAAATGAAAAATAAATACACAAATAAATATAAATAATCATAAATAAATAATAAATAATTTAAATAAATGAATACTAGGTAATAATAAATAAATAATGAACCCCTAACACTTAAAAAAATAAAATAATAATAATAAATAACTACCGGTAAACAACCTAACCCTACCAAAAAATAAAGAAATACAATATTATTCTTATTATTAATTTCTAACCACTTAAGGGCCGGCTCCTGTAGATTTACGTCGGCAGAATGGCATGGACAGGCAAATCGACGTAAATATACGTCAGTTTAAATTTGCCGCCGTGTGGGTGAGCGCGCGCCCCTGCCGCGAGCTCCGTGATCGTGCCCGTGGGACCCGTGGACTTGATGTCCGCCGGTGTCCCGCGATCGTGTGTCATGGAGCTGCAGAACAGGGGATGCCTGTGGAAACAAGCATCTCCCCCTTCTGCCTAGTGACACTGACACTGATCGTCTGCTCCCTCTCATTGGGAGCAGCGATCAGTGACGTGTCACTCGTAGCCACGCCCCCTAATAGTTAGAATCACTCCCTAGGACACACTTAACCCCTTCCTAGCCCCCTAGTGGTTAACCCCGTCACTGCCAGTCACATTTACACAGTAATTTTTTTATAGCACTGATCGCTGTATAAATGTGAATGGTCTCAAAATAGCGCCAAAAGTGTCCGATGTGTCTGCCATAATGTCGCAGTCACGATAAAAATCGCTGATCGCCGCCATTACTAGTAAAAACAAAATTATTAATAAAAATGCCATAAAACTATCCCCTATTTTGGAGACGCAATAACTTTTGCGCAAACCAATCAATAAACGCTTATTGCAATTTTTTTACCAAAAAATAAACACCACCATAAGAAAGCTCTATTTGTGGGAAGAAAAATAAGTCAATTTTGTTTGGGAGCTACGTCACACGAGCGCGCAATTGTCAGTTAAAGCAACGCAGTGCCGAATCGCAAAAAGTGCTCTGGTCTTTGGGCAGCCAAATGGTCCGGGGCTGAAGTGGTTAATAATATTATTAATCTTTTTTTGGGGTTTGGGTGTTTATTGTTATTTTGATGTTATTGTTATTGTTATTTATTGATGATCTGAGCGCAACGCACTCCTGAACAATGCATTCTGAGCCCAACGCACCCCTGAACCCAGCATTCTGAGCCCAACACACTCCTGAGCAATGCATTCTGAGCCCAACGCACCACTGAACCTGGCATTCTGAGCACAACGCACTCCTGAACCCTGCATTCTGTGTGCAACGCACTCCTGATCCCTCCATTCTGAGCGCAACACACTCCTGATCCCTGCATTCTAAGCACAACGCAGTCCTGATCCCTGCATTCTGAGTGCAACACACTCCTGATCCCTGCATTCTGAGATCAACACACTCCTGATCCCTGCATTCTGATCACAACGCACTCCTGAACCCTGCATTCTGAGAGCAACGCACTCTTGATCCCTGCATTCTAAGTGCAACACACTCCTTAACCCTGCATTCTGAGAGCACTGCACTCATGATCCCTGCAATCTGACTGTAATGCACTGGTAAACCCTGCATTCTCTGCATAACGCACTCCTAAACCCTGCACTCTCCTGTAATACTTATTTTATTTTTGTTCTGAGTGCTGCCTGCATTCTGAGCACAACACACTCCTGATCCCTGCATTCTGAGTGCAACACACTCCTTAACCCTGCATTCTGAGAGCAACGCATTCCTGAACCCTGCATTCTGAATGTAATGCACTCCTGAACCCTGCATTCTGAGCGCAACACACTCCTGAACCCTGCATTCTTAGCGCAACACACTCCTGAACTCTGCATTCTGAGCACAATGCACTCCTGAACCTTGCATTCTGAGCCCAACGCACTTCTGGACCCTGCATTCTGAGCGCAATGCACTCCTGAACAATGCATTCTGAGCCTAACGCACTCCTAAACCCTGCATTCTGAGTGCAACGCACTCCTGATCTCTGCATTCCGAGAGCAACGCACTCCTGATCCCTGCATTCTGATCACAACACACTCCTGATCCCTGCTTTCTGAGAGCAACACACTCCTGATCCCTGCATTCTGAGAGCAACGCACTTCTGATCCCTGCATTCTGAGCACAACGCACTTCTGATCTCTGCATTCTGAGAGCAACACACTTCTGATCCCTGCATTCTGAGCACAACGCACTTCTGATCCCTGCATTCTGAGAGCAGCACACTCATGATCCCTGCAATCTGAGTGCAATGCACTGGGAAACCCTGCATTCTCTGCATAACACACTCCTAAACCCTGCACTCTCTTGTAATACTTATTTTATTTTTGTTCTGATTTTATTATTTTTTCCAAAGAAAAAAGGTCGGTCTTACTGTCTTTTTTGGAGGGGGGGGGGGGGCTCTTTGACTTCATGACTTCATCTGTGCTGTTCAAGTGGATCTCCATCTCTCACCCCTGCGCTATATAATTTTTTTTATTTGATACTTTTTTCCCCACAAAAGTGGAGTTGCCCTTTAAATGAAAGGCACATTATACATAGGCATCAGACAGAAATTATATGGATTTGTACATAATAAATACATTAGGACAAGGACAGCAAATAAATAAAATGTATCCTTGTAGCTCTCTCTCTATTCCTGGTGTCTGTTTTTCTTTTAATTCCATATTCTATAACAAAAAAAAAAAAGAGGTAAGCAGCCCCAGTAAGTGCTGTGAACTGCCTTCCGTCTAAGATAGCCTTTTAATTCTAAGTCCACTAGAGGGAGCCATTGGTCACTGATGCGCTTTTTCATTGCATTGTTAAATTTCAAAGAGCATCTCTGTATTCTTTGAGCAGAAAGGCTATTTGAATAATTACTGGCTTCATAAAGAGTTGAATACTGGTAACAAATGAGAAAATGTAACTGCGGTGAATTTGCACAGTGTGTTTCCAGCAAAAGATCTATGGGAGGGTTCACAGGAAGGCAAATATACAGGGGCCTTACTTTCTGTAACACATCTACCACTTAACTACCGCTAGTCTCTTCTCGTCTCTCTCTCTCTTGCCCTCTGCACTTGGCAGAGCAGGATTATTATATGTAGTGTTAAGCAGATAATTATGAAACATCATTCAGCGTAATGACACAACAGAAGTTCAGGAAAGAGCAGAATCTAATGTTTGACCAAGTCTGCCGGATTCTGAGAACAGCAATCCTTTTATGTGCAGTTTTTGTTAAAAATAAATATAGATAAAACCGTCAAATTTACACATTTTATTTTTCGGGGATGTTATTTCTGTTACCTGTCGGTACACAACACCTAGCTTTGTATTAAATTAACGTAGGTGGCTTGCTTTTAAAGGGCAAATAAGGTGAAACAACAAAAGTGGAAGGTAAAAAAAGAAAATAACCGTTTTTCCTTTTTTGTTTAAAAAAATATAAAAATAGAAGATCTGAGTTTACGTTTTCTATAGTTAGAGTGGTACCCAATGACCACAATTTAGGCCGGAGACTCCAGCTAATTGATTACAGGCTTCCATCTGGGTGGAGTTGCCAAATGGCTTATTGGTTTATTATATGGCTAATTAGAGTCAGCACCACTACTCCAGCCTGAGCAAAGCATACTGTACCTGCTAACCAAGGGCAATACCTCTCATAATAAATAACAAAAAATAATGTCTATAATCTGGTTGCATGCCAAAAGGTATATTCATATCTAATTCCCCACAGTTACAACCTTTTGTACCACCTGCCCCACCCTATTAGATTGTAAGCTCTTCTGAACAGGGCCCTCCTAATCCTCTTGTATTTTATTGTATCATAACTGTATTGTCTCCCTTTTATATTGTAAAGTGCTGCGTAAACTGTTGGCCCTATTAAAATCCTGTATAATAATAATAATAATTCAGGGCTTTGAAACTGTGGGTCTTGATCCATATTGAGTCGTATAAATAAAAGGAGCACATTCCTGATGTATTGGTATTATGAATACAAAGCTGCATTCAATTATGACTTTTATATATACCTGGAGTTCTGCTGTAAATAGTATATATATATATATATATATATATATATATATATATATATATTTTTTTTTATTTTTTTTTTTTATTTCAGGTACTTTACATATATATTGTACATTCACATCAGTCCCTGCCCTCAAGGAGCTTACAATCTAAGGTCCCAAACTCACATTCATACATACACATACTAGGGCCAATTTAGACAGGAGACACATAACCTACCAGCATGTTTTTGGAGTGTGGGACAAAACCGGAGTACCCGGAGGAAACCCACACAGGCACAGGGAGAACATGCAAACTCCAGGAGGGGAGTGTCTATATATATATATATATATATATATATATATATATATATTTATATATATATATTTATATATATATATATACAGTATATTAGAAAAGGGGTTCCAGCACAGTTAAAGCGGAGGTCCACCCAGAAAAAAAAATACATTAAAAATCCAAAAAAAAAAGAAAAAAATGAATAGAAAAAAAAAAAATTATACTCACCCGAAATGCCTGTTGCTATGCGGAAGTCCCCTAAACTGCCTTCTGCTGTGCCTCTTCCTTGTCCTCGGATTGAGAACTTCCATTTCCTCTTCTTGTGAATGGGGTGCACTGCCTTCTGGGAACTGTGTGCATCCCAGGAGGCAAGCCGCCCATTCACAAAGCGCCGTGCGAGTGGCGCATGCGCAGTAGGAAACGGGCAGTGAAGCCTGTTTCCCTTAGTCAGGATGGAGGAGCCGGGAGCCTGGCAGCAGCGATCGATCGCCGTGGCAGGACCGACATCACGGGCGAGTAGGACAGGTAAGTGTCCTTAATAAAAGTCAGCAGCTACACTGTTAGTAGCTGCTCACTTTAAAAAAAAAAAAAAAACTGCACCTCCGCTTTAAGTATACTTATAGCCAGTAACATTATTATTATTATACAGGATTTATAAAGTGCCAACAGTTTGCGCAGCGCTTTACAACATTAGGGCAAACAGTAGTTACAATACAATTCAATACAGGAGGGATCAGAGGGCCCTGCTCCTTAGAGCTTACAATATAGAAGATAATATAGCGACTTTAGTCACCAACCTGCGCCATGCTGCATGGCACTACATGGTGCAGGTTGGCAAATATAAGGATGCCTGAAGTTGCTATATTACTGGCTATAAATGTGTACTTAAGGCTAGACTTGTGCACAACGGAAAAATTTGTTTAGTTTCGGTTTGTTTCTTGTGCACAACGGAAAAATTTGTTTAGTTTTGGTTTGTTTCTTTTCGGTCCTGTTGATTCGTAATAGTTCGTAATTTTGCTAGACGGGATTTTGCTTTTTCGTGTTCGGACTAATTCGTATTTTCGCAAGCGACATTTTCCGTTGAATCGGAATGATTCGTATTAATGTAAGCCTTATTTTTAGTTGATTTATAATTCGTACTTTCGGTAGGGTACATTGTTTTTCGTTGATTCTGGACACAACTCCTACTTTCATAACTTTTTTTGGGTTCGTTGATTCGTAATTTTCCGTGTCTCTCTCACAACGACGCTGCCTATTATGCCTAATGTGCTTCGAATGAATTTGTTCTTTTCTAAATACATAGCGGTTATTTGTAACAATTCGAAAGCTCGTATTTTACAATCGTTTTTTACATGCGGCTATAGCCTCCGCCCCTGTACACCATTTTGAGAGGGAGTTCAGCCCGGTGAGGGAGAAGCAGAGAGCAGAGCAGAGTGAGTGTTATTGTGCTTCGAATGGATTCGTACATTCATAACTTTTTTCATAACGAATTATGCCGAAGACATTCGGGCATTCGCTATTTGCGATATAATTTATTTCGGATTCGGTTTTATTCGTAATTGCTTTGTTCGGAAATTCAAATGCTTCCGAATGTCCGAAAGTTGCTAAATTCGGACGAATTTCGATTTGTTATGAAACGAATTGCATAAGCCTACTTAAGGCCACCAATGTAAAAAACAGAAAAACGCCTGTAATCTGCCTAAAAAGAAGCTCATGTACTTTTTTTGAGCTTCAGGCGTTTTGCTTCAGGCGACAGAACGCTCAGATGTGAAGAGGGGCCATTTAAATGAATGGGATTTTGCTTGTTGGGCATTTTGGAACTTTTGAGATGAGCGTTTTTACGAGCTGAAAAAGCTCAGGTGTGAATGCAGCCTAATGCCCTGTACACACGATAGGAATTTCCGATGAAAAAAATTCCGACGAAGTCTGTTGGGGTTTTTTCATCGGAAATTCCGACCGTGTGTGGGCCCCATCGGAGAAATTCCGATGAATTCCATCAGAATTTTCAAATAGAACATGTTCTATTTTTTTCCGATGAAATTCCGTTGGAATTTCCGATGGATGTTTGAGCGGAAAAAAGTCTGATCGTGTGTATGGTGCATAACTGTGCTGGAACCCCTTTGTATTATATTATATATTGATTCTTTTTGGGATCCACCTGGTTACTTGCATTGTGCTGTCCACCCTCTTAAAGCAGTATTAAACCCAAAAAGAAAACATTTATTATATTGCAGTTTACCAATTCTTAGATGTGATGGCTGCATTTGTTTCCTTGTTTAGGCTTTCTTTCTTCTATTCTTATCTGGTGATCTGACCAGTAAGTCTGTTGTTTTTCTCTTGCAGTTACAAGGATGAGACAGACCATTTAACACTGCCAGGGGTGCTGACAGTGATCAGCTTTTATTTATATAAAACCTTTATCCCATAAGGAAAAAAACTGTTTGCTCTAACTGATTATAAAGCATTAGCTGCAGTTTGCTTTCAATGTGTTACTGTATTTAATTCTGTACATCTAACACTCCCCTCCCCCTGTGACCATTCATCCAGAGTGGTGTCTGTATAATACATGAGGTGTGTTACTGGCCAGATCACCTGGTAAAAACAAGGGAAAAAAGCCAAAAACACTCCCAAAAATGTCTTATTATTTTCTATTATTTCTGTTATTTTCTTTATTTGTAGCAAACATCTTCTTATATAAACAACAATTTCAAGCGTCCGAGCTCTTCCTCGGTTGTGCTCTGTGGGAGTGCGTTGACTCATTGGAATAGTATAGCAGTGGCAGCCTGGATATATATATATATACTGTATGTTCTAGACCCTTCCATGGTGTAAATAAAGTTAAAAAGCACACAAGGTTCTCACAAACGCAGAGTGAGGGGCTCTGGAATGTTTGTGTTGAGCGGAGAAAAGAGGTTATACAGCTTTCTCCAGGTTTTGGCATTCCTGGATTGGGTTCTGGAGTTCAGAGACCTCAAGGAGTCTTGGGAATGACAAAGCCTCTAAGCCTCTGTCGGGGGATTACCAAAGACCAGCAGGGTGTGTGTGTGCACAGCCCTTATAATCTAAGGCCTGACAGCAGATCAAGGCCCTACCCTCCCCAGGAGTCCAAGAGGCTGCAAAGTAGCAGCCAAAAGTGTCCATGTCTGAACAGTACAGGTGAAGTCTGTGGTGGAACAGACAGGAGATCCCTACCCAGGCCAGGGAGTGGGCCTTGTCAGCAGGAAGCTGAGTTTAACCACTTCCATACAGGGCTTTTTATACCACCTCAATACCGGGCCTATTCTGGCACTTCTCTCCTACATGTACAAATCATCATTCTTTTGCTAGAAAATTACTCAGAACCCCAAAACATTATGCATGTTTTTTTTAGCAGACACCCTAGGGAATAAAATGACGGTCGTTGCAACTTTTTATCTTGCACGGTATTTGCGCAATAATTTTTCAAACGCCTTTTTTGGGAGAAAAGAATGGTTTCATGAATTAAAAAATAACAAAACAGTAAAGTTAGCCCAATTTTTTTGTAAAATATGAAAGCTTATGTTACGCCGAGTAAAAAGATACCTAACATGTCACACTTTAAAATTGCGCACACTCATGGAATGGCGCCAAACTTTGGTACTTAAAAATCTCCATAGGCGACGCTTTGATAATTTTTACAGGTTACCAGGTTAGAGTTACAGAGGAGGTCTAGTGCTAGAATTGTTGCACGCGCTCTAACGCACGCGGCGATACCTCACATGTGTGGTTTGAACGGCTTTACATATGCGGGCGGGACTTACGTGTGTGTTCGCTTCTAAGCGCAAGCTATTGGGGACGGGCGTTTTTTAAAAAAAAAATTATTTATTTATTTTTTTATTTTACTTATTTTTTTTAGTTTTACTTTTTTTTTTACACTTTTTTTTTTTTTGATCACTTTTATTCCTATTACAAGGAATGTAAACATCCCTTGTAATAGGAATGTGTGTGACAGGTTCTCTTTATTGAGAGATGCGGGGTCAATAAGACCCCACATCTCTCCTCCAGGCTGGAAAGCATGAGATCAGTGAATTTTTTTTCACCGATCTCATACTTACTAGCCGCAATGGCGGCTTTGTTTACATTTGAGGACCCGGGCGTGACGTCATCACATCGCGCCCGGGCCTCCGACGATCATAGAGATGACTGGTGACCATCTGGTCACCCGTCATCTCTATGCTCATCACGTGACCCACCACCGGCGCCGATGATTCTCTCCGGGTCCCCGATCGCACGGGAGAGCCCGGAGAAGCACCGGATGGCGGCGGGAGGATGTCCCCTCCCGCCGCCTATAAGAACAATCAAGCGGCGGAACCGCCGCTATGATCGTTCTTATTGTGCGCAGGATCGCCGGCTGAAAAAAAGGATATCTGAATGATGCCTCTAGCTGCAGGCATCATTCAGATATCCCCCTCAAACCCAAGATGTCAAATGACGTCCACCCGGAGGGAGAGAGGGTTCCTGCCAGCGTCATTCTGCTATGGCCCAGTATGGAAGGGGTTAAAGAGAGACCCGCGACAGGTGCTGAGGTTACACAGGGGGTGATGGGAGGCGGTCTAAGGGACTATATCAGATGCCAAAACTGATGGCCTGAGCATCGGTGCTGTGATAGCACGAAGGCTTAAAGACATTTTATTTTGTATTTTGAAGTAGTAGTTGAACCCCCTGCGAAGGAAACTACTTTGCTGAAGCTTTTCTTTCATTTAAATTAAAAGTGAGCCACTGGAGTTGATTTACTAAAGGCAAAAAGACTGTGCACTTTGCAAAGTGCAGTTGCTTCAGAGCTTAGTAAATGAGGTGAAGCTCTGCTGACTTCCATTATTCAATCATGTGCAAGCAAAAATGCTCTTTTTTTTTATTTTCCTTACACGTGATTGGGTACTTTTTGCAAAGTGAAGCCTTACATCTGTACTATGCTCTGAAGCAACTGCACAGTCTATTTGCCTTTAGTAAATGAACCCCACTGAGTTTTGTAACTGCATTTCTTGAGTGTCGTGGACTCACTTAAAAGCTCTATACCATTGGGTTGATTTACTAAGGACAAATCGACTGTGCACTTTGAAAAAACAGTTGCTCCGGAGCTTAGTAAATGCACAGAAGCTCTGCTGACTTCCATCATCCAATGATGTGTAAGCAAGAATGATGGTTTTTTTTTCTCCCCTGCACGTGATTGTGTATTCTTTGCAAAGTGAAGCTTTAGCTCATTTACTAAGCTCTGGAGCAACGATTTATTTGTTTGGGTCTTCTGATTAAAATGTTTAAGACTCTCCCGATCCAATACATACAAATATATGTATATATAGTACTGGTGTGAGTTAAATACCTCTGAATATTACAAAAGAAACAATATCTCATGTATACATCTGAAATACATATGTATGTAGCACAATGTGCAATAGATATATGAATATCATTAACCTGAATAACCTGTATAATTAAATCCTGAACTGGGACTGAGTTTAAAAGCAAGAAACCATGAAAAGACCTATATAACTAGTCAAAATGAATCTAAATGGAGACTACTACTGTTGCTTTACTAAGTGGGGTACTGACATATTCAAATGGTTAGAGTCATAAAGTAAAGGTAAAAGAAAGGTACATATTATTACTACACACAAATGTGGATAACAATGAAAAACTACTATACCAAAAAAGTTAACATATCAAAGAGATGTAAGAAGATCGGAGAGATGTAGGAAGATTGGAGAGATGTAGGCAGATCAGAGAGATGTAGGAAGATCAGAAAGATGTAGGAAGATCAGAAAGATGTAGGAAGATCGGACAGATGTAGGAAGATTGGACAGATATAAGAAGAGCTGAAAAATGTAAGAAGATCAGAGAGATGTAGGAAGATCAGAGAGATGTAGGAAGATCTGAGAGATGTATGAAGATTGGAGAGATGTAGGAAGATCAGAGAGATGTAGGAGGATTGGAGAGATGTAGGAAGATTGGAGAGATGTAGGAAGATCAGAGAGATTTAGGAAGATCAGAGAGATGTAGGAGGATTGGAGAGATGTAGGAGGATTGGAGAGATGTAGGAAGATTCGAGAGATGTAGGAAGATCAGAGAGATGTAGGAAGATCGGAGAGATGTAGGAAGATCAAAGAGATGTAGGAGGAAAGGAGAGATGTAGGAAGATCAGAGAGATGTAGGAGGATTGGAGAGATGTAGGAAGATCAAAGAGATGTAGGAGGAAAGGAGAGATGTAGGAAGATTGGAGAGATTGGAGAGATGTAGGAAGATGTAGGAAGATTGGAGAGATGTAGGAAGATCAGAGAGATTTAGGAAGATCAGAGAGATGTAGGAGGATTGGAGAGATGTAGGAAGATTGGAGAGATGTAGGAAGATCAGAGAGATGTAGGAAGATCGGAGAGATGTAGGAAGATCAAAGAGATGTAGGAGGAAAGGAGAGATGTAGGAAGATTGGAGAGATGTAGGAAGATCAGAGAGATGTAGGAGGATTGGAGAGATGTAGGATGATTGGAGAGATGTAGGAAGATCAGAGAGATTTAGGAAGATCAGAGAGATGTAGGAGGATTGGAGAGATGTAGGAAGATCAAAGAGATGTAGGAGGAAAGGAGAGATGTAGGAAGATTGGAGAGATTGGAGAGATGTAGGAAGATGTAGGAAGATTGGAGAGATGTAGGAAGATCAGAGAGATTTAGGAAGATCAGAGAGATGTAGGAGGATTGGAGAGATGTAGGAAGATTGGAGAGATGTAGGAAGATTGGAGAGATTTAAGAAGATCAGAGAGATGTAGAAAGACCGGAGGGATGTAGGAAGATCAGAGAGATGTAGGAAGATCGGAGAGATGTAGGAAGATCGGAGAGATGTAGGAAGATCGGACAGATGTAGGAAGATTGGAGAGATGTAGGAAGTTTGGAAAGATGTAAGAAGATTGGAGAGATGTAGGATGATCAGAGAGATGTAGGAAGATTGGACAGATGTAGGAAGAGCGGAAAAATGTAAGAAGATTGGAGAGATGTAGGAAGATCAGAGAGATGTAGGAAGATCGGAGAGATGTAGGAAGATCAAAGAGATGTAGTAGGAAAGGAGAGATGTAGGAAGATTGGAGAGATGTAGGAAGATCAGAGAGATGTAGGAGGATTGGAGAGATGTAGGAAGATTGGAGAGATGTAGGAAGATCAGAGAGATTTAGGAAGATCAGAGAGATGTAGGAGGATTGGAGAGATGTAGGAAGATCGGAGAGATGTAGGAAGATCGGACAGATGTAGGAAGATCGGACAGATGTAGGAAGATCAGAGAGATGTAGGAAGATCTGAGAGATGTATGAAGATTGGAGAGATGTAGGAAGATCAGAGAGATGTAGGAAGATCGGAGAGATGTAGGAAGATTGGAGAGATGTAGGAAGATCAGAGAGATGTAGGAAGATCAGAGAGATGTAGGAAGATCGGAGAGATGTAGGAAGATCAAAGAGATGTAGGAGGAAAGGAGAGATGTAGGAAGATTGGAGAGATGTAGAAAGGGCCATCAGAATTGCAAATCCAACCGCACAGAGTAGGTAAGTACAACATGTTTGTTATTTTTTTAAACAAGCCTTTACAGTCACTTTAATCACAGTTATGCCGCAGTTTAATGTTATGATGCCATCTGTGTGACTGTAGAAGGAAACCAGCGCTATTTGTTTTGAGGACAAAAATATTATAATGTAATCCCCTACAGGCCCACAACCACTATAAATCTTAAAATGTGCAGAGCCCAGTCTCAATTGGCAACAGTCCACCTCTAGATAGACAGGAACCTAATCAAGATGCTCTAGGGATCTTGCATGCAGGAAAAAATTGCAGTAGATACAGAAGTGGACTAGAGTTGACCTGGCAGGAAATTAGTGACATGTACAGAGGAACAAGATATGAAGGTCTTCAAATGTTTTCTTTGTCCAGGGATCCCCTGAGGCCAATGAGCACCATTTCACCTTCAATATTTACTTTGAAAGCATACATAGTACCTTACTTGAGCCAAAGAAGAACTGTAGTACTGTACAAAGCACATAATCGAGTTTAATCTCTTAAGGTGGATATACACTAATTGAATTCCATTCAACTTTCAACATTGGAAAGTCTATTCATTCCAAAAAGCAAACAAAATCTTGAACTACTTTAGAAAGACATTCAAGTGCACTGAGAATTTCCATATAAATTTTCATAAGAATTTTTAATATGAATTTTCGTTTGAAAATTCTATTAGTGTAGACCCAGCTTTATTCTCTAAGTAAAACAAGTAATCTGATTAGCTGTAATAAACAAAAGTTTAAACAGTTGCAAATCACTATAAAAACTGGCTTCAGCGCTAAAACCGTCCACTAGAATGCGAATTTCTTGGCCAATGGGTGGTAACAGATGAAACAATGCTGCTTTTAAAGGCCTGGATGGTGAAGGCTAACCTTTAAACTGGAGTTTGTTTTTCCTTAATTAAAAAGTATTATGAATTTACATAGCAGAAAATTGTATATGTGACATTGAATTAATTTTATTACTCCATCAGTATGGAATTTGTCACGTTCTTTACATCAGGGTCACCAGCAATCTCTCTTAAAATGGAATAATCAGCTCTTATCTGCTTCGCTGGCCATGTGTTGGGCATACATCTGTTACAGCAATACAACTGTACAGAATAATTAATTGCACCATTATAAATTGTTACAAAGTAATTCAAGGGGGAATGTTGTCAGTGTACACATTAACAACAGAATAATGTTCAAGTAAAATGGATGTCAGATGACCATCATTTTATGTTGGCCTCATGCCACCAAACATATTGGGGTTGATTTTACTAAAGGCAAATAGGCTGTTTACTTTGCAAGGGAAGTTGTACTTTGCAGGGGAACTTTCACTAGAACTTAAAGTGGTTGTAAAGGCAGAAGGCTTTTTTTTATATCTTAATGCATTCTATGATCTAAGATAAAAAGCCTTCTGTGTGCAGCAGCCCCCCTCAGCCCCCCTAATACATACCTGAGCCCTATCTTGATCCAGCGATGTTGTACTAGAGCAGGGGTCTCAAAATGACGGCCCTCCAGCTGTTGCGAAACTACAAGTCCCATGCGGCATTGCAAGGCTGACAGTTAACAAGCATGACTCCCACTGGCAGAGACATGATGGGACTTGTAGTTTTGCAACAGCTGGAGGGCCGCCAGTTTGAGACCCCTGCACTAGAGACTCGGCTGTCCAGGGCTCTCCCTTCTCATTGGCTGAGCTAGCAGCGAAGCGCTATTGGCTCACACTGCTTTCAATCAAATTGAATGAGCCAATGAGGAGAGACAGGGTGCGGGCCCGAGTGCGGCTCCTTGTCCGAATGACACAGGGAGCTGCGGCTCGGCTCAGGTGCCCCCATAACAAGCTGCTTGCTGTGGGGGCACTCAACAGGAGGGAGGGGCCAGAAGTTCCTGAAAATGGACCCGAAAAGAGGAGGATCTGGGCTGCTCTGTGCAAAATCACTGCTCAGAGCAGGTAAGTATGACATGTTTGGTTATTTTTAACAAAATCACTTTAAGCCGGCCATAGATGGAGACCGATGAGATTTGATCCATCTATGGGCAGGTTGATTGTACCCAAGTCAGTTCATCGATCGACTTGGGTAGGACCAGCCTGTCAGATTTTTAGCAAGCGATTACAGCCCACAGCTATAGCCTCTAGCAGTAACCATTGTATTCTTCTGGCCGGGAAAGTTTCCTGCCGGCAGATTACAATAGCGCGGTAGGAGGCACTCCCCCATCAACATTGATTTATTAAAGGGGAATCAAGTGATTTTTGTTCCTTCCACTCATGGTGGAAGGAAAAAAAATTGATTCATCTATGGCTTGCTTAATTAAAAGTGGTGAGATTTCAATTTGCAGAAATACCTATCCAAGTACAAGGAAAATAAAAAACGCATTTTTGCTTGCAATGATTGTATGATGGACATCAATAAAGCTTCATCTCATCCACTAAGTTTCCTTGCAAAGCAAAGCAAGTTTATTTTCCCCATTATGTGCAAAAGGGGGATGGGGAGCTGTTGATGATAACTTTCCTAAACATACATCTTAGTTTGTTTTCAAACTGTAAGGTCTGTAAGTATGATACTCTTCCTAGGCATAAAAGAGAAGTTTTTGTTTTTTTTTGCTAGTCATACTTACCTTGGTGGATGCAGCATCAGACCGATGCTGCATCTGTCCCCCCCCCGTCTCTTCACTGAGAACCGAGCCACCGAACACCGCCGATGGCTCGGTTCTCACTCCTCCCCGAGCAGAGCGATTCTGACTGTCAGTCATCATCGCTTCTGCTCTACTTCTCCACGCTCATTGGAGCGCTAAGCTGTGGAGTGGCGGGGATTGGCCGTCTTATCATCTCAGTGGCTCGCTGATACGCTGAGACTACCATCAATCATGGCAGCTTGCGGATCCAGACTTGGAAGTCGGGATGACACGCTGTCAGGGCCGGCCCTACCATGGGACCAGATGGTACCATTGTACCAGGTGGCACTTTCAGGGGGGCGGCAAGGCTGTGAGCAGAAAAATATATCCACAAAATGTAGCTGTAAAACTTGTATGCCCCTGTTGCCTGCCTAATTTAAGGATTATGCGCTCCTGCTCACTGCTCTGTGGCAGCAGATACACCCCTTTCTAGGCTCCCTTCTTGAGTTCCTATGAGTCTCCCCCCCCCCCTGGATCGGAGCTGGTACAGTCCCAGCGAAAGTGCATGTGGGCGGAGCAGGGAGAGAACCTCACACTGCAGCATCGATCTTTGGTTCCCGCCCAGCACACAGCAAAGCGCTCCTCCTCCTCCAGAGCAGAGTGAAGATGTGTAAATCACAGATGACAGTCTGGATCCTCTTCTACTGTGAGTCCCGACTGCTCTGCATTCCATATACTGTGATTATAAACGTGCCCTGCACTTTTCACTGCAGGTTTATTGAAAGTAAAATTCTTAAACAGGTTAGGAATTAGTGTGACATTTCAGGTGCTACATATATGTATTCCACATACACATTATATCTTCTAAAAAGAATGATTTTTTAATAAGATATAATGTGTATGTGGATTACATCTACAGTATGTAGCACCTGAAATATCACACCAATCCCTAACCTGTTCAAGAATATAACATTACACAGCAAAGGATGTGATTTCTTATCCCAGCCCAACTTCAAGAAAGTCCACTCTTGCAGTGTGGGGGAGGGGGGAGAAGGGGGGTACTGTATAGTCTTTTTTTACTTGATTCTATGCTTCAGCCAGCTCCAGTGCTCTCCTCCTCCTCCCTATCACATATAGAGGAAGATTAACCCTGTATGGTCCAAATTGGAGGCTGGAGTGTGACCACTGTCACTCCTAACTGACACAGGAGCTGCCGGGGACCAGTAACAGAACTGCAGAGAGCCCGCTGAAGCAAAGTACAAGGTAAAACTGAATACACAGATAAGAATTCATTGGGTTCAGCAGGGGCTGAATTTTTGATCGATGTGTAACCCTCTCTGTTAGACAGAAACCGATTGTTATATCCACTTCTGCTGGAAATCCTTGTTCAATTAGCTGTTTGCAGCCAAACGGAAGCAGTGCTGATCAGTGTATTTTGATAGGGGAGTGTCCCTGCTGTCAGAATACAATGTCCCAGTGAGGGGGGATTCCCACATCCAACCAACTTGTGTGGATGCAGGAATCTGTCAGCCACTTGCTTGAGCCCCATCTCGATCCAGCAATGTGCACAAGAGCACTTGCTCTCTAGTGCAGGGGTCTCCAAACTCTCTAAAGGGCCAGTTTACTGTCTTTCAGACTTCAGGGGGGCCGAACTGTGCCCAGTGGGAGTTAACAATGTGCGATCTGGTGTCGTTGGGAGGAATAGTGCCCCTTTTTTTGTCAGTAGAAGGAATTATGCCCCATCATTGGTGTCATTGGCAGGAATAATGCCTCAAGGGCCAGATAAAGGCAAGCAAAGGGCCACATCCGGCCCCAGGGCCGCAGTTTGGAGACCACTGCTCTAGTGGACTGTTTGTTTATAGTGCACTTTAATAGTACTTTGCTTTATGTTTGATTTGCAGCACTGGGAGTTTGGTAGTAACTCCAAAACTAAATTGTGTACAAATGAACCATAAGAATTTGACTAGCGTTATTTGAATATTTGGGAGTTATTCACATTATATGTTATAGTATTTTACATTTTTTATTTACAGTTCCCTCACAAAATGTTTTTGCAGCACAGGGATTTTGGTCCCACATGTGATATGTAATTGAATATTTATGAGTTGTTCGCATTATATGTTTTGGGATTCGCCCCTTCATAATTTTGTTTGCAGCACTGGTATTTTGGTTCCATGTTCATGTGCTATATATTTCACTTGGTCAGATTTGATAATGACACATACACTAAATTTGATATAATTTATAGGGGCTACTGCTATGCACTAGGGTGTATATACTCCTGGTCTCTGTACTCTGCAGTTTACCGCTCTTGACTTCATTACATTGTATATTACTGTACATACTCTACCTCTGAACACTGTACACACTGCTCCTGATCCTTGTACTTTGTAATCTATCCAATTCTGACCTCTGCACTATATATATATATATAATGTATTTGTGTGTGTGTGTGTGTGTGTGTGTAAGATAATTGGTCATGGGGGGGCGCAGCTTGGCATGTTTGCCCTGGGTGCTGGTTGACTTTGTCCCGGCACTGCCCCCTGCACTGTGAGGCAAATTGCCCGATCCGCCCGCTCCACTCCCCGCTGCACTTTAAGCATTTTTATTATTAATTTTTTTACTAGTAATGGCAGTGATCTACGACATTGCGGTGGACAGGTTCAGACACTTTTGACACATTTTTGGGACAATTGACATCTATACAGCGATCTGTGCTATAAAACTGCACTGATTACTGTGTAAATGTCACTGTCTGGAAAGGGGTTAAATGGGGAGGTGTTTCTAACTGGGGGGATGGGACTGACTGGAGGAGGAGAGAGATCTCTGTTCCTAATCACTAGGAACAGCAGATCTGTCTCTCCTCCCCTGTCAGAATGGGGATCTGTCTGTTTACATTGACAGATCCCTGTTCTGGCTCTCTGTGGAGCGATCGTGGGTGGCATCGCGGCCGCCGGCCAAGCACAGGTACTTTTATACTCCTATATACATGTATAGAGCCATGACAGGTCCTTTTTATACTCCTACATACATGTACAGTATAGAGCCATGACAGGTCCTCTTTATACTCCTACATACATGTATAGAGCCATGACAGGTCCTCTTTATACTCCTATATACATGTATAGAGCCATGACAGGTCCTCTTTATACTCCTACATACATGTATAGAGCCATGTAAGGTCCTTATTATACTTCTATATACACGTATAATGCCATGACCGGTCCTCTTTATACTCCTATACATGTATAGAGCCATGACAGGTCCACTTTATACTCTTATATACATGTATAGAGCCATAACAGGTCCTCTTTATACTCTTATATACATGTATAGAGCCATGACAGGTCCACTTTAGTTATCAAATAATGGATGTGGGGGCATTTTGGTGGGCGTGATTCTTTTTGGGGGGGCAGCATTTCATTCTTGGTACCAGGCAGCACAATGTCTTGGGCCGGCACTGCACGCTGCCCTGACTGATGGCAGTGACATCAGCGGAGAGCGGACTTCAGACCCCTCTGCTGAAAACGGGTCACGGGAGTGCAAAATGAACTGCACTCCTGTGACCCAGAGTAGAAGCCCAGCCTATAAAGCTCAGGCTGGACTTCTCCTTTAATCATTGGTAAAAAAAATGTGGATAAAAAAGACGTTGTAGTTGGTGCAAGTGAAACCAAGCAGAATTCAATATAAAGTATCATCCTCAAGAAATGTTAAGAATTAACCACCCCCAGCCTGGGTGAATTATGACATTTCTCTCATACCTGTAAAAATCTGTATTTATTTTTGCTAGAAAATTACGTAGAACCCCCAAACATTATATATATATATATATATATATATATATATATATATATATTTTTGTATGTGTTACTAAACCCACAACAGTAAAATCAGTCTGTATATGCAGTAAAGTATGCTTGTTATACTCACTGTGGAACCTAAGAGATTAATCCTCTGCATTGTGTTAAAAGGCTGTTTGATTCTGTCTTCTCTGATCCTCCCATTCTTCCACTGTGCCCAATCCATCTCCTGATAATACAGAGCATCAGGGGCTGCACATGCTCAGTTTGGTTTGTATTGCTAAAGAGTTTTTTTTTTCTTGGGAGAGTGCATGTGATCAGCACAGGGCCAATCAGCACTGTCCAGACAGAGGGTCAGGGGCCCTGCAGCCTCATAGGATAGTCAGAGTAGAATGAAAACTCCTCCTACAAGCTTTAACCAGACGCTGATAGAAGTCACAAGACTGCTATATTCTGCTGATGGGAAAAGGTATTTAGCAGTTTATATTTACTAAAATAATTGCATTTCCATGTTCTGCGTACTTTTGGAGACCAGATATATTTAATGCAGGGTCCTGGGCTTAGTAACATTTTAACAGAGGTCCTGGAGAATGAAATGGTTGTTGTTGCAATTTTTTGTCATACAATATTTGCGCATATTTGGAAAAATACAAGTTTTTAGTGTACCTAACTAAACACAATATAATTCCCATTGTTTTAGTAAAATATGAAAGATATTATGCTGAGTAAATAGATAACAAACATGTCTTGCTTTAAATTTGTGTAGGCCCATGGAATGGAGCCAAACTACAGTACCTAAAAATCTCTATAGGCAACGCTTTAAAAGCCTTAAAGTATTACTAAACCCACAGCAGTAAAATCTGTCTGTATATGCAGAATAGCATGCTTGTTATACTCACTGTGGCACTTAAGGGGTTAATCCTCTGCAATGTGTAAAAAGGCTCTTTGATCCCGTATGGACAGATCCTCTCCTCCTGCACTGTCTATCTGAGAAAGGCCAGCTAACACACAGGCAGGGTAGCCAACCTGCACATGCTCAGTTGTGTCTTTAATGCTGGAGAAAACAGAGCTCAGAGCTAGCCAGGTCACCTGATATTGACATCACACATGTGGAAGTGTATACAGACTATAGTGGAAATCTCCTCCTACATGAACACACAGCTCTGGATAAACGCTGCAGTTTATCATGTGACGTGGTATACAGATCAGCCAAAAAGGTATATAGTGGCAGTATTTTAATGTAAAAAGAATATTTATAAGATGTGGGCACTGTGGGAGGGCGGATGAACTATTTTCATATTACTGGGTTTAGTAACACTTTAACAGGTTACCAGTTTAGAGTTACATAGGAGGTCTGGCACAGAATTAATGCTTTCACTCTGATGATACCTTATATGTGTGGTATGATCACCGTTTGCATATGCGTGTGGGTCCTATATGAGCATATGTGAGCACAGGGGGATGCGGGGCAATTTCACATTTTTAAACATTTTATTAAATTTTTTCTACACTGTGCCTTTACATTTTTTTTATTAAACTTGATTGCTATCACAAGAGATAACAATCACATAACAATAACAATATCCCTTGTGATAGCAGGGGCCATGACAGGTCCCCTTTGTGGAGAGATCGGGGCTCTTTTAGACCCCAGATCTCTCCTCTGGCCTCCAAAGCATCTGAATAAACAGAGATCAGTTTGATCAGATGCTTTAACAAGCCAGTAACAGCTTGTAAACAACAAGCCAAGTGGGAAGAACAACATCAGTTTCTCTCCCTGTATCCAGGAAAGCCAATGTCGCCGGTTGCATTCATACGGGGCTCCCCAATGGGATGGGAGAACCTAGTAGAGGCGGCAGCGGGAGGGGGGACCCCCTTCCACCTGTAAAAGTGACCCAGAGGTTCTTTAGCTGCTCAGATCACCTTTTCCTTGTTGGAGATTTCTGGGGCTAAAAAATGATGATCTGGACGCCATGGGGTTGATTTACTAAAACTGGAAAGTGCAAAATCTGGTGCAGCTTTGCATAGATGTTTTATTGTCATAGCTTAATTGAACAAGCTGGACTGATTGGCTACCATGCAGAGCTGTACCAGATTTTGCACTCTCCAGTTTTAGTAAATCAACCCCCTAATGTCATCCTATGCCTAGTCCCTACGTTTAATCAATTTATATGCTAAACTATGTTATTACTATTGTTATTCTATTTTATGGTTGCCTAGTTACCAACCATATTGGGTGACAATATATTACATTTTCCTTTAGCGCTACTATTGATTATTAAGCTTTACTTTCAGTGATTTCCTGTGATATTGTATTTTTGTACACTCAACATGGTGTGAGGGGCTGAGGTTCTTGAGAAGGTCGAGGCAAAGAACAGAGGGCCCTTCCTATCCAACTCTTTTAACACAGACAACTCTGACTATATAGAACATAAAATGAACAGATGATTACAGACAAAAGGTAATAAAAAAAAATATATATATATATATTTGCCTTTAGCTAAAGCAACTACAGAATTCTGACAGCATATATTTAACACTTATATTATTGAGTAAATTAATTGTGAAAAAGTCTCCGCAATGGTGGGTGGTGTTAAGTATTATATACAGTAAGTGTGACATTTGTACCTTTTTATTTTTAACCATTTTAATTTTCAGGTCTCCATATTTCTCGTTTGTTACTACAATATTAATTAATGCCTGGGCTCTGCGACCGTTGAAATGCTGTTTGTGTTGAGTGAGATGGATTAATATTGAAGGAAGATTACAGAAACAATCTGTAAGCTGGTCAAAGCCAGCTGGGTCACCTTGATGTCTCCCAAATGAAAAACTGCACGTCAGAATGATATCAATATTCTTCATTGTGGGATAATAAAGAGCCCTGGGGCTTATTTATCAAGCCTGGCAACGGACTATAAAAATTTACTTTAGCTAGTTGGCAGGAGTCGGGAGCTTTTCTCCATATTGGTCACATAGGAATCTGAGATAATGGCATTTCATCGGCATATCAGAACAATTGAAGAGGTACTAGAAAACCAGAATTTTGATCCAAAGTCTCCGTATCTGGGACAGCCTAACCCTATCAGTTACAAAAAACAAAACAAAACAAAAAACCTTGGAAGTCTATGGCAAGAGGTGGCCTCTCTAAAAAAAAAATTGCATTCAACAGATCCCGGTAGTGTAGGATGCCTGCGCCCCCTGCCACATCCTTCTTGCTGTCTGCCCCATAGCAGTTTTATGGCTACAGGGTGACAGCTGTGCGCTGGATCACGTATATATTCTCTTATACTCTTCCGGGTTGGCGGCTTGCTCCCACTGTGATCACACACAGTGGGAGCCCAGCGGCGGGTACCATTAACTTGATGTCCGCCGGCACCCACCGATCATCCTGCAGACACACAGAACAGGGGTCTGCCTATGTAAACAAGGCAGATCGCTGTTCTTACACTAGGGAAGGCATTAATGATGTGTTCCTGCAAAGCAGGAACATAGATCCATGCCTTCCCCTAATAGAAGCACCTCCCACACTGTAAAAAACCCTAATGTCAACCCCTTCCCAGCCAGTGTCATTTATACAGTGACAGTGCATATTTTGTAGCACTGATCACTGTATTATTATCACTGGTCCCCAAAAAGTGTCAATTAGTGTCAGAATGTCGGCCGCAAAATTGCAGTCCCGCTGTTTGCCGCCAAGTACTAGTAAATTGAGGATTGAGGATGGATCTACATCTACATCGGGGGACATTGTTTTTTATTTTTTAATAAAGGAATTGTCAAAAACTTGTGTACTGTCCTTATTCACTTTTTACAATTTCTTGGTGAATGGGTAGGGGTACTATGTATCCCATGTTTATTAACATGGGGGGAGGGTTGGGATCTGGGGGCCCCTTGATAAAGGGGCTTCCAGATTCCGATAAGTCCCCACCCGCAGACCCTCACAACCACAGCCAATGATTGTGGAGAAGCTGCTCTTATCCCCATTAACATGCAGAGCTCACCTGCCCCAAAGCATCCCCCTATGTTAAGGGCATGTGGCCTGGAATGGTTCAGGAGGGGGGCGCTCACTCTTCCATCCCCTTTCCTGATCTACCCGGCTGCATGTTCCAGTAAGGGTCTGAGATGAATTTTGACGGGGACCACGCCATTTTTTTTTACATTTTTGTGGGGGGCTCCCCTTAGAATCCATACCAGACCCGGAGGGCCTGGTATGGATTGGGGGGACTTTTTTCTGACTTCACTATTGCCGGCATTCTTTTGTTTACATTTCGTCTCTAAGTGGGGAAGCCCGCTGACAGCTGATGAGTCATTGGTTGTTAAAGACACGGTGGCCAGCTTCCTGACCCGCTCCTTAACCACCAGCTATTCTTCACACAGAAATCAAATTGGTCGATAATTTTTCGACTGATCTGAATCAATCAGAAAATTTAGAATTCGTTAGAAAACGAATAAACAAAACTAATTTCAACGTATTTCAACTAAATTTGTTACTATTTCATTCAGAGATTTTGATACATCTGAATAACCAAAAATGTGTCCGAATTTACATTTGGACTGAAATGCATTGCACATGTGTAACTGCAACATGTGCGATGGCTAGTTATACACACACCCCACAGAAACAGCTTGTGGTCAATATGGTCAGCATAGTTTTCCTAAACAAAACCAAAAAGTACACAAGTGAATCCCCACATAGCACAATTATTCATCCAATATTCTTTTCAAGGATCATTCCCTTTCCTGGGGAAACAGGGAACATTTATAGTAAAAATATACTATAAGGGTTAGTTATCAATACTGTATCAGTTTTTTACAGGAGTATGGGTGAGAATTGTTATTCTGACGTGTATTGGTAATATGAAACAACTGAACAAATAATGTTTTTATATGGATGAAATGCCAGTTATAAACCAAACACAAATGTTTATTTTATACTTCTCTTCCCAATACTGCAATAAACGCATTAATCATCCTGTGCTTTTAATATTGGGAAACAAGATTATAGGCATTTCCAGGGATTAAGTGAACTTCTAAATATTCAGAAAAGAGACTAAGGTGTGAATAAATTAATGGAAGCCAGTGCTTTAGGTTTTAAAATTAATGCATTAAGGCATCGCGTCTCCTGACATTTTCCTTTTCTTTTGTCCTCCTGTTATGTGATGATTATGTTATGGGTTTGTATTATATAAACCTTTTTATCCATTCAGAACAAAGGGAATGCAAAAATGCTTCCAGAAGAACATTTAAATGTGATGGAACTCTATTTTCTTGTTTTCAACTGTATGAATTAATGTACTCCAGTCTGATTTACAAAAAAAAAAAAGAAAAAAAAAGCTATGCTTCTTTGCTTAAAAACATCAGTTTCATTAACTTTCTGTTAAAGCAGTGGTTCTCAACTCCTGTCCTCAGGACCCACTAACAGGCCAGATTTTAAGTATTACCTTGGTGAGATGCAGACTAGAATACTGCAATCCCTGAGCAGCAAATTATATCACTTGTGATGCATTTCAGTTATCTTGCAAACCTGGCCTGTTGGTGGGCCCTGAGGGCTGGAGTTAAGAACCACTGTGTTAAAGGGTAACTCCACTTTAAAAAAAAAAAAAAAAATAAATAAAGAAAAAATAATATAGCGTGTACAATTGCGATAAAAGTCATATTGTAATTGAATATTATTAAAAATTACCTTTCCTTTTCAATCTGCAGCCGCTGTAATTTTCTATAAATGCAAAGCAATATGGCTACATGGAGGTGTTCTGTACACAGAATGTGTATTGACCACCCCCCAGAAGCAACATTTCCTGCTTGTGTGATTGGCTCACCAATTTTCCCAGAAGTCTGCCTTAAGCCCCGTACACACGGTCGGACTTTTGGCCAACAAACTTCATTTTGCGCAAGTTGGACCAACAATTCAACCGTGTGTGCGCTCCATCGGACAAACTTTTTTGCTTTTTTCTTGTTTTCATTGGACAAAAGTTGGGTCTGCAAACGGACAAACTTTTGCCCAACAAAAGTCAGATGGAGCAAAGTCCGACCGTGTGTACAGAAAACCATCGGACTTTTGTCCGATGGACAAAACAACTAATGTTAAAATCAACCAACAATAGCAGAAGTTGACCAAAGGGTGGCGGTAAAGAGCAGAAAAGAGCAGAAAAACCACGTGATGTTGCAAAAAGTTTTGGGAAAGTTTGCAGAAAAGTCCGAGCGTGTGTATGCTATGGGTGTTCCCGACCAACTCCGTTCGGACAAAAAACCACGGAAAAGTCAGATGGAAGTCCGACCGTGTGTATGAGGCTTAAGATACAAGCCAAATTTCAGGCATCCCCTGCAACAAAAATTTAATTTTTGTTGAGATATTTCCAATAGGAACACATTTAAAGGGATGCAGGTCCAGCAGCTTTCCTCATTAGTGCTCTGCAGCTGCCACAGCTGACTGATAATTATGGAACCACTCCCATTAGACCCACTGTGCGCAGAGGCACAGACAAACACACAGGGATTTCTTCAGAATAACAAAAGGTAGGAATCTGCAACAAAGGTTGTTATAATCCTTGCAATGTACATAGATCACCCAGAGGGGAATGTTTATTTTTCAACAAAAGCTGAGTTACGCTTTAAGTATACAGGTTTTTAATCAGTTTCAAATATGTTTAGTATTTATAAAGTATATTGATGTCAAATAAACAATTGATACACGGTGCACCCAAAGTCATACAGCTATGTGTGTAATCTGAGCTTTTAGCAATTTAGCACTATCTTCTTTTTCACTAAACCATTCAAGTGTAATTGAAGCATGAAAACAAAATACCATACAGCTTATCATTCCCTCAATGTGGTGGTTGGATTTGTCTTTTTTATTCCTGGTGATACTGTCTGTAACCCACTTCCTGTCCTAGGGGGACAGTTCTTAGGCTGGCCATACACGGTGCAAATTTCCCATGGGTTGCAGGAGAGAAATTTACACGATTCCCAGAGCAACACAGATAATGGCAGGGGAATCAACATTTGTCTTCTCCCGATGGGGGCAGGCAAGGGAAGTCGTACCCGCCGGGTGAAGACAGCAATTATTGCTAGCAGCTATAGCAGCTGCTAGCGATAATCGCAAGAGAATCCAGGAGGCTGGTTGTACCCAAGTTGATTAATCGATCAACTTTGTACATTCAGACAGCCCATTAATGGTTCAAATCTTGGAGATTCGAACCATGTATGGCTGGCCTTACTCACCCAATTGTATCTATAGAGGACCAACACTGACAACCCAGGACAAGAAGTGAATTAGGTGTACAGTACACCTCCCCATCTTTGTATCCCTAAAGCATGGTGAAGGTACAGTATTTATTAATTACCTGCATATACTGTATATTATATCCTTATCCATTCCAATGATTATAGCTAGCCACTCGCATAATATGCGTCACTCTCATACTTCATTTTAATATTATATAGGAAAATAATTTCTCTTCTTTTTTCTTTTCTCTTCTACCCATTAAATTGAAATGAAGTCCTTCCACCTTAGGCTGCTAATATGGCTCAGCAGAGTTATTAATTGGCAGTGCTGTTAATTGTCACATATGCTAATAGTGTCTGGAGTAACATATAGCTAGCGTAAAATGCATTTGCTTGCAAACCATTGTAAAATTAGCTAAAAATGGGACACCCCCTTCTCTTTGATGTTATGTTTGCCTAATCATTGCTGTCTTTTCTAGTTAATGAGGGTGATAAAAGAGTATTTAACAAGCCTTCTCTTAGCTGAAAGGAGTATGGTGCTCTCAGATTTCGGCAGCCTTATTCTGGAGACTTTGGTTATAAAAATCAAAAGCTAATGTTCATCAAAAAGTACAGGAGGCTGAGGGTTTCCTTTTTATATTCTTACATTTTAAAGTTCATTAAATCGTTTTTATTTTTACTCTAATTTTAACAACTTAAAGGAGAACTCTACATATTAGTGTACTGCTCAGAGCAAATGTAACATGCTAAAACAGTTTTAAAATTGCAAATGTGTTAACTACGGGCATGGGAGCACATGGGGCGGCTGTTATGGGGCCTGGAGGTGGAAGATACTCCTTTGAGATGTGCAGAAGATTTGTAATAAAACTACCCAGCACTTTTCATTGCTATCCCCACCTGCTATAAAAGATCCCCGATACCAGGTAAAATTCACATAATTACACTGCTTGCATTTAAAACAATACAGCACTGCATTAATTTGAGTCTTTTATATTTGCATAAAGCTCAGCTTGAAAAGAAAGGTTTTAACTAAAGATAAAAGCCTGTAGTGTATATATAATTTATCTGTGTACCTGCTCCTGGCCTGGAGTCTTAAAGCAGTAATAAAGTGGTCGTAAGGTCATAAGTAACTTACCTTAATGCATTGTATGTATTAGGGTAAAAAAAAAAAACGAACTCTACGTTCACACCTATGCGTTTTTAGTGCGTTTTGCAGTTTTCAGAAACGCACTACAGACCATTTAACCTCCCTGGCGGTATTCCCGATTGTGGCTCGGGGTGAATTTTTCATACCAAATGCAGTAACCATTAGCCACACTCGGGATCGCATCGCAGGATCCATGTAGAAGTTACTTACCTTGTCCCCTGGATCCTGTGATGTCTCCCCGCTGTGATCTGCCAGCTGTGTGTAACAGTGCCGAGCTCCGTTCCCTGAAAGCGTTGCGACGCACGAGGACGGAGTTCGGCACCAAATTCAAAAAGTAAAAAACACAGTATAGATACAGTATACTGTAATCTTACAGATCAAATAATTACACACCCCCTTTGTCTCTAGTGGTTTGTCCAGTGCCCTGCATCCAGAGAAGCCCGGAGCTGATACGAAGTATAGGCAGAGGGCTGGCATGAATAGAGTAGTCAGGGAACAGAAGGGTTAAATGTTAGGGGAGTGAGGAAGTGTGGGGAGTGGGGGTGGCCAGAGCAACTATTTTCCCGGGGGAGGAGGGGCCCAGGGGAACGTGCAGGTCACTCACAGGGCAGCGTTTTGAGAGGAAGCTCCCACCCTCCCGCCCCTTTTTGTTTGTATTGTTTTGTTTTGCAGGATGTGATTGGAAATATATGGGGGTAGGCGGTTGGGGATTCTTGGAGGCAGTACACAATGTGACCAATTTGGCAGAAGTGGGGAACCGTCAAGGTATGGGATCCTCGGGTGATACCAGCTAACCGTGGTTTAGCTGGCATCGGTTGATGGGTACCAGCGTGGGGAAGGTTCAGAGTTATGATCCTTGAGCCGGTGCACTGCGGCTGGGATCTTTGAGGGCCACGCGGGTAAAGGAAAATAAAAAGGTCAATGCCTTCAATTGTCTCCAACAGGGTGCAACTATATCTGAAAAGGATGGTTTTTGGTGATTTAAAGATGTGTTGGGTTTATTGTTATGTTTAATTTGTTAATAAAATGGCCAAGCGGCCAATTTTACCCAAAATGGTTGTTGCCTGGTCATTTATAGTTTAAGTTATAATTTGGGGGGTAAGAAGGTAATGGAGTTTATCTGACTTACTATAGTCAAGTTTTATATTATAAATACTGTTCTTTCTGCCTGGAAACTGGAGATTGTCCATAGCAACCAAAAAGTGTCCTTTTACATCAAAAGTGGTTTTAGACCAGCTAGAAAACAGCAATGATAAATTAGAATCACTCGCAGAATTGAGCGATAGCGATTTGTGGGGAAATTCGTCATCAAACACTGAAAGTAATGACAGCAACAATTCTGCAACTGAGCAAATTTCAGTGATTTTGATTTGATTTGATTATTGAATAATTTTTATTAATATTATATTATTATTTGTTATAATTATTTATAGCTATTTATTATATTATAATTAATGACTTCGTGTTTAAAACTTTATCATACCCGGGATGTCTACTAGACTCTTGTTTGAACAGATTTAAGTGAGTTATTTCTAAGAATTACAGGCCTACAATATAAAACGGCAAATTTCCATGCAAAATAATGATACCGCTTTCAACATCGAAAATCTGACATAATCATACCGCCAGGGAGATTAACATGGTTTCCTATGGTACACGTTCACATAATTTTTTTACTGCAGCAGATTGCGTTTTGCGTGTAATAGACTTCAATGGAGCTGCACCAAAAACGCAAGTGTTGCATTTTTGATGCATTTTTTTTTCTCACTTTAACACACTGTGTATATCTGGTTGCTAAGGAGCAGGCCAGGAAGTTGGCTGCCATGTCCTTAACAACCAATGAGTCATCAACTGTCAGCGGGGTTACATTGGGGAAAAAATGGCGTGGAATCCCCCCACAAATCCATACTAGGACCTTCGGCATTCTACCCCATTCCTTGTGATCACACTATATACAGTGCTTGTATTTGTCTGCATTGATGTAAGAGCATTACTTTATTCAATAAAACCTTATTTAAGGACTTAACGCTTTGTGGCGATTTCGTTCTTCTATGATCCTCCTTCTAATGTGGGGAGCCTAAAACTTTCTGGACGCTGGACCTGTGTTGCTGTGCATCCTGTATGCTGGTTCCTGTGGAGTCCAAGTCTCTTCAGTGTTTTCACTTGTCTGGCTCCTTGCTGCTGGCAGGGGGCCCACATTATTTGGTAATAGTACCCGATTATCCTGGCAGGTGGTGGCTGCACATTGGATGGTGAATTCTTTCCATGGTGATTTCCCTTTCCAAGAGGCATAGCAAATTCTTTCCATGGTGGCTCTTTTCCATAAAGGCAGAATATCTATTTTCCACTGTTCATGAACTATTCTTCACTTGAAGTCACTTTCATACGTTTGGGCACACTTGTGTCTTTCTTGTTCATACATCACGGGACACAGAGCAGCATAGTCATTACTATGTGGGTTATATAGAATTACCTTCAGGTGCTGGCACTGGCAACTTCCAAAACAGGAAGTACCCTCCCCTATATAAGCCCCTCCCATCCGGGAGTACCTCAGTTTTTTGCCAGTGTCTAAGGTGTTGGCCAAGGTTAACATGTATTCATCTGGGCTTGTGTACAGGTTCTCTGGGCCTTAGCAAGCTATTCCGGATCCGACCAAAAAAGCTTCATAGCTAAACGGTCGGTACCCGGGCCTTGCAGAGAAGAGCAGGGTTTTGCCTGTAATGCCTCTCTTAGGAGGGCTGGACCCTGGGATCCAGAGCTCTGGTCATACCCAAAACCAAGAGGCTATCTGTGCAGGGTGCTATACAGGTCCAGGGGAGTGGAATCCTTGGGAACCCGGTCCCTGAAGGTCTAGTACAATGCCTGCCGTGAGAGGTGAAGTTTGGGCTTCTGTGGACCAAACAAAGTCCTGCGGCGGGGAAAAGGTAAGTGGGGGCCCCTCAGGAACTTGGTTCTATTGAGGGGACCCCCAAGCCTAATATGTCTTTCTGCCTGTTACCTAAAGGGTATTCCCGCTAATAGCTGTATATGCCTAAGAAATCCTAGAAATCTTTTTTCATAAGGGAAGTTTTAAAAAAACTGTAAACCTGGAAATGTTTTTCATAAAGGAGGTTTTAAAAAAAAAAAAAAAAAAGACAAAAGTGCGGTACCTGTGTTTGTCCACTAGAGGCCGCTGTGGAACATCTTTTTTCTTGGGACTATTCCTTCCATGGTGAAAGTCCAGGCAGATGAGTGAGCTCTCTATCAGGGAAGCTGCATTCCTCTGTCATGCTGCCAAGTAGTTTCCTTCCATCCCCGAGTCCTGGTGAAACAGGGACCCTGGCTCCTCTCCCTACATGGCGCCAAGAGCGCACACGTGCACGCGCGCGCGCGCACACATGCTTTCCTTTTATAAGGTTTAGCTTCAAAAAAGGGGACGGAGCCTGGCGGATGACGCGCTCTGTGCGCCCAGCGCTTCTGCGCATGTGCGGGCGTCCCAGCAAGATAAAAGGACTCAGTCCACGCTGCTTGCTATGGACACAGAGCATGAAAAGGAGCTGGTAGCATGGTATAGGGGCTTACAGCGGGCGGTTGATACAGGCATCCCCAGAAAGACGCATTAGTAGACACCCACTGATGTACATAGCAGCAAATTGCATTAGACTATTTCAGTAAGGGGTGTATTGCGGCTGGAATACCTCAGCTTTGAACTAAGGAATATGCCGCCTAAAAAACTCCGAGATATACCTCTCAGGAAGTGTAGGGGGTCTCCATCGGGCTCTGAGGATCTGGAGCAGTCATCTGCACCCTCCTCCCCTGAGAAATCAGAGGTTAATACCCATAAGGAACCCCCGGGAGTGCCAGGTACTGCGGCTGTCCTCAGTCCACCTGCTCCTGCATATATAACAGAGGAGGTTTTTTCCTCAACTCTGGAGGGATTGGAGCAGAGATTGGCTGCATTGATCGCTTCTTCTCTACAGGAAAGAAAGCGCGCCAGATCTCCATCACCTCCATTAGAGTGCCTGTTGGCAGAGCAACAGTCCCAGGAAGGGACCGTCCTACCTGAAGGGGATCAGGAGGAGGTTAGCTCTGTTTTTGAGGAATCGACAGTAGATGAACCATTTTCAGCATCACAGACTGAAAGATTGTGGGTCCAGACCCTAACTGACATGGTTCGATCTGCATTTAAAATGCCTCTGGTTGAACCATCAACTACTGCTGTCTCCTCATTGGGGTCGCTAAAAGCTCCCCAGGTTAATTGCTCCTTTCCAATACATCCATTATTGGAAGGACTTATATACCAGGACTGGGAACATCCTGATAAACTATTTGTTCCGCCTAAAAGGTTTCCGGTGATCTATCCCATGGAGGAAAAGTTCACCCAGAGATGGAATGTTACTACGGTGGATGCAGCCATCTCTTCTGTGAACAAATCACTGACATGTCCAGTAGATAATGTTCAAATGTTCAAAGATCCAGTGGATAAAAAATTGGAATCTTTATTAAAATCTGCTTTTTCCACAGCAGGGGCTGTTACACAGCCAGCAGTGGCAGCTATTGGGGTCTGCTAAGCTTTAAAGGGTCAAATGAAAATGGTCCTGAGGGATTTGCCAGACCAGCAGGCCCAGGCTCTGGCTGATCTGCCTAGAGCATTATGCTTTGCGGTTGACGCCATCAAGGATTCTATCCATCAGGCCTCACGCTGTCTTTGGTACATATGCGTAGGCTTCTGTGGCTCAAAAACTGGTCTGCTGAAGCTCCCTGTAAGAAGCTCTTAGTTAGCTTCCCATTTCATGGGAAACGCCTTTTTGGCGAAGACCTGGATAAGTATATCCAGAAGATTTCCAGTGGTAAAAGTACTCTCTTACCGAGTAAAAAGAGGTCTAGGGGTCCATCTTTTAAGAGGACTACCTCTCCTATCCCTGCGACGTCTGCTACTAAGCAGTTCCGACGGCCTCCTCGGTCAAACTCAGGAGGTAAAAATCAGGGACAGCCACAGGGTAATAAAAAGCCCTGGATCCGAAGAGGTACTAAACCAGCCTCCAAGTCAAGCCTATGAAGGGCTGCCCCCACTCAAACGGGTGGGGGGAAGACTTCAGTTGTTCGCAGAGACCTGGCGGGAGACGATCAAAGACAGATGGGTGCTCTCCGCAGTAACTCTGGGATACAAGTTGGAGTTAAAAGAGTCTCCTCCGTCCCATTTTATGTGGTCAGGCATGCCAAGAGACCCTCTGGAAAGAGGGTCTCTCCTATTGGCGTTAGAACAACTATTGCTCCAAGGAGTAATTATGGAGGTTCCTATGGAAGAGTGGGGGTTGGGTTTCTACTCAAACCTTTTCACAGTCCCGAAGCCAAACGGGGACATAAGACCCATATTGGACCTAAAGAGTCTAAACAAATTTCTAAACGTCCGGTCTTTCCGGATGGAGTCGATCCGATCGGTCACCGCTGCCCTACAAGGGGAGGAATGGTTAGCCTCGATCGACATCAAAGATGCTTACTTGCATGTTCCCATCTTTCCAGGTCATCAAAAATTCCTACGCTTTGCAGTAGAAGGGCGCCATTTTCAGTTCAGAGCCTTACCATTCGGTCTGGCCACAGCACCACGAGTGTTCACAAAAATTCTGGCCCCACTGTTGGCCGATCTAAGAACACGGGGTGTAACGATAATGGCATACCTAGACGACCTGTTGTTGATGGACCACTCAGTTGCCAAGCTAGAAGTGGTAATTGTCGATACAATCAAGTATCTAGAATCTCACGGTTGGGTCATCAACCTGGACAAGTCAGCCCTACAGCCAGTGAAAAACCTGGTATATCTAGGGCTACGGCTGGATTCAGACCAGAGGAAGATTTTCTTACCTCTAGACAAGGTATCCTCTTTGAGGGGCTTGGTCCGTCTGCTTTGTGCAAAAAGACAGCCGTCCATACGCCTGTGCATGAGGCTGCTAGGAAAGATGGTAGCATCATTCGAAGCTGTGCCATACGCCCAATTCCACTCAAGGAATTTACAAAGGGCCATATTGTCACCCTGGAACGGAAAAGTTCAGGCTCTAGACTTCCCGATGGCTTTGTCCCCTTCCGTTCGGAAGAGTCTCTGCTGGTGGTTGATCCCCCAGAATCTCCAGAAGGGAAAACCCTTCAGCCCGATATCTTGGAAGGTGGTCACTACAGATGCCAGCCTTATAGGCTGGGGGGCAGTACTGGAGCAATGGTCTCTCCAGGGCAGATGGTCAAATGTAGTAAAAACCCTGCCCATCAATCTCTTAGAGATACGAGCAGCCCGGTACGCCCTAGTAGCCTGGACATCCAGACTCCAAGGGTCCCCTGTCAGAATTCAATCAGACAATGCCACAGCAGTGGCATATATCAATTATCAGGGAGGCACCAGGAGTCGTGCAGCCCAGAGGGAAGTAAGTCACATCCTGGAATGGGCAGAAAAGCATGTCCCATGTATATCAGCTGTCTTCATTCCAGGGGTGGAGAATTGGAAGGCGGACTTTCTGAGTCGCCAACAGTTATGCCCAGGGGAATGGTCCCTTCATCCCGAGGTCTTCCGAGCAATATGTCAGCGGTGGGGAACACCGGATGTAGATCTGCTAGCATCCAGATTCAACGCAAAGGTGGACAGATTTGTCTCCCGGACAAGGGATCCCCTCGCTTGCGGCTCGGATGCTCTGGTGTTCCCTTGGGATCAGTTCAGACTGATATATGCATTCCCTCTGCTACAATTGTTGCCTCGACTCCTTCGCAGAGTCAGGTTGGAGAAGAAGCCGGTGATCCTGGTGGCTCCAGCATGGCCCCGAAGGGCCTGGTACGCGGAGATCATCAAAATGTCTGTGGGGAGTCCTTGGACCCTTCCACGTCGTCCGGACCTGCTTTCGCAAGGACCGATATACCACCTTTCCTTACTAACTCTAAGTTTAACGGCCTGGCTATTGAATCCCACATCCTAAAGAATAGGGATGAGCTTCGAGTTCGAGTCGAACTCATGTTCGACTCGAACATTGCCTGTTCGCCCGTTCGCCGAACAGCGAACAAATTGGGGTGTTCGCGGCAAATTCGAAAAATCTATGGGAGAAATCTAAAGTGCTAATTATAAAGGCTTATATGCAAGTTATTGTCCTAAAAAGTGTTTGGGGACCCGGGTCCTGCCCCAGGGGACATGTATCAATGCAAAAAGAAGTTTTAAAAATGGCCGTTTTTTCGGGAGCAGTGATTTTAATAATGCTTAAAATGAAAAAATAAAAGTGAAATATTCCTTTAAATTTCGTACCTGGGGGGTGTGTATGATATGCATGTAAAGTGGCGCATGTTTCCCGTGCTTAGAACTGTCCCTGCAAAAAGTGTCATTTTTGAAAGAAAAAAATGCATTTAAAACTGACTCGCGGCTATTAATGAATTGTCGGCTCCCGGCAATACATACAAAAGTCATTGATAAAAAAAAAAAAAAAGCGTGGGGGTTCCCCAGAATTCAATTACCAGGCCCTTCAGGTCTGGAATGGATATTAAGGGGAACCCCGCCGCAAATAAAAAAAAAATTGACGTGGGGTTCCCCCAAATATCCATTCCAGGCCCTTCAGATCTGGCATGGATTTTAAGGGGAACTCCACCCCAAATTTAAAAAAAAATGGCGTGGAGTCCCCCTAAAAATCCATACCAGACCCCTTATCCGAGCATGCAACCTGGCCGGCCGCAGGGGAAAAGGGGGGGACGAGAGAGCGGCCCCCCCTCCCTCCTGAACCGTACCAAGCCACATGCCCTCAACATGGGGAGGATGTCCCCATGTTGATGGGGACAAGGGCCTCATCCCCACAACCCTTGCCCGGTGGTTGTGGGGGTCTGCGGGCGGGGGGCTTATCGGAATCTGGAAGACCCCTTTAACAAAGAGGACCCCCAGATCCCGCCCCCCCCCCTATGTGAATTGGTAAGTGGTACATTGTACCCCTACCATTTCACGAAGAAAGCGTAAAAAAATGTTTAAAAAAACACACAAACACCTTGAAAAAGTCCTTTATTTAAAAAAAACATTCCAGCGGTGAAATCCAGTGTCCCGCGGCGATCCCGATGTCCAGCGCTGTCCGTCATTGGTTGTGCCTGAGCGGACCTGATGGGGAACTCCCTCTCAGTATTTTAAATGTATAGACCCGCCCCTTCTAAAGTTCCCCATCAGGTCCGCTCAGCGGACCAGATGCGGAACATGAGAAGGGGCGGGTCTATACATGTATTACCAAAGTGAGAGCAGTTCCCCATCAGGTCCGCCTCCTCGGTATGTCAGACCCGCCTACGTCATTGGCTTGAGCGGGGAACTTCCTTCACTATGTAAATTTAAATTTACATAGTGAAGGAAGTTCCCCGCTCAAGCCAATGACGTAGGCGGGTCTGACATACCGAGGGGGCGGACCTGATGGGGAACTGCTCTCACTTTGGTAATACATGTATAGACCCGCCCCTTCTCATGTTCCGCATCTCGTCCGCTGAGCGGACCTGATGGGGAACTTTAGAAGGGGCGGGTCTATACATTTAAAATACTGAGAGGGAGTTCCCCATCAGGTCCGCTCAGGCACAACCAATGAAGGACAGCGCTGGACATCGGGATCGCCGCGGGACACTGGATTTCACCGCTGGAATGTTTTTTTATTTATTTTTTTAAATAAAGGACTTTTTCAAGGTGTTTGTGTGTTTTTTTAAACATTTTTTTTACGCTTTCTTCGTGAAATGGTAGGGGTACAATGTACCCGTTACCAATTCACATAGGGGGGGGCGGGATCTGGGGGTCCCCTTTGTTAAAGGGGTCTTCCAGATTCCGATAAGCCCCCCGCCCGCAGACCCCCACAACCACCGGGCAAGGGTTGTGGGGATGAGGCCCTTGTCCCCATCAACATGGGGACATCCTCCCCATGTTGAGGGCATGTGGCTTGGTACGGTTCAGGAGGGAGGGGGGGCCGCTCTCTCGTCCCCCCCTTTTCCCCTGCGGCCGGCCAGGTTGCGTGCTCGGATAAGGGGTCTGGTATGGATTTTTAGGGGGACTCCACGCCATTTTTTTTTTAAACTTGGGGTGGAGTTCCCCTTAAAATCCATGCCAGATCTGAAGGGCCTGGTAATTGAATTCTGGGGAACCCCCACGCTTTTTTTTATTTTTTTTTCTCAATGACTTTTGTATGTATTGCCGGGAGCCGACAATTCATTAATAGCCGCGAGTCAGTTTTAAATGCATTTTTTTTCTTTCAAAAATGACATTTTTTGCAGGGACAGTTCTAAGCACGGGAAACATGCGCCACTTTACATGCATATCATACACACCCCCCAGGTACGAAATTTAAAGGAATATTTCACTTTTATTTTTTCATTTTAAACATTATTAAAATCACTGCTCCCGAAAAAACGGCCGTTTTTAAAACTTCTTTTTGCATTGATACATGTCCCCTGGGGCAGGACCCAGGTCCCCAAACACTTTTTAGGACAATAACTTGCATATTAGCCTTTATAATTAACACTTTAGATTTCGAACGTTCGAGTCCATTGTATTTAATAGGGTTCTAAAGTTTACACGAACATTTTGTCTGTTCGCAGGTTCTGGTGCGAACCGAACAGGGGGGTGTTCGGCTCATCCCTGCTAAAGAAGAGAGGTCTCTCTAACTCTGTGGTATCAACTATAATCAATGCCAGGAAGCCTGTATCCAGGCAGATCTACTATAGAGTTTGGAAGGCGTACATCACTTGGTGCGAGGCCAGAAAATGGCATCCACGTAAGTACGTTATAGGCAGAATTCTGGACTTCCTGCAGTGGGCTGTAGACAGGAAGTTTGCCTTAAGTACTATCAAGGGCCAGGTTTCGGCCTTGTCAATACTATTTCAAAGGCCCCTGGCTATGCATTCACTTGTCAAATCCTTTATGCAAGGTGTGACTCATATTATTCCACCGATTAAGGCTCCCATATGCCCATGGGATCTAAATTTGGTTCTGTCGGTTCTGCAGAAGCAGCCATTTGAACCTTTGCGGCACATTTCCTTGGTTCTACTCACCAGGAAATTGATATTTTTAGTAGCCATATGCTCGGCTAGAAGAGTGTCGGAATTAGCCGCCATGTCCTGTAAAGAGCCATATCTGGTTATCCATAAGGACAGGGTAGTATTACGTCCTCACCAAGCCTTTCTTCCTAAGGTGGTATCGAGGTTTCACTTGAACCAGGATGTGGTTCTTCCTTCTTTTTTCCCCAAACCAAGCTCGGTAGAGGAAAAGTTATTGCATTCTTTGGATGTAGTAAGAGCAGTTAAAGCTTATCTAAAAGCCACTGCTCAGATTCGTAGAACGGATTCTTTGTTTGTTCTGCCGGAAGGCCCCAGAAAGGGTCAGGCAGCATCAAAATCTACTTTAGCCAAGTGGATATGACAGGTCATAATACAAGCCTATGGCTTGAGAAGTAGACCGCCTCCGTTCAAAGTTAGGGCGCACTCCACAAGAGCAGTTGGAACTTCATGGGCAGTGCATCACCAGGCCTCCCTGGCGCAAATTTGTAAGGCCGCAACATGGTCTTCAGTACACACGTTTACTAGGTTCTACCAGGTGGACGTTAGAAGTCAGGAGGATGTCGCCTTTGGGCGCAGTGTGTTGCAGGCCGCAAAAGATCCTCATGCCTGATGGCGCCCAGCTTATGTATGGTGTATCCCCCCCCTCATGTGGCATTGCTTTGGGACGTCCCACATAGTAATGACTATGCTGCTCTGTGTCCCGTGATGTATGAACAAGAAAGTAGGATTTTTAAAACAGCTTACCTGTAAAATCCTTTTCTTGGAGTACATCACGGGACACAGAGCTCCCACCCCTCTTTTGGGGACACGTATTGCTTTGCTACAAAACTGAGGTACTCCCGGATGGGAGGGGCTTATATAGGGGAGGGTACTTCCTGTTTTGGAAGTTGCCAGTGCCAGCACCTGAAGGTAATTCTATATAACCCACATAGTAATGACTATGCTGCTCTGTGTCCCGTGATGTACTCCAAGAAAAGGATTTTACAGGTAAGCTGTTTTAAAAATCCTACTTTTTTAGATTCAGTCTGATAGACATTGTGATTTATTATTGCTTTGTATAATTTTTTTATGTCACCATTATTTTACACATAACTAACTAAAATTAATATTCCTTAAAGGGCTAGTCCACCTTAACATGATATTTTACAGGTGCCAGTCATTGGCCATTAATATTGCGTTGCACTGTCACTTTATTTGTTTGCATATTTGCACATATATTCATTTAGCGCTGCACTTTATTCCTCATTCACATTGCACAATTTATCTAAATGTAGTGCTAGCAGCTTTCCAATTTTCATTGGTGGCGCAGTCGTTTTTATAATTTACAGAGTATTTTAATAAACATATGATACCAGGAGCTGACTTATAACGAAGCCTTGGCATAGACAGGTCATTTTCAAAAAAATGAATGGTTTTCCCTATACACAAAAATTAGGTGGATGGATGAATCCCCCCCCCCCCCCCCCGCTGTGCTATAGTGATGAGCCGAACACCCCCGGGTTCGGTTCGCACCAGAACCCGCGAACGGACCGAAAGTTCGTACGAACATTAGAACCCTATTAAATACAATGGATGCGAACGTTCGAATTCTAAAGTGCTAATTATAACAACTATTATGCATGTTATTGTCCTAAAAAGGGTTTGGGAACCCGGGTTCTGCACCAGGGGACATGTATCAATGCAAAAAGAAGTTTTAAAAACGGTAGTTTTTCGGGAGCAGTCATTTTAATGATGCATAAAGTGAAAAAAAAAAAGTCAAATATTCCTTTAAATATCGTACCTGGGGGGTGTCTAAAGTATGCCTGTGAAGTGCCACGTGTTTCCCGTGTTTAGAACTGTCCCTGCACAAAATGACACTTCTAAAGGAAAAAAAAGCCATTTAAAACTGCTTGCGGCTTTAATGTAATGTCTGGTCCCGGTAATATGGATGAAAATCTTTAAGAAAAATGGCATAGCTACCCCATGACCCCCCCCCCCCACCCCAGCCCATTACCAGCCCCTTTGGGTCTTGTATGGATATTAAGGGGAACCCCGCACATAAAATAAAAAAGGCCCTATATACTCTGAACAGCCGTATACAGGCGGTGCATACAAGACAGGGACTGTAGGTTTGTTCTTATGTAGAATGTGTTTGTAATTTTGAACAGGTACATTGTTGAAGTGTAGCTCCAAAAATCTATTTTTAAACTTTTTGGAAAACATAGGTAAGGGTTATCACCCCTGTAACATTTGTTTTGCTGTCTGTGCCCCTGTTCAGAACATTTCACCTCACTTTCCGTCCCAATGACAACTGTTTTTGAAATGTGGTGTTTTTCTTGAAACAAGGATTGCTGATAAAGCATCAGTACAGAGGAGACACCTTTCTCCCATATTTATTCTTACAGGAGAGAATTTTCCTTCCTAGTGGTAGATTTCCTCTCACTTCCTGTTGTCTTCTTGCGTTTGCAAGTAGGAGTCGTTTGTAAGTTGGATGTTTGAAAGTAGGGACCTGCCGTATATACTCTGCAGAAATAGGCCCCTTAGTTGTTGGTGTTGGCACAACACTGTAAGCACTCACAGTTACTCTTGGTTGGTGCTGGAACGCCCTGCTGTCAACTATTATATCAGGAATTTTAATTACATATAATTGTTGAACAGTGGTAGTAAAAATTGGGCCTTTGATGGTGGTGCTGGTGCCACAACACTGTAAGCCCTGACAGTTACTCTTGGTGGGTGCAGCAATGGGCCCTGCTGTGAATTATTAAATCAAGAATTGTAATTGCATGCCCCTGTTGAACAGGGGCTGAAAAATTGGGCCTTTCGTGGTGGTGGTGGTGGTGGTGGTGTTGCCACAACACTGTAAGCCCTCAGAGTTACTCTTGGTGGGTGCAGGAATGGGCCCTGCTGTGAATTATTAGATCAAGAATTGTAATTACATGCCCCTTTTGAACAGGGGCTGAAAAATTGGGCCTTTCGTGGTGGTGGTGGTGGCGTTGCCACAACACTGTAAGCCCTCAGAGTTACTCTTGGTGGGTGCAGCAATGGGCCCTGCTGTGAATTATTATCCAAGCTATCATCATCAATCGTATCATTGAGGACTCGGAGGAGGAGGATAGCCAGTCAACATAACAGCACAGGCACTCAGCATCAGCATCAGTCTTGAAGGGATGTGACATGTTAAAATCAATTAGTCTGTTATATCAGCATCAGGTGTGTGGTAGCTGGTGGTGATCCAAGACTGGTTCATCTTGATGAAAGTCAGTCGATCAACCGAGTCGGTGGACAGGCGCACCCTGTGATCCGTGACAAATCCTCCAGCAGCACTGAATGTGCGTTCCGAAAGAACGCTGGATGCAGGACAGGCCAGTAGCTCAATTGCATACTGTGCAAGCTCTGGCCAGTGATCCATCCTCAAGACCCAGTAAGCCAGAGGATTTTCGGTGGGGAAGGTGTCCAAGTCTGACCTTGCCCCTAGATATTCCTGCACCATGTTTATCAGACGCTGGCGATGGTTGCTGGAACCGATCATACTTTGGGGCTGCGGACTAAAGAATTGTCTGAACGCATCGGTCAGACGGCCACCTTCCCCACCGCTCCTTCTTTGACTGGCCGAAGCCTCAGCAACTCGTTGTCCAGGACCAGGAGTTTGTAACCTCCCAGTCTCTGGGAACGCGTTGCACAGACCTTTCTGCAAGGCCTCCCGGAGTTGTCTCATCCTCTGCTCCCTCTGCGAAGGTAACATAAGGTCCGCAACCTTACCCTTGTACCGTGGATCAAGGAGAGTGGCCAGCCAGTAATGGTCCCTCTCCTTGATCCGAAGAATACGAGGATCCTTCCGCAGACTTTGCAGGATCAGGGAGGCCATGCAGCGTAGGTTTGCTGAGGCATTCGCTCCGGAGTCCTCTGGGTCACTAAGGACGACATGATCCGCAGCCACCTCCTCCCAGCCACGTACAAGTCCACTGGTTTCTTGGGACTGTAAATCATCCCTAAAAGACTGCTGCTGATGATGCTGAGTGCCAGCCTCCACCTCCATGCTGACACAATCCTCCTCCTCCTCCTCCTCCTCTTCCTCTTCCTGTGCGATGGGTGGGACAGAAGGAACACTGTCTGGGTAAAGGGGGCCTTGAGAGGCAAGGAAGTCCTCCTCTTCCTGCCTCTGTTCTGCCTCAAGTGCCCTGTCCATTATTCCACGCAGCGTGTGCTCCAACAGGTGGACAAGAGGTACAGTGTCACTGATGCATGCACTGTCACTGCTCACCATCCTCGTGGCCTCCTCAAATGGTGCCAGGACAGTGCATGCATCCCTGATCATGCCCCACTGGCGTGGAGAAAAAAACCAAGCTCCCCTGACCCTGTCCTGGTGCCGTAGTCGCACAGGTACTCATTGATGGCCCTCTGCTGCGTGTGCAGCCGCTGCAGCATGGCCAACGTTGAGTTCCACCTGGCGGGCATGTCACATATAAGGCGGTTCTTGGGCAGGTTCAACTCCTTTTGCAGCTCAGCCAGGCGAGCACTGGCATTATAAGATCTACGGAAATGCACACAGACTTTCCTGGCCTGCCTCAGGACATCCTGTAAGCCCGGGTACCTGCCCAAGAACCGCTGCACCACCAGGTTAAGGACGTGAGCCACACAGGGCACATGGGTCAGTTGTCCCTGTCGGAGGGCGGAGAGGAGGTTGGTGCCATTGTCGCAAACCACCATTCCTGGCTTAAGCTTGCGTGGCGTCAACTACACTTGTGCACAATGGAAAAATTCGTTCCGTTTCGGTTCGTTTCTTTCCGGTCCTGTTGATTCGTAATCATTCGTAATTTTGCTAGACGGGATTTTTCGTGTTCGGACTCATTCGTATTTTTGCAAGCGACATTTTTCGTTGAATTTTTTGTTGCTTTATAATTCGTACTTTCGGTAGAGTACGTTGTTTTTCGTTGATTCTGGACACAACTCCTACTTTCGTAACTTTTTTTGGGTTCGTACTTTCGGTAGAGTACGTTGTTTTTCGTTGATTCTGGACACAACTCCTACTTTCGTAACTTTTTTTGGGTTCGTTGATTCGTAATTTTCCGTGTCTCTCTCACAACGACGCTGCCTATTATGCCTAATGTGCTTCGAATGGATTTGTACTTTTCTAAATACATTGCGGTTATTTGTAACGATTCGAAATCTCGTATTTTACTTTCGTTTTTTACATGCGGCTATAGCCTCTGCCCCTGTACACCATTTTGAGAGGGTTCAGCACGGTGAGGGAGAAGCAGAGAGCAGAGCAGAGTGTTATTGTGCTTCGAATGGATTCGAAATCTCTTATTTTACTTTCGTTTTTTACATGCGGCTATAACCTCCGCCCCTGTACACCATTTTGAGAGGGAGTTCAGCACGGTGTGGGAGAAGCAGAGAGCAGAGCAGAGTGAGTGTTATTGTGCTTCGTATGGATTCGTACATTCGTAACTTTTTCATAACGAATTATGCCGAAGACATTCGGGCATTTGCTATTTGCGGTATAATTTATTTCGGATTCGGTCTTATTCGTAATTGCTTTGTTCGGAAATTCGAATGCTTCCGAATGTCCGAAAGTTGCTAAATTCGGACGAATTTCAATTCGTTACGAAACGAATTGCACAAGCCTAGCGTCAACCACCTCTCGGCCTGGCCCTGCAGAGCAGACAGGACCTCTGCCCCAGTGTGGCTTCTGTCCCCCAAACACACCAGCGCAAGCACGGCATCTTTTTGCCTGCGTACTTGCGTAGCCCCGTGAACGGCTACGGAGCACCGCTGGTTCATAGGACAAAGCACAGGAAGAGGCCATGGAGGAAGAAGAAGAGGAGGGGGTGGAGGAGAGAGGTGTGTCACAACCAGTAGTAGCATTTTGGAGGCGTGGCGGTGGAACAACCTCCAACACTACTGCACCTTGTCCTGCATCCTTCCCAGCTGCCAAAAGAGTGACCCAATGGGCCGTGAAAGAAAGGTAACGTCCCTGTCCATGCCTGCTGGACCATGAGTCAGCGGTAATATGCACCTTACCGCTGACCGCCCTGTCCAGCGAGGCCAAGACATTGCCTTCCACATGCCGGTAGAGAGCTGGAATAGCCTTCCGTGAGAAAAAGTGGCGTTTGGGAACCTGCCACTGAGGAACCGCACATTGCACAAACTCACGGAAGGGGGCCGAGTCTACCAACTGAAAAGGCAGCAGTTGAAGCGCTAGCAATTTAGCCAAGCTAGCATTCAACCACTGGGCATGTGGATGGCTGGGAGTGAACTTCTTTCGACGGTCCAGCAGCTGGGGCAGGGAAATTTGCCTGCTAGAATCGGACGTCGGTGTACTGCTAGCAGAGTGGCCGCAAGTACTTGGCTGTGACACACCTAATTCTACACCTTCATTCCTCTCAGTGCATGTTTCAGAAAGGACTGAAGTTATAGTGGGGTTGGAGATCCCAGCTGATGCGGTGCAAGGAGAGGTCCGCTTTGTTCTTTGGTGTGGGTCTTTGAGGTAGGCTTGCCAACGAGCTGCATGGCAGGTCAACATATGTCTGGTCAGGCATGTGGTACCCAAGCGGCTGATGTTTTGGCCACGCGATATACGCTTGAGACATATGTTGCAAACAGCAGCTGTGCGATCTGATGCACTAGCCTCAAAAAAGGCCCACACCAAGGAACTTTTTGAATGACGGGCAGAGGCTGCGCCCTGCACAGGCGGAGCTCTGCGGTGTGATTCCGTCGGTGTACTGCCCTTACGCTGGCCACCAAAGGGCATCCTGCCTCGTTGGAGATGTGCCTCCTCCTCATCCTCCTCCTCCTCCTCTCTCCTATTAGGCACCCACGTGGAGTCAGTGACCTCATCATCCCCTCCCTCCTCATCACTGGAGCCAATCTGGCAGTATGCTGCAGCTGCTGGAACATGACTGCCAGATTGGTGTCCTTCTTGAGCATCCCCTCTGTCTGCTCTCACGCTACTGCCTTCCTGTAGCTGGGTTTCATCATCAGACCCTTCGAAACGCTGGGCATCCTCCTGGAGCATGTACCCAACACTGTGCTCAAACAGTTCGGGGGACTCCTCAGGAGGAGGACATGGTGGGTCTAGGGAAGGAGTGACTGATGATGAGTCTGACATTGATACCAGGGAAGAGGACGCTTTGGCAGCTGCTTTGCCAGTACCCTGAGCCTGGGTGAGAGAGGATGAGGAGGAGGAGGAGGGCTTGGTCATCCACTCTACCAAGTCTTCGGCATGATGTGGCTCAACATGTCCAGCTGCCGAAAAGAAGGACAAGCGTGTCCCATGGCCATGTGCTGATGACAATGCACCGCGTCCACGACCAGCACTGTTGCCCCCAGACACAGAGCCTGCTTGCCCTCTTTTATTGCCTCCTGACTGTCTGCCTCTCCTTGTTTGCCTTCCAGACATTCTAATAGATGGCCTGCAGGGAGATGGGAAAAAAGCAATAAGGGCTACCTTCAGGTGTCCTTCTCTGTCCCTTTACTTAAGGATTTCTAAATATGGTTGAGGATTATTGCTTTTGCACAGAATAGCACAACGACAATTTCCCTGACTGTCCAAAAAACAAGGATTTCAAAGATGGTTGATGAGGAATGCTTTAGCACACTATAGCACAAGGAGAATTCCCCTCACTTTCCTTCTTTGTCCCTAGAAACAAGGACTGGCACAGTGAAAGAAACTGACACTCTCCCTACCTAGAGTTTTCTGTCCCTAGAAAAAATGTTTTTTTAAAGCACACTATAGCACAAGGAGAATTCCCCTCACTTTCCTTCTTTGTCCCTAGAAACAAGGACTGGCACAGTGAAAGAAACTGACACTCTCCCTACCTAGAGTTTTCTGTCCCTAGAAAAAATGTTTTTTTAAAGCACACTATAGCACAAGGAGAATTCCCCTCACTTTCCTTCTTTGTCCCTAGAAACAAGGACTGGCACAGTGAAAGAAACTGACACTCTCCCTACCTAGAGTTTTCTGTCCCTAGAAAAAATGTTTTTTTAAAGCACACTATAGCACAAGGAGAATTCCCCTCACTTTCCTTCTTTGTCCCTAGAAACAAGGACTGGCACAGTGAAAGAAACTGACACTCTCCCTACCTAGAGTTTTCTGTCCCTAGAAAAAATGTTTTTTTAAAGCACACTATAGCACAAGGAGAATTCCCCTCACTTTCCTTCTTTGTCCCTAGAAACAAGGACTGGCACAGTGAAAGAAACTGACACTCTCCCTACCTAGAGTTTTCTGTCCCTAGAAAAAATGTTTTTTTAAAGCACACTATAGCACAAGGAGAATTCCCCTCACTTTCCTTCTTTGTCCCTAGAAACAAGGACTGGCACAGTGAAAGAAACTGACACTCTCCCTACCTAGAGTTTTCTGTCCCTAGAAAAAATGTTTTTTTAAAGCACACTATAGCACAAGGAGAATTCCCCTCACTTTCCTTCTTTGTCCCTAGAAACAAGGACTGGCACAGTGAAAGAAACTGACACTCTCCCTACCTAGAGTTTTCTGTCCCTAGAAAAAAATGTTTTTTTAAAGCACACTATAGCACAAGGAGAATTCCCCTCACTTTCCTTCTTTGTCCCTAGAAACAAGGACTGGCACAGTGAAAGAAACTGACACTCTCCCTACCTAGAGTTTTCTGTCCCTAGAAAAAATGTTTTTTTAAAGCACACTATAGCACAAGGAGAATTCCCCTCACTTTCCTTCTTTGTCCCTAGAAACAAGGACTGGCACAGTGAAAGAAACTGACACTCTCCCTACCTAGAGTTTTCTGTCCCTAGAAAAAATGTTTTTTTAAAGCACACTATAGCACAAGGAGAATTCCCCTCACTTTCCTTCTTTGTCCCTAGAAACAAGGACTGGCACAGTGAAAGAAACTGACACTCTCCCTACCTAGAGTTTTCTGTCCCTAGAAAAAATGTTTTTTTAAAGCACACTATAGCACAAGGAGAATTCCCCTCAGTTTCCTTCTTTGTCCCTAAAAACAAGGACTGGCACAGTGAAAGAAACTGACACTCTCCCTACCTAGAGTTTTCTGTCCCTAGAAAAAATGTTTTTTTAAAGCACACTATAGCACAAGGAGAATTCCCCTCACTTTCCTTCTTTGTCCCTAGAAACAAGGACTGGCACAGTGAAAGAAACTGACACTCTCCCTACCTAGAGTTTTCTGTCCCTAGAAAAAATGTTTTTTTAAAGCACACTATAGCACAAGGAGAATTCCCCTCACTTTCCTTCTTTGTCCCTAGAAACAAGGACTGGCACAGTGAAAGAAACTGACACTCTCCCTACCTAGAGTTTTCTGTCCCTAGAAAAAATGTTTTTTTAAAGCACACTATAGCACAAGGAGAATTCCCCTCACTTTCCTTCTTTGTCCCTAGAAACAAGGACTGGCACAGTGAAAGAAACTGACACTCTCCCTACCTAGAGTTTTCTGTCCCTAGAAAAAATGTTTTTTTAAAGCACACTATAGCACAAGGAGAATTCCCCTCACTTTCCTTCTTTGTCCCTAGAAACAAGGACTGGCACAGTGAAAGAAACTGACACTCTCCCTACCTAGAGTTTTCTGTCCCTAGAAAAAATGTTTTTTTAAAGCACACTATAGCACAAGGAGAATTCCCCTCACTTTCCTTCTTTGTCCCTAGAAACAAGGACTGGCACAGTGAAAGAAACTGACACTCTCCCTACCTAGAGTTTTCTGTCCCTAGAAAAAATGTTTTTTTAAAGCACACTATAGCACAAGGAGAATTCCCCTCACTTTCCTTCTTTGTCCCTAGAAACAAGGACTGGCACAGTGAAAGAAACTGACACTCTCCCTACCTAGAGTTTTCTGTCCCTAGAAAAAATGTTTTTTTAAAGCACACTATAGCACAAGGAGAATTCCCCTCACTTTCCTTCTTTGTCCCTAGAAACAAGGACTGGCACAGTGAAAGAAACTGACACTCTCCCTACCTAGAGTTTTCTGTCCCTAGAAAAAATGTTTTTTTAAAGCACACTATAGCACAAGGAGAATTCCCCTCACTTTCTTTCTTTGTCCCTAGAAACAAGGACTGGCACAGTGAAAGAAACTGACACTCTCCCTACCTAGAGTTTTCTGTCCCTAGAAAAAATGTTTTTTTAAAGCACACTATAGCACAAGGAGAATTCCCCTCACTTTCCTTCTTTGTCCCTAGAAACAAGGACTGGCACAGTGAAAGAAACTGACACTCTCCCTACCTAGAGTTTTCTGTCCCTAGAAAAAATGTTTTTTTAAAGCACACTATAGCACAAGGAGAATTCCCCTCACTTTCTTTCTTTGTCCCTAGAAACAAGGACTGGCACAGTGAAAGAAACTGACACTCTCCCTACCTAGAGTTTTCTGTCCCTAGAAAAAATGTTTTTTTAAAGCACACTATAGCACAAGGAGAATTCCCCTCACTTTCCTTCTTTGTCCCTAGAAACAAGGACTGGCACAGTGAAAGAAACTGACACTCTCCCTACCTAGAGTTTTCTGTCCCTAGAAAAATCGTTTTTTTAAAGCACACTATAGCACAAGGAGAATTCCCCTCACTTTCCTTCTTTGTCCCTAGAAACAAGGACTGGCACAGTGAAAGAAACTGACACTCTCCCTACCTAGAGTTTTCTGTCCCTAGAAAAAAATGTTTTTTTAAAGCACACTATAGCACAAGGAGAATTCCCCTCACTTTCCTTCTTTGTCCCTAGAAACAAGGACTGGCACAGTGAAAGAAACTGACACTCTCCCTACCTAGAGTTTTCTGTCCCTAGAAAAAATGTTTTTTTAAAGCACACTATAGCGCAAGGAGAATTCCCCTCACTTTCCTTCTTTGTCCCTAGAAACAAGGACTGGCACAGTGAAAGAAACTGACACTCTCCCTACCTAGAGTTTTCTGTCCCTAGAAAAAATGTTTTTTTAAAGCACACTATAGCACAAGGAGAATTCCCCTCACTTTCCTTCTTTGTCCCTAGAAACAAGGACTGGCACAGTGAAAGAAACTGACACTCTCCCTACCTAGAGTTTTCTGTCCCTAGAAAAAATGTTTTTTTAAAGCACACTATAGCACAAGGAGAATTCCCCTCACTTTCCTTCTTTGTCCCTAGAAACAAGGACTGGCACAGTGAAAGAAACTGACACTCTCCCTACCTAGAGTTTTCTGTCCCTAGAAAAAATGTTTTTTTAAAGCACACTATAGCACAAGGAGAATTCCCCTCACTTTCCTTCTTTGTCCCTAGAAACAAGGACTGGCACAGTGAAAGAAACTGACACTCTCCCTACCTAGAGTTTTCTGTCCCTAGAAAAAATGTTTTTTTAAAGCACACTATAGCACAAGGAGAATTCCCCTCACTTTCCTTCTTTGTCCCTAGAAACAAGGACTGGCACAGTGAAAGAAACTGACACTCTCCCTACCTAGAGTTTTCTGTCCCTAGAAAAAATGTTTTTTTAAAGCACACTATAGCACAAGGAGAATTCCCCTCACTTTCTTTCTTTGTCCCTAGAAACAAGGACTGGCACAGTGAAAGAAACTGACACTCTCCCTACCTAGAGTTTTCTGTCCCTAGAAAAAATGTTTTTTTAAAGCACACTATAGCACAAGGAGAATTCCCCTCACTTTCCTTCTTTGTCCCTAGAAACAAGGACTCGCACAGTAAAACACACTGACACTCTCCCTACCTATCCTTCTCTTTCCCTAAACTAAAGGAATCCAGGTTAAGCAAGAAAGAAATAAATGTCACTGTCCCTGCCTATGCTTGTCTTTCCCTGCTCCGGAACACACTACACTAGGCCGCCGTGCTGGCGGCCTTTTATAGTGTGGGGCGTGTACTAAACACCCTCAGCAATAATTGGCCACAGGCATCCTGCCTGTGGCCAATCATTGCTCTCCTCGCTGCCGGCGCTGTGATTGGCCAAGCATGCGGGGTCACAGTGCCTGGATGACACTGCGATGGCGTAGTGCATTGTGGGCCGTTCGCGTCACTCGAATTTGGCGCGAACGGCCCAAATCGTTCGATCTTCGTCGAACGATCGAACAGCCGATGTTCGAGTCGAACGTATGTTCGACTCGAACACGAAGCTCATCCCTACTGTGCTATTGTATTCTGACAACAGAGACTCCTCTGCTTTCAGAATACACTGATCAGTACTGGAGGCCATTTGCTGCCCGAGAAAATTCCAATTTGGCAGAAGTCCATCACTAGATTGACTTCTATTGAATGGGAACAGCCATAGATGGATTGAAATTTGGCTGGTTCGGTAGGGAACGGGTGAATTTTGATCCAGCTATGTCTGTTACCGCTAAAAAGAATATCAATTCATCTATGGCCAGCCTAATCACGTTAAGGTGGACTAGCCCTTTAAGCAATATTACTTTGCGTTAGCAAAAAATAAACCCCAAAGCATCCGCCAAACAGCAAAATTCCAGCATAATTATCTATATGGATGGTAAACAATGGGTGCTGCCTATAAAAACCAAACAGAGGATCGTTTTTATTCTGCATTCGGTACTAAAAATGAAATCTGGAAGATGATTGGATGGTATAGGCAGTTTTTCAATTTTTCCTTATAAGGTTAGCTAATAGTTCATTAATAAAAAAAAAGCACACTGTGCAACGTGTGATCATTTATAGCTACCAGATTTGCTATTGCCTGTGTGTTTGCTGTGTATTCAGCACAGAGGAAGTTGAATTCTGACTGGTTACTATGGATTACTGTCTAGAGCTCTTTGTCTTCTTAAATAAGCCCATTAGACTTACGTCTAAATTTACAATCTTAACGTGCTCCGGTACACCCGGGTTTCCGTCCACCATCTCCTGCACTCCCATCCTTAATTAAAAACTGCTTGTAAATTAAAGTCTAAATCACGTCTGCATATTATCTGCTGATGAAATGAGATCTTATGCCCTCTTTTAACTCATCAACCTTCATTAGCATTTAGCAAGCCCACATTTACCCTGGCACATCAGTAAACACTTAGTAAAGTGATAATTCCTTACGAGTGATTTTTATGAACTTTAAATATGGCGTTAAGGAGATGGGAATGCGATGCCCTAGGACTCATGCTGGTCTGCAAGAAATTTGTAGATACCGTAGTCTGTTTGTTTAAAGAAATTGTACATTTTCCTGCATTTACAGAGCTTATGCATTAAAGCTGTTGCTTGAACAAGAAGTGAGAGTAAAGGCCTCGTACACACGGTCAGACTTTTTGCCAACAAACTTTAAAATGAGCAAGTTTTCCAAAAAATCAGACCGTGTGTGTTCTCCATCGGACAAACTTTTTTGGTTTTCATTGGACAAAAGTTCGCTCTGCAAATGGACAAACTTTTCGGCAACAAAAGTCCGATGGTGCAAAGTCCGACCGTGTGTACAGAAATCCATCGAATTTTTGTCCGAAGTACAAATACGCATGCCCAGAACCAATGTCAAAATCAACCAACAATAGCAGAAGTTGACCAAAGGGTGGCGGTAAAAAGCAGAAAAGAGCAGAAAAACCACGTCATGTTGGGAAAGTTTTGGGAAAGTTTGCAGAAAAGTCCTGCCGTGTGTATGCTATGGGTGTGCCCGGCCAACTCCCTTCGGACAAAAATCCACAGAAAAGTTTGTTTGAAGTCCGACCGTGTGTACAAGGCAGGGTTGCCAACTTTCAGAAATTCTATGAACAGTTTGTAAAATCCATACTTTTTGCATCTGTCCTTGAATGTCCATTACAGACATGTAGGCTGCATGTCCGTAACTGACATTCATAGACGAATGCAACAATTATGGATTTTACAAACTGTTTGTAAATTTACTGAAAGTTGGCAACCCTGGTATGAGGCTTTAGGGTGCATTCACACCTGCGAAATAATTGTGGGAGGCAGCCCCATTGAAACAACTCGTGGTTCAGGCGGCCCGCAGCTAATTGTGGCCACTCGCATGTAAGTGCTCATGCAGAGCCCTGCCCTGGACGCAGACTGTGTGGTGTGTGGTGACTGGCATTTTTCTGTACTGGATAAACACCAGTCAAGGCAATGGCACATATAAAACAATTATTTTCTTTGTGCCCCATTCACACAACACTGGTGTGATGTGTGGTGCAGTGTGGAAAAATGCAGGCATGTGGCTGCGCACTGGTAAGCACTGCAATAAAATAAATCTGTTCGTATCGATCTATGCATTTTATAAACATGCTAAAGCCTATCTCCATCGATTAAAAAAAATATATATACCCTAACAGTGCCCACCTCCTACACACTGCTCATTGTGCCTAGGGGTGTCGGAAAAGAAGAGACAAACCTACCTTATTTCCCATTCCAACAGGCTTCCCCAAGTGGTTGCATGCTTCCCCCCACCACATGCAGTGCAGGGTTAACCACTTGCCGACCGGCTAACGCTGATATACGTCGGCAGAAAGGCACGGCTGCGCAAAGCAACGTACCTGTGACGTGCTCCGTGACCAGCCCCGCGGGACCCGTGGACTCGATGTCCACCGGTGTCCCGTGATCGTGCAGAACAGGGAGATGCCTATATAAAAAACAAGGCATCCCTGTCATCGGGAAAAGTGATCACTGTCGTGTCACTTGTAGCCCAGCCCCCCCACAGTTAGAATCACTCCCTAGGACACACTTAACCCATTCATCGCCCCCTAGTGTTTAACCCCTTTCCTGCCATTGTCATTTACACAGTAATCAGTGCATTTTTATAGCACTGATCGCTGTATAAGTGACAATGGTCACAAAATAGTGTCAAAAGTGTCCGATGTGTCTGCCATAATGATGCAGTCACAATAAAAATCGCAGATCGCCGCCATTACTAATAAAAAAATAAATAATAAAAATGCCATAAAACTATCCCCTATTTTGTAGACGCAATAAATTTTGCGCAAACCAATCAATATACGCTTATTGCAATTTTTTTTACCAAAAATATGTAGAAGAATACATATCGGCCTAAACTGAGAAAGAAATTATTATTTTTTATATATTTTTTGGGGATATTTATTATCGCAAAAAGTAAAAAATATTGCTTTTTTTCAAATTTGTTTATGGCGCAAAAAATAAAAAATTGCAGAGGTGATCAAATACCACCAAAATAAAGCTCCATTTGTGGGGGAAAAAGAACGTCAGTTTTGTTTGAGTGCAACGTTGCACAACCGCGCAATTGTCAGTTAAAGCGACGCAATGCCGAATTGCAAAAAGTGCTCTGGTCAGGAAGGGGGTAAATTCTCCTGGGGCTGAAGTGGTTAATAACCCTGCTTTGTACTTGATGATGTTGAGGGACCGCCCATAAACCAGAGCTTCAGGGAGCAGAGGGCAGCATTGGAGTGGGGGGTTAGAATTAGTGTCAATGCCTGTTTATTCACCCCTAGACATAACAAGCATTTAGCATTTGCAGTGGGGGCCACTGCAAGGGTACCCTTTTTTTTTTTAACTCCTAGACTTGAGATTTAAAACATAATTCCTACACAGATAATAACACCCTCATCTTCACCATTTGTTCCCCTAGAAAAAAATCTCATCTCGAGTCTGCTGTGAAACAATTAGATTGAGTTCACGCTGCTGTTTAATTAACTGGATTAGAATGAATCTGTCACTGAAGTATTCTAGTATTCTACTGCAAGAGCATGAAGTAGGTGAAGATATTGTAATCCTCTCTCCACCTAGAGATCACATAGCCCTTGTGGCTATCAAAAAAAGTTAAAGCATGACAATTAAATACTTACATTTCTAAAGGCTGTAGCACAAATATATCATGTAACATTAAATAGACACTGTACTGTGCAAAAGTTTTAGGAATGCTGTAAAGTAAGAATGCTTTCAGAATATATATTTTAATTGATTATTTTTATCTATGCAAAGTGAGCGAACAGAAGAAAACTCTAAATTAAATCAATATTAGATGTGACTACCCCTTGGCTTCAAACCAGCACCAGGGATGAGCCGAACACCCCCCTGTTCGGTTCGCACCAGAACCTGCGAACAGACAAAATGTTCGTGTAAACTTTAGAACCCTATTAAATACAATGGACTCGAACGTTCGAAATCTAAAGTGTTAATTATAAAGGCTAATATGCAAGTTATTGTCCTAAAAAGTGTTTGGGGACCTGGGTCCTGCCCCAGGGGACATGTATCAATGCAAAAAAAAGTTTTAAAAACGGCCGTTTTTTCGGGAGCAGTGATTTTAATAATGCTTAAAATGAAAAAATAAAAGTGAAATATTCCTTTAAATTTCGTACCTGGGGGGTGTGTATGATATGCATGTGAAGTGGCGCATGTTTCCCGTGCTTAGAACTGTCCCTGCAAAAAATGTCATTTTTGAAAGCAAAAAAGTCATTTAAAACTGACTCGCGGCTATTAATGAATTGTCGGCTCCCGGCAATACATACAAAAGTCATTGATAAAAAAAAAAAAAAAAGCGTGGGGGTTCCCCAGAATTCAATTACCAGGCCCTTCAGGTCTGAAATGGATATTAAGGGGAACCCTGCCGCAAATTTAAAAAAAAATTGACGTGGGGTTCCCCCAAATATCCATTCCAGGCCCTTCAGATCTGGCATGGATTTTAAGGGGAACTCCACACCAAATTTAAAAAAAAATGGCGTGGAGTCCCCCTAAAAATCCATACCAGACCCCTTATCCGAGCACGCAACCTGGCCGGCCGCAGGGGAAAAGGGGGGGACGAGAGAGCGGCCCCCCCTCCCTCCTGAACCGTACCAGGCCACATGCCCTCAACATGGGGAGGATGTCCCCATGTTGATGGGGACAAGGGCCTCATCCCCACAACCCTTGCCCGGTGGTTGTGGGGGTCTGCGGGCGGGGGGCTTATCGGATACTGGAAGACCCCTTTAACAAAGGGGACCCCCAGATCCCGGCCCCCCCTCTATGTGAATTGGTAAGGGGTACATTGTACCCCTACCATTTCACAAAGAAAGCGTAAAAAAATGTTTAAAAAAAACACACAAACACCTTGAAAAAGTCCTTTATTTAAAAAAAAAAAAAAAAAAAACATTCCAGCGGTGAAATCCAGTGTCCCGCGGCGATCCCGATGTCCAGCGCTGTCCTTCATTGGTTGTGCCTGAGCGGACCTGATGGGGAACTCAGTATTTTAAATGTATAGACCCGCCCCTTCTAAAGTTCCCCATCAGGTCCGCTCAGCTGACCAGATGCAGGACATGAGAAGGGGCGGGTCTATACATGTATTACCAAAGTGAGAGCAGTTCCCCATCAGGTCCGCCCCCTCGGTATGTCGGACCCGCCTACGTCATTGGCTTGAGCGGGGAACTTCCTTCACTATGTAAATTTAAATTACACAGTGAAGGAAGTTCCCCGCTCAAGCCAATGACGTAGGCGGGTCCGACATACCGAGGGGGCGGACCTGATGGGGAACTGCTCTCACTTTGGTAATACATGTATAGACCCGCCCCTTCTCATGTTCCGCATCTGGTCCACTGAGCGGACCTGATGGGGAACTTTAGAAGGGGCGGGTCTATACATTTAAAATACTGAGAGGGAGTTCCCCATCAGGTCCGCTCAGGCACAACCAATGAAGGACAGCGCTGGACATCGGGATTGCCGCGGGACACTGGATTTCACCGCTGGAATGTTTTTTAATTTTTTTTTAAATAAAGGACTTTTGCAAGGTGTTTGTGTGTTTTTTTAAACATTTTTTTACGCTTTCTTCGTGAAATGGTAGGGGTACAATGTACCCCTTACCAATTCACATAGGGGGGGCCGGGATCTGGGGGTCCCCTTTGTTAAAGGGGTCTTCCAGATTCCGATAAGCCCCCCGCCCGCAGACCCCCACAACCACCGGGCAAGGGTTGTGGGGATGAGGCCCTTGTCCCCATCAACATGGGGACATCCTCCCCATGTTGAGGGCATATGGCCTGGTACGGTTCAGGAGGGAGGGGGGGCCGCTCTCTCGTCCCCCCTTTTCCCCTGCGGCCGGCCAGGTTGCGTGCTCGGATAAGGGGTCTGGTATGGATTTTTAGGGGGACTCCACGCCATTTTTTTTTAATTTGGGGTGGAGTTCCCCTTAAAATCCATGCCAGATCTGAAGGGCCTGGAATGGATATTTGGGGGAACCCCACGTCAATTTTTTTTTAAATTTGCGGCGGGGTTCCCCTTAATATCCATTCCAGACCTGAAGGGCCTGCTAATTGAATTCTGGGGAACCCCCACGCTTTTTTTTTTTTTATCAATGACTTTTGTATGTATTGCCGGGAGCCGACAATTCATTAATAGCCGCGAGTCAGTTTTAAATGACTTTTTTTCTTTCAAAAATGACATTTTTTGCAGGGACAGTTCTAAGCACGGGAAACATGCGCCACTTCACATGCATATCATACACACCCCCCAGGTACGAAATTTAAAGGAATATTTCACTTTTATTTTTTCATTTTAAGCATTATTAAAATCACTGCTCCCGAAAAAACGGCCGTTTTTAAAACTTCTTTTTGCATTGATACATGTCCCCTGGGGCAGGACCCAGGTCCCCAAACACTTTCTAGGACAATAACTTGCATATAAGCCTTTATAATTAGCACTTTAGATTTCTCCCATAGATTTTTCGAATTTGCCGCGAACACCCCAATTTGTTCGCTGTTCGGCGAATGGGCGAACAGGCAATGTTCGAGTCGAACATGAGTTCGACTCGAACTCGAAGCTCATCCCTAACCAGCACCAATTCTTCCAGGTAAAAGGTTGGTCACATCAATTTGGTTTACTTACTTTCCATTATGTTCTTTGATAAAAAATAAACTATTAAACTTCTATTTCTGAAAGCATGTATTTATTAATTTACAGCATTTATTCACACCTGCCTAAAACCTTTGCACAGCAATGTGTATACAGGGAGTCCCCGGGTTACGAACAAGATAGGGACTGTAGGTTTGTTCTTAAGTCGAATTTGTTTGTAAGTCGGGACAGTACCTTTTTTAAGTGTTCCACATAGGCAGATGACATGAGCTCATGCTGGGACACAGGGATAGAATGTACTGTACATTCTATCCCTGTGTTTCAGCATGAGCTCATGTCATCTGCCTATGTGGAGCTCTCATTCAATCATGTGTGGTACAATTACAGTACTGTACAGGGCATATACTGTAGTAGTGGACACAGAACAGTACAGTATGTCTCACCAGCTTTCAGGGCCCTTCTGATGCAGTCCTGTACTGTATGTGGGGCATGGAGAACATCTGCAGTCCAGTGAGGGTGGTTGGCTGGGAGTACCAGTCAGGGAAGGCCCAGAACTCTGCAAGACAGGCAGAAGGATGTAAAGATGCTGGGCTCCAGGACACCTCAACCAGCCCACACAGGCAGTCTTCGCTGGGCAGCCCACCAGATCACAGCAGGGAGATGGATGGCTGGTGAGGCAGGTGAGAGCAGCAGTGTCAGCACATCCGAGTCCAGGCCAGGCCGGCCGCGGTGCACCTCCGCGGGGCAGCAGCGCAGGAAAGACCTGGGATCTGCAGGCTTCACTAGGCCGCACTAGGCCAGACCAGGCCGCGGCTGCAATACAGGCACAGGACACAGCAGGGTATGGAGAGGAACAGGTAGGCATGTAATTAGGTTGTTTTTAAGTGTTTATGTGCACGGATGGCTGAGGATGGAGTGCAGGACCCCGTTTCTAAGTAGGAGTCGTTCGCAACTCGGATGTTCATAACTCTGGACCCCCTGTATATATCCCCCCCACCCCAAATTTACATATATACTGTATATATATTCAAATGGGGAACTGAGGAACAGAGATTGCATCAACCAGTCTGGAGAGTTCAGTAGCAGAACGTTTTTTACTCCAAGGACTTTCTTATACAGCAATTGAACCTTGGGAGGGAATGCCCAAAACCATACCTCCCAACTTTCAAAAGTCCCACCGCGGGACATTCACAGATCTCCCCTGCTAATCAAAGTTGTCCTCATTTTATCTGGAATAGAGTATATATATATATATACACACACACATATACATAAGTGTAATTTTCAGGTGAAGATTTCAGGCAGTGTGCTTGCATACTGTGATCTTTTGACCTCATTTTCTCCACATTCCAAATATAAAAAGCAATCTATGTACTTCAGCAATAGTACATACATACACATAGGGCAGTTGCCTCCAAACTATGGCCCGGGAACCAGATGTGGTCATTTGCTTGCTTTTATTCGGCCCTTAGGGCATTATTCCCCCACCATCAACAACAGTGGGGAAGTGGGGACTAGTTCCTCCCACTGACATCAATGATGGGACACTATATCTTCCACTGACACCAACGATAGGACACTTATCTTCCTATTGACACACCAATGATGGGGCACTATATCTTCCACTGACACCAATGATGGGACATTATAACTCCCACTGACACCAACGATAGGACACTTATCTTCCTATTGACACACCAATGATGGGGCACTATATCTTCCACTGACACCAATGATGGTACATTATAACTCCCACTGACACCAACGATAGGACACTTATCTTCCTATTGACTCACCAATGATGGGGCACTATATCTTCCACTGACACCAATGATGGGACATTATAACTCCCACTGACACCAACGATAGGACACTTATCTTCCTATTGACACACCAATGATGGGGCACTATATCTTCCACTGACACCAATGATGGGACATTATAACTCCCACTGACACCAACGATAGGACACTTATCTTCCTATTGACACACCAATGATGGGGCACTATATCTTCCACTGACACCAATGATGGTACATTATAACTCCCACTGACACCAACGATAGGACACTTATCTTCCTATTGACTCACCAATGATGGGGCACTATATCTTCCACTGACACCAATGATGGGACATTATAACTCCCACTGATACCAACGATAGGACACTTATCTTCCTATTGACACACCAATGATGGGGCACTATATCTTCCACTGACACCAATGATGGGACACTATAACTCCCACTGACACCAACAATAGGACACTTATCTTCCTATTGACACACCAATGATGGGGCACTATATCTTCCACTGATACCAAGGATGGGCCATTATTTCTCTCACTGACACCAATGATGGGGCATTGTTTACTCCCACTGACACCTAGACATTTTCTTCTGCCACTGGCCCCAGTCCGCCCCCCCTCCCCCCTAAAGTTTGAAGGACAGTAAACTGGCCCTTTGTTTATAAAGTTTGAAGACCCATAGGGCAACCATATTGGCAATCTCACCCCTTTCTCAAGCCCACAGGTTGGGCACCTAAAATAGTTGCCCAGCACATTCTTATATACCGTTGCTAAAATAAATAGACAGAAAGTTTTACTGAAAGTGACCCGTGGAATTTTAAATGATTACAGTTTAATTAACAGAAGAGACCAGATTGTTATACTTTTCGTAACACCTTTTGGCTTACCCAATTATTATTTATTTCTTCACTAAGTGATGGAAATAAGATGCTTTGTGGGAAAACAACTTAGTTGTGAATTCATTAATACCTACTGTATTTTTGGCAACATAAATATACAATAAAATGAACCTACAATCAGAATTAATGTGCCAAGTGCAACTTTTACCAATCTGAATACAGAAAATTTAAATCTGGTTGGTATTTGTTGCTGCACTTTGCACATTTTAATTGCCATGTCAATGTTCAGTATAAATCCTGTGTATTTATAGTATGTTAAGTATGTGTGTAATACTGTATCTATATTCTTCTATGTGCTAAAATCTGTATGAAGTACAGAACCCAGCATAGATGTCACCTGCATTAATGGAGATGTTTACATGCTCACATGGGTAATGCCTGTACATTTGCTTGCTATTCTTTGAAATTAATTAAGATGGTTCCATTAGCTGAGCATCAAAGACAAGGTAATGTTTAAATTCCCAGTTATTTACACCTCGTCAGATAGGTGGAAATTAATTTCTGCATAGAACAGCATATGTATAAAAATGTGTTACCATTCAGTTTTAATAGCATATCTGCCAATGTTTTGTGCCTGTACTCGCAGCTTCCTAATATCCAAATCAGAGAGCCCCGAGTCTTGATCCAAACCAGATTATGGCTCTTTCCACCCCATTTTTTTTTAATCTCTCACCCTTTCTATACCCATTCTTACTTGTCATTGTTTCTTCTTTGACTGTCTTTGTTAAAATTGTGAATGTTACAGATATTTTCTTGAAGATATTGCTACATCCGTGCTCAATATACCTTGTAAAGTTTTTGTAAAAGTTAAAGAATGTATATAGAAAAGTGAGCCTGGACTTCCTAACAACAAAACTGATATTAGTAGGCATTATCCAGTGTATTCAGAGCATGCTAAAAAGCTTCAAAAGGCCCTCCTTTGCCCATCTCTTTATTTATTTATTTGTTACTCATACACGAGGTCCCCGGGTTACGAACCCGTTAGGGACTTTCCTCCTGTTTGTATATCGGAAATGTTCGTAAGTCGGCCGCGCATGCGCAGACCGGCAATTACGGACATTTCCGATGTTTTACGATGTTCCGTCGAATGCCGTTCTGCGCATGCGCGGCCAATTACATTTCGCAGAACAGAAGATGGTCTGCCCAAAATGGCAGAGGGTCCCCGCAGCGCCCGGTTCGTAAGTAGGAGAAGTTCGTAACTCGGGCGTTCGTAAGTCAGGGACCCCCCTGTATCCAAATAAGGGGCTTATTTCACTTTAGCACCTTGACCAATTTTACAGCTACAAAGCTTTACATTAAGCTCTTGAAATCATCTGTTTCCATAAACCTGTATATGATCCAGGAGGTCCCCCTCAAAGAGGAACTGCAGTCTGTTCACATAATTTTGTAATAAAAACATCTTTGCCGTTCTGAAGCTTCCCTCCAACCACTTTGCATATTATTTTATATATATTGTGATTCTGTACTTGCCAAATGTGCTGCAGAAATCTCCTTCCACTGAGTCTGGCTGCAACCATTTTAACTGTTGGCAGCTGAAGCTGCTGCCTGTTCACTTCCTGGATTTACACAGACACACAGAGGCATGCCTCCAGCTATGCAGCTCTAATTGGCCCTCTTATGAATCATCCCCCCTTCCCTTCCCGACAAACTCTCATGAGAGTGAAGCCTCATACACACGACTGGTTTTCTAGGCAAGAAAGCTGCTGGGAGAGCTTTTAGCCGAGAAAACCGTTTGTGTGTATGGTTTATCGTCTGAAAATCTGAGGGGGAATCTCGACGAGAAAAATAGAGAACCTGCTCTGCAGAGTGTTTCCTGCCGAGAAAACCGTTAGTGTGTATGCTGACCTGTCCATGGTAAACCCGCACATGCTCGAAAAGACTTTGACGCATGCGCGGTAGCATACAAGGATAGTGTAGGGTGTAGCAAGATGGCGGCGACGGCATCCAATGTGATGAGCGCAGGCGTTTTTGGCATTCCAAAGATCAGCGGTTCGGGATTCCCGCCCGTGTGTACGAGGCTTGAGAGAGAGAGCTGTGCATGATGTCATAAGCCTAGGCTTTTTTATCAGACAAGAAACAGCAAGTGGGCTGTATAAGGGATTTACTGGTAGAGAAAAAAATGTTTTACTATCCAAAGTTAAAACAACAAGGGCAGAAGATTTAATAAATGGAAAGATGACAAAATGTCTGAAGTTCCGCTTTAAACGAAATACCTCATATCTATCATGTTGTTGTGCAACCTTTTCCTCCATCCTCATCAAACGGCACTCCTTTGCCCCTCTGAATGTTTTTTTAAATATGTTCAAGAGAATTTGGGGAAACACACCTGTCTTGGTGACCAACTGAGGGGTGATACATTCCATTGCAAAATGCAAAAGGGTGTACCCATGCATTATATTCTGTAAAGCCAACATTTGTGGAGTACTGCTTAGGCATCCTGCAATGCAAGGTGGAGAGCAATGAAGTTTGAAACCACTGGATGGTGCCTTCAAAAAATCCATAGAGTTGGTTTCAAGTACAAGTCCACAGAACTCCAAACAGCTACAGTGTTTCCCTGAATATAAGCCCGGGTCTTATATTCAGTTTGGCAACAAAAGACAGTAGGGCTTATTTTCGGGTATGTCTTCTCTCCCCCTCTCTCTCCCTGCCTGACAGGAATCCCCAGTGTGAACGGAGTTAAAATGCTTGTAAAATCCTATGATCCACTCTATTACAGTAGTATATAATGTACAATGTGTATGTTTCTGTAATATAATTGTGCCAAATAACTTCTTTATAGCACTGCTCTGTGCTTTTGTGACCCGCCGGAGCTCTCTTCCCCGCAATTATATTACAGAAAACACACACATTGTACATTATATACTACTGTAATAGAGTGGATTATAGGATTTTACAAGCATTTTAAACTAGGACTTATTTTTGGGGTAGGGCTTATATTGCAGTCCTCATGGAAAATAACGATAGGTCTTATTTTCTGGATAGGTCTTACTTTCGGGGAAACACGGTAAATACACATGTGGAATACAGACTGTATATGTGAGCTGTTTTCTCTGTCACAAGATTTGCATTTCTACCCATCCAGTTCTGAGATTTACGGCCTGGAAGGGCAGGATACCTGATTTTTCTTTGCTACAGTTAGGGTACATTTCTAGGTCTTGTCCCTCCACCAGCCTGTGACTGGACAGTAAAAGGAGAGGCAGCACAGTGAGGAGCTCATGCCAGCATATTCCTTATTAGTAGTATTGCAGCACAAATGACTGGCTTGCTGTGCTGCTTCTCTCATTCCCAGTGTGAGCACTGCTGTACAGGGCATAACAAGCCAAATTCCAGTACACTGAATGCATTTAAAAAGTAAACTTTTTCTTGCTTTATTTTATGTATTTTACATCTGCTTGCAGTTTAGCTTTAACACACAAAACCTGACATTTCAGGAACAAGTAGCGATCAGTTGGTTGGTGAACACCATGACTCCTTAGATCTCTTGGGATCATTTAGAACTTCCTATAACTCTACCAGTCAGGTATCCTCAGAAGATTTGCCAGTTCACGCCTACCAAAGTAATTGAGAAGCCAAGCTAGGTTGTCTATGTAGCACACGGACCTTTTTCCTGCCTGGCTCACTTGCAGGTTAAGGCACACCGTGCTATATGCCCGTACCCTCCTGTTTGAAGAGGTTAAGTGGTGTTCACAAGTATTGGGTCCTGCAGCGAGTTACCTCCTTCCACTGGTTCTCATCCCCAGTGTATAGGGATAAGTCTATATTTCTCCCCCCAAGAAGGCCAATGTCCAGAACACTTTAACTCTAACAGAGAGTTTATTTTTCCTTTGCTCCAGTAAACGGGAAATTGAAGAGAAAAATAGAAGTTAGCAGAGTCAGAAGGCAGATTCAGGCACACACACCTTAGTCACTCGTCGCCACTCGATCCCGAGTGGGTTTAGCTCACCCGGATAGTCCCTATGAAAGCGGCCCTAGCAGCCGGTGTGGAGCTCGAACAGTTTTGTCACCCTATCCCCTCCAGGGACGGGTTCAGGAAATCCTTTAACCTCTGTAGAGTTTAGAGAACAGAACAATGCCAATGGGCACTCTACAGGGTTAGCTTTGCAGAGTGAAGAATCCTTCCCTCTGACAGGTCACCAGGCCTTTCCCGAGACAGCGATCTTCCATCACTCATCTCCTTAGTGGGACCGATCCTCCCCTGGCTTCCTCTCAGTCAGAGTGGGTACCCTCACCTAGGCACCCTGGGACTCCAGTGGGCTGATTGTAGACCAAGTTAAAGGTACTGGGCCTACCTGGAACATTGCAGCCTCGGGCCAAAGGTGCCCGAGACTCCTCGGCCAGTCAACGCACCCCGTGGGGCACACTCTCCCCCGGGGCTCCTCCGGGTACTTCTCTCCCCGGGCACTTCTCCCTAAACATAGCGTCTGCCCCTTATATACCCTCTCCCGGCATGCACAGCAGGCAAGGCCCCGCCCACTGCAGGCACCTGAGAGAGGACATCCAATACCGCCACTGTGTCACCTGAAGTTAAACCCTAGGCCTGGGCAACAGTGCCACCCACAGGCCAAAGGGGAACCATACACCAGACAACACCACAGCAGAGCAGAGTCCAGCACTAAATTAGAAAGTCTGAGCCAAACTATTGCTCAGGCCATCCCCTAAATTTGGGCATAGCGACCTCCTGAATTTAGGTGTCCGCTACATCTATTTTTGCTGGCGAAAAAAAAAAACGTTCTTGTAATAAAAGTTACATTCACTGCATAGTACAATTTTTGCCTTGTAATTTTCATATGCACAGTGGTCATTTTGATACCAGAAAAATTCCTGTGAGAATAAACAACACAGAGGTATTTAAAAAATTGAATGTATAGGGTTTTGTATATATTTTGTGGTCAGGGCTAAAAAGATAAAACATTGTAAAACATCTTAAAATTCTAATTCTTTTGTTAATATTAGGTGAATATGAAAAATGAATATTGGTGTTATGTAGTTTTCTGTTCAGCCAGTAGGTAGAGCTCCAGTCTGCTTTTTACATGTAAAGCTTTATCAACCAGCTTGGTATGTATTAAATGCATATTTGTAATATGTACAGTATTTGTATACAGGATATATATATATAATATAGTTGCCATGCACATTCTTCTATAGCGCAGCTAAAATACATAGACAAAGTTTGATTGAACAAGACTCCTGAAATTATAAATGATTACATTTTAATTAACAGAACAGACCAGCTTTTAATGTTTTTCTAACACATTTTGGCTTACTCAGTTATTATTTGTTATTTTGCTAAGTGATGAAAATAAGATGCTCTGTGGAAAACAACCTAATTGTAATTTCATTGCTATCTACTGTATTTTTTAGCAACATAAAAATACAATAAAATGAACCTACAATCTTATACACACATACATACTGATCAACTTAAAAATAATTAAAAAGATACCAAACTATTATCGTTCTCTTGCATGTAAGCAAATAATGAGCTTTGGGTATTGATCACTATATCACTTTTCAAGTGAAGCTGTCATGAGAGAAATACAAGGGCTGACACTTTGGGCATCCGCTGCATAATGCTAGATGACTGGCTGTGTCTCACTATAACATATTTCAGATGCAGTCCCAGAACAAGCATTCTGTAAATAAGTTTCAGAAAAATTTCAGAAATACCTATTTCTACACTTGTTCTGGGTGAGCTGTGGCCGCACTTCATGCTAATTTTTTTCTAGGGGAGATATACCCACCTAATACTCCAATCCTCCCGACACAAGACCAGTCCTGGGTGCTCTTGCCCCCCCTGATCTAGCAATCTTGTGTGATGATGAACTGTTCCTGACATCATCACACACATAGACTGGCTCTGGACATGAGAAAATCATAAAATAGCCCACTGCTGGATTGTGGGGGAGAGCAATTTGATGCTGGAGTGGAGGATCAGGTGAGTATAAGCTTCCTAAACACCCTCTGGACAAAACAAACAGTTAACCTACAGTATGCAGTGTGGGCTTTAACCGTCTGCAGATAACGACTACCATATTTTCTATATTTTCTGCTACGATCTTTTTTCATTGTCCTTGTACAATTTTTTTTCAGTGTTTACTATTACCCACTTCTAAAGGTACATAAAAATGGTTACTTGAATTACACCAGACATGCACAGTGCAGGTCACAACAGCTTCATGTGATAAGCTGCATGCAAAGGAAAAACTCTGCACTTTATATATGCTTTAAATGTTGCACTGTGAATGCTGTGCTATACATTACTTTCCCTACTCCACTCTACGATATGTTGTATATTGTTACAACTAGGGATTTTTCTAAGAATATAGAATTGTATCACATTCATAAATTGGGCTAGCAGGAATTAAAATGAAAAAGCCTGAGGTTAAAATGGAATCCATTTTTATGTTCTGCTCTCCTTCCTCCTTCCCCAACCTTCTGACACATTATCCAAAAATTTTTTTTCTTTAACCACTTGAGCCCCGGACCATTTGGTAGCTAAAGGACCAGAGGTGAATTTAGAATTTTGCACTGCGCTGCTTTAACTGTAAATTGTGCGGACATGCAATGTTGTACCCAAACGAAATTTGCGTCCTTTTCTTCCCACAAATAGAGCTTTCTTTTAATGGTATTTGATTGCCTCTGCGATTTTTATTTTTTGCGATATAAACGGAAAAAGACCGAAAATTTTGAAAAAAAATGATATTTTCTACTTTTTGTTATAAGAAAAATCGAATAAACTCAATTGTAGTCATACATTTAGGCCAAAATGTATTCAGCCACATGTTTATAGTAAGAAAAATGTCAATAAGCGTATATTTATTGGTTTGCGCAAAAGTTATAGCGTTTACAAACTAGGGTACATTTTCTGAAATTTACACAGCTTTAAATTTATGACTGCCTATCTCATTTCTTGAGGTGCTAAAATGACAGGGCAGTACAAAAACCCCCCCAAATGACCCCATTTTGGAAAGTAGACACCCCAAGGAAATTGCTGAGAGGCATGTTGAGCCCATTGAATTTTTTTTTTTTTGTCCCAAGTGATTGAATAATGACTAAAAAAAAAAAAAAAAAAAAAATTACAAAAAGTTGTCACTAAATGATATATTGCTCACACATGCCATGGTTATATGTGGAATTACACCCCAAAATACATTTTTCTGCTTCTCCTGAGTACGGGGATACCACATGTGTGGGACTTTTTAGGAGCCTAGCCGCGTACGGGACCCCGAAAACCAAGCACCGCCTTCAGGATTTCTAGGCACAAATTTTTGATTTCACTCCTCACTACCTATCACAGTTTCGAAGGCCATAAAATACCAAAATCGCACAAAACCCCCCCAAATGACCCCATTTTGGAATATAGACACCCCAAGCTATTTGCTGAGAGGAATGGCGAGTATTTTACAGCTCTCATTTGTTTTTGAAAATGAAGAAAGAAAATATATATATATATATTTTTTTTTCAATTTTCAAAACTTTGTGACAAAAAGCGAGATCTGCAAAATACTCACAATACCTCTCAGCAAATAGCTTGGGGTGTCTACTTTCCAAAATGGGGTCATTTGGGGGGGGGGTTTGTGCTATCTGGGCATTCCATGGCCTCCAAAACTGTGATAGGCAGTGAGAAGTGAAATCAAAAATTTACACCCTTAGAAAGCCTGAAGGCGGTGCTTGGTTTTTGGGGTCCCGTACATGGCTAGGCTCCTAAAAAGTCTCACACATGTGGTATCCCCGTACTCAGGAGAAGCAACAGAATATATTTTGGGGTGTAATTCCACATATGCCCATGGCATGTTTGAGCAATATATCATTTAGTGACAACTTTGTGCAAAAAAAAAAAAAAAAAATTGTAGTTTTTCCGCAACTTGTGTCAACATATAAAATATTCCATGGACTCGACATGCCTCTCAGTATATAGCTTGGGGTGTCTACTTTCCAAAATGGGGTCATTTGGGGGGGTTTTGAACTGTTCTGGCATTTTATACACAACATTAGGAAGCTTACATCCACTCTTCTAACCACTTGAAGACAAAGCCCTTTTTGACACTTTTTGTTTACATGAAAACATTTTTTTTTTTTGCAAGAAAATTATGTTGAACCCCCAAACATTATATATATTTTTAAAGCAAAGGCCCTACAGATTAAAATGGTGGGTGTTGCATTTTTTTTTCTACACAGTATTTGCGCAGCGATTTTTCAAACACATTTTTTGGGTTAAAAAATACACTTTTTTTAATTTTAATGCACTAAAACACACTATATTGCCCAAATGTTTGATGAAATAAAAAAGATGATCTTAGGCCGAGTACATAGATACCAAACACGACATGCTTTAAAATTTCGCACAAACGCGCATTGGCGACAAACTACTTACATTTTTAGAAGCCTTTAAAAGCCTTTACAGGTTACCCCAGTAGATTTACAGAGGAGGTCTACTGCTAAAATTACTGCCCTCGATCTGACCTTCGCGGTGATACCTCACATGCATGGTGCAATTGCTGTTTACATATGACGCCAGACCGACACTTGTGTTCGCCATTGGGCAAGAGCAGGGCAGGACAGGGGTGGTTTTTTTTTTCTTTTTTTTTTATTATTAATTTTGCTTTTTTATTTTATTTTTAAATTGTTCCTTCCAAGTATTTTTTTTTTAATCATTTTTATTGTTATCTCAGGGAATGTAAATATCCCCTATGATAGCAATAGGTAGTGACAGGTACTCTTTTTTTGAAAAAACTGGGGTCTTCTAGACCCTAGATTTTTCCTCTGCCCTCAAAGCATCTGACCACACCAAGATCGGTGTGATAAAATGCTTTCCCAATTTCCCAATGGTGCTTTTTATATCCGGGGGGGCATTCCCTCCCACTGCTTGTAAAAGCAGTCCAGAGGCTAATTAGCCGCTAGGATTGCTTTTACATGAAAGCCGGCCGCAGGCTGAAAAGAATGATACCAAGATGATACCTAAACCCACAGGCATCATTCTGGTATAAACATTCAAAGTCCAGCAACATACCAGTACGTTGCTGGTCGTTGTTGGACATGTATTGTAATCTTTTTTTTTCATGCAGCCAGTTGGCTGAACGAAAAAAGAGATTGATCGGTGGGTATGCCCACCATTAGAATACCGCCCTTCATCCACCCACTTCCAATGATGGGCATACACGCACCATTTATATATGCCGAAGCATGGGGGCATCCTCCCGCAAAAAAGTTATGCCGCACACACATGGTCGGACTTTTCCACGGGCAAGCCTCCATCGGAATTTCGACCGTATGTACGCGGCATTAGGAGCAAAATCGCTCCTCCGCCCCTGCTGCCCCAATGCTTCGGCATATTTGCTTTTTTTTTTTTTAACTGTGGTGGTGAAATCACCTCCTACAGCACTGGAGTCGCAGGGATCAGGCCTGTCTCTGCGAACGCTGCAGTTATGTGTGTTTTTGTTTTGTAAGTGACAGTGATCGATCGATACTGCACTTGGGTGGCCTGGGCTGGACGGAGGGGCAAAACTCAGGTGCCAGCAGGTATCTGGGCTGATCCCGCTAACACTGCGTTTTTGGGAACCCTAAACTGCTGGGGACGCTAGTATAGATCTGATCAGATCAGATATTGATCTGTTCAGATACTATACCACTAAGGGGGTGTATGCTTCACGCGTGGGTGTTAGCGTTACTGGCACTAACCTGACGCTGCCTGGGGTGTGACTCAGACCCTCTCTGACGCTAAAACCTAATTGATATCACCCGCCGGGCGATCAGGGGGTTAAACCTTTATTGGGTTATATACACGGCGGGTGCCCTGACACTATAAAAAGCAAACTAACTAACCAGCGTCACCCGTAACACTTATATGGTGATCACTGGTGAAAGGGTTAACTAGGGGCAATCAGGGGGTTAAAACCTTTATTAGATAATATATGGGGGTACCTGACGCTATAAAAACCTGCGGCGAACCTAAAAAAAATTACCAGCTACCGATCTGCATCACCGACACTAAGACAGCGTTTAGAAAAATGATCGCTTAGCGACAGTGGTGATGGGGGTGAAAGGGTTACCTGGGGGCGATCAAGGGGGTTAAACCTTTATTAGATAATATATTGGGGTACCTGACGCTATAAAAACATGCGGCGAACCTAAAAAAAATTACTGGCTACCGATCTGCATCACCGACACTAAGACAGCGTTTAGAAAAACGATCGCTTAGCGACAGTGGTGATAGGGGGTGAAAGGGTTACCTGGGGGGCGATCAAGGGGGTTAAACCTTTATTAGATAATATATTGGGGTACCTGACGCTATAAAAACCTGCGGCGATCCTAAAAAAAATTACCAGCTACCGATCTGCATCACCGACACTAAGACAGCGTTTAGAAAAACGATCGCTTAGCGACAGTGGTGATGGGGGTGAAAGGGTTACCTGGGGGGCGATCAAGGGGGTTAAACCTTTATTAGATAATATATTGGGGTACCTGACGCTATAAAAACATGCGACGAACCTAAAAAAAATTACTGGCTACCGATCTGCATCACCGACACTAAGACAGCGTTTAGAAAAACAATTGCTTAGCGACAGTGGTGATAGGGGGTGAAAGGGTTACCTGGGGGGCGATCAAGGGGGTTAAACCTTTATTAGATAATATATTGGGGTACCTGACGCTATAAAAACCTGCGGCGAACCTAAAAAAAATTACCGGCTACCGATCTGCATCACAGACACTAAGACAGCGTTTAGAAAAAACGATCGCTTAGTGACAGTGGTGATAGGGGGTGAAAGGGTTACCTGGGGGGCGATCAAGGGGGTTAAACCTTTATTAGATAATATATTGGGGTACCTGACGCTATAAAAACATGCGGCAAACCTAAAAAAAATTACTGGCTGCCGATCGTCATCACTGACGCTAAGACAGCGATCAGAAAAATGATCGCTTAGCGACAGTGGTGATAGGCGGTGAAAGGGTTATCTGGGGGGTGATCAGGGGGTTAAACCTTTATTAGGGGGGGTTAGGGGGCTACACTGGACCTAAGACTAAACTTTGGTGACACTTTTACAGTCACAAATGTCACTGATTGCAGTGATCACTAAATAAATGGTCACTGCAATCAGTGACACTGTGACTGGGGGCTGGGGGGGTGATCTGGGGGGTGATCTGGGGTGTCTGGGGGGGCCTGGGGGGCGATTTATGTCCCTATGTGTCCTGGTGTCAGTGTAGTGTTGTGTGCACTGACCTGATGTCTTCTCTTGTACGGCGCTCGGTATATGTGAGCGCCGCACCAGAGATGACATCACTTCCTCCTGCTCCCTCTGTCTGACACAGACAGAGGGGGCATTTCCATTCGCCGGGAGCGATCGCGAGGGGGTGGCCAGAAACGAATGGCTGCCCCCTCATCCCGGAATGCTCCCGGACACTTAGCCACCGCTCACTGTATAGGAGGGGGGTCCGATTGGACCCCCCAACTATACAAAGGCAATCACGTATGCTCTACGTGATTGTGCCTGTCGGTGCCATTCTGCCGACGTATATATACAGTGAGCGGTCGTTAAGTGGTTAAAGTGATATTAAAGTCTTGGTTTTTTTTCTGTTTAAAAATAACAAACATGACATACTTACCTGCCCTGTTGCAGTGGTTTTGCAAAGAGCAGCCCGGATCCTCCTCTTCTCGTGTCCCTCGCCAGTGCTCCTGGCCCCTCCCTCCTGCCGATTGCCCCCAACATGGGGGCACCCTAGCTGAGCTGCTCCATTCAGATATGGAGCTGCAGCTCGGCCCTGCCCCTCTCTCTCCTCATTGGCTCAATTACTTTTATTGACAGCAGCAGGAGCCAATGGTGCCTAATGCTGTGTCAGCCATGAGGAGGGAGAGTCCCTTGACTTCATGGCTCTTGTGCAACATCGCTGGATCGAGATGGGCTGGTACGTATTGGGGGGCTACTGCACACTGAAAGTTTTTTATCTTAATGCAGAAATTCTTTTTGGCTCGGTTCACATATGAGCCACACAGCAGGGGTCCGTGCATGCTGGTTCGCCGTTTCAGGTCTGATTTCAGACAGAATTTTGGGCTGAATTCGGACCTGAAACGGACCAAACAAAGGCACACGTTTTTCCTGCAAAACGCACCGGACCTGCTGCGGAGATATGTGAACCGGCTCCATAGAGAACCCGTCACATTCTTCTGCTATACAAATTGAATGCAGGGAAACCCACATCCAATTCGCATAGGTGTGAACCCAGCCTGAAGATACAAAACCTTCTGCCTTTAGAACCACTTTAAAGATTAAAACTTTTTCCATTTTTTCTTTTCTTGCACTGTTGCCCTGCACATGCACATACACACTATGAAAACAAGCAGAGACCTCCCACAACTTATATGCAAATGCGCAGCATCTCTCAGATTACATGTGGACAAATGCTGCAGGGCTCTCTGTCAGGAAACAGTCAGAGACCAGCGGCATGTGTGCACATGCATATGGATCTGGTGCAAGCACAAATATGGCACTGGTATCTCTGCCAGGTCCCATAGACCTGGCAGAGACTCACAGTGTGTCTGTGCATGCGTCAGATCCAAATGAAAGATGGAGGCACTAAAGAAGAGGGATGAACAGAGACCTTTTGTTTCAGCAAGACAATGCTGGACTCCAATGTCTAGTAAGTATGTTTTTTATGACTGCATTCACACTGACTTGCAGTAAAATGCAGGGAAAAGGGATGTACATTTCCATCCATGTTATGTGCGTTTTACATGCGTTTTACGTGTGTTGACCTGCATTGCATTAAAATGCTTACATGATGAATTTTAAAGCAACAACGCAACAGGTCAAAACAGCATTGTAGTGTGAACAGGACACATAAAAAAATAAAAATGTTTTTTAGGAGTCCTTCCATTGACTTGCGCTAAAATCACATATCAATGCACTAGTGTAAATTAGGCCTAAGACAGGGACAAGTTGAAGGGCCAATTCACCCTGCAACGCAGAGCGGCAAGAGCAATTCACCACTCTGGCCATTTACGCTAGGGGCAGTGTGATGCACAATTCATCACACTACTCCCTTTTTATTTTTGTTTTGTTTGAGCTTTATTTGATGTTTACAAAACGTACACTTTATTCACTGCAATGCCTGGCAGTGGGCTGCGCTGCTTGACATCACACTGCAGTTTGGGCCACTGCGCTGCTATAAAATGCAGCATGTCTGCATTTCATTGCAGTGCAGCGCTAGGCTGCATTGCAGAGTGGATGGGGCACATAGGAAACAAATGTGACAGACGTTTTATCACGTGGTAATACGCCTTTAATCACACATAGTGTGAACTGACCCTAAAAGATTTTTTTTATGTGGGGGGGATTAGACACAATATATTTCCTCTTCAAGGTATAAATGTATCTCAACATGGAAAACAAACATGATCCATTTTCTTCTATTTTCTAGGCTGTAAAGGTAGGATGACACTTTAAACAACACATTCCTATTTACTGCTGTTAAATTATGACCACTTACCTGTGGCAAATGGTTACACTTGCTCCTATTGGGAATGTGACCAGCCAGCTGAATATTAAAGAGGGCCTGTAAGGCAGCCTGTGCTGCTTGGGCCTTAGCCAGTTTCTTACTCCGTCCTGAACCTTCAAATGTCCTCCCATCAACCCTCATCGCCATCACAAACCGCTTGATGTGCTGCTTTTCCACAGTCTCTGAAAGGCAGACGTACCTCAGTCCAGGTCTCAGTTCATTTAGCATCACCACTGGGTTCTTCTCACTCTCAGCTGGGGATGCCATCTTGTGCTTGTTTTGTTTAGTATGGCCCATTAAGTCCAACGTGTGACAGACTAATCTCCCATGTCGATATGCACTGGAAAGCAATTCGTTATTAACCGGGCTGTACGAGGCGAAGTGCTCGCTGTGTGCTGTTGGCTCGAACTCTTTGAACAGAGTGTCTGGGAAGTCTGCCTGGTCAGATGTGAAGTCAGTGGAGGGGTTGATGCAGTTCCCCATCGCAAAGTGAGCCTGACAAGCATTTGGAAACTGCACAAATGATTTCAGAGCCAGCTCGGCTGCCCTCATTTTAGCTTTCTTCTTCGTAGGTCCACTGCCCTCGAATGTGAGCCCATTGACTTCAACCTCCACAGAAAACAGAGGGGCATGGACTGGGCCAGTTTGAGAAACTATTCTGTATTGCAAATCAGGTTTAAGCTCATGGAGCTGAACAAGGGCGTTTTTGGGAGTTACTGACCATGAAAGTTTCTTTAGAATAATCTGCAGCTTGCACAAATGGCCGCCGTTTCCTTCCTCCAGAGGCCGCTTTCGTTTAAGGCTGACTGGCCCGACTTTTGGTCTGTCGACGGATAAAGCCACATCCTCTCTGTTGCCAACATTGCGATTTTCTTTTACTTCCGTGCTGCTTGTACCTAGGCAACCAGAGAAAATATATGAATGCTGTTATATTGTACCTGCAAACCTAAATAGCAACATACAACCTATCTTGTATTTTTGAAAAACTTTCTATTGAAACCAAATTCTAGTCAATAAATACACAGACGGAATACATACTGTATATGAGAGATGTTTTACCTGACAACGTTTTTGTATTTCTGTACATTCAAGCCTGAGATTGAACGCAGCCATTTTACAACCCTGGGGACAATAGTTCCAGTTACAATTTTCACTCTAGAGAGATCTACTTACTGTTGTGATCCCAGGACAGGAAGTGGGGTAATTCTCCCCAGCAGGGACCAAAACAAAGCCTGAGATGGGTTTTAACCATTTCAAACTCAATGCAAAACAAATAAAAAAAACACTTTGGCTTTAGATATACTGTATTTTAGTTCAGGGGATTTTGTCTATACTCTATACCCAGATTATTTTTAATTTTTTTGGATGGAATGAGAAAAGTTAGAACAATGTCAGGTTTTACTGCTATCCGGAGCATGGAGATTTCCCCCTAACTTGTTACCCTTACAAGATGTGAGGGTAAAACTGTAACAGGGAAACAGAAAACAATAAAAAGCTAACAGACGTTCTATTATTTCATTACTTCCCCTACTTTATACCCTCTTCTCCTCCTTTTCCTCTTTTGGAACTTTTCTTTGGGGGCGGGAGCGTGTACCTGGTTTTGACAGGTATCTGCTCCCACTTCCGGCAGTTAACATGCTGGCACCGGGGACCCGAGCACTGGTGAAGAACCAGCACGTGTGAGGAAGGCACTGGATAAGTGTCCATTATTAAAAATCAGCAGCTACAATATTTTTTTTACGAACAGGGTGAAGTGCCTCCTTAACCTGCATCTGCCAGTCACTGTGCTGCCACATATATACATACAGCAGGTGCCACTATTTTGTGCTGGGAGACCACTTACTTGGCACACCAAGCACTGGCACTTGGCTGTACTGTCACCAACAGTTCATGGTCAGCTTAAAATCAGTAGCTAGTAGAATAGACTTCAGAACACATGATCACTATGCCAGCCAATCACAGTAATCACATAATTGGGAAGCCCAGGGAATGTAACTCTCTAGCATTAAGAAACCCTGTAAAGCAGCAGTGGGAGCTGGAAGTAAAGGATTGCCTTTAAAAAGGCATTTTTACTTCCATCTGAGCTGCTATTTGTGCTTTTTACCAGGCAAGATGGTAGTAAAACCATGACAGAATTTCTAACAGCGGCGGCTGGTCCATAAGGGGCGCAGGTGCGCTCCTAATCTCCATGTGGGACACCGGAAACATAGATTTCTCTGAGCTTTTTTTAGCGAATCCACATTAACTATTGTCTTCCTGCTTCTTCTCCTGGCCAATCAGGATAAAAAGTGGGCCTTAAGACTGGATTGGCCGAAACGAGGAGCCGCCCAAGCCGCCTGTGACCTGGATGGGGTAAGTGCGGACTTGGCGGGGGAGTTAGTTTTCCGCCAGCCCCCCCAAAAAAAAAGGAGCACCAGCCACCACTGATTTCTAATTCTATCCCATTCTATCCAAAACTAAAAAAAAATGTTTTGACTATATCCTAACTTAAGCCACCTTAATAACATGCCATTGAAACAAAATGGGTTGGTGGATGCAGTTTTTAGAGCACCATTTTTAAATGGTGCTGCAGTGCAGCCTTCAAATGACTATGATATAGCTGTAATTGGATAGCACAGGTCACAATTAAAATGAACCAACCACAGCAATCACAAGTGTAAACATAAAAGAGTAAACTCAACCCTGCCCCTCTACCTCTGCTGCTGCTGATTTCTCCTTTGTAAGTGTAGCGATACCTCCAACTAAGGAGGCCGCAGAATTAGATTTGGGCCCTGAGTGCAGCTCCGCCAACCCCCGGCAATAGGCTCTACCCCCTTCTGGCACAGCTAGTACTAATAATCAATGATATATCCTATGCAATATAATAACTAAGCCAGGACACAGTAATGAATTGTAATAGATAAAGTGTTTTACTTATTTTCTCAATATGGATAAAAGGGGTAACAGTAATCACAGTTCAAGATAATCACTCCTAAGGGCAGCGTCCTGCCACTCTAACACACTATGTAGTAACACACGCTACAGGTGCGCCATACGGGCGACCGTTAACTAAGTGCCCTATGGCGCAGTAATTAAACACGCTAGAATCCCCACCAGGCCTGGTTCTAATATTTAACTTAGTCCTTCTTTCTTCACCGGCAGGTCTGTAATGGTGGTGCACTTTAAACAGAGTATAACTTTGTAGTCCAAGGGGTATAGAACTTGGTTAAATAAAGCCGCAAGCTCAGTTCTGACAAGGCTCTTCAATAGGGGTATCAAAATAACTTATAGGCCACGGCAGTCTATAGGCCTATATAAAGTAACAATATCTTAGCTGGGCTTATGCCCTCTCACCCGCCGGACCACGGATCCAGTCCGGGAAACCTCCACCGGCCGTGTCACACACACTCGATCTCTCCAACGATCAGGTCCCCGATCCAACAAGGTTGTAGCGCATCAAGTCAGATGCCACCCACGCCCACAGAGGGGGGGGGGGTGGAAAGCTCTTTGGTGCAGAGCAAGGCCTCAGGCTTCAGGCCTTGCACTCCGACACATCCGCACAGGAGGATCCGTCTGTGAAGTCTCGTGTCCCCCAAAGAGGCCGAGCCCGGCCTCGCCTCCTCCTTTTATAACCCCTCCCATGAGTCTCTGCGGTGGAACATGTGAAGAATGGGGTTATGGGTGATGTAGTTTCTTCCCAATATAGGGGAATACCCCGCTACACACTCCCCCCACTTAAACTCTTTGGTCCCCAAAGATAAATTTTAACAACAACTATATATAACACTGGACAATTCTGAAAACGATGTTGGGATAGGGGATTCCCACCATAACTGAGGGGTTGAATTCCCTTGCCCACAGGTCACATTATCATGAGTGGCCTGCCTAACTGTGCCAGAGAGTGAGCTGGGGTTGCCCTCCACCAAATGGACAGTGGAGGGATCCGGAATCTCAGCATTTCTCCTAGCAGTGACTACAGAGTCTTCCGAACTGTTCCCCATCTGAGGGTAGGTCAGCTTCTTAGGAGGTCGAATGACTCTTCGAGCCCTTTGCTCTCCTGGAATCTCTGGCTCTGGCGCCACAGGCTCCTCTTCCTCGGAGCAACTATCATAGGCATCTTCCCAGTAATCTGCTGAAGGACTAAAGGGGATGAACTCTGTAGCCTCTGGGTTCAGTGTTTCATCTGTGGTATCTTGGGTGACTGGAAGATCTATGATAGAAGTTCCTGGAGTTGGGGAAGACCACAGCCAATCAAGTTCTCCCTCTTCATCTCCACTAAGTTGGGAGGCTTCTCCATTTTCAGCTCGGGAGGTCTGTGACCGAGTGTTCGGCCTAGGAGTATCCAAGATAGAGGCCGGTTCAGGGGAGTCTCCCACGGGAGGTATTCTAACTGCCTCCGCAAGTGGGAGCAGGTGGTTTCGATGCCATGTCTTCAGTGGGCCTACCTTTCCCTCTGGCTTCACCTTGTAGACAGGTAGGCCCGGCAACTTCCTGCAGATGACATAGGGTTCAGATCTCCATCTGTCTGCAAGTTTGTGCTTTCCGGGGACTCCCAGATTGCGCAACAGTACTCGATCCCCGGGCTGTAGGTCTTGTATCCGGACCTTCAAGTCGAAATTTCTTTTATTCCGAGCTCCCCTTTGATCTGAGGCCGCTTGAGCTTGTTCATAGGCTACTTTCAGGCTGTGTCTGAGCCTGTCCACATATCCTTTGTGGGATGTGGCTGAGGAATGGTCCAGTGAGGTACCAAACGCCAGGTCCACCGGTAGTCTCGCTTCTCTCCCAAACATGAGTCGATATGGAGAGTAGCCTGTAGCATCACTGATGGTGCAGTTGTAAGCATGTACTATGGCTGCTATGTGTTGGCTCCAATGTTGCTTTTTCTCGCTTTCCAGAGTCCCCAACATGTTAAGCAAGGTTCGGTTGAACCTTTCCGGCTGAGCATCTCCCTGAGGATGGTAAGGTGTAGTTCGAGTCTTCTTAATTCCCAAAGAATCCAAAAGCTTCCGGATCAGCTTACTCTCGAAGTCCCTCCCTTGGTCTGAATGGAGTCTCTGTGGCAGCCCATAATAGACAAAATACTTCTCCATAAGTACCTTGGCAACGGTAGAGGCCTTCTGGTCTTTGGTGGGGAAAGCCTGGGCATACCGGGTGAAATGGTCGGTTATCACCAGAACATTTCCTAGTCCACTCAGGTCGGGTTCGAGGCAGAGAAAGTCAATGCACACCAGGTCCATGGGCCCTTGGCTCTGTAGATGGCCCATTGGGGCAGCTTGATGGGGCAAAGTCTTCCTCTGGATGCATCGCGCACATGAGTGGCAGTACTCCTCTACCTCTGCCCTCATGCAGGGCCAATAGAACCGACTTCTGACAAGTTGAAAGGTCCTTTCAGCCCCTAAGTGGCCATGATTGTCATGCAGGGCAATCAGAACAGTCTCCCGATGTTTCTCTGGGAGGAACAGCTGCCACTTATCTTCTGAGTCATCAGAGGGGCCCCTTCGGTAGACCACTCCCTGATGTAACTGCAACCTGTCCCACTCTTTCCTCAGCAGGCGAGCTTCTTTTGAAGGTTGACGCATGAGTCTGTTTGGATCCTGATTCTCCAAGGCCTCCAGGACCAATCTCCCCATGGGGTCTTCCAATTGGTCACACCTCAGTTCCTTCTTGGACAGTCTTGGTAGGTTGTCCTCTTCCAATTGAGCTACTCCACAGTAGTGTTTGGGGACTCCCACCGTGGTAACTCCTATTTCCTCTGCTCTGGAGCCTCCTCGGGCTTGGAATTCAGCTCCTTGACAAAGGGCCCGCACCCCGTCCGGTGCCACTTGGGTCCAATCTTCTATTTCAATGGTGGGGGAATGAGATCTTCTGGACAGAGCGTCTGCGTCTCGATTCCCCACTCCTGGTCTATACTTAAGGCTGAAGTTGAATCCAGACAGTGCGGCCAGCCACCTGTGTCCAGTGGCGTCCAGCTTGGCCGTGGTGAACAGGTAGGTAAGGGGGTTGTTGTCGGTCTTCACAGTGAACTCCGCTCCATACAGGTAGTCTTTGAGCTTGTCTACTACCGCCCACTTGAGGGCCAGGAACTCCAGCTTGTGAGTGGGGTAGTTCTTCTCAGAGGGGGTCAGGCTCCTACTCACATAGGCAACAGGTCGCAATTGTCCCTCATGTTCTTGGTAAAGTACTCCTCCCAGACCGTCATGACTAGCATCCACGTGCAGTTCATAGGGTTTGGTTGGGTCTGCGTAGGCCAAGACTGGTGCAGTGGTCAGGCTCCTCTTCAATTCCTGGAAAGCCTCTTCACACTTCTGATTCCACTGATCTCTGATGGACTCTCCTGGCCTCCTGGGCCCTGAGCCATCCTCTTCTCCTTCAGTCTTGAGCAACTCATTCAATGGTCTAGCAATTCGGGCAAATCCCTCCACAAACCTCCTGTAGTAGGAGCAGAAGCCCAAGCAGGATCTGAGTTCTGTTACTGTGGTGGGCCGTGGCCAGGAGGTAACTGCCTCCAATTTCTCAGGGTCTGTGGCCACCCCTTCTTCAGACACTATGTGTCCCAGATAGTTCACAGAAGACTGGTAGAACCGACACTTCTCAGGCGAAAGCTTGAGTCCCTCCTCACTGAGTCTTCTCAACACTTTTTCCAGCCTCTCTTCATGTTCCTCCAAGGTTCTCCCAAAGACAATGACATCGTCCAGGTATACAAGGACTTTGATCAAGTTCATGTCTCCTACTGTCTTCTCCATGAGACGTTGGAAAGTAGCTGGGGCTCCAGATAGACCTTGGGGCATCCGGTCGAATTCAAAGAACCCCACTGGGGTTATGAAAGCTGTCTTCTCCTTGTCTGCTGGGTGCATCGGAATCTGATAGTACCCACTCTTGAGATCCATAACGCTGAACCATTTGGCTCCAGACAAGCTCTGTAGGGCATCCTCTATCCTCGGAGTGGTGTATTGGTCAGGTATGGTTCTCCTGTTGAGAGTCCTGTAGTCGATACAGAGCCTCAATGATCCATTCTTCTTTCGGACCACCACTATGGGAGAGGCATAGGGGCTTCTGGACTCCCGTATCACACCAGTCCTCTTGAGTTCTGCAAGTTGTTCCCTCAGATCCTCCAGATCTGCTAGCGGGACCCGCCTGACCCTCTCTCGGAAGGGCTTATCTTCCTGGAGGCGGATCCGATGGGTGGCACTCCTTGCACACCCCACATCAAACTCATCCTTAGAGAAGATCTTCTCCCATCTATTCAACTGGGCCTTGGCTCTTTCTTTCCAAGCCCTGGACAGATTCGGGTTTTCCATGGACAGCTTCTCCCAAACATCCCCTCCTCCACCTGTCCTCTTCACTTCTGACAGGGTAACAGGGGCCGCCAGGCTCACCTGGCCTAGCAACATTCTGGCTGGGATTTCCATGGGGTCTTTGGTAGTATTCCTAACACTCACTGGAACTCTATAATGGGCCTTCTTCAGGACCTTCAGCGGAATCACTTCCGGTATCACCTCCAGGCCTGAGGACTCACCCCTTGGGTCTGACTCCAGCATGACAAAGGGACCAGGCTGCTCCCAAGTAAGCTTCACAGTGGCCCTGAGACAGGTTACTTCGCCGGGCTGCAACACTACCCCTTCTCTTCCAAGTCTCCACACCTTCCCTATCTCCTCTCCAGGGGTCTCCCGCTCTTGGACCAGCCGTTGGTAGGCTGTCTTCAGCATGGGATGGATCTTGGTAGCTGCTTGTCTTTCTTCTGTCACGAGAGGGGTCAGGAGTCTTCGGACCAGGTCCGTGTTCATCCCTATTATAAGGGAATTCTTGTTGGCTCCAGGCGGCCTAGGGCACACAACTGCCAGGGTGTCAAACACTTCGGCCTTCCCAGCCACGGATGGGTCAAAGGTCATTTTGATGGGAAGGTAGCCGTCGTAAGGGAAACTCTGGGTTCCAATTCCCCATATTTCCAGCTCTTCTATCTTCTGGATAGGCAGATGACTCAGGTGTCTGTCGTAGAAGTCCCGGTATAGTAGGGTCACTTGTGCCCCGGTATCCAGGAGGCCCCTGGTGTTGACTCCCTCCACTTGAATGGGCACTATAGGGGATGGGCCTACCAGCTTCTCTGGATATGGTCCGGCAGGAGCCGCCTTCTTCAGACCTTTTCCCTTTGGACTCTCTCTTGTCCTATTCCCTTTGGACTTGAACCTTTCTTGAGCCTGGTATGCACTGACTTCCCTCCTTTTAATGGGTGTAGGAACCCGCTGAGGGGTACTATTATTTTTCTTGGGTGGGCACCCCCTTTGGGGAGTGTTGTGCCTCTCCTGAGGGGTCTCCCCCCTTCCTCCTGGAGTATAGCTTTGTTGAGGGGTATTGCGTTTCCCCTTTGGTGTTCTATCTCTCTTTTTGTTTTTCTTCGCATTCAGCTTGGAGTTTACTGAAGATGATGGGCACCCGGTTGACTCCTTCACCGGGGCCCTCTGGAGTTTCCCGCCGGCTTGCGGTTGTCTGGTCTCTTCTTCTTCGGACTAGAACATGTGGCTGCAATGTGGCCAACTCCCCCACAGTTGAAGCAGACTATATCTCCCCATTCTTGTAAAGGTTCGGGTGCTGAGGCAATCGGGAACAATTCCTTCCTTGGACTTTCCTTCTTCTTGGGACACTCTGTGTCTTTTGCTATCAGAGAGGTCAATATCTCTAACACCTTGGACATCTGAGTTTTAATGGTGTCTATCTCCGCCTCTCTTTCAGTGGTCATTACTGGATTGACCAGCACCTGTGCGGGTACAACACTTGTCTTATCCTTCTGCTGGTCCTGTTGCAGCGCCTCCTCATCTCTGATGATTTTTATTAAATCAGCATAAGTCAGCAACATTCCTCCTCCCAAGGTTTTCAGGTACAGCCAGACTGGATTGGAGCGTAGCGCTCCCTTTAAGACTTTCTTCATTCTTGCCGCATCGGCATCTTGGGGCTTCATCCCTTTCTTTAACACAATCTTGCACAGCAGCCTGTTTAGCCTTCTGACATACTCGGAAAGTTTCTCCTCCGGTTTTTGGAAAGTGTGTTCAAACTGGTAGACCATCTCTGTCACCTTGTCTAATTGACCAAACTCTTCCTGCAGCATAGCTAGACAGTCCTGCGCCGTGCACCCTGCATTCCCAAACCGGAAACTTTTCACTGCTTCTGCTGCTGCACCTTTAAGGCTTTCTAACACTCACTGCCTCTTCTGTGCTTCAGGCACCTCCCATGCCTCCACCGCCTGTAATGCCTGCTCCACCCAGGTATCAAAATCTTCTTCCCCTGCCGGGACAGGGAGCTTCCCTGAGAATATTTTTAGTCTCCGGTAGCTAGTTTCCACATGCACCGTACTTGTCTTCTGACATTTGGCTAGCAAATCCCCTATTGCATTTATCAGTTCTGGTGATATAGCAGTGGCCGGTGCAGGTGCTACCGGGGGTGTCACCCTGTCTTTTCTTTCAGGTGGAGTTCGGGCCGCAGCCTGTGGCGATCCCGTAGGGGATGGTTCCTTTACTTCAGCTATTGCGTGCGCCAGCCTAAATGTTCTGTTGTCTGGCGTCCGCAGACACTTGTGCTTACAGGCCTCTGGCATCCCGTCCCAATATTCCACTAATGGATATTGGTATGAGATTTCTGGGTCTGACTTTATGTCCATCACCCACGGTGTGTGATCTGGGGACACTGATTTCATTAGTTCCTCTACTGTCTCACTCGACCAGTTCTCCCCCGGGAGGCTAATGGCTATCGACTGTTTTGGCTCTGTATTAGCGGCTTTGCACCATTCTTCTACCGCTCTTGGATCCATGGGGTCCATGCCGGCACTTCTGGCGTTCGCTTGCTGCATCAGGATCCCGGACGAGAACCCCCACGTGTAGCGATACCTCCAACTAAGGAGGCCGCAGAATTAGATTTGGGCCCTGAGTGCAGCTCCGCCAACCCCCGGCAATAGGCTCTACCCCCTTCTGGCACAGCTAGTACTAATAATCAATGATATATCCTATGCAATATAATAACTAAGCCAGGACACAGTAATGAATTGTAATAGATAAAGTGTTTTACTTATTTTCTCAATATGGATAAAAGGGGTAACAGTAATCACAGTTCAAGATAATCACTCCTAAGGGCAGCGTCCTGCCACTCTAACACACTATGTAGTAACACACGCTACAGGTGCGCCATACGGGCGACCGTTAACTAAGTGCCCTATGGCGCAGTAATTAAACACGCTAGAATCCCCACCAGGCCTGGTTCTAATATTTAACTTAGTCCTTCTTTCTTCACCGGCAGGTCTGTAATGGTGGTGCACTTTAAACAGAGTATAACTTTGTAATCCAAGGGGTATAGAACTTGGTTAAATAAAGCCGCAAGCTCAGTTCTGACAAGGCTCTTCAATAGGGGTATCAAAATAACTTATAGGCCACGGCAGTCTATAGGCCTATATACAGTAACAGTATCTTAGCTGGGCTTATGCCCTCTCACCCGCCGGACCACGGATCCAGTCCGGGAAACCTCCACCGGCCGTGTCACACACACTCGATCTCTCCAACGATCAGGTCCCCGATCCAACAAGGTTGTAGCGCATCAAGTCAGATGCCACCCACGCCCGCAGAGGGGGGGGGGGGTGGAAAGCTCTTTGGTGCAGAGCAAGGCCTCAGGCTTCAGGCCTTGCACTCCGACACATCCGCACAGGAGGATCCGTCTGTGAAGTCTCGTGTCCCCCAAAGAGGCCGAGCCCGGCCTCGCCTCCTCCTTTTATAACCCCTCCCATGAGTCTCTGCGGTGGAACATGCGAAGAATGGGGTTATGGGTGATGTAGTTTCTTCCCAATATAGGGGAATACCCCGCTACACAAGTAACACTGTTCCCACTGACCACCAATTAAATATGAACACATGACCACAAAGAGGGCACACTGAGTAGCAAGGGGACACACAGAGCAACAAGGGGGCATATTGAAAATAAAAGGGTATACTGACCACCAATGTTATAGGACAAAAACACACCACGGACCAACAACAGTTATGTGCACTCACCACCGATCACCATCATTTAAAGGGGCACTCACCACCAACCACCACCATAAGGCACACTAACTCTTGATTTTGGGAGTGTTTGCAGTGTCCTGGTATTTAAGAGCTTTTTGTCCTTTTTTGTTTTTATAGTAAAAAATAAAAATCAGTGGCTATTAAATATTACCCAGAAAAAGCTCTATTTGTCTATTTTTTTTATATATAAAATGTACTCGGGTACAGTGCTGCATGACCAAGTAATTGTCAGTCAAACTATTACAGCATTGAAAAACTGAAAAATGGCCTGACAATGAAGGGGTATATACAGGCTAGTACTCAAGTGGTTAAGGTTCTTGTATTTAAGTGGCGAAAGTAAACATACTGTAAATTAGAATAATAATGCAATGGGCACATGAAAACACATTGGAGCTTTTACATTAGCCTGAAATAAAGGCCTGAGAGGTAGATTACACCTTTCTTAAAGTGTAATGATTAATACCTGTTTTTAACAAGAAGTGCCCTTTGTCTTTATCTGATTTTATGTGTGATTTAAAAAAAGTGTCACATTATGTCTCATTTTCAAAGCTTATGTGATAAAATTACAATGAATTAATAGACAAACTGTTACAGTATTATAATAAGGTATAATACACTATTTCACTTTAGGATCGCACTATGAGAATAAAAATAAGATAAGTGCAGTGTTAGGATTATCTGTTATATTCTTTAGATATTAATACCCCTTCTACCTTAAAGTTGAAGTACTGTACATGCTGATAAAAAATATCAGTTAATACAGTGTTGTAGTCAATAAAAATTATTAAATGTATTTTCAATCTCCAATAGTCTGAATTTGCTTCATATAAGGTTTCTGAGGTTTCCCAGTCAACAGCACTTGACTGGGAGAGGAATGGCCAGCGCGAAGAGCCAGTACATGTGCTGATAAGAGAAAAGAGCATGGCGGGCGCCTCCTTCATTGTCCATGTCTATGCAGTGAATATGGCTGTGGACTTATATGTGTAGTAGACCTGGCTGAGGACCTGTCTATCCAGTGGACCTGGCTGAGGACCTGTCTATTCAGTGGACCTGGCTCTGAACCAGTCTATACAGTGGACCAGGCTGTGTGGACCTGTCTATAGTGTGGACCTGGCTGTGTGGACCTGTCTATAGTGTGGACCTGGCTGTGTGGACCTGTCTATACAGTGGACCAGGCTGTGTTGACCTGTCTATACAGTGGACCTGGCTGTGTGGACCTGTCTATACAGTGGACCTGGCTGTGTGGACCAGTCTATACAGTGGACCAGGCTGTGTGGACCTGTCTATAGCTTGGACCTGGCTGTGTGGACCTGTCTATACCGTGGACCTGGCTATGAGGATCTGGCTGTGTGGACCTGTCTATACAGTGGATCTGGCTGTGTGGACCTGTCTATACAGTGGATCTGGCTGTGTGGACCTGTCTATACAGTGGACCTGGCTGTGTGGACCTGTCTATACAGTGGACCTGGCTGTGTGGACCTGTCTATAGTGTGGACCTGGCTGTGTGGACCTGTCTATACAGTGGACCTGGCTGTGTGGAGCTGTCTATACAGTGGACCTGACTGTGTGGACCTGTCTATACAGTGGACCTGGCTTGTGGACCTGTCTATACAGTGGACCTGGCTGTGTGGACCTGTCTATACAGTGGACCTGGCTGTGTGGACCTGTCTATACAGTGGACCTGGCTGTGTGGACCTGTCTATAGTGTGCACCTGGCTGTGTGGACCTGTCTATACAGTGGACCTGGCTGTGTGGACCTGTCTATACAGTGGACCTGGCAGTGTGGATCTGTCTATACAGTGGACCTGGCTGTGAACCTATCTGTGCAATGAACCTGTATGTGGACCTATATATTTAATGGACCTGGCTAATGATCCGTCTATGCAGTGTACCTGACTGTGGACCTGACTGTGTGGACCTGTCTATGTCGTAGACCTGGCTGTGGACAATGCAGTGGATCTGGTTGTGTCAGTAGAAGTTGTACAATTTCAAAGCCGCATGTGAACGAGGGCTTAAAGATGCATTTTGTAATGCAGTTTGAGCTTTTGGTGCCCCTGTTTGAAAGATTAACCATAACATGTGAGATTACCCTTACTTCCTGATTATTGATGGGCTAGGAGGTAGCTTAAAAACCATGCTGGCTAAAGTTCTAATCAAATATTAATTCAAACACAAACAAAATTGGCAGAAACACCCAGGGGTGGCCTATTCATGAAGGGTGCATGGGCGCCGCCCCCCCTCTGCCCATCGCCACCCCCTCATCCATGCGTCCCACCCCTTTCAGGACGCCGGTGCATAGATTCCAATGCGGGAGGGCTGTTTCTTTGAAGCACTGATTAGAGCCATAGGCTCGAATAGGCTTCAATATAGGGTGGGCTCGGGTCACAGAGAATGCACTCTGATCCCACCCAGGTCTGTTACAACAGCAAATTAATATTCGCTGTTGTAACACTGATCCTCCACCCAGCCAATCAGGAAGCCGGATTTGACACCGGTCACCCGATTGGCTGAAAAGACAGGAGATCCTATTGGACACCCAGGAGGAGGAGGGGAGAAGCTGGAAGCCAACATGGAGGAGAGGAAACTGAGCCGCTGCACCACACTGCCTGCTGCCTGCCATTCGCCGCTGATAGGGTAAGTCCAAACAGCGGGGGGTGGGTGCCGCTCGGGGGGTGGGTCCCACTCTGAGCAATCTACAGTCTGGACAAAGAAAGGTATTTCCAGTGGCGGCTGGTGTTTTTTTTTTTTGGGGGGTGGCAAACAACCACCCATCAAACCCCCCCAAAAAAAACATCAGTCGCCACTGGAAACCTTTCTTTATCCAGGCTATAGATTGCTGCATGTGCAAGTTGTCCTTTGTTGACATGTTTATTTTAAATAATTTATAACCATAACACACTTTTGTGGAGAAAAAAACATTCCCCTCTGGGTGATCTCTGTACATTGCAAGGATTTTAACAAACTTTATTGCAGATTCCTCACTTTTGTTATTCTGAAGAAATAGCTGTTTGTCTGTGTCCATGAGCATGTGAATGGGTGTGACTTCAATCAGCTGTTGCACCTGCAGGGCTCTAATGAGGAAATTACCAAGGTCTGCATCCCTTTAGATGTGATTTCCCTTTGGGAGTATCTCACAAAAAATGTCATTTTTGTTGCAGGGGATGCCAAAAATCTGACTTCTATCTTAGTGCAAATTTGTGAAAAAATCAATAAGTTACCGTATTTATCGGCGTATAACACGCACTTTTTCACCCTGAAAACAGAGTGAAAATAGCATGTGCGTGTTATACGCCGATATCATTAAAAAACCCAATGGTACATACTATATAGCGTTCTGGGTGGTGCGATCTCAGCCGAGCAGACACCATCAGAGACAGCTGACAGCCCAGGGGACCTGGGAGTCCCGGGACACTCAGACCCGGCATTGCAGACCTCCGCGGCAGACATCCTCCTGTTGCACTGCACACAGAAGTCACAGTCTAACTCTCGCGGCCATCAGAGCGTAACCACGGTTACGCTCTGCACTGCTCGCGAGAGTTGAGGCTGACAGGAATCTGACGTGTGGACGACAGAGCTTGGACCCGGCAGGTACAAATTCTTTGAAAAAGCTCATTGAAAAAAAGAGAGTCTGCCCAGGGGGGGGGGGTTGTGGGGGACAATGAATTACACTGCCTGACAGGGGGGGAGGGGGAGCTAAGAGACACACACAACACACACTACCTGACAGGCCCCCCTCCCTGCAGAGTTTGTGTCTCTTTGCCCTCCCTTGTCAGGCATCAGTGTGTGCACTGGTCTTAACCACTTCAGCCCCAGAAGGATTTACCCACTTTCTTTGTTAAAACAGTTGCTTTTACTTTCAAATTATGTTATTTAAATATTTTAATAAAATTCTATTACAATATGACTTGAGTTTCAATTGTATACACTATATCATTTTTTTATTTGTTAATTTTTTTTCCCCACCAAAGTGGAGTTACACGTTAGAGTCAACATAAACACCAGTTGAACAATATTTAGTTTGATACACTATTATTCTAAACAATTATTGTTTCTTAAATAAAATACTTTTTTACAGCACTTTTTCATCCTTTGTTACATCTCAGTGATGCTGATCTCCTGCAGCCTCTTTACAGCAACTTCCCATCCTCATGCACTCCAGCAATGGCTGCTTGGCATTTATCAGGGTGGGTTTCCTGATAGTACCAATAGTGAACCATACCTGCATAATGTGTGTTGATAAGGCCTCTTTAGAACTTCTTTGGGTGCCCATGTGACAATGCAGGAGAACAACTGGAAGAAAGGGATGGGGTTGTCATCCTATAAAAGGAAGAACCTGAACAAGGACCTTCATGGCAGGATCCCTGGGAATTATTTTAATGTAAGATGCAGATTTAAAGTGGTTGTAAACCCTTTGCAACCACTTTTTGCCACAGGTAAGCCTATAATAAGGCTTACCTGTAGCTACCCCAGCTATCTCCTAAAAACGGTTTAGGAGATATCCCCTGTATCTGCATGTGCCGACGTCATCGGCACATGTGCACTGAAGCAATGGCACGTAATGGCACGTACGTGTCGTTGCTTCAGTTAGTGTGCCGGGAGTGACGCCATCGCGACTCCGGCCAATCACATCGTCGGAGCCCGCGATACCTGGAAGTAACTCCAGGAACAATGTTGCCGGCCGGAGCAGGGTACGGGGACCGCTGCGGGGGCTTCGATCTCAGGTAAGTAATTCATAATGAGCTAGTATGCTATGCATACTAGCTCATTATGCCTTTGTCTTGCAGGTTTTTTTTTTTTGTGTGGGTTTACAACCACTTTAAAAATTTTGAAAATGTCTTTTGGAGAGCAAAATATGAATATTTTCTTCATTGAGTTTACATACAGTATCTCACAAAAGTGAGTACACCCCTCAGATTTTTGTAAATATTTTATTATATCTTTTCATGTGACAACACTGGAGAAATTTGGAAACAAAATATAATCAGTTCAATATTCAAACGAAACACATAAATTAATATATATGGTGTATCGCGCACCATGTATAATGTGTTATTTTTGTATTTATTTATAATTCACTTATATTATGTTCTTTATTCTTTTGTAGAGTTATAATACTTACACTGGTCTTGTCCTACTCCCCTGAAGAAGCCAATGTTTTGGCGAAACATGTAGGGAAGACCTGACCCGTTACTGTAATTAGGCAATTACTACTCCGGTCTACAGAAAACTTTATGTACTCCTTTCATGCATGTTCATTTTTAATATGAACCTGTGTTTGTATTACCTGTTCATAATACCTTGTAATAAAATTTGTCGTTTCTTAAAGCGATTCCACCAGCGTTTTTTTTTTTTAAAAGTCAGCAGCTACAAACACTGTAGCTGCTGACTTTTAATAAGGACACTTACCTGTCCTAGGCACCTGCGATGATGGGCCCCCCATGCTGATCCGGATCATTGCAGGTCCCGGCGCCGCCATCCTCAGTAAGGGAAACAGCCAGTGAAGCTTGCGGCTTCACTGCTCGTTTCCTACTGCGCACGCGCGAGGCTCGCGCCGCTTTGTGAATGGGCGGCTGCTCTCTGGGATACACACAGTTCCCAGAAGGCAGCACGCCCCATTCACCAGAAGGAGGATGCGGAAGAAGACCAGCCGCGGTCTAGGAAGAGGCAGATTAGGAACATCCGCATAGCAACAGGTATTTTGGGTGAGTAAAAAATTATTTATTTTTTTCCAGCACTTTCGTGTATTTTTTTTTTTTTTCAGGGTGGAACTCCACTTTAAAAATGTATTGATTGATTTGTTTTGGCACCGCAATAATCCCCATCCTCTTTGCCCTTTTGTTTAAACATAAATTAATCAGTGCAACACAATATTAAACCAACCCAGTGTCAATAGCCTACCTCTAGGCTTATCGTGATTGCTGCCAACACCTCTCAGAGTATATTCACATGTGACTCTCAATTCAATACTAATAAATCAAACCTAGTGTAGCGCAACCAATGTAAACAATTAAACAATAATAAAAGTCCAAATAATGTGAAAAATCCACCATAGTGCAACTCTAGGTGACAGTTCAAAGAATTAATAATTTATATTATCCAGTGACTTCAGTGACCACCACCTCTAGCTGGAATGTCTACTCACCTCCAGATAACGACCAAACTACAGAGTCACACACGAATCATATTTATGTCTCTCAGGAGGCCATGGGAAAACTGGATCCTCCTTCTGGTGTCCCTGGACAACGTTGACCTGCTCTTTGGATCTCAGTCAATCATGTGTGACCAAAAAAGGACAAAGGCAAACCATAGTGCTCTCTGCTACAAATATTTATTAAAACTATGCAAAGAGATTAAAAATACTTACATAGGTATGTGAAAAACATGGGGTGAGGTGCCACCATTCAGGACGTATTTTCAGTTTTATATCAACGTGGAGAGTTGATGATATGCATGTTTTTCAAATACTTATGTGAGTATTTTTAATCCCTGTGTATAGTTTTAATAAATATTTGTAGCAGAGAGCACTATGGTTTGCCTTTGTCATTTTATGGTCACACATGATTGACTGAGATCCCAAGAGCAGGTCAACGTTGTCCAGGGACACCAGGAGGAGGATCCAGTTTTCGCGTGGCCTCCTGAGAGACATAAATATAAGGCGTGTGTGACTCTGTAGTTTGGTCTTTATCTGGAGATGAGTAGGCATTCCAGCTAGAGCTGGTGGTCACTGAAGTCACTGGATAATATGAATTAATAATTCTATGAACTGTCACCTAGAGTTGCACTATGGTGGATTTTTCACATTATTGGACTTTTATTATTGTTTTATTGTTTACATTTGTTGCGCTACACTAGTTGTGGTTTATTAACACTGAAGAAATGACACTTTGCTGCAATGTAAAGTAGTGAGTGTACAGCTTGTATAACAGTATACATTTGCTGTCCCCTCAAAATAACTCAATACACAGCCATTAATGTCTAAAGCGCTGGCAACGAAAGTGAGTACACCCTTAAGTGAAAATGTCCAAATTGGGCACAAAGTGTCAATATTTTGTGTGGTCACCATTATTTTACAGCACTGCCTTAACCCTCTTGGGCATGAAGTTCACCAGAGCTTCACAGGTTGCCACTGGAGTCCTCTTCCCCTCCTCCATGACGACAGAGCTGGTGGATGTTAGAGACCTTGCGCTCCTCCACCTTCCATTTGAGGATGCCCCACAGATGCTCAATAGGCTTTAGGTCTGGAGACATGCTTGGCCAGTCCATCACCTTTTCCCTCAGCTTCTTAACAAGGCAGTGGTTGTCCTGGAGGTGTGTCTAGGGTCGTTATCATGTTGGAATACTGCCCTGTGGGAGGGGATCATGCTCTGCTTCAAGAGGAACTGCAGTCTGCTCACATAACTTGTAATAAAAACATACTTGCCATTCTTAAGCTTCCCTCCAACTACTTTGCATATTATTTTATATAACAATGTGACAGTGTTGTCACATGAAAAGATATAATAAAATATTTACAAAAATGTGAGGGGTGTACTCACTTTTGTGAGATACTGTACACTTCAATACGTGAAGTAGAAGAATAAAATTACATATTATCTTACAAAACATAACCAGTTTTGTATTTTAAGTTTCATGTTTACCTAGTGAATATATATTGGAAAATGAAAAACCAAAGTTATGGCTGTTCCAGTTTTGGGAAACATATCTCATTTCATAGAGGCCAGGTGGAGCAGAACTCATCTCTGGGGAAATTATATATATTAATTTATATAAGATATGCTACATAGGTGACCCAAATGCATAGCATTGATGGAGTGCCTGGAAGAGGACAATGTACTTTATTATTAACTGCCTGGTACATAGAATCCCAGCTCAGCAAAATTTAGCAGTGATAATCTCTGGTTTTCCAGGCCTGTTTCTGAGTGTTGCCAGGAATGAAGGAGAGCTGTGTGCCTTTGGGGCTGGTGATTAGGAACCCATGGTGGTGTGTTATTAAACCATTATATGGCCATTAATCTTTTCTGTAACATAACGAGTCGTGAAGAGGGAAGTAGAGTTGACTGTAAGTGGGGATATGGGTTGATTAAACAGGATCTCCTTGGAACAAGAACACGGTAATTTTAAGGGAGATGAGGTCTATATGAATTTTCATAATATCAATATTCACGTCTGTTATTTTGGCTGATGGACATGTGCCAATAGCTGAAGATGGTTTTATCTCTTATTTTCATTTTGGTGCAAGAAAATAAATATCAAATGACCTACATGTGGATAGAGGTCAGAAAAGGTAATTGGGAAAATTCTGACTCAATCAAGATAGGAACCGTTTGATTTGACTTGCTTAGCTATGAATATTATCTCAAAAGTAATTTTCCATTGTAAATTTTAAGGAACACACCGCATATGCTAGAATCTGACTCTTAAGCGAGAGGTAGAGGTGTGGTTTCTAAGGGTGAGTATTTATATGTACTTTTCCCTACCATCTGTACTGGTGGTAAAGTGGGTCTATAATATACCATCTACTCCAAGTTGATCTATATAAAGCCAGCATAACAGAACATAGGTTACAGATCTAGGCTTGTTCACAGACAACATCGAAAAAAAGAAAAAATGTACTCTTTGGTAAAGCGGTAAGTACATTGGGAATCAAGCCAGAGCATAAAATGGAACAAAGTATTTTTTTTAGTAGACATTGGGTGTGATCTGTCATTTTCTTTATTTGGGTGAAGTGGGGCAATGAATTCAATTTTTTGCACAACTATTTCAACATGTATGGCGATCAACAACAAATTAGCTGACACAGAGTTTGGTGGACCCACTGTATCACTAAGGCCCCTTTTTCCCCTTTTACACAGGCCAGATCTGTTTTGCTTAGCAGGGGATCTGTCCACTGATCCCCTGCTGAGCAGAGCAGAGTGGGCAGATGACAGGTCCTTCTTTATGCAGAGAGGACATGGACACAGCCTGCTTTGCTCTATGGGCAGTCGGATGTTAACAGACCAGTTGTCTGTTTACACCCTACTGCTTTGAGATCCGATCGGGCCAGATGGAGGGGAATGGATCTCCTTCCATTTGTTTTTCAGATAGGATTGGAGGTATGCAGGTGTAAACAGACACAAGTCAGCTTGAATCCATTGCTCCATAGAAGAGAATGGAAGGTCCGATTGGGTCTACCTGAAAAACAGACAGGCGGACTGATCAGACCTCTCGTGTGAAAGAGGCCTAAGTGGATATAAATTTGTCTGGTCCCTACTCAATTTCAATCTATGTATGGCCAGCTTAAAGTGGTTGTAAAGGCTAAAGGTTTTTTATCTTAATGCAGTGGTCCCCAAACTTTTTGGCACCAGGGACCAGTTTCAAGGCAGTTCGTTTTCCCAGGGATCGGGGAAGGGGGGTGGGGGTTGTTGGATGGGTCAGGGTTATTGGGATATTCACGGAGTCTGTCCACAACCCGCTTTATATGAGTGTCCTCAGTTTCCCTTCACATCACAGTCCCCCTTTACATTACAGTGCCCCTTTACAGTGCCGTCCCCTTTACATCACAGTGCCCCTTTACATTAATGTTACAGGGACTGCTCTGTAAAGGGGTTATTGTGATATAAAGGAGACTGCTCTGTAAAAGAGGCACTGTAACGTAAAGGGGGGCTGTGATGTAAAGGGGACTGCACTGTAAAGGGGACACTGTGATATAAAGGGGACTGCACTGTAATGATTACATTGTCCCATTACAGTGCAGTCCCCTTTATTTTACAGTGTCCCTAACAATCACAGCCTCCTCCATCACAGTGTCCCTGCAATCTGGCACCGGTCTGCAGCCCGGGGGTTGTGGACCCCTACCCTAATGTATTCTCGATCAAGGTAAAAAAAAAATCTGTGATCAGCTCCCCAGCCCACCCCAAAAAATTACCTGAGCCTGATCTTGATCCAGTGCTGTGCCCGAGAGCAGCAGCACTGCTGTCTGAATATGGTGTCAATCAAACCCTGTGGGGGGGGGGAGCCACGCTGTGTGTATTAATAGCCTGCACAAGTGCCCCATAGCAGCTTGCTATGGGGGCACTCGGAAGGGAGGAGGAGCCAGAAGAGGGAGGACTAGAAAAGAAAGATAGGGCCAGTCTGTGCAAAACCACTACACAGAGCAGGTAAATATGACATGTTTGTTATTTAAAAAATATAGGGCTGTATACATAGATTGAAATTCATCCGATTCGGTAGGGACCGTACCCATGTATGGCCAACCTAAAGCGGTAGTAGACCGCTGGCGTACTAGCCCATTCACATGCTGAAAGCGCTTCCATCTTCACCCATTCTACCTTCCGGGTTCGCAGGCTTTGGCTGTTTGAGTGGTAGTAGCCTGCGATGACGCATGTTCACGGGAGCCGCTGTTTATGGCACAGGACTCTGAGGAAACAGTACGGATATGCCGTTCCTTCAGAGCGCATGCGCCAGTGACGTCACTGGCTGCATCTACAGTAAATATCTCCTAAACAGTGCACATTCAGGAGATATTTACAGTACCTATAGACCTTATTATAGGTTTACCCATAGGTAACATTCATGCATTGGACTTTACTCCCACTTTAAGTCCTTAGAAATATGGCATTAGCAAACGGCAGACAGTAGCAAAGTCAGTAAACTAATGGGCAGATCTGGCACAGTATAGGGCTCATTCACACTAGCAGTAGCCCTCTTAAAGTGTAAAGTTAGCCTAAAGTTGGCCTGAATGCTTCAATATACATGCAACTGCTTAACACTAATCTATTAAACTAAACACATTATAAAAAGTAAAAAAAAAAAAAAAAAAAAAAAAGATGTTTTCACTGAAACAGAAGGAATTTAAAATAACTTCTAAATAATACATACATTTTTTGAAACTACTTCTAAACTGTGACTTAACCCGAAAAAGGTCGATGAGTAGGTTTTCATCATGAAGCATGGCCAAATGATATACATGTAGGAGTACAAGTAGGCGTGTGATCGTGTATGCACCAGAAACAAGTACAAAGATTTGGATATTTTCCAGAATGTAATGTACCTGGAATAATTGTCCTTTTTCACATCTCACACATCTTTCTGTACTTGTCAGTTTTTAGCACTCCTTAATGAATTAATAATTCTACTTGGGACCTGTGTCACTGTCAGTGTGTCTTATTAAAATTAAAGCAGGTAGCACATTGTGAATGCATTGCATTTCCAAATAGAACTAACAATGTATTATATTAGAATTACAAACAGTAGTTGCATAAAATAATTCCAAGGGACTGTAAAAGAAAAGAGACTTCATATGCATGTATACTTTTTATCTATATTTGTCCAGTATAGATAAGTCCTCCATCCAGTCCTGCTCCAGTCTAGCCCATCCACTGGGCTGCTGACAGGGAATTACCATAAAAAATTAGTGAAGATGTCAACGAGTACATAAAGTTACCAGCGATTCCTTAATCTAAAAAGTCTTTTTTTTTTTGTATATATATTTTTTTTTTTGCACAATACAGAGAAATGCTCCTCCAAGCTGCTCAAAATCTCCTTAACTTTTCAGATATTCCATCAGCGCCCTTAAAAAAGCAGCTGAGGACTGCAAACGCGTCAGCAGCGCAGCCGACTGTGAATCGGGATTTATTAATATTTAGACATCTGTACTTATTTTAACATTTGATGTATCAGATTCTGCAATGTTTGGTGTAATATCACATTTTGCTAATTTTCTATGGTGACTAATGCTTTAGTCAGCCATGTATTTTAACAAATTATAATAAATATATTGTATTACTGTACCTATTTTAGCTGTTTATTTTGTATGGTGCCTCAAAAGTCTCTATATATTGGAAGGTGATCCTTCAAATGGTGTTTCTAGAGAAATGCCGTCTACAGTGATACCAGGTTTCACAAAAAATCTAGAGACAACAGCATCAAGCATTCATCAATTCATAGTGTCAAGGGCCATTAGTCAGGGACAAGTATTCCAGAGAAGGAAGAGGTAGTGCAATACTTTTGTAAAATCACTATATAAAAAAATGTGAAACAGTTACAGTTACAGTCCTTCAATGTGGGCTCAGTAGGGGCAACTCTGCAGATTTTTTTTCCCCCACCTATTTTTGTGGCTCCCTTGCCCCTGGAACAGGCAGCTCAGAAGCAAAAGAGGCACACTACTAAAATGAACATTGTGGCCTGCAGTTGTTCTGATGATGTACCTAAAGACACAGTGGTGTAGTGGTTAGCACTGTCACCTAGCAGCTGCCTGGAGTTTGCATGTTCTCCCTGTGTCTGCGTGGGTTTCCTCCGGGTGCAGCGGTTTCCTCCCACATTCCAAAGACATGCTGTTAGGTTAATTGGATTTGTCCAAATTGGCCCAGTATATATATGTATATGAATGTGTGTCCCAAGCGCATCAAGATCCTACGGGGTTAATGACCGCGCTAGCCAGGGGAACACTGGCTAAAAAAAGTGCCTTGAGGCCTTCTTTTCATTCATTCAAGAAGAAGCGCATATGAAAAGAGAAAAGAAAAACAACTGTTAAATTGTTTCTGAGAGCCACCCTGGAGCTCCTGTATGCTCTCCTGCGGGTGAAGAGTGCCGTAAGGAATAAGGAATAAGCGTGACAGCCTAGTGGGAGGTGAAGCGCATAACCTCAGGTCTTTTAGAACAGGTTAACACAATCAGGCACAACTTTATGATATTAGTAACAGTAGTTTAGAGGCGCTAAAATCAGAAGATAAAAACAGCATGCCATAGGAGAGATATTGGAACGTAGTAAGTAAGGTGACTCCAAGAGAATGATAAAACCATTACCTCCATCAAACCTAGTTCAAACATTCAAACCAAGTGATCTCTTCAAATTGCCACGGCAATTAAAATGGACAGTCTGAAGGCAAGTTTAGCAGAATAGCTAGCCAGACTAGTACAAAAAGCACAGTAATGATGCACCACCTTGTCATCAAGATTTAATAACTGATGCTAAAAGCAGAAAATTAAATGAAGCCAGGATTATCTGTTTTTAAAGCAAAGATCTGCATATCATGGTGAACAAGGAGGCATTGCTGTTGACTAAGGGCTAAAGGAGGAAGATATAAAGGATTTAGAAACGGTGGAAGACTTATCAGAAACAGGAGATGCGTGTCTCGGGTGCTTCTAGTTGCACACCAGAGGTGCTTAACCTGTGGGCCTCAAAGCCCTCTGATGTGGCCCTCGACCTCCTGCTCTGGGATGGTGGTTCAGCATGCCTAGATCGCAGATTGCTGACCCGCCATTCCAGACCATGGATGGAGTCAGCGCCAGAGGAATCAAGCAGCTGTGAAGGTAGCAGTAGCTGCATAAGCCGATGCTTACTCTATAGCACCGGCTCCTGTGCCAGGCGAAGTGCATTTGGTATCACTCGGCCTGGGACAGGAGTTTTTCTAACAGCCAGCGATGCCAGCAGAAACTGAAAGATAAAATTTGGTTTATTAAACATCCCAGTTTAGCAATGGCATATTATGTACAGTATTACCCACTTGCCACAAAATCTCATACCTATCACATCATTTGAATCCAAGTGGTAGTACCAGTGTGATGCCTGCAGCTGCAGACATCACCCCAGTAACGTTTTTTAGAGCCTAACTAGCCGCACGATTGCTATTACAAGCAGCAGGAGGGGAGCATCAGGGGGCAAAAAGTTAGGATCAACTTTGATTGGGTCGCCGCATGCACACAAACCGCGATCGTCCCACACATATGAGATATCGCTGCGAACATCAGATCATGGGCAGTAATTCTAGCACTGGACCCTCTCTGTAAATCTAAAGTTGTAATTTGTAAAGACTTTTTAAAGCATTGCCTATGGATAGTAAAATTTATGTTGTTTGTCACTGTTGCACGAGTGTGCGCAATTTTTAAGTGTGACATGCGTGGTATTTATTTGGCGTAACATCATCTTTATATTTTACAAAAAAATTGTGTTTTTTTAATAATAAATAAAATTGATCACTGCGCTAATGTCTATTCAGCAGCTAGCATAAAATATGGGTAACAATGTTAAAAAAATGTATAAAGATTTGCAGCGCTAGAAATATAAGCATGAACTATGTAAATAAAAGTCCACTGTCATTGAGCGTAATAAGTCCATGTTCCAAGAAATGGCATCACCCACAGTGTAAATATGACAAGCTGTGGTGAACTCCGAAATCCTCCACCGCACACCAACACACCGGGCCTCTAAGCGCAGAAAGTGGACCACTAGGTTATAGGTGGTCAGATAAGCATGATATATCCACTAAAGCACGACTCCACTCTGGTATCAGACAGCTGAATCTCATAGGGTCATAACATGTGAATCCACAGGTTCATATGTAGAAGAGAAGCAGCTCCTCCATAGTGTAGTATGTTAAATTAAGATGATTTTATTAAGTAAAAAGCATACAGGGTACTCACATTTAGAGATTTAAAATGTGCATTTCAGGAACACAAAAACTCCTTGGTTAACATTTGTTTCCAACCAACAAGATGGCCACGGTCAGCACATATAGTGTCGTGACGTCAGATCTCCGGGCTCCACCCTACGCGATGTTTCGTCCAAGAAGCAACGTTGTCAGCGGCGTGGTTAGGAAATCTTCACTTCCTCTATATATAGGCAGGAAGGCAAAATGGAGACGCCTCCTCCTCCTTGGGTTCCAAGACTCAATGTCATCCGCCGGAAGTGGACCCACATCCACCGGAAGTGATGCCACATCACAACGGGAAGTGAACAACAACTGCGGGAATGTAAACAATCCAGCCCACTCACGACAGCCATACAATGGAAATCACAAACAGAAACTAGAAACACTTCATTGTTCTGATTTCTAGAACTGGGCTTGAAAATAGAAAACCGTCCCATATGGGAAGAAAAAAAAACAACTTTCCTAAAACATCTTAAAAAACATTGATAATGATTTAACATCCATGAGAGGCCTTTTCAAAAGACAATCAGGACTAAAACTAGTGCTGCTATCTTGTGGTTGGAAACAAACATTACAACAATTATTATATAATGCAAAGATAAAATAAAAAATTATTAATATAAAGTAATAAAAACAGCCTAGGAGTTTAACCATTGTTAATGAAGGCATTGACATCCCATTCTATGTTCAGGCCATATGGTCTATAAGATTTTAAATAAAAAATCCACCAGGTTTCCATTTTAGAGATGTTTCTCCGGGTGTGACTACCTCTCCAATGGGGGTTAAACTTATCTATAGCCATGAAAGAGGTACCCTTCAGGCTTTTACCATGGCATAACACATAATGTTTTGACAAGCTATGATTCAAAAAGCCTTTGCAGATATTAGCCAAATGCTCCTTGAGTCTGACCTCTAATTTGCGAATAGTGCAACCTAAATAGTGTAGCCCTCAGTGGCGGTGGGTCCATAGAGGGCGCTGCCCACTATTCCTATGGCCGGCCTCCTGGTGAGTGCCGGCCATATGAATTAGAGCGGTGGCCGGCGGTGGGTGTGACTTGGAAGTGTCTATCAGAGCCAGCGGCTCTGATAGGCTTTCCGAATACAGCTCTCACGCTGTAATCGGCTTCCAAAAACTCCTCCAAGGTACACACAGGCGTGCGTTCCTTGGAGAAGACTGTGCGGGTTTCAGACAATCAGGTTCACCGGATCTGGTTACCGGTAACCTGATTGGCTGAAGCAAAATCGAGGGCGGGAGAAGACATCGAGGATGGCGCGGACCCGAGGAAGGTAAGTGCAGGGCTGGGGGGGGGGGGACAGGCTGCATTTGGGGGACAAACTGGATGTATATGGGGAACAAACTGGCTGTATATGGGGACACACTGGCTGCATTTGGGGACAAACTGGCTGTATATGGGAACAAACTGGCTGTATATGGGGACACACTGGCTGTATATGGGGACACACTGGCTGTATATGGGGGACACACTGGCTGTATATGGGGGACACACTGGCTGTATATGGGGACACACTGGCTGTATATGGGGACACACTGGCTGTATATGGGGACACACTGGCTGTATATGGGGGACAAACTGGCTGTATATGGGGGACAAACTGGCTGTATATGGGGACAAACTGGCTGTATATGGGGACACACTGGCTGTATATGGGGACACACTGGCTGTATATGGGGACACACTGGCTGTATATGGGGACACACTTACTGTATATGGGGACAATAAACCTGCCATCCTGAATTCTAATGTCCAAATCCCAAAAATGGATAGTGGAGGTTCTGGCCTCATGCTGGAGAATGATGCCTCGATCATTAGTGTTCAACTCGCCAATGAACATATCCAAAGAGGCTCGATCTCCCTCCCAGAGGAGGAGGACGTCGTCTATATAGCACCCCAGAAGACCAATTCAGTCCTCCATTGACCATAGACGACATCCTCCTCCCACTTGGCCATAAACAAGTTGGCCATACTTGGCGCAAACTTGGCTCCCATTGTCACTCCACGACCTTGCAAATAATATGAGCCGTTAAGCCAAAAATAATTGTGGCTCATCGCAAAGTTGAGCAGATGGAGAAGAAATTGTTGCTGCAACAAGTGAATACCAGAGTCTCTCTCTAGATAGCTTTTTACAGCCTCTCTACCATGTTGGTGGGAAATGATGGTATACAAAGAAGCCATGTCTGCATTGGCCATAATATATCCCTCTTTCCAGGTTATTTGATTCAAAATATTAATAACCATGCTATCTTTCAGGTAGGATGGAGTTTTAAAAACGAGAGGCTGTTTTTTTGCATTAACATTTAAAAAAAGTGTATTTTTTTTCCCCCAAAGATTGTGCTTGAAAAACCGCTTCGCAAATACCGCATGACATAAACAATTGCACCAATTCATTCTCTCAGGCTTTTAAAAAAAAAATACATAATTTTGGGGGTTCTAAGTAATTTTCTAGCAAAAAAAAATGATTGTTACATGTAAACAAAAAGTGCCAGAAAAGGCCTGGTCTTCAAGTGGTTAAACATCATAGTTTTGCAATAGGCATATGAGCACTCACTGACCTGCAGGTGCAGCGCAGTGCACCTGCAGCTTTCATGTGGATTAGCTGCACTGAGCCATAAACTTGTATTATATCTTGCAGGTTTACTGCACTTTATGTAAGCGCTCCAAAACTCCTGAATGCAAGAGTTTTGATTGGCTTTCAGAAAGTGCACCACGCTTGGAAAATATATTAGAAGCCTATGGCAAAGCGCGGCTAACCCAGAGGAAAGCCACAGGTGAACTGCGCTGCCCCCACGGTGCTGGTAAACCAAAGTGCATCATTGTGAAAGCAGCATAGGGGGCTCAGGACAATAAGGGATTATTTTAAATTTTTAAGGGCAGCAAAACCTAATTTTTGAGATGTGTTTTTACCACACAACCCGCCCCAACCACTGGTGGAGTGTCAGGGCCCAGGGTCACAACGGCTACTGAATCCCATGCTCCGGGGGGCCTGTGCAGCCTCCCCATCACATTATGTTTTACATTTGGATAGGAGGGGTGGCGGGGGCAGCATATACAGTAACTGATCCTCTCCATTTTCTTGCTGCAACCACTAAAATCCGGCTTCTCCTCCTCTCCCTCCCACCGGCATTAAGTGGATGCAGGAGGAAAATATTAATTATACTATTGAGGAACTTCCAGGAAGCCATAGGCGTGTGCAGGGGGTGTGCCAGGTGTCCCTGGGCACAACCTAATCACTATGTGTGGTGCCGATTCCCCCTACTGCCCAGGCTTCCCCCCTCTCGTTGGCCCCCCACAGTGCTGCTGGCTTCCTTCCTCTCCTTTCTGCCTGGCTGCTGCGGGGTATGTTTAAGGATGTAGAGCGGGGGGAGGGGGCTAGTAAATATGTAATTTACCAACCCCTTCCTTTTCTAAATGAACACAGTGAACACACTTGCTCACTGTGTCTATTCATAACTGAAGCATAGTAAACGGTTTACTATGCTTCAGTTTGTGAATGAACAAGAAGCCGCTCAGTACAGAACACTTCCTATTCATTCACTGCCTAGTGCAGCAGAGGCTTCAGAGAAAAGCATGTGTGTTTGAGCTTTGGGGTACACACCCTAATGCAAAAGGCTGCACACACCTATATAGGAAGTGCAGTGTGACCAACCTGCTATCCCTGTGGGCTATAAGGGTGAAAGGATAAAAAATATTGTAATCCTTTAAAAATGGCAGCAATGGTTGCAAGATGGAAGGTCGACCATGTGAGGTCTGAGAACAATCGGATCTCTGCTCCAAAAAATTAGCGTATCCTCATATTTCAGGCAAGACGTACAATTAATTGAAAATCAAGCAGTCTGCAAATTGTGTCTGTAGCTCTAGATGGTGGCCCTGGAGAATGCAAAGTTCAGCGATCTTGGTCAATTTTGATTAGGTTTTATATTAAATATTGTTGAATATGGCCTGCAGGATTTGTTTCAGGTCAGAATCCTGTGTAGGGTCAGGGAGGCCTCTGACTGTAATATTATTGGAGTCCAAGTACAATAGGTGAAGCTTATAGTCTCTGAGTGTAGAAGCTTGAGCAATAAGCTGATTATGAGGCTGGGTAACCTGTGTTTTAGTGAGATGCAGTTCCTCTTCTAGGATTTCTACCTGCTAAGCTTCAAGTACTATCTTAGTAGCAAAAGAAAATCCTGTTCCGTGGAAATGCACTTTATGTATTACAAACCATTATGGGTAAGAAGATGGGTCAGGCTCAGAGTCAGAGGAGTCAGAATGATGGCCATGAATTACGTGGCTGTGAGTACATCTCAGCCTTTAGCTGTGGAGGCAAAAAGAGGTCACCTGCTGCATACCAGGCCTGGTCAGTAGATGTATGCGGGGAAGGATTGTGTGTAGTATGTCACTGAGGGCTGCTTGCCTCCTCTCCTGAGGAGGAGAGATCGAGTTGCCAGGCATATGGTTGTGGGGTTTGTGGAAGGGACTGCATAGTCACATTGTGCTGTGATGACGCTAGTCTTTGCCGCTTCTCTTGGCAGTAAGATTTGGTGCAAACTGCAAGGGGAGGCAGCAGCTTATCCAACAGCCCCAAGGAGGGCTGCTGGGCGTTCACTGTCCAAGAAGGGTAGGTGAAGGAGGATGGCTGTGTGGACTTTCCTGCAAGAGAAGTTGGTCCTTATCCTTGTCGGCACACTGCCTCTGGTGCAGGGAAGGCAGATGTGGGCACCATCTTGACACCTCCTGTGCCAGCACCACACTTGGATTAGGCTGTGAAGCCTCGTTTTCCCTCTCTTTGTTCTGCAAAGTCACTGCTGGAACAGTTGTGACATTTTGAACACAGGCCAGAGCAGGAGCTAACAAACCAGACGTCTGATTCCTAGGCTTCCAAACCACGCCTCGAAAAGCTAATATTTTAATGTGAAACCATATGGAAATTACATTAAAAGATTATATGATTTCCCATTAAAATCTAAGGTTTGGATATATTGGCTTTGTGTATTTGTTGGATTCAAGACAGCACCATCTATTTGGTCACTAAATGGTGCTGTCTTCAATAAGTACCCTACTTCTAGTGGTTATATAATGTACGTGTGCATCAGAGAGTCATGGACCTAAAGTTGATTAGAGAAAGAGAAGCATCCATTGAAACTTAGAAAAGGAAGTCATTGTACTTTTGAAAAGTCAAACAACAATATCTACTGTTTGGAAAACTGAGAATGGCAGAAACCAGTTACTCCAAATAATGGGTTGGAAAGTGAAATTCTCCCTACTAGCTGTAAGCCATATTTTTTGGACATTTTTGGGGGTTTCCTGTATCCTCAACTCTTTCTTCCAGAAGTTCATCCAGCCATAAATTTTTAAAAAAGTGACTGGCGCCCAATAGTTCTTTTACCCCTCTATACTCCAAAGATTCCACCCTGAGATTTAAATGTTGGGTCATACTACATTTATCTGATAAAGGAAGAGCACTACACAATATTTAATACAACATTGAAGTGCAAGTATAAAAAATTATTTATTACTTTAAAGCAGGGGTCTTCAAACTTTTTAAACAAAGAGCTAGAATTTAGGGGGGCGGACTGTGGCCAGTGGGAGTAAAAAGCCCCTGTGGTCAGTAGGAGGAGGAATTGTGCCCCATAATGGCTATTAGTGATAGGGATAATGCCTTATCGTTTGTGTCAGTGGGAGGAATAGTGCCCCATCATTGGTGTCAGTGGTAGGAATAGTGCCCTACCATTGGTGTCAGTGGTAGGAATAGTGCCCATCATTGATTTCAGTGGTAGGAATAGTGCCCCATCGTCAGTATCAGTGGGAGGAAAAGAGCTTCATATCTATGGGAAGAATTTTCAAAGGCCTGGATAAAGGCATGCATAGGGCCGCAATTTGGAGACCACTACTTTAGGGTATTATACATGTATTAATTGAAAATACACTATACTTTCCTGTCCTTGTAATACCAATGACTAAAATATTATATAAGCCTTAACCTTCTAATATAATTTCAGAATTAACTTTCAAACTTTTTAATCTGCAGCTTTCAGGACAATAATATTTGTTGACCCATCTACTGACCCTGCCTTGTTCAGGCACTTCCTGTTATAGGGAGACCACTCTCTGTCCCTATCTTCCAATTGTCCTTCTGCGTTGTCACCCTGTCACATAGGCTTCTGATGGGGACTACAAGTTTCACAAGTTTCAACACACAATTTGCAGTCATGGTCTACTGTTGTTACAGGAAGCCCATTCTGAAAAACAATGTAGAGAATGCTACATGGATGTAGACAAAGTAGCTACAAAGAAGCTGTATAACAGCAGCTACACTGAGATGCAACAAATGATAAAAACAAAGTAAAATCAAGTATTTAAAAAAAAATGGGTCAGTTGTTTCTGATACATGGTGCTTTAACAAACTTCATAGCATTCATTTCGAGTTTATATCTACCGTAAAAGCATGTGAATAAGAGATTTCAGGGCAACAGTAACCTGTGACCCAGTCCGTGATATCACCATCTGATTCCTGGAATGATTGCTAGTCCTAGGGCAGGCAGACTTATCTTGGCATCCGTAGAGGCGTGCTCTGCCCTAGAAGTAGCAGCACCACCGAATCAGAACCTTGACTGTCAATTACCATCCTGACAAGTTACCTTTAAGGTTAATGCTGTTAATTGTAAAGTTAACACTGCATGTGATTATCATTATGAGCACAGTGAAAATTGAAAATCTCACACTTCTATAAAGAAATTGCAATTTATGTTAGGTAACTGTTTATGAAAAATGCAGCAGTTACTAAGTGTACTTTACATACCTAACACTCGCCAATGTATTCCATTTTTCATTATCTCTCAAACTCCCAGAGCATATCTCATTTTCTACACCGTACTGTTGTCTTATCATGCACAGAAGAGTTAAATGGGCTTGTGTGATCATCATGCTCTGGGTCCCCTGAACGAGAATGCATCACTAATAATGACAATGCCTATGTCTCTAGGTCGAAAGGGCTCAGAAAAAGCAGTCATCCGATTCTCCATGCTACATTTGAAGAGATAATATTGTTTTTCCTGAAGGTTATTCTACTTTCAAACAGTTTCAACTTTTTATTTTTAACACATCGCTCTTTCTAAAATACTAGAATATACCACTTTGTGAGTAAAATGATTTTAAATGTAAAGTACTTAAATGAAAATTCAAGTTGTATATTGATTGCACGATTTTAATAATAGAAGTTCACATGTGTGCTGTGAGTGTGTCCTTTATATTCACGATGACTGAAACGTATTCCATGAATAAGAAAATCAATTGGATATGAAAAAGCAGCTTTTGCTAAAATATTCATCTTCAATCCTGCTGTCCCTGGCAGTACTTTTTGTTCACCACCAGATGCCCTCAGTCAATTACTGTAGGTTAAATGACAGCCTAATTATTCCACCCACTTCCTCTTAGCATAGATTGTCCTGGCCCCACCCCCAGCCTGTGATTGGACAGTAAAAGAAGAAGCAATGCAGTAATATATACTCCTTTATCCTTTGATAATGTTCTTTTGAACAAAACTAGTCGGGGGGAGCTACAGCGGTGACTTTATTACACCCGCTGTGGTGTCTGCATGTGATTGACTGTTTTATATGCGATTTTACTCCACTCTTCTTGGAAATAGTTTTAGCCTTCATGAAAAAGCCTAGATTTTTAATTACCGTATATACTCGAGTATAAGCCAACCCGAATATAAGCCGAGGCACCTAATTTTACCACCAAAAACTGGGAAAATGTATTGACTCGAGTATAAGCCTAGGGTGTCCATCTGCATGCCTCACTGTGCCCATGTGCATGCCTCACTGTGTCCATGCCTCACTGTGTCCATGCCTCACTGTGCCCATGCCTCACTGTGCCCATGCCTCACTGTGCCCATGCCTCACTGTGTCCATGACTAGACTGACGTTTAACATGGGAGTCTATGTAAGGCGTGCCTGGCTTTGAAAAATCGGTACTCCCCGGCCGTAGGTCCCCCAGACAACACACTTTGCACACTTGTAGAGGAGAAATAGGGCTACATGTGTGCCAAGTTATACTCAAGTATATACGGTACTACACTATGAGTTCCTCCTTTGTGCCTCCCTTTTGCAGAGCCCACTGTTGAACATCCTGGTTGTATGGTAACTAGACTTGTGCACAACGGAAAAATTCGTTCCGTTTCGGTTCGTTTCTTTCCGGTCCTGTTGATTCGTAATCATTCGTAATTTTGCTAGACGGGATTTTTCGTGTTCGGACTCATTCGTATTTTTGCAAGCGACATTTTTCGTTGAATTTTTTGTTGCTTTATAATTCGTACTTTCGGTAGAGTACGTTGTTTTTCGTTGATTCTGGACACAACTCCTACTTTCGTAACTTTTTTTGGGTTCGTTGATTCGTAATTTTCCGTGTCTCTCTCACAACGACGCTGCCTATTATGCCTAATGTGCTTCGAATGGATTTGTACTTTTCTAAATACATAGCGGTTATTTGTAACGATTCGAAATCTCGTATTTTACTTTCGTTTTTTACATGCGGCTATAGCCTCCGCCCCTGTACACCATTTTGAGAGGGTTCAGCACGGTGAGGGAGAAGCAGAGAGCAGAGCAGAGTGTTATTGTGCTTCAAATGGATTTGAAATCTCGTATTTTACTTTCGTTTTTTCATGCGGCTATAGCCTCCGCCCCTGTACACCATTTTGAGAGGGAGTTCAGCACGGTGAGGGAGAAGCAGAGAGCAGAGCAGAGTGTTATTGTGCTTCGAATGGATTCGTACATTCGTAACTTTTTTCATAACGAATTATGCCGAAGACCTTCGGGCATTCGCTATTTTGCGGTATAATTTATTTCGGATTCGGTTTTATTCGTAATTGCTCTGTTCGGAAATTCGAATGCTTCCGAATGTCCGAAAGTTGCTAAATTCGGACGAATTTTGATTCGTTACGAAACGAATTGCACAAGCCTAATGGTAACCCATCCTGGAATCTTGGCTTCTGATATCCATCCATCCTATAGGGATACTGGGATAAAGTACAGCCAAACCCCATCTTGGGGTGAGAGTAGCTTATAAGCGGCTTGAGAGTTGGATGTGCACTTTTGGGTGTGAAGATTTTGCTATCCGCACTGAAATATGGATTTTTGTTGATACACAAATTTAAATGAACTTTTTGCACAAGAGCACTTCTCTTCGGACTTTACTGGATTATTTATAAATGCTTTTTGAGGCCTGGTTCAAGCCTATGCATTTCTTAGTGCATTTTTAGTATTGCAGAAACACACTACAGTCCATTTAACATGGTTTCCTATGGGTCATGTTCACATCTGTGCATTTTATGGACAGGGTCAGGGACTTTTTTCTGTTTTTTGGTTTTCGCAAAACGCAAAACACATCTGGAATATGCAAACTGCAACCTGTATAGGCATGAACCAAGCTTTACACATTCTTATTTACAGTTTATATATATATATATATATATATATATATATATATATATTAATGTTTACTTGACTGATTAATTATTATGATATTATGCACTATATATTGATAGCACAGCATGTTTTTCAGTAATATTAATATAGTAATGTGCTAACTTCTGTCACTCTGCTTTCTATAGGCTAAAAGCATGCTCCTTGTTAACACATGAACTGATTGGCTCCATGGCTCCCTTCCCTCCCCCATTCAGATTCAGGTACATACACTGCTTGCATAAAAAAATAAATGTAATTATATATTATTTGATATACAGTATAGTTGCATTAAATTGATATCTTATATCTGCATAGAGTTCTGCGTTAAATTGAACTCTAGGCAGATATAAAACAATACATTAAGTTAGTTATCTATTTGATAAAATATAATTACATGTACTTTTTTTTTTTTTTACTTGAAATTTTTGATATTTTTGACAAAATACATTCCAATATAGATGAATACAATTAATTGGTATTGCTTATCATATTGCATAGAACAGATAATAACAAAAATTGTGGAATGAATAACCAGAAGTAATAATAACTTTAAGGTACAATATCTGAAGTTTGATATTCTGCTACCGCCCACCCCAAGTGGGATCATACTGTAGGTGGGAGCTGGTCATCAAATACTACATTTTTTAGGAATAAGAAGAAGAAGAGGGATCTATAAGAAATTCAATATCCAGGTGTATCATATATCGCTATTCTTTAAGTAATTGGAGCCTCTTGGGTTGTTTATCCAAACTTGCCCTTTTTTTTAAAATAGTGATAGGGAAATTTTTGAATGCTAACATCAATTCGTATTCGTAATTTAGTCTTATAATGACATTTGACAAGTTAGGAGCTTCTGTGCATTTACACATGTTGGCAATGGTAAGATAGAGGAACAATACCTACATACCTACATACTTTCCCAAGAGAAACATTTGTCCGTGATAAAAGGAAACCTTAGAGAATTTTTTGTATTTAATGATACTGGTTTGATAACAAGTACCAAACTATGGTGTGCTCATAAAGCATTTGTTAGGGGTATTTTAATACAAATAGCAGCTAGGGGAAAAAAAAGAAAATCCTTTGAATTAAACAAACTACTAAAAGACACTGAAGAACAACACAAAAAATCCCCAGATGATATGAAATTAGAACAACAACTCAACAATCTAAGAATGGAACTGAGATATAGGCTGATAGATAACCACGACAAATACATGAAACAAATGAAACTGAATTACTATTCTTAAGGTAATAAAGCGGGTAAACTTTTTGGCTAACCAACTACGCCAACGCCAAAATAAAAACAAAATTAACAAGTTAGTTCACCACAAATCAAGTAAAACAATATACAACCCCCAAGAAATAGCTGATTCCTTCTCAGAATATTATGAATCTCTATATAACCTTAAAGTAGATCAATCCACCCCACAACCTTCACCCCATAATATAGCTGACTATCTAAAAAATATCAACCTGCCAAATATAGACCTGGAAGATCTACAACAAATCAACAACCCAATCCCATTACAAGAAACTCTGAAAGTTATAAAATCCCTCTCTAAAAACAAAACCCCAGGCATAGATGGTCTCTCAGAAGAATATTTACAAGCATTTAGTGAAAAACTATCGCCACATCTGACCAAAGTGTTTACTCAAACAGCATTATCTAGTTAATTACATGTACTTTTAAATGGAACAAAATTAAGTATAGTAAAACTTTGGATTGTGAGTATAATTCGTTACGGAAACATGCTTGTAATCCAAAGCACTCATATATCAAAGCAAATTTCCCCATAAGAAATAATGGAAACTCAGATGATTCGTTCCACAACCATTTATTCATAAGTACTTCAATTTATAGTCCATATAAAGAGATTATAACAATGTTATAGGTTGTGTAGCCATAAAATGTCCATCCACAAATGGAAGCCTTCACAAGGTGATTAGAAGCAAAATCCAGCAGGAGCTACAGAGTATAAAAGAGAAAAGAGGCTCCTCTAAGTGTAGCAATATGGAACATTTAATGAAGGTACAACATTGAGCATAATGAGCAACTCACATGGTTGATGATTAAAAGACGCACATCTAAGTATGCAGGCATTCGGGGTAAAGCTGTCCGCACAGACTGTCCTCCGCACCGCCGGCTCTCACAGCTGTCAGTCTGCAATCGTGACCGGGAAGACTACCCTGCAGTAGAGCGATCTGAAAGCGAGGCTTAAAGTGCTCGTGGAGTGCAGCGTGAAAGGGGTGACGTTGATGGTGGTGCGGAGGGCGGTCTATGCGGACAGCATTACCCCGGATGCCTGCATACTTAGATGTGCCTGTTTTAATCATCAACCATGTGACTTGCTAAAGGTTGTACCTTCATAAATGTAACCATATTGCTACACTTAGAGGTGCCTCTCTTCACTTTTTTTTACTCAGTTGTGACATGACGCTACTCGTATATCAAGACATCGCTCGTTTATCTAATCAACATTTTTTTTTTTTATTTGCTTGTCTTGCAAAACACTTTTAGACCAAGTTACTCTCAATCCAAGGTTTTACTGTCTGAATTAGACTTGCTATCAGCTGCTCGTCATTGCTACTTGATGGAGGGACAGCACTTGGGGCCAATCAGATGTTTTGCACTGCTCAAGTACTGACAAGAAACATGATGACCAGAAGAGAAAATAAAGGGATGCACTCATCAAACTTCTGCTTCGCTGCCCAGTTAAGGGTGGTGACCAGGACGTATTGTTTAAAGTCTAACTAAAGGCAAAAGCTTTTTTTTTTTTTTGTTTTGTATAGCATGAAGAGTAACTAGAACACCTATTAGTCTTTTATTGCTGTCTGCGACCCTGTTAAGAAGATTCACCCTCTCTATTTGTCATGTTTATTGTTATTACTGAAAGAGAGTGAAAGAAAATCCCAAATTTTGGATTGTCACCAGAACAAGAATAAAGGAGAAATCTCTAATTTGGGACGATTGTTCTAGTGATCCTAGTGACAAGCAGGGAATCCCTCACTTTGGAGGGATTTCCTCTCACTTCCTGTTGTGGCATTTGGACAGGAAGTGAAGGGAAATCTCTCCAATGGAACACATAAACACAATAAATAAATACATGAATAAAAAGTAATAGAGGTTATAACCTCCTCTACCCTATACAAAATGAGAACTATTTCTACTTTAACTACAGTAGGGTCAGATCACCAGACTGGTAGTCCTGCCTGAATCTCAGGACTGGCTGGACAGAACTTCAAGAACTGGTGTATCTATTTATGCTGTGTATATAGCCTGTGTTTGTCAGAGTATATATTTGTAGCGGTACCCCCGTAGGAGCTGCTGGTTTAGTTTTGGGTCTGCACGTTACCTTACTGTTCCAAATGTTCGGCTCAGGGGTTCTCCTTGAAGAGTTTATCCAGAAGAAATGTCTGCACCAACACAAAGTCTCTTTCAAGGGTTTTATTGAATAAACTTTCCAACAGAGGGATAGAGGAATGGGGAGGACTCAGGTACCTTACTTGTCCATCACAGAAATGTCCTAGGTCCAGAGGAGCAACTGTCAACCACCGGATAGGACCACTCTCACCGGCCTAGCAACCGGCGCGAGCTCGATCAAAGATAGTCTCTGCCACAGACTTGGTATTGGAATTTGTTCAATAGTCTCTGCCACAGACTCGTATAACCCCTCACTGGGTTAGCTCCCTCAGAAAGAACACAGCTCTCAGTGCCAGGATCTTTCAACCGGTCCGGCAGCACTGTGAGGTAGATTTTGGGATCCGGATACATCCTCCAATTGAGTCCTCAATTGTTCGGTCCCTTCCATCGGGCAAGGCGACACAGGATCGCCCCTGGATCAGCAGGCCCCAGTAACTCCTGGGCCTAAATCTCAGTTGTGAGGCCTTGGGCCACGTGGCCCCGAGGCGGGAACTGCCAACACATCCCTGAGGCCAGGAGGGCCCTCAGGTGAGGATCGAAGAACGAACCCCAAAAAATGGCATCCGTCCCTTAAATACCTTCTCCCAGCATGCACAGTGGGTTCACCACGCCCCCTGGGCTGCTTCTGGGAAAGAGGTACCCAATACGTCCAGTCTGTTGCCTTTCCAACCCTGACCAGCAGTGACAGCAACACCCACCGCTGAGGGGAAAATCATGCAACCAGCTGAACTGAAACAGCGCCGCAATTTGAATACAATCTCTCTGGGCCAAACTAATGCCCAGACAACTATAATTTCAACATATAACCCCCACTCATTGGGAGCAGGGCCTTACATATTGTTTTATGTAGTTTTACCAGAGTTCAGCAATAAACTTATTAGGCAGCCTTGGAAAATCAATGCTAGCAACGTGTGCATTGATTTTTTTTATTGGATTTGTTTTTCATTATCTGCCACACATCTGTTTCTAGTTTTCAATTCTAAAGAATATTTAAGGTAAAGATAAATATGATGGGTACTGTTGAAAATGTTACTCAATTACCACTCAATCATCTTGAACTTGTACTGATTTAAAAAATGCAAAAGAAAGGATCAAATAAAAATAAGAAGGACAATTCTCTGATTCATATTTTTGAAAACCCACCTGAAAAGATTCAAATGTATGTTAATGGATATTTGCAACTTTAACTCCACGGCTCCTCTATGCAATATAGAAAAAGGACAAAAAAATAAAAAATAACACTGGCTTATCAAACAAACTCATGAGAATTGACCTACAGGGGATTATTATTGTCATATCTCCTCCCTCTTTATCTTACCTTCCTTTTTTGGGATCAACCAATAAATGGAAATTGAATTAAAGTACAGTATGTGTAAAGACAAACCATTTTCCTATTTGAAAAGTTTAGGAAAGGGTTAGACCCTCTGACAGGTTTTTATTTCTGTTGGTGTCTCTGCCGGGGAGATTCATCCTCTCTATTTGTCTTAGTGTACACACAGGGAAACAGGATACACTAAGGGAAATGTAAAATTTTACAGCAGTCACTAGAGCAAGTGGTGAGGGGAAATCTTCTAATAGGAAAACATATTCCTGTGACAAATGTTATATCATGGGAATTTCCTTCATATGGGGAGAATTCCTCTCATTTCCTGTTGCATCTCTAGGACAGGAAGAGTAGCAAAATCCCCAAAACAGGGCGTAGACAACATAAAAATTAACAGATATGTTTTTTAACCCTTTACCACTTTATCCAAACCTTAAAAAATTGCTACACATACACTTGAATTCAATAGAATTCATATAGGACTGTATATTTAAATGGTCCCAAAAACAAAGTCAATATGGCAAGTGGAGGTCCCAGAAATTTTAATAATAATTATATCCACACATAGGAACGTTTGAAACACTGCTGTTCTACATCTTACTTAACTGACAGTATAGCTCACCCTGAACACATTATTGAATATCTGCATTGCATCCCAGAAGGTGACATTGTTTGTTCTGATGGTCATCTACATAGTTGTGATATACTCAGGAAAAAGTATGGCCACATAAGGGAACATAATTCACATTTGTAAAAATAAACTCCTAGTAAAACTATTTTTAGCTATGGATATCACTAGAATTCTGTCAGGGTGTTATTTCGGTTTTGGCAGGCATTCCATCTCTTTGTGGAAACCATATTTATTAATTACATATGCAGGCAGTCTGTAGCCATCAGGCTTGAATGTTTGCCATCTGCTGGTCATTACTCAGCACTTAGACAAAAAAGGCAGTGCAGTGCTACTAACGAGAGCTGGGCGTTTTTGTCCAAAAAAAAATCTGTTTAAAAAAAAAAAAAAAACTTGATTCACAATTCAAATCAAGTTTTTTTTTTTGTTGATGGACGCCGCGCCGGTCCTGAGGAGCTGCGGGCAGGAGTTTTTAGGCGAGGCCGCGGCTTCAGCCTAGTCCGCGGCATCTGGCCTCGCGGACTAGGCTGAAGCCACGGCCTCACCTCACCTAAAAACTCCTGCCCGCAGCTCCTCAGGACCGGTGCGGTGTCAGCGCCGGTCCTGGTGAAAAAAAATAATCTAAAAAATCAATTTGCTGAAAATCTGAATCGATTTGACCTCTTAACTCGATTCAAGATTCAAATCGATTTTTTCCCCAGCCCTACTACTAACAAACTAATAACTAAAAATGCATAAGAACAAAATTGCTGACAAAAAAGTCCCAATTCATATGGTATGAGAGCAAAAGATGACATGAAGGGAGGACACCAAAGATAAGTAGAATCTCCTCAGTGGTGATCAGGGTGCTCAGAAAAGCTTATGATAGTGCGTCCTTATCAGTGCCTCCACTACCGTATATACAGGCCACTCACCTCAAACTCTAGACCTCTGAATTAACAGACAGGTCAATCAAACATTCCCCGCTGGGGTAATGAAGGATGGAAGAAATGCGTCTAAGGGATCCAAAGATTCGATAACCAACCCCCTTCACAGCAAACCGCAAGATGTCACTCTCATAACCAATGGGTAGGACGGTGGTAACCATAAAAAGATCAAATAAAAGTATATGATGCTCTCTGTATGGCTAAAAGTTACTCACAAGTATGGCACTGTCATCCCAGTGCTGAGGTACACAACATGTATCAAACATCTCATCGAGACAGAGAAGGTGGCTGCGGTGACGTCACGGAGTCCTCCCGTCAGGTTATGAGAGTGACATCTTGCGGTTTGCTGTGAAGGGGGTTGGTTATCGAATCTTTGGATCCCTTAGAAGCATTTCTCCCATCCTTGATTACCCCAGCGGGGAATGCTTGATTGACCTGTCTGTTAATTCAGAGGTCTAGAGTTTGAGGTGAGCGGCCTGTATATACAGTGGTGGAGGCACTGATAAGGACGCACTATCATAATGTTTTCTGAGCACCCTGATCACCGCTGAGGAGATTCTACTTATCTTTGGGGTCATCCTTTCATGTCATGTCATCTTTAGCTCTCATACCGTATGAATTGGGACTTTTTTGTCAGCAATTTTGTTCTTATGTATTTTTAGTTATTAGCTTGTTAGTAGCGCTACACTGCCTTTTTTTGTCTAATTACTCTTCCAAGGATTCGTATATATTGACTTTGAGTGTCCAGCTGCTTGTGCTAGAATTGTTCTTTTGTTTTTTTGCGCTGACTGAACCCATACATTTTACATTATTCAGTACTACAGCTCAGAGCTCTGCTGTGCACATCTGACCCCTGTTAATTACCTATAAAGGAAACTCAGAATTTCCACCTAGCGACTAATCAATATAATTTTCTATTTGAGCGCAGAAGGTAAAGATTTATATATCCTTTACTACGACAAATGAGATTATGTTAGAGTATCTAAAAAATTTGTTTATCATTTTATTACATCACATAAAATACAAATTGATCAACATGATCCTAAAATTCATATACACACATAATTAACAGCATCTCCTCCTGACTATCACAGTATATTACCCAGTAATATCTACATGAAATAATTCATAGAAATGTGGAATGAACCAATTTCATTTGGTCTTATACTGATGGATCCACTTAAGTCAACACGTTTCTCACAGAGCTTCATCAGGACCAACTGAGGATCAGGTGAGGAGATAATAATAGTTGCTGATTATAGAAAAACAGCTTACTAAAATCCAATACATACCAATTGATGATGACCATTTATCAAAATTATCATAATTATGTTACTTTAAATACAAAGATTGCAGACATACCTATGCATGCAAATCTATAATGGACAAAAACAGCAGCGGGCAACAGGTCAACGCCCCCGGGGCAAACACTGGAGACACAAAGTTAGACCAAGACAACATCAGGACCCCCTCATCCCTGATCCTGATTATAGTTACATAGTTACATAGTCAGATTGAAAAAAGACAAAGTCCATCCAGTTCAACCATAAATAAATATATAAATAAAATAAAAAATATCGTACAATCCCATATACCCAATTCTATACCCACAGTTGATCCAGAGGAAGGCAAAAAACCACAGCAGAGCATGATCCAATTTGCTACAGCAGGGGAAAAAATTCCTTCCTCATCCCCAGAGAGGCAATCGGATTTACGCTGGATCAACTTTACCTATAAATGTTAGCACTCAGTTATATTATGTACATTTAGGAAAGTATCCAGGCCTTTCTTAACGCAATCTACTGAGCTGGCCAGAACCACCTCTGGAGGGAGTCTGTTCCACATTTTCGCAGCTCTTACTGTGAAGAAACCTTTCCGTATTTGGAGATAAAATCTTTTTTCCTCTAGACGTAAAGAGTGCCCCCTTGTCTTTTGTGTTGACCGTAAGGTGGATAACTCAACACCAAGTTCACTATATGGACCCCTTATATATTTGTACATGTTAATCATATCCCCCCTTAATCTCCTCTTCTCAAGAGTGAATAAATTCAGTTCCTCTAATCTTTCCTCATAGCTGAGCTCCTCCATGCCTCTTATAAGTGTGGTTGCCCTTCTCTGCACTTTCTCCAGTTCCCCTATATCCTTTTTGAGAACTGGTGCCCAAAACTGAACTGCATATTCCAGATGAGGTCTTACTAATGATTTGAACAGGGGCAAAATGATATCTCTCTCTCTGGAGTCCATACCTCTCTTAATACAAGAAAGGACTTTGCTCACTTTGGAAACCGCAGCTTGGAATTGCATGACATTATTGAGCTTATGATCTACCAAAACCCCAGATCCTTTTCCACTAATGATCCCCCCAGTTGTACTCCCCCTAGTATGTATGATGCATTCATATTTTTAGCCCCCAAGTGCATAACTTTACATTTATCAACATTAAACCTCATCTGCCACATAGTCGCCCAATTAGACAGAGCATTGAGGTCGGTTTGTAAATTGGTGACATCCTGTAAGGACGTTATTCCACTGCATAGCTTAGTGTCATCTGCAAAGACAGAAATTTTACTTTTGATCCCAGACCCAATATCATTTATAAAGATATTAAAAAGTAAGGGTCCCGGCACTGAACCTTGGGGTACACCACTGATAACCTTGGACCATTCAGAGTAAGAATCATTAACCACTACTCTCTGAATTCTGTCTTTTAGACAGTTTTCTATCCATTTACAAACTGATATTTCCAATCCTGTAGACTTTACCTTACACATGAGCCGTGTGTGCGGAACGCTTTTGCAAAATCCAGTATACCACGTCCAACGCCACCCCTCTCTCCAAGGTTTTACTTACCTCTTCATAAAAAGAAATCAGGTTTGTCTGACAACTTCTGTCTTTCATGAATCCATGCTGTCTGTTGCTTAAATAGTTTTTTTCCAGCAAGAACTCATCTATGTGGTCTTCTATTGATCTCTCCAGTATCTTCCCAACTATAGAAGTTAAACTAAGAGGTATATAGTTACTTGGTAAAGACTTAGTTCCCTTTTTAAATATAGGCACCACATTGGCCCTGCGCCAATCCAGTGGTACTATTCCTGTCATTAATGAGTCCCAAAAATTAGATACAATGGCTTTGAAATTACAGAGCTCAATTCTTTTAGGATCCATGGGTGTATGCCATCTGGTCCAGGTGCTTTATCCACCCTTATTCTGTCTAAATATTTCTGGACCATATCACTTTTGAGCCATTGTGGATTTGGGGCTGTGTCACTACCACCCCCATTATGGACATGATCTCCCCCATGCTCCATTGTATACACAGAGCTGAAGAAAGTATTTAATAAATTAGCCTTCTCTTTGTCCCCAGTCACCCACTCTAGATTATTTTGTAAAGGGCCTACATGCTCAGACCTGACCTTTTTACTATTAATATATTTGAAGATTTTTTGAGGGTTTGTCCTACTATCTTTTGCAATCTGTCGTTCGTTTTGAATTTTTGCATCCTTGATTTCCTTTTTACATATCCTGTTATATTCTTTGTAACATTTAAACGACACTAGTGTTCCTTCATTTTTATATTTTTTAAAAGCTCTTTTCTTATTGTTTATAGCTTTTTTAACTTTAACCGTGAGCCACATAGGTTTTATTTTTAGCCTTTTAAACTTATTGCCCATGGGAATATACTTTGCAGTGAGTTCACAAACAGTCTTTTTGAAGAATTCCCATTTCTGTTCTTTGCCCATTGATGCCAATATTCCCTCCCAGTCTAAGTCCTGGAGAGCAGCTCTCATCCTTGGAAAATTTGCTTTATTGAAATTAAGTGTTTTTATCTTTCCTGTATGTATTTCTTGCTTACAGCTAACATCAAATGAAATCATGTTATGGTCACTGTTACCCAGGTGTTCCTTTATCTGAACATTAGTAATATGCTCTGCATGGTTTGAGATTACCAGGTCCAACAGAGCATCATTCCTAGTTGGGGCCTCAATAAACTGGACCATAAAATTGTCCTGCAATAGGCTTATCAATTTTTGCCCTTTAACTGTCCCAGCAGTGCCATTACTCCAGTCAATTTCTGGGTAGTTAAAATCCCCCATTATTATCACCGTCCCAGCCCTTGCAGCCCTTTCCATCTGTGCAAGGACCTGAGTCTCCACCTCCTCATTAACATTGGGTGGTCTATAAAAAACTCCAATGATTAACTTTGAAATATGAACATCTATATGCAGTTTCACCCATAATGCTTCAGCCTCATTACACTCTCCATCAACCAGGTCCTCTTTCACACTCGCTTTGAGATCACTTCTCACATAGAGATAGACCCCGCCACCTTTCCTTTTTACGCTGTCTTTCCGAAACAGTGCATAGCCAGGAATATTAATAGCCCAGTCATGTGAGGATTGAAGCCAAGTTTCAGCAATACCAATTACATCATAGCTCTCCTCATGCACCAGAGCTTCCAACTCACCTATTTTGCTTGGCAGACTTCTGGCATTGGTGAACAAACACTTTAATGTATTACATTTTTCTCTGGTGTTTTTCATATCATTTTTAGTAGTACAAATGTCACTATAGTTTCCAATGGCTGTTTGCAACATGGGAACTTTCTTATCTCCTGCCATAACCCTCCCCCCATCTATCCCTATTCCACTCTCCATTAATGTCTGACCCCTAACTGACCTGTGTGACCGATGTAATTCTAGTTCGCCCTCCCCCCTCAATCCTAGTTTAAATACTCAGCCTGTTACCTTTGCTAGTGACATTCTACACTCTGGCTACCTGTCTTGACCTGCCCTGTCTGTTGTTAGCTGCTGCCCCATGTTACAATAACACAGACATTTACCAGAATATCCAGCCAACACCACACTGACAAGCCAAAACCCACCATTAAATTGCTGGCCAGCTACAACGCTTGTGTGTAGCTACCATCCCACCTTTCCTTTAACAAGACTTGGTTATTCAGGTATGTTGAGCACATATTCTTAAAATAAATTAGCAGTATGTATACTTTACACACAGGGGGGAGATTTACTAAAATTGGTGCACTTAGAATCTGGTGCAGCTGTGCATGGTAGCCAATCAGCATCTAACCTCAGCTTGGTCAATTAAGCTTTGGCAAAAAAAACTGGAAGCTGTTTTTTTCTATGCAGGGCTGCACCAGTTTTAGTAAATAACCCCCATAGGCTACCTTAAACATTGCAATTTCCAATTGTGACTTGCTGCGAAATAGCTGTCAGACCTTTGGAAGGCCCCAATCCTGTCATCGGCAAGTTGTGTGACATCAGCTTTAAAGTGGTAGAAAACTCCAATGTTAAGATTGTACTTTTCCGTAAGCTTATAATTCCTACCTGTAGGTATTGTGAATACCTACCAAACTTGCGCTGTTTAGTAGATATTCACATCATCTCCAGCTGCTGACAACACTGTGCCCTGAATGCAGAGAGTGTTGTGTGGCGATCGTGATGCCATTCCAGCCCGGCCATTTGAGTTACAGCACAGTGCTGGAGGGCTGCGTTTGACAGTTTAGTCTGCCATAATGTGCCAGTATGTGGTGCATACTAGCACATTATGGCATAAAGCTGCAGGGGGCTTTTTTTTTAAATCTTTTTTGACAAGTTTACCACTGCTTTAACTCACTGCAAGACAATATCTGAGACTGGTTGGAAACTACACTTTGATCTCGGCAGTTATCCAGCAGCATTCAATTAATGGATTGCTCAATTTAAAGCGTTATCAGGAATCTCTTTCAATAATAACCAAAAATATGCACCCACTCGATATACTGTATCTATAGCTTCTCCTTACATACATTTGCTCACATACACCTGGAAGCCAGTTAGTGGCCTCTTGAAATCTTTTCACCCAATACCTGTAATATATTAATGTTTACCCAACAGATAACACAAGGCAGTATGGTCTGGGCCTGATTGCAATTTCAAAATGAAAACTATCCACAGACTTTTCTACCTAGAATAAAATGACACATCCTTAATCTGCAATATGTATTGTAGCGGCTTAAACTTGACAGATGATGTCATTTGGCGTGCCTGATGTGTCTGTCATGATTGCAGGCAAGAATCATTTACTTAATAAAAAAATGAAAAATAATAACACAAAATCTAAAATAAGCCGCTGAAGAGATTGCAAGCAGCCAGTGTTTTCAAGACCATTAATAGTGCAATACACCAACCAGATCAGGCAGGAGGATTACTAGACCAGTGTTCTACTGTCTGAGGCTTGATATGAAATGCTTACTGGGATCTCAATTCAGAGCGTCTTACTGTCGCATCTCAGTAAAATAATATAAAGAGATTTCATAAAATAGGAAACTATTTGACAGCTCTAATAAATCTCTTCACTTTAAGCTAGCCTTAGAATCCTACTCTACGAAACTTTAAATATTCTGAAAGTAATTTTATTATTTTTTATAGGATTTAGATTAAAAGATGCGTTGGGGCCTGGGTAATATAAAAACATGCATATATTTTTTTTTACAAGTACATCTGACCTAGTCACTTACTCAATAAAGCAATGCAAAGGGCATTAAGGACAAGCCATGTTCACTAACCTATAGAAGCCAATCAGATTTGAGTTTACTTAATTCAGATGAGTGAAAGATTAATTCTAATTCTCTTTTTGCTATGGGTCACTACCCTTTGCATATTGCTCTTTGCTTTACAGAATGCACTGGAAAGTTTTGTAATATACCTTGCATAGCTATTTTTTTCTTTTGTAAATCACTGCAAATCTTAGAAAACTCAGGAAGGTTAGACTAGTTGGATATTTCTAATATTATTGTAAGTACAACTACTACCCAGGCAGAATATGACCTGACCTGACATGAAACTGTGGCCAGGCTATTGACATCCAAGCATGTACGTATTTTTATCCAACAATAAATGAACTTTAATACATGCCCTCAGTGATCTCTGTAGCTGCAGGTACTGTGGAGAAATGTATCCTAGAAGCTTCCAGCAACAAAAAAAAACTGAAGCTGTTTTCTTACCCAACTCACCCCACCATGCTCCCCCCTACTGATTAGGCAGTTTTCCAGCTTTCTAATGTCTAACATAAATGCAGAGCCAATTCTTCAGGAGAGGAGCAGGGTGAGCTAAGCTTCTGAAAGAATGACTCATGATTCTGCTCATTCTCTCAGCAGCTCGCCCTACTATTGCTTTCCAGAGTACCAGCTCTGTGTTCAGGGCTGATCCTAGGGGGGTGCACCGTGCCCAGCGCTGCAAGCTGCTGCAGAGGAGGGGCATTAAAGCTGTGGCACTTACTAGACTTGGCAGTGGCGCCACCCCGAGACCCTGTCATCCTGTCCACAATGCCTGCCTTAGCTGGCCGCCTCTGCTGCGTGCTGCACTGGTAGCTAGAATCGCCTGCCGCCCGGCGTCTAGCAACCAGTGACGACAGAGGCTGCGGCCGCCCCAGCATTCAGAGTGCTCCGCGCCTAGTAAACTAGCTCCACCCACCTCTTCCATGTTCTTCAGACAGCGTGGCTCAGAGCCAGAGGGAGTGGAGCTGCCTGCCTGTGAGTGACTGAGCTGAGCAACTGCCCACCTGCACTGCACCAGCATAGCACCTGTCGGCTGCCGCTGCCTGAGCCTGGTGTTGCAACCTGACACTGTGTCTGTTCTGGAGGCTCGGAATTGACCCTCGGCCTCACCCTGTCCATTCTGCAACCAGGCTATTCTACAAGTAAGTTGTGCCATCAAACGCAGCCACTGTGCCCATCAAACGCTGCCACTATGCCATCAAACATAGGCCACTGTGCCCATCAAACGCAGACACTGTGCCACCAAATGCAGCCACTGTCCCCATCAAACGCCGCCACTGAGCCCATCAAATAGTGCCACATTAAATGCTGTCACTGTGCCTATCAAATAGTGCCACGTCAATTTCTGTCACTATGCCCATCAAATAGTGCCACATCAAATGCTGTCACTGTGCCCATCAAATAGTGCCACATCAAATGCTGTCACTGTGCCCATCAAATAGTTCCACTGTGACCCCCCCACCAAAGGGGAGGAGATAGTAAGATTACCATGCCCATGTGGGGGCGCCAGAAATATTTCTGCACCCAGGCGCCTGTGACCCTAGGATTGGCCCTGTCTGTGTTTAAATGAGAGATTTGCAGAGAGATTTGCAAACTGGAAGGTGCACTGGAAGGTGCTTCCCTTTTGCGCTATCCTGTGTTGCCAGCTTGCCAGTTTGTGTTAGGCAGCGCATCACAATCAGCATAGGTGTGCAAAGGGGGCGTGTCAGGTGTGCCTAATCACTATATGCAGTGCCGATTCCCCCTACCAAAACATAACTTGAGTTTCATTTTTGTAATTCAAGCTTAAAGGCTATCTCCACTTTCACAGATAAAAAACTATAACAAGTAGAAAAAAATACATAGCATATACAATTGCTACACAAGCAATATTGTAATTTGACGTTATTAAAAAAAATACGTTAACATTTTAATCTGCAGTGCTTTGATTTTATGCAAGACTCAATGCAAAATGGCAACCTGGAGGGGTTCTGTTCACCATTGGTATACAGAACACCTCCAAAAATGTAATTTCATGCTTGTATGATTGGCTCACTGATTTTCCCAGAAGTCTGCACTAAGATGTAAGTCAATTTTAGGCATCCCATGCAAAAGAAATGTTATTTTTGGTGAGATACTCTTTAAAGGTTAAATATTTCTAAAAGGATGCAGACACAGAAACTTTTCTTTTCTGAGCACTGAGAGTGAACCAGGTGATTATAACGAGCCAGATCCTCCCATTCAGACTCAGTCTGCACAGATTAAGGTCAACAAGCAGTTATTTCTTCAGGAAAGCAACAGATAGAAATCTAGAACAAAGTTTACTAAAATACCTGAAATACACATTAATCACCCAGGGGGGTTGTTCTTTTCTAATGAGTATCATCTTAAGCCGAAGTTGCAAGCAGATTGTGCCAATTGTGAGCAATCTTTGCTCATTCCTGTAATTATTGTTATAAGACAATGGCTGATTATGTCCTATCAATTCTGTTTTCAGCAAAGTGGTAGAGGAAAACTAATTGTACATGGAGTTCATCACAAGAAAAGCCTCTTAACTAATATCTGTATATGCCTAACAGTAATTATCAGGTTTCAAATTATGTAATAATAGTGTACGGTAAAGAAAATGTCATGTAATAGTTTCCGGAGCCTGGAGACTTTGTAGAGCTTTAAGCTGGAAAAATTCTCTGTTCCCAGGTCCACATCTTACCTGATAACTAGACCTCAATATTAGTCTCAGCTGTGCACAGACCCATATATATGTGAATGGGCGAATTCTCAGAATTCGCCCCTTCACTCTCTCTGCTGTGGCTACCTGCAGCTGAGTGAAAAAGCTGAGTCCTGACAGAGAACCAAAAAGGCAAACGTGCTATCTGCATGTTTTAGGGGAACCTATTAGAGGGCACCCTGTTAGTAAATGGTAATTTAGTTGTTTAGATGGGCAGATTTTTATTTTTTTGGTTTTATGTGTTCCTGAATAAAAGTACAGGAACACACCTACCTGAACAGTTCCTCTGTGGCCCTGTATTATGTTTTACCAGTTCAGTTTGTGCCCCTTACAATATATATACACTATAATGTGAAAAGTATTGGTACGCCTGCCTTTACACGCACATGAACTTTAATGCCATCCCAAGCTTAGTCCGTAGGGTTCAAAGTGAAGTTGGCCCATTCTTTGCAGCTATAACATCTTCAACTCTTCTGGCAAGGCTGTCCACAAGGTTTAGGAGTGTGTCTAGGGCAGTGGTTCTCAACTCCTGTCCTCAGGACCCACTAGCAGGCCAGGTTTGCAAGATAACTGAAATACATCATAGGTGATATAATTTGTTGCTCAGGGACTGCAGTATTCTAGTCTGCATCTCCAAAAGGTAATACTTAAAATATGGCCTATTAGTGGGTCCTGAGGACAGGAGTTGAGAACCACTGGTCTAGGGGAATGTTTGACCATTCTTCCAGAAGCGCATTTGTGAGGCCAGGCACTGATGTTGGACGAGAAGGCTCGTAGTCTCCGCTCTAATTCATCCCAAAGGTGTTCTATTGGGTTGAGGTCAGGATTCTGAGTATGAAAGTCCATTTCCTCCTACCCAAACTTGTTCATCCATGTCTTTATGGAACTTGCTTTGTACACTGGTGCACAGTCATGTTGGAACAGGAAGGGGCCATCCCCAAACTGTTTCTACAAAGTTGGGAGCATGAAATTGTCCAAAATGTTTTTGTATGGCGACGCTTTAAGTGTTCCCCTCACTGGAACTAAGGGGCCAAGCCCAACCCCTGAAAGAAAAACCCACACTACAATCCCCCCTCCACCAAATGGTTTGGAGGAGAGGCCCAATACTCCTCAATAGAACACCTTTGGGATGAATTCGTTCGGAGACTGTGAGCCAGGCATTCTCGTCTACATCAGTGCCTGACCTCACAAATGCGCTTCTAGAAGAATGGGCAAACATTCCCATGGACACACTCCTAAACCTTGTGGACAGCCTTCCCAGAAGAGTTGAAGCTGTTATAGCTGCAAAGGGTGGGCCAACTCAATATTGAACCCTACGGACTAAGACTGGAATGCTATTAAAGTTCATGTGCATGTAAAGGCAGGCACCCCAATACTTTTGACAATATAGTGCATATATATATATATTTATATATATATATATATATATATATATACTTAAAAGCACATACACATTCGGATAGATTGATTTATTTTCTAAGCTAACAACTTATTTGGAGGTTAATACAGTAAGCTCATTCCTATCTTTAAGTCAAATTTTATTATTAGTGTCCTCAAACAGATCCAGGTCTGCCGTCAATGCTTCCTCTGTTCAGAACCAGCACCCTCCAAGCTTCTTTAGCCCCTCAGTCCACAGACACAACACCTCAGTGTAGAGTGGCAAAAACAAACTGCTTTATTCAAGCACATGTTAACAGATATCTCTGTTCAAAAACACATCCCTCCCACCCTTGGAAAACAGGGCGGGTCAAACTGTCCAATGACAATGGCCACACAGGTCAGGTGTGTTCAAACTTCTCAATACACAGTCTTATCAGCAGGGGGGTTGGAGGAATCCCCCTCCCTTTTTCCTCACAGCAAACACACTTACACATCATACAATAATTTAGGCAGACAGCCACAATAGACAATATAATACGGTCACACCCCAAAACATCACAGCAAATAGTCCAACAGCATGGCACAGCACACATTATATATATATATATATATATATGTATATATACAGCACACATTATATACATTTTACAAGGTTCTAGTGTGGCTGCAAAAGAGAGTCCGACTAGCACAGATCATAACGGGGTTATCATTCACCCTGTGCCCCTATTAGAGACACAGGGTGATCTACACATAAGAGGCGTCAGGGAAGCTGGACCAGAAACCTCCAGGGCAAGCTGAGCCGCACCAACCCCCGACCCAAAGTCACTCCTGTCACACATCTCCCCTTTTGGCAGGAGACTAACGCAGGAGGAGACCCCAGACGGGTTGACTCCGAAGTTAGTCAGTAGTTCCAGTCCCCCAATGCCGGTATCCACACAGTACCCCAAATAAATTGTCCCAAACATAGCATTACTCACCCAGCCAACCTCTGCCTCTCTCAGAGAACATACCCGCCACTGGGGAGAGGCCTGGACTGGCCCTTCTCCCTGGAGTCCTTTCAACCGCTGAAGAGAAGACAGGGTGACTGGGCTCACTCCGTCATGCTGTTGGGGATCTGGGCTGACAGCCCAGCATCCCTGGAGTATACAAGTGGAGACTGAAGTCCCATCCACCTTTACAGGAAATCCATCGTTTGTTATTGGAGGGCAGAGGTTGGTAGCACTCTGCCCTGTTGCCAGCACTTCTGCTGGGTGGCTGTGAGTGGCGACCACAGGCCCATCCACCGACACCAGATCAAGCTGCAGTTGTGAAGTGACGACTGCATTCTCTCCTTGGATCCTGATCTGCAGCTCGGGACAGACTGCCGCCTCCTCACCCTGGGCCTCCATAATTTCTTCAGGTGTAGGGCAGAGGTCTTGGACCCTCTGTCTGGTTGCCAGCTCTTCAGCTGGGTTGGTGTCATAATTCTGGGATGCCGCCTGCTGCTGAAACTCCCTGTCTCTGTTATTGTCTCCCAGGTTCAAAAATCCTTGTTGCGGAGGGGAAATGGCTGCTTCCTCTCCCTGCATCTCTGCAATTCACTGGGGAAAAAGAAACACCTCCTCCTCACCTCGGGCCTCCGAAACTGCCATGGGTGTGGAGCAGGTATCTGCAGTACTCTGTCCTGCTGCCAGCACTTCTGCTGGGGGGTTTGCTAGGTGGTTCCTCTTCTACAGAAACGTCTATTACATCCCCAGTCTCTGGAATTGCTAAAAGTGTGGGACAGACGTCTTGGACCCTCTGTTCGGTTGCCAGCGCTTCAGCTGGAAGAGTCTCTTGTAACTCCACAGATGCTGCTGGCAGAAAATCCCATGTCTCTGTCAGTATTGTGGGAGAAAGGCCAACTACCTCTTCTATCAGGGAGGCTGAAGCTGCTGTTGGGCAGAGGTTAGCAGAGCTCTGCACTGTTGTCAGCACTTCAGCTTTGGAGACTAGGAATGAGCTGAGCACACCTCCGGTTCAGTTCGCACCAGAACCTGTGAACGGACCGAAAGTTTGTGCAAACTTTAGAACCCTATTAAATACAATGGACTCGAACGTTCGAAATCAAAAGTGCTAATTATAAAGGCTAAAATGCTAATTATTGTCCTAAAAAGGTTTTGGGGACCCGGGTCCTGCCCCAGGGGACATGTATCAATGCAAAAAAAAGTTTTAAAAACTTCAGTTTTTTCGGGAGCAGTGATTTTAATGATGCTTAAAGTGAAAAAAAAAGTGAAATATTCCTTTAAATATCGTACCTGGGGGGTGTCTAATGTATGCCTGTGAAGTGGCACATGTTTCCCGTGTTTAGAACTGTCCCTGCACAAAATGACATTTCTAAAGGAAAAAAAGTCATTTAAAACTGCTTGCAGCTTTAATGTAATGTCTGGTCCCGGCAATATGGATGAAAATCATTGAGAAAAATGGCATGGGTAAAAAATTGGGCCTTTGGTGGTGGTGCTGGTGCCACAACACTGTAAGTCCTCACAGTTACTCTTGGTGGGCGCAGGAATGGGCCCATCTGTGAAATATTAGATCAAGAAGTGTAATTACATGCCCCTGTACTTGGAGTGCAGCAATGAGCCATGCTGCAAAGTATTACATCAAAAATGTTAATTACACGCCCCTGTTAAACAGGGGCAGAAAAATTGGGCCTTAGGCACTGGTGCCACAACACTGCAACCCCTCATAGATACTGTACTTGGAGCGCAGCAATGAGCCCTGCTGCAAAGTATTGCATCAAAAATTGTAAATACATGCCCCTGTTAAACAGGGGCTGAAAAATTGGGCCTTACCAGTGGGGCGGTGCCCAGAACCAAAAATGTTCTTACAAGCTATCAGCATGATCATTGAGGAGGAAGAGGATAGTCATTCAGCGTAACAGGATAGTCACTCAGCATCAGCATAGGCAATCTTGAAGGGATCTGACATTTCAAAAAAAATGATTTGGTTACATCAGCATCAGGAGCTTGGTAGCTGGTGGTGATCCAAGTCTGATTCATTTTTATGAAGGTCAGTCAATCGACCGAGTCGGTGGACAGGCGCACCCTGTGATCGGTTACAAAGCCTCCAGGTGCACTGAATATGCGTTCCGAAAAACCGCTGGATGCAGGACAGGCCAGTAGCTCAATTGCATACTGTGCAAGCTCTGGCCAGTGATCCATCCTCAAGACCCAGTAACCCAGAGGATTTTCGGTGGGAAAGGTGTCCAAGTCTGATCTTGCCCTTAGGTATTCCTGCACCATGTAAACCAGACGCTGGCGATGGTTGCTGGAACCGATCATACCTTGGGGCTGCGGACTAAAAAATTGTCTGAACGCATCGGTCAGATGGCCACCTTCTCCACCACTCCTTCTTTGACTGACCGAAGCCTCAGCAACACGTTGCCCAGGACCAGCTTTGCTGAGGCATTTGGTCCGAAGTCCTCTGGGTCACTCAGGACGACATGATCCGCAGCCACCTCCTCCCAGCCACGTACAAGTCCATGGGTGTCTTGGGACTGTAATTGATCTCTTGAAGACTGCTGCTGATGCCGAGTGCTAGGCTCCACCTCCATGCTGACACAATCCTCCCCCTCCTCCTCCTCGTTCTCTTCCTGTGTGATAGGGGGGCTAGCAGGAACACTGTCTGGATAAAGGGGGCCTTGAGAGGTAAGGAAGTCCTCCTCTTCCTCCCTCTGTTCTGCCTTTAATGCCATGTCCATTATTCCACACAGCGTGGGCTCCAACAGGTGGACAAGAGGTCCAGTGTCACTGATGCATGCACTGTCACTGCTCACCATCCTTGTGGCCTCCTCAAATGGTGCCAGGACGGTGCATGCATCCCTGATCATGCCCCACTGGCATGGTGAAAAATACTCGAGCTCCCCTGACCCTGTCCTGGTGCCGTAGTCGCACAGGTACTCATTGATTGCCCTCTGCTGTGTGTGCAGCTGCTGCAGCATGGCCAAGGTTGAGTTCCACCTGGTGGGCATGTCACATATAAGGCGGTTCTTGGGCAGGTTCAACTCCTTTTGCAGCTCAGCCAGCCGAGCACTGGCATTATATGATCGGCGGAAATGCACACAGACTTTCCTGGCCTGCCTCAGGACATCCTGTAAGCCCGGGTACCTGCCCAAGAACCGCTGCACCACCAGGATAAGGACGTGAGCCACACAGGCCATTGTCGCAAACCACCATTCTTGCCTTAAGCTGGCGTGGCGTCAAGCACCTCTCGGCCTGCCCCTGCAGAGCTGACAGAACCTCTGCCCCAGTGTGGCTCCTGTCCCCCAAACACACCAGCGCAAGCACGGCATGGCATCTTTTTGCCTGTGTACTTGCGTAGCCCCTTGAACGCCTACGGAGCACCGCTGGTTCCGAGGACAAAGCACAGGAAGAGGCAATGGAGGAAGAAGAAGAGGAGGGGGTGGAGGAGAGAGGTGTGTCACAGCCAGTAGTAGCATTTTGGAGACGTGGCAGCGGAACAACCTCCAACACTACTGCACCTTGTCCTGCATCCTTCCCAGCTGCCAAAAGAGTGACCCAATGGGCCGTGAAAGATAGGTAACGTCCCTGTCCATGCCTGCTGGACCATGAGTCAGCGGTAATATGCACCTTACCGCTGACCGCCCTGTCCAGTGAGGCATGGACATTGCCTTCCACATGCCGGTAGAGAGCCGGAATCGCCTTCCGTGAGAAAAAGTGGCGTTTGGGAACCTGCCACTGAGGAACCGCACATTGCACAAACTCACGGAAGGGGGCCGAGTCTACCAACTGAAAAGGCAGCAGTTGAAGTGCTAGCAATTTAGCCAAGCTAGCATTCAACCGCTGGGCATGTGGATGGCTGGGAGTGAACTTCTTTCGACGGTCCAGCAGCTGGGGCAGGAAAATTTGCCTGCTACAATCGGACGTCGGTGTACTGCTAGCAGAGTGCCCACAACTACTTGACTGTGACACACCTAATTCTAAACCTTCATTCCTCTCAGTGCAGGTTTCAGAGAGGACTGAAGGCATAGTGGGGTTGGAGATCCCAGCTGATGAGAAGCAAGGAGAGGTCCGCTTTGTTCTTTGGTGTGGGTCTTTTATGTATGCTTGCCAAAGAACTGCATGGCAGGTCGACATATGTCTGGTCAAGCACGTGGTGCCCAAACGGCTGATGTTTTGGCCACGCGAGACATATGTTACAAATGGCAACGGTGCGATCTGATGCACACGTCTGAAAAAAGGCCCACACCAAAGAACTTTTGGAATAACGTGCAGAGACAGCAGCGCCCTGCACATGCGGAGCTCTGCAGTGTGATGCAGTCGGTGTGCTGCCCTTAAGCTGGCCCCTGGAGGGCATCCTGCCTCATTGGAGATGTGCCTCCTCCTCCTTCTCCTCCTCTCTCTCCTATCAGGCACCCACGTGGTGTCAGTGACCTCATCATCCCCTCCCTCCTCATCACTGGAGCAAATCTGGCAGTATGCTGCAGCTGGGGGAACATGACTGCCAGATAGCTGTCCTTGTTGAGCACCCGCTCTCTCTGGGCTCACGTTACTACCCCCTCTCTCTAGGCTCACATTACTGGGTTCCATCATCGGAGCCTTCAAAACGCTGGGCATCCTCCTGGAGCATGTACCCAACACTGTGGTCAAACAGGAGGACATGGTGGGGCTAGGGAAGGAGTGACTGATGCCATTGAGCCGAGGAGAGAGGTCGCTTTGGCAGCTGCTTTGCCAGACAAAGTACTCTGAGCCTGGGTGAGAGAGGATGAGGAGGCTGAGGACGGCTTGGTCATCCACTCTACCAAGTCTTGGGCATGTTGCGGCTCAACATGGCCAGCTGCCGAAAAGAAGGACAAGCGTGTCCCACGGCCACGTGCTGATGAGGATGCACTGTGTCCACGACCAGCACTGTTGCCTCTAGACACAGAGCCTGCTTACCCTCTTTCATTGCCTCGTGACTGTCTGCCTCTCCTTGTTTGCCTTCCAGACATAGGGCTATGGAACGTTTTTTTTCCTGAAACTCACCTCTTAAAGTTAGGGTGCGTGTTATACGCCGATAAATACGGTACTAATGGCCTGCAGTGAGATGTAGCTGCACAAAGGTGGGATGTATATTTATATATATATATATATATATATATATATACTGATTATAATGCAGCTATCAGAATCAACTGCCTGCTGTGGTATTAGTATGAGAAAAGCAGCAATTGTCTCTTCAGTTAGTTTTAGGTGCATACTGTGCAGAGGACACAGTATACTAACTGAAAATACTTGCAGTTCTCTGCCTGTGGTTTTATTATGAGAACACAACCAATTGTATTCAGGTTCCTTTAAGTGAATGCTGTGCAAAGGACAGAAGTACACTAAATTAAATTAATGCAGCTCCCTGCCTGTGGTTTTATTATGAGAACACCACTAATTGTATTCAGGTAAGCTTTAGGTGAACGCTATGCAAAGGACACAGTACACTAAGTGAAACACTTCAGCTAGCACAATCACCTGCCTGCCTGTCACAGTATAGAGAATAACAGGAACAGATCTAGCTAAACTGAATACAGTGTATAAATATATATACAACACCTAGGATGCATATATATCCTCTACACACTGTAACTGCAGCTAACTGGCTCGCCTGCCTGCTCTATCTAACTCAAATCAAAATACACTTTCTCTCTCTCTCCGTTTGTATTTTAACCAACACCGCAACACACTACACAAGGCCGACTTCCAGGCCGCCTTATATAATGTGGGGCGTGTACTAAATCCCCTGAGGCATAATTGGCCAAAGCCACCCTGGCTTTGGCCAATTATAGCTCTCCGTTTTTGTGGGTCATGCATGTGGGTCATAGTGCATGCTTGGCCAATCATCAGTCAGCAATGCACTGCGATGCCGCAGTTAATTATGGGCTGTGACGCGCCACTTGAATTTGGTGCGAACGGCCCATAATGTTCGCAATTTGGCGAAAAAACCGAGCAGGCGATATTCGAGTCGAACATGGGCTCGACTCGAACTCAAAGCTCATCCCTATTGGAGACAGCAATCTCCGGAGTTTCCACTGCCGATTTTCTGGCATGCTGCTGAACGCATTCTAGCAGTTTCCTGTGTGCCCTTTCCAGATGCTGTTCCTTCCTTAGCAAATAGTCTAGATCAGGTTTAAGCTCTGAGACCCCTGCAAAACCGAGCATAGCCTCTCTGTGTTTTTGCAGGTCCTCAAGGGTAGGTTCCGCTTCATCACCAAACACAAAACAATCTGTAAGGCTCTCCCACAGCAATCCAGGGCCACCAAAGTCATATCCCTCCGGACAGCATTCTGTTGTCTCTCCTAAATATTCCTCCTCCGCGTGCCATTGCAGAGCTCGATACCGATTGTCCAGCTCTATCTCCTGCTGGACCAGCCTGTCCAACTCAGTCACCCATTGCTCCTGGGGCCGCTCTCCCAGGAATTGCATCCGTATCTCCCTTTGTTCACTGGCCTGCTGCTCTGGGGTTGGAAAGCACTTGCCTTGTGGCATACCAGCAACTTGGAGGCATCTAATCCAGTGCCTTACACAAATCTGCTGCCTGACCTCCCGGTATTCATCCACAGACACAGACCTGGTGTATGCTGAAAGGACGATCTGCAGCAGCCCCGGGAACTCTGATGCCAGATCCATATCTCCGCTGGGGTGACCGAAGTCTGCTATCCGATCTTGGATCCAGGTGGAGGTCTTCAAAGCCAGGAAGCACAATCCCGCTGCTGCCAACCAGTTGTGATGAACCCTCTGTCCTCAAACAGATCCAGGTCTGCCGCCAATGCTTCCTCTGTTCAGAACCAGCACCGTCCAAGCTTCTTTAGCCCCTCAGTCTACAGACACAACACCTCAGTGTAGAGTGACAAAAACAAACTGCTTTATTTAAGCCCATGTTAACGGATATCTCTCTTCAAAAACACATCCCTCCCACCCTTGGAAAACAGGGCGGGTCAAACTGTCCAATGACAATGGCCACACAGGTCAGGTGTGTTCAAACTTCTCAATACACAGTCTTATCAGCAGGGGGGTTGAAGAAATCGCCCTCCCTTTTTCCTCACAGCAAACACACTTACACATCCCACAATAGTTTAGGCAGACAGCCACAATAGACAATAGAATACGGACACACCCCAAAACATCACAGCAAATAGTCCAACAGCATGGCACAGCACACATTATATATATATATATATATATATATATATATATATATATATATATATATATACAGCACATATTATATACATTTTACAAGGTTCTAGTGTGGCTGCAAAGAGAGTCTGACTAGCACAGATCATAGCTGGGTTCTCATTCACCCTGTGCCCCTATTAGAGACACAGGGTGATCAACACATAAGAGGCATCGGGGAAGCTGGACCAGGAACCTCCAGAACTCTCCAGAGCAAGCTGAGCCGCACCAACCCCTGACCCAAAGTCACTCCTGTCACAATTAGCATAAAGCATGGGTGGTTTTTTACACCCTACTATCTGTGTATGCAACACTGCCGGCAGTGCTAGCATGCATACAATGCAAACTACCAGTAAATAACCAGACACTAAAATATTACTTGTAAGAAAACAACATAAAACTGACAAATAAACCCTTCTCTCATAGATATTTTCTTCTGAAAGCCTTGCCATCAGGTGGTCTAATTGCAGACTTTTAAGGAGGTATATTAGAGAAAAGCGTTAGGTGACCTCTGGGTCTAACACTTAATGCTTTCTTCCTAGGTCTTTTAACACAGTGTGCTCTGCTCAATCTTGGGAATAATAATACATTGACGGATGTGGTTTGGGAAGTAGCTGTAGGAATGGAACGCAGTGAAGAATGTTTCAGCCATATGACAACAGCAGTGAATAAAGAGTTTTGTGATTTCTATGTCCGAAACAAAAATTAGAGCTAAACTTTAAAGCAAAATATATCCTGCTAAGACCTGAAAAGCATGCCTTCTAAAGGCGCCGACACTGAAGTCTACTCGCTATGTGGCTGCTATTTCCAGTCTTAGAAGTATTAGGTATTTTTAAGGGCTCCAACAGATGAACAGGAGGGGTTGTCTAAAGTTGGGCAAGTATGGATCGAAATTCGGCTAGTTCAGCAAGCACCAGCCAAATTTCGATTTGTGTGGTGCCCTCTCTGGTCATCAGAAGTCGATCAGTAGATATACTTCTGTCAAACGGGGCTGCTATAAAACCTTCCAGTTGGCTGATTAGTGAAATCGGACGGTAGAAGAGTCCCTGCTGTCAGAATACAACATCAGAGCGGAGAGGATTCCTCCATTCACCTCACTTATGCGGGTGGGGGAATCCAGGCTGAATGAAACAAAAAAATATGGGTTTAACAAAAAACACCTATACATCCTGTAAAAACTCCATGTACTTTAAAAGTTAAACCCCACTAACAAATGTATAAAGCATATTTGCAGCCATACTTTTCTAAGAGCTTGTGTCAGTGAAACCTATTGTTGTTGGCATTACAATTGTTTATTTCCCCATTCAAATCAATAGGAAAGCAAAAGCAGGTTAAGGCAGGTGGATGATGCTTAGATAGAGGTCAAATGCTGGCATAGAAGGAGGTCAACCGAGGGTCAAATACACCTGTCCACTGACACAAGCCCAAAACCTTTCAACACAACTCTTAAGTCTGTAAAAAAAAATGCAACTGTGACTTTTTTGCAATATCGCAAACAAGAGGTATTTTGTGAACAGTTAGAATACCCCTATAAATGTAATTTCCTGCTTGTTTGATTAGCTCACTGCTTTTCCAACACATCTACACTTAAAGTGGTTGTAAACCCTTTACAACCACTTTATGCTACAGGTAAGCCTATATTAAGGCTTACCTGTAGCTACCCAGGATATCTTCTAAACCTGCACGGTTTAGGAGATATCCCCTTTCCCCTGAATGTGCCGACGTCATTGGCACATGCGCACACGGGTAAATTGAAGCAATGGCACGTATGTGCCATTGCTTCGGTCCGTGTGCCGTTACCGGTGGCTCCTGCGCGCACGCGTGGGAGTGACGTTATCGCGGCTTTGGCAAATTATAGCACCTGGAGCTGCGATACCCGGAAGTAACCCCCGGGAGAGATGTCACCGCCGGAGGGGGGGACGAGAACCGCTGCGGGGGCTTTGATCTCAGGTAAGTAATTCATAATGAGCTAGTATGCTATGCATACTAGCTCATTGTGCCTTTGTCTTGCAGGTTTTTTTTTTTTTCTAGATCGGGTTTACAACCACTTTAAAGAGGAACATTAGTCAGAAAATTACGTACTCTGCTAGATCACTTCAGGCTGGCCCTATGTTGTAGGTATTGCTATTTAAAACATTAAAAATACGTGCCTATAGTGTTTAAAATCCAGTAATACACCCTCTCCCCCTGCTTTGCACATGCTCAGCCGTTCTCTATTTTTTGGCACTGTGCCGAAAATATAAAGTCCGATCTTCTGACAGCCTAAAGATTTAATGCTACTCAGGGCTTCAGTAAAATGGCAACCTTCAGCAAAAAAACCCCCAAAAAAACAGGAACAAAGTTGGAGGCAATTTACAGCACACACTTATTTTGATAGCATATTAATAATTAGGGAATGTATGTTCCTTCCTAAAGAACAAGTTATCAGGTTGTTATGGGTAAAGTTCCACTTCTGATTTAGGGCATCCACTGCAATGGGCATTTTATTGTTGGTAAGATACAATTTAAGGGTTATCTAATTCTAAAGCAGTATTTCTCAACCCTTTTAACAAAGGAACCCTTTTGATGGTCGGTGTGAAGAATGCTCCTTACCCTTGTGGTCATTGAGAACAATTCCCCCTTTACAGATATCTAAAAATCATTGATGTCTATGGTTACTCATCTGAGAAGCAGAAATCACTTACTGCTCGAGGAACCCCTAGTAAACTCTAGGAACCTTGGTTGAGAAACCCTGTTCTAAAGGAATCCAGATAGTTCAGATTTAACATTGAATATAATCAGATGCTTATTATAAAAGCTGATCCCCCCATTCAATGTATATAGTTTGCCCAGATAAAAAAATAAATAAATAAACAAAACTAGAGTTACACTTTTAAATAAAAAATAAAGAAAAGCACATTTATCATTTTTAAACTGATATATGGTTAAGTGAGATGGCTTACTTAAATTATCTTCATCATCCACACTGCTTGCTCCAGGATTTATGAATTTGAAAGGTACAATGAAAGTTGACAGCATACTGATTTTTTCTGTAAGAAAAGAACAAATACACATATGATAAACAATGAGGACGTAAACCATAGTTTTTTTCCTATTTATTGTAACATTACACAACATATATGTGCATATACAGAATAGATAGATAGATAGATAGATAGATAGATAGATAGATAGATATATAGATAGATAGATAGATAGATAGATAGATAGATAGATAGATAGATAGATATTTAGATAGATAGATAGATAGATAGATAGACTTTTAATATCTATGTATATTTCAAACCACTTATCAAAACCAATGATTTAATCATTTTCACTTTACAACCTCAAAGTCAAAGAATTTCTGAAAAGTTAAAATGATTTTAATACTCGATATACTGTATCTACAACTCATCCAATAGAAGAACAATTCAAAATAAATATACAAATATTTAAAAACAATTACTGTATTTATTGGCATATAACACTCACTTTTTTACCCTGAAAACAGAGGGTAAACTGTGCCTGCGTGTTATACGCAGGGGGCTGTGGAAAGTTTTTTTCCTGAAACCTTCCTCTTAAAGTTAGGGTGCGTGTTATCCTCCTGTGCGTGTTATACGCCGATAAATACGGTAATTGTTTTTTAATCTACATTATACCTGAATACTATGTATAACAACAATATTTAAATTAATAAGGTTTCTCAGATCAAATATTATTTTGATTTATCTTTAAACTTATCTTTGGTTTATATTTTAAAAAGCAGGTGGAAAAAAAATATATAACATTAGCATTACATATTGAAAACTTCATGTTGAAAAATGAAGGAAACCTTTAAACTGTTGCAATTAAGTACATTACCTTGAAAAAAAAAAAAAAAAGTACAAAGGCATGTGAATGATATTGGCTGTTTGAAACTGCTGTCCACAGCACTTAATGAAGCAGAAAGAGCAGCAGAAAAGGGAACTGCATGTTACTGCAATAGGGGAGATAAATTTAGGAAGCAGTAATACCAGGGACTGAGTAAGGTCAGAGAATGAATAATGGTGTTTCATGCTAGCAACTATGCCACAGATGGAACTAAACCCCATTCTAAATGCTGCTATTTTCTATCCTTTGATGCTTACAGAGTCAACTGGTGCAGTACATTCTCGTAGTCAACATCAGATAATAGGGCACTAGGAGATTCACCTGCATGTCACCACTGATATATTCTCAGTATTTCTTTAACCTCTGAGTTTAATGCCCTGTATGTGTAATATCTGGCCATAGAGTAATAAAAGCCACTATTTTCAGACAATGCAGGTGTAATTTTCCCCATAAAATTTATCACCCGTGTTAACACTTTGGGAAATGTTGTAAAATAATTTGTCTAGCCAAAATTTTGTCTCCCAAATCAAGAGACAGATAATAGAAATCAAAGGGGTTTGACTGTGCTTGCATGCAGTAGTGTATTTAGGTTTTGTGCTGCCCTAGGCCTGACTAAACTCGTGCACCCCCTAATTTAAATATGACCCACCCCTTCCTGGCAAGGTCACACCCCTTTCTGTTTAAGACCCGCCCTGAAATTTTCAAGTGGGGACACTAGTTCTTAGGGCCTGGGGAGGGGGGGGCAACGGATTCCCTTAATTTGCATAGATTTCCTCTCACTTCCTGTTTGGCTATGGGGCAGGAAGTGAAGGGATATCTCTACAATGGCACAGGGATGGTAAAAAAGAAACTGACAGGGGCTATAACCCTCCCTTACTGTATCCAAAATGAAAAAAAAAAGAGTTGCCTATAGTTCTACTTTAAGCACAAATTTCTGATAATTTTATGGAGAGGACTAAGAAGATATAACCATGCCAATGGTGCAGCAGAAAACATATAGCACAGTGAGGAAGGTTTGTGGTTCAGGCTGATAGGACAGTCAAAATTAGAAGCAGCTTGCGTTACACTAACAGTGTAGCAAAAGCCGGAGGGGACTCTTTCCGTGCTGCCCCCCTGCAAAGTGCTTCCCTAGGCCTGGGCCTTGTTGGACTAGGCCAGGATACAGCATTGCTTGCATGACCAATGGCAAAAAGATTATATTCAGAGGCTGCAAAAATTGCTGTTGGTGTGAACGTAGCATTCGTAGTGCATAAGTATGTGGGGTAGTGTAGGTAATAACTTTTTAAAAGAGCTAGGCCAAAAAATAAAAATACTGTAGTTTCTCTAAAATTATAGTTGTCCATCCCAAATGTTTTCCCCTGACAGGTTTCAATGCTATGTGAAGTCCTGGATTTACAGTGAAAATCACTTTTCCAGACAGTAAGGCCTCGTACACACGGCCAATTTTCTCGGCAAGAACCAGCAAGAAACTTGCTGGCAGAGAGGTCTTGCCGAGTAAATCGGTCGTGTGTACGCGGCTATCGGGTTTCTCGTCGAGAAAACCGACAAGAAACCTCAACGAGAAAATAGAGAACCTGCTCTCTATTTTCTCGTCGAGATTCTCGTCGGCATGTTTCTCGATGAGAAAAGTGAGTGTGTGTACACTTACCTGTCCTCCTGGAAGCCCGCGCATGTTCGAAATGAATTCGACGCATGCGCGGTAGCTTCCTAGGCATACGTAGGGTATACCAAGATGGCGGTGACGGCATCGAATGTGACGAGCGCATGCTCGTCGTAGTCGATGACGTCACCGTGTACACTCCATTCAAAGAACCGCGGGTTCTTTGAAACGAGCGTGTGTACACTCGGCCGGGACAAGTTTCTTGTCCAAGAATCTCATCGAAAAAAACGACATGTTTTTTTCAACGAGAATCTCGGCCGTGTCTACGAGGCCTAAATTATGGAAAATCTGCAAGAAAGACACATAAATAAAACACTGATAGGAGTTTTAAACTCCCCCCCCCCAAAAAAAAAAAAAGATTGAGTTGCAACCAAGAAATAGAGGGGACATCTTCCAATGAGGACACATCCTGTGGCAACTGTCCTGTTGAGCCTACAGAACACGGAATGAGAGACATTTTAACTAATGAGACAAAAATGACAAAAAAAAATTATAAAAAAACTGCCAGCATTTGTAGCCTCTCCCTACTCTATTAAAAAGCAAAAATAGGGTTGGCTTTAAAGGATTTGCAAAGTTTAGTTTAAAAAAACAAAAAAACAAACTTACCTCCTCTGTGTAGATGGTTTTGCACAGACTGGCCTCAATCCTCCTCTTCTGGGGGCTCTCAGCAGCGCTCCTGGCTCCTCCTCTTCTAAAGTGCCCCATTGGAGAGCCGCTCTCCCTTGGGCCACTTGTGCGGGTGCACTCCTGTGTCCTGCTGCTGCGTCCATTGACACAGACAGCAAGGCTCAGCCCCCCCCCGTCTCCTGCCTCATTGGATTTGATTGACAGCAGCGGGAGCCAATGGCTCTGCTGCTATCAATCTACCCAATCAGTACCCGATACACCAGCTGGAGCTGGTACAGTATGCTCGTCCCTGTCGCTGGAAAGACTGAGTTCAGGTAAGTAAAAGGGGGGCTCTGGGGGGCTGCTGCATCACAGGAGGTTTTTCACCTTAATGCGTAAAATACATTAGGGTGAAAAAAACCTTGAGGGTTTACAACCCCTTTAAATATACTTTAAATTAATTACTAGATTATAATTTAAATAAACCTTAAATACCCAACATTTTGTACTAATGTAGGTCTGACCAAAAAAGGACCATCGGCCCATCATATACAGCAATTTGTGGAACAGAGTTCCTATTTATTATAGTATTAGACATTTATTTGGCAGAGTATAGCTGTCCAGAGGATTAACTGATAGTGATAATAAAAACTACAGTCAAACTCCATATCCAAGAACACTGATGTAATAGGGAATGTTCAATTATTTCCCATTGCTGCGTTTATAATTTTCATTTATTAACCAACTGACCCTAATTCTAGAATAATTTAAATTAAATTACAATCAGATCGAAAACACAGTCAAATTTGATTTTGATGAAACTACTTAGGAAATCTTTAAGCAGAATGAGTATGCTAGCTATCGTGTGAAGTCATAAAGAGACTGAATATTTGCAGCATTGAAAACATCTTTGGATATCACCAAAACTGAATGAATTGTGATTACTAAAGATTAATGAAAAATAATACAGTACATAATGTGTCAGCAAGCTGTCAATATTTGTGCAGTTTTCCTTTAACTGGATACTTTTGCACATTGTTGGTATTAAAGTCTATGGTCTTAGCAGAATTTATTTGAATAACTCCCACCTACAAGAACAGAATGTTAGGGCAATGAAAGAAAAAACTAGAAAAGTCCCATGGGATTGCCAACCCTATCACATATTTATATTTAAATGAATTGTATTCTTTGTAGAGAACTTTGATGGTTGTTAGGTACACGTCTCTATGGGGCTGATATGCTGGTTCTTTCTGTTTTGTGTTTCAATGTACAGTATAAGGTGCCTTCATTGCTAAGTTAACCTTCATCCAATGGTTGTGCATAAAGCTGGCAGGAAAACAGCTGGAGTGTAACTTTTCACTTCTATATTCAGGACGTTATGAGCAGTTACCTTAAAGTGGATGTAAACCCGAAATGTTTTTATTTTTTTTTGCTGTCACAATGTAGAGTATAAGATTTGCTATAATTTGTGCCAGGTTTTGCCACAAAAAGTTAATCCAGCTCTGAGCAATCCTCTTTTATTGTTCAGTGAGATAAAACGGACAAACCGAGAAAAACCTTTGTCCGTTCCGCCCCCTTTCTGTGAATGACAGGTTATTTACATATCTCGTGCACTAGCTTTAGACAGGCATTGTTTTTTAATTCCCACCCCCACTGAAGTCATGTGGTTACTTTTCTGGATTTTGACTGGATGTTAGTGATCATAGCAGAAGGAATACAAAGGAGAAAATGCATGTTGACAAGGGGAGTGTAGATGTGGGCGGGGAGTCTACTGACATCACGACTCCACCCACCGAGCACCAGACAACAGATCCACCCACAGAATCTGCAGTTTTTCAGTTCTTATAACAGACAGAGGGAGACATTTGACAGATATGGATACATGCAGGAGGCATGTATATCCTTATAGATCAGCACCATTGCAGTAATTTAGAAAGGATGAGAGTGGGTTTACATCCACTTTAAGACTGTCATCTGGACTTACCTCTGGACTGTCTGCAGACTTCATTTTGGATCTTTTGACCTACTCCCTCACCCATCTTCCCCTTTATTCTATTTTTCCCTCATTACAGTCAATGTTTATAGGGTAATTTTACCCACTTTGTGGGTGGACAGTGGTTGGTAAACTGTTATTTGGTTGGTGTAAGACATTGTTGCTTGAGTCTTGGTGACTAAGCATGTTGGTTTTTTATTGGTAATGGCTATTCTGTTTGGTAATAAAGGTTAACGTTTGTTTCAATAATTTAAAAACAATAAAGTAGCAGTGACCTAAAAATTCCCCACAACATTATTATTTAGGTATGTTATGGTGTGATGGGTGTTAATGGGGTGTACAATCCCAAATAATGCTCCCAAATTATTTTCTTTAGGTCTGTCCCGTACAGACTCATAGCTAGTGCTTCTATCTCTGCTTATTTATAATTTCTTGTAGGGATGAGCCGAAACACCCCCTGGTTCGGTTCACACCAGAACATGCAAACAGGCAAAAATTTTGTGCGAACACTGTTAAAGTCACGAATGTGAAAAATCAAAAGTGCTCATTTTAAATGACCTCACCCCCCCTCTGACGGCACATGACGTCACAAGGGACGGGTTCACTCGGTTACGTCACCGGGTGGCCCCGCCCTTGCCTATATAACAGCTGTTATATGTAGCAGTGAGCGGGACACCTCCCATCGAGGCAGGGCCTTTTTTTTCTATTTTTCGGGTCTGTCGGGTGCTGTTATTGAAGAAGGATGGCTATCGTTGGACACTTTTTTTAATAGAGGACTTGTCAAAAACTGTCTTTTGTGGTTTTTAATTTTGATACTTTTTTTGGTGAATGGTAGTTGTAACCGCTACCCATTTATATGGGGAGGGCTGGGATCTGGGGGCCCCGTTGTTAAAGGGGGCTTCCAGATTCCGATAAGCCCCCCCTCCGCAGACCCCCACAAGCCCCAAGATTCCGATAAGCACCTGCCTCCGCAGATCCCCACAACCACCGGGCAAGGGTTGTGGGGATGAGGCCCTTGTCCCCATCAAGCACCCTCTCCATGTTGAGGGCAAGCAACCTGGTATGGTTCAGGAGGGGGGGATGCTCGCTCGTCCCCATCCTATCCTGGCCTGCCAGGTTGCTTGTTCGGATAAGGGTCTGGTATGGATTTTGGGGGGGACCCCCACTGCATTTTTTTTAAATGGTCCCGGAGTTCCCCTTAAAATCCACACCAGACCTGAAGGGCCTGCGATCTCGGAGTGCATTATGGGGCGTTCCACGGCGCTCAAATATGTTTGGTTCGTTTGTGAGCAAATGAACACCCGATGTTCGAGTTGAACTTACGTTCGACTCGAACCGCGGCTCATCCCTAATTTCTTGCATTCTTAGACTTTTAGATTCTTCATTATTGCTAGAACACAATCAAAACCTGCTCAGCAAATGGCAGAAAATATGGCACCTATGAAGCATGGTAAATCAATATTTACAGATTAAACATTTTCAAATCTGACCTGAGCACGTATCAAGCATACTTAAGAGATGCTTCTTAGCTTGAGGCCTAAGATAAAGGCTTCAGTGTTTTCACCCTCAAGCCAGCCCTTAGCATAATTAGTGAATATAACAACTTTGTGTATACTACTGCTTCAGGGTATTCACTGTTGCTATGATACTTAAAGAGGTTTCCTTGTTAGCTTCAATACTTAATGGCTACACCTGGCAGGCTGTAATGTGCATGGGCGTCCGCTCCATAGGGCAAGGGGGGTCGCTCGCCCCCCCCTGGAGGTGTGCCACACACTGCGGGGTAGGGTGACCAGCATACAGCGTCCTGCAGTGACACTGACAGTCTGGGAACAGGGGCGGACCGAGCTCCATAGCGCTGGCTCTGGCTCCGCCTCCACCTCCTCCACCTACTCCAGTACACTGGTTGCTATTGCCGCTTGGCGTCTGGCAACCAGTGACGTCACTGCCCAGCATTGAAAGCGGAGGAGGATTTCACTTCCTCCTCCTCCGCGCTAGTGCTGCTGGGGAGTCACTGCTGGTTCTTTTCTTTCACCACTTGGCTCCTCCAGTGACTGGCTTGCTGCTCATGTGGGGTGTTTCTGTTCCCACACGCTGAGCCTGCTGCCTTCAAGGCATCTCTCCTTCTCCCTTCCTCCCCCCTCCTGCCCACCTCACACTAACACACGGACTGAAGTCCCCTCCCCCTTTTCCTTGGCTCAGATGTCACAGACAGGAGAAGGAGGGGGAGGAGAATGGACACAGCACTCAACAGGATGGGACACGCTGATCTGAGGTTAGTACACAATATTAATGCTTGGCACTTGCAGGAGAAGGAGACACAGAGACAGGGGAAAGTTGTCAAAAAAGAATACTTGCAGTGATTTGGGGGGATAAGAGCATATTGTATGTGTAAGGGGGCGGGGGGCACACTTTAGGAGGGGAGAGAAATTGTTTTTTATTCAACCCCCCCTTCTAGCACAATTTCTCACCCCTCCCAAAGTGTGCCCCCCCTAGCACATACAATATGCTCTTATCCCCCCATAATCACTGCAAGTATTCTTCTTTGACAACTTGCCCCCTTCCCCATCTTCAAAGACAAACTGGCTGCTATTAGGGGACAATTGTACCGTCTGGAATCCTGGGAACTTTGCTAGAGATTCAGGGCAATTGCTCCAGGTGCCAGGGCCCCCCTGTCAGGCAAGTTAGTGAAGCCAAGTGCCTGACCTTTTTTTCAGCAATGGGCTCCAAGACTCAGGGCTGGTTTACACCACAAATCACATAGGAACATGCTGTGCGTTCCTTTGCAATTCACATGCCTTCCAGGTGCTGTGCAATTTCAGCCCTTTCATTTGAATGGGCTGAAACTGTGTCGGTCTGCACCAAGAGCTGTGCATGCGCTATTTTACAAAACGCACAGCAACTGGATCGCATGGTACTGCTGATCATACATTATGGTGCAGGCAAACACTGCATTTGGTACCTGCATGAAAATTTGGTCACTCTATGCGGGGGTGTCAGGCCAGCACCCCCCGCGAGTGAAGCGGGGGGCACGGGGCGGCTCAGTGCAGAGGCTGGTGACAGGGCAGCCTGCCCTGGGGCCGCTTTAAGCGGCGACTGAAGATCCCCCCTCCCTCTGTCCTCAGGCGCTCGTATCCTATGTCACGGAGCTGGGTCTGTGTGTAAGGTCCCGCCCCCTAGTTCGGCTCGATAGTCTTCTAGTGTTCCGCCTATCACACGAGCCTAGGGGGGCGGGACCTTGCACACAGACCCAGTTTCGTGACATACGATTCGAGTGCCGGAGGACAGAGGGAGGGGAGCGCCTATCCAGGAAATAGTGAAGCTGAAATGAGTGGGCACAGAGGCTGCAATTGGTGGGCACACAGGGACGGCAATTGGTGGGCACACAGGGGCGGCAATTGGTGGGCACACAAGGGCAGCAATTGGTGGGCACACAGGGGCAGAAATTGGTGGGCACACGGGCAGCAATTGGTGGGCACACAGGCGGCAATTGGGCACAGACTTCAATTGGGCACAAAGGGGCTGCAATTGGTGGGCACAGAGGCTGCAATTGGCGGGCACAGAGGCTGCAATTGGTGGGCACAGAGGCTGCAATTGGTGGGCACACAAATGCTGCAATTGGTGGGCACAGAGGCTGCAGTGGTGGGCACAGTGAGGCTGCATTCATGGGCACAGAGAAGCTGCATTAGTGGGCACAGCAAAGCTGCATTGGTGGGCACAGCAAGGCTGCATTGGTGGGCACAGCAAGGCTGCAATGAAGTGAAGCTGCATTGGTGGTCACAGTGAGGCTGCATTGGTGGTCACAGTGAGGCTGCAATGATGGGCACAGAGGCTGCATTGATGGGCACCATGAAGCTGCATTGATGGGCACAGTGAGGCTGCATTGATGGGCACAGTGAGGCGGCATTGATGGGCACAGTAAGGCTGCATTGATGGGCACAGGGAGGCTGCAATGATGGGCACAGGGAGGCTGCAATGATGGGCACAGGGAGGCTGCAATGATGGGCACAGTGAGGCGGCATTTGATGGGCACAGATGAGGCTGCATTGATCTCTTTTATTATGTCTGCAGTCTCTGGTCATCTTTAGTATGATGTCTTCAGTCTCTAACCATCTCCTGTACCATGCCCGCAGCCTCTGACACCTCCTGTATCATGCCTGTAGCCTCTGATCATCTCTTGTATCATGTCTGTAGCCTCTGACCATCTCTTGTATCATGTTCTGTCTCTAGGTAATATGAAAAATAACTTCAGCAGTTCCCGCGCTGCTGTGTCTCTCCCTCTTGCTGCATGATTAAGGTAGGAAGAGGGAGGGGGCTGTCACAGTCTATGTAACATGCAGGGGGTGCAGGATGCTGTGTAAAGGAGTCCAGAGGTGCCGGGTGCTGTGTGAAGGGGTCCAGAGGCGCAGGGTGCTGTGTAATGTAAAGGGGGGCCAGTGATGCAGGGTGCTGTGTAATGTAAAGGGGAGCAGAGGTGCAGTTGTGCAGAGGGGGTAGTAGTGGCAAAGAGATATTGAAAGATGCAGGGGGCACAGTGGGGTGTTTTTACATTTTAACATGGGGGGGCGCTTTTAACCCCCCCGCTAGCGGTCAAAGAAAGGGTTAAATGCGACTGTGTATCGCCGCTGCCGAAGCGCCCCCCCCCTGAAAAAATTTCAGCGGACGCCCATGGTAATGTGCTATAGTAGTGGCATTATTTCGAGAATCTCATTTACTAAAATACTATCCAAACACACATAGGGGTTGATATTCTAAAGCTAGAGTTCAATCAAATACCTAGAGACAAAGAGGAGATCCCTGTACTGGAAGATGCACATCATGTGTATGACTTTTCAATACTCTGCCCTGAGCTACATCATCAATCTTTTCTCCAAATATTACCCAAACCATCTTCCCAGTTCCTCCCAAGACCCCCTGCTCTTAAGCTCTCTATTCTCATCCTCCCATGCTCATATCCAGGACTTCTCCATAGCCTCTCCCATTCTCTGGGACTCCCTACCTCAATCTGTCCAGCTATCTCCTACTCTGGCTGCCATTAGGTGATCCCTGAAAATCTCTTCAGAGAAGTCTATTACACCTCCAACTAACAACTGAACTTTTAACTCTTCTGTTAACAGTCTCTGACCATCTCTTGTATCATGTCTGCAGTCTCTGACCATCTCCTGTATCATGTTATCAGTCTCTAACCATATCCTGTATCGTGTCTGCAGTCGCTGACCATCTCCTGTAGTATGTCCGCAGTCTCTGACCATCTCTTGTAGTATGTCTGCAGTCTCTGACCATCTCTTGTATCATGTCAGCAGTCTCTGACCATCTCTTGTATCATGTCTGAAGTCTCTGACCATCTCCTGTATCATGTTATCAGTCTCTAACCATATCCTGTATCGTGTCTGCAGTCGCTGATCATCTCCTGTAGTATGTCCGCAGTCTCTGACCATCTCTTGTAGTATGTCTGCAGTCTCTGACCATCTCTTGTGTCATGTCAGCAGTCTCTGATCATCTCTTGTATCATGTCTGAAGTCTCTGACCATCTCCTGTATCATCTTATCAGTCTCTAACCATATCCTGTATCGTGTCTGCAGTCGCTGACCATCTCTTTTATCATATCTGCTGTCTCTGACCATCTCTTGTATCATGTCTGCAGTCTTTGACCATCTCTTGTATCCTGTCTGGAGTCTCTGACCATGTCCTGTATCATGTCTGCAGTCTCTGACCATCACTTGTATCATGTCTGCAGTCTCTGACCTTCTCCTGTAGTATGTCTGCAGTCTCTGACAATCTCCTGAAGTATGTCTGCAGTATGTCTGGGGGCTCTTTCTAACAGACTCTTCAACAGAAGCCCTCTCTGTGTCCATTAGAGACACCCCCTCTAGGTCCCATTAGAGTATTCTGCTTCTCTTCCTGTATTTTGTTTATTGTTAAGAGATTGTGGGAGGATCCCAGGGATCTCAGGGTTACGAAGACTTATTAGAGCATCTCTGTGTTTGAGTTGTTGCCATAGACACATTTGTAAAGGGGAGTATTTAGTAAGATGACCACGCCCATGTGGGGGTGCCAGAAATATTTCTGCACCCAGGCGTCTGTGACCCGAGGATCGGCCCTGGATATAACTTCTGTATCTTATTGCCAAATCAACAAGTGGCTATACTGTCCGTACATTCTGTGATCCAAAGAAGTATGTCATTAATATATTGGCATTTGGGACAGAACGAGGTGGCAAATAATTTTAAATGTGCAATAACCAGTGGCAGACATGGATGCCCCATGCAAGGAATGAATCTGGGCCCCATGCAAGGAAAGAATCTAGGCCCCATCTCTGGGTAATCTGCTAAGATGAGGTTAGCCTTCATATTCTATGGCATATCCTATAGCAGCTTTTTGTTAAGTGTTATTGTATTTACCAGTTCTTTCTAGAAGACTCAGTGTCTGCTTTTTGCCACATCTCCCACTCATTGCCCGAATTATGTCTTTGATGTCAAGGCTTTTGCAGTTCTCATGGCCAACACTTAAGCCATTCTATCATCTGCACAGCTAAAGCTCACCTATTCAGGTGACGTATACACATGCTGCACGGAAGGTAGGAGTGAAAGATGAAATCAAGCTCCTCCTCATTTTAACCTCTTTGCAGCAGTCCTGTACAATAGATGCTTAGCTTAATGACATAGGTGGGATTTAATTAGCACAGAAGGCAGTTTTTTACATTGCTCTTACAAAATACATAGTATAGCTTCTAGGACACCTATCACATCTACATGCAAGCCTCAACTGTGATAGATAACAGCTATCCTGAAAGGTTACCTTTACATGTCTAGTTACTGATGACTCAATTTGCTCCTTTCAGGCTACTCATACTGCTCCTAAGTACAACCCCGACAAATGTCCTGATCCTTTGGGCTGCTATACAGTAGCACAAGGTGTGCAGACAGTTGACAGTATGCTCTTCCCTGTGGGGAATTAACCTTGGCAGTGAGATCTGGCTAAGGACAAGTTATGTGTTATTTTTTTCCATCTACACAACACTACATAAAACATCACATACAACCACGAGCTGCCCTTTTTTAATACAGACTAAACAAGTAAAATAAGATCTTGTTCTTAATACAATCAGAATATCATCTTTATAATGGATTGTTATAGCTCTTCAATATGTGCTCAGAATTGGCATAACAAGTCACATTTGGCACCTTTCAGGGGGGTGTAGATACCTGTATAATACAGGTATTTGCACCCACTTCCGGGAATAGACTCCCATGGGAGTCACTCCATTCCCCCCCCCGCTGTCTTCTGGGAAACACACTGGTCCCAGGAGATAGCAGGGACCACTGAGAACGCGCCGCGCTACTCGCGCATGCGCAGTAGGGAACCGGGCAGTGAAGCTGCAACGTTTCACTTCCTGATTCCCTCACAGAGGATGGCGGTGGGGGCAGCCGAGAGACGAGCGATTGCTCGGCTTCGGCTGCCGACATCGCGGGCACCCTGGACAGGTAAGTGTCCATTTATTAAAAGTCAGCAGCTGCAGTATTTGTAGCTGCTGGCTTTTAATATATTTTTTTGGGTGGACCTCCACTTTAAGAAAGTTAATAGAAGATATATAAAAATTTAATATTTACTGCTATAGTCAAAATGTACATTTGGCAGTTCACACCACTGGCTGTATTTAAGACAAAGGAAAAAAGAAACAAAGTGTAAAATGCAGTCAATCAAATGAAAAAGCAGAACTAAACCCCCCAATTCTTTACAGCCAAGAAAGCTGCCATCTTGGCCTGTTTGATCTGCAGTTGCCATGGTGTGGCACATGTGACCAGTTATGATTTAAAGGGTATGTAAAGGTAATTTTTTTTTTTTTTTAAATAACAAACATGTTATACTTACCTCCACTGTGCAGCTCGTTTTGCACAGAGTGGCCCTGAACCTGGTCTTCTGGGGTCCCTCAGCGGCTGTCTCGGCTCCCCCCGCAAGAACTCATCACCTTCATGCAAGCGAGCGAGCATGGTGATGAGTTCTTGTGGGCGTGCTCCCGTGATACAGCCGGCGGCCATAGCCGCTCACTGTATCACTCGGCCCCGCACCCCGGGCTGTGATTGACAGATTACTTTACCCTTGCAGGGCAGTAGCAGCCCCACTGCATGGGAAAGTTTTATTTTTCATGGAATTAGGGTTTAATAGGATTTAATATGCCAACTGCAGTTTCTGAAAAGTGTGGTCAGCCCTCTTATCTGCATGTCATATAGCACATCAGTAGTAGGTGGATCACTCATTACTGATGTGCATTACAAGCCAGCCATATATTTTGTCAGATACGACCTATGAGGGAGATTTACTAAAACTGGCGCACACAGAATCTGGTGCAGCTGTGCATAGTAACCAATCAGCTTCTAGGTTTTAGCCTAGGTTCACCCTGAATGCTCGTTTTAAATTGTGTGAGTTCAGCTGAACTCGCACGATTTCAAACCGATATTTCAGTCCAATTTCATAGGGCGATTTGAAACACATCTGTCAGATGTCTATTGAAATCGCCCCCGAAGTCACCAAAAGTAGTGCAGGAACTACTTTTGGGAATCGTTGCGGTGCCGCAAAGTTATCGTCGCACCGATTTGAACTATGCCATTGCCGGCAATAGGCACAGATTTGGCATGCGATTTGACCTGTCGAATCACATGTCAAATCGGCCTGGTGTGAACAAGGGCTTATTGTCAAAGCTTAATTGAACAAGCTGAACTTAGAACCTGATTGGTTACCATGCACACCTGCATGAAATTCTGTGTGCACCGGTTTTAGTAAATCTGCCCCAGTGTATTTTTAAAATGTTTATTTCGCTTTTTACAGGAGCTGCCCTTTAAAATGCATGTCAGCAGCTTTTATCCAATAGATGCAGCATTCGGATGTATTCCAGGTGGATGAGAATGATTTGGGGTTGAAGTGCTGTTAGACGTTAGTAGTCATAACTCCTTCATTCACGTTATCATGAGACGAGCGCTGACTGATTAATCAGATAAAACCGTCTGCACCATGAAGGATTAGCTGCCGAGTACAGAATGTGCAGGGAAAACAGACAGTGGCCTCTTGTTGCTATAGACTGCAAAACCGCAATAAAATGTATCAAGCACTTTCTCGTACACCTTCTGTCTGAATTACTACACCTCTCATGGTCGTCCTTTGATTTAAAACCTAGGGATAGCCGAATAAAACAATAGAATAGCTATCTGATTTTTTATTTTTTATTTTTCATTGAATTTGCCTTTTAAAAAGCAAATACAGGCAAGAAATAAAATCAGTACACTTCTATTTCTGACCAGGAAACACGGTAGTTGTGCTAAAACTAGTAACATCACTCAATTTAATGTCATGGGAGTGATAGTGAGGGAAAAAAGTATTTGATCCCCTACTGATTTTGCATATTTGCCCACTGACAAAGAAATGATCAGTCTATAATTTTAATGGTAGGTTTATTTTAACAGTGAGAGACAGAATAGCAACAAAAAACAAAACAAAAAAACGCATTTCAAAAAAGTTATAAATTGATTTGCATTTTAATGAGTGAAATAAGTATTTGACCCCCTATCAATCAGCAAGAATTCTGGCTCCCTGGTGTCTTCTATACAGGTAATGAGCTGAGATTAGGAGCACTCTCTTAAAGGGAGTGCGCCTAATCTCAGCTTGTTACCCGTATAAAAGACAACTGTCCACAGAAGCAATCAATTTATCAGATTCCAATCTCTCCATCATAGCCAAGACCAAAGAGCTGTCCAAGGATGTCAGGGACAAGATTGTAGACCTACACAAGGCTGGAATGGACTACAAGACGATCGCCAAGCAGCTTGGTGAGAGGGTGACAACAGTTGGTGCAATTTTTCGCAAATGGAAGAAACACAAAATAACTGTCAATCTCTTTCGGTCTGGGTCTCCATGTAAGATCTCACCTTGTGGAGTTTTAATAATCATGAGAGCGTTGAGGAATCAGCCTAGAACTACACGGTAGAGTCTTGTCATTGATCTCAAGGCAACTGGGACCATTGTCACCAAGAAAACAATTGGTAACACACTACACCATGAAGGACTGAAATCCTGCAGCTCCCACAAGGTCCCCCTGATCAAGTAAGCACATGTACAGGCCATCAGAAGTTTGCTAATGATTCTTCTCAATTCTTCTCTGAAGGCTTTTCATGTGACCCCTACTTGGTGCCCAATAAGCAGGGGAACATGGAGTAAGTGTCACCCACCTACCTCTACATTTGCCTTACAGTCAGGGAAACAGCCCATCTAGTAAGAGTGGGGACTGAAATGTAGAAATGCCTAAAAAGGTGGTGGTAAAAGGGGATATGGATGGCCTCAACCACATGGTTTAAAGCATCCTAGCTAGCCCAGTCTATTTATTGGGACCAATGACAGAATACATTCAATGTGGAAGTTCCTTACAAGTCAGTGTAGAAAACACCACGGGATGCCAATAGAAGTTTAGGGAGGTAAATGACTTACATTTGCATGATTACATGCAGAATCATGATTGGGCTGTTAATATTTTTGGCTATGCAGTCTATCAGAAGGACACGGTAAGTAGATGATGGTGCCTCTGTGTGGAAAGTAATCTAATAGGGAGAATACTGTAGAAGAAAATCTTCTTCATGGTAAGTTTGATTGAATAGGAATATAGAATTACATATTGCTTTGATTACTGTTGAATTAATTACTGGGGTGTGTTATAGGCTCCCCAATATTAATTATGAGTTTAGACTTATTTCCTTCCATAGTTGTGAAGGATTGCAGAGCCTGTGACAGGGTCAAACATAGATGGAGAAGCGCCATCTAAACCAGGACATTTTTGGACGATATCTTAAGCTATTTTGACTCTAGGAGTCAGAAACCATTGATGAGTGGAGACACACAGGAGGGAAGCACAGCACTGTGGATTCAGTATTATGAAAGGAGAATTTTGCATTACACTTTGAACTGCACTTTTTGTTCACTTATAAGTTATATGGACTTTTTGTTTGTGGGCTTATATTGAATATATGCACAGGAAGGTTACAGAGTTAAGGGATTCTAGTGAGCAGTGCTGTGGTTTTCGGAAATTACTCTAATAAGATGTTTTGTAACCCTTAGAACAAAAGCAGCCCCATAATTTACATTTTATTGAATTTATCCACTTTATTTGTTTATGGTTCACATTTTTTTTTCTTACTTCATTTATGGTTCACTGATTATTCATTATTTAGTAAGGTAACACCAGTGGGTAGCCCTATATTACCATAGCGCATGTATAATATACTAATTTAAGGGCCAAACATACTAATTATATTTTTGAGACACTTGATCCTTTGCTAATTTTTTAAATAACAAGCAAAGTAGAGCTTATTACAACTGTACATATCAATGAAAATCTGGATAATCGGGACCATAACGTGATATAATTTCATCTAAACAAGTACACGCTAACCACTTTTGAGAGACAATTCCCTGTCCTGCAAAAATAAAGAAAAATACTGCCAAGAAAATAAAATATATAATTGGGACTGTTTCCAGCCGATGTTTTTTAAACACATTACACAGGGGGGTTAATTTACTAATGACGAATAGACTGTTCACAAGAGAAGTTGCACTTTTTAAAGGAATTTATCCCAGAGCTTAGTGAATGAGGTGAAGCTATGCTGAATTTCATTTTTTCAATCACATAGATTTGCCACACTGGAAAGTTAATGCATTACATGATCTTTGCTGATTGGGAATGTTGGCTCTTTTAGCATTGTTAGCAAGTCTACCTTATTGAAACATTTTTCCCTAGTTCTTATTTTAAGTTTTGCTTTATCTTTGTTCAAGGTGGCCAACGTGCTTTCATTTTTTTTAGAGTATCTACCTGGCTAAGCCTATTTATTAGCACTATATTTAAATTATTTTGGAGGATTTGTCTGTCTTTAGCAGCCATTCCTTCATTCTGGATATTAACTATTTCATTTCTGTGAGTTAGCTATGGTAATCACTTTTTTCTTAAACTGGAAGTAAACCACATTTATTGTACCAGGGAAGTTGCACCTTGCAAGGGAATTTTCCCCAGAGCAGGTAGATACTCTAAAAAAAATGAAAGCACGTTGGCCACCTTGAACAAAGATAAAGCAAAACTTAAAATAGGAACTAGGGAAAAATGTTTCAATAAGGTAGACTTGCTAACAATGCTAAAAGAGCCAACATTCCCAATCAGCAAAGATCATGTAATGCTTTAACTTTCCAGTGTGGCAAATCTATCTGACGAAAGTTTACACTTCTCATTCTAGAGAATCTTACTTGCATTTATTTCAGATTTTGGCTGAAGAATACAAAAAGTCTACTTTGCCACCCCCCTCCACTTACAATTTAGTAATTCCAAAAACAAGGTGTCAACCGTTTTAACAATTTGTGTTCTAAACCTACGTTTTTGTTAATTGATACAGTATATACTTTGTTTACCAAAATCTGAATTTAAGAAAAGGATGGAAATAGCAGACTTTGAGTCTTCTCGAAGTTCCTATTTCTATTCCATTGTAGAGCAGTGGAGTTTCAGCTTTGCTTTCAGTGAGTTCCATAGTGGGAGAAATGGAACAACTATAAGACAAAAAATCTCTAAGTAGTTAACATTGACGGGCACAAAAATAATTTCAAACAATAGCTATTTTGCATTTTTCTTAATGTGCGCCATTATTAATTCTGTCGGAAATAGATAATTTTTAAACGAACAACAGCGATTAGGCAGATGGCCACTGAAGATGTGCCAACATAGAATTAGTTATGTTTAACAGAATCTCTTTACATCTTAAATTCTAATTGCTATTCACAAGCTTCTTCATGTCCCTTGGAATTGTTTAAAATTAATATATTGCCAGTTACACAATAGAATAGCGATAATTACTCATCATAGTTGACACTTTGCTAGAAATGTGCTTAATGGAAATGAGACTGCTGTGTTGTTCTAAACTTGTATTTCAGTTTTTGCATATATGGAACTAGCCATGGCAGGAAGTTTTTATATGATGTTTTATTGCTAAAACAAAGCATGATGGGACCTATTCCTTGACTATCTTATCCAATGGAATCTGTTAAATAAGTGCTAAAAGTATATGCATAGCAACAAACCTTTTTCGTTTTGGATAGAGTAGGTAAGGGTTACAATTCCTGCTAGTTTATTTTGATTGCTCCATTAGGGAGATTTCCCATAATATCTTTTCCAGACAATTGTCACTGGAACAGGTGTGCCCAAAGCAAATCCCCTACTAGACCACTGTCACTTGAATGGGTGTCCCCAATGGAAGATTTACCCTCACTTCTTGTTCTGTGACAACTGGAATATATATTTGTAAACAGATTTTAAAGTAAATTGTTAGCCATTTTTTTTTTTTTGCAAGCTAGCTGGTAAGTGTGCTGGAAATTGGAAAAAAGGTTTGTTTGTGAGATTTTGGCTTTCCCCTCACTTTCTGTCTTGGTATCAACGGTCACCAGGGCAAATAAAAAAAAAACTTCCCAGTGGGGACACAGAATGCAAAAAAACTAGACAGGGGGTTTTAATCCTTCCCTACTCTAGCCAAAGCTAAACATGAAAGCTTGGACTATACCTGCTCTTAAAGCGGTTGTAAACCCTGCTTGGTCATTTTTACCTAATGTAAACCCAATCATTAAACTTCTCTTATTTGCTAACCTTTTTGGTCTGTTAAATATATGTTTGAGAATGGCAACAAAAAAAAAACTGTTGATCTTTTCAAAAATTCAGAGCTGTACTATGTCTTGAGCACACTGTCTTACAGTATATGCACCTGTATTATATCAAAGAGGATAATTAACCCTGACAATTCTTATTGTGGGACTACAGAAAATGAATCTCTATGTTGTTGAAATGGTATAGGGAGTAGGTTTAAGTAGTTTAGCAAACGATAATTGGACAGGGTTGACATCACTCAGTTCACAAAAATGCTGTGTGTTGTCAGACAAAAATAAGACTTAAGCCGGCCATAGATAAAACAATTGTCTTTCCTGGAACCATGGGTTCGGTTGCAGGAAAGATAATCACTCTATTCCCCTATCAATAGGGATGAGCTTCGAGTTCGAGTCGAACTCATGTTCGACTCGAACATTGCCTGTTCGCCCGTTCGCCGAACAGCGGACAAATTGGGGTGTTCGCGGCAAATTCGAAAAATCTATGGGAGAAATCTAAAGTGCTAATTATAAAGGCTTATATGCAAGTTATTGTCCTAAAAAGTGTTTGGGGACCCGGGTCCTGCCCCAGGGGACATGTATCAATGCAAAAAGAAGTTTTAAAAACGGCCGTTTTTTCGGGAGCAGTGATTTTAATAATGCTTAAAATGAAAAAATAAAAGTGAAATATTCCTTTAAATTTCGTACCTGGGGGGTGTGTATGATATGCATGTGAAGTGGCGCATGTTTCCCGTGCTTAGAACTGTCCCTGCAAAAAGTGTCATTTTTGAAAGAAAAAAATGCATTTAAAACTGACTCGCGGCTATTAATGAATTGTCGGCTCCCGGCAATACATACAAAAGTCATTGATAAAAAAAAAAAAAAAAGCGTGGGGGTTCCCCAGAATTCAATTACCAGGCCCTTCAGGTCTGGAATGGATATTAAGGGGAACCCCGCCGCAAATAAAAAAAAATTGACGTGGGGTTCCCCCAAATATCCATTCCAGGCCCTTCAGATCTGGCATGGATTTTAAGGGGAACTCCACCCCAAATTAAAAAAAAAATGGCGTGGAGTCCCCCTAAAAATCCATACCAGACCCCTTATCCGAGCATGCAACCTGGCCGGCCGCAGGGGAAAAGGGGGGGACGAGAGAGCGGCCCCCCCTCCCTCCTGAACCGTACCAGGCCACATGCCCTCAACATGGGGAGGATGTCACCATGTTGATGGGGACAAGGGCCTCATCCCCACAACCCTTGCCCGGTGGTTGTGGGGGTCTGCGGGCGGGGGGCTTATCGGAATCTGGAAGACCCCTTTAACAAAGAGGACCCCCAGATCCCGGCCCCCCCCCCTATGTGAATTGGTAAGGGGTACATTGTACCCCTACCATTTCACGAAGAAAGCGTAAAAAAATGTTTAAAAAAACACACAAACACCTTGAAAAAGTCCTTTATTTAAAAAAAAAAACAAAAAACATTCCAGCGGTGAAATCCAGTGTCCCGCGGCGATCCCGATGTCCAGCGCTGTCCGTCATTGGTTGTGCCTGAGCGGACCTGATGGGGAACTCCCTCTCAGTATTTTAAATGTATAGACCCGCCCCTTCTAAAGTTCCCCTTCAGGTCCGCTCAGCGGACCAGATGCGGAACATGAGAAGGGGCGGGTCTATACATGTATTACCAAAGTGAGAGCAGTTCCCCATCAGGTCCGCCTCCTCGGTATGTCGGACCCGCCTACGTCATTGGCTTGAGCGGGGAACTTCCTTCACTGTGTAATTTAAATTTACATAGTGAAGGAGGTTCCCCGCTCAAGCCAATGACGTAGGCGGGTCTGACATACCGAGGGGGCGGACCTGATGGGGAACTGCTCTCACTTTGGTAATACATGTATAGACCCGCCCCTTCTCATGTTCCGCATCTCGTCCGCTGAGCGGACCTGATGGGGAACTTTAGAAGGGGCGGGTCTATACATTTAAAATACTGAGAGGGAGTTCCCCATCAGGTCCGCTCAGGCACAACCAATGAAGGACAGCGCTGGACATCGGGATCGCCGCGGGACACTGGATTTCACCGCTGGAATGTTTATTTATTTATTTTTTTAAATAAAGGACTTTTTCAAGGTGTTTGTGTGTTTTTTTAAACATTTTTTTACGCTTTCTTCGTGAAATGGTAGGGGTACAATGTACCCGTTACCAATTCACATAGGGGGGGGGCGGGATCTGGGGGTCCCCTTTGTTAAAGGGGTCTTCCAGATTCCGATAAGCCCCCCGCCCGCAGACCCCCACAACCACCGGGCAAGGGTTGTGGGGATGAGGCCCTTGTCCCCATCAACATGGGGACATCCTCCCCATGTTGAGGGCATGTGGCTTGGTACGGTTCAGGAGGGAGGGGGGGCCGCTCTCTCGTCCCCCCCTTTTCCCCTGCGGCCGGCCAGGTTGCGTGCTCGGATAAGGGGTCTGGTATGGATTTTTAGGGGGACTCCACGCCATTTTTTTTTTAAACTTGGGGTGGAGTTCCCCTTAAAATCCATGCCAGATCTGAAGGGCCTGGTAATTGAATTCTGGGGAACCCCCACGCTTTTTTTTTTTTTTTTTCTCAATGACTTTTGTATGTATTGCCGGGAGCCGACAATTCATTAATAGCCGCGAGTCAGTTTTAAATGCATTTTTTTTCTTTCAAAAATGACATTTTTTGCAGGGACAGTTCTAAGCACGGGAAACATGCGCCACTTCACATGCATATCATACACACCCCCCAGGTACGAAATTTAAAGGAATATTTCACTTTTATTTTTTCATTTTAAGCATTATTAAAATCACTGCTCCCGAAAAAACGGCCGTTTTTAAAACTTCTTTTTGCATTGATACATGTCCCCTGGGGCAGGACCCAGGTCCCCAAACACTTTTTAGGACAATAACTTGCATATTAGCCTTTATAATTAACACTTTAGATTTTGAACGTTCGAGTCCATTGTATTTAATAGGGTTCTAAAGTTTACACGAACATTTTGTCTGTTCGCAGGTTCTGGTGCGAACCGAACAGGGGGGTGTTCGGCTCATCCCTGCCTATCAACACAGTCAGTGTTGATTGAGGGATCCCTTCCGTGGAGCTATTGTGTTCCTCTGGTGAGGGGGGGGGAGGGTAAGGCACGAGGGGCTGTCCTTGCCGAGAGAACACAGTGATAATTGCTAGCGGCTATAGCCACTTACATTTATCGCATCCTAAAAATCCATCATCAGCAGGCCCGTACATGGTTAAAATCTCAGCCGGTCCCTGCTGAACTGGTCAAGATTTGAACCGTCTATCACTAGTTTCCTTTCTGGTAGATCACAAGAAGAAATACACATGTATGGCAGAGATGTACTGAGTTTGTGTGTGTTATTTTCTTCAACTCTTTAAATAATATATCTTTTGTAGTGGTTTATATATGTTGTACATCACACCACGAACAACTGGAAAAAAGGGGCAGAGGGATTTGGTTCCAAAAAAGGGATAGACTTTCCAAATGAGGAACAGTAGGGAGCTATGTGTATTTGGTAAAGTGTTGTCCAAACTGTTGGCACTATAAAAATACTGAACAATAATGGTGTCTCAAAGCTCATAAAGCACAGCTCATGAAATCCCACGGCATTCCTCCAAAAATATAAATGTATTTTACAAAAACATACATGCTCTATGCGAAAAGTCATTCTTTATAGCCAATGAACCAAGAAAATATTTATATCTATACTTATAAATATTCCAAAATGTTTCTTATCAAAGCAATGTGGTTCTCTCTTTAACAGCTAGAAAATGGAATTGCTGCTCGACACTTACAACATGAAAAGAAACAAGAACTCTAAGAGGAATGTGTAAAGGAAAGTAAATTATAATCGTTGAATAAAGAGCCATAAGCAATTCCCATTATTGTTTTTTTTTTCCTCCCGATCTGCTGCATTATGCGGCTGCATTGAAGGAAATATGATGGAATTTTATGACTTGCTTAACAATATAAATGTAAACAGACATTCATAATGGCATAGCTTAGCAGCTGTACTTCCTACTTATAACCATAATGGCCCACTCAGCTACTTTCAAATAAAAGGCTATTTCCAAAATGAAAACCCATTACTTTGTGAAATATTACAGTTTTTCATTACATCTCCAAAACAGCAAAGCGAGTAATAAGAGACAATGTACCGACTGGCTGCTTTTTAAGGGAAAATCCTGTATGCATGTTCCTGTCTATTAGATTTTTTACTAAAATCAATCCAAAATCTTGTTGAGCCTAGTCAAATTAGATCAAAAACGCTTTAATTTAGTTTGAACAATACTCTCTCTTCTCAAGGCACAACCTACAGACAAGTTAAAATACAATACCCAACTTATTATAGATTTATATAAACCTTTCCATATAACAGCGCAAAATGAATTTTTCAAGCGATCTGTTTCTGTCCTGAAAACACAGATTACAAAGGCTTTAATTTTATGAATCTCCTCTGTTTTCCAGCCTATAAGGATCAGTGTTGAATAATCCCATTCAATACAACATTTTTTTCAGCCTGCCTGTTTCAACCAATATGTCTTTGCGGAGCAATAATAAAATTCACCATTCCCTCCTGTTGCTGTTCAAATTATATTTATTGCACATTTATTGTTTTGCAATCTTGTTGTGGGCTTCTGGTCTGTCTGACTTGATCAAACAGAAATTGCTTGCATGCTGCCTTTTGTAAGAGAGAAAATGAATTGGTGTGGGGCATGTTCGGGCAGACAGGTAGAAGAGAAGCATTAAAGGAAAACTGGTATTTTTGAGAAAAAAAGACTATGCTCTCCATTATAGCCAACTACTTTGCAAAAAAATTAGCAAATTTTATTGCCTTTTGTTCTTTAGATAATGAGGTAGACCATGCCAGTAAAAGGCAGTGCAACATGGAAGGGACTATCAACAATAATTATATGATCAGTCGCAATTGTGTCATAAGAAACATTTTATTTATTTTTTCTTCAGGTATCCTCCAGCTATGGCAAAACCCATTGACAATTAAATTCCCTCTCCGCCAAATGATTTGGACCAGTGCACAAAGCAAGATCCATAAAGACATGGATGAGCGAGTTTGCGGTGGAGGAACTTGACTGGCCTGCACAGAGTCCTAATCTCAACCCGACAGAACACCTTTGGGATGAATTACAGCAGAGACTGTGATCCAGGCCTTCTTGTCCACATCAGTGCCTAACCTCACAAATGTACTTCTGGAAGAATGGTCAAACATTCCCATAGACACGCTCGTAAACCTTGTGGACAGCCTTCTCGGAAGAGTTGAGGCTGTTATAGCTGCAAAGGGTGGACCAACTCAATATTGAACCCTACGGACCTTAGCCTCATACACACGATCGGACTTCCATCTGACTTTTCCGTGGATTTTGGTCCGAAGGGCGTTGTCCGTGAACTTGGTATGCATACACACGACAGGACTTTTTCAGCCAACTTTCACCAAATCACATGTTTTTTCTGCTCTTTACCGCCACCCTTTGGGCAACTTCTGCTATTGTTGTCTGATCTTTAGGTTCTGAGCTTGCGTGTTTTTACTTTGGACTTTAGTCCTATGGACTTGTGTACACACGATTGATTTTGCTCCATCGGACATTTGTTGCCGGAAAGTTTGTCTGTTTTCACAGCAAACACTTGTCCAATGAAAAGCACAAAACATTTGTCCGATGGAGCATACACACGGTCGGATTGTCCGCTAAAACAGGTCCGTCTGACAATTGTTGTCAAAAGGTCTGATCGTGTGTATGGGCCTTTTGTTGTGGAAAATATTATGAAGATGTATTTAATATGTATTGTCATAGTGTCACCCAGTGTTAGTACTTCCGCAACCCGCTCTAAAGAGCTGACTGGGGCAGTCTAAGGCTGGTTGAATCCCGTCTGGTACTGGAAAACGTCTTGAGGTTGGAGTGTGATGTTTGCAGTGTGCGGCTATGCTCGCCGACGAGGGCCCTCTGTGCATTACACACGGACGATCGTTGAGGAGGGGATATGCTCACTCTGCAACGACATTATTGGTTATAGACAGATGCGCGCTCTTGTTTTGGCGGTGTGTTGATCAGCATTGGTCCGGATTCGTAGCACGCGCCTGCAGATGGCCTCCCACAAGCCATAATAGTATAATCTGAATATGCGTTATTCTATGGAATAGCGTAGAATAAGGATTTCTATCAGCGGTAATATGAGAGCTTGCGAGCGTTGTCAGAGTCAGGGAAAGCGTCCATGTTTTAAAGCAATACGGCTTTGTTTGCTGGGAGCATACACGCTTTCCCTGCCCGGACACGCCCATAAGACTTTAGCCATCATGTTGTTGAATATGTTGTTGTATTAGTATTGTATTATTGCATTGAATCCTTTAAGCTATATTTCTTGCGTGGTATTCATGTACTGGATTGTATGGGACATCTTGTTAGAGGGATGTCCTTATATGGTTGTCTGCTGGGTGGAGGTCACATGTTGTGACCTCACTTCCTATGGAGGAGGTCACATTCTGTGATGACCACTCCCATGGAGGTCACATGCTTTGGAGTTTATTAAAATAACCTTTTGGTGGGCGTCGAGAGTTAGTTGATGCTGGGATGCCTTGATGATAAGACCAGTCTGGTGATGCTTCCTTCTTTGAATGAATGGGGTTCGAATGACGGTGAGTGAATTTTAGCTCAAGATAGCATTATTGCAATAAGATGAAGTGTGTGCTTATTTAGCACAGGAAAAATAGGCTGCGTGCACTGCATACAACCTATTTTTCCATGACACTTTTGACTGGGTTGCCGCTAAAGTACATGTGCATGTAAAGGCAGGTGTCCCAATATTTTTAGTAATATAGGGTATATTACAATAAAGTGATTTTAAAATTTAGGAGGAGAACTGTGTTATATAAAAAAAAAAGGAAAACAGGTACATTCCCATCAGTTATTGCATAGTAAATGTTACTAGCAGAGAGTGCATGTAGCATCATATGTTGTAATGTAATACAGAGACCAAACACTGTACTGCGTAAGACTTTCCCTCTTTCCCAGAAGACTAATTCACTTAGAGATTTGCATTCAATTATGCATGTTAATTTAAACAAGGCCACTAAATATTACATAACAGTGTCTTCTCTTGTTAGCAGCTGCCACGATGGCAGGCTCACGGACAAGCTCCTGGGTGAATTAACATTCTGATTTGCAGGTGGCACTGTCATTGTTCTTATCACAGCCCTGATTACTTTGGCAGGAATATTTTGTCTACTATTTTATTCATGTTCCTCCTCGACTTCGTGACCCCCTTCTTCAATCTGGAGAGAACATCTTCAGTCAGCAGGGTGTAAACATCCTGCTCAACACATGCATTGACTGTGTTCTTTGCACATTGGTGCCGTAATTGATTTAAATGTTGTGAGGAGAACAACACCTTTTGAGTAAGAATGTTTACAGAGAAAAGCAATTTTTTTTTTCTTTATGGTAAAATTACAAATCTCTCCTAAAACTTGAAATGTTGTAATAACTAACAAGCCATGGTTCAAACTGAGGTGTCTGTGCATTCTGAAAATCCCTCATTACTAAGGGTCCAACAGTCTGTGCCTCAATAACTAATGGAATGAATTAACTGATGTAACAAGTGAGAATTTACTGTGCTGCTGTGGCTTCGAAAGAAAAAATAAATAAAAATGATAATGCTTAAAACTGCAGGTCAGCAGCTAAATACATTACTGAAATACTTATACTAATGTATTATTTATTACCGCAGGTATATATATATATATATATATATATATATATATATAGAGCTGAGAATTTACACAGCACTTTACATATTGTACATTCACATCAGTCCCTACCCTCAAAGAGCTTACAATCTAAGGTCCCTCCTCACATTCATATACTAGGGCCAATATTGTCAGGAGACAATTAACTTACCAGCATGCCTTTGGAGTGTGGGAGGTACCTGGAGTAAACCCATGCAGACAAAAGGAGAACATGCACACTCTATGTATATAGTATCCTGATGGTGATGTACACTATATTACCAAAAGTATTGGGACACCTACCTTTAAACGCACATGAACTTTAATGGCATCCCAGTCTTAGTCCGTAGGGTTCAATATTGAGTTGGCCCATCCTGTGCAGCTATAACAGCTTAAACTCTTCTGAGAAGGCTGTCCACAAGGTTTAGGAGTGTGTCTTTGGGAATGTTTGACCATTCTTCCAGAAGCACATTTGTGAGGTTAGGCACTGATGTGGATGAGAAGGCCTGGCTCGCAGTCTCCGCTCAAATTCATCCCAAAGGTGTTCTATCGGATTGAGGTTCGGACTCTGTGCAGGCCAGTCAAGTTCCTCTACCCCAAACTCGCTCATCCATGTCTTTGCTTTGTGCACTGGTGCGCCGTCATGTTGGAACAGGAAGAGACCATCTGAAAACTGTTCCTACAGAGTTGGAGAAAAAAAATTGTCCAAAATGTCTTGGTATGCTGATGCCTTAAGAGTTCCCTTCACTGGAACTAAGGGGCCAAGCCCAATCCCTGAAAAATCACCACACACCATAATCCCCCTTCCACCAAATGATGTAGAACCAATGCAGTGTTCATAAAGACATGGAGGAGCGAGTTTGGGGTGGAGGAACTTGACTGGCCTGCACCCTGACCTCTACCCAATACAAAAACTTTGGGATGAATTAGAGTGGAGACTGCAAGCCAGGACTTTTTCTCCACATCAGTGCCTGATCTCACAAATGCGCTTCTGGGAGAATGGTCACACATTCAAATAGACACACTCTTAAACCTTGTGAACAGCTTTCCCAGAAGAGTTGAAGCTGTTATAGCTGCAAAGGGTGGGCCAACTCAATATTGAACACTACAGACTAAGACTGGGATGCCATTAAAGTTCATGTGCGTGTAAAGGCAGGCGACCCAATGCTTTTGGTAATATTGTGTATGTTTACTGTTTCATTTATACAGGATTTGTAACTGGTGAGACATTTCTGGGATGCACACACCAGTAGGCCCATCCAGCTATTTTTCTGGTTCTACATTACTGCTTCCTTGGTCAGCACACAGGACTGAATTTACTGTCTAATTAGGAGGCTGGAGGTGACAACATGTTTTACCATGAAGTGGTATTGACAAATTCTAAAAAATTGGGTGGAGCAGCAGTAAAAAGAAATGTACAATAAATAATTAGTAATTAATACAAAACATCCAAAAATGTGCAAAAAATTCAAAATTCTATGTAAATTGCAACCATGCCACGAAAAATATGTATACAAACACAAAATCATAAATGTGCAAAAAAAAAATCATAACATTTTTTAAATATGCTGTGCAACAAATTCCTAACTAGTGCAAAAAATGAAATGTAACCATTCAATATATACAAAGTACAACCAATTCCAACACATCCTCATATGATACTCAAAGAGGGAAAACAAACCAAAGGAGACATCATAACTTACCATATATTTATTTAAGAGAATTGGCAATACAGTGGAACCTTGGAGTATGAGCATAATCCGTTCCAGGAGAATGCTCGTAATCCAAAGCACTAGTATATCAAAGTGAGTTTTTTCCCCATAGAAGTCAATGGAAACGAAAATAATTTGTTCCGCATTGACTTCTATGGCATGCAATATCGCATGTGGCCAGAGGTGGGGGGGGGGCGCCGGAGAGACTCAAATACTCGGAAAGGCTTGGGGACAGCTCAGCTGAACTCGGAAAACCTTGGAAAGGCTCGGAAATTAAGAATTTACGAGTTTTTCTGAGTATTTACGAGTATTTCCGAACGGGCTACGATCGGCTCCGCTCGGCTCCGGCACCTTTGGCCAAATGTGGTACTGCACACCACTGTGGCTTGAATCCTGCTCGTTTTTGAGAGACAACACTCGCAAACCGAGTCAGGATTTTCAAAAAAGAAATGTTCGTACTGTGAAACGTTAATAACCGTGTTACTAGCAATCCGAGGTTTCACTGTACATAAAATATTGCTCTCAGTGTAATGGTGCCCCTCCAGCACCCAGAAGGACCAGCCTATTACATATTGCAAGAGCCACTGCTCCACAAAGCCTTGGAGCTAGTGTGTGTTCCAAGTAGCAAAAATGACATCACAACCAGGAAATTCCGCTCTATGCATTTCATCACAGTTGGACATCATCATGAAGCAGTCCGGCTGCCATTATCTCTACTCTTTTATCTGCCAATTGTCAATTAACCCTATAATTGCCACATGTGTTCCAATGGGCTGGTTATTGCAATGTTTAAAATACATATACTATTCTGTATTTTAATCTTCACAGGCATAAGTAATACCTAAATCAATTGACATAATGAGTGATAAAAACCTTTTCTACTCAAAAAATAAAAACAAAAACTTTATTCCGATAAAGCACCATCCTATTTAAAATCCATACTGCATGCTAAATGGAATGGAATTATTAATACTACATGTGAAATAATATTAAATAAAACTAATGAAGTTACAATTTAGGAAAAATATGCTTATTGGGGGAATTGATTTAAAAACGAAGGAATAACATTTAGATGCCCAATATATTTGAAACCCTATGTAATACTTAAATGGGTCATAGGGCTAATATTTTTAAACTTACTCTAGCCTGTTGGAACACATGTTATGTTGCATAGGGGGTCAATAAGATCTGGGGAGTGAGCATTCTTTAAGCACAATGTGTTGACCAAGAGAGGTGGTGAAGAAGGGGCACAGTATCACATCAGCGCAGATGGGCTTTGTTGCACTTTATTTATATTGAATGGTCACATTTTTTTGCACTAGCTAGGAGTTTATTGCAAACTAAATAAAACGAAACTATTCATAAAGTGAGTATGAGCGTTGTTTTACCTGCCAAAGGTTTTTTTTTTCTGTGTATCCAATCCTGAGCTGTTCACAGGCTTGGCACACAGCACTGTCCTGTTTGGCATGGCCGGAGACCTGACTTTTCTCTGCTGCTGTTAAAGAGTAAATCTACTTTTGTTGAGAAAAAATTGTAATTATTGAACATTGTAGGGATTTTTATCAAACTTAGTTGCAGAGTCCTACCTGCTTCTGTTCTGAAGGAATTTGTTAGATCATGTGTTGAGCAGGATTAATTCTGAATGGGAGTGACTTTTTCATTTTTGATCAGCTGATGCACATGCATGGCTCTAATGAGGAAAGCTGAAGGGTCTGCATTCCTTTAGAAGTGACAAACACTTTAGGAGAATTGCAACAAATCAGTTTTTATTTGTTGCAGAGGATGCCTAAAATGCAAGTGCCAAGCGCAATAAGGTTCCAAGGGAATATGTACATAACCACAGTAAGGGCAGCTTCTACTACTCATCCAACCAACAATGAGACATAAGCACAAAACAAAACAAAAAAGGAGTGCTCCCAGCGCCATGAAAGCCAATAGAGCTACAAGCCCAGGAAAAGATAAAATCAAAATTCACTTTAATGTAAAGTTAAAAAGCATGACATGCAGGAGGGCCCAGACTGACACATTACCTGGGCTTGTGAATCTATTGACTTCAAGTGGGCTGGGAGCGCTCCTTTATTTTATTTTTTTTTCCTAAAATCAGACTTGTATCTTAGTGCAGATTTCTGCAAAAAACAGTGAGCCAATCACATGAGCAGAAAATCATAACTCTTGAGGCGTTCCATACACTAACTGTGTACGGAACACCTCCATGTAGCCATATTGCTTTGGATTTTACAGAAGAATATCGCACTACAGATTGAAAGGAAAAGGTTATTTTATTAACAATAAATTACAATATGGCCTGTGTTGCAATTGCATATGCTATATCATTTATTTAATTTGCTACATTTTTTCGCCTGAAAGTGGAGTAATGCCACGTACACACGATCAGATTTTTCGTCGGAAAAACCATGGATACTTTTTCCGACGGAATTCCGCTCAAGCTTGGCTTGCATACGTATACACGGTCACACAAAAGTTCTCTGAACTTTTGACCGTCAAGAACGCGGTGACGTACAGCACTACGACGAGCCGAGAAAATGAAATTCAATACTTCCGAGCATGCGTCGAATTGTTTCCGAGCATGCGTCGGAATTTTGCGTGTCGGAATTGCTACAGACGATCGGATTTTCCAATAGGAATTTTTTCCGTCGGAAAATTTGAGAACCAGCTCTCAATCTTTTGTTGGCGGAAATTCCGACAGCAAAAGTCCGATGGAGCCTACACATGGTCGGAGTTTCCGTTCAAAAGCTCACATTGGACTTTTGCTGTCGTAATTTCTGATCGTGTGTACGGGGCATTAAACTAACACTTACAGATCTTGTCCTTCTGCCAGCCTGTGACTGCACATTGAAAGGAGAAGCAGCTCATCTATCTGTCATGCTCCTCCTATCAGCATGTATCTTGTTAGCGCATAAACACTGAAGCAAAATTGAAAGGCTCCTTGTGCTGCTTCCTTCTCTTACAATCTGGGCTCTGTTGTACAGGGGACAGCAAGAGACTGATGGCAAAATCAGGTTCAGGTATTTGCATTGCTTTGTTTCAAAATAAAGTTAATGATGAATTAACGAATACGAAGCACTATTAATTTATGTATTTTATATCATCCCGAAGTTTAAACTTAAAGAGGAACTCCACTTTTTTTGAGAAAAAACATTCCCCTCTGAGTGATCTATGTACATTACAGGGATTTTAACATACTTTGTTTTATATTCCTACCTTTTGTTATTCTGAAGAAGTAGCTGTTTGTCTGTGTCCATGTGAAAAGTGAATGTGAAAGGGAGTGACTTTTTAAATATCAATCAGCTGCTGCACATGCAGGGTTCCAATGAGGAAAATGGCAAGGTCTGCATCCCTTTAAACATGATTAACCCTTTGGAAGTATCTCACTAAAACTGATTTTTTTTGTTGCAGATGTGAGGATGCCCAGAATGTCATTTGTAACTTAGTATAATAATAATAATAATTTGTAATTTAGTGCAGACTTCTGGGAAAATCAGTGGGCCGATCACACATGCAGGAAATTATATATCTAGGGGACATCTCGTACACCATCTTGTGTACAAAATGCCTCCAAGCTGCCATATTGCATTTTACAGAAAAGTACAAAACTGCAGATTGAAACGGAAAGGTAATTTTAATAATGTTATATTACAATATGGCTTCTGTTGCACTTGTATATTCTATATTATTTTTATTATTTGCAATATTTTTTCCCATGAAAGTGGAGTTACCATTTAAAGCGAAATAAGTACAAGCAAGAATATGTAGGCTGCTAGCAATGACCTCCCTTTGTGAAAATGCTAGCTGCCTGACTGCCACCCTAATCCAATGACTTAAGTACCTTCTAAGTCAGTTAGCTCTAGCAAGTATGTCACCTACTATAAGCCTGTTTTGGATCAGTTACCTAGAAAGCATTGAGGTCAGAGGCAGCCAGGTAACTGGCATTTACAGAATGAGGTCAGCAAAGGTACCCTCAATATTTCACTCAATACAAGTGTCCTTTAATTAGCTGACTCTATAGTAAAAAGCCTAAAGTGGTTGTAAACACTCAGGAAAAAAAAAAAAACCTTCAAGACAAAGGCATAATGAGCTAGTATGCATAGCTGAAAAGCGCGAATCGTCTCTCACCAAACTTTACTAACATGAGGATCAGCAAAAGCAGCCCAAAGGGTGGCGCCATCCGAATGGAACTTCCCCTTTATAGTGCCTTTATACGTGTTGTACGTCACTGCGCTTTGCTCAAGCATTTTTTTTCACGATCTTGTGTAGGCAAGGCAGGCTTGAGAAGAATCACATCGAGAAAAACGTTGTTTTTTCAAAGACATTAAAACGGTTGTGTGTACGCGGCATTAAGGGTTTACAACCACTTCAAGGGAGTCAATGGCATTTCATTGTGATAATGGTGCAATAAGGGCTTTAGTCCAAATTAGAGGAAGTTACATCATTATGAAACAACGCGCCAATAACATCATGTGCATTCACTTATCCCTACTCTTTCCTCATATGAGGGGTACCGTACCGTCACACCTATTACTAAAACCTTAAAACTGTATCAAACCAAATAAACATACAATAATATATTGCAGCTTAACATTTCTTAGAAGTGGTGAACGCATTTGTTTTCTTTTTCTAGTTTTTTTTTTCTCTTATTTTCACCTGGTGATCTAGCCAGTAAGTCAGTTATTTTTCAAGCTGTCCAACAAAAGTGGCTGTTAGAAGGTTGAGACAAAACATTTACCACTGACAGGGGTGCTTAAAAAGGTTAGCTCTTAATAATTTATCTGTATCCTTTATCTCAAAAGGAACACAAACTGTTTCTGTAATTGCCAAAAAAATTGTTAGCTGTACTTTGGCTTTACTTCGATAGTCTAAATCTGCTAGTTCAACTAACACTACCATTCCCCCTGATTGACAATGCTGCTGTCCACGGGTGTCTCCCTTTCTCCTCCATCCAGAGTGGAGACACCCGTGGACAGGAAGCGGGTTACTGGTTGGATCACCAGGTGAAAATAAAAGGGAAAATGCCTTAAAGCAGAGCTCCACCTTATTTGAATACATGAGCTCAATCATACAGCAGCCTCTAATGCAGTTCAAAACGGAACGTTTTTTTTTTTTTGTACAGTACCTTTGTTTTCCACATCTTTAACTGTGCTTCCTGTCTGTGTGATGTGCGGGTAGTCTGCGGGTAGTGTGTCATTTCCTGTAACCACACTGTGTCCTGGGAGCTCATTGCTTCCAGGAGTCATTGCAGAGCCTCGCCGCCATCTTGCTACACCTTACACTCCTGCACAGTAATGATAGAGTGAGAAGGGGGCAAGCGGACATCTTGTTACACCCTCCAGAGTTTTAGATTTCACAGTTATTTTCAACACAAAACGGAGCTTATATGCTTAAATACAGTATTTGGAAATCTGACGGACTGTTTACATGTTAAATGTGAAAAGCAGCAGCAAACCTGCTGACTTTACATGGTTGCTAATGTGACAGTCCGACGTATTACCAAATACTGTATTTACTGTAAGCATATAAGCTCAGTTTTGTGTTGAAAATAACTGTGAAATCTAAAACTCCGGTGGGTGTAACAATATGTCCGCTTGCTGCCTTCTCACTCTATCATTACTCTGCAGGAGTGCGGGGTGTAGCAAGATGGCGGCAACGGAACTGGGCATGCGCGGGAACGAGCGATGAATGCTGGGAGTTCAAGTGCTTGTGGTCTTCTCATGCCCACAAGCAAAATGGAAACGGCGTTACAAACAAAATATAAGATATAATTCCAGACGAAATCGGAAAGCAGATGACTAAAAACAGCAGAAGAGTAAGTACTCTTTTGATATGCCTTAAATAATTTAATACCAAAAAAAAAAAAAGAATGGCCGCGGTAGATCCGCTTAAAAAAAGAAAACAAATTCAGCCATCACATTTAAGGTTTGCTTAGCTGCAATATATATAACTTAAGCTTTATTACCATTTTAATAATGAAACAGCTGATGAAGCTCTGGCACTCAGACCAGTGTTGGCTTTCTACAAATCCAACCTCGCTATGTCTTATTTTAGTTTTATAGCCAAAGACCCCTGGTATTATTACTGGGTTCTGAAGTCAGCAGTTTTAATTTTACACTTGTCCCCACTGCCTCCTTCCTTATCTAGGCCATTGTCACTTATCATTCACTAAACTGCAAAGCTTAGTTCTATAAGCTGTGTCCTCACATCTTGCCATTCTTAATTCTAAATAAAGTCATATTTTGAGCTGGCTGTGTAATTTAATATTCTCTTAGAAGATAATTATCTGCTCCTTTATTCACACTGACCTTCAGTAGTGTATGAAAAGTACTGTGTGCACTGAATGTGTAAAGTCATCAATAATCCCAGTACACTGAATTAAACGGGATCTAGATAATGCTGTGTCTTTATCAGCAAGAACCATGAATTATTTAAAGTCACCTTTAGAATAGATAATTTCTATTGTTATATTTGGCAATAGGTAGCCCAGGGACAAATATTAGCCTCAAGGTGCTCACTAGTGGGAACAAGAGGCAAGCTACTTTGCGCTGAGTGGTTATATTAACCCTTTGCCTTCCAATGGCTGGTGCCTCCGTGTAAAAATGTACAGGAAACTCTCTATACAGCAGAAAATGTTTGGTAAGGAGGAAGGCCTATTTTACAATATGCACAGCATATTTATTTATCTCTTATATAAAAGTGAAACACGTGTCAAAGGAAAAACAATACCTCCCAGATCAGTTATATTCATTGCAATATATTTAGAAAACTGTAATAAGGATTTTTACTTGTTTATGTTCTGTAAATATGGTGATACGTATGCTAAAAGTACTAGTAGGACCACTTGAGTACAGAGTACAAGTAGGACCACTGGAGTAAAAAGTACAAGTGGGATCACTGGAGTATAGAGTAGAAGTAGAAACATTGGGAGTATAGAATACCTGTAGGTTCACTGGTTTATGAGTACATGTTGGATCAATGGAGTATAATTTGTATAAAATACCAGTTTGGTAAATGGGGTAAAAAGTACAAGTTAAATCAGTGTAGTAAAAAGTACATGTTGGATCAAAGGAGTACAAGGTAAAAGTAGGATCACTGGCATATAGAGTAAAAGTACAAACATTGCAGTATAGAATACCTTTAGGATCACTGGTGTATAAAATATGCGACAGGCAATAAATAATTCTAGGCATATTTATTGAATGTTATTTTTGTTTTAGACAGCTACTGTGTTATTTTCATGCTTCCTGATGAAGCTACTTTTAGCAAAACGCATTGCCTCAAAAAGATCCACATTTGATATCTGTAATATCGATATTGTATGTAATACTAGTTGATTACTATCATGTGTAGTGAGCTCTGCCTATGAGCAAACCAATACACATTTGTTTTTGAAATGTATATGAGCATTCTTGCATTTTTGTATGATATTTTAAATAGATTGTACAATAACAAATTCTGTTTTTATATGGTTGTGAACTTCTTGTCTGGTCAATATAGTCCAATACTTTTCATCTCTTGTTGTATAATTGTCAGAAGAGTTGGAGTTGGATAGCAGTTGCTGTAGGTAACCATGAACTGGTGGGGAAGTGAAGAGCAGCCGGTCATGAAGCATTGTACTTGGCAAAGGTGACAGGTCCTCTGGTAGCGAGGGGGTTGGCAGAAGGAGATAAGTGAGAGCACACAAGAGGGCTACGCTAGGTGCTCGCTGGACCTCATTCTGTCATTGGGAGTGAGGTGGCAGAGGTACGCTGGACAGGTGGAGGGGGCATGGGCTCGGCAGTAACATGTAAATGTAACATATATGAGGAAGGCGTGTGGTAACGTGGGACAGTGCATTTTACAGAGGGACTCCCAGGCATTGATGAGCCTGTACACGAGAAAGGCACCCTCACGTGCAGGGTGACTAGGCCTCTCTCACAAGGGTACACGTATGATCACTGGAGCATAGAATCCATGTAGGGTCACTGGGGCATAGAGTACATGTAGGATCCCTGGGGCATAGAGTACATGTAGGGTCACTGGTGTATAGAGTACATGTAGGGTCACTGGGGCATAGAGTACATGTAGGATCACTGGGGCATAGAGTACATGTAGGATCACTGGGGCATAGAGTACATGTAGGATCACTAGGGCATAGAGTACATGTAGGATCACTGGAGCATAGAGTACATGTAGGATCATTGGGCATTGAGTACATGCAGGGTCACTGGGGCATAGAGTACATGTAGGATCACTGGGGCATAGAGTACATGTAGGATCACTGGGGCATAGAATCCATGTAGGGTCACTGGGGTATAGAGTACATGTAGGGTCACTGGGGCATAGAGTACATGTAGGGTCACTGGGGCATAGAGTACATGTAGGATCACTAGGGCATAGAGTACATGTAGGATCACTGGAGCATAGAGTACATGTAGGATCATTGGGCATTGAGTACATGCAGGGTCACTGGGGCATAGAGTACATGTAGGATCACTGGGGCATAGAGTACATGTAGGATCACTGGGGCATAGAATCCATGTAGGGTCACTGGGGTATAGAGTACATGTAGGGTCACTGGGGCATAGAGTACATGTAGGGTCACTGGAGCATAGAGTACATGTAGGATCACTGGGGCATAGAGTACATGTAGGATCACTGGGGCATAGAGTACATGTAGGATCACTAGGGCATAGAGTACATGTAGGATCACTGGAGCATAGAGTACATGTAGGATCATTGGGCATTGAGTACATGCAGGGTCACTGGGGCATAGAGTACATGTAGGATCACTGGGGCATAGAGTTCATGTAGGGTTATTGGGGCATAGAGTACTTGTAAGATCACTGGGGCAAAGAGTACATGTAGAATCATTGGGGCATAGAGTTCATGTAGGATCACTGGGGCATAGATTACATGTAGGGTCATTGGGGAATAGAGTACTTGTAGGATCACTGGGGCATAGATTACATGTAGGATCATTGGGGCATAGAGTACTTGTAGCCTCACTGAGGCATAGAGTACATGTAGGATCATTGGGGCATAGAGTTCATGTAGGGTCACTGGGGTATAGAGTTCATGTAGGGTCATTGGGGCATAGAGTACTTGTAGGATCACTGGGGCACAGAGTACATGTAGAATCATTGGGGCATAGAGTTCATGTAGGATCACTGGGGCATAGAATCCATGTAGGGTCACTGGGGTATAGAGTACATGTAGGGTCACTGGGGCATAGAGTACATGTAGGGTCACTGGGGCATAGAGTACATGTAGGATCACTGGGGCATAGAGTACATGTAGGATCACTGGGGCATAGAGTACATGTAGGATCACTAGGGCATAGAGTACATGTAGGATCACTGGAGCATAGAGTACATGTAGGATCATTGGGCATTGAGTACATGCAGGGTCACTGGGGCATAGAGTACATGTAGGATCACTGGGGCATAGAGTTCATGTAGGGTTATTGGGGCATAGAGTACTTGTAAGATCACTGGGGCACAGAGTACATGTAGAATCATTGGGGCATAGAGTTCATGTAGGATCACTGGGGCATAGATTACATGTAGGGTCATTGGGGAATAGAGTACTTGTAGGATCACTGGGGCATAGATTACATGTAGGATCATTGGGGCATAGAGTACTTGTAGCCTCACTGGGGTATAGAGTACATGTAGGATCATTGGGGCATAGAGTTCATGTAGGGTCACTGGGGTATAGAGTTCATGTAGGGTCATTGGGGCATAGAGTACTTGTAGGATCACTGGGGCACAGAGTACATGTAGAATCATTGGGGCATAGAGTTCATGTAGGATCACTGGGGCATAGATTACATGTAGGGTCATTGGGGCATAGAGTACTTGTAGGATCACTGGGGCATAGATTACAAGTAGGATAATTGGGGCATAGAGTACTTGTAGCATCACTGGGGCATAGAGTACATGTAGGATCATTGGGGCATAGAGTTCATGTAGGGTCACTGGGGTATAGAGTTCATGCAGGGTCACTGGGGTATAGAGTACATGTAGAGTCACTGGGGTACAGGGTACATATAGGGTTGCTGAAGTACAGAGAACAAGTATTTTTCTTAGAGTACAGTGTACATTGTACAATATACTATAAACTGTGTTTTTTACTGAAATTTGCTGTGGCGATATAAACTGACCTTTGCTTGGTATCTCATTACACTCCAAAATAGTGCTAGTTATCGAACTTCAAAACTTTCCCAGAGTCTGGTGCTGTCTATTGAAGATGTAGACTTCCTTTCATCATGCAAGTTTGAATGTTAAACAAGTGCTTGTTAGTTTAAAGTATTACACTTGAGATAGTCATTAGGTCCTAAATGTTAGAATATACAATGATCACATCTTCAGATCAGAGTTTATAAAAGCGCTGCTCTTTGGCCCAAAGGGAGGGATTCTATTCAATACAACCTCACATTAAGAAAATGGCCTGAAAATATAACGTGGGTAACGCTCTTTCAAAGCAGAATGATCTCAGTATTAACGCATGAAAATTTGTGATTTGACTTTTTCGTATGTACATCATGTACACTTCAATTATTCTTTGGACTTAAATGCATAACAAACACTAGAAATGCCAACCCTTTATATTGGAACTCTGCATAAAATGCATGTACAATATACCACAACATCATGGAAGTCGGCAGGGCTGAATATTGTTATACTTTTGTATTATTAGAACTATTACTAAAGAAATAACATCATCAACAGGAAAAATAAAATGATATTACAGTAAATGATTCTGCAACCCTGCATTTTATTAAAGTCCATAATCTGAGACTAACCAAAAAGCTTTACTTACCACCCCCTTCCCCCAAGTGTTACATTCTATTATTCTACAAAACCACAACTGTATTATTAAACCTGCATCAGCCCATCTATATAATATAATGTAGCTTCCTAATCATTAGATGTGGTGACTGCATTCGTTTTCTTTTTTAGGCTTTTTTTCCTTCCCTCTGTTTTCACCTGGTAATATGTTCAGTAACACACCCCCTGCATAAGGCTGGGCTCACACTTAAAACAGATGCGACTGACAGCAGGGGTCCGATGTGTTCCTGTTCTCCATTTCATGGATGAATCAGGCCTTAGTAAGGTGTAAATAATAAAAGTTTGCTTTTGGGTTTAACACTGCTTTAAAAGATCCTTGTGACTCCTCCAACATCTTGTACCTTCTTTCCATATTCACAAAATGGGCACCGCCCCATGTGATGTCACCGAGACGTGCATGCTGGGTCGGTAATGTCACATGGAGCGGTTCCGCCAGGTGATGTCGCCAGGTGTCCTCACTCCTTACCTATTTAAGAACTGTGAGATGGCGGAGCAGGCACACAGCGGTTAGCCTTCATTGTGGGCAGAGAGTTTTTTTTCTTTTTTTTGGTTGGTGGAGGCATCATCGTGATTAACGATGGATCTACATCAGGGGACATTGTTTTTTTTATTTTTAAACGCTTAAGGACTGCCGCACGCAGATATATGTCGACAGAATGGCACGGCTGGGCCGGCCGTGTGGTCACGCGGGCGCCACCGGCGTGCTCGCGAGCTCCGTGACCGTGCCCGCGGGATAAGCGGACTCGATGTCCGCCGGTGTCCCGCGATCGGGTCACAGAGCTGAAGAACGGGGAGATGTTAGTGTAAACACAACATCTCCCCGTTCTTCCTGGTGACATGTCACTGATCGTCTGTTCCGATCAGTGACGTGTCACGGTAAGCCACACCCCCTAACAGTTAGAAGCACTCCCTAGGTCACACTTAACCCCTTCAGTGCCCCCTACAGGTTAATCCCTTCACTGCCAGTGTAATTTTTACAGTAATCAGTGCATTTTTATAGCACTGTTCGCTGTAAAAATGACAATGGTCCCAAAATGGTGTCAAAAGTGTCCGATGTGTCCGCCAAAAAGTCGCAGTCACGATAAAAATTTGCAGATCATCGCCATTACTAGAAAATAAATAAAATAAATGCCATAAAACCATCCCCTATTTTGTAGACGCTATAACTTTTGCGCAAACAAATCAATAAACGCTTATTGCGATTTTTTTTACCAAAAATATGTAGAAGAATACATATCAACCTAAACTGAAGAAAAAAATATGTTTTTTTATATATTTTTGTGGATATTTATTATAGTAAAAGGAAAAAATATTGAATTTTTTTCAAAATTGTCGCTCTATTTTTGTTTATAGCGCGAAAAATAAAAACCCCAGAGGTGATCAAATACCACCAAAAGAAAGCTCTATTAGTGGGAAAAAAAGGACGTCAATTTTGTTTGGGAGCCACGTCGCACGACCGCGCAATTGTCAGTTAAATCGAAGCAGTGGCCTGGTCTTTGGTCAGCAAAATGGTCCGGGGCTTAAGTGGTTAACCACTTCAATACCATGCACTTATACAGCTTCCTGCCCAAGCCAATTTTGAGCTTTCAGCGCTGTCGCAATTTGAATGACAATTGCGCGGTCATACTACACTGTACCCAAACAAATTTTTTATCATTTTTTTCCACAAATAGAGCTTTCTTTCGGTGGTATTTGATCGCCTCTGCGATTTTTATTTTTTGCACAACAAATAAAAAAAGAGCGAATTTTTTTAAAAAAACTACGTTTTTCTTTGTTTCTGTTAATTTTTTTTGTAAATAAGTACCTTTTCTACTTCAATGACGGGCACTGATAAGGCGGCACTGAAGGGCACTGATAAGGCGACACTGATGGGCACCGATGAGGTGGCACCAATGAGGTGGCACTGATGAGGTGGCACTGATGGGCACTGATGATGGGCACTGATAGGCGGCACTGATGGGCACTGATAGGCGGCACTGATGGGCACTGATATGTGGCACTGGTATGCGGCACTGATGGGCACTCATAGGTGGCACTGATTGGCACTCATAGGTGGCACTGATTGGCACTCATAGGCGGCACTGATGGGCACTGATAGGCGGCACTGATGGGCACTTATGGGTGGCACTGATAGGTGGCACTTACGGGCACTGATAGGTGGGCACAGATTGGCACGGATGGGCACGGATGGGCACTGATAGGTGGCACTGATGGACACTAGTAGGTGGCATTGGTGGCACTGGTGCCCAGCAATGCCAGCCACCACACATTGTGAAAGTGCCAGTCAGTGCCCATTTGTGGGCACTGATTGGCATATTTTTTTTTATGTTTTTTTTTTTTTATTTTTTTTTTTTTTTACTACATGTGGATGGCCATGGGGGCCATCCACATGATTGGGGCTTCCCTGGTGGTCCTGGGGGGCTTCCCTGGTGGTCTAGCGTGGGTATCCGAGGGGGGGCTGCGCTGATAAACAATCAGCGCAAACCCCCCCTGTCAGGAGAGCCGCCGATCGGCTCTCCTCTACTCGCGTCTGTCAGACGCGAGTGAGGAAGAGCCGATCAACGGCTCTTCCTGTTTACATTGTGATCAGCCGTGATTGGACACGGCTGATCACGTGGTAAAAAGCCTCCGACGGAGGCTTTTTACCGAGATCAGTGTAGCGGTGGGTCAGACTGACGGACGTCAATCTGCTATTGACGGGGCGGGAAGTGGTTAATAAAGGAATTGTCAAAAACTGTGTGTGTTTTTTTTTTCTTTTTGAAACTTTTCTGGGGTGAATGAGAAGGGGTACAATGTACCCCATACACATTCATATAGGGAAGGACAGGATTTGGGAGACTTCCAGATTTCGATAAGCCTCCTGCCCACAGATCCCCACAACCACAGCCCCGGGTTGTGGGGAAGAGACCCTTTTCCCCATCAACAGAGCCCTGCTACCCCCCTGCATGTGGCCTGATATGGTTCAGGAGGAGGGGGCGCTCGCTCGTCCCCCCCCCCCTTACCTGACCTGCCGGGCTGCATATACGAATAATGGTCTGGTATCGATTTTGGCTCCACGCTGTTTTAAAAAAAAAATTGGCATGGGGGTCCCCTTAAAATTCATACCAGACCCAAAGGGCCTGGTATGGATTGGGGGGACTCATATTTTTTCATTCAGCTGTCAGTAGGGAAGCCGATTGACAGGTGATGACTCATCCGTTGTTAAGGACACAGCTGCCGGCTTTCCAGCCCTCTCCTTAAAGTGGAGGTTCACCCACAATAACAACACTATCCTATCCGCATCATCCCATAACATACATATACAATTGTCATAAGATTTTTTTTTTTTATCTTTTAACCACTTAACGACCCCTTCACGCCGATATACGTCGGCAGAATGGCACGGCTGGGCACAAGCACGTACCTGTACGTCCTCTTTAAGAGCCCAGCCGTGAGGTCGCGAGCGCGCCGCCTCTGGTGCGCTCGTGACCTGGTCCTGTGCTCCGTGACCGCGCCCGCCGTCACCGCGGACCCAATCGCCGCCGGTGTCCCGCGATCGGGTCACAGAGCTGAAGAACGGGGTGAGGTAAGTGTCATAGGGAACGATGATCAGTGACGTCACAGGGCAAGCCACGCCCCCTAACAGTAGTAATCACTCAGGTTAACCCCTTCACTGCCAGTGTCATTTTCACAGTAATCAGTGCATTTTTATAGCACTTTTCACTGTAAAAATGACAATGGCCCTAAAATAGTGTCAAAAGTGTCCGATGTGTCCGATGTGTCCACCATAATGTCGCAGTCACTAAAAAAAAATAAACACTGATCGCCGCCATTACTAGTAAAAAAAAAAAAAAATTATAAAAATGCCATAAAACTACCCCCTATTTTGTAAACGCTATAACTTTTGCGCAAACCAATCAATAAACGCCGATTGCGATTTTTTTTTACCAGAAATATGTAGAAGAATACGTATCGGCCTAAACTGAGGAAAAAAAAAGTTTTTTTTATATATTTTTGGGGAATATTTATTATAGCAAAAAGTAAAAAATATTGCATTTTTTTCAAAATTGTCGCTCTATTTTTGTTTATAGTGCAAAAAATAAAAAGCGCAGAGGTGATCAAATACCACCAAAAGAAAGCTCTATTTGTGGGAAAAAAAGGATGCCAATTTTGTTTGGGAGCCACGTCGCACGACCGCGCAATTGTCAGTAAAAGCGATGCAGTGCCGAATCGCAAAAAGGGGCCTGGTCTTTGTGCTGCGTATTGGTCCGGGGCTTAAGTGGTTAATTACCATAATAGAGCAGTCTAAAGTCCGATTTCCGGTTTTTGTCTCCCGCAGGAGTAGGAGTCTCTACTCCTTTTCCCCGGTGCCGCAGTGTTGTCTGGGAGCTCTCCGCAATGTCTCCTGGGAGCACAGTGTCATGCTTCCCAAGAGACCATGTGGAACGCCGTCCTTCGAAATCCCGCAAGATTTACTAGCGTTGCCATCACAACGGGGGCGGGAACTTTCAACAACGCCGCCTGTTGTGATGGTAACCCTCAGTGTTGATGGCGCTGCGCACTGTCAACAATGAGCATGCGCGGGATCGAGCGGTGAATGCTGGGAAAGAAGCATTCACCGCATACAGGAAATAGGTGCTTGTGGGCTTCTAGTGCCCACAAGCAAAACTGAATTTTTATAACTGATCGTTTAGAACGATACCGGACTGCGGAGGTTGAACAAAACAGAAAAAGTGTGTAACAATTTCTAATGGGGTACTTAATCTAATGGTCCAAAAAAAAAACAAAAAAAAAACGAATCGCCGCAGAACCTCCGCTTTAACCACCACCTTAATCTGGATCAGGTGACTCTAAATTTAAATCCATGAGTATCTTTAGTAATCGAAGGCAAAGCGGACTATCCTCTCCTGACACTGACAGACAGAAAATGTTGCATACATTCTGATAGATTGCTGGCGGTGTGTGGTATTAAGTCTGTTAATTCATTAAGTTGGCTTCTGTGTGCAGAAAAGCATGACTAGAAAACATGGGCAACATACTGTAGCTATACTTCAAAATAATCTTTCTTTGAAACATCTTAAGAGATACTTTATAATGGAAGCATATGGCACACCGCTAGTGCAATCAATTTCGATTAGGATACTGAAGATATAAAAGCCATATAGTGCAATACATCTCTATATACACATATGTTAGGATCAAAAATATAAATGAGTGTTTCCTGTGGTCCTAATTTATCAAAACAGTCACCATAACAGAAACTCCTGCTTTGAAGAATTTATACCCGCCACTGCCTATGTGTAAGATTTTTGTCTTGTTGTTGTCTGTGCCAAATCTCCTAGGACAATTAACTCCAAAAACTAAAATTGTATATTTTGCAGCTTACTAGTCTTTAATGTGGTGGCTACAATCGTTTTCCTTTTTTTATGCTAAGAACATTTTCAGCAAGTAAGGAAAATATATTTTGATCTTGCTAGAAAGTCTGCATCGCTTTCAGAGGGTTAAAGGAGAAGTACGACCAAAGCTCGTTTGGCTGTTCTTCTCCTGTGGATTACAGGAGTGCAGTTCATTCTGCACTCCTGTGACCCTTTTTCAGCAGACAGCGGGTTGAGGTCCACTGTTGTCTGGCGTCACACAGCTGGGAAAGATGACAACCATATGATCCAGAACCACCCACATGCCTGGATCGGCACCCGACTCAGCCTCTCAGTAATCTGCTGAAAGGCCCTCCCACCTCCTTTACAGCCCAGTGCTCCAGTGAGAGCGCAGGGGGGGGGGGGGGGGGGGGGCAAAGCAGATACTGACAGTCTCAGCTCTCTGCTCAGAAAGCAATGAGAACCAGATCAGTGGTGTTTGATCGCTCAGTTCTCTGCGTTAGAGCTGGCGGGGGACAGATGCAGCATTGGACTGATGCTGCATCCACCTATGTAAGTATAATTTAAAAAAAATGTTTTCCCATACTTCTCTTTAGAATTAGTCCCATCAATCCCTGATGTTATGGAAATGAATGGGCAGACATGTTTGAAGACCAACTTATGTGACTACTATGCCTGCCTGTAGGCGTGCAGGGTCAGAAAGTTTGTCATTTGTAGAATCACCAGGTGAAAATAAAGAAAAACCTGACATCACCGGGCTATCAGCAGTGCAGATAGGAAATATGGCAGATGTGATGCTGTGTCAGCAGGAGGCAGAAATTTCTCCTGTGCTTGGGCCCACCAGACAAAGAGAAGCAGAAATAAACAAAGCTATTGGGCTTTTTTAACCTGCTCAGCTACAGTAAATGTAAACCCAATCACTAAATGCTAATATAAATTAAAACATGGTAATGTAACTTAAAATTTATATATATGTGTAGCGGGGTCTCCATTGAGGCCCCATGGACTACGTTACCCAGAATCCCGTTTGGCACCCAGGGTGCATTGGGCTGCTGCAAAGACTCATGGGTGGGGTATAAAAGGGGAGGGCGAGGCTAGGCCTGGCCTCTTTGGACACCGCGCGGTTGGAGAGAGGACTTCATGTGCGGACCTGCTGCGAGTGCAAGGCCCGAGGCCTGGGCCTTGCGAAGTTCCAGAGAGCCTTCCACCCTGCTGCGGAGCCTGTGCGGCTGCAGCCATCTACCTGCTCTGCAATTGTCAGTTGGACGAGAGATCCGGCGGTGACAGATCCTGCGTGTGTGGACGCAGCGGTGGGAGTCCCGGACTGGGATCGAGTCCGGAGGGGTGAGAGAGCACATGCTCACAACCATAACTGAGTTCTTTATTAGGCCTATTGACTGCCTTGGCCCATCGTGTTATACTTGTTCCTTTTCTGTCAGGAGACTGGTAGCAGAACTGAGTTACATTAGTCTCCTGGGAGTTGCTTCCATTTCCTTAGACCCTTATTGGATTACAAATTGTTGTTCCTGTATGTGCACCACCGATCGTCTTGCATGCAAAGATCCATCCTCTAAAGACTGAGCTTTAACTGGGTCAGGCCTGACCAGGGGGGTTTATAGCATTGCTTGGCGCCATATTGCTAACGGGGAGTATAGCTATATGTTAGTGTGTGATAGAACTTTATGCACTATAGTTAACTAGTGTCAGTATTATTGCAGGGCTCTGCATGCATGTGTTATATGTGATATTAATCGTTACCCCTTTTAATCACAAGTAAACCTTTTACAGTTAATCAATCTGGTATTGGAGTCTATTACTATATCTTGCCACTGTTTAAACTTATGGGGAATTGTACATGAATTGATATAGAGCTATACAGGTATACCACCCCTAGACTAACTGTGCCAGAGAAGGGTTGAGTAGATTGCCGGGGGTTGGCTGTGCTGTGTACAGGGCCCAAAACAAAACCAGTGGCTCTCTTAGTTTGGGGGTATCGCTACATATATATAATTTGTAAATGTGCAGTTTTCATTAAAATAATGCTTGGTGGTGATACAATAATTAAGATCCTTAAAATGTTCAGGCACTTCCTGTTATGGGGTGACAATGTTCTGTCCTTGTCTTCCATTAGCTCTCCTATGTTTTCATCCTGTCACATGGGCTTCCAATGGAGGTTCAAGTGTCCATTTCAACTCGCATTACACAGCCATGATCCACTATCAGGGGACCCACCCTAAAAATGACATGCAGTCCATGTAGACAGGAAATGACTGCAAATATACTTCTGGAGATCACAGCATTGAGATGCAACAAAAGAATGGAAAAAGGTGAAAATAAGTATTTTATTTAACATGGCAATTTTTTTATGATACACTGTACTTGAGCAAACTGAACGCCGTTCAGTTGAATTTTACACCTATCCTAAAGCCTCATACACACAAGCGGATTTTCCGCGGACAAAGCGTAGGACTTTTGTCCTATGGGCATTGGTCAGGAAATTGTCTTGCATACAAACGGCAAAGAATTGTTGGCCAACAAACACGAAACAATGTGGGTTTTCAGCTCTTTAGCGCCACCCTTTGGGCAACTTCTGCTAATGTGGTGTTATGGTGATCATTGCTTCTGAGCATGCGTGTTTGTACTTTGGAGTTTTGTCCGACGGACACACGATCGGAAAACCCGACAACACACAATTGTTGGCGGACAATTTTAAAGCATGCTATCCCACATTTGTCTGTGGAAAATCCGACAACGTTTGTCCGATGGAGCATACAAACGGTCGGATTTTCTGAAAATCCTACAATTCCCGTCGGATAATCCAATCATGTGTATGAGGCTTAAGGACCTAAGAAAAAGGTGAACTTTGAGTGTTACTACTAGCACTTACACATCTGTATTATATCAATATTGGAATCTGGTAGAACATAGCCACATTCCATTTCTTTGAGTTTTATTTTCTGGATCAATATGAACCCTGCCTGATTTGTCAGCAAAAAAGTAAGTGTGTATACACATATATAAAAATGCACACTTACTTTTTTGCTGACAAGTCAGGCAGGGTCATATCGAGTTACCTTTTTTTTTGGTCCATCTTGTGTCTGGCTGCCTGCCCTGCTCAGTGCTGTCTCGCTGCTCACCTCACTGAGCCACCCGCCTGCCGCTATCCCGGCTGAGGCTCCGCTGCTTCTTCCAAGGGAGAGAAAGGAGGCCGGAGGGGGGGGGCGGAGTGCAGATGTATATCACTCCGCCGCCGTCTGTGGGACCTGCAGCCGGAACTATAGAAGACCCATCGGCAAATGAGGCTGGATTACTCCGCAGCTGTGGTCCCGGCGACTCCCTAGTTCCTGTTTAATCACCTCCCAATCGCAGCACACAGATGTTTTTGCTTGCCCGGACCGACCCCAGGGGTGACATGAGCTACACAGACAATATCGCAGGCTCGCAGCAGTCACAGCTAGCACTAGCAGTGAGAGCACAGGAATGATTAGGGTGTGCCTGGGCACACCCCGTGGGCACGCCTATGGGTGGTGGTGAGAATGCCACCTTTACAGACAGCTAAAAAGATCATTGGTATAATGCTGCTGGCTTTGCCAACTTGGCTTTGGCCCTGGAGATAAATAGACACCATCAAATGGGAGGCTAACTCAAGGAACTCCTAGCAACCTCTAGAGGTACCATAGGGTTGAGAATGGCAGCACCAAACAGACAGTTTAATATTTGTCTGGATTAGTATGTTTTGTATAAAATTAGTATCTGTTTCACATAAAAAAATAAAAAAAATAATCTGACATACTGAATGTAAGGAAAGAAACACATTGTATATGTATACATTATGTAACAATAGAATAACATAACCAAAAGGGACTGTTTGTGTCTCCTATAGCAACAAATTATGTATCCAATGTTGAGAATATGAAGAGAATATAAGGAAAAAACTGTTTGTCTTTCACATACTATTTTACTAAATTGCCTAATGTTTGTTCAGCTTTTAGAAAAAAAGATACAGAAAAAAACCAAATACTATTTTTTCTTATGCTCACACAAAATGAGACCTTACCTGCTGTGGGTGAGATATAGTTTGCAGCTGTTTTCTTTGTTGAAATATAACTAACAAACTTGCTGAAGACTAAAAGACTCAGAGAGCACAAGGAGCCTTAGTGGTAAAGTGCTTCATCTTTTTTTTTTTTTTGCAAACTTTGAAAAACTCACCGCTAAGTTTAACACCGGAGGCCAGTTTAGTTCTCTCTCTCTCCACCATTGCATATGCCATGTAGGTAGTAAGTTTTCTGTTTGTTGTCTCCTTCTTGCCTTAAGGTTTTCAATTGAGTTTTCATGAGTACATATTTTTATATATCCCTCCCCCCGAAAAAGTACAGAAGAGAAATAATAAAAAGTACATGCATCCTTTGAGATCCACAGGTTATAGTCACACTGTTAAGAAAAAATATGAAAATGTTTTACTGGTACAGAAAAGTCAATATCTTTTACATCTATACATTTGGAATTTATGTAAACCACTTTTGCTCCAAACTGGTCTTACAGATTACACACATTTTATTCCAAAAATGTGTTTAAAGTGTCCCATGCCATGCTTTTTCCTCTCCTGTCTAAGAGTACCTTTGTGTAGAGGCTGTTATAAGCTTTTTAATGCTCCCTGTCTAATGACAGAGCCTCTAGTAATCCATGGACAGCAGTTGTGAAAACTTTCTGCAGAAGTCAACTGTACCTTCAGATGATCTGGAGAGTCTGTGTCAGGACCCAGGTCTGCAACTGCGACCTCTTTCATATTTAGTAATGTCTCTTCTTGCTGAGCCACCTGCGATGCTGAACAGCCCAATGTCTGATTGTTTGGATTGTCTTGTCTTGTCTCTTGTTTTTGGTGAACCTTGAACGCTTTGTTCCTCCCATGAACTTCCTGATTTAAGCCATGTGTTTGCACTTCCTGTGTCCGTGATTATTGTGCTCTCTACAGCCAATGTCTCACTCTTATCACTCCTACCATTATCTTCGCTACCACTCGTTACTGACCTTTGGCTTGTTCCTCAATTTCCCTTCTGCCTAGTCCACACATGTGTTCCCAACCTTTGGCTTGTTTACTGACTACGATTTTGCTCGATCCCTGCCTGCTATATCTGCTACTGAACCCAGGCTTGCTAACCTCTTGGTGGGGCGATCCTGAGTACAACCTGGTACTAACACACAGCAAAACCCATCTCCACCATCAGGAGCTCTGGTGAACACTGGTTATTGTTTAGGCTCCGTACCTTGGGTGAGCTTGTGTCATTGGCCAGGGTGACCTGCTGCTGCTCTTATCTAGCTGGTAGGTAAGAGCCTCTCTACTGCTATAGATACTGGTCTCTGAGCCTGACCCCAGACTGTGATAGCCTATGTACTGTTCAAGTATGCTGGGATACTTTTTAATGAACTTAATGAACATACATTGTTTTATGAACATATTTTGTTAAAGTATAGGTTATCTAAATGACAGAAAATGTGATATTAAATAGGTCACACCCATAGGCCTGGTTTCTGCTGGGATTTTGAGGGGGCCAGAAGTGTATCAGAGTTAATGCATGTGCATAGAAGTGTTTATTGGGATGAATTCACTGTGTTACACCCTCAGCCGGGTATGACCCTCAGACCTCAGAGTGTCTCCTGTGCATGTGGCAACACTGATGAGTAACGTTTATGTGTGTATTAACATTCACATGTGTTTAGTGTTGCCATCTGATGTGCAAAATTTCATTAATTAATACTATGATGTGATCCCAAAGAATGATAAGTAATTTTTTCCACTTTAAATAGTATAGTAAACTGTGCAATACAAACAAAGTGACTTGTGCTATTAGAAAAGTGTCCAGTGCTTGTAAACAGAAAATTGCTTGTCCTTTTCTTCTGAATCAGGTGATAACAGTGCAAGTGAGTGATCCGTGCTCTTATTATAAATGCACTCAACAGAGCTTTCTTACCCCACCTGGGGTGTTGCGCGGCCACAGTATTTGCCACTGTGTAGCACTCTGAAGGGTGGTCAATCCGTGATATTTGTTTTTCTCCAATGTTATTATATAGAGAAGAGAAGGATGCCCATAGCGTGATATTGTTTAAAAATATTTTATTCCAATAAAAAGAATGTGGAAATATACTTACATTATACTTACAGCCCTGACCGTAAGTGATGGAAAGACGTAGTGAAACTCTTCCCTACGCGTTTTGTCACTCTGACGTCATCTGGAGCATGATGATGTCAAAGTGACGAAACACGTAGAGCAGAGCTTAACCAAGTCTTTGCATCACTTCCAGTCAGAGCTGTAGACAGGATTCTCACAGCGCCTGTGTCTGCATTACATGTTTTACGCTTTTTTTGTTATAATGTGAGTATATTTCCACATTCTTTTTATTGGAATAAAATATTTTTAAACGTTATCACGCTATGGGCATCCTTCTCTTCTCTATATAACTACATTGGAGAAAAACTAATATCACGGATTGACCACCCTCCAGAGTGCTACACAGTGGCAAATACTGTGGCTGCGCAACACCCCAGGTTGGGTAAGAAAGCTATGGTGAGTGCATTTATAATAAGAGCACGGATCAGTCACTTGCACCGTTATCACCTGATTCAGAAGAAAAGGACAAGCAATTTTCTGTTTACAAGCACTGGACACTTTTCTAATAGCACAAGTCACTTTGTTTGTATTGCACCGTTTACTATACTATTTAAAGTGGAAAAAGGACTTCTCATATGAATTTTTATTCAAAGCAATTTTTTCTTACTTAACCTGTTTTTATTTACATATGTTTTTATTTATCCTTTGGGATCACATTATAGTATTAATTAATGAAATTTTGCACATCAGATGGCAACACTAAACACATATGAAAGTTAATACACACATAAACGTTACTCATCTGTGTTACCACACGCATAGGAGACACTCTGAGGTCTGAGGGTCATACCCGGCTGAGGGTGTAACACAGTGAATTTATCCCAATAGACACTTCTATGCACATGCATTAACTCTGATACACAGGTTTCTCAGGGGATTACTTGGCACTTAGTCACTTTATATATCAAGTTTTTAAGCACCCTTTGTTCCTTAATAGAACAGCGCCACAACCTACACTTTTTTCCAATTCATTCATTAGTACTCCACCTAGGTGGTAGTAATTAGCAGGGGCAGCAGTTCTCTTATTCTGCCTTGTACTTTCTCCTCTGCGCGGAATCACACTCAACCCCTTTCATTCATCAGAAGTGTTTGTCATTGTGTTCAATTAAAATCCTCAGCGATTACTTCCCTAGAGACCTGACTGTCTAGTAACCACATGCAAATACAAATAGAGCCTTGCGAATGCACTTTTAGTGCACTTACACTTATTGGGCTCCAATACCCATCCTAGTGGCGGTGCCGCCCCTCTATCCACGCCACCCCTATATGGTTAATGGATAGATTCATGCATAGCATGAATCATATCAATTGCTGCCACGGCCACTCCCTATCAAAGCGTCCGGTCCCCTTCAGGGCATCGGGCACGTGATTTACAGCGGTGGGGGTGTATTTTTGAAGCACCTGATGAGAGACATAGGCTCTAATAGGCTTCAAAATAGGGAGAACTCGTATCGCAGAGCATTGCGCTCGGATCCCACCCAGATGTGTTAGAAAAGCAAATTAATATTCACTTTTTTAACACTTAATCGCCTCTCCGCCAATCAGGATGTGGGTGTGTTACCAGTTTCCCAATTGGCTTAAAGGTCAGGCGATCCTATTGGATGCCTAGGAGGAGGGGAGGTGACGCACGGCGGAAGCCACCCTGATCTCAGAAGGGAAAAGGACACAGGAGACACTGCCAGATGCCCGCCGCAGTCTGTCCCCCTGTCCGATGTGCCGCCAATCCCCAATGTGCCTGCCGATCCCTAATGTGCCTGCCGATCCCTGATGTGCCTGCCGATCCCCGCCGCCGATGGGGTAAGTGCCAGTGGACCGGCAGACAGTGGGGGGGGTTTCATGTGCCGTGGGGGAGGAGTGGTTGTTTGCCGCCCCCTCCAAATGAAAAACCACAAGCCGCCACTGGCCCACCTGCAGTAGCTCATGCTTTCAGTACATGCTGTCATGACCTCATTCATTCCAACAGAAATTCATATTGGGTTGGAACAGGCAGAGTACTGACTTACATTGGAAAGAATTGTAATCTGTTGTACATGCGCAAGAATGAAGATGTTCAGGAAGGGCCTATGTGGCTCCAAAAACACCACATAGTAAAGTACATAACCATAAGTGCAATAAAATTGCAGACAAACTGCTCTGAGCCTGTTTGGCTGCTCTTTTATAACAGCTAGGTGTTAGTCCAGAGTTATGACAGACAGGGCAAATGTGAAGGCTCTTCTTTTTCTGTCTCAGAAATAAGAAAAGCCCTTTAAAAAAGGTAATGCAATTTAAAGCGGTTGTATACCCGCTGAACAATTTTTTTTTTTATCCCTGTAAAGCAAAAGGCATAATGAGCTAGTATGCACCACATACTAGCTCATTATGAAATACTTACCTTAGAACGAGGTAACTTACCTGGTCCACGCCAAGGTAGCTGACATGTTGTCTCGGCGTGTCTTCCGGGTATCGCGGCTCCAGCGCTCTGAGTGGCTGGAGCCGCGATGTCGTCACTCCAGCGCATGCGCGCGGGAGACTTCTTTCCGGCGAGGTCCGGCAGTTGCCGGGCCTTAAGTCGAAAATACCCTGTGCGCATGCGCCACTGCATTCAGTGGCTCATTGCGAGGGGAATATCTCCTAAACCGTAAAGGTTTAGGAGATTTTTTTTTACCTACAGGTAAGCCTTATTATAGGCTTATCTGTAGGTAAAAGTTAAAAATTTACCTATACAACAGCTTTAATTTTATTGATTATATTCAAAGGGCTACATCCCACTAACCACTACCAAATATTTAACCGTTATCATTTGAGGGCACCTCTGACTACAGAAACCTGATAAGTTGCTATAGGAGACAGCCCTAGGCACGACATCACAATGCTTTGCATTTTACAATGCCTTGTTATTACCACAACCACACACCGTGACATAGTTGGAAATGCACAGTGTTTGTCAGAGGATGTGACGAATTTAGGTTGGTCGTGCCCCAAGACTGTTCATTTATTGTACATGTATCTACAGAGAAAATGTTTGCTGCGCCTGCAGTCACACAACTAGTACATCAGTGATTACAAAAGGCACAGATGGGACTGGGACAGTTTTTCATTGCCTGTTCCATATGATAGAACTCAACACATCTGGTATGCTAGCAAACGCATCATTCCACTAATTTGTTTGTCAGTATCTATTGAGGGGACTATCTGTCATGCTGTCACGTTTTGGTTGCCCTGAAATGTTTGAAGACAAGGCTACTTGCAAATTACGACTACTAGCCACCAGGGAATTTTCAGAAAAGCTACCAGCTGTTCAAAGGAATGGAAGTGGTAGCTTTTCGTCACATGCTGACATGTCGGGGCAGTCAGATCTCTGATTTCTCTGTAGTAAGAAACCAAGGCACTTTTCAGATCCCAATTTATTATTACATTTTAGTCTTTTTTTTTTATTTTTATATATAATATATAGGTAAACATATGACAAATGAGCCTAAAGTGTATTAATAGCCTAAACCTTTCTTTAACCCTTTCCCACCTAAGGGTAAAACAAATGTTTTGCACAAATTTGCAACTTTGACATGTGTTAGTAAAGGACAAATAGTAAAACAAATTATAAAAAAATTAAATGTAGCTGTATATTTCTTGTTACTACTATAACCTACCACCAAATAATAACTTCAAATACATTCTCCTGCTGTAGACGATCGCAGTGATGCCACATATGTGTATGTTAGTTGTTGTATACACCCGTAGTACAGGGCAAAAACAATAGTGCGCATTCTGCTTCTTTTTTTTTTCTTTATCCTACCTACTGTAAAATACACTGACACTGACACTAACTGACGCTGATGCTAATTAAAAAAAATGCTTCTTTTTTCTTTTTCTTTTTTAAATCCTGCCCAAAATATACAGCCATGACCTTTGACCCTGACCTTGATCACTGAGACCCTTACTTGACCCAAACACTAACCCTGGCACTGACCTACATCAAATCTTTTTTTAATTATTATTATTTATTTATTTATTTTACTTACTTTTTTCACACTTGTTTTTTTTTTTTTTCTCTCTCTGCAAGGAGAGAGAAAGAGAGATACAATGTATGTTTCCTCTCCATTCACAGATATGAAAGAGATTGATCACTGTGGTAGCCAATCAAAGACATATTGACATCTGTGGTAACATTTTCTTCACATTAGAGAGATTTCCTCTCCCTTCCTGTCCTGTCTCTCAGACAGGAAATAAAGAAGAATGTTCTAAATTGGACAAAAGGTGATTCCCTACCCTGTCCATAAAAAAAAAAAAAGTCTTGGCTTTAAATACACTTATTATAAATAATCTTATCAATGTCTAATCAATATTTAGAAAAGTATATTTAAGTGTTTAAGTTGTGGAAGTTTAAATTATATAGCTGCAAGCAGGTTTAATGCTTTGTTTCTGATCAGAAGGGCAACACAGTTAGACAGGCCATACAGGGTGCAAATTCCTTTCCTCCAACCGCGGGTTGCAGGTAAGAAATTAGCATAATTCTCCCATCAACACAGACAGTGCGGATAGGAGAATTCCTCCTGCTGAGCAATTGTCTGCTTCCACTGTCTTCTCCTAGCAAGGATAGCTTCTCCCAGCAGTGATCATTGCTAGCCGCAACAGCAGCCCCTAGCAATAATTACAAGGGAAACCGGCAGGCTGGTTGTACCCAAGTGGATCAATCGATCAATTTGGCACATTCAGCCTGCTCAATAATGGTTCAAACCGTGTATGGCCGGCCTTACATACTCTGTTTATTATTTGTTCAACAAGGGGGTAACTTTATTCAGGCTCATAGAGAATATTGGGCAGATTAAGGTTCAAATGCCCCTTTGTACACATCAACAAGCATGTTTCTGGAGCAGGCTAAGAAGAAGGTGGGTGTTACAGCAATTGGCAGCTAGAAGCTGGTAACATTACAGATTAATATACATATTGCTAGAAAACTAGAGATCTTCAAATAAAGTCTGAACGTTTCATTCAAAGTGACCACATCACAGTGGAACAATGCAACGTCAGGAGATGCTAGTCTTCATCAAGGTCTAACATGGGTTCTTTTATGCATTCTGTTGTGATTTTATTAACACTGACTGCAAAAGCCCTGAAGAAGGGGGAGTCTTTTTCCTTAAAACACGTTGGCTATATCTGATGCTCTTAACCATTAAATGATTCAAAAGGTCCTTTAACCACTTGCTTACTGGGAACATATACCCCCTCCTGCCCAGGCGAAATTTCAGCTTTCAGCACTGTCACGCTTTGAATGACAATTGCGCAGTCGCGCGACGTGGCTCCCAAACAAAATTGCTGTTCTTTTTTTCCCCACAAATAGAGCTTTCTTTTGGTGGTATTTGATCACCTCTGCGTTTTTTACTTTTTGCGCTATAAACAAAAAAAAGAGCGACAATTTTGAAAACAAACACAATATTTTTAACTTTTTTGCTAAAATAAATATCCCAATTTTTTTTTTTTTTTTACTTATTTTTTTCTCAGTTTAGGCCGATACGTATTCTTCTACATATTTTTGGTAAAAAAAAATCGCAATAAGCGTATATTGATTGGTTTGCTCAAAAGTTATAGCGCCTACAAAATAGGGGATAGAATTATGACATTTTTTTTTTATTTTTATTTTTTACTAGTAATGGCGGTTATCTGCGATTTTTGTCAGGATTGTGATATTACGGCGGACACATCGGACACTTTTGACACATTTATAAAGCAAACAGTGCTATAAATATGCACTGATTACTGTATAAATGTGACTGGCAGGGAAGGGGTTAACACTAGGGGGCGAGGAAGGGGTTAAATGTGTTCCCTAGGAGTGATTGTTACTGTGGGGGGAGGGGACTGACTGGGGGAGGTGACCGATCTGTGTCCCTATGTACATCCTTGGCTGTGTAACGGCCGATCGCGGGTACCTGGCGGACATCGCGTCCGCCAGGCACGCGCATCGGCACCTCAGTGACGCAGCGGTGCGTGCGCGCCCCCCAGTGGCCGGAGGAGCCGAGGCCGTCAATAGACGGCCTCACGGACCTGAAGAGCCCCCTTGTGGCCATCATTTGTCAATGGCCCGGGCTCCAAGTAGTTAAGTGAGCTGAAATTTTGTACCAGGTGCTCCTCTGTACACATCCAAGGATCAACATCTACAAGAATCCAGGTGGGTGATTTCAACGCCAGCACTTGCAATATTTGTATCGAGTTGACTGATTCTTTGAAATATACACTTTTCTACATCTTTTACGTTTTTATTTTTTTTAATCTGAATATGAACTCCTGTACATTTTTCTGTCCTATACTGTCTCCTCAATGTTTCATTCTTCTCTAAATAATCCAGTAGTCCATGTAATGTCAAATGAGGGTCAGGGCTGAGAGATAGAAAAGTAATTTCTTTCTTATCAGACACAGTAACTGTTCTAATCTTGGCGATCAATATGCATCATATGTGGCCTTGGTCCCTGGTACAGATGCTCGATAGGATTTGATATACATGTTTGTAATGCTCCATGAGCCTATATTTTGGTGTCAGGTAAAAGACATTCTGTCAGGGTCAGCTAAACAAAGCCTCATAGAAAATGTTACTTCTTGTCTAGTGCTGTTTGCCTTAATGTAAACGTGATGTGACAGACATTTTGCAAAGCTTTTTTTCTCCCTGCAGGGACTTTATTTTTGCAACAAGACTCAATAGATTTTTATTTGAACTTGTTTCAGAAAATATGGAGATAAAAGGCATAAAGTAACAGGTGCGGTAGCCATAATACTTTTCTTTTTTTTCTTAATTAAACCGGGGGGCAAAATAAAAAAATGACACATACAGTATGCAAAAATCTGTCACTGGCAATAACCTAGCAGTTTTTGTTTTTCTGAGTTCCCCTGAAGTTTTATTAACTATTGATCCTGCCTATAGATCCAGTATTTTTTGGTGTTTTTCCACTTCCTGTAATAGGGGTTTGTTCAGCAGCAAAATTACGCAGCCGTGCTGTTACTCTGTGAGTAGGGTATTCTTATAAGGACAAATAGTTTGAAATCAAATTTAAGTGGCCTACCAATTAATTCAAGCCTAACTGCAGCTTATTTGTTTAAAGAAATTATAGCCACAGTTTTTTTTTTTTACCTTTTAGAAAAAAAAAGGATGAAATACTTTAAATAAAAGTGGACAATTGTAAGCACCCTTGTCAGCATTACATGGTTTTCCCCAACTCCTGTACATGGCACTTTTTCTGGACATCTTAGCTTTTAAAAAAAATGAAAATAAATAACAAAGCTACTACTAGGATCAACCGGTAAAAAAAACTACCGGGGGAGACCTGGGGGACTATGGAAAACAAAAGCTGCAATTATTTAGACATGTGCAATTTGTTTTGTAACAAATCAAAATTTGGCCAAATTTTGCATCTTTCGGACATTCGGATACATCCGAATGTCCAAAAAAATAAATAACGAATTTCAACTAATACGAAAGAAATTATAGCGAAAATAACTAATGAGTTTGGCATGATTCGTTCATTCGTTGAAGGTCTAATATAACAAAAGGTCAACTTAGAGTAAATTCTACAGTCCAATCAGCTGATTCATTTTGTGCTTGAGGTTGGATTACTGGCAAAGTGCATTCCTGAGAACTGAGTGAGAAGGGTGTTGTATTTGATTTGAGCAGAGGAGAAGAGATATTGCCATTGTGTGTGTTAATGTATTTAATAAACAAAAGACTTTCCGAACTACGAATCGTTATCACGAATATATATACATACATAAATAACAAATTATTCGAAGACAAATCGATTAATTTTAATGAATATTGATACTCTACAGAAACAAATTAACGTAACATAACAAATATAACAGAACAAAATGATGTATTTTATGAATGAAAACGAAACGAAACACAATTTTCCATCGTGCACTACTTTAATGCTATAGAAAGACTGTATCCTATATCCCATTTCTTTCTTTACCCATAGTTCCACTTTAAGGTGCCCATCCACGCAACTGTTCTATTTATGTTCTGCAAGGAATATCCTTCTATTGGAAGGGAAGAGTGAATGCCAAGTACATGTACTGAAACTATATAAGGGAAAATTAATATTGGCATATACCATCCCCATGTACAAAAAGATAGCATAAGAAGAAACAGTCCAATTCCTGTATCGGTCAGACACTATAACAGCGCTAATATTAAGAAATAAGTATCATGTGGCCAACACTACATCAAAAGTCTTTATGTGCAGTAGTGACGGTAAGAGCAGTTCAAAGCAAAAGTGGGTGATCCTAAACGGTTGTCACAGTTGAATAGTTCCATAATGTAGTCCTTTATACTTTACATTAATTAGGTCAAATATTGACAGTTTTCACTCAACATTTTACTAAAAGTGTTACTAAACCTACAACAGTAAAATCAGTCTGTATATGCAGTAAAGCATGCTTGTTATATTCACTGTGGAACCCAAGGGATTAATCCTCTGCATTGTGTAAAAAGGCTTTTTGATCCTGTCTTCTCTGATCCTCCCCTCCTACAACTGTCCCCTATTAATTTCCTGACAACACAGGGTGTATGGAGTCAAGCTCAGTTTGGTGTGTATTGCTAGAGAGTTTTTTTTTTTTTGTTGGTGCATGTGATCACCACAGGGCCAATCAGCACTGTCCAGACAGAGAGTCATGGGTCTTGCAGTCTCATAGGACAGTCAGAAAACTCCTCCTTCAAGCTTTAACCAGTGCTTGGCTGGACATTACTAGAAGTCACAAGACAGCTACAGGTATATACTGCTGATGAAAAAAGGTATTTAGCAGTTTACCTTCACTAAAATAATTGCATTCCCATGTTCTGTGTACTGTGGGAGACCAGCTACAGTGAATGCAGGGTTCTGGGTTTAGTTACACTTTAATTGTGTTAGTAACTTACACTGGGCAAATACTGTACATTATTGATGATACTGAGCAGTTCTATAGTATTGACACTTTTTCTACAATGCTTTATAGATAACACTTAAATATTCATATTCACCTGCTTCCCAAGCAGCTCACAGTGTGATTTCCCTATCCACCTTGAACATCTACTGTAGTTTCTCCCACTAGGATCACTTTGGGTGGAATCCAATTAACCATCTAGTGGGGGTTTGAGCAGAAAGAATTTCAGCCACACCAGTAAGTATTTCCCATTAAGAGTTATTAGCCAATCATTTCCAAAAATGGCTCCTGGTTCTAATATTTTTAATTTGATAATTGACTTATTCACAAAGTCCTTTGACTATAGGAGTATGCCTTTAGAGGGTGAAACCTTGTGCTGAGACTAAAAGTCATATGAGGGGCACCCACACCACGCGGCTGCTACCTCTGATCAGGCTTGAGAAGGGGTGCATCTTTAGATTATAGGGAAACTACTGAAGGACCCAGGGGAAACTAATGCAAACATGAGCAGAACATATAAACTCTATGCAGATAGCATCCTTACTGAGAATGAACAAAGGATCTCAACACTACAAAGCAAAAGTGCTAACCATTTTGTAACCGTGCTGACCACTTATAAATACATTAGGTGATAATTGAAGAAATGTCCCCCATATAGACATAGGCTGGACTATTTCCAGAGTAAATGAAAAACTCACAGGTAGTTTATCAGATATTAGATGAGATCAGTTCATAAACAGAATAGAAGGCTTCTCTGCATTCACCATCTTCCTTGACTCCTCCCCTAATCATTGGTCTTGCCTTTTAAGTTGACCCTGTCACCTACTAAAAAGGTAAACACAGAAAAATGTAATATTCTAAATGCTTACTTGTAGCGTTTTAACTTTCATTAATGTTTTTTTTTATTCACTTGCAGTGTGCCTTTGAACTTGCTAGAAATATTGGCTACTCCAGAAACAGTAAATTCTATAGCATAGTTCCCTCTCCCCTTGCATATCATGGCCCTCTCTTCTTCTGGGAGTGTCTATATAGGTATAATCTCTGTGCTGGCCCAGCTCCTCTACCCCTTCCTTCATCTCCCTACTTAATCATTTATGTAGCTGCCGAGGAGGAGCAAATGGGAATACTATAGGCTAGTGACAGCACTAGTCTGCTGGAGCTGCTGAATACATATCCAAGATGGTGGCACCTAACAGCAGTCTCAGGGCTTTTGTATATGTACAGAAGTCGGACAGTATGAGAAATGAACATGCATAAAATATTTTAAATGCACATTTAATCTTATAGGAAGATTGTAGTTGAATTGAATAGTCTTGCAAGACTATGGATTTTTTGAATAATGTACGCTACGCCTGTACAGTGTAAACACAGACAATGGTTCAATCACAGTCTGTAGAAGTGACTTTATTTTTTCATTTATTCATTTATCTAATTTTCTGATGTGAATCAGAGTTAGTAATACAATCTCTAGAAGAATATAGGAAGCTAAGGTACAGACATAGCCGTAAACTGAGAGTATTGATTCCCTGCTTTCTGCAGAGGACTTACTGATAAATCCAGTATATGAACAGAACACTACTCTTGGCTTCTTATATTATACTGAACACTAAACTCAGGCAGGACTCAGCTATCACACAGTGGAAATCAACTTCTGACACTCACTGCTCATTACACAATATGTTCTCTCTGTACAACTAGGTAGCGATTAAAACTTCTAACACTGTCTGACTGCAAATATTTTAGGGTCTCTATTTTATGTCAGTAGAAGCTCTAAGCCACATAGGATTGTCTGCTTAGCTACATCAGATGGATCAGACGTAACTGTACTACAGGACTTACTCCATTCACAGTATACCATTTCATGATCTTACTAGTTACTAATACCTTATAACACACTGTAAAATATTTCCCTTTTTTAAATTACTGAGCTAATTAAAATAAATGCCCATTATTTTGCCCATTTATTCCTACAAAAAAGCATGAAACTGTTTTTCAATTCAGTCACAGCAATTATATTAGAACAGTATACTTGTATGACTGTTGAGTAAAGGAATCAGTTTTGCAGATGGTTTCATGCTCTAGAAGTTGGTAGACATATAAGCTAGGTAGTGATTTGCATTAGAAGTACAAAGAGCAGACAGAAGACCAATGGGCAATGGCACACAATTAAGAAAATAAGGCTCTAAAAATCTTTGTCACCCTTTTATTATTTTTTATTTTCTTTTTAATTGAATTTCAAAAGAGATTATTACAGCAAACAATAGCAGTAAATTCCAGTACAAATACATATAGTATTCAAAGTATACATATGGTGGTCAAGTCTGCAGGACAGACAGCTCCACTCAGTTATATGGCCTTACTGTTTATATTTTAGTACAAGCACATGGACAGTTGGATGGCGTGTTGGAATCAAGGGTTTGGAAGAATTGTTGATATACAGAGATTGGATGAAGGATTGGAAAGTTGTGGGGTTGTGTGGAATGTTGGGAATCCCGGGATTGAATGAAATGTTAGGAATCCAGTAGTTCGATGCATTATTGGGGATCCAGGGGTTAAACAGAGTTTTGGTAACATAGAGATTGGATGAACTATTGGGAACCAAGAGCTTGGAAGGCGTAATGGGCTACAGGGGTTGGATGACTTCTTCAAATCCAGGAGTTGGATGTGTTGCAGATATAGAGGTTGGATGAAGGGATGGAAAACTGGGGTTACTTAAATGCATGCTAGGAACCCAGGAGTTGGATGTAGTGTTGGTACACCTTGGTCTGTATACAAGATTGTAAAATCAGGTTGAAACAAGTGCTAGGAATTCAGAAGCTAGACTGAGTGTTGAAAATCTAAATTTTGATTTGAGTGTTGGAAACTCAGGGTTTGGATGGAGTGATGGGATGAGGTGTTTGGAATTTAGGATTTTAATGCAACTCTGATGATTGCTATTCTCATTAGGTTTAGAGAAAGATTTGATTATGTTACTAATTTACTGTAGCAGAGGAAGCTGTATCTGAGGAACTATAGTGCAAGGACCTCCCTTCCTACCCTGTATAATTATTTCTGTGGATTTGTGCTTTCTCAACCTCTCCTAATGCTTCTTGACTATTACCCCACCAGTCATTGGATCACCAACCATCAAGGGGGCAGCTCTGAGCCTCTGACATCAGAAATCAAGCACCTACTCCTCTACTACGTTAGTCACCTACAAACAGACATATGCTATAACCCAAAAATGTTAACTTTTTTTAATTTAATTTTGTGTGATTCACATTTAAAGGGGCAGCTCTCATTTATATGCACGGAGTTACATATGTTTGCCGCCTTTTACATTAAGACTTTAGTACATGCTATAACAAGGCATGGCAGATGAGTCAGAGGGATACGTTTGGCAGCAGGTAGCCTACAGAAAACCAAGGAATCTCCCCCCAACAATCCCTCCCTCACACCCCCAATCTCCCATCCAGGCCCCTCACTGACAACATATCCACCTGCAGGGACCCCATTAATCCTCGCCATCTGGTCACTTTTACTCCACTTGGTCGAAAATCAGATCTCTTCTGGCTCCTGTTAATCACAGCTAGTAAGGAGGGAGCAGGGGTGGGGCCAAGCCGGGCCCTGTTCTGACTGTCTTATGGACACACAGAGTGGGGCTCAGGAGCTACCATGCACGAGTGCCCCCGTACCAAGCGGCTTGCTATGGAGTTACTCAGAGAATAGGAGGTGCCAGAAGCGCTGGCAGGGGACCCGAGAAGAGAAGCATTGGAGCTGCTCTGTCCAAAACCATTGCACAGTGCAGGTAAGTATAACATGTTTGTTATTTAAAAAAATTAAAGTGATTCAGTAATTCAGCCTTAGTCTTATCTACCAAAAACTTGACTCTCCGACATGACCCATTCCATAAAGGTATAGAAAACGAATCTCCTGAACTTATCTTTACCTTTGTGATTACTCATCTGGCATTTAGCCAAGACCTTTACAGGACTTCACTGACCAAGCCAAAGTAAAACATTTTTTGAAAAAAAACTTGTTTATTGATACATTGCTCAAATCATACAGGCAGTCATTGCAGTAAATAAAACAGAACAATACATGGAAAAAACACATCATTACAGGATGCAAGAGTCCAGAATATCTGAGCAATAGCAGGACACAATGCTGATATGAAATTTCTATACCCCCCCATCCCCAAACACAAACCAGCACTTATGACCCAGCATAACATAGTAGTATTAGTCATTTCGTCAATCAACTGATTATTTTGGGTCTAGTGCATATCTTATCAAACACAACTAAAACAGTGACCCATCCCTCTCTCCCCCTCCCCCAACACTAGCAGGAGTTAATCACATAAGGAGCAGGGATGAGCCGAACACCCCCCTGTTCGGTTCGCACCAGAACCTGCGAACAGACAGAATGTTTGCGTGAACTTTAGAACCCTATTAAATACAATGGACTCAAACGTTCGAAATCTAAAGTGCTAATTATAAAGGCTTATATGCAAGTTATTGTCCTAAAAAGTGTTTGGGGACACGGGTCCTGCCCCAGGGGACATGTATCAATGCAAAAAAAGTTTTAAAAATTGACGTTGAGCAGTGATTTTAAGTGATTTTAATAATGCTTAAAATTAAAAAATAAAAGTGAAATTTTCCTTTAAATTTCGTACCTGGGGGGTGTGTATGATATGCATGTAAAGTAGCGCTTGTTTCCCATGCTTAAAACTCACTCGCGGCTATTAATGAATTGTCGGCTCCCGGCAATACATAGAAAAGTCATTGATAAAAAAAAAAAAGCGTGGGGGTCCCCCCAAATTCAATTACCAGGCCCTTCAGGTCTGGTATAGATATTAAGGGGAACCCCGGATGCCCTTAACATGTTGAGGGCATGTGGCCTGGTACGGTTCAGGAGGGGAGGGGGGCGATCTCTCGTCCCCCCCTCTTTTCCTGCGGCCTGCCAGGTTGCGTGCTCGGATAAGGGTCTGGTATGGATTTTTGGGGGGGCTCCACGCCATTTTTTTAAAATTTGGGGTGGAGTTCCCCTTAAAATCAATGCCAGATCTGAAGGGCCTGGTATGGATATTTGGGGGGACCCCCACGCTTTTTTTTTTATCAATGACTTTTCTATGTATTGCCGGGAGCCGACAATTCATTAATAGCCTTGAGTGAGTTTTAAATGATTTTTTTTCCTTCAGAAATGACATTTTGTGCAGGGACAGTTCTAAGCACGGGAAACAAGCACCACTTTACATGCATATTATACACACCCTAGGTACGAAATTTAAAGGAATATTTCACTTTTATTGTTTCACTTTAAGCATTATTAAAATCACTGCTCCCGAAAAAACTTCAGTTTTTAAAACTTTTTTTTGCATTGATACATGAGCCCTGGGGCAGGACCCGGGTCCCCAAACATTTTTTATGACAATAACTTTCATATAAGCCTTTATAATTAGCACTTTAGATTTCTCCCATAGACTTTTCGAATTTGCCGCTGTTCGGCGAACGGGCGAACAAGCAATGTTCGAGTCGAACATGAGTTCGACTCAAACTCGAAGCTCATCCCTATTCCTAATATGGAGTCTGTCCATTACCAGTTGTGGCAGTGCAATACTAGTATCCTCCAGCCATGGCTGTCAGATGAGATCAAATTTACCCACAGCCCTCCTACGTGTATAGGCCAGACGCTCCCTTAGTAGTAAAGAGTTAACATAACTTATCCACTGTTTCCCTGTGGGGACCGTAGATGCCATCCAGTGCCTTGCTATCAATTTTCTGGCTAGATACATCAACCTAGTAATCATATAATACATTCCTCTTGGGTATATTTTGATATCAATGGCACCAAGCAAGTACACCAGAGGGTCCAGAGGAACAGGTACCTGAGCAAGTCTAATAATACATTGGGAAACCTCTGACCAGTACCGATGAAGCTTCGGGCACCTCCACAGTAGATGTATGAAATCACCCTGATGTGCCTTGCATTTTGGGCATAAGGGGGAGTCTCTGCATCCCCATTTATGGAGCTGTACTGGCATTTTGTAGGCTCTGTGCAAAATAAAAAGTCGTGACAGTTTATGCGAAGCTGAGACAGACACCGCAGGAATGGACTCTAGAGCCATATCCCACTGGTCCCCGTCTATATCCCCAATGTCCTCCACCCACTTGGTACGGCATTTGAGGAAAGCATGATCCTGGGCAGAGGACAACAGTTCTGCATATATCTTAGATATGAGTCCCTTCCGGGCATCCGCGCAGAGGACCTCCATCAGCATAGGGGATGATGACACTGCCAGGGAGTGGGTTTGTTGCTGTGCCCGCAGAGCATGACAAAGTTGAAGGTATTTAGAAAAGCCTCTAGGGGCCAACTGGTATTCCTGCATATTTGTTTGTAGGTTTTCAGCCCCTTCCCCCATGTATAGCTGCGGGAAGAACCAAATCCCTTTGTCCATCCAAGGGGGAACCCTTGTAAACCCTGAAGCTCTGAATATTTTGGGTTATTCCATAAAGGGGTGAAGGGTAAAGGACCTCTAAGTGTCAGGGCTTTCCGAAACTCCCCCCACACCCTCCTAATGAGGTCACTGATGGGGGCAGAATGCGGGATACTAGGCAAGTCCATCTCCATATGAGATGCCACCTTCAATGAAGGATCAGAAACAGTCACCAAGTTGACGACAGGGTCTTCACCCGCATCCCGTCCCCATCCCGCCAGCTGCTGAAGCTGCGAGGCAAGAAAGTACATTTTAGGGTGGGGTACTGCCAGTCCCACTCTATCCTTCCCATACTGCAAAGTAGTCAAGCCAATCCTAGCCTCCTTCTTCCTCCAGATCAGGTCACGCATCAAGGGGTCGATACGTTTAAACCATTTGTTCGAAATCCACATAGGCGAATTATGAAAAACATATAGAAGTTGTGGCGCCCAAAGCATTTTTATCAAGTTCACCCGCCCCACCACAGACAAGGGGAGCTTACACCAACTAGTACATTTAACTTTATGCTTGTCTAATAGCGGACCGAGATTCAGCTGAAGATATTCTGCCGGATCCGGGGATACCACCACTTCCAAGTACCTGAAGCTGCTAGCTATGGCAATCTGAAGCCAAAGTAAATATAATCAGGTAGGGAGATGTTCAGGATCAGAGAACGATGTGTCTTTTTTGATATGGCTCGTAGACGAGGGTATATAAAGCTAAAAAGACCTTTACAGTTTCAGTTCTTGCTTATTCTTCTAAGTTTCGTTTATTTTTCTCCCTACCAAACCTCTCCACACACAACCTCATTTGCTGGACTAAAATTAATTAAAAAAAAGTAAACCTCTTAATTGATATCTCTAGCCAGTGAATAATGCCTTCAACAAGTAAGAGAAGAACTAGATTCATTTATTTATTTCCTTACCTCTGCTGACTTCTCCAAATGAAAATCTAAACTTGCAAAGATACAGATAGTCAACAGCTGCTTGTTAGTGATGAGATGCAGGTGAAAAGAATCCTATTTGTTAAGGTACATATGTGTCCATATTCTTTTTGCCAGACGTATTAAACTCAACACCTGGTAGAAATTATGTTTTGTATTTCTGCTCAACCACTTCAGCTCCAGAGAGATATACATAATACAGTGATACAGGGACATACAGTATATGACCACTCTGGTTGTAGAAGATGTTACAGTGCAACTTTAAAAATAGCAATTGATTGCAGGGAAGAATTTGTGCATGTAATCAGTTTTCGTTTGTGGTTATTTGTCCAGCAGCCATTAATTAATTGATCATCCAGCCCATACAAGTCTGTCTGTGCTGTTTTACAAAAAAAACTGCAATTGGGTAATTTTGAGAATCTTTTTTATTGTTATGGTTGGTTTGAGGACAATGTGAGTAGCTCAGTGAGCCAGTGTATGAACACAATTTTTAGAGACACAGTATATCTGTCCAGAAGGAGTATCAGTAGTACTCATTGAGGCAAATCTTTAAAGATGTTACAGTGTATGGTAGGGCAAAAATTGCTGTTTTACAGAAAACTATCTGTTGCTCAGACATGAATCCAGCATTTTATTTGGGCTGCTGATTCTGTTAGGCCTGGTGTAACAAAGGACGAAGCCTAGACGCAGGGCTAAACTGACTGGGTTAAAGTGGCAGAAATCCTTCCCCCATAAGTTTTCCCCATGTTAGTTGTATTCTTTTGCTCACTTGTCACTGTCTTTCAACTTGTCCATAAATGTACCCTACAGGAGTTAAACCTAGTTTTTTAGTGTAGTGACATCCCAGGATCATGCCCCTTTGTCCTCCATGCATGGCACGTATGCCGTAAATCAAAGCTGCCTATTGCCGTGCCTCCGTCATCAGTGCTCGCAGCATTGCTTTGCAATATTCTGAGATTAGTGACCCATGGTGGAGTTTCTGAAACACCCCATGTGACTTGACTTGTCACAGGGGGTGTGAACATCGGCCCTCATCAGCAATGGAGCGAGCAGATCTCATAGTAACAATGAATGAAACCGAGGCTTGGATAATTTCTAGTGTGCATGCGTGAGATTTCTGTTACAGGATACAGAAGAAAGAGCAGAAGTGTACTACATGGCGGTAGAGAACAGCTAAGATGGTGCAGGCTTCAACAGGGAATCCTAAAATTGAAAGTAACCAGAAAAAATTTAAAATACAACGAGATAACAAGAAAATGTATAATGTGGTGTGTTTATATAACGATGGTATAGTGGGCTTATCTGTTTTTTTTTTTTTATTGCCGTGGCTAAGTTTACTACGGCTTAAAAAGGGGTTTGGTATAGAAGAGATCTTTTGGTGAGTTAAAAGTAACCAGGATTAAAGTGGTACTTAGCAGATTTGTGGATAATGCTCGAGTAGGGGGGCTTCAGGGGTTGGTCTGTCGGAGGGTCTTTGGAGGTCTTTGGAGGAAAGCTTGCGTTGGGACAACTCTCCACCCTCCTTCCCTTCTTTAATTTTTTGGGTTGTCTTTTGGTATGGTGCATTGATACAGGATGTTGTGTGGTCATGTCATGGTAGCTTGTGTGGTAGAAGGTCCTTGTATGTGTGTTATTATGTACAAACTATGTACATTTGTAGGGATCCATCTTGACTAAGGCTCCTATTATTCTGGTTGGTGGTATCTGTGAGTATTGTAATTGTAGTGATTCTCCGCGCTAATTGGACCTTATAAAGCTGCTGCCCCCCCCCCCCCCCCCTTTGATTGTAATCGGTCACAGGACAGATTACTAGTAAGGTATAGTAAATAGAATGAGGGGGTAGTGGCTCTGCTTCAAGGATTCGGGATTTCAATCTAGACCCCTTTTCCTCAGGTATGTGGTGGGTGCCAGTCCCCTGGGGGCACTCCCCTTCCTTTACCAACTGGTAATGTGATTACAGTTGGGACCTGTGGGATAATAGTTTTATAAAAGGAGTGTGACTGTATTTGTAAACGCTTCAACCAATGAAACCTATTTCCCTATTGGCAATATTATGTGCTCCTTAAATTATATCTAATAAACCACACACTTAGTGAAAAAAATTAAACTATTTTAGCATCTGTGCATATGAATAATCACCCTTTAGTATATCCTCTGTCTCTAACCTATTGTTATTAATTTGTTAAATCACTTCATGATCACAGTGTTTTATTTATTTAATTAATTGATTAAGGTTAAAGGATCACCCGCAGGGGATACACCTGTATATCTGGCAGCTCCCACCTGGGGCTGTGACCAGGGAATCATAAGCAGAGGATTTGGTTTAAGGGTTACTGAATTCAATTTAACAGGAACACTAATAAGCAGAAATAGCTTATGCCTTAAGTAATTCACACTGTTACTATTATCACCACTTTATTTGTATTTATTTATTTATTTTTTATTTTGATCACTCATCAGCAGTGTGACACATAGGAAGCTGTCTTACACATGTACCTTTATTAGACACATTGACACAGGAACAGCAGAGGATATACTAAAGGGTGATTATTCATATGCATAGATGCTAAAATATTGTGTGGTTTATTAGATATAATTTAAGGAGCACATAATATTTCCAATAGGGAAATAGGTTTCATTGGTTGAAGGGTTTACAAATACAGTCACACTCCTATTATAAAACTATTATCCCACAGGTCACATTACCAGTTGGTAAAGGAAGGGGAGTGCCCCCAGGGGACTGGCACCCACCACATACCTGAGGAAAAGGGGTCTAGATTGAAATCCCGAATCCTTGAAGAAGAGCCACTACCCCCTCATTCTATTTACTATATCTGTGAGTATTGATTTGTCTCTGAGTTTGTTTTTTTTGCGACTGATTTGAAAAAAAAATTATGGTGTTATATTGCTGGCTTTGCCCACTATATATGTGCTATCAAAAGCAAGGTCATTCGCTACAGCTCAAGGAACTCCTAGCAACCTCTAGAACAGAATCTCCAAACTTTTTAAACAAAGGCCCATTTTATTGTCTTTCATACTTTAGGGGGCCACTGACTGTCGTCAGCAGAAGTTGACATTTCCTGTTATCAGTGGGAGTAAACATTAAAACATTTGGTTTTAGAGGGAGAAATAGAGCCCCATCATTGGTGTCAGTTGGAGGAATAGTGGTGTCAGGGAGAGAAATGGTGTCACTTGGCAGAATAATGTCCTCTGTCAGTGGGAGGAATAGTGCCCCATTGTTGGTGTCAGTAGCAGAAATAGTGCCCCACTTTTGATGTCACTTGACAGAATAGTGTCTTGTATCAGTGGCAAAAATAGTGCCCCAAGGGCCGGATAAAAGCAAGCAAAGGGCTACAGTTTGGAGACCACTGTTCTTGAGGAACCCAGAGAACGGATTATTTCATTGCTCAAGGTAATAAAATGAGTGTCTTGTAACTAAAGAGGAACTATAGTCTTTTTAATGATTGTTTTCTACAGAAAATGTGAAAAATATTTGCTTAAAGTGCATCTAAAGCAATTTTTTTTCTCTCTTTCTTTGTTTTTGGAGTAGGGAACCCTTAGAACTCCTGTGACCTTGCCATTTCTTTCTATGTTCAGGAGATTCATCTACTGTATTTGTCTCAATGATTATTGCCACTGGAATGAAAAGTGATGAAAACTCAAAACACGTGGCTGTCACTGAAGCAGGGGTTGAGAATTTTTTTTTTGTTAAAGAGACGCCTGTTCTGATGACTAGATTTCCTCTCACCTTTGCATCCCCAGTACAGGAAGTACATGACAACCTCCCATTAGGGAAGCAGACAGCAAAGAAAAACAAGAAAACTTTATCGGGATTAGATCCATTTCCTAATGTATCCAAAAGTAAAAGCAATGTGGCTTAAGGAACAATTCTATAACACAAGATTAAATTTAAAAAAAAACTGTTTTTATCTATACTGAGAAATTATAAATATGCACATTGGTGTGCACAAAGTATACAATCATTACATATTCAGGTTCTGCTTTCTCATGATTCTCTTAATTTACTGCAAGCCCAGCAGGCACAGTTCATGTAACTGAAAACAATAGACTGAGTGTAGTCTCTAATGATTTAAAACACCCACAATGCTCCTGAACTGTAGCTAGAGGCCACATTATGTTTGACTATGTAGCGGCCTCCTCACACTCCCCTCTTTCTCTCGTCTTTCTGTTGTCTAGGGGTATCTTAGAGGGGAGGGAGCGGGGACACTACGCCTGGCTTCCACCACAGATGTTAGTGCGGTATAAGCAACAGTTTTGTATTACCTTTGGGTCAGTGCTGTGCACCTGGATCCTCCCTCCAAGAGTCACCGTGAACCATGTCCGTTAGAAATTGAGCTCCACACCATTAAAGTTCAACACTCCTTCATTCTTCTTATCCTGAACACAAACAGTTGAACTCCCTTGATAGAACAGAACAGAAAAGGAGGTGTGGATGCGAACAGGCCCAGACACAATGTGAGTTTACACTTCCCTTCCTAGAAGTGTATCCCGGTCTCCGCACGAGGGTAAATTTCCTTCCAGGCGGTCTCCGATGAGAGACTCACTTGTCACCGGCAATATGCTGCACCGGGTCTTCAAATGAGGAGCTCCCCCTGGTCCATTGCGCCTTCCGAATTCGGGTACCCGATCCCTGGGTACCCTAGGATCTCCTTCCCTTGCGGAACCCAGTGTTGGGCACTGAGCTCCGGACCTCCATCCAAGTACCTCACCCCAGGCTAATGGTGCCTGGGATGGAACACGACCTCCAGCTGTCCTCTAGGCCTAAGCCACCCAGAGGAGCGACACGACCCACCGTCCGCAAGCTGAAGGTGCCTGGGACGTCCAACCCCGTGACAAAGATGGCCGACCATGGGCCGCGGTGAACTACACATCACTAGTGTCACTTCCAAATTCAAATTTACACCCGGGAAAGTACATACCCGCTACAACTATGTTAGGGGGATTATTATTTTTTGTCACATCAAAAAAAAAGTTACATGTATGTGCAAAAATAATAATGTGATTTGGTAATGTTAATGCACTATGTAGATTTACGAGATGTGAGACTTTTTATGACAGGTTCACTTTAAGTATATAAATATTTAATGCAATTTTTCTATCTATGTTATGTAAATGTAAATAAATGTTGGACACTGCTCTTTGTTCAGAAGATCCATCACAGCATCAAAGCTTTCATATATGGCAGTATGATAAATGATCACACTGAAACAACTCAGGAATTTATCAACTGAACATATATTATCATGACATACAGATGTTTGAAACCATAAATTTCCATGTCTGTATATCCCACCATACAAATAAATGGAGTCTAAGCCAATGGATAGTCATACTGTATGTGGGAGCTTATATGCATGCCAGGTAAAAAGCATATTCGTGAAAAGTAATTGCTTTGCCCATAATAACCAATCAGATTCCAGTGTTTTTAGAACATAAAATGTAAAGAAGAAATTAATTGGTTGCTGCTATATTTAACCCATTCTTAGTTTAGAGTGCTCTGCAGGTGAAAAATGTAAAGTATAGGGACAAATGAAAATCCGTACTAGAGGGTGAGTTAAACTAAAAAATGTACTTTCTCTCTACGGTGACACTAGTGGTATGTAAACCTATCACTAGTGAGAACTGAAACATGTGTTTAATTTTCCAGCAGTTGCAGTAGGATATTGGGGGATGTGATATTGTTAGCGCAGGGTATGATCATATTTAGACATCAACTTTACCTAAATTGGCTAACGGTACCAGCACAATCTACTGAAATTCTCTAGGTTTAAAAGGAAGTTATTGTGATCTACATTTTCTTTTTCTAGTATGGTCATAATGGTCGCATTTAAAAATACCGGTAGGTTTCCTGCCTTTATTCAGGTACATATGAAATATTACATGTGATAAATGAAAGCTAAGCATCAATGAAACATCAAACATAATAAATGATTGTCGTTTGCTTCAATTCCCCTGCTGTAAATACCTCAACCCATACCTGTTCATAATTTACTGTATGTATATTGTAAAATAAAATTTACTTTTAGGTGCATATAAATTAAACATAAAAAATAAAAATAAAATGAAAGTTTGGTAAAATTCACCCAAAGTCATGCTAGCTTCCTAAAAATGTGGTATGGCTCAGACTGGTTTAAAGTGGATGTAAAACCACTCTCATCCTTTCTAAACTACTGCCATAGTGCTGATCTATAAGGATATAGATGCCTCCTGCATGTATCCTAATCTGTCAAATGTCTCCCTCTGTCTGTTATAAGAACTGAAAAACTGCAGATTCTGTGGGTGGATCTGTTGTCTGGAGCTCAGTGGGTGGAGTCGTGATGTCAGTAAACTCCCCGCCCACCTCTACACTCCCCTTGTCAACATGCATTTTCTCCTGTGTATTCCTTCTGCTATGATCACTAACATCCAGTCAAAATCCAGAAAAGTAACCACATGACTTCAGAAAAGGAGTGGGAGTGGGAATTAAAAAATAATGTCTAAATCTAGTGCACAAGATATGTAAATAACCTGTCACTCAAAGCAAGGGGGCGGAACGGACAAGGGTTTTTCTCTGTTTGTCCGTTTTATCTCACTGAACAATAAAAGAGGATTGCTCAGAGCTGGATTAACTCTTTGTGACAAGACCTGGCACAAATGATAGGAAATCTTATACTCTACATTATGACAGCAAAAAAAAATAAGAATTTGGGTTTACATCCACTTTAAAGCAACTTTAAGTTTTAGGTAATACAGAAAGTATTTTATCTACTTCAATTATTTATACTCAGAATCTCATACAGATGTTGATGCTGAAAGAATATTAAATGAAAAGTATTTAATTAAATTCTTGTCGTTTTGTTTATGTTTGGCTGCATTAATTACATGAACAGATGGCATTTTGTAATATTTCATGAAGGATCTTGGTAATCCAACCTTCAATTTGACCAATGATTTAATGAAAAACATGGCAGTTTTTTGTTGTCAATTACTACATACATATATTTTATCCCTAGCTTTGTGTTTCAGTCATGAGGTGGAATCATCAACAAGTATTGCAGCATCCAACTATTTCTGAGCTGGTTTAGAAAGCCATTGTTTAATATAATTGTTGAATTAGTACACATTTCAAAATGCAGTTGACATGGATAGTTAGATGCCAAGGCAAACACCTGATTAATATTATCTAGGACCCTTTAAATGGTGGTTAATATTTAAAGCTAAGCTTTTTTTTTTTTTTTTAGGGGGGGGGGGAGTTGAAACCTCTATTAGACTTTTATTAATGTCTATAATGCCGCGTACACACGACCGTTTTTAATGTCATTGAAAAAAACGATGTTTCTCTCAACGTGAATCTTCTCAAGCCTGCCTTGCCTACACACGATCATGAAAAAAAAATGCTTGAGCAAAGCACGGTGACGTACGAAATGTACGACGGCACTATAAAGGGGAAGTTCCATTCAGATGGCTCCACCCTTTGGGCTGCTTTTGCTGATCTTTGTGTTAGTAAAGTTTGGTGAGAGTCGATTCGCGCTTTTCAGCCTCATGCTCTTCAGTCCGTTACAGCGTGACAAATGTGCTATCCCCATTCTGAACGCTAGTTTTACCAGAACGAGCGCTCCCGTCTCATCACTTGCTTCTGAGCATGCACGTTTTTTTCACGTCGTTAAAGCCTACACACTGGCATTTTTCATGACGAGAAAAACGACGACGTGAAAAACGACGAGAAAAATTAGAGCATGTTCCAAATTTTTAATGCCCATTTTTCACGTTGTGAAAAATGCTCTGGAGCCTACACACGGTCGTTTTTAATGACCAAATAAAAAAATTGCATTTTTCTCGTCATGAAAAACGGTCGTGTGTACGCGGCATAAGTCTTTTAGGAAGCTGGCGGGAGGGGGGAGGGGAGGGGGCTGGAACGTACCAACAGCAAAAAAACACTTTAAAGCTGGCCTTATACCTGTAGATTTTCATTGGAAAATATAGATTTTTGGAATGTTTGTTTGATTATTTAGTATTAAAGAGTCTGATTCGACAATTGTTTTCATGCAGAGTGAATGGAAAAATCGAAGGAAAAGGATGGAAAATTTTAATCAAAGTGAATACTAACTAAATAATTTTTTTTTGTTAAATTTCCTCCTGGCCAAGAAAAATCATAACTAGCGTAATGCGCATGCACATGTCAAAGTGAAGTAGTATGGTCATTACTACGAAAATGGAGACATTAACATGATACTCATATGTAAGGTTATTGAAAATTCAATGAGACTATGAAGTAGATTTACTAAAGGCAAATATCCTGTGCACTGCAAGTGCAGTTGCTCTAGATCTGAGGGGAAGCTCTGAAATGAGGGGAGGCTCTGCTGATTTCTATCATCCAATCACGTGCAAGCAAAAACACAGTTTTTTTATATTTATGGCATGTTACCCTCAGATCTAGCGCAACTGCACTTGCAGTGCACTTAAAGTGTGTTTTTTTTTTGTCTGTGTCCTCATTGGAGAGATTTACCATCATTTCCTACCCTGATGTTTCACCATCAGCGACAGACACTAATAAAAAAAACTTAGAGGTTTTCCCTGCTCTGTTTAAAATGAGTAAAATGTTTTGACTGGGGTTTTAGAGTTTTAGAGAATCTTAGAGTAGCTGTACTTGACTGTGCAATAGTTGCTTAGTGTATAATGAGTGGATGCTCACTGGAAGACCAGTGGTTCTCAAATGAAGAGCAGATTAGATTACTTGAATACATGAGTGAGGGGCTGGAGGCTGGATTTCAGGTGGGTAAAAAAAAAAAAAAAGATTACTTGAACATACTTATAGCCAACATGCCATTTGTAGTTCAAATAAACTTACAAAAGTAAATTAACTCAATTTTAATTTTCTTATTCTGTTGACAACTCTAAATCTCTTGTACAAATGGTTTTATTGATAACACACATCAACAAAATAGTACAAAGGCAGTGGTGGACACATCATGGGTTAACAAGTGAAAAAAAAAAAATTGTAGGTATCAAAAGGATTAATCCGGGATCCAGAAATTTGAGTCAGTCCTTAAAAGTCCTATGGTGGCTAAAGATGACTAAAGAAAAGATGACCATATCTTATATGATGCGATAAAGTGACGTCATGTTGATCTAGATGATATACCGGCTATCTCACCGGATTACATATAAAAATGTAATTTGAGATGAGGATACAGTATAACATACAACAGTATAAAAAAATATAAAAATAAATAAATAAAATAAACATAAACAAAAAAGCTCACAGAATAGGAAAGGAACATTCGTAAAACAAACAGTGGCACATCATGTGTCCAAGTCCAACAGGACCAAGCCTGCGGGCCAGAGCAGTATAGAGAGGAAAGAAAGAAAAAATGAGGAGAAAGAGGGCAGTAAAAAAAGAGGGAAAGAAAGGAAAGAAATAGGAAAGAGTGGGATAGGGGAGGAGAGGGGGGGGGGGGTCCATGGGGTGGGGGGAACAGAGGCTCATTAAAGGGAAAGTAACACTGGGTCAAATCGCAAAGGGTGGTTGTGAGTCACCCAGGGCTGCCATATCCGGAGAAATTTATCATAAGTGTCCGACAGAACGGCAGTAAGTTTCTCATTCACCATGATATCATTCACACAGTTTTTAACTGTTACAATGCTGAGGACCGGGGTCTTCCATGCCCTTGCGATGGTCAATTTAGTTGCAGTAAAAGAATGTGCTGCCAGCTGGCGTTCAGGGTGGAGAAGTTCTGTGATTGGTTTGCACAAGAGGACCTCAAAAGGGCCCCTTTTTAAATTTGTGTTGAAGAGGTTGCGGAGCAACGTATAAACTCTGACCCACAATCTGCAAACCCTGGGGCAGGTCCACCAGATGTGCGCCATTGTACCCTCCTGAGAGCACCTACGGAAACATAAAGGGGAATAAGACCACACTAAATCTCTATTGGCAAAGAAATCTAAAGTGACTCCACCATTTTTGTGCTCCATCAGTTTTGCTCTTCTCTCTAATGCCCTGTACACACGGTCGGTTTTTCCTGATGAAAAAAAGTTAGATGGACTTTTTTCATCGGAAAAAACGATCGTGTGTGGGCCCCATCTGACTTTTTTCCATCGGTGTGAAAAAATAGAACATGTTTTAAATTTTTCAGATGGAAAAAAAAAACAATAGGAAATTCCAATCGTCTGTGTGGAACTCCAAGGGAGAAAAAATCCACGCATGCTCAGAATCAAGTCGACGCATGCTCAGAAGCATTGAACTTAATTTTTCTCGGCTCTTTGGAGTGTTTTATGTCACAGCGTTTGGGACGGTCGGAATTTTGTCTGATGGTGTGTAGGCAAGACTGATGAAAGTCAGCTTCATCGGAATTCCGGCGGAAAATTCCATCGGATTTTATTCGATTGAAAATCCGATCGTGTGTACAGGGCATAATGCCTAGTATACACGATAGGAATTTCCGATGGAAAAAGTCAGATGAACTTTTGCCATCGGAAATTCCTACTGTGTGTGTGCCCCATCGGAGAAATTACGATGAATTCCATCGGAGTTTAAATATTTTTCTCTGATGAAATTCCGTCGGAATTCCGATGTGCTTTTGGCCAGAGAATACTCCGACCGTGTGTACGGGACATTAGCCTATATCTGGCTCCCTATATGTCAGAGAAAACAACCTAAAGATCCAGCTGGATCTTACAATAAAGCACACAACTATTTTGCTCCTGCCTTTATCTCGATTTAGTCTTCAGGTGTATACCAATCCAGGACCCTTTTCTTCCTTCCTTCATTATTCCTCCTGGTCAAAAATTCTCATACACGCTTAAAACTTTCACTAATGCTGTTTCCAATGTTTGAAACCTCCTCCCACATTCCCTTAGACATTTACAATCCTTCCATATTAGAAATGCATCCTTACATTTATAAATGCAAAAATAAAGCAAGATCATCTTTCTGTCCAATATGTGTTTTGGACAGGACTTCTCTCATAATTGTTCCTTCAACACAAGTAATGATGAGACCACTGCCTCTTTCTTTTACCTTCTCTATTTAAACTGTAAGCTTTTAAGCAAGGTGCTCTTTGTTTAATTTATTTATGTGTATCATTGTTATAGACCCTTTAGAGCCCGTTCACACTGGGGCGGCACGACTTTGGGGGCGACTCGGCAAGGCGATCTCAAGACGACTTGAGAGGCGATTTGCAAAATGACTTCTGTATAGAAGTCAATACAAGTCGCCCTGAGTCACCCCCCAAGTAGCACAGGAACCTTTTTCTAAGTCGGAGCGACTTGAGTCGCTTCTATTAGAACGGTTCCATTGAACAGAGCGGGACGTGACTTGTCAGGTGGCTGAGTCGCCTGACGAGTCGCCCCTATGTGAACCGGGTCTAAAGACAGCAGAAAATAGAAGCACTAACTAATACAAATAATAACATTGACCCCCTGTATAGAGAAGAATCCCTTTCTATGTCCGGTGAAGGCATGTTTGTTGGGGCCAACTATGTTCTGTACTGTAAATGTTTCAATTACTATCAGATTAACAACATGTCTGATTGTAACTTATTTTTTTCCAGTTTTAGAGCCACATCCAAAAATAAATAAATAAATTAAACTAATATAATTATCTGAATCTGTCTTGGTATAATCCTTCTACCATCCCTTGCACAACATCAGTGAAACTGGCAGAAGGAAGAGGAAACACTAATGCCGTGTACACACGATCGTTTTTACCGATGAAAACAGTCCGATGGACTTTTCTCACCGTGTACACACAATCAGTTTTACCGATGAAAACAGTCCGATGGACTTTTCTCATCGGACAAGCCGATCGTGTATGGGCCCCATTGGTCTTTTTTCCATCGGTGAGAAAAAATAGAACATGTTTTAAATGTATCCGATGGGGAAAAAAACGATAGCAAATTCCAATCGTCTGTGTGGAACTCCATCGGAGAAAAAACCCACGCATGCTCAGAATCAAGTCGACGCATGCTCAGAAGCATTGAACTTAATTTTTCTCGGCACGTCGGAGTGTTTTACGTCACGGCATTTGAGACGGTCGGATTTTTGACTGATGGTGTGTAGGCAAGACTGATGGAAGTCAGCTTCATCGGATTTCCGATGGAAAAATCCATTGGATTAGAATCCATAGGAAATCCGATCGTGTGTACAGGGCTTAAGAGAAGTTGCCCTGGGACATACTTATAGGAGGAGAGAGCAAAGTGAGCAGAGATCATGACCTGTCATTTGCTACTCTTTTCCTGTAAATCAGCAGGTTGTGGGCTTCCCATTTGTATGTGCCACCTGTGTATTTAGCTGTTTGTTTGGCGTTTAGTCTTAAATAGTTTGTCTTTAAAAATTTGCAATCCAAACCAAACACAGGAAACAAAATGTGCAATATTTACGGTAAATAGTAACTACATTTCCTTGAGTTAGATGAATTTTTCATATATGGTCAGCCCATTGCAATAACAAAAATATGCAAATACTTCCAATAACAAAATAATGAATAGAATTTTTTTTTTTTCACAATACCAGCTAAACGTTTGCTTAATCAAGCTAACAGTTGCTAAGATACAAATGGAAATTTCACTTGAGCATCTATTATGTGATAGTTGGCTAATCTTATCATGAATACTCATCTAGGTGGAAATACATTCTATATTACTCCCATTATTAAAGCTGTATATATAAAAGTGTGTGATTATTTTTCAGCTGTTGTGGAGTTAACACCATCTACTCGATGGAAAGGAGTATCATCCAGGTAGTAGCAGCATTTACTTTATTGCATGGTAAGGTATTAAAGCAATCCATCACACAGAAGAACCAAGAGCAAACTGTAGAAGACAGAAGGGACATGGCAGCTTTTGATGTTACTTTTGGAGATTTGCATACTAGCATCCTCTGTGTTTTAGGCTCTTCCACAAGTCAAAATGCAAGTGGCATCTTAAAGTGGATGTAAACCCTCCATACACCCAGTGAAGTGAAGAGCCTCAGATGATACACAGAGATGAACCAAATCTCCCTACATAGGTTTTACTTGTATATCTGCTGTCTTCACATTTATATACTGTTTAGAAAGTTGAGATCGTGTTAGGAAATTTTCTCTTCCTGTTTGACACAGAGTGTGATGTCTGGGCATACAGCCAATATAGCTAAAATTGCTGATTGGAGGAAAGGCACACACCCCCTCTCCTCATAGGCAGAGACTCTAATGCCACGTACACATGGTCGGAATTTCCGCCAGCAAAAATCCGATGTGAGCTTTTGGTCGGAAATTCCGACCCTGTGTATGCTCCATCTGACTTTTGCTGGCGGAATTTCCGCCAGCAAAAGATTGAGAGCAGGTTTTCAATTTTTCCGAGGGAAAAAATTCAGATCGGAAATTCCGATCGTCTGTAGCAATTCCGTCGCATGCTCAGAAACAGTTTGACGCATGCTTGGAAGCATTGAACTTAATTTTCTCGGCTCGTCGTAGTGTTGTACGTCACCGCGTTCTTGGCGGTCGCAAGTTCAGAGAACTTTTGTGTGACCGTGTGTATGCAAGCCAAGCTTCAGCGGAATTCCGTCGAAAAAAACATCCAAGGTTTTTCCGACTGAATTTCCGCTCGTGTGTATGGGGCATCAGAGGTGTTTCGTAACAGGGCCAGCTCCCTGCTAATCTATTTTAGCAACCTCCCCTGACAGAAATTTCAGACTGCTTTTATCTAATGTGTCCTAGAATTTGTCAGGAGTTATCAGGCTGATAACAGAGGAATGGTTCAGGAGACAGCTACGGGACATAGCTCTTTGTAGCGAGATAACAAATTACTGCACATGTGCCCAGCTCAAATTTCATGAATCGGGTTTACATCCACTAGAGCAAGTCTAGACAATTTTCTGTGAGTACAAGTGTACTTTATGAGATCCTCTTAACTACACAGAGGTTCCCTCTGTGGGAATCAAACTCAACACCAAGTGCTGCAAAGAAATAAGAATAACCAGAGACAGAATATGCCAAATATTTTGGGTTTGGGGTATTTTGGCATTTTATCATATCAAAAATCACTTACGTGTATTTTACTTATTTAGCATTCTGAGGTTTAGAAGGCTATGATTTGGTATGGTATGATTTAAAGCAGGAAGGCATGTTTAAAAGCAGATGTTCCCAAATGGAGAAGAAAGCCAAATTAGCAAGTCCTGGGAAGCAAGCACTTTTCAGATATTTTTATTTATTTATTTAAATTGCAGCATATATTGCTTTTTGTTAGCGCGACTTTATCACTGAGTTAAAAAAAAAAGCACATGCAAAAGAAGTGGTCTTATACATGCATCTGTCACCTCCTGTTGCCATTATGTTCACACCCTTGCAGAGCGATGGGCTCTTCAAATCCAACACAATTCCAGGTGTGTGGGATGCCTAGCCTCCAGCTGAGAACTTCAGTTTCTCCCAATGTCCCCTAAGCCAATAGTGATGTAGGAGTCAGCTGATGTCACCACGACACATGGCTGAGAATGTAGACAGTGTCCAATGTGAATACTCTGCTGGAATCCACAGCTCTTGACCAGAAAGCATGAATAGTGGGAAAGATAACTATAAATCATTTTTTTTAGGGCTGTTATTGATTAAAATTTTCGTGTTCGATTAATCGCTTTTATTGTAATCGATTAATCAACTAATTTCGATTAATTATAACGCACATACAGATACAACTACTTTTAGCTGATCTCCTTGCAGACCGATTCCCAGTGCAGCTACCAACCACTGGAAAAATGGATAGCAGGATACAAAAAACACACAAAGGCAGCGCTCGATGGAAATAGCATTAAAACTTTTATAGTCTTCATGTAGGTAACAAAATAAATATTGCACTGGAGATAAAATCGATGTAGCTACATAAACTGTAAAAATGTTGCGAGTAATACCAAACGGTAGCAAAAGCAGTCATAAAAACATGTGGCTAAGTATGATACTGGTATAAAAATGTGTACAACGATACCACTGCTGAATCCAGATGAAAAGGGGTTAACATCAATCCGTCGGCATGTAGATGTCCGGTGAAGGGAACTATCACAACTCGTTGATAGAGGGAAGTGTAACAGCCCTTGCGTGTGGCGGATAGTAAAGTCCCGCTGGCATGCAGATATGAAGGCACAGCAAAGGAGCCCTTCAGATGGACACGGCAAGCCCCGCCATCACCGGATCTCCGACAGAACTCCCTGAAGACCCGGAAGCCGGCGGAGAGGTGAGTACCGATCAAAAGAATTTTGATCGATCAAAAAAATTAATCGATTAATCGAGGAATTAATAGTTAATTTCCACAGCCCTAATTTTTTTTTCTTTTTTTTGCAGGTGGTGCTTTTTTAACATTTTTAAATTCAGCAAACAATTTGCTTTTCAACATATGCCAGAAAAAGAACAAATTGCAGTAAAGAAATTCCATGATACATGCTTTACAAAAACTTCACTGTGGAAGCTCCATAAAATCATATTTTAAAATCGTGATCCTGATGATCTGCTTTACTTTTCTAAAGTTTCAGCCTAAGAGGAGGTAGAAACTTTCTAACGCGATGTATTCATGTGTAGCGGGGTCCTCAAATTGATGGGATACACCTGGGGAATAGTGTGACCCAGGTGTATAATTGTGTTAGGGTTCAGACCCCTTTTTGTTTCGTGGAGGATTGGAGGATGTAGTATTCTCCTTTGCCTGTGGGTGGCGGGGTACCCACAGGCTTCAGGTAGAATCATCTCCTGCAGTGCTCCCTGTTTTGTCCCTTCCCGGAGATGGTATGGCTGGGGCGGGGAACCCGCCGGGCCGTTGATGGGAGGATATAAAAGGGGGAGACGCCCTTACCACGAGGTCTTGCGGAGAAGGAGGTCCTCGGAGGAGGAGGGTTGCGGTCCTCACCCAGGCCCCTTAGGCCTGGGTGCTGGAGATCCAGGAGTCTGGTCCAGGTGCCCATGGCCTGGTCCGGAGTCATGTTGGCGTCCATCCCAGGCACCTTTAGCCTGGGGTGAGGTACTATCGAGGAGGCCTGGGGCCCAGTACCTTCGACTGGGTCCCGCTAGGGTGGACTGTCCGAGGGTCCCTGAGCGGAGGGACTCGTATCTGAGGTGAGGAGGCCAGAGAGGTTACCCACTGGAGACCCGGAGCAGCACCAACCCGGTGACAGTGGGCCTCTGGGAACTCTCTTGGGAGGACACATCCCCCTGATAGGGGCCAGCGTATCGAAGAGGGCTCCATTGCTGTTCATAGGGGTTGCTGGAAGAGACCCCATCTTTCCTGTTCTGTAACAGCCGGATTGGCTTAGGCGCCGCTGGTCATAGTACAGTGGCATAGAACTTAAACTTTAGGAAGTGCCTCGATCTGCTCGCCCCACCGTTGGCAAGGTTATAGGTCCCAACCAGTTTGCTGCAAAAGAACTGTTTATTGTGCTTTGCTTATTGGAGTGTCAAATAAACAAGTGTTGGACCTTTCTCCGGTGTGTGAACTCCAGTTACTGGAAGCAAAGGGGAGGCTGGTGAGCTTGCAATTACAGACTCAGTGCATTCACAGAACACACCGGCCCAAGGAAACATCAGTAAGTGGCCTTCACCTCCCTACTACAATGGGGAGGACATGGGCCGTGGCGCATCTCACTCTCACAACCCAGGAACCCCTAGACATGAGTTGGTGTGTAACCGATAAAGATGGAGAGAGAGTGAGGCCGCTACACGTGGGGGCTCGTGAGTCCGGGATAGAGTGTGTTCTAAAGATGGACTTGAGAATGTCTACATTTGAACTTTGCTGCCCAGAGGAGTTCCGAGCAGATCGGCCATATTACTGGCCAAAGTGCGTCCCTGCTCGGAGTTGTGGAAATGACCCTAACACGGGAAAGGCCCATGCGGAGGAGCGGAAAAAGGGAGAGGTCCAGCCGTGTGACGTACTGCACGTGGGGACTGTTAACGCACTGCGCCACGAGGCACCCCATGGCGACATTGTTCGTGGGCGGAGTCAAGAAGAAGCCCGCGAAAATGTACAGCTCATGGGAGGAGTCTGGCCAAGTGTGGGGATACACGTGGAGACTCCGGCGCGGGGTCAGTGCATGATGGAGCAGCAGATAGTCGGGATGACCTCAAGTGCCCCGTGGATTATGGTTCCTCACCCCACGAGAATGACTTCCTTTGCTGCCTCCATCACAGACACGGGGATAAGACTTAGGCCCCGAGGGCGGTTGGCTCTGTACACTTGCAGAGACACGGAGGCCCTCGGTGTGATCTGTCCCGGCTGCTCGGGACTGGTGGTCACCCTGAAGCCATTCGGGCGATGTGAGGAGTGCAGAGAATTCCTTTTTGAGGTTGAGTCGTCCACAGCAAGGCCCCGGGCCCTTCGCCTCAACCACCTCACGGGTACCGCTACTCCGGAAGGGGAGATCAAGGCCTTTGTCGAGGTTCCCGTGCGCGCTGACCAGGGCGATGGACTGCCCAACAGAGAAAAATCCGAGGATGCTGCCTCGGTCGCCACAAGTTCTCTGCTCCCACCCCCGAAGAGGAAAGTTGGCCTAGTACAGGCATCCTATGGACGTGGTCGAGCTTCACCCCGCTGCTTGCCTGGCCTGGATGGCGCCGGTCGAGAAGGAAGTCCCGGACATCCCAGTCCTCTACAAGGGTCAGGTGAGCCAGGGGCTGGGACTGTGGTGGTGGTTGGAGGTGTCGGGGGCCCATTGGAGGTGGAGCCCCCCAGGGAGGATGATTCTGTGTCCACCGGAAGATATCTGCCTGCGGAGATGTATGACACCTCCGACCTAGAGTCGCTGTCTGACTGCGGAGAAGATGGCGAGATAGACGAACTGTTCAGCCGCAAGGGCTGGGATAGAATGCCACTTCTTGTTTCCCGTGCGGTACGGGATTCACCTATGTACACAGGAGACAGCACACCTCGGGTGGAAGACCCGCAGCTTACGAGGGAACCTACCCCTCCACCGGTGTCCTCACCTACTGTTACCTCACCTGCTTTGGTTGTGGGGACACCCCGCGCTTCTCTGAGAGCGCCGAAAGTCAGTTTCAGGGAGCTGGTAAAGGCACCTCGGCATCCGGAAGCTATTGTGCTGCCTGGAACTGGAGAGAAAGCCACTATGCCACCTTTGGCCCGCTTGCAGAGACTGTTTTGCCACAAAGTAGCTCGGGAATATGGGTGGGAGTACCCGTATCTGCCCCGGGACTTGCTGTTTGAGGTGGAAGTCTGGAGAGCAAGATGGTATGACGAGTTTGTGTGGGACAAGTTGAAGGTGCCTCATGCTCGCAGGTACCTGGAATGTGTGCCGGCAGTGTCTAAGAGGTTTGAGGACTGCAGAGCTGAATGGAGACTTGGGGCTGTTGTGTTTTTTTTTGTGTTTCCCCTTTTCTTCATGTGCCAAAGGCAAGGACATTTGGGAACAGTGGCAGAGTAGGGAAAAGCTGGAAGAACGAAGATTCGTTGAGTGTCATGACCGCGGTGCTGTCACCAGGTGGCAGTGTTGCGCAACAAATGTTTGAAAATGTTTCACACACACATCACCTTGCTTGTTGGAGTGAGTGGGTCTCTCGGCTGACGGGCCCACTCATGCCAAATGACACAAAATTATGTTAGGATGTTGTTTTTCTTTCCCCTGCAGGAGGATCGTCAATCAAGATCATTGAGAGTGGGTGGCTCTTAGACAGTGTGGGAGAGGGGTTGTGATTATGCAGATGTTTAAAGTGTTTTATGACATAAGTTGTTTTATATGTTCCCCATTCCCTGAGCAGGTCTTGGCACTTGGGAAAAATTTAGAGGAACTGCCTCAGGGGTTTCACTCCATGTCACCACTTTATGGGAGGCATGGGTGTGCACCTGACGCTGGGGACCAGCGTCCAATCACAGGGGGGAATGTGTAGCGGGGTCCTCAAATTGATGGGATACACCTGGGGAATAGTGTGACCCAGGTGTATAATTGTGTTAGGGTTCAGACCCCTTTTTGTTTCGTGGAGGATTGGAGGATGTAGTATTCTCCTTTGCCTGTGGGTGGCGGGGTACCCACAGGCTTCAGGTAGAATCATCTCCTGCAGTGCTCCCTGTTTTGTCCCTTCCCGGAGATGGTATGGCTGGGGCGGGGAACCCGCCGGGCCGTTGATGGGAGGATATAAAAGGGGAGACGCCCTTACCACGAGGTCTTGTGGAGAAGGAGGTCCTCGGAGGAGGAGGGTTGCGGTCCTCACCCAGGCCCCTTAGGCCTGGGTGCTGGAGATCCAGGAGTCTGGTCCAGGTGCCCATGGCCTGGTCCGGAGTCATGTTGGCGTCCATCCCAGGCACCTTTAGCCTGGGGTGAGGTACTATCGAGGAGGCCTGGGGCCCAGTACCTTCGACTGGGTCCCGCTAGGGTGGACTGTCCGAGGGTCCCTGAGCGGAGGGACTCGTATCTGAGGTGAGGAGGCCAGAGAGGTTACCCACTAGAGACCCGGAGCAGCACCAACCCGGTGACAGTGGGCCTCTGGGAACTCTCTTGGGAGGACACATCCCCCTGATAGGGGCCACAGCGTATCGAAGAGGGCTCCATTGCTGTTCATAGGGGTTGCTGGAAGAGACCCCATCTTTCCTGTTCTGTAACAGCCGGATTGGCTTAGGCGCCGCTGGTCATAGTACAGTGGCATAGAACTTAAACTTTAGGAAGTGCCTCGATCTGCTCGCCCCACCGTTGGCAAGGTTATAGGTCCCAACCAGTTTGCTGCAAAAGAACTGTTTATTGTGCTTTGCTTATTGGAGTGTCAAATAAACAAGTGTTGGACCTTTCTCCGGTGTGTGAACTCCAGTTACTGGAAGCAAAGGGGAGGCTGGTGAGCTTGCAATTACAGACTCAGTGCATTCACAGAACACACCGGCCCGAGGAAACATCAGTAAGTGGCCTTCACCTCCCTACTACAATGGGGAGGACATGGGCCGTGGCGCATCTCACTCTCACAACCCAGGAACCCCTAGACATGAGTTGGTGTGTAACCGATAAAGATGGAGAGAGAGTGAGGCCGCTACACATGTATGACTGAAAGAGGGGTGCCATGCTCAGAGGCGTAGCTTGAAGCTTGTGGGCCCTGATGCAAAAGAAAAAGTTGACCTGGGCCCCCCCCACTACCACCCTCCACTTCCACCGTGCGTGCAGATACACCCACCGCATGCCAAGATACTCAAAGTGGCTTAAGAGTTTTGAATTCCCAGAGTTCCCCCTTACATCAGAGGACAGGGATCACCGCTGGAGAATCAGAGGACAGGGACCCCTGGCAGGTCACTTGGCAGAGCTTTTTCCCATCCCTAGCAAAGTATACAGCTCCTCCCCCCACACTACACAGGGCTGAAATCACATTCCTTTACACACAGTCTGTCAGCCTTCACAGGATGTATCTGGCTTTTATGTTGTCGTTCTGACCTGCGAAATTCTCTGTTCAGATTCACGATGTGCAGATCGTGGTTGACTGGCAAAAATTTCCAGGTGGATTACAAAAATGTGGACATTTTCACTAATGGGGTGTACTCACTTTTGTTGCCAGCTGTTTAGACATTAATGGCTGTGTGTTGAGTTATTTTGAGGGGACAGAAAATGTACACTGTTATACAAGCTGTACACTCACTACTTTACGTTGTAACAAAGTGTAATTTCTTCAGTGTTGTCACATTAAAAGATATAAATAAAATATTTACAAAAATGTGAGCGGTGTACTCACTTTTGTGAGATACTGTATATATCAATCTCAACCTTTATTACATTACATTTTCATTTCAGGCATAAAAATATGGAATAGTTTTCCCTATGCATTGTCATTAATTTAAACATCTGTTACACTGAGCACAAGCACAGCATCCATTTCTCTGTGTGAATCACAGGAGGATAGCGCCCCTCTCACAGCGATTTCATGAAGGATGGTTCTGTCATTGAGCATTTAAACTCTCATTTCCTGCTGCCTGGGCGTGTCGCCAGTCATTACAAACTGTGATTGTATCCCAGGTATAATATGTTTTTATGGACTTATCTCTAAACATGAATTTTTCACGCCACCAAGCCAAATGTTGCTGTTGATGCAAAATAAAATTTGTTTCTAATTTAAATGGATGACTAAGGCAATCTAGAGAGGAGATATATTTGATGTTCAGTTCTATCTGTATATTCTATACAAAGACAAATGAAGATGTAGGGGTTGGCTATAATAGGAAGCAGGCTTGGACTTGTGAGAAAGCCAGGGCCTATTTTGCCACCATTCTTTGGTCTGTAGACCGTCCAGTGTATCTATTAAATCTTACTGATCTCATCAAATTTCCTTTCTTCTCTTCCAGAAAAAAAAGATCACATAAGAATGCATTTTTAACATTAACCCGTTGACTGCACACATATATGCGGCATCACGGATGTGGGATTTTTTCCATGGGACCGCACATAAGCGTACATCCCTTTTTGCTGGGGGCGCACTGCACAGCCCACTCACGAGAGGTCTGAGTCTCGTACTAACGATCGGGACCCGAGACTTTTGGTTTCCCGGGTCACCTGTCCGCTGTGATAGCCTCTGATTAGCTATCACAGTGATCAGTCACTGTGAGCCCACCCCTGTATTTACTTGCTCTTCTGAATTAAGAGAAAGATACTGTACATTGTATCTGCCTCTTCTTGAAGGAGAGGAACAGGTACCAAAGTGTGTAAAACAATCAAAATCTAATTTAAATTAAAAACCAAAGATGAATAATGAAAAAATAAAGAAAAAAGCTTTGCCAGGGGTTTGGGTCAAAGGTCACAGTCAGCATTTTTTGGGTAGAACTGTTTTTTTTTAAAATAAGTATCAGGCCTCGTACACACGACCGAGTTTCTCGGCAAGAACCAGCAAGAAACTTGCTGGCAGAGATGTCTTGCCGAGAAACTCGTTCGTGTGTATGGTTTCTCGTCAAGAAAACCGACAAGTAATCTCGACGAGAAAATAGAGAACATGCTCTCTATTTTCTCGTCGAGATTCTCGTCGGCATGTTTCTCGACGAGAAAAGCGAGTGTGTGTACACTTACCTGTCCTCCCGGAAGCCCGCGCATGTTCGAAATGAATTCGACGCATGCGTGGTAGCTTCCTAGGCATAGGTAGGGTATACCAAGATGGCGGCGACGGCATCGAATGTGACGAGCGCATGCTCGTCGTAGTCGATGACGTCACCACGTACGCTCCATTCAAAGAACCGCGGGTTCTTTGAATCGAGCGTGTGTACACTCGGCCGGGACAAGTTTCTTGTCCAAGAATCTCGTCGAAAAAAACGACATGTTTTTTTCGACGAGAATCTCGGCCGTGTGTACGAGGCTTGAGTGTAAATAAGTGTCCATGTGTTTTAGGCAGGTTAAAAAAAAAAGCAAAATGTGCACTATATTGTTTCTGGGCTGTACTACGAGTACAAACAACAACTAACATACAAATATGTGGCATTGCTGCAATCGGCAGGAGCAGGATCATTTATTTTAGGTTGCTCTTTGGCGGCAAGTTATGAAAATAGCAAGAAATATACAGCAAAATGTAAATATTCTTTTTTTTTATTTTTTTGCTATTTTAGGCCAGTTTTCCTTTGATAATAAAAAAGAATCAGGAGATATCTGTTACCACCAAATGAAAGCCCAATTTGTCAAAAACAAGGTGTAATCCACCTGGAAACACAAAGTAGTTGTGACGATATGTGCAGTTTTACTAACGTTCCAAAAAGTAAAAATTATTACTGCGCAGGTGATAATAACCTAAGTGAAATAAAGCTCCTTGCAATATCACAACAAAACCAGTTGTGCAAAACATACATAATAAAAATTGCAGCGCTAAATAGACGAAATTCAAAGTAATTCATTAAAAAATAGTCCATATAGTGCTTGAACACTAAAGTGACAGATGAAAAAAAAAAAAAAGTTAATTGAAATAATATCCAAATAAATGTGATTGTTTGAATGAATATCCACCTGGTGCACCTCCACCGTGGTAATAAACAGGATAGGAGTCCAGACAAGCGTTTAAATAATGATCCAGCACTCAAAGCGAATCCCTCAGTGGTTAGGCCGGAAAGGAAGGTAAAATGGTTGGCCAAACAAACCCCTGGTGTTCCTCAGATGTGACCAATAAGGAAGAAAAAGGGGTCCACATAGTGTAAAAAACTTTTATTTTGAGAAAAGGTTACTAAGCACTTAGAGCAATCTAGTGAATAGTCAGCGATTAAAATGGTAGTTCCCAGGATAAAAACAACTCGTATACAAGCTCAATTGGCGTGGTTAGTTCAGACATAGACTACGTCCTACATGTTTCGTCACTTGTGACATCATCGGGGACAGTTGTTTTTATCCTGGGAACTACAATTTTAATCGCTTACTATTCACTGGATTGCTGTAAGTGTTTAGTAACCTTTTCTCAACATAAAAGTGTTTTACGGTTTTACACTATGTGGACCCCCTTATTGATCACGTCTGAGAAACACCAGGGGTTTGTTTGGCCAACCATTTTACCTTCCTTTCCAGCCTAAAATCTAAGGGATTTTCTTTGAGTGCTGGATCATTATTTAAACGCTTGTCTAGTGTCTAGAGATCAGGTAAGCTCATATCCTGTTTATTATTACGGTGGAGGTGCACCAGGTGGATATTCATCCAAACAATCAAATTTCTTTGGATATTAACTTTTTTTTTTTTTCATCTGTCACTATGCACTTTAGTGTTCAAGCACTATATGGACTATTTTTTAATAAATTACTTTGAACTTCATTTATTTAACAAAAAACTGTATAATCCCCAAGGGGGTAGTAAGCAGAGTTTTAAGGTGCAAAAAATCTAAGAATCAATTATACAAAGAATACAACATTTATTGATACATAAACAGTATAAAACTACTTATACAATTAGGGTTATAGATAGCCCAATGGTCATTAGGCTTGTGCAATTCGTTTCGTAACGAATTGAAATTCGTCCGAATTTAGCAACTTTCGGACATTCGGAAGCATTCGAATTTCCGAACAAAGCAATTACGAATAAGACCGAATCCGAAATAAATTATACCGCAAATAGCGAATGCCCGAATGTCTTCGGCATAATTCGTTATGAAAAAGTTACGAATGTACGAATCCATACGAAGCACAATAACACTCACTCTGCTCTGCTCTCTGCTTCTCCCACACCGTGCTGAACTCCCTCTCAAAATGGTGTACAGGGGCGGAGGTTATAGCCGCATGTAAAAAACAAAAGTAAAATACGAGATTTCGAATCCATTCGAAGCACAATAACACTCTGCTCTGCTCTCTGCTTCTCCCTCACCGTGCTGAACCCTCTCAAAATGGTGTACAGGGGCGGAGCCTATAGCCGCATGTTAAAAACGAAAGTAAAATACGAGATTTCGAATCGTTACAAATAACCGCAATGTATTTAGAAAAGTACAAATCCATTCGAAGCACATTAGGCATAATAGGCAGCGTCGTTGTGAGAGAGACACGGAAAATTACGAATCAACGAACCCAAAAAAAGTTACGAAAGTAGGAGTTGTGTCCAGAATCAACGAAAAACAACGTACTCTACCGAAAGTACGAACCCAAAAAAAGTTACGAAAGTAGGAGTTGTGTCCAGAATCAACGAAAAACAACGTACTCTACCGAAAGTACGAATTATAAAGCAACAAAAAATTCAACGAAAAATGTCGCTTGCAAAAATACGAATGAGTCCGAACACGAAAAATCCCGTCTAGCAAAATTACGAATGATTACGAATCAACAGGACCGGAAAGAAACGAACCGAAACGGAACGAATTTTTCCGTTGTGCACAAGTCTAATGGTCATATTACAAAAGAATGATTGCCTCTATATGTTTCACCACAAACGTGGCATCTTCTGGAGCTTTAGTCGGACAAAAGTGAAATAAAGGAAACGTTTGGAGGGTACAAGCAGCTTGAAGTAGGCTGGTAATGGATGAAGTCTGTTTATGGGGAAAGATTAAATATTGATCGATCGATTTGCAAAAACTTCTTGAAATAACAGGTGTAACTATAGGGCAACTGTTTTCCTTTCACCCTTGTGGCACAGACGTCTCCTATTGTACCTCTTGGTGGGTTTTGGGGAGTATCCAGAATCGTGACCATTCAACGGGTGGTAATGTTTTAAAATAAAGGTCCTACAAAAGCTCCAGAAGAAGCCACGTTTGTGGTGAAACATGTAGAGGCAACCATTCTTTTGTAATATGACCATTGGGCTAGCTATAGCTCTAATTGTATAAGTAGTTGTATACTGTTTATGTATCAATAAATGTTGTATTCTTTGTATAATTGATTCTTTGTTTTTTTGCACATTAAAACTCAGCTTACTGCCCCCTTGGGGCCTATACACTTTTTTGTTATACTCTATAGGAGGTGGTGCATTTATTGAAATCTCTATGCTTCATGAATAATTTGATAAACTTTAATTTATTTAACGCTGCAAATTTTATTATGCAGTTTTACTAACACATGTCAAAGTTGTGCTTAGGCATTTACATTTGTTTTATCCTTAGGCGTGAAGGGGTTAAACTTGGTGTGTAGAAATAGGATACATGGAAATGGACATGATGAAATAGCCAGAAGGCATTGATTGCAAGATTAGTTACAAAAGTGTTTGAAGGCATTCAAAGGTAATAAAACCCTTTTTCTTTTTGGCCACGTTCCACAACTGGAGTGTTGGCACAGTTTCTTTTGATGTCCATTGGATGCGCATGTGACAACACTTGAGAATAATTGGGAAACAGAAACACAGGGTTGTCATCCGATAGTGGGAAGTGCCTGAACAAGGACCTCCATAGCAGGATCACCAGGTATTATTTCAATTAAAATTGCATTAAAAATAAAAAGGCCTTTGAAAACACAAATGCATGTTAAATCTCAGATGATATTTTATTGACTAGGTTTATCTTTACTTTAGGTTCACACTGGGCTGCGGGAGTGAAGCCGTGCGAGTTCATCTGAACTCGCACGATTTCACTCTCGCTGGCAGTCCCGATTTCAGCCGCGATTACAAAGACATCTGTGCGGGTTTCTGCACAGATGTCAATGTAAATCGCGCCCGAAATCGCAAAAAGTAGTACGGAAACTACTTTTTGAAATCGGTGCAGCGCCGCAGATGCGGCGTCGCACCGTCCTAATTAGGACGGTGCCATTTCCGGCAATTTGCGGCAAATATCGCTGTTTTGACATGCGATTTGACATGCCAAATCGCATGTCAAAACGCACCAGTGTGAACCAGGGCTTAAGGTATGTTTAGCTATCTTGCTGATTTTAGCCCAGTTGCAGTATTTGCTATTAGCATTAGTAGCTCACTGATTGGTTTAACCTGCTGCCTGGAATAGCTCCTTAACCTTTCCAGAACTCTTTATAAATTCTTGAACACGTCTACAAAATGAGAATAGTAATGGAAAAATCAAATTCAAACTGAGATAAAACATCTGCAACTTAAAGTTAACCTTTAAAAACCCATCCTGGCTAAATCACTAATCCTTGATAAATGGATTGCCCATCTGAATTTTTTTATCTAAACTTTCAGTGTATTGATGTCTAACCCATCTCTATTTTCCTTTTCAAATAAAGATTTTAATAAGAGAGATTAACCCACCTGTAGCATTTATTTTTTTATTATTTATATCTATTTATGTTGTTTTTTTTGCACAAGTTATTTGTTGTTTTACAAGTCACTCTTAAGGTGACGTAAGCAGGGTAAGCTTGCAAGCGCAAAGTGAAACACAATTTCCTGCTGGCTTCAGAAGAAATACATTAATCCAGTGGATATTCCCCACAACAATATTATCTCTCCTGTGCAGGCGATATTTCTTGCATTCAGTTGAAAAGGAATAAAAATCCCAAGAAATTTGTTTGAAAAGTATCACGCTGAGAAGTGATAGGTAAACTGTCTGATATTCCAATCAAGACTTGCTTTCAAAATGCTTTTTCATCACTGATGCAATAATTTTTACAGCATGAAGTGAGGACACACTTCCAGTGCTCATTTCCCAGCTTGAAGATGGTGCCTTTTTCCAATGGCTTCGTTTAAAAAAGGACAAACATCTCTATTGACTGATACATTAAAAAGAGAAAAAGGACATTATTAAAGGGAATTCACTGACGGGAAAGATCACAATGCTTAAATCTTAAAAGAAATGTGCACTCAAATTATTACAATAGAACAGGAAAAATTTCTAATATTTACAGTTAAAAAAAGATCAAGAAATATATTTATAAAATACTGTATATTTAAATGTATTTTTTGCAATACAAGTGGATACATGTTTTAGAGAAAGTTGAAACAAATGACAAAAAATTGCACTGGTTGGAAAATCTTATGCCTCTACCTGTATAAGGGCTCTTTCACACGGGCGGATGCCGTGATGATCCGCCCCGTGAACATCCGCTTGCTCAGCGGGGATCGCTCCGTTGATTCCCGCTGAGCCGGCGGATGACTTGTCCGTCTCTGCACATTGTGCAGAAATGGACCGGTCAGATCGCCACTTTCCTCTATGGGGGGGGGGGGGGGGGTCGGATGAAAACGGATGTCTGTCCGTTTTCATCCGATCCGATCCTCAGACGGATGGAAAAATAGGATTTTCCTCCGTCATGCTAAATGGATCATAGCGGAGACTGATGTCATCGGATGTCAGCGGATGTTCATCCGCTGACATCCGCTATCCCATAGGGATACATGTATGTCCGTTTTTCATCTGAAAACGGATGATGAAAAATGGACATACGGTCCGCCCATGTGAAAGGGGCCTTAGATTTGATATGTTTGTCATTTCATGTTGTAATTATTAAAGGGGCACTAAAGGCAAAAGTTTTTTCAACCTAATGCATTCTATGCATTAAGATGGAAAACATCTGTAGATTAGCGCCCCCCCCCCCCCCGGGCCCCTGTTTACTTATCTGAACCCTCGAAAGTCCCGCGCCGTGAACGCGCTGGTTTCTCGGCTCATTCATTGGTTGATTGAAAGCAACGCAGCCATTGGCTCGCGTGGCTGTCAATCACATCCAATGACGTGGGGGACGGGGCCGAGTGATACAGTGATCGGCTATGGCCGCCGGCTGTATCACGGGAGCGCGCCCGCAATAACTCACCACCATGCTTGCTCGCTCGCATGAAGGTGGTGAATTCTTGCGGGGAGGAGCCCAGAGAGCCGCCGAGGGACCCCAGAAGACCAGGTTCGGGGCCACGGGGCTGCACAGTGGAGGAAAGTATAACATGTTTGTTATTTAAAAAAAAAATTGCCTTTAGTGTTCCTTTAATACATCAGTAACTTTTTTAACCGCTTGCCGACCGCCCCATAGCAGATTTACTGCTACAGGGCGGCCACGCAATGCAGAATCACGTATATATACGTGAATCTGTACTTCTGGGTTTTGGGTGCGAGTGCCGATCGTTCGGTACACTGACAGAATGCCAGTCTGACTATGTAAACAACGCAGACTGCCGTTCTGTCAGTACAGAGGACATGGATCCTGTGTTTCTGTAAAGAAGAAACACTGACCCATGTCTTCCACTAGTAAAAGCACCTCCCCCACAGTAGTAAAGCACTGGTTGGGCACACAGTTAACCCTTTGATCGCTCCAGATGTTAACCCTTTCCCTGTCAGTGTCATTAGTACAGTGACAGTGCAGATTTTTAGCACTGACCACTGTATTAGTGTCACTGGTCCCCAAAAAAGTGTCAGTTAGTGTCCGATTTGTTCGCCGCAATATTGCAATCCTGCTATAAGTCACTGATCACCGCCATTACTAGTAAAAAATAAAAATAAAATAAAAATTCAAAAAAATATCCCATAGTTTGTAGACGCTATAACTTTTGCACAAACCAATCAATATACTCTTATTGGGATTTTTCTGTTCAAAAATTTGCAGCAGAATACATATTGGCCTAAATTGATCAAGAAATTCGATTTTTTATTTTTTTTCTATTGGATGTGTCTTATAGCAAGAAAGTAAAAAATATATATATTTTTTTCAAAATTGTCAGTCGTTCTTTGTTTCTAACGCAAAAAATAAAAAACGTAGAGGTGATCAATTACCATCAAATAAAAGCTCTATTTGTGGGGAAAAAAAAGGACATAAATTTTATTTGGGTACAGTGTTGCATGACCATGCAATTGTCAGTTAAAGTAATGCAGTGCCGTATCGCAAAAAATGGCATGGTCAGGAAGGGGGTAAACCTTCCGGAGCTGAAGTGGTTAAAGAGTCTCTATCCCACCCCAGACAAGATTACAGAGATATCCTGCTGCTCCTTCCTCTTTCACAACTGCTGGAAAACACTCCATGTAACCTCCTTTGGGGTGGGGTCAGAGCATACATAAGCTGGCCATCTATGGATCTGCTGAACAAGTTGAATTTCGATCGATGTACGGGCAAGGTGGTTGTACTGAAGTCAATCTACCAATCGACTTCTGTACAACCTCCCTGTCCGTTTTTTTTTTTTTTCATTCTTTATTTATTTTTCTGCAACCAATACATCCAGAATGGTAACTTCACAGAACATATCGACAATATAATGTAGCATATGCTCAGCTAGAATACAGGTGCATCTTGACAATAATAAAGCGGCTGTAAGCTATAGTAAAAAAGTATAACTGAAATTATGCAGAAAGCAATATCAAAAATGTCATGCTTTGGCCAATCGGGAAACAGGTCTCACAGACCTACCTCATGATTGGCGGGGAGGAACTTTAGTGTGATAATAGCAAAATTTCATTTGCTATGGTCACACAACTGGGTGCGCTCGGAGCGCAATGCTCTGCGCTCCGAGGCCAACCCTTTTTTGAAGCCTAATAAAGCTTCTGGCTCTAATCAGATGCTTCAAAAAAATATCCACCTTGCATTGGAATCCATGGTCCGGCACCACTGATATGTAGATCAGGGGGCAGAACGCATGGATAGGGAAGGCGTGCACCCTCTATGTACGGGCCGCCACTGCATCTAGGATAACCTTCTCTAAAACTAAGTTGGCATTCGTATGGTCAGCCCTAAAGGGTTCCTACACCTTGATAAATAGGTGGGGAAATGGGCTAGACCCTTTAATTTGTCCTTAATGAGCAAAATGATAGAGTATCTTTAATTCTTCATGGTCCACGTAAGTCCTTTTCCTACATACATTGAGCTAAAAGGTGTCCATCTTTCTCATCTCGAATAACTGGGTAGGTAAGGGGAAAATAATACTGGCAGTATGCTATAGGCCCTCTAACCTGAGGGAAGAGGGGGAGACGGATCTCCTATCATCACAATTTGGATTAGCAGTGGACCTCCGCTTTAAATAAGGGCATTAGCCAATGCACCCCATTGGGTAATAAATTTAACCACTTAAGCCCCGGACCATTTGGTAGCTAAAGGACCAGAGGTGAATTCAGAATTTTGCACTGCGCTGCTTTAACTGTAAATTGTGCGGACATGCAATGTTGTACCCAAACGAAATTTGCGTCCTTTTCTTCCCACAAATAGAGCTTTCTTTTAATGGTATTTGATTGCCTCTGCGATTTTTATTTTTTGCGATATAAACGGAAAAAGACCAAAAATTTAGAAAAAAAAATGATATTTTCTACTTTTTGTTATAAGAAAAATCGAATAAACTCAATTTTAGTCATACATTTAGGCCAAAATGTATTCAGCCACATGTCTTTAGTAAAAAAAATGTCAATAAGCGTATATTTATTGGTTTGCGCAAAAGTTATAGCGTTGACAAACTAGGGTACATTTTCTGGAATTTACACAGCTTTTAATTTATGACTGCCTATCTCATTTCTTGAGGTGCTAAAATGGCAGGGCAGTACAAAACCCCCCCAAATGACCCCATTTTAGAAAGTAGACACCCCAAGGAAATTGCTGAGAGGCATGTTGAGCCCATTGAATATTTTTTTTTTGTCCCAAGTGATTGAATAATGACAAAAAAAATAAAAAATTACAAAAAGTTGTCACTAAATGATATATTGCTCACACATGCCATGGTTATATGTGGAATTGCACCCCAAAATACATTCTGCTGCTTCTCCTGAGTACGGGGATACCACATGTGTGGGACTTTTTAGGAGCCTAGCCACGTACGGGACCCCGGAAACCAAGCACCGCCTTCAGGATTTCTAAGGGCGCAAATTTTTGATTTCACTCCTCACTACCTATCACAGTTTTGAAGGCCATAAAATGCCAAAATAGCACAAAACCCCCCCAAATGACCCCATTTTGGAAAGTAGACACCCCAAGCTGTTTGCTGAGAGGTATGGTGAGTATTTTACAGCTCTCATTTGTTTTTGAAAATAAAGAAAGAACATTTTTTTTTTTTTCTTTTTTTTTTTCAATTTTCAAAACTTTGTGACAAAAAGCGAGATTTGCAAAATACTCACAATACCTCTCAGCAAATAGCTTGGGGTGTCTACTTTCCAAAATGGGGTCATTTGGGGGGTTTTGTGCCATCTGGGCATTCCATGGCCTCCGAAACTGTGATAGGCAGTGAGAAGTGAAATCAAAAATTGACACCCTTAGAAAGCCTGAAGGCGGTGATTGGATTTTGGGGTCCCGTACGCGGCTAGGCTCCCAAAAAGTCTCACACATGTGGTATCCCCGTACTCAGGAGAAGCAACAGAATGTATTTTGGGGTGTAATTCCACATATGCCCATGGCATGTTTGAGCAATATATCATTTAGTGACAACTTTGTGCAAAAAAAAAAAAAAAAAAATTGTATTTTTTCTGCAACTTGTGTCAACATATAAAATATTCCATGGACTCGACATGCCTCTCAGTATATAGCTTGGGGTGTCTACTTTCCAAAATGGGGTCATTTGGGGGGGGGTTTGAACTGTTCTGGCATTTTATACACAACATTAGGAAGCTTACATCCACTCTTCTAACCACTTGAAGACAAAGCCCTTTTTGACACTTTTTGTTTACATGAAAACATATTTTTTTTTGCAAGAAAATTATGTTGAACCCCCAAACATTATATATATTTTTAAAGCAAAGGCCCTACAGAATAAAATGGTGGGTGTTGCATTTTTTTTTCTACACAGTATTTGCGCAGCGATTTTTCAAACGCATTTTTTGGGGAAAAAATACACTTTTTTTAATTTTAATGCACTAAAACACACTATATTGCCCAAATGTTTGATGAAATAAAAAAGATGATCTTAGGCCGAGTACATAGATACCAAACACGACATGCTTTAAAATTTCGCACAAACGCGCATTGGCGACAAACTACATACATTTTTAAAAGCCTTTGAAAGCATTTACAGGTTACCCCGTTAGATTTACAGAGGAGGTCTACTACTAAAATTACTGCCCTCGATCTGACCTTCGCGGTGATACCTCACATGCATGGTGCAATTGCTGTTTACATATGACGCCAGACCGACGCTTGCGTTCGCCATTGGGCAAGAGCAGGGCAGGACAGGGGTGCTTTTTTTTTTTTTATTATTAATTTTGCTTTTTTATTTTATTTTTAAACTGTTGCTTCCACATTTTTTTTTTATCACTTTTATTGTTATCTCAGGGAATGTAAATATCCCCTATGATAGCAATAGGTAATGACAGGTACTCTTTTTTGAAAAAACTGGGGTCTATTGGACCCTAGATCTTTCCTCTGCCCTCAAAGCATCTGACCACACCAAGATCGGTGTGATAAAATGCTTTCCCAATTTCCCAATGGCGCTTTTTATATCCGGGGGGGGACATTCCCTCCCACTGCTTGTAAAAGCAGTCCAGAGGCTAATTAGCCACTAGGATTGCTTTTACATGAAAGCCGGCCGCTGGCTGAAAAGAATGATACCAAGATGATACCTAAAACCGCAGGCATCATTCTGGTATAAACATTTAAAGTCCAGCAACATACCAGTACGTTGCTGGTCCTTGTTGGACATGTATTGTAATCTTTTTTTTCATGCAGCCTGTTGGCTGAACGAAAAAAAAAGATTGATCGGTGGGTATGCCCACCATTAGAATACCGCCCTTCATCCACCCACTTCTAATGATGGGCATACATGCACCATTTTTATGCCGAAGCATGGGGGCATCTTCTTGCAAAAGTTATGCCGCGTACACATGGTCAGACTTTTCCACGGGCAAGCCTCCGTCGGAATTTCGACCGTATGTACGCGGCATTAGGAGCAAAATCGCTCCTCCACTCATGCTGCCCCAATGCTTCGGCATATATGCTTTTTTTTTTTAACTGTGGTGGTGAAATCACCTCCTACAGCACTGGAGTCGCAGGGATCAGGCCTGTCTCTGCGAACGCTGCAGTTATGTGTGTTGTGTTTTGCAAGTGACAGCGATCGATCGATACTGCACTTGGGTGGCCTGGGCTGGACGGAGGGGCAAAACGCAGGTGCTAGCAGGTATCTGGGCTGATCCCGCTAACACTGCGTTTTTGGGAACCCTAAACTGCTGGGGACGCTAGTATAGATCTGATCAGATCAGATATTGAGCTGATCAGATACTATACCACTAAGGGGGGTGTATGCTTCACGCGTGGGTGTTAGCGCTACTGGCACTAACCTGACGCTGCCTGGGGTGTGACTCAGACCCTCTCTGACGCTAAAACCTAATTGATATCACCCGCCGGGCGATCAGGGGGTTAAACCTTTATTGGGTTATATACGGCGGGTGCCCTGACACTATAAAAAGCAAACTAACTAACCAGCGTCACCCGTAACACTTATATGATGATCACTGGTGAAAGGGTTAACTAGGGGCAATTAGGGGGTTAAAACCTTTATTAGGTAATATATGGGGGTACCTGACGCTATATAAAAACCTGACGGCGAACCTAAAAAAAAATTACTGGCTACAGATCTGCATCACCGACAATAAGACAACGATCATAAAAACGATCGCTTAGCGACAGTGGTGATAGGGGGTGAAAGGGTTACCTGGGGGGCGATCAGGGGGTTAAACCTTTATTAGATAATATATGGGGGTACCTGATGCTATAAAAACCTGCGGCGAACCTAAAAAAAATTACTGGCTACCGATCAGCATCACCGACGCTAAGACATCGATCAGAAAAATGATCGCATAGTGACGGCGGTGCTAGGGGGTGAAAGGGTTACCTGGGGGGTGATCAAGGGGGTTAAACCTTTATTAGGTAATATATGGGGGTACCCGACGCTATAAAAACCTGCGGCGAACCTAAAAAAAATTACTGGCTACCGATCAGCATTGCCAACGCTAAGACATCGATCAGAAAAATTATCGCATAGCGACGGCGGTGCTAGGGGGTGAAAGGGTTACCTGGGGGGTGATCAAGGGGGTTAAACCTTTATTAGGTAATATATGGGGGTACCCGACGCTATAAAAACCTGCTGGGGGGTGATCTGGGGGGGTCTGGGGGGGCCTGGGGGGGCGATTTATGTGCCTATGTGTCCTCCTGGTGTCAGTGTAGTGTTTTGTGCACTAACCTGGCATCTTCTCCTGTACGGCGCTCGGTGTATGTGAGCGCCGCAGGAGAGATGACATCACTTCCTCCTGCCTGGCAGGCAGGGGAAGCTCTCTCATTCGCCGGGAGCGATCGAGAGTGGTGGCCGGAATCGAACGGCCGTCCCCTCATGCCGGATCGCTCCCGAAGGTAAAACGACCACCCACTGTAAAGAAGGGGGTCCGATCGGACCCCCCAACTATACAAAGGCAATCACGTATATGTACGTGATTCTGCCTGTCGGTGCCATTCTGCCGACGTATATTTACAGTGGGCGGTCGTTAAGTGGTTAAAAGAGCGAACAAAGGTCCTGTATGGCTTAACTCCAGTGTAAAAACGCATAAAAAAGCAAAGGAGCAGGCCTTCAGAAAATACTAGATTGATGGATCATCATCAGCATTTAGACTTTATGAGGAATACAACAAGAAATGTAAGAGTGCAATTAGGGCGGCTAAGGGTACCTTCACACTGAGGCGCTGGGTGCGTCGGCGTTAAAGTGCTGTTATTTTTAGCGGCGCTTTACCGTTGGATTTGCGGCGCTATTCGGCTGCTAGTAGTGCGGTTTTACCCCCCGCTAGCGGCCGAAAAGGGGTAAAAAACCACCACAAAGTGCCTCTGCAGAGGCGCTTTGCCGGCGGTATAGCCGCGGTGTCCCATTGCTTTCAATGGGCAGGAGCGGTGGAGGAGCGGTATACACATCGCTCCTTCACCGCTCCAAACATGCGGCTAGCAGGACCTTTTTTAACGTCCTGCTAGCGCACCGCTCCAGTGTGAAAGCCCCCAGGTTTTCACACTGGAGAAACAGCAGCCGCTGTTTCAGGTCGGTTTGCAGGCGCTATTTTTAGCGCAATTGCGCTTGCAAACCGCCCCAGTGTGAAAGGGGTCTAAGATAGAAAATGAAAGACCCATAGCGGAGGAGAGCAAAAAAAATCCCAAGACATTCTTTAACCACTTCCTACCGGGTCATAGACATATGACGCCGGCAGGAACCCTCCCTCCCTCCGGGCGGACGTCATATGGCACCCGCGGCAACGCTCGTGACCCGGTGAGTGTGCCCGGCGGTCGCGATGTCCGCTGGGCACCCGCGATTGCCCACGATCACGGCAGAAGTGTGGATCTGTGTGTGTAAACACACAGATCCACCTCATGTCAGAGGTGAGGAGACCGATGTGTGTTCCCAGTACAGAGGAACACAGATCGGTCTCCTCCCCTTGTGAGTCCCCTCCCCCTACAGTTACAATCACTCAATAGGGAACATATTAACCCCTTGATCGCCCCCTAGTGTTAACCCTTTCCCTGCCAGTCACATTTACACAGTAATTAGTGCAGTTTTATAGCACTAATCGCTGTATAAATGTGAATGGTCCCAAAAACGCGCCAATAGTGTCCGATGTGTCTGCCGCAATGTCACGGTCACAATAAAAATCGCAGATCGCCGCTATTACTAGTAAAAAAATAAAAAAAATAAAAATGCCATAAATCTATCCCCTATTATGTAGACGCTATAACTTTTGCGCAAACCAATCAATATACGCTTATTGCAAAAAAAAATTACCAAAAATATGTAGAATACGTATCGGTCTAAACTTAGAAAAAAAATTGTTTTAAAAAAAAAAAATTGTGATATTTATTAAATCAAAAAGTAAAAAATATTGCATTTTTTTCAAATATGTCGCTCTTCTTTTGTTTATAGCACAAAAAATAAAAACCGCAGAGGTGATCAAATACCACCAAAAGAAAGCTCTATTTGTGGGGGAAAAAGGACGTCAATTTTGGTTAGGTTCAACGTCGCACGACCGCGCAATTGTCAGTTAAAGCGACGCAGTGCTGCATCGCAAAAAGTGCTCTGGTCAGGAAGGGGGTAAATTCTTCCAGGGCTGAAGTGGTTAAGTATGTAAACAGTAAAAAAGGGAGGACAGACCATATTGGCCCAATAAAGAATGAGGAAGGTCATCTGGTTACAAAGGATGGGGAGATGGTGAAGGTATTGAATTTATTCTTCTCCTCAGTCTTCACGAGGGAATCGATGGGCTTCAGTAACCAAAACTGCAGTGTTTATCCTCATTACACATCACAGGAAGCACCTCCATGGTTAAGAGAGGACAGGATTAAAATTAGACTTGGGAAACTTAACAATAATAAATCACCGGGACCAGATGGCTTGCACCTGAGGGTACTTAGGGAACTTAGTCAAGTAATTGCCAGACAATTGTTCTAATTTTTACTGACAATCTACTGGCTGGAATGGTACCAGCTGATTGGAGAAAAGCCAATGTAGCACCAATATTTAAAAAGGGCCCAAACTACATACCTGGGAATTACAAACCAGTTAGCCTAACATCAATAGTATGCAAGCTCTTGGAGGGGATGATAAGGGACTATATAAAAGATTTTAGTAATGACAACGGTGTCATCATTAGCAGTAATCAGCATGGATTCATGAAGAATCGTTCTTGCCAAGACAATCTATTAACCTTCTATAAGGAGGTGAGTTGCCATCTAGATAAAGGAAGGCCCGTAGACATGGTGTAGCTGGATTTTGCGAAAGCATTTGACACAGTTGCCCATAATTGTTTACTGTACCAAATAAGGTCCATTGGTATGGACCATAGGGTGAGTACATGGATTGAAAACTGTCTACAAGGGCGAGTTCAGAGGGTGGTGATAAATGGGAAGTACTCGGAATGGTCAGGGGTGGGTAGTGGGGTCCCCCAGGATTCTGTGCTGGGACCAATCCTATTTAATTTGTTCATAAACGACCTGGAGGATGGGGTGCAATCTCTGTATTTGTGGACGATACTAAGCTAAGCAGAGCAATAACTTCTCCGCAGGATGTGGAAACCTTGCAAAAAGATCTGAACAAATTAATGGGGTGGGCAACTACATGGCCAATGAGGTTTAATGTAGAAAAATGCAAAATAATGCATTTGGGTGGCAAAAATATGAATGCAATCTATACACTGGGGGGAGAACCTCTGGGGGAATATAGGATGGAAAAGGACCTGGGGGTCCTAGTAGATGATAGGCTCAGCAATGGCATGCAATTCCAAGCTGCTGCTAACAAAGCAAACAGAATATAGGCATGCATTAAAAAGGGGATCAACTCCAGAGATAAAATGATAATTCTCCCGCTCAACAAGACTCTGGTCCAGCCGCACCTAGATTATGCTGTCTAGTTCTGGGCACCAGTCCTCAGGAAGGATGTACTGGAAATGGAGCGAGTACAAAGAAGAGCAACAAAGCGCTAATAAAGGGTTTGGAGGATGTTAGTTATGAGGAAAGGCTGCGATCACTGAACTTATTCTCTCTGAAGAAGAGATGCTTGAGAGGGGATATGATTTCAATTTACAAATACCGTACTGGTGACCCCAAAATAGGGATAAAACTTTTTTGCGGAAGGGAGTTTAACAAGACACGTGGCCACTCATTAAAATTAGAAGAAAAGAGGTTTAACCTTAAACTACCTAGAGGGTTCTTTACTGTAAAGCCCTGTACACACGATCGGATAACCTATGGATTTTCGTCCGATGGATTTGACCATCGGAAATCCGATGAAACTGTTTTTCATCAGTCTTGGCCACACACCATCAGTTTAAAAACCAACGGCCTGAAATAAAAATAGTGCAGCGCAACAAAAACTATGTGGAATACATGTCATAAACACATATCAAATTCATAAATCAGTAACATAACATAAAGTCCATAAGTGCTTGTGAACCAGCAATAATAATATGCAAAGTGAATATAAAAGTGTCCAGAGATCCCTCCACCACAATAGGATTGGCCTCTCACCTCACAACTTCGACCTAACTAGAGGTCACACAGCTTGTACTCAAAAGAGTAAATGAGAATCACATGGGAAAACTCCGATCAAACAGTGGTCTCATAAAGCAGGATATCAGGCTGGAAACTCCATCATATAGGAAGACAAGAATAAAGAACGATCTAGTGCTCTCTGTATAGACTATTTAATATGTTAAAATATACAACTCAAAAAATGTTACTCACAAATAAGGCACTCAGACGCGAGTGTCAGCGTTCAAAGCATATGGATAGAGCGGCGTGGTAACACAGACTGTGGTGATGACCGCGAATGACGTCTAGCGTGGCTCCTCCCCACGTACGCGTTACGTCCAGTAGGCGGGACTTCCTCAGCGTGGGGTTGGATGGCATCCAACTCTATCCATATGCTTTGAACGCTGACACTCGCGTCTGAGTGCCTTATTTGTGAGTAACATTTTTTGAGTTGTATATTTTAACATATTAAATAGTCTATACAGAGAGCACTAGATCGTTCTTTATTCTTGTCTTCCTATATGATGGAGTTTCCAGCCTGATATCCTGCTTTATGAGACCACTGTTTGATCGGAGTTTTCCCATGTGATTCTCATTTACTCTTTTGAGTACAAGCTGTGTGACCTCTAGTTAGGTCGAAGTTGTGAGGTGAGAGGCCAATCCTATTGTGGTGGAGGGATCTCTGGACACTTTTATATTCACTTTGCATATTATTATTGCTGGTTCACAAGCACTTATGGACTTTATGTTATGTTACTGATTTATGAATTTGATATGTGTTTATGACATGTATTCCACATAGTTTTTGTTGCGCTGCACTATTTTTATTTCAGATTGTTTTTGAGGGATTTTTATGAGTATACCTTGAGTGCTGGCTTGCAACTTTTAGTATTTCCTTACTATTTTTTCAGCGCTGAATATTTTTTCTTTTTACTAAAAACCAACGGCAACAAAACGACGGCACGTACAAAACGTACGACGCGCTATAAAAGGGCCGAACAAATCTAATGGCGCCACCCCTTGGGCTGCTTTTGCTGATTTCGTGTTACCGCGTGTTAGTAAAAGTTTGGTGAGAGCCGATTCAAGCTTTTCAGTCTCCGTGCTTTGCAGATCGTTTCCTGGTGTTTAGGGATGAGCCGAACACCCCCGGGTTCGGTTCGCACCAGAACCTTCGAACGGACCGAAAGTTCGCGTGAATTTTCGAACCCTATTCGTTATAATGGACGCGAACGTTCGAAATCAAAATTGCTAATTACAACGGCCAATATGCATGTTAATGTCATAAAACAGGTTTGGGGACCCGGGTCCTGCCCCAGGGGACATATATCAATGCAAAAATAAATTTTAAAAACTAACGTTTTTTTCGGGAGCAGTCATTTTAATGATGCATAAAGTGAAAAAAAAAAAGTGAAATTTTCCTTTAAATATGGTACCTGGGGGGTGTCTAAAGTATGCCTGTGAAGTGGCATGTGTTTCCCGTGTTTAGAACTGTCCTTGCACAAAATGACATTTGTAAAGGAAAAAAAGAAGCCATTTAAAACCACTTGCGGCTTTAATGTCATGTCTTGTCCTGGCCGCCATATGGCTGAAAATCCTTGAGAAAAATGGCATAGCTACCCCATCACCCCCCCCCCACCCCAGCCCCTTTGGGTCTTGTATGGATATTAAGGGGGACCCCACACTCAAAATAAAACCCTATACCTACAACCCTATATACTCTGAACAGCAGTATATAGGTGGTGCAAACAAGACACGGACTGTAGGTTTGTTCTTAAGTAGAATCTGAACAGGTACATTATGAAGTGTAGCTCCATCCCCAAAAAATCTATTTTTAAGCTTTTTGGAGAACATAGGGAGGGGTTATCACCCCTGTAACATTTGCTGTCTTTGCACATCTGTTCAGAACATGTCACCTCACTTTCCGTCCCAATGACAAATGTTTTTGGAAAAGTGGGGTTTTAATTGAAACAAGGATTGGTGATAAAGCATCAGTAGAGAGGAGATACCTTTTTCCCAAATTAAATCTAACAGGATAGAATTTCCCTTCCTAGGGGTAGATTTCCTCTCACTTCCTGTTTTCTCTTGCCGTTTGCAAGTAGGAGTCGCTTGTAAGTTGGATGTTTGAAAGTAGGGGCCTGCCGTATATACTCTGCAGAAATTTTCCCTATTAGATGTTGGTGTAGCCACAAGACTGGTGGGCACAGGAATGGGCCCTGCTGTGAGTTAATAGATCAAGATTTGTACTTGCATGCACCTGTTGAACCGGGCAGAAAAATTGGGCCTTTGGTGGTGGTGGTGGTGGTGGTGGACGGTGTTGCCACAAGACTGTAAGCCCTCACAGTTACTCTTGGTGGGTGCAGGAATGGGCCCTGCTGTGAGTTATTAGATCAAGATTTGTAATTGCATGCACCTGTTGAACAGGGCAGAAAAATTGGGCCTTTGGTGGTGGTGGTGGTGGTGGTGGTGGACGGTGTTGCCACAAGACTGTAAGCCCTCACAGTTACTCTTGGTGGGTGCAGGAATGGGCCCTGCTGTGAGTTATTAGATCAAGATTTGTAATTGCATGCACCTGTTGAACAGGGCAGAAAAATTGGGCCTTTGGTGGTGGTGGTGGTGGTGGACGGTGTTGCCACAAGACTGTAGGCCCTCATAGTTACTCTTGGTGGGCGCAGGAATGGGCCCTGCTGTGAACTATTAGATCAAGATTTGTAATTACACGCCCCTGTTAAACAGGGGCTGAAAAATTGTGCCTTAGGCATTGGTGCTGGTGCCACAACACTGCAACCCCTCATAGATACTGTACTTGGAGCACAGCAGTCACACCTGTTGCGAAGCATCTTTTTAAAAAATTGTAATTACACGCCCCTGTTATACAGGGGCTGAAAAATTGTGCCTTAGGCACTGGTGCTGGTGCCACAACACTGTAACCCCTCACAGATACTGTACTCTGAGCACAGCAATGAGACCTGTTGCAAAGCATTGCCTAAAAATTGTAATTACACGCCCCAACAGGGGCTGAAAAATTGTGCCTTAGGCACTGGTGCTGGTGCCACAACACTGCAACCCCTCACAGATACTGTACTTGGAGTACAGCAGTCACACCTGTTGCGAAGCATCTTTTTAAAAAATTGTAATTACACGCCCCTGTTATACAGGGGCTGAAAAATTGTGCCTTAGGCACTGGTGCTGGTGCCACAACACTGCAACCCCTCACAGATACTGTACTCTGAGCACAGCAATGAGACCTGTTGCAAAGCATTGCCTAAAAATTGTAATTACACGCCCCAACAGGGGCTGAAAAATTGTGCCTTAGGCACTGGTGCTGGTGCCACAACACTGCAACCCCTCACAGATACTGTACTTGGAGCACAGCAGTCACACCTGTTGCGAAGCATCTTTTTAAAAAATTGTAATTACACGCCCCTGTTATACAGGGGCTGAAAAATTGTGCCTTAGGCACTGGTGCTGGTGCCACAACACTGCAACCCCTCACAGATACTGTACTCTGAGCACAGCAATGAGACCTGTTGCAAAGCATTGCCTAAAAATTGTAATTACACGCCCCAACAGGGGCTGAAAAATTGTGCCTTAGGCACTGGTGCTGGTGCCACAACACTGCAACCCCTCACAGATACTGTACTTGGAGCACAGCAGTCACACCTGTTGTGAAGCATCTTTTTAAAAAATTGTAATTACACGCCCCTGTTATACAGGGGCTGAAAAATTGTGCCTTAGGCACTGGTGCTGGTGCCACAACACTGCAACCCCTCACAGATACTGTACTCTGAGCACAGCAATGAGACCTGTTGCAAAGCATTGCCTAAAAATTGTAATTACACGCCCCAACAGGGGCTGAAAAATTGTGCCTTAGGCACTGGTGCTGGTGCCACAACACTGCAACCCCTCACAGATACTGTACTTGGAGCACAGCAGTCACACCTGTTGTGAAGCATCTTTTTAAAAAATTGTAATTACACGCCCCTGTTATACAGGGGCTGAAAAATTGTGCCTTAGGCACTGGTGCTGGTGCCACAACACTGCAACCCCTCACAGATACTGTACTCTGAGCACAGCAATGAGACCTGTTGCAAAGCATTGCCTAAAAATTGTAATTACACGCCCCAACAGGGGCTGAAAAATTGTGCCTTAGGCACTGGTGCTGGTGCCACAACACTGCAACCCCTCACAGATACTGTACTTGGAGCACAGCAGTCACACCTGTTGCGAAGCATCTTTTTAAAAAATTGTAATTACACGCCCCTGTTATACAGGGGCTGAAAAATTGTGCCTTAGGCACTGGTGTGGTGGCATGGATCATTGAGGAGGAGGAAGAGGATAGTCAGTGAACATAACAGGACAGTCACTCAGCATCAGCATAGGCAGTCTTGAAGGGATGTGACATTATAAATTATTCCGTTATATCCGCTTCAGGTGTCTGGTAGCTGGTGGTGATCCAAGACTGATTCATTTTTATGAAGGTCAGTCGATCAACCGAGTCGGTGGACAGGCGCACCCTATGATCGGTGACAAATCCTCCAGCAGCACTGAATGTGCGTTCGGAAAGAACGCTGGATGCAGGACAGGCCAGTAGCTCAATTGCATACTGTGCAAGCTCTGGCCAGTGATCCATCCTCAGGACCCAGTAAGCCAGAGGATTTTCGGTGGGAAAGGTGTCCAAGTCTGACCTTGCCCCTAGGTATTCCTGCACCATGTATATCAGACGCTGGCGATGGTTGCTGGAACCGATCATACCTTGGGGCTGCGGACTAAAAAATTGTCTGAACGCATCGGTCAGACGTCCACCTTCCCCACCGCTCCTTCTGCAACTGACCGAAGCCTCAGCAACTCGTCGTCCAGGACCAGGAGTTTGTAACCTCCCAGTTTCTGGGAACGCGTTGCACAGACCTTTCTGCAAGGCCTCCCTGAGATGTCTCATCCTCTGCTCCCTCTGCGACGGCAAGATAAGGTCCGCAACCTTACCCTTGTACCGTGGATCAAGGAGAGTGGCCAGCCAGTAATGGTCCCTCTCCTTGATCCGAAGAACACGAGGATCCTTCCGCAGGCTTTGCAGGATCAGGGAGGCCATGCAGCGTAGGTTAGCTGAGGCATTCGGTCCGGAGTCTTCTGGGTCACTGAGGATGACATGATCGCCAGCCACCTCCTCCCAGCCACGTACAAGTCCACTGGTTTGTTGGGACTGTACATCATCCCTAAAAGACTGCTGCTGCTGATGCTGAGTGCCAGGCTCCACCTCCATGCTCACACAATCCTCCTCCTCCTCCTCCTCCTCATCCTCATCCTCTTCCTGTGTGATGGGTGGGACAGAAGGAACACTGTCTGGATAAAGGGGGCCTTGAGAGGCAAGGAAGTCCTCCTCTTCCTGCCTCTGTTCTGCCTCAAGTGCCCTGTCCATTATCCCACGCAGCGTATGCTCCAACAGGTGGACAAGAGGTACAGTGTCACTGATGCATGCACTGTCACTGCTCACCATCCTCGTGGCCTCCTCAAATGGTGAGAGGACAGTGCATGCATCCCTGATCATGCTCCACTGGCGTGGGGAAAAAAAGCCAAGCTCCCCTGACCCTGTCCTGGTGCCGTAGTCGCAAAGGTACTCATTGATGGCCCTCTGCTGCGTGTGCAGTCGCTGCAGCATGGCCAACGTTGAGTTCCACCTGGTGGGCATGTCACATATTAGGCGGTTCTTGGGCAGGTTCAGCTCCTTTTGCAGCTCAGTCAGCCGAGCACTGGCATTATAAGATCGGCGGAAATGCACACAGACTTTCCTGGCCTGCCTGAGGACATCCTGTAAGCCTGGGAACCTGCCCAAGAACCGCTGCACCACCAGGTTGAGGACGTAAACCATACAGGGCACATGGGTGAGCTGCCCCTGTCGCAGGGCGGAGAGGAGGTTGGTGCCATTGTCAGAAACGACCATTCCTGGCTTAAGCTGGCGTGGCGTCAACCACCTCTCCAGCTGCCCCTGCAGAGCTGCCAGAACCTCTGGCCCAGTGTGGCTCCTGTCCCCCAAACACACCAGCGCAAGCACGGCATGGCATCTTTTTGCCTGCGTACTCGCGTAGCCCCTTGTACGCCTACGGAGCACCGCTGGTTCCGAGGACAGAGCACTCGAAGAGGACATGGAGGAAGAAGAAGAGGAGGGGGTGGAGGAGAGAGGTGTGTCACAACCAGTAGTAGCATTTTGGAGGCGTGGTGGCGGAACAACCTCCAACACTACTGCACCTTGTCCTGCATCCCTCCCAGCTGCCAATAGAGTGACCCAATGGGCCGTGAAAGAAAGATAACGTCCCTGTCCATGCCTGCTGGACCATGAGTCAGCGGTAATATGCACCTTACCGCTGACCGCCCTGTCCAGCGAGGCATGGACATTGCCTTCCACATGCCGGTAGAGAGACGGAATCGCCTTCCGTGAGAAAAAGTGGCGTTTGGGAACCTGCCACTGAGGAACCGCACATTGAACAAACTCACGGAAGGGGGCCGAGTCTACCAACTGAAAAGGCAGCAGTTGAAGTGCTAGCAATTTAGCCAAGCTAGCATTCAACCGCTGGGCATGTGGATGGCTGGGAGTATACTTCTTTCGACGGTCCAGCAGCTGGGGCAGGGAAATTTGCCTGCTACAATCGGACTTCGGTGTACTGCAAGTACTTGGTTGTGACACACCTAATTCTACACCTTCAGTCCTCTCAGAGCAGCTTTCAGAGAGGACTGAAGATATAGTGGGGATGGAGATCCCAGCTGATGAGGAGCAAGGAGAGGTCCGCTTTGTTCTTTGGTGTGGGTCTTTTATGTGTGCTTGCCAACGAGCTGCATGGCAGGTCGACATATGTCTGCTCATGCTTGTGGTGCCCAAGCGGCTGATGTTTTGGCCACGCGAGATACGCTTGAGACAAATATTGCAAATAGCAGTGGTGCGATCTGATGCACTCGTCTCAAAAAAGGCCCACACCAAAGAACTTTTGTGATAAAGTGCAGAGGCAGCGCCCTGCACAGGCGGAGCTCTGCGGTGTGGTACAGTTGCTGTGCTGGCCTCTAGCTGGCCTCCAGGGGGCATCCTGCCTCGTTGGACATGTGACGCCGCATCCTCCTCCTCCTCCTCCTCCTCTCTCCCTTCAGGCACCCACGTGGAGTCAGTGACCTCATCATCCCCTCCCTCTTCACCACTAGAGCAAACCTGGCAGTAAGCTGCAGCTGGTGGAACAGTACTGCCAGATTGCTGTCCTTCAGCATCCCCTCTCTCTGCGCGCACACTACTGACTTCCTCAAGCTGGGTATGATCATCCGAGCCTTCGAATCGTTGGGCATCCTCCTGGAGCATGTACCCAACACTGTGCTCAAACAGTTCGGGGGACTCCTCAGGAGGACATGGTGGGTCTAGGGAAGGGGTGGCTGATGATGTCATTGAGTACGCATTGGCAGCTGCTCTGCCAGTACCCTGAGCCTGGGTGAGAGAGGATGAGGAGGATGAGGAGGGCTTGGTCATCCATTCTACCAAGCCTTCGGCATGATGCGGCTCCACATGTCCAGCTGCCGAAAACAAAGACAAGCGTGTCCCATGGCCACGTGCTGATGACGATGCACGACCACGTCCACGGCCAGCACTGTTGTCTCTAGAAACAGAGCCTGCCTGCCCTGTGTTCTTGCCTCGGCACGCTCTGCCTCTACTTGGCGGTCTTCCAGCCATTGTAGTCGGTAGTGTATATAGTATAAAAAATAGAGCTCCTATGTGTGCTCACAACACACTGTAGGTCCTATGGGTGCTGACACTAACACACTATAGGTACTATGTGTGCTGCTGACAAGAAAATATAGGAGCTCTGTTTGCTGCCACTAACACACTAGAAGTCCTATGGGTGCTGCTGAGAAGAAAATATAGGAGCTCTGTGTGATGCCACTAACACACTAGAAGTCCTATGGGTGCTGCTGAGAAGAAAATATAGGAGCTCTGTGTGATGCCACTAACAACTAGAAGTCCTATTGGTGCTTCTGAGATGAAAATATAGGAGCTCTGTGTGATGCCACTAACACACTAGAAGTCCTATGGGTGCTTCTGAGAAGAAAATATAGGAGCTCTGTGTAATGCCACTAACACACTAGAAGTCCTATGGGTGCTGCTGAGAAGAAAATATAGGAGCTCTGTATGATGCCACTAACACACTAGAAGTCCTATTGGTGCTTCTGAGATGAAAATATAGGAGCTCTGTGTGATGCCACTAACACACTAGAAGTCCTATGGGTGCTGCTGAGAAGAAAATATAGGAGCTCTGTGTGATGCCACTAACACACTAGAAGTCCTATTGGTGCTTCTGAGATGAAAATATAGGAGCTCTGTGTGATGCCACTAGCACACTAGAAGTCCTATGGGTGCTGCTGAGAAGAAAATATAGGAGCTCTGTGTGATGCCACTAACACACTAGAAGTCCTATTGGTGCTTCTGAGATGAAAATATAGGAGCTCTGTGTGATGCCACTAACACACTAGAAGTCCTATGGGTGCTGCTGAGAAGAAAATATAGGAGCTCTGTGTGATGCCACTAACACACTAGAAGTCCTATTGGTGCTTCTGAGATGAAAATATAGGAGCTCTGTGTGATGCCACTAACACACTAGAAGTCCTATGGGTGCTGCTGAGAAGAAAATATAGGAGCTCTGTGTGATGCCACTAACACACTAGAAGTCCTATGGGTGCTTCTGAGAAGAAAATATAGGAGCTCTGTGTGATGCCACTAACACACTAGAAGTCCTATGGGTGCTGCTGAGAAGAAAATATAGGAGCTCTGTGTGATGCCACTAACACACTAGAAGTCCTATGGGTGCTTCTGAGAAAATTTTTTAGGAGCTCTGTGTGATGCCACTAACACACTAGAAGTCCTATGGGTGCTGCTGAGAAGAAAATATAGGAGCTCTGTGTGATGCCACTAACACACTAGAAGTCCTATGGGTGCTTCTGAGAAAAAAATTTAGGAGCTCTGTGTGATGCCACTAACACACTAGAAGTCCTATGGGTGCTGCTGAGAAGAAAATATAGGAGCTCTGTGTGATGCCACTAACACACTAGAAGTCCTATGGGTGCTTCTGAGATGAAAATTTAGGAGCTCTGTGTGATGCCACTAACACACTAGAAGTCCTATGGGTGCTGCTGAGAAGAAAATATAGGAGCTCTGTTTGCTGCCACTAACACACTAGAAGTCCTATGGGTGCTGCTGAGAAGAAAATATAGGAGCTCTGTGTGATGCCACTAACACACTAGAAGTCCTATGGGTGCTTCTGAGATGAAAATATAGGAGCTCTGTGTGATGCCACTAACACACTAGAAGTCCTATTGGTGCTTCTGAGATGAAAATATAGGAACTCTGTGTGATGCCACTAACACACTAGAAGTCCTATGGGTGCTGCTGAGAAGAAAATATAGGAGCTCTGTGTGATGCCACTAACACACTAGAAGTCCTATGGGTGCTTCTGAGATGAAAATATAGGAGCTCTGTTTGCTGCCACTAACACACTAGAAGTCCTATGGGTGCTGCTGAGAAGAAAAAATAGGAGCTCTGTGTGATGCCACTAACACACTAGAAGTCCTATGGGTGCTTCTGAGAAGAAAATATAGGAGCTCTGTGTGATGCCACTAACACACTAGAAGTCCTATGGGTGCTGTTGAGAAGAAAATATAGGAGCTCTGTGTGATGCCACTAACACACTAGAAGTCCTATGGGTGCTGCTGAGAAGAAAAAATAGGAGCTCTGTGTGATGCCACTAACACACTAGAAGTCCTATGGGTGCTTCTGAGAAGAAAATATAGGAGCTCTGTGTGATGCCACTAACACACTAGAAGTCCTATGGGTGCTGCTGAGAAGAAAATATAGGAGCTCTGTGTGATGCCACTAACACACTAGAAGTCCTATGGGTGCTTCTGAGATGAAAATATAGGAGCTCTGTTTGCTGCCACTAACACACTAGAAGTCCTATGGGTGCTGCTGAGAAGAAAAAATAGGAGCTCTGTGTGATGCCACTAACACACTAGAAGTCCTATGGGTGCTTCTGAGAAGAAAATATAGGAGCTCTGTGTGATGCCACTAACACACTAGAAGTCCTATGGGTGCTGCTGAGAAGAAAATATAGGAGCTCTGTGTGATGCCACTAACACGCTAGAAGTCCTATGGGTGCTGCTGAGAAGAAAAAATAGGAGCTCTGTGTGATGCCACTAACACGCTAGAAGTCCTATGGGTGCTTCTGAGAAGAAAATATAGGAGCTCTGTGTGATGCCACTAACACACTAGAAGTCCTATGGGTGCTGCTGAGAAGAAAATATAGGAGCTCTGTGTGATGCCACTAACACACTAGAAGTCCTATGGGTGCTTCTGAGATGAAAATATAGGAGCTCTGTGTGATGCCACTAACACACTAGAAGTCCTATGGGTGCTTCTGAGATGAAAATATAGGAGCTCTGTTTTCTGCCACTAACACGCTAGAAGTCTTATGGGTGCTGCTGAGAAGAAAATATAGGAGCTCTGTGTGATGCCACTAACAAACTAGAAGTCCTATGGGTGCTTCTGAGAAGAAAATATAGGAGCTCTGTGTGATGCCACTAACACACTAGAAGTCCTATGGGTGCTGCTGAGAAGAAAATATAGGAGCTCTGTTTGCTGCCACTAACACACTAGAAGTCCTATGGGTGCTGCTGAGAAGAAAATATAGGAGCTCTGTGTGATGCCACTAACACACTAGAAGTCCTATGGGTGCTTCTGAGATGAAAATATAGGAGCTCTGTGTGATGCCACTAACACACTAGAAGTCCTATTGGTGCTTCTGACATGAAAATATAGGAACTCTGTGTGATGCCACTAACACACTAGAAGTCCTATGGGTGCTGCTGAGAAGAAAATATAGGAGCTCTGTGTGATGCCACTAACACACTAGAAGTCCTATGGGTGCTTCTGAGATGAAAATATAGGAGCTCTGTTTGCTGCCACTAACACACTAGAAGTCCTATGGGTGCTGCTGAGAAGAAAAAATAGGAGCTCTGTGTGATGCCACTAACACACTAGAAGTCCTATGGGTGCTTCTGAGAAGAAAATATAGGAGCTCTGTGTGATGCCACTAACACACTAGAAGTCCTATGGGTGCTTCTGAGATGAAAATATAGGAGCTCTGTTTGCTGCCACTAACACACTAGAAGTCCTATGGGTGCTGCTGAGAAGAAAATATAGGAGCTCTGTTTGCTGCCACTAACACACTAGAAGTCCTATGGGTGCTGCTGAGAAGAAAATATAGGAGCTCTGTGTGATGCCACTAACACACTAGAAGTCCTATGGGTGCTTCTGAGATGAAAATATAGGAACTCTGTGTGATGCCACTAACACACTAGAAGTCCTATGGGTGCTTCTGAGAAGAAAATATAGGAGCTCTGTGTGATGCCACTAACACACTAGAAGTCCTATGGGTGCTTCTGAGAAAAAATTTTAGGAGCTCTGTGTGATGCCACTAACACACTAGAAGTCCTATGGGTGCTTCTGAGATGAAAATATAGGAGCTCTGTTTGCTGCCACTAACACACTAGAAGTCCTATGGGTGCTGCTGAGAAGAAAATATAGGAGCTCTGTTTGCTGCCACTAACACACTAGAAGTCCTATGGGTGCTGCTGAGAAGAAAATATAGGAGCTCTGTGTGATGCCACTAACACACTAGAAGTCCTATGGGTGCTTCTGAGATGAAAATATAGGAGCTCTGTGTGATGCCACTAACACACTAGAAGTCCTATGGGTGCTTCTGAGATGAAAATATAGGAGCTCTGTTTGCTGCCACTAACACACTAGAAGTCCTATGGGTGCTGCTGAGAAGAAAATATAGGAGCTCTGTGTGATGCCACTAACACACTAGAAGTCCTATGGGTGCTTCTGAGAAGAAAATATAGGAGCTCTGTGTGATGCCACTAACACACTAGAAGTCCTATGGGTGCTGCTGAGAAGAAAATATAGGATCTCTGTGTGATGCCACTAACACACTAGAAGTCCTATGGGTGCTTCTGAGATGAAAATATAGGAGCTCTGTGTGAAGCCACTAACACAAAAGAAGTCCTATGGGTGCTGCTGAGAAGAAAATATAGGAGCTCTGTGTGAAGCCACTAACACAAAAGAAGTCCTATGGGTGCTTCTGAGAAGAAAATATAGGAGCTCTGTGTGATGCCACTAACACACTAGAAGTCCTATGGGTGCTGCTGAGAAGAAAATATAGGAGCTCTGTTTGCTGCCACTAACACACTAGAAGTCCTATGGGTGCTGTTGGGGTGCAATGCTGTGCTAACAGCACTGCGGTTGGTACTACTGCAATACTGTACTAACAGTAAGCACGCACCAGACTAATCCCCAGCAGCAGCTAATAACACACTAACTGTGCAATCAGCAGCAATGAACGATCAATGACTTAGGTAGCAATGGTTTAGCAAAGAAATAGCCAATGGTTTAGCAAAGAAGAGCAAATCTTTCAGTATCAAGCAAAGACAGAATCAGCAGACTGATCTCTCCTAAAGCCGGAACTCATGTGACCGGGGCCGACGGCGTGGCGGCCTTTTAAATGGTGGGGCGTGTACTAAAGCCCCTGAGCTGTAATTGGCTACAGGCGTCCTGCCTGTAGCCAATTATTGCTCTCCGAGTTTCGGGCGCTGTGATTGGCCAAGCATGCGGGGTCACAGTGCATGCTTGGCCAATCATCAGCCAGCAATGCACTGCGCCGGCCGCGCCGGCCGCAATGCATTGCGGGGCCGCTCGCATCACACGAATGTGATGCGAACGGCCCAAATAGTTCTGGGCTCGCCGAGTGAGCGAACGCCCGGTGCTCGATTCGAACGTGGGTTCGAATCGAGCACCGGGCCCATCCCTACTGGTGTTCAGTTTGTGCTTGTGGGTTTGTATTTGTGATTCAGTGCGTGCAGTCAGGTCGTTACTGCCTTGCAGTGCCGACTTGGCCGTTCGTTTACTGTTTTTCAGATCGTTCTTTTCAGGCCTTGCTGTTCCACGGTGCGTTCTGTTTGAGTGCGTTCTGACCAGCCGACCGGTTTAAAACCATGTTTGAAGTGCGTTCTCGTTCTCGAGCTCGTGCTGGCTTTGGGCTTGGTGTTGCAGTTAACACTGTAACCCGAGTTCAGTCTGTGAACAGGGTGAGGAGGAGTTCATGGACTAAGAATTGGTTGCTCCAGCGGGACCAATTCTCTCATATGCCTCTGCTGCGGGAAATCCATGAGAATAACCCTGATGATTTCAGGAATTATCTCAGGATGACGGACCCTGTATTTCACCGTCTGTTGGATTTGCTGTCCCCCTATATCACGAGGCAGGACACTGTGATGCGCCAGGCCTTCACTGCCGAGCAGAGGCTTATTGCCACGTTGAGATACCTGGCGACTGGGAGAAGCTTGCAGGACCTCAAGTTCTCAACAGGCATCTCCCCCCAGGCTCTCGGGATCATTATCCCTGAGACGTGTTCGGCCATCATTCAGGTCCTGCAGAAGGACTATATGAAGGTAATTATGCTCCTTTAACCTCACATTATCTTTTTTTATTCTGGTTTTTTTTATTTATTTTTTCCTCCTAACACAAATATGCCTGTTTGTAATATCCTGGTAATGTCCCCATTTTCCACATGCCTTTTTTTACCTGTAAATCCCTTTTTGGGCCCTACATGCCTATTTCCCTCCACTAACCTCTCCAGCATGCTATCGTGGGCGCAAACCCAGCTAGCCTTCTATTTTCCTTTTCATTTTTGGGGGGTCATTGCCCTCGTAGTTTGACAACCTTCCCTCCCCCCCCTAAAGATGTTAAAAAAATAGTAGTTCTCAATCAAGCTCAGCAAAGTGGTAGATCCTTTTTTGGGATCCCCCACAATCACCTTAGGCCCCCCCTTAGATTATTTTAGAATGTCCACTCAGCGGGGGTGAGGCATCTGCTAAGTGGGCCTTTGTTTATTGTTTGGAAAAACTCCCTTAAATAATAATGTTACTCAACAATGTTTTTTGGTGTGTCATCTGCTTGCACTGTAACCATAAACCGTACTAATGTCTTCTTTTTGTTTGACTCCACAGTTCCCTAGCACACCACAGGAATGGCTGACTGTGGCCTCCCAATTTGCCCAGCGGTGGGATTTCCCCAACTGTGGAGGGGCAATTGATGGGAAGCACGTCCACATAGTGCCGCCACCCCGTTCGGGGTCATACTATTTCATTTATAAAGGTTTTAATAGCATAGTGTTAATGGCGGTGGTGTCAGCACGGTACGAGTTCCTGTATGTGGACGTGGGGAAGAACGGCCGGATGTCTGATGGCGGATCATTCGCGGAGACGGAGTTCGCTCACCGTCTGCAGGCTGGGGGTCTTGCACTGCCTCCAGATGCAGAGAACGTTGAAGGGCTCCCGTTCGTTTTCATTGCGGATGAGGCTTTTAGACTAGGACCACACCTGATGCGGCCGTTTCCCCAATGCACTCTCACCCCGGAGAGGAGGGTTTTTAATTACCGGCTGGCCAGAGCCCGGAGAGTTGTGGAGAATGCCTTCGGGATAATGGCCAGCCGGTTCCGCCTGTTCCAGACAGCGATACATTTGGCGGATTATAAACTGAACCACATTGTCTACTGCTGCTGCATATTGCACAATTTTCTTCGCAAATTTGCAAACAATTATGTTTCATCGTTTGGGCCTGAGGCCGGTCCATCTGAACTGATTAATCTGACCGGCCTCAGCACTGCTCGTACTGGCTTGGCCCCCCAAAGTGCCCGTGAAGTACGCCAGAAATACGTAGAGTACTTCACGGGTAGGGGGGCCATCGCAATGCCAGACCACATCTGACCAATTATTATACCTTTTTAAAATAAAATAAAAATTTGAATTCATACAAACTTGTGTTGTCATTCTTGTATTTTGGGTTTATGTGTCTCCCAGGTTCTAGTAGTGCCAAGTGTAATTGTCCTTAGTAAATAGCCTCAAAACTCAGAGCGAAAAACACGGTTTTTGCATCTTCAGAACTGCTCTTGAGCATAGAAAGAACAAGGCACACCTTTTTTAGACTTCCCAAATGTTTTTATTGTTTGCACCGCATTTTGTATGAGTTTTTTGAAATACTAGCTTTTTTTTTTATGTGCGGCTTTTTTGGCAGAAACATGCATGGGTCGTAAGCCATTTTTTTTAGTTTGAAAAAGTAATAAAATAACACTGTGAAAAATAACAACTGGAGATGGGGTGATGGTACCCCTGATCCATCCCAAATGTTAACAAACACACTTTCTTTGGGGGCTCAAATGGGTATCTTCAACAAGATCCCATAGCTAGGGTAAACATGTGCTATCTGCCATCATGGGGGATCAATGGTCGTGCTTTGGGGATGTAAACCCTTCCTCTCCCCTACTTGAGGAGGGAGGAAGAGGTTGCACCCCCAAAACAGGGACATAGATATCCTGTGACGGCAGATAGCACATGTTGAGTCTTCAGTGTGTGCATCTTCACATTTGGGATGTTGGAAATCCCTGAGATAATGTCAGACGCAGAACAAAAAACACAAAAAGGGGGGGGGGGTTCACACTATTCTCCCCAAAATATCTATCATGTTTTTATATTTTTGCTCAATCACAATCATTCTCTTTCTCATAATGTCCATTTCGCTACTGCATTCCATGATTTCCTGAATGATTATTTTGGCGCTGGCACTCGAGAATGGCGGATTTGGACTTCCTGACACACACCCACGTTCAGTCCCTAAAACAAAAAAAAAGGTTTTACACTAGGCAGTCCTACATCTGTATTTACCTTGAAGTTGTGGTGACAGACACTGACCTGTTGTGCTGATAAGCTCCACCTCTCCTTCCTCCACCTCCCCTTCCTCCACCTCCGCTTCCTCCACCTCCGCTTCCTGAACCTGCTGATCTTGGTCTGCTTTTGGAGCTTCGGGGATTTTCTGTGGTGTTGGGTTCCTCGTCTCATGAGCATGGTGTCCTCCCACTCTCCTCTCCCCTATGGGAGTTTACAACAAAAATGTATACTTTAGCACACAGACTTTTTTTAGGCCTGAAAAGGGATCCTCAATGTTTTGAAGTGGGGTACAATTGATATTTGGCCCTGAGTTCCAACATGAACATATGTGATTTTGCAAACTCAACAAAGCAACATGTTATTTTTGAGGACACTCACAAACACTTGGATAACCACCAAGGTATCCACTGGAGCACCTGTGTGTGACACCGTTAAGAAATTTGGTCATGTGGCCCAGAGTATAGTATCTTGCTGAAGAACAAAAAAGAGTACACAACTGCTGGAGTGTCATCTCCTTTACCTAGAATACAGTTTCTTCTTTCAGTCACATTCTAAATTTCCTTACAACACATCATCTAGCCAACAATGTGTAGATAAACATTGTTGAAGTAAAATGAGGCATGCCCACATGTAGTTTACGTGGATATGTGCCAAACATGTTTGGGGGAAGAGCAGCAAGTTATTGGTCAAAACATTGGCCAAATAAGTGGACTCTCCACTTAACATAAAAGATGAGATTTCAAAATGTGAACCCAGTCAAGACAAGCACATGGTGCAAAACATGGAAGAATACATATTACAATGTGAAAGAACACAGTAAAATATACTTACTTTTTTCTATGCTTTTTATAAGCTTCCTATACTGCTCCGGCTCCCTGAGCTTCAGGTCTGACCACCTTTTACGGAGTTGTTCCTTGGATCTCCTGACCCCATATTTTTTATAGAGAGTCTTGGCCACTTTATCCATAATTTGTGACTTCCGGAGATTAGGGGTGTCGTATGGGCCATGCTTGCCGTCGTAATCCTTCCTCCGCAGAATGTTCACCATCTCCGCCATCTCAGAAAAAGACATATTAGTCGCCTTGTATCTTTTTTTACAGGATCGGGACGTTTCCGCCTCCGGGCTTTCCTCGTCGGTAATTTCAAGGAAAGAAGCCACCTGTGTCTGCGACATGTCGCCGTCTCACACTGTGCGCCGATCGTTAAGGGGCGGGGAAATGCAGAAAAAGTCCGTCATGGGCGGGCGACGAGGGCGGAGTTACACGCATGCACAGGGTATAAAAAGGGGAAAGAAGTTATTAGGGATGCGCGGAGTAAGGACGACCGGAAGTGAACCCACGAAGTGAACAAAGGTAAGAAGGGAACTCGTGCCTGCAGTGGCATATTAATGGGTCATGATTGTAAAGGGCAATATTGTGATAAGTTGAGGAGAATCAATTCTGATCCTTTTTTTTTGTACTTGCTGATCCTAATAGATGCATAAACTAAGAGAGCCGGAGGTGATGCTTGTTTTTATTGAAAAGTATAAGGAACAGCGCAACCTTTGGGAGCTCAAACACCCTGCGTATCACAAAAGTGATGTACGACGGGCAACTATTACCAAATTAGCCCGAGGATATGAAGCCATGGATCCCAGATGCAGACTACGCTATGATCAATAATAAAATCAACAACCTGCGCAATTCTTATAAAAAAAAATTCAAGGAAGTGCGCCAGTCCAAGAGATCAGGAGCAGCAGCCGACAATGTAGTAAAGCCCAAGCTGTGGTACTACAGACATCTTCAATTCCTGGATGACCAGATCGAGGCCAGGGAATCTATTTCCAGCCTTCCCTCAACCCTTCCTTCCACCCTTCCCTCCAGCGTTCCTTCCACCCTTCCCTCCACCCCTGCAGAGGCGGAGTAGGAGCCTCCCGAGCTAGAAGAGCCAGATCTTCACATCTTCAGCCCGGTATAGTATTTTTGATGCTAATATTGTCCACTAAGTAATATGGAGTTGAACTGTTTGGCTTAGCCATAAATGATCCCACCCCCCCTCCAAAATAAACCAGTAATGAGATCAAAATTGTGTGTGATTGATTCCTCAAATAATAGAAATGTACATTTTATTTTATAAACAGGATGAGGCAAGCCAGGAGGAAGAGGGTCAGGAGTGTGACAGGCAGGAGGAGGCAGGGCCAAGGGGGACTCAGCAGGTCCCCAGGCCTAGTGGCAGCACCGTCTCCCAAGTGGCTCCCCTCCACGTCAGACCGCCAAAACAACGGCGGATGACACAAGTGGAGGAGGAGTCACTAAAGATGATTCAGGAGGCTGCTGCCATTATGAGGGCCCCCCTCAACCCTACGGAGGGGTTTAGCACCTATCTGGCGGATAAGCTGCTCAGAATGGAGGCGGGACAACGGGCCCTCTGTGAGCATCTCATCTATATGGCCGTACACATGGGGGCGAGGGGGCTGCTGACTGAGGACACCCATATCTCACATCAGCCCAATCCCTCTCCTCCTTCTCCTCCTCCTCCTGCCACATCACCACCCACAGTGGCCCAGCCTGCAAGGGTGCGTGGACGGGGCCGTGGAGAGAACGCTGCAGAGAGGCGTGGAAGGAAGGCTACAAGGAAGAGCAGGAGGTGATTCCCTGGCCTCGAGCTGCTCATCCAGAAATTGAAGGTTGATGGAGTACCACAGCTTGGGATGATGTATGTCTTTGGCTGCTGCTCCTGATTTCATGCTGTTGTTGATTTTATTATTGATCATAGTCAGGTCTGCATTTGGGATCGAATGACTTTATATTCTCTGCTAATTTGGGAATAGTTGCCCTTCGGTTTTTGATTTGTTTTTTCCAAAATAAAGGGAAATTTGATTTCAGCCAACCTACATGCCTGATGTGTTTTTTGGAGAAGTAGCAATAAGATTGCATAAATACAATGTGTAATTAAGAACAAGGGACACCAACCTCCATGATTTTTCAAAACTTTTATATTATTTTGTTCTGAGAAATTGACACACCAAAAAATGCACAACAAATTTTAAGAGTCAAAAAACATAAAGGTGTAATTTGGGAGGTCGGCCTTGCAGAATTTTAATAATTATTCCTAAGATCACTAGAAAAAAGAAAGACATACATTTGTCAGAACTCAGGAGAAAGTTCTGCTGCCAAAATGACATTTTAAAGACCGTTCTAAAGCAAAAAAACATGCGCTGCATTAAACGAAGCAATAACTTGCAGAATGACGAATGTGCTCTCTCCATTAGGAACGCTAGTTTTACAAGAACGAGCGCTCCCGTCTCCTAATTCAGTCTGAGCATGCGTGGGTTTTTAAACCGATGGACTTGCCCATAGACGATCGGAAATTCCCATCGTTTTTTTTATCCATCGGAAAAATTTAAAACAAGTTCTATTTTTCCATCCGATGGAAAAAAGACCGATAGGTACCATACACGATCGGTTGGTCTGATGAAAACCATCCATCGGACGGTTTTCATCAGTTAAACCGATCGTGTGTACGGGGCTTAAGAGCGGCAAGGATGTGGAATTCCCTATCAGCGGGGAGCATCAATAGTTTCAAAAACTATTAGATAAGAACCTGAATGACCACAACATACAGGGATATACAATGTAATACTGACATATAATCACACACATAGGTTGGACTTGATGGACTTGTGTCTCTTTTCAACCTCACTTACTATGTAACTATATGTATTTGAATAGGAGTCATAGAACTAATGCAAAATTTGAACCACATTTCTTTGTGTTTAATGACAAAAAAAAACTTACATACAGTATAAAAAACTTGTACACATGAAAGGCTCTTACAGCTGATAAATACACCATGATAATACTTTCATTGGTTCACTGAGATTAGCTGTTTATACTATACCATCTGAAAGAGTTTTCAAATGTCAGTCTTTTCCGGTTTTCCATTTTCTCTACAACAGACATGTTAATTATTTGTGTCTGTGCATAACTGCACTTAGAAAACAGGCCCTGACAATTATAATCTACCTGGTGGTAAATTGAAATCGGCTATAGAAAAAAAGTTATTACATTGTTCAGGGTTGAGACAAATTAAGATTCTTTGTGAAGACAGAATATCATATTCCAATCTGCTTCTCTAAAACACAATAATAAATCTTCATCAGCAGTCCATAACACAGCAAAAATACTGACTAGTAATTACTTCGCTTTACAATACGATGGCGTGCGTCTGATTCATCTGAATAGTTAGTGTTTGCAGCTGCAAATAGACTTTAAAAATAAATTGCATAATTCCTATAGAATTAAAAGTTTCCATTGTTTTGGAGCACAACCCCAGCTAAAACTTTTTTTTAATTTTGTTTTGGATAGAGAAGGGAAGGGTTAGTGAATCTGTTGGGTTTTTACTAACCACTGTGTCACTATTGGGGACATTTCCCCCGTCATGACAGGAAATGATAGGACATTTCTCAGAAAACACAGGGTATAAAAAGGTTAAAACCGCTAAAAACATGATATTGCTGTCTGTGCTTTCCTTTCCTAAAGACATTCACTCCCCCCCCAATGTTGTATGTGTATCATAGAGACAAACCGAAATTTTAAAACATAGCTAAAGCCAAAAACGTTCTTTTGGATTTGGATAATAGTGAGGGTTAGAATCAGATGTAGGCATTTCTGAAAATTTACAGGGGACACCCTGGAGGCACTCTGGAAAAATGCAGTTTGGGTAGCGTGCCACCCACTGAGGATTTGATGGGCCTGGGTAATTGTGGGGGTGACCAAGTTGGGCATAGCTTCTCAACTTAGGCGTATTGTTACAAAATAAACAAGCAGTATGTGGAAAGGTAAGCACCATACACCCCATGTACGTGCAGAAACACCACCCACCTTTGGTAAGAGGGATATGCAGCATGTAGGCCTGGTACAGTTTCAGGTGTTTACTACCAGTATCTTTGCCAGTGGCCCACAAATGTTGCCTTTGAGGGCTTTGCACAGAAGGTAAAGTTACATATACAGTTTTTAGCTCTATGCACCCTTAAAGTGTTACTAAACCCAGAACCCTGCATTCACTATATCTGGTCTCCCGCAGTACACAGAACTATGGAAATGCAATTATTTTAGTAAATATAAACTGCTAAATACCTTTTCTCACCAGAAGTATAATATTATTATTATTATTATTATTATACAGCATTTAGCGCCAACAGTTTGTGCAGCACTTTAGAATGTAGAGGGGGGACAGCACAATTACAATAAAGTTCAATATAGAAGGCACAGGAGGGCCCTGCCCATTTTAAAGGGAGGGGGAGGTGGCACGAAAGGTAATAGCTGCCAGGGGTAATAGCTGCCAGGGATCTTCTGATGGGGGTGGCTCGAGTACAGTTCTTAGGTGGGCATGGGATAGGCTTCCCTGAATAAATGAGTTTTCAAGAATCTCCTAAAGGTGGACAGAGTAGGGGCTGACCGGACATATAGGGGCAGGGAGTTCCAGAGCATGGGAGAGGCTCTAGAGAAGCATATATATAGCAATCTTGTGACTTGTATCAGTCTTTGCTTAACCACTTCCTTACCGAGTCATTGTAAAATGACGTCGGCAGGAACCCACTCTCCCTCCGGGTTTCCCAGCCTTCTAGGGGCATCGCTCGGGACCCGATGCGCGTGCCCGACGGCCGCGATGTCCGCCGGGCCCCCGCGATTGCCCTCGATCACAGCAGGATCATGGATCTGTGGGTGTAAACCCACAGATCCATGTCCTGTCAGAGGAGAGGAGACCGATGTGTGTTCCCAGTACAGAGGAACACAGATCGGTCTCCTCCCCTTGTGAGTCCCCTCCCCCTACAGTTAGAATCACTCCCTAGGGAACATATTCAACCCCTTGATTGCCCCCTAGTGTTAACCCCTTCCCTGACAGTCACATTTACACAGTAATCAGTGCAGTTTTATAGCACTAATCGCTGTATAAATGTGAATGGTCCCAAAAACGTGTCAAAAGTGTCCGATATGTCCGTCGCAATGTCACGGTCACAATAAAAATCGCAGATCGCCGCCATTACTAGTAAAAAAATAAAAATAAATAAAAATGCCATAAATCTATCCCCTATTGTGTAGATGCTATAACTTTTGCGCAAACCAATCAATATACGCTTATTGCAATTTTTTTTTACCAAAAATATGTAGAAGAATACGTATCGGCCTAAACTGAGGAAAACATATATTTTTTTTTTTAAATTGTGATATTCATTAAATCAAAAAGTAAAAAATATTGCGTTTTTTTCAAAATTGTCGCTCTTCTTTTGTTTATAGCGCAAAAAATATAAACCGCATAGGTGAGAAATACCACCAAACGAAAGCTCTATTTGTGGGGAAAAAACCCATTTGGTACAATGTTGCATGACTGCGCAATTGTCATTCAAAGTGCGACAGCCCTGAAAACTAAAAATTGGTCTCGGCAGGAAGGGGGTGAAAATGCCCTGTATTGAAGTGGTTAAAGCTTATAGGAGTAGTTTTCATTCTCCACTGACCCTCTGTCTGGGCAGTGCTGATCACATGTATTCTCCCAAGAGAAAAAAAAAAACTCTCTAGCAATACACACAAAACTGAGCATTTGCAGCCTGACTCCTAATGCTCTGTTTTACCACGAGATGGGTTGGAGTCAGTTAAAGAAGAGGAGGATCAGAGAGACAGGATCACACAGCCTTTATACACAATGTCTAGGACTAAGCCCTTAGGTTCCACAGTGAGTATAACAAGCATGCTGTACTGCATATACAGACTGATTTTACTGTTGTGGTTTTAGTAACACTTTAAGTGCCATGGTGAAAAATTCATCTCTGCCACCACAACCATAGCTAAAATGTTCACTACGGACTTAGACATCTTATTAAGAAGGCTAGATATCACTAGTTTTGAAGTAATCCTCCATACAGGGATTCCCCCTTTCCTATTTAGGTACTGTAGAATTCTGTAATACTTTTATCTGAAGAGGAGAAGCCGTATTAGGAGGATTACTTCATAACTAGTTCTGTATGGCCTTCTCAATAGATTGACACATTAAATTAAAAAAGCTTACAGAGAAAAAAAAATTGTAAATAATACCTTACCTCCCAGCTTCTGGTTGTGGAAAAATCACAATTCTTCCAGCGAGATCCTGGGGATTGCATACGATCCCAAATCCAACAAGAAGCAGCTCCAGCACATTGCATTCCCTGGGATCTCACTGGAAGCACTGTGCCATCAACCTCACCTAGGCACCCCAGGAGCATGTTTTTTTTGGAAAATGTTCTCTTAAGTAAAATGAACGCCGGTTCACACAGGGGCGACCTGTCAGGCAAATTAGCCACCTGACAAGTCGCTCCCCATGCCGTGCAATGGAACCGTTCTAATAGGAGCGACTCAAGTCACTCCGACTTAGAAAAACGTTCCCTTTACTACTTTGGAGCGGCTTGCATTGACTTCTATGCAGAAGTCGTTTTGCAAGCTGCACTGAAGTCGCCCTGTATGGGGCGACTTCAGAGTCGGACAACTTTGAAGACGCCCCTGTGTGAACTGGCACTTAACGATGCCTTAAAAGACATTACACAAGAAAAACAAACATAAACACAACAAACAACCCGCAGCAAACACCCAGGGCCACAAACCTACAAAAATAAACAATAAATAAATAATATAATATAATAAATATAACTAATACAATAATCACCACTATTTTTTTTTTTCACTAGACCATGCCACTATTAAGCTATTTCATTTAACATAAAGGGGGATCATTTACAATTTACTAGTATTAAATGCATTTTTAAGAAAGGAGGTACCTCTAAATCTATTTGTCTATACTTTCTTTATAACATAGTTTATTGAAAGCTCCGCTCCTGGACCCCTGAAGGCCCCGCTCCTGGACCCCTGAGGGTCCCCCGCTCCTGGACCCCTGAAAGCCCCGCTCCTGGACCCCTGAGGGCCCCGCTCCTGGACCCCCGAAGGCCCCGCACCTGGACCCCTGAGGGCCCCGCTCCTGGACCCCTGAGGGCCCCGCCCCTGGACCCCTGAAGGCCCCACACCTGGACCCCTGAAGGCCCCGCTCCTGGACCCCTGAGGGCCCCGCACCTGGACCCCTGAGAGCACCGTCCCTGAATCAATGAGAGCGGGTTGTGAGCCTGGCTGGCTAGGTAGGTCCTTCTCCCATAAAAAGAAAGAAAGACATAAAGCTAACTACAAAGAACAAACACATGCCTGGGACTTTATAGGCACAACAGATGATAATAAAATCCTAAAACAAAAAACTATTGGTATTTAGACATGTAATAAAAATTGTCATGGCTGATCCTGATAGTCCTCAGATACTATCTTATACAACGCTATACCACTACTCTGCTCAACATATTAACAGATGACAGTTGTATCTTGCTTTGACATAGCATGATTTATTTGAGTGACCCAATGCGTTTTGAACAATTGTCTTCTTCAGGGTTGCCTGTGGTATATTATGTAATATAAGGACCAAAAAACACAACAGCCATGTATATTAAAATGTACGGGTTGATGCCTCTAGTTCAATGGTTCCCAACCTTTTTAGTGCCGTGACCCCTTAATAAAATTTCCCAAGTTGTGGGGACACCTAACAGTAAAATTATATTCGTAGTGTGGGTTGTCGGCACCCAAGGCAAGACAAGTAATTTGCGCTTCTAACCCACAGACATTTAGTGCTTCCCGAATCCCTTCCACTTGTACAGTAGTACTAGATTAAGGCTTACTTGTAGGTGCTTGAAATATCTCCCAGACCTTCACGGTCTAGGACATATTTGCAAATCGCCGTGCGCCGATTTCTTCTGCGCATGCGCCGGAGTTAGAAAGGGCACGCTGTGCCGTTTCTATCTCGGGTCATGCCGTTAAAGGTGGCTCCCGTGCGCATGCATGCGATGCATAGTAGCCTATTATGCTTTACCTTTGCAGGGAAACAAAGAGGAAGTAACTGAATGGGCGGCTGTGGAGAGGCTGAGTGTCCTGCTGGAAGGCCACAAAAAAGGCTGGAAGAGAGGTGCGGGCTTCAGAAACAGCCCAGGATTCGGTGACCCCTGGAAAATCATCATTCGACCCCCGAGGGGGTTCCGACCCCCAGGTTGAGAACCACTGCTCTAGTTAGTCCACACAGGAGGCCACTGACTTCACTGTCACTGTGAGAAAGTCACAAGAGTTGTTAAGGACACCAGCGATTCTCCTATTGATGTTAATATGCACATGAGGTCTTCTTATAGCATCCCCAGGAACATCAGGAACCATCTGAAATCTGACCATCTGACACAAGAGATTCCTGGCAGAGAGGACATAAATCATACTGCTAAGCACAATCTGTGCAGTTGCTGGTGTTCCTGCTGCCTGTCTCCAGCTCTGCATGAGGAGGGTAAGTACCAGGGCTGAAAATAAACAGTCAATAAATGCCATCACACCACCTGACTCCTCCCCATGCCTCTGTTGTCTTCTTTGTACTGTATGTTGCAGGGCAGCAGTCAGCATTTTTTTAGTTTGTCAGTAAACAGTGTCTTGGATCTTGCGGGACAGCCAGCAGGACATGAACACTGTGAGTGTATAACTTCTCAGGACTGTCCCGTAAGATCCAGGACACTTGGCAACTATGGAACCACTGCCAGATTGTTATTGCTGTCTGTGTCCCTGTTAGGGAAATCGACTTTATTGAATTGGTCTGATTGCCAAAGTCAAATGGGAATTAATATGAGGGTAAATCCAAAATTTTGAGTTGTCACCAGAAGAGGATTAGATGGGAAATCTTCCAATGGGTACAATAGTTCCCGTGACAACTGTCTAGGAGGAGATTTCCCTCACATTGCAAAGATATCCTCTCACTTCCTGTTAAATATACAGGAACAGAAGTAGACACAGATGGCAAAAGAACTCCACTAAAAGTCTGCCTTTTGGTATGCTTTAATTCTTTCTTAGGTGAGCTTAAAGTAGAATTCTGGGCATTGGAGCTCATCTTGAGCCATTTATTTTTGTTGTTGTTGTTTTGGATGGAGTAGGGAGGGATATTGATCTCTGTAAGTAGGAGACCATAATTTTTTTTTTTTTTATCTTGCCTGCCAACACATTCCTTCTGCTCGCTGAGATTGCTTCTGTGCCCCACCAGCTACTACACAACTATTAACCTTGTATTCTTTGATTGACAGGCTGGATCCTCTTTCACAATGATGTCGCTGCTAAAGGATAGTGGTGCCCACCATCTGAATCTAATGTTAGTTTAAGCCAGAAGTAATCTATAACGAAATAACAACATCTGGGCAAATTGCCCTTTAAAATTTTCACATAGAGTGATTCAGGGCCCTATAAAGAATGTGGATAGCAGTACAGACAACTGAAAATGTTAATATTGAAAAATAAGCCTATGTCTCCTGAGTAAGTAGAAAAATATTAATATTTGACTAAAATGTACCTTCAACAAAAGCTAGAACATCTGTTGTATTTATTTTTCATAATGAGCCCAAGAGGGAGGAGCCAGAGCAACCGCAGGCCAATGCTAATGTTGGAATGTAAACAGCGGTTTCCATGTGATTTGGCACACATTTCACCAGTGACAATCTGCACGTGTAAGACACTCTCAGAGAGACTCAATAAAGACATCTTAATTTAGAGAGGAAATCTTTAATTAAAAAATTCAAGCTCCAACCTTTCCAGTAAGCAAATGTTTACAGAGACAGAGGGGATTATTTACTCCTGAGACGTGGGGACCTAGCTCTGGAAATTAAAGAGTTTTTCCAGCCACATTTTTATGATATTGACAATACAGTAGTTCTGCTGCTGCATCGATCAAATCATCAAATATGATCAAAAGCAGGGTCAGCTAATGCAAAAACTTCTGTGGTTCCTCCTGCACTTTCTATTCCCTCATATCCTGTTGGCCAATGAGTATTAAAAAATTGCTGATTGCACTTAGCGACTACCAGCCCTACTCCCAACTCTCATCCCTCTAAAAATGGACAGAAGAACTAAATATTACTGTCACCCCTGACATGTGGATGCGTGCCTTTAAACACACCTTTACAGCCTCACACTGCTCTAACCACTGGGAATAGTAAAAGAAGACAATACACAGGTGGCATCTCACACCCTACCATCTCTCCAAATTCTTCCCAGGACATCTCTCAACCTGTTGGAGGACCTGTGGTAGTGCTGGAACCATAGCACACATCCTATGGTTTTGAAGATCCATAAACTCATTCTGGAAACAAATATTTGCTCTAATCTCCACAATATCACAGATAACAACAACCCCTAATCCCTCGCTAGCATTACTACACCTTATAGAAAAATTCCCCCCCAGGTCACGAGTGGTAATAGTACACCTACTACTCGCAGCAAAACTGAACATCACCAAACTCTGGAAAACTACGGATTCCCCATCCATCTCCAATACAATCACAGATTTAAAACTTCAATGTGAAATGGAGAGACTAGTTGCTAGAAAAAAACATGAGTATGGAAAAGTTTTTGTATAAGTGGTCATCCTGGCACACACATCCAAAATGCACTGTAACTATCTGATGCTCTCCTTGTATTGCAACTTCCTCCCATCTCCATATATCCTCTTTATTTTCTTATCCTTTACTCATCCTCATACTGCGATATAGCAAAGATGCCTACCTAGCTGGTGCCCCCTCCCCCGTCTGGAGTTTATAATGTTTATATACTATGCATGATTTACCTCTGTTTAGTCCAATTTGTTAGAGTGACTATGCTTCACTTAAACTATTTTCTTATTTCTGGTTCAACTTGCTCCAGTCGGAACATCCGACATGTTGTAAAAAACATATTTCTTGTTCACTTTATTGAAAATATTAATAAAGAAATATTGAACTAAAAATTGTACATTGTGCTGGTTGGTTTCTTCCCTATACTATTGTAGCAATACCCCCGCAGGGGCCGCTGGTTTAAGATTTTGGGCCTGCCGTTACCTTACTGTTCACCACGTCCGTCTTCCTTGAAGAGTTGTTCACAAATGTCTGCACCAAACACTTAAGCCCCATACACACTATCAGTTTTTCTGCAGGTTTTTGTCTTCGGGATTACCAAAACCATCTAATATGAGGTCAAACCTTAAGAGTTTCAATTCGTATGCAGTCATGCAGGCCCTTGCACTACATGGTCTTGGTAAACCTGAAGACAAAAACCTGCAGAAAAACCGATAGCGTGTATGGGGCTAAAGTCTCTTTTTCTCAAGGGTTTTATTAACCACTTAACGACCGCTCACTGTACATATACGTCGGCACAATGGCACCGTCAGGCACAATCACGTACAGTGTACGTGATTGCCTTTGTACAGTTGGGGGGTCCAATCGGACCCCCCTTCTGTACAGTGAGCGGTCGGAATTTGTCTGGGAGCATTCCGAGATGGGGGGCGGCCATTCGATTCCGGCCACCCCCCCGCGATCGCTCCCGGCGAATGGAAATGCCCCCTCTGTCTGTGTAATGTAAACACAGGCAGAGGAAGCAGGAGGAAGTGATGTCATCTCTTGTGCGGCGCTCACATATACCGAGCGCCGTACAAGAGAAGACATCAAGGTTAGTGCACAAACACTACACTAACACCAGCACACATAGGCACATAAATCGCCCCCCCAGGCCCCCCCAGATCACCCCCCAGTCACAGTGTCACTGATCGCAGTGACCATTTATTTACTGATCACTGCAATCAGTGACATTTGTGACTGTAAAAGTGTCACTACAGTTTAGTTTTAGGTCCAGTGTAGCCCCCTAACCCCCCCTAATAAAGGTTTAACCCCTTGATCACCCCCCCAGATAACCCTTTCACCCCCTAGCACCGCCGTCGCTAAGCGATCATTTTTCTGATCGCTGTCATAGCGTCGGTGATTCAGATCAGTAGCCAGTATTTTTTTTTAGGATCGCCGCAGGTTTTTATAGCGTCAGGTACCCCCATAAATTATCTAATAAAGGTTTAACCCCCTTGATCGCCCCCCCAGGTAACCCTTTCACCCCCTATCACCACTGTCGCTAAGCGATCGTTTTTCTGATAGCTGTCTTATTGTCGGTGATGCAGATCGGTAGCCAGTTATTTTTTTTAGGTTCGCCGCAGGTTTTTATAGCGTCAGGTACCCCAATATATTACATAATAAAGGTTTAAACCCCTTGATCGCCCCCCATGTAACCCTTTCACCCCCTATCACCACTGTCGCTAAGCGATCATTTTTCTGATCGCTGTCTTATTGTCGGTGATGCAGATCGGTAGCCAGTAATTTTTTTTTAGGTTCGCTGCAGGTTTTTATAGCATCAGGTACCCCCATAAATTATCTAATAAAGGTTTAACCCCCTTGATCGCCCCCCAGGTAACCCTTTCACCCCCTATCACCACTGTCGCTAAGCGATCGTTTTTCTGATCGCTGTCATAGCGTCGGTGATTCAGATCAGTAGCCAGTATTTTTTTTTAGGATCGCCGCAGGTTTTTATAGCGTCAGGTACCCCCATAAATTATCTAATAAAGGTTTAACCCCCTTGATCGCCCCCCCAGGTAACCCTTTCACCCCCTATCACCACTGTCGCTAAGCGATCGTTTTTCTGATAGCTGTCTTATTGTCGGTGATGCAGATCGGTAGCCAGTTATTTTTTTTAGGTTCGCCGCAGGTTTTTATAGCGTCAGGTACCCCAATATATTACATAATAAAGGTTTAAACCCCTTGATCGCCCCCCATGTAACCCTTTCACCCCCTATCACCACTGTCGCTAAGCGATCATTTTTCTGATCGCTGTCTTATTGTCGGTGATGCAGATCGGTAGCCAGTAATTTTTTTTTAGGTTCGCTGCAGGTTTTTATAGCATCAGGTACCCCCATAAATTATCTAATAAAGGTTTAACCCCCTTGATCGCCCCCCAGGTAACCCTTTCACCCCCTATCACCACTGTCGCTAAGCGATCGTTTTTCTGATCGCTGTCTTATTGTCGGTGATGCAGATCTGCAGCCAGTTATTTTTTTTAGGTTCGCCGCAGGTTTTTATAGCGTCAGGTACCCCAATATATTACATAATAAAGGTTTAAACCCCTTGATCGCCCCCCATGTAACCCTTTCACCCCCTATCACCACTGTCGCTAAGCGATCATTTTTCTGATCGCTGTCTTATTGTCGGTGATGCAGATCGGTAGCCAGTAATTTTTTTTTAGGTTCGCCGCAGGTTTTTATAGCGTCAGGTACCCCCATAAATTATCTAATAAAGGTTTAACCCCCTTGATCGCCCCCCAGGTAACCCTTTCACCCCCTATCACCACTGTCGCTAAGCGATCGTTTTTCTGATCGCTGTCTTATTGTCGGTGATGCAGATCTGTAGCCAGTTATTTTTTTTAGGTTCGCCGCAGGTTTTTATAGCGTCAGGTACCCCAATATATTACATAATAAAGGTTTAACCCCCTTGATCGCCCCCCAGGTAACCCTTTCACCCCCTATCACCACTGTCGCTAAGCGATCATTTTTCTGATCGCTGTCTTAGCGTCGGTGATGCAAATCGGTAGCCAGTAATTTTTTTTAGGTTCGCCGCAGGTTTTTATAGCGTCAGGTACCCCCATATATTATCTAATAAAGGTTTTAACCCCCTAATTGCCCCTAGTTAACCCTTTCACCAGTGATCATCATATAAGTGTAACGGGTGACGCTGGTTAGTTAGTTTGCTTTTTATAGTGTCAGGGCACCCGCCGTATATAACCCAATAAAGGTTTAACCCCCTGATCGCCCGGCGGGTGATATCAATTAGGTTTTAGCGTCAGAGAGGGTCTGCGTCACACCCCAGGCAGCGTCAGGTTAGTGCCAGTAACGCTAACACCCACGCGTGAAGCATACACCCTCCTTAGTGGTATAGTATCTGAACAGATCAATATCTGATCTGATCAGATCTATACTAGCGTCCCCAGCAGTTTAGGGTTCCCAAAAACGCAGTGTTAGCGGGATCAGCCCAGATACCTGCTAGCACCTGCGTTTTGCCCCTCCGTCCAGCCCAGGCCACCCAAGTGCAGTATCGATCGATCACTGTCACTTGCAAAACACAACACACATAACTGCAGCGTTCGCAGAGACAGGCCTGATCCCTGCGACTCCAGTGCTGTAGGAGGTGATTTCAACACCACAGTTAAAAAAAAAAGCAAATATGCCGAAGCATTGGGGCAGCAGCGGCGGAGGAGCGATTTTGCTCCTAATGCCGCGTACATACGGTCGAAATTCCGACGGAGGCTTGCCCGTGGAAAAGTCCGACCATGTGTGTGCGGCATAACTTTTTTGCGGGAGGATTCCCCCATGCTTCGGCATATATAAATGGTGCATGTATGCCCATCATTAGAAGTGGGTGGATGAAGGGCGGTATTCTAATGGTGGGCATACCCACCCGATCAATCTCTTTTTTCATTCAGCCAACTGGCTGCATGAAAAAAAAAGATTACAATACATGTCCAACAAGGACCAGCAACGTACTGGTATGTTGCTGGACTTTGAATGGTTATACCAGATTGATGCCTGCGGGTTTAGGTATCATCTTGGTATCATTCTTTTCAGCCAGCGGCCGGATTTCATGTAAAAGCAATCCTAGTGGCTAGTTAGCCTCTGGACTGCTTTTACAAGCAGTGAGAGGGAATGTCCCCCCCCCCCCGGATATAAAAAGCGCCATTGAGAAATTGGGAAAGCATTTTATCACATCGATCTTGGTGTGGTCAGATGCTTTGAGGGCAGAGGAAAGATCTAGGGTCTAGACCCCAGTTTTTTCAAAAAAAGAGTACCTGTCACTACCTGTTGCTATCATAGGGGATATTTACATTCCCTGAGATAACAATAAAAATGATAAAAATAAATAAATATGGAAGGAACAATTTAAAAATAAAATAAAAAAGCAAAATGAATAAAAAAAAAAAGCACCCCTGTCCTGCCCTGCTCTTGCCCAATGGCGAACGCAAGCGTCGGTCTGACGTCATATGTAAACAGCAATTGCACCATGCATGTGAGGTATCACCGCAAAGGTCAGATCGAGGGCAGTAATTTTAGCAGTAGACCTCCTCTGTAAATCTAACGGGGTAACCTGTAAAGGCTTTTAAAGGCTTTTAAAAATGTATGTAGTTTGTCGCCAATGCGCGTTTGTGCAAAATTTTAAAGCATGTCATGTTTGGTATCTATGTACTCGGCCTAAGATCATCTTTTTTATTTCATCAAACATTTGGGCAATATAGTGTGTTTTAGTGCATTAAAATTAAAAAAAGTGTATTTTTTCCCCAAAAAATGCGTTTGAAAAATCGCTGCGCAAATACTGTGTAGAAAAAAAAAATGCAACACTCACAATTTTATTCTGTAGGGCCTTTGCTTTATAAATATATATAATGTTTGGGGGTTCAACATAATTTTCTTGCAAAAAAAAAAATGTTTTCATGTAAACAAAAAGTGTCAAAAAGGGCTTTGTCTTCAAGTGGTTAGAAGAGTGGATGTAAGCTTCCTAATGTTGTGTATAAAATGCCAGAACAGTTCAAAACCCCCCCAAATGACCCCATTTTGGAAAGTAGACACCCCAAGCTATATACTGAGAGGCATGTCGAGTCCATGGAATATTTTATATGTTGACACAAGTTGCGGAAAAAATAAAAAAAAATGTAATTTTTTTGCACAAAGTTGTCACTAAATGATATATTGCTCAAACATGCCATGGGCATATGTGGAATTACACCCCAAAATACATTCTGTTGCTTCTCCTGAGTACGGGGATACCACATGTGTGAGACTTTTTGGGAGCCTAGCCGCGTACGGGACCCCAAAACCAATCACCGCCTTTAGGCTTTCTAAGGGTGTAAATTTTTAATTTCACTTCTCACTGCCTATCACAGTTTCAGAGGCCATGGAATGCCCAGATGGCACAAAACCCCCCAAAATGACCCCATTTTGGAAAGTAGACACCCCAAGCTATTTGCTGAGAGGTATTGTGAGTATTTTGCAGATCTCGCTTTTTGTCACAAAGTTTTGAAAATTTAAAAAAAAAAAAAAAACATTTTCTTTCTTCATTTTCAAAAACAAATGAGAGCTGTAAAATACTCACCATGCCTCTCAGCAAATAGCTTGGGGTGTCTACTTTCCAAAATGGGGTCATTTGGGGGGGTTTTGTGCTATTTTGGCATTTTATGGCCTTCAAAACTGTGATAGGTAGTGAGGAGTGAAATCAAAAATTTGTGCCTAGAAATCCTGAAGGCGGTGCTTGGTTTTCGGGGTCCCGTACGCGGCTAGGCTCCTAAAAAGTCCCACACATGTGGTATCCCCGTACTCAGGAGAAGCAGCAAAATGTATTTTGGGGTGCAATTCCACATATAACCATGGCATGTGTGAGCAATATATCATTTAGTGACAACTTTTTGTAATTTATTTTTTTTTGTCATTATTCAATCACTTGGGACAAAATATTCAATGGGCTCAACATGCCTCTCAGCAATTTCCTTGGGGTGTCTACTTTCCAAAATGGGGTCATTTGGGGGGGTTTTGTACTGCCCTGCCATTTTAGCACCTCAAGAAATGAGATAGGCAGTCATAAATTTAAAGCTGTGTAAATTCCAGAAAATGTACCCTAGTTTGTAAACGCTATAACTTTTGCGCAAACCAATAAATATACGCTTATTGACATTTTTTTTACTAAAGACATGTGGCTGAATACATTTTGGCCTAAATGTATGACTAAAATTGAGTTTATTCGATTTTTCTTATAACAAAAAGTAGAAAATATCATTTTTTTTTCGAAATTTTTGGTCTTTTTCCGTTTATATCGCAAAAAATAAAAATCGCAGAGGCAATCAAATACCATTAAAAGAAAGCTCTATTTGTGGGAAGAAAAGGATGCAAATTTTGTTTCGGTACAACATTGCATGTCCGCACAATTTACAGTTAAAGCAGCGCAGTGCAAAATTCTGAAATCACCTTTGGTCCTTTAGCTACGAAATGGTCCGGGGCTTAAGTGGTTAAAGAACTTCCAAACAGGGGGATGGAGGGTTGGGGGAGATTCAGGTACCTTGCTTTTGCGGATCACGGGCACTTTCTTTAATCCATAGGACAAACAGCTTCCACACTGGATCTAGCAACCACCGGATAGGCCTCCTTCACTGACCTAGCAGCTGGTGCAAGCTCGCTCAAAAGTCTCTGCCACAGACTTGTGTAATCACTCACTTGATAAAGTTCTGAAAACATAACACGCAGTGCCAGGATCTTTCAGCCAGCTGGCAGCACTGTGAGGAAGATTTTTATCCGGATGCGTCCTCCAATTGAGCCCTCAATTGTTCGGTCCCTTCCCGCAGGCAAGGCGACACAGGACCATCCCCGGATCAGTAGGCCCCAGAAACTCCTGGGCCTACTCTCAGTAACGGAGCCTCGGGCCTGCAGGCCCAGAGGCAGAAAAAACTGCTAACACATCCCTGAGGCCAGGAGGGCCGTCAGGTCAGGACCGGAAGACCCAGAGAAAATGGTGTCTGTACCTCAAGTACCCTCTCCCAGAATGCACAGCGGGTGACCACTCCCACTGCGCTGTTTCTGGGAAAGGAATACCCAATGCATCCAGCCTACTGCATTTCCAACCTTGACCTGTGGTGACAACGACACCTACAGTCAGGTGGAAAATGTGTAACGCAGCTGAACTGGAACAGAGACCAATAATTTGGTACAATTATTCTGAGCTAAACTACAGCTCAGACAACTAAATTTACACCAGCGCCTACCCAATAGGAGCAGGGCGCTACACTATAATATTTTATTTTTACATATTTAGGGCACAAACATAATTGGTACTTCAAAATATATAGAGCCATACATATCAGCCTTGGGCCAGAATAGCTTTTGATCTTATGTACTCAGCAACATGCTGTTTTAGCTGTGTATGGACCACCCATAGGAACACAAGGCAAATATAGAGACCCTATGCAGATTATGTCCCCAATAGGACCCCCACAGTTAGGCAAAATTTTAATTCCCAACAATACTAGCTGCCTGAGTGTGATTTTCCTGTGGATTTTTTTCCAGTTGCTAACTTGGGTATTAGACTTGTTTCTACCCAAAAATAGCCTATTGTTTTATATCTGTAAATCTGTAGTATGAACATTGACTGCAAACTTTTTAGGATCAATAGACTGTGAATGGTACAATGTTCTCTGTATATTGCTTTGGAACACGTTAAAATGAAAATGTCATTATATATACATACCAGTAATTTTCATAACTAGCTGTAAACCTAATTCTTACGAGCTCTGAAAACCCTCTTTAGTACAACACCAATCTAAAGGTTTCAAGATATTTAACATGGAAAAATAAGTCGTTTCAGCCTGGTCCTCATCCAGCCAAAACTGTCTTGGAGGCTTTGTTCTCCCTGCCACCCCTACAATTGCTGCATTGCAAGGTCCCCAACATGTAGAACATACTGAATACCATAGGAAGCCTCAGTTTGGGTGTTGCTAGTCAAGTCTCAAAATTGCAGGATCATTAAGGCCCCTTTCACACTGGGGCAGTTTGCAGGCGCTATTTTGCTAAAAATAGCGCCTGCAAACCGAGCCTAAACAGCGGCTCCTTTCTCTCCAATGTGAAAGCCCCGAGGGCTTTCACACTGGAGCGGTACACTAGCAGGAAGGTAAAAAAAGTCCTGCTAGCCGCATGTTTGGAGCGGTGAGAGGAGCGGTGTGTTTACCGCTCCTCCACCGCTCCTTCCCATTGAAATGCATGGGATACCGCGGTAATACCGCCCGCAAACCGCGGCTGTAGCCGCGGTTTGCGGGTGGTATTAACCCTTTATTGGCCACTAGCGGGGGTTAAAACCGCACCGCTAGCGGCTGAATAGCTCAACAATCCCGACGGTATAGCGCCGCTAAAAATAGCGGCGCTATACCGCCACCGCCCCAGTGTGAAACCAGCCTAAGTCAGAGAGTGTGCTTATTTAATGAGGTCCTCCAGTGGTAGTCACTCGAGCCAGCACACCAGTTTAATACATATTCAGGCATTGTCTGCTTATAGGGGCGGTGCCGGTGGCAGACATTTTTGGGAGGATAACATGCAAGATGGATTTTGGCTTTCTCAGAGAAATTAATATTTATATTTTTGAAATAGTTGATTTACTAAGGGCATATAGACTGTGCACTTTGCAAAGTGTAGTTGCACTCTTCAAGTGCAGTTGCTCCAGAGCTTAGTAAATGAGCAGAAGCTCTGCTGACTTCCATCATCCAATCATGTGCAAGCAAAAATGCTTTTTTTTTTTCCTTGCACATGATTGGATATTCTTTGTAAAGTGAAGCTTTACCTAAATTACTAAGCAGAGAGCAAATTGCACTTTGCAAAGTGCACAGTCTATTTCCCTTTAGTAAATCAACCCCATTACCTCAACTTAATGCAAGGCCACAAATTGTTAGAAAGGTGTGAGAAACTGTGAAAAGCCCCAAAAATGGGTTTGCTGTAGCAGTGTGTGTAGGTGTTACGTACTGTATGTTATCTTTTAGTAGGTTATGATTAGTGTTGAGTGGACCCGAACTGTAAAGTTCGGGTCCGTACCGAATTTTGGCGTTTTCCCGACCCCGGACCCGGACCCGGATTTTGCGCTAAAGTCCGGGTTCGGGTTCGGATTCGGGAATTTAATGGCGCAGTTAGAAATGCTTCAGGGGCCAGCCAATCACCATTTGATTAGCTGGTGTGCCCTTAGAAGCCATCATAGCCATGCCTACTAATGGCATGGCTGTAATTGGTCAGTGCAACATGTGACCCAGCATGTGACCAGCTTCTATATAAGAAAGAGGCACACAGCACAGATCGTCACTCTGCTTTTAGACAGTGTAGGGAAAGGATCCTGGCTGCTGTTGCTGTGAGGGAGAGAATTATATGATAGGAGTTAGTCCTGATTCTGCAATCTACTGATAGAAAAGATAGGGAGACAGTGTAATGTAGTGTAGTGTAGGGGCAGGATCCTGTTTGTGCTTTCAGGGAGAGAGATTTAGATAGGAGTCCAGATTGAGAGATATAATAGCTCAGCGATCTGCATAGGTTTATCTGTTTGTGTTGCAAGCTCAGTGCACCAGCACTGCATTACGTTGAGTGATACACCTATTCCATACTGTGGCTGTATTGTGCTCTTGCTAAAAGACCTATTTTGGTCAGAAAAAAAAAAAAAAAAAGGCACTTTATTGTGCTTTTGCTAAAAAGACCCATTTTTGGGCCCCCCCAAAAAAAAAGGCACTTTATTGTGCTGTTGCAAAAAAAAAAAAAGGCACTTTGTTGTGCGCAAAAAAGACCTATTTTTGGGCAAAAAAAATATTTTGCAGTGTATATCTCTAGTTGTGTGAAATAACCAATTTCTATATATTTTTCTTGTACTATGCTATACTAAAAAAAAACAAAAAACTTTTTTTTGAATAGCATTCTCTGCAGCTGTGCGATTCAGCGGTTATATACTGTGGTTGTGTTGTGCTCTTTCAAAAAACGCCATTTAGGGCCACAGAAAATATTTTGCAGTGTGAAATACACATGTGGAGGTGTGTAAAATAAACAATTTCTATATATTGTACAGTGCTATACTAAAAAAAACAACATTTTTTTTGAATAGCATTCTCTGCACTTCTATAGCTGTGCGATTCAGTGGTTAAATACTGTGGTTGTGTTGTGCTCTTTCAAAAAACGCCATTTAGGGCCACAGAAAATATTTTGCAGTGTGAAATACACATGTGGAGGTGTGTAAAATAAACAATTTCTATATATTGTACAGTGCTATACTAAAAAAAACAACATTTTTTTTGAATAGCATTCTCTGCACTTCTATAGCTGTGCGATTCAGTGGTTAAATACTGTGGTTGTGTTGTGCTCTTGCAAAAAACGCCATTTAGGGCCACAGAAAATAAATTGCAGTGTGAAATACACATGTGGAGGTGTGTAAAATAAACAATTTCTATATATTGTACAGTGCTATACTAAAAAAAAAAACATTTTTTTTGAATAGCATTCTCTGCACTTCTATAGCTGTGCGATTCAGTGGTTAAATACTGTGGTTGTGTTGTGCTCTTTCAAAAAACGCCATTTAGGGCCACAGAAAATATTTTGCAGTGTGAAATACACATGTGGAGGTGTGTAAAATAAACAATTTCTATATATTGTACAGTGCTATACTAAAAAAAACAACATTTTTTTTTAATAGCATTCTCTGCACTTCTATAGCTGTGCGATTCAGTGGTTAAATACTGTGGTTGTGTTGTGCTCTTTCAAAAAACGCCATTTAGGGCCACAGAAAATATTTTGCAGTGTGAAATACACATGTGGAGGTGTGTAAAATAAACAATTTCTATATATTGTACAGTGCTATACTAAAAAAAACAACATTTTTTTTGAATAGCATTCTCTGCACTTCTATAGCTGTGCGATTCAGTGGTTAAATACTGTGGTTGTGTTGTGCTCTTGCAAAAAACGCCATTTAGGGCCACAGAAAATAAATTGCAGTGTGAAATACACATGTGGAGGTGTGTAAAATAAACAATTTCTATATATTGTACAGTGCTATACTAAAAAAAAAAACATTTTTTTTGAATAGCATTCTCTGCACTTCTATAGCTGTGTGATTCAGTGGTTAAATACTGTGGTTGTGTTGTGCTCTTTCAAAAAACGCCATTTAGGGCCACAGAAAATATTTTGCAGTGTGAAATACACATGTGGAGGTGTGTAAAATAAACAATTTCTATATATTGTACAGTGCTATACTAAAAAAAACAATTTTTTTTTTGAATAGCATTCTCTGCACTTCTATAGCTGTGCGATTCAGTGGTTAAATACTGTGGTTGTGTTGTGCTCTTTCAAAAAACGCCATTTAGGGCCACAGAAAATATTTTGCAGTGTGAAATACACATGTGGAGGTGTGTAAAATAAACAATTTCTATATATTGTACAGTGCTATACTAAAAAAAACAACATTTTTTTTGAATAGCATTCTCTGCACTTCTATAGCTGTGCGATTCAGTGGTTAAATACTGTGGTTGTGTTGTGCTCTTTCAAAAAACGCCATTTAGGGCCACAGAAAATATTTTGCAGTGTGAAATACACATGTGGAGGTGTGTAAAATAAACAATTTCTATATATTGTACAGTGCTATACTAAAAAAAACAACATTTTTTTTGAATAGCATTCTCTGCACTTCTATAGCTGTGCGATTCAGTGGTTAAATACTGTGGTTGTGTTGTGCTCTTGCAAAAAACGCCATTTAGGGCCACAGAAAATAAATTGCAGTGTGAAATACACATGTGGAGGTGTGTAAAATAAACAATTTCTATATATTGTACAGTGCTATACTAAAAAAAAAACATTTTTTTTGAATAGCATTCTCTGCACTTCTATAGCTGTGCGATTCAGTGGTTAAATACTGTGGTTGTGTTGTGCTCTTTCAAAAAACGCCATTTAGGGCCACAGAAAATATTTTGCAGTGTGAAATACACATGTGGAGGTGTGTAAAATAAACAATTTCTATATATTGTACAGTGCTATACTAAAAAAAACAACATTTTTTTTGAATAGCATTCTCTGCACTTCTATAGCTGTGCGATTCAGTGGTTAAATACTGTGGTTGTGTTGTGCTCTTGCAAAAAACGCCATTTAGGGCCACAGAAAATAAATTGCAGTGTGAAATACACATGTGGAGGTGTGTAAAATAAACAATTTCTATATATTGTACAGTGCTATACTAAAAAAAACAACATTTTTTTTGAATAGCATTCTCTGCACTTCTATAGCTGTGAGATTCAGTGGTTAAATACTGTGGTTGTGTTGTGCTCTTTCAAAAAACGCCATTTAGGGCCACAGAAAATATTTTGCAGTGTGAAATACACATGTGGAGGTGTGTAAAATAAACAATTTCTATATATTGTACAGTGCTATACTAAAAAAAACAACATTTTTTTTGAATAGCATTCTCTGCACTTCTATAGCTGTGCGATTCAGTGGTTAAATACTGTGGTTGTGTTGTGCTCTTGCAAAAAACGCCATTTAGGGCCACAGAAAATAAATTGCAGTGTGAAATACACATGTGGAGGTGTGTAAAATAAACAATTTCTATATATTGTACAGTGCTATACTAAAAAAAACAACATTTTTTTTGAATAGCATTCTCTGCACTTCTATAGCTGTGCGATTCAGTGGTTAAATACTGTGGTTGTGTTGTGCTCTTGCAAAAAACGCCATTTAGGGCCACAGAAAATAAATTGCAGTGTGAAATACACATGTGGAGGTGTGTAAAATAAACAATTTCTATATATTTTCCTTGTACTGTGCTATACTAAAAAAAACAACCTTTTTTTTTGAATAGCATTTTCTGTAGCTGTGCGATTCAGCGGTTACGTGCTGTGGGTGTGTTGTGGTCTGGCAAAAAACGCCATTTAGGGCCACAGAAAATATTTTGCAGTGTGAAATACACATCTGGAGGTGTGTGTAAAAAAACAATTTCTATATATTTTCCTTGTACTGTGCTATACTAAAAAAAAAAACCTTTTTTTTGAATAGCATTTTCTGCAGTTCTGTAGCTGTGCGTTTCAGCCATTACGTACTGTGGGTGTGTTGTGGTCTTCCAAAAAACGCCATTTAGGGCAAGATCCTAAATTTGGAAAATATGAGGGGAAGGTCAAAGGGACGTGGTGGCCCCGGTTGTGGTGCTGCTGGTGGAGCTCCTGTTGCAGGGAGAGGACGTGGTGGATCTGTGCCAGCTACACGCACAAGTGAAACACCTTCCTCAGGTGCGAGTAGGCGACCGAGCCTGCGGCGGTATTTTGTCACGCCTAATGAGGCTGTACCAATGTTTAGGCCAGGACAAGTACAGGCGATAGTAGATTGGGTTGCTGACAGTGCCTCGGGTTCCTTCACATTGTCTCCCACCCACTCTTCTGCTGAAAGATCAGAGTTGGCACCTGAAGCCCATGTCCATCAGTCTTTCACCTCACCCCCTTGCAAATCAGCCAAGCAGTCTGAGCCCCAAATCATGCAGCAGCCTCTTCTGCTTTTCGATGACTCTGTTAGCAGGGTTTCCCAGGGCCATCCACCTAGCCCTGCCCCAGAAGTGGAAGAGATTGAGTGCACCGATGCCCAACCACTTATGTTTCATGATGGGTACATGGGAGGACCATCGCAGCACGTCTCGGATGATGACGAAACACAGGTGCCAACTGCTGCTGCTTTCGCAATTGTGCAGACAGACATGGAGGGCAGGGGTGAAGACTGGGTGGAAGATGATGTGGAGGACGATGAGGTCCTCGACCCCACATGGAATCAACGTTATGCAGGTGACCAGTGTAGTTCGGAGGAAGAGGCGGTGGTCGCACAGAGCCACCAGCACAGCAGAAGAGGGAGCAGGGTGCAAAAACGGAGCATTCGTCCCCTAGACAGTACATCTGCTACTGCCCAACGCAGCAAGGGACCGAGCACACCAAAGCCAGGTCCAAGGACTTCCCTAGCGTGGCAGTTCTTCACACAGTGTGTTGATGACAAGACACGAGTGGTTTGCACGCTGTGCAATCAGAGCCTGAAGCGAGGCATAAACGTTCTCAACCTGAGCACAAGCTGCATGACCAGGCATCTAAGTGCAAAGCACGAGCTGCAGTGGAGTAGACACCTCAGAAACCAAGAAAGGTCTCTGGCTCCTCCTGCTTCCTCTTCTGCTGCAGTCTCGGCCTCTTCATCCACCTCTGTAGTGACAGTGGCACCTGTCACCCCGCAAACAGAGGATCTGCCAGCAACACTACCACCTGGGTCACCGACCAGCTCCACAATGTCCCATGGAAGCCTTCAGCTCTCTATCTCCCAAACATTGGAGCGGAAGAGGAAGTACCCCCCTAGCCACCCGCGATCCCTGGCCCTGAATGCCAGCATTTCAAAATTCCTGGCCTTTGAAATGCTGTCATTCCGTCTGGTGGAGATGCAGAGTTTTAAAAGCCTGATGGCATTGGCTGTCCCGCAGTACGTCGTGCCCAGCCGCCACTACTTTTCCAGGCGAGCCATCCCTTCCCTGCACAACCAGGTGGGGGACAAAATCAGGTGTGCACTGCGCAACGCCATCTGTGGCAAGGTCCACCTAACTACGGATGCGTGGACCAGTAAGCACGGTCAGGGACGTTATATCTCCCTAACAGCACACTGGGTAAATGCAGTGGCTGCTGGGCCTGAGGCAGATAGCGGTTTGGCGCATGTCCTTCCACCACCGAGGATTGCAGGGCGGTTCAGTTTGCCTCCTGTTGCTAACTCCTCCTTCTCCGCTTCCTCATCCTCTACCGCCTCCTCATCCATTCAGCGTAACACCTTCACCACCAACTTCAGCACAGCCAGGGGTAAATGACAGCAGGCAGTTTTAAAACTTTCCTGTTTGGGGGAAAATCCCCACACCGCGCAGGAGTTGTGGAGGGACATGGAACAACAGACCGATGAGTGGTTGCTGTCAGTGAGCCTCAAGCCCGGCCTGGTGGTGTGCGATAATGGGCGAAATCTCGTAGCAGCTCTGGGTCTAGCCGGTTTGACGCACATCCCTTGCCTGGCGCATGTGCTGAACTTGGTGGTCCAGAGGTTCCTTAAAAATTACCCCAATATGCCAGAGCTGCTGCAGAAAGTGCGGGCTGTGTGTGCGCACTTTCGGCGTTCTCACCCTGCTGCTGCTCGCCTGTCAGCGCTGCAGCGTAACTTCGGCCTTCCAGCTCACCGCCTCATATGTGACGTGCCCACAAGGTGGAACTCCACCTTGCACATGCTGGCCAGACTGTGCGAGCAGCAGCAGGCAATAGTGGAGTTTCAGCTGCAGCAATCACGCGTGAGTCGCTCTGCGGAACAGCACCACTTCACCACCAATAACTGGGCCTCCATGCGAGACCTGTGTGCCTTGTTGCGCTGTTTCGAGTACTCCACCAACATGGCCAGTGCCAATGACGCCGTTCTCAGCGTTAATATCCCAGTTCTATGCCTCCTTGAAAAAACGCTTCGTGCGATGATGGAAGAGGATGTGGCACAGGAGGATGAGGAGGAGGAGGAGGAAGCGGGATCATTTCAAAGGCTTTCAGGGCAGTCTTTCACAAGTGGCTACGAGGGTGGGTTCCTGCACCAACAAACGCCAGGTACACAATTGTCCGGCAGAAAGGGCACAGTTCTGGAGGATGACGAGGTGGAGGAGGAGATGGAGGAGGAGGAGGAGGAGGAGGAGGAGGAGGAGCCATGTTCACAGCAGGGTGGCACTCAGTCCAGCTCGTGGCCATTACTGGTGCGTGGCTGGGGGGATACAGAGGACACAGACGATACACCTCCCACAGAGGACAGCTTTTCTTTGCCTCTGGGCAGCCTGGCACACATGAGCGATTACATGCTGCAGTGTTTCCGCAACGACAGCCGAGTTGCCCACATTTTAACTGGTGCTGATTACTGGGTGGCCACCCTGCTGGATCCCCGTTACAAGGACAACGTACCGTCCTTAATTCCCTCACTGGAGCGGGATCGTAAGATGCGCGAGTACAAGCGCACGCTGGTAGACGCGCTGCTGGTGGCATTCCCACCTGACAGCGGGCGTACGGTGGAAGCACAAGGCGAAGGCAGAGGAGGAGGAAGAGGTCGCCAACGCAGCCGGGGCACCGGCAGCACCTCAGAAGGCAGGGTTAGCATGGCTGAAATGTGGAAAAGCTTTGTCAGCACGCCACAACAACCAGCACCACCAGCTGAGATGGAACGTCTTAGCAGGAGGCAGCATTTCACCAACATGGTTGAGCAGTATGTGTCCACAGGCCTACACGTACTGGATGACGGGTCTGCCCCCTTTAACTTCTGGGTCTCCAAATTGGGCACATGGCCTGAGCTTGCCGTTTATGCCTTGGAGGTGCTGGCCTGCCCTGCAGCCAGTGTATTATCTGAACGTGTATTTAGCACGGCAGGGGGCGTTATCACAGACAAGCGCAGCCGCCTGTCCAGAGCCAATGTGGACAAGCTCACGTTCATTAAAATGAACCAGGCATGGATCCCACAGGACTTGTCCGTACCTTGTGCAGAATAGACATGTATACCGGTGTTGTGACAAAAACTGTCCGGCCATCGGATTGTGCCCGGCCCGTACTGCGCAGGCGCAGCGCTTGCGCAGTACAGAGGACAAGGAGATTCACAAAATCTCCGAAGATGAACGGCGCCTGCGCTGTGAGTGCAGGTTCAAGCCCCACCATCCAAGAGGACATACGGTAGCACATAGTAACAGGGCCCCTCACGGGCTCGCTTCGATTGCGGCCTTGCTTGGCTCGGCTTGAACCACGGATGGTGTGGCCTTCACCTGAACTCAACACGCAGGCGCCGTTAGTCTTGGGAGATTTTTGAAATCCCCTTGTCCTACATACTCAGCAAGCGCAGTACAGGGCGGACACTATTCGACAGGGGACAGAATTCGACACATCACCGGCCTTACCCAGCCATTGTTGTATTTTTGAACCAGTGTTGGCTACCTCGTCCTCCTCCACCGCCGCTTCCACCTACACAGCCACATCCACCGCCACCTCAACCTCCTACTCCATATGGACCTCGTCCTGCTAGGCCAAGATTAAAATTTTTATTTTATTTTTTTGTAGCGCACAGATCCTTTCCCCCTTACCTGCCTTTATGTTGTTGGCTCTTCGTAGGAGGGAGAAAGGCACACCGCACTACCAGCCCGTATCATCCTATATAAAGAGGTTGAGCGGTGTACTTGACGGGCCGTGTCCACAGCCGGAGTCAAAACTCCTCCAGAGGATGATTCTCACCTCTACTGTAGGTAGAGGCAAGTCCTTTAATTGCCAGTAAAGTCAATGTCCACACCAGCTGAAACTCCAACTCTTATTCTCTCATGGCAAAATAAACTGTACTCAGATAGAAAAGGTTAGAGCAAAGAAACAGGACAGCTTAAGGTGTGGAGGAGGTCCAGGCACAAACGTAGCACATTCACTTCACTGCTTAGGTTTCTCAAACAGTTTTTGGCGCACGGTCTCTGCCACAGACATTGAGGTTGGTCTCTGCCACAGACCGGGTGTACAAGGCCCCTGCCACGGGCCTGGAGAACTTTGGTCTCAGCCACAGACCAGGGTGTATAAGGCCCCTGCCACGGGCCGGTTGAATAAGGCCTCTGATACAGTCAAGGTGACCTTGAGCTTCTCCTTCTACGAACCTAGCCCATATCAAGGGGAAGACATCTCTCCAGGGAGTCAACAGACCATTCCTTCACCGTGACTCCCGCATCGGTCCATCAGAATGATCCTCCCTTCCCTGGAACAGGGTCCCCTACACGAGGCGGCTCTGGACTCCAGGCTTTACTCCCGCCCCTAGGCCTCCATACCCAGGGCAGCAAGAACTCCAGGATAGTACCTCACCCCGGGCTAAAGGTGCCCGAGATGGAACAGGAACACATGCACCCAGGCCGAAGGCACCTGGGCGCGGACCCCACTGGACATCAGCCCCCAGGCCAAAGGTCTGCCCCTTTTATATGCTCTCCCGGCATGCACAGCAGGTTCCCCGCCCCGCTGTACTACTGCCAAGAGGGGACACAAAAGGCGCCACCTGTAGGCTGCAGGGAACTGCACACCAATACTGTCCCCCGAGGACAAAATGGTCCATGAATCCTACAGAATTAGGGTATTTGAGCCTATTTACCACTCAAACACTTTCCTTAAATTTAGCACCCCGCTACATTTTTATTTCAAAGTATTTTATTTTCCCACTAGCTTATCCATTAAATTAAATAATTTATTCCAGAAAGGGCGTATTCTGGGGCATTCCCACCATATGTGTGGCATTGTGCCGTTGAGTTTCTGAGGTTCTTAATGACTTCCTGTACCTCTTCTGCTGAAAAGGGGGCCTCCAGCATATTTTTTTATTTTTTAATTTTTTTTTATGTTCTTTTAAGTTATTTCCTATCCACATTTGTTTGCAGAGCACTTGCCATGTTCTTAACAACATTTTGCTGCCATTTGCAGCCCTCTAGCCCTTTCCATTACTTTTTTAGAGCCTTTTTAGTCGTCAGAAGTCCGGGTCCCCATTGACTTCAATGGGGTCCGGGTCCGGGTCCGGGTTCGGGTTAAAGTTCGGTCCCGAATCCGAACTTTTTTCCGAAGTTCGGCCAAACCCGCCGGACCCGAATATCCAGCTACCCGCTCAACTCTAGTTATGATGCAGCTCCACTGCATGTCTTTTTTGTTAGTTTTTTTGCTCATATAGCATTTAGAGGTCCAAGGACAACACCTTCCATGGGCATTAAAGTTTGAGTTTTCTCTGCGATTGGCAAAGCGGCTTATTTCCTATGTTGTTGAATATGTTCCTGTGAGAAAGTACATATATATGTCTCTTTGACTTTGTAACATTTCAAATTTGTCAATAAAAACGTATTGAGGAAAAAAAAGATTGAGTTTTCTCTCCTGTACTAAAAAAAATAGCTTACTCTGATTTCACTGAATGTTCAGAGTCTACAGCAAGTCAATAAGACTTTATTTCCTGGTTGGAGGACATCCAGCAACATCTTGTTCTTTCGTCCCAGCCTTATAATCCCTGTCCCTCCCATTTCATTTGTTGGATTTTAGTTTTTTCAACCATTGGAGGTTCAGTGGGTATTACCTAGGGAGGGTTGTAGGCAAATGCAATCTGACTAGGAATTGTCACTCCTGCAGACTGACATCCACACAACAAGGTATTCGTATATTTTTATATATCCCAAGATCCAGCCCACTGCTTTTGTTGGCTGAGGGCTCTTTAGGGCACTTTCACACTGGGGCGGTGAGGGCATTGGCAGTAAAGTGCCGCTAGTTTAAGTGGCGCTTTACTGTTGTTTTAGCTGCACTTTTCATCTACTAGCGAGGCGATTTTAACCCCCGCTAGCGGCCGAGAAAGGGTTAAAAGCGCCCACAAATTGCTGCTGCCGAGGCCATTGATTTCAATGGCAGGGGCAGTTTAGGAGCGCTAAATACAGTGCTCCCGCACCGCCCGAAAGATGCTGCTTGTAGGACTTTTTTTCTTGTCCTGTAAGCGCACCGCCTCAATGTGAAAGCACTCAGGCTTTCACACTGGGGCTGCAGGTGAGGCAGTTTTCAGGCGCTTTACAGGTGCTATTTTTAGCGCTAAAGCGCCTAAAAAAAACCTTGCTGTGAAAGTAGTAGAGTAGTACTGTGACAGGGTGCTGTGATGTTTCCAGGAAGCAATGTACAGCCCACTGTCTGCCCCCCTCACCAGTAATGGTCTGCTTGCAATGCATAGAGAAGTACATAGACCTATAGATGATGTTACAAGGTCTACAATAAAGTATGTACAGTAAAACCTTGGATTGCGAGCATAATTTGTTCCAGAAACATGCTTGTAATCCAAAACACTTGTATATCAAAGCAAATTTCCCCATAAGAAATAATGGAAACTCAAATGATTAGTTCCACAATCATTTATTCATAGGTCCTTCAGTTTATAGCCCTTATAAAAAGATTATAGCAATGTGATTGTGTAACGATAAAATGTCCATCCACAAGAGGAAGCCTCCACAAGGGGATTAGAAGCAAAATCCAGCAGGAGCTATGGAGTATAAAAGAGTGTAGCAATATATTGCTAAATGTTGTACCTTCATTAAATGTAACCATTTTGCTACACTTAGAGGCGTCTCTCTTCTCTTTTATATTCAGTTGTGACATGACGCTACTTGTATATCAAGACATCGCTTGCATATCAAGTCAAAATTTATAAAAAAATGTTGCTTGTCTTGCAAAACGCTCTCAAACCAAGGTTTTACTGTATTGACAAAAGAAATGTTATATTTAAAAATGCAATTAGCATGCTGATGAAAGGGAAAATAAGGAAACATAGAAAGCAAAAAAGCACATAAAACTTTTGTTTTCTATCTCACTGCATCTAGACGGAAGACGTTTCCAGGGTTAACAAGGTAGGATATCACTCATTGGAAGACACTCAGACACAACTAGATAGTCACATTCAAGAAGATATGGTATCACTTTACAGTATTCCTGCAATAAAAACTGATTTTATCTTGGGCCATAATTTTCTTTTACAAAACTGTTCTGAACAGCTTCTTCATATTTGTCCAGGAATTTCTTTAATCTGTTGTTTTAAGCACGCTGTTTACACCTTCTGTATAAATGTTTACTGATAACTCAGCATTTAACGGATGCGATAATTGATGCTACCGTATTTGATTGCTAATAACAGCATGATGATGTTACCAGAACCTTGCTTGTAAATGGATATAACCCCTCTTTTTCATTGTTGTTATCGGAGGACTGGAACAGCTCTCGAGGGGGCTATAACCTGTACAATAGATTAAAACCTAGTTAAATGCTTTTTTCAGCTTGGCAGAACACCAGATTCAGAGGCTGTGTAATCTTTGAATTATAGTGCATTGGTGAGCTGAGTGTAGCAAGGCAAGTGTGCATCAAGCGGGTGATTTAGGAAGTGTGCAAGCAAAATCGAAATCCCAATTCTCTATCCCAGAGGGATACATTAAAAGTGAAATTAGCAACTCAACATAAGGCATCTTTCATAAATATTTAAATATGTGAGTTTATTAAGAGAGATTTTTATAATCTGTTAAAAAAATACAGTATGTTGCATTTGTTTTTTACATTTTTGCTTTGCAGAGCTTGAAGTGCAGTACATGATAGGGATGAGTTCTACGCAAACCCAAGCTGTTCACTGTTTGCCAAACAGGTAGACTAAATGGCCAGATTTGGTCAGTTTGTTTGCCCATCCAAACCTCTGACATCTGCAGCCAAAGTAATTAATTTAGTTGTGCTATTAACTACCTATGCTCTATAAGGGTCTGGTATGAATTTTAAAGAGGACCCCAGATGGAAAAACTGAAAAAAGAAATAGTGTGGTGTCCTTCTAAAAATTGATGCCAGGTTCTTTTCTAGGGATGCAGCCTGGCTGGCTAGGGAAGGGAGGGGCAATGAGCGTGCATTCCCACCCCGCAACCTTCTGACCCATACAGATACATGCCTTCAACTTTGGGAATGTACCTTGCAGGGAGGGTGCAAATGACACCCCAACACTTTTCTTGCCACATCTTGCACTGCTACACCATCACATATGACAGCTCTCTGACCAGCTGCTGAATGGAAATAGAGATGGGATGCTAGGTGATGTCATTGATCATAGTTGGACAATGATGTAACCCGGTATCCCTGGTCAGTTTATTGACATTCAGCAGCCAGCTAGGGAGTTGTCACTTGTAATGGAGGTCCGGTGGAAGATGATTGTCATGAAGCAGGTTGTCATGTCCGCGGGTTGGCATTCATCATGATTGACAATGGATCTACATCGCTGGACAACTTGTTTGATGTTCGATTTGCTTTGGGGGGCAATGTTTATTTATTTTCTTCTTTTATTTACTATACCATATCGGCTGGGGACAGTGATGTCAGAACCTGGAAGTAATGTTTCACATGTTGCTTTCAGGTTAGTAACAGGACCTTCTACGCTGCGACACCTACCATGCTGGTCCTAGGTCTATGGATGGGCACATGGAGCCCAGGAAATATGGTGGAGATGCAAGGGGAGGGGGGGGAACCTACAGTAACCAGGGTGTGTGGAAGTGAGATGCACAGCTGTTGGATCACCTCAGTCTGACAGCCAACAGTTGGCTTATCAGATTTACACACACTTCCGATACACCACCGTAGTTTCTACATCGGTGTCAATAAAAGGGCTAAAGGAATTTGTTTATTGTTGTCCCTTAAACCTCCTTAAATGACCAATTCCCCGCTAAAAGGTCAATAATATTTTTTTTGCTTTGGTACCTCTCCCCCGTGGCAGTGTCTAGCTACCCATGCCCCTTTTTTTTTCACCAAGAACTTGCAAGTTGGCCTTGAAAAGGCCCAGGAAAAAAAAATAGGAGTCTTTGGCTCCTAAAGACTTCAGTGATATTAAGACTCTATGTTCAGGTTCACAGATTTCAGGCTGATGTTAGGTTTCAGTGGTTGTGAGCCCAGGGTTCCAAAGGATGCAGAGTCCAAGACCCAGCCTACCTCTTCATTAGGGCCTCTGATGGTGAGGATGGACTTGCAGCAAGCTGAAACCTGGTCATGGCCCCCAGGTTAGCGCAGCTGATGATATGGAAACCGCTCGTATATGCAGAGAAAAGATGACAGGAGACTGAAGAGGATCCGGGAAATAACCCAAGGTTAGGTCAGGCGGCAGACAAGCACAAAAGAAAGATGGAGCCGGGGTCGGTATATGGGAAGTCAGATACTGAATACACGAAACACTAGGCGAACAGGAGCTCAGAGATCTAGGAAGTTGCTCAGGCAATGCAGGCTGCACTGAGCATGTCTTAGATAGGAAAGCAAACTAGGAGGTGAATCAGGAAGTGATAGAAGGGAAGCAAATCAAAAACAACAGTATTGCAGGTGATGCCCATAGGTGAGCAAAGAAGCCAAACAACACATGTGAAAGGAGGTCTAGCAGAACCACTTCAGCAAGGAGGTAAGAATCAACAGGCAGGAAACTGCAGGATAAACCATGACAGCTGGGTTTCATGCCAGTTTGCTCCCCACCGCCTACAAGGTACATGTCTGCCCAGCCTGTGCCTTATGTAGCTCTATTCCCAATCCCTAACACCCGCTTGCAGCTATCTAGAAAGAACACTCATTATCTTGTATTTTTGTGACTCTTCTTTCTATTACCTTGGGTGTCCTCATTCCACCCTCTTGCTCTTTTCTTTCCTCTCTGCTCATCCTAGCATTTTTCTCCAGCTCAGAAGCGATATTTCTTAACTGTATTAATCTTGCCTATTCTACATACACATCGCCTCTTCCTGCTCTCTGTGTCTGATGGGGAGACGGCTCTGGTCACTGTGTGTATTTATCACACAACAGGGAAATTTCATCACCATCTATTGTCTTGTGAGGAAAAAAATGCTTGACGTGTTGACAGCCAAGTCTCTTTAACCTGAGATCCATTTACCCTTATCTGTCTCACTGTGCTGCTGCAGTCTGACTGAACAAGTTCCAAATCAATGATTCATTTATTTTGCGGTTCACTGTGTCCCTTTTCCTGCTCAAATTCATTTACTATCTTGTGCCGGTGACATGCGCTGTTTAGTTCTTGTAATGCATTAGAATAGTCACTGACCTCTGTCATCTGCAAGCCAAGAATGCCTGTGGAAAAGCAGAGGAGTGGTGCTTAAGAAAGAAAAATATCGCTGTGAAAACTGTACCAGCAGAACATTTTTCTGCCTATTACTTTGTGAATTTACAGCAAGATGTGGACAATAGTAGTTTAAAGGAAAATAGATCTCCTCTGTTTTATCGGGGATTGGAAAACCCCAATAGATCTGCACCTCCTAAAACTACTAGCATTCCATTGTGACCCCTTATCTTCCTTTTCTGTTTGAAAGACTGAAGACTGGTCACAAAAACACAAATGTACGCATATGGAGTATGCATTTTCAGGTATTGTCACAATACCAGAGTTCAACAGCAGGTGGGGCTGCAAGTGGGATGTGCCATTGCAGGTGTCTATTCTGAAAAAACAATGGACCCGCAAACGAAGATTCCTTCTGACTAGTGCAGGGAATTTGGCAAGTATAGTAAGTTGGGATTTGTAACCATGACATATTTGGAATTCAATCATTATATTGTACGCCAGTGCATGCTTAACAAAAAGTGATGTGAGTCCATCCTTTTTCTTCTGATCGATGTTCCTGCTAAGCATTAATTCACCCAAAACTCACTCATCCATGTCTTTTTGAACCTTGCTTTGTGCACTGGTCCAAATCATTTGGTGGAAGGGGGGATTATGGTGTGGGGTTGTTTTTCAGGGGTTGGGCTTGGCCCCTTTAGCCTTGTACACACGACCGGTTTTCTTGGCAAGAAAACCGTTCGTGTATATGGTTTCTCGGCAGGAAAACTGGCGGGAATCTCAACGAGAAAAATAGAGAACCTGCTCTCTATTTTTCTCGTCGGGATTCTCGGCAGAGTGTTTCCTGCCGAGAAACCCGGTCGCCTGTATGCTTACCTGTCCAGGGAAACCAACACATGCTTGATGAGACTTCGACGCATGTGCGGTAGCATACAAGGGTAGTGTAAGGTGTAGCAAGATGGCGGCGACGGTATCGAATGTGACGAGCGCCTACTCGTCGTAGTCAATGACGTCACTGCATTCTTGCAGTTCAAAAGAACGGCGGTTCTTTTGAATGGCGCGTGTGTACACAGGGCTTGGCAAGACAAGCTTGCCAGGAATCCCGTCGAGAAAACCGACGTTTTTTTTTGACGGGATTCCCACCCGTGTGTACGAGGCTTTAATTGCAGTGAAGGGAACTCTTAAGGCATCAGCAAACCAGCATACCAAGACATTTTGGACAATTTCATGCTCCCAACTTTGTGGGAACAGTTTGGGGATGGCCCCTTCCTGTTCCAACATGACTGCGCACCAGTGCACAAAGCAAGGTCTATAAAGATATGGATGAGCGAGTTTTCTGGTGGAGGAACTTGACTGGCCTGCACGGAGTCCTGACAAGATAGCACACCTTCGGAATGAATTAGAACAGAGACTGCAAGCCATGCCCTACTTGTCCAACATCAGTGCCTGACCTCACAAAAGCACTCCTGGAAGAATGGTCAAACATTCCCATAGACACACTCCTAAATCAAAAAAAGGAATTTGGAGATTTGAAAGAGAGCAAAGCAATAGAATGTACTTTCCTGAGTTAAGAGTACATACTTGAATAGATTTTTTTACCAGAGTTTAGTGTCACTGTTAGATGGACCTAAGTGGTCACACAGGGTGGTCACAATATCAGTCTATTTGTCTGGTCTGTCATGTTGTGGCTGAGCTCGAATGAGTATTTGTGTTAAACCTGTGTTTAATGCATTGGCTGAATTATTGTTTGATCACCTTAATTACATTATCTCTACTATTATACATAATAAATCTGTGATAAAAGCAGTTTAGTTAGTCTCACATTCCTGGGGGACTTGTACAAAATAATTATTACTTGAATAAAAATGCACACATACTTCACATAATATGTAATTACAAAGGTGATTATTTTCCACAAAGAAAAAAATTAAAAATAAAGTGCCTATGGGCACATTGTGTATTCTTTCTAATTGGTTAAGTTATTCAATCATAAAATAAGGGTTACAATTCTACAAATATAGAAAAATAATATAAACGTATAAAAAAATAAATAGGTAAATATTATTCAATATGAAACATGTCAAAATGGCGATGAACCACTGGGACGGTTCCGGATCAATGAGATGATGGTTGTAATTACGTTTAAAAGACAAAACAACATATTAGCAACATTATGTTACATTTAGTTGCATGATCCCTGTGCCACCAAGTGCTCTTGCTATTTGCAAATCAGTTTGAAACATTCTTACATATGGTGTGTGTTAAAGGGGTTGTAAAGGTCCTTTTTTTTTTTTTTTAAATACCAAGCATGTCATACTTACCTCCGCTGTGCAGTTTGTTTTGCACAGAGTGGCCCCCGAACCTGGTGTTCTGGGGTCCCTCGGTGGCTGTCTCGGCTCCTCCCCGCAAGAGCTAACCCCCTTCATGGGAAGCGCTCTCCCAAGGGGGTTAGCTTGCGGGCACGTTCCCATGATACAGCCATAGACGTCGACTGTATCACTCAGCCCCACCCCCTGGCGCGCGGCATCATTGATTAGATTGACAGCAGCAGGAGCCAATGGCTGTGCTGCTATCAATCTCCAATGAAGAGCCGAGAACAGCCGAGAAGACTGGGGCCAGTAGCCAGCGCGTTCAGGACACGGGACTTTCGAGGGCTCAGGCAAGTAAACCGGGGGGGCTTGTAAGCATAGGATTTTTTTTCACCTTAATGCATAGGATGCATTAAGGAAAAAATGTGTCGCTTTACAACCCCTTTAAGCTTGTTATGGCTTTTAATAATTATGTTGCACCAAAGTGGTGGGCATCTTCTAATTATGCATGCACCGCCCATTTGTGGTTGCGCTCCCCACAGCTAATGACCTTTTTTGAGTTACTGTGCATGCTCAGTAGCTCAAATAATAATGAGGATGTGATTTTATGACACAGCATGGGCCAGAGGACAGAGATGTGGGACTGTACCGGCAAATCCAGGATAGTGGGCATTTATGCTCATGGTCGTCACCAACTTTACTAAATAAGAAGAGAAGATTCTAAAGCTGGCCATTCTGTAACTAGCCTCAAATGCTGCAACAAGTAAATTGCTCTGCGACTGAGCTACAAATTGTAGTTTCATTAACAGTACCCAAATTTGACTGGGTATCAGCCTTTTGCAGTCTCTGTACAGCAGGGCTGGAGAAAGAGAGAGAAGGAAGCAGTACAAGGAGCCAATCAGTTAATGTGCCGAGAGGGAGTATGCTAGTAAGAGAAGAAAGCAGAGTGACAGAGTTAGGAGCTCATCACTGTGCTGCTTCTACTTTCACTGTCCAATCATAGCCTGGGCTGGGTCTAGGTCAGCCTCAACTCACAGGAAGTTAGTTGAACGCCATACGACATCTAGTGATAAAAAAGAAGTACTGTGGGGGACAACACTGGATTGAAGCTGAATATTGAAATAAAAGCTGCACTAGATATTGGCTATTCATTTTTATCTTGTTATACCTGGCTGGAGTTTTGCCTTAAATTGTTTGTTGCCTCAACATTTCACAGTCCTGGTATGTGGCTGCTGTACCATGGACTTGTATGAGATAGTATCCTGTTTTCTTTGTATTGCTTCCTTTGTGTGAAATCCCTGGTGTTCCTCCTAGTCCCCTTGCTTTTCTATTAAAAACTGACCACACTCGCTCTTATGCAGCACTGGTGCGCAGTCATGTTGGAACAGGAATGGGCCAACCCCAAACTGTTCCCACAAAGTTGGGAGTATAAAATTGTCTAAAATGTCTTGGTATTCTGACACCTTAAGCGTTCCCCACACTAAAACTAAGGGGCCAAACCCAACCCCTGAAAACCACCCCACACCATAATCCCCCCTCCACCAAATGATTTGGACCAGTGCACAAAGCATGATCCATAAAGACATGGATGAGCGAGTTTGGGGTGGAGGAACTTGACTGGCCCGTACAGAGTCCTGACCTCAACCCGATAGAACACCTTTGGGATGAATTAGAGCGGAGACTGCAAGCCATGTGTGCTTCTGGAATAATGGTCAAACATTCCCATAGACACACTCCTAAACCTTGTGGACAGCCTTCCCAGAAGAGTTGAAGCTGTTATAGCTGAAAAGGGTGGGCCAACTCAATATTGAACCTTACGGACTAAGAGTGGGATGTCATTAAAGTTCATGTGCATGTAAAGGCAGGTGTCCCAATACTTTTGGTAATATAGTGTGTCCTTTAGCTACATTAATAAAATGAAGATTTAACTACTTGCTTATTGGGCACTTAAACCCCCTTCCTGCCCAGGCCAATTTTCAGCTTTCAGCACGGTCACGCTTTGAATGACAATTGTGCGGTCGTGCGACGTGGCTCCCAAACAAATTTTTTTTTTCCCACAAATAGAGCTTTCTTTTGGTGGTATTTGATCACCTCTGCGGTTTTTATTTTTTCCGCTATAAACAAAAAAAGAGCGTCGATTTTGAAAAAAACACAATATTTTTTACTTTTTGCTATAATAAATATCCCAATTCTTTTTTTTTTTTTTAAATTTTCCTCAGTTTAGGCCGATATGTATTCTTCTACATATTTTTGGTAAAAAAAAAAATCGCAATAGGCGTTATTGATTGGTTTGCGCAAAAGTTATAGCGTCTACAAAATAGGGGATAGTTTTATAGCATTTTTATTAATATTTATTTTTTTACTAGTAATGGCGGCGATCAACGATTTTTATTGTGACTGCGACATTATGGCAGACACATCGGACACCTTTGACACCATTTTGGTACCATTGTCATTTTTACAGCGACCAGTGCTATAAAAATGCACTGGTTACCGTAAAAATGACACTGGCAGGGAAGGGGTTAATACTAGGAGGCGAGGAAGGGGTTAAATGTGTGCCCTGGGAGTGATTCTTACTGTGGGGGGAGGGGACTGACTGGGGGAGGTGACCGATCTGTGTCCCTATGTACAAGGGACACAGCATCAGTCTCCTCTCCCTGACAGGACATGGATCTGTGTGTTTACACACACAGATCCATGTCCTTGTCTGTGTACCGGCCGATCGTGGGTACTTGGCGTGCCAGGCACGCACATTGGCATCTCAGTGAGGCGCCGCGCGCGCGCCCCCCAGTGGCCGGAATAGCCAAGGCCGTATAATGACGGCCTCCCGGATTTCTAGATCCACCTTGAGGCCGTCATTTGTACATGGCTCGGGTCTCAGGTGGTTAAAGTGGTTGTAAACCCATTTTTCTAACTTTATGCTACAGGTAAGCCTATATTAAGGCTTACCTGTAGCTACCATGGATATCTCCTAAACCTGCACGGTTTAGGAGATATCCCCCTGTGTCTGCATGTGCTGAAGTGATCGACACATGCGCACTGAAGCAATGGCATGCGCGGGAGTGACGTCATCGAGGCTCCGGCCAATCACAGTGCCGGAGCCGAGATACCCAGAAGCAAGCTCCGGGAGAGATGTCCGTGGCCGGAGGGGGGGTCGAGGACAGCTGCGGGGGGCTTCGATCTTAGGTAAGTAATACATAATGAGCTAGTATGCTCTGCATACTAGCTCATTATTCCTTAGTCTTGCAGGGTTTTTTTTTTGTTGTTTTTTTAAGGGGTTACAACCACTTTAAGACCTCAGCGATGACTACTATAGAGTTATTGTCAGCTGTAGCGTGCATTTGTTGGCGTTTTGCGCTAAGTTCATATTGGCTAGCAGATAATCCGAACACTTGACTGAAGTTGTAAAATGGAATGATCAATCTTTTAGACTTTCCTGGCAAACATGTTACACCATGGGGGTCACAATATACTTTTATTACCTCACTGTCAAGGATTATGCCATCACCAGCGAGATAAACTCTTCTTTGGGGAATTTATTTAATTTTATTTTTTTTGTGGAATTGCAGCAGCTCCTCACCAATAAATTTAGTTCAATGCGGTGTTGCTATTAACTAATTCCTTTTAAATCCTCCAGGGCCGCCCAGACGCAAACACTTCAAAGGATTTTTACAGTATATTGAAAATGATATTCACCCTGGGACGGAGGTTTAAGCAGTGATCTGCCACTGTTTTCTTTATGATTACAGCTACAACACAGCTAAATGTCATTTAGTCAAAACACTGTGTTCCCACGGATTTGTAAAACCTGTTGACTTTTTTGCCTTTAATGAAATCCCACAGTGCTGTTAAATAAATATTGTTATTTTTTGTAAAGACAAGAAGAGGTTGCTTGATATCAGTCTACAATAAAAGTGCTAATTACATCTCTAAAGAGTTTCCCATCATCATAGCCTTAGGTATTGCCTTTTCCCAAACAGCAAACTAGCATGCGCTGTAGGTATCCCTGTCCTGTAATTTCATGTAAGGCGTGTACAAGGCGGATTTACAGCTGACCGTTCAGCAGGTCCTTTGCGGTAATATTTTTACTTTACTATGTAGTTCCACAACGAGCCCTTATGTGCTGGAAAAGCTCATTTTTAATATTGTTTATAGTAAATGGAAGCTTCATGAGCCTGCCAGTCTAACTTTCTGTTTAACCCGCTAATGGCACTTAATGAGCATAGAGCATGTGATGCGCGTTCGTGCGACGTGGCTCCCAAACAAAACTGATGTCCTTTTCTTCTCACAAATAGAGATTTCTTTTGGTGGTATTTGATCACCTCTGCGGTTTTTATTTTTTGCGCTATAAACAAAAAAAGAGCGCCGATTTTGAAAAAAAAAAAGCAATATTTGTTACTTTTTGCTATAATAAATACCCCAAAAGTTATTGCGTCTACAAAATAGGGGATAGTTTTATGGCATTTTTATTAATAATTTTCTTTTTTTACTAGTAATGGCAGCGATAAGCGATTTTTATCGTGACTGCGACATTATGGCGGACACATCGGACACTTTTTATGCTATTTTGGGACCATTCACATTTATACAGCGATCAGTGTTATAAAAATGCACTGATTAATGTATAAATGTGACTGGCAGGGAAGGGGTTAACGACTAGGGGGCTAGGAAGGTGTTAAGTGTGTCCTAGGGAGTGATTCTAACTGTGTGGGGGCGGGGCTTACTGTGACACGACACTGATCGATGGTCCCGATGAGAGGGAGCAGACGATCAGTGTCCTGTCACTAGGCAGAACAGGGAGATGCCTTGTTTACACTTGCCTCTCCCCATTCTGCAGCTCTGTGACACGATCGCGGGACACCGGCGGACATCCAGTCCGCAGGTCCCGCGGGCACGGTCACGGAGCTCGCAGCAGGGGCGCGCCACCGCACGGTGAGAAATTCAAAGCAACGTATATATACGTTGCTTTGTGCAGCCGTGGCATTCTGCCGACGTATATTTACATGGTGCGGTCGGCAAGCGGTTAAAGAGGAACTGCAGTCTGCTCACGTAATTTGTAATAAAAAACATTTTTTTTTTCTTAAATACCTTATACAGCCCACTTCCTGTTTCTTGTCTGGTAACAAACCTAGGCTTATGACATCATGCACAGCTCTCAATCTCACTCTCGTGAGCGTTTGCCAGGAAGGGAGGGGGGTGAAACATAAGAGGGCCAATGAGAGCTGCAGGGCTGGAGGTGTGCCTCTGTGTGTCTGTGTAAATCCAGGAAGTGAACAGGCAGCAGCTTCAGCTGCCCACAGTTAAAGTGGATGCAGCCAGACTTAGTGGAGGGAGATTTCTGCACAATATTTGGCAAGTACAGAATTACAGTATATATGAAATAATATGCAACGTGGTTGGAAGGAAGGATCAGAATGGCAAAGATGTTTACTATCCAAAGTTAAAACAACAAGGGCAGAAAATTTCATAGATAGAAAGATGAAAAAATTACTGAAGTTCCGCTTTAACCTTTTCGCAACCAGAGCCGTTTTTGTGTTATCTGCAGACATGATTAAAAAATCATTTTAGGTCTGAAGATTACATAAAACCCCCAAACATTATACATTTTCTGAAAGCAGACACCCTAGAGAATAAAATGGTCACACGGTATTACTGCAAAGTAAAAAAAAAACACCTAAAGTGTTACTAAACCCAGAACCTGCATTCACAATATCTGGTCTCCCACAGTACACAGAACATGGAAATGCAATTATTTTAGTAAATTTAAACTACTAAAAATATATTTTCTCATCAGCAGTTAGAGCGGTCATGTGACTTCTATCAGTGTCAAGCCAAGCACTGGTTTAAGCTTGTAGGATGAGTTTTTTGACTGACCTATGAGACTGCCAGAACCATGACCCTCTGTCTGGACAGTGCTGGTTGGCCCTGTGCTGATCACATGCATCCTCCCAAGAAAAAAAAAAACCTCTCTCAAACTGAGCATGTGCAACCTGACTCCATAGAGTCTGTGTTATCAGGAAATTATTAGGAGTCAGCGGTAGGAGAGGCGAATCAGAGAAGACAGGATCAAACAGTCTTACACAATGCAGAGTTTTAACCCCTTAGGTTCCACAGTACATTTCATTACATTATATAAGTGTAGCGGGGTGTTCAATTTAAGGGAAGTGTCTGAGTGGTAATTAGGCTCAGACACCTTGATTGTTAGTGGCTATGGACCATTTTTTTGTCCTCAGAGGATAATGCTGGTGATGAGTTCCCTGTGGTCTGCGGGTGGCACTACCATTCTGGGCCGGGGTTGAACCACGAGCGTAGTGCTGTGCCTTTTGTGTCCCCTCTCGACAGCCGTATGGTGGGGCGGGGAACCTGCTGTGCATGCCGGGAGAGGATATAAAAGGGGCAGACATCTCCTGATCGGGGTCCACCCCCAGGCACCTTCAGCCTGGAAGTGCGTGTGGCTCATCTCCGGGTGCCCTCGGCCCGGATGCTGTGTTCCGGTTCCGCCTCAGGCACCTTTAGCCTGGGGTGAGGTACTACCTCACTGTTCCTGTCCGCCTGGGTATGGAGACCCGGGAGCTGCAGCGACGGCTCGGGGCCCAGCGCCTTCGGCTGGGGTCCGCTAGGGATTGAGGAGTCCAGGGTGCTGCCTTGCGAGGGGACCCGCACCCTAAGAGAAGGGAGGATCATTCCGAAGGACCGATGCGAGAGTCACGGTGAAGGAAGGGTCTGTTGACTCTCTAGGGGGACATCTTCTCCTTGACAAGGGCTATGTTCTAAGAAGGAAGTTCAAGTTCATCAGGTCTGTGGCAGAGACCAACTTCACGGTCTGTGGCAGAGACTGTGCGCCTAAAACTGTTTGAGAATCTGAACAGCGAAGAGTTTGAGCTACGTTTGTGCCTGGACCTCCTCCACACCTTAGGCTGTTCTGTTTCCTTTGCTCCAACCCTTTCATATCCAAGAGACTGTTTATTGCAAAGTTAGAATAAATACTGAGTTGGAGTTTCAGCTGGTGTGGACATTTACATTACTGGGGGAAGTCAAGGACTTGCATCTACCCATAGTAGAGGTGAGAATCATGCTCAGGAGGATTTTGGCTCTGGCTGCAGACAAGACCCAACAATAACACCGCTCAACCTACACAGGAGGGTACGGGCTTGTGGTGCGGTGTGCCTTTCATTCCTCCTGCGAGGAGCCGAGTTAAATGCAGGGTGGGAGAAAGGTGTGTGCGCTATATAAGCACTAGAATTTTTAGGCTTTTTTATTAAATATTTTAATTTGTGCACTGTGAGCACTTTGTTATTTTTTTTTATAATTGTACTGTAGTGAGCTGCCCCCTTTTGTACATATACTGCATATATTTTTGTACCCTTTACTCATTTACACTGGGGACAATATAAGGGGGCGTCCAGATTCCAATAAGTCCCACTCTCACAGACCCCCGCAACCACAGAGCCAGCTAGGGTTGTGCCCAGTGCTTTGCCAGCAGCTTCTTGGGGGTCCAGTTTTCAGCTATACATTACAAAAAGAACACTGACATGTTTAGTGATTGGTTGCAAAAATGATTGCATTTTAAACTCTTTAAACTACAAAGCATTATGAGTAGAAAATAAGGAATTGAAGAAGCAAGGTAAGTTATTGAAATGCCATCCCATCTCGTCCCTGTAACACATGAGGCATGGGCCGCCTACATTGTTCCACTTGCTGATAATACACGGCGGCTGTGCTCCATTTGCAGGAAATGGTCATTTGGTGAATGAAGGAGTTGGGTGAATTGTGCCAGTGGAGGGGGGAGCGGCGTCTGAGATCGATAGAATACTCACATGCATCTAAGCTTCACTGACCTAATAGAGCAGGTTCTCATCAATTCTATGAACTGGATGTGAAGTGACATCAATCTCTTTTGCTCAGCATCAAACATACGTAACTCAGATAGCAAGAAACATATAGAGCTGGGCCAAACTTACAGAGGAAAGCTTCATCTTTACAAATAAACCCATAATAATAGTAATAATAATAGTAATAATAATAATAATAATAGTAATAATAATACATGCAACTTTATTCAAGTTTCATCTGCACAGCAAGTACATGATTTTTACTGCATACAAACACTTTGAGAAAGCCTGCACCTGACTTCAAGATGGAGTTGTATATTACTGACATTTAAAGCGGAGGTTCCGCGGCAAATCTTTTTTTTTTTTTAGCTTGCATGCAAAGTATTTGTAGATCACCAATTTGTACTCACGTGTTTGGTGATTTTTAACCTCCCCTGTCTTTTTTCGGGCAAAAAATGCACTTTTAAAATCAGCCGTCAGAATTTTCCATTTTGCTTGTGGGCATTGTGAAGCCCACAAGCACTGACTTCCTGGTAGCGGTGGACGGTGTTCTGCAGAAAAAGTTCCCCGGCGGATAAGGTTCCCCCCCTGTACTGCGCATGCGCGGCACGAACCTCAACGGAGTTTCCGAAAGTAGCCGAACATGTAGAGCTGCGAGTTAGCTCTACACGGCGCCTGCGCAATGACTAGGAGCCAAGTAGAGCTGACTGCGCAGGCGCCGTGTAGAGCCGACTCGCAGCTCTACATGTTCGGCTACTTTCGGAATCTCCGCTGAGGTTCGTGCCGCGCATGCGCAGTACAGGGGGGGGGGAACCTTATCCGCCGGGGAACTTTTTCTGCAGGACATGTCACATCTGGGCGAACTCCCAGATTACATTGCGGGAGAACAGAAACGCCTACTCCCGCGGGAGTGAGTACCCGGAAGCCGGAATTTAGATGACAATATTACGGTATGTACAGAAAAATAAAATAAAATAAGTGGCTACTGTACATGTTTGTAGTGTAAGGAGTGTGGTCATATATGGATGTTATTTTGGGTGGAACTCCGCTTTAATTTCATTCTAACACAACTTTTGACACTCAGCTGACTATATGGTATTGTACATGCACTATATTGTCAAAAGTATTGGGACGTCTGCCTTTACACGCACATGAACTTTAATGGCATCCCAGTCTTCGTCCGTAGGGTTCAATATTGAGTTGGCCCACCCTTTGCAGCTGTAACAGCTTCAACTCTTCTGGGAAGGCTGTCCCCAAGGTTTAGGAGTTTGTCTATGGGAATGTTTGACCATTCTTCCAGAAGCGCATTTGTGAGGTCAGGCACTGATGTTGGATGAGAAGGCCTGACTCACAGTCTCTGCTCTAATTCATTTCAAAGGTGTTCTATCTGGTTGAGGTAGAGACTCTGTGCAGGCCAGTCAAGTTCCTCCATCCCAAACTCGCTCATCCTTGTCTTTATGTACCTTGTTTTGTGCACTGGCCCAAATCATTTGGTGGAGGGGGGGTTGTGGTGTGGGGTTGTTTATCAGGGGTAGGGCTTGGCCCCTTAGTTCCAGGGAAAGGAACTCTTAAGCCCTGTACACACGATCGGATATCCTATGGATTCTAATCCGATGGTTTTGTCCATCGGAAATCCGATGAAGCTGACTTCCATCAGTCTTGCCCACACACCATCAGTCAAAAAACCGACCGTTCCAAACACGGTGACGTAAAACACTCTGATGCGCCGAGAAAAATGAAGTTCAATGCTTCTGAGCATGCGTCGACTTGATTCTGAGCATGTGTGGGTTTTTTATCTGATGGACTTGCCCATAGACGATCACAGTTTTTGATCGGTTTTTTATCCATCGGAAAAATGTAAAACATGTTCTATTTTTTAAAACCGATGGAAAAAAGACCGATGGGTCCCATACATGATCGGTTTGTCTGATGAAAACAATCCATCGGACGGTTTTCATCGGTTAAACCGATCGTGTGTACAGGGCTTTAAGGTGTCAGCATACCAAGACATTTTGGACAATTTCATGCTCCCAACTTTGTGAAAACAGTTTGGGTGTGTGCAAAGCAAGGACGCTTTAAATGCCTTTACAGGTTACCAGTTTAGAGTTACAGAGGACGTCTAGCACTGAAATTATTACTCTGGCTCTTCCGGGTGCTTCCTCACATATGTGATGTGAACATGCCTCCCAACTTCCGATTGTTGAGCGTGGGGGGAGGGTGCCACGGGACGCCGAAAAAGAAGTTTACTTACATCTGTCATCTGTCGGTCACGCTGTTGAGCAGGGGGGGGGGGGGTGGGTTGCAACCGCCGGACCTGTCTTCTTACCAATTCCTGCCTCTTCATCCTTCCTTCTCCCCCTCTTCTTCGGACCTCCTCCTCCTCACGTTATTATGCGGGAAAATTTCATCTCTTGCGGGAGTGCGGGAAGAAGTTGTCATTGCGGGAAAGTCCTGCCCAATCCGTGCCAGTTGGGAGGTATGGGTGCAAATACCGTTTACATATGTGTGCGCGACTTATGTATGCATTTAATGTGGGCGCTTATTTACTCGGATGGTCTCGGCCGGCTCTGGACCGGAAATGCGCATGCCGCACCAAGCTTTACAGCAATATTTTTTACTAGCAAACTTTACCTGTCACTGTCATTTACTGGCAGGAGAAAAGTGCCAGTTTTTTACTGGCTGCCAGTAAAAATACTGATGGTTGGCAACACTGATTTAGGCACATCAGCCACTTGGGCATTTATTAATTTCATTGGCCAGAATATTTAGATGCATTTACACAAGTTTAGGCTTGTTTTGGTGTTTCTTAAAGCCAAAATATTCCTCTCTTGAACGCAAAAGTGTTTTTTTTTTTATTGCCTCTAAACTCCTGTAAATACCTATGTTTGCATGGACACATAGGCCAACATAGAGGGACATTTCGAGGCAGAAAAAAAATTCAAACACCTGTGAAACAGAAGTTTTTGAGCTCAAGTTTGCATGAGGCCAAAATGATCTCAGAATTGTTTCACATTGATCTCAAATGCAGACTGAATGCACCTCAACCACTTGTCACCCAGCCGTCGCAGATATACTGCAGCAGGTCGGCTCTATTGCGCAAATCGCCATAGGTGTACATCACTTTGTGCAATAAATAAAGTGGGCGCGCATGGCGCGATGTCCGTCGGCCACCCGCGATTGCTCCACAGAGAGCCAGAACGGGGATCTGTCAATGTAAACAAACAGATCCCCGTTCTGTCAGTGGAGTACAGAGTGATCGCCTGTTCCTAGTGATCAGGAACATCGATCTCTCTGTATTCCCAGTAAGTACACTCCCCCACAGTTAGAAACACCTCCCAGGGAACACATTCATAGCTCTCAACTGTGCCTGAATTTGAGGGACTGTCCCTCATTTGGAACAAAGTCCCTCGGTCCCTCTTTCCTCCTCATTTGTCCCTCATTTTGGTCTGATCTATATAGTTGTATATAAAATGCACTACTTATCTATCAAAAAATGTTTTACAGCCCTAAACCTTTCAGTCAATTTATAAATTGCTGCATTTGTAAATTCTAACAGCCAATTCAAAGAAATAGAAGTGGTAAAAAAATAAATAAAAGCACTTGTGGGCTTAACCAATCATTTGCTTTTGTACAATTCTCCTTCAAGGAGGCGTGGCAGGAGTGTGTCCTATGCCTACACACTTTTGCTAATACGTGTCCCTCATTCCCATCTCAAAAAGTTGGGAGGTATGCACATTTAACCCCTTGATCGCCCCCTAGTGTTAACCCCTCCCCTACAAGCATCATCTATACAGCAATCAGTGCATTTTTATAGCATTGATCGCTGTATAAATGTCACTGGTCCCCAAAAAGTGTCAAAAGTGTCCGATCTGTCTGAAGCAATGTCGCAGTCCCGCTAAAAAAAATCGCAGATCACTGCCATTACTAGTAAAAAATAATAATACAGTATATACTCGAGGATAAGCCGAGTTTTCAGCACATTTTTTTGTGCTGAAAATGCCACCCTCGGCTTATACTCGAGACAACTTTTTGAACCGGATATCCCAGAATTTGGGGACCCGGTACCAGCCGGCCGTAGGTCCCCTGGACCCCAATCTTGGCACACATGTAGCCCCACTCTTCCTCTACAAGTGTACGAAGCTTGTTGTGTGGGGGACCTACGGCCGGGGAGCACCAATTTTTCAAACCTGGGCACTCCTTCTATAGACTCCCATGTTAAATGGTAATTCCTCTGGTGACTTTGGGAAACCGGTACTGGCTGGTAGTAGGTTCCCTGGACCCAAAACTTGGCACACATATAGCTCCATTTCTCTTCTACAAGTGTGCAAAGTTTGTTGTCTGGAGGACCTACGGCCGGGGAGCAGCGATTTTTCAAACCTGGGCACCCCTTCCATAGACTCCCATGTTAAACGTCAGTCTAGTCATGGGCACAGTGAGGCATGGGCACAGTGAGGCATGGATACAATGAGGCATGGGCACAGTGAGGCATGGACACAGTGAGGCATGGACACAGTGAGGCATGCACATGGACACAGTGAGGCACAGTGAGGCATGCAGAAAGACACCCTAGGCTTATACTCGAGTCAATACGTTTTCCCATTTTTTTGTGGTAAAATTAGGTGCCTCGGCTTACATTCGGGTCGGCTTATACTCGAGTATACATGGTAATAAATATGCCATAAATCTATCCCCTATTTTGTAGACGCTATAACTTTAGCACAAACCAATCAATACACGCTTATTGCGATTTTTTTTTACCAAAGATATGTAGAAGAATACATATTGACCTAAACTGATGAAGAGATTTGTTTTTTTATGTAGCACACTGATCTTTTTCCCCCTCTTACCTCCTCAAGCAGGGGGAGAAGACACACCATGCCACATGCCCGTGTCCTCTAGGTTATAGAGGTCAGGCGGTGTTACATACTTGGGTCCTGCAGTTGAAAAAGTCCTCTTCTTCTGGTTCTCCCCTCTATGTTTATAGAGGCGAGTCTTTAACTTTCCCCAATGAGGTCAATGTCCACACAACACATCAACTCCAACGTGAGTTTATTTTATCTTGCTTCCAGGAACCAGAGAGTTGAAGTGAGAAGAAAAAAGGATAGCAGATAGAAGTGGATTCAGGCACACTCTTGGCTTCATCGCCACTCAATCACGAGTGGGTACAGCTCACCCGGATAGTCACTCAATAGCACTAGCAGCCGGCGTGATGCTGGAACAATGACCCAGTCCCCTCCAAGGACCAAGTCAAGGAGATCCCTCCTTTTTGAACAGCAAACAGCTCCTCTAAGGCAGTCAGTGAAGCTAGGAATCCTTCCCTCTGACAGGTCACCAGGCCTTTCCCGAGTTAGCAATCTTTATCACTACCCTCTTGTTATGGGATCGATCCTCCCCCGGTTCCCCTTCAGTCAGAGCGGTCACCCCTCCAAGGTTCCCTGGGTTTCCTCAGCTTCTTCTATGGACTCAGTCAAAGGTACTGAGCCCATCCGAAACTCCACAGTCTCGAGCTTAAGGTGCCCGAGACTCCTCAATCATGATGGGGCGCACCCCCCCCTTGAGGGGTAGCTCCCTCCTTGCATAAAATGGCCCCCCGGAATTGTCATCTGGGCATGGGCCCCGGGAAATGGCTCTCCCTGTGTAATGGCATCTGCCCCTTATATATCCTCTCCCGGCATGCACAGCAGGCCAGAACCACCCACCGACGAGAAAGGACATCCAATATCCACTCCATCACCTGTGGTTCAACCCCGGGTATAGGTGACAACACCACCTATATGACTAAAGGGGAACTGCACACCAGATGACACAGCAGTAAAGCAGAGTCCAAACAATCAAAAGACCCAAGCTAACTATTGCTCTGGTCACCCCTAAATTTAGGTATAGCAGGGTTAAATTTGGGGACCCCACTACATTTACATTTTTATGGGGACATTTATTATAGCAAAAAGTTAAAAATATTGTTGTTTTTTTTCAAAATTGTCAGTCTTTTTTTGTTTGTAGCGCAAAAAAAACCCCACAGAGGTGATCAAATACCACCAAAAGAAAGCTCTATTTGTGGAAAAAAAAGGGCATCAATTTTGTTTGGGTACAACATCGCACAACCGCGCAATTGTCAGTTAAACCGACGCAGTTCCGTATTGCAGAAAATGCCCTGGTTATTAAGGGGGTAAATCCTTCTGGGGCTGAAGTGGTTAATGCTGGCTGTGCTCACTTTATATATCCAATCAGGTACAGGGAACTTATAAAAAGTGAAGTCCCTTCATTTCCACGTTTGGATGTCTGAAGTGAACACAGACTTTCTTCTCTTCCCCTGGTTTCCGATCATTTCACATGTTAGTAAATCAGGTACTTCTCTAATGTCAGAACTCGCTGTTCCCGCATTCTGAACTTCTTAGAACATTTGTCAAGCTGTCAGATCATGTTCTATACACCAATGTGGCTTACTCCAGCCAAGACTCCCCTCAGATTTTGGCAACCATTACTCAAACCTGGTTGAAGCTTCCATTGTGGGGTAGCTGTTTGTACCTTAGATAGAGTCTAATTCTAATGATGAGTTCACCCAGGTATGTCTGTCTGTCAATGTTTATCAAAGTGCAAGTGTCAGTTTGGGTTTATTATACCCCCTGCAATAAATTATTCAGTGACCTTTATAAATGCGATCAACCTGCAGCGTTTTACAATTACATGGTTGCTGAACTCCTTAGTGTATTCTAATATCCTTATCATTTACAGCAAGGGACACATCATCCCATATATAATCATAGATTAAGATTAACATTCAGTTATCTTCAACTATTTTGTTCATTAAACATGAATATGGATGTGCATGAAACAGTTGGCAAGGCGCTATGATAACTGAATACATATAGCCATCTCATCTATTTAATACTGAGAAGTTGCCCTTCAGACAAGGGAGTCAACATTGACCCATACATGGCCCTCTGGGGTCTATAATAACTAGGCAGTGATTGGCATTGGTACTTATAATAATTGGACACTTAACTTCTTGATGCCTGAAATATATAGAGTAATGTTCTTAGACAACTTCTCCAATGCTGAAAGAAAGATTGTTAACCTATATTCCAACTAAGAAACTGAAGTATGCGAAAAAAAGAAAGAACAAGGGCGCACCAGCCTAGTGTGATATCGTTTAAGATATTTTATTTCAAATAAAAGCAATAGAAAGGTACTCACAAAAATAGTACAATTGTTCACAATATACAAGCAGTGCCTTGGAAGGCTGCAGCATATGGAACCCAAACCACACTTCAACCGATCATGGAGGATGTGATGGGGCGCACTACCGGCTGACGCGCTTCGAAGCACACTCTAACCTACCCTTTATATAGGGACATGTGCATGTGGACCACTGATTAGGTGGAAGGGGAGGAGCTCCCGGGGGCCCCGGTGGCTTCTCCCTCATAGGGCAAAAAATGACACCCTATAGGTGGAGCTATACCATAGGCAAAACCACAAAGGAAAAACAGAAATCATTAACGATCAATACTAGGCAATTGGCGATATTCGAAAAAGCTAGATCCTCCCACATACAAGTGAACAAATAGACGAAAGAGCAGGCAACAGCACACTAGGCTGGTGCGCCCTTGTTCTTTCTTTATTTTGTTTGCTATTAGGACACCCCTATCCATAAAGGGCAGCAAGGCCGCTGTTATCGTTATAGATTACTGAATGTTTGATAGTCATCTTATGCGCAGGATTGTTTGTTGTTTTTCTGCTACTATAAACTGAAGTATGCCTCTGGGCATTTTACAGCTTCTGAGACAGAACTGTAATTTACAGATTCAGGTCCTACATGATCAGGAACCTACAAAGTGCCCCCCTAAATACTTATCTGAGCCTGAACATGATCCAACGCTGTGCCCAAGAGCAGCGGCACTGCTCTCTCCCTCCTCACTGGACTGGAAACCATTGGCTCCTCCTGCTGTCAATCATATTCAATGACGAGAAGGCAGGGGCGGGGCCCTGCTGCACTGTGCGTGTCAATAAACGCATACAGTGCGGCTCAGGATTGATATCCTCCATAACAAGCGGCTTACTATGGAGGCACTCGGAAAGCAGGAGGAGCCAGGAGCGCCAGCAGGGGACCCCAGAAGAGGAGGATCGGAGCTGCTCTGTTCAAAACCATTGTACAGTGCAGGTGAGTATAACATGTTTGTCACTTTAAAGCAGAATTCCATTCTAAACCTAAATAGTCTTACAAATGCTCCCTCCACCCAACAGCTATGCTGACTAACCTGTGTAAGAAAGATCTGTATACTTACCTATTTTCAGCCTGGTCCAGTCATATGGTCCCTTGTGTTAGTCAGTGCCAGCCTCAGGGGAGAGAGCACTTAATAATGCCTAAGGATGCCTGGGAGCGGTGACATCACCCATTGGTTCCTATGGCCCAGTTGGTATGATCTTCTTCTCCCATTCAACTGCTGCTGACTGACACAGGGAAGCCGGATAACGTGACTGAGCTGGAGTGGGCTGAAAATACACTATATTGTCAAAAGTATTGGGACACTTGCCTTTACACGCACCTGAACTTTAATGGCATCCTTGTCTTAGTCCGTAGGGTTCAATATTGAGTTGGCCCACCCTTTGCAGCTATAACAGCTTCAACTCTTCTGGAATGGCTGTCCACAAGGTTTAGGAGTGTGTCTATGGGAATGTTTGACCATTCTTCCAGAAGCGCATTTGTGAGGTCAGGCACTGATATTGGACGAGATGACCTGGCTCGCAGTCTCCACTCTAATTCATCTAAAAGGTGTTCTATCGGGTTGAGGTGCAGGCCAGTCAAGTTCCTCCACTGCAAACTCGCTCATCCATGTCTTTATGGACATTGCTTTGTACACTGGTGCACAGTCTACTTGGAACAGGAAGGGGCCATCCCAAAACTGTTCCCACAAAGTTGGAAACACAAAATTGTCCAAAATGTCTTGGTATGCTGACGCCTTAAGAGTTCCCTTCACTGGAACTAAGGGGCCAACCTCTGAACAATAACCACACACCATAATCCCCTCTTCACCAAATGATTTGGACCAGTGCACAAAGCAAGGTCCATAAAGACATGGATGAGCAAGTTTGGGGTAGAGAAACTTGACTGGCCTGCACAGAGTCCTGACCTTAACCCAATAGAACACCTTTGGGATGAATTAGAGCGTAAACTGCGAGTTAGGCCTTCTCTTCCAACATCAGTGCCTGACCTCACAAATGCGCGTCTGGAAGAATGGTCAAACATTCCCATAGACACACTCCTAAACCTTGTGGACAGCCTTCCCAGAAGAGTTGAAGCTGTTATAGCGGCAAAGGGTGGGCCAACTCAATATGGAACCCTACGGGCTAAGACTGGGATGCCATTAAAATTCATGTGCGTGTAAAGGCAGGCGTCCCAATACTTTTGGTAATGTTGTGTTGGTAAATAAATGCATTTTTCTTACACAAGTAAGTCTGCATAGGTGTTAGGAGGAAAGAGGGATCATTATTAGGTTTAGCCTGGAATTTATGGTAATGCCCTCTAGTCATGTCAGAATTATCTCTTCTGTAGAACCAGCCTGCCCATAGATGGATTAAAATTCAGCCGTTCCCTGTTGAACCACCTGAATTTTAATCCATCTATGATTGACTTTAAAGTGTACTACAGTAATACCTTGGATTATGAGCATAATTCATTCCAGAAGAATGCTTGTAATCCGAAGCACTCGAATATCAAATCGAGTTTCCCCATAGGAAATAATAGAAACTCAGATAATCCGTTCCACAGCCACTGCTTGTCTATGCAGTACCGCATGTGGCCAGAGGTGTGGGGGTGCTGGAGACACTCGGAAACACTCAGAGACGCTCGGAGACCACTCTGAGACGCTCAGAGACACTCGGAGACGGGTGTCTTTAAGTGTCTTCTGCCCAATTGCAGTACTGCACACCCCAGCGGCTTGAATCCTGCTTGTCTTGCGAGACAACACGCGCAAAGCAAGTCAGGAAATAGCTTGCATTGCAAAATGCTCGTAATCCGCGTTACTCGCAATCTGAGGTTCCACTGTACTTTGATTGTACAAATGGAATTTTTATTACATGTCACAAAACAGCTAAAATTATAATTTAGTACTTTCTACTAAAACTGCATTCTTAAAAAACAATAAATACACCAAAAATGGAAAACAGCCCCTTTATATTTCTGTTCCTTCAGAGTCGGTTGGGAGTGGGGGATGGTTAGTTGAATTTCTAAATAGGTTATCTATTTCCCTTTTAGTAAACAATTTCAATCAAATGCTTTGCATAGCAAAAAATAATTCATATAGTTTTACTATTTCATGGTGTATATTTTTCGTCGATTAAATGTTAATGAACCGTTGCACTCCTGCCGTCTTCGATTTAAAAAAAAAAAAATGTTTAAGCGATTAACTGTTTGCATGTTTGTAGATTTTATCAGTGTAGTATAGGAAAATACTACCAACGATCAGAGTAGTGCTGGGAAACACTAAATGTAACCAATCTCATGCAGCCCATATTAACAGGCATAGTAAATCCAGCATAGAAACTGTTATCAATAGATTTTACAGGAATATAGGAAAGTTCCCTGCATCTATTGGACATGAAGACTTCTGAAAAATAAAGAAAAACTAATTGTTTCTGTAGATTTATCTATCTATGATGTATCTAGATAAAGATCTATCTTTATCTATACATTGCTAAGAGAAATAATGGCACAGCCCTTCAGAATAATTTTAAGAATATCTAAATTCAATAACATTAATTTAAAGCGGAGTTCCACCCAAAAATGGAACTAACTTCCGCTTTTTGGAACCCCCCCCCCTCCGGTGTCACATTTGGCACCTTTCAGGGGGGAGAGGTGGAGCAGATACCTGTATAATACAGGTATTTTGCTCCCACTTCCTGGCATAGACACCCGAGCCACCCGCGGGTATCAACGCCACTTCCGGCGCCTTCTCCGTCCCCCCGCCTGCTGTCTTCTGGGAGACACACAGGTCCCAGAAGACAGTAGGGACCAGTGGGATAGCGCAGCGCGAGTGGCGCATGTGCAGTAGGGAACCAGGAAGTGAAGCCGCAAGCCAGGCTTTCTCATCTAACATCAGTGCCTGACTTCACAAATGCGCTTCTGGAAGAATGGTCAAACATTCCCATAGACACACTCCTAAACCTTGTGGACAACCTTCCCAGAAGAGTTGAAGCTGTTATAGCTGCAAAGGGTGGGCCAACTCAATATTGAACCCTACGGACTAAGACTGGGATGCCATTAACCTCCCTGGCGGTATGATTATTTCAGATTTTAGATGCTGAAAGCGGTACATTATTTTGCATAGAAATTTGGCGTTTTATATTGCAGGCCTGCAATTCTTAGGAACACTGGCGTAGCGTGGGGGGTGTGAGGGGTGAGACTGAGACTCCCTCGTGAGTCGCGTTGCTGGCCAGGGGGAGTGGACATGGTCTGGGGAGAGGGAGCAGCCAGTAAGTCAGTTTAGTGTGCAGAGTGTAGTGTGTAGAGTAGTGTGTAGTGTTTAGTGTGCTGTGTAGTGTGCAGTGTAGTACTAGTATGTAGTGTGTAGTGTGTAGTGCAGTGTCTAGTGCTTAGTGTGCAGTGTTAAGTACAGTGTGTAGTGTAGTGCAGTGGCAGTGCGTCCATAAAGGTCACAGGAGCGCCGCCCCCCCTCTCCTGTCACTCTAATCACCATAGATGGATTCATGCATTGTATGAATCTGTCTATGGTCGCCGCTGCCGCCCCCTATTCATGTGCCCGGCCCCTTGTCGGGAGCCGGGCATATGAATTACAGCGGTGGGTGTGTTTTGGAAATGCCTGATTAGAGCCATAGGCTCTAATAGGCTTCCAAAGGGTAAACAGCGGGCGCACTGCTGTGTGTTCGCTGATTACTCAGTGGTGTTAGGGAACCGAATACATCGCTTCCCTAACACTGACCCGCCTCTCAGCCAATCAGGTTTCTCAGGTATGGTTACCTGTCACCTGATTGGCTGAAACAACAGGCACTGCTATTGGATGCCTGATGGGACATGAGGATGGGAGAAGTGCAGGAGACATGAAGGACCCCGGTCGTTGCCGTCACCCGCTGCCCCACAATACAGGGTAAGTGCCGGGCAGACGACGAGCGGGCGGGGGGCACACTCACACTGGCAGCATTTGGCACACTGGCAGCATTTGTGGGCACAGTCGCAGCATGTGATGGCACAGTGGCTGCAATTGATGGCACAGTGGCTGCCATTGATGGCACAGTGGCTGCAATTGATGGCACAGTGGCAGCGTTTGATGGCACAGTGGCTGCGTTTGATGGGCACAGTGTCAGCTTTTGATGGCACAGTGGCTGCATTTGATGGCACAGTGGCAGCGTTTGATGGCACAGTGGCAGCGTTTGATGGCACAGTGGCAGCGTTTGTTGGCACAGTAGCAGCATTTGATGGGCACAGTCGCAGCATTTGATGGGCGCAGTCGCAGCATTTGATGGGCGCAGTCGCAGTATTTGATGGCACAGTCGCAGCATTTGATGTCAGTCGCAGCATTTGATGGCACAGTGTCAGCTTTTGATGGCATAGTGGCAGCGTTTGATGGCACAGTGGCTGCAATTGATGGGGTTTTTTTTCAAAATTTTTTTAGTTTGTTTGCGCCCCCCCAATTTTTTTTAGCACTAGCCACCAATGGTGCAGTGTGTAGTGTAGTGTTTAGTGTGTAGTGTAGTGTTTAGTGTGTAGTGTGGTGTAGTGTGTAGTGTGTAGTGTAGTGTGTGGTGTGTAGTGTAGTATGCAGTGCAGTGTAGTGTGCAGTTTAGTGTGTAGTGTAGTGGGCAGTTTTGTGTAGTGGGCAGTTTAGTGTGTAGTGTGGTGTAGTGTGGTGTAGTGTAGTGTGTGGTGTGTAGTGTAGTATGCAGTGCAGTGTAGTGTGCAGTTTAGTGTGTAGTGTAGTGGGCAGTTTTGTGTAGTGGGCAGTTTAGTGTGTAGTGGAAAGTGTAGTGGGCAGTGTAGAGTGTAGTGTAGTGGGCAGTTTAGTGTGTAGTGGACAGTGTAGTGGGCAGTGTAGAGTGTAGTGTAGTGGGCAGTTTAGTGTGTAGTGTAGTGTAGTGTAGTGTAGTGTAGTGTAGTGTAGTGGGCAGTTTTGTGTAGTGGGCAGTTTAGTGTTTAATGTAGTGGACAGTGTAGTGTGTAGTGGTTAGTGTAGTGTAGTATAGTGATGTAGGAATCTGGTAGGTCAATGTAGGAATCTGGTAGGTCAATGTAGGAATCAGGTAGGTCAGTGTAGTGGTCAGTGTAGGAATCAGGTAGGTCAATACTATTGTAGGAAGGGAAGAGACTTGGGGAGTGCGAAAAGTCCGCAGGGTAGGGGGCGCAAATTTCTTGCCTTGCCCTGGGCGCTGACAACCCACGCTACGCCACTGCTTAACTCACTTAAATCTGTCCAAACAAGAGTCTAGTAGACATCCCGGGTATGATAAAGTTTGAAACACAAAATCATAAATTATAATATAATAAATAACTGTAAATAATTATAACAAATAGTAATGTAATTATAATAAAAAATATTCAATTAATCAAATCAAAAACACTGAAATCTGGCTCGGGGTTACCGCTTTTAGTAGTAAAAACTCACCCGTGCCAGACTCGGGAATACCGCCAGGGAGGTTAAAGTTCATATGCGTGTAAAGGGAGGTGTCCCAATACTTTTGACAATATGGTGTATGTTCAGTATGTGGGTGTTAAAGCCCAGCCTGCTAAGTGGGTGGCTGCAGGTTAGAGAAAGAAAATATGTTTAGCAAACACCACCCAGATGTTCCAATGGCTGGAATCTACAATATGGATATCTCTCAATGGCTAATAATAGGGTATAGATGCAATGCAATGGGTGTGAGGTTTGCAATACAAATGTTAATGTAAGGCCAAAATAGGAACACACATTTTATTTTTATTGTTTTCCCACTAATTAGCTTACAATGTGAAGTGGTTGGATACTTCATGCTGATTCTGAAATCAATAGCACAACAATTGCTCAAAGTTAACCTGCCAAGCGCTTCTTAATGACTCTCTGCAGCAGATAATGATGACGAGGATTTTCAGTGCTTGTTACATAGAGGAAGGTTAGATTTTTTGGGGAATTTAATGAAATGCAGTTCTCTCGCTGTTTATACACAGATATTGCTAATATATTTGGGGTGTATTTAATGAGTGGCGAGGTACACCGCTGAATTGGAAATGAACACAGCTGAAAATTCCAGGAGAGCTTATTAGTGATAAATATAATAAATTAATAACGGAGTTTACAAATATTAAAATCTCATTGTTGAGAAAGCCATTACCATTTTGTAATGTCTGTACAGGAATAACATTCTAAGTTAAACAAACACTTCTCCAAAGTATTCTAATTCACGCGTATGAAAGTGTCTGAAAAAGTTGTGTTTTTCGATAGCAACCCCACTTTTCCTTTTTTTGGGGTAGATTGAAAAATCAATAGGGGAAGTGGTTGCTACGGGCAACCAATACAGTTCTTCGTTTGTACATTCTAGTCGGAATGTTAGTGGAACTAAACCTTTATTTAAAAAATGGCAAGCGGGCAACTTTTCTTGCAGGAGAAACGTGCTTTGTCTCTTCAGCAATAAAACAAACCTGCCTGTTTGAAATTTCTATTGAAAGTACACCGATTTGTGCATGCATATTTCAGCATACATCCTCGGCAAGGTGCCTGTGTGCTGGGATGAATAACTCTGCATATGCGGAGGTCACCTCATACCTGTTGGGCAATCAAGAGGTCAATTACAGTAGAACCTTGGATTACGAGCATAATCTGTTCAAGGAGAATGCTCGTAATCCAAAGCACTCACATATCAAAGCGAGTTTCCCCATAGCAGTCAATGGAAACAAAAATAATTTGTTCCGCAATAACTTCTATGGCATGCAAAACCACATGTGGCCAGAGGTGGGGGGCGCCAGAGAGCCTCGGAAAGACTCTGAAAGCCTCGGGGACAGCTTGGCTGAAGGCGGAAAACCTCGGAAAGGCTCGGGAATGGAGTATTTCCGAGTTTTTCAGAGTATTTCCGAACGGCTCCGCTCGGCTCCGGCGCCCCCAACTCTGGCCAAATGCGGTACTGCACTTCGCTGTGGCTTGAATCCTGCTCATTTTGTGAGACAACACTTGCAAACCGAGTCAGGATTTAAAAAAAAAATGCTCGTATTGCGAAACGCTCATTAACCGCGTTACTCGCAATCCGAGGTTTCACAGTACTGACATCCAGAAGAGTTCCATTAAGTCAGCAGCAGGGATGAGCCGAACACCCCCCTGTTCGGTTCGCACCAGAACCTGCGAACAGACAGAATGTTTGTGTGAACTTTAGAATCCTATTAAATACAATGGACTCGAATGTTTGAAATCTAAAGTGCTAATTATAAAGGCTAATATGCAACTTATTGTCCTAAAAAGTGTTTGGGGACCCGGGTCCTGCCCCAGGGGACATGTATCAATGCAAAAAAAGGTTTAAAAAATATACTTTTTTACGGGAGCGGTGATTTTAATAATGCTTAAAATGAAAAAATAAAAGTGAAATTTTCCTTTAAATTTCGTACCTGGGGGGTGTGTATGATATGCATGTAAAGTGGCGCATGTTTCCCGTGCTTAGAACTGTCCCTGCACAAAGTGTCATTTTTGAAGGAAAAAAAGTCATTTAAAACTCACTCGCGGCTATTAATGAATTGTCGGCTTTTATCAATACATAGAAAAGTCATTGATTAAAAAAAAAAAAAAGCGTGGGGGTTCCCCCAAATTCAATTACCAGGCCCTTCAGGTCTGGAATGGATATTAAGGGGAACCTCGCCGCAAATAAAAAAAAATGGCGTGCGGTTCCCCCTAAATATCCATACCAGGCCCTTCAGGTCTGGAATGGATTTTAAGGGGAACTCCACCCCAAATAAAAAAAAAAATGGCGTGGAGTCCCCCCAAAAATCCATACCAGACCCTTATCCGAGCACGCAACCTGGCCGGCCGCAGGGGAAGAGGGGGGGACGAGAGAGCGTACCAGGCCACATGCCCTCAACATGGGGAGGATGTCCCCATGTTGATGGGGACAAGGGCCTCATCCCCACAACCCTTGCCCGGTGGTTGTGGGGGTCTGCGGGCAAGGGGCTTATCGGAATCTGGAAGACCCCTTTAACAAAGGGGACCCCCAGATCCCGGCCCCCCCTATGTGAATTGGTAATGGATACATTGTACCCCTACCATTTCACAAAGAAAGTGTCAAAAAATGTAAATAAAAACACACAAACACCTTGGAAAAGTCCTTTATGAAAAAACAAACAAAAAAAACACCCCAGCCATGAAATCCAGTGTCCCGGGGCGATCCCGATGTCCAGCGCGGTCCGTCATTGGTTGTGCCTGAGCGGACCTGATGGGGAACTTCCTTTGCAGTGTTTTAAATGTATAGACCCGCCCCTTCTAAAGTTCCCCATCAGGTCCGCTCAGCAGATCAGATGCGGAACGCGAGAAGGGGTGGGTCTATTCATGTATTACACAGCAAACGAAGTTCCCCATTAGGTCCGCCCCCTCGGTATGTCCGACCCCGCCTACGTCATTGGCCTGAGCGGGGAACTTCCTTCACTGTGTAAATTTAAATTGAAAAATTAAAAAATAAAAGTGAAATTTTCCTTTAAATTTCGTACCTGGGGGTGTGTATGATATGCATGTAAATTGGCGCATGTTTCCCGTGCTTAGAACTGTCCCTGCACAAAGTGTCATTTTTGCAGGAAAAAAAGTCATTTAAAACTCACTCGCGGCTATTAATGAATTATTAATGAATTTAAATTACACAGTGAAGGAAGTTCCCCGCTCAGGCCAATGATGTAGGCGGGGTCAGACATACCGAGGGGGCGGACCTGATGGGGAACTTCGTTCGCGGTGTAATACATGAATAGACCCGCCCCTTCTCGCGTTCCGCATCTGGTCCGCTGAGCGGACCTGATGGGGAACTTTAGAAGGGGCGGGTCTATACATTTAAAACACTGCGGAGGAAGTTCCCCATCAGGTCCACTCAGGCACAACCAATGACGGACAGCGCTGGACATCGGGATCGCCGCGGGACACTGGATTTCATCGCTGGAATGTTTTTTTTATTATTATTATTATTTTTTTTTAATAAAGGACTTTTCCAAGGTGTCGGTGGGTGTTTTATTTACATTTTTTTACACTTTCTTCGTGAAATGGTAGGGGTACAATGTACCCCTTACCAATTCACATGGGGGGGGCAGGATCTGGGGGTCCCCTTTGTTAAAGGGGTCTTTCAGATTCTGATAAGCCCCCCGCCCGCAGACCCCCACAACCACCGGGCAAGGGTTGTGGGGATGAGGCCCTTGTCCCCATCAACATGAGGACATCCACCCCATGTTGAGGGCATGTGGCCTGGTACGGTTTAGGAGGGAGGGGGGCCACTCTCTCGTCCCCCCCTCTTCCCCTGCGGCCGGCCAGGTTGCGTGCTCGGATAAGGGTCTGGTATGGATTTTTGGGGGGACTCCACGCCATTTTTTTATTATTTGGGGTGGAGTTCCCCTTAAAATCCATGCCAGATCTGAAGGGCCTGGTATGGATATTTAGGGGGAACCGCACGCCATTTTATTTTTAATTTGCGGCGAGGTTCCCCTTAATATCCATTCCAGACCTGAAGGGCCTGGTAATTGAATTCGGGGAAACCCCCACGTTTTTTTTTTTTCTATCAATGACTTTTCTATGTATTGATAAAAGCCGACAATTCATTAATAGCCGCGAGTGAGTTTCAAATGACTTTTTTTCCTTAAAAAATGACACTTTATGCAGGGACAGTTCTAAGCACGGGAAACAAGCGTGACTTTACATGCATATCATACACACCCCCCAGGTACGAAATTTAAAGGAATATTTCACTTTTATTGTTTCACTTTAAGCATTATTAAAATCACTGCTCCTAAAAAAACTGCATTTTTTTTGCATTGATACATATCCCCTGGGGCAGGACCCGGGTCCCCAAACACTTTTTAGGACAATAACTTGCATATAAGCCTTTATAATTAGCACTTTCGATTTCTCCCATAGACTTTTCGAATTTGCCGCGAACACCCCAAATTGTTCATTGTTCGGCGAACGGGCGAACAGGCAATGTTCGAGTCGAACATGAGTTCGACTCGAACTCGAAGCTCATCCCTAGTCAGCAGCGGGTGAGGGATCCAACACTTGCATCTCTGGAACGGAGGTAAGTATTTTGTAGACTGCTTTAAATAGCTCCAATCAAAGCTCATGTACCTTATCACATTTTGAACGAGCATAGAGATGTGAAAAGCTACAACAGAAAAGAATGGGATTCTTAAAGTTGAGTGTTGTTGCATGTAAGGAAATCCTTGAAAACATTCAGCAAGCTACTCGGGTGTGAATAGAGGTCATTTATTATTATTATACAAGATTTATATAGTGCCATTGCCAACAGTTTACACAGCACTTTACTATGTAGGGGGGGACAGTACAATTACAATATAGCTTATTAATATAGGAATAGGGGGGCCCTGCTCATGGAGCTTACAATCTAAAGGGAGGGGGAGGATGGTACAAAAGGTAATAGCTGCAGGGGATGATCTGATGGAGGTGACTCGAGTACAGTTTTTGGTCAGAGGTGGGATAGGCTTCCCTGAATAAGTGAGTTTTCAGGGATCACCTAAAGGTGGATGGGATAGGGGCTGACCGTATGCACTGGGTGGGGGAGGGAGTTCTGGAGGATGGGAGAGGCTCTGGAGAAGTTCTGGAGGTGAGCATGGAAGGAGGTGACAAGGGAGCTAGAGAGCAGAGGGTCTTGGGAGTAATAAAGGGGACAATTTGGGTGATATCTGCAGATGAGGTTGGTAATGTACCTGGGTGTGATGTTGTGGGTGGTCTTGTATGTTGTGGTCAATCTGAACCAAACACACTATTTCCTTCACTAATACGTACACATGAGAGAATCACTGTATAAACTGTTGCATCAGCTACATAGAGTATACAGTGCTAAATGTTTTCTGGCAGCTGTACAGGGGCATACCTCCCAACATTTTGAGATGGGAATGAGGGACACCTACTGGCAAATGTATGTTGGCATAGGACACGCCCCCCTGCCACACCCCGTTAAAGGAGAATATACCAAAAAAAAAAGGTTAATTAAATCTACAAGGGCTTTTTTTTTACCACTACAATTCCTTTATACTGACTTTTAAAATGTACAAATGCAGCAATTTAGAAATTAGATGAACGCTTTAGCACTGGGAAACACTTTTTGAAAGATAAAAAGTGAATTTTTCTATACAACTATATAGATCAGACCAAATGAGGAACAAATGAGGAGGAAAAATCAGGGACAGTTGGGAGCTATGCAGGGGCTTCCTGTTCCATTCCAAATCAGGTCGGGCATTCAAAAGGAACTTTGCATTTTATGAATGAATACAAGACTTCCACTGATTGGCTAAGTTGGAGATTGTCACCTGATCTGCCTGACTTTCCAGCTCAGCCATTCAGAGGAAGTCTTGTATTCATTCCTAAACATACAAGGCTTCCTGCGATTGGCTGAACAGCTTTCAGCCAAGATTGATTTTGTGTCAGGAAGATATCGGGAAGTCCCTAAACCACTGTCAGAACACAGTGCTGTATATTGTATGTAGATGATGCTACATACAGTTTATACAGTGCTCCCAGCAAGCACATGTATTAGTGAAGGAAATAGTTTGTTTGGACCAGCCTGGTCAGCAAAAAGACTGACTTTATAAATGTGGTGGTTGAAGTGCAGACCATGGACATTGGAGTTTAATCTAATAAGTTGTGCCACAGGCTGTAGAGCAAGGACAAACAGTATTGAGGGAGAGGGGCAACACTGATGAGTTTCCCTCTTAATGGGAAAAGGAAGCAATGATTAAATTGACTATATTTTTTATCAAACATTTTAGCATGCACCTCTGCTTATGATTTATTTTATCATAGCTATTTTTTCATCATAGAATTGGCAAGATTTGCTTAAAGCGGAGGTCCACCCGAATTTTTTTTTTAAAAGCCAGCAGCTACAAATACTGCAGCTGCTGACTTTTAAAAAATGGACACTTATCTGTTTAGCGTGCCCACAATGTCGGCAGCCGAGCCCGAGCAATCGCTCGTCTCTCGGCTGCCCACGCCGCCATCCTCGGTGAGGGAATCAGGAAGTGAAGCGTTGCGGCTTCACTGCCCGGTTCCTTACTGCACATGCGCGAGTAGCGCGGCCCGCCCTCACTGGCCCTCGCTCTCTCCTGGGACCAGTGTGTTTGCCAGGAGACAGCGGGGGGGCGGGAAGTGGCGTGACTCCCGCTGGAGTCTATGCCCGGAAGTGGGTGCAAATACCTGTCTTAGACAGGAATCTGCACCCTCCTCCCCCCTGAAAGGTGCCAAATGTGACACCGGAGGGGGGGAGGGTTCCGAAAAGCGGAAGTTCCATTTTTGGGTGGAACTCCGCTTTAATGTAAGGTTTAATGAGGCCCAAGATGCTTCTCCTGTAATCCCAACAGCATCTATATATAACTGCATCTTTCTGACTATATCGATAAGTCAGAAAGCTTCTATGTGAAAAGGGCTAAAATACACGGCAATCAGTCAGCAAACCTATTGTTCAGATATTTGATTAATATAAGCTATATTCTGATGGCTAATGCAATTTTAATGGTCTTTGCACTGCTTGTCAAAATAAACCTTATCTTGTTGGCAAATGCTTCCACTGACCCAGTGATCCAGTACTATGAGTGGGCCAAAATCAAAACCCACCAGTGTATTCAAGACATACTGGAGGAACATGACATGCATGTGAAAATATTATATACTGGTCTGTAAGACAGTGCCACAATGCTGCATTTATTGTTGCATAAAAAAACAAACAAAGGTACTACTGTTTTGCTTACCCCCAAAACAACACCCCCCCCCAACACCCTCTGGAAGACCCTCGGCATGTATTTTATCCTTATTTTTATACTTACCTTTTCCTGATGTCTACAGGCTGGTCATGTGATGTGTAGGAACCCCTTCTGCAGTGATGGACATCCCATAGTGATGCATAGAGCAGTGCTGATATGATGTCTGCATCATTACACTTTCAATGTAGGATCCCATAATGATCCTTCTTATGGGGGGCAGGTTCATGTTGCCCTGTACTCACAGGATATCCTCAGTCTTCTTGACTGAATGACACTGGCCATTGTTCAACCTGAAAGATTAAGGACATCTAGTGGGAGAAAGGACTTATTGCAGGTGACAGCGTCAGAGTAGAGGTAAGTATTGCAGTCTAAGCTTAATTTTTTTTTTTACTCCTGGGGCAGCTTTAAAAAAGAATTAGACTGTAGTTGGGCTTTAAGAAAATTTTTCTGATTGGTCATTATGGGTTACTGCATAAGCTTAATATTGATTTATTAAAAAAACTTTTTGGTAAACTGTAAGCTAACTATATTTTTGGGGTCGGTTACTGACAAATAATTGTAGTTTCAATGCATCCCTTCTCCAGCATTTTCTCCTCATTATTAGTACAATAACAGCCACAAAAAGTCAACTGAGAAAATGTATAACCCAGAGGAAAACGTAAAGCTGTCCATATTGTCCTCAGTAAAATTCATTATTACAAGCAAGGACTTTGACAAGCTGCTGTGTTTTATAACCTTTACAAATCAATAGGAACTTGTTCATGAGTTGAATGCCGTGTATATACAATTCATGGTGAATGTTAAACACAATAGCAAGCTGAGCTGTATTAGCAGAAACCCACAAGACATTGCAGGGCTCATTCAGAAACACCTGCTCCTCACGTTACTCCTCCGACCTTATAGCAATCAAGATCCAGAGTTCTGGGGCTAACAATGGCAGGGATTTCTGTAAGAAATGTAAGATTACATTATACATTACATGTGCCCTGCAATATAACCTATAATCTTGTAACAATGTACTACTACTACAACAAATAGGTGAAGTGCAAACAAGTGCTGCTGACCCAAAGTCTTCAGTATTTTCACTGACACAAAACACAAATTAGGAATTCTGACTTATTCTAGTTTCACTTGCCACATGAAGCTAACATCTTCAAAGGAAGTTTTGACATTGCAGCCCCATTATGTCTCTCAGTGCAGGCTTCCTTTAAAACCCAATGCCGGGATATTTAAAGCCCAACTCCGGAGAAATAAAAAATCCCATGTAGTGGGCCTGTGCCCGCACTGCACGGGTTAACTGCTTGTTTAGTCTAGGGGTGAGAAGAAAGCTTATACTTACCAGATCCTTCGTTCCGCCAGAAAACAGCACTCCCCCACAATTCAGAGGTGGGCTGTTCCTGGTCTACGGAGCCTGCTCTGGGCTTGATGACGTCTACAACTAAAGACTGCTGGAGTGCGGGGGTGCTGGGCCGGTCTTGTGCTGGGAGGATCGGAGGATTAGGTAAGTAAATTTCCTTTTTCCTCTCCAATAGGCAAAAACGAGCAGTTAACCTGTACAGCCCCACTGCATTGGAAAACCTTTCTCCTGCACAGAGATGGGCTTTAAAAATGGTCCCTTTCAGTGGGCTGGGCCTTAGGTCTAGGTGACATAGAAAGGAAGAAATTACCTGATCCTTTATTCCACCAGTCCCTATAATGTCTTCTCCCCAATGCTCCAGTGGTCTCAGGTCCTGACATTATCAAGACTAATTCAGGGTCCATAGCTCTGCCCCGGATGTGATGATGCCAAGGGACAGTCCACTGCCAGAACACAGGGGAGTGCCACCTGCCGGTGGAGTGAAGGATCCGTAAAATAAGAGTGCATCCCCTCTCCCCTGCATATGCACATGGGAGCCCATTTATCTTGGCACAGGTGGTTACTGAGAATGTGCGCAGCTCAGCACATATTTTAAAGCATCTTGCAAGGAATAAGGTAAGAAGCCTTTCATGCAGAAGAGACATAGGGGTTATTTACTAAAGGCAAATCCACTTTGCACTACAAGTGCAAACTACAAGTGCAAAGTGCACTTGAAATTGCACTGAAAGTGCACTTGGAAGTGCAGTCACTGTAGATCTGAGGGGCACATGCAAAGAAAATAAAAAACAGCATTTTAGCTTGCACATGATTGGATAATAAAATCAGCAGAGCTTCCCCTCATTTCAGATCTACCCCTCAGATCTACAGCAACTGCACTTCCAAGTGCAATTTCAGTGCAATTTCAAGTACACTTGTAGTTTGCACTTTGTGCAGGCCAGTCAAGTTCCTCCACCCCAAACTCATCCATGTCTTTATGTACCTTGCTTTGTGCACTGGCCCAAATTATTTGGTGGAGAGGGGTTATGGTGTGTGGTTGTTTATTAGGGGTTGGGCTTGGCCCCTTAGTAGGTGTCAGCATACCAAGACATTGTGGACAATGTCATGCTCCCAACTTTGTGGGAACAGTTTGGGGATGGCCCCTTCCTGTTTCAACATGACTGTGCACCAGTGCACAAAGCAAGGTCACTAAAGACATGGATGAGCGAGTTTGAGGTGGAGGAACTTGACTGGCCTGCGCACAGTCCTGACCTCAACTCCGATTGAATATCTTTGAGATGAATTAGAGCGGAAACTGCGAGCCAGGGCATCAGTACCTGACCTCACAAATACACTTCTGGAAGAATGGTCGAACATTCCCATCAATGCACTCCTAAACCTTGTGGACAGCCTTCCCAGAAGAGTTGAATCTGTTATAGCTGCAAAGTGTGGGCCAACTCAATATTGAACTCTACAGACTAAGACTGGGTAGCTATTAAAGTTCATGTGTGTGTAAAGGCAGGTGTCCCAATACTTTTGACAATATAGTGTATGTCAAGAGGAATAGATAAAACTCCTTACAGACATAATTTTGTATCTTAAAGGACAGTAGTCTCAGACTTTAGAGTAAAGCAGTAATATTGAACAGGGGACACTAACAAAACCAAAAATGGCTTCATATCAGGGTGGGGACAAGGGGCAGGCAGGATTGGCGGCTGCCCTGGGTGCAATGGTTTATTGCAGGGATGGGGGCGCCCTGTGCCAGTTGCTTCTGACAGTAGTGTCAGTAACATCACTGCTAACCCTATCCCTAAGAAAAGGGGGGGCTCAGTTTGGCATCTTTGCCCTGGGCGCTGGATGACCTTGTCCCGGTACTGCTTCATATGGAAATATTTTACATGTAGACAATGGTCATTATATTTCAATATCTCTATTTTTTACCTACAGTGTCTCTTTAAATGAAACACATTCCTAAAAATCACGTCAGTGAAGTTGGCAATCAGGCATCACAGTCACGCTATCAGCTGGTAACATTCCTCTGTCATTGGAGCTTTTATTTGTCTGTAATACATATTAACTTATCATTGCATTACAGACGCATAAGTAGTTGTCTTTGTAAACACAAAATACTAAGATGATATTGTGCCGTTTCCTCCGATTAGATAGATCTCATCCTTAGATTTATACTGCCACTTTATAGCTTCTGAAAATGACTGTCTCAGCTCTGAAAAGTAATTCCACCCTGTCATATTTGTCTTTGGAAATTGTAACAAATTACGGTGATTTACAACATCAAACTCGAGTCTTCCATTTTTTCCCCAGAAGGCAATGTCGCTGATGGCAAGATTCTAGGCCATCCATTTATCCAATGTGGAAGGTGACAGTGAAAAACATGCTTCATCTCTACTGCATGCTGAATGACACCCTCTTTCCCTTTGAGGAGAGGCTGTCAACATAACTCAAGCTGTCAAGGAACCTTTACAAAGGCCCAGAACAAATCTAAAATGCCACTACCTGCAAGCCTGCTAATGAGCTGTGACTGCCTCTTCAATGGCTGGCTTCACCAGGAGTACTTGCTCCTGACCCTTATGGTCTCCTTCTAGTCAATATACGTTACAATATCATCTGTCAGTATGTAAGGACAGGTCACAACGCACTACATATTTTAAAATAACCACTTGGCTTATTTAAAGAGCAATTTAAACCTGGCCGTGCCACTAAACTGCTAAAGGGCAATGCCTTGCTGCTGGCGGTTGTTTACATTGCGTTTCAAGGTCTCCGAAGAATTAATGTCCTTACAATATGGATAATAGGACACTGTAAATGCAGAGTGAGAAATAGGGCAGGGTCAATGATTATCCGCATTCTTCTTCTTATAACAATGCAAGTAAATTAAAGTGTATCTAAGCCGAACAAAAACTGATAGTATTGCATCTTACCAGCTTTTAGATGTGGTGTCTTCATTAGATTTTTTTTTCTCAATTTTTACACCCTTAAAGTGATTCTAAAAGGAAGAACTTTTTCTTTTTTTTAATAACAAACATGTTATACTTACCTTCTCTGTGCAAGGGTTTTTGCACAAAGCAGGTAAGTATCTTTCTTTGGTCCTCTGCCAGTGGTCTTGGCTAGAGTTGAGCGGACACCTGGATGTTCGGGTTCGACGGGTTTGGCCGTACTTCGGAAAAAAGTTCGAGTTCGGGACCGAACTTGACCCAAACTTGACCCCGAACCCCATTGAAGTCAATGCGGACCTGAACTTCTGAGGACTATTCGCATTTGTTTCCCGTGCTTAGAACTGTCCCTGCACCAAGTGTCATTTCTGAAGTAAAAAAAGTAATTTAAAACTCACTCATGGCTATAATGAATTGTCGGCTCCTGGCAATACATAGAAAAGTCATTGATAAAAGAAAAAAAAATGCGTGGGGGTTCCCTCAAATTCAATTACCAGGCCCTTCTGGTCTGGTATGGATATTAAGGGGAACCCTGCCGCAAAAAAAAAAAATGCGTGCGGTTCCCCCCAAATATCCATACCAGGCCCTTCAGGTCTGGTATGGATTTTAAGGGGAACTCCACCCCAAATTTTAAAAAAATGGCGTGGAGTTCCCCCAAAAATCCAGACCAGACCCTTTATCCGAACACACAACCTGGCAGGCCGCAGGAAAAGAGGGGGGGACGAGAGAGCGCCCCCGTCCTGAATCGTACCAGGCCACATGCCCTCAACATTGGTAGGATGCGTTGGGGGTCTGTGACCCCTCAAAGCATCATGTCCCCATGTTGATTGGGACAAGGGCCTCATCCCCACAACCCTTGCCCGGTGGTTGTGGGGGTCTGCGGGCGGGGGGCTTATCGGAATCTGGAAGACCCCTTTAACAAAGGGGACCCCCAGATCCCGGCCCCCCCTATGTGAATTGGTAATGGGGTACATTGTACCCCTACCATTTCAGAAAAAAAGTGTAAAAAATTGTAAAAAAAATACACAGACACCGTTGGGAAAGTCCTTTATTAAAAATACAAAAATAAAAAAAAAACATTCCAGCGATGAAATCCAGTGTCCCGCGGTGATCCGATGTCCAGCGCTGTCCACGCGAAACGTCCTTGGCTGAGCCTGAGCGGACCTGATGGGGAACTTCCTCCACAGTGTAATAAATGAATAGACCCGCCCCTTCTAAAGTTCCTCATCAGGTCCGCTCAGCCAATGACGTAGGTGTAAGGCTGAGGACCTGATCTGGAACATGAGAAGGGGCGGGTCTATTCATGTATTAAACTGTGGAGGAAGTTCCCCATCAGGTCCGCCCCCTCGTATGTCAGACCCCGCCTACGTCATTGGATGAGCAGACCTGATGGGGAACTTCCTCCGCAGTATAATAAATGAATAGACCCGCCCCTTCTCACGTTCCGCATGAGGTCCTCAGCCTTAAACCTATGTCATTGGCTGAGCGGACCTGATGGGGAACTTTAGAAGGGGTGGGTCTATTCATTTATTACACTGCGGAGGAAGTTCCCCATCAGGTCCGCTCAGGCTCAGCCAATGACGTTTCGTGTGGACAGCGCTGGACATCGGATCACCGCGGGACACTGGATTTCATCGCTGGAATGTTTTGTTTGTTTTTTTGTATTTTTAATAAAGGACTTTCCCAACAGTGTCTGTGTATTTAAAAAAAAAAAATTACACTTTCTTTGTGAAATTGTAGGGGTACAATGTACCCCATTACCAATTCACATGGGGGGGGCGGGATCTGGGGGTCCCCTTTGTTAAAGGGGTCTTCCAGATTCCGATAAGCCCCCGCCCGCAGACCCCCACAACCACCGGGCAAAGGTTGTGGGGATGAGGCCCTTGTCCCCATCAACATGGGGACATGGTACTTTGAGGGGTCACAGACCCCCAAAGCATCCTCCCAATGTTGAGGGACCTTAGATCTCTTCTTTGCCTTTAAAAGCAAAAGATCAAAAAAGATATAAAAAATGTAAACTTTCAATAAAAAAATTCTTCCAGCCTGGACCAGAAATTACATCATGACGTTGCTCCGGTCCTCCAAGACTGTTAGGCCCCTTTCACACGGGCGGACCGTATGTCCGTTTTTCAACCATCCGTTTTCGGATGAAAAACGGACATACAGTACATGTATCCCTATGGGATAGCGGATGTCAGCAGATGAACATCACCCGATCTCACCCGTGTCCGCTATGCTCCGTTTTTCAGGATAGAAAAATTTATATTTTTCTATCCCTCTGCGGAGCGGATCGGATGAACACGGACAGACGGTCCGTGTTCACTTGATCCCCCATAGGGGAGAGCGGAGATCAGACAGGGCAGTCCCTGCACAGTGTGCGGGGACCGCCCAGTCATCCGCTGATCCCCGCTGAGCAAGCGGAGGTTCACGGGGCGGATCATGACTGATCCGTCCCGTGTGAAAGAGGCCTTAACTCTTTGATCCCCTATGGGAGCAGCCGGCCGCACTGCTAGATCATTTCTCGGGCGAACCAAAGGAAACAGCAGACCAAGAAGCACCGGAGCCCCTTCCAAGAAGCCCCTACCGCCGATTTAGAAACCATTCCAGAGGCTCATGGGCTACTTGAACCGGTTTCCTGAAAAAGCCGGCCGCCTGCAGAAAAAAAACGACTGTACCGGGGTTATGGCTGATAACTTCATTCCGGTAAACCACTTGCAGACCGCAACGTTAAAAACCACACGTCTATCTGAAACTACACTGTCCACAGGCAGCGAATCACAGTCCCTCCTTGTTCTTCTCTCTCCTTGCGTTGTCAGTGCGGTTCGTTTCATTCCGAATTAATATTCAAGCAAATTTTTCGTTATTCGGAGATTCGGATATATCTGAATACCCGAATTACAATATAAATTTTACCGAATGCTCCAAATAACGTAACGAAATTCGGACTGAAATTCAAATCAAATTTTACTCCTGAAATCAAAGACCGTGTGTGTTATTGGAGTACATTTCAAAATAATGCTGTTTCTGTTAAGCCAAAGGTGATTTAAAGAGTCATTGTAATCATTTGATGACGATTTTTCTTTTGTTTGGTCACTTTGCTGCATTCAAAACAAAAACAATATAACATTTTCATTTCGACCAATTTGAAAATTTATCGATTTGAACGTTTCAAATAGAAAAAATCTGTAAATTCGAAGGAAATGTGAAAATTCTGAACACGAATTTCGAATATGAATTCTGAATACGAATTGAACGAATCAACCGAATTGAACTAAACGAAATAACTAGATTAATGAACTAAAACATTTTTTTTTGTCCATCACAGTATGGGAGAAGTAAGGAAAAAAAAACACATGGATTGGACTGCTGGGTGGCTTCGAGGAGCATGTAGGCATATCTGCCATTCAGTAAGTAGCCAAGGTACAAGACTACCACATGGGGCCAGATGGACATCATTCATAGTGCCATGTTTCATCTGTCAGCACATTGAGAAAAAATGCGGCCGGTGTTGTTTAATCAATATGTTATAAGTAAACACTGAACACAAACAATGGAGATTTCCGCAAAGTTAAATTAAACAAAAATAAATAATTGAAATGAGCACATTAAATATGATTTCCATCGGTTTTAGTATTCAGAGGTTCTGGTTTTCAGCAGAAAAGGTATTCTGACTGCATTTAGAAAGCAATTTGCAGGATTGTGGCTCATTTTGCTGGTTTGAAAAGCAGTGATAATTAATATGTTTTTTTTTTGCAGCTGACAGGCGAACAAAAAACAATAATTGAACGGTACCATTTTACCCACGAGGCAAGATGATAATTAGAGGTTTAACAGACAGTTCGGATTTAATCTGAACAGTAGAGGCTTCTGTGCTTTTCACTGCTTGCAAACCCAGAACAAGCTTTTCTGATGGGAAGAAAGGAAAATAGGAAGGCTGAATGTACAGTAGATGGTATAGTCATTCCAACTGAACACTGACCTGCAATTGAAAATTTTAGATTGACATGTTTTTTCCAGATCTGTCTACAGCAGTGGTGGTCAACTTTCTTGATAAAGGGTCTTTCTTGACAAGGGGCTGCACATATTATTCAGTGAATGTAATTCTACAGAAAACTTTCAGGGTCTATTTAGATCATTGTACATGTGTAGAGATGTATTTTTTTTTTGTAGTGTTAGGCACGTACCTTTCCTTTTTGCATTGACACTAATTTTGATGCACATTGACATGTGTCAGTGCATGTGTAGAGATCTGCTGCCCTCTGCTGTTAGCTGCTAATATCACAGTGTTATGTATAATTACGTACCGTATTTTCCGGCGTATAAGATGACCTTTTACACCGGAATTACACAGGGGGTCATCTTATATGCCGGGTGAAGCAGCTGCCCAATGTATATTAGCCCGCCGGGTGATCTGTAAAGCTCCATGTAACTCAGTACATGCGCCGCTCAGCCAATCCCGGCGGGCGGTGCACTCTGTTTATGACTAGAGCCTGCTAAGCCTGCTTGGATTGGAGAAACAACCTCTGCCAATCCAAGCAGGCTACATTATGTAGCCTGCTCGGATTAGCAGAGGTTGTTACTCCAATCCGAGCAGGCTTAGCAGGCTCTGTAGTCACTTAACAGAGTGCATCGCCCGCCAAGATTGACTGAGCGGCGCATGTACTGAATTACATAGAGCTTTACAGAGCACCCGGCGGGCTTCGTTTTTGAACGGTATTACCGCACAAGGGGGTCGCACAAGGGGGTCGTCTTATACGGTGAGTAGAGAACAAAACCACCGTTTTAAACTGAATATTAGGGGGTCGTCTTATGTGCCCAGCCGCCTTATACGCCGGCAAATACGGTATTAACACTTTCTGTTTCAGGGAGGGGTTTTGAAAACCCCAGAAGGAGGAAGTGAAGAGAGAGACAGAGAACTGAACCACATGGCCTTTTCCACACAGGGGCTTCTACTGCTGCTGTATTTTCATCCAGATCAGAATCAGAGACTATTAGGCATGTATTTTTATAGTCAAATAGTTTAAATGCAGCTGCCTATAGCTTCTTGAGTGTATTTATGAAGTCTAGTGACAGACAAGTCTATGTCCTGTGGTTATTATCTAACATGCACTGTGCCAAATGGCTAGGTGTGTTATACTGTTTGTATGTAGTGGTGACCTTGCTGTATATTAGCAGGTGCACCTGTTCATTGCAATGTAGTTTGCAACTCCTGTTATTCTAGTTAACCCTGTCCCTTCTAGTCTAGGATTCTATAACTAGTTTTAGCTTATGGCTCAATAACTAGCATAGGCTAGAGCAGGGTTAGGCATCCGACGGCCACTTCTGGTAGTTAGAAAATTAGAATTAGAAACTACTAGGGACCAGTGGCGGCCGCTCCATTAGGGGCGCAGGGGTGAACCCCCCTAATCCAAGCGCCCGGCCCCTAATCTACATGCAGGGACTCCCGGGCCAACCAGGTCTCAGGACTCACTTCCTGTTCGGCCGTGAGGAGAAGCAACAGCCCCTCGACAAGCTGGAGCAGAAGCAGCATCGGCCTCCTACGACTATTCACCACCTTCCCGGCTCCTAGGAGCTCGCACTGGGCACCATCCGCCTAGCAGAGCCCATAGCAGCAGATTACAGCAGCCCGAATGACAAGGATGAGCGGGAGCCAGTGCGGAGAGCGGGGAGAATGGCAGGATCACCATGTATTGTTTTACTAAACCCATTTTGAATAGAGTAAAGGAGGGTTATAAACCCTGTCAGTCTGCTATCTGTGTCCCATAGGGGAGAATTTCCTTCCCTTCCTGTCCCTTAACCAAAACAGGAAGGGAGTGTCCCCATTACAAAATTTCCCCTCTATTACTGTTCTGAAGTCAACCCAAAATGTGGGAATTTCTTTTACCTTCACTTTCAATGATAAGGGTAAATAGGACAAATCGAGAGGTAGAATCTCCCTAATAGGGGACAGCAATACTGACAGGTGTTTCTAATCCCTCTCCACTCCATCCAAAAATAAAAATAAAGTTTTGCCTTTAGTTATACTTTATGCTGTTTCCCAAAAAGAATGGTCATGTTAGAAATGTCAATAAATGTTTTTCAGTCCTTAGTTAAAGACACCAGTGTGGTTTTCTGCAGTATTTTAATTTACATTCTGACTACCATTAAACCAGACATGTCCCCTAATGATAATAGCTACAGATGCCAGCATGCTTATGTCAGCTCTTTCATTTCTTCAAATGGCTAGTGCCACAGCTGATCACATGTGCAGCACATAGAGATCCAGATGGCACCATCCTTGGTGGATAGCAGGATTTTGATCTGGTTTAAAGCTTACATGAGATTTTAACGATTGGTTTAACAGGTATTTTTTTATTTCAAGGGATTATTTCAAGGGATGTATCAGGGCTTAAAGTGGTTGTAAACCCACTTATGCAACTTGCACCTACAGGTAAGCCTAGATTAAGGCTTACCTGTAGGTGCAAGAAATATCTCCTAAACCTGCACGGTTTAGGAGATATTTACAATAAAGTCTTGCACCGATGTCTATGGCGCATGCGCCATAGACAACGGTGCATTCACAGTCAGAATCCCCATTCACAAATCCGGCTTTGCTGGATTTGACGGCTCCCGCGCGCATGTGCGGAGTGACGTCTTCGCCGCTCCGGCCAATCACAGCGCCGGAGCGCCGATACCCGGAAGTAACCTTCCTGGTATCTGTGGAGCGATGGCTGCGGCTGGAGGGGGAGACGAGGACGGCTTCGGGCGCCTCGATCTAAGGTAAGTAATGCATAATGAGCTAGTATGCTAGTCATACTAGCTCATTATGGCTTTGTCTTGCAGGTGTTTTAAAAAAAACAAAAAAAAACGGGTACAACCACTTTAACCACTTGCCATCCTCCCTATAGCAGTTTTACTGCTACAGGGCGGCAGCTGTGCGCCGGATCACGTATATACTGTATACATGATCTGACACTTCTGGGTAGCGGACACAAATGCGCGCCGCTGGCAGCTGGCTCCCGCTGTAATTATGCACAGTGAGAGCCGATCAGCGGGTACCGTGGACTCGATGTCCACCAGCACCCACCAATCATTCATTACACAGGCAGAAGAGCAGTCTGCCTATGTAAACAAGGCAGATTGCCATTCTGTCATTACAGAAGGCATGGATCCTGTGTTTCTGCAAAGCAGGGACATGGATCCATGCCTTCCCTTAGTAAAAGCACCTCCTCCACAGTGCACAAACACAGGCTAGGCACACAGTTAACCCTTTGATCGCTCCTAATGTTAATCCCTTCCCAGCTACAGTAGTGTCATTTGTACAGTGACAGTGCATATTTTTTAGCACTGATCACAGTATTAGTGTCACTGGTCTCCAAAAAGTGTCAAAAATAACAGTTAGCGTCCGATTTTGTCCACTGCAATATCGCAGTCCCACTATAAGTTACTGATTGCCGCCATTCCCATTAAAAATAAATAAATAAATAAAAAATCCATAAATATATCCCATAGTTTGTAGACAATATAACTTTTGCGCAAACCAATAAATATACTCTTATTTGGATTTGTTTTACCAAAAATATTTAGCAGAATACATATTAGCCTAAATTGATGAAGGAATTAGATTTTAATTTTTTTTTATTGGATATGTTTTTATAGCAGAAGGTAAAAAATAATGTGTTTTTTTTTCAAAATTGTCAGTCTTTTTTTGTTTATAGAGCAAAAAATATATTTTTTTTAAAAGAAAGCTCTATTTGTGTGGAAAAAAAGGACATACATTTTATTTGGGTACAGTGTTGCACGACTGCTCAATTGTGAGTTAAAGCCGTATCCCACAAAATGGCCTAGTCAGGATGGGGGGTAAAACTTGCCTTGGACATCGTTTTTCACAATGGAGGAGACAGCAAACACATATCTATCAGCTCTCATTCTCTTGAGCAACTTACAAAATACAAGTAAGCAGTTTTCACACATGAAGCCCTTTTAATTCCTGCCTAATGTATCCCTCAAATAACAAAATCTTAATGATGGTAATGATATAAAAAGTAATCTTCACAACTCTGCTCAAATTAATTGCACTTCTCTGTAATATGCAATTTTTCTCCAGGGAGTTGACACTTGGAGCTATTAAGGTCTCGGGATACACGGAGAGAACTATTTGTCACAAAGCACCAGGTTGATCTACTTAAAAATAATGGTTTCAGTGGGACTTTATATTTTGTGATGAATCTTGTTCTAATTCAACATTAGTTTTGTCCCAGATTTCTAGGTACAAATATTTAATGAATAGAAATGCGGAGTACTTGATGAGTAATAATATTCCCATTCAGACTATCAAAAATGACAAAATATTGGAACAGTATTCTTCCCATGGTTACAAAAAAATGTAATATACTACTTTACAAAGTTTTATGACAACAACATGTCATGATTTATTAGTATTTTTCTATAAATATAAAATAATATACATGCAATTTAAAAAAGAAAAAAAAAAAGACCTTGGACAAAGCCCAGGCTAGGTTCTGAGGAAGAAGGTAACCCTTGAAATGTTTGCGCTTTAAGGCCTCATGCCCACGGACGTTTTTACAGCCACGTTTTTGAGCTTTTTTTACAGCTTAAAAACGCCTGTCCATGTTAGTCTATAGCTTCATGCCCACCTAGACGTTTTTGAGCTGCAAATAGCATAGACGTTTTTAAGCTGTAAAAAAACCCCAGGACCAGTGCGTTCCTCAGCATCGGCGTTAGGCAGAAAAAAACATGAGCGTCAAAAACCGCGCAAAAACGCGCACTAACGCGCACTAACGCGCGGTCGCGTTTTTTAGCTCTGCCGTTTTTTTTTTTTTCAAAAAAAAAAAAAGTACAATAATACGGACAGGCGTTTTTAAGCTGTAAAAAAGGCAGCTGTAAAAACGTCCGTGGGCATGAAGCCTAAACGAAAAAAGACCGGCAATTAAAAAAAACTGATTGGCACTGATATGCAGCACTGGCAGCACTGATAGGCAGCACTGGCGGCACTGACAGGCACCACTGATAGGCGCCACTGATGGGCACTGATAGGTGCCACTGATGGGCACTGATAGGTGCCACTGGATAGGCAGCACTGATGAGGAGCTACTGACAGGCATTACTGAGTGGCACTGATTGGCACTTTGACGGGGCACTGACAGGCATTACTGATGGGGCGCTGATTGGCACTTTTTTGGGCACTGTTGTGGGCACTGATTGGCACTGACATCTGTTTATTATGGGGACAGGCTGGTGGGTGTTGGGCACTGATTGGCAGCTGATGGGCACCTTTTGATGGGGCGGAGCTGATAATCAATGTGCTGATTATCAGCTCAGACCCCCCCCTCTGACTGGGAGAGCCGCCGATCGGCTCTCCCTGTCAGCGCGAACCGAGGAAAGCCGTTTACCGGCACTTCCTGGTTCACGAGATGATCTGTTGTGATTGGTCCCAGCTGATCACGTGGTAAGAAGCCTCTGTCAGAGGCTTCATACCACGATCGGAGTTGCGGTGTGTCAGACTGACACCCAGCATCTCTGCGCGCCCCCGCAGGCACACGCTGGCTCTGTTGTCATGATCACGTCATATGACGTCCGATCAGGATAACGCAACCACTTTGCTGCCATCATTCTGCTATATGGCAGGCAGAAAGTGGTTAAATAAACAGTTTAAAAAAACAGTTACATTCCTGGCACGTGCCAGAAATGTAACTCTCTCATTGGTTGTACTCTCAACCAAACTGTCAAACCATCCAATGGCTGGTGTCATAACTGATCACATGTGAAGCATCATGGCAGTTGAAGTGTAAACAGAGGCCAAGATGGCAGCTTCCATGGCTGAAAACGATAGGAAGATTTACTTCCACTTTAAGGATAATGCACAAGGCTGGTGCGCCCACTTTTCTCTATTTTATAACACCAACCTGCTTTTTAATTAAGTCTGGAGTCTTTCCTTACATGATATAATCTCCCCATAAGTGTGACTTTTTGGACTGACAATACCTGTATTTCACATTATCTTATGCCAGTTGTCATAGTAACTCTTGATATAGTAAAATGTTAAGCAGACATGGCAGAACAGGGTAGCATCACATAAGAACAGGTGAATCTATAATTAGCAGAGGTGGATTGGTCAGAATGACTCATGCACCACTTCACCCAGCTGTTGTTGGTATTTGCACCTGGGATGGAAACAGAAGGTATTTTTATCCTGCACAGCAGGGTTTGGAGCACGGTACCAACGTGAATAAAAACAGATGAGCTCACATTTTTGCATGTCAGGTATGTAGGATCAGGACTGAATTTAGATGTTATGATATCCACTTCTAAAGGACGTTACCTTTCATTCAAGCTCTATCAGGCCTGGACTGACCAGCTGGAAACTCTGGCATTGGCCAGATGGTTTGTTCTGACCCCTACTGTCAATAACTCAGCAAGTGGTTTTTCCACGTTGTGCTTGTGGTCCAAAACTGCACCCTGACAGCAATGTTTTACAAAAGCATTACTGTCCTCTCTGGCTTGACAAAGATAGCCATTACAGTAAAACCTTGGATTGCGAGCATAATTTGTTCCAGAAACGTGCTTGTAACCCAAAGCACGTGTATATCAAGGCAAATTTCCTAGTAAGAAATAATGGAAACTCAGATGATTCTTTCCTCAACCATTTATTCATAAACCCTTCAGTTTATAGTCCATATAAAAAGATTAGAGCAATGAGATGGGTTGCATAACCATAAAATGTCCATCCACAAATGAAAGCCTCCATAAGGGGATTAGAAGCAAAATCCAGCAGGAGCTACAGAGTATATAAGAGAAGAGAGGCACCTTGAAGTGTAGCAATATGGTACATTTAATGAAGGTACAACATTTAGCAACTCACATGGTTGATGGTTAAAAGAGGCACATCTAAAGGCCCGTACACACGATATTCCGACAACAATTGTCCGATGGACGCATTTCGTCGGATAATCCGACTGTTTGTATGCTCCATCGGACAATTTTTGGCGGAATTTCTGACAACAAATGTTGGATGGTCATGCTCTCAAATTGTCCGACAACAAATGTGTTCCTTCGGATTATCCGATCGTGTGTACACAAGTCTGTCACATTAAAATCCAAAGTACAAACACGCATGCTCTGAACCAATGCTAACGATAAGACAACATTAGCAGAAGTTGCCCAAAGGGTGGTACTAAAGAGCAGAAAAAACACGTAGTTTCGTGAATGTTGGCTGAAAAAGTTCTGCCGTCTGTATGCAGAACAAGTTCACAGCCAACGCCCTTCGGACAACAATCCACGAATTTGTCCAATGGAAATCCGATCGTGTGTATGAGGCTTAAGAATGCAGGCATCCGGGGTAAAGCTGTCCACATAGACCATCCCCCCACCGCCGGCTCTCACCGCTGTCAGTCTGCAATTGTGACCAGGAAGACTACCTTACAGTAGAGCGTTCTGAAAGCGAGGCTTGAACTGCTCGTGCAGCGCAGCATGGAAGGGACGACATTGGCAGTGCGGGGGATGGTCTATGTGGATAGCTTTACTCTGCATACTTAGATGTGCCTGTTTTAATCATCAACCATGTGAGTTGATATATGTTGTACCTTCATAAATGTAACCATATTGCTACATTTAGAGAAGCCTCTCTTATCTTTTATACTCAGTTGTGACACGACGCTACTTGTAAATCAAGACATCGCTTGTTTATCAAGTAAATTTTATTAAAAAAATTAGTTTGTCTTGCAAAACACTCTCAAACCAAGTTACTTTAAATCCAAGGTTTTACTGTATATTTATTTTCCAAGAGACATTGCAGCTCAAGCATGCAGTGGTAATTATGCTGCTGTAAACTAGGATTCAGTTACCATAAGTACAGGGGAATGGGGTAACCACCATAACCACCATCCATCCACCACCATACCTGGGTGGCTGGATGGAATGTGTGTAAACATCTATACTGAGCTTTTAGAAAGTGAGGGTTGTTTGTCCTTTATGGAAAGCAACATAACAAGGCACAGAGTGATGTTACCAGAGAAGGAATGGAAATTTACTTGTACTGGCCTGGGTGGCAAATGCCTTCCTACCTCCCATTCTATTCTATACTTTTGTTGGATGTTAAAGTTATACAAAATACTGCTATCTTCAGGTAATGGGGTAACCAGCATTCCAAAGTAAACAAATAATGGTCTTTTTTGCTCAATTCAAACACAACTTACAGATGTTCACCAACATTTTCAGCACTTAATTGCCCTCTTTGTTAAGGTGACATAAACCTCATTATGCGCAACGGCATGATGATACAGATTCCCCGCCGACTTCACTATGGCAACCCGATGCGCTGTTCCTGCTATAAAAGGATATGCACGCTTGTCACAAGGCATACCTTGAAAAAGCCACGTGACCAGTGACGTAACGCGTAGGGGAGGAGCCTGGTGATGAGACCCGAGGATCACTGAGGAGGAAATCACTGTATCTGACCGTAACACGCGCTGTTTGTTATCTGACCAAATGTGAGTTGCCTGTGCACATTTTATTGTACCAGTCAGTACCAGCTTAATGCGCTATGGTCATTTTTTTCTCATTTTTTGAGAGCATTGGAAGGATTGGGAGTATCAAACATCTGACCTTTGTATTAGCCAGCCAGTGACCAGCAGGGATAGCTGTACTTGAAAGCTGTACTTGAAAGCATACTGCAGTGACAATCAATAGCTAAGCACTATTTGCACCTGTTTGTGGATGTTTTAACCTTTCTCTTGGTACTGTGCACTTTATATATCATTTTTAACACTGTTTATATGTGCAGATTATTAATTGGTGGGTTGATTTTAGCGCATCCATATTCCTTATTAGGGATGAGCTTCGAGTTCGAGTCGAACTCATGTTCGACTCGAACATTGCCTGTTCGCCCGTTCGCCGAACAGCGAACAAATTGGGGTGTTCGCGGCAAATTCGAAAAATCTATGGGAGAAATCTAAAGTGCTAATTATAAAGGCTTATATGCAAGTTATTGTCCTAAAAAGTGTTTGGGGACCGGGGTCCTGCCCCAGGGGACATGTATCAATGCAAAAAGAAGTTTTAAAAACGGCCGTTTTTTCGGGAGCAGTGATTTTAATAATGCTTAAAATGAAAAAATAAAAGTGAAATATTCCTTTAAATTTCGTACCTGGGGGGTGTGTATGATATGCATGTAAAGTGGCGCATGTTTCCCGTGCTTAGAACTGTCCCTGCAAAAAATGTCATTTTTGAAAGAAAAAAATGCATTTAAAACTGACTCGCGGCTATTAATGAATTGTCGGCTCCCGGTAATACATACAAAAGTCATTGATAAAAAAAAAAAAAAAAGCGTGGGGGTTCCCCAGAATTCAATTACCAGGCCCTTCAGGTCTGGAATGGATATTAAGGGGAACCCCGCCGCAAATTTAAAAAAAAATTGACGTGGGGTTCCCCCAAATATCCATTCCAGGCCCTTCAGATCTGGCATGGATTTTAAGGGGAACTCCACCCCAAATAAAAAAAAAATGGCGTGGAGTCCCCCTAAAAATCCATACCAGACCCCTTATCCGAGCACGCAACCTGGCCAGCCGCAGGGGAAAAGGGGGGGACGAGAGAGCGGCCCCCCATCCCTCCTGAACCGTACCAAGCCACATGCCCACAACATGGGGAGGATGTCTACATGTATTACCAAAGTGAGAGCAGTCCCCCATCAGGTCCGCCCCCTCGGTATGTCGGACCCGCCTACGTCATTGGCTTGAGCGGGGAACTTCCTTCACTGTGTAATTTAAATTTACATAGTGAAGGAAGTTCCCCGCTCAAGCCAATGACGTAGGCGGGTCCGACATACCGAGGGGGCGGACCTGATGGGGGACTGCTCTCACTTTGGTAATACATGTATAGACCCGCCCCTTCTCATGTTCTGCATCTCGTCCGCTGAGCTGACCTGATGGGGAACTTTAGAAGGGGCGGGTCTATACATTTAAAATACTGAGAGGGAGTTCCCCATCAGGTCCGCTCAGGCACAACCAATGAAGGACAGCGCTGGACATCGGGATCGCCGCGGGACACTGGATTTCACCGCTGGAATGTTTTTTTTTTTTTTTTTTTTAAATAAAGGACTTTTTCAAGGTGTTTGTGTGTTTTTTTAAACATTTTTTTACGCTTTCTTCGTGAAATGGTAGGGGTACAATGTACCCCTTACCAATTCACATAGGGGGGGCCGGGATCTGGGGGTCCCCTTTGTTAAAGGGGTCTTCCAGATTCCGATAAGCCCCCCGCCCGCAGACCCCCACAACCACCGGGCAAGGGTTGTGGGGATAAGGCCCTTGTCCCCATCAACATGGGGACATCCTCCCCATGTTGAGGGCATGTGGCTTGGTACGGTTCAGGAGGGAGGGGGGCCGCTCTCTCGTCCCCCCCTTTTCCCCTGCGGCCGGCCAGGTTGCGTGCTCAGATAAGGGGTCTGGTATGGATTTTTAGGGGGACTCCACGCCATTTTTTTTTTAAATTTGGGGTGGAGTTCCCCTTAAAATCCATGCCAGATCTGAAGGGCCTGGAATGGATATTTGGGGGAACCCCACGTCAATTTTTTTTTAAATTTGCGGCGGGGTTCCCCTTAATATCCATTCCAGACCTGAAGGGCCTGGTAATTGAATTCTGGGGAACCCCCACGCTTTTTTTTTTTTTTTTATCAATGACTTTTGTATGTATTGCCGGGAGCCGACAATTCATTAATAGCCGCGAGTCAGTTTTAAATGCATTTTTTTCTTTCAAAAATGACATTTTTTGCAGGGACAGTTCTAAGCACGGGAAACATGCGCCACTTTACATGCATATTATACACACCCCCCAGGTACGAAATTTAAAGGAATATTTCACTTTTATTTTTTCATTTTAAGCATTATTAAAATCACTGCTCCCGAAAAAACGTCCGTTTTTAAAACTTCTTTTTGCATTGATACATGTCCCCTGGGGCAGGACTCGGGTCCCCAAACACTTTTTAGGACAATAACTTGCATATTAGCCTTTATAATTAACACTTTAGATTTCGAACGTTCGAGTCCATTGTATTTAATAGGGTTCTAAAGTTTACACGAACATTTTGTCTGTTCGCAGGTTCTGGTGCGAACCAAACAGGGGGGTGTTCGGCTCATCCCTGTTCCTTATATATTCTATTTATGCAGTGTGGGATACACTTTTATTTGGATGCAGCTTTTATCATTTGAACATCCATTAATTATTGTTTCATACTTTATTTTAATATTATCAGCGCTTTAGTCACCTCTATAAACCTCATTGCCTTTATTTTTGATATCATGTTAATAAATTTGTAAAGATTTTATTATACCTACTCTTTGTGAGTTTACCTACTCATCTCGTACCGCAACAGTCCTACTGCCCCTTTTTTTCTGTTTTGGTCTTTCGGGATTTGGGGTCCCTTAGGTCCTACTTGTATTCAATACTTTTTAGGATGATGGTACCACTGTTAACAAAATGACATGTTCTTTACTAAAGAGGCCAACAATTAATTCTCATTGCCAAGACAATGAAACATGACTGTATATGCTAAAATAAGGAAGAGAAGAACTGATCACAATTGTGGCTTGTGTCAATGGGCTTTTGTTTGTGTCAGGCCAGTTTTGCCTTTCCATACAAGTCTATGGGAATGCAAAACCCACAAGGGGGCATTACTCACCCCAAATCCTACAATGACCAAGCAGAACAGTACAGAATTGCGCCATGTCAGCTTGGAATCAACTAAGATCCTGGGTGTAGTAGATATCACCAGTGATGCTTTCTAAGCAACCATTGTTCCCATTTCATCATGCATAGAGTACAGGGTGCAGAAGCACACCTTGTGCATCATGAGGGCATATCTGAATATATTCACACACCTTCTTTTTGTATAGGCTGCAGTGATATGCACCAGACATATGGAATCTTACTCCTTCTGGTGCAATCCCTGCAATATAAACACGTTTAAAATATAACAGAGACAGTGGGGGTCAATTTGTTAAAGGCAAATAGGCAATTCACTTGGCAAAGGAAGTTTCATATGGCAAGATAAATATCCCCAGAGCTTAGTAATTGTGGTGAAAATTCAATTTGAACTCAAAAACACTCAATCACTTACAAGGAAAATTGAAAAAATAAACAGATTTATTTCCTGCACATGATTGGATGATGGAAGTCAGCAGAGTTTCACCTCATCCAATAGGGTAAATTTCCCTCCCAAAGTGAAACCTCCCTTGCAAAGTGGACAGTCTATTTGCCTTTAGTAAATCAACCCAGTGAGTCCCCCTCACAATGGATATGGCAGTACCTGAAGCTCCCCAAAAAAAATGTAACCCTGGTTTGGGGTGGATTCAGCCTTAAATACCTGAATCAATGTTAAAGGTACAAATATGAGGTCTGCAGTTCTTCCTTACCCAATTTACATTCATTGCGCGTCCTAGGTAAGTGTACCCATTCCCGAGCTTCAGCAGAGTAACTCCTAATTACTGTAAATATTGGCTTCAGGGCTTGAGTTACCAGAATAATATGGTCCAGATAATCTTAATTCTGCTTCCTGTGTATTCTGCATGTTTAAATCACAAGGTCACCCTTTCAATAATTTGCTACATGCAAATAAGTTTAGACCTTAAAGCAGGAACATTTTTGTATTCAGAAAGCAATTTGTTATGTGTTTGGTGACTTTGTGTAGAATTTTGCTGCTTGCTAAATGACCTGTCGTCCTGTCCAAATGTGCCTGCAGTTGCCTGCTCGATGACAAATTACTTGTATTTATTACGTTTTATAATGAGCAATATTCTGTTCCGGGGGGTTCCTGCAATGCTTGCAACAAGCCGCAGTGGCTTGCTAGACATTGATGATATATATCAAATCATCAGAACAAACACTGCCTGAAGTTATATAGAAAATTGCTACAAATATAAAATATACATGCTGAAGAACATGAAATACATATGAAAAACATCATGCACATACATCACACAAATACACAGACATACATCACATTTCCTAAGCGAGCAGCAGGCTGATTCTCAAATGCCTACAATTTTGGACTTTTTTTACTTATTTATTTATGCAATGTAAGGCATTGACATGTAGAACACACAGTTTTATAAAATGTGAGCTATATGTAAATATACATACTATTCAAAGATAAAAATACTACTTTAAAACTGATTTTGGAGCCTGTTTTACATTGTGGTCTAAATTTTTAACCATGGCAAATCATCTTCTGCCCTTGGCTTGACTTGCTTGTTCAAGCTCAGTAGTTGCTAGCATCCTTCTTTACTGAATGTCCTGTAAAAATGCAGAGCCTTGGGTACCACAGTTTTAGAGTATAATATATGTAATAATCATACGTGAAGGAACAACATTTGACTGTAGAGTGTACAAGGTCAGTTTAAAAAAGTTTAGCTTAGTGGTAACTGTTGCTGTTGTAATTCCCCTATTGCGCACCTGTTGCCTGAATGGGTTTTTTTTTTTAAAGTGCCCTGCTTACCTTAAAGTGAGACTTCAACCTAAAAGGGAAGTTGCACTGTATGTCCTCCTCCCACTCTTCTTTAACACATTTGGACATTTTTATTTTTTGTGGGGGAGAGCGTACCTAGTTTTGGTAGGTGTCCGCTCCCACTCCTGGTTGGATTGCCTATGCAATTCCACCAGAAGTTTGGTCCAACCCCCCTCACCTGCAGCCTTCTGGCACACATCACAGGTCCCAGGACCATTAACAGTGCGTAGCGTGGCTCACGCATGAGCAGTTGGAAGCTGTCTATGAAGCAAGAAGTCACAGCCTGCTTTCCACACTAAACATGCTGACGTCAGAGACACAGAGACTGGCAAAGAACCGGCCTAGGTGAGGACAGCACTAAATCCTTTGACAGGTAAGTGTCCTTTTATTACAGGTCAGCAGCTACAGTATTTGTAGCTGTTGACTTTGAACCTTTTTTCAAAAAGGCTGAAGAACCTCATTAAAAACCTGTTTGTTGGCTCCAGGGTTGACTGGCATAGTGATGGCAGAAGTGGTTGGCTGTGGCTTTTGGCCTAAAGGTCAACTTCTTGTTTGGAACACAACCCCCACCTCCTCCCCCATCCCCCCATCCTTAGAATCCCTAACACATCTTCTTTTTTTAAGAAACGTGTATACTTATACTTTTCCTGGGGATTCCTGACTAGTAACATGACCTCAAGAATCCCCATTTTTTGCTCCCTGCACCTGGAATGGAGGATCTGGAATGCTGTAGAAAACAGGGCTTACACAGAAGTCCAGGATGGCTTGATGCTGTATCGGTCAAGAAGTAAACTGATGCTGGGAGTCATTCAACTAAGTAAAAGACTGGACCTGTACTTTAGAGCAGTGAGTTTCTGGGTGGGCATGGGGAGGATGGTGAGTATTGCACTGCTCACTGCTGATATTTTTTTTTTTATATATATATATATATATATTTATATTATACTTTTGATTTTTGGACTTTAAGCACAATTTATCTCAAACTCTTAGATTGGCATCTTATTGCACATCTTTTACAAAACAAAACCCATTCTAATAAATGTGCTTTGATTTTCTTTTTTTCTGCATCGGATAATATGACCCTATGGACAGATTATTACATTTGTTCTGCTTCAGACAAACATTTTACCCTCCCCCTTACTTTGAAGTTATGTTAATGCACAGAATATTTGGTTGTGTGTATTCCTTTGGGAATCAAGACATAAATGTCATTAGCAACTTGAAAGACATAGAAAAATGAACACATTTTAAAACAGGTGCCCAGTCATTATGAATTCATTGAGTGTTCATTGTAATAACATTAATCATGATTAATTCATTTTCTACTAATGTACCAAAGGCTCGCTCTAGAACAGAATTTTGATTTTCCAATTTTCAGTTTAATTTTAGCCATGACAAAAGATGACAAAATAACATTTACATTTTCATTTGCTTTAACAGAAACACTGTAATGAAATGCCATCTTATAGTGCATTTTCTCAAGTAGATTTAATCCAAAAGTATATTAAAGTGAACCTGTACATTGTGTACTTGGCAAAGTAATAAGATTGCTTTATAGGAGGTACAAGAAAGAGCCAGAATTACCAGTTCTTTAGTTTTTGGCCACCCTGACCTGCCACAAGCCCATTGAGGAATATCTGGTACAGCTGGGTACAGAGGAGCATGTGACATTCACAATGCCTCCCATGTTGCAATGCTTAGTGTCTGAGTGGCCAATCTGTAGGTTCAAGCACTGTCATTTAAACTGTTATGCTAGGTTCCTAAAGACCCAGGAGCTCTTGGATGCCCCACATACAGTGAAAAGATCCAGGGCATTCTTTGGTACCCGACATACAGTGAAAAGATCCAGGGCATTCTTTGGTACCCCACATACAGTGAAAAGGCCCAGGGCATTCTTCGGTGCCCCACGTACAGTGAAAAGACCCAGGGCACTATTGGGCGCCACACAACAGTGAAACAACCCGGGCATTCTTGGGTGCCCCATTTACAGTGAAAAAGACCCAGGGACTCTTGGGTGCTTCATGTACAGTGAAAAGATCCTCGGACTCTTGGGTGCTTAATGTACAGTAATAAAGACCCAGGGAATCTTGGGTGCCTCATGTACAGTAAAAAAGACCCAGGGACTCTTGGGTGCCTAACATGCAGTAAAAAGATCCATGGATTCTTGGGTGCCTAATGTACAATGAAAAGACCCAGGGAATCTTGGGTTCCTCATGTACAGTGAAAAGACCCAGGGACTCTTGGGTGCCTCACATGCAATAAAAAGACCAATGGATCCTTGGGTGCCTTATGTGCAGTTAAAAGACCAAGGGACTCTTGGGTGCCTCACATGCAATAAAGAGACCCATGTATTCTTGGGTGCCTAATGTAAAGTGAAAAGACCCAGATACTCTTGGGTGCCTCATTTACAGTACAGTGAAAAGACCCAGGGACTCTTGGGTGCCTTACATGCAGTAAAAAGACCCAGGGCACTCCTAGACAGAGAACCTACAGTGAAGAGCACCTAAGTGTTAATTTTCTCTTTAAAATCTCACTTTTTCTTTTTTATCAGTGTCCTTTTCCCTTCTCTTATACATGGAGCATATGCCCAAAACTAGAGGCTGTGTGTCTGTTACATGGAAAAGCAGATTTTACATTTTCAGCTATGCTGCAGGAGATAGTAGCTGCAAGCTGCAAGATGCAAGCTGCAAGCCTGAGACCCAGGGTGTTGGATTAAGATCTGATTGAGTTCCAACTTTCTCAACAAGCCAAAAACTCCACAGGAATCCCTGAGCAATCTGGCAGTGGATTGGGGTGATAGGGATTAGGGAAGCATAGGAAAGGTATGTACACGCTGATTAGGCTGATTATTTACTCTCCAATACAGTGCACTTATTACACTGGCAATGCATGCAAAACGCTTTCAGCAAATGACAGAGCATTAACTATGCATAAAATATATGAGTTTATGACAAAATGTGTGATTTTTAAATAGTCTTAAAAGAGCAGACAATTATTACTGTGTGAAAATGATATTGGGATGTTAACATTAAATTTTTCACTTGTTAATGGAAAAAAAAGTGTTTGTATGAAATTTACCCTTCTGTGTACAGCTCCCGTTTTCATTTCTGTACCCTGCAAAGCAAAATGAAATGTTTTAGTGTATAAAACACAAAAAAAGAATTAGCGATTTGCTTTACTGTACAAATAATGGATGGGTATAGAAGAGTATGCCATAGAATTATCCCACTTCTCTTACTGGAACAGAAAAATCTCACTTCCCTTTTTCCAGTATATATGATAAAAAATAAATGCAAATAACAAACAGGAAGAGTGAGACCCCTTCATATGTATCATAGAAGGCACAGTAATTGTGACTGGGAAGACAAGTGCACAGATGTCTTAACCAAAAATTCAGTCCGCCAGCACTGCCATGTTGATAGGGACAGTTAACAATTTTTTATAGTCACTCAGGGAATATTGCTATGTTTTTACATAAATGATATCTACAATGCATTATTTGAAATATATTTTAATGTTCAGTAGTACATAAAAGTTGACTTTTCTATTTATTCCTAATTAGGTAAATAAAAAATGCTTCATATTAATATGTCATATACGCCTCTTGCAGCCAGCCATGTAGCTGCTGTTCTGAAAGTTGACCTGAAACAGAGGGACACCCGGCAACTCCAATTTCCCTTTAAACGAAGCCCAGCTCCAGAAACAATTTATTTTTGTTTTAGATATGGCAAGGAAGGGTTGCAGCCTCGGTCTAGTTTTTAGTGTTGTGTCCCAGTTGAGGGGATTGGTTGGAAGGAAGTGATTAGGAATTTTGTTTAATGTGGCAAAAGCAAAAAAAACAACAAAAAAAACAAAGAAAATTATTTTTAAAAACCATTCATTGAAAATGTAAATTAAAAAAACTGTCATCCACAAAAGGTGTGCCAGATCAAAAAGACTACCAGGAAAACATTCAAAAAGGCTTCAAGGAACTCAGAAAGAACATGGAAACTTTTAGTAGGACTAATGAAGTGTAATAAACCAAGAGTCTTCAGCAGCACCTAGAATCCTGGAAGAACCTTGAGGAAGTGGGCTTTGCCTTAGAAAGTAAAGCCTCGTACACACGACTGGTTTTCTCTGCAAGAAAACTGCTGGGAGAGCTTTTTGCTGAGAAAAACGTGTGTGTGTATGCTTTTTCGACAGGAAAACTGCCGGGAATCCCGGCGAGAAAAATAGAGAACCTGCTCTCTATTTTGTCGTCAGGATTCTCGGCAGAGTGTTTCCTGCCGAGAAACCGGTCGTCTGTATGCTTACCTGTTCGAGGTAAACCCGCGCATGCTCGATAAGACTTCGATGCATGCGCGGTAGCATACAAGGTTAGTGTGGGGTGTAGCAAGATGGCGGCGACCTTTATCCCCCCTCCTCCATCCCCCTCCCACCCCTTCCCCCTATCCGTCTTCTTCACCCTCCACCCCCCCAGTTACCCCGACTGAATTTCCATATATAGTTATCAACTATCCATCCCACATACACCTCCGAAACTTCTACCACTGATACCAGACACAAGATATCGCCATAACCACCATTCTCCACCTTCAAACCACGATTGTACCAAGGTGGAAACCTACCACATTAATGCCCCAAGCTAAACAAACTCTTCCCTGACCACATAGAGTACACAATGAGAAATCCACCGAGTACACCCCGGACCTCTTTCCGAATTAATGCTTCCTGCAACATTTTAGCCCCTTTGACCCCACAAATTGGTCCCCAATTCTCCCCCATAATTTATGTATTGTGGTAGTGGACATGTCTTTATGAGACGTATTTCTGTGACAATTTACATTTTCCTTTGTTAAATTGCTGTGTGAGATATCTGTAACAGTTTTTTGACCTCTTTTCAATAAAAAAATAAAAATTGCAAAAATTTTTTTTTAAAAAGATGGCGGCGACAGCATCGAATGTGACGAGCGCCGGCTCGTCGTAGTCGATGATGTCACTGCGTTCTTGCCATTCAAAAGAACGGCGGTTCTTTTGAATGGGTGTGTGTATACTCGGCGAGCAAGGCAAGCTTGCCGGGAATCCCGTTGGGAAAACTAAAGTTTTTTTTCAGATGGGATTCCCGCCCGTGTGTACTGGGCTTTAAGACTGTATGTTCTCAAACAATGAGATACATAGGGGGGCCCTATTACAAGGGTGTGAAAACACTTTTAGGTATAATACTATATTAAATAATGGCACTAATGCTGGGACACCTCTTTGAACAAAAAACTAAAGCCATTAGTAACCTGATTTTTATTAGGGAGCAAACATGTGGAACTTGAATGCACTTTATGTAAAGGTTCAACCAAGCAATTTGGATTCTGCAGAGATGGAAGACAACATCCATTTTTATCATTTATAAAATGGATGATATTGAAATCCGACAGTTTCCCGAAGGTCCCCACTGAAGCTACACTTTGAAGACATTGGCTTTATCTGTCCTGCCTGGGTTTCCAAGTATTATAATTTACCAATGATACTAGACTAATCAGAACCAGAAATATTGGAAGAGATTAATAATGATTAATACATTATTCTGCCAAACACATCCTTCTTTTCACATCAAAATTTTTCATCTGCAGAAGCTGGGAGATATTGCTGCAGTGCTCCCAGTGAGCTGTAAAGCAGAAAAGTCTGGTAGGAGCATGGATGGGTGAATGCAAGACCATAGGGTATGGGGTGGGGTTACTGGTGGGGAGTGGGAGACAATTAAAGCAAAACTGTACTAAAAGTACAGTTATCCTTTAAGCAATGTTTTTAGGTAATAGGTCAATAGGTGATTCTTTTTTGATACATTACCATGGATTTATTTTAGAGCAGATTGGTTCCTGACGGTCTCTATTGCAAATCTGTTATGTTACACTCTTTGCATACAGCTAGCTGGTTTCCAACATGAGACCTGTCCCTACTAAGAAACAGTACTCACTCATCAGTGTTATTTTACTAATCAAGTAGTTCACTTTGCTGCATTTATCTTAAATGCCAAACCATGTGCAAGGGAAATAAAAAATAAAATAGGATTTAAACTGGAAACATGATTGGATGTTTCAATTGAACATAGCCTCACCATATTCATTAGCAGACTCACTAAGCAGACATCTACCCTGCAAAGAGAATTCAACCCCATCATCTATAGTTGTTTTTGATAATATGGGCTTAGAGAACCATAACTCACAGCAATCATATCAATATGATAGGGGCCCTTGATAAGGTCCTATTGGACGAAACACGTCGGGGAGGAGATTCTAGTGCTGAGGTCACGCCGCTATCCGATTCTGGGTTGGCAACGGTACTGAATGTAAGGATTGTTTGTTACATTCTGGCTTTTAATGTCGATGCAACTGAAATAAAGCTACTAAACTATGAGGACTTTATTTGTCACCTGTCAAGCTTTATTTATCTTAGCCTTATCCTGTTGAGGAGTGTCACTGGACAGCCCATTTTACTGGATGACCAATACCTACTGAATGTATGTTTGCTACTGTAATGGCAGCCATCCTTTCTGGTGAGTGTCCATTTCACTGGGGTGTGGTGGCTGATCTTGGAGCACTTCATTGAATCACTTTTCTTCACCTCAAGATACATTAGTTGATGTTATTGTACACCATTTTTGTGCATGAGCTTTTATGGTTTTGCTGAAAGGATATTTTTTGGACTTTATTATTCTTTTCACCTTGTATCACTTTTTGTCATATATGTAATTGTTTACCGCTACACATTTTTTGAATATGTAAAGGGATAAACATAAAAAGCTATCACGTGCAAGAAAAATAATCCTGCTCAGATCAGGAGACTCAGGTCTTATTGTGTCATGTGACCACATCTAATTAGGAGATTAGGTGGGGGGGGGGGGGGATCAGGGTTGTGGTAAACTTTATTGGGGATCGTCTTTAGGGCCTATGTCAACAGGCTTTTGTTTGCAATAGATAATAGATGGGTTTTCAATCCCCATACAAAATGTTAAAATGCAAGTCAGGTCAAATGCAAGTCAGAAGGAGGTTAACTGCAGGTCAAATGCCTCTATCGATACATTCTGAATCATCTTAGAACCATCTCAAAATGATACTAAGGGGTAAGTTCACCTTTTAAAAAAAATGTAGCTAGCTGTCCAAGTGGGGGAGCGGGTGCCAGTGCATTTATAAAATGTTACATGTTACACCCTGAATATGGAAAAGTGAACTTATCCTTTAAGCGGAGGTCCGCCCACCCCACGGAAAATTAAAAGTCAGCAGCTACAATTACTGCAGCTGCTGACTTTTAATATATGGACACTTACCTGTCCAGGGTGCCCGCGATGTCGGCACCGCAGCCAATCTTCGAATCGGCTGTCGGGTGCAGCCGCCGCCATTGCCGGTAAGGGAACCTGGCAGTGCAGCCTTTCAGCTTCACGGCCGGTTCCCAAAAACAAAGCGTGCTGCGCATTCCAATTGGTCCGGCGGTGGAGATACGAGGAGGGGGCCAGACTTCTGACGTACCTCGCCCCAGAGGTCCAATTAGAGTGGGAAGGGGACCTGTCAAAAACAGGTCCCCGTCCCCCCTCCCCCCTGAAAGGTGCCCTTAGGGGGGGGGGGAACAAATAAGCGGAAGTTCCACCTTTGGTTGAAACTCCGCTTTAAATTGATGCCATCTACACAAGCCCAAAATCGACACAGACCCTAAAGCGTTTGCTACCCCAACATTTTATATTCCTGATATGTACCTGCTGTACCATGTGCTTGTATGAGAAAGTATCCTGTTCTCTTTGTATTGCTTCTTTTGTGTGAAATCCCTAGTGTTCCTGCCAGTCCCTCTGCTTTCCTATTAAAAACTGACCACATTAAGCACGAGAGCACACCCTGGTCAGTTCTCTAGCTATGCTGGGAACTCAGCCTGCTCTCCTCCAATGATAAGACTTGTCCTGACATGCCCCCCATTCACTGGGAAGCTCAGTGTGCTGCTGCCTCCTCTCTCCCAGCTCTTATGCAGCTGAGAACAGAGTGATCATTTATAAAAAAAAAGGGAAAGAAGGTATTTATAATGAATTTTTTTTCTATCTATACAAAAATGTTTTGCCTTTCATTTCTATTTTAAACTGAATGGGTTGTTTTACAAGGTGATTGTTTAAAAATCAATTTAAGCTAAGCGATCATTCACTTTGCCAAGGGAGCACTCTCTATTCCTTTAGTAAATAGAATAATTGAAAAGAAAAAAGTATAATATAAAAAAAAAAAAGAGAATTTTTTTGTGGAGCTAATCAAAATTCAAAATGGATATTTCCAGAAATAGGAATTTCCACAATGAAATCTTGAAAGCCTTGGGCCTGGTATGGGATAACTGAGGCAAATAGCAGTCATTTTGCTGCATTTTTCAAGGCAGCCCAAATCAGTGGCTGTGTGTACATAAGTATATTAGAAAAAAAATAATGCTTAAGTCAAAAGAGCTGGGCAGACACAGCGCGGAATAAGATTTCTCAGCAGACAGATTGAGGCTGGGTGTGAAGAGAGGTGACATTCACAGTGATCTGAGTAGTTTACGAAGGACAAACGACATCAGTCTCCTGGATGGCAGCTTTACAATAGCCTGTGAGCCATACAGTGTCTCTGAGGATAATCTTGGCCCTCTTGTTACAATAGGAGCTTTGTACAAATGCGGTGCAGCTGCAATTATTTGCATATGCTCATTATAATATAGACGATCTTGTGGTAAACTGAGTAACTGCTGTAGTGGAAAAAGGCAAAACTGACAACATAGCCCGGGGCAAAAGAAAAAAAAAAAGTGTTATATATTATTACACCCACTGTACTTTATTTCCCCCATTTGGCATGCCTTTGTAGAATAGAGATGCTTGCAGCTGCATTGAAGGGCCCTCGAAAAGGATGAGCAATTCTCAAGCTTTTTACTACGTGCATGAATTGCTCAGAGAGACGCAGACACCCATGACAGCGAACTAACAGACACCTGCCTGTCAAGTGAGAGCATTCGTGCGGCGGCGCTGCCGCTCGATTGCTCTCACACGTCCCTGGTACCAGCGCCCCCCTCCCGCCGCCGTCCTGCCATGCTTACCAGGCTCCGCTTGCCCATCGGTGGGCCCCGGAGCTCCATGGCGGGTGGCGGCGATTGGAGGGGAAGGAAAAGAGCGGACACACGTCCGCTCTCCTCCCCTTCTTCTTGTGACTCAGAAAGTGACATCTCTGATGTCACTTCCGGGTAAAGCTCTCTGTGTCCCCGGCTAGCTCAGCGGGGAACATAGGTGTGCACCCCAAAGCTTTAACACATATGCGTTTGACATATTTACCAGCCTCTTCCCTCACTCTCCATCCTGAAACAATGGGAGAAAGGGGGAGCAAGGGAGCACATGGGGGACCCGGGCAACAGAAGGAAGAGAAACAGGGAAAGGAGGGGTGGCTTATATTAGTACTGATCCCCTATATTTTACTCCTGTGGCAGCTGAATGTTGACAAAAGGGAGAGGAGGAGAAGCTTACTTTCAGCTGCTGCAGGAGGAAAATACAGATCGGTTCCACTAAATTCCACCCTGCCACCTCTCCTGTCCAGGTTCCGAGGAACGGCAAGGAAGGATTGCAGTTTTCCTGTCACCTGCCCATCATTAACAGGTTGCCAACACCAGGATTAGGGTGTGTCCAGGCACCCCTGGCACACCCCTTGCGCACGCCTATGGCAGGGAAATAATGTTTTGCAATGCGATCTGCATTGAAAAACATTTAGTGGAGCCTAAAGGAGACATTGAGGGCCAGTTCACACCACATGCAGTCCAGTGTGTTTTTTTTCTGCATCAAAAACGCATGGAAAGTAGGTTATATGGTCTTCAATGGCATAGTTCACACCAGTGCTTGCAGTTTCAGTGCGTTCCAGTTCCAGAAAAAAAAGTAGAACATGCTGCATTTTCCTGCACTGGACTGTACTGGAATGCTGTAAAACGCATCAAAAACGCACCGGAACGCACCTAAATGCACCAAAAACACACTGGAACACACTTGTCCTTATTTAAGGTTAATAAAAAAGAGGGGTGAAAAAAAGCACTGGACTGCATTAAAAACGTGCCAAAAACGCACTGGAACGCATCAAAAACGCATCAAAAACACGCATGCAAAAAAGCACCTGGAACGCATCCGGATTGCGTTTCTATGGTGTGAACTGGCCCTAGTGGTCTTTTAGACCCTGCATATCTCAATAAAGAAAACCTGCCACCAAAAGAACATCACATAGGAACATCACAACAAATTAATGGTGAGATTTTTGGGCATATTGAATGTCGCCAGTTTTCTAGGTTGAATGACAGCCATTGGCATCCAACGCACATAACTCAGAGTACCTCTGGAAGTCCAGGACCAACCACTGCCTCCGCTGGGGAGGAACAGGAAGAGCCCATGACTTAACCAATCTGGCCTGAAAACATGAAAAAATATATAATACATATAATAATGTTGTTGTTTTTTTTTTGTATGGATTCATAGTGGGCCTTCAGTCACTTTACCAGTAGGTACTTTTTGAATAAATATCAAAATGTTCCAATATGTGTAAAAAGGCCACAATTTCTAATTGAACTGTGTATTTATTTATGTTTGCCTGGAGTTTCAATGTAAGACCCCCAAAACCCTCAAAAATCGGAGGTCATTTTTTTTTTTATATCACTCTTAATGTGGTAAAATGGGCTTATTACTTCAAAGTAAATGAAAAGCCTCGGCTTTTGGTCATGTGATCTCTAATGGAGGAATGGATTGGCCCTCATGAACTGATCGCCTGTACAAAAGACTTAGAATTATAAAAAGAAAGCTTTTTTTCTCAAAATCTCTGAAGAAAGAACAGATTTTATGCTATGCTACGTCACAGCGAAGAAACACATTCCGACCTGCACTGGAAATAACCTCTGATAATTACAAGTTTAAATCCAATTGATGTTTAACATCGCAGACTGAGACAGACATTCACTCAGACATTCTAATAAAGAAGGTCCCTGCTGGGTAGAATTTATGGATTCTGAGGTGTTATTCTTACGTTAGCTCAGTATTTGTTTCAGACATTTAATTAGCTTAATGGAAAGTAAAAATAAACACATAAATAATAATTATACTTTTTCCTGAAATTGGTCAAGTGTTTGGAACACACATTTACTAAATGCACATAAATAATTCTCCTTTGTAAATATTGTAAACTTATCACTGCTTTTATTCTATTTTTATTCTCCTGCGCTGCAATCAAACCTACCCCAACTTTGCTGCTAGCCTGCACTGATTAGTGAACAAACATCAAAGAAAATAAATAAGAAATATTATATCTATATTAAATATTAATCATTAAAGTGTTTGTTACCCCAACACTTCATATTCCTGATATGTGCCTGTTGTATTTGTATGAGAAAGTATGCTGTTCTCTTGGTATTGTTTTGTTAGTGTGAAATTCCTGGTGTTCCTGACAGTTTCTCTACTTTCCTATTAAAAACTCACCACACTAAGCAGGAGAGCACACTGTGGTCAGTTCTCTAGCTATGCTGGGAACTCAGTGTACTCTCCTCCATTGATCAGTCTTGTCCTGACACACACAGCCATTCACTGACAAGCTCAGTGTACTGCTGCTTCTCCTCTCCCAGCTCTTATGCAGCTGAGAACAAAGGGAATGTGATCACTTATAAAAAAAGGTGTTTATAATGTTGTTGTTTTTTTTATATCTATACAAAAAAAAAGTATCCTTTCATTTCTATTTTAAACGGAATGGGTTGTTTTACAAGGTGATCATTTACAATCACTTTAAATATAATTTCTATATTATATATTAGTATTTAATATCTATCACAACTTTCTCACAACTTTTGTATCACTTGATCCTTCCTTTTAGAACATAATCTCTAATGAGCAGGGCTCTCTGATTCCTCTTGTATTCACCCATATTATAACTGTACTGCCCTCATTTTGTAAACCACTGTGCAAACCATTGATGCTATGCTGGGTGGATAAAAATCAATGATTTTAAAAACAAGAAACAAAAACAAAAACTGATTTTTTTATTTTTATAAAATTTATTTTAATAAAATGCCTTTGGAGTAAAAATCTATCTAAAGATTGTTTTCTATTTAAGATACATTAATAGTTTATTCAGCATGAAATGGAGCTTAGTTATGTAGCATAAGGCTGTATATTCTGCAATATTTTCATTTTTGGTAAATTAATTCAATGAATCCAAGCTCTGCAAGCTGAGATAACATGCACTGCATTGATGCATTCACACAATTTCACAGTAACCATGAGAAAAAAAAAAACAAAGTTCAGAAATATTCCTTTATCCCATTGTTTTGCAAATCTATGTACAGTACACTACAAACTGTATGATTGAATCGGTTCTGATATCGCTGTTTTACTAACCTGACAGCTTATTATTCTAAATAGGAAGCTTTCATTTTGTTTGCAAATATTAAAGATTCTAACTACCAGCAAGAATGAGTCCTTACATTTAAAGAGCACCTGTCATATCAGAACCATCATGGCAGCGCCTGTTAGCGAGCATCCACTCACCTGCTGCCGCCACGTCCCTCACCTTGTTGTGTCACTGCCGCATCACCAGCCACCCCATTAAAGTGAATGAGACTGTTGGTGAGTCAACGGCGGGTCAGAGGAGGAGCCGCTGTGGGACAGAGATGACAGTTGCTCTTTAAAATTTATGATTTAAATCAAGACTTTTTATTAGTGATTTAAATCATGATTTAAATTGTGATTTAAATTGACTTGATTTAAATCAAATCTACCCTGATGCTATGTAAATCTTGTATAATAAAAATAATAACAATAATCTTGGGCCTTTTGCAATAATAGAAAAAAAATGAAAATCAGAGGTTACTGTTAGTATGAATCACATATGAAAATGGACAGTATATACAGAGATATAGGCAGGAAATGTATAAGGAAATTTTGACTTTTCCTTTAAAATTTGACCTAGGCCAACCCCTTCCAAAGCTTCTGTATTTGTCATTAAGGCCACCCACATCATTAAAATTGGGAGTCCTGGGAAAAGGGAAAAGGGAAAGGGCAGCCCCATAGTCAAAGGTCTACATTTCCTTAGAAGTTGAGCTGTCTATATCTTTGGATCTATTGTTATGCAGTTTTTACAAAATCTTACATTTCAATTACCCAGGTCTCTCACTAAATCTACTCAAAACATTTTTCTCCTAATAGGTTAATGCATAATAATGATGGGCCCAATAACCTTTTAATTTCTTCTATGTTTTAGTGACCTCAACCGCAGTTTTTCCCCATCGGATTTCTTGACTCGGCCCTACTACATTTGTGCAGTTAGGGTCTTCAAGAGAAAAAATAGGCTAAAAATAGGCTACATATATTCATCCCAAAAAATGTTTTTGGATAGACATTTTAAATCTGTTCTGTGACTGGTTTCTAGGATTTACTGTAGTAATAAAAGGGGACCAACCTGTTTTCCCACCAAGATCATAGACCAAGAATTCTTGCTTAGACTGGTACAATGATACAATTTTCTTGCCACTTACAGAACTTACCAGGTTGGTGTATTACACCTCATTGTCCAATAATTAGACATACATCTATAATGATGGAAATAATCATCTCATTGTCTTATGATTTGATTAACACATCCATAATAATAGAACATGTAAGTATTACATTTCCACTTAAAGTGTCATTAAACCCAAACCATTATAAACTCTCAATACATCCCATATTACATTGGGTTGGTTTACTAAAACTGGAGAGTGCAAAATCTGGTGCAGCTCTGCATGGTAGTCAATCAGCTTCTAACTTCAGCTTATTCAATTAAGCTTTGACCAAAAAAAAATGGAAACTGATTGGTTTCTATGCAGAGCTCCACCAGATATTGCACTCTCTAACTCCATTATGTTCATACTCACTTTGCCACTAGAGCATTTGTTTTCTGTAGATTGCAAACAACCTGGCTGATCATGCTATTCACTGTCCCTCCCCCCTTGTCTGTGTCTCCGCTGCATCCTGAGATTGTGTAGATCAACCATTGCCACATCTACTGAGCATGCTGCAGTTTCAGTTTCCTTCTAAGTTGATAATTGCCTTCTTTTTCTGGTGCAGCCCAAGTGACTATAGAGTCAACCATGTGGGCACATACACAATGGTAAATTACACTCCCCTCCCTCCCTCCTCCTCCATGTCCTCTATTGCTAAACACTATGGGGGTGTGATATTACATGTTGATTGATGGAGGATTCACCTCCCTGTTAGTCCCAGCACATACACACCATAGACACAGGCTGGAGGAGCGTGACACAGCAAGTGATTGGCAGAAACTCCTCCAGATATCTTTATAGTTTAAAACACTTTGTACGTATTATTATTAATTTTGATTCTCTATTCTGAAAGTATTTTTTTTTTTTTAAAGTCATTTGACCAACACAGCACCAATCGTTGCTGTCCAGACACAGATTAATAGTCCAGATGTTCTCTGTTGCTATAGAACATAGAAACAACCCCCTCAGATATTTCCCTGAGGACAGGAAAGACCTTGGAAACATCATGTGACTGCTGAACAGTAATGATTAAAGGAGAAGTGCAGCCAAAGCTCGGTTGGCTGTACTTCTCCTGTGGATGACAGGAGTGCAGTTCGTTCTGCACTCCTGTGACCTGTTTTGAGCAGACAGTGACCTGAAGCCTCCTGTTGGCTGATGTCAGAGAGCCGGTCCATGTTCAGGAAGGATTGCGACCAAATGGTCAGGATCCGCCCACATGCCTGGACCGGCAACTGGCTCAGACTCTCAGCGAGTCGCTGAGAGCCTGAGCCGGCTGCTCCCGCCTCCTCCACAGCCCAGCGCTCCAGTGAGCGAGGGGGGGCAGAGCAGAGAGTTGGTGACTGACAGTCTGTAGATCTCTGCTTATAGAGCTCTGAGAACCAAGCGATCAGTGGTGTTTAATCGCTCGGTTCCATCGTGTTAGTGCTGGCGGGGGACAGATGCATCATCGGACCAATGATGAAAAAATGAAATCCCATACTTCTCTTTTAACCACTTCAGCCCCGGAAGGATTTACCCCCTTTCTGACCGGGCCATTTTTTGCGATACAGCACTGCGTCGCTTTAACTGACAATTGCACGGTTGTGCGACGTTGTACCTAAACAAAATTTATGTCCTTTTTTTCCCACAAATAGAGCTTTCTTTTGGTGGTATTTGATCGCCTCTGCAGTTTCTATTTTTTTGTGCTATAAACAAAAAAGAGCAACAATTTAAAAAAATAAAACAATATTTTTAACTTTTTGCTATAGTAAAATAAAAAAAATTAAAAATCTCTTTCTCAGTTTAGGCAAATATGTATTCTTCTACATATTTTTGGTAAAAAAAAAAAAAAAAAACAATTAGCGTATATTGATTGGTTTGTGCAAAAGTTATCGCGTCTACAGGAATAGATTTATGGTGTTTTTATAAAAAAAATGTTTTACTAGTAATGGCGGTGATCTGGGATTTTTAGTGGGACTTTGACATTACGGCGGACAGTTCTTTTTTGGGAACAGTGACATTATTACAGCGATCAGAGCTAAAAAAAATGCACTGATTGCTGTATAACTGACACTGGCAGGGAAGGGGTTAAATGTTCCCTAGGGAGGTTTTTCCAACTGTGGGGACTGACAGGGAGTACAGAGAGATCGCTGTTCCTAATCACTAGGAACAGACAATCTCACTCTACTCCCCTGACAGAACGGGGATCTGCTTTGTTTACACTGGCAGATCCCCAGTTCTGCCTCTCTGTGGAGGGAACGTGGGTGGCCGGCGGACATTGAGTCCGCTGGACCCGCTGATTGGCTCCTTCGCTAGCGAATGGGCATGCGTGTGCGCCCCCATATCTCTGTGTACGTGCCCGACGTACAATGGCGGCGATTCGCGCAGCCGAGTTGACCTGCCTGCTTTTTTATAATACATTAAATTACATGAAATACAATGACATGATCTTTCTACATAAATAGAAGGGATAATGGCAATTAAACATTGTATGTTTAGTATCACTTTAATAGAATTGGTCAATAGAACATGCCTGTCACGTGGTAGGTATTTCCTGCAAAAAAAAATAATAAAACAAAATCAAGAAAAAGGAACTCAACAAACAAATTCTTCAAAGTAGTTCTAAAGTTATGTAGCGCCCTGCTCCCAATGAGTGGACACTATATTTGAAATGTAGTTGTCTGGGCATTAGTTTCGCCCAGAGAGATTGTTATTTAAATTGTAGCACTGTTTCAGTACAGTTGGTTGCATGATTTTCCCCCCACCAGTGGGTGTCGCTGTCACCGCTGGTCAGGGTTGGAAAGGCAACAGGCTGGACGTATTCGGTACCTCTTTCCCAGCAGCAGCCCAGGGGGCGTGGGGATCCCGCTGTGCATGCTGGGAGAGGTTATTTAAGTGACAGACGCCATTAGGCTGGAGGAGAATTGGGGGTCGTCTTCTTCGATCCTCACCTGAGGGCCCTCCTGGCCTCAGGGATGTGTTGGCAGTTCCCGCCTCGGGACCACGTTGGCCCGAGGCCTCGTAACTGAGATGTAGACCCAGGAGTTGCTGGGGCCTACTGATCCAGGGATGATCCTGTGTCGCCTTGCCTGATGGAAGGGACCGAGCAATTGAGGACTCAATTGGAGGATGCACCCGGATCCTAAAGTCTACCTCACAGTGCTGCCGTAGCGGCTGAAAGATTCTGGCACTGAGAGCTGTGTTCTTTCTAAAGGAGCTAACCTAATGAGGGGTTATGCAAGTCTATGGCAGAGACTATTCTATTGAACAAATTCCAATACCAAGTCTGTGGCAGTGACTATTCTATTGATTGAGCTTCACACCGGCTGCTAGGCCAGTGAGATTGGACCTATCCGGTGGTGGCTGAGTCCAGCGTGGAGACAGTCGCTCCTCTGGACCTAGGAAGTTCCGTGATTGACAAGTAAGATACCTGAGTTCTCCCCATTCCTCTATCCCCTCTGTTGGAACGTTTTATTCAAATAAAACCCTTGAAAGAGACTTTGTGTTGGTGCAGACATTTCTTATGAACAGACCCTTGAAGGAGAACCCCTGAGCTGAACACTTGGAACAGTAAGGTAACGTGCAAAGACCCACAACTAACCCAGCAGCTCCTATGGGGGTACCGCTACAGTTATAAAGATTTTGTTTTACCTTAATGCACTCTGTACATTTAGGTAAAAAAACATTCAGTGCCTGTTTCTTCCCCCCTCCCTCTCTAAATACTGTATTGATCCAGCACTGTGCCCGCCTGCAGGTCTTCTCCCTTCCCTCCGCTCTCTCATAGGCTTGGCTGAGAGCAGCAGGAGCCATTGGATCCTGTCACCGTCATTCAAATCCAGTGAGAAGGGAGCAGGGTGAGTGTCAACGGATGCACACAGCCCGGCTCAGGATCAAGCCTACTCATGCGCTACCATTTGAAGCGGCTTCCCATGGTGGCCTTGAGTGCCGGTGGGGTGGTTCGGGGCCGTACCATAGCACAGAGCAGGTAACATGTTTTTAATTTTACAAAAAAAAAATACTTTACAAGCACTTTTAACTAAATAAAATGAATTAAACAAACAAGTATATCCTTTTCTAATATGTAAAAAAGTTCTTAGCTTAAGGCCTCTTTCCACAGATTAAATAAACTGCTCAGGTAATTCCGGACATTTTAACTGCATTGCGTTGTACAGCCATGAATATGTCCTGCTCTATTTATTTACTGACCCCAGCTGTGTATCAGCTCATAGTCTCAGTCACAGATGTCCTTGTGACTTCCCTGGGGACGGCTCATCAAAAATCCCATTGAGAGATGATTTCCATCCAGGCACTTGTCATGTCATTGACTGCTGAATTATGGACTGTGCAATTAAATATGAGATTTTTGTGGACGCCCCCAACCCTGTAGATGACGGGAATGGATTCATTTGAGTGTTTGTCATAACATGTTGTGAAGCTCGGATGTTAAGGACACTAAACAGCTGATGCCTGGCTTACTATAAAGCCGAACTCCAGGCAGGTATAAAAAATACCATTTACTGCCTCTTTACTGTATATTCATCACAAATGTATTAAATGTATTTTTATTGGCAACGAGTGCCTGGTTATGAGATGAACAACTGTAAAGATGAATTTATAGAGTAAGATCAGGTAGCCTTATTTTACTCACAGTGTAATTATTATTGGTTTTGGCCACATGCATGCTCCAAAGTTTTAATAGCCGATGTCCTTCCTAAAAACAGTTTCTTCAACATTTTGTGTTACCTTATTTTTCCAGAGAAGGTTCTGTGCCCCCCTCTGATTTAGTTTCACTTGGTTACTAGGGCCTAACATTCCCCAGCTGCCACTCCGCTGTCCAGTGAAAGTGACCTTACTGGCTACTGAAGCAGTCTCAATGGAAGATGGAACAGCAGTGGGCGGAGCTTAGTCATAAAGTCAGAGGAAGTCAGACTACTGTAACAAAATTCATTAAATACAGAGAGAGACATGTTGGATGCTTTGGAAGAAAAAAAAAAAAAAGATTGTAGGTGTCTCGTAGTGTTAGGCAAGATTACATTTACATTAATAAAAGCTAAGAAACAGTTAAACTGGACCTATCATTAAAATGTACATTTCACGTGAAATAATAGGGCAATTGCCACCATTATATTTTGAGAAGAAAATAGCTACTTTTTGCCATTATTAAACACAGTTAATCAAATATCGCCTGATTGCATAGGCTAAGAAATAGTTGAACTGGACCTATCATTAAGGCTTCATGCCCACAGACGTTTTTAACAGCTGCGTTTTTTACAGCTTAAAAACGCCTGTCCTTGTTAAGGTATTGTATTGTATTGTATTGAAAAAAAAAAAAAAAAAAAACGTCAGAGCTAAAAAACGCGACCGCGCGTTAGTGCGCGTTTTTGCGCGTTTTTTGACGCTCGCGGTTTTTTCTGCCTAACTCCGACGCTGAGGAACGCACTGGTCCTGGTTTTTTTTTACAGCTTAAAAACGCCTATGCTATTTGCAGCTCAAAAACGTCTAGGTGGGCATGAAGCTATAGACTAACATGGACAGGCGTTTTTAAGCTGTAAAAAATGCTCAAAAACGCGGCTGTAAAAACGTCTGTGGGCATGAGGCTTAAAACTCAATTTTCACATGAAGTATTGAGGCACATTTTATTATTATCAATTTGAGTAAAAAATAGCTATTTTCTGTCATGATCAAATAACAGCTAATTAAAGATTCTATGATCTCTGGCTATCAGGCATTGTGTTAAACCACAGTCTACTTTGTCTAAGTGACATCATCACGTCATGTGTGTATGTGATGTCATCACGCATGCTACATGGTGCATGCTGTGACACCCTTCTGGCGCTCTGCAAACTGCTGTATTGGTGAGTAAATAAGAGATGATCCCCCTCGTGGTTTGGGACTCTTTATGGTGCAGTGACGGTGGCCATACTGCGATGCCCATGGATATGTTATGCCTTTTTTTAATATGTACAATGTGAGTGCATGATTGCTTGATTAACCTTTTTTAATTATAAAAACACTATTACACTATATGAGGCCTTTTTGATTATGATCTGTTGGTCAGACAGTGAAAATTTCCAGGTTATGAATACAAATCCCATGCTGACCTACCTATAATTTGGGGGTCACAACTGTCAGTGAATGCGGTTTGGATTGCTGGATGATCACGTGGTGACCAGCACAGATTATATTAATGTTAATGAAGAAGCTTGTCACATTTAATCACATACAGTATATGTACTGGGAATATTACTGTATGATATGATATGATTTTATGGTTTAATTATTGATCACATCACATTTAGGATAATTATTTGAACACTGTTTTTTTGTTGTATATCTACAATTTGGGCATTGCACTTTATGGATTACCGTATTTATCAGCGTATATGACGCACCCTAACTTTAAGAGGGAAGTTTCAGGAAAAAAACTTTCCACAGCCCCTGGCGTATAAGACGTAGGCACAGTTTACCCTCAATCTTTAGGGTAAAAAAGTGAGTGTTATACACCAATAAATACAGTAAGTCTGTTGTTTCCAGTTAGGCATACAGGAATAGCTCCACTAAAAGCCAGTTCACACAGGGGCAACCTGAGATCCGACTTGAAGTCGTCCCAAGTCGCGCTGTTGAGAAAAGCAATGGAAGTGAATGGAGCCGTCTTAATGTACACTACTGAAGTCGCTCCGACTTCAGAAAAGGTTCCTGTACTACTTCAATCCAACTTCTAGGCGACTTGTATCCATTGATGTCAATGGAAGTCGCCTCCAAAGTCGGATAAATGTCTTAACAGAAGCAACAATACAGGAAGAGAAAATTATTTTCTCATGTTTTCTCAGGCAAACCCCTCCCTCCCCTCTCCCTCCCACAGAGCTGATTGTTGTTTGATTGGCCACCGGAAAGCCTCCTGTCCTGGAGGCGACTTGAAGTTGCCTTGTAAGTCGCCCCAAGTCGTGCTGTGGTGCGCGCTCAGGTCGCATCCAGGTCGCCTCGCAAAGTCGCGGCCAGAGTCGTGTCGTCCCTGTGTGAACCGGCTCTAAAACTGGTGCACACAGAATCTGGTGCAGCTGTGCATAGTAAACAATCAGCTTCAGCTTGTTCATTTAAGGCTGGCCATACATTATACAATTTTCTTCTATAGATTTCCTTTAGATTTACCAAAACCATATAGTATGAGGTCAAATCTTGCAATTTGTGTGTAATCAGGCAGGCCCTTGTACTACACAGTTGAAGGTAAATCTAAAGGAAATTGAATAAGAAAATGGTCACCAGTCATCTCTATGACCGTCAGAGGCCCGGGCGCGATGTGATGACGTCACGCCCGGGATCTCAGAAGTAAACAAAGCTGCGATTGCGGCTAGTAAGCATGAGATCCTCCAGCCTGGAGGAGAGATGCGGGGTCCTATTGACCCCGCATCTCTCCATAAAGAGGACCTGTCACACACCATTCCTATTACAAGGGATGTTTACATTCCTTGTAATAGAAATAAAAGTGAGCAAAAAAAAAGTGTAAAAAAAAAAAAAATGAAGTAAAAAAAAATTATAAAAAAATAATAATATTTAAACGCCCCTGTCCCCGGTAGCTCGCGATCAGAAGCGAACGCACATGTAAGTCCCGCCCACATATGTAAACGCTGTTCAAACCACATATGTGAGGTATCACCATGTGCGTTAGAGCGCGTGCAACAATTCTAGCACTAGATGTCCTCTGTAACTCTAAACTGGTAACCTGTAAACATTTTCAAAGCGTCGCCTATGGAGATTTTTAAGTACCGAAGTTTGGCGCCATTCCATGAGTGTTCGCAATTTTAAAGCGTGACATGTTAGGTATCTACTTACTCGACGTAACATCATCTTTCATATTTTATCCCAAAATTGGGCTAACTTTACTGTTTTGTTATTTTTTAATTCATGAAAACATTTTTTTTCCCAAAAAAAGGCCCTCGAAAAATTATTGCGCAAATACCGTGCAAGAAAAAAAGTTGCAATGACGTCATTTTATTCTCTAGGGTGTCTGCTAAAAAAACATATATAATGTTTGAGGGTTCTGAGTAATTTTCTAGCAAAAGAATGATGATTTGTACATGTAGGAGAGAAGTGCCAGAATAGCCCCGGTATTGAGGTGGTATAAAAAGCCCTGTATTGAAGTGGTTAAACACAGCTGGTTGCTAAGGAGCAGGCCAGGAAGCCTGCTGCCTCATCCTTAACAACCAATGAGTCATCAGCTGTCAGCAGGCTTCCCTGCTGACAGCTGAATGCAAGAAAATGAATTGCCGGCAAAAAAAATCTTTTAAAAAAATTACATGGGTCCCCCCCAAATCCATACCAGGCCCTTCAGGTCTGGTTATAGATTTGGAGGGGAACCCCACGCCAGAATTAAAAAAAATGGCGCGGGGTTCCCCCCAAAATCTATACCAGACCCTTATCCGAGCATGCAGCCCAGCAGGTCAGGAAAGGGAGGGGACGAGCAGGCGCCCCTTCTCCTCCTGAACCATATTAGGCCACATGCCCTCAACATGGGGCGGTGGGGGGGAATCTGTTGATGGGGACAAGGGCCTCTTCCCCACAACCCTGGGCTGTGGGTGTCTGCGGGTGGGGGGCTTTACCAAGGAGGCCCCCCAGACCCCCCCAATGTGAATGAGTATAGGGTACATAGTACCCCTACCCATTCACCAAAAAAGTGAGTTTTTGACCTCTATTAAAAAATAAAAAAACACTACGCTGCTGCCACCTCGGAAAAAAAAAAACTGCTCGCGACGAACGCTCCCGCGGTCTGACTGAACTGGCGTGTGATATTTCTTAAATAGCTTTGGGGCAGGGCCATCCGCTGACGTCACCTGGTGGCACCACCCCACTGTGACATCGATGGCCCAGCATGCATCGGTCGATGATGTAACAGGGGGGCGTGCACCGGCTGAAAAACACATAGATATGAACGCGTATCATAGAGAACCATGCTAAATGGACTGTAGTGTGTTTCTGCAAAACGCACTAAAAAACACATAGGTGTTAACTAGAGTTAGGCTTTGACAATAAAACCTAGGAATTGATTGGTTACAAACAGGTGCACCAGATTCTGTGTGCACCAGTTTTAGTAAATTTCCCCAACATGTCTAGTAGGCTTGCAATGAGATATGATCAAGGAGGCACATTCAGAACACAGAACCTATGTATGTAGTGAGTATACAGTATAAGACCATTCCAAATAAGTATATAATTTTAAAATAATCATAGAGATACATTTTTTAAATATTAACACATTCTTAGGCCCCAGGTGATCAGGGAGTGCTATAGCCATTGTTTTACTGCCCCTTGGCCGCCCACCTAAAGGAGAATGTGCAGCTGCTCAAGACTGTACACATCCTGCATCTGCAATGCTTTGATTCACGGCATGGCAACATTTTTACCTCCAATGCATTTGTGGGCAGTACTGCTGTCAAAAGAAATGGATATCACCTTTGCACTTAGTGAGTAATTAAACAAATATGTAAATTGTGCAAAATCCTCTTTTAAAAACAGTCTTTCCAGACAAAAGACGCTGCACACCTAAATGCTCGGATAGAGAACATAAAAAAATTGTATATAAATAAGGGTGTGCTGTCTCTTTTAATATCATTAAAAATAAATAAATGCAATCAAACGTGAATTATGTGACACACTAATAAAATATTGAATGTGCCCCACCAAACATGCAAGAACGTCCACTTTAACAGAAAATGTAAGTCAGTGTGAGGAGTGGATTACAAGTGCAAGCAATCCTTATGATGCCCATGCTCCTCCACCAAACACAAACTCTATCCATTTACTGAATCGTTGGACCCCCCCAAACTGAAGAGGTCCAATGCGCTTGGGATTAGGTTCAACATAGCGGTCACCAGATCAGGTCACCACAAATACAACTCTGCTTCCAGGGTTGCAATGATAATTTGTTGTAAAATAGGGAGATCCAGAGCCAGGCCACATTCTCACAATAAGCCCGACATTACCAAAGAAAAGAAGATGATCCATAGTACATTATCACTATATAAAATGGCTTATTTCTTGAATAAGCATACACTCACAAAAATAATGTTTCAGTCGCTAATACAATACAGCATGCCGCCCATTCCAGCATGCATGATAATGTCTGCACCAAAGCTCCAACCCTACGCGTTTCATCCACGTAGATGTCAGGAGAAATAGAGATACTGCTGTCAAACTCAAGCCATTTAAGTGAAAGGGGGCATGCAGAATCTGCCCTGCAACTGCGTGTAATGCACACGGTTTCTGCGCTGTGCTGCGACCTTTTCAGGATAAAACAGGTGTTGAGGAGGTGGATTGCTTTTCAGAGTGGTAGCAAGCGCTGCTGCACAAGTAAACAAGCCCTTATAGAAACATTTACATTCAGTTCACTGCTTTCACGTGTATATGTAAAAAATGTTTTTTAAACTATAGTTCTCTTGTTACTTACATAGCAACTCGAAAAATTCTTTACAATGAAATACTGGGTGGAAAACCACTTACAAAGCTGTGTCCAGGACTGTAATACCGGCCATAATTATACTGTTGAAAATATAATTAAGCTTAATTAAAACATAATCATTGCCCTTGATTCACTAGTAGCAACAGAAGGGCAGAAATTCTGAAAGTGTACAAAGCATTAGAGAATAATTTGGATGATTATTCAGTTATATAGTGTATTATAAAATAATAATCTGTTATTCTAAATAACTGTAGTCTGAGAGTACATTGCAGTTCATTTAAAGAAAATGCTATTAAAATAATGCATTCATTAAAGGAATGGGAATGTCTAAGGAAAATCCGCAATGTTCTAAATACACAAGTAGGATGAAAGGAGGAAAAGTTATAGAGTTATGAGTGTATAAATGTGGTTCGCTGCTGCATTCTAAAAACAATATTTGCATTATCTGTTATGGAGAGTACATATACTCACATATGTACTGTAGGGATGAGGTTCAGGATTGTCAATACCCTGGGATTTTAGAACTTGTGAATGGAGAAAAAAATGAGCACCTATAATGCAGTGCATAACCCTTGCCTCTGGTCAGATGAGTCACAAAAGTCAGTCATTTGAAGGAATAGACAACCCACCCCTCTTTCTATAAAATGATACATGTTCCCCAAGGCAGTACCCAGCTTCCCATGCCCTATTTTGACATTAAGATTGCCCCCCTGACTTTATTTGGGTGTGCAGCAAATTTTTGGGCAGATTTTGCACTGAGAATTCGTTTTTGAAGATGGCAGTTTTTTTTTTTTTGTTTTTTTTTTTAGAACTTTGTTGCTTTTGATATTGCAGGAGGCAACCATGTGCAATAAAGAGATAGTCCTATAAACAACACGGTAAAAACAATGGAATAAACTGTTAACGCAAAAGACTAATGCATGATAGATGGCCAGGAATTGGATCTAAAAAAGTCCAGTCACAGTTCTCTTTAATCCATTTGCTGGTATATAATGACCATTCCTATAACAGGGGGGAGCAATGGAAGGATGGTAGGAGGCAGCTGTCCTCAGAGAAAGTCGGCTCTGCACAAGGAAGAAAGGGGAACAAAACAGGAAGCGCCACCTAAGTGCAATATTTTACCATAATAAACTAATAACAGTTATTCCCGCCTCTCCTTAGGTGTAGTGCTTTTTTGAGGTCACTTGGTGACCCATCAATATGTACCTAATATTATTATTATTATTTTTCATCTTACACTTAGAGCTATATATTGGAATTGGGTACACCCACAGTGCATATTTTCCTTGTGGTGTGCGTCTGGCTATGGGACACGTGTAAGGGGATACATATATCAACATACCCCCACTCAGTTGGGAGGCTGTACACCCTGACCTGCCATGAGGAGTCCATTTAAGAGTCACCAGGTATTCGTCCATGCTTTTAGAGAGAGTTCTTAATGTAATGCATACTGTATTATTGTATTTTTGTATATTTATTTATATAATTTGTGGTGTTTTCAAATATTTGTATTATTAAAAATAACTTTTTTGTATTGCTGTAGATTTGTTAAAGTGTCTGCGTCCCTGAAGAAGCCTGCTTTCAGGCGAAACATGTAGGACTAGCAGCATGCAACCTTGAAGGAACAAATGCATCACGGTGTATTTTTGTATTCCTTTGTTTTAACGTCATCATGATTTTTGTAATAAACATAATTTTAATTGTATATGTTTGCTCCTTGCATACTTTTGTAGCGGCCTCACCCCGTCCTCTTTAGCTAGGGGTATGTCGAGCGACAGAGTGAGGTGCGCTACGGCCCATGTCCTCCCCATGGCTGTGGGTGAGGTGAAGGCCAGTACCAATCTTTTCCTCGGGCCAAATGTGTGCTGGTTATGAGGGTCAGTCCTTCCGTGCCAGAATCTCCCTTTGTTCCCATCAACAGAGTCCATACACCCATCAAAGTCCAAACTCAGGTTTATTGCGTATCTCCACATACAGTCAAATGCAACGGCATGATACGATGGGTAAGCAGGTCGAGGCACTGTACAGGTTCCTAGTCCCTACACTCCCTGTGCTATGACCAGGGGTTGCAGGAGTCTTGATGAAAGCTCCTCCGCTGCGCTGTAGCCCCTATCAGGGGAAGATGTCCTCCAAGGGAGTTACCGAAGGCCCATCCGTCACCGGGTTGACACTGCACCGGGTCTTCGGACGGGTGACCTCCCCAGCCTCCTCACCTCAGATGCGGGTCCCCTCGCAAGGGGCGCCCTGGAGCAACTTCACCCTCGCGGGACCCAGTCGGAGTCACTGGGTCCCAGGCCTCCTCAATAGTACCTCACCCCAGGCTGAAGGTGCCTGGGATGGACTCCATCTTCATTCCGGCCAGGCCTAGGGCGCCTAGGCCGGAACCTTGAACCGCCCGCACCCAGGCCTAAGGTGCCTGGGTGCGTGAAGAGATGATCCCCCAACCGACAGACCTCGTGGCGAGGGCGTCTCCCCCTTTTATCTCCTCCCATCGACACCACGGCGGGTTCCCCGCCCCAGCCGTACCATCTCCAGGAAGGGACAAAAAAAGGTAACACTGTGGTAGTGATTCTACCTCGAGCCTGTAGGTACCCCGCCACCCACAGGCCAAGGAGAATATTGCACCACCCAATCCTCCACGAATAACAAAAAGGGATCTAATCCCTGACATAATTACACACCTGGGTCTCTCTACCCCCAGGTGTATCCCACTAACTTTGAAGACCCCGCTACACACTCCCCCTTGTGATTTGACGCTGGTCCCCAGCGTCAGGTGCACACCCATGTCTCCCAAGGAATGGTGACATGAAGTGGGCCCCAGAGGCTATCCCTCAAATTTTGGATACTGTGTGTGCCAAGACCTGCTCCAGGGAAAGGGAACTATAAAACATTAAAACTTTTTGTATAAAACATCTGTCATGTACACATATACAATCCCTCCCGTCACTGTCTAAGAACCACCCCATACTCAGTAGTCTTGACCGACGAATCTCCTGCAGAAGGGAAACAAAAAAAAAAACACATCCTAACACTCTGTGTTAACTTGGCATGAGTGGGTCCGTCAGCCGAGAGACCCACTCACTACGATAAGTAAGTAATGCATGTGTAACATTTCAAACAACCGTTGCACAACACTGCCACCTGGTGACAGCGCTGCGGTAATGACACTTGGTGAGATCTTCATTCTTCCAGCTTTCCTACTCTGACTCTACCCCAAAAGTCTCTGCCTTTGGCACATGAAGAAAAGGGAGAAAAAAACAACAGCTCCCAAATCTCCAGTGAGTAAAAGAAAAGCCCAAATCAAAACAAAAGTAGGGCACAGTTCTAGGCGTCTGGGAATGTCTCTTCCAGAAAGTTTCAACAGCAACAAGATAGGAGCTCACTTCTCCTATAAGTAGAACCTTGGATCCGGCAGAAACAGGGGCTTCAGGTGCCCGTCAAACACTTCCACCGAATATTCGACATCCTCTCCTTCTTTCCTGCAGATGAGCACCTTATCGGCATGAATATGGCGCCCAAGTCTCCAATCAGCTCTGCAGTCCTTGAACTTTTTAGACACAGGCGGCGAACATGACAGGTATCGCCTGGCATGGGGTACTTTAAGCTTTTCCCATACAAACTCGTCATACCACCTTGGTCGCAGGACCTCGACTTCATACAATAAGTCCCGAGGCAAGTAAGGATACTCCCACCCATATTCACGGGCGACTCTCTGGGAGAAAAGTCTCTGCAACCTGGCTAGAGGCGGCATCACATCTCGCTCACCTTCTCCTGGCTGCACAATGGCCTCCGGGTGCCGAGGTACCTTCACCATCTCGGGTTGCTTTGTCTTTGGTGCCCGCAACGAAGCACGCTGCATCCCTACCACCTGAGCGGGTGATGTAGTTGAATGAGGAAAGTTGGTCGGAGGACTAGATTTCCTCGGGAACTCCGGGGCCTTCACCCGGAGCGTACTGTCTTCTATGGACATGGGGGAATCCTGCGGTTTACTCAGCACAGGTAGTGGGCGTCTGTCCCAGCCCTTCCGGTGAAACAGTTTGTCTATCTCTCCGTCATCCCCACAGTCTGACAATGACTCTAGGTCGGAGGTGTCATACATCTCAGCGGGAAGGTAGTCTCTAGTAGACGGAAGGCTACCCTCCCTTGCGGGCTCCACCGACTGTGGACCCCCGACACCTCCAACCAACACCACAGTCCCAGCCCCTGGCTCACCTGGACCTTCTGAAGAACTGGGATGTCCGGGACTCTCTTCTCTACCGGCGCCATCCAGGCCAGGCAAGCGGCGGGGTGAAGCTCGACCACGACCATAGGATGCCTGTACCAGGCCGACTTTCCTCTTCGGAGGTGGGAGCAGGGAGTCTGTAGTGACCGAAGCAGTGTCCTCGGATTTTTCTCTCTCAGTCTCTGGTTGGGCAGTCACTTCGCCCTGGTCAGCGCGCACGGGAAACTACGCAAAGGCTTTGATCTCTCCCTCCGGAGTGGCGGTTCCTGTGATGCAGTTGAGGCGTAGGGCCCGGGGCCTTTCCGTGTGTGGTTCAACCTCAAAAAGGAACTCCTTGCATGCCTCACATCGCCCGAATGGCTTTAGTTGGACCACCAGTCCCGAGCATCCGGGACAGATCACACCGAGGGCCTCCGTGTCTCTGCATGAATACAGAGCCAACTGTCCTCGGGGCCTGAGCCTTATCCCCGTGTCTGTAATGGGCGCAGCAAATGCAGTCATCTTGAAAGGATAAGGTACCGGCATCCACGGGGAGCCTGAGTTCACTCCGACCACTTGCTGCTCCATCACGCGCTGACCTCGCGCCGGAGTCTCCACGTGTATCTCCACACGTGGCCAGACTCCTCCCACGACTTGCACGTTTTCGCGGGCTTCCTTCAGTCTCCTCCCACGAAATGCGCAGTCATGGGATGCCTCGTGGCGCAGTGCAGCAAAAGTCCCCACATGTAGTTCGTCACACGGCTGGACTCCTCCCTCTTCCCGCTCTTTCTGCATGGGCCTCTCCCGGTTTTTCAGAGAAATTTCCACGACTTCGAGCACAGGGACGCACTTTGGCCAATCACATGGCCGACCTGCTCGGACCTCCTCCGGGCAGCAAAGTTCAAACACAGCCGTTCCAAACCTCAGGGTCAACACACATTTCATCCCGGACTCACAAGCCCCCACGTGTAGCGGCCTCACCCCGTCCTCTTTAGCTAGGGGTATGTCGAGCGACAGAGTGAGGTGCGCTACGGCCCATGTCCTCCCCATGGCTGTGGGTGAGGTGAAGGCCAGTACCAATCTTTTCCTCGGGCCAAATGTGTGCTGGTTATGAGGGTCAGTCCTTCCGTGCCAGAATCTCCCTTTGTTCCCATCAACAGAGTCCATACACCCATCAAAGTCCAAACTCAGGTTTATTGCGTATCTCCACATACAGTCAAATGCAACAGCATGATACGATGGGTAAGCAGGTCGAGGCACTGTACAGGTTCCTAGTCCCTACACTCCCTGTGCTATGACCAGGGGTTGCAGGAGTCTTGATGAAAGCTCCTCCGCTGCGCTGTAGCCCCTATCAGGGGAAGATGTCCTCCAAGGGAGTTACCGAAGGCCCATCCGTCACCGGGTTGACACTGCACCGGGTCTTCGGACGGGTGACCTCCACAGCCTCCTCACCTCAGATGCGGGTCCCCTCGCAAGGGGCGCCCTGGAGCAACTTTACCCTCGCGGGACCCAGTCGGAGTCACCGGGTCCCAGGCCTCCTCAATAGTACCTCACCCCAGGCTGAAGGTGCCTGGGATGGACTCCATCTTCATTCCGGCCAGGCCTAGGGCGCCTAGGCCGGAACCTTGAACCGCCCGCACCCAGGCCTAAGGTGCCTGGGTGCGTGAAGAGATGATCCCCCAACCGACAGACCTCGTGGCGAGGGCGTCTCCCCCTTTTATCTCCTCCCATCGACACCACGGCGGGTTCCCCGCCCCAGCCCTACCATCTCCAGGAAGGGACAAAAAAAGGTAACACTGTGGTAGTGATTCTACCTCGAGCCTGTAGGTACCCCGCCACCCACAGGCCAAGGAGAATATTGCACCACCCAATCCTCCACGAATAACAAAAAGGGATCTAATCCCTGACATAATTACACACCTGGGTCTCTCTACCCCCAGGTGTATCCCACTAACTTTGAAGACCCCGCTACACTTTGATACACTCCCTATGGGGATTACTGTATAAATCCAGTCAATAGGCATCCTTATAGTCCCATTCATTTCCCCGGATATGGGGTTCTTTATATATTTTTTCTACAAGAGATGTAGATGCCATTGACCAATTCATTTGACAAGTGCTTGCTCTGAATGCTATTTATCACTGTATGCACAATGTCTATATGTAAAGTCCACAAGAAACTATTAATATATACAATTTTTTTACAATAGTTGTTCTTTAGTGGACAACGTAGGGACTCCAAGGAAAAAACTTTCGTTTAGTCCCTGCAGATGTCCATGGAATTGTAGGTAGGTACTTTCTAATCAAAGTATCAGCTACTGGGTTAAAAGTGTTTAAGGCACGTGAGAAGCAATGAGAAACAAGGTACAGCTAGGCAAGACCCTTACTAAAGACGAAACGCATCTAGGGGACAGAGCCTGTGTATTGACGTTACATTGTGGCCATCTTAAGACCTATTGTGTCTGAAATGTGTTTTCAGCTTGCATGGCTTACAGTGCCATCTTTGTGAGTTCATACCTTACCTTTTTTATACATTATTAAACATTTTAAACGGAATGCACTAGATTCTGCCTTCCTCCTTTTGCATATCCATCATATTTGGTGAGATGATTGGGGTTTTTATCCCATGTAAATAAGCGATTTTGAGGAGGAAAGTGATTACCAGCACCACGCCAGTCCTCTCTATTATCCCCAGAGGGGAACACTGCTGATTTGACTCAGATGTGAGGTGAGCAGCCTGTGATACTGGTGGAGGAAAGCACAAGCATTTTGGATTTTTGCCCGGTTGATGTATTGATTTTTTAAATTCACTTCAATCAGTCACAGATACTATATATATGAACTTTTAGCAATATATGTTTATTGATTACCATTTTTAGACTTTTATTATTATTGATGTTTTTTTATAGCGCAGCACTGTCTATTGATTATTTGCACATTTTAAGTAAAGTGAGAATACTTGTTAGTGATAGCAGCTATTATTAATTATTCAAAATTAACTTTATTTTAGGAGTTTGTTGCATATTGATATATTTACTTTAAGACTGCACAGAAAAGATAAGAACAAAGAGTACCCCCTACTGATTGCTTATTCCAGAGAGGGATTGGGGTCACTATACATAACCAGGTATGGTCTCCAGTGTTTTGAGTATGGAAATGTTGGATGTTCACAGGAGCTGGTCTCTGGAGTTTCCCATATTTCCATCCAGCAGGGTGTGCTAGAGAGCTTTTATACCGTGTTATGAATGTTTAATGACCTAGCCAATTAGCAGGCAGTCTGTTGATGCATGCTGGAAGAATTGTTAAATTTATGGGACACTTCCTATTTTATCTCATACGAATCTAATTGTTAAAGGTTCTATTTGCCCAAGCCTTTGGGCCTATGGGATGGAAAAAAGCATAAAAACAATCCCTATACAAACCAAGACTTTTTGCCTGGAGACTGTATTAGGCAATGCTGACCAACGCAACGAAACAGGGCTAGTGTGAACCAGCACTTAATGTGTCGAGCTTACTAAAGTGACCGTCACCCAATCATTTTATTCTCCGAGAAAAAGCCATGCCTGAAATTGACATGCCTCAGATTTTATTGCCATGTAAGAGAACTTGGGACATTAGAACTGAAGCTGTTGGTCATCTGGAAATCAATATTTTTTTAAGATCAGAGCCAAAAGGGCTACACAATTATTTACAGTCCAAAGAGCAATATGTTTACTATGGTATAAAATGTACACGACACGTCTTTTCCACAACACATGGTGCATTGGTGATATGACATTGAGGTGAATACACAGTTGGTCTGCTAATGGTTTTAAAAGCAAATGTTGCTACCATATGTTACGAGACAATGAGGATTAAAGGTTACAGTAATTAGAGGTCAATACGATATCATATAGTCATCCCGTGCGTAACATGTATCTAAACATATAAAGCTTAGTTGCATCTCATTACATTAACTGGGCATAAAATGTCAACCCAATTACATAAGCAACATACTGTAAATGTTAGAGACTTGTGAAAATCTGTCACCTGTAATAGTCATTAGATAGAGTAGTAGCTATGTTACATTCGAACAACTTGGATGAATGGACCTAATTTCATATAGAGGTCCATTTAATGTTTTTTTTTTTTTAGCTATAGACCAGACTATGGGCATTAAAGTATTTATGCTTTCTGAACAAGCAGTAAAAGAACCCTATGGGCCTGTTCACACATCTGTCTGGCAGGTGGCAGTGTGATATGTGTTTTATTGCATCACACAGTGCCTTTTTTTTTTTTTTTAACAAACTTTATTTGAAGTGTGCAATGTGACACTTCATTCATGTTGCCGCACAGCAGAGCAGGGACCACGCAGAGCAGTGCAATATTATGCACACTTATTGTGTTCTGGTAAGAGCGGTTTCACACTGGGGCGCTGGGTGCGGTGGCGGTATAGCGCCGCTATTTTTAGCGGCGCTATACCGTCGGAATTGCTGAACCGCACCCGCAACCGCAACCGCAACCGCACCGCACCGCACCGCTAGCGGCCGAAAATGGGTTAATACCACCCGCAAACCGCGGCTACAGCCGCGGTTTGCGGGCGGTGTTACCGCGGTGTCCCATTCATTTCAATGGGAAGGAGCGGTGGAGGAGCGGTAAACACACCGCTCTTCTCACCGCTCCAAAGATGCGGCTAGCAGGACTTTTTTTCACGTCCTGTTAGCGCACCGCTCCAGTGTAAAAGCCCTCGGGCTTTCACATTGGAGAGACAGCAGCCGCTCTTTAGGCTCGGTTTGCAGGCACTATTTTTAGCACAATAGCGCCTGCAAACCGCCCCAGTGTGAAAGGGGCCTTATTGTGGGTGTTGATTTACTAAAACTGAAGAGTGCAAAATATGGTGCAGCTCTGCACAGAAACCAAACAGCTTCTAGGTTGTTTTTTTTTGTCAAAACTTAATTGAACAAGCTGAAGTGATAAGCTGATTGTCTACTATGCACACCTGCACTGGCTTTTTCAATCTGGAGTTTTAGTAAATCAAACCCACTGTGTTCCGCTCTGAACATGACATGCAAAAAAAAAAACTATTGTTTTCTGTGTGTCATAGCAGTTACCTGCTTTTTTCAATGAGATAAAATAGATGTACCTGTATATAATATGAATGGACCCTAAAACAAGCCATTACACTCCAGCTACATTTACTCTGAAGAAATGTAAACTCAAAGGTCTTCAAATATTACAACAAAGACAGGCTCTCATACTTTTGGTACAGAGATCACCAGGAAAATAAATACGATTTCAGAGCATCTTTTGTTAATGCATTGTTGAATCCAAAAGCAAGCATTTGTTATATTGCAGTTTACCAATTCTTAGATGTGACGGCTACATTTGTTTTCTTTTTTAGGCTTTCTTTCTTCCATTTTCATCTGGTGATCCGGCCAGCAAGTCTGTTCTTTTCTTAAAGAACAAACTCTCCAGCAAAATGTATCAGTTTACATGGATGAGACAAACCACTTAACACTGGCAGGGGTGATTAACTTTTATTTATTTATGCAAAATCTTTGTCCCAAAAGAAAAAAATAAAGTTTGCTGTAGCGGATTAGAAAGTGTGAGCTGGAGTTTGGCTTCAATTGGTTAGTGCATCCAAATCAGTTAGTACATCTAACACTCCCCCTTCCCCAGACTGACAAAGCTTGTGTCCAAAGGAACCCCCTGTGCTCCTTCATCCGGGGGGGGGGCACTCTAATACAGGAGGTGTGTTACTGGCCAGATCACCAGGTGAAAACAGAGTGAAAAAAGCCAAAGAAAATAAAACAAATGCAGCCATCACATCTAATGCGCAATATATTACATTTTTGGTTTTGGGTTTATTACTGCTTTAACTTTAAAGGGGATGTAAAGGTTGAAACATTTTTTAGTAAAAATAACAAACATGTTATAGTTACCTGCTCTGTGCAAGGGTTTTGCACAGAGCAGCCCCGATCCTCATCTTCTAGGGTGCCCCCCCAGCACTCCTGGCTCCTTCCCTTCCTCACGTTTCCCCACAAAGAGCCGCTTTCCATGGGGGCACCCATGTGGGCAGGCTCCTGAGTCCCGCTGCTGCATCCATTGACACAGACAGCAGGACTCGGCCCCGCCCCCCGCTTCCGTGTCACTGAATTTAATTGACAATAGTGGGAGCCAATGGCTCTCGCTGCTATCAATCTATCCAATGAGGACAGAGACAGTGGCTGGAGCTGCTGGGCTCATGCACATCGCTGGAAGGGATGGGTTCAGGTAAGTTAAAGGGGGACTCTGGGGGTAACTGCAGCAAAGAAAGTTTTTCACCTTAATGCATAGAATGCATTATGGTAAAAATCCATAAGACTTTACAATCCCTTTAAAGATGACTTGAGCTACAGAGATGAATGAGTGTTTTTACTGCTTGTTCATTATATGGTAATACTTTAATATGCATAGCCTAGGCACAGGTTCACCTAAAGGTTTCTGTTTGCATAAGTACTGAGAACACTCTAGGGCAGCCTACTCAACAATGAATAGGGTTGTAAACCCTCAATAGGGTTTTGTGGAACCCTAGGGCTGCTCCCATGTTTGCTAAAGGCTCCTTCAACAATAACAGACTGATTTCCCACCCAATGGTGTCTGCATAGTCCCAGAACTGATGTTACTTGGCAGAGCCAGCAGAGTGGGACCAATTGATTATCTCTTCTTTTCTCTCACGTAAGTACTATAGCTACTGACACCAATGATCTTTTTAGTTGCCTGTAGAAGGAGAAGTCTTCCAAGTATAACTGAACTTATTCTTGTGAGCTTCTTCCTGTTCTGAACATTATCAGTTACATTTTTCCTAGCTATCTCTGATGACTACAGCACCATACCCCTCTACGTTATGGACAATGGGAAAGGGGTGGGTATTCATTGTGCTTGTTTCTTTCATAGTAAAAACCCAAAAAGAAACTTTACCATTTTTAGCTCTGAAGCCTCGTACACACGAACAAGTTTCTCGGCAAAAACCAGCAAGAAACTTGCTGGCAGAGATTTTTTGCCGAGAAACTCGTTCGTGTGTATGGTTTCTCGTCAAGAAAAGCGACAAGTATCTCGACGAGAAAATAGAGATCCTGCTCTCTATTTTCTCGTCGAGATTCTCGTCGGCATGTTTCTCGATGAGAAAAGTGAGTGTGTGTACACTTACCTGTCCTCCCGGAAGCCCGCGCATGTTCGAAATGAATTCGACGCATGCGCGGTAGCTTCCTAGGCATAGGTAGGGTATACCAAGATGGCGGCGATGGCATCGAATGTGACGAGCACATGCTCGTCGTAGTCGATGACGTCACCGCGTACGCTCCATTCAAAGAACCGAAGGTTCTTTGAATCGAGCGTGTGTACACTCGGCCGGGACAATTTTCTTGTCCAAGAATCTCGTCGAAAAAAACGACATGTTTTTTTCAACGAGAATCTCGGCCGTGTGTACGAGGCCTGAAATGACCCTTCGTGGCTGAACACTAAATCCTCTATGAAGCTTTACCAGGACGCTTCACAGCAACCCATCTTCCTACAAACAGAGTCACATGAAGGCAAGGACCCCAATCCAGTAAGATAAGCTATGTGTCTACCTTTAATTAATCTCGCATTTGTAGGCTGCGACTCTGAAATGTACGCATGACTCATTACGACCGGGATGATTTACCATGTCTAATTCTAATAGCTCTTGTTATATCAAGAGATAAAACACAGCGCAGCAACTAATTATAGCTTATTGCTCCGAGGTATTGTTTCTTATGCTAATATTTTGTTACATGTAATATATGGTGGAGATTAGTTACCATCCACTTTGCTTTCTTTTTGATTCAGCTACCATTAATTCTGTATCAGAAGTGGCAGAGAGTGATTTATGTAATCTTGTATCATGCTATTGGTTTCAGTAAAGCCCATAAGTCAAAACGAGTGCAGAAATGTAGCCTCTAGTACGGCCTTGCTCTTTTTATTTCTGCTACTAAAAATAATTACACATGTTGAAAAAGAGATATATAGGCCAATGCATGATGGCATGGATATCATACATCAATGTTGGTTGCTTTCCCCAAGCACTATACACTACTTAAAATACAACCAATTTTTGGGCAAAAATATTAACTATTTGGAGTCAAAAACACATACTATCCTCATCAGTGGAAGGTGATGGCAGCGGGACGCCATAGGGCAAAATAACTAGCGTATATTGTTTGTTTATTATTTGTTTACAATTTCCTATATACTGTATTAAATCTACTTTGTAAAGTAAGGTACTCTACCAACACCATAATAAAAGGTTTTGTAGAGCTTCTAGGTCCAGGATCAAGTTCCATATACCACACCACCTCATTTGACAGGCCAAATAACATTTCCATTCCCAAAACAATAACATTTTTACATTAGATACATTTTGTAAAAGTTGAAGACTCTGACCATAGTGGTTGGGTCAATAAACAAGTTCCCATAACAAAAGCCACCCTGGATTACCAAAGGTAGTCACATTATTGAGATTATATGCCATTCAGGACAAACAAAGCATGCCATTGGCTCTCTTAAATTACTTAGTAAAGTTTCTAAATGATACACACATCCCACTTATCCAAAATGATTTTCCAAATGCAAGCTTTACCTGGATAATACGTATGGACAGTACTGAGCCCCATTACAGTCATACGGCCTGTCATAGCTAGATAGATCTTAAAGTGGTTCTAAAGGCTCAAGTTTTCTTAACTTCATGCATTCTAAGCATGAAGGTAAAAAACCTTCTCTGTATAGCAGCTCGCCCAGCCCTACCTAATACTTACTTGAGCCCCATCTCGATCCAGTGATGTGCACGAGAGCTTTGGCTCTCCAGGGACGCTCGCACCTCTATAGCTGAGGGCTCCCACTGCTGCAAATCACTGCCAGTGGGCCAATAAGGAAAGGGAGGGGACACGTAGAACAGCGGCTTGGGAGTGAGCCTTCTTCGGTGTCCCCACAGCAAGCTGCTTACTGTGGGGGCACTCAGCGCTGGCGAGGGACCTGAGAGGAAGAGGATCTGGGTTGCTCTGTGCAAAACCACTGCACAGAGCAGGTACAGTAAGTATGACATGTTTTTTTTTTTGTTGTTTTTTTTTTTAAACCAAGCCTTTAATATCACTTTAATATAGAACTGTTCAAAGAGGTATGATTATCTTTCATATCATTCATAGAATTGCCAGGGAAGATAAGGGAAACTCATGTAGGCAAACCAAAGAGAAGATACATACTCCCTAATTCCTTAGTTTGGATTTAGCACTAACTTTAACTATGTTTACTGTATCCTGGAAAATGAAAAGGATCCTCTAGAACAGGGGTCTCCAAACGTTCTAAACAAAGGGCCAGTTTATTGTCCTTCGGACTTTAGGAGGGCCGAACTGTGGCCAGCGGGAGTGTAAATTTTCCTGGCATCAGTGGGAGTAAACATTGCCACATTTGGTATAAGGTGGAAGAATAGTCCCCCATCATTGGTATCATTGGGAGGAATAGTACCACACTTTTGGTGTCAATGGGAGAAGTGGTGCCCCATTGTTGATGTCAGTTGGCCAAATAGTGTCTCGTATCAGTGGGAGAATAGTGCCCCAAGGGCCGGATAAAGGCAAGCACTGCTCTAGAAAATAACTAATTGTAGACCTGCGGGAATGAATTTTCTTCACTGGGACCTTCTACGGTTGTAGTCTAGCACAGATGACAATGCAAAGTTACATCAACAACGTCATTATTTCTAAAATAAACTCCAGAAAGTAAAATGCATAACAAAATTACAAAAAACATGCTTACTAGATATCAAGAATAAAAATGAAAGCTAATGCAGCCATCACATCTAATGCCTTGTACACACAATGAAAAAAGTCAGACGGAGTTTTTTCATCAGAAATTCCGACCGGGTGGGGGCCCCATCAGACTTTTTTCCGTCGGAGTTTAGAAATAGAACATGTTTTATTTTTTTCCGTTGGAAAAAAATCCTATGGGAAATTCCGATCGTCTGTGTGGAACTCCGTTGGAGAAAAATCCACGCATGCTCAGAATCAAGTCGACGCATGCTCAGAAGCATTGAACTTCCTTTTTCTCGGCTCATCGTAGTAGTGTTGTGCGTCATGGCGTTCTTGACGGTCGGAATTTTGTCTGACAGTGTGTATGCAAGACTGATGGAAGACAGCTTGAACGGAATTCCGACGGAAAATTCCATTGGATTTTATCCCATCGGAAATTACGATTGTGTGTACAGGGCATTAGAATTGGTAAGCTGCAATATAACAAATGCTTGCTTTCGGGTTTAATACTACTTTAGAAATTGTTTTATTTATCATTATAAAATACCAGATCCCTAGAAGTCAAGTTAATATTTATATTAATTTAGGGAGGGTTGTATATTTCAACTCAGTCTATAGATTTGTAGAACGCATTCTATAGCTTCAGCAGCTCTGATTTCATCACACCATTTTCCCCCGAACATTGCTTCAGCGTAAAAGTCAAAATATGTCTTATCTCTGTTTTACACCAGCCAGAGCAGCGAATTGTTTTTAGCTAAGCATTAGTAACTAATAGGATCACTGATTGAGAAGATGGAAATGTCATAAGCTGAAAATGATTATGACACTTGCAGGATTTAAACTGTCTACACAGCACATTTGTTTGAGAATCTGCAAAATTACATTTTTCTTTTTTTAATTATATTAACAAAAACACACTGAGCAGAACCGATATAAAACGTATGTGTCATTGTTTAGAACAACTGTTATTAACTGGGAATTTAACAGACTGTCCCCATGTTTGAATAAAAAATAGCAATGCAAAGGGTTTTTCGGCATTGTTTAGCTTACTGATTAAAGCATTGGTCTACCCCCACAGTATGAAGTCCGGTGGCCTAAATCATTCCCTGGCTTCTTGTACAACACCGGGACTGTAGTGGCGACATTTCCTGCCCACCTTGGAGTTTTTCATGTCCCCAGCCCACTTGGAAGTGTCCTCATGCCTCCTGTTTCTCCATAGTATAATGTACATTTAAATCCAGCAGGGAGAGTGGGGACACCTCCTGATGGCCGTGGCTGCTGTGCAGAGATGGGAACTCAAGCAAAGAGATCTCATCAACAAAGTTCTTAAGAGATATAAGAAACCTTTAGGCTGTTTAACTCTCCAGCATCTTCTGGAAAAATGAAATACCAGCATACACATGCTTTTTCAACTGCAAAGCTGCATGCAATTATATCCAAAGAGTAAAACTTTATTCCACAAAAGATCAAGCTAACATATAGGCTTAATAACAGACATTCCAAAAGGGTATATTCATAAAAAGAAAAAAAAAATATGCATAGCAATTCATCCAGTAAAGTGCGTGTACTTTTATTCTGTTTTTCTTGCTTTAAAATGAAAAATGTGACCACTAGATGGTGATAGGTTCCGATGATACTTACCACCTACTAGTGGCCAAACATGGTATTTTAAATCAATGAAAAGCAATCCCCCAGCACAAGAAATAGTCTAATAACATTTTATTTTTTATCCATTTGCACAGAATGGATGAGCAAATTGCTATGCAATTTTTGTTTTGTCAATACACCCCCATGTGTCTCCAACTAATCTCATCTACATTCCTTTCTGCACACCACAGGAGGAAGGCACATGTAGATCATATTTGTAATTATATTTGTAGCGATGCCCTCAACTTAAGAGAGCCGCAAGTTTTGATTTGGGCCCTGAGTACAGCTTCCCCAACCCCCCGGCAATCTGCTCTACCCGCTCTGGCACAGTTAACCCACAGCAATTTCACATAAACAATCACTTATGCTTTAAATGTGGGTGTGTGGATTGATAACTCAGACTCATAGACAATGTTGTAAATAATAACTGACTTTACTGTTAGTGGTAAGATAAAAGGGGATAACATGCATGTAACATTTGGTTCACAGCACATAAGCAGGTCCCTGCAGTTATAAATCACAATACTGTGTGTGTGTGTACCAGCAATGGAAAGGGGACGGAACGCCACGTGGGGCGACCGTTACCTAAACACCCTGTGGTGTGATAACTAACTTATAACTATCTAACGGATCAGGCCTGATCCCTAACCATGAAACTCAGTCTTAGAAGAAACACGAATCTTCACCGGCACAGGATCTGTAAAGGTGGTGCACTTGAAGTATTTAAAACCATGTATTTGTAATCCAATAGGGGGGGGGGGGTAATTCTCCCTCACCGGAGGTGTTAGGCCTCGGAAGTCTAGTAGGCACAAAGTATAAAAGTAACAGTTTAAAGATGAGCTTTCGCTCGCTCACCACTCCGGAACACTTCCCTCAGTCCGGAACTTCCACCGGCTGTGTCGGTCCTCGTCCACGGCGGCTTCTGCGATACGATCCCCGATCCAGATAACTTTAGAAGAGATGAGTCTGGATGCCACCCAGGCTCGCAAAGGGGGTGGAAGGCTCTTTGGTTCGCTCCACAGGCCCCAGGCTTCAGGCCTGGAACAGCACAGATCCGCACAGGTGTATCTCTCTCTGCCTCCCCGTGTCCAAAGAGAAAGAGCTAGGCCTCGCCCCCTCCTTATATTCCTTCCCCCCGACTCCCCTCTCTCTGGAATTTCCTGTCTCTGATTAAAGGGGAACACCCCGCTACACACTCCCCCCACTAAAACTCTTTGGTCCCCAAAGATAAACATTTTAACAACATTTCTGAACCATTTTAGAGAGTGCGGAGTATGATGTTGGTACAGGGAATTGCCACCAAAACTCAGAGGTGGGATTCCCTGTCCCACAGGTCACACTGGCATGAGTGGCCTGCCTAACTGTGCCAGAGAGTGAGCTGGGGTTGCCCTCCACCAAATGAACAGTGGAAGGATTGGAGCACTCGGTACTTCTTCTAGCGGTGGTAACAGAGTCCTCTGAGCTCTTTCCCAATTGAGGGTAGGTTAACTTCATGGGAGGCCTCACGACTCTGCGAGCTCTCTGCTCCCTTGGGACTTCAGGCTCTGGTGCCACAGGCTTTGTTTCAGCAACACTCTCTGACATCGTCACTGGTTCTGGGGCCTCTGTCTCTTCTTCATCTGAGTACAGGCCCGGAATATCTTCCCAGCATTCAGGCACGCCACTGGATGGAATGAACTCTGTAGCTTCTGGGTTCAGGGTCCCATCCTGCATATCCTCAGTGGGTGGAAGGTCTATGGTGGGATTTTCCGGGGTTGGGGAGGGCCATAGCCACTCCAGTTCTCCTCTCCCATCTTCACTTGGTTGAGAAGCCTGTCCACCTCTAGATCGAGAGGTCTGAGACCGAGTGTTGGGTCTGGGAGAATCCAAGATGGAAACAGATTCCGGTAGGTTCCTCACTGGAGGTATCCTGACTGCTTCTTTAAGCGGGAGTAAGTGGTTTCTGTGCCAGGTCTTCAAGGGTCCCACTCTCCCCTCTGGCTTTAACTTGTACACCGGTAGTCCAGGGAGTTTCCTACAAATAACGTAAGGCTCAGACCTCCACCTATCAGCAAGTTTGTGCTTCCCTGGGATCCCTAGGTTGCGTAGCAGAACACGGTCTCCAGGCTGCAGGTCTTGCACTCGAACCTTCAAATCATAGTTCCTTTTATTTCGGGTCCCTCTCTGGTCTGAGGCCGCTTGGGCTTGTTCATAGGCCGCTTTCAAATTATACCTAAGTCTGTCTACATATCCTTTGTGGGAGGTAGCAGAGGTATAGTCTAGAGAAATGCCAAAGGCCAGATCCACTGGCAATCTTGCTTCTCTCCCAAACATGAGGCGGTAGGGAGAGTAACCCGTCACATCACTGGTGGTGCAATTGTAGGCATGCACCAAAGTGGATATGTGTTGACTCCAATGCTGCTTCTTCTCTGTCTCCAGAGTCCCAAGCATGTTTAGCAAAGTCCGGTTAAATCTCTCAGGCTGGGCATCTCCTTGTGGATGATAAGGGGTAGTCCTGGTTTTTTCCACTCCCAGGGAGTCCAGTAGGTTCCGGATCAGGCGACTCTCAAAGTCCCTTCCTTGGTCGGAGTGGATTCTCTGTGGTAATCCATAGTGGACGAAGTATTTTTCTACAAGCACCTTAGCTACAGTGGAAGCCTTTTGGTCTCTGGTGGGGAACGCCTGTGCATAACGGGTGAAATGATCGGTTACCACCAGAACATTTCCCAATCCACTCAAATCGGGTTCGAGGCAGAGAAAGTCAATGCATACCAGATCCATTGGGCCTTGACTCTGTAGGTGGCCCATTGGGGCAGCTTGATGGGGTAGAGTCTTCCTCTGGATGCATCGTGCACAGGAGTGGCAATACTCCTCCACTTCAGCCCTCATACAGGGCCAATAGAACCGGCTTCTGACAAGTTGGAAAGTTCTTTCAGCTCCCAGGTGACCATGCTGGTCATGTAAGGCAACCAGCACAGTCTCTTGGTGCTTCTCTGGGAGAGACAACTGCCATTTATCCTCAGAGTCATCAGAGGGGCCCCTTCGGTAGACCACTCCCTGATTGACCTGTAGCTTGTCTAGCTCTCTCCTTAGCAGACGAGCCTCCTTGGAGGGGTGATGTCGAAGTTTCTCTGGACTCTTGTTTTCCAATGCTTCAAAGACCAATCTCCCCATGGGGTCTTCCAATTGGTCGCACCTCAGTTCCTTTTTAGACAGCTTCGGTAAGCATTCCTCTTCAAGTTGAGTCACCCCGCAGTAGTGTTTTGGGACTCCCACTGTGGTAACTCCTATCTCCTCGGCTCTGGAGCCTCCTCGGGCTTGGAATTCAGCTCCTTGACAAAGGGCCCGCACCCCGTCCGGTGCTATCTGAGTCCAGTCCTCCCAGTCATCAGCCATGGCATGAGATCTTCGGGACAGGGCATCTGCATCCCTATTGCCAGCCCCTGGTCTGTACTTCAGACTGAAGTTGAACCCAGATAATGCAGCTAGCCACCTGTGTCCTGTGGCATCCAACTTGGCAGTGGTGAACAGGTAGGTCAGGGGGTTGTTATCTGTTTTCACTGTAAACTCTGCTCCATAAAGGTAGTCTCTTAGTTTGTCCACAACTGCCCATTTGAGGGCCAAGAACTCCAAATTATGGGTGGGGTAGTTTTTCTCCGAGGGGGTCAGACTTCGACTCACATAAGCCACTGGTCGCATTTGCTCTTCATGTTCCTGGTAGAGCACTCCCCCTAGGCCTTCATGACTAGCATCAACATGTAACTCGTAGGGCCTGGTGGGATCAGCATAGGCCAATACTGGGGCTGTGGTGAGGCTCCTCTTCAAGGTTCTGAAGGCCTCTTCACACCTGGGGGTCCACTGATCTTGAACCGACTCCCCAGGTCTTCTAGGGCCCAAGCCATCCTCTTCCCCTTCAGTCCGGAGCAGTTCATTTAAGGGCTTGGCAATATGGGCAAACCCATCCACAAACCTCCTGTAATAGGAGCAGAACCCCAGGAAAGATCTAAGTTCGGTGACTGTTGTGGGTCTTGGCCAGGAGGTAACTGCCTCCAACTTCTCAGGATCAGTCGCCACCCCTTTTTCAGACACTACGTGTCCCAGATAATTCACCGAAGACTGGTAGAACCGACACTTCTCGGGGGAAAGCTTCAACCCCTCTTCACTAAGTCTCCTCAACACTTTCTCCAATTGGGCCTCATGTTCCTCCAAAGTTCTCCCGAAGACAATGACATCATCCAGGTACACGAGGACTTCTATGAGGTTCATATCTCCGACAATCTTTTCCATGAGACGTTGAAAAGTAGCTGGGGCCCCAGATAGGCCCTGAGGCATTCTGTTAAACTCAAAGAATCCCACAGGAGTTATGAAAGCGGTCTTTTCTCTATCCTCTGGGTGCATGGGGATTTGATAGTACCCTCTCTTGAGGTCCATCACGCTGAACCACTTGGCTCCAGACAAACTCTGTAAGGCGTCCTCTATCCTTGGCGTGGTGTACTGATCAGGGGTGGTCCTCCTGTTGAGAGTTCTGTAGTCAATGCAGAGCCTCAACGACCCATTCTTCTTCCTGACCACCACTATTGGAGAGGCATAGGGGCTTCTGGATTCTCGAATCACCCCAGTCTTTTTCAGTTCTGCAAGCTGCTCCCTCAGATCCTCCAGATCTGCCAGCGGAACCCGCCTGACTCTCTCCCTGAACGGTTTGTCTTCTTGCAGGCGGATGCGGTGGGTAGCACTCCTCGCACACCCCACATCAAACTCATCTTTGGAGAAAATCTTCTCCCATCTAGTCAGCTGGGCCTTGGCTCTCTCTTTCCAGGCTCCAGGTAAATTCGGGTTCTCCATGGAAAGTTTTTCCCAAACATCTCCTTCTTCACCCGTCCCCTTTACTTCTGACCAGCTGACTGGGACAGCAGGACTCACCTGTCCCAACAGCATCCGGGCAGGGATCTCTATGGCCCTTTCTGTAGAGTTCCTCACACTCACCGGGACTCTTCCCCTGGCTTTCTTCAGGGCCTTGATTGGAATCACTTCCGGTATCACTTCCAGGCCTGAGTGATCTTCCCTTGGGTCGGATTCCAGTATGACAAAGGGACCAGGCTGCTTCCAGGTGAGCTTCACAGTGGCCCTGAGACAAGCCACCTGTCCGGGCTGCAGCACCACTCCTTCTCTCCCCAGTCTCCACACCTTCCCTATCCCCTCTCCTGGGGTCTTCTGCTCCAACACTAACCGTTGGTAGGCTGTCTTCAGCATGGGATGGATGTTTGGATCTTGATGGCTCCTCATCTTCACCAGGGGGGTCAGAAGTCTTCTCACTAGATCCGTATTGGTGCCTATGATGAGGGACATCTTGCTGGCCCCGGGTGGTCTAGGACACACAACTGCCAGGGTGTCGAACACTTCTGTCTTCCCAGCCACAGAGGGGTCGAATGTCAGCTTTATGGGCAGATAACCATCATAGGGGAACCTCTGCGTTCCCAGGCCCCATATCTCCAGTTCTTCTATCTTCTGTATAGGCAAATGGCTTAAGTGCCTATCGTAGAAGTCTCTGTACAACAAAGTCACTTGAGCTCCAGTGTCCAGGAGGGCCTTCGTATATACTTCTTCCACCTGGATAGATACAGTGGGGGACGGTCCGACCAATTCTTCTGGGTACGGCCGGGTTGAGGTCACTTTCTTCTGAGGACTTGTCTTCATCCAGTTTGTTTTTGACTTTATTCTCTCTTGAGCCCGGTATGCATTGACCTTCCCCACCCTAATGGGAGTACAAACCCGCTGAGGGATGTTATTGTCTCTTGGTTGTAGGCATTCCTTCTTGGGAGTGCTAAATTTCTTCTGAGGGGTCTTGTCCCCTCTCTCTGGTGTGTATCTTGGTTGAGAGACCCTAGATTCCTTTTGAGGAGTTTTGTTCTCTCTCTTTTGCTTCCTTCCATTCAGTTTGGAGCTCACTGAAAGAGATGGGCACCCGGTTGACTCCCTCACCGGGGCCCTCTGGCGTTTCCCGCCGGCTGGCGATTATCCATTTTCTTTTTCTTAGGACTGGAACACCTACTGGCAAAGTGGCCACTGCCTCCGCAGTTGTAGCATAACATCTCTTCTCGGTCCCGAGTGGGACTCGGTATTGACGTATCTGGGAACAACTCCTTTCTGGGGCTTGGTTTCTCTGCTCCACCTTGAACTTTCGCCACTATAGCAGTCATCATCTCCATCATCTGGGACATCTGCAACTTCAAAGTGTCCACCTCCGCTCCCCTATCGGGAGTCATGACCGGTGTAACTATTGCTACCGGCTGTTTGACGGGCTCTATCAGGCCTTCTTCTTTTTTTTTTTCTTCCAATATAGCCTCTTCCTCTCTAATCATTCGGATGAGGTCAGGGTACTCCAGATTCTTCCCATCCTGCCGGGCACGCAGTGTCCATGCAATTGGATCCATGGGTTGAGCTCCCCTCACTACCTGTTGAGCACGGGCCTCATCTACTTTCCCTGGGCTGATCCCCTTCTTTAGGATCATCCTATGCAGTATTTTGTCCAGGCGTCCCATATAGTCTGATAGTTTTTCACCTTCCTTCTGGTAGCAATGCTCCAGCTGATAAGCAAGCTCCGTGACTTTCTCTGTCCCACCAAACACATTCTGTAACACATCGAGGCACTCTTGTGCAGTACAATCTGCCTTGCTCATCTTCAGGTTGCGTACGGCCTCTAGAGCAGGCCCTTTCAAACTTTCCACAACCCTCTGTTTCTTTCTACGGTCCGGGACTTCCCATTCCTCTAGTGCCTGAGTTGCGCTATCTAGCCACTCCTCAAATCCCTCTTCTTCCAAGGGTACTGGTTTCCTCCCTGAAAACATCCGGAGTTTCCTGTACCCCGACATCGGGTAATCTGTGGGCTCTTTCTTGCACTGAGCTACAATCTCCCCCAGAACAGCGCATAATTCTGCACTAAGGGTGCCTGGGCTTGTCCTGGGACTCTTTGTGTCCTTCTGTGGGGATGACGGGGAAGATGGCTGCGGTGATAGTGTTATTGTTGTCTGAGGGCTGTCTCTTGTGCGCGGCAGCGCATGCAGCAAATGATAGACCTGATCGTCCTCATCTTGTATGCTGTTGCCTCTAAACTGTTCAGGAATTTCTGCCTGCCATTCCAGTAAGACATGTGAAAGTCCACCACTAGTTTTCACGTCTATCACCCATGGTTTGTGAATCGGTGATAGGGACATTATGAGTTGTATCATTGCTTGTGTCTGCCATATCCCCGGGAGTTCTATAACTGCCGTCCTGGCTGGGTCTACGCCCCATCTCTTGTACCACTGTCCCACCTCTATCGGGTCCATGCCGGTAGCTTCTGGCGGTTTCACCGCTGTCTCAGTAATCCCGGACGTACGAGCCCCCACGTGTAGCGATGCCCTCAACTTAAGAGAGCCGCAAGTTTTGATTTGGGCCCTGAGTACAGCTTCCCCAACCCCCCGGCAATCTGCTCTACCCGCTCTGGCACAGTTAACCCACAGCAATTTCACATAAACAATCACTTATGCTTTAAATGTGGGTGTGTGGATTGATAACTCAGACTCATAGACAATGTTGTAAATAATAACTGACTTTACTGTTAGTGGTAAGATAAAAGGGGATAACATGCATGTAACATTTGGTTCACAACACATAAGCAGGTCCCTGCAGTTATAAATCACAATACTGTGTGTGTGTGTACCAGCAATGGAAAGGGGACGGAACGCCACGTGGGGCGACCGTTACCTAAACACCCTGTGGTGTGATAACTAACTTATAACTATCTAACGGATCAGGCCTGATCCCTAACCATGAAACTCAGTCTTAGAAGAAACACGAATCTTCACCGGCACAGGATCTGTAAAGGTGGTGCACTTGAAGTATTTAAAACCATGTATTTGTAATCCAATAGGGGGGGGGGGGGTAATTCTCCCTCACCGGAGGTGTTAGGCCTCGGAAGTCTAGTAGGCACAAAGTATAAAAGTAACAGTTTAAAGATGAGCTTTCGCTCGCTCACCACTCCGGAACACTTCCCTCAGTCCGGAACTTCCACCGGCTGTGTCGGTCCTCGTCCACGGCGGCTTCTGCGATACGATCCCCGATCCAGATAACTTTAGAAGAGATGAGTCTGGATGCCACCCAGGCTCGCAAAGGGGGTGGAAGGCTCTTTGGTTCGCTCCACAGGCCCCAGGCTTCAGGCCTGGAACAGCACAGATCCGCACAGGTGTATCTCTCTCTGCCTCCCCGTGTCCAAAGAGAAAGAGCTAGGCCTCGCCCCCTCCTTATATTCCTTCCCCCCGACTCCCCTCTCTCTGGAATTTCCTGTCTCTGATTAAAGGGGAACACCCCGCTACATATTTGTTTATTGACCACTTGCTTACTGGGCACTAAAACCCCCTTCGTACCCGGACCAATTTTCAGCTTTCAGCGCTGACGCAGTTTGAATGACAATTGCGCGGTCATACAACGCTGTACCCAAATGATATTTTTATCATTTTTTTCCCACAAATAGAGCTTTCTTTTGGTGGTATTTGATCACCTCTGTGTTTTTTATTTTTTGCGCTATAAACAAAAAAAGAGTGACAATTAAAAAAAAAAATAATAATAATTTTTACTTTTTGCTATAATAAATATCCCAATTTTTTTTAAAAAACTATTTTTTTCCTCAGTTTAGGCCGATACGTATTCTTCTACATATTTTTGGTAAAACAAAAATCGCAATAAGCGTTTATTGATTGGTTTGCGCTAAAGTTATAGTGTCTACAAAATAGGGGATAGATTTATGGCATTTTTATTAATAATTTTTTTTACTAGTAATGGCAGCGATCAGCGATTTTTATCGGGACTGCGACATTATAGCGGACCCATCAGACACGTTTGGCGCTATTTTGGGACCATTCACATTTAAACAGCAATCAGTGCTATAAAAATGCATTGATTACTGTATAAATGTGACTGGCAGGGAAGGGGTTAACACTAGGGGGCGAGGAAGGGGTTAAATGTGTTTCCCTAGATGTGTTCTAACTGTGGAGGGAGGGGACTGACTGGGGGAGGTGACCGATGGTTGTCCCTATGTACAAGGGACACACCATCGGTCTCCTCTCTCCCTAACAGGATGTGGATCTCTGTGTTTACACACAGAGATCCACGTCCCTGGCTCTGTGACAGCCGATCGTGGGTACTTGGAGGACATTGCGGCCGCCAGGCACGCGCATCGGCACCTGCGTGACACAGCGGGCACAGCTCTTCCGCGATGCGTGCCGCCGAGGGCGCGCATTGCGGAAGTAAACAAGAGGATGTCCAGGGGACGTCCTCCCGGCAGTTCAGGTCCGCGCTGCAGCCGTCTTTTGGCTATAGTGCGGATCTGAAGTGGTTAAAATCATACATATGCCTAAACTTTGCTGTGTTCAAAAGGTGTTCCTTTGGCAGGAACTCCAGTAACCAACACTACTGGAGGTGTCAGATGCCTGCACTCCTCCATGTGCTGTGGTTCTATCCGCTGAGCTATCCATCACTATGAGACACAATAGTGATGTACATTGTGGCGGAAGAAACCACAGAGTGGGGGATCAGACATCCGACACACCCAAAATTGTGTATGGTGCTGCAGATGCTTCAGCTGGCAAACCTCTTGAAGAAAGTAAAATCTAGACTTGCTGGCCAATACAGAGGCAAGTATTAAAGTGTATGTAAACCCTAACAATTATCTTATTTCATTAGCTCCCTTTTAGTTTATTAATATACCATTGAAAGTGTTTTGTTAAAGCGGAGGTTCACCCAAAATATAGATATTAGCTTATCCTGATCTTTGGACCATATACTCATGCATATGGATAATATTTTTTTTTGGTGCGGGTGTAATTACCGTGAATCAGCCATATTAAATTGCACTTCCGGGTATTCCGTGGAAGTAGGTGTATCTGTTCCTTTCCTCGACATCCCAGTGTTTGCTGGGAGGTGTCCGCAATGTCTCCTGGGAGCACAGTGTCATGCTTCCCAGGAGACAATAATGAACGCCGACCACCGTAATCTCGCGTAATCTTGCGCGATTTCACTCGTCGCGTGACTCATCAAGCCGGTCACGTGACGAGGACATTCACCGCTTCCCGGAAGTCTGTGCTTGTGGGCTTCACATTGCCCACAAGCAAAATGGGAAATACCAGGATCGTTTTTTATAAGTTTATATTTGCAACAAAAACAGACGGGGGATGGATCGAATCGCCTAACAAGTGAGTACTAAGTAGGTATCTGTAACCCCATTAAATGGACATAAAAAAAAAAAAAAAAAAAACGAGGGACTGCGGAACCTCTGCTTTAAGTGCAAAAAATACCCGTTGATCCTACAGAAATCCAGTGAGCTCGTAAGACTGTAACAATGTTATCTTAAGCTGTGTTATTACTACCCAATTCAGCAGTACATTTACTGTTCTAGGGTGACAACATTGCTCCTACATAGACACAGTACATAGAGCAAGCATTGTCACCCTTGGACAGGAAATGGGTTACTAACAGGGTCACCAGGTGAAAATAAAGGGAAAAATACCACCTAAGGACTGATAAGGTACAATAAATTTCATTTTTGTCCTTGAGTTTGGATATCCTTTAAACGTTTGCTTTTGCAGGTAGTTTTTTAAAAGTAGAGCTGTAACTGTCTTTCACTAAAATTCACATCCTGTGAAATCATCCTTTAGTGATAGAAAAAATGAAAAGAGAAGTATGGGGTTGTAAAAAAAATAATAAATTATACTCACCTAGGTGAATGCGGCGTCAATCCGATGCTGCATCTGCACTAGCGTTGCTAGCCAGGTGCGGGGGGGGCGGGCCGCACCCGGGTGACACCCACCAGAGGGGTGACACCCGTGGGTAGCGCATCGGCACCACACTGACATCGCCCGCTGCCCTGTGCCTTAGGCTCACGCTGCGGCTGTGTCCCTCAGCGGAGCAGAAGGAAGCCGCCGCCCCCTCTCTGTTTACATCCACAGAGGAGGAGGAGGAGCCCGCGCTCGAGAGACACACCGCTGTGTGTATCTGCCGCTCTGTTCTGAGGTCTGTAAGGTAAGGGGGGCATCTTTACTGATGGGGGAGGGGTGTCTGTACTGCTGGGGTCTGCACAAGGGGGAGTTTGCACCAGGGGGGGCTGTAACTGAGGGGGTGTCTGTACTGAGGGGGGTGTGGTACTGAGGGGGGTGTCTGGTACTGAGGGGGGTGTCTGGTACTGAGGGGGGTGTCTGGTACTGAGGGGGGTGTCTGGTACTGAGGAGGGGGTCTGGTACTGAGGAGGGGGTCTGGTACTGAGGAGGGGGTCTGGTACTGAGGAGGGGGTCTGTAACTGAGGAGGGGGTCTGTAACTGAGGGGGGGGTGTCTGTAACTGAGGGGGGGATGTCTGTAACTGAGGGGGGTGTCTGTTACTGAGGGGGGTGTCTGTTACTGAGGGGGGTGTCTGTTACTGAGGGGGGTGTCTGTACGAGGGGGGTGTCTGTACGAGGGGGGTGTCTGTACGAGGGGGTGTCTGTAACTGAGGGGGTCTGCACTGAGGTGGGGGTGTCTGTACTGAGGGGGAGGTTCATACTGAGGAAGGCGGGTCTATATTGATGGCAGGGAGTCTGTACTTAGTGGAGCGGGTTTGTACTGAGGGAGGGGATCTATACTGTTGGAGGGGGGTCTGTACTGAGGGGGGACTATAGTTGTTGGGGGGTGACACCATTTTTTTTCGCACCGGGTGACACCAACCCTAGTGACGCCACTGTCAGCATCTGCATCTGTCCACTCAGTTCTCTGCACTGAGAACTGAGTGATCAAACACTGCTGATCGATCGCTTAGTTTTCCTCTCCGCTCTCAGCAAAGAGCGGTGACTGTCAGTTACCGTCTCTCTGCTCTGCCCCTCCAGTGCTCACTGGAGCCCTGGGCTGTGCAGGGGGTGGGAGTGGCTGGTTCAGGATTTCAGCAGCTTGCTGTGAGGCTGAGTCAGCTGCTGGCCCAGGCATCTGGGTGGATCCTGACTGTAAAGGTGGGATCAATCCAGCCCTTGGACCAGTTGAGTGGCGTCAGCTGACAGTGGACTTCAGCCTGCTGTTGGCCAAAAATGGGTCACAGGAGTGCAAAACTAACTGAACACCAGTGACCCACACGAGAAGTAGGGCCAAAATGGGTGTGGCAATAGTCCTCATTTAAATATGTTTTTGCAATTTACCTTTACTAGGTTCCTACTTCCTGGTCTCCTTAGGCACTAGTAACATATCCAGGGTCGCCAGTGCCTTTCGGAGAGATCTCAAATCCTAACTACAAGATCTTGCAAGATCTTGTGGAAGAAAAAGGTTATAAAGATTAGTATAATATCATACGGCACATACACAAGATGAGGCGCATGTGCCTCATATTGCGCATGCACTGTGCAACATCATATGTTTAAATAAAAAAGACTTTCCCCAAGATTTTTTTCTTTCCACAGCAGGGTAAAGGGGTTTGCAAGGTGAGGCGCATGACATCATCAAAGACTGTTGTATTCCTTTTCCACTGCTGGCCCACCAATGATCTCCAGAACAACATACTCAAACAGACGCTGGGAATTTTTATACTTACAAGTGTAGTCAGATAAAGGAAAACTTCTAACAAGCTTAATAGCAGCTCCCACACAGCAAGGCTTCCCTCAGTGGGCACCCAGCAGTAATTTAAACCAACAATAGAGAAAGGAGCATCAAAGAAAGGAAGATAGCCGGCATCACAGTCAAGTGCAGTGAGACATCAGCTTTATTATGACATCGGTGCATACAGCACTAACAGTCAATGTGTTTACTCATGCCTTACTCATGGCCTACTACCACCCTCCCAGCAGACAGCTTTTTGTTTCCAGAAAGGTGCACCAGACCAAAATCAGGTAAAGGAGTCCAATATAATTGTAATTGTTGATAAATAAAAGTCATATAAAAACAGCCAATGCATTTCAGGGGCAACAGTACTCCCCCTTCAGCTCCACTGCTGCTCAGCAACTGCTGTCAGGTTGAAGTCACTGGTTTCTCCAGCGCCTATCCAATTTTCATCCTGTGTTGAGCCCTGATCAAGGGGGGGGGGGGTTGCCCCCAAAACTCGTTGGCTGTTTTTATATGACTCTTTTTTTACCAACAATTAACATTACCTTGTACTCTTTTATCTGAATAAGGTCTGGCGCTCCTTTCAGTATTTTTTATGGCCGACCAATAATTATGTGTGCCTCATCTTGTGCATGCACCATACTGGGTGTTTTTTAATTTTTTGTTTTGATTTGCAGAGGTGGTTTCCAACCAGCAAGGAAGACAGAGCACTTAAGCCCTGTACACACGATCGGTTTTACAGATGAAAACAGTCCGATGGATTTTTTTCATCGGACAAACCGATCGTGTTTGGGCCCCATCGGTCTTTTTTCCATCGGTGTTAAAAAATAGAACATGTTTTAAATTTATCCAATGGAAAAAAAAACTATAGCAAATTACTATCGTCTGTGGGGAACTCCATTGGATAAAAAACCCACGCATGCTCAGAATCAAGTCGATGCATGCTCAGAAGCATAGAACTTAATTTTTCTCGGCTCGTCTGAGTGTTTTACGTCACAGCGTTTGGGACGATCGGTTTTTTGACTGATGGTGTGTAGGCAAGACTGATATAAGTCAGCTTCATTGGATTTCTGATGTAAAAATCCATCAGTTTAAGTTCCATAGGAAATCCGATCGTGTGTACAGGGCTTAAGACTTGAGAAGGAGTCAGGTGAGTACGGGGCAGCACAAGTGCCTAGCACTTCTGTCTAGCAGCACTTGGGTTGCCAGTTCCAATGCCAACCACGGCACTTCCTGCCTGGAGTTTACATGTTCTCCCTGTGCGGGTTTCCTCTGGGTACTCCAGTTTCCTCCCACACTCCAAAGACATGCTGGTAGGTTAGTTGGCTCCTGTCTCAATTGGCCCTGGTATATGTATGAATGTGATTTAGGGACCTTGATGGCAGAGACTGATGTGAATGTACAATATATGTGTAAAGTGCTGCGTGAATTGACGGTGCTATATAAGTACCTGTAATAAATAAAATGACTAACTTTAATAGTTTTAGTTAGTAGAAGGTTATTACTTAGTCAAGTTTATTGGGTTGGTGGGGGTCTGCAGATTCTTTTTTTTTTTTAAAGAGAGCACTTACAAAAACTGCATTTTAGCATCAGTCCAGTAAATTGTGCAGCGTCATTGTGATCCAGCTCTTGATATGTCCATGCGATCCTTTCTGCTACTTCAGGCACGTGTAATAGGGAAGAAGGTTTGCTTACAGGTAAAGTCTTAGTTATTTTACAAACCTGGGAGCAATCCTATTCTTTTTACTACTACAAAACTTGAACGGTGATCGCTAAGTGTTCTTGACAGTCTAGCGCTTCCCGCTAATAAAAAACTAGCACTGGAAAGGTCCTTGTAGGGACAAGCTATCATTTTTCTTGTCATTTTAACTTTGGCAAAGGTTTTTTAGTGATAAATGATGATTCTGTAAGAGCCATTCCAACACCATTTTAGTCAACTCACTGTATTAAACACATTTTAAGAACTGCCATTCTGCAAGAACTTGGAGGGTTTTTAAAATGAGGAACGGTACAATTTGAGAAATTTCGAAGCATTACATAGAATAACAGCTTCACAGCGAGGATTGTTCTAGTCAAACTTCAAAATGACTATTTCAGCAGTAATCAAGCAATCTAAATTATGATCATTATAGTATTTGTCTATGTGAATTTTATGCTCAGTCCAGGCAATGCTTTAATCAGGCAACTCAAATAAAACAGTTGGCAAAACTGAACAGAATGCATCTTCAAAAGGCCACATTTTTGTCTACTGAGGGCAACACATACTTTATTCCAATATAAGATAATGACAGTTTGGTAATTAACATGATTGTAATAATTACAACTTACATTTTATCCTTGAGTAGGGGGCATAAAAACATTTTCATTTGGTTTTGGATAGAGAGGGTAAAATAAAGCGGTATTAAAAAATGTAATATATTGCAGCTTACCAATCATTAGATGTGGTGGCTGCATTTGTTTTCTTTTTTAACCCTTATTTCGCTCTGTTTTTACCTGGTGATCTGGACAGTAACACACCTCCTCTATTAGAGTGCCCCCACTCTGGATGAAGGGGGCACAGCAGACAGCAGCATTGTCAGTCTAAATGTAAGATGGACTAGCAGATTTAAATACACTAACACACTGAAGACAAACTCCAGTTAACACTTTATAAGCGGTTACAGACCTTTTCCTTTTGGGATAAAGTTTTTTTTTTTATAAATAAATAAAATCTGATCATTGTAAACATCTCTGCTAGTGTTATGTGGTTTGTCTCATCTCTGTATCTGATACATTTTGCTGGAGAGCTTGTTCTTTTGAAAAAGAACAGACTTTTTGGCTGGATCACCAGATAAAAACAGCCATTCCGTGTCCGCCACTCCTCTCGGCCAATCCCTCCACTGCAGTGCAGTGTGAATCACATGCGATATTGCAGAGCATGCTGGTGTGAAACAGTACTGACCGTCCTCTCCGCTCCTTCCAAGACCTTCTGCTCTCTAGCTCCCTTGTCTCCTCTTCCCATTCTAGTCTCCAGGACTTCTCCAGAGCCTCTCCTATCCTCTGGAACTCACTACCCTAATCTGTCCAATTATCTCTTACTCTGTCCACTTTTAGGTGATCCCTGAAACCTCATCTCTTCAGGGAGACCTATCCTGCCCCCAGCTAACAACTGAATCTTCCACTCCCCTCATCAGTTCATCCCTCAGAGTCCCTACCTTTTGTTTCACCAGCCCCTCCCTCTTAGATTGTAAGCTCACAGGAGCAGGGCTGCTCTAATCCTCATGTCTTGAATTGTACTGTTGGTGTATTGTCTCTCTTTACATTGTAAAGCGCTGCGCAAACCATTGGCGTTATATAAATCCTGTATAATAATAATACTAATAATAATAATAAAAAGGAAAGAAAGACTAAAAAAAAAACGAATGCAGCCATCACATCTAGGAATTGGTAAGTTGCAATATATTAAGAAGGGGAAGAGAACGGCCGTAAAAGGCGAAACATGTAGAGATAAATCAGATGTGCACTTATTGTTGGCATATTTCACTGATCCATCTATGAATATTTTATGTATTCAAATTATGAACTTTTATCAAATACATTTTCTATTTTTGTAAGTTCGTTGTATATGCACTTTAAAAGTCCCAACAAACGTATCTATATTCTGCAATATATTAAGGCCCCTTTCACACGGGGCAGATGGCGGCAGTAGATCCGCCCACTCAGCAAGGGATCTCTCCACTAATCCCCACTAAGCAGGCGAATGACAGGTCCGTGTCCGTTCTGCTGATGCAAAGTGAACACTGACACAGCCTTATCCCTGAGGAAGTCACGTGACCAGTGACGCAATGTGTCGGGTGAATCCTGTGACGTCACGTCCAGTGTCTACAGTGTACGGAAGTGCGGTGAGGAGGCGATTGTTTTATTCTTCCTTCTTTTCAAATATTTTATTAAAGATTACACAATACAGTTCATATATGTTATACAAGATTTTAAAATTAAGTAGATAAGTGTAGATGGAATTTTTATCTTCTCTACAATTTTGTATATAAATATGGAGTAAAGAAAATGTATTATTGGAAATAAATGCATAAGTAATAACAATCATTAAATGAAACAGTATAATAAAAGAGGGAAGAGAGAAAAAAAGAAAAAGGGAGGAGGGGTGGGAGGGGGGAAAAGAGTAATATGTAATAAGAAAGCTTATCTTATACCATTTGTAATCAGATTTATCAATATCTAATCGTAAGGAATACATAAAAGAAGATGAATAGTTTAATTGGGTATACTAATAAAAGACAGTCGCGGTCAACTTAAATCGTATCAGGGGCCAAGGTCCAGCTAGGTGGCTTGGCATGTCCTGAAGATAAAGAGGGTCGTCACTGTCTAAATGGACAACTATGTGTCATACTAAAGTCACTAATGATAGGTCAGTGAACTAAATCATCCGTGGTATAAATATACATTGTTTTATTGAGTGGAAATACATTTTGTGGGTCTCTAATTCGACAAGATCAAGGTAACAGGGGAAGAAGGGATAGGATATGGGAAATTTCTCCAGAGGGAGTCAGGAGTGGGGGATATGTGTCTAAATAGGATTGGATAGTGATTAAGGCATTGTAATTAAGTCAGTACCAGTGCAAGGTCAAAGCCCTGTGGTAGGTGGTGATTTATCCATGGGCTCCAAAGTGCTTCAAATTTAGCAATTTTATCTAAATAGATCGCTTCTGTTTTAGCATGAATTAATGCCTGATTAATTCTATGTTTAACCGGTACAATGCTTAAAGTGGAAGTTTTCCATGCGAAAGCAATTGATTGTTTTGCAGCTGTAGTTACATATAACATCAGTTTAAATTGTCGGTTAGTAATATTTGGGGGTTTACTATTTAAAAGAGCTACTGTGGGGTCTGGTTGCAAAGTGGTGCTAAACATGGTGGATAATAGATCAAATATTTTTTTTCCAAAAGGTGAGAACAATGGGACAGGTCCACCAAATATGTAATTGTGTTCCTTTGTCAGTGCAACCTCTAAAGCATTGTGCAGGATATTGTGGGTGGAATTTAGAGATTCTAGCAGGAACTAAGTACCATCGTGTGAGAACCTTGTAGTTCGTTTCTAGGGCAGCAATATTTGGTGTTGCTGAGTTTGTTGCTTTCCATATTTGTGGCCAATTTAAATTTCCAGGTTGGAGATTCAAATCGGATTCCCATTTAGATGTGTATGGTGGAGGGTTTTCAGAGATAGGAAGCAGTATGTCATGGATATGCAATAATGTCTGTCTGCCATCTTACCTTCCTCCTCATGTGTTCATCTAGAGACCAGACCTCCTTCACCTGGCTTCCTTTATAATCTCCTCCCAGCCTGACTCCACCCCAGGCCCTATCACTGAACACTATATTAACCTGTGCACTGCAAGCCTGCTTTGCTGATCAACGTGTTTGTTAGGCATTGTGTGTTTGGGTTCCTGCCTGCCGTGTGCTACGTCTGTCTCGCTGTTACATATTTGGCTTGTCCCCGACTATCCCTGTCTGCTCGTGACCCTTGACCTTCGGCTCGTTCTTTCGTTATCCTTGTCTGCTTGTGGCCCCTGACCTTCAGCTTGTTATTCGGTTCTCTCATATCTTGTGCTGCTGCTTCCCCTCTTTTCCCCTTATCCTACGGAGCGTGAGCTAGGAAACTCCAGGGACCGCGACCTGGTCCCAGCCTGCAGCATAACATCCTCACCACTAGAGGCCCTGGAGAAGATCTGCTGGGTCTTAGACTCCGCGCCCTGGGGAATCTTGGCTCTAGCTTCCGTTAGGATCCCGGTTGTGCTCCTCTGGTCCTGCTTTCCACAACCACCCAGTTTCCTATCCGCAGCAGTCAGCCATAGGGTTCACTACCTTGCGGTGCACTCCTGTCCCCCTACGGTGTGCATCTGTCACCTGGCCACAGGTGACCTTGACAGTTTGATCAGCCATGAACCCGGCTGACATCCCGTTACCCGTGGATGATCCGTTGCAGGGCATAGTTTGCAGACTTGAAACCCAGGAATCGAATCAGACTCAGGTGATGCGATTCCTCCAGGATCTGGCTTCTCGCTTCGAGCAGCTTCAGGCCTCCTTGGGAACCCTGAATCCGCAACCTCAAATACAACCAGCGGCTGAACCTATTGCACCAGTCGCAGCCACACACTTACTACAACTGCCAGCTCCGTCCCGTTTCTCTGGGGACTCCAAGGCTTGCAGGGGGTTCCTTAGCCAATGCACAATTTATTTTGAGCTCCAGCCCCAAAACTTCCTGTCTGATCGGGCTAAGGTAGCCTATATCATTTCCCTCCTCTCTGGTGAAGCTTTAGCCTGGGCAGCCCCTCTGTGGGAACTGAATGATCCAGTGGTTTCTAGCCTGTCTGGCTTCTTGAAACTTTTTCGGAATATCTTCAAGGGACCGGCTCGTGTCTCTTCAGTGGCCAGCGCCCTTTTACGTCTCCGCCAAGAGTCTGCTTCTGTGGGACAGTATGCCCTTCATTTCTGCATACTGTCGGCTGAGTTGAGCTGGAACAATGAGGCCTTAGTCGCAACCTTTTTGCATGGCCTGTCTGATAGAGTGAAGGATGAATTAGCAGGAAGAACCATCCCCACTGATCTGGCCGGCGTTATCTCCTTGTGTAACCAGATCGATATTCGCTTTCAGGAGAGGACCTTAGAAAAGCAACGCCAGCACTCCTTGGTTCTTAGTCAGCCTGAGCTCCCCTCTCTTCGACCCGTAGAGCATCTCCTACCAGCTGAGGAACCCATGCAGCTGGGTCGGACCAGGCTATCCCCCGAGGAACGTGCTAGGCGCAGAATTCTTGGTCTGTGTCTTTACTGTGGGGGCAAAGGTCATTTTTGTGACACTTGCTCTCTTTGTCCAGAAAAACGTTCGGGTCCACTTCATCTGGAAAGTGGAGTATTGGACCCAGAAATATCACCTTCCCCTTCTCGTCTTCTGCTTTCTGTGTTCCTTCATGTTGGTGCTTCTTCTCATTCGGTCTCAGCATATCTGGATTCCGGAGCCGCTGGTAATTTCATGGACTGGGAAATCGCATCGTCCATGAGACTTACTCTTTTGCCCCTCACCACACCATTGGTGGTCTTGGCGATTGATGGTACTGTTCTCCCAGGGGGACCTATCCGCTTCCAGACCCTCCCTGTTAAGATGTCGGTAGGGACACTCCACCAGGAGTGGATATCCTTCCTTATCTTACCCAAGGCCTCAACGCCTATAATTTTGGGTCTCCCATGGTTACAGCTCCATTCTCCTCATGTGGACTGGACTACTGGACAGATCCTGGCTTGGGGTCCCTCCTGTTCCTCGTCCTGCCTACCCAAGGTTGCCCCCTGTGAATCTGAGCCGGTCATTCATTCCAGGTTGCATAACCATTTACATTTCTCTGTCCCTAACCACCCTTGGACGTACAGCCAGGCTAGCTTGTCTATAAGTCCTGCAGTCGCTACGTCTTGCGATGCGATTCAGGTAGTCGCTACACCTGACTCAGCTATTCACTCTGCCTCTGTACTAGTTATGCCAGTCCAGCCCATGCCCAGTGAGCCTCCTACTTTTTCTTGTTCGGGACATTCTGGTTGTCCTTCAGCTATTCAGTTTGACTCCGGCGACATGTCACCTTCTAACCAACCTGACTTCAGGGTTCCACTGACATCTGCCCAGTCTGATGGTCCTGTGCAAGATGACCAGTTCCCCTTTAAGGGTCTAGGGGACCCTCCTCAGATTCCTGTTGATCCTCTCATGCCCTTGCTTATTCCTAGAAAGCCTTTAGTCCTCAATAAATTCTCTCGTCCTCTCCCTACCGTGGCGCCTGTCTCTGAGGATAATCATGAGTACGAGATCAGTCAAATTCTGGACTCCCGACTCTGTAAAGGCGTTCTTCAGTACCTCGTTCATTGGAAAGGGTTTGGTCCTGAGGAGAGGTCTTGGATCACTGCATCTGAGGTCTTTGCACCTCGTCTGTTAAAGGAGTTTCATCTGAAGTTTCCCTCTAAACCTGGGCCCAGGCGGGGAAGGGGGAGGCCCCGTAAGAGGGAGGGTACTGTCATGGATATGCATTAATGTCTGTCTGCCATCTTACCTTCCTCCTCATATGTTCATCTAGAGACCAGACCTCCTTCACCTGGCTTCCTTTATAATCTCCTCCCAGCCTGACTCCACCCCAGGCCCTATCACTGAACACTATATTAACCTGTGCACTGCAAGCCTGCTTTGCTGATCAACGTGTTTGTTAGGCATTGTGTGTTTGGGTTCCTGCCTGCCGTGTGCTACGTCTGTCTCTCTGTTACATATTTGGCTTGTCCCCGACTATCCCTGTCTGCTCGTGACCCTTGACCTTCGGCTCGTTCTTTCGTTATCCTTGTCTGCTTGTGGCCCCTGACCTTCAGCTTGTTATTCGGTTCTCTCATATCTTGTGCTGCTGCTTCCCCTCTTTTCCCCTTATCCTACGGGGCGTGAGCTAGGAAACTCCAGGGGCCGCGACCTGGTCCCAGCCTGCAGCATAACATCCTCACCACTAGAGGCCCTGGAGAAGACCTGCTGGGTCTTAGACTCCGCGCCCTGGGGAATCTTGGCTCTAGCTTCCGTTAGGATCCCGGTTGTGCTCCTCTGGTCCTGCTTTCCACAACCACCCAGATTCCTATACGCAGCAGTCAGCCATAGGGTTCACTACCTTGCGGTGCACTCCTGTCCCCCTACGGTGTGCATCTGTCACCTGGCCACAGGTGACCTTGACAGTTTGATCAGCCATGAACCCGGCTGACATCCCGTTACCCGTGGATGATCCGTTGCAGGGCATAGTTTGCAGATTTGAAACCCAGGAATCGAATCAGACTCAGGTGATGCGATTCCTCCAGGATCTGGCTTCTCGCTTCGAGCAGCTTCAGGCCTCCTTGGGAACCCTGAATCCGCAACCTCAAATACAACCAGCGGCTGAACCTATTGCACCAGTCGCAGCCACACACTTACTACAACTGCCAGCTCCGTCCCGTTTCTCTGGGGACTCCAAGGCTTGCAGGGGGTTCCTTAGCCAATGCACAATTCATTTTGAGCTCCAGCCCCAAAACTTCCTGTCTGATCGGGCTAAGGTAGCCTATATCATTTCCCTCCTCTCTGGTGAAGCTTTAGCCTGGGCAGCCCCTCTGTGGGAACTGAATGATCCAGTGGTTTCTAGCCTGTCTGGCTTCTTGAAACTTTTTCGGAATATCTTCGAAGAACCGGCTCGTGTCTCTTCAGCGGCCAGCGCCCTTTTACGTCTCCGCCAAGAGTATGCTTCTGTGGGACAGTATGCCCTTCATTTCCGCATACTGTCGGCTGAGTTGAGCTGGAACAATGAGGCCTTAGTCGCAACCTTTTTGCATGGCCTGTGTGATAGAGTGAAGGATGAATTAGCAGGAAGAACCATCCCCACTGATCTGGCCGGCGTTATCTCCTTGTGTAACCAGATCGATATTCGCTTTCAGGAGAGGACCTTAGAAAAGCAACGCCAGCACTCCTTGGTTCTTAGTCAGCCTGAGCTCCCCTCTCTTCGACCCGTAGAGCATCTCCTACCAGCTGAGGAACCCATGCAGCTGGGTCGGACCAGGCTATCCCCCGAGGAACGTGCTAGGCGCAGAATTCTTGGTCTGTGTCTTTACTGTGGGGGCAAAGGTCATTTTCGTGACACTTGCTCTCTTTGTCCAGAAAAACGTTCGGGTCCACTTCATCTGGAAAGTGGAGTATTGGACCCAGAAATATCACCTTCCCCTTCTCGTCTTCTGCTTTCTGTGTTCCTTCATGTTGGTGCTTCTTCTCATTCGGTCTCAGCATATCTGGATTCCGGAGCCGCTGGTAATTTCATGGACTGGGAAATCGCATCGTCCATGAGACTTACTCTTTTGCCCCTCACCACACCATTGGTGGTCTTGGCGATTGATGGTACTGTTCTCCCAGGGGGACCTATCCGCTTCCAGACCCTCCCTGTTAAGATGTCGGTAGGGACACTCCACCAGGAGTGGATATCCTTCCTTATCTTACCCAAGGCCTCAACGCCTATAATTTTGGGTCTCCCATGGTTACAGCTCCATTCTCCTCATGTGGACTGGACTACTGGACAGATCCTGGCTTGGGGTCCCTCCTGTTCCTCGTCCTGCCTACCCAAGGTTGCCCCCTGTGAATCTGAGCCGGTCATTCATTCCAGGTTGCATAACCATTTACATTTCTCTGTCCCTAACCACCCTTGGACGCACAGCCAGGCTAGCTTGTCTACAAGTCCTGCAGTCGCTACGTCTTGCGATGCGATTCAGGTAGTCGCTACACCTGACTCAGCTATTCACTCTGCCTCTGTACTAGTTATGCCAGTCCAGCCCATGCCCAGTGAGCCTCCTACTTTTTCTTGTTCGGGACATTCTGGTTGTCCTTCAGCTATTCAGTTTGACTCCGGCGACATGTCACCTTCTAACCAACCTGACTTCAGGGTTCCACTGACATTTGCCCAGTCTGATGGTCCTGTGCAAGATGACCAGTTCCCCTTTAAGGGTCTAGGGGACCCTCCTCAGATTCCTGTTGATCCTCTCATGCCCTTGCTTATTCCTAGAAAGCCTTTAGTCCTCAATAAATTCTCTCGTCCTCTCCCTACCGTGGCGCCTGTCTCTGAGGATAATCATGAGTACGAGATCAGTCAAATTCTGGACTCCCGACTCTGTAAAGGCGTTCTTCAGTACCTCGTTCATTGGAAAGGGTTTGGTCCTGAGGAGAGGTCTTGGATCACTGCATCTGAGGTCTTTGCACCTCGTCTGTTAAAGGAGTTTCATCTGAAGTTTCCCTCTAAACCTGGGCCCAGGCGGGGAAGGGGGAGGCCCCGTAAGAGGGAGGGTACTGTCATGGATATGCATTAATGTCTGTCTGCCATCTTACCTTCCTCCTCATGTGTTCATCTAGAGACCAGACCTCCTTCACCTGGCTTCCTTTATAATCTCCTCCCAGCCTGACTCCACCCCAGGCCCTATCACTGAACACTATATTAACCTGTGCACTGCAAGCCTGCTTTGCTGATCAACGTGTTTGTTAGGCATTGTGTGTTTGGGTTCCTGCCTGCCGTGTGCTACGTCTGTCTCTCTGTTACATATTTGGCTTGTCCCCGACTATCCCTGTCTGCTCGTGACCCTTGACCTTCAGCTCGTTCTTTCGTTATCCTTGTCTGCTTGTGGCCCCTGACCTTCAGCTTGTTATTCGGTTCTCTCATATCTTGTGCTGCTGCTTCCCCTCTTTTCCCCTTATCCTACGGGGCGTGAGCTAGGAAACTCCAGGGGCCGCGACCTGGTCCCAGCCTGCAGCATAACATCCTCACCACTAGAGGCCCTGGAGAAGACCTGCTGGGTCTTAGACTCCGCACCCTGGGGAATCTTGGCTCTAGCTTCCGTTAGGATCCCGGTTGTGCTCCTCTGGTCCTGCTTTCCACAACCACCCAGTTTCCTATCCGCAGCAGTCAGCCATAGGGTTCACTACCTTGCGGTGCACTCCTGTCCCCCTACGGTGTGCATCTGTCACCTGGCCACAGGTGACCTTGACACAGTAGTTGTCTGTATAGTTCAGAGATCAAGCCTCGTTTATGTGGGTCAGTAATGCAGGTATGCTCAAATGTCGTGCGTTCATCAGTGAACATATTCTGAGGGTTGTTTAGCTGTATAAAATTCTTAATTTGTAAGTATCTGAAGGTTTCTGTTGGAGGTAGGTCATAAGTATCACTAAGTGTGGGGAAGGGGATGATTTCATTTGAATCAATAAATTGGTGTGTTCGTATTAGTCCTTTTTTAGACCAAGTTGAAAAAGAGGATGGGAAGGTCCAGGCCGGATAGAAATCAGGGTTATGTAAGAAGGAAAGAAGAGGGTTATGTAAGGATTGTAATCTAAATCGTGATTTGAACCTGTCCCAGATAGTCAGACTATGTTTGGTAATAGGGTTAGAAATTCTTCGCCGGAGTGAAGGGGGGAGCCATAGGATATTTGCCAGTGAAAGGGGGTCACAATTGGCCGATTCGATCGAAACCCATAGTGGAATCTCCTTAGTGGCATGATATTTAGGGAGTTGGGCAAGTTGGGCAGCATAGTAGTATTTGCTAAAGTTGGGTACGCTTAGACCTCCCTGTGTTCGAGGAGTAAAAAGGGTATTTTGTGATAAGCGTGGTTTAATTTTGCCCCATATAAAGTGCAACACTTTGCGTTGGATGATTCGGAAAAAGTAGGCTGGGACCCGGATTGGAAGGTTTCTAAAAAGATATAAAAGTTTTGGTAATATGGACATTTTAGCTACAGTTATTCTACCCAACCATGCCAGTGGTAATGTGGACCAATTCTTCATCAATTAGGTAAGTTGTTTTAGCAAAGGAGGGTAATTAGCTTGATATAAATTAGATGGGTCAGCTGTAAATGAGATACCTAGGTAGGTAATATGTGTGTTAGACCAGGTAAAGGGAAGAGAGTTTTGTAATTCTGTAAGTAATTCCAGAGGGAGTGAGATATTCAGGGCTTTAGATTTTTGGGTGTTTATTTTCAGGCCGGAGATCATACTAAATTTAGTAAGTGTATCTATAAGGTTAGGTGCTGATGTTAGGGGAGACGTGAGAAAAATCAAAATGTCGTCAGCAAACATACATAGCTTATGTTGGTGTCCACCCAATTCGAGACCTTTAATATTGATATTCGTACGAATCATTTGTGCAAGGGGTTCGATCGCTAAAGCGAAAAGGAGTGGGGATAAAGGGCAGCCCTGCCTGGTTCCTCTTTCTATTTTTATGGGTTCAGATCGAAATCCTGAGTATAAAACATGTGCTTTTGGATTATCATACAGTGATAATAGCCATTGTAGAAAATTTGTTCCGAAACCCCATTTTTGGAGAATAGATTTTAGATAATCCCAAGATAAAGTGTCAAATGCTTTCTGGATATCTATTGAGAGGAAGCAGGCAGGGATGCGCCGGGTACGTGCCATATGTGCAAGAAGGGTTGCCCTCCGTATATTGTCTCCCGTGTGTCTGGATGGTATGAAGCCGGTTTGGTCTTTATTTATGAGTTTCCCTATTATGGGGTTAAGTCTATATGAAAGGATCTTAGCTAGTAATTTGATGTCTAAATTTAGTACTGAGATAGGTCTATAATTGGACCAGGAAGTGTCGTCAGAGTTCGGTTTAGGTATCATTGATATAGAGGCTAGAAGGGTTTCAGGACAAAAAAAATGTCCTGAGAGGAGAGAATTAAAAGCTTCTGTTAGGAGAGGGGAGAGTAGTGTGGAGAATCGTTTGTAATATGTGGCTGAAAAGCCATCTGGGCCAGGACGCTTATGCAGTTTCAAAGTTTTTATAGCTAATTGTAATTCCTCTGTTGTAATAGGTCTTTCAAGGGATTCAAGTTGGTTAGTGTTGAGTGAGGGCAGTTAAATAGTAGAAAGTAAAGAGGATAGTTTTGTTTGGTCTATTTTATGGGTATCTTTGTATAAATCTGTCAGTTTCCTTTGGAATTCATTTACTTTCTTTAGTGGATTGCTAGAAAAATTATTTTTGTAATTTGCAGTCGTATTGGTTTTCTAATGTGGTCTGCTTTACGTAAAGCTAGAGCTAAAAAGGTAGTGGGTTTATTTGCTTTCATATATAATGTATGTCTAGATTTTCGAAGGATTTTTTCTGCTGAGTCCGTTAAGAAAATGTCTAGTTCCAGCTTTGCTTTATCATAGGTTAGTTTGTTACTGGGGGAAGGAGTTGTTTGAAAATCCTCTGAAGCTTTGTAAAAAGTTTCTTCCAATTTTGTCTGAATAATTTTATTCTGTTTTTTAAGATGAGCTGCTTGACTGAGGCATACTCCTCTTATTGTTGGTTTGTGGGCTTCCCAAAGCATCAAAGGATTAATATCTGGCGACTTATTATTCGTGTAATATTCTTGAATAGTTTTTTCAATTGTTTGTCTATAGGTCGGGATGGCTAAAAGATTGTCATTTATAGTCCAAGAGCGATAGTTGGGTTTTGGGACAAGGGAAGAGAAAGTAGTGATAGTAGCATTATGGTCTGACCATGTACATGGAATAATTTGGGAGTGAAGGATAAGGTGTGCAGAATTGATATTAGTAAATAAATGATCAATTCGAGAGAATTGTTTGTGTGGGTGGGAATAGTGGGTATATTGTCGTTTTTTAGGATGTTGTTCACGCCAAGTGTCCAGTAGTGTATGTTGGTTGAGCAGGTTTTGGTAAGTGGGGCGGAGGTTTGAGGAAGGTGTAGGGGATTTATCCAGAATTGGGTATATTGCTTGGATTGAGTCTCCGCACATTATAAGCATCCCTTTTTTATGTGTATCTACAATAGTGAATAGGTGTGAAAGAAAGGCAAGAGGGTTTTTGTTCGGGGCATAATATGTGACAATGGTTACTTCGGCATCTAATAATAAACCTGTGAGTATTAGGTATCGACCTTCAGGGTCTGCAATCTCAGCCTGGAGAGTAAATGGTGTAGTGTTATGGAAAGCTATCATTACTCCCCTTTGTTTAGTTGAGGCTGAGGCTTTGAAAATTTGGGGATATCGACGACGGCAAAATTTGGGAGAGGAAAGAGTAGAAAAATGTGTCTCTTGTAAGCACACAATATGTGCTGAAAGAGAAGAGAAAAATTGAAAGGCTTTCGTTCTTTTAGGAGGGGAATTGAGACCCTGTACATTTAGTGTAAGCACATTTAGAGAAGTCATGGTAATAAATGAGTAAGCTTAAACAGAATATATATAGTGTGTAGGTAGTAGTTGGAGAGTTCAGGAGAAATGTACGTTAAATTGTTTAAAGCTAAGAAAATGGATATGAAAAGGTAAGTATCAGTTATGTATTGGGTAATTTTATTTTATTTTATTTCTTGGGAGGGGGGGGGGGAATAAATGAAATAATAAATCTGGTATTAATGTGATGGAGAGAAGTTTATTAATGTGTTAAGTATTTAAGTTGAGCTCCGAATTGGAGCTAATATCCAATGTGTGGCAACAGTTACCACACAATGGGTACTATTTCGTCCAAAGGATGTCTGGTATATTATACCAGGCACGTAAGGAACGTTTGTGAGGTGCAGTGGACTGTCTACGAGAACCGAACAACCTGTATAACTTTATAACATATAACTTATTGTACTGAACAAGTTTTAAAGGCAAATTTAAACAAAACAATAACCATTTAAGTTTCCTATTAGGATCTGTGTAGGATAAGAAGTGTAGTGTCCCACGCGCGAGGCAGAGAAATAATATAAAGATTATGTAATTCATTTAGAATAACTGGGATGTATATAATGACAGTGGAGAATTACTGAAGGGTTTCTCTGACTCACGCACGGGAGGTAACACTTTAGCAGGTAAACTATTAGAGGTGTATTCACAAAATCCATGCAGTTCTTTTATCACATAGATTTGTGACTCAGCTATATATATATATAATGTGGTTGTAGTTAATTCTTCCATAGCTATTAGTCTATGAATATTATCACGTGCAAAGTGGATAATTTTAGGAGAACCCAATAAAGTGTTAAACCAGCGGAGACAGAGGATAAGTCTGCCTCAGGGGTCACCATAACAGGTTATTAACCGAGTATCTAGATAATAATAATATTTTTTATTTTTTATATCACCAATTGGAATAGACTCAGTCCATTTGATCTTCGACAGTTTGTTGTGGAGCAGCTAAGCGGCTTCTTTTGTTAGTGTTGGAGAGGGCTTGAAGAGCTGACAGGTCTTGTTGTGCTGTGGGAGAACCTGAGGAAGCTCTTCTCTTGGATCCTTCTGAGGTATTTTCAGGTATGAATAGACGAAGTTCTTTAATTATGGAGATAAGATCTTCAGTTGATTTGCAGGTGTAGGAGTTACCTTTATATGTGAAACGTAGGGCAAATGGGAAGCCCCAACGATAAGGTATGCGATTGTGTTGAATAATTAAAAGTTGAGGCTTCATCATCTTTCTTTTGGTTAGGGTTTGCTGTGAGAGGTCCTGGAAAACCTGGTATTTGTGTCTTTGGAAAATCAGAGCATCTTTATTGCGGGCTGCTTCCAGAAGTAGTTCCTTGGTATTGAAGTAGTGCAGCTTAATAACAATGTCTCTTGGGGGACCTTCTTCTTTTCGGGGGGCTAGTATTCTATGGACCCTGTCCATCTCCAAGCGTTCAATAGGAACTGCAGGAATTAGTTCATGAAGGAGTGTGGTAATTGTAGGTTGGAGGTCTAATATAGATTCTGGTATACCACGTATTCTTAGATTAGACCTTCTGGCTCTGTTCTCATATTCTTCTAAACGGTTGTTAAGGGAGATATTGTCTTCTCTCAATAATTCCAATTCGTCTGTGTTATTTGCAGTTATTCCATTAATTTCATCCATCCTTTGCTCCAATACTGATGTTCGTCTGCCCACCTCACGGATTTCCCGCGTCAGTTTCTCTGTGATGGAATCTGAGGTGTTTTGTAGTGCCCTCTGTAAAACTCTTTCAAATTGGGCAATAAGGTCTGAATTTGGTGCTGTACTTTGTAGGATATTCGGACTCAAATTAAAGTCAAATTCAGGTTCAGGTTCTATATTATAAGCTGACTGAGCTTTACTCAGTTTCTGTGAGTGAGGTAATGAGGAGCGGGAAGAAGAGGCTGCTGCCATTTTAGTCACAGCTTTCGTCAGCGCTTCAGGGACCTTTGGTGTTTTAAGCCTTGATCTTCTCCCACTATACATCATATATCTATGAGCCTGAGAGTATTAGCTATCTATCGGTTACCGTTCCGGTACAGTTAGCGTCTTCAACTCATTTTATATCGGTTGTCAAGTCCCGGTAGATGCGAAGCGCTAGGTGGACATTACCTGCCTAGTCAGCCTCGCGCATGCGCCTCCTTGTTTTATTCTTCCTACTTGTACCACGGTTCCTATTGAATTTTAATATAAGCAGCTACTGAATAAATGTTCTGCATTTCACTGACAATATTGTGCTATGGTTATTTTGTGCTCTCTCTCTGAGTGATTGTCGATCGATTGGCGAGGAACCAGAGTGTTTAAGCAAGCGTTTTGGAGATGTGCAGTGTGGATCCTAGCAGCCATTTCTTTGGGAGCTAAAGCTTTGTTTGACCTCACGGTCATTCCCTGAGGTGAGCGGCCATTTCATCTATAGGTGGCAGTGGTTGCTGTTTTTTCATCTTTTATTTTATTGGATATCTTTCACATTTAATCAAGATATGGATTGAGTATTTGTTTATACATCATCATTTGCACTTGGACTTTAAATATTATTATTTTTTCATCCTTTTCCGGACTTATTATACAATTTTGTAATTTATGTTTTTTTTTTTTATTCATGATCTTATTTATTTAGTTAATTAAGCAAGCGCACCATTTTCTCATATATCACTGACTCAGCCCGCTGTTCTCTATGGGGCGGTCGGATGGAAACAGACCACCTGTCCATTTCCATCTGATTGTCATCCAATCTGATATGCCAGACGAATGGGGAACAGATACCCATCTGTCTGTTTTTAGCAGACTGGATCAGATCAGATGCATGTCAGCTGACATCCGGCAGTCCATAGAGAAGAATGGAGGTTCCAATCGAGCTTGCCTGAAAAACTGACAGGCAGACCCGATCGGAACATCTGTTTGAAAGGGGCCTAAAGGTTTGCTTTTGAGTTGAATACCACTTTAATACCACCTTACAATTTCTTTTAGGTTTTTATTCCTGTCTGTGCATTCTCATTGGTTGTAAGATGCTGCTATAAAGTTCAGGATAAGTGCTCCTCTCCACATATGATGTACGCGAATCTGTCATTATGAGTATTAAAGCTGAACTCCAAGGAAGGGAAAATGTTCCTTTGCAGTATGGCTACCCCTGCACTGTAAGGGTCAAATGCTTGTTTAGGTCAAGGGGGTTGCAAAGCCAGCTTAAATTAGCTGATACTCTGCTCCCTCTACGGTGTAAGACTGGTCCCTGCAGCTTCTTCTACACTCTGGGGGCTGCAGGTCCTCTGATGTCATCAAATTTAATACAGAGCCCATAGCCCTGCACTGGACATTAGGAAAACAAGGAGAGAGGCGCCTCTAAGTGCAATAGTGTAACAAGTTTTTAATAGTAGATACAAATACACTCACATTTAGGTGAATTAACATAGGCGTTTAAAATGTCAGGATGACGATCATCAGCAGCAGGTCACAGGGGGTTCTCAGCTCTGCGTAGAATGACAGGAGTGTCTCTGAAGATGGAGCGGCCGGCTTCCGGGGACAACGATCCTGTAGTGTGTTAAGAGCGAGGCTAGGAGCGCACATGTGGTTTAAGTCCGCACGCTCACGAAACGCGTCCATTTTTGATGACGTCACCCTCTGCAGCTTAAACCACATGTGCGCTCCTAGCCTCGCTCTTAACACACTACAGGATCGTTGTCCCCGGAAGCCGGCCGCTCCATCTTCAGAGACACTCCTGTCATTCTACGCAGAGCTGAGAACCCCCTGTGACCTGCTGCTGATGATCGTCATCCTGACATTTTAAACGCCTATGTTAATTCACCTAAATGTGAGTGTATTTGTATCTACTATTAAAAACTTGTTACACTATTGCACTTAGAGGCGCCTCTCTCCTTGTCTTCCAGTTACCCCTGAACATGGTTTCTGTTCATCTATGATGGCCGCCCTGTGCACAGTGGATCCCATTTATCCCTGCTCCACCCATATACACCGCAGTGTGTAAACAGACTCCTAAGGACTTCCTTTAAGACTGTCTATATATATACATATGTTGTATGGTATTTTTTCATCTTATCTTTATATTTTATATATTTTTTTATTTTATTTTTTATTTATTTATTTTTTATTTTTTATTTAATTATTTATTCATTCATTATTTTTTATTATTTTTTCTTGCTTCATATTGATTACTTTGGGTAATACATGTTTCTGTGGATATTGTGCGCCACCACTTGTCTATATAACTGGACATTAGGACACTGATGAGCAATCCACTGCAGGATGTCAGGAACGTGCTGGCCACTGCGCAGCAGAAGTTCCCCATATTACTGTGCTCAGGCGCATGCATATGTGCATTAGCCATTGACACTGGCGCCAAGTGGCCTATATAAATGCAGCAGCTGCCCTAGTCCATTGCTGCCGGATCTGCAGTTGTACCTGTGTTCCTGTATCTGATTCTGCTGACTTCTGTGTTTGACCTGGCTTGCTTCTGACTTAGCTTGAATGCTACCTGCCCTGACCTTGGCTTGTCTCTGGACTTTGCTCTGCCTTCTGCTGATCTTCCTGATCTCATGTTGCCAACTCCTGCCTGTACCCTGACGATTCCCTGCCTGCCATCTATGCCTGCATCTGACCATCTGTTGTCCACCTAGCTTGCCTGACCTCGCATCTGGTTGTTCATCTGCCCTGTCTGCACCTCCTTAGCTCCCACTGGAACTTCTTCTACTGTGGGCCACTAGTCTTCCTACATCTGCATCTGGCCACCGTCTACCAGGCTAAAGTCTGCTGTTCCTGCTGTCATCTACTGTTCCAGCTCTTAGGACAACCCTGGTGATGTACCTGCTATGCATCACTACGTCCAGAGGAAGACTACACAGGCACTCATACCTCACAGCGCTCTCGCGAAAACTGACGCAACATTAGTGGTCCCTGAACCGGGGCTTTTTGAGAGGCCTCCCTGTGCATGTCAGGCTCAGCCGCATGGTACAGTACGTGACATCAGTACATGACATCAGAGTATGGGGGAGTAGAGGAAAGCACCAGGTGCCAGGGAAGCAGAGGGTCTGGTAAGTAAAACTGCTTTCTTGCAGCCCTCTAGACTTAAAGACTCTACCCATAACAACTTGATAAAAAATAATGTTCTTTAGCAACAATAATAATATAATAATAATTATGCTACCAAAATTAGTGTGTGCTATAAATTGTCTCCTGCATTGCTCCTGTTAATTCTTGCTTGAGGCTGCCATTTTACTGAAGCCCAAAGCCCCTGGAGCAGCAGTAAATCTTTAGGCTGTCAGCAGATCGGCCTCTACAAATTCGGCACAGTGCATACAAATAAATAAATAAATGCAACTGAGCATGTGCAGAGCAGAGTGAGACAGCATATTACTGGATTTTAAACAGTATAGGCACCATAGGTGTGCACAGCCTATTCCATTAGGGTGTGCACCCCAAAGCTCAAATATGTGTGTGTGCATGTGTCATTAGAGCAGTGGATGGTGTCTGTATTTTTTAAATGTATTATTTTCTTTTTTATTATTTTTTAGTTTTATTATTTTTTATTATTTTTAAACAATATTTTTAGGAGCCCCGTTAGGGGGCTTTGGTGAAATATCAGGGGCCCAAACAGGGGGAATCTGTGCCATATATGGTGTTTAGGGTGTGCCCAGGCACACCTGGCACACCCTGTGCACAGGCCTATGATAGCCACTTGTTTTTAATGTTTTACATAGCTATACTTGCAAAAGGGGCCATCCTGAATTGATCGAGCAGGACTTAATTTTCTGACTAAGGTTCCACTTTGAACAAACATTTAACCACTACATGAGAGTTTTTTTTTCTTTCCCCAGAGATGGGCTTAAGACCCCTTTCACACTGAGGAGTTTTTCAGGCGGTTTAGTGCTAAAAAGAGCGCCTAAATACCGCCTGAAAACTCCTGCCCCTGCAGTCTCAATATGAAAACCCGAAGGCTTTCACACTGAGGCGGTGCGCTAGCAGGACCGCTCCAAAATTCCTGCTAGCAGCATCTTTGGAGCAGTGAGAGGAGCGGTGTGTTTACCGCTCCTTCACCGATCCTTCTCATTGAAAGTAATGGGAAACCGCGGTAATTCCGCCGGCAATGCGCAGAGGCGCATTGCCGGCGGTATTAACCCTTTTTCGGCCACTAGCGGGGGTTTATACCGCACCGGTAGCGGCCGAATACGGCTGCAATTCCGACGGTATAGCGCTGCTAAAAATAGCGGCGCTATACCGCCACCGCACCCACCGCCTCAGTGTGAAAGGGGCCTTAATGACTTTTTCAATTATATATTGTTTATGTTTATGCTATAATTAAAGAAAAAAATACACTGTAATTCAATACATTGTCCCATGATTGTGTAACAGGGAGGTGCAGTGAGGTCAGTGGCTGGTGAAGCACTGGCTAGTATCAGAACCAGATACAAACAGGTTACATATGCTGCGAACGTTAGAGCGAGAGAAATAATTCTAGCACTAGACCTCCTCTGTAACTCTAAACCTGTATAACTTTTTAAAGCGTCGCCTATGGAGATTTTTAAGTACCAAAGTTTGGCGCCATTCCACAAGTGTGCGCAATTTTAAAGGGTGAAATGTTAGGTATCTATTTACTTGGCGCGTAACATCATCTTTCACATTATACAAAAAAATCGGGCTAACTTTAGTGTTTTTTTATATTTATGAAACCGTTTTTTTCCCACAAAAAACACCTTTGAAAAATTGCTGAGCAAATATCCAGTAACATAAAAAGTTGCAATGACCACCATTTTATTCACTAGCAAGAAAATTATGATTTTTACATGTAGGAGAGAAGTGCCAGAATTGGCAGAATTACCATAAGTACCATAAGTAAATAATATACATAGTAAATAATATACAAATAATTATAATATATTATTTTTAAGGTAATTTACTATATTTTCAAAAACTGTACTCAAGCAGGTGGCTTAATGGACAAATTACTGAAGTTTGAAGTTATATCTTCAAACCAGTAATTTCACAGTAAATAGATAATTAATAAATTATTATGTTATAACATATAGCATAATAATATATAATTTAGCTTGATTAAAAAAGGTACCTTTTCAGCAGGCAGCAGATTCTCCTTTTCCCACTTAACTGTGTGAGAAAAACATGGGATTGTGGGTAAATCTTATACTTACAAACCCATGCTTTTTCCTTCAAGTTAAGAGGGCTGGGTTGGAAGGGAGCATTTGTCTTTTAGACACATGCCCCCTTCTATGACACTGCAATGAGAGGAGAGCCTCCACTGCAGCATTCTTTTTTGGACAGCTTGTTCCAATGGTGCTTTACTATTGGTCTAAGGCTACAAGTTGTCCATTGAGCTCAGTGCCTCTGACAAGAAGTGAGAGGCACTGTGAGCTCAACCTCTCAGTCTGCTGCAAACAGAGTGTGTCAGCTTGTATTTAAACTGGCCGCGCTGTATGTAGCTTCTGACAGGCTGCGCAAGGAGCCCAGTGTCTCCGGAACTATAGGTAGCAGGAGCCCCACATTTTGACCAGTGGTGGAGTGGTGAAGTAGGACTTCAGCTACCTACCCCCCAAAGTCTCTGTGACCCCAGATTGCCAAAATACGACCCTCGAAGCTCGATCGTTTTTTCTTGTTTTTATGTTCTGCCTCACCTGCCTCCCCTGACTGTGCATCCCTGTTGTGTAAGTATAGTCTTAATGGTTAGATATGCACAATCACACATGTCACAGATTCTGACCACAGAAAAGGACTTCTTTAGTTACAGGATTTATTTTTATTTGAAAGGTAACCTGTCATGAGAGAAATGTGTCGGCTGCTGACCTGACTTCTGAAAATACTAGCTGCCTGGCTGTCACACTGCACCTTATTGATTCAGTATTGTGAATTACTGACCTAGAACAAGTTTGCAGAAAAGGACTTCTGACTTTTCTATGACTTTCCTAAACTGTATACTTTTTCCCAAGACCCAGAAAATTTCAAAGCCAATCACCATAACAACTGAGCAAGAAGTATCTTCAGAAGGAGGTCACTCTACATATCTCCCTCTCCACATGTTTACACTAATAGCAGAATAATACCACAATATGAAAAAAAAAATTAAGTATATTATGCCCAAAGATTAAAAGATTAAATCTAATTAACTTAATCATCACCTACTAATTTATAAAGGTTCACCGTTTAACTATTCTTTTTTTTTTTCTACAACTTTTTTTTTTATTTAATTTTAAAAGATGTAGTTACCATTTAACTATTCTTTTTTATATGTAATTTTTTATGTTTTTTAATAAATTACAAAATAATATAATCAAAAAGAAAAATTAAGTAAAAATAATAATAACATTACAAAGAAGAAGCTATGTTAATAAGCAATATAATGGTACAAGTATCAATATAATTTATTTATAATGTTTCAAAAGATTTGGGTAGCGAAATATTATCTTGTTTTGAAGAAATTGCTATGTTTAACTCCACTCACCTTGTGGACTACAAACTGTAACAGGATCTGACACACTACAGGATACGTACAAAAGGTTAACAATAAAATAGGAATACAATATGATTTTATTTTTTTTTATTTAGGAATTACTATACACCAGAGAATGCACCCATTCCCAAAATTACTCATGATCAGACACACATTTGCTATCTATTTTAAAGGGGAACTTGAGAACTAGAAGTTAGATGGAATTTCCTTTATGAAAGCAAACCCATGTGCAGCCACCGTTTATAATGGTTTGAACAACGCCACTAACAATATGGTCAGAACTCATATGTCATTCAGCTTTAATAGTATCTATTTCACCACTTGATAGTGTCTGAGGTCCAACCTATTGTCCAGTAACTGCAGTACGGAATCACAGGGCAGGCTCATCAAATATATGACAGCTAATCCAAGAGAACAGAGTTCAGGGGAGTGCCGGCCCTCCACTTTATCTCTAGGAGCTTTGTTACACATCAGTATAGTGAAACCGATCATTGAAGGTGTTTCTCGGTATTGAATAGGAAAAGGAGAAAGGCAAGCTTGGGTAGCCTTCCTTAAAGTGTTACTAAACCCACAACAGTAAAATCAGTCTGTATATGCAGTAAAGCATACCGGTTATACTCACTGTGGAACCTAAAGGGTTAATCCTCTGCATTGTGTAAAAAGGCTGTTTGATCATGTCTTCTCTGATCCTCCCCTTCTTCCACAGTCCCCAAACTATCTCCAAGAACAGAATCTTGGGGACAAGCTGTGCATGCTGCGTTTGGTGTGTATTGCTAGACAGTTTGTTTTTTCTTGGGAGAGTGCATGTGATAAGCACAAAGCCAATCAACACTGTCCAGACAGAGGGTTAGGGATCCTGCAGCCTCATAGGACAATCAGGGGAGAATAAAAATTCCTCCTACAAGCATTAAACAGACACTGATAGAAGTCACAGGACTGCTATATACTGCTGATGAGAAAAGGTATTTAGCAGTTTAGATTTACTTAAATAATTGCATTTCCATGTTCTGTGTACTGTGGGAGACCAGATATAGTGAATGCAGGGTCCTGGGTTTAGTAACACTTTAAAGCTTTATATTTGTATTGTATAGTTACATTGGTCCAGCTTTTGCACAATGGAAGTATGGATATTTTATACCTAATGGGCTGTTGACAAAGCTGAAAATCACTAGTCGGCACTACTGCAGTGATAGCAGTCCTATCCAATCCTCTGGATCCTGCTGGATTTCCTCTCTGCACACTGACCACAGGGAATGACTTGTTCAGCATCGCTGCCATTCATAGAACGCCTTGTATTTTATTTTATCTATTTATTACAGGTACTTACAGTGTAGAGAACTAGGAAGAAAAGAATGGCTGCTCACTACAGGAACGTTCCAACGATTTTATTTAAAAAAATAGCAATAAACAGCCAACAAAGACAGAGTGTCCGAACCCAGGAGGTGACACGTGCATTTCACACTGACCTCAGTGCTTCTTCAAGTGTAGAGCACTGCCAATATACGCAGCACTTTACATATTTATATATATATTGTACATACACATCAGTCCCTGCCCTCAAGGAGCTTACAATCTAAGGTCCCTACCATGTCTTTGGAGTGTGGTAGGAAACTGGAGTACCCTGAGGAAACCCACACAGGCACAGGGAGAGCATGGAAACTTCAGGCAGGTAGTACCATGGTTGGGATTCAAACCACCGACCCTAGTGCTTTTTTTCAATAAATACAAAGCTTATTCTAATTGGACAAGGTGGCCGTTGTAACATCACTGTCCCTCCTCTCCACCATGTCCATTCAGAAAATGCCTTGTATTTACTGAAAGAAATGCAAAACGTTCCATGAAGTGCCAAGTGAGCAACCCTCTGTGGTCAGTGTGCAGTGGGACAGCTGCTTTCATGCAACCTGAGCGGGATCCAAAAGATTGCAGCTATCACTGTAGTATCGCTGACTACTACTGCAATCTCCAGCTTCTCATCAGGTATGAGATATACAAACTTATATTGTGCCAATCTGAACCAATAACTATACAATACCAATAATTCCTGGAGCTCGGCTTTAAAGCAAAATCTTTGCAGGGGTCATACAAAACAAAGATCCTGCTGCATTACACACGTACTAAACAGCTATAAATGTATCTACCCATTGCCTTAATGTGCCCCAGTGGTGTCTTGAAAATTTCAGACTTCTGGGTATGGGGCTAATGCACATTCTACTCCCCACCCCTTCCTGAAAAGCAGTGCTGAGGCCGGAGTGACCTATCGCCTAAAAATAAGGGTGTGCATTGTTATCTGCAAATACCGACTTTCGTAAAATTAAATATTGCTATAGCATCCTTGGAGGGGCTGCAGTGGAAGATCAGGGCACCTCATTGGAGGTACTGTGTCACCATTCATAAAACTAGGCTTTTAGGGTTTAAATAGAATAAGGAAGGGTTTAAAAAACCCTTGTCTGATTATTTTGTTTGCCTGCATCCTACTAAGGAAATTTCCCTTCACTTCTTGTCCTTGAGAAGCAACAGGAGATAAGAGGAAATCTTCCAAAAATAAGATAAGATGGAGTGGTGAAGGGTTAGAACCTTTGTTGGGTTTCTGTCTGCGCCCTTGGTAGGAAGATGCACCCTCTACACTTGTCCTGGTGATCAGGGTCTTTGGTAAAGAAAATATAGAAAAAGGAAACATTTTAGAGCTGTCACTGGAACAGGAAGTGAGGGGAAATCTTTCATTTGGAAAAGGAGATTTTCCCACACTTTTGGGAGATCCCCTCCTGTGTGTCCAAGGCTAGGTTCACATCTGTGCAGGCAGTTCCTGATGCAGATCCACACCTGATCCCGCAGCCACAGCCATCTGCACAGAAAATATCAGGAGATGTGTGCGGGTGCCATTAATCCCTAATGGTGCGCTGCACACACTGGAAATCGCTCCTGCACTGGAAACTGCGCTTCACTTGCAGTTCCCGTACGGGCTGCGATTCCAAAAATGTAGCAGGAACATTATTCCTGCTTTTCAGGTGGCAAGGCAGCCCATTCAAATGAATGGACTGCCGTGCCAGTGCAAAATGGGGCTTACAGAGCCGCGATAGTTACATAGTTAGTCAGGTTGAAAAAAGACACAAGTCCATCTAGTTCAACCATAAAGTAAATAAAATAAAAAATCATTCAATCCCCACAGTTGATCCAGAGGAAGGCAAAAAAAACCATCAGAGCATGCTCCAATTTGCTACAGCAGGGAAAAAAAATCCTTCTTGATCCCCCGAGAGGCAATCGGATTTTTCCTGGATCAACTTTACCTATAAATGTTAGTACCCAGTCATATTATGTACATTTAGGAAAGTATCCAGGCCTTTCTTAAAGCAATCTACTGAGCTGGCCAGAACCACCTCTGCAGGGATACTATTCCACATTTTCACAGCTCTTACTGTGAGCAAACCTTTCTGTATTTGGAGGTGAAATCTCTTTTCCTCTAGACGCAGAGAGTGTCCCCTTGTCCTCTGTGTTGACCGTAAAGTGAATAACTCAACACCAAGTTCACTATATGGACCCCTTATATATTTGTACATGTTGATCATATCCCCCCTTAATCTCCTCTTCTCAAGAGTGAATAAATTCAGTTCCTCTAATCTTTCCTTATAGCTGAGCTCCTCCATGCCTCTTATCAGTTTGGTTGCCCTTCTCTGCACTTTCTCCAGTTCCCCGATAGTGTGAACCCAGCCTGAGTGTCTGAGAAAGAAAGTGAAGAAAAATCCCTTTGACGGGGCACAAAAACCTGACCAGGATCTATTCACTTCTCTATTAAAAAAAAGACAAAAAAAGGCACGCACATGAACAACATGCCTTTCAAATTAGCAAAAAAAATTGTAAGATGTACAATATGCAGCTGTGCTCCACACTGGAAGATGTATGACATTATCTGTAGAAATATATGATACGTTACCATGGTATATAGTCTGTAAATCTCTCTTCACTCACTTATTCACTGTTATTGCTTTCAGGTTGGAAAGGATTACAGAGTGAATCCAAATTTTATTAAGTAGCACCCTGGCTCAGTGATAGATAAACAAATAATTTTCTTTAATTTAAACTACTTCTTCTAGAAGCCTTTAAGCACAGTCCAAGCATTGGATAGATAGCATGTATCAACAGAGATTTGTTCTTCTTTACTCAAAGTTATGAAAATCAATAAATATATTTTAGCGCTTCTAGATGGATGCTAGGCAAAAGAGAACAAATGTAAAACAAAGTCGCTTTCTTTTTCACTGTAGTTGTAAAAATTTTATTATCTTTGCTGTATAATTTAATGAAATTGATGTTTTCACATAAAGTAAATATAGATGGTATTTTCTTAAAGAGGCCTCTCAGTTTTGGATAGACAGCAGGTTGACTTGCCCATCAGCTTCTTGTATAATTCACAAACAATGGCCGCTTAAACTATTACCAAAATTTCAGCTTTAGGTGGGCTTGATTTTTATTCTGTATGAAAAAAAGCATACATCAGCAGATAAATGCTTGATAGGTTCAAATGATGCTAAAGGATGTCCTTATTCTCCAAAAATATTCCATGCACATCCACTAATTAATGGCTCTGTAATCAATTTTTATTAAAGCAGAACTATTTTACTATTACAGCACTATTTTTATTAAAGCTCCAGCGATGTGGCGTCCCTGAGCTCTCCACCTGGCAACTGATATCTTTGGGCAGCCAGGCTCCTTGTCTCGATCGCCAACTGCTTTAATTGGTCGGGTGGGCGTGATGTCACTGCAAGGGAGTTCAGTCAGATTTGGCAGGCAAGTATCTGGAATGCAGAAGAAACAAAGCATGTCTCTTCTATATTAAAGTTCCTGCCTATTCACTAATTTTTAATTTTGTCCTACATTTTCACTTAACACTTTAATACAGGGCTTTTTATAGCACTTCCATACCAGGCCTATTCTGGCACTTCTCTCCTACATGTACAAATCATCATTCTTTTGCTAGAAAATTACTCAGAACCCCCAAACATTATATATGTTTTTTAGCAGACACCCTAGGGAATAAAATGATGGTCGTTGCAACTTTTTATCTTGCGCGGAATTTGCGCAATAATTTTTCAAACGCCTTTTTTGGAAAAAAAAATGGTTTCATGAATTAAAAATAACAAAACAGTAAAGTTAGCCCAAATAGATACCTAACATGTCACGCTTTAAAATTACGCACACTCATGGAATGGTGACAAACTTCGGTACATAAAATTCTCCATAGGCGACGCTTTGAAATTTTTTACAGGTTACCAGGTTAGAGTTACAGAGGAGGTCTAGTGCTAGAATTGTTGCACACGCTCTAACGCACATTGAGATACCTCACATATGTGGTTTGAACAGCGTTTACATATGTGGGTGGGACTTACGTGTGCGTTCGCTTCTGAGCGTGAGCTATTGGGGACAGGGGCGTTTTCAAATTTTTTTTTTTTTACTTATTTTTTTTTATTTTTACACTTTTTTTTTTGATCACTTTTATTCCTATTACAAAAATGTAAACATCCCTTGTAATAGGTTTTTATGGTGCGTAGAATCGCCGGCTTAAGAGAAGGATATCTGAATGATGCCTCAGATATCCCCCCACAAACCCAGGGGGTATGACGTCCACCCGGAGGGAGAGAGGGTTCCTGTCGGCGTCATTTTACAATGACCCGGTATGGAAGTGGTTAAAGTGGTTCTAAAGTCTTTAAGTCTTTAAGTTCTTTTTATTTTTTTATTTTTTTACCTTGGTGCATTCTGTGCATTACACACGATCGGACCTTTTTCCGACCAAACTTTGGAATCCGACTTTGATACAACTTTTTTTATTTTTTTTATTTATATATTCTTTATTGTTTTCTTCAATACAAAAAAATCTATTTAAAATACATACATCTTTATACATGTATCACATTATATGAACTTTAAAGTGCCCACTGTACCCATGTCCCTCCCTTCCCTCCCCCCTTCACCCCCATCATCTTATTTCTACTTCACACAAAAATTCTGCCACTACTACAGCAAAAAACTTTTTTTTCCCTTCTCCTTCCTGCTTCTCTTACATTCCGAGTGAGTTTGTCCTCTTTATCTATAAAATACAACTCTCTTTCTCTATTTACTCTCTCTCTCTCATCGGGCTAATCTCTAGTTACTGATCTAAATTCTTCTCTTCTCTCTAGGGTGGGCACCCCATTCTACTCAGCCAGGGCTCCCACAGTGTTTTGAATTTGTTAAAATTGCCATGTCTAGTTAGAACTACTTTTTCCTTCCACACTGTCGTGTTTATTACATTAACCCATTCCGCCGATGCCGGTGCTTTCTGTGATTGCCAGTTTTGTGCTATCAATTTTCTGGGCTGAAACAGGCACCTTATTACCACTACTGGATGCCCTTTAGCTCATGCCTCTCCTCTATACAACCCAATAAGCACACTCTGGCCTCCAATTCCAGAGCAATCCCAAAGGTTGTATTTATGATGTCTAGTACCTTAACCCAGTACCTATGTAACTTCGGACATTTCCACATCATGTGTATAAGGTCTCCTGTACTTTGGCACCTAGGACATTTGTCATCTGGTTTCCTTCCAAACATATGTAATCTCTTTGGGGTGTAGTAAACTCTATGCACTAGAAATAGATGGGATACTCACTGTGACGGGGAGAGTGACACCGATGTCCCTAACTCCAATATCCGTTCCCATTGTTCAGTTGTTATTTTGATACAACTTTAATGTGACTTTTTCACAGTATGTGGCATTGAAGTTGCGTCAAAGTCGGACTAAAAAAGTTCAGGAACCCTTTCTAAAGTCGGGCAAACTTGTGTAGCATCAGTTAAGACAGCTCTCATAGGGAAACATTAAAGACATGGTCCATAAAGACATGGATGAGCAAGTTTGGGGTGAAGGAACTTGACTGGCCTGCACAGAGTCCTAACCTCGACCCAATAGAGCACCTTTGTGATGAATTAGAGCAGAGACTGCGAGCCAGGCCTTTTTGTCCACATCAGTGTCTGACCTTACAAATTCGCTTCTGGAATGGTCAAACATTCCCATAGACACACTCCTAAACCTCCTAAACCTTGTGGACAGTCTTCCCAGAAGAGTTAAAGCTGTTATAGTTGCAAAGGGTGGGCCAACTCAATATTGAACCCTTTGGACTAAGACTGGGATGCCATTAAAGTTCATGTGCGTGTAAAGGCAGGCGTACCAATACTTTTGGTAATATAGTGTAAGCCTTAAGCCTCGTACACACGATCGGATATCCTATGGATTCTGATCCGATGGTTTTGTCCATCGGAAATCCGATGAAGCTGACTTCCATCAGTCTTGCCTATACACCATCAGTCAAAAAACCGACCGTTCCAAACGCGGTGATGTAAAACACTCCGATGAGCCGAGAAAAATGAAGTTTAATGCTTCTGAGCATGCGTCGACATGATTCTGAGCATGCATGGGTTTTTTATCCGATGGACTTGCCCATAGACGATCGGAATTTGCTATCGGTTTTTGATCCATCGGAAAAATTTAAAACATGTTCTATTTTTTAAAACCGATGGAAAAAAGACCGATGGGTCCCATACACGATCGGTTTGTCCGATGAAAAAAGTCCATCGGACTGTTTTCATCGGTAAAACCGATCGTGTGTACAGGGCTTCAGAGTTGCACTCATTTAAAATTAATCGGCATATGTTACATCATGTGGATCTATTACATTTTAATCATTAAAGGGGTTGGATAAATGTAAAGGTACATTGCAAAACTCCTGACATTATGTACTTAATAAAATATTAAAGCTCAAACATATTTGAATAGGTTTTTCTATCCCATGACTCTTGTCTTTGGTCTCTTGTATTTATAAGACATTCTGACCACAAAATCTTACAGGTACGTTTGTCTTTGTGTTGTTTGCTTTTCATTTTTTTTTTTACGCTGCTCGGCGATCAATGTTGCTGGGAATATTCCCAAGTGGGGTGACTCGCTCTAGTAAGGAAACTCCATCAAAAATCAGTAATAGTTCTGTTCATTTAATTCCAAGAGGAAACACAACATTAAAAGCTTGGCTGGCAGATTTATTGATTACACCTCAGCAATGACCAACAAGCACTCAGAAAATCCCCAAAGGGGGTCATTATTAGTATAGTGTAACTGTGTCACGAAACATTAGTAGCAAGAGCGGAATGGAACAAGCCAGTGAAGATAAAGACTATATCCTGCCTTAAGTGATCGGAGTAAGAATTGTGTGATCTATTACTATATCGTTCTTTAGGTGACCATGACAAACTGTAGCCAGGCTAGAAGCTTTAGGCATTGTAAAACATTTGGAATGTGTAGAAAGATAATTAATGGGAAATTATAATATGTTTTCAATGATATATTCAGCAGATAGATTTTAAAGCCTAAGGCCCTGTTTGCACTGGCATTAGAAACAGGCGTTTGAGGCGTGTTTTTGCTGGTCCTCGAACACCTAGTAATACAGCATTCATATGGATAATATGGACAGCAGACATAGATATTCAGATTTAAAAAACATGTAGCATTTGCTAAGCTGTGCATAAAAAATAAAGCCATGCAAGCCAATGAAGCCATTCCATACAAGTCTATAGTAATGTAGCGTAAACGCGCCTGTAGCGTTCATTGTGCGTTTACAGCACATTTGACAAGCGATTGACAAGCATTAATCAAATATCAGTGAGGCGGAAGGTGGATTATTAGTGAGGTGGAAAAATCACTTGGAATGTGTCCTGTGGGGAGTTTTTTTAATGCACATTAATCACATATTAAACGCACGTTAAACAAGTCAACACTAAAGCTATAGGCATGATATTTCGCAAGTGTGAATTTAGCCTAACTTTGAGCAGAAATAATACAATTAACATTACCCCCCGCCACCAACAGTAAGAGGACTAATTACTTTAAGCATGGTTAGATATTTGGGAAAAAAGGAAAAAAAATCGCGCTAACCCGTGACCAAACACTAAAAGTGATGGGATAAATAATAAATAACCAATGAAACACACATCAATCAATTGAAAACTAATGAGTAAAAAGCTAATAGTCATCAATGGGCACATGCAGTATGTAAAAATGGAACACACTCCACATAGTGCATTAAACGTTTAAAAAGATTTATTCCATTAATCAGAAACCCGTCCTTCTCGGAAGTGTTAGAGGTGACGTGGGTGGGCGGAGCGACGCGCTGACGTCACCTCTAACACTTCCGAGAAGGACGAGTGTCTGATGAATGTGCAGCGGCCGACACACCAGACTTAAAAGGCGAATTTTAACTGCATAATTGTAAGTGCAATATATTTTTAATGGAATAAATATTTTTAAACGTTTAATGCACTATGTGGAGTGTGTTCCATTTTTACATACTGCATGTGCCCATTGATGACTATCGGAGACCGGTGCTCTAGGAATCTTGTGTGCTGTGTGCTGTGGTGATTCGTGGGAGAAACTGCTTGATTTCTGCATACACTGACCCTCTGTCACGGGGGGTCGTGCACAGCTGGTAAGAAGAAAATCCTGCTATTTGGTGGTGGAACGTCACAAATGAATGTGGACACAATACGTTACTTTATATAAGTTCTACACGGAGCACTGGTGTTTTCTAATGGACTTCATTTAATGATTCTTTTGATGGACTAATTTTTTTATGTAGATCACAGTACACTTTCTTATTTATAGTCCAATTTTTATTAGCTTTTTACTCATTAGTTTTCAATTGATTGATGTGTGTTTCATTGGTTATTTATTATTTATCCCATCACTTTTAGTGTTTGGTCACGGGTTAGCGCGATTTTTTTTCCTTTTTCCCTTTTTGCTATCATGTATGGTGGTTTACATTCTAATCGCAGCTCCCATTATACACTGAGCTACCAGTGAGAACATCTGGGGCCTTTTTTCTTTTCTCTTTAGCATATTTAGCGCAGTTTTTACACATTTTCCTATGGTTGGATATTTGTCTGGAGTCAATCACTTTTCCCTCCTTCCAGCGGTAGTGGAAGTAAAAAAAAAAAATTTGCCTACTCTATGACCTGCCTTACTCCCCAGTCCATCAATTTTCCTCCTTGCCAGTTTCGGTTGCAGGAACTGGTCCCACAAACAGCTCTTTGCTGGTCAACTGTGGTTGCTGGTCCTGCATTATAAGTGATCACATAAGAGGGCCTGCCCACTATCCCTTACTGAAGACTGAAGGGACGGACCACCAGTGCCATGGGATTGTGGCATAAACTAAATAGAGACTTTACCCCCTGAGATTAAAGTGATTCTAAAGGTTTAAAAAAATATATATATATGTTATACTTACCTGTTCTGTGCAATGGTTTTGCACAGAGCAGCCCCGGTCCTCTTCTTTTTGGGTCCCCTGCCGGCGGTCCTGGCTCCTCCCCCTGTCAAGTTCCCCCAATAGCAAGCCTCTTGCTTTGTGGGCACTCAAGCAGGCTCACTACCGAGCTGCGCTCCTCTGCATGGACATTATCCATTCACACACAGAGCATGGCTCGGCCCTACGCCCCTCACTCCTATCTCCCCTCACTGACTCCCTTGTGATTGACAGCAGCAGAAGCCAATGTCTCCCGCTGCTGTGTGAGGCAGTGAGGAGAGAGAGAACCTGGGAGAGCTACTGCTCTCATGCACATTGCTGGATCTTGAGTTGGGGCTCAGTATAAGTGTGTGTGGGGGGTGCTGGGGGGGGGGTGGAGGTTTTTTGACTAAATGCATAGAAAAAACAGATTTACTGCAGAATAGAGAGGGGGCTGTGGCCTAAATGCTGCCTGTACCTCCCCCATAATTTGGGCTACTGCCTGGGGTAGAAATACAGCCAGCACTGAGAGAAATAAAATTGACAAAGGGATGTAACAAGACTTTTTAAAGGAGAAGCGTGGGAATAAAAACAAAAAAACAAACACAAACACACATACTCAGCTACTGTATATGGCTGCAGCATTGATCCGATGCTGCAGCTGCCCTCACCTGTTCTGCTCACATGGCCGCTGATCGGTCAGTTCTCAGTCTTCACTGAGCAGAGAGTGGTGACTGTCAGTCACTGCTCTCTGCACTGCCCCTCCAGCGTTCTCTGGAGCACTGGACTATAGAGAGAGTGGGAACAGGTGGCTCAGGATCTCAAGGGGGTGTATCCTAACATTATTGTTGGGATACATCCAGAGACTGGTGCGGCTCTGTGACATCAGCCATCAGTAAACTTTAGCCCACTGTCGGCTGAACCTGGGTAATAGGAGTGCAGAAATAAGTGCACTCTTGTGACCGACAAGACAAGTATGACCGAACAGGCTTTGGATATACTTCTTTTTTACCTTCTGCTAGGGGATCTTTAATATTACATTTGATGTGCAATAGATCTATATAATAGATAACGACAATGTCAATGAAATTATGTTATTATTGTCCTTCCAGGCTGCACAAAAAAGAAAGGAGACTTGTTTATTCTCTTTATTTAAAGAGTATTATCCCCACTGCAGCTTTCAGCCTCTCTGTCGTGGTTTACATACAGCTGTACTACTAAAGAAACTGCTGTTAGCCCCATAGAGGGAGCTCTTCAACGCCCCAAATATCGGCTGTTCATTCTGTGTACAGAAAAACATTTGTACTCAAAAAAGGAATGTAATTTGTTAATGCTGGCATGTGCCTGATGTGTACTGATTCAAATGATGTGTGGATTTTAATGATAGTTTAAAAAAGAAAGATTTAATCAAAAACATCTGTAATAATCTGAATGTCTTTTATTGCATTGTAACAATAATGCACCTGTACCTTTCAGAGATAGTTTTTTGTATTATTCACTTGCAATCTCTCCCTGTAATGTCAGAAGTGCCAGAAGTGCATCAGTCTGTAACAGCATCTCATCCCAAATACATCCTACACCTCCTGGACTAAATTCGACCTCGACAACCTAGGGGCACTCTATACAGATTCTGTTCTCAGATCGTTTCAACAATTATGTCGGACATGCCCACTCAAACTCAAACCCTTCTACATGTATCTCCAAACCATTTGCATTTCTCGCATAATACTGTCACTCTGAACTTTATCCATTTCTACACCACTGCAAAACCATCCTCCAAAGGAATATTGTATATCTACAAACAGATGATAACAAGTGTTGTTAGGACTACATTGCTAACTGGTTCTCTTTAAATAGAATTTCTGGCGTAAAAAATAAATCTGGTGGCAAACAGGGTTTTCATGTTAGCTACGCATTAACTGATCATCTGAAAGATTACTGGTCCTACATAAGGTGCTTTGACGCCAGATTTAATTATTTTTTCTGATGTATCAGATAATTGCGCAGATTATAGGATGATGCATTGAACTGTCAATATTTGTGCTGTGTTGGAAGACATTTACAGAGAAAGCATCTCTTCTGCCTTCAAATGAATGGTGCTAATCATGTTTAATTGCTGACTGAAGCCATTGATTGGTGTCAAAAACCGTTACAACATCCCATTACATTATTGACCCACATAACTTTAATAACAACTCATAATAACATTTAATAATTTAATCATTAATTAATTAATCATTTAATAACAACTCATCAAGTCTAAAATGATCAGAAATTGTCAAAACTAAGCAAAAAAACCCACAAAAATTGCTAACTTGAGTGAAAGATGTGGTTGATGTTGTTAATGTATCCCATTATGACACAGGTGTCAAACACAAGGCCCGCGGGCCGAATCCGGCCCTTGAGGCCATTTCATGTGACCCTCACACCTCTTCTGAAGCTGCAGGAGAGCTCCAGCCCTCCTCTGGTCCTCCTACAGATCCTTACTTTCTGCTTTCAAGCAATGCATCCAGCTTCTTCCCAGCAGCAGCATAAGGAAAGGGGGGTGCACTGTAATGTAAGGGAGAGTGGGGGACTCAACTTCTGATGACGGGGTGGCTCTTGACATCTAATGTAAAGGGAGGGGATGCGCTGGACATCTAATCTTACAGATACAACCGGCCCTTTTGAGGGCAATCATAATGCTGATGCGGCCCACGATTAAATTGAGTTTGACACCCCTGCATTACGATATTGGCTCACACAACTTCGATAATCATTTATGTAAAACTAGAGATAAAACAATTAAAAATTGTCAAAACCAAGCTAAAAAAAAAACACAAAAAACACTAACTTGAGTGAAGAATGTGGTAATGTTGTTGACATAGGGACAACGGTTAACCCTGGGATATACAGTAATGTAAGCAATATAAAATTAATCTAAAAATTAAGGTTCATTGGCCTTCTGGTATATGATGTTTTATATCTATTCTGTAGCATGATATTTTCTTCCTGACAGCCAAACTGTTTTTTTTTTTGGGTTTTGAAGAGAGATGGGTTTAAGGCTCTGTCAGGTTTTTATTGTTGTCTTTGCCTCTGTTAGGGAGATTTACAGTTTCATTCAGTCAGGACATAAAGTGATGGAAAATCTCTCCAACGAGGGCAGAGGAAAGAATAAAAAAAAAAGAAGGAAATAGTTTTTAAGTAAAGTAGAGGTCAGACCTTCAGATAATAATTTAATTGCTGCCCATGCATTCCAAATGATCAGAGGGAACAAAGTAGTGAAAATGGAGTACATACTGTAAAAAAAGTCAGTGTAACTTTAAAGTGAATGATTTAACTACTGGAACCCAGTACAAAAAAATAGTTTTCTTCACTGCATTTAATAAACACCTAGTGTGTAGGTGGGGTGCGGCATGGTGCAGCGGCAATAACACGCACAGTCCCAGTGCAATGAAATTACTTGTATTGAAATAATGCGAAGACAGTTCACAAATAGGAACCAGCCAGGAACACTCACGGGTCCAACAGCATGTAGAGAGCAGAATTCAGCCAAACTAACAGCGCCTGTTGAATGTGACCTGGTCATCATGTGCCCAAGCAGGTCGATATCCAGAGAAGTTGTGAGCCCTACACTTTCCCTCTTTGTCAGAAACCTTTCCCTGCTGCTAGTTCTGTCCCTACCAGGGCTCCACCTGACCCAAGATGGCTGCTAGGGTCACATGGGGTGACAGCATCCAATAAGATAGCTTCCTCAGTGACCCAGGAAACCATAGAGGAACCATTTCTTCTTGATTTCTTCTCCAACTGCAGTGCCCTTACGGGAGAGTGGCACCTGCCGTGGAGAACGTAGACTGCACCTGCCTACAAGTGTAATATATACTGTACACATACTAGAAGAGTGACAGCAGAAGAAGACCAAGTGGTTCATCGAGTCTGCGCCATTTATTAATACATATTAACTTTTTGTCTGAGTATAGATCTATGTTTGTCCCAAGCATATTTGAATCGTTTACTGTTGACTGACACAGTACCTACTACTGGTTGCAAGGGCTATGAGACAATTTCACTGTAGGTAAAAAAGACATGTAAGATTTTTATGACTTTTTTTTAACAACAATTAAAATGATCTTGGACTCTTTTATCTGGTTTTGGCCTGTTGCTCCTCTTTATATTTCTATGGTCTAAGCTACTGAGGGAAGCCTTGCTGCATGGGAGCCAACTCGCCAGAGCTATTGAGCTTAGTTGAAGTTTTCTTTCATCTGACTACACTTGCAAGTCTAAACGTTACCAAGACCTTATTGAGAAAGTCGATCTGGACCAGCCATTCTCAACCAGGGTTCCTTCTGAGGTTGCTAGTGTTTCCTGGAGCTGTAGCGGATTGGCCTCCCATTTAATAGTGCCTGTATAGTTCTAGGTCCAACACCACTAGGCAGAGCCAGGATATTATGCATGTTCTTTCTTTTAGTTGTCTGTAATTGTGGCAATCTTCCTACTGACCACCAATGCAAAGGTCATTTTCCTAATGACCCCCTAATGATTAAGCTTGGCAGGGGTTCCCTGAGACCTTACAAGTATTTCAAGGGTTCTTAAGAATTAAAAAAGTTGAGAAAGGCTGTTCTGGACCCTATAATAGGAAGTCACTGAACAAGCGATTTCATGCTTGTTCACCACTAGGGTTACCAGTTATTATGTTTATGAAAGCTACACATTTTTAAAAACATTGAAAATACAGTACATGAACATATTATTGTTTATATAAGATTTTCATGATTGGATTTATCTACTTGTTTAGATCTACTTTAAATGAGTACATACTGTATGTATATAATGGTACAACTAGAATTTGTTCCAGTTATGAATGACAAAAAGACCTCTAAATATGAAATTGTTAAGTAAAACTTAATACTAAAGACAAGCAGCTTTTCCCTTTCGCCATCAGTATTAGCAGGAACCTATGGACCTATATTGGTATTTTGTTGCACGATTTCGCCCACCTGACTGAACAGCTCAGATGGGCATATGACACTCATATAACACATGTTTCAGAACTCAATCTAGAGTCCGGTGTGCTTCTGATACAATTACATTGCTGCATTCCCCAAGGACTGCCATCATTCACACATTCTATTATTTATAAGAGAAGCAGAATATAACTCTATAAAGTTTGCTACATGATCATAGGTCGTCCTATTTATGCTTCCCCAAGGCATATACACAGTGACACCATGGCTTCTGGGCAAGTTAGTGTTCCAATAAACAGAGCCTGTCCCCTGTGCTTTTAAAATGAAAGTCCTCCTTTCTCTATGTTACCTACCTGTGATATACAATATATATATATATATATATATATATATATATATATATATATATACACTACATTTTTACATTTATTTAATTTTATTACTATTATTTTACCCCTTTGATGAGTCCTTTTGGCCCCACCCATATCTTTACCTTTTACTACTTGCCATGTCTGAACAGCATATACAAAGAACCCATGTAATATTTGTAAAATTGTGTCTGCAGGAATTACCTTAACCTTATTATAACTGATGGTTGTTGACAGTTCAGATCACATAAAGTTTAACTCTTTGTAAAAAAAAAAAATATAGCAAATAAAAAAAGAATATAGTATATTCAATTGCTACACAAGTCATATTGCAATTATAAATCATTTTCAACCTGCAGTCATTGCAAATGTTTTTGTAAAATTCAGTGCAATATAGCAGCCTGGAGGAGTTCTGTACGCAGCTGGTGAAGAAAATAAAACAAGCAATGTAATTTCCTGCTGGTGTGATTGGCTCACTGATTTTCCCAAAAGTCTGCTCTAAGATACAAATCAAATTTTAGGCATCCCCTGCAATAAAAATGTTAGTTTTGTTGAGATACGATATAAGGGTTAAATACTTCTAAAGGGATGCAGAAAGTGCAGACTTTGACATCAGAACAGTAAGAGTGGACAGGGTGATTAAAATGACCCTTAACAGTCAGTATCAGTATCCAAATGACACAGTGAAACTAAGGCCTCATGCACAATAAGCGCTAAAAAGATCTGTTTTTAGGGGCATCTGACTTTTTTTCTGCCTCTAAGCGCCCCTCCATGTTAGCCTAAGTGTCCATGCAGAACTAATATTTAATGGAAAACTCAGTCCTTTGAAGGTTTCCAACAAGCTGTCAGCACTAGGACTTATGATACCAAATCCAAATAACATATGTGTAAAGTGCAGCACTAAAACAAAAAAATCACTTATCATAAATAATTTTTAATTGAGAATAATCAAATGGTGTAAAGAAAACAAACACCATAAAGTGTATAACAGAGAGCGAACAGTCCCAAACATCCAAAAGAAATTATGTATCGAAAGTCCAAAAAACTAATTTGTCACACATGTCCATTGTGTTCCAAGCTGCTATAGGCTTCACACACCACATGAACAACCTGTGTGAACACAAAATACCTTACCAAAAAATGTATGACCATATAAGAGGAAATGGTCATAAAGTGCTCAAGATGCACAGCTGTCAACCTCCCAAGAGTCTTTAATCAAAAGCTCCAGAATAAGTGAACTAATAATAAATGAAAAAAAAAAAAAGGACTCTCATAGTGTAGTATAAATGCGTACCAAGATTTTAATCTAATCAACCCAGCCTTACCATAGCAATGCTGAAGATGTGGTGGGCCTAGTGGAACACATCTACACATGTGGTGGTCTTGCTCGGCAATAAAACCATACTGGTCTGCCATATTCTGCCTAAGTCAGTTGATCACGGGCAAGATCTGGCCAGAAACCCCGGAGGTTTCCCTTTTATCTCTGATCCCGGGTTCAATCACATCCATTAAAAAGGAAATATTTAGATTTTTATTGATGACAGGTAGAGCTTTGTTACCCAGATATTGGAAATTGGCAGTAATTCCAACAATACGGAATGGGTTGCAGAAGAGAACTATATCATGTGCATGGAACAGCTGGTAGCTTAAGTCAACGAAAACGATTTTCAGTTTAGGGAGGTCTGGACCCCATGGGTGCAGTCTCTTGAATCTCATATATGTTTGCCTTCTATGAGTTTATTGATAATGGTATTTTTAAATAGGTATATCTGTTTGACCTTTTGGGTCAGATACATTGAAGTTTTAGACAAATGCATACTTACAGACATTTACATATGTGTATATATTCATATATATATAGGTCCCTTTCTTATTTAACAGACTTGGAAGCGTGGTCAGGCCATTCCCCCTTATTAGAAGCCTCCAGACAGCTCGCACACACTGCGGGGAGACATCGCAGGATCCAGGGAACAAGGTAAGTAACTCTCCCTGTATCCTGCGATGCAGCCCGAGTCTGGCTCGGGGTTACCGCTTATAGTACTGAAATTCCACCCCGAGCCTGACTCGGAAATACCACCAGGGAGGTTAAGTACAGTTAGTGCCGGTTCACACAGAGGCAAATGAAGAGGAAAAAATAAAAAATATGGACAGCTGCACTCCAAAAAACCTTTGACGGTCGCCTTTATTGTAAAAAGATGGAAAAATTACACCAAAATTCATCACAGCATAGCCAGGGTAACTGCTTACATGTTTCACACAGTGCGGCTGTCCATATTTTTTATTTTTTCCTCTTCATATGCTACGTGCATTGCTGGCACCCACGGTAGTCCTGTCATTACGGATTGTTGGAGTGTTTCCACCTGGAGCGGTAAAAATCTCTCTCACACAGGGGCAAAACGACTTCCAGCGCGACTTTGCAAGGCGACTTCAGCGCGACTTACAACGCGACTTCAAGACACCTCCAGGACAGGCGACTTTGCCAGTGGCCAATCAAAGAATAATAAGCTCTGTGGGAGGGAGGGGTTTGCCTGAGAAAACTATTTTCTCTTCCTGTAAAGTTGCTTCAGTTAAGACACTGATCCGACTTTGGAGGCAACTTCCATTGAAATCAATGGGTACAAGTTGCCTACAAGTTGCCTAGAAGTCACCTTGAAGTAGTACAAGAACCTTTTCTGAAGTCAGAGCGACTTCAGTAGTGTACATTAAGATGGGTCTCATTCACTTCAATTGAATTTCTCATGTCGCGCGACTTGGGGCGACACAAGTCGGATCCCAAGTCGTGGTAGTGTGAACTGGCACTTAATGACAATAAATACAACTGTTAATGTTATAACAACCACATTTTCCAACAATAAAAAATGTTTAAACCGAAGATTTTAATATAATCAGATGTATACTCACCTTGCTAAAAGCCAGAGCTGCTGATAGGCAAAAACAGTACACATTGCATCTATACTATCCGATCAGCCTTTGTCTCATTCCATGGAGCAGCCTCTGGTATTGGCATATGTTGTGACGTCACTTCTGTTGGCACGACCATTGCGTTTCTTCAGAGCTGATCATACACACTCAGTGCTAAAAAGTGCTAAAATGCTAAGTGCTAAAACACTTGCTTTTAGGGGCATCTGGCATTTTTCTTCTGCCTCTAAGCGCCCTCCATGTTAGCCTATGTGTTGTTAAGAGACATTTAGAGGCAGAAAAAAATCCCCACTGTCAGCATGTTCGAAGCAGCAGCTTTTTGGCAACAATGCTTGACACATATGCGTGTGTCTAAATGTGTGTAGATGCATCTAAACTTAAAACTAGGCGCGTCAAGCGATTGAGCCTTAATTAATTTCATTGGCCAGAATAAATAAATTAATATTCTGGCCAATTAAATGAATTAACGCCCCAGAGCTTGACAAGCCTAAACACATCTAGATGTGTTTACATGCATTTATATGCGTCAAGTGTTTTTTTCTGCCAAAACGCTGAAAAAAAGGAGAGCTGAGCGAATGCCCTGTGTGCATGGTACTCTGCAACAAATATTGTTAAATTACCTGAAATGTTCATTGATCACCCAGAGATGATTAGCAAAAGTGAAGTTACTCTTTAGAGCTTCCCTACATGGATTAAATTTGAGCCATGGATGGCCTTGTTGCCATCATCATCTCAACAAAAGTTTTTTTTTTTTAATCAACTTTTGACGAAGGAGCCAGGTGGAAAATTGTTGGTTGAAAAGTGATTGCACTCAATCTGATGCAGTCATTGTTCAGGTATAATGATATCCGCAAGTGCTGGCTGTGAGAATACAACAGGGAGATTCCTCTATGTACACTGTTTACAGCACACAAGAAAGTCTTACTGAGGTTGTGACAAGCTCAATGTGGAAATGTAACTTGTAATCATATCTGTCTTTGTAAAATGCAAGGATGTTTTTCTGAAATAAACTGAAAGGAAGTTAAACCCACAATGAACAGACTTGAGTAGTCTGAACCTAGAACAGCCCACTGCTGTCTATCATACCTCTACCATACTGTATATTGCAATGCCAGCCTTCCCTTCACTCTGTGATCAGTGAACTGAGCCTTGGATTTCTGTTTCTCTGTTTTTTGCAACCTTCTCCGTCTCTCTGTGATTGGTTTACTATGCTCTTGCAGACTTACCTTCACTGTCTAGGATTGTTTGACTGTCTGTACTTACTTAGGGCAAGGGTAGCAAGATATGAACCAAGTAACTGTCAAGAATGTATATTGTAAAAATAGACACTAATGAGTGAAACACACATCTCTAGATATTTAGTTATACCTTCCTATACTCTCCAGAGAGTGTTTCATACTTGGCCATTGGCCAACACAACTTATTTTAGATCAATGTAACACCATCCTTATTGTACCGGTCTAAGAAATGTAGCAACTCTGCCATAGGCATTAGTGTCCCTATTCTAAATTCAATACAGCTAGGCTGTAGTCAACCTCAGCCTGCCTTAATAGTTCTGCTTTTTACAGTTTTTCCCTTTAGTTCAGGTTGTTGTTTTATTCTGCCTACAGCAATAGTGGGAAGAGTCAATAGCCATGTTATGTATGTTATGCCAAAGTTATGTATATTGTGGCAGTGGGACCCTGTGCTACTTGGAGGATTGTTGGTTTACACCATATTTTGGAGAGACATGCACACTGATTGCACAGCTGCATGCTGGGCTATTTAGTTGTGACCTGACTATGGCTTAGGGCCCCATCCAACAGACAGGAGGTCTGTGCATGGGAGTCATGGGGGGCAGCCAGAGCATGCATGTCTGCAGGAGGCAGATGAATTCTGGATTGGAGCACCAAGGAGGAAGTTGATCCACTGGAGAGTTTTCCAAAGAGCAAGGTGGATGATTCAACACTGCGGGAAGTCTGGTGGCTCATTCAGTGAGTTAAGTACTATAACTGCTTACAGTCAAGACAATAAAGAGTTTCAGCCTGGCTTAACGATCCTTTTCGTGTAATAGAAGTATTTTTCTTGGAGCCTGTGCATTGTTCTTTTTGGTGTCCTAATCCTGGTGGCAGGAACAAGCCGAGGTTCTAACCATGTATGGGCGGGCTGAATGTTCCTGAATGTGACTGAATGTGACTGATTGATCAACTTGGGTACAACCAGCCTGCTAGATTTTACATGTGATTATTGCTAGTGGCCAGTGGCGGCTGGTGCTCAAATTTTTTGGGGGGGTGCAAACAAACTGAAAAAAAAATAATCATCAATTGCCGCCACTGTGCCCATTAAAACACAGCCACTGTGCCCAAACGCCACTAGTTTGTCCCCAAATGCAGCCAGTTTCCCCCCAATATACAGCCAGTTTGTCCCCCAATAATACAGCCAGTTTGTCCCCCAATAATACAGCCAGTTTGTCCTCCCATAATACAGCCAGTTTCTCCCCCCATAATACAGCCAGTTTCTCCCCCCATAATACAGCCAGTTTCTGCCCCATAATACAGCCAGTTTCTTCCCCATATGCAGCCAGTTTCTCCCCCATATGCAGCCAGTTTGTCCTCATAATACAGCCAGTTTCCCCCCCAGCCCTGCACTTACCTTCCTCGAGTCAGCGCCGTCCTTCTTCCGTCCTCGATGTCTTCTCCCGCCCTCGATGTCACTTCAGCCAATCAGGTTACCGGTAACCAGACCCGGTGAACCTGATTGGCCAGGGAACGCACCCCCGTGCGTCCTCTCATTAGGTATTTAGAAGCCGATTACAGCCCTCAGGCTGTAGTTGGGAAGCCTATCAGAGCCTGCTGGCTCTGATAGGCACTTCTAAAGACCAACCAGACGCTGTGATTCAGATGGCCGGAGCTCAAGGGGCCGGCCATCTGAATAGTGGGTGGCAGCAATACATAGGTTCATGCAATGCATGAACCTATGTATTGTTGTGGTGAGTGACGGCCGGGCGCAGAAGTGAGCGGTAGCGTCGCTTCTGCGCCCACTATGGTCGCGCCGCCATGTGTAAAAATGACATTTAAAAAAAAAAAAACTCTTAAAGGGCCCGTTTTTTATTTTTATTTTTTATTTTTGGTGACCACAGGAGGGGGGGGCGGCGCCTGGGCGCCCCCTATGGACGGGCCGCCACTGCTAGCGGCTGTCATAGCCGCTAGCAATAATCACTGTGTTCTCCATATAGAGGTGGCCTTGCCTGCCCCCCACCCCCCACTGAAAGAACATATTGGCTCCACGGGAGGGATTTCCCCATCAACACTGACTCTGTTGATGGGGGAATCAAGCAATTTTCTTTCCTGCAACCTGAGGTTGCAGGATAGAAAATCACTCCGTCTATGGCTGGCTTTACCCTCTCTCCTTGAATATTATTTACCTGAAGAAACCCTTTTGATTCTCTAAAAGTCACTGGTGCCCACCTGTTTACACCCTCACAAAAAGTCAAGAATCCAACCATGAGGTGAAATTTCAACCCTAATGGCCTCTAAGGCAGATTTCCTCACCCTTTTTAATACTGAGGAACCCTTGAAATAACTATCAGATATTAGGGAACCCTACCTAGTTATTAATATATCTACATATGGCACATTAGCGTGAACAGTAAGCTGAGATATAAGAATATTTGACACCCAGGGAAACTCTAATAAATAACCAGAAAAGAAAAGCAGACAGTAAAATGTTGGTGTCAGTAGTTACTTAGCTGAGAGGCAGGAACTTCTCAGTGCTCAAGGAACCCCCCAGCAACCTCTGAAGGAACCCTAGGGTTTCATGGAAACCTGGTTGAGAAAGGATGATCTAGAGCAGGGGTCTCCAAACTATGACCCTCCAGTTATTCAGGAACTACGATTCCCATCATGCCTGTGAATATCAGAGTTTTTACAATGCCTCATGGGACGTGTAGTTCCGCAACAGCTGGAGGGCCATAGTTTGGAGATACCTGCTCTAGAGTGTAAGGGGGTGCTAAAGAAATATAAAAAATAGAGAAGGAGACTGATGAAACAATAGTAAATTTTAAAATAAGGTGGCCATCTAAATAAAATGCATGGGCAGACAAAAATAATATATAGATATAAAATGAACTCTGATATTAAAGTAATAATAAAATCCACAGACAAGCTGCAGCCTGATACAGCCTGATACAGAAGTCACACAAGCGATTAGCACCTAGTTAATGCTGCGGTGGAGAGATGGTTTAATTATGATAAGCCGCTGACACTGGGAACAGTGAGAACTGGTAAATTGTTTATATATATAAAGATTATGAGTTGCTAGGGGCAACGGGCAGTTCAAGGTCATTAGTATCTGTTGCTATGGCAACCATTCTCAGGTTTTGCCTGGAAAAAAAACCATAAAATCCTATTTCAAGCACACACAAGCACACATTGAGAACATAATATACAGCAATTTGATCTACAGCAAATCAGGTACAATAATACTGCATTTAACTGCCCTTTTCCTTTTTTCCTATTGTATTAATACAAATGAGGCATTTTTTTTGTTATAGGTTTCTTTGTTCAGATTTGTTCTTCGTGACTGCAGAATGCTGATGAAAGGTAGTCCAGTTAAAAAGAACACTTGTATATGGTATGAATTTTAGGCAAGAAGAAGAAAGGGTATGAGCCATTGCTAACACATATTAATCTGGACATAATAATAATAATATCATGTTGGGAGATGTGGTGTGCCATGATCTAGAACAGGGGTGTCCAACCTGTGGCCTGTGAGCCGCATGTGGCCCACGAGAGCTATGAAAAAAAATCAAATGCTTACTTAAAAACGTTGATTTTTTTTTTTTTGCAAAACCGTCTTTACACTTATGCCTTGTACACACGGTCGGAATTTCCGATGAAAAATGTCCGACAGAGTTTTTTCATCGGAAATTCCGACCGCGTGTGGGCCCCATCTGACTTTTTTCCATCAGTGTTTAGAAATAGAGCATGTTTTATTTTTTTCCAATGTAAAAAAATCCTATGGGAAATACCGATCGTCTGTGTGGAACTCCGTCGGAGAAAAATCCACGCATGCTCAGAATCAAGTCGACGCATGCTCCGAAGCATTGAACTTCATTTTTCTCGGCTCGTCGTAGTGTTGTACGTCACCGCGTTCTTGACGGTCGGAATTTTGTCTAACAGTGTGTATGCAAGACTGATGGAAGACAGCTTGAACGGAATTCCGACGGAAAATTCCATCGGATTTTATCCCATTGGAAATTCCGATCGTGTGTACAGGGCATTTGCGTACACATGCCGCCAAGGAAAATTTTGAGTGTCTCTTTACTGGACAAGTTTTATCGTTCTCCTAAATAAATCTCCCACTCTTTACAATCACGCCTTATTCATGTCATCAGTTTTCGGCAGCACCTATATTTGTAAACAACTATTTTCAAGGATGAAGCACACGAAAGGCAAAACAGAACCAAAATATCTGATGATCACCTTGAGAATTAGTTGGGAATTGCTTTTTATATCCATTGAACCAGATATTGATGCGTTCGTTTATCAAAAACAATGTCAAATATCGCACTAGTTTTACGTTGCCCTCCTTTACTTTTATAATAAAAAATAAAATAAAAATTTATAAAAAAAAAGTTTTATTACTCAGATATGTACATTGTCTATATCAGAGATTGTTACTTGTGATCTGCCTGACTTTTTCTGCTCATCAGCTATCCTTATTGGTAGTGTATTTTATGTGTGGCCCAAGACAATTCATCTTCTTCCAATGTGGTCCAGGAAGGTCAAAAGGTTGGATACCCCTTCTCTAGAACATCCAATCACAAATAATTTTACTGTAAATATCCCAGTGACTGCTGATAACTGATTACCGTAGATCATTTTTTATTACTAATTGTGATCAGTTATGACACCAGCTATTTGATGGTTTCACAGTTTGGTAGAAGACACATGCAAATGTGACAGTTAGCAATCCTAGCATTCCAGGAATGTAACAGTTTTTTTAAATTGTTAAGTCGATGGGTTTAGTTCTGCTTTCTGTTTTACTGCTGGGGCTCTGGGCTTCAGCAAAATGGCAGCCTCCAGCAAGAAACAGGAGCAAAGCTGCTGGCAATTTACAGCATACACTAATTTTGGTAGCATAATTATTTATGTGGAAAGTATGTTCCTTGCTAAAGAACATTCTTTTTTTATTGTTATGGGTAAAGTTCCACTTTAAATGACTAATACAGCTTTGGTATGCATTTCATGCATACAGCCACAAAAAATGAATAGACCTGCCCCTTCTCATGTTCCACATCAGGAGGACCTGATGGTGAACGTGAGAAGGGGCGGGTCTATTCATTTTTTTACACTGAAGAGGAAGTTACACATCAGGTCCGCTCAGCCAAGATGTAGGCGGGGTCTGAGATACGAGGGCGCCCCCGCCCCCTCGTACCTCAGACACCGCCTACGTCATTGACTGAGCGGACCTGATGGGGAACTTCCTCCGCAGTGTAGGTCCGCTCAGCCAATGACGTTTCGAGTGGAGACTGCAGCGCTGGACATCGGATCGGCCCGGGACACTGGATTACATTGCTGGAATGTGTTTTTTATTTTTTATTTTTAATAAAGGACTCTTCCAAGGTGTCTGTGTGTTTTTTTTACATTTTTTTTTACACTTTCTTCGTGAAATGGTAGGGGTACAATGTACCCCTTACCAATTCACATGGGGGGGGGCCGGGATCTGGGGGTCCCCTTTGTTAAAGGGGTCTTCCAGATTCCGATAAGCCTCCTGCCCGCAGACCCCCACAACCACCGGGCAAGGGTTGTGGGGATGAGGGCATGTGGCTTGGTAAGGTTCAGGAGGGGGGGGGGGCGCTCTCTCGTCCCTCCCTCTTTTCCTGCGGCCTGCCAGGTTGCATGCTCGGATAAAGGGTCTGGTATGGATTTTTGGGGGAACTCCACGCCATTTTTTAAAAAATTTGGGGTGGAGTTCCCCTTAAAATCCATACCAGACCTGAAGGGTCTAGTATGGATATTTGGGGGGAACCCCACGTCATTTTTAAAAAAAAAAATTGATGCAGGGTTCCCCTTAATATCCATACCAGACCTGAAGGGCCTGGTAATTGAATTTGGGGGACCCCCACGCATTTTTTTTTTTTAATCAATGACTTTTCTCTGTACTGCCGGGAGCCGACAATTCATTATAGCCGCGAGTGAGTTTTAAATGACTTTTTTTCCTTTAGAAATTACATTTTGTGCAGGGACAGTTCTAAGCAAGGGAAACAAGCGCTGCTTTACAGACATACTATACACACACCCTAGGTACGAAATTTAAAGGAACTTTTTATTGTTTCACTTTATGCATTATTAAAATCACTGCTCCCCTGGGGCAGGACTCGGGTCCCCAAACCCTTTTTAAGACAATAACTTGCATATTAACCTTTATAATTAGCACTTTTGATTTCGAACGTTCGAGTCCATTGTATTTAATAGGGTTCTAAAGTTCACGCGAACTTTAGGTCTGTTCGCAGGTTCTGCTGCGAACCGAACAGGGGGGTGTTCGGCTCACCCCTATTCATAGATTGCAATGTGGTCATGTTAGTAGAGGTCAGAGGGAGAAACTAGTGGAACCAGTCCTGGCTTCTCCAAAATTTTCCCTTTGTGGCCCTCTAGAACAGTGTTTCTCAATTCCAGTCCTCAAGGCGCACCAACAGGTCATGTTTTCAGGATTTCCATTATTTTGCACAGGTGATTGATCTGTTTCACTGCCTTAGTAAGTACCACAGCGGTTTTATCTGAGGGAAATCCTGAAAACATGACCTGTTGGTGGACTGGGTTTGAGAAACACTGCTCTAGAAGCCAAAGAGACACTGCTGTAGAAACCTTTTTGTAGCACCCATCCCAAAAGGTTGGGACGCTATTTTAATTTAGAGGGATGTCTGAGCCAGTAGATGGGCTCAGATGGTTGATAATTACACAAAAATTTGCCTCTGTCTTAGTTATGGTTTTCCTGGTAGTGATTCCCCTTATCGCCTGTAGGTGGCGTTACCACCTCAGGCACTTGTTGGAACACGGGCAGGTCATGGAACATTGAGTGGCCCCTCTCGGCAGTGGTATAGTGGGAGTGGTCAACCCGATGTACCTGCTGGGAGGGGATACCTAAGGGGCAGACGCCATTGATTGGGGTTCGTTCTCGCCCCGCAGCCCTCCGGGCGCGAGGTGTGCGTGTGTGGTCCTGGTCTCGGGGCCACGTTGGCCCGAGGCTGCATCGCTGCTTAGTAGGCCCAGCTAGTCTGAATGGGGCCTATATCCAGAGAAGGGATCCCAAGCTGTCCATTTAAATGGAGAGGAATCATCTTAATGAAGGAGACCAGGGGAGGAGCTGCTGTCTCGGGTGAGGCCTGGCAACTTTATTAGGAGGGATTCATTACACTACAAGCCCTGCAGTTCGCCGGATTGGCTTAAAGGCTCTTTAACTGTACGGCTGGAAGTTTGGGACATTGAAATCCTGTGGCAGAGGATTCCTGGACTATCTACTGCTCAACTTCAAACAGGTCTGTGGCAGAGACTTCGTACATTTAAACAGGTCTGTGACAGAGACCTTCTTCACCTTGGGCAGTCTGTGGCAGAGACTGCCCTCTTGCTGATTCGTGTGTCATCCCGGCTGCTAGGCCATGTGAGAGGGGACTATCCGGGTGACCAATACCCACTCTAACATTGGGAGTGCTGAGTAACTTTGAACTTGTACCTTTGTCAACTTTTGTGGCGAGTGCCTGAACCTTCCCCTACTCTTCTATACCTTCTACTTCTCAAAGTTTACGGCATAAGAAAAATAAAGCCTAACTGTTTGAGGTTTTACATTTGTGTGGACATTGCATTACTACAGACTTTCCTATCCGGACAACGCAGCTGAAGAGGTAACGTGCAAAATCCAAAACTAACCAGCAGCCCTGAAGAGGGTATTGCTACATTTTAACTGGGTGCTTTTTCTTGCATGCATCAAATGATCTCTGTGTATTGCTCTGAAAAGCCTGCCGACTGTTGGGACACATAATAGATGGTCTCTTTGTGGGATTGAATGTATTATCATCTGCAAAAAAACACCTGAGATAGAGACGTCCGCAACAGCAGATGACTGCAAAACACAGTGAAACGCTCAGAGGTGCAAGGACAGGTAAGCAGTAGTGTATTTAGGATTTGTGCTGCCCTAGGCCTGACTAAACTCGTGCACCCCCTAATTTAAATATGACCCACCCCTTCCTGTTAAGGCCACACCCCATTCTGTTTAAGACCCGCCCTAAAATGTTCGAGCTGGGACACTAGTTCTGGGAGCCTGTAGGGGGGGGGGAATGGATTCCCTTAATTTGCATAGATTTTCTCTCACTTCCTGTTTGGCTATGGGGCAGGAAGTGAAGGGAAATCTCTGCAATGGGACAGGGATGGTAAAAAATAAACTGACAGGGGCTCTAACCCTCCCTTACTCTATCCAAAATGAAAAAAAAAAAGTGTTGCCTATAGTTCTACTTTAAGCACAAATTTCTAATAATTTTATGGAGAGGACTAAGAATATATAACCATGCCAATGGTGCAGCAGAAACGTATAGCACAGTGAGGAAGGTTTGTGGTCCAGGATGATAGGACAGTCAAAATTAGAAGCAGCACCCATCCCCCCCCCCCACACACAGTTGCGGAATGCCGGCCGCCCGCATACCGGAAGCAGTGCGGCCGCTTTATGGGGGCGCTAGACTAATTTGCCTCTCAGCCCAGTCCACCCCATCAGACCGGCGCTACACTAACAGTGTAGCGCAAGCCGGCGGGAACTCTTTCCGTGCTGCCCCCCTGCAAAGTGCTGCCCTAGGCCTGGGCCTTGTTGGCCTAGGCCAGGATACAACGTTGCAGGTAAGTGTACACTTTGGAGGGGAGAAGAGGGAGAGTACTAAAAGCACAATTATCTTTGAAATCACTGGTGACTTCTGGTTGTTTCCAAAATATGTGCATTGAGGAGAGCAGTGAGGTGAAAAATAAATAAATAAATAAACTTTTTGAGATTATTAAAAAAAAGCATTGGGATATTAGGCTATTAGTTAAAGTATACCTAAAGCCAAAACTTTATTGTTATTTATTTCTTTATTTTCAAAATGTTATTTATGTATTTATAATGATGACAATCATTATTATTATTTGATTTATTTTTTATGATTATTTATGTACCGTATTTATTTTAATTTATTATTACTATTATTTATTCATTAAAACTTAATAGCTGTCTGCATCCCACTGGGAAGTGTTAACCTTTCTGTTTGTCATAGTGACCTCTGTCTACAGCAGTGTTTTTCAACTCCAGTCCTCAAGGCGCCTTAACAGGTCATGTTTTCAGGCTCTCCATTATTTTGCACAGGTGATTTGATCAGTTTCCCTGCCTAAGGATGGTTTCACACTGGGGCGGTGGGGGCGGTGTGGGTATAGTGCCGCTATTTTTAGCGGCGCTATACCGTCGGGATTGCAGAGGTATTCGGCCGCTAGCGGTGCGGTTTTAACCCCTGCTAGCGCCGAAAAAGGGTTAACACCACCCGCAAACCGCGGCTACAGCTGCGGTTTGCGGGCGGTATTACCGCGGAATCCCATTAATTTCAATGGGAAGGAGCGGTGTAGGAGCGGTAAACAGGAGCTCCTCTCACCTCTCCAAAGATGCGGCTAGCAGGACTTTTTTTCACGTCCTGTTAGCGCACCGCTCCAGTGTGAAAGCCCTCGGGGCTTTCACATTGGAGAGAAAGGAGCCGCTGTTTAGGCTCGGTTTGCAGGCGCTATTTTTAGCAAAATAGCGCCTGCAAACCGCCCCAGTGTGAAAGGGGCCTTAGTAATTACCACGGCTATTTCATGTGAGGGAAATCTTGAAAACATGACCTGTTGGGGCGCCTTGAGGACTGGAGTTGAGAAACACTGGTCTACAGCACAGAAGATAATGATAAATCCAAAATGTTCTAGTTGTAACCAGAACAAGACTGGAGGGGAATACTTCGAGTGGGGACACCTGTACCAGTGACAGGTGTGTCTACCTCTACTTTCCCTTTTCAGTTCTTGTTTTGTCTCTATGGGAAAAAGCAACAAAAAACCCTGACCAGGTTCAAACCATTTCCTTGCCCATTCAAAACTAAAAAAAATATCCTATACATAAATTACAGTTCCACACCTAATTATATTCATAAATTGAACATTTTTGCTAGAAAGTCATCATAATATATTATAGCAAATTGAGTTAAAAAAAAACACATTCCTGCTTTATTTATTCCTCCATTAGCTTCCAATGATTCATCTTCTTGATTCCAATATAGTATGTATACTGTACAGTATAAGTTGCAACACATAGCAATGCCATTTCTGGGCAATGGGAAGCAAGAATATTTTAGATTACTTTAGGTTAACTACAATTATGTTGTATAAAGGTCGAAACTCAGTAGGGACAAAATATAAGGTAGCAAAGAAACTGGCCTAATGATAAAAGATGGCCCTGCTGTTTGCTGAGTCATCATAAGTCTGCCAGTGCACTCTAATGACGTGAGGAGACTCTTAATATGGAGGAACTTGTGCTGCCAAATACAGTCTTAGAAGAATTTGAAACACTATACTTTAAAAAAATATCACGCCTATTATATAATCATATCAAAAGTAATTTTTAGAATTTAAATGTTCTTCACACAGAAACTTACAGAGCCTTAAAAACATTTATTATGGTAAGTCAATGGTAACCTTGGTCAATTTTTCAGAAACAAAACTTTCCATAGAAAAATCTTTAAGAGCAAGGACTGTCCCTGAAAAATATGACCAAGTATGAATCGTTATGTGGGCAATGTGATGGTATCATCGTTAAGTCATTGCTGCACCAATATTTTAAATGACCTCTCTGCACACACCCTAGCATGCTTCTAGGGAACTCTAAAATAAGAGCAGGGATTTTCGCTTCATATCCTTCATATTGCAATACATATTTAAGTTGGACAACTGCGTCAAAGTGAGTTAAAAAGTAGTACCTTTGCAAGCTAAGGCACTGTTCTTGGACAGAAATTTACATTCTGATAGCATCACCCAGTAAGTATATCCCCATGCAGGCTCTTTAATGTACCAGCATGGTCCTAAAGGTGAACAGTAGCCCGGGGACTACCCTCTAGGCAGGGCCATCTTTAATATTGATTGGACCCTGGAAAAAGATTTTCTTGGCTGAGCCGGGATTATTATAGGCAGCCCGCTGGCACTTTACAGTGTCCTGCTCCAGTCCTCTCTCTGTTTTATTAATCTCAGGAGGGGGGGGGAGTCCACACACACACAGGCCGCTCTGTATGTACTTCCCCACAGTGGGAAAAACAGTGGGCGATAGCTACAGTGGGTATTACACAGAGCCCACTCCTGTGGGTAATCTGCGCTGCTGACAGAAGTAGGGGGTGAGCAGGTTACACAGACAACCTGCAGCTTGCCTCTCCCCTTTCACAGCACAACTGGCTGCGTCCACGGTAAACTAGCGAAGAGGGCAGGCAGATGAGTCAGGGCGAAAAGAGGATAGGCAAACCATTGAAACCAAGAAAACGAATTGCAAACAATGCGGGCTCATGGGGCAGCTGCTTTGAGCCCCACAATAATGACTGGGGCTTGGGGCAGCTGCCCTTTTTGCCCTGCGTTGAAGACAGCCCTGCCTCTAGGTTTAGCCTATGACAAGGGAAAGGTATGCATGATATGACTCCAGCATTGTCTTATCAAGAGAAACAATAGCAACTCAAGAAGGTTTTTCTTATGTGTCAAATAATTGTCTTCTGTAAAAGTCCTTGCTAGCAGAGTCTAGAGAAGACATGAGGTTGTCACGTGATTCAGCAAAACATGATGGATTGTGGATGGTCATCACAATTCTATAGGTACCCTTTTGCGATATTTTTTATTCAGTGCTGATATGGGACATTTTATAGTCTACTAAATTCATAAGGTGTCAGGAGAATCGTATTATAGGCACTGGTAACCCCCAAAACGGAGGCATTCTAGTATGCAATTTTTTACTCTCATTACTAAATTAATACTTGGCCTCACCCAGTCTTGTCTCCTACACCAACTAATAGTATCTCTAGGGAAAACAGTTATTTTTTTATAGAGTGGGGGAGGATTAGACTCACTCTCAAGTTTTTATTGCTGTCTGTGTTCCCATTGGGGGTTTCACAAACTCTACCTGTATTTGTGACCCTTGTCACTGAAAGAAAAAGTGAGGGAAAATAAACATTCTGTTCCCAGAACAAGATGTAGGGTGAAATCTGGTGACACCAGTTTTGGGGACTACTGAGGGGAAATTCCCCTACTTTGGGAGATTTCCACTAACTTCCTGTGGGATCTCTAAGACAGGAAGTAAAAGTAAATTTCCCCAATGGAGGTTTTGAGTCTTCCATACACTTAAAAAAAAAAAAATGTTTGGCTTTACAGTTTAATTTCACTCTTGGGACCTTCTCAGTATTGCAGAAGAAAAAAGTTTTCATGGATATTAAAATTAAGAAAAAAAAAAATTCTATCCCTTTAGACCTTGAGAGACTCTAACAGAAGTGACAGCCCTTTCCCACTGCAGAAGAAATAAGAAAATTACCGCAATTGTGAACTTGCTGGCTAAAGACAGGCTAAAAAAGTCTCAAGAAATTTCTTTGTTACTGAGCAAATTAAATACAGCCATAGCTTAAAGCACATGACACTTCTGATTTGGATGTAGAGGACTGGAAGAGAGTGATCTGTGAAAGGTCGTCTCCTATGGGAATTAGAAAAACAGTTCTTTGGTTTTCTGGAGTCAATGTCTCTCTGTGTATTATCCATTACTTAGCAGCAGCCTCGCAGAGCAGTGCAGAAGCAGGTTTCACACCTCACTGCCTTGTTCTGCTAGATTACACATTGTTGGCTCGTTGGATTGGATTAAAATTACCCATTTAGAACATTAATCAATAACAGATCATATATCCATTACCAGTAAAATTACATTCAATGGGTTCAGTGCAGCTCTTTAAAGAGATGCTATTGTCCAAGCACGGAAGGTAGGTGCAGTATAGCATTTTCATAATGCTATTTTTGCATTCCCTATCAGTAGGCCTTTAACCACTTCCATACAGGGCTTTTTATACCACTTCCATACCGGGCCTATTCTAGCACTTCTCTCCTACATGTACAAATCATCATTCTTTTGCTATAAAATTACTCAGAACCCCAAAACATTATATATGTTTTTTTAGCAGACACCCTAGGGAATAAAATGACGGTCATTGCAATTTTTTTTCTTGCACGGTATTTGCGCAATAATTTTTCAAAGGCCTTTTTTTTTTTTTAAATGGTTTCATGAATTAAAAAAATAACAAAACTGTAAAGTTACCCCATTTTTTGGGGAAAAAATGAAAGATGATGTTACGCCGAGTAAATAGATACCTAACATGTCACGCTTTAAAATTGCGCACACTCATGGAATGGCGCCAAACTTCGGTACTTAAAAGTCTCCATAGGCGACGCTTAAATTTTTTTTACAGGTTACCAGGTTAGAATTACAGAGGAGGTCTAGTGCTAGAATTGTTGCACGTGCTCTAACGCACGTGGCGATACCTCACATATGTGGTTTGAACGGCGTTTACATATGTGGGCGACTTACGTGTGCATTCGCTTCTGATCGCGAGCTACCGGGGAAAGCGGCGTTTTAATTTTTTTTTAATTATTATTTATTTATTTATTTTACTTATTTTACTTTTTTTTTATTTTATCACTTTTATTCCTATTACAAGGAATGTAAACATCCCTTGTAATAGGAATGTGTGTGACAGGTCCTCTTTATTGAGAGATGCGGGGTCAATAAGACCCCACATCTCTCCTCCAAGCTGGAAAGCATGAGATCGGGAATTTTTTTTCACTGATCTCATACTTACTAGCCGCAATGGCGGCTTTGTTTACATTTGAGGACCCGGGCGTGACGTCATCACATCGCGCCTGGGCCTCCGACGATCATAGAGATGACTGGTGACCATCTGGTCACCAGTCATCTCTATGCTCGTCACGTGACCCACCAACGGTGCCGGAAGATTCTCTCCGGGTCCCCGATCGCACGGGAAAGCCCAGAGAAGCACCGGATGGTGGCGGGAGGGGGGATGTCCCCTCCCGCCGCCTTTAAGAAAGATCAAGCGGTGGAACCGCCGCTATGATCGTTCTTATGGTGCACAGAATCGCCGGCACGTCAAAAGGATATCTGAATGATGCCTCTAGCTGCAGGCATCATTCAGATATCCCCCTTCAAACCCAGGACGTCATATGACGTCCACCCAGTATGGGAGATCCCATCTGTGGACGTCATTTGACTATGGGTGGGTAGGGAAGTGGTTAAAAGAAATATATTTACTGATTTTCATTCATCTAATGGAAGTAATAGTACATGGTGTTTTTTCAGATCCCTATCACAGTCACCAACATTTCCCTTAAATAACTAAATACTGATGCATCTAAATTATACAGCTCTATGGTGAACTGTTTACAGATGTAGTATTTTTTCACATTTTCTGTTTGTATTTTTGTAAACTTGTAGGAAGCTATAGTCATATTAGCTGTGCGCTGGCAAATGTTCTATAAGCTTGGATGGTATTTTTCTCAGTCATATGCTGTTCTGAGCTTGCTCCAGCAGAGTGTGCTAGAGGTAAAATTTTGTGTTAAAGTGGTATTTAAGGAGGAGTTCCGTCTGGGGAAAAAAAAAATACTGTAGCTGCTGACTTTTAATATATGGACACTTACCTGTCCAGGGAGCCCACACCCCAGCCAATTTTTGGATCGGCTGTCGAGTGCTGCCATTCTTAGTAAGGGAAACCGGCAGTGAAGCCTTTTGGCTTCAAAGCCGGTTCCCTACTGTGCATGCGCGAAGCGTGCTGCACTTTCTAACTTGCGGCGGAGGAAGGAAGAGGGGAGCTTAACGATCGAGGGACGGCACAGTCTCCAAAAAGTGGGGAAGAGTACCTGTCAAAACAGGTATCCGCTCCTCCCTCCCTCCTGAAAAAAAAAAAAAAACATGCCATACTTACTTAATACTTAATAGTTAGTTACTTAATAGTTTTGCACAGAGCAGCCCCGATCCTCCTTTTTTAGGGTCCCCCGCTGGTGCTCCTGGCTCCTCCCCACTTGGCTGGTGTCCCTAATAGCAAGCCGCTTGCTATGGGGGTACTGGTGCATGCTCGCTCCCCGGTCCCTGCTCTATGTGTCCATAAGACACATAGAGCCACACCCCCTGCTCACTCCTCATTAGCTCATTGGTTGTGATTGACAGCTCTGGGAGCAAATGCTGTCTCAGCCAATATGGAGAGGGAGTCCCAGGACAGCCGAGACTCTCGTACATATCAATGGTTTGAGGGGGGCCTTAGGTGAGTATTAGGGGGGCTGTGTGGGAAGCAGCACACAGAAGGTGTGGGGTTCTGCTGATAGATGCTGGAAGACATTAAATATCTAAGTCACTTCCTGGCACAGGGTCCTTCCACTAGGGCTTCTGTCCTGAGAAGATGCATCTGTTACGCCTGTCATTTACTTAGGCTTTAGGGCCTAGGGATGTGGAAAGATGCAAGGATCTCACCTCGCAGAATGTCTTCTTGGTGATACTTACTGCAATGGGAGTGCCATTGTAGGGCTGAGAGAAAGAAGACTGTGGTGTCCCCACATGGAATTGATGAGTGACCAATTGAGTTGGAAAGCAACACAACAGCTTTTCCATTCCTGTCTCAACTTGAATTTGAATTCTACGTTACTCCTTGAAACTACTTTCATATACAAATACTTTTCTTTTAGAAGTGTAGGGAAAGCTAGAGCCCCGTCATATTTTTCGTTTTTATATGAGTTATTTTTGCAGATTTTCCCTCACTTCCTGTCCAGTGAAACCGTTCTCAGCAGGACAGAAAGGGAAGATATATCTCTTTAACAGAGCCCTGGATAACAGTAGAAACTGGTAAATTGAGTAGGTAATTTTCTTTGGTTTTGTTTTGCATGCATTTCCCTTCCATGTGCTCCTTGCTGTGAAGGCCAGTTATAGGTGGGGGAAGTGGTCAGTTGTTTGTTACTGATGTAATATTGGTGAGGGGACACACTGGACACTTTTGCTGCCATTGTGCTCTGTGCTGGGTGTCCAGTGCACCCCTGTGCCTTTAAAGAGTGGTGGACTCCCTCGAGGCTTACCTTCCCTCTATCATTTAGAATGCATGTCCTTCTACTATGGAGGATTTCATAAATTTACAAGAGTTAGGACTTCAGATAATATTGGGATGACTTGGAACTTAAAGTGGAGCTCCACCCTAAATAGCAACTTTTGCTATTTGGAACCCTCTCCCCCTCCGGTGTCACAATTGACACCTTTCAGGGGGGAGGGGGGTGAAGATACCTGTCTAAGACAGGTATTTTCACCCACATCCGGGAGTCCTCTCTCCGGGAATCTGCGGGAGTGACGTCACTTCCCGCAGACTTCCCGTAGTGTTCTGGGAGACACTCGGCTCCCAGAACACAGGAGCACCAATCAGAACGGCGCAGCGCGACTCGCGCATGCGCCGTAGGGAACCGGGCATGAAGCCGCAGGGCTTCACTTCCTGGTTCCCTCAGCGAGGATGGCGGAGGGAGCAGCAGAGCGACGAGCGATCGCTCGTCCTCTGCTGCGGACGTCGCTGGACTCCAGGACAGGTAAGTGTCCAAATATTAAAAGCCAGCAGCTGCTGTAGCTGTAGCTGCTGGCTTTTAATATTTTTTTTCCGGCGGAGCTCCGCTTTAAGCGGCTTTGCAGCTTACGTATGTATTTGCAAAGGTGTGCAAACTAAACCCATCTTTAACGCAAACTGTTATACAGGACAATTCGTTTGGTAGCAGACTGGCTGGTGAGTGGAGCTGGGAATTTGTTTTGTTTAACAGTAGAAACTGGACAGGGGATCTGATCCTTCCCCACCCTATCCAAAACTTGCAAAATATGTTTTTGACTTGACATACGCTTAAACGATAGTGAAATAACAGATATGTCAAGGAATGTTGTATAAAAATGTAAACTGCAAAGTAGACTGAGTAAAACCTATAAACTGTGCACCATGGCAATATATATACATGTATGTGCCAGATCAGGAATATGGTAATGGTGTTTGTTTTGCCAAGATCAATTAAGAAGCCACTTTTGCAGCAGGCAAAATAAATTGCTGTTTTAGCATTCCATTAAAATGTAATATACCAGGAAAGAAAAGCATTTCTTTTCCTATATCAGTAAGCCCACAACACATAACATGTTTTATGCAAACTGTACCCTTTCAAAGGAACAAAACATTGTAGTAGCCAGGGGCAATACATTATAGGATCTCAGGGAGAAGCAAGTCTACAGAAGTCAGTGAACACCATTCTCGTAAGGCTTCAGATCCAGAGACATATATTACAAAGAACATAATTTATCCTTATGATCTAGAATATAGAAAACGGTAAAGCAAAATAATATTCAGGTTGTATATGCATGTATAGAAAACAGTACTTTACTAAATATAAGTTTAGCCTGACCAAAAAATGATATTGTGGCTATGGGTGGACACTGGTTGGCTAAATCACCTACTAGCTTCTCATGTATGTATGTAGAGACTGCTTTAGTGAAATCTCAAACATAGAGTTCCTGGCTATGGCCAAACTGCTTCTGAGTCTCCTTCAAAATGTCTGTTGGTGGATCTGAGAACATTTGTTTCCAGTCTAAAGCTGGCCATACATGGACTGAATTTTTTCCAATTCAATTCATCTTGTGAGTTGCCCTGTGGGCACCACCTGACTCAACAAAAGTTGTGTTTTTCAATTAAGTTTTGCCACAGGAGATGGATGGAAAATAATTGGCCTGCATCCAGTCAGATGCAGGTGTTTCGTCAGAGAAGGCGGCAAGTGGACATCTTTTTACACCCACCGGTGTCTGGCATTTCACACTTATTTTTACCAGTAAACTGAGCTTATATAGTGAAAGACATTATTTTGAAAACCGTCTGAGTGTTTTGATGTTGAATTTTAAAAGCAGCTGTGTTTTGTCAGATTAGCAAACCTGTGAGATCAGCAGGCTTGCCGCTACTTTTAAAATTCAACATCAAAACACTGTATTACACTATACTGTATAAGCTCAGTTTATTGGTAAAAATAAGTGTGAAATGCAAGACTCCGGTGGATACCGGCTTCTCACTGTATCCTTACTGCGGCCGAGTGTGGGGTGTACCAAGATGTAACAAGGTGTACCAAGATGGCCGCGACGTAACGTCACTTCCGTTACAAAATTTGACGGGTTGCCTAATCTGATGAAACACAGGCACTGTTTGGATATGCCGACAGCTTGCTTGCACCGGCTGTAAGAATACAGAATACTGCAGATTTGTCCATTGCATGTTGTTTAGGGTTGATGGGGAAAGCAAGTGCTTTCTCTCCTTCAATCTGCATTTAGGATTAGTCCATAAGACTTCAGCGAACTAGCATGTAGATCATTTTTATTAGATGCAAATATCGTTTTAGTTTAAATTCAGACTTGAAGCCCTTTTATACCACCTTCTATACTCTAACTATTACATGTACTGAGAACACAGCAAACACTTTGTTTTTATTCTGTAATTTATTCTGTAATTTAATGTAAAAGCTGAGGTTCATATAGTACCAACCACTAAGCCATCATGTAATATCTAGTATTTTTTATATATTAGTTCATCACTTTAATAATGCCGCCAGAATCCATATTGCCATACCTTCCCTTTCCTTCTATTGCTTTTCAATATTTGTTGTGTTATTATAGAGTAGCATGTTACCATTGTGGCCTCTTCCTGAAACTCTGAGCTCTCTATTTATAATCCATAGCCAGCAGCAAGCAATATGAACTAGCTGTATCCCTAACTCGAGGAAGCAGACGTTGCTTGTATCTCGCAATGTGCCGGCTACAGTATTTACACTGGAGAGATCAATTGTACTATTTGCCCCCTACACCTAATTGTATTTTCCTAAATTTGAACATTATCATAACACTGGCAGATTTTATGAACATGATTACACATTTAAAGGCTAGGCTAAAGTCAGCATTGCAATCTAAAATATTAAGATAATCTTTACTGCAACTTAAAAAAAAAAAAAAATATACCATTATACCTTTAACACTACATAATATTCAACAAAACATTTGTTTATTTATTTATTTTAATAAAGTGCTTTATATGCATTTGCATGCAATAACAATTAAACTACATGGGAGTTAAAATAATTTATATCATTAACAAACACTGCATTTTATTTGTCTTATATGTTATTTGCACCTGAAATTGCATTTATGTTTACTCACATCTTTGTATGTTATATTTATTCATTGTGGATTTTACGGGTTGTTGTTATTTTTTGCACTTATTCATGGGAATAAATGGAGGAGCGCTGTATGTTAAATTCATTAATTTTGAATGGGCTGCCAAGGCTGTACAGGGCAGCCAAAAATGAAGATAACCGTATTTTTTCAAGTTAGCACACTAAGACATACAGAATGTGTATAGTGGTGCTCTACAGTGCGGGTGCATTGCCCACCACTGAATTAGTGTGTTGAGGTTCTATTCATAATTAATAGCACTGCAATTCGTAGATCTGAATGGGGCACAACAACGCACAGCAAGTGGAGTCACATTATTGTCTACAATGCCCATCCACAACTATGCACTGAGCTTCTGTGTGATTTGGAAAAGGGTGCAGCCGCTTTTTTGGTTTGCCATACTGTAATTTTGCCCCCATAAGGCCCCTTTCACACTGAGGCGTTTTTACAGCGTTTTCGCGGTAAAAACAGCGCTGTAAAAATGCCTGAAATAATCATGCCCCATCACTCTCAATGTGAAAGCCCTGAGGGCTTTCACACTGAGGCGTTTTGCTGGCTGTGCGTTGGAAAAAATCCTGCAAACAGCTTTTTTGGAGCATCTTTGGGGCGCATAAAATAGCGCTGTAAAAACGCCTATCCCCATTGAAATGAATGAGTACCGCTGTAAAAACTCGCTAAAAACACAGTAAAAAACACCCAGAAGCTGTGGGAAGGTCACATGACCGCAGTAGAGTGGAGGATTGTAGGGATACCAAATAATCCTTTTTACCGCAAAAACGCGATAAAATCACAGTAAAATCGCGGTAAAAAAACTCATAATTTTTTTGCGTTTTTTCAACGCCTCAGTGTGAAAGGGGCCTAAGAGTGCCTAAAAAGCGCATGAAAAAAGGCAGTAAAACATTAAAAATGCATCAAAACACACACGAAAAATGCATTACAATGCAGACACACAAGAGTGAACTGAAAGTATATGTAAAACCTCACCTTGTAAAACAACCCATTCAGTTAAAAATATTAATGAAAGGCAAAAAGTGTGTGGATATATTGAAAAAAATATTATAAATACTTTTTTCCCCCTTTATAAGTACAGAGAGCTGGGGAGGAGAAACAGCAGCACACTGTAGACATGTGCACTGCTGAAATTTTTTTTTTTTTTTAGTTTTCAGTTAATTGGTTTTTTTTTTTAGTTTATTGGATCATTTGTTATGATTGGCATTCGGTGTTTCGATAATTCGTAACTTCAGATTCATTCAAATTCGTTACAGTGCCTTGAAAAAGTTTTCATACCCCTTGAAATTTTCCACATTTTCATGTTACAAACCAAAAACATAAATGTATATTATTGGGATTTTATGTGATAGACCAACACAAAGTGGCACATAATTGTGAAGTGGAAGGAAAATAATAAATAGTTTTATTTATTTTTTACAAAAAAGTATCTGAAAAGTGTGGCGTGCATTTGCATTCAGCCCCCTTTACTTTGATACCCCTAACTGAAATCTAGTGGGACTTATTGCCTTCCGAAGTCACCTAATTAGTAAATAGAGTCCACTTGTGTGTAATTTAATCTTAGTATAAATACAGCTGTTCTGTGAAGCCCTCAGAGGTTTCTTAAAGAACCTTAGTGAACAAACAGCATCATGAAGGCCAAGGAACACACCAGATAGGTCAGGGATAAAGTTATGGAGAAGTTTAAAGCAGGGATAGGTTTTAAAAAAATATCCCTGACAACAAGCCCAATAGAGATATTACGGATCAGGAACAATGACTTGTCAGATGAAGCTAGAAGAGAACTGAAAAAAGTGGAATCCCTCCGGCCAGGCCTGAATGTTTTCATATGATGACCCCAGAGGAAGAATCTCTACTCCATCTCTACTTATTGGCCTGCCTCTCCATAGGCTATCCCCTTTTCATTCTATCATGAATGTTGCTGCCAGACTTATCCACCTTACCAACCGCTCAGTGTCTGCCAACCCTCTCCTCCAATCCCTACACTGGCTCCCGATCGCCCAGAAAATTAAATTCAAAATACTAACCACAACCTACAAAGGCATCCACAACTCTGCCCCGAGCTACATCACCAATCTTGTCTCCAAACATCCCAAACCGTCCTCTCTGCTCTTTTCAAGACCTCCTACTGTCAAGCTCTCTCGTCTCCTCCTCCCATGCTCGTCTCCAGGATTTCTCCAGAGCCTCTTCCATCCTCTGGAACTCACTACATCAACATGTCCGGCTATCCCCTACTCTTGCTACCTTTAGTTGATCCCTGAAAACTCACCTCTTCAGGGAAACCTATCACGTCTCCAACTAATCTTTTACTACTTCCATCAACTCATTCCCCACAGTTACAACCTTTTATACCACCTGCCCCACCCTATTAGATTGTAAGCTCTTCTGAGCAGGGCCCTCTTAAAGATCTTGAATTTTATTTATTGTAACTGTATTGTCTCCATTTTATATTGTAAAGCGTTGCGTAAGCTGTTGGCGCTATATAAATCCTGTATAATAATAATAATAATATTCCAAGCTTTGAACATCTCACGGAGCACTGTTCAATCCATCATTTGAAAATGGAAAGAGTATGGCACAACTGCAAGCCTACCAAGACATGGCCGTCCACCTAAACTGACAGGCCGGGTAAGGAAAACATTAATCAGAGAAGCAGCCAATAGGCCCATGATAACTCTGAAGGAGCTGCAGAGATCCACAGCTCAGATGGGAGAATCTGTCCACAGGACAACTATTAAGCCCCATACACACAATCGGACAATTTGACAACAAACTTCAAAATGAGCAGGTTTTCAAAGAAATCTGACCGTGTGTACGCTCCATCGGACAAACTTTTTCGGTTTTCATCGGACAAAAGTTTGCTCTGCAAACGGACAAACTTTTCTGCAACAAAAGTCCTACAGTGTAAAGTCCTATCGTGTGTACAGAAATCCATGGGACTTTAATCCGAAATACAAACACGCATTCTCAGTATTGTAAAACTAGCATTCGTAATGGAGATATCACATTCGTGACCCGGCAAGTTCTGAAATCTAGAAATGCAGCGCACATTCTCTTCTTCTTTAATAATGGGATAATAATAAAGCTGCTTTGCTGATGATACAAAGAAATGACAAACGTATTTACAAAGGATTTGTGTTCTAGTGAAAATTAAAATCGCAAATCAACTCTGACCAAACTTCTACTAACTCGAGATTAGCAGAAGGAGCCCAAAGGCTGACGCCGGAGAATTTAACTTCCTCTTTTGAAGTGTCGTCAGTAGGTTGAAACGTCAGTAAGTTCGTGTTTGTTGCCGAAAAAGTCTGAGCATGTGTATGCTATGGGCATTCATCGCCAACTCCCTTCGGACAAAAATCCACGGAAAAGTTTGTTTAAAGTCCGACCATGTGTACGAGGCTTAAGTCGTGTACTCGACAAATCTGGCCTTTATGGAAGAGTGGCAACAAGAAAGCCATTGTTGAAATAAAGCCATAAGAAGTCCCATTTGCAGTTTTCTAGAAGCCATGTGGGGGACACAGCAAACATGTGGAAGAAGGTGCTCTGGTCAGATGAGATCAAAATTGAACATTTTGGCCTAAAAGCAAAACGCTATGTGTGGTGGAAAACTAACACTGCACATCACCCTAAACACACCATCCCCACTGTGAAACATGGTGGTGGCAGCATGTTGTGGGGATGCTCTTCTTCTGCAGGGATGGCGAAGCTGGTGAGAGTTGATGGGAAGATGGATGGAGCCTAATACAGGGCAATCTTAGAAGAAAACCTGTTAGAATCTGCAAAAGACTTGAGACTGAGGTGGAGGTTCACCTTCCAGCAGGACAACGACCCTAAATATACAGCCAGAGCTACAATGGAATGGTTTAGATCAAAGCATATTCATATGTTAGAATGGCCCAGTCAAAGTCCAGACCTAAATCCAGTTGAGAATCTGTGGCAAGACTTGAAAATTGCTGTTCACAGACGCTCTCCATCCAATCTGACAGAGCTTGAGCTATTTTGCAAAGAAGAATGGGCAAAAATGTCACTCCCTAGATGTGCAAAGCTGGTAGAGACATCCCCAAAAATACTTGCAGCTGTAATTGGAGAGAAAGGGGGTTCTACAAAGTATTGACTCAGGGGGCTGAATACAAATGCACGCCACACTTTTCACATGTTTACTTGTAAAAAAAAAAAGAAAAACTTTTATCATTTTCCTTCCACTTCACAATTATGTGCCTCTTTGTGTTGGTCTATCACCAAAAAATCCCAATAAAATACATTTCTGTTTTTTGATTGTAACATGACAAAATGTGGAACATTTCAAGAGGTATGAATTATTTTTCAAGGCACTGTATGTGTCCCCACTAGGTGGGTTCAGCATCTTGGTGACCATTGTCACCAAGATAGAAAGTGGTGGGAAATTCAAAAATATAAAATTATCACCAGAACAAAAATTGAGGGGAAATGTTCAAATGGGAATGGCTGTTCTGGTAATAGGGGTATTTCCCTCACTGTGGCAAGATTTCCCCAAACTTCATGTTTGAAAGAAAGTGAAGAAAAATCTCCCCAGTGGGACAGCAAAAAATAAATAAAAATTACAGGGTGTTAACATTCAAGACTGTATCCAAAACCGAAATAAAGACTGTTGGCCATACAAACACTATATGTATCAATTAACTATTAGAACTATCTGTGGCTCGGCTCAATCACTATCTCGTAAAAACTGCTTAGATATCTGTCATGTAGTGAGTGATTGTCTTCAATCAGTTTTCTTCAATCAGTTGGCTAACAGGTTATATAAAAAATGTTTTGGAAACTTTGAAAAAAGGAATGTGCTCAAGGTGACTAATCTGATTTTTTTTCTTAAAAAGAATCTATATTTTTTAGATCCAAAAACTCTGGTCATCATAGGTAATTTCTAACTTTTATAGCACCCTCCTAGGGAGGTGTTAGGTTGTTAGGTAAATTTAGTTCTTTTTAAGCTTCTTTGTATTCAGTGGAGCAGTGAGTTATTGCTTTGGGCTGTTCTGGGTTTCACTGGCTGCAGGTTTAATTGTTTCCCCCTGGATTCTGGAGGATTCTCGAATGTAGTGGGCTGGACGAAGAAAATCAGCTGCTGAATACTGATGTTGTCTCAGCCAATCCCTGGGGGAGGGTGCCCAGATGGTGGCTGGGAGTGAGCATAAATAGTATGAAGCCTGGAGCAGCCCTGTTCTTGTCCAAAAAATAAAAAATCCCAGCCTAGAGGCTTGCCAAGGAGCTCATTGAGGTCCCAGCTATGCTAAAGCAGGAGTTTTATTTAGAACCTAAAGAAGAGGAATTTCACCTAGGATTTGGTCTGAAGAGTCCACTAAGGAAATGTCTGCTTAAAACAGGAGGGAGGCATCCCAGTACCCCAGGGACTTGTGAGTACATGCCTGAGTGCAGGATCTGGGTGACTGTTGCTGCTGTTAAGCCCTGAAGCACCAGTACTAAGGTTTGCCTTGGCCTGGGATATTGTTTATGGTGTCCCAGTGATGCCCATTCCCTAAGCTATTGTTGAGAGGACTGTTCTAAGAAGTAGCTGCAGAGTAATGAGTGTCCAATTATTACTATTAAGGGTTCTGGAGTATTACACAGCTTCTGGTACCATATCCAAGTTGTTCAGCAATAAATAGAGAAAAAAACAACCCCTAACCTGTTTCATTGAGCCAGGGGAGTGAATGTTGCTGTGTGCCTGGCTACCCCTACACTAGTGGGAAATGAACCTGGGACAACTCAGTGGCTCTTTCATGGGTGAGCGTTATGCCTTGTACACACGACCAGATTTCCCGATGGAAAAAGTCAGAAGGGATCTTTTCATTGGTTATTCCGATCGTGTGTATGCCCCATCTGACTTTCCTGGCCAGCCTCACGTCAGCACACTATGGGTTAACCCCTTCCTCCGGTCTCCCAGTACCACCTTCTTTTAGCTGATAAATAGGGGGCCCCTCCTCCCTTGCCCTTGTTCCTTTTTTTTGGTCGGACGACCAGACCACCACGAAAAACAAGAAAACAACACAGAACAAACCCCCCTGCCGAACCCACCCACCCAGGTTCAAGCCTCTCCTGGGACTGGAAGGTCCAGAATACTAAAGGTAGCATCCTTTTAGAACACTGGACGCTCGAGGTGCATGAGCTATGCGGGCATATTGAGCTATAGGAGCTTACATACAGGGCTGTGGTGATGCTGTCTCCTCTCATGCTCCATGCTGCTGGGCTCCTTAGGAGCGTGCCGGCCGCCCCCTCCGTGCTTTCTGTGGAATTGCGATGACGTCACGGAGGGGGGCGGCGCTGGGGGCGTGAACTAGCGTGGCTAGAAAAGCCCTGTAAGCCAGGAAAATCATTGCTGTATGCCTCAGTGCTTGAGAGAGACGTCCTGGTGAGTCTCCTTCAGTGAGGGGGAGTGGAGAGATTGTGTCAGCATTATGCACTGCCTGTTTTGTTAAAGTGACATGAACTTTATTTTACCTAACAGCACTCAGTGTTTCTCAAATATACTGCTGCCACCCCTAGAGAATTTGGACTAAATGCAAGGTAAAGAGCATTTATTTAAAAGAGATAACTATTATATATAGATGAGAGTGAGAATTTTCCTGTTGCTTATTGGCTATATCCTGTCTTTTATATAGCATGAGCTCACCACAGCCCCATAATGCACGAAGATCACCAGAAAGGTAGGAGGGGTCTACGGGGGCCACAATATAAAAGAGTGCAACACCAAAACTAAAGAGGTGTTTTGTCTTTTAGGAGCAGAAGCCCTAATACAAGACAAGTGCGGAAGAAAAAGACCCGCCACCGTTCTAAATCTCCGCAAGCGTCTGGGTCTCGGACAATGCACAAATCCCAATCCAGCCCAGGTCGCAAAACTACTCAAACTGCTACAGTAGCAGAGCCAAATATGACCGGAGGCCGCCCTAATGAGGGGTTTTGCTGGGCATGTTCAGCGCCATCCGCTCCTGGGAAACTCTTATGCGCAGACTGCATCAAAGAGGTAGCCACAGACAAAGAATCGGAGGCACGCAGAATAAAAGACTATATTCACGAGGCAGTGACAGAAAGTATACAGTCAGCCTCAGGCTTCAGGGCTCCGGGGACTAAAGCTAGAATCAGGAGCACAGCGGAGCAAAGGCGAGATTCGTCTCCAGTGCTAGAGGTGTCGTCACGAGATTCCTCGGACTCAGAGGAACCCTCTGAGTACTTATTTGACTTTCAATGCATAGAGCCTTACGTTGCGGCCGTAAAAGAGGCCATAGACTGGGAACAGGATGCCCAGCCACCTGAAAAATTAAAAGGTTTTTTCCTAGCCGGAAGAACCAAGGGGAGACCTTTCCGCTCTTGCCAGAGATCCGAGAGTGGTTCGAGGAGGAATGGGAAAAGCCAGAAAAGAGGTTAAATGTACAGAAACGTTTTGCAAGGCTATACCCATTTAAGACTCCAGAAGCTGCCCTTTGGGAATCCCCACTAGGCATAGACGCGGCCTTACAGCGCTTGGCTAGACAAGTGGCCCTGCCTTTGCAGGATTCTACAACTTTCAGAGACCCGATGGACAGACGTGCGGATACAGACCTAAAGAAGGTTTATTCATCTGCTGGTGCGGCTTGCCGCCCTGCCATAGCCTTAACCTCAGTCTCCAGAGCCTTGAAGGTTTGGACCACAAATGTCCAGACAGCTCTAAGGTCTAACGTGGAAATGGACAGAATCATTTCGGCAATGGAGGAATTGGATCTCTCAGCCGACTTCCTGGCAGAAGCCTCTATGGACTTAGTAAAACTTCTCGCTAGGATCATGGCTTTTGCAGTGACCGCAAAAAGGGCCCTATGGCTGCGTCATTGGGTAGCAGACAGTACCTCAAAACTGGGTCTCTGTAATATTCCATTTAATGGCAAAACGTTGTTTGGTGTGACCTTAGAAGAAGCTATTAAACGAGCTACAGGAGGGAAGTCGGGCCTGATACCACAAAGACCTAAAAGAAGACAGCAGGCCACCCGGTCAGGCCAATCAGACTACAGAAGGGCGCAGGATGCCAGATCATACAGACCGGGGCGAGAATACACAAGGCCCTATTGGAAGAGCTCCCAGAACTCTTTTCTACGAAACGTAAAGACCAAGGCCGCGCAGACCGCTAAGAAATCGGAGAAGTCTTTTTGACGGGTCAGCCGCCCATCCTCCCCAGGTGGGTGCCAGATTGGCATCCTTCTGGAGAGTATGGGTGGAGACGGTCAAGGACCAATGGGTCCAGAAGACGGTCAAGCAAGGATACAAAATAATTTTTCGACAAAAACCACCCAACATAGTGGCCCAGACAGAATGGCTACAAGACCAGAAAAAACGGAAGTGCTTACTAGAATATATAACCGAATTACTTAAAAAAAAATGCAATCACACCGGTACCTCTAAAACAGCGGAAAACGGGAGTTTATTCACCAATTTTTCTGGTACCCAAAGCATCAGGAGATCTAAGACCGGTTTTGGACCTAAGATCCTTGAACCACTATATTGTCCCCAAAACATTCAAGATGGAATCAATATTTACGATTATATCAGTTCTGCAACCAGGAGACTGGTTAATATCAGTCGATTTAGCAGATGCGTACCTGCATGTCCCAATCAACGAGAAGCACCAAAAATACCTAAGATTCATGGTAGGGGAAGACCATTTCCAGTTCAGGTGTCTACCCTTCGGGATCAGCACAGCGCCTCGGGTCTTCTCCAAGATCTTGCTAGCTGTCATCGCCGTCATTCGATTAAGAGGCATAAAGATCTTCCACTACCTAGACGACATCTTAGTAGTGGCTCGTACAAGCGAAGAGTTAGCGACACAGCGCGAGCTAGTACTGAAGACTATATCAGAATTCGGCTGGATTGTCAACAAGCAGAAGAGCCAGCTGATCCCCTCTCAAGAGATGGAATACATGGGACTTGTTTTCAACACAAGAAAAGGGCTTGTCTCGCTACCAGGACGCAAGAAAGTCGAGTTAGTAGCCTGCGTAAACAGCGTGATGGAGTCCTCATCACTGTCAGCAAGGGATTGCATGACACTTCTGGGAATGTTCACCGCAGCGATCCCAGCTATCCCCTGGGCAAGATTCCATACAAGAGCATTCCAGACATCCTTCCTGAACCAGTGGGATGGCGTATCATTGCACCAGAAGATCTTCATACCAAGACGGATCCGCCAAGGCCTGGCGTGGTGGATAGCACCAGAAAACCTGTCGCAGGGCATGCCCCTCAGCCCCGGAGACTGGATTCGGATAACCTCGGATGCCAGTCTCCGGGGCTGGGGCGCTCACTGCCTCGGCAGGCAGGTTCAAGGCGAATGGAGCAGGATGGAAACCAGACACTCCAACCTCTTGGAATTACAGGCAGCATACCTGGCCCTGCGGGCCTTCGAGAATCTAGTCCACGGGGCTTGAGTCAAACTGATGTTAGACAACCGAACGGCGGTGGCTTATATAGCCAAACAGGGTGGAACCAAGAGCTTGCCGCTGTTGCAGGTGGCAACCAACATATTCGTTTGGGCAGAAGTGCATGTGGAAGCCCTAACGGCAGCCTACATTCCGGGCAGTCAGAATCACATAGCAGACCGTCTGAGCCGGGATTTCCCCAACAAGAACGAATGGACACTCAACAGGGACATCCTAGAGACAATCTTCCACAAGTGGGGGACACCCTCGGTAGACCTAATGGCGACTCCATGGAATGCGAAGACACCCCGGTTCGTGTCAAGGTTTCGCTGCGATGAGGCAGTAGCCCAAGACGCCTTCTCAATTCCGTGGGATTTTCCCTTTGTCTACCTTTTTCCACCGTTACCTCTGGTAATGAAAACCCTACTGAAGATTGCGAGGGAGAACGTCCATGCAATTGTAATCCTGCCCTTCTGGCCACGGAGACCATGGTTCCCTCTGCTCCTACAGATGGCGGCAGTCCCCCCAATACAGCTGCCACTGAAGAGAGACCTTCTACAGCAGGGCCAATGGTGTCATCCCAACCCGGGCAGGTTACAGCTGATGGCTTGGTTGTTGAATCGGCCAGACTACAGTCACAAGGCATCTCGGAGGAAGTAATTTCAACGCTACTAAAATCTAGAAAAGCCACAACCAATGTCACTTATAACAGAATTTGGAAGAAATTTACGGCATTTGCCCTGCAACAGAAGTTTTCTCCGTTATCCCCAAGCATTGCGCAAGTGTTGGACTTCTTACAGTCAGCTCTAAAAGCGGGCTTAGCCTATAACACCATAAAGGTTCAAGTGTCAGCATTGGCGTGCTTCACAGGTCACAAGTGGGCAGGTGAGCCTCTAATAAGACAGTTCCTCAGAGCAGTCATAAAATTGAAACCACCAAAGAGACCCCTGTTCCCAGCATGGGATCTGGGCACGGTACTAAAAGCCCTGCTCCTACATCCATTCATCCCTGCAGAGACATGCCCGCTTTGGTTCTTGACAGTCAAGCTGATCTTCCTTACAGCCATAACGTCGGCAAGAAGGGTTTCAGAACTAGCAGCTCTGTCCTGCAAGAATCCATATTGCATCATTCTCCAGGACAAAGTGATCCTAAGGCCCTCACCGGCCGTAACACCTAAAGTGGTTTCCAAATTCCATGTGAATTGGGAGGCAGTCCTACCAAGCTTCACACAGCCACCAAAACAAGCGGAAGAGCTAGATCTCAGACCACTGGACATGGTCAACTTGTTCTCAATTTACCTACACCGCTCTCTACAGGTACGCAAAACTAATACCCTTTTCGTCCTGCCATCCGGGCCTAGGAAAGGACAAGCGGCATCCGCAAGAATCATAGCGACTTGGATCACCAAGGTGATAAGCCTCACGTATGAGAAACAGGGGCTGACGCCTCCACAAGTTCTTAGAGCTCATTCTACCAGAGGGGTGGCAGCCTCATGGGCAGCTTCGGCTAAGATACCGATTGAAGACATATGCAGGACCGCTAGTTGGAGCTCCTGCGAAACCTTCGCTAAACACTACAGTTTAGATGTCACAGCGGCCAACGCATCAAATTTTGGAAACACAGTGGTGTCCACACCTCTGCAAACAAAATAAAATATTCACTATAGCAGCATTTTCAGTTGTTGTTCGAGTCTTATCTTTTCCCCACCCTAAATTGGCTAAATTAAATCCCATAGTGTGCTGACGTGAGGCTGGCCAGGAAAATGGAAAATTGTTATCAATACTTACTGTAATTTTCCTTTCCTGGCCTGTCCTCACGTCAGCACAGCTCTTTTCCCTCCCGATAAGCCTGTCGTCCTCCAGTTAAGTGGAACAAGGGCAAGGGAGGAGGGGCCCCCTATTTATCAGCTAAAAGAAGGTGGTACTGGGAGACCGGAGGAAGGGGTTAACCCATAGTGTGCTGACGTGAGGACAGGCCAGGAAAGGAAAATTACAGTAAGTATTGATAACAATTTTCCATTTTTTCCTTCAGAAATTCTGTCGGACTTAGATAGAGAACTTGTTCTCTTTTTTTCCGACGGGCAAAAATTTCTATCGGAAAGTCCGTTCGTCTGTATGCAATTCCGACAGACTAAAAACCACGCATGCTCAGAATCAAGTCGACGTATACTCGGAAGCATTGAACTTCATTTTTCTCGGCTCATCGCAGTGTTGTACGTCACCGCATTTTTGGCGGTCGGATTTTAGTGTGACCGTGTGTATGCAAGACAGCTTGAGTGGAATTCTGTCTGAACTCCGTCAGACAAACCGTCAAACTTTATTCCAACGGACAGTCCGGTCGTGTGTACAGGGCATAACACTTTCTTTTTTGTTTACAAACTTTTTTATTAGGTACAAAAAGGTGGTACAAAAAAAGTTGATATATGCGTAGATAAATTCCATACAGGCCATTTGCATAGAAGGACAATCAAGAAAACGTATGTATTAACCACTTCGCGCCCGGGCTATAAGCAAAAGACGTCCGCAAAGCGGTCGTCAATTGCTGATAGGACGTCTATGGACGTCCTCTTATTTACTTCCGCGATGTGCGCCACCGCGGGCGCGCGTCGGGGAAAAAACTGTGCCCGCCGTGTCAGGCGAGTGCCGATGCGCGTGCCTGGCGGCCGCGATGTCCGCCACGTACGAGCGATCGGCTGTCACAGAGCCAGGGACGTGGATCTCTGTGTGTAAACACAGAGATCCACGTCCTGTCGGGGAGAGGAGACGGATGGTGTGTCCCTTGTACATAGGGACAACCATCAGTCAGTCCCCTCCCCCCCACAGTAAGAACATCTAGCAGGGAACATATTAACCCCTTGATCGCCCCCTAGTGGTTAACCCCTTCCCTGCCAGTCACATTTATACAGTAATCAGTGCATATTTTTAGCACTGTTCGCTGTATAAATGTGAATGGTCCCAAAAATGTGTCAAAAGTGTCCGATGTGTCCACCGTAATGTCACAGTCACAAAAAAAAATCGCAGATCGACGCCATTACTAGTAAAAAAAAAAAAAAAAAATAATAATAAAAAAATCATAATTCTATTCCCTATTTTGTAGGCGCTATAACTTTTGCGCAAACCAATCACTATACGCTTATTGCGATTTTTTTTTTTACCTAAAATATGTAGAATACGTATCGGCCTAAACTGAGGAAAAAAATAGTTTAAAAAAAAAAAATGGGATATTAATTATAGCAAAAATTAAAAAATATTGTGTTTTTTTCAAAATTGTCGCTCTATTTTTGTTGCTAGCGCAAAAAATAAAAACCGCAGAAATGATCAAGGACCACCAAAAGAAAGCTCTATTTGTGGGAAAAAAAGGACGTCAATTTTGTTTGGGAGCCATGTCGCACGGCCGCGCAATTGTCATTCAAAGAGTGACGGCGCTGAAACCTGAAATTTCGCCTGGGCAGGAAGGGGGTTATGTGCCCAGTTGTCAAGTGGTTAAGGTAGATGTACATTGTTTTAGTCTATGATCAAAGCGTTGCACTTTCTTATTTTTTTTTTTTCTTAATTTTTTTCTGTTTTCTTAAAGGGGAGTTCCAGCCTTTATTATGTTTATTAAAAGTCAGCAGCTACAAAAAGTGTAGCTTCTGGCTTTTATTAAACAGACACTTACCTGTTCCACTGTCCAACGACGCGGCCGCCCGGAGCTTCGCTCCTCTCCCCCCTCTGCGCCGGCGCCTCCATTCTAACTATGGGCACCCGGCCGTGACAGCTTTCGGCTTCACAGCCGGGCCCTCACTGCGCATGCGCGAGCGGCGCTGCGCTGCCTGAGTGGACAGGTTATCGCCTGGGACCTGTCACGTGTCCCAGGTGATCGCCTACAGGGAGGGGCCGCCTTAGGCGATATGACGAGTCGCCTAAGCGGTCCCTGGGCGGAAGGAGGAAGTGGGACAGGAAGTCCCACTCCTACTGAAGCCCCCACTCCCCCCCAAAAAAATTACATGCCAAATGTGGCATGTAAGGGGGCGAGGAGTGGTTTAAGCGGAAGTTGCACTTTTGGGTGGAACTCCACTTTAATAAATAGCCCCCTCTAATAGGCTTGCATTGTAGGAACATGCAATAAAGCACAACTATTGTATGTCATTGCAGAGCTTGCATATGTAGTGAGAAAGTACGGACGATCTTCTCTCAGATGAAGGAGATTTTTTTTTAACATTAACATATATCAGTAATTTACATCAGGTGGATTTCTTTAACATATTTACCTAAAAATGTTGAAAACATTCCCTTTAAATCCCCGGAACATCCAGCAGCTTGGCACAGTTGATGCGCACCATAGTGGAATACGTGACAGGCTAGCGTGTTGTGTATTTTGCTATGTTTGTGATGCTCCTGGATCTGTACCCTGGCATCGGAACAAATACATCATAGCCTGCTGTGTGGGACACCACTAGTCATAGCACTGGCATATGTTACCATCTGTTACCATCACTAGTCATACCACTGGCATATGTTTCCTGTGTCTAACTGATCTGACATTTTGCTTTCACTAATGCTGATTTTAGCAACAAGTAAATTAGCCATTGTACAAACGGTACAATTATATTACAAAAATTGGATTATTTATTATATGGCAAAAAGAAGTTCACATGGGCCAAACTCGTATTTATACATCTTTAATGACAATATTAGAGGATACTTGTGGATATGAACCCTACCATTGTCCTCCTGCTGAAAATGTTAGTTGTGTGTCTGTTTCTGGTTTCAAGGAACAAAGATTTTGGAACAAGCATGCAACCAGTGAAATTAGAATTCCTGATCTGCATACTAGTTCTAATGCCGCGTACACACGACCGTTTTTCATGACGAGAAAAATGCCACGGTCGTGTGTAGGCTCCAGAGCATTTTTCTCGACGAGAAAAATGGGCATTAAAAATTTAGAACATGCTCTATTTTTTCTCGTCGTTTTTCACGTCGTCGTTTTTTCTCGTTGTTAAAAACGGGCGTGTGTACGCTTTAATGACGGGAAAAAAACGTGCATGCTCAGAAGTAAGTTATGAGACGGGAGCGCTCGTTCTGGTGAAACTAGCGTTCAGAATGGAGATAGCACATTCGTCACGCTGTAACGGACTGAAGAGCACGAGGCTGAAAAGCGCGAATCGTCTCTCACCAAACTTTACTAACACTAGGGTGGCGCCATCCGAATGGAACTTCCCCTTTATAGTGCCATCGTACGTGTTGTCGAACGTGTTGTACGTCACCGCGCTTTGCGGTGACGTACAACAAAAATGTCACTCTCTAGATGTGCAAAGCTGGTAGAGACATCCCCAAAAAGACTTGCAGCTGTAATTGCAGAGAAAGGTGGTTCTACAAAGTATTGACTCAGGGGGGCTGAATACAAATGCACGGCAAACTTCTCACATATTTATTTGTAAAAAAATTTGAAAAGCATTTATCATTTTCCTTCCACTTCACAATTATGTGCCACTTTGTGTTGGTCTATCACATAACATCGCAATAAATTACGTTTTTGGTTGTAACATGACAAAATGTGGGAAATTTCAAGGGGTGTTCAAATTTCAAGGCACTGTATTTACCAAAAGATTGCATTTCCATATCCTGTGTACTGTGGGAGACCAGATATAGTGAATGCAGGGTCCTGGGTTTAGTAATACTTTAATTCTGGCCATTGGAATGAATGAACACCCAAGCACTTGACGTGCCTAGCGATAAAGTGAGTTAGGACGCGTTTAGGTGCATTAAGCATTTTTTTGATGCTTCAACGCTCCTCTTCCGAATATTCCAGCCCTGCCTCTTTAAACACCTGTAAAGACTATGTGTGCATGGACACATAAGCTAACATTGAGGGGCGTTTAGAGGCAGAAACAAAAAAAATTAAAATGTAGAGTCGTTTAAAACATCCTCCATGCACACAGGTACCAAAATGGAAAAAATCTGTGGGCAAGTATCACTGAGTACGTGATGGCAGCAAGGATGCCAGCCAGCAGTCACAACACTATGGGGGTCTAGTTATACAATTTTTTACCCAATATTCACACTTTTTTTTTTCGGATTCAGTTAAAAAAATATGTGAATCTTAGGTAAAATTTGGCGAATCTTGTGTAAAAACATGTAGATATAGACCCATAGTTTTACCTCTGCATTTGGTTTTGATTTATCACTGAGTGTGCACACACTAGCAATTGTGAGTCTTAACCACTTGCCGACCGCTCATGGTATATATACGTCGGCAGAATGGCTCGTACAGGCACAATCACGTACCTGTACGTGGCCCTTTAACTGCCGACGTCGGGGTCGCGGGCGCGCCGCCGCCGCCGCGCTCGCGGACCCCTGCCTTCCCCGTGAGTGGGACCGCGGGTCCCGCGGACTCGATCGCCGTGGGGATCCCCGCGATCGTCTCACGGAGGCTCGGTATCGGGGAGATGTGTGTGTAAACACAACATCTTCCCGCTCCTCTACTGACAATGTCAGCGATCTCCGCTCTGTGTAATCAGAGCGGAGATCGGTGACGTGTCAGTCGTAGCCACGCCCCCACACAGTAGTAAACACTCCCCTAGGCACACTTAACCCCTCCAGCGCCCCTAGTGGTTAACCCCTTCACTGCCAGTGTCATTTTCACAGTAACCAGTTCATTTTTATTGCACTGATCGCTGTGAAAATGACAATGGTCCCAAAAATGTGTCAAAAGTGTTCGATGTGTCCGCCATAATGTCGCAGTCATGAAAAAAATTGCCGCCATTACTAGTAAAAAAATAATAATTAATAAAAATGACTTAAAACTATACCCTGTTTTGTAAAAGCTATAATTTTTGCGCAAACCAATCAATAAACGCAGATTGCGTTTTTTTTACCAAAAATATGTAGAAGAATACGTATCGGCCTAAACTGAGGAAAAAAAAAATTTTATATATTTTTGGGGGATATTTATTATAGCAAAAAGTAAAAAATATGTCATTTTTTTCAAAATTTTCGCTCTATTTTTGTTTATAGCGCAAAAAATAAAAACCGCAGAGGTGATCAAACACCACCAAAAGAAATCTCTATTTGTGGGAAAAAAGGGACGCCAATTTTGTTTGGGAGCCACGTCACACGACCGCGCAATTGTCAGTTAAAGCGACGCAGTGCCGAATCGCAAAAAGGGGCCTGGTCATAATGGCCCGTATTGGTCCGGGGCTTAAGTGGTTAAAGAATCACATTACCGTATTTATCGGCGTATAACACGCACCGGCGTATAACACGCACCCCAAGTTTAGGAGGGAATTTTAAGGAAAAAAACTTTTAGGAGGGAAATTCAAGGAAAAGAAACTTACATTTAAATGCAGCATGCAGCCTTGCCCAGTGTCCATCTGCAGCCTTGCCCAGTGTCCATCTGTCCATCTGCAGCCTTGCCCAGTATCCATCTGTCCATCTGCAGCCTTGCCCAGTGTCCATCTGTCCATCTGCAGCCGTGCCCAGTGTCCATCTGTCCATCTGCAGCCTTGCCCAGTGTCCATCTGTCCATCTGCAGCCGTGCCCAGTGTCCATCTGTCCATCTGCAGCCTTGCCCAGTGTCCATCTGTCCATCTGCAGCCTTGCCCAGTGCCTTTGCGATCGTGTCAGTCTCTGCGTTTTTTAAAATTTGGCGCCGATTTCTGTGGAGAGGAGCGAGCGGGGCCGAGTGTACTTCGGCTAGATTTGGCTCCTCTCGCAGTCCCGCCCATCTCCACTGACTGCGCCGCTGACGGAGAAAGCCGAGTGTACTTCGGCTAGACTCGGCTCTGCTCACAGTCACAGGCAGGACTGCGAGAGGAGCCGAGACTAGCCAAAGTACACTCGGCTTTCTCTATGTCAGCGGCGCAGTCAGAGATGGGCGGGACTGCGAGAGGAGCCGAGTAAAGCCGATTGTACTTCGGCTTCGGCTCCGCTCGCTCCTCTCGCTCGTTTTCAGCAGGGCAATTCGACGGAGTATCGGCGTATAACACGCACCCACGATTTCCCCCTGATTTTAAGGGGAAAAAAGTGCGTGTTATACGCCGATAAATACGGTACTCAAAAGAGATATTTAAAGCAGTTTCACACATTTTTTTTAATGTCTAATCATTCTCATCCCCATCCGCAAAGCTATTCAAAATGGCAATTTTTTTTTTTTTTCGAAATACCTTCTTTGCTATTTGTTTCTGCAGCACTTCCTGTCCGGCCGCCTAGGCAATTTTGTCACAAGGCGATTCCCTTTGGACTCCTGGGATATCAGCTTCATATATCCCAGCAGTCCTTGGGAATCGCCTCTTAATGAAACAGCACCATGCAGTCGCATTACTGTACAGGTGCAAGATCAGGAGGTGCATGCTGGGTAGCCAGCTGCACCTAATCCCGGAAGTAAAGACAAGCAGGCTTTAGATGCCCACAACCACAATGGACCTTGCCTGCTTCTGAGATCAGGTTAGATTTGAGTGATTTAAAACAAACAAGAAGAAACACATCTTGAAACAAAAAATAAATAAAAATAAACACATCAATGGCAGTTTCAAAATGTTAAAGTAGAAGTGGTAACATTGATGGGGGAGCATTTAGAAAACAAAATGTATTTGGGGACTGGAACTCCACTTTTAAGCTGGGTTCACACTGATGCCGGATGCGGCTCGCAGCAGGGGTCCAGTGTGTCCCTGTTCTCCATTTCAGGGACGAATCAGGGCCAAATTTTTGCTTGAATTCGAGCAGGAAATGGAGGCAATGACTCACAGGACTCCTGTGCAAGCTGCTCCAGAGCCGCCCCGGAGATGTGTGAATGGGCTCCAAAGAGAGCTGGTCACAATCTCCTGTCATGCGAATTGGATGCGGGGAAGTTCACATTCAATTTGCGCTAGTGTGAACCCAGCCTAAGAGATAAGTTGTGAGCAAATTATATTGCAGCTTACCAATTCTTAGATGTGATGGCTGTACTAGTTTCCTTTTTTTAGGCTTTTCTATTTTTATCTGGTAAACCAGTCGGCAAGTCTGTTGTTTTTATCAAAAGCACAGCTTCACAGCCAGCTTCCTACTGTGCATGCACAAGTCGCACAGAGCTGTATGAATGGTCCCACAGCCTCCTGGGACTTGTGATGTGTCCCAGAAGGTTGCGGGCGGCGATAACTTCTGCTCCGATTGCCTAGGCAAGTGAAAGTGGGTACCTAGTTTTAGCAAAAATAAAAATAAACTCGAAAAGTGGGAGAGGAGGGAGGAAGGAGGTGTTAAAGCAGAACTTCACTTTTAGGGGGAGGTTCTGCTTTAATTATCAGCGTATCGTGTGGCTGGCAGGAAGACACCAGCAAGAAAGTACATAAAAAAAACTCATTACATACTGCTGGTGTAGACCTCAAGGGGGTTTCTCTGGTGAACAAGAGCATGGACCCTGAAGTTGAGCTTTAAATACTAGTTCGGGGTAAGCCTCATGCAGCGTACACACGACCGTTATTCATGTCATGCAAAAAATTGAAGTTTTTCTCGTCGTGCTTCCTCTCAAGCCTGCCTTGCATACACATGTTCATGGAAAAAAATGCTTGAGCAAAGCGTGGTGACGTACAACACGTACGACGGCACTATAAAGGGGAAGTTCCCTTCGAATGGCGCCACCCTTTGGGTTACAGCGTCACGAATGTGCTATCTCCATTCTGAACGCTAGTTTTACCAGAACGAGCGCTTCCGTCTCATACTTGATTCTGAGCATGCATGTTTTTTTTCCCCTCGTAAAAGCATACACACGACCGTTTTTCACGACGTGAAAAAGAACGACGTGAAAAACGACGAGAAAACATAGAGCAGGTTCTAATTTTTTTTTCAGCCAGTTTTCTCATCTAGAAAATGCTATGGAGCATACACACGACCGTTTTTCACGACCAATCTAAAAAAATTGCATTTTTCTCGTCATGAAAAACGCTTGTGTGTACGCGGCATCACCCATTAGGGCTCCTTCACACAGGCCACCAAGGGTGAAAAAACAGGCAGCTGAGCCATGGTTTTAACGCCCCTCCCCCAGCCTCTCACCTAAATCCTAATCTACCTGGCAGGGCTGCGGTCAAGTTGCTTTGCTTCACAGCCACTGCATTTTTAACTTGGGCTGCAGAGTTGTGAGAGGTGGCACTATCTGCTAAACGTGCTCATTGAGATTAACAGGGCCACACCGCAACTATGATTCATATGCTTGGCTTGCAGTTGTGGCGTTGTTCTGCAATGTAAAATTGCTGTGCTGCAAAAAAAAAAGTAAAAAAAAAAAGCAGTTGCTATACTGCTTTTTAAAAAAGGGATCCTCTGGATCCCAAAGATGATATTTTAAAAGACGGTGTGCTTACCACCTGTCTGAAAGAACACTTAATATCATATTAATGATTTCTAGCAAGGCAGCGGAAAGGACATAACACAGAAAAAAAAAAAAGGGATGCTTTGCAAATTAATACAATCTTACTGTAAAATTATTTTGGACAGCATAGGAAGGTTTATGGAAAATAGAATTAAACACGGAGTTGCCTTTAAAATGTTTTTATTACTAAGCAGATAATATAATCTTGCACTTAATGATACTGCGTTTCATTGGAAGGAATATGATTTTTTTTTTTCGTAACGTGCTAGGCATGCTGAGTACATTTTGTTTTGAGAAATACACATAACAAAGTTATGGCTGTTTTGTTTTTCATTAACATTTTAATCAGTGATAAAATGAAATAAAAAAAAAAAACCCATAGGCAGGCAGTGAGTGTTGACTCCTAGACTTTAATTAGTATTGTTAAATCAAATTAATATATTCGCTTGGCAACGAATTGGATTCATAATAAAAATGAAGCAGAGGAACAGTTTTTACAGATGATTATGTCCTGGATGTTGTAGCTATCATTATTTAATGTTAAAATGAAACATAGTGGCTAGCCAATTGTGTCCTCGGAGAATTGCAGAAGTGGGTTCGGGAATACTTACAATCCTCCTTTCTCGCTAAACATGTTATTCAAATCAAAGCAAATCAAAGATTTTTTTTTTCTCTCACATTTATTCATAAAGGAAGCGTGTGGAATGTGATACTGACTACCCACAGACTTACATGAATAGAGAAGGAGGCCTGACTCTAAGGAAGAGCCATTCTTGAAACCCTAAGACTGAAGCTTTGTACCGCTGAAGGCAAGGCATTCTATGACTAAAGCAGCCCATAGATGATATTTACACACTCGATCTGGATGGGGGAATCCTCCCTGCTGAGCTATTGTATTCTGACAGCTAGAAGACTTCCCCGATGTCAGAATACACAGAGCAGCATTGCAGGCTAGAGCCTGCAGCGCTGATCGAAATCCAGTAGATTGACTTCTGTACAACTTCCCTTCCCATACATGGATCGAGATTTGGCTGGTCCCTGCTGAGTCAATCTATGGCTTCTTTTTCATTCAAGTTGGAATAACACCTAATTAAAGTGATTATAAAGTTTTTTGTTTTTTTTTTAAACAACAAACATGTTATACTTACCTCCTCTGTGCAAGGGTTTTACACAGAATGGCCCCAATCCTACTTTTCTGGGGTCCCCCCGCGTTGCTCCTGGCTCCTCCTCTTCTCGAATGCCCCCTCGGAGAGACGCTTTCCAAGAGGGCGCGCTCCCAAGTCCTGCTGCTACATCCATTGACACAGACAGAAGAACTCTGCCCCGCCCCCGGCTCCCGTGTCACTGGATTTTATTAACAGCAGCAAGAGCCAATAGCTCCTGCTGCTATCAACCTATCAACCTATCCAATGAGGACCCGAGACAGTGGCTGGAGCTGCTGTGCTCGTCCCAGTCCCAGTCGTCCCAGTCGCTGGAACGATCAACTTTAGGTAAAAAAATGGGGGGTCTGGGGGGCAGCTTCAGCACAAAAGGTCTTTCACCATAAAGCATAGAATGAATTAAGGGTGAAAAACCGTGAGGGTTTACAACCCCTTTAAGGTTTTTGACATTAATGCATTCTTTGTGCAAGAGGATCCCTATACTTACCTGAACTTGATTTTGATCCAGTGCTGTTACCAAGAGCAGTAGTTCTCTACGCTCTCTTTCTCTCTCGTCATTCAGGAGATTGATAGCAATGTAAATCAAATTCTGTGACAGGGGTATGAGGCCAAGCCATGATGTATCTGTCTATAGACACAAACACGGCAGCTCCAGAACGAGCCTACATATATACCCCCATAGAAAGTGGGGAGGAGCCAGGAGCGCTGGCGGGGACCCCCAAAAAGGAGGGTTGCAGCTGATCTGTGCATACCAGTGCACAGAGCAGGTAGGTATGACATAATAAACAAAATTCTGCCATGCTAATAATAGTACAAACCACATTAATAGTGTGAAGACTTATGTGAAAAAGGTATATGAATTATAAGTCTGTTTAAAATGTGCATAGATAAAAACAAAAGTCCCAATCAAGGGTGACATCCACCGCTGTGTAATGAGGAGTGTCAGTGGCATCACCAGTAGTTAAAGTGGTTGTAAACCCTCTCTGACCACTTGCACCTACAGGTAAGCCTAGATTAAGGCTTACCTGTAGGTGCAAGAAATATCTTCTTAACCTAAACGATTAAGGAGATATTTGCAGAAAGGACTGCACCGATGTCTACGGCGCATGCGGGCTGTAGACAATGGCGCAGGCGCACTGAGCGTTCCGGTTTTATCAATGACGTCATGGCCATTCCGGCCAGTCACAGCGTCGGAGCGGCGATACACGGAAGGGACTTGTAGGCAACATGGCGGCGGCTGCGGAGGGGAACGAGGAGTGCTTCGGGGGCTTCGATCTCAGGTAAGTCATTCATAATGAGCTAGTATTCTATGCATACTAGCTCATTATGCCTTTCTCTTGCAGGGTTTTTTTTTTTTCAGAAAAAAAAAGAGGGTTTACTTCCTCTTTAAATGGACTCTTACCAGAATCTATGGACTGTAGTATTCAGTGCTGAGACCCAAATGGTTACATCTAATCCCCATGATACCTCCGGTTCCTCAGGATTATAATTGATATATATAGCCACAATGATGGTACAAGGTTCCTCATAGAATAAAAACAGATATGCCCACATAGTGTGAATCCATAAAACATGTTTATTAAAAGTAAAATGCAAGGCTACTCACATGAAGATCATAAAAACAGCACTGTGTATACCAAATATGGTAGTAAACGACTCTAAAAGTGATTACACGCATTTCTTCATAATTAACATCATCAGGGGCATTACCACACTGCAGGTCAGCACGCCAAATACCGTAAATACCATTTCAGTAAGGGTGTCCTACCTGATTACCAATCAAAAAAAAATCTTGATGTGTCTCTAAAGATAGCCAACATTGCGTGCCAAGCCTCTTTTTTATTCTAAAATGGCTGAACGGCTGAAAGTTGGCCAAGCCTCTTTTTAAGTCTAAAATGGCCAACCGGCCAAAAGATAGCTAACCCTAATTCTAGATCTAAGATGGCCAAATGGCAGGAGGATGACGTAGCCTATTTTTCAATTTAAAATGGCCAGACGGCCCGAGTCCAAGCCTTGTTGTGGTTAGCAAGATGGCCTGGCTTCTTTATGGATCTAGGATGGCTAAATGGGGGATATCCTAGCCTGTTTTTCAATTTAAAATGGCAGGACGGCCTGAGTCCAAGTCTCATTGTGGTCAGCAAGATGGCCAAACGATATCCTGAGCCCAGTAAGTATGACATGTTTATTATTTTAATAAAGAAAAATTTTGGCTTTTCTATCACTTTAATATTTGTTACATGTTACGATTCATATAGCAAGTTTACCTAAAACAAAAAAAAAAATAATTAGCACAAGGGACATTATATACTTTCAGTGAAATGTGTCCCTTGTGCAATTGTGTCCTCCTTTTGCCCTTTTTTACCTTTTTCCTTTTCGTGCCCCCCCCCCCACTATAACCATCTGGTCCAATGAGGATTAAAATAACTAAGGGGCTGTCACAAACTCCCATCAGGAGTGCCGGAATATGACAGCCCTCTCCGCCCAGCTCCTCCGTTGATAGAAGCCGTGCTATAGCATCTATGAATGAAACAGTATCTATGGATAGAATATAGGCAGATGCTTGAAACTTATTAAAATATGTTCGAAAGAACTGAAATGGTAAATGCAAGTAGTGTAAATCTCTGAACTTGTCCTGGTATCAGCTTTTTGAAATTTCTGTACAGTAGAATTCATGCATGATGGGGAAGGGGGGAACAGCACAAAGAGCCTACCAACTGTGCTGGAGTGTAACAAGTATGTTGCTAGGAGGACAGAACGCTGTGACAGAGATGAGCTTATCAGTCTGCTGTGATCTAAAAAAAATACGTATCATGTGCCGCTCAGGCTCACTGAAGGAGGTACTAGTCCTTGATGTCCACTGCTGGAAATGCTAGTCGGAAAGGGAGCTTGTCCTGGTTCTTAACATCACTCAATGTAAGGGAAGGTATCCCTTTGACCGCACAGCCATCCCCATGACTAAGCTACGAGGGGCAGAGTGAAATGTGTTGGGGGCGTGGCCTGGCCGGAGTCCAGACTGAGGTTGCCACTTACCACTTAGTCACTTTGGGATGACATGGATGTGCAGTCACAGGAGTCATGGGCTAGGGGTGGGGAGGTGACTTGAAAGTGATGCTTAACAGCAGTAGAGAGAAGTCAGGTATCCCACTCTGCCAGAAAGGGCTGTGCTTGTGGCAGATCTGTGTAAATCTCATAAATGAATGGACAGAAATTCAAATCATCTGTGTATTTAGCTGTGTATCCAGAGCTTAACGGTAACAACAATAATGATAATAAATGTCATGTGGACCTAACTCACAATTATTTCCTAGTACAGAAGAGCTTAGTTATACCCCTACTGCACATGTCAACAAAATGGCTGCCTCGATGCTTTACAATTGACAGGTTCATTTAATGACTATTTAGCTATGTACCATTTACTTCTTAATAGCGGTTCTGATTTCAGCTGTGGGAAGTGGGAATCAATGTCAACATTGCTAGCCATACTAAAATAAGAGTCTGATGAGCTCTAGAATTGGTAAATTAGTGAGACAAACAAACAGACCACAACTTTCTCTTCCTTTTAATTCATTATGTCCTTACAAACATACATAAAGAACTTGCAGTTAACTCAAGCTTTTCATCTCTCCTTAGTAAGTCCCATCTCAAGGTCAGGATGGGAGTGATGCCAGCACTTAATTAATGTCATATTGTTATTTGTTTGTTTGGAGAAATGCAGTGTTATGCTAATATAAAGTGACGTTAGCCTTATGCTCAATTACAGCCAGAGTTTTTGAACAGGCGTTTATTAAATAATGGGTTCCCACTGAGAAAATAATGTCTGCTCCTAATTTAGATAATGTCTGGCCACTTGCCCTAATTTAGATAGTAAATCTGTGCTAACTACTTGCTGATTTTGTCAAAATGGTTTAATAATGGTGCAAGGAAACACAAAGAGTTCAGCAAACTTCTAATACAGGTTGGTTTATACATCTGCCTGTCACTGTAACACAATGGAAGTGATCATTTTGTCTAATGTAATAGTGGTACACACAAGGGTGACAATGTAGGATCATTGTTTCATCTGTTAGATATAAGAACAAAATCTCACAACAGGACCTGTTGGGGTTATGTGGGGACTAGAGTAGAGAAACATTGCTATGGGGTAGTGGTGTCCAAACTTCTGCCCTTTATTTGCCTTTCTAGTCCTTGGGGCACTGTTCCTCCCACTGACACCAACAATGAGTCAACATTCCTTCCATTGACACCAATAATGAGGCATAATTCTTCTCACTTATACCAACAATGGGGCACTATTCCTTCCACTGATACCAATGATGGGGCACTATTCTTTCAACTGACAAAAACAATGGGGCATAATTCCTCCCACTGATATAAAAATTGGGGGACTTTTCACCCCACTGACAGAAAACCTTTCCAGTCCTTGGGGCACTGTTCCTCCCACTGAGACAAACAATGAGTCAACATTCCTTCCATTGACACCAATAATGAGGCACTATCCCTCCCACTGACACAAACAATGGGGTACTATTCCTCCCACTGACACTAACGATGGGGCACTATTCCTCCCACTGACACCAAGCATGAATACTGACAGGCCTGAGGCATTGTTTACTCTTACTGATGCTGGGGCATTTTCTACTACCACTGGCCACAGTCTGGCCCCCGTAAAATTTTAAGGACAGTAAACCGGCCCTCTGCTTAGAAAGTTTGAGCCATAGCCTGGCCAGGCCAGGCTTTAGAAGTCCAAAGTCCAGGTGCCTTGGAGTGACACATTGGTTTAATAAATGCAACTGAGTTTGGCAGCAGCAAAACCAATGAAATCCACCATAATGCATTAGAGTCCACCTAAACGCTTCCAACATTTGCAATAGTGACATCATAATAAATTAAATTATGTCATAATTGATCTCAAAGGCAGAAAACTATAATTAACATAGTTCTTGTGATGCAGGTACCACTGCTAAATGGCACAGCCACAGCTAAGGCTTCACTATTCTCTACTGCAAATAAGCAATGAGTCCAGCAGGGCCCAAGACCCTCTCCAGCCTGTTGATTGGACACCGAATGAGCAAAAACACATTCACATGGTCTTTCTTGAAAATGCTAACAAATGGGATTCCTGTTAAAATTAATGGAGAGCAGGGGACACATACCCCTGCTCTCCATTAATTTCAGCCAGATCCTTCACAGTTTGGGGCAGGTGAAGGTCTCCAAACAGCAGCATTGTAAGTTTATGCTAGCTAGAAGGCTAGAACATTAATGACAGCCTCTATAATCTGCTTAGTATAGGTTTTATATGCTGTTCACATTCTGAAATATAATGCAAGTAATCATTAGAGAGAGTATTTTTCAATTATGTACATGTCATTTAAAAACCAAAGAACAGCTAGTAAGGGAGAATGTGATATAACAAAAAAGCATACACTTTTACTTGATGACACAATATTCTAGTGCCCAGGGGCAGAAGACTTCCTGGGTGCACAACAGAAAAAACTGGCCTAGAAAATAGAAAAGTTAGCCTTGCAGGAGAAAAGAATCGAGAGGCTACATGACAAAAGAGAGGAATGGTTCTGGGAAGTCATTCTGGAAAGCTCAGCTGGAGAGTGAAGCTGCTCAACTCACCTGTCCTTCTTCAATTATCAGTATTAAGGGGGTGTTTTTCTTGGCATGGCAACTTGATGGGTCTAGGGGTCTTTGGGGGTCTGTGGAAAATTTGGAATCATTACAAAACAGGGCCCATCAGGTGGTTTGGCGCTCTCCTTAGGCAGGTTGTTGGTTCTTCCAGGGGCTCAGTCCCTTGGTGGAAGTCAATATACTGTATATGCCCAAACTGAAACTGTCCTTGAGCTGGTAGAGGTATGCTGCTTGAGTCAGGGATGGTCCTTAGTTAAGATTTTGGTCAGTAGACATGAAAAGACCTTCTCCTGGCAATACTTGTCAATACAAACACTTGGCAATACAAAGATTTTGTACCTTTGGTACCTTTTATTTGTTTACTCTTATTTATGGTATTGGCTGTTAAATAAAGAGCCGCTGTGGCTAATTTTAAATCCATGTCAAGCAGCAAGAGTCTTTATTTTGGAAGAAAAATGATAAGGATGGTACTGGCAAACCCTTCAGATCAGTCCAGGTCCTCTATGATTCTTGTGTTTAAAGTGAATCTAATTTCAGATTTTTTATTTTATTTTTTTGTTACATGGGCTAACTAGTGCAAACTGACATTTTTGTATGTATGAACCTCTTATGTCATCAAAATACCTGTCCTAACAATGCCTTCATTTTTATTGATGAAGGAATAATAAGGAAGATAAGGGATATCTTTGTTCAGGTGTCGTTGTGGGTCAGTATCTACTTTCTGGACTACAACTACTTCCACCTAGCAGCACTATTAGGGTTGTCGGTTTGAATCTCAACCATGCCACTACCTGCATACATTTTGCATGTTCTCCCTGTGCCTGTATGGGTTTTCTACCACATTCCAATGACATACTGGTAGGTTTATTGGTTCCTGTCTAAATTGTGAGTTAGGGACCTTAGATTGTAAGCTTCTTGAGGGTAGGGACTAATGTGAATGTACAGTATACTGTATATATGTAAAGTGTTGGATAAAATGATGGTGTCATATACAGTAATTACCTGTAATATATAGTCCCTGTGTTGCATTCTTTATGTTCCTGGCTGTGTGTATACTTGTTGACTTACACATAATAGCCTCTTCCTTTCTATTCTTGTAACTGTGTAGTAAGTGATGACTTGAGAGGAAGAAAATGCTTCCTCTTGCCTGCAGCAGACTGGTGACATCATTGTCTCTTTCTGCACCTCTCAAACCAGACACAGTCACTTGCCAGGATCTCAAGGACTGCTTCTTAGCAATCAAAGGTATAAGATTTTTGGAAAATGATTACTGCAGGCTTGTGAAGTTAGTAGTAAGTATGCTTAAAGCCGCAAAGTTATTTTAATAATATTAAAATCCCACTGACAAGTTCACTTTAAAAAAAATTCCCAAAAGGTCTACAGTTACAGCCAAAGAAGAAACACTAATGAATATGTTAAAAACATTATTTAAAACAAAGAAAAGCTACGCTTGATTATTCTCCGCAATCAGCATGTTAGCGTTTCTCGTGATAAGCTACTTGCAAGTCAAATCGCCTTATTTATATGAATACGCACCATATCCATGGCTTTGTATTTCATTTTCATAATGCAGTAACCAAATGCATAAAAAGGTGATAAACTGAGTAAATTATATGACCCAGAAGTCACGGAGCAGTCACACAATGCACTGTGCAGCAGTCATTTCTTTTACAAAGTGCCTTTTATCACAACAGGGTGGCTTTACTACAATCATAAAATGTAATCGTAAAATGTTTCATTGGGAACTAATAAAAACATTTACAAATAAGCATATCCAATTCTACCATTTATTTGTTTTACAAAAAAAGGAACAATAAACAACGGGAGAAAAACCAAACATAACTTTGAAAGGGTTAAAGGGCTATAGTTATACACTTCAAAGGTGGTTTATAAGTAAAGCTATTGCTAGTAACCTCAATAGAAAATATTGAGAATGGACTTCCAGAAAATCAAATGAAGTCATTTTAAAGAGGAACCTCAATTTTAGTAAAAACTATATATTTGTAGAATTGACCCAACAAGTGAAGCAAAGTCTTGTAATGATCTCCCCTACCAGCTGTATGACATTGTAACTGGGACTGTCCAAACTGGACTGAATGCCATTGGTATATCTTGCCGTGGTGATGAAGCTTCCAGATCAGAATGAAAGGTACAACTTGCATTCTGCAGTATCAGAAAGATAAAGCTTCAGGCAAACCCACTATAGTTTTCTGCCTATCAGCTAGTACCACACTCAAAATATTCCCGTTGCACAAGCTCCTGGACAAGGCCTGAAGTAGGAGGGTGTTGTAGCAACTGTCAGCTGGTTGTCAGGTGTCAGCATTGACAGGAATATATGTTGCCAAAGCTCCATGTATTCCTAATTCATAGTCTAATGCCGTGTAAACACGATTGGTTTTACTGATGAAAACAGTCCGATGGACTTTTTTCATTGGACAAACCGATTGTGTGTGGGCCCCATCGGTCTTTTTTCCATCAGTGATTAAAAATAGAACATGTTTTAAACTTATCCGATGGGCAAAAAAAACGATAGCAAATTCCAATCGTCTGTGTGGAACTCCATCGGAGAAAAAACCCACGCATGCTCAGAATCAAGTCGACGCATGCTCAGAAGCATTGAACTTCATTTTTCTCGGCTCGTCAGATCGTTTTACGTCACAACGTTTGGGACGGTCGGTTTTTTGACTGATGGTGTGTAGGCAAGACTGATGGAAGTCAGCTTCATCGGATTTCTGATGGAAAAATACATCGGATAAGAATCCATAGGAAATCATATCGTGTGTGTTTATTTAAAGTGATCACTTTACATTAAGTGCAGGTGCAATGTTTTTAGGCCACACAGGACCTCTTCATCAGGTATGTGATGAAGGAGAAGTTGGCATAAACTATCCTATGTGAATCCAGCTTTCCCCATGGTCAGACTACGACATTGTTTCCAACTCTAACATGCTCCACCAACCACCACTGCACAGTCCAACAAAGGGCTTTGATAGCGAAGAGAGGGTGTTTATAGCATAGCAGTGGGTATAGAAGAGCTTTCTGTAAACATGGCCCAGTGTTCAGGGTTTCCTGAGGCACTCAACAACCTATCCAGGTAAAATAAAATATAATGGTGTAGCACTCAAAAATAAAAGATATGTCCTTCTACAACCAATATTCTTAAGGTTCAAAGAGAAATGTCTCTCAAAACATTTTGAGAAACATTTATTTATGAACTTTATGAATATTGGTTCTAGAAGGACATTTTCATTTTTGAGTGCAACACCATTATATTTTATATTGTTTTAGTCACATCTTTAAGGGGGTGTGTTAGGGTGGAAGCATTAATATAAAATGTTCACAAGATTTCGGTACTTTGGTTAACCTGATCCAGGTAAACCCTGTATGCAGACATCCTCCTACACATACCACCACAATTTCACAATCTAATGAGGAGCTTTAACAGCTAGGAGAGAGGAGTTCTAGAATAAAAGGGGGTATAGCTTCCGATAAGCATGTTCCTATGTTCAGGGTCTCCCCTGGCTCTTAACCACTTATCCAGGTACCCTGTGTGCAGACATCCAATTTGGTTCCAATTCCAACATTACCCGCCAACACCACACAATTCTACAAGGGGCTTTAACAGCTAGGAGAGATGGATTCTGGGATGGCAGGGGATATACTGAAACTTCCAGTAAATATAGCCCAGTGTTCAGGATCCCAGTGTGTAGACTTCCACATTGGTCCCATCTCCAACAAGTTCCTTCACCATCCTACAATCCATCTAGAGCAGGGGTCTCAACTGATGGCCCTCCAGCTGTTGCAAAACTATAAGTCCCATCATGCATTTTCCTGTGGTAGTCAGGCTTGTAACTGTTAGCCTTGCAATGCCTCATGGCACTTGTAGTTTTGTAACAGCTGGAGGGCCGCCAGTTTGAGACCCCTGATCTAAAGGCTATGACATCATTAGAGTTATTCTGGAATGACAGGGGGTATAGTGGAGCTTAAGGTAAACATGGCCCAGTGTTCATGTACCCTGTGTGTAGACTTCCACATTGGCCCCATCTCCAACATGTTCCTACACCAAGCTACAATCCTTTGTGGGGCTCGGACAGCATTAGATGTACCCTGGGATGACAGGAGGTATAGTGGAGCTTCCAGTAAACATGGCCCAGTGTTTAGGTACCCTGCTGTGTATAGACTTCCACATTGGTCCCATCTCCAATGTGTTCCTACACCATCCTACGATGCATTGTGGGGCTCATTGTGGGGCTCTGACAGCATTGGAGGTATTCTGGGATAACAGGGAGTATAGTGGAGCTTCCATTAAATATGGCCCAATGTTCAGAAGTAGAGGTACTTCCAGGTATCCTTAGGTGCCAGCTTTTAGACAATGCCGTAGTTTAGTATATATTTTTCCTAGACAGGTTTGCTTTAAACAATTAAGGATCCTGATTGAGGTTTTGAGCCAATTATTGTGTCTTTATAATCACTAGCAAAACTGTCTCATTTGGTAACAAGTCTGTCTAAAACCACTTTGTAGTTTCATGCAAAAAGTCACATCTTCAGTGATGTTTACCCATTACAGCTTTAGATTGTGGGAGGAAAAAAATGTGTAACAAGCATTGAAAGCCTTCAAATACAGCTAAGTTACAACAATTACAATAGCAGATGTCGTGTTTTCAGCTCTCTGAAGAGCCTCTTTCAAAGTTGATGTTTGTTTGAGAATTTCTTTGGCGGATGGTTATTTGTGAATTGCATAATTGTTCAGTGAAATCACAACATAAATTATTGTGTTTAGAATTCATTAAGGGCTCATTTAAGCAGAGGAAGGCAATTAAAAAGCATAGAGCAGCAAAACGCAGTGCAGGACGGTATACAATGGCACATCTGAAACAGTCACTTGTCAGATACAGACTGGAAAGGAATGGTGCAGATTGGTAAAATGGAATTCTGACATATGTTTCCAAGAACAGATCTATTATTTATTTCAACGTAATCCACAGATCTCAAGAATTCCAGCTTAAGACCAGCAAAATTGTTGATGACAGTGTCAAAAACAAGTAATTGGATCTTTGTGGGAATTCTTTCATGAATATGCAGCTGTCAAACTGTACTCATACCAGATTGGATATGGCACAAATAATGATAACTCTAAGCAAAAATTCAACGTAAAAATGGCAAAACTGCTACTTTGCGATACATATACCTTTAAGCAAAACAAAGGTGCAAAAAGGTACATGATGACCAGCACTCCAGCGTTCCTCTTATTATTATCTGCAGCCTCGAAGCTGCCCTTTTTCGCCCAGCTGCATGAAAAGGTTCTAGTGTTATAAACATCACTCATGACTTGGTCTCCCAGACCTACACAAATATTTCCTAGCAGCAAGGGTAGCACAACTTTCCACAATATATTCAAAGACTGAGAGACCAGATTGGGTCGGGATGGAGAATCAAGCAGTACCCAACTACTCTCTTGATTATCTTTTGTGGAGGTCACCTAAGAAACGACCTGCCATAATGTCTCCCATTCTTTCCCAATCTTTAGCCCTATGGGACAGAGTCAGGTCCCATTCGGCTCTTATCTCTTCAGGCCATCCTCTCATTCCTTTATTTAATAACCCAGATTTTCCCCCGGGCTTAAACGTAGAAGAATTCAGATGGTGGACGGACAAGGGGCTATACCGTATTGGTGACTTTGTGGTCTCTGGGAGTCCCATCACTCTTAATTACTGTGTTACTAGATTGAAACTCCCAGACTCAGAGGGATTACACTTCTCTCAAATCTCTCAATATCTTATTACTCTTTGGAAGGACAAACCGTTGCCTCTTCAATTCACTAAATACGAATTGTGGTGTGGTCAAAATATGGATCCAAGGGGAGGCATTTCAGTGGTCTATTCGTCCCTCTCTCACTCAATGGAGAAATCTTCCTATATGATAGCTTGGGAAACGGACTTTCGGTTCAACTGGGACCTGGAGACCTGGCACAGGGCTTGCTCCAAGTCCTTTAAAGGTATTCTAAACATATGTTTAAAAGAAGCAAATATTAAGGTGTTAACTAGGTGGTATCTTACCCCCACTAAATTGGCCGCCATATATCCTACCTTGGATCCTCTCTGCTTTAGAGGATGCCGACTTTCTGGATCAATGGCCCATATATGGTGGGAATGCCCGAGGATTCTTTCATTTTGGAAAAAAGTTTTTATTTTGATCTCCAAGGTTACTGAATACCAGGTTCCCAGGTCCCCGTGTGTTGCTCTGCTAAATGCCCGTATCCCCAATATTCCTAAATTTTCTCAAATTCTTATTCATTTTATACTCACAGGGGCTAAAATTACAGTCGCCAAGGCTTGGAAAAAACCTAGACCTTTCCTTTCTGATGTTATTCGAAAAGTGTCTTGGATAATGATTCATGAAAAATTGGCCAGTATTCTTAACAACACCACCGTGAAGTATGGTAAAATATGGGATCCATGGGCTAACTATGTTGCAGTTCCAATTTATTAGGTCCTTTTTCCATTATACTTAGCCCTAATCTTATCAAACTAGGCATGTACTTACTTTCTACTACTTTCCTTCCTCTCTTTCCTGCTCTTCCTTCTCTCTAACCTCTTTTTCCTTCTCTTTTTCTTTTTTTCCTTCTTTATTTATGTTTTATTATTATTTATCAAGACTTCCCGGAGAAGTGTTATTGGATCCTTTGTACGGGATAATATCTTTTCATTGTTAAACCAATATAGAATAACTTTGGAGATGTATCATTTAGTTCTATTAGATACATTATTTTATCTTTTAATTTATCTATTCATTCTTCTCAAGAAGAGGCAATGATAGTCTTTATTTGAGTCCTTGTGGGAGACTGGGAGTCCTCCCTTCGGGCACAGCTTGATCCCTTTTGGGGTGCCTCGGAGGGGCAGGGGCTTCCATCCCTCCAGGGGACATTTCCGCTGAGGCCTCTCGATGTAGATTTTGGGTTAAGCTCTTTTTTAAGATGTACTAATCAATCTATTACATATATATCACTTCTTTTTCTTTCATATTCTGTAATATATTAGTAATAGGTTTGCTAATTATCCTTATTATCCTTCACTAGTTTTTTCTCCGGGAAGACATTGGTCAATACTGATTTGTATTTTAATTTCTTGTAGGTTACCTAATGTATGTATGATGTGTTTTTTTTTTATTTCTTGGAAATAAAATACTTTGAAAGTAAAACATCACTCATGATCCATAAAATACTGTACCTCTGAGATTTGGAATTAAGAGAAGGGAGATGCTGATATGCTAAACTAGAAATGAACAGAAAAACCATACTCTATGAAAGATGTGTGCCCACTAACATTAAGGGAAAATATACAGAAAAACTGAGAAGAGAGACACCTAATGACCTACAGCAAGTGCCGACATGAACACCTCAACTCTACAACTCTACAAAACTTGCATTCCCTATTAGACATGGAAAAAATCCCCTAAAGGAGTACCCCATTCCTTGGGAAAAAGTAAAAGCAAGTTATATTTGTATACTGTATATTCTTGAGTATAAGCCGAGTTTTTCAGCACTTTTTTTGTGCTGAAAATCCCCCCCCTCACCTTTTTTCGCCTGATCTCCTGGACTTTGGGGACCCCAAACTTAGCACACGTATAGTCCCACTCCTCCTCTACAAGTGTGCAAAGTTTGTTGTCGGGGGACCTACGACCAGGGAGCACCGATTTTTCAAATCCGGGCACCCCTTCCGTAGACTCCCATGTTAAACGGTAATTTCTCCGGTGACTTTGCAGACCCGGTACCGACCGGTCATAGGTCCCCTGCACCCAGAACTTGACAAACATGTAGCCTCATTTCTCCTCTACAAGTGTGCAAAGTTTGTTGTCTGGGAGACTTAAGGCCGGAGAGCACCGATTTTTCAAACCCGGGCAGCCCTTCCATAGACTCCCATGTTAAACATCAGTCTAGTCATGGGCACAATGAGGCATGGGCACAGTAAGGCATGGGCACAGTGAGGCATGGGCACAGTGAGGCATGGGCACATGGACACAGTGAGGCAAAGTGAGGCACAGTGAGGCATGCAGATGGACACCCTAGGCTTATACTCGAGTCAATAATTTTTCACAGTTTTTTGTGGTAAAATTAGGTGCCTCGGCTTATATTTGGGTCGGCTTATACTCGAGTATATATGGTATGGTTGTTTTTTTTGGCCCAGTGATTTATTGCAGGTCTGTGAGAGATCGGGTGCAGCTCTGCATATATTAGAAACCACTCAGCTTCCAGGTTTTATTGTCAGGACTCAATTGAACAAGTTGAAGTTAGAAGTTGATTGGTTACTATGCACAGCTGCACCAGATTCTGTGCGTACCAATTTTAGTAAATCCCCCGTAATGTTACTTGCATATGCAATAAAAAAAGAAAGTGCCATTTTACAATATATGTTATCCTGATTCATGCTGGATGCAAAGGGTGGCAGCTAGGTCATGAACAGATACAGCGCTACCTTTACTAACCTTTAATGTAACGACTACTACAGCATGGAAGGGGATATTTTCAAAAGAATTGGGGTGTGCTGATAAAGACTTCTGATAAATATACTGTGAAAATTGGTTAGACTATGACAATATAAATAAACAAATTAAGTTTTATGGCAAAGCAACAGGTTCACTTTATTATAGACCTTCCTATCAGCAGTACTTTCAGTTGAAATTAGTTAAATTCATTCTGGGTGTATAAAAAAAAGTTTTCTCTCTTTTAAAACCCCTGTTCTCTGTGTGGAAGCAGCAGTCTCTCGGCAGAGGTCCTATATGCACCCTACTAAAACAGAGTATGAGAACTCCAATCCGCAAGGATTGTGAGTTTTTCTGAGCTATGGGTGTAACACAGTAGGGGGTGTGCCGAGTCTCTGCACTGCTTCCACACAGAGTGCAAGCAAGAGTCCTGCTGGCAGTTGACTGACTTTTTTCACTTAAGCAGTAGCAGATCTATGAATGAAAGCAAACTGAAATATGTTGAATACCTTTTGCTTTGATGCACCTGGAATGTATTTAGCTGAATAAAGCTTAGGGTTCAGTTGGTCTTTAACTTTTTTTACTCTACTTTGTTTAGCCACCATGAGTTATCACCTATAAGTGGGTGGGTCTAAATCAAGTAACAGTAAGTCTGTGCTGAAAGAAATACAATGCCTGCCATGTTTCTGAAAATGCTAGTTGCCTTGCGGACATAGACAATATGGAAAAGGAATTCATTACAGGATATATATAGCACCAACAGTTTGCACAGTGCTTTACAACATGAGGACAGGCACAGTTACAATAAAATTGAATAAAGGAGGAATCATTGGGCCCTGCTTGAAAGAGCTTACAATTTAAAAGGGAGGGTCAAGTGATACCAAAGGTAATAACTGTGGAGGATGACGTAATGGAGAAAATAAAAGTACAGTTGTTAGGTATAAGAGGATAAGCTTCTCTGAAGAGAAGGATTTTCAGGGTTTGTCTAAAAGTGGACAGAGTAGGAAAAAATCAAACAGATTGAGGTAGGACTTTCCAGAGGATGGGAGGCGCTCAGGTGAAGTCCTGAAGATGAGCATGGGAAAAGGTAACAAGGAAGCTAGAGAGCAGGAGGTCTTGGGAGAAATGAAGAAAACGGGTTGGTTGATATTTTGAGATCAGGTTAGTGATGTAGCTGGGGGCCGAGTTGTGGATGGCTTTGTAAGTTGTTGTTAGTATTCTGAATTTTATGCATTGGGTGAGCAGAAACCAGTGGAGGGATTGGAAGAGAGGGGTAGCAGACACTGAACGATTGGTAAGGTGGATAAGTCTGACAGCAGCATTTATTATGGACTGAAGGGGGGGGGGGGTTGCCTTTGCAAAGATAATCCAATGAGAAGGGAGTCGCAGTAGTCAAGGTGAGAGATAACCAGGGAGTGAATTAGAATCTTTGTGGTGTCGTTGCCTAGGAAGGTTTGCATTTTGGAGATGTTGCGGAGGTTGAGGCGACAAGGTTTGGATTGTGATTAGATGTGGGGCAGAAAAGAGAGTTCAGAGTCCAGGATTACACCTACAGTAGAACCCTGACATATGGGGATAGGTTGATAGCCAGGCCATCAATCTTGACAGAGAAGTCAGGGGAGGAAATACTATGGGCTCGGTTTTGGATAGATTGTGTTTGAGGAAGTGGTGTGACAACAAGACAGATTTGGATGTCATCAGCGTAGAAATGTTTTTGAAAGCCATAGAAGGCTATCAGCTGACCCAGGAAGGAGGTATAGATCGAGAATAAGAGAGGTCCAAGAACAGAACCTTGGGACACCCCAACGGAAAAAAAAGGAAGAGGAGAGGAGGAGGTAGAAGGTGCGGTGGAATAGGTAGGATGAAACCCAATAAAACATACAGTCACAGAGACCAAAGGAGTGGAGTTCCTTGAGGAGGTCCAAGAGTAGGAGTACAGAATAGTGACTATTGGTTTTAGCAATTGTTTGTGAGTTTTAGGAGAGCAGTTTCTGTGGAATGTTGAGGGCAAAATACAGACTGAGGGGGATCAAGAAGGTTATTCCAAATGAGGTGGTAGCTCGGTCAGTTTTAGACCAGGAATTCAAGAAGTTTGGAGGTAAAGGAGATCATGGAGATCAGTCGTAGATTGTTAAGATTGATATGATCCAACAAGGACTTTTTAAGTGTGTGGATGACTAGTGCATGCTTTAGAAAGTTGGGGAAGATGCCTGAGAAGAGGGAAGAGATTGAAGATATGAGTTAGAGAGTTGTATATAGAGCCAGAAGGTGACTGTAGTATTTGCGAGGGAATCAGGTCCAGGGGCGGGTTGTTAGGTGAGTTAGATTATTTTGTCTTTTTTTCCTAAGAACCAAATACAATTTAAGCAGACTGTTGATTTCACTTTTTTGTCTGCAGAGTGGAAAACATGCTCAAAGCACATGGACCACTGCCAGAATTAATAATAACACTAACAGGAATTAATAATAGCAATATTGGTAATAACGATAACAGTAATAATGATACACGGTCTGGAACACCACAGGCGACTGCTACAATGGGAAGAAAACCCTTGAAACATCATTTAGTCTGTTAAAATGTGAAATGAACAATGGCAGATGAAGAAATTTCTGGTGCCTTGGAAAGACAAAAATTAACAGAAAGATTAGATTAATCTCATTAAAATTCCCTTTATGAAATTCATTCCAGAAGAGCATATGGTGCTGAATACAGCACAAACAATCTTTGAAATAAAAATAGGCTTTCCAAGAAATGCAGAAAAGACGAAGCGGTCTATGGTAAATTATTTCATTTATGTATCAAATATTGTCTACTGAAAGCACGGGGACATGTGTGTATGTTGTGCCCCATTCTCTGAAAACGGCTATCACCTTTTCAAAATATATGTAAATCCACCCTTAAAATCTCATATTAGTTTGGAAAGCTAAAAATACATTTTCATTGTTTTTAAAGCTACAGTTGTCATTGAAATAATACCTGGTGATTATGCCATGAAAGCCATTGTTTAAAGTGGAAGTTCAGTCAAACACTAACTATACTTAAATCCACTCCCACTCTCACTCTAAGCCTTGTACCTCCACAATCAATCAATTAAGAAGAGAGATGTCTTCTCTCTTCTTAATTGATTGATTGTGGCGCAGACCTCTTTGTAATTATACATTTTGTGATTTCTCATTTTTACCTATGCTTTTAAGAAGGCCGTTATGGCCGAAACATGTTAGCTATTTTGTGCCGCTTTTAACCACTTGCCGCCCGCCCTATAACAGATTGACGGCGGCAAAGTGGTTTCAAAATCCTGACTGGACGTCATATGACGTCCTCAGGATTTTGAGCCGCTGCGCGCCCCCGGGGGCGCGCATCGCGGCGATCGTTGCTGCGGGATGTCAGTCTGACACCCCGCAACACCGATCTAGGTAAAGAGTCTCCGACGGAGACTCTTTACCACGTGATCAGCCGTGTCCAATCACGGCTGATCACGATGTAAACAGGAAAGGCCGGTCGTCTGTCAGACGCGAGTAGAGGAGAGCCGATCGGCTGCTCCTCTGACAGGGGGGGGTTTGTGGTGATCCATTATCAGCGCAGCCCCCCCAGGATGCCCACACTGGACCACCAGGGATGCCACTAGACCACCAGGGATGCCACCTATAGGTATTCCACACTAGACCACCAGGGATGCTAATTATATACAAGTAATGGATGCCAATCAGTGCCCACAATGGATGCCAATCAGTGCCCACAATGGGCACCACTGATTGGCAGGCATTATTGTTTGACCTATCAGTGCCCATCCATGCCACCTATCAGTGCCCATCCATGCCCATCCGTGCCACCTATCAGTGCCCATCCATGCCCATCCGTGCCACCTATCAGTGCCCATCCATGCCGCCTATCAGTGCCCATCTGTGCCCATCTGTGCCGCCTATCTGTGCCCATCCGTGCCGCCTATCGTTGCCCATCCGTGCCGCCTATCGTTGCCCATCCGTGCCACCTCATCGGTGCCCATCCGTGCCACCTTATCTGTGCCCGTCAGTGCTGCCTTATCCATGCCCGTCAGTGCAGCCCCATCAGTGCCCATCAGTGAAGGAGAAAACTTACTTATTTACAAAGTTTTGTAACTGAAACAAAAAAAAACTTTTTTTTTTCAAAATTTTTGGTCTTTTTTTTATTTTTTTAGCAGAAAATAAAAATCGCAGAGGTGATCAAATACCACCAAAAGAAAGCTCTATTTGTGGGAGCAAAATGATAAAAATTTAGTTTGGGTACAGTGTAGCATGACCGCGCAATTGTCATTCAAAGTGCAACAGCGCAGAAAGCTGAAAATTGGTCTGGGCAGGAAGCTGTATAAGTGCCCAGTATGGAAGTGGTTAATGTAGCTTTTAATGTAGCCTAATAAAGAATTTGGAACCTGGAGCGTACCAATTTGCAGGCTATTTTCTTCTATGGATTGATGCCTTGGGAGCACACACTTCAGCCATGAGCATCGGCCCTCAGCAATCAATGTGGTAACAGACCAGTTGAGCTTGGGACACAGGTAATGAGAATTATGCCCCATACACACAATCATTTTTCATGCCGTTAAAAATGCCATTAAAAAAAATGGCCATTAAAAATGATCGTGTGTATGCTCCAGAGCATTTTTAACGACGTGAAAAACGGGCATTAAAAATTTCGAACATGCTCTCTTTTTTCACGTCGTTTTTCATGTGGTTTTTTTTAATGACGTGAAAAACGATAGTGTGTATGCTTTAACGACGTGAAAAAAAATGCGCATGCTCAGAATCAAGTATGAGACGGGAGCGCTCGTTCTGGTAAAACTAGCGTTCGTAATGGAGATAGCACATTCGGCGCGCTGTAACGGACTGAAAAGCACTAGACTGAAAAGAGCGAATCGTCTCTCAACAAACTTTACTAACATGAAGGGTGGCGCCATTCGAACGGAACTTCCCCTTTATAGTGCCGTCGTACGTGGTGTACGTCACTGCGCTTTTCTTGAACATTTTTTAAAATGATGGTGTGTACGCAAGACAGGCTTGAGAGGAAACAAGAAAAAAAATGACGAGAAAAACGTCAGTTTTAAAAATGACATTAAAAATGATCGTGTGTATGGGGCATAAGGGTTATAAAATTATAGACTTCCCCCACCTTTGTTTAGCCTAATTGGGGCTCAAAAACAAATAACTGGGGATGCAAAAGCAGCTTGAAGCATGTTGATGCAGCTTAACTCAAACATAGGACTAAAGGAGATTCTGCAGGTCAATTGCACCAGTGAATGATGAAACTCAGATGGAGATCAGAAGTGACTCCAACTGATCTCCAAGCTGAATTTAAGTCGTGGCATGCTTTATTTACTATCTATAAAAGCCCTCAAATGATCACAGAAAACTACCATCCATATAGTCACTGCTCTTCATGTGCATGCAGCGTGCATGGTAACCTAGGCCCTGAAGACTCTGAATGCTTTTTAGTCTACACAGACAATACATATATACTGTCCATATATATGTAGCAGGGATGTTTGCAATGCAATTTCTCCTTTTGGCCACAAGATGGAGACAGGGAGATGCTGACTTGTTCTTCCAGAAAACTCAAACAAAAAGCTCACTGAGGTAAAAGGGGAGTGTCAGGAAGTGCTGAACAGTGAGTGGGAGGGGAAGGACTGAGGAGAAAAGAAAGAGGAAAGGCTGACAGGAGACTGCTTAAAAGAGAGGGAGATACCAATGCTCAAAAAGTCTTTTGCTGGGACACAGTGACACTTAACAGTGAGCAGGGCTGTCTGAGGTAAAAACATCTGAGGAGAGCAAGAGAGAGAGTGTAGTAAGGTGACAAGTGTGAGGAAAACCATTGAGAGAGAGAGAGAGAGAGAGAGAGAGACTTTGGCAGCATTAGAGGGGGAGAAAGCCAAGCTTTTCTAGAGACTGCCTGGAGACAGAGGAGTGAGGATGCCTGAGGGGAGCCAGGAGCAGAGACAGCCACGTGGTCCACTACTATTTAGTTCAGGAACCCTACTCAGCAGCCCAGCACCACTCAGCTCAGCATTGACGACCCACACCTTTCAGGGATCGAGATACCCATCTGGGTATCGGGTCAGCCGCTGTCTGTTCATCTTGCGAGTTTCGCTATCAGTCATATTGATCGGCCAACAGCAAGAGATCCAGTGCTTTACAACATTGCTAAGAGCATCAGAAACCTGACCAAGCACCTGGGATTATCGTTGTGTCATCGCACCGAGGATTGGTGAGAGGGTGCAAACCCAAATCCTTCTTGACACCATGCAGAAAAAGGGCGTGTGGAATGAATGGACAGCCGCACTCCGAAAACCATGAAGGTTGCCTTTATTGGGTAAAAAAACTTACAGCACTGCAAGTCACAGCAAGAAATGGGGGGGTAGGCTGTACCCCCCCCCATTTCTTGCTGTGACTTGCAGTGCTGTAAGTTTTTTTACCCAATAAAGGCAACCTTCATGGTTTTCGGAGTGCGGCTGTCCATTCATTCCACACGCCCTTTTTCTGCATCAATTGCATCGCCAGCACCCTGGTTCCTACGAAGACACTGACCATCTACTTGCACTCACCTGGAGCGGTGATCTTTTTTCTCTTCTTGACACCATACTGACACTGCATGCAGACACCAATTTCCCTTTTAAGTGTCACGGGATGCTTGTTTGGAAGCTACCATCTCTAGTAGTTTGCCCTTTTTAATCTCTACCTAACGTAACAATCTAGGGGATTACTGCTCCATGCAAGCTTGTTTAAATCTACAAGGGCCCCACCATTTTCTAGCCGAAGACACTAGTATTCTTCACCTCAGGACCTGCAACATTACAGAACTGTGTCTACTGTACTTGTGTAATCCAATCTTTTCTTTGCATGTTTGCCTCTCAAGGGTGTTTGCGGCCCAGAAGGAGCTGAGAAGTTGACAAGTCTTCTCTCCTCCCTCTCAGCGCCTGTGTCAAGGGCATATAGATTACTGCCCTTCCTTACCTGCAGTTGCTAAAATTGAAGGTTGTTTTTTTTGTAATGTATTAGTTATTTTTTAGCAAGGTTTAACAGTGTTGTAAGTTTTCATATGCTTTAAACCATACTAATATATTCAACTTGTTTATCACTACCAGGTGTGTGTCTATTTTTGGTGATAATTCCACAGCCAGGATGACGGTATTTACTGCATGTGTCCTTAAATGTGTTTGCAGTAATTTTATCTAACCAGGTGTGTCAGAGGGGCTGAGGTAATTCTTGGAGTTAAGGCGGAGAACAGAGAATCCAAATTCACCATGTGGCTCCTTTGGGGGGTGGCGCTACATAAATTTAAATATCTATTTATATATGTATTTTTTTTAGGGAAATTAAATAGTCAAAGATTGTTTATGATTTTCCAGTATGTGAAATCTCTTTAACTTCAATTACACTCGTGGCCACCCTCATACCATATCTCATATATGACCAGACTTATTACATTCAGTAAAATTGTGGTTACTTTTATTGCGTCCCAGCTGTGGCTGAGCAATAAAAGAGTTAATCATGTCAATCCCCATCCTTCTGTATGATTTCATTCATTGAAATGATCTAATATTATACTTTTCTGTACAAAAGATATCATGTACACCATTTCCATAGCAACAAAAAAGGTACGGAATACATTCTCCCAAATTCTCCTATAATTTTGTCTCTTCCACCTAAGTAAATTACTGAGGCGGGGTAGCAGGAAATGATCAAATCTTACACATTAAAACTTGACACCTTGTGTTGCACAGAGGCACATGAGGACATCCATAAAAACAGCACAAGGAAAATAAAATATACTATATAGTATAATAAGAGCCTAGAATGAGAATAATGTTAAAAATAAGTATTATTCTAAATATATACAATATTATTTAAAAAAAATTGCCTGTGGTCTTCAAATTATATAATTCTTCTCTATGAGTGCTGGATGTGAGGACTTAATCTGGTTTATGATTTCTATGTAGTTATTATATTATGTTGGTATTAGGTTAACTATGTGCAATCATTTTTGGTTAATGGTAAAGAAAGTGGTAAAATTACACGTTTGTAGTTTGATTTTTTAAAATCTGTGTTATTTATTCTATATAGTGTTTTATTAGGATAGTATGGTTGATTACAGTACAATATTATATTTCGTTTTATATCGTATTGCTGTTATTGATAGTTTTTATTGATGTTGTGCCTTTGTATTGTGATTTTTGTGTTGTCGTGTTGGATGTAATTTTATTTTAGTAAATTCCCTTTGAGATTATTAAAATATTCTAAATCTGGAGCCCTCCAACTGAGACAGACATGGAACCACATAAAGACTCCACAAGACTCACAACATAAAACAGACCTGAGGTGTGCCCTGGTCAGCTGGTCCTAATGCCAGAAAAGGGGGCATACCCAAGATAATTAATGGATGATTGTAGAAGAGGGATGTGCAAGGAAGTGCCCTGAAAATGGGAATGGGTGGGAGGGTATAGCTCACCTGGACCAACAAGCCATACAGGTGAGTGGGCTGCTTAAATACCCCTCCGGGTTCCTCCCTTAAATTCAGGCCACCATACTGGCCATCTTATTTATGGTCAGAGCCCTCCAACAGAGACAGACGTGGAACCACATAAAGACGCCAAAAGACTCACAACATAACACAGACCTGATGTGTGCCTTGGTCAGCTGGTCAGTATGCCAGAAACGGGGGCGAAAATACCAGGATAGAGAATTTATGTTTTATTGGGCATGACACTTATAGAGCAAGCTTGGTAAAGGTTTGGGACATTTCAACCTGAGGGTTCGGAATGTACCCGGCAAAGAAGGCTGACTTCCACCTGCCCGACCTTCTGATGACGTGGTCGGGTACCCCCTGCCGGGAGGCGGCTGAGGCCGCTCCAACACAAAAGGAGAGCCCGGAAAACTAGTAGGAGTTGAGGCATAGGTTAGCCAGGAGGATACAAGCATGTCTAATGAACTGGCTAGCACTCAGGAGGCTAGTAGGGAAATGCTAAAATGGGCTGGAGCTAGACTGACTAGGCAGGTGTTACAATAACTGGTCGAGGACCACTACTGGGCACCAATAGTTGTGGGTCTGGAAAAACTTGGCGTTGACCCCGGTTCCGGATTGTTGGGTCTTGGATACTGTTAGGTGTAGAACGAAATGGTCTTGGACGCAGGTCAGGTGGCACCTGCATAGAACCTGGCAACCGGGGTCACTGTAGGTAAACTTGCCTGGTCGTAGAAGACCATAGAATGCCAGGTAGACCTTGTGCAGGATGGAACAACCTGAACACGACTGACCAAAGGGAGAAATGACAGATAAGAAATCGTGAGTTGCCGAATTGTGTGCCACAGGAGACAATGAGTGGTCAGATCATGTGCCACTGGAGACGTGCTTGCAATGATTGCAAGAAAGCAGCCTCACCAGGGAGGCGAAAACAAGGGCAAATCGCGTCGACTCGGGTCAGGGTTATGAAGCTGGAGTATCATATGTGTTTATGAGTAAGTGCGACTGTATGAATCATCTGAGTAACAACTGGTTGATTGTGGCAGGTGCCTCAGGCGAGAGACCGAGCTGCAGGAAACCTGTGATGTGTGCAACAACTGGAATCGACTGTGTCATGCCGAGGATAAGAAACACTATGTCGCCGATGCAACCGGGATTCGAATCGGGCCATCGTAGAGTGTTAGGGTGCCACCCCCTCCTCCAAATCTAAATGCATACCAACCACCCAGCCCCCGCGGCTAATCAAAATGCCTACAAGGCACCAGGTGAGTCTAATTACCACCTCAATGAGCCACAGAACCCATGCAATCAATACATGCTCATCTCCAAATGGATGAGATGGCAACCCCATGGACTGTGAATCCTATAACCAGTGAAGCCTGTGTCGAGTGATATTGGACAACGACCAACAGCGGCTTGGAGGCTTGGATGTACGAACGAATCGTATGTTTGTGGATGGGATGACAAACAAGGCAGATGGAACCTACGGATCTACTACGCCTGTGCCAAATGATGTCGGGACACGGCCGACAAGGACTCTGAGGCAGCTAAGTACGAAAGGGATGTGGGATAGGAAACATAACGAATTGCATGAAGGTCAAAAACTGACATCTGTCTTGTTCACCGACAATTAAGCATGGGATCCACTCACAGATCTCTTGCTGAACAGAGCAGAGTGGCTCCATGTGAACGGGCCTTCGCATGTATAAAACATTTTTTAAAGGAACCTTACACTTTAGGAAATAAACTAGAACTTATTATTAGGGAACTGATTTCTAGGCCTGAAATACAATTATACTTTTAACACATATTTAAAGCTTTAGGCCAATACACAGCTGAAATGCATACATGGGGGTGGTCTTCCCAGCCAAAGGATTTGTATTTCTGTCTACCCAGATACACAACTCTGATAGTCAGCACAGTGACCTTCTTTCTGCCACAGTTAAGTGGTCAAATCTGATTGGTTTCCCCACTTTGCATATCTCTTGGTGCTGCTTTAAAAAATCAGTCTGCTTCAATATTCTGCATAAATTAGGTTCTTCAAGGTTGAAAGTTATAAAAGTGTATTTCTGATGCTGAGTTTGTTTCTCAAACAAGCAAGACATCATATGAAAGAGCTGAAGCATTTTTGAGCAACCAAAGGCAAAACCGTAGAGTGGAGTTTGAAGGTCTGATGATCTCATAATGAATAAACATGAAGTGAGTTGTGGTTGTTTTGAACTCTGAGATTGCAGATCAAGAGACTCCAAGTAGATTGTGTCGGGCTAAATTATGTAGGTAATGCCTTTAGTGTCTGTTGTTGGGGCTCAGAGCAATCTGTCAGCTGTATCGCACTGTAAAATATCATCCAATGCACTGAGCAGAATTCAGCAAGAGCTCCGGAGGGATCACTGGGCCAGCATTTCCAGCTGCAAGAGATATATTAAAAAAGCAGTTCCATAAAGATGGGAGATGGAACTAAATGACACTGTATCAAAATTATTAGAAGCAAACTGGCGATGAAGTAGGTCACGTTTATCAATCTGTATTCTGTCAGCGCTACTTTATGTTAAACTAAAAATATCATCTATTATCAGTAAGAATTCATTTTAAATTATAATGGTAAAATGCAAAAGCTGGCACATTTCACATTTTAATATAGTTGATGTATCATATTTTTATTACTTTATTTCATATATAGTTTCACAGGAGCGCACTCTGGTGGCCAAGAATATCCCTGTTGAACTTATATCATGAAAAACTAAATGATATAATAAAGGATGTAGGACACATTGAGCAGGTAATGTTTTCCAAACTTTGTGGAAATTCCGCTGGAACATTTTTTTTTTTCAGTGACCACACAGGAAAACACACTTTTAAGATTCAGTCCATCCAAAACTGATAATTTGGTTTTTGGTAAATACTGGAGAGTTATAATACCTGAGATTTTGAATATCTTACATTGACTACATTAGTAAGATCTATGCTCTTGAGTTACTGGGTTTGTACACCTACAGTGACCAATAAGAGATGTCACTCATCTCACTGTTGGGCTATTTGTTTTATTTTTTATTATGTAGAATAATCAGGAGTTGCTGGAATACACAGAGATGAAAAGGGATTGGCAAACTACAATGTGGACATTAATGAAGTCAGCAATATTTGCATTAAAGTGGAACTTTACCCAGAAGGGGAAGTTCAGCTCTTCCTCCACCTAACCACCACTCAACTCCCAGCGGAAGCTCAGCACCCCCCGCCTGCAACCTTCTGGAACACTTCACAGATCCCAGGAGGCTGCGGGACCATTCACAGGGTACAGTGCGGCTCATACATGTGCAGTTGGAGGCCAACTGTGAAGCCACAATGAGTCACAATTGGCTTCCCACAGTTAACATGCCGATGCTGGGGACCTGAAGACCGGCAAAGAATTGTCCTGCGCGGGGATGATGCTGGATCCCTGGACAGGTGAGTGTCTCTTTAATAAAAGTCAACAGCTACAGTTTTTGTAGCTGCTAACTTTTAATTTTTGGAAACCTGGCTGAAGAACCTCTTTAAGTAAATATATTTGAAAATTATCTAATTATTGGTAAACCAAAAGGAGATTGCACAGAAGTTGTACAAACAAATTTCTGTGACTGTTTATAAAAAAAATATATATACTGTAAATAAAAAGGTAATACTGCCTCTGTGCAACAATATTGCACAGAACTGTAACTTTTGTCCTCTTCTAGCAGTCCCCATCCGCATTGTAGGCCCCTCCCCTCCTTTGGGTGCCTTGTGTAGCAAGCACTCATGCATGTGTGCTCCCACTGAATCCATAGAGACACACAGCACTGGAAAGTCATGGCTCCACTCCCTCCAACCAGGAGTTTTGTTGACAGTAGTAGGAGCCTATAGCTCTATGCCCTCAGTATTTCCTGTGAAGCTAGAAAGGAAGGGGAGTGACGCTGGAGCAGGCGGAGGAGCCAGGTAAGTGTTTATGGACAGTGAGGAATAGAACAACCATCATACAGAGAATACATTAACATGTCCCTGATTTTGAGGGAGTGTCCCTGATTTGGAACAACGTTCCTCGGTCCCTCTTTCCTCCTCATTTGTCCCTTATTTTGGTCTGATCTATATAGTTGTATATAAAATGCACTATTTATCTTTCAAAAAGTGTTTCCCAGTGCTAAACCTTTCATCCAATTTCTAAATTGTTGCATTTGTAAATTTCAGAAGCCAATATAAAGGAAAAGTAGCGTTTTTTTTTGTATAATTCTCCTTTTAAGGGTGCATGACAGGGGGTGTGTCCAATCTCCACATACCTTTGCTAATAGGTGTCCCTCATTTCCTACCCAAAAGGCGGTAAGCATTAAGGTAAAAAAAAAAAACTTTAGATATTAATACTACTATGAGAATCTGTGACTTGTCCATGCAGCACAGGTCAACAGGATTACTTCAATGCAGATCCCTGCAGCATAGCATAGTTGCTTCCATTGACTCCCAAGCCTTAGAAACATAGAAAAGTGACAGCTGAAAAAGACTAAGTAGTCCATTGAGTCTGTCACTTTTTTTTTGTGTTTTTTTTTTTTCATTAACCTCGAGCATGTTTGAAGACAGTTACTGTGGACTGTCTCACTATCTCTGTTGGTAGTTTATTCCAATCATCAACCACCCTTGCAGTAAACTAATGCTTTCTAAGATTAGTTTTGAACTTTCGTCCAGGTTGGTTTGAGGTCATGTCCCCATGTTCTTGATTTTGGTTTCATATTGAAAAGACCACCTTCCTTTCTGAACCTTATTCACCCCCTTGATGTATTTAAAGGTTTCAATCATGTCTCCCCTTTCTCGTCTTTCCTCCAGACTGTACATATTAAGTTGCTGAAGTCTTACAACTTACAACTCAAAAAAGGGATCAATGAGAAGCAGCATAACCTCCATGCTGTGATTTGTAGCTGATAGAGGGCTGAAGACGTTCCTCCTGCCTCCATGTGACAACCCTAGGTGTTTCGACACCCTTTTGACAGGCCCCACCACTGTCACATGGGAGGAAGGGGAGCAAGTCACGTTCTCCTCAAAGCCGGAATTTCCAGGTATGGCACTTTTTTCCTGGGGGGGGGGGGGGGGCATGTGGAACAACAGAGAGACTGATATTAAAGTGAACCATTTACTTTTCCCCTAAAATCTATGTGGGGGACTCTAGTTTCCTGCCTGGAATTAATTTGCAGACTAAGATGCCCAAAGATAACCTTATCTCCTGAATATCTTTCATCTAGTTCTAAAACGTTACACGCAGTCTTAGCTTCTACACACTGGATCAGAAGCCAGGTCCACACCATTGGATCATATGGCAATATGAACCTCCATTGGGCTTCCCATTCTAGGTAACCTCCATGTACTTGATCATCCTGGTAAGGGTGACGCATCTGTCCTTCTTTCTTCTGTGTTACTGCACATGCATGACCTAGTCTTCATAGTTCCTTATGGAAAAGTAGTTAATTTGAAAACTTGCTTGGAGTCAGCTTTTCCATTAGGGCCTGTGAAGAATACGAGGTGCATGTTTAGTACCTGCCGTAAAAGATGGGAGTGCAACCTCGCCTGGTGTAGTCCATGGCTCCTGCACCAGATCACCTGCTGAGGGTTTAAGTAGGCTGTGAAGGGTAAGGGAGATGTTAAGCTTGGCATAGGTATATAACTATAGCCATCCCTTAATAGTTCACTGATTGGTTTTACTTGCTCCTTGGAGATTCATGTTACTATTTTAAATATTACATCAACTCAGTCTTTAAAATTACCAGTCTAAATTTTCTAAGGATTTATAACCTTCAAACGTCTCAAAATATATACACTATTTTTAGTTTACGCCTTTGGTGTCAAGTAGTTTCAGTTTGCAGTTTCCTGTGAAATGTGAACCTCTTATCTTTGAAACTATAATTTGAACAAAAGTACTTTTTTTGTCCTATCAACTTCCTTTATGTTATATCAGCAGATGAATAATTTGTTCCCAGTTTTAAATGTGATGACATATAAGAGTTGGCATGTGACAACCAACCTGTCAAACTCAACTCCTGAAAGACTATGTATTCAGAATCGCTACCTCCTAGGGCCACAGTACAACCACATCAGCAGTCAGGAATCTAAAATAAAAATGTCTCTAATATTAGAAACACTCCAGCACAGAGTATGATTCTAAGTTACAACTTTTTTTTAGGACATATCATTAATATCATAGTTTAAAATTTGCAATTTGACAATTTGCAATGCACATTAGTAATAGTGGTTATACATAATACATTGATTTTGCTCTTTTGTGCCAATAAGGCAATACTGCAACAATTTATTTTTTATTTATCTTTTTTTTTTCTTATTCTACCTCTTTTCCATTCCACCTCTTTCTATCTCATTCAACTCGCCTCCACCCCTCCATTCTTGCCTAGGCGAGCAGCCTCTTCCCGAAGCCTCCTGGGATACTAATGTCATAGGTTCCTCAGGACACTGGCTTCCTCGCAGCTCAACAAGATTCTTCTGGCACTGTGTAACCAGAGACAGGTGGCAGTTCCCGATGAAGAAAAATACAAGAATTGAGGAGGGACTGTTTGCGCAGCAGAAAAGCAGCTACGGAGAAAAGCACGAAGCAGGATTCAATGGGCATTTGAGTAGGTTTTTCTTGGATAAAAGTGCATCAAAAGCAGATGGTATAGTGTTGATGAATTTAACGGGAATGGGTAAAGTTCTTCTTTAATGTGGGTATAACCTGAAGATACCATTGCATTTCTCTCACAACCCAAACATTACTATGTACATTAGAAATGTCCATGCATTTTTCATACACGCGCACAATGCCACACTACAGGTGATACAAACAGAGCCAGTCAAAGTGGTTCTGCACCTTGTGATCGCTGTGAACAAATCACATTAATCACAATTCTAAACAAAAAGATCAACAAACCCTCCCCATCCTTTTCCTCTACCGCTGATTTTTAACTGTAAGTAACACTGCACCCACTGACCACCAATGAAAGGGGGGCGCAATGAGCAGCAAGGGGGCATATTAGAAACAAAGAAACATAGCAAAATGTCAGAACGAAAAATGACCAAGAAGTGGTTCATTGAGTCTGCCCTTTTTTTTACTTTTTTTTCTGAATATAGATTTATGTTTGTCCCAAGCATGTTTGAAGCCACTTAATGTTGGCTCACTACCTTTGCTGGAAGTCTACAAGGTATCCCCACTATTCCAAAACCAGGTGTCTGATTCCAACATCCCAGGTAATTATAGAAAAAAACAGCAACCCCCATTGATAGGCGGGACTTTTTATGCAACTAGGACACCAAATTCATTCGTTAAAAAACATGTTTATTAATTCACATTACAAGAAATCCAAATTTGAAAAGACACATACATAAAAACTAAAATTCACAGCTCAATTTACAACCATCTTGTTCAAATATACACATATAGAATCCTGATGTCTCCAGTCTAGGCTAACGCGTTTCAGGTCAAGCACTTCTTTAGGGGTATTGCGATGGAGATACATGAATTCAAACTTTCACCTAAGATGATCAAGGTAGTATTTGGGCGTGTTGATAATAAAAAGGAAAGTGACATTTTATCTCTGCCAGGATGGAGGTTCTCGGTAAAGCGTCACCGCCACAGGGCCCCAAACAGTCCCCACAGAGACTCCCCACAAAAAAGCTGCTGGTATCTGGACACCAAAGGGTCTGATTATTTATTTTGGTGGCGAGAGTGGGTATCCGAGTGTTGTCCTCCCGGGCATAGCATAGGCCTACCGACTCCTCCATCCCGGCAGAGATAAAATTTCACTTTACTTTTTATTATAAACATGCCCATGTACTACCTTGATCATCTTAGGTGAAAGTTCGAATACATGTATCTCCATTGCGATACCCCTGAAGAAAGGATCAACCTAAAACGTGTCGGGTAGAGTGGTGATATCAGGATTCTATATGTGTATATTTCAGCAAGATGGTTGCAAATTTGGAACTCTTTTAATGTGAATTAATAAAAATATGATTTTTAACAAATTAATTTGGTGTCCTAGTTGCCTAAAAAGTCCTGCCTATCAATGGGGGGTTGCTGTTGTTTTCTGCTGGAAGTCTATTCCAAGCATCAACTACTTATTCAGTAAAATAGTACTTTCTAAGATTAGCTTTGAACTTTCCTCCTGAACCATATTGAATATAAAGGAGCATACTGACCACCAATGTTATGGGGGGAGAGACAACATTGACCGCTACTACTCAAATGGTTAAATGCAACTGAAGTAAGTAACTGAGTCTGTTTTAATATTATCTTCTCATAATCTCCTGTACAGCACCATTTAGGTCAATACTGTGCTTGCATGCAGTGCTAAAAAGGAACAAGCTGGAAAGAGGAAAGAGATGACCTCTATGACAGGCTGCTGCTCCTTCACTATCCACTCACAGCCTAGGGGCAGAGAGATGACCTAGATTTTTGCATTAGAGAACTGTGAGGTCATCAACCTGACTGAACTCTCTGGAAGGACTGACTGGACAAATTAAAAATCGGTTAGCAGGTCAAACAGCTCCCTTATATGTATTTCAGATATGTGTTTAGCTACTTGCCTAGAGTTCAGCTTTGAATCTGTGGCTAACCTTGGAGTAAAACCCCTGTCATTTTATTTGAATAAAATAGACATATCTGTATTATTTTAAGGTGAAAATGGACATTTAAAATAAGGAAAGCCACATATAATTATGACTGATTGCTACAGGCGCTGTAGAAAAATCTTTAATGGCACAGCCTTGTGACAAAAAAAGCCCCAACAATCCTGTACTTCACTCTTACTATTGTTGCATATAATCCTTATTGATTCAGAATAGATGGGGAGGAACTCATGTCAGGTAGTTATTATAGTCTAACAGTACAGGCACAGTGGTACATCCAGGGCATGGCAATCTGCCCAATCAAGTTAACTCTTTGGTGCCAAATGGGCACATCAGTCTTTCTTTTGAAACCTGCTGGACACCTTGTTTGGCAGTAAAAGCCTGCGCGAGAAGCAGTGCCAAAATATAAATGAACTATTACCTGGGGTCTGCTTCCCCGCGTACAAGAACACACGTAGAGAGATCTGTTGCCCAGGCTGGTACAGAAGAAAATGGAATGAATTCCTGCTGTAAAGATCAGACACTTCAACGACATTGGATATGTAGAGCGGTCAGCTCAGACCTCCGGATTTCATATTTATTGGCCCGACAGGAGATTTTAAAACCCTCTGTCTCTTTTCATTTTATAATACTCTGATTGGTTACAGGTTTTCTGTCCCTGGCCTCATTACCTGTTGCTTGTGCAATCTGAAAAATATATCAAAAACGAATTTCAAGTTTTAAAACTCCAGGCAAACAGCTGAACACACAGGCGAAATATGTATGTATAAGGGAGCTGTTTCCATCCTTCTAGTACTGAGATTTACAAAGCCCTTTCACACAGCCAAGCCAGGCAGATGACACCAGGGAATGAGCAGCAAAAGGCTAATGAGGTCATCTCTCTTCTCACTCTCCTCTTTCCTCCACTTAGCATGTTACGTGCCAACACATTTGCAGGTGGCACATAGTCCTGCCCTTCCATTTTCCCATTCTGAGCTCTGTTATATAGGGACTGCATGAGGCTCATATAAAGTTAAATTCAGGTACTTATACCTGGTTGCATGTGTAGCGGGTATGTACTTTTTAAACTGGTGAGGACACCATTGATGCATAGTTCCCTGCGGCCCAGCAGGTGGCGCTGTCACTTTGGGCCGGGGTTGAACCATCACTGCAGTGCCGTACCCTTTGTGACCTCTTGCAGCGGTTGTACGGTGGGGCGGGGAACCCGCCGTGCATCCTGGGAGAGGGTATAAAGGGGCGGACATCTTCGCCACGAGGTGGGAGTCCCAGGCACCTTCAGCCTGAGGGCTGTTGTTGCGGTCGGTGTCCAGGCGGCCTAGGCCTGGGCACTTGGAGTTCGTGTTCCATCCCAGACACCTTCAGTCTGGGGTGAGGTACTCAGCCGGAGGCCTGGGGCCCAGTACCTTCCGCTGGGTCCCGCGAGGGAGGGATCATCCTAGGGGGCCCCGGGAGTGGGGCACCCGAATCCAGAGGCGTAAGGGACCGGAGGAGGGACTCACCCGAAGACCTGGTGCAGCAGATTGCCAGTGCCGGGTGTACCTCTGGAGACCGCCCGGAGGGATATCTTTCCCGAACAGGGGCCAAATTCAAAGAGGAAGTTCAGTCCACGTTCAATGACCGGTGGCAGCAGTCCAACTATTTCACTCAGGTCAGTGGCAGGGGCCTGCTATTAGGCCCATGGCAGGGGCCTCAACAGTTCATCCGGTCTGTGGCAGAGACCACCCTCACGGTCGGTGGCAGAGACCATGCGCCAGGCCTATTCGCTAAAAAGGAATAGGAGAGCTTAGTTGTGCCTGGGCCTACTCGTTCCCACACCCCATGTTCGTCTGTTATTGGAAGTTCAACTGAGTGTGTTCACCGTACTGTATGAGAAATAAAGGAGTGTTGGACTTTCGATTGGTCGGGGGCTCTATTATTAAGGGAAAAATGTTGCGCACAGAAAAATTGAAAAATAGAATTCATGTGAAAAATAATTATAAATGTGTAAATGAATAACCTTATATACCAGTGTAAATAAAGTGAATACCTGTGAAGGGGAACATCCAAATAATCATACACAATGTGTAAAAACTAATATGATGAATGAATCAAACTAGCATAATAAATAATGGTTACTATCAATGATATAGAAGATATGATACATGTAAAATAAATGATGAGGAAGTCCATAGGTTCAAAAGATTCCAAACACCAAAAGAAAAAGTTCCAATGTACAAACGATTGCTTCAAAGGAAGAAACAGGAAACTCTAAAGATTGTTGAAAAAGAGTAGTGCCCAAGAAAGTCCACAGATGTCAAAGGAATCTACATCCACCACGGTGAGTATGAATTTGAGATGGGTACTTTACCATAAAAGGTGGACCTCCACTGTGGCAAGGTCGAATGAGCCTGCAGATATCACCCTCTGCGGGGTACAAGTGTTGATCCCAAAGATGTCACGACTCCAGAATCCTGATACTCCCTCTAACACTCACTGTGCTGGATAATGCACTGGGGCTTGTGATCTTTTCCAGAGACTGATGGCTTACAATATGGGAATCCCATTCATCATATTAGTTTTTACACATTGTGTATGATTATTTGGATGTTCCCCTTCACAGGTATTCACTTTATTTACACTGGTATATAAGGTTATTCATTTACACATTTATAATTATTTTTCACATGAATTCTATTTTTCAATTTTTCTGTGCACGACATTTTTCCCTTAATTTACTGCATTTTGATATGGTATCACATATTTATATGACGCAGCCTAGGTGTGAGTAGCACGTTATTCATAAATTTTTCGCATTAGCGCAGTATCACTTTTTATTTTGGGCTCTATTATTGGCAGACACATCTCCATGGGACAACTGAGGCTTCGTATGCAGTGGACAGACCCGGAGGTAATTCAACTAACTTTGCTCAACCCTCTTATACACACGAGGGAAGAGCTTGGCGTAGTGTCCCTGCACTCTCCTCTCCCAGGTACCCCTAGACGCAAGCCATACACCGTAGGAAAGAGGGAGAGTGAGGGTACAGCTACATGTGGGGGCTCTGGTCCGGGATGTGTTCGTGCTACAATGGCGCTCAGTTGTTGGAATTTGAAAGTGTCTGCCCGAAAGAGTACCGAGTAGGTCGGCCATATTGGCCACTGCGCCATCAGGCACACCCTCTCTGCTCAGTTCGTTGGCGTGACCCAGGGAAGGAGAAAGCCCGCGAACTGGAGTACAAGAATGGAGGAGTCCAATCGTGTGAAGGATTACAAGAGGAGACTTTGGCGCCAACAAGGCAGTGCGCAATGGATCAGCAGAGAGTCGCCATGTTCACTAACGCATCGTGGATTACTATTCATCCCACTACCACGAATCTGACTACCGCTGCTCCAATAACGGATACGGGGATTCGGCTAAAGCCCCGGGGACGATTCGCCCTGTACTCATGCATGGACGTTGAGGCCCTGGGTTTGATTTGTCCCGGAAGTTCGGGACTGGTGTGCCAGCTAAAGCCATTTGGACGCTGCGAGGCCTGCAGAGTTCTTATTTGAGGTAGAGCCAACCATTGAAAAACCCAGAACCATCTACCTCAACCACGCTACGGGCCACACCACTCATGAAGGAGAAATCGCTGCTTTTACAGCCATCCCTGTGCGCACTGCAGCGACCGCAGGGGAGGTTGCAATTACAGAGGTACGGGAGAAATCCGAGGATGCTGACTCGGTCGCCACTGCTTCCCAACGTCCGCTGCCAAAGAGGAAGACCGGCTTGGTTGCCCCGTCCAGCGGTCGCGGTGGATCACCCTGCTTGCCTAGGCCCGCCCCGGATGGATCTGGTAGGAAGAGTCCCGTACATCCCTTCTCAGCTTTGGGCCAAGGTAAGCCGGACAAAGGGGCTTGGTGTTGGGACGGAGGTGTCGGGGAGTCATGGCCCTGTGTGCCCACGGGAGGTAGCAATTCAGCCTCCACTACAGGCTACTTGCCCGCGGAGGAGTGTGACACCTCCGACCTGGAATCGCTCTCCGATCCGGGAGACGATGTCATCATTGCTGAACTTTTTGCTAAGAAGGGCTGGGACAAGATGCCTCTCTCCTCGTCCCGTAAAGTCAGGGATCCACCCATGTCTACAGGGGATAGTACACCCCGGGTGGAGGCACCAGCGCCTGAGGAGGGTTCCAGTCCCCAGTCTGCCCTTCTACCTCCGGTGCCTCCTGCATCTGGCACCGGGGAAAAGAGACTGATGTTGCAGCCGCCGATGCCTAGAGTGGAGGTGGTCAAGGCACCTCGCCACCCAGACGCCATCGTCCAACCGGGTGAGGGAGACCGGGCCACTATGCCTCCGCTGGCGAGACTTCAGCGTCTGTTCGGTCAAAAAGTTGCTACCGAGTACGGGTGGGAGTACCCGTACTTACCAAAAGAGCTTCTGTATGAAGTGGAAGTCTGCCGGGACCGCTGGTACAACTAATTTGTGTGGACGCACCTTCAGGTCCCACACGCCCGCAGGTACCTAGCGTGCTCCCCCACAGCCTCTCAGCGTTTCAAGGACTGTAAAGCAGAGTGGATGTTGGGTCGGCACATCCATGCTGATAAAGTGTTGATTTGACGGAAAGAAGGAGAAGATGTCGAATATCACATAGAGACTGTGGATAAGCACTTCAAGCCCCTTGTCTTGCCGCATCCCAGGTTCTACTTGTAGGAGAAAAAACTCCTTGCCTAGTGTTTGTTGCTGCTGAACTTTCCGGGGTTGTTTCCCGGGGAACCCAGTGACTGTACCCACGTTATGGGTGTTTGTGCTCTCTGGAGGAATTGAAGGACTGTTACCCTTGTTTGTTCTTCATTCTTCCATCCTGCAAGGTGATCATGGACTTTGGGGTAGTTAGAAAGTTCAAAAAAAGAGAAGATCTTCAACCAGTACAGTTACCGTGACACTGTCACCAGGTGGCAGTGTTGCGCATCGATATTCACTGTTCACTCACACATTTATGCCGCGTACACACGACCGCTTTTCTCGACGAGAAAAACTGCATTTTTTTTTTTCGCCGAGAAAAACGATCGTCTGTGGGCTTTATGTCGTTTTTCTCGTCTAGAAAAAAGGCATAAAAAACGACGAGAAAATTTAGAACATGTTCTAAATTTTCTCATCGTTTTTTCCAGCATTTTTTTCCGCAGCAGTTTTCCCATAGGGAAACACTGCCGCGGAGCCCACAGATGGTCGTTTTTCTCGTCAAGAGAAAAAATGACGGGAAAAACGACCGTGTGTAGGGAACCAAGCGGTTCCCTCGTTTTTTAACCGCCGTGAATAGGGATGAGCTTCGTGTTCGAGTCGAACATACGTTCGACTCGAACATCGGCTGTTCGATGGTTCGACGAAGATCGAACGATTTGGGCCGTTCGCGCCAAATTCGAGTGACGCGAACGGCCCACAATGCACTATGCCATCGCAGTGTCATCCAGGCGCTGTGATTGGCCAAGCATGCACTGTGACCCGGCATGCTTGGCCAATCACAGCGCCGGCAGCGAGGAGAGCAATGATTGGCCACAGGCAGGATGCCTGTGGCCAATTATTGCTGAGGGTGTTTAGTACACGCCCCACACTATAAAAGGCCGCCAGCACGGCGGCCTAGTGTAGTGTGTTCCGGAGCAGGGATAGAGCAGCATAGGCAGGGACAGTGACTTTTATTTCTTTCTTGCTTAACCTGGATTCCTTTAGTTTAGGGAAAGAGAAGGATAGGTAGGGAGAGTGTCAGTGTGTTTTGTGCTTGTGCTATAGTGTGCTTAAAAAAAACATTTTTTCTAGGGACAGAAAACTGTAGGTAGGGAGAGTGTCAGTTTCTTTCACTGTGCAAGTCCTTGTTTCTAGGGACCTGGAAGGACAGTGAGTGAATTCTCCTTGTGCTATATTGTGCTTAAAAAAAACATTTTTTCTAGGGACAGAAAACTGTAGGTAGGGAGAGTGTCAGTTTCTTTCACTGTGCAAGTCCTTGTTTCCAGGGACCTGGAAGGACAGTGAGTGAATTCTCCTTGTGCTATATTGTGCTTAAAAAAAACATTTTTTCTAGGGACAGAAAACTGTAGGTAGGGAGAGTGTCAGTTTCTTTCACTGTGCAAGTCCTTGTTTCTAGGGACCTGGAAGGACAGTGAGTGAATTCTCCTTGTGCTATATTGTGCTTAAAAAAAACATTTTTTCTAGGGACAGAAAACTGTAGGTAGGGAGAGTGTCAGTTTCTTTCACTGTGCAAGTCCTTGTTTCCAGGGACCTGGAAGGACAGTGAGTGAATTCTCCTTGTGCTATATTGTGCTTAAAAAAAACATTTTTTCTAGGGACAGAAAACTGTAGGTAGGGAGAGTGTCAGTTTCTTTCACTGTGCAAGTCCTTGTTTCCAGGGACCTGGAAGGACAGTGAGTGAATTCTCCTTGTGCTATATTGTGCTTAAAAAAAACATTTTTTCTAGGGACAGAAAACTGTAGGTAGGGAGAGTGTCAGTTTCTTTCACTGTGCAAGTCCTTGTTTCTAGGGACTGGGAAGGACAGTGAGTGAATTCTCCTTGTGCTATAGTGTGCTTAAAAAAAACATTTTTTCTAGGGACAGAAAACTGTAGGTAGGGAGAGTGTCAGTTTCTTTCACTGTGCAAGTCCTTGATTCTAGGGACTGGGAAGGACAGTGAGTGAATTCTCCTTGTGCTATATTGTGCTTAAAAAAAACATTTTTTCTAGGGACAGAAAACTGTAGGTAGGGAGAGTGTCAGTTTCTTTCACTGTGCAAGTCCTTGTTTCTAGGGACCTGGAAGGACAGTGAGTGAATTCTCCTTGTGCTATATTGTGCTTAAAAAAAACATTTTTTCTAGGGACAGAAAACTGTAGGTAGGGAGAGTGTCAGTTTCTTTCACTGTGCAAGTCCTTGTTTCTAGGGACCTGGAAGGACAGTGAGTGAATTCTCCTTGTGCTATATTGTGCTTAAAAAAAAACATTTTTTCTAGGGACAGAAAACTGTAGGTAGGGAGAGTGTCAGTTTCTTTCACTGTGCAAGTCCTTGTTTCCAGGGACCTGGAAGGACAGTGAGTGAATTCTCCTTGTGCTATATTGTGCTTAAAAAAAATATTTTTTCTAGGGACAGAAAACTGTAGGTAGGGAGAGTGTCAGTTTATTTCACTGTGCAAGTCCTTGTTTCTAGGGACCTGGAAGGACAGTGAGTGAATTCTCCTTGTGCTATATTGTGCTTAAAAAAAACATTTTTTCTAGGGACAGAAAACTGTAGGTAGGGAGAGTGTCAGTTTCTTTCACTGTGCAAGTCCTTGTTTCCAGGGACCTGGAAGGACAGTGAGTGAATGCTCCTTGTGCTATAGTGTGCTTAAAAAAAACATTTTTTCTAGGGACAGAAAACTCTAGGTAGGGAGAGTGTCAGTTTCTTTCACTGTGCAAGTCCTTGTTTCCAGGGACCTGGAAGGACAGTGAGTGAATTCTCCTTGTGCTATAGTGTGCTTAAAAAAAACATTTTTTCTAGGGACAGAAAACTGTAGGTAGGGAGAGTGTCAGTTTCTTTCACTGTGCAAGTCCTTGTTTCCAGGGACCTGGAAGGACAGTGAGTGAATTCTCCTTGTGCTATATTGTGCTTAAAAAAAACATTTTTTCTAGGGACAGAAAACTGTAGGTAGGGAGAGTGTCAGTTTCTTTCACTGTGCAAGTCCTTGTTTCTAGGGACTGGGAAGGACAGTGAGTGAATTCTCCTTGTGCTATAGTGTGCTTAAAAAAAACATTTTTTCTAGGGACAGAAAACTGTAGGTAGGGAGAGTGTCAGTTTCTTTCACTGTGCAAGTCCTTGTTTCTAGGGACTGGGAAGGACAGTGAGTGAATTCTCCTTGTGCTATAGTGTGCTTAAAAAAAACATTTTTTCTAGGGACAGAAAACTGTAGGTAGGGAGAGTGTCAGTTTCTTTCACTGTGCAAGTCCTTGTTTCTAGGGACTGGGAAGGACAGTGAGTGAATTCTCCTTGTGCTATATTGTGCTTAAAAAAAACATTTTTTCTAGGGACAGAAAACTGTAGGTAGGGAGAGTGTCAGTTTCTTTCACTGTGCAAGTCCTTGTTTCCAGGGACCTGGAAGGACAGTGAGTGAATTCTCCTTGTGCTATATTGTGCTTAAAAAAAAACATTTTTTCTAGGGACAGAAAACTGTAGGTAGGGAGAGTGTCAGTTTCTTTCACTGTGCAAGTCCTTGTTTCCAGGGACCTGGAAGGACAGTGAGTGAATTCTCCTTGTGCTATATTGTGCTTAAAAAAAACATTTTTTCTAGGGACAGAAAACTGTAGGTAGGGAGAGTGTCAGTTTCTTTCACTGTGCAAGTCCTTGTTTCTAGGGACCTGGAAGGACAGTGAGTGAATTCTCCTTGTGCTATATTGTGCTTAAAAAAAACATTTTTTCTAGGGACAGAAAACTGTAGGTAGGGAGAGTGTCAGTTTCTTTCACTGTGCAAGTCCTTGTTTCTAGGGACCTGGAAGGACAGTGAGTGAATTCTCCTTGTGCTATATTGTGCTTAAAAAAAACATTTTTTCTAGGGACAGAAAACTGTAGGTAGGGAGAGTGTCAGTTTCTTTCACTGTGCAAGTCCTTGTTTCCAGGGACCTGGAAGGACAGTGAGTGAATGCTCCTTGTGCTATAGTGTGCTTAAAAAAAACATTTTTTCTAGGGACAGAAAACTCTAGGTAGGGAGAGTGTCAGTTTCTTTCACTGTGCAAGTCCTTGTTTCCAGGGACCTGGAAGGACAGTGAGTGAATTCTCCTTGTGCTATAGTGTGCTTAAAAAAAACATTTTTTCTAGGGACAGAAAACTGTAGGTAGGGAGAGTGTCAGTTTCTTTCACTGTGCAAGTCCTTGTTTCCAGGGACCTGGAAGGACAGTGAGTGAATTCTCCTTGTGCTATATTGTGCTTAAAAAAAACATTTTTTCTAGGGACAGAAAACTGTAGGTAGGGAGAGTGTCAGTTTCTTTCACTGTGCAAGTCCTTGTTTCTAGGGACCTGGAAGGACAGTGAGTGAATTCTCCTTGTGCTATATTGTGCTTAAAAAAAACATTTTTTCTAGGGACAGAAAACTGTAGGTAGGGAGAGTGTCAGTTTCTTTCACTGTGCAAGTCCTTGTTTCTAGGGACCTGGAAGGACAGTGAGTGAATTCTCCTTGTGCTATATTGTGCTTAAAAAAAACATTTTTTCTAGGGACAGAAAACTGTAGGTAGGGAGAGTGTCAGTTTCTTTCACTGTGCAAGTCCTTGTTTCAAGGGACAGAGAAGGACACCTGAAGGTAGCCCTTATTGCTTTTTTCCCATCTCCCTGCAGGCCATCTATTAGAATGTCTGGAAGGCAAACAAGGAGAGGCAGACAGTCAGGAGGCAATAAAAGAGGGCAAGCAGGCTCTGTGTCTGGGGGCAACAGTGCTGGTCGTGGACGCGGTGCATTGTCATCAGCACATGGTCATGGGACACGCTTGTCCTTCTTTTCCGCAGCTGGACATGTTGAGCCACATCATGCCGAAGACTTGGTAGAGTGGATGACCAAGCCCTCCTCCTCCTCCTCATCCTCTCTCACCCAGGCTCAGGGTACTGTCAAAGCAGCTGCCAAAGCGTCCTCTTCCCTGGTATCAATGTCAGACTCATCATCAGTCACTCCTTCCCTAGACCCACCATGTCCTCCTCCTGAGGAGTCCCCCGAACTGTTTGAGCACAGTGTTGGGTACATGCTCCAGGAGGATGCCCAGCGTTTCGAAGGGTCTGATGATGAAACCCAGCTACAGGAAGGCAGTAGGGTGAGAGCAGACAGAGGGGATGCTCAAGAAGGACACCAATCTGGCAGTCATGTTCCAGCAGCTGCAGCATACTGCCAGATTGGCTCCAGTGATGAGGAGGGAGGGGATGATGAGGTCACTGACTCCACGTGGGTGCCTAATAGGAGAGAGGAGGAGGAGGATGAGGAGGAGGCACATCTCCAACGAGACAGGATGCCCTTTGGTGGCCAGCGTAAGGGCAGTACACCGACGGAATCACACCGCAGAGCTCCGCCTGTGCAGGGCGCTGCCTCTGCCCGTCATTCAAAAAGTTCCTTGGTGTGGGCCTTTTTTGAGGCTAGTGCATCAGATCGCACAGCTGCTGTTTGCAACATATGTCTCAAGCGTATATCGCGTGGCCAAAACATCAGCCGCTTGGGTACCACATGCCTGACCAGACATATGTTGACCTGCCATGCAGCTCGTTGGCAAGCCTACCTCAAAGACCCACACCAAAGAACAAAGCGGACCTCTCCTTGCACCGCATCAGCTGGGATCTCCAACCCCACTATAACTTCAGTCCTCTCTGAAACATGCACTGAGAGGAATGAAGGTGTAGAATTAGGTGTGTCACAGCCAAGTACTTGCGGCCACTCTGCTAGCAGTACACCGACGTCCGATTCTAGCAGGCAAATTTCCCTGCCCCAGCTGCTGGACCGTCGAAAGAAGTTCACTCCCAGCCATCCACATGCCCAGCGGTTGAATGCTAGCTTGGCTAAATTGCTAGCGCTTCAACTGCTGCCTTTTCAGTTGGTAGACTCGGCCCCCTTCCGTGAGTTTGTGCAATGTGCGGTTCCTCAGTGGCAGGTTCCCAAACGCCACTTTTTCTCACGGAAGGCTATTCCGGCTCTCTACCGGCATGTGGAAGGCAATGTCTTGGCCTTGCTGGACAGGGCGGTCAGCGGTAAGGTGCATATTACCGCTGACTCATGGTCCAGCAGGCATGGACAGGGACGTTACCTTTCTTTCACGGCCCATTGGGTCACTCTTTTGGCAGCTGGGAAGGATGCAGGACAAGGTGCAGTAGTGTTGGAGGTTGTCCCACCGCCACGCCTCCAAAATGCTACTACTGGTTGTGACACACCTCTCTCCTCCACCCCCTCCTCTTCTTCTTCCTCCATGGCCTCTTCCTGTGGTTTGTCCTATGAACCAGCGGTGCTCCGTAGCCGTTCACGGGGCTACGCAAGTACGCAGGCAAAAAGATGCCATGCCGTGCTTGCGCTGGTGTGTTTGGGGGACAGAAGCCACACTGGGGCAGAGGTCCTGTCTGCTCTGCAGGGCCAGGCCGAGAGGTGGTTGACGCCACGCCAGCTTAAGCCAGGAATGGTGGTTTGCGACAATGGCACCAACCTCCTCTCCGCCCTCCGACAGGGACAACTGACCCATGTGCCCTGTGTGGCTCACGTCCTTAACCTGGTGGTGCAGCAGTTCTTGGGCAGGTACCCGGGCTTACAGGATGTCCTGAGGCAGGCCAGGAAAGTCTGTGTGCATTTCCGCAGATCTTATAATGCCAGTGCTCGCCTGGCTGAGCTGCAAAAGGAGTTGAACCTGTCCAAGAACCGCCTTATATGTGACATGCCCACCAGGTGGAACTCAACGTTGGCCATGCTGCAGCGGCTGCACACGCAGCAGAGGGCCATCAATGAGTACCTGTGCGACTACGGCACCAGGACAGGGTCAGGGGAGCTTGGTTTTTTTTCTCCACGCCAGTGGGGCATGATCAGGGATGCATGCACTGTCCTGGCACCATTTGAGGAGGCCACGAGGATGGTGAGCAGTGACAGTGCATGCATCAGTGACACTGTACCTCTTGTCCACCTGTTGGAGCACACGCTGCGTGGAATAATGGACAGGGCACTTGAGGCAGAACAGAGGCAGGAAGAGGAGGACTTCCTTGCCTCTCAAGGCCCCCTTTACCCAGACAGTGTTCCTTCTGTCCCACCCATCGCACAGGAAGAGGAAGAGGAGGAGGAGGAGGAGGAGGATTGTGTCAGCATGGAGGTGGAGGCTGGCACTCAGCATCATCAGCAGCAGTCTTTTAGGGATGATTTACAGTCCCAAGAAACCAGTGGACTTGTACGTGGCTGGGAGGAGGTGACTGCGGATCATGTCGTCCTTAGTGACCCAGAGGACTCCGGAGCGAATGCCTCAGCAAATCTACGCTGCATGGCCTCCCTGATCCTGCAAAGTCTGCGGAAGGATCCTCGTATTCTTCGGATCAAGGAGAGGGACCATTACTGGCTGGCCACTCTCATTGATCCACGGTACAAGGGTAAGGTTGCGGACCTTATGTTACCGTCGCAGAGGGAGCAGAGGATGAGACAACTCCGGGAGGCCTTGCAGAAAGGTCTGTGCAACGCGTTCCCAGAGACTGGGAGGTTACAAACTCCTGGTCCAGGACAACGAGTTGCTGAGGCTTCGGCCAGTCAAAGAAGGAGCGGTGGGGAAGGTGGCCGTCTGACCGATGCGTTCAGACAATTCTTTAGTCCGCAGCCCCAAAGTATGATTGGTTCCAGCAACCATCGCCAGCGTCTGATAAACATGGTGCAGGAATATCTAGGGGCAAGGTCAGACTTGGACACCTTCCCCACCGAAAATCCTCTGGCTTACTGGGTCTTGAGGATGGATCACTGGCCAGAGCTTGCACAGTATGCAATTGAGCTACTGGCCTGTCCTGCATCCAGCGTTCTTTCGGGACGCACATTCAGTGCTGCTGGAGGATTTGTCACGGATCACAGGGTGCGCCTGTCCACCGACTCGGTTGATCGACTGACTTTCATCAAGATGAACCAGTCTTGGATCACCACCAGCTACCACACACCTGATGCTGATATAACAGACTAATTGATTTTAACATGTCACGTCCCTTCAAGACTGATGCTGATGCTGAGTGCCTGTGCTGTTATGTTGACTGGCTATCCTCCTCCTCCGAGTCCTCAATGATACGATTGATGATGATAGCTTGGAAGATCATTTTTGTTTATGGGTGCCGCCACCAGTGGCTAAGGCCCAATTTTTCAGCCCCTGTTTTACAGGGGCGTGTACTTACAATTTTTTTAGCAATAATTTGCCATAGGGCTCATTGCTGTGCTCCAAGTACAGTATCTGTGAGGGGTTGTAGTGTTGTGCCACCAGTGCCTAAGGCCCAATTTTTCAGCCCCTGTTTAACAGGGGCGTGTCATTACAATTTTTGAAGCAATACTTTGCAACAGGGCTCATTGCTGTGCTCCAAGTACAGTATCTGTGAGGGGTTGTAGTGTTGTGCCACCAGTGCCTAAGGCCCAATTTTTCAGCCCCTGTTCAACAGGGGCATGCAATTACAATTCTTGATGTAATAATTCACAGCAGGGCCCATTCCTGCACCCACCAAGAGTAAGTCTGAGGGCTTACAGTGTTGTGGCAACGCCACCACCACCACCACCACGAAAGGCCCAATTTTTCAGCCACTGTTCAAAAGGGGCATGTAATTACAATTCTTGATCTAATAATTCACAGCAGGGCCCATTCCTGCACCCACCAAGAGTAACTCTGAGGGCTTACAGTGTTGTGGCAACACCACCACCACCACCACCACCACGAAAAGCCCAATTTTTCAGCCCCTGTTCAACAGGGGCATGCAATTACAATTCTTGATCTAATAATTCACAGCAGGGCCCATTGCTGCACCCACCAAGAGTAACTGTCAGGGCTTACAGTGTTGTGGCACCAGCACCACCATCAAAGCCCCAATTTTTACTACCACTGTTCAACAATTATATGTAATTAAAATTCCTGATATAATAGTTGACAGCAGGGCGTTCCAGCACCAACCAAGAGTAACTGTGAGTGCTTACAGTGTTGTGCCAACACCAACAACTAAGGGGCCTATTTCTGCAGAGTATATACGGCAGGTCCCTACTTTCAAACATCCAACTTACAAACGACTCCTACTTGCAAACGAAAGAAGACAACAGGAAGTGAGAGGAAATCTACCCCTAGGAAGGAAAATTCTCTCCTGTAAGAATAAATATGGGAGAAAGGTGTCTCCTCTGTACTGATGCTTTATCAGCAATCCTTGTTTCAAGAAAAACACCACATTTCAAAAACAGTTGTCATTGGGACGGAAAGTGAGGTGAAATGTTCTGAACAGGGGCACAGACAGCAAAACAAATGTTACAGGGGTGATAACCCTTACCTATGTTTCCCAAAAAGTTTAAAAATAGATTTTTGGGCTGGAGCTACAGTTCAACAATGTACCTGTTCAAAATTACAAACACATTCTACATAAGAACAAACCTACAGTCCCTGTCTTGTATGCACCGCCTGTATACGGCTGTTCAGAGTATATAGGGCCTTTTTTATTTTATGTGCGGGGTTCCCCTTAATATCCATACAAGACCCAAAGGGGCTGGTAATGGGCTGGGGTAGGGGGGGGGGGTCATGGGGTAGCTATGCCATTTTTCTTAAAGATTTTCATCCATATTACCGGGACCAGACATTACATTAAAGCCGCAAGAAGTTTTAAATGGCTTTTTTTTCCTTTAGAAGTGTCATTTTGTGCAGGGACAGTTCTAAACACGGGAAACACGTGGCACTTCACAGGCATACTTTAGACACCCCCCAGGTACGATATTTAAAGGAATATTTGACTTTTTTTTTTCACTTTATGCATCATTAAAATGACTGCTCCCAAAAAACGACCGTTTTTAAAACTTCTTTTTGCATTGATACATGTCCCCTGGTGCAGAACCCGGGTTCCCAAACCCTTTTTAGGACAATAACATGCATAATAGTTGTTATAATTAGCACTTTAGAATTCGAACGTTCGCATCCATTGTATTTAATAGGGTTCTAATGTTCGTACGAACTTTCGGTCCGTTCGCGGGTTCTGGTGCGAACCGAACCCGGGGGTGTTCGGCTCATCACTAGCCGTGAATAATGATCGTGTGTACGCGGCATCAGAGAAAGAAAGGGTTTCCCTACGGAGAGGTTTTTTCATTCTTACACAAACATATGTGTCAGGGATATGTGTGTTTAACGTTCTTTTTCCCTCTGCAGGAGAACATCTCATCAAGAGACCACTGAGAATGGGGTGGGTCTTAGTCAGGATGGGTGTAAGAGAATGTTGATGTGAACATGTGATTCTGATAATGTGGTTATGTGTTGTTTGTTTCCTTCCCTTCCCTTTTATGTCAGGCTCAGGCACAACTGTTTGGTTAGCTTTCAAAAACTTTTTTATTTTTGAAATTCGTTAGTCGGTTTCTGGATCAGGCTGTGATGGCCCTTTTTGGGCATGGTTTGCTCCAGACACTGGGGAACAGTGTCAAATAACAGGGGGGAGAGTGTAGCGGGTATGTACTTTTTAAACTGGTGAGGACACCAGTGATGCATAGTTCCCTGTGGCCCAGCAGGTGGCGCTGTCACTTTGGGCCGGGTTGAACCATCACTGCAGTGCCGTACCCTTTGTGACCTCTTGCAACGGTTGTACGGCGGGGCGGGGAACCCGCCATGCATCCTGGGAGAGGGTATAAAGGGGCGGACATCTTCGCTACGAGGTGGGAGTCCCAGGCACCTTCAGCCTGAGGACTGTTGTTGCGGTAGGTGTCCAGGCGGCCTAGGCCTGGGCACTTGGAGTTCGTGTTCCATCCCAGACACCTTCAGTCTGGGGTGAGGTAAGGGGAGGGATCATCCTAGGGGGCCCCCGGAGCACCTGATTACAGAGGCGTAAGGGACCGGAGGAGGGACTCACCCGAAGACCTGGTGCAGCAGATTGCCAGTGCCGGGTGTACCTCTGGAGACCGCCCGGAGGGATATCTTTCCCGAACAGGGGCCAAATTCAAAGAGGAAGTTCAGTCCACGTTCAATGACCGGTGGCAGCGGTCCAACTATTTCACTCAGGTCAGTGGCAGGGGCCTGCTATTAGGCCCGTGGCAGGGGCCTCAACAGTTCATCCGGGCTGTGGCAGAGACCACCCTCACGGTCGGTGGCAGAGACCGTGCGCCAGGCCTATTCGCTAAAAAGGAATAGGAGAGCTTAGTTGTGCCTGGGCCTACTCGTTCCCACACCCCATGTTCGTCTGTTATTGGAAGTTCAACTGAGTGTGGAAATGATTGGAAGTCCGACTTAGTGGTAGAGACACCCAAAGAGAATGCACCTCATCCCATAGAATGTGAAAACATAGTAACAAAGGGAAGGAGAGGGATTTTCACAGTGCTGTTTGTGGTAGTAAGAAATTCAAATGCACATTAAAATAAAAAGTATTAAATATTTTAATTGAATTCACTTTAAAAGGCACAAGTAAAACCACACACAGGTGGTTACTAGTGGAAGACAATACACACACAGCTGGATGGTCAAAATAGGGGGAGTAGAGCTGGTTTATCAAGTAAAGAATTACTCGTGACGTCCCGACATGTTTCGCAATTCTAGCTTCATCGGGGGACATACGGGTATAAAAAGAGACTTGTACAGTACTAGACATGGATATAAAGATAAAAAAATTAGAGACATATATGTTAAAGTGAACAGAATATAGTTACTGCAGAAAAACATGTCGTGCCAATATTCAAACAACATCCGCCCCTCCCCCCAAAAAAAATGTGAAGGGGCAAGCACATACCTAGCTGTGGACACCCCCAGGCAGAGACCGCACTCCAGCGTAGGACACCCGGGAGCCAACAAAGGGGAGCTAATTAGCAGCCACAAGGAGCATAACCAGGCCCGGCTAGAGACAAAATGTAAAAAGGGAAAATTAGTAAAAAGATATATATGAAGTGGGCTCCCGGGTGTCCTACGCTGGAGTGCGGTCTCTGCCTGGGGGTGTCCACGGCTAGGTATGTGCTAGCCGTGGACTTTTTATTTTAATGTGCATTTGAATTTCTTACTACCACAAACAGCACCGTGAAAATCCCTCTCCTTCCCTTTGTTACTATGGTTTCAACTGAGTGTGTTCATCGTACTGTATGAGAAATAAAGGAGTGTTGGACTTTCGATTGGAATGGGGCTCTATTATTGGCAGACACATCTCCATGGGACAACTGAGGCTTCGTATGCAGTGGACAGACCCGGAGGTAATTCAACTAACTTTGTTCAACCCTCTTATACACACGAGGGAAGAGCTTGGCGTAGTGTCCCTGCACTCTCCTCTCCCAGGTACCCCTAGACGCAAGCCATACACCGTAGGAAAGAGGGAGAGTGAGGCTACCGCTACACAATTATAAATGTTTATTAAAGGACAAATTCAAGAATTAGAAAAAAAATCTACTCTTGCACATGCCCCACTGTCATGCAAAAAAACAAAAATTTTCTCGTTGTGATTCCTCTCAAGCCTGCCTTGCATACACACGTTCATGAAAAAAAAAACGCTTGAGCAAAGCGCGGTGACGTACAACACGTACGACGGCACTATAAAGGGGAAGTTCCATTCGGATGGCGCCACCGTTTGGGCGGCATTTGCTGATCCTCGTGTTAGTAAAGTTTGGTGAGAGACGATTCGCGCTTTTCAGCCTCGTGCTCTTCAGTCCGTTACAGCGTGACGAATGTGCTATCTCCATTCTGAACGCTAGTTTTACCAGAACGAGCGCTCCCGTCTCATACTTGATTTCCCCTCGTAAAAGCGTACACACGGCCGTTTTTCACGACGTGAAAAACAACGAAAAAAAATAGAGCAGGTTCTAATTTTTTTTCGGGCAGTTTTCTCGTCGCAAAAAATGCTATGGAGCATACACACGACTGTTTTTCACAACCAATCTAAAAAATTGCATTTTTCTCGTCATGAAAAACGATCGTGTGTATGCGGCATAAGGCTCGGTTCACACTGATGCGACATAGGATCCGCCTTGTGAGACCCCAAGTCAGATGAAATGTGAAATTCAATGTTTCCCTATGAGATCTTTCCTAACTGATAAGAGATAAAGTTACCGCTCAGATGTATTTGATTTAGTCTTTCACTCCATCCCAAGCCACGGGTGCAAGCAATGCATATGGTAATGCAATAATTGGAAGAAGTTTTGGACAGCTGCACTCCAAAAAAGGTTCCTTTATTAAAAAGTCAAATCACAACAATCCATGCCACAGCAAAATAAAGGCAGACAAGCTGACGCGTTTCACACTGTAGTTCAGTGCTTACTCATAGCTAGCTATGAGTATGCACTGAACTACAGTGTGGAACGCGTCATAAAGGAACTTTTTTGGAGTGCAGCTGTCCAAAACTTTTTCCAATTATCGCATTTCCTAACTGATACTACACAAGTCTGTACCACTTTAGAAAAAGTTTTCAACACTACTTTGGTCTTTAATACGACTTCAATGCCACAGAGTGTAAAAAGTGACATCAAAGTCGGATTCCAAAGTTGCACTGAAAGTTGCGCAACTTTTTAAATCAGGCTAGTGTGAACTGAGCCTGAGGGTCATATGCTCACAATGTCTACTGGTAGAGAGACAGGAGGAATTACTTACCCTTTCTCTGAAGCTATGGTCTGTGGCTGATCCCCCCAGCATTATTATGTACAATGCAGGGCTATTTATACTGTATTATGCATGGTGGGGGCAAGCGTGCAACTACAACCAGGAGTGCTTTAGAGAGAAGAAAGGAACTCAAATAAGTTCAATAAAAATGTGCAAAAGAGCCCAAAAAAGTACAAGCTTCTTCATGCTGAATTAAAAGCTCATATGCCTGTAAATGCATTTTTTGTTTTAAACTGCAGTGTGCATAAGCCCATACACATTGGCTAACATGGAGGGGCGTTTCTAGGCAGAAAAAAATAAGAGCTCAAAAGCATGTCAGAGCCGCTTCTTTTAACTCATTTGAGCTGCAGTGTGCATGAGCCCTTAAAAGACAACTTATAGCGGAGTTCCACCCAAAAATGGAACTTCCGCTTTTCGGAATCCTCCCCCCCTCCGGTTTCACATTTGCCACCTTTCAGGGGGGAGGAGGGAGCAGACACCTGTGTAATCCAGGTATTTGCTCCCACGTCCGGGCATAGATCACTGCTGCGACCTACGCCACGTCCGGCGCCACGTCCGGCTTCACTTCCTTCACTTCCTCATTCCCTTACCGAAGATGGCAGCGCCTCCACCCGAGAACCGAGGGACAGATCGACTTCGAGTGCCGACATCGTGGGCGCTCAGGACAGGTAAGTGTCCACATATTAAAAGTCAGCAGCTGCAGTATTTGTAGCTGCTGACTTAAAAAAATAAAATTTCGGCGGAACTCCGCTTTAAACTATGGGAATTCTGTTGCTGCAGGGTGAGATGTTCAATACGTAGAAAACTCTTTTGCACATGCCATGGAGCTGTATAGTGTTTGCCATAAATAATCTGCATGTAATTCATTGTCATCTATTGAGATTCATATAGTTCAATTTCAGGAGGTGGCAGAAGACAGGGCCCTGACTTTATATTCTGTATCATCAAATAAGCCATATATCTAAATAAAGAATTCCTGACAAGCGTAGATCATCAGGATGAAAGTCATTATCGAGGCTCGCTCTGATATGGGAGTATCCCAAGCCGTATATTTATTACGCCTATCTGTGAGATATTAATATTTTGCTGGCAGTTTATCATCAGGTGATTTATATGTTTGTTGCACTGTGAAGGCCTGGTATTACTGTACATCCTTAATACATTCCTGCTAACTTTGCTAACCTTATAACACAGCAGAATGATACAAGATTTCCATTTCCATGGGGCTGTCTTTGTGCAGGCTGATACCGACTGTAACAACTGGAGATAATGCTGATCTTATCATGGGAAAAGCTGTTTCAATAAATCTCTGCATGCTCAGTGCAACGCAGACTATGTATAATAGCTTTCATGTAAATAATAGTGTAATACATAGCCAGCACTGTAATATGCAGTAGGATTGTGCAGCTTGTGGATAGGACATTACCCGATCACTGGGAACAGAAGATCTCTGACATGTTATTAGGCAGTACGGGGAATCGCCTTGTTTACATAGGCAGTTCCCCGTTCTGCCTCTGTACACAGCGATCGCGGGTCGCCAGTGGACATCGAATCCACGGGACACAATCATGCACCCGCTATCCTCCTTGTACAGACCGATGTACACCTATGGCAGTTTGTGCAGGAGAGCCGACCTGACACAGCATAATGACATAAATAACAAAGTGTAGAGATTACACCTATTCTGGTCTTAATAGTGACATTAAAAAACAAACAAAAACTAAAGTTAGTGGATACAAAGTACAAATTCAGCATTGTGGCCCCTTTATGAGAACATTAAAATGTTGCTTGACCATATAGTGAAGTCATAGCTACATAGTTAGTCTGGTTAAAAAAAAAGACACAAGTCCACCCAGTTCAACCAATAAAAGGGAAACAAATGTATGTAATCCTATATATACACAATCCTATACCCACAATTGATCCAGAGGAAAAAAAAAACAGCAAAGCATGATCCAATTTGTTCCACTGGGGAAAGAAATTCCTTCCTGATCCCCCAAGAGGCAATCAGATATTCCCTGGATCAACTTTACCTGTAAATGTTATTTTCCAGTCAGGGCAGCCACCAGAAATTTTGGGGCCCCTTACACAGCTTTAGGCCTGGACCCCCCTGGGTGTGACCATCAACTTTCCCCAGGGCCCGCCCGCTGGCCGTCCCACTTAATCTGCCCACTGGCCATCCCACTGAGTTCCATCCCATGTCCTCCTCCAGTCCCATTTCCTCCATCACATGTCCTCCCCTTCCCGATCATGTCCTTCTCCTCCTCCATTCCATGTCCTCCTCCAGTCTCATCTCCTCGCTATGATGTTGGTCCTCTCTCACAGTGCCCTCCCTCTGTAGTCTTTCTATACCTCCTGTGCCCTCAGTAAAGCCCTGATCCAGGTGATGTACCTCAGTGTACAGTCCCTCCTCTCCTCGGTCCTGGGGTTCACCTTGCTCTCTCCAGACACACAGTTCCAAACGATCCCACTTCAATATTCAAACTTGCCGCTGCAAATCTCTCACCCATCTGGAGCCTATTGACCCGACTCATCAAAGGGGGTGGGTCCAGATAGCACGCTACACGCCAGCGATTGGATAGACTGCTTCTGGTTGCTATGGAGTCTGGTTGGTTGCTATGAACAAGCTGCATTTCTATATTCAGCATCCTCTACACACCATCCTCACACTGCAGTGCACAGTTGAACAGTGAAAAGCCTCTGGTAGGTTGCTATGGAGTTTGGCTGATTCCTATGGGCAACTAACAGTCCTCTTATGTGTTCATTTTGCTACTGCAGTGCACAGTTGAAAATGAAAGGCCTCTGGCTGTTTACTATGGAGTATAGCTGGTTACTATGGGCAACCAGGAGCCCACTTGTCCGCTCCTTCCTCTACAGCAGTGCATAATTAAAATAAACAGCCTTTATTAAGTTGCTATGGCCGCCCCGGCCTGATATCAAACACATGGAGCTCTCTTTTAGTCTCCCCATTAGCTGGCCCGCCTTGTTGATATTCCCCTCCCCGGCCCAGTTCAGCTGCCCACTGAGCCAACCCAGAGCCGCGGATGGCTAAGAAGGCGGGATCTCACTCCAGCCACACTCCTATGACTGTCACCTGCGCTGGCCAATCTCCTCCGCACTTGGGACCTGGGCATCTCGGGGAAACCAATAAACAAGGTGCAGAGAGGGGGGAAGGGGCAGGACTGTAGGAGGCCGTGCGCGCGCTGCTAGTAGACTGAGCACAATTATATTTTTTAAGGGGCACGCTTCTCCTGTCGCTGACATTTTGCACTGCAACACTGGTAGGGATTCCGGGCCCCTGGGAAAGCCCCGGCCCCCCTAGACATGTATGGACTGTCCCCCCTTGATATTGGCCCTGTTTCCAGGTTTTATTATATACAGGAAAAAGATTTAAGGCATTTTTTAAAGCAATCTACTGAACTGGACAGAACCTCCTCTGAGGCTGGTAATTTTTACATAAAATAATATTTTTTAATCTGTGCATATGTGCTTGGAAAAGATTTTTGTGCCAAACTGTGAAGAAAATTAAATACATTTAGCAAAAAAACAAAGTCAATTAGTGTTAACAAGTACTAATTGGGGATCAAATTGAAAAAACGTATTTCACTGTAAAGTTTTACTATGTTTGCTGTTAGAGTGAGATCACAGAACAAAGCCAGCTATTTTCACAAACAGAGCTGCAACATTGTAATCACTTTACAAAATCACACTATGGCTGGCCATATATTATACAATTTTCTTCTATAGATTTCCTTTAGATTTACCAAAACCATATAGTATGAGGTCAAATCTAAACTCTTTCAATTTGTATGCAATCAGGTAGGCCCTTGTACACACTTGAAGGTAAATCTAAAGAAAATTGAATAAGAAAATTGTATGGTGTATGGCCAGCTTAAATGATTATTAGGCCTCATGCCCACGGACGTTTTTACAGCTGCGTTTTTTACAGCTTAAAAACGCCTGTCCATGTTATTGTATAATTTTTTATTTTTTATTTTCAAAAAAAACAAAAAAAACGTCGGAGCTTAAAAACGCAATTGCGGCGTTTTTGCGCGTTTTTGGACGCTTCGCGTTTTTTTATGCCTAACGCCGACGCTGAGGAATGCACTGGTCCTGGGTTTTTTTTACAGCTTAAAAACGTCTATGCTATTTGCAGCTCAAAAACGTCTAGGTGGGCATGAAGCTATAGACTAACATGGACAGGCGTTTTTAAGCTGTAAAAAACGCTCAAAAACGCGGCTGTAAAAACGTCCGTGGGCATGAGGCCTTACTGTTGCAGTAATTGTTCAGGTAGAAGCTTTACTGACTCCTACACATAGGCTAACATTACATGTGCACCTGTCCCCAGATTATAGACATTAAACTTTTTACATATTTTTAACAAATAAGAGCTTCAAAAATGTCACCCTGACCCTGACCTAGCGGCTTGAAATGTGAAGTATTTCAAGTGATTGTAAACTTTTTTTTTTCTATAACAAGCATGTTATACTTACCTGCTTACTATCATCACCTGTGGAATGGTTTTGCACAGAGCAGTTCTGATCCTACCCTTCTGGTGTCTCCCGCCAGTGCTCCTGGCTCCACCCCCTCCAAGTGGGCTTGATCCTGAGCCAAGGCTGTTTGTGTCCATAGTCACACACAGAGCGGCTCAGCCCTGCCCTGCCCCCCACAATTATGCAAACTATGCAGCTTTTAGAATTCACTGTGCTCAAAAAAAAAAAAACCCAGATAATCAGTTCTAGCTTTTTAAAAGCCAAATCCAACTGGAAAGAAGTTTATCTTTATTTCAAAGAAGCTCTTTAAATTTCCTGCATATGAATGCTTTACTGTTCATTGTTAATTAAAAAGGCCCACTTTACAATACACAATAATCTCTGCTTTTTTACATTTTACCCAAAGCAGTCCCAATCATTCCGTTCTAGCACACAACAAGAGAAGCAAATCTGTAAACATTCTACAATCCTTAAAAATAGATAAACCCATCCAAGAAGGAGGAAGGCAGCAATGCTTTATGTTTTGTACATTTTTATGTAATAATGGTTGACATTTCAAAAAAGACTGGTTTGCTTTAATCATGCTGGACTGGCTTAGCTGCGAGGCTATTCCGTATTGCTGGTGGCGTCTAAAGTACACTGCATACGGGAATTCAAAATGACAGCTTCCTACTGAAAGGGCTAGGTGACCACATTCCCTTCCTATAAAATGCATATGTGAACTAAATTTTACAAGGCAGTGCTACCAGCATTGAAGTATTTCTCAGATGTGTGTTATTTTAGATAAAATATTGTTTGTGGATATTTATTTTGGTATATCTTCTATGAAAACAGAAACCGAGGTATAACTGAAAGCCAGAGGACCCTAGCACAAATTAGAAACCATCCTACCATGGCGCATGGAAAATCACATGAAGGTCCTCCTAACTTCAAATAAAATAAAGATATATTTTTACTTGTCAAGAAGGAAATAAACCATGCCTAAAAATACTAGAGGATTTCAATAAGGCTTAGACCCCTTTCACACTGAGGATTTTTTCAGGCGTTTTAGTGCAAAAAATAGCGCCTAAATACCGCCTGAAAAACTCCTGCCCTGCAGTCTCAATGTGAAAGCCTAAGGGCTTTCACACTGAGGCGATGCGCTGGCGGGACCGCTCCAAAAGTCCTGCTAGCAGCATCTTTGGAGCGGTGTGTTTACCGCTCCTACACCGCTCCTTGCCATTGAAAGCAATGGGAAACCGCGATAATACTCTATAGAGGCACATTGCCGGCGGTATTAACCCTTTTTCGGCCACTAGTGGGGGATAAAATGGCACTGCTAGCTGCCAAACACCGCCGCAATTCCGTGGCAATTCCGACGGTATAGCGCTGCTAAAAAGAGCGGCGCTATACCGCCACCGCACCTCCCGCACCAGTGTGAAAGGGGCAGGCCCCTTTCACACTGGGGCGGGAGGTGCAGTGGCGGTAAAGCTCCACTATTTTTAGTAGCGCTTTACCATCGGAATTGTGGCGGTATTCAGCCGCTAGCGGTGCGTTTTTAACCCCCGCTAGCGGACAAAAAAGGGTTAAAAACCACCGCAAAGCGCCTCTGCAGAGGCGCATTGCCGGCGGTATAGCCATGCTGTCCCATTGATTTCAATGGGCAGGAGCGGTAAACACACCGCTCCTTCACCGCTCCAAAGATGCGGCTAGCAGGACTTTTGGAGCGGTCCTGCTAGCGCACCACTCCAGTGTGAAAGCGCTCGGGCTTTCACACTGGAGAAACAGCAGCCGCTGTTTAGGGTCGGTTTGCAGGCGCTATTTTTAGCGCAATAGTGCCTGCAAACCGCCCCAGTGTGAAAGGGGTCTAAGGTAAGGATAATAAAATATCAGCACTTTCCATGTTAGCTACAAGATGAAAACCCAATGAGTGCTCATTCACACTTGAGAGTTTTTCTGCTTGTTTCGCTATGCTTGACTCGGTGCAACATGCAGAATCCCGTTCTTTGTAATTGTCCTTGTACATGCTTCACCCTGCACGCTACACCCTAAGCTCAAAAAAGTACTTTAACTTTTTTTAGTGTAGTTTGGCATTTTTGTCCTTCAGACTTTAGACTTCAATGGAAACTCTTGATTTTTATGCCTGATGAACTCCTCTCCTCCTATAGAACTTTGTTCCCTATACCCAGCCCAGGAAACAAAGGCCTGAAGCTTGATATGTGTGCAAAGACACCAGTAAAATGTCTTAAAAAATGCTTCAAAGCCACCAGGAATACGTCCTGTTTCCACTTAGGTGACAGAATAGATATACAGTCAGATAGACTAACAACCTCCATTTTTACAACCCTACCTCCTGTTAGGGAAGTTGTGCAGGGTGTAAGTGTGAGATCACTTGTGCTGAGGGGCGTGGCTGTTACTCAGTTCTACCAGTACAGAACACTGGAGTGTGATCGTGGAGAGAAAAAGGTTCTGTAATGTATTTCCAAGCAAAATTTGTCAACAATATAACATGTGTAGGCACAGGACTATAACTTAGGATTTTGCCCTTTCTGGGCAAAGTAACAGGTTTACGTTACAGGAGGGGATTTAAAGTGTTATTAGCCCTTTTTTGCTAAGCAGTATACCATATATATATATACAGTCAGGTCCATAAATATTGGGGCATCGACACAATTCTAATCTTTTTGGGTCTATACACCACCACAGTGGATTTGAAATTAAACAAACAAGATGTTCTTTAACTGCAGACTTGCAGCTTTAATTTGAGGGTATTTACATCCAAATCGTGTGAACGGTGTAGAAATTACAACAGTTTGTATAAGTGCCTCCCACTTTTTAAGGGACCAAAAGTAATGGGACATATGGCTGCTCAGCTGTTCCATGGCCAGGTGTGTGTTATTCCCTCATTATCCCATTTACAAGGAGCAGATAAAAGGTCCAGAGTTAATTTCAAGTGTGCTATTTGCATTTGGAATCTGTTGCTGTCAACTCTCCATATGAGATCCAAAGAGCTGTCACTAACAGTGAAGCAAGCCATCATTAGGCTGAAAATACAAAACAAACCCATCAGAGAGATAGCAAAAACATTAGGTTTGGCCAAATCAACTGTTTGGAACATCCTTAAAAAGAAAGAACGCACCGGTAAACTCAGCAACACCAAAAGACCTGGAAGACCACCGAAAACAACTGTGGTGGATGACCGAAAAATTCTTTCCCTGGTGAAGAAAACACCCTTCACAACAGTTGGCCAGATCAAGAACACTCTCCAGGAGGTAGGTTTATGAGTGTCAAAGTCAACAATCAAGAGAAGACTTCACCAGAGTGAATACAGAGGGTTCACCACAAGATGTAAACCATTGGTGAACCTCAAAAACAGGAAGGCCAGATTAGAGTTTGCCAAACAACATCTAAAAAAGCCTTCACAGTTCTGGAACAACATCCTATGGACAGATGAGACCAAGATCAACTTGTACCAGAGTGATGGGAAGAGAAGAGTATGGAGAAGGAAAGGAACTGCTCATGATCCAAAGCATACCACCTCATTAGTGAAGCATGGTGGTGGTAGTGTCATGGCGTGGGCATGTATGACTGCCAATGGAACTGGTTCTCTTGTATTTATTGATGATGTGACTGCTGACAAAAGCAGCAGGGTGAATTCTGAAGTGTTTCGGCAATATTATCTGCTCATATTCAGCCAAATGCTTCAGAACTCATTGGACGGTGCTTCACAGTGCAGATGGACAATGACCCGAAGCATACTGCGAAAGCAACCAAAGAGTTTTTTAAGGGAAAGAAGTGGAATGTTATGCAATGGCCAAGTCAATCACCTGACCTGAATCCGATTTGAGCATGCATTTCACTTGCTGAAGACAAAACTGAAGGGAAAATGCCCCAAGAACAAGCAGGAACTGAAGCCAGTTGCAGTAGAGGCCTGGCAGAGCATCACCAGGGATGAAACCCAGCGTCTGGTGATGTCTATGTGTTCCAGACTTCAGGCTGTAATTGAATGCAAAGGATTTGCAACCAAGTATTAGAAAGTGAAAGTTTGATTTATGATTGTTAATCTGTCCCATTACTTTTGGTCCCTTAAAAAGTGTGAGGCACATATACAAACTGTTGTAATTCCTACACCGTTCACCTGATTTGGATGTAAATACCCTCAAATTAAAGCTGAAAGTCTGCAGTTAAAGCACATCTTGTTCGTTTCATTTCAAATCCATTGGGGTGGTGTATAGAGCCAAAAAGATTAGAATTGCGTAGATGTCCCAATATTTATGGACCTGACTGTATATATCCATCTCTGATGTGCTTTTTTTCTGTACAGGATTTTCATCCAGATCCCCTATTAAAATATTGTGCCATGCATATCAGCCTTTAAGGGTGGTTTCAGTGCTGTACAGGATCTCCCTGGAGCCACACTTATGTGTGCGTTCTCAGAATGTGGCATGTTACTGAGTGTTCTTGCCAAATGTGTAATGTTACTGCTCCATAAGCTGAAGTGTGGGGCATCGGCAAATCTCTTTAGCACAAAACACTCCACTGCTCCTCCTGCAAGCCCTATGATTGACAGCGGCTCTAGAGTTCTCCTAAGCTAGTGCTGTACACTGTACCAGAAAGGCCAGTGACGTGGCCATGATACCTCCCCAACTTGCCAACTTGGGCTTAGGTGTGGAAATCCTTCAGGCTATCTATACACCTTTTGTCATCTTCAGGATCAATTCAAGAAAGAATTTCATCCTCAACAACTCATGCAGGCCATAGATGATTCGACCAGGGGTTGCAGGAAAGAAAATCACTTTATTTGCCCCATCAGCACAGTTAGTATTCTCCTGTTGGGGGAGCTGTCCCTACCAGGAGAACAAAGTGATTACTGCTAGCAGCTATTGATGCTGGCAATAATCGTAGGCTAAAAACCTACATGATGGTTGTACAATCAGCCTGCCCATAGATGGTTTGAATCTTGGCTAGGGATGAGCTTCGAGTTTGAGTCAAACATGATTTTGACTCGAACATCGGCTGTTCGATCGTTCGCCGAATTTCGAACATTATGGGCCGTTCGCGCCAAATTCGAGTGACGCGTCACAGGCCCATAATTCACTGCGTCATTGCAGTGCATTGCTGGCTGATAATTGGCCAAGCATGCACTATGACCTGCATGCTTTGGCCAATCACAGCGTCGTCAGCACAGAGAGCCATAATTGGCCAAAGTCAGGGTGCCTTTGGCCAATCATGGCTCAGGGGAGTAGGTACACGCCCCACACTATATAAGGCCGCCTGCACGTCGGCCTTGTGTAGTGTGTTCCGGCGGCATATATATACTGTATAAAGTTTGGCTAGATCTCACTGCAGAGTGTTCCTGTTATTCTCGCTGCAGTATATTAAGTCAGTGTACTGTATACTGGGCACAGTGTGCAGCTTAAACTGACTGCAGACCATCCCTGTTCTCTTTCTAATAATACAGGCAGGCAGTTGATTGCGCTAAGCTGCAGTGTATTAAGTCAGTGTACTGTATACTGGGCACAGTGTACAGGTAAAGCTGACTGCAGACCATCCCTGTTCTCTTCCTAATAATACAGGCAGGCAGTTGATTGAGCTAAGCTGCAGTATATTAAGTCAGTGTACTGTATACTGGGCACAGTGTGCAGGTAAAGCTGACTGCAGACCATCCCTGTTCTCTTCCTAATAATACAGGCAGGCAGTCGATTGAGCTAAGCTGCCGTGTATTAAGTCAGAGTACTGTATACTGGGCACAGTGTGCAGGTAAAGTTGACTGCAGACCATCCCTGTTCTCTTCCTAATAATACAGGCAGGCAGTTGATTGAGCTAAGCTGCAGTATATTAAGTCAGTGTACTGTATACTGGGCAGAGTGTGCAGGTAAAGCTGACTGCAGACCATCCCTGTTCTCTACCTAAAAATACAGACAGGCAGTTGATTGAGCTAAGCTGCAGTATATTAAGTCAGTGTACTGTATACTGGGCAGAGTGTGCAGGTAAAGCTGACTGCAGACCATCCCTGTTCTCTTCCTAATAATACATGCAGGCAGTTGATTGAGCTAAGCTGCAATATATTAAGTCAGTGTACTGTATACTGGGCACAGTGTGCAGGTAAATCTGACTGCAGACCATCCCTGTTCTCTTCCTAATAATACAGACAGGCAGTTGATTGAGCTAAGCTGCAGTATATTAAGTCAGTGTACTGTATACTGGGCACAGTGTGCAGGTAAAGCTGACTGCAGACCATCCATGTTCTCTTCCTAATAATACAGTCAGGCAGTTGATTGAGCTAAGCTGCAGTGTATTAAGTCAGTGTACTGTACACTGGGCACAGTGTGCATGTAAAGCTGACTGCAGACCATCCCTGTTCTCTTCCTAATAATACAGGCAGGCAGTTGATTGAGCTAAGCTGCAGTATATTAAGTCAGTGTACTGTATACTGGGCACAGTGTGCACGTAAAGCTGACTGCAGACCATCCCTGTTCTCTTCCTAATAATACAGGCAGGCAGTTGATTGAGCTAAGCTGCAGTATTTTAAGTCAGTGTACTGTATACTGGGCACAGTGTGCAGGTAAAGCTGACTGCAGACCATCCTTGTTCTCTTGCTAATATACTACAGGAAGGCAGTGATTCAGTTAGCTGCAGTATAATCAGTATATATATACATCACAGCTTTGTGCAGCTACATCTCACTGCAGGCCATTCCTCGTGTACCTATTCCAATACATCAAATACAGTATGTCTGGGAGGCTAACAAGGAGAGGCAGACACTCACAGGCCAATAAAAGTGGGCAAGCAGGCTCTGTGTCTAGAGGCAACAGTGCTGGTCGTGGACACGGTGCATCCTCATCAGCACGTGGCCGTGGGGCACGCCTGTCCTTTTTTTCGGCAGCTGGCCGTGTTGAGCCGCAACATGCAGAAGAGTTGGTAGACTGGATGACCAAGCTGTCCTCATCCTCCTCATCCTCTGTCACCCAGGCTACCTTGGCTGCCAATGCAGGTGCCAAAGCGGCCTATTCCATTGGCTCAAGGTCATCATCAGTTACTCCTTCCCTAGCCCCACCATCATGCACGGAGGAGTCCCCTGAACTGTTCAACCACAGTGTCGGGTACATGTTGCAGGAGGATGCGCAGTGTTTTGAAGGCTCCGATGATGGTACCCAGCTTGAGGAAGGCAGTAACGTGAGCCCAGAGAGAGGGGGTGCCCAAGAAGGACAACAAATTGGCAATCATGTTCCCCCAGCTGCAGCATACTGCCAGGTTTGCTCCAGTGACGAGGAGGGAGGGGATGATGAGGTCACTGACTCCACGTGGGTGCCTGATAGGAGAGAGGAGGAGGAGGAGGAGGCATATCTCCAAAGAGGCAAGCTTAAGGGCAGCCAACTGACTGCATCACACCGCAGAGCTCCGCATGTGCAGGGCGCTGCTGACTCTGCGCGTTTTTTCAAAAGTTCTTTGGTGTGGGACTTTTTTCAGATGTGTGCAGCAGATTGCACCGTTGCTATTTGCAACATATGTCTGAAGCGTATCAAGCGTGGCCAAAACAGCAGCCACTTGGGCACCACATGCTTGACCAGACATATGTCGACCTGCCATGCAGTCCGTTGGCAAGCGTACATAAAAGACCCACACCAAAGAACAAAGCGGACCTCTCCTTGCTCCTCATCAGCTGGGATCTCCAACCCCACTATACATTCAGTCCTCTCAGAAACCTGCACTGAGAGGCATGAAGGTGTAGAATTAGGTGTGCCACTGCCAAGTACTTGCGGGCAATCTGCTATCGGTACACCAACGTCCGATTGTACCAGGCAAATTTCCCTGCCCCAGTTGCTACACAGGCGAAATAAATTCGCTCCCAGCCATCCACATGCCCAGCGGTTGAATGCTAGCTTGGCTAAATTGCTAGCACTTCAACTGCTGCCTTTTCAGTTGGTAGACTCTGCCCCCTTCTGTGAGTTTGTGGAATGTGCGGTACCTCAGTGACAGGTTCCCAAATGCCACTTTTTTTCCACATGCTCTCTACCGGCATGTGGAAGGCAATGTCTTGGCCTCGCTGGACAGGGCGGTCAGTGGTAAGGTGCATATTACCACTGACTCATGGTCCAGCAGGCATGGACAGGGACGGTACCTATCTTTCACGGTGCACTGGGCGACTCTGCTGGCAGCTGGGAAGGGTGCAGTAGCGTTGGAGGTTGTTCTGCCACCACGCCTCCAAAATGCTACTAGTGGTAATTCTTAAACCCCTCTCTCCTCCACCCCATCCTCTTCTTCTTCCTCCATGGCCTCTTACTCTGCTGATTTGTCCTCAGAACCAGCGGTGCTCCGTAGGCGTTCAAGGGGCTACGCAAGTACGCAGGCAAAAAGATGGCATGTGGTGCTTGAGCTGGTGTGCTTGGGGGACAGGAGCCACACTGGGGCAGAGATTCTGTCAGCTCTGCAGGGGCAGGCTCGGAGGTGGTTGATGCCACACCAGCTTAAGCCAGGAATGGTGGTTTGCGACAATGGCACCAACTTCCTCTCTGCCCTCTGACAGGGACAGCTGACCCATGTGCCCTGTTTGGCTCACGTCCTTAACTTGGTGGTGCAGCCGTTTCTGAGCAGGTACCCGGGCTTACAGGATGTCCTGAGACAGGCCAGGAAAGTCTGTGTGCATTTCCGCCAGTAATTTAATGCCAGTGCTCGGCTGGCTGACCTCCAAAAGGAATTTACCCTGCCCAACAACCGCCTAATCTGTGACATGCCCACCAGGTGGAACTCAACGTTGGCCATGCTGCAGCAGCTGCACACGCAGCAGAGGGCCATCAATGAGTACCTGTGTGACTATGACACCAGGACAGGGTCAGAGGAGCTTGTTTTTTTTGCCACGCCAGTGGGTCATGATCAGGGATGCATGCACTGTCCTGTCACCATTTGAGGAGGCCACGAGGATGGTGAGCAGTGACAGTGCATTCATCAGTGATACTGTCCCTCTTGTCCACCTGTTGTAGCACACGCTGCATGGAATAATAGACAGGGCACTTGAGGCAGAACAGAGGGAGGAAGAGGAGGACTTCCTTATCTCTCAAGGCCCCCTTTATCCAGACAGTGTTCCTGCGGGCCCGCCGATCACACAGGAAGAGGAGGAGGAGGAGGAGGATTGTGTCAGCATGGAGGTGGAGCATAGCACTCAGCATCAGCAGCAGTCTTCAAGGGATCATTTACAGTCCCCAGAAACCCATGGACTTGTACGTGGCTGGGAGGATGTGGCTGCGGATCATGTCGTTCTTAGTGACCCAGAGGACTCCGGACCGAATGCCTCAGCAAACCTACGCTGCATGGCCTCCCTGATCCTGCAAAGCCTGCGAAAGGATCCTCGTATTCGTGGTATCAAGGAGAGGGATCATTACTGGCTGGCAACCCTCCTTGATCCACGTTACAAGGGTAAGGTTGCGGACCTTATTCAGCTGTCGCAGAGGGAGCAGAGGATGAAACATCTTCGGGAGGCCTTGCAGAAAGGTTTGTACAACGCATTTCCAGAGCCTGGGAGGTTACAAATTCCTGGTCCTGGACAACGTGTTGCTGAAGCACAGTCACAGAAGGAGCGGTGGAGAGGGTGGCTGTCTGACCGATGCGTTCAGACAATTTTTTAGTCCGCAGCCCCAAGGTATGATCAGTTCCAGCAACCATCGCCAGCGTCTGATTCACATGGTGCAGGAATACCTAGGGGCAAGATCAGACTTGGACACCTTTCCCACCGAAAATCCTCTGGGTTACTGGGTCTTGAGGATGGATCACTGGCCAGAGCTTGCACAGTATGAAATTGAGCTACTGGCCTGTCCTGCATCCAGCATTCTTTTGGAACACAGATTCGATGCTGCTGGAGGCTTTGTAACCGATCACAGGGTGCACCTATCCACCGACTCGGATGATCGGCTAACCCTCATAAAAATGAATCAGTCTTGGATCACCACCAGCTAGCTACCAAGCACCTGATGCTGATGTAACCGAATTTTTTTTTGAATGTGAGATCCCTTCAAGACTGCCTATGATGATGCTGAGTGACTATCCTGTTATGCTGAGTGACTATCCTCTTCCTCCTCATTGTTCATGTTGATAGCTTGTAAGAACATTTTTGGTTCTGGGCACCGCCACCAGTGGCTAAGGCCCAATTTTTCTCCCCCTGTTTAACAGGGGCGGCTAATTAAAATTTTTGCTGCAATACTTTGCAGCAGGGCTTGTTCCTGTGCTCCAACTAGAGTATCTGTGAGGGGTTGCAGTGTTGTGGCACCAGCACCAGTGCCTAAGGCCCAATTTTTGTGCCTCTGTTTAACAGGGACGTGTAATTACAATTTTTGCTGTAATACTTTGCAGCAGGGCTCATTCCTGCACTCCAACTATAGTATCTGTGAGGTGTTGCAGTGTTGTGGTACCAGTGCCTAAGGCCCAATTTTTCTGCCCCTGTTTAACAGGGGCGTGTAATTACAATTTTTGCTGCAATACTTTGCAGCAGGGCTCATTCCTGAGCTCCAACTAGAGTATCTGTGAGGGTTGCAGTGTTGTGGCACCAGCACCAGTGCCTAAGGCCCAATTTTTCTGCCCCTGTTTAACAGGGGCGTGTAATCACAATTTTTGCTGTAATACTTTACAGCAGGGCTCATTCCTGCACTCCAACTATAGTATCTGTGAGGGGTTGCAGTGTTGTAGCACCAGCACCAGTGCCTAAGGCCCAATTTTTCTGCCCCTGTTCAACAGGGGCATGTAATTACAATTCTTGATCTAATATTTCACAGCAGGGCCCGTTCCTGCGCCCACCAAGAGTAACTGTGAGGGCTTACAGTGTTGTGGCAACACCACCACTACCACCACCAGCACCAAAGGCCCAATTTTCTGCTCCTGTTCAACAGGGGCATGGAATTACAATTCTTAACATAATATTTCACAGCAGGGCCCGTTCCAGCCCCTACCAAGAGTAACTGTGAGGACTTACAGTGTTGTGGCACCAGCACCACCACCACCACCACCACCAAAGGCCCAATTATTCTGTTCAACAGTGGCATATAATTACAATTCTAGATATAATAGTTCACAGCAGGGCATTCCAGCGCCCACCAAGAGTAACTGTTAGGGCTTCAGTGTTGTGGCAACACCAACACCTAAGGTCCAAATTTCTGCAGAGTACATAGGGCAGGCCCCTACTTTCAAACATCCGACTTTCAAACGACTCCTACTTACAAACGGAGGGAGACAACAGGAAGTGAGAAGAAATCTACCCCTAGGAAGGGAAATTCTCTCCTGTAAGAGTTAATATGGGAAAAAGGTGTCTCCTCTCCACTGATGCTTTATCACCAATCCTTGTTTCCCTAAAAACCCAATTTTTCTCAATGATTTTCATCCATATTGCCGGACCAGACATTACATAAAAGCCGCAAGCAGTTTTAAATGACTTTTATTCCTTTAGAAATGTCATTTTTTGCAGGGACAGTTCTAAACACGGGAAACACGCACCACTTTACAAAAATATAATATGCACCCCCCAGGCACGATATTTAAAGGAATATTTCACTACTGCTCCTGAAAAAAATGAAGTTTTTAAAACTTTTTTTTGCATTGATACATGTACCCTGGGGCAGGACCCGGGTCCCCAAACCCTTTTTAGGACAAAAATTTGCATATGAGCCTTTAAAATTCGCACTTTTGATTTCTCACGTTCGAGTCCCATAGACTTTAACGGTGTTCGAAAGTTCGCGCAAACTTTCGGTCCGTTCGCATGTTCTGGATGCGAACCGAACCGGGGGGTGTTCGGCTCATCCCTAATCTTGGCATGTCCCTTCTGAACTGGCCGAGATTCAAATCAACTATGGTTTACACTTAGGCGCCTTTCACACTTGCGGACTGTTTGTCTGTTTTTCATCCATCCGTTGACATATGAAAAACGGACATCTATGCATCTCTATGGAAAAAAGGATGTAAATGGATGATAATCCATTTACATCTGCTTCCATCAACATCCGTTTTTTGGAATGGATCAAAGTCCTATTTTTCTTTGGATCAGATGAAAAATGGATGTACAGTAAATGGACATAAGGTCCATTTTTGCATGAAAAAATGGCTCTGTGACTCAAGTGGTTAAGGATTTTAGCTGGTGGATGTAAAAAAATGATGTAAAATCAGATGAAAAATGGATAAAAAAACTCATGTAAACTTCATCTATTTTTTTTTTTCTTTGAAAAAACGTGACTGAACTGATGAAACGAACTGTCCGCATGTGTAAAAGGGGCCTTATGTGGACATTTATAAAACAGCAACATGGCCCTACTCTTGCAATACCACTTTTTTTTCTTTTAAATTCACTGCCATGTGTATAAAGTCCTGCTTTGGGACTTTGAAAAAAGCATAGCTTCATTCATTTTTATTCAATAGGGAGAGGCCAGCTTGGTCCCACAACCTGGTAAAGTCATGTGACTGAGATCTCCTCCTATAAAAGACTTTTGAAGGACACCGCAGGCTCCACACCATGGTTTGCATTTTATGAATGGCTCATAAAATGCACGTACAGTGTAGAGTAAATCCAGTGGCGTCCTGAAGAGAACAGATAACAGTATCCACTCTCCATTTTGGATAGCCTCCTTAGATATGAAGTGTGCTCCCTCCCCTTCAGCACTTACTGTAAGTCCTGATGCCGATCTAGGTATATATATTGTAAAAATATTATAAAAATATTTTACATTTTTTGTGTGTTACAGAAAAACTGTTGTATGGCATTGTATCAATTTTGTGTACTATGTATAAGTATGTGTTTTTCAGTACCAAACTTTCTGCATTGATCGATGGCTGACATGATAACTCAAGGCTACTAATTAAATTACGTATAATATATGATTTTCAAACCGTTCTGTGGTTTCAAAGTCAATGATGTTAGATTACAAGTAAAAAGGTTGAGACTGAACCCAGTGAAGTTCTTATACCAAGCTAAGTGGCTTCATAGTTTGACATGACTTCGACCTTTGGAATTGGAAATGATCTGTAAGTAATGGTTTTGGGTACGGGGTCACGCTGCCATAAGTACATTACTGTCTTGTGGTTTTTCTCTCTTCCCAGTTTAACAGAAAGTGTCTCATTTATCACACTGATGTTAATGCAAATCTAACACCTTCTTACAAATGCATTGAAGTATGTGTATATGCATTATATTAAAGCTGAATTTTAATCTGCTTATATTTTGCTGTCCCTGGTTCCCCTTCCCTCTTATCAGCATGCCAATGAAATTGTTTAACGCAGCCTTTCCATTTTTTGTTAAATCTTTAATTTTAGACCCAATGATGTCACCCACGCAATGCAGGCAGATTATGTAAGGTGAAGGTGGTCTGCAGGGTTATTACATGAATTGCTGAAACTATCACAGCATCCAGCCTTGGTGCTCCTCTCTAGAGCTCTCAACCCTGATGCAAGCAGTGGACTGGATCTCAGGGGATTTACAATATGAAAATACATCAATTAGGGATGGGCGAATGGTTCGCCTGGAACATAAGTACGGGCAGAACATTTGCCTGTTCGGCCGTTCGCCGAACACCCGAATTTGCAGGGTATTATGCGCCCTGATTATGTGCCCTGATTGGGCAAAGCTTTGCCCAATCAGGGCAGAGTGTAAGCTGGTTGTCAAGGAGTGGGGCAGCACAGCAAATGTGATTTGACTTCTTTAGAAATATAATTTTTGCTGCAGCATGTATTATGCTTTCCACAGATGCACCACTTTACAGGCACATTAAGGGGACCCCCCAGGCACTTTTTTTAAAGGAATTTTACATTTTTATTGTTACACTTTAGGCCCCTCTCACACAGGGCAGATCCGCTGGACAGACTTTGCTAGCTCAACAGGGGGTCGCTCTGTTGATCCACGCTGACCAGGCGGATGACAGGTTCGTCTCCGCTCACTGTGCAGGGATGAACAGAGCCCCACTGTTCTCTATGGGGAGATTGGATAAAAACAGACCGCCTCTCCATTTTCATCCTATTTAATCTGATCCGCTGGATGGATGGCGAACGTATCGCCATCCGTCTGTTTTTAGCGGATCTTGATGGATCAGATGGCAGGCGTGTGTCAGCGTATACATCTCCGCTGACATCTGCTTGCCCATAGAAGTCAATGGGTGGCTTGCTCGGATCCACCTGAAAAACAGTCAGGTGGATCCCATCGGGACGATCGTGTGAAAGGGGCCTTAAGTGTAATTAAAATCACTGCCAGTACCCAGACCCCCATACCCCTTTTATGGCTAATTACTTGCATATAAGTCTTCAAAATGGGCACTCTTGATTTCTCATGTTCGGCTCCCGTAGACTTCAATGGGGTGCGCCATTCATGTTAGAACATTTCACCTGTTCGGGAGTTCTGCTGCGAACCGTACAGGGGGGTGTTCGGCCCATTCTTAATCCCAATGCTTTGGCGGGCAGATGTGAGTATAGACCAATGGGCTTTTCTTAGCACTATATTTATATAAAGACCATCTTTATACAAATACAGTGGATCCCCAGCTGTCTGTTTTTAGCGGATAAAATCAGAATTATTTTTTATCGGATATCGACGGGTCTCCATTGACACTCACCACTCCATAGAGGGGACTGGATGGTCCGATCGGGTCTGCCTGAAGAATGAACATGGGGATGTAATCAGTTCGCCTGTGTGAAAGGGCCCTTACTGTTTTAAAGGGGTGGAGTTAGAGGAACGTAAAATAAGAAATTTAATAAAAAGTAAGAAAAAACCCTAAGAAGCCAAGTTTCGTAATAAAGCTGTTTGTGAACAACAAAGAGCTGTGAAGGAAAGGTGTTTCAAGTGGTGGTAACCCAAAAACGAAAATGCATTATATTGCAGCTTACCAGTTAAAATTTTTGGTGGTGGCTGCATTCGATTTCTTTTTTTGAGGCTTTTTCCCCTTTATTTTTACCTGTTGATCCAGCCAGTACGTCTGTAATTTTACAACTTCCTTTATCAAACCAAGTTGTTTGGCAAAATTGGCAGTTAGAGGGTTGTAACAAACCATTTAACACTGACAGGCATACTTACAATGGTCAAATGTTATTCATGTATATATAAAAAAAAAACTTTATCCCAAAAGGAAAACAAAAAACTGTAACTGCGTAAAGTGTTTGTTACCCCAGCATTTCATTGTCCTGATATGTGCCTGCTGTACCATGTACTTGTATGGAAAAGTATCCTGTTCTCTTTGTATTGTTTCCTTTGTGTGAAATTCCTGCTGATCCTGCCAGTTCCTCTGCTTTCCAATTAAAAACTGACCACGCTAAGCAGGATAGCAGTTCTGTAGTTCTGCTGGGAACTCAGCCTGCTCTCCTCCAATGATCAGACTTGTCCTGACACACCCCCTCTGCACAGCCATTCACTGGGAAGCTCAGTGTACTGCTGCTTCTCCTCACCCAGCTCTTATGCAGCTGAGAACAGAGGGAATGTGATCACTTATAAAAAGGGAAAAAAAGGTATTGATAATGTTTTTTTTTTATATTTATACAGAAATGTTTTGCCTTTCATTTCAGTTTTAAACGGAATGGTTTGTTTTACAAGGTAATCGTTTACAATCCATGTAAAAAGCTGTTAGCTTTAATTTGTTAGTCAAATGCATCTAAATCTGCTATTTCATCTAAAACTACTCTCTGCCCAGATTGACAATGCTGCTGTCCAAAGGTGTCTTGATTGCTCCTCCATCCAGAGTAGAGACTCCCTAAATGAAGAAGTGTGTTACTGGCTGGATCGACAGGTAAAAAATAAAGGAAACAAAGTCTAAAAAAAAACAAAAAACGCTAATCTAGCCCTTACATTTAAGGACCGGTAAGCTGCAATATATTAATTTTTTTTGTTTTTGGATTTAATAATGCTTTAAACCAAAATCAGTTGCATGCACTTCATGACTAAAATGCAAATAAAATAAATACAGGACAATAGCCTGGCATCGGTGTCATGCGGTGAATTTGTCTTTTTTCAGTCAAGCCTGACCCATGTGCCTTGAGTAGCATTTCTGTGATTTGTTAAGGTCACAAGTGGGATGGAAATGAGTTTGAATCCAGCTTCTTCACACATCCGGATTTAATAGACTTTTTTTCCACTGATAAAAGACCACTAATGAGTTCATTTTCTAGCTATCAAATTGGCTATAATAGCTAGTTCCACTGATGATTGCACAGGGACCTGCTGGTCACAGTGGGTATTGTCTTCTTCTGCTGTTAACTCTTTGCTTCCTTCATTCAAAGTGCCTTTCAATGGCACATTCTTCAGCTATTGTTCTGTTTTGTTCCGCTGAATACAGGATTAGAGGGAACGTCATGCCTCCCATCCTTATATTTCTATCAGGGGTAAACGTTCAATGCTCACATTGAAGGTGAACAAGTAAACAGGTCATGGCGCAAACTTGCTGTATAAAGAGCTATGGGGATGCACAAATGTAGTAAACTACAGCAATCAATTCTTATTTGACAGCTGCCAGCATTGTATCTTATGATGATTAACCGTTTGCCATCTGTATACTGTATATATACGGCGGCAAGGGGGCTCTCCTGGGCATGATCATGTACCTAGTACGTGATCCTGCGCTTACAGGTCTGGGGCGTGCGCAGGTACGGTGGACTCGATGTCCGTCGGCACCCGCCGATGCTTCGGTACACAGGCAGAACAGAGGTCTGCTTATGTAAACAAGGCAAATCGCCGTTCTGTCACCACACAAGACATGGATCCTGTGTCTCTGCTAAGCAACGGCACCGATCCATGCCTTCTCCTAGTACAAGCACCTCTCTCACAGTAGTAAAGCACTGGTCACACACACAATTTTTTTCTTTTTAATCCTTTTTTTAAAGCGACAGACTATAATACAGAACCATGAATTTCCATATACCCTAATGCATAGTAAATCCACAGATTCTCAAGATGCCCTTATGCATTACACGTCAGTAACGTCTGACTATTAACAAAAATACATATCAAATAGAAAAGTTATTGCATTTACCCACAACGTCTACTCGGCTCTGTGCTTTTTCAAAAAGGAGAAAAAATAAATTACCACCTACTCAGAACTCACTATAAAACACAACCCCCCCCCCCCCCAAAAAAAAAAGGAACCAGAAAAGAAAGGAAAAAGGAAAAATAACAAAGGATAAAGAAAGAAAAGAACACAACGAATGAGTGCCTGAAATCTCTCCGATACAGTAATGCACACATTTAACCCTTTGATCGCCCCTGATGTTAAATCCTTCCCAGCCAGTGTCATTAGTACAGTGACAGTGCATATTTTTTAGAACTGATCACTGTATTGGTGTCACTGGTCCCCAAAAAGTATCAAAAGTGTCAGTTAGTGTCCCGACTGTCCACCACTACAAGTCGCTGATCGCCGCCATTATTAGTAAAAAAATAATTATATATATATATATATATATATATATATATATATATATCCCATAGTTTGTAGACACTATAACTTTTGCATAAACCAATTAATATGCGCTTATTGGGAGTTTTTTTTCTACCAAAAATATGTAGCAGAATACAAATTGGCCAAAATTGATGAAGAAATTCGATTTTTTTCATTTTTTTGATTGGGAATGTTTTATAGTAGAAAGAAAAATATATATTTTTTTCAAAATTGTCTTTTTAAAAAAAAATTATAGCACAAAAAAACCCCCCAAAAAACGCAGAGGTGATTAAATACCACAAAAAGAAAGCTCTATTTGTGGGAAAAAAAGGACTAGCATTGTATTTGGGTACAGTGTCGCACTTGTCAATTAAAATAACGTAGTGTCGTATCGCAAAAAATGGCCTGGTCATGAAGAGGGGTAAATATTCCGTAGCTCAAGTGGTTAAAACAATGGTAAATGCTCAATTTTTTTAAATGAAAATAACAAACATTTCATATATACCTGCTCTGTGAAAAAATAGGTTTTGCACAGAGGAGCCCTGATTCTCCTCCCCGCCAGCTCTCCTGGCTTCTCCTCCCCACTGAGCGCCCCCCATAGCAAGCCACTTGTTCTGGGGGCATTCGTGTGTGCCCCCTCCATTAGCACACAGAGAACGGCTTAGCTCTGCTCCCAGTCCCTCCTCACTGGAGTCAATGGCTGCTGCTGCTGTCTCTGAGCCAATGAAAGGGCCAATGAGGAGGGAGATAACCGAGAGCGCCTTTGCTCTCCTGCACATCACTGGATTGAGATTGGGCCCAGGTAAGTGTTTTTTTTACCCTAATGCAGATAATGCATTAAGGTAAAAAAAAAAAAACTTCTGTTTTTACAACCACTTTAAAGATGATGGAATCAGATTTGCCAACTCTTCACTTTTTGATTCTATATGAGTGTTGATTTGTCTAATTTGCATACCATAAAGCAATTTAAAAATCCAGGCAGTCAGTTCCTATGGAGATTGGGCAAATATGCTGATGTATGTTCAACAGAATAAAAAAAAAAATGCAAAACGGAAAATTCATCAACTCGTTTTTTTATCAGATTTTTTCATCCAGGCAATCAGGCATCATGACTTATAAGTTGTATGATTCTTTGCATATTGGTCAACAGTTTATGAATATATACCAAAGAAACCAAAAACTTCCAATTCAATGGTGTGCCAGTTCAATCTGACTCACTAGTAACGTACCAGAGCATACAATGGGGACACAAGCATCCCACACCTGGAAGTGTGTCACCGCTGTCAGGGCTTCCATCTTCAGCTAGTCTTCCTTCCAGGTTTGCGGGCAAAATGGCTGAGCCGCAATGATGTCACTCCCGCACATACACAGGAGCCACAGGCACGGCACAGCGCTGGAAAGGAACGGCATACTCAGTATGCGTCCCTTCAGATTTGAAACATCCTTTTGGCTCATGTATTTTTTATTTATTATTATTATTATTGTAATTTTTTGTACAAAGCATAACTCACAAATAACAAGCTAAAAAAGAATGGTCTGTTTGAAGATAAAATAACAGTAGCTTTTGCTGCAATATTCACCTTCAATCAAGAGATTTCCCCTGCAGTAGTAATTTTCTTCCACTTAAATTGGTAAACACCGCTTAATTGACTTGTACCTACAGGTAAGCTTATAATAAAAGCTTACCTGTAGGGACAAGGAATATCTCCTAAATGAGAACTGTTTAAGAGATATTCCCTATTTCTGCAGCCTATGACATCACCAGCGCATGTGCACTGCTCTCTGAAGGGACGGCTTACTGAGTATGCCGTTCCTTTAGAGCGCTGTGCCGTGCCCGTGGCTCCTGTGCATGTGCGGGAGTGACATCATTGCGGCCCAGCCATTTAGCCCGCAAACCTGGAAGGAAGACCAGGTGAAGATAGAAGCCCTGACAGCGATGACAGCGTGCAGCTAGAGGGATTTTTTTTAAACGCATACTAGCATATTATGACATTAACTTGTAGGGACTGGTTTCTTTTTAAATACTTTTTCTACCATTTTAATGTTCTCAGTCTGATGGCCAGCGACATTCCACCCACTTCCTCTGTGCCTAGGTCATTCTGGATATTTCTCCAGACTGTGACTGGACAGTGAAAAGAGAAGCAGCACAGTGATTAGCTAGTGTCTCTGTCACTCTTCTCTGTACTCCAATCAGCATGCTTCCTGTCAGCTCATGAGCTGATTGGCTAGTTGTACTGCTTGTTCTTTTGACACTCAATCCCTGTTGCACATGAACTGCAAGAGACTGCTAAAAGGTCAAATCCAGGTAATTACACAGCTTGCATTTAAAAATACTGAATGCAGACCTGTCTCCCTTGTGTTTGTGGTTGCTCTCTTAGTGGAAATCTGAAGTCCTCAGCCCCTCCCCCATACTCGGTAATCTTCTGGTACTACGGGAATAGATACTATTGGCTGAATCTGTCATAGGCACTTAAAAATTAAAAGAAAGCACTCACATGGCCACGTCCGTATGAAAGTTTGATATAAAAATAAAGAAAAAAAGGGGGGCAGTAATAGCCCACAAGTCGGACTTTAAGGGCACAATGAACAGTGGAGAGTATGCAAAATTATTACAATATGTATTTGGAATAGTACATGGTACATAAAGAACATTTGGGAGAATTAAAAAAGCATATATACAAAATACATGATAATGAGTGAGCCCCTGTGCGTCAACGCGTTTCGCTGTCTAGTTTGTCTGTCTAGTTTGTTTGTGTGCCGTACTTGTTACTTTGACATGATGATGATCTATTTTTAAGATATATGTTATTGCATTATAAAACAGTATCTAAATGTTTTATCCTAGATAGTGAGACCTGTTCTCTTTCCCCACGATCCCTGAATGTGTCCTGACGAAGCTAGACAGCGAAACGCGTTGACGCACACAGAGGCTCACTCATTATCATGTATTTTATATATATGCTTTTTTCATTTTTCCAAATGTTCTTTATGTACCATGTACTGTTCCAAATAAATATTGTAATAATTTTGCATACTCTCCACTGTTAATTGTGCCCTTAAAGTCTGACCTGTGGGCTATTACTCCCCCCCCTTTTTTCTTTATTTTGTCATAGGCACTTGTCAAGAGTGCCAACTATGCCCATCCTTTTTGTCCCCTTTCTCCATTCATAGAAGCTGTATTATAGCATCCATCAATGAAAAGTGCTTTATAAATGGGGGACAAATGTATGAATGAAAGGTCTGCCTCTTCCATTCATAGAGTGCTATTGATTGATAGAAGCTATAGTACAGTAGTGAATGGAGGAGTAGGGTGGAAAGGACAGGTGCAGTTGCAGTTTTTTTAACAAGTGCTTATTACAGGTCCAGCGGCTGAGAGTATTTCGGATTTCAACTAAGAAAGCAACCACCAGCAGATAGGACACTTCTCATTGAATGAAGGTACAGTCCTTTCTGCTTTAAAAAAAAACCTAAACTAAACTTAGACCTTAGTTGTAGTGAGTTTTTCACTGGGGATGCTTGATTTATTTTTATAAAAAAGCAGACAGGTAGCAGACAGATCCCTCAACTGAGCTCTATGTTTTCAAGTAGAACTAAAGTCCCACTTTAAAAAACTGAGCAGGCATGCTTTTCTTCTGCTTGCTCGCTGTCTCCTTCTGCAATGTAAACTAAACTGTGTATATGGCACTCGTAGGGTTGTTCTCTAAGTGCTGGGGTAACAGCCTCCTGCCCATGTGCCAGCCAGTAAAGAGTCCAGGGGACTTAATAAATTTGTGTGACTCTGGGTGTGGTTGCCACCATCCCTTTATCTTATATCTAATTACTAATATTATAACCTTATTTTTGATCAAAAGTTGCCTTCAAAGTCCCAATAAGAGTAATTTTGGTTTTCTAGAGGCCCGAGGACTGGCACTCAGAAGAAGTAGCAGACACGGGACCATTGGACAGTTAAGTATAAAGACTTTAGTTATGTCTTAAGGAAGTTAGTGGAATCGGCTGTCTGAGTACCAACATAGCGTATTTAAATGCTTGCAATGCATATAACTGGTCTGCAGAAGATTATTTGGGATCTGCCCTTTACGAGTTAACATCCCACAGGCAATTTAATGTGTTATTTTCTAAAACATATCAATAATTCTCCATGGTTATGCTGCACAAGCGGTTTACTATTGCTGTTTGAAGAAAACAATCCAAATAATTTCAATAATAAGAATGTCATTAACTGCAGTGAGCTAAATTAAACGGTAATCAATCCGTGGCATTGAAGATCAGCACAATCACAGAACCTTTTCCAGAATTATTTATAGAAACTGTTAATCAGCTATTCCGTGAGGTTGATGCTTTGCTAATAGTGGGGTTTTCCAAATCTTGCCTTGGTTACCTGCAACCTACCATACCACGTTCACAATTCTTACTAGGATAACTATTGGCCATAGCTGAGTTAATTGTATTTAAAAAATAAAAAAATGCACATTTTGGGTAATTCATTAAAAGTTTGAAAACATTTAGACTGATTAAAACTGTTCTCCAGTAAGATATGAAAAATGCTATTTATTCCAGATAAGTTCAATAAAACAAGGTTCCGTGGAGTCCTAGGGTTCCACCAGAGGTTGCTAGGGGTTCCTATAGCTATGAAAAGAGCTGGATCTTTATTCTCCCATCTAAACTAGGGTGACCAGATATCCCCGGTTTCCAGGGACAGTCCCCGGATTGAGGACACTGTCCCCAGACCAAGTCTATCCCCGGTTTTGTCCCCGGATTGGATTTGAACAGGGGGTGGGGAAATTTCAAAGACAGTCAGTGCAGAATAAAAAAAAAATTGAATTACACCCCCTCGCTCCGCCGCTCCTACTAGCTTAGGGGGGTGTATTTTTTTCTCCATTATCTGTGCCCCTTTCTGATGATCATGTGCTGGTCGGAGCGGAGGGAATATTTCTTTAGTTTAGGGTGCATGCCCATTCAGCTCCGCTCGGATGTTCTTCTGCCTTGGCTCAAGTCCCGGCCAGCCGCCTGTCTGCTTATCTCCTTGTCTTCCCTGGTGGAGTGATCTTCCTCCGCTCCCCACCCAGTAGTAGCCGGGGCCCGGAGAGTAAGACTTGACAGGATGTGAGGTGAGAGGCGACAGGCAGTCACTGATTGCCGCCATTACTAGTAAAAAAAAAAATATGTCCCCGGATTTCATTTTAAAAATCTGGTCACCTTACACTAAACACCAATGTAAGGTGGCCGTTTTCCAATGGCATCCAATTAACATTGACCAGCAATGTAAAGGGGCAATTTTCTGCTGGCATCCAATGTATGGGGTCACAGTGACAATGACCACCAATGAAAGAGGGCACTTTTCAATGAATCACTAACTTAAGAGGGCACTTCTCCACTGGCCTCTAGTGTAGTGCTTTCACAGTCAGTTTCTTTTCTGGAAATTAATATTTTTTGTTTCATTTTAGGAATATTGTTGCTGTCTTGCAGGAGTAATCCTTTGCCAAATTAGATGCATCTCTCAATTATGTATTTAGCTGCTTGGCCGTAGTTCAGCTGGTATGATATCTGGTATTGTAAAGCAGGCTCCATGGTTCATTTTTTCCAGCACAGGAATCTGGTTGGTTGTTATGGGGATAACCTATGCCTTCCATTTTTACAAATCAGTTTGTCTGCTTTATGTCTTTTTCCTATGATTATGCTTGATCACAGAACACACAAGAGACAAAACTTTTTCTCTAGTTTCTTCATTTGTAAGCCACACTCTTCTAGGGAATACTCTAACAAATAACTTAACCTAACAAAAGATTTCAGTTATCAAAGTCCCACTGATCTTCTACAAACAATACAAAACACGTTTTTAATCTAGACAGCTCCTTTAACCACTTGACCTCTGGAAGGTTTTCTCCCCTTTATGACCAGGCTATTTTTTGCTATTCAACACTGTACTACTTTTACTGGTAATTGCAATCAATGCGTCCAGCACCCAGCATGTAGATTAGGGGCTGGACGCATGGATTAGGGGAGCAGCGCCCCTGTGCCTCAATGGAGCGGCCGCTACTGTACTATACTATTAATGGCGATGATCAGTGATATATAGTGTGACTGTGATAGTGTGGTGGACAATCTGGTGCTAACAGATACTGGCTGGGAGGAACATTAACTGACTGACACTAACGTAGCTAGTGACACTACTACAGTAATCAGTGATACTACTGTATACTGTATGAATGACACTGGCGAGAAGGGGTTAACATCAAGAGGCAATCAAGGGGTTATTTGTGTGCCTAACAAGCGTAATGTGTGTAATGTGTGCTGCTTTTACTAACAGATCTGTCTGCTTTTTCTCCCTGAACTCAGAGTTGATTTCAGGGAGAAGAAAGAAACAGATTGCTGTCTGTGTACAGAGTTCTGTGTGTTTATCAACACAGAACTCAGTGCTGTGAATGGCCACAGCCAGTCAGTGGGTTACAGCCCAAATCATTGGTCTGAAATTTGCTGACAAACGCCCGCTGTGTCCAATCACATCACAAAACCCTGAAGTTCGGCAGCGACGTATGACGCCTAGCCTGGCTGTGCAGCCAGTCTGCAGTAAATATACTGTGGGTGGGTGGCAAGCGATTAAACAATCAGTGGTTCCTCTGCAGTCAGATCTAGAGTTCCCAGGGAGCATGAGCGTTGCTGTTTGCAGAGCTATAGGTTTAAAAAGGAGGCATGTTAGATATCTGCAGAAAGACACTGCTTCCCCACAGAGAACAAGGGCCACACTCTACAGCTGCTGGCAATGAACAGTCTTTACTATTCAGCTTGTAGCTGTTTTAGAGAGAAAACAAACTGTAAGTCGTTGAACACCTTTTGTTTTGATGCACCTGGATTGTATGCTAGTTTAAATTAAAGGTTCGGTTTGGTTTTAAAAACCTGATGTAGCACCCTCTAGCTAGTATGCTAGATATATAAAGCTAATTGTTAGTGTAGGTAAATTGGCTTGGCTGAGAGCCAGGTCTGGGCTAAATCTGGGTCAGAGTTGAGTGACTCAGGGAGGCTGGATTACACATTCAGACAGCTCTTCTGGTGCCTCCCTTTTTTCTGGAACCTTATAGAAGGTTCTATATGTAGTGGGTGGAATCTAGGAGGGGCTTTCATGCATATTTATGAGGATCCTGACCATTCCCAAGCAAAATGGGCTGGCAGGGGTTATCTTACCTCATAACTAAGTCATGCCAGCAGGGGCAGTCGGGTGGAAGATAGAGATGGAGTGCTGGGGAGGATGTGGGAGACCCTTGCAGGTTACCCCCCCCTAGTCTGAGGGGGGGTGACCTTGGGCCTGAGACTCGAGTGCTGAAAGGATCCCCTAAAAAACTCGGATGAACCCCTTCCTGAAGGCACAGGAGCAAGGCGAGAGGACAGCAAGAACAGGTCAGCACTTCTGGGAGATCTCCTGAGAGTCAGCCGGGTGGGCTGTGAGTGTTCAGTCTGGGAGGACTGTGGAGAAGTTAGCCTGGATGACTAGTGAAAGGGACAGCTGCAGCCAGGCGGGCTGGCAGTGCCTGAAGTGTTTGCGCTATGACTAGTAGCCACAAGTATGTATTCTGGACACTGACTTTTTGCTACACATCTAAGGGGCCTCGGGTTCCTGCCTATAACAGGCTTTTGCTCTGATCTGATGCGCCTTGTCAGATCTTTCTAACAGTGTGCTAGTGGAGTTCTGCAAGCAAGTGCCGGAGGAAGCAGAGGAGAGTGTATATAGACTGTATAAAGGAAGAGTTGTTCTGAAGCCAAGTGGGCATCCCATAATTTTCCAATCCCTATCCAAGTTCTAATCCCTCAATAAAACAAAAAAAAGGCTATTCTCTGACTCTAGAGTGACTGTCAAAATTTGAAGTGCCTGGCTGTGCAGGGTGGGGGATCCCAGTTACATGCGACCCTTCAGGGGGCGCACTACACTGATTTATATTTAAACCCTTCCACTCTATCCAAAACAAAACACGTTTAGGCTGGAGTTAGGCTGTAACACCAGAACAGCTTTAATACAGCATTGCCACACTTGCAGTACGCTCCACAATATTAATCAGAAAAAATTGGCAACATAAAAAAATACCATTTCACATTGATGTCGAAAAAAAATGCAGCTTCATTGCGCTGATAACTTTTTAGGTATTTTAGAAATCCACACGACTGCAAAATGTCCTCCCAGTTGTGCCGTGAAACCGTGGCAATAATAAACCCCTTATAGATTCAAGTAGTTTATTTTTCAGAGCTTATCCAATTGATTATTACAGAATCTGAAACCATTAGAAATGTGACCTTTTACATAGTGTACATGACGGGAGGAGAGCTAAGTAATGCTATTGCGCTACTGTTATTACTGTGGGGTGCTTATTCAGCTGGAAATAAAATTACTTTTCCTAACTGAAAATTATATCCATATGACTAGATGTCCATCAGGACTATATATATATGTGATGAGAGTTTAATTGAAAATGTTGTGGTTATTGCTTATCGAGGTAAATGTGAAAAGGAGGGTGGCGGCAGACGTGGGGCATATTACGCCTGGTAAATGGGAGGAAAATGCATATTTATTTTATGAAAAAAGAGTGTTTATCTGAAATGTCATTGTACTAATACACATTATTATAAAATTATATTCATTATGGCATATCACTGTAACAATTCTCATTTATAGAATAAAGGCACCTTAAAGCTGAAATCCAGGCAGTTATTTAAGGCACAAATGAATGTAGCGTTTTATTAATTAATGGATCGTGTAATGTATTTTGTAAATGCAAGCCTGTGGCAGCAATTTACAAACTGTATACTCATATCATAAGCAGTTTCCACTCTACAGACCCTATCTCCCATGCCTCCATGCACAAAATAGGGCAAACTAACCTACCAGCATGTCTTTGGAGTCTGGGATGAAACCAAGCAAGCTCAGGGCCAGGATTTTCACCGGCAACCCAAGTACAACAAAGCAGAAGGGCTAACCACTAAGCCACTGTGAATATGTCTTAGCATCAGCTGTGTGAAGTCTACTGTAGAGCAGAGTTCAGACTGGGATAAGGAGAAGTGAATGACATACACAGTGGCGCAGGGGCGATGCCCCCCTAATCCATGAGCCCGGCCCCTAATCTACATGCGGGGCGCCAGACACATGGATTTCAAAGTTTTTTTTTTTTTTAAAGCACATGATTAGAGCCTAAGGCTTAAAAAAAGGATGAGCTCGGGGTGCAGAGCACTGCGCTCTAAGCCCACCCAGTTGTGTGACAATAGCAAATTATTATTCACTATTGTCTTCCTAATTCTCTTACCGGCCAATCATGAAGTGGGTCCGGAAGAGTGACCGTATTGGCTGCCATGAGTAGACACAGGGGGAATCTACCGAGGAGGAGACGCACAGTGAAGCCGCCAAAGCTGCCCATGACCTAGATGGGATAAGTATGGGGCCTGTGGGCAGGGGCGGACAGGCAAGCGATGAGGGGGGGTGTTGGGTGGTTTGCTGATCGACCGAGTGACAGTGGGGGGATTTTGGCTGATGGACGAACCATCCGGTGGGGTGTCGGGCAGCTTGTTCACTGCCAACCCCCAAAAAAATGGAGCATCAGCCGCCACTGAACATACATCAAACATCATGACCTCTCAGTGTTCTGGGTGCAGGATGTTCTGTTTGTGAGGAGGCAGATATTTCCACTGGAGGGTGCTATAGGTCGATTGACTCTGCGATTGGCCTCTAAAGAGTACCCCTTGTGGCAACACCTTCTTTAAAAGCATTAGGCTGCATTCACGTCTCCGGGTCACATTTTTTCACACGCCAAAAGAAGCTCCTGAACCTTTTTGGGCATCGAGCTGTGTGTGTTTTTAAATTCCGTGTTTTCGCGCTTTTGTTGTGCATTTTGATGCACATTTGCTGCCTCAGTTTGGGGTGCCATTAACAATGAATCGGCATGTTCATGGAAAGCTTAGATGTGAATGGAGCTTTAGGATACATAAACAGAACTCCACAATGCGGAAACTATGCCATCCTTGTTAGCTCAGGTACTCAATCCCATTGTGATTTTAACAGATTGTAGGAAAAAGGTCAGATGCATAATACTTTACTAATAATGTATCTATCCTATTGCCCTGGTTCACACTGGTGCGATTTGACATGCGATTTGACATGTCAAATCGCATGTCAAATCGGCGATATTTTCCACAAATTGCGGGCAATGGCACCGTCCTAATCGGTGTGATGCCGCATCTGCGGTGCTGCACCGATTTCAAAAAGTAGTTTCTGTACTACTTTTTGCGATTTCGGCCGCGATTTACATTGACATCTGTGTGAACCTGGGCTTAGAAAGCATACACTCATATTATTTATATGAAGTGAATATATTTGTCTACTGTAAGAACCGATGTGCCAGATCTGAGATGGGTTGATGTTTGACATAGTGAAAGAAGGGATTCACTGCGCTCAGGCTATACCAATCTGCCAAGTAAAGCTGTCAGCACTCAAAATTCAAATACTATTAATACTCGAGTATAAGCCGAGTTTTTTAGCACATTTTTTGTGCTGAAAATGCCCCCCTCGGCTTATACTCGAGTCACCTTTTTGCGCCTGATCTCCCGGACTTTGAGGACCCTGTACCGGCCGGCCGTAGGTCCCCTGGACCCCAAACTTGGCACACAGGTAGCCTCACTCTTCCTCTACAAGTGTGCAAAGTTTGTTGACGGGGGACCTACGGCCGAGGAGCACCGATTTTTCAAAGCCGGGCACCCCTTCCATAGACTCCCATGTTAAACGTCAGTCTAGTCATGGACACAGTGAGGCATGGGCACAGTGAGGCATGGGCACAGTGAGGCATGGACACAGTGAGGCATGGGCACAGTGAGGCATGGACACGGTGAGGCATGGACACAGTGAGGCATGCACATGGACACAGTGAGGCAAAGTGAGGCACAGTGAGGCATGCAGATGGACACGCTAGGCTTATACTCGAGTCAATAAGTTTTCCCAGTTTTTTGTGGTAAAATTAGGTGCCTCAGCTTATATTCGGGTCAGCTTATACTCGAGTATATACGGTACTTGAATTTTCATGTAAATTTAAAAATAAAAGAGTAGCGCTCACTTTTATTTTTTATTTTTGACATAGGGGCGAATCTACAAACTGCTATATGGTATACAATAATAAAGAGTCACGAAAAAATACTTTAAGGTAAAGAAAGCAATAATAACTCAAATTATATGAAAAAAAATACAATATGTAGAAAAAAAAAATACACAATCGCCAGAGATAAGCTATAACTTCTATAAACACACGCACATGTCTGTTTTTTCTATTTAAAGTGTTACTAAACCCACAACAGTAAAATCAGTCTGTATATGCAATAAACCATGCTTGTTATACTGATTGTGGAACCTAAGGGGTTAATCCTCTGCATTGTATATACAAAGGCTGTTTGATCCAGTCTTCTCTGTTCCGCCCCTTCTTCTACAGTCCCAAACCATCTCATGATAGAAGAGAGGCTAGGGGGCAAGCTACACATGCTCAGTTTGGTGTGTATTGCTAGAAAGTTTTTTTTTTTTGGGAGAGTGCATGTGCACAGGGCTAATTAGCACTGTCCAGACAGAGAGTCAGGGGTCCTGCAGCCTGATAGGACAGTCAGACAGTCAGAGCAGAATGAAAACTCCCTCCTACAAGCTTTAACTAGACACTTATAGAAGTCACAAGTTTACATTTACTAAAACTATTGCATTTCCATGTTCTGTGTACTGGGGGAGACCAGATATAATGAATGCAGGGTCCAAGATTTAGTAACACTTTAAAATATATTAAGTAAAACCTTGGATTGTGAGCATGCTTGTAATCCAAAGCACTTGTATGTCAAAGCTAATTTCCCCATAAGAAATAATGGAAACTCAAATGATTCGTTCCACAACCATTTATAGATAAGTCCTTCAGTTTATAGTCCATATAAAAAGATTATAGCAATGTGATCGGTTGTGTAACCATAAAATGTCCATCCACAAATGGAAGCCTCCACAAGGGGATTAGAAGCAAAATCCAGCAGGAGCTAAGTATAACACTACAGCCCTGTACACACGATCAGATTTCCTATGGATTCAAATCCGATGGATTTTTCCATCGGAAATCCGATGAAGCTGACTTCCATCAGTCTAACCTACACACCATAAGTCAAAAATCCGACCGTCCAAAACGCTGTGATGTAAAACACTCCGACACGCCGAAAAAAATTAAGTTCAATGCTTCTGAGCATGCATCGACTTGATTCTGAGCATGCGTGGGTTTTTTCTCCGATGGAGTTCCACACAGACGATCGGAATTTGCTATCGTTTTTTTGCCCATCGGATAAATTTAAAACATGTTCTATTTTTTCTCACCGATGGAAAAAAGACAGATGGGGCCCATACACGATCGGTTTGTCCGATGAGAAAAGTCCATCAAACTGTTTTCATCGGTAAAACCGATCGTGTGTACACGGCTTGAGTGTAACAATATGTTGCTAAATGTTGTACCTTCATTAAATATAACCATATTGCTACACTTAGAGGTGCCTCTCTTCTCTTTTATACTCTGTTGTGACATGACGCTACTTGTATATCAAGACATCGCTTGTATATCAAGTCAAAATGTATTTAAAAATGTTGCTTGTCTTGCAAACCAAGTTACTCTCAAACCAAGGATTTACTGTAAATGGAAAACCCTCACCTATGCTGAAGAAACCATTGCTCTGCTCTACTGCTGATGTTAGTCATGTGACCAAGTGCCAAGCTAATGATCATGTGGTTTCCTCTGAATGGGTTTAAAGGGGTTGTAAAGGTTCGTTTTTTATTTTCTAAATAGGTTCCTTTAAGCTAGTGCATTGTTGGTTCACTTACCTTTTCCTTTGATTTACCTTCTAAATGTTTTTTTTTCTTTGTCTGAATTTCTCACTTCCTGTTTCTCCTCAGTAAACTTCACACCATCATCTGAGTGGTGTGGAGTCAGTCAGAACAGCTTATTGAACACCTTACTGAGGAGGAACAGGAAGTGAGAAATTCAGACAAAGAAAACAAAGAAAAAAAACATTTAGAAGGGAAATCTAAGGAAAAGGTAAGTGAACCAACAATGCACTTGCTTAAAGGAACTGTGAGGGGGTTAGCTCGGCAGCAGGTGTGTGTGACCCCCGAGATGGGCTCCCCACACAAAAACAGGCCCAGCAAACGGAGGTTGTGGTTTTCAAAATCAAAAAGGTGCGGTTTATTTTCTATTTACAGTGACAAAACACAGAAAAGCAAAAGAAACATAAAAAAAATAAATCCTGGTCAACTTGACCTCTGACTAAACATACAGGTCTCCTAACTAACGACTGGGATCAGCCTAGTGCTGTCCTAGTCCCTAAGTCCCTGGTTTTAAATGTCCAAGCAAATAGCCACACAGGCTTTGTCTCACCGCACAGGGGTTCACTCTCCCTAGACAGTCCACACAGGTCTGGGTCCAGGCATGAGCTAACATCTAATGAAGCTGGGAGTTCTTATAGAGGCCTAAATGAGCTGACAAGCTTCAGCTGGTCTCATCAACTCCCTGTCTGCACGACGCCCCACACTCTCCCTAGAGGTATGAGTCATCCATGAGCCCACTAGCCTCAGCTGGGCTTATACAACTCTCCACCTAGTTGTATAAGTCGGCGTAAAGCCTGAATCTGGGCGAAATATATCTACCCCCCTGGATGCAACCAGGTGACTTTACCTTCCTGCTGTCACATACCCCCCCCTCTTGTTTTAACCTCAGGGTTGGAACACCAGCAATCAGGCATTCATGTACTCGAGACAAAGCATCCACATTCCCCATTTGAACGCCAGGGCGATGCTTTACTGTGAAGTTGAATTCCTCGAGGGCCAGGAACCACCTATTCACTCTTCTATTTGTTTCCTTGTTTTGAGCCATCCACTTTAACGGAGCGTGATCCGTAACCATGTCAAAGTGTCTACCTAGCAGGTAGTACCGAAGGGAATCTAGAGCCCACTTCACCGCTAAACACTCCTTTTCAACGGTGGCGTAATTTACCTCATGGGACTTCAACTTCCTGCTGAGGTAAATGACTGGGTGCTCTTCCCCGTTCCAGACCTGGGACAATACTGCTCCTAACCCCACATCTGACGCATCACTTTGTACGACAAAGTCTTTAGAGAAGTCGGGTGAGTACAACACTGGCTGGCTACATAAGGCTTGTTTCAAGAATTGGAATGCTGCCTCAGCCTCGGGGGTCCATTTAATCATGACCGACCCTTTCCCCTTCGTCAGGTTGGTTAGGGGCACAGCCTTAGAAGCAAAGTGGGGAATGAATCGCCGATAATACCCAGCGATTCCCAGAAAGGCTCGTACCTGCTTCTTGCTGTTGGGACGTGGCCAACTCTGGATGGCCTCGACTTTGTTGAGTTGGGGTTTTATTACTCCCCTCCCAATGGTGTACCCAAGATATTTGGCCTCCTCCTGCCCAATGGTACACTTCTTGGGGTTAGCCGTAAACCCCGCTTCCCGAACAGAGTCCAGGACTGCTTGCACTTTTGGCAGATGTGAGGCCCAATCTGTGCTATGGACAATTATGTCATCCAGGTAAGCCGCAGCATACTTCCGATGGGGCCTCAGCATCTGGTCCATTTTCCGCTGGAATGTGGCCGGCGCATTCTGTAACCCGAACGGCATTCTTTTATATTGGAACGCCCCGTCTGGGGTTACAAATGCGGTTTTCTCTTTGGCCGACTTGGCCAGGGGGATTTGCCAATACCCTTTTGTGAGGTCAAGAGTCGTCATGTATCGGGCTGTTCCCAGCCGGTCGATCAACTCATCTATACGTGGCATGGGGTAGGTGTCAAATTTTGTAACTTGGTTCAACTGACGAAAATCGTTACAAAATCGCCAGCTCCCATCCGGTTTAGGCACCAACACAATGGGACTAGACCAATCACTTTGGGACTCCTCTATCACCCCTAAGTTCAGCATTTTCTGTACTTCCTCCCGTATTGCCTCCCGTCGGGCCTCTGGGATCCGATAGGGTTTTAACTTCACCCTTTCACCGGGCGGGGTAATGATGTCATGCTCTACCCCAGATGTTTGTCCCGGCAGCTCAGAGAATACCTCCTTGTTGCGGAGCACAAACTCCTTAACCTCCTGTTGTTGGGGTTGTGACAAGGTGGCTGCTATTCCAACCTCAGGAATCACGCAACCAGTTTGAGCTGGTGACCAAGTGTCTGCGACTAGGGACTCTCTATCCCTCCAGGCTTTCAACAGATTAACGTGATAGATCTGTTCGGGCTTTCGCCTTCCTGGTTGTCTGACCTTGTAATTCACTTCGCTCACTTTTTCCATTATCTCGTAGGGGCCTTGCCATTTGGCAAGGAATTTACTTTCAACCGTAGGGACAAGTACCAGTATCCTATCCCCCGGGGAAAAGGTACGGGTCTTGGCTCCACGGTTGTACACTCTCTGCTGTGCTAACTGCGCTTGGGCCAAATGTTCCTTCACGATGGGCATTACCTGTGCAATTCGGTCTTGCATCAGGGCGACATGCTCAATCACACTCCTGTGGGGAGAACTCTCACTTTCCCAAGTTTCCTTGGCAATATCCAACAGCCCTCTTGGGTGTCTCCCATACAGTAACTTAAAGGGGGAGAATCCCGTAGAGGATTGGGGCACCTCCCTAATAGCAAACATCAGATAAGGAAGTAGACAGTCCCAATCCTTTCCATCTCTATCCACCACTTTCTTCAACATTTGTTTTAGGGTTTTGTTGAACCTTTCAACCAGCCCATCGGTTTGGGGGTGATACACAGATGTACGTAATTGCGTCACTTTGAACAATTTACACAGCTCCTTCATAACCCGGGACATAAAGGGTGTACCTTGGTCCGTAAGCAGTTCTTTACAAATACCCACCCGGCTAAACACAAGAGATAGCTCTTTGGCTATGGTTTTGGCCGAGGTATTTCGGAGAGGGATCGCTTCTGGATAACGGGTGGCATAGTCCATTATAACTAATATGTACTGGTGCCCCCTAGCGGACTTGATTATAGGACCTACCAAATCCATGGCGATCCTCTCAAACGGGACCTCAATGATGGGTAGAGGGACCAGCGGGCTACGGAAATGTGGCATCGGGGCCGACCTCTGACACACAGGGCAGGAGGAACAATAATTTTCTATGTCCTTCATCACCCCCGGCCAATAGAATCTCTGTAATACCCTCTCTCGGGTTTTCTCTGTCCCCAGATGACCTCCAAGAATGTGCCCATGGGCCAACTCCAACACCAACTTCCTGTAAGGTTTGGGCACCACAAGCTGCTCAACGGTTTCTTCTGCCCTTTTTGCCACCCGATACAGTAGGTCCTTCTCTACGCTGAAGTATGGGTAAGTGCAGGTATTATCTGGGTTCACTAACTCGCCATCTATTTTCACTACGTTTTCCCGTGCCTTTATTAGGGCGGGGTCTTTCAACTGTTCTGTGGCAAAGTTTTCCCTGTGAACCTCAAGATCAGAAAACTCCACAGACGGTTGGTTTTCGTCTGAGGAGGTGGGCTCCTCTCCAGTTTCTTGAGTCTCCCCTGCCAATACTGATAAGGGAAATTCCGGAGAGTCCTCACCACTCTCAGGGGAGTTCTGGCTATCACATTCCTGGTACATAGGGGCACCAGTGGGGGCTCAGGATCATCCCACAGTTCCCAGAACTTCGGAAAATCCCTTCCCACAATGGCGTCATGCGGTAACTGAGATACTAAGCCCACTGGATGAGAGAGGGTACCTTTGGGGGTCTCGAAACACACTGTAGTCACTGGATACTCTCGGGTGTCCCCATGCACACAAATAACAGCTACCTTGCTATTCCCAGAGACCTCTGTTTTAACTAACTCAGCCTTTATCAGGGTCACAAGGCTACCTGAATCCAGCAATACCACAACATTTCTACCATTAACACACATTTTGCATAAATGTTTCTCAGTTCCTCGAATGGCAGTGCATGCGACTGTCGCACACAGCGACTGACGTCTGCCCGTCAGAAAGTCACACTGCATGGGTTCCTCCACAACCGGGCAATTGGCTGCAATATGTCCCGCTTGCCGGCAGCGGTAGCAAACGATCCTTCTTGCGGCCTCTTGAGCCGCTGATTTCCCAGGCTGTTCTCGCCAAACTTGGGGTAGAGCTCCCACCCTCTCACTCTCTCCACCCTCACCCCTTGGAATCCTCTTATCCGCCCCTGGGGATGGTCTGGTCTTAGGGTGGAAAGTCCGAGTGTCTCTGGAAGAGGCCGTCAGGTTCTCTGTAGCCAAGTATTTCTCCACACGATCCACAAGACCATCGGCCGTCTCTGGGTCTCCATGGCTTACCCACTTTTGGATGGCAGTAGGAAGAGCTCTCAAAAACCGATCCATTACAACACGTTCCACAATCTTTGGTGCGGACAAAGTCTCTGGCTGTAGCCACTTTCTGCTCAGGTGAATGAGATCATACATTTGAGACCTGGGGGGTTTTCCAAGCTGGAAAGTCCAGTTATGCACCCGCTGAGCCCGGACAGCCTGGGTGACACCCAGCCTTGCCAATATTTCAGCTTTTAGCATCACATAGTCTTTTGCTTGGTTAGGCTCTAGGTCATAGTAAGCTTTCTGCGATTCACCAGTTAACAGAGGAGCCACCAGTCCAGCCCACTGCTCCTCAGGCCACTTTTCTCTTTCAGCGGTCCTTTCAAATGTGGTCAAAAATACCTCTGGATCATCCTCTCCAGTCATTTTTGTCAATAAACGACTCACCCCAAAGGACGCGGTATTAGTGGGACGGCTTTCCTCACTGGTCTGCGGACGTTGCTGCATTGCTGCTTCCATCTGTTGTTGTAGTCTCTGCTCTTGCTTCTGCAACAGGTCTATGAAGCGGGCCTCAGATTGCTGCTGGGCTTGTTGCTGAGCCTCCAGACTCTGTTGCAAAGTTGCGTTTGTCTGCTGCTGGGCTGCAAGGCTCTGTTGATGAGCTTGCTGCTGGGCTGCGAAGTTCTGTTGTTGAGCTGCAAGGCTCTTTTGCAAACCTGCATTTGTCTGCTGTTGATTGGCATTTGCTAGAGCCAGCTGCTTCAGTATCTCCTCCATGCTGGTTTAAAAAAAAATTGCCCGCATTCTCCACCAACTGTGAGGGGGTTAGCTCGGCAGCGGGTGTGTGTGACCCCCGAGATGGGCTCCCCACACAAAAACAGGCCCAGCAAACGGAGGTTGTGGTTTTCAAAATCAAAAAGGTGCGGTTTATTTTCTATTTACAGTGACAAAACACAGAAAAGCAAAAGAAACATAAAAAAAAAAAAATCCTGGTCAACTTGACCTCTGACTAAACATACAGGTTTCCTAACTAACGACTGGGATCAGCCTAGTGCTGTCCTAGTCCCTAAGTCCCTGGTTTTAAATGTCCAAGCAAATAGCCACACAGGCTTTGTCTCACCGCACAGGGGTTCACTCTCCCTAGACAGTCCACACAGGTCTGGGTCCAGGCATGAGCTAACATCTAATGAAGCTGGGAGTTCTTATAGAGGCCTAAATGAGCTGACAAGCTTCAGCTGGTCTCATCAACTCCCTGTCTGCACGACGCCCCACACTCTCCCTAGAGGTATGAGTCATCCATGAGCCCACTAGCCTCAGCTGGGCTTATACAACTCTCCACCTAGTTGTATAAGTCGGCGTAAAGCCTGAATCTGGGCGAAATATATCTACCCCCCTGGATGCAACCAGGTGACTTTACCTTCCTGCTGTCACAGAACCTATTTAGAAAATAAAAAACAAACCTTTACAACCCCTTTAAGTATTTTCTTAATGCAATGGGTCTGTGTGCAAGAACAAATATGTGCCCCCTTCCTTAAGACTTTATGCTACGACGGCCTACACAGGGCCAGCAACACTAGAATATGCAAACCATATGAGTCCAGGCTCAATCAGAATCATTTATCACATGTAACCACTCATGGGAGCTGTTACATGAAATCAGAGCCAGCACCGACCACTGATTTGCACCCAATAAACACCTGTGCCCCTCCTTCTCCTAGACTGCATAATAATACCTGGTTTACTAGGTTTTATAAACTGCTTTTAACATTCTGAATCATTTGTGGGAACTGGTGAGGAATTTGTCTGGATGTTAGGGCGGGCCAAGCATGTATTACATGTGCACTTGATCAGCATAGTGTTGGCACTGCATGCGCCTCCCTACAGAGGGTGCAGAGGTGGCATAGGTGGATCTTTTTTTAACTGCAGCCACAAGTAACAGATTTGGCTACAGCTCAAAGGACGGCATTGCAGTGAACAGCGCCTACCAATTTCCCAGTGAAAAGTCGCCCCCCCCCCCCCCCTTTGAGGCTCATGTTTTCGTGACACACCAATGGATTTAAGGTATCAACAATCCAGCAGAGATAGCTAATGTGTCTGAACTTTGATTCTCACCTTCAACTGATACCACTTTACCCATGCCTTGGAGTTTGGTCACCTGACCAATACTGGTGGGAGAAGAGTGCAATAGGCATGTCTACAACTCTATATATTTAGTATTTCAAGATGGTCCTTAATACATCATAAATCCACTTTAAATTCTCCTCTGAACTGTTTATAACATGCCATCGCTAAGGGATCTTTTAGTAAAGCATGCAAGGGAAATTACCGGAACAGCCGGGTGAGCCCAGCTCAGTTTATGCCTCCAGTTTTATCACAAAACTCTTTCACAAAAATATAAATAAAAACAATCCAACTCTATGAATCAAATATCAGGCTTTCTCCAGCTGCAGTCATGCTTCAAATCGTTGCTGGCTGGGAATCTGCAGATGAATTGATATGTGTGTGAAACCCATTCTGTTCATCTTTCATTACAGGAGGACTGGCAGGCAGCTTGTCGGCACCCATTCAAAAGGCTGGACATTACCCCACCGTGCCAAATTTTCCAATAAAACTTTATTCTCAGCCGCATTGTACGCACAGAGGATACTAAACGAAATATTCACTTCATGCAATGCGAGACATTGCACAGAAAAGGAATGTAAAGGAGATTTCTGCATTCAAAATGAAAAAAATAAAAATAAATCACCAGTAAAATAATAATAAAAAACAATATGGAAATGGAATGGCCATACGCTAGTGGAATATTGTTTGAACATTTTGCTTTTTTGGAATTTTTGTTCAGTTGATTTTCATTTTTAAACATACTGACTAGATAATCTGAAGGAGTAGGATAGAAAAGTTTTTAATTTTCTATCAGCGACGGTGGTAATTTCCTTTCATACCAAATCAAATGTTTATGCCGCGTACACACGATCATTATTCACGGCGGTTAAAAAACCGCCGTGAATAATGACATTTTAAACGAGGGAACAGCTTGTTCCCCACACACGGTCATTTTTCTCGTCATTTTTTAAAATGACGAGAAAAACGATCGTCTATGGGCTCCGCGGCAGTGTTTCCCCATGGGAAACACTGCCGCGGAAGAAATGTCAGGAAAAACGACTAGAAAAATTAAAACATGTTCTAATTTTTCTCGTCGTTTTTAATGCCGTTTTTCACGTCGTGAAAAATGACAAAAAGACCACACACGGTCGTTTTTCTTGTTGAAAACAAAAAATTTCATTTTTCACGACATGAAAAATGATCGTGTGTACACGGCATAAGGCTGGGTTCACACTGATACGACACGACATTCATCCGACTTTCATCCTACTTTGCTCTGCGACATCAGTCCTACATTGATCCTACATTGGTCCGACATCCATCCGACATTCATGAACAGGATACTACTTTGATCCGACTTTGTGATAGTCTGACTTGTCCTTTGACCAATCAAAACAATCCCAGGGTGAGATAAATTCCTTTTACTGCTGCTGTAATCACCATGTCGGATGTCAAATGTCGGATGGTTAGGACAAGGATCCTACTTTGATCCGACTTCAATGATATTCAAAGGGCTGAAGTCGGACCAAAGTAGTACAGGGAGCATTTTCAAAGTCGGACCGACTTGTGTCGGACCAGTTAAGACGGCTCTCATAGGGAAACATTGAGGCCTGGTTCACACTGGGGCGACAAACGCTCCGACATTGGGAGCTCATGTCGCATGACGTGTGAAAATCAATGTTTCCCTATAGGAGCCGTCTTAACTGGTCCGACACATGTTGGTCTGACTTTGAGAATGCTCCCTGTACTACTTTGTTCCGACTTTGATCCGACTTCAGCCCATTGACTATCATTGAAGTCGGATCAAAGTCGGACCGCAGTCTTGCATGATCCGACTTTGGCATGCGACTTGTGCTGTGCTGCTCTTGAGGGGGAACTCCAGGCCAAATTTTAAATAAAAAACCGGCATGGGTTCCCCCTCCAGGAGCATACCAGGCCCTTGGGTCTGGTCTGGATTTGAAGGGGCGCCCCTACGCTGAAAAAACGGCATGGGGGTCCCCCCAAAATCCAAACCAGACCCTTATCCGAGCACGCAACCTGGCAGGCCGCAGGGGAAGAGGGGGGGACGAGAGAGCGGCCCCCCTCCCTCCTGAACCGTACCAGGCCGCATGCCCTCAACATGGGGGGTTTGGTGCTCTGGGGCAGGGGGGTGACCTGCGGCCCCCCCACCCCAGAGCACCCTGCCCCCATGTTGATGAGGACAGGGCCTCTTCCCGACAACCCTGGCCGTTGGTTGTCGGGGTCTGCGGGCGGGGGGCTTATCGGAATCCGGGAGCCCCCTTCAATAAGGGGGCCCCCGGATCCCGGCCCCCCCACCCTATGTGAATGAGTATGGGGTACATCGTACCCCTACCCATTCACCTGGTGTAAAAAAATTGCAATAAAAAAACCACACAGCTTTTTAAAGTATTTTATTGCACAGCTCCGGGGGTCTTCTTCCGACTTCGGGGGTCTCCGGTGTCGTCGCCGCGCTCTCCGGTTCTTTCTTCTGCTGGGCCACCGCTAACTTCTTTAGCTCTTTTGCTAGCGGAGGCCCGGTCTTCTCCGTCGCCTTCTTCTTCTCCCGCTCTCCGGTTCTTCTCCCGCTTCTTTCTTCTGCCGGCCCCTCCACTAACTTCAGCTCTTTTGCTAGTGGAGGGGCCGGTCTTCCCGTCGCCGCCGTCGCCTCTTCTTCTCTCTTCTCCTCCTCGATGTTGACGCGTCGCTTCCTCCCGCTGTAATACTGGCGGACAGCCAGTATTACAGCGGGAGGAAGCGACGCGTCAACATCGAGGAGGAGAAGAGAGAAGAAGACGGCGACGGCGACGGGAAGACCGGCCCCTCCACTAGCAAAAGCGCTAAAGAAGTTAGTGGAGGGGCCGGCAGAAGAAAGAAGCGGGAGAAGAACCGGAGAGCGGGAGAAGAAGAAGGCGACGGAGAAGACCGGGCCCCGCTAGCAAAAGAGCTAAAGAAGTTAGCGGTGGCCCGGCAGAAGAAAGAACCGGAGAGCGCGGCGACGACACCGGAGACCCCCAAAGTCGGAAGAAGACCCCCGGAGCTGTGCAATAAAATACTTTAAAAAGCTGTGTGGTTTTTTTATTGCATTTTTTTCCACCAGGTGAATGGGTAGGGGTACGATGTACCCCATACTCATTCACATAGGGTGGGGGGGCCGGGATCCGGGGGCCCCTTTATTGAAGGGGGCTCCCGGATTCCGATAAGCCCCCCGCCCGCAGACCCCGACAACCAATGGCCAGGGTTGTCGGGAAGAGGCCCTGTCCTCATCAACATGGGGGCAGGGTGCTCTGGGGTGGGGGGGCCGCAGGTCGCCCCCCTGCCCCAGAGCACCAAACCCCCCCATGTTGAGGGCATGCGGCCTGGTACGGTTCAGGAGGGGGGGGCGCTCTCTCGTCCCCCCTCTTCCCCTGCGGCCTGCCAGGTTGTGTGCTCAGATAAGGGTCTGGTTTGGATTTTGGGGGGGACCCCCACACCGTTTTTTCGGCATAGGGGTGCCCCTTCAAATCCAGACCAGACCCAAGGGCCTGGTATGCTCCTGGAGGGGGAACCCATGCCGGTTTTTTATTTAAAATTTGTCCTGGAGTTCCCCCTCAAGATTCATACCAAACAGAGTGCCTGCTATTGGCGGGGATCCAAGTCGGATCCCCGTTCATTGAAAGTCGGACATATGTCGGCTTCATGTCGCAGGGCAAAGTCGGATCCAAAGTAGGACAGATGTCGTGTCGCACTAGTGTGAACCCAGCCTGATTTTCACACGTCATGCGACATGAGCTCCTAATGTCGGAGCGTTTGTCGGACCAGTGTGAACAGGCCTCAAAGCAAACAACAAATTTAAGTGCTTTCAAATGACATTTATCAAGTCTCTGTTGGCATTATCAAATGTACTAGCAGGATTTTTCGCTCAAATCTTCCAGTGTGTGACCAGCTTAATGGACTGCTTACTACTTCATTGTAAATGGGTGCTCTTGGGTCTTATGAACTAGATTTTTGTATCTGGATCCCCCAACTGGGAAACCAACTGGCACTTGGTGATTTTTAAGTCCAATAGTCAAGGCACCAAAACCAAATCAAGAGACAGATGTAAAGTCAACGACAAGCCAGAATTAGAAAAGTATTTACTGTATATACTCGAGTATAAGCCGACCCGAATATAAGCCGAGGCACCTAATTTTACCACAAAAAACTGGGAAAACGTATTGACTCGAGAATAAGTCTAGGGTGTCCATCTGCATGCCTCACTCTGCCTCACTGTGTCCATGTGCATGCCTCACTGTGTCCATGCCTCACTATGCCTCACTGTGCCCATGCCTCACTGTGTCCATGACTAGACTGATGTTTAATATGGGAGTCTATGGAAGGAGTGCCCGGTTTTGAAAAATCGTTACTCCCCGGCCGTAGGTCCCCTGGACAAAAAACGTTGCACACTTGTAGAGGAAGAGCGAGGCTACATGTGTGCCAAGTTTGGGGTCCTACGGCCGGCCGGTACCGGGTCCCCAATTTACGGGAGATCAGGCACAAAAAAGTGACTCGATCATAAGCCGAGGGGGGGCATTTTCAGCACAAAAAAATGTGCTGAAAAACTCGGCTTATACTCGAGTATATACGGTACACCAATCAGAGTATCAAATCCAAATCAGAAGTGGGAAGGCAATGTTAAGCCATGTACACACGATAGGTTTTACCGATGAAAACAGTCCGATGGACTGTTTTCATCGGACAAACCGATCGTGTATGGGCCCCATCGGTCTTTTTTCCATCGGTGTTTAAAAATAGTGTTTAAATTTATCCGATGGTTAAAAAACCGATAGCAAATTACTATTGTCTGTGGGGAACTCCATCGGATAAAAAACCCACGCATGCTCAGAATCAAGTCGACGCATGCTCAGAAGCATTGAACTTAATTTTTCTCGGCTCATCAGAGTGTTTTACGTCACCGCGTTTGAAACGGTCGGTTTTTTGACTGATGGTGTGTGGGCAAGACTGATGGAAGACAGTTCCATTGGATTTCCGATGGAAAAAAACATTGGATTAGAATCCATAGGATATCCGATCGTGTGTACAGGGCTTTATGGTTCAGACAGGTTGTGTCTGGTTGGTTGGTGTAGATATTTGCCAGCACACCATGAATCTTCAAGTTGAGTCCAAATGGCTTTATTGAATGTATGATCCCATCACAAACAAAAGAGTGCAACGTTTTAGAGTCACACAAGACCCCTTCGTCAGGCATGTGATCGAAGGGGTCCTGCATGACTCCGAAATGTTGCCCTCTCTTGTTTGTCGTGATCTTACTTCAATAAAGCTGTTTGGACTCAACTTGAAGATCTGTGGTGTGCTGGAAATTATCTAATTGTATTCTGGCAGTTGGCACCCACCTGCAGCTGTCAGTATACCAATTTATGACTGCATTTGTTTGGATGCGTTACTGTTTGGTTAAACATTTTCCACTCGGCTCCTTCAACAATTGTTGATCAAAAAATTGACTTTTGTTGAGTACAGGTACTACTGACTGGGTCACCCATGGTTCAAATTATGGCCAACTCAGCAGGAAGTGACCGAAATTTAAGCCAGCTATGCAAGCTGTACTTGTTCTGTAAGAGGTGATTAGTTAAGCTGCAATTGCACTTTAAATAATTCTGTCAATGATACTATATTGACTTAAAGGCCACTTTAGCATGTTTTAAGCACACATTAAGGTTTCATAAGTGCTACTTGAAGTTTGATGAATTATGGTCAATGACTTTCTGAAAGATGGTATTTTCATCAGCACTTCAGTTATACATTGATTTAAAAAGAAAAACCCTATTTATTTGAAGTTCTTTGCACACGATTGGGCATTGAGAGTGAATACACTGACAATTATACTATTTTATACAATATACATTTAAGACCTTGACATCTCTATAAACTACATCTACATTGCCTCATTCTGCTTAGTAGTATGATCATTGCTGATTCACCTCTGTCACTGAAAGAAATGTACAACAGCATCAACAATCCACAATGGAAGACTGACATCACTGTGAGGCTTTTGTTGCTGTAAAGCCCTGTACACACGATCGGATTTCTGATGGAATGAAATCCGATGAAACTGACTTCCATCAGTCTTGCCTACACACCATCAGTCAAAAATCTGACCGTCCCAAATGCCGTGACGTAAAACACTCCGACGAGCCGAGAAAAATTAAGTTCAATGCTTCTGAGCATGCGTCAACTTGATTCTGAACATGCGTGGGTTTTTTCTCAGATGGAGTTCCACACAGACGATCGGAATTTGCTATCGTTTTTTTTTTCATCGGATGGAAAAAAGACCGATGGGGCCCATACACGATCGGTTTGTCCGATGAAAAAAGTCCATCGGGCTGTTTTCATCGGTAAAACCGATCGTGTGTACAGGGCTTTACAGACCAAATTATTATTTTTACTGCATTTGAAACATATCAAAAAAGTAGGTAAGAATGAAAAATGATATTTAAATCAGACTTTCACTCATTTACACAATTCACCTCCTACACAACTGCAGCAAAAATATAAACTGTAAATACCTTATTTTTAACACCTTAAATCGGAAATTCACTCTCTCAATCAACATTGACTATTTTTACTCCTTATGCTACTAGCATTAGTAGAGAGATGGGAAAGTATGTCATATTTACTTGCTTTAATTTTATTTTATTTTTAAATTTTTACAATTATTTCCTGGTTTATATGCCTAGTCTAATGATATCATACATCCCAGGAGTCTGGGGGAGAGGAGGATGTTTTTTTTTTTTTTCAGCTAAGCACGCCCTTCTGCCTGCATGCCTGAGCTAAGGGAAGATGAATTCCAAGAAATGAATGCTACATGGATCATCTGCCCTTACGCAAGATCGCCACTGCCAGAAATTCTACAGAGTGTTTTTCAAAGGGATTTCCCAGCAAAAAAAAAACAAAAAAACACAGTGACATGGATGGGTAGGTGAGTTTTTTGAATATCAAAAATAAATTTAATAGCATTTTTGGTTTGTGGTGCTCAGATGCAGTGTTCATACACTTTCACTTTGTGAGTCTGTGTCTAGGAATGAATGATGTATCCGGCCATCTGCTGCCAAGGCGTGTCTTCACATGCGGCGGAATTCATGTAAAGATAGCAGTGCATAATGGGAATGTCACCTGCAATCTGGTCTAGTAAGTTTTTATTTTTGTTCATACAGGTACAATTGTTAGAGATTAGACATTTTATTTAGAATAGGTTAGGTAAAGTTCCACCTTAATGTAGTATTAAAGGCAAAACATTTTTTTTTTCCATTTTGGATTAAATAAGGGAGGGTTATAACCACTGTCGATTTTAATTAGTATCTTTTTTTTCTTTTTTTTGTGGCTGGAGGAGAGTGGCCCTATTGGCTTGTCTTCGAGGCTGGAAAGAACCAAAAAATAGCTGGCTATCAATGATGTCAGAGAGAAAGATTGCGGTGTGGAAACCGGTGGGTGGCAGATTGCAGCAAGACAATTCTAGATTTGCTTAACAGGTGATTATGCTAATTATGCTAATTCAGAATGAAAGGTAAGAACAAACAAAGGGACCTGAAGGATTAAAGTTTCTCTTTAAGAGTATTACACATGTGGGTTGGAGTAGGTTGATTTAAAGACTATAGACAAATGGAGTTTCTAGCGTGTAATTTACATTATAGCCACCGTATATATAGCTCAGCAACATATACACTATAAAATGGTAATATTTGAAAAAAAAAGACGCTGAGCTAAGAGGACTTCCATATCGCCAAAGTTCAACCAGTCCTTCTGGCTAATGCCAGGAGACAGATGGAAAGACAAGGCCAAGCCTGAAGTGGAAAAGTAGTTACACCAATAAGGCCATCAAATTCAAATCAGTAATAAAATACAAGGTCATGGTCCAGACTGGTTGTGTCTGGTAGTTTGGTGTAACCATTCCTCAATTGAGAAAACAAGTGGCATGTCATGTAGCTCTATGGCGGCATGGGACACTGACACTGAGCCAAGAGGACCTCCATACTGCCAAAGTTCATCTAGCCCTTCTGGCTAATGCCAGCTGCCAGTTGGGGTCTAGGCTCAGGTTAGCTATGCAGGTATAGAACGGTGTACATTAGAGTTAATATTTGTAATTGCGATTTAGTGTATCTGGAATAAGCCATAACGCAGTATATACGGTATCTGTGTTTACTAGACAGACATCGGTTTCAACTTAAATAAAAATGGCTTCTTTGTTATATATAATTGCTCACCATTTACAGTATGACTTATTTTAGCTGTAACAGAGATTGTAAATGTGCAACTAGTGAGACATGCCTCCATCTGTTAACTGTGCTTCTGTGTGCTGTTACTGTTTTTATTAGAAATGAAAATTCATGATGGGATTATGAGTAATAGAAAGTGGGAGGCATGAGCTGCTAATATTCAACGTAAGTTATTTTTATTGGAACATTCAAAGGGCTTCAAGTGGCTGTTGATTAAATCTTCGTCAATGACAAGATGTACATTAGCTTGTATATCTCAAAGACGTTATACAATGTCTTCATTTGTGTAGCTGTTCTATTAATGTAAACCCGTTAACTAAAATCTCAACATGTTAAAGGCAAATTTCAGCTTTTGCAAAAAAATAATAAATGCACCCACATTCATAAGAAAAACAAGGCATTTTTGCATTGGAGCCTGCAGAGAACTCCAACTACTATCAGTGGATGGTGGTTGCGATGCAATAGATCCTGCAGACTCTTCCCTATACCCCCAGTGTCTACCAAGGTACGGACCTCCAGTTACAGGGCAGGAGGAAGTAAACAATAGATTACAAGCGTAGTCTCTACATTTACAAATTTCTGTACCCTGTGGGAGAAGCACCCTATGATTTAGACAAATGGAGAGGTAGGTGCACAGTTGTGAAAGGGGGGCTGGGTAATGTTACCATGTTCCATGTTTCATGCTATGCGTGTCGCATGAAACATGGTCCCAACACTGGAATAAGCCTTTATTGTAATGTCAAAACTTTTTTTTTTTTAACTATTAAAATAATACCTGGTTATTCTCCCACAAGGGTACTTTCTGGTACAGGGTGACAACCGTCTCCCAGGTTTGTTCCTGCATTGTCACTCAGTCACATGCACGCAAGATAGAGATGCTAGCCGGTTTGACACACATTGCATGGGCCACCATTGTCACTATGAGCAAGCAAGCCCAAAGCAAAGGTCAGTAATGGAGAGGGTGCAGTCAGAAAAGAAGTGGCTAAAAAAGGCTTGAGGAAAAAAAGCAGGACTGAGTAATTGCAAAAATGCCAATTACTGATGATACACAGTACCTAAAAAAGTAAAATGTCATCCAATTAGAGTTTAGACCTGCTTTATATTGACATGCTGTATGCACTTTTTCGAGGAACCATATGCAATCATTGCCATTATCTCCCTAAATAGGGCCAGATTACACTGAGATGACCTCCACTGACCCCTTTACTGTGCCACTTCCACCAACATAGGGCTAGTTAGTTGTACACGTCTATGCACATCACATAAGATAAATACGTAAAATTTCTATGCCAAGGTATCTAAACCAAAGCCTAGCTGAGAAGGAGCTACAAATAAAACTTCAAATAATGCCAACGTATTCTTAAAATAAATTATCTATTGTATGTTAGCTGTATCTGAATGCCTATCTATTGTTATATGTCCTTATTTAAAATCCTCTATTTGAGAAGGATGCACCTCCAGATCTGCTTTAAAGGATAAAGTAAAAACTCTACATTCCCCCCACATTTCCCAGCCTCTGCAGAAAAAGACTAAATATAACCCAGTACCTGTATTTAGCAAAGATGAAACAAGTGTATGCACTGTGACAGAGAACGGGTCTGGCTCATAGAGAATAATGGTAAGGCTTTGTTTTGTTCTAATGGGAGATTCAAGATAGTTAATGCTGCTGATGGTGGGGCCAAACATTTCTACTCAACACAGGTACTGGATCATATTTTTAATTAATTTTAATATTATTTTTTTTTTTTAGTACATTGGTTCAGGGGAGGCCTGGGAGCCATGTTTAATGTAAACTTGTGTGCTTATAGCAACATAAGAAGTCAGCGGCTACCTTCTAATCCAGCTTCTGCTTCCCCAACATTACCCGCAACACATGCATCAATCTGCCCTGAATGGACCAATGAGTGGACCTGCCAACAGGTTGCACAGGACATGCCCAATGTGGGGTTTGGATGGGGGTCGTGTCTGAACTCAACTACATGGAAGTAAAGAGAATTTGGGAGTAGCTCCGGGCTCCACTGGAAGAAAGAAGCTGGCTGTAAAGGTACCTGTTGGGTTTTTTACATTGTCAGCTATTAGATGGTATTGTTGAATCAACACTGTGTAGCACACCTACAGAGTACACAGTGTATGCTTCTCCCAATTAAACAAAAAATTACTAGTAGATCCCCTAAATTCCTCTGTAAGACAAAGCCTTTATTAAACCAGAGCACTTAGTAATGTTATAAGGCAGTTTTTGTATTATAAAGGAACTTTTTCGGATTGTGGAGCACACAGTTCCACTTTACCCTTGCCAGAGATATTCTTGCTTTTTTTTTACACACATGGTTAAAAAAATTATTTTAGGCCTGAAGATTACATAAAACCCCAAAACATTATATATTTTCTGAAAACAGACACCCTAGAGAATGAAATAGTGGTAGTTCTTATGTCAGTTGATATTACCGCACAGTTCTAGGAAACGCAAAATTTCAGTAAAAGACACACTAAAGTGTATTGAAGGGCAAACAAATGCAATAAACTACCATAATTTTTGGTAAAATATAAAAGATGAGGTTACACCGAGTAAATAGATACCCAACATGTCAAACCTAAACTTTCAGTGTCCCCGTGAAATGGCAACAAACTTCAGTACATTATATTTTATATAGGCAAAGCTTCAAAAGTCCCCTATAGGTCATCAATTTAGTGTTACAGAGAAGATCTTCTATCTAGAATTAGACATGTGCACAACATAAAAATTTGTTTAGTTTGGTTTCGTTTCTGTGCGTTTCCGTTGATTCGTAACGATTCGTAATTTCGTAAGACGTGGGTTATCGTATTCGGACTCTTTCATATTTCCGTAAGGGTTATGATTCGTTTTTCCGTTAGTCTAATTTTCTCTGATTCGAAATTCGCATGTACGTTATATTTGATATTCGCCGTGTTCGTATTTTCATAAAAACAATATTTTCGTTGATTTGCAATGATTCGTATTTTCGTGTCTAATTTCCGTTGATTGGAAAATCGTACTTTTGTAGATTTATTAAATTCGTACTTTCGTTAGAATACATTTTCCGTTTATTCAAAACACTACTCATCGTAATTTTGTAATTCGTACTTTCGTGAGATTGACTGGCTCATTTATTCGTACTTTCGTAACATTGTTTTCGTAGATTAGTAATCGGGGCATAATTCGTAATTTTACATAATGTGTCAGAATAGGAGAAAACAAAAATATGTCAGAGATATTACAAAATACAAATATAGAAATTAAAATCTAGACGTATGCTTAAGAAACAAAGAATTTCTCTCACAAGTCACAACTTTATTCACAAATCCAACAGAACAGTGCAACCTACCCAACCACAACCTATCTGGACTGTGGATGGAATGCACTGCAGTCTAACACAGAAAAACACACAAGGGAATAAGAAACAAGCTCATTGGGGGAAGAGACAACCTCTTCAGGGGAAGGGACAAGCTTATTGGCCATTGGCCAACGTCCAGAACTAATTCAGAATCAGAACTAACAAAATAGAATTTACGTCTTTTTGAATTTTCGTTGTTTTGATTTCTGTTTTCCGAGGATTCGTAATTTTATTTTCGTTCATTTTGATTTTCGTTAATATGGATCTTTGTTCGCTATTTTGTTTTACGTTTTCCGAATATTCGTAATTTCGCGTTTTCGTTCATTTTGATTTTTGTTATTTTTTGATCTTTGTTCGGTATTTTCGTTGTTTTTATGTTTTCGTTTTTTACTTTTTCGTATTTTGGCTGTTTCAAATTTACTAAATTCGTATTTTCGTTGTTTTCCATATTCGTTTCTTTCGACAATTCGTTGTTCGTTTGTAATTTTATCAAACCGTGCGTTTATTCGCATGTTTACGAATCAACGAATATAACGAATTTTGACGAATAAAGAATTCGTAACTAAACGAATTGCACATATCTATCTAGAATTATTGCTCTCACTCTGGTGTGCATAGCAATATGTAACATGTGTATCGCAATAGATGTTTTCACGTGTTGTTGTGTTTTCATTCATATGTGCGTATATGTGGGGGTGGTGGGGCCTCAAAACTTTATGAGGGAGGGGGACTATTATGTGCTGGGGTGGTCACAGCTTAAAGAGGAGGAGAGTGGACGTGTGTCCGTTCTTCTCCCTCTCCTCCACCCACCAGCACCCTCTATGTTGGTCCCGGGCCCGCAGGTGGGCAAGCAAAGCCTTGAAAACATGGTGGGGGCATGTGTGTTTGTGTGTGTGGGGGGGGGGGTGCAGGTACCAGGGGTGTGTGGAGGCAATGGAGCGTCAGTGCAGTCGTCGGATTGTGTGTGAACCCCCCCTGTTGTCAGGTCCATATGACATGCAGACCTGGCAGTGAAAGGGTTAAAGGGACAATGTCATTAGAGATTCATGGAGGCTTCCTATTACTGATCTCTACTTTAAGAATCTTAGTTCCCTGGTCATCATTCTGAGGGTTTGACTGCAATACTGTCTGAGTTGCTGACCAAGAACAGGTAAAGAGATACATAGTTCTGCCACAAAGAAGAAACCTTTGTATTGAGCGGCTGTTCTTGACAAATGCCAGATACATGTTAACCCCTATCATCTCTCATCGAGGCCTATCATTTCAAGCCAAAACTGTTCTCCAGCCCTGATGAAGCCTGAGGCCCCCTGGGGATATACAGTACTGTGATAACGTTTTACACAGGTGTAAAAAAAATGTGTAAATTAAGAATGTTTTCAGAAATAGAAGTGTTATTAGTTTATTTTTATCAATTAACAAAATGAGTTAAAAAAAAAAAAAGTAAATGAACAGAAGAGAAATCCAAATTAGATCAATAATTGATGTGACCACCCATTGCCTTCAAACCAGCATTAATTCTTCTATGTACACTTGCACACAATATTTGAAGGAACTTGAAGGAAAACTAACCGCAGATCTTCTATGGCTGTAGGGGGCCTTAAATCCTTCTGTCTCTTCATGTAATCCCAGACAGACTCCATGATGTTGAGATCAGAGCTCTGTGGAGGCCAAACCATCATTTCCAGGACTCCTTGTTCTTCTTGTTTGCCCTTGCCCTTGTTTGGGGTGCTTTGTTTTCAGCTGGGCATAGCCAAAAGCTAAAATCAGAAGCTGCTTTTGACCATATGGGACTTTAAGCTGGATCTCAAAGATCCAGTGTCTCACTCTCACATATCTTACATAGTAAAGTCTTGTCTGACAGGGCAGGAGACCAGGTCATTGGTGCAGATAGGTGATATTTGCAGGTCAGGTGGTCCCTGCCCCAGCCTCTGATACAGTCAGCTCATCACCCAGTCATTCTGTTCTTTCCTCCTATCATTATGCTTCTTGGTACCATATAAGCACTGCAGCACAGCTTACTGAATCCTAGTGCTGCTTATCTTGCTCCCAGTCTGAGTTCTGCTTTACAGTGGAGTGCAAGAGACTGATAGCAAGACAAATTCAGATGCTGCCTGCAAAAAAATAATACATTTAACCTCTTCCTGACCACGTAATGCATATGCATGTCAGCAAGGAGGGTGGGCCTTAATGCCTACCTGCCGCACATAGGCGTTCATGGCAGCTGACGCTTCTGTGCTAAGAGTGCGCTCACTGTGCGCTCCCAGCACAGTCTCTGAGCTGTCACAAGCAGCTGAACAATATGCAATTTATTATCTATATTTGCTTTTTAACTGCTTAACGACCACCTACCACACTCATACTGCTACAAGGCAGTTGCTCTGTGCCAGATCACGCACCTAGTAAATGATCTGACACTTTTGGGTTGGGGGCTCGTACGGTGCTGGCAAACCCGCTCCCACTGCGATCATACACAGCGGGACCCCAGGGGCAGGTACTGTGGACTCGTTGTCCGCCGGCAACCGCCGATTGTATAGTACACAGGCAGACCGGCGATCTGCCTATGTAAGCAAGGCAGACCGCTGTTTTGTCAGTAGGGAAGGTATTGATTCTATGTTCCTGGAAGCAGGAAAACGGATCTCTATGTCTTCCCTTAGTAGAAGCACCTCCCCCACAGTGAGAAAGCACAGGCTAGGAACACATTTAAACCTTTGATTAACCCTGCTGTTAACCCCTTCCCTGCCACTGTCATTAGTACAGTGACAGTGCATATTTTTTAGCACTAATCGCTGTATTAGTGTCTCTGGTCCCCAAAAAGTGTCAAGAGTGTCAGTTAGTGTCCGATTTTTCCACCGCAATATCACAGTCCCGCTATAAGTTGCTGATCACCTCCATTACCAGTAAAAAAAAATATATATATATCCCATAGTTTGTAGACTAACCAATCAATATTCGCTTATTGGGATTTTTTTTTACCAAAAATATGTAGCAGAATACATATTGGCCTAAATTGATGAAGAAATTCGGTTTTTTTTATTAGATATGTGCTATAGCAGAAAGTAAAAAATAATATTGATTTTTGATTATTGATAATCAATAATCAATAATATTGTTTTTTTTTTAAATTGCCAGTCTTTTTTTGTTTATAGCATAAAAAATGAAAAACCGCAGAGGTGATCAAAGACCACCAAAAGAAAGCTCTATTTGTTGGGGAAAAAAAGGACATTCATTTTATTGGTGTACATTGTCGCATGTCTGCGCAATTGTCAGTTAAAGTAACGCAGTGCCATATCGCAAAAAATGGCCTGGTCATGAAGGGTGGTAAATCTTCTGGAGCTGAAGTGGTTACCGTAAGTGAACCTGTAGTTTGCCCATGCAAAACAAAGGCTCACTTGAAAGAGAAAGGAGACAGCTGCATGTTACCTGTTAGGGCTCTTTCACACGGACGGTCCGTTCAGGTCCGCCTGTCAGTTATTTAGGCGGACCTGAACGGATGCTCCATGTAACCCTATGGAGCCACGGATGTCAGCGGTGACATGTCCGCTGACATCCGAGCCGCTCCGATCCGCAAAAGTGTGACGAAGGAAAACCCTATTTTTCCATCCATCTGCGGATCGGATCGGATGACAACACACTCTATGGTCCGTCGTCATCCGATCCCCCATAGGGGAGAGCAGCGCTCTGAAAGGGCGGTCCCTGAGCAAGCGGAGCTTCACGGGGCGGATCTTTACTGATCCGTCCCGTGTGAAAGAGCCCTTAGGCTTGTGGCTCATCAATCACCCATCAATACATTCTGCTTTACCCACAAGTGTAGCCAGACAATGAGAAAATCCAAACAAGGATGTTCGATGTTGCTGTCCCTAGGTATAGGCCCACAAGTTCCTTATGAAAGAAAGGCGGCCCTAACTACAGATGAAATGTATAGCTATACACAGATTCATCACAAGGAATCCAGTTGCAAAAGGAACGGCTTGTAACTCTCACAATGAAAATAAATCACTCCAGTAGCTGTGAACAAGTGTTTTGTTCCACGTAGGTGGCTCTCGAGTGTTTAGGTTAATTGGCTTGAAGGACTACATCTTATAATGTTAAAATAGATTACCACATTCCAAGCTCTCACATTTATTGCTCACTATTCTCCCTGTTAGCCACAAGTTCACCTGAGGGGGATACACGTTTCACCCTAATTAGATTAGAGCAGAGGATTTGTACCATTCGCAGAGAAGCACTGCAGCCACTGCTATAATGTAACTTTCATTTAGAAGAAACACTTTGCTATGCAAATTAATTTTAAAGTAATACTTTAGAGAGAAATTGCTGCCTTAAATTAATAACCGAAGGTTAAGCCGGCATTTAAAGTGTATAACATGAGTGAGATAAAATGCTGTTATTGTTAAGGAGAATAAATGAAATCCTAAATGACATAAAACATGTAAATTAAGAAATAAATCATCAACATTTAGAAGAACAAAACAAGCTTTTATTAATAGTGCTTGTTCGTTCTATAACAGCATGTATTCTTAGTGAGTGGTTTATTCAAAGCTTTTAGTTAGAAACATGTAAAAGATTAGGAAAGCCTGCTCATATAGTTTCATAGAATACAGGCATTTTGGGGATAATATAGAATAATTCTATAAGGGCGTAGAAAGACGGGCTGAAGATCACCAACAGATACTGGACCTGGAGAAGGCAGGAGACCCAAGCTGTAACCTTTGGCTTCAAGATTCTAGATGCCGATCTAACAATACCAATGTTGAGATGCTGATTGTGAAAAAGTGTTTATGAGGATAGATGCTGAATGGAAGTCATTGTCAAGGGGGGAACTGTAGTACTAGCTGGGTATAATTAATGATGGTGGGCAGTAAGGTATTTGAGGGATGATGGAATCAGAATTGGTTTTCAGATTGCCTGGACAGCTCTGCTTTATTGCTTGGGGTAGTCATACACTGTAGAGACAGATTTTACTTATAACAAGGGTAAGAAGAGGTAGAACCCTTCAGGGGTACAGTGGTCAGGATTAAAAAGAGTCCTCCTGTTTAGTGCTGAAAATTAGGTATGAGCTTCAAGTTCGAGTCGAACCCTTGTTCGACTCGAAACATTGGCTGTTTGACCGTTCGCCCGAATTTCGAACATTTTGGGCCGTTCGCGTCAAATTCGAGTGGCGCGTCATGGCCCATAATTCACTGCGGCATCGCAGTGCATTTCTGGCTGATGATTGGCCAAGCATGCACTATGACCCGCATGCTTGGCCAATCACAGCGCCGTAGGTACAAAGAGCTGTAATTGGCCAAAGCCAGGGTGGCTTTGGCCAATCATGGCTCAGAGGAGTAGGTACACGCCCCACACTATATAAGGCCGCCGGCTTGGCGGCCTTGTGTAGTGTGTTGGCGTTGGTTAAAGGAAAGAGACAGAGAGCGAGAGACAGTGTAATTTCATTTGAGTTAGGTAACCATGCCATTTTTCTCAATGATTTTCATCCATATTGCCGGGACCAGACATTACATTAAAGCCGCAAGCAGTTTTAAATTACTTTTTTTCCTTTAGAAATGTCATTTTGTGCAGGGACAGTTCTAAACATGAGAAACACGTGCCACTTCACAGGCATAGTATAGACACCCCCCAGGTACGATATTTAAAGGAATATATCACTTTATGCATCATTAAAATCACTGCTCCCGAAAAAACGGCCGTTTTTAAAACTTTTTTTTTTGCATTGATACATGTCCCCTGGGGCAGGACCCGGGTCCCCAAATCCTTTTTAGGACAATAACTTACATATTAGCCTTCATAATTAGCACTTTTGATTTCGAACGTTCGAGTCCCATTGTATTTAATAGGGTTCTAAAGTTTGTGCGAACTTTCGGTCCGTTCGCAGGTTCTGGTGCGAACCGAACCGGGGGGTGTTCGGCTCATCCCTACTGATAACCTGAACCCATCTGCATTAGATTATACCCTACAACTCTCTAAGGGTTGTGGTCAGGGACTGGGTCATTGAGGCCAGTGATAATGGCGAAGTCAGTGATAGCACAAAAAAACATGAATGGAGGACACAAAGCTATTAATTATAATAATAATGTCTGCATTTAACCAGGTGGCTCAACAGCAGGAGGATAGGTATATACAGTGCATAGAGGACAAATGACCAACAACGAACATCGGAGGGGTGTCCAAGTACTTGCAGTTGGGCCTTTCACCACCACTTGTAGAAGATGTTAAAATTTTGTGACCAGGTGTAGAGATGAATGGACTAAGCCTAGTTTGTAGCTGGTTGTTGCCTTCTATGGATTTCAGCCATGGCCAGTTATGTAATCAGTAAACCTCTGCTCCAGTAAACATTTTTAATATACAAACTATCACATAAAGTTGGGCTTCCTATGTGGTGATCTGCTAATTAATGTTCTATGACTGTCCTTTTTGACACTATACTGGACTGTAATTTAACCGAAGTTTGAACCAAGAGCATACCATGTCTTTAATGAGACACACAATATGATGTTTTTGATTATTTATATAGTGCTGACATATTACAGACCTCACTAAAGATTATAGAACGAATCACGTTAGTACCTCTCCCCCAAAGGAGCTCACTATCTAATCTCCCTAGCACACTCTCTAGGGCAGTGGTTCTCAATCTTTGTGAAACCAGGACCTGGTATATTCTCTCAAAAAAATTGCCCAAAAGTAAAAAAAGAAAAAAAGAAAAAACAAATGAAACAAGTTTACATATATGGAATACGCATTAATATGCCTGCTTATAGGCTGTAAGTCCAAACTAGAAATTATTCACACTGAAAATTATGTAAAATAAGTTGTTTCACACTATATGAAAAGCTGCAGTGATGTGACAGTTAGAAGAGTGTGGGAGGATATGGAGATTAGGGAGATGGCTCAGCAGTGCACTAGGAGGGAAATGAGAAACAGCAATGCCAAGTAGAATCGCCGGAGAAGACAGTGGGTGGAATGGAGAAAGCAGGTGAAAAGTAAACTATACAGAACAATGATACCGGGGAGAGACAGCAGTGTGGGGCAGAGCGGAAGGATAGAAGGGTGAAGATAAACAGCACGATGTACAGAGCAAAGGGACTGGGGTAAGATGGCAGTGGGGCGCAGAATGTATAGAATGAAGGCTGGGGAGGATCAGCAGTACAGGATAGAATGGAGGGATAGAAGGGAACAAGTACAGAACTAAGGAGGTAGTGGAGTGAGCCAACAGTGCAGGGCAGAACTGTCGAGTGAATGGAGAAAAAAGCTGGTGGAATGCACAGAATGTAAAGATGGGGGGAATGAGGAGCATTGACTGGCCACCATGTACACACAACCTGACGCCTATCCACTTTTTTTTGGGGCATAAAAAAAAATTAAGATTTTTGAAAGGAAGCCCTACGCAGTGGATGAATTGAAGGAGTTCATGTCACAAGCATTCACAAACATTGATGTTAACCAGAATTTATGTTTTACTGTGTCACAATGTCATGGTCAGGACATTAGTGGCATCCCAGTCTTAGTCCGTAGGGTTCAATATTAAGTTGGCCCGCCCTTTACAGCTATAACAGCTTCAACTCTTCTGGGAAGGCTGTCCACAAGGTTTAGGAGTGTGTCTATGGGAATGTTTGACCATTCTTCCAGAAGCGCAATCGTGAGGTCAGGCACTGATATTGGTCCAGAAGGCCTGGCTCGCAGTCTCCTCTCTAATTCAACCCAAAGGTGTTCTATCGGGTTGAGGTCAGGACTCTGTGCAGGCCAGTCAAGTTCCTCCACCCCATACCTGATCATCCATGTCTTTATGGACCTTGCTTTGTGCACTGGTCCAAATCATTTGGTGGAGGGGAGATTATGGCGTGGGGTTGTTTTTCAAGGGTTGGACTTGGCGGCTTAGCTCCAGTAAAGGGAACTCTTAAGGCATCAGCATACCAAGACATTTTGGACAATTTCATGCTCCCAACTTTGTAGGAACAGTTTGGGGATGGTCCCTTCCTGTTCCAACATGACTGCGCACCAGTGCACAAAGCAAGGTCCATAAAGACATGGATGAGCCAGTGCCTGACCTCAAAAATGCGCTTCTGGAAGAATGGTCAAACATTCCCATAGACACACTCCTAAACCTTGTGGACAGCCTTCCCAGAAGAGTTGAAGCTGTTATAGCTGCAAAGGGTGGGCCAACTCAATATTGAACCCTACGATTGAAGACTGGGATGACATTAAAGTTCATGTGCTTGTAAAGGCAGGCGTCCTTATACGTTTGACACTATAGAGTATGTGTGTGTTATAAATATATATATATATATATATATATATATATATATATATATATATATATATATACTGTATATTTATATACAAATATAAATACACTGTATTTACTGTATACCATATGCTCATACCAATCTGTTTTCTAAGCCTACACGCATACCATATTCAATGAATACACCTGTTTTGTTGTACTGGTTGAAGTTACATTAGCAGGAACTCAGTCTTTGATTTACTGCCCTGAAAGCGTCTCTCTGTCATTGTGCCCCAGCTACCATTACCATACAGTGTCTCCTGTCCCCTGGCATTGTTCTTACAACACAGAATTATTCTTGCTTGTACAACACACAGGGAAGGGGAGAAAACAAGCCTCCACTATTTTTAACCACCTGCATCTATCAACATAACATCCGACTAATGCTCTGGGCAGAGGAAGAAAAAAAAAATCGCCACACGCTTACAGTGCCACAGGATATCACAGGCTGAGACACATAAATGTGCTGCTGCTCGTAAAGCTGTCAGTCCGGGTTTGTCTTGTGCGGCCGAACATCAGCACTGAGCGGACAGTTGATGATTATAGTTGTAGAAATTGAATTTTTCTTCAATGGGGACTTGTTCAGGCCTGGAGGAGTGGCAGATGATAGAGCCTCTGCATGGAGAATGAAGGAAACTTTGACGAAAATCCACACGTATAAAAAATACAAACCTTTACTGAGAGAAGTACAGAGGTTGCCACCACTGACCTCCCTCTGAAGAGGCCAACTGCCTGACTACCGCTGACCTAAATATTCCCATTGAAATTGGAGCTACACAGCTGCTGTACATACTCAACCTCAGAAAATATTTAAGTCCTTTGCACAAACATAACAGTAAGGAAACTAGGGATTTAAAAAGGAGAGTTCCATAATGGAAAGCAATGTATTTTTTTATGACGTGTTTCTATGTGGAATGGATCCACAGGTTTAGAGCCCATTCACACAGGGGCAACACGACTTCCAGCGCGATTTTATGAGGCAACTCAGACACGACTTGAGAATGAATCACAGTGCGACCTGGAGCTACTTACAAGGCAACTCCAAGTTGCCTGCAGGACAGGAGACATTCCAGTGGCCAATCAAACAAGAATCAGCTCTGAGGGAGGGGGGAGGGAGAGGTTTGCCTGAGAAATGTATGTTTTCTTCCTGGAGAGTTGCTCCTATTAAGACAGGGAGAGGCGACTCCCATTGAAATGAATGGTTACAGGTCGCCTAGAAGTTGGATTGAAGTAGTACAGGGACCTTTTTTGAAGTCGGAGCGACTGCAGTAGTGTGCATAAGGACGGCTCCATTAACTTACATTGATTTCTTCAGCCAGCGTGACCTGAGACGACTAGGGGTGACCTGGGGCGATTTGGAGTCGGATCCAAAGACGCCCCTGTGTGAATGGGCTCTTATGTTGCAGTAATGCTCAGTATATGTACATTGAGGTGTACTGCTATTAATTTGGAATGGCTCCCTAATGTGTGTATATATACAGTATACTGTATATAGATAGATACATACTGTATCTATATATACATATAGATACAGCAGTAGTGTATTTAGGTTTAGTGCTGCCCTAGGCCTGACTAAACTTGTGCACCCCCTAATTTAAATATGACCCACCCCTTCCTGTGAAGGCCACACCCCTTTCTGTTTAAGACCCGCCCTGAAATTTTCGAGTGGGGACACTAGTTCTGAGGGCCTGGGGGGGCAATGGATTCCCTTAATTTGCATAGATTTCCTCTCACTTGCTGTTTGGCTATGGGGCAGGAAGTAAAGGGAAATCTCTGCAATGTGACAGGTATGGTAAAAAAAAACTGTCAGGGGCTATAACCCTCCCTTACTCTATCCAAAATGAAATAAAAAGTGTTGCCTATAGTTCTACTTTAAGCACAAATTTCTGATAATTTTATGGAGAGGACTTATATATATATAACCATGCCAATGGTGCAGCAGAAAACATATACAGTAGCACAGTAAGGAAGGTTTGCGGTCTAGGATGATAGGACAGTCAAAATTAGAAGCCGTGTGCATACCAGAAGCAGTGCGGCCGCTTTATGGGGGCTGTAGACTAATTTGCCTCCCAGCCCAGTCCGCACCATAAGACTGCAAGCCGGCGGAGACTCTTTCCGTGCTGCCCCCCTGCAAAGTGCTGCCCTAGGCCTGGGCCTTGTCGGCCTAGGCCAGGATACAGTGTTGAGATACAGTATATATACACTATATTACCAAAAGTATTGGGACACCTGCTTTTACACGCACATGCACTTTAATGGCATCCCAGTCTTAGTCCGTAGGGTTCAATATTGAGTTGGCCCACCCTTTGCAGCTATAACAGCTTCAACTCTTCTGGGAAGGCTGTCCACAAGGTTTAGGAGTGTGTCTATGGGAATGTTTGACCATTCTTCCAAAAGCACATTTGTTAGGTCAGGCACTGAAAAATGGATGGGGTGTCTCCGCGCAAAGGAAATCAAATCAAAACACAGTAGACTGAACTGCTGCCTCTACTAGATTGCTATATCACGATGGGTAAAGCAAGAATATGAAAAAGGGGGGGTGGTAGATGTGGCGCTGTCCAGATATGCAATGTAATAGACAAGGAAATTTTAAGTGATGGTATACCTATGACGGTATCCACTTTAGAGTATTATAAATACAAGAAAAATAAATATATAAATAAAAGAATAAATTAAAATAAAATTGAAATAAAATTGAAAAAATTAAATTGGCTCAGCCGGGTGTTTGTTAAAAAGAATTTTTTGTTAAATTGAAATATTTTGATTGGGTGTCTTTCCAGCAAGACGTGTCCCTCATGTGTGAAGCGAAAATTTTATTTGAAAAAGTGAATAAAATACTTTTTTTATGGAAAAGCATTAGTGAGACCGATGGTCGGCCGGGTGTTTGCTAAAACAAAAAATTGTCCAAAATGTGTTAAAGATGTGTTCATAAAGAGATGTGTGATATTGGTAATAGTCTATGCTAGTAAAGGGGTAAATAAGCTGATATGGTCTCAGCCGGGTGTTTACTACTCCTAATATGTTCAGAAAAAAGTGCTGCCTTATAGCATTCAAATGAAGCTTAAAACTATATAAAACATGCGATATACATAGTATAGTGATAACAGAAAGTCCAATAATTAGGTGGCAGTGAAAAAATGTGACTTTTTCTTGGTATGCTTTATGTTCCTTCAGTTTTCTTATGAGTGAGACAATCCGTAAGAGTTTAAATACATGCACTCACCAGATCCTTCATACCCTCTAAGGGTATGCTGCAGCCACAGTATGTGCCACTGTGTAGCAATCAGGGGATGGTTCCAGGGGTTCCTTGCGGTTCTCCGGGGTGCAGATTCCGAGATGATGAAAAAGTTGTTATAGGAGGGAAGAAAGGATGTCCATAGCGTGAACCCGTTTTAAAATGTTTTAATTTTAAAATCAGAAGGGGGTACTTACAATACGACAAGTAAAATTGAGCGGTTTTGTATAAAATGGCGCTCAGCCAATACAAAGTGATTCCAAGTAGGAAGTGATGTGCCGACGTGTCTCCACCCTGAGACACGTGGCTGCAGCATACCCTTAGAGGGTATGAAGGATCTGGTGAGTGCATGTATTTAAACTCTTACGGATTGTCTCACTCATAAGAAAACTGAAGGAACATAAAGCATACCAAGAAAAAGTCACATTTTTTCACTGCCACCTAATTATTGGACTTTTCTGTTATCACTATACTATGTATATCGCATGTTTTATATAGTTTTAAGCTTCATTTGAATGCTATAAGGCAGCACTTTTTTCTGAACATATTAGGAGTAGTAAACACCCGGCTGAGACCATATCAGCTTATTTACCCCTTTACTAGCATAGACTATTACCAATATCACACATCTCTTTATGAACACATCTTTAACACATTTTGGACAATTTTTTGTTTTAGCAAACACCCGGCCGACCATCAGTCTCACTAATGCTTTTCCATTAAAAAAGTATTTTATTCACTTTTTCAAATAAAATTTTTGCTTCACACATGAGGGACACGTCTTGCTGGAAAGACACCCAATCAAAATATTTCAATTTAACAAAAAATTATTTTTAACAAACACCCGGCTGAGCCAATTTAATTTTTTCAATTTTATTTCAATTTTATTTTAATTTATTCTTTTATTTATATATTTTATTTTCTTGTATTTATAATACTCCAAAGTGGATACCGTCATAGGTATACCATCACCTAAAATTTCCTTGTCTATTACATTGCATATCTGGACAGCGCCACATCTACCACCCCCCCTTAGGTCAGGCACTGATGTGGTTGGCTCGCAGTCTGCGCTCTTATTCACCCAAAGATGTTCTATCGGGTGAGGTCAGTACTCTGTGCAGTCCAGGCAACTTCCTCCACCCCAAACTCACTCATCCATGTCAATATGAACCTTGCTTTGTGCACTGGTCCAAGTCATTTGGGAGGGGGGGGATTATGGTATGTTTCATTTTCTCCTCTCTCAGGGGCAATAACTACTGGACTCATGACATGTAAGACCAGCTCAGTCCATGACTACTGTGATCCCAGTCCTTGTTCCCAAGAGGCATGTCCACCATGACCCTGTGTTTTCAGAAAGTGGGGTGGATAATGCTGGACATTGGATTGAAAGCAGTGAGTCTGTGGGGCACAGTACCTGAAGTTAGATTTCAGGTCCTATCCTAATAAAAAGGTATAAGGCTTCCTTTTTAAATAAGTGTAGCACACAGATCCTTTACCCTGCTTACCTCCACAAGCAGAATGGGACACACCATGCCACAAGCCCAATATCCTCCTGATAAAAGAGGGTGAGCGGTGTTATCTGTTTTGGGTCCTACAGCGAGTTACCTCCTTCCGTTGGTTCTCTCCCCTAGAGTGTAGGGAAAAGTCTATTCTCTCTCTGTATTCAATAAGGCCATTGTCCAGACAGTATTAAACCCAATAAAGAAAGGTTTGCGTAGACACTTGATAGGAAAGTTGGAGATAGAGAATTTTAACAGGGAGGCAGGTTCAGGCACGCGACACTTAACTGTCATTTATCTCCACTCAGTCCTGAGTGGGTTTTTGCTCACTCAGATAGTCCCCTCTCATGATCCTAGCAGCCGGTGTGGAGCACGGAACATTCACTTTAAATTTCCTAAGGATACGATCAGGATATGAACTTCTGAATCCCGAACTTCCCAGCACTTGTAACACTTGAGACCTTAGGTGCCAGTGGGCACGTTACAAGGCTTTTTTGGCGGATTATGGAATCCTTCCCTCTGATAGGCAACCAGGCCTCTCCCGAGACAGTGACTTCCCTCACCGATCCCCGCGGACAGGTCCTCCCCTGGTTTCCTCTCCTTCAGAGCGGGTCACTCCCACTTGGGCACCCTGGGACTCCTCTTCCAGTGTAGACCTCAGCCAAAGGTTCTGGGCCTACCTGGAACGATGCAGCCTCGGGCCAAAGGTGCCCGGGACTGAATACACATACACGTACCCCTAGCCATGAGGGCCACCGAAGGTGGGGTATGTGCCTAGGACCAAGGGGTCCTCTGGATCACCTCCGAACTCCGGACCTAATGGCACCCGCCCCTTAAGTACCCTCTCCCACATGCACAGCGGGTAGACCACGCCCACTGCACGGCTGCCAAGAGAGGACACCCAATCACGCTGCAATGCCACCTGTGGTTCAACCTGAGACCTGGGCGACAGCCCCACCCACAGGTCAAAGGGAACTGTACTGCCAGGGAACACCACAACAAAGCAGAAACCAATTAAAAAAATTCAGACAGCCTGAGTCCAACTATTAGCTCAGGCTACCCTCTAAATTTAGGTATAGCGACCCCCAATCATTGGGGGGTCCGCTACATAAGTGATGTCTGCATTGATGGCCTATGATGCTAAGTAAATGGTGAATTTGTCCTTTTGACCTCTTATATCTAGTTCACTAATACTGCTGATCGGATTCCAAAATTCACCCAGTGGAACAAATACTCCCTCTCCGCCAAATCATCAGCGGACCAGAATTTCCATTATTCGCTTATCTTTGTACATCATTTCTGAATTAAGCTAGGAAATCTGCAGCTCTGTGATGCATATTTGTGTTGTATTTTTCTAGGCTGGATAGGACATATTTTGAATATACAGTACATAGTAAAGATCCTGTAAAAATGTGATTCTGTTTACCTTTTCTACAATTACACTGCATTTCCCTGTCACAAGGCTGCCGTTATACAGGACAATGTCCCCAGCCTATTGCGTTGATGTTGTTTTTCATACGCAACATTTAATGTGAAGAAATGACATTCGGCAGCGGCACAGTCATCAATCCAGCTGTCCGCGCAGATGAACGCAAAGCCAATGAGTTCAATTATAATGATAGAAAAGTATACAAAGGTGAGTAATGCCCGAGGGCTGCCGCTGCTTATTACCTCATTAATAATAAGTGCCATGCTATAAATTTGATATTTCAGGCAGTTTCTGAAGAGCAGGAAAAGCATTTTTAAGAGTTTAACATTACCCATCGTGAAGTCAAACGCACATTCCGCAGAGAACGATACGAGAGGAAGTAAATCAGTCACTTACATTCTGTTTCTAATCTTGTATCAATTCAAAGTCCATAAAAATGCTAATTCGCAAATACGATGAACAGTATTCTGTGACTTTTTACCACTTAGAACAGTCAGATTAAAAAAAGAATGTTTTCTTTTATAGGATCTTAGCCTCATTGTGAAACACTAGCTTTGTTTAAAAAAAACACGTCTGCTACATACAGTATATTGCATGGGCAAACTTTATTTCAGAATCCTATCTGCTTCTATTTTTAGACATATTGAAAACACTCCTTTTCAAAACTGAGAGGAGAATGAAATCCAAAGAGCAGTGCAGAGCTTGTCAATCAGTTTAGTAAAACCAGCTACATATTTATTTCAAGGGTGATTCATTGGCATAGTGCAGTCAGTGGGGGAAGACATCTCTACTGGGAAGCAGAGGAGTTTTCTTTACAGGTTTTTTTTTTATCACATACTTTTTAAAGCTATTTTTCAGCTAGAAAGGACATTTAAATGCTAAGTTTACCTTTTAGGAAAAAAATAATACATGCACATATTTTTGCAGAACAAAAATGTCAGTTTATTATTTTTTCCTACAGGAGTCTGCAAAGCATTGCGCCCTTGATCAGTGGATTGGGAGTGCAATGTCGGGCTTCTGCACACTCCCTCCAGCATTCTGCCCATACTTCTGTATGGCCTTTATGTTAGAAAGCTGTAGGAAAAGCGAATGGACTACGAACTCCATGATCAGTGCACTCATCGTCCATTGAGATCAACAAGCTGTCTGTCGCAATGGCAGATGGGACTTGTAGTTTATTCATACACAGATCTCTGCAAATGAATGATGCGGCTGTGTGATTGGAGCACTGCACAGCCATGCCCATTTTAAATGTGAAAGTGGCTGTGTGGAAAAGGAACCCCCTGCCCACTGTCACAGAGGAAAAGGCTCATGGGGAGAGGGGGGCAAGAGTTGGAACTTGTTACATCTTACACCCTAAATATGGGTATACCATGTAATATGTCTCATAAAGTGAACTTAGCCATTAAAACTAGAACAGCTCAATAACACTCTGAAAAAGTCAAATAATGATATTTAGTAATTTATTCATATGCTACAGTATGTGTGGTTCTAAGTATGTCTTTTGCCCTAAAATTTACTAACATTAATCACTTTTTGTCTGGGGCAATTTTTGGTGCAATCACTGTTTACATATGCTTGTTGGACCTACGCAGTTATTTGCTTGTATTCGTGGGCAGATGGGGGTCCTTTTATTTATTTTTTTATGTACATTTTTATAAATTTCATGAAAACATTTTTTTTTTACGCTTTTTACGTTTTTTTAAATTACCTTTATTGCCTTCACAAGGGTGCTAAGAAGCTCCATTGTGATAGTGTTGGACAGGAGATAGGTACTTTTATGGAAACATCAGGGATCTTTTGTAAAAGCCAGGGAAGGAGAGCTCTGAAACTGAAAGTGATTAAATCCGGTATCGTTCATCACAGAGGAGATCTCATTACCAAATCAGCTGATCACTGGCTGAAAAAAAAAAACAGTACCAAGACAAGGGGTGCAACTACCATAGTGTTGTAATAACCACTAAAGCCCGGTTCACACAGGGGCGGCACGACTTTGGGGGCGACTCGGCGGCGCGATCTCAAGACGACTTGAGAGGCCCGGTTCAGGCGATTTGCATAATGACTTCTGTATAGAAGTCAATGCAAGTCGTCCCGAGTCGCCCCCAAAAGTAGTACAGGAACCTTTTTCTAAGTCGGAGAGCTCCTATTAGAACGGTTCCATTCAACAGAGCGGGACGCAACTCGTCAGGCGACCGAGTCGCCCGACGAGTCGCCCCTATGTGAACCGGGCCTTACTGATAGGACATTTTTTTTTTATGTACATCAATCAGCAAGTGGTTAATAACACAACAAAAATTAAATTTTAGAAAAAACGCAACTGTAACCCTTTCTGTGAAAATACCTTTTATGGGGTCTTTGTACTTTCGAAAGTCTTAAATATGTCTAATAAAAAAAAAAAAAAGTGGCCACACATTCTCCTCGTTATGTCATTAGGCCCCTTTCACACGGACGGATAGAATGGTGCTTTTAGCTGCAGATTTTCTAGTTTTCTACCGCAGCTAAAAGCACACAATGCTTTCCTATTGCCCCATTCACACACAGCGTTTAGCTGCGATCTCGTTACATACGGTTTGGTGCGAATAGAAAAAATAGAATTGAATGCGTCCAGGTGCGATGTAGCACCGCTATATGCACATAACCGCAGGTAATCGCAGTCTTTTGTGTCAACTGCGGATAGCAGCGTGAGAAAAAAAAAAAGAACAACAGGAAGCACATCATAATCAGTAGGTATAAAAAGGGTTGTTATGGGAATGACTACTGCAGCTAAACGCGGCCGCATGTAACCGCACATAAACGCAGGTAATCGCAATGTACAAATGCAGCTAATCGCAGTGCATGGAGCCTTAAATTTCACAGAACATTTTCCATGCTTTTAACTGTGGCAAAACAGCCGTCCGTGTGAAAGGCGCCTTATAACGTCCCACCTTCTGGGATGAAAACAGTAAACATTTGTTTATTAAATGTTTCAAAATTATAAAAGTTTCCAAAATCATGGACCATGTTGACATATGCACAATAAAGGAATATGACCCAGAAGTAAGGGAAGGCAAGGGTGGGCGTGGGGAGAGGGGACAGAGAGTCAATAACAGATTGGAGCTGCCTGCCTTGTATATAGGATTTATGATTGTGGCTTATGGTAAGAATTTGTTTTGGGTCGTAGGAAAAGTCAGAGGCTACAAAGGAGTAAAAGTATGAAGAGGCATATTAGAAAGAAAGTTTGAGCATGTATAGTGACTCTAAAAAGTAAATAATGATATAAATGTACTTGTGTTACTATATACATAGCGCAACTTGGCCATGTCTGTAGGTAGGGTTCCACATGGTCATTAAAAAAAGTCTATGAGAGACACATAGCAGAGGAGAGTAAAAATAAAAAAAAACATTGTGGGTCACCCCCAGATCCATACCAGGCCCTTCAGGTCTAGTTTGGATTTATAGGGGACCCCCCACGTAATAAAAAAAATGGCATGAGGTCCCCCACAAAATCCATACCAGACCCTTATCTGAGCATGCAGCCCGGCAGGTCAGGAAAGGGAGGGGACAAGCGAGCGCCCCCCCTCTCCTGAACCATACTACATGCCCTCAATATGGGGCACTGGTAAAATGAGTATCAACTGGCTTCTTCTATGGGTAACGTGGGTTATAAAACATTTTCATAAAGTTGCTTTGGGGCCTCATTACACATTTTTACAGCCTTTCGTGGCCCACTCTATTTCTAGTGTCTGTATATCATTCAACTGCTGAAAGTGACCAGTTGATTATTCCATGTAGATATCAGAGTCATCATTTTGGCCTCTGTTACATCAATGTAACCTGACAACACTGGAGATAAGTAAAATGGTAGTGTTGATCTTACCAACCAATCAGATTTCATCTCTCATTTTTCTATTGTAGGTTAGAAATCAACAGTACCTCTACTTCTACACTGTGTTGATTTATTTATTTTATTATGTTTTTTATGAATTGGACTCACAGATGTTCGAGATGCTCACTGCACCTTGCAATGATTAGTACCCATTATAGGTCTCTGAATATTCAGGAGTTTCTTTCGCAATACAGAATAAGACTTTTTTCACCTTGTATCTTTGCCAGGCGCTCCATCTACCTAAAGTTAACTCAAGTCAAATAGTTTAATATACATACAGTGTTCACGTTCCTGTTCATACCACAAGGGTTTAAACTGATACATTTTAGCCATCATGACTTTCGTGTTAATTACTAGGTTCCAAAGTGAGCAATGAACCTCAATGACATTTTCTTTGGTTGATGTGTACAAAGAACACTTCTAATAAAAATCCCTTATCTCCCCCATTGCAGCTTGTTCTAATCCACTCATCTGTGGCCTTCTTTATTATTTCTGCATCCATCAAAAATGAAACAAGAACACATCATCTCCTGACCGTTTCACATTTGCAGCAAGGTGTTTGAAATCCTGCTGCTTGCTTTCCAAATATCTGTTTCACATGCAGACTGAGGTTCCACCACATATTTATTTTTTCTATATTCTATTTATGAAATTAAATGGTAGAAAAAAAAAACAGGGCTTAAAGTGGTTGTAAACCTGATTAAAAAACAAAACAAAACAAAAACACCTGCAAGACAAAGCCATAATGAGCTAGTATGAATAGCATACTAGCTCATTATGCATCACTTACCTTAGATCGAGGCCCCTGGAAGCTGTCCTCGTCTCCCCCTCCAGCCACAGCCATCGTTCCACAGATACCCGGAAGGTTACTTCCGAGTATCGCCGCTCCAGCCGATCGCTCCGGCGATGTGCGCGCGGGAGCCGTCAAATCCGGCAAAGCCAGATTTGTGAATGGGGACTCTGACTGAATGCACTGCTGTCTACGGCGCGTATGAGCCGTAGACATCGGTGCATGTCTTTTTTGCAAATATCTCCTAAACCGTGTAGGTTTAGGAGATATTTCTTGCACCTACAGGTAAGCCTTAATCTAGGCTTACCTGTAGGTGCAAAATTGCATAAGTGGGTTTACAACCACTTTAAGGTATGGTGCCAACCAAAGCAGGCTGGTCCATAGTAGAATTCCTAGTGCAATTTTTATATTACGTAGGGTATATAGAACCTCTGAATTTCTATGCCTCATAGGTTGAAGACCTGACCTGGCTTGTGCTAGATCGGGTAGTCCCGGCTCCCTTATTCACCTTTTATGGTGCTGTCCCAAACTGCTAAAATCATTTAAGTTCATTTTTTTTCCCTCATTAATGTACACACAGCACCCCATATTGACAGAAAAACACAGAATTGTTGAAATTTTTGCAAATTTATTAAAAAAGAAAAACCAAAATATCACATGGTCCTAAATATTCAGACCCTTTGCTCAGTATTTAGTAGAAGCACCCTTTTGATCTAATACAGCCATGAGTCTTTTTTGGGAAAGATGCAACAAGTTTTTCACACCTGGATTTGGGGATCCTCTGCCATTCCTCCTGGCAGATCCTCTCCAGTTCTGTCAGGTTGGATGGTAAACGTTGGTGGACAGCCATTTTTAGGTCTCTCCAGAGATGCTCAATTGGGTTTAAGTCAGGGCTCTGGCTGGGCCATTCAAGAACAGTCACGGAGTTGTTGTGAAGCGACTCTTTCATTATTTTAGCTGTGTGCTTAGGGTCATTGTCTTGTTGGAAGGTAAACCTTCGGACCAGTCTGAGGTCCTGAGCACTCTGGAGAAGGTTTTCGTCCAGGATATCCCTGTACTTGGCCGCTATCATCTTTCTCTCAATTGCAACCAGTTGTCCTGTCCCTACAGCTGAAAAACACTCCCACAGCATGATGCTGCCACCACCATGCTTCACTGTTGTGACTCTATTGGGCAGGTGATGAGCAGTGCCTGGTTTTCTCCACACATACCGCTTAGAATTAAGGCCAAAAAGTTCTATCTTGGTCTAATCAGACCAGAGAATCTTATTTCTCACCATCTTGGAGTCCTTCAGGTGTTTTTTTTAGCAAACTCCATGCGGGCTTTCATGTGTCTTGCACTGAGGAGAGGCTTCCGTCGGGCCACTCTGCCATAAAGCCCCGACTGGTGGAGGGCTGCAGTGATGGTTGACTTTCTACAACTTTCTCCCATCTCCCGACTGCATCTCTGGAGCTCAGCCACAGTGATCTTTGGGTTCTTCTTTATCTCTCTCCCCAAGCTCAGTTTGGCTGGACGGCCAGCTCTAGGAAGGGTTCTGGTCATCCCAAACGTCTTCCATTTAAGGATTATGGAGGCCACTGTGCTCTTAGGATCCTTAAGTGCAGCAGAAATTTTTTTGTAACCTTGGCCAGATCTGTGCCTTGCCACAATTCTGTCTCTGAGCTCTTCAGGCAGTTCCTTTGACCTCATGATTCTCATTTGCTTTGACATGCACTGTGAGCTGTAAAGTCTTATATAGACAGGTGTGTGGCTTTCCTAATCAAGTCCAATCAGTATAATCAAACACAGCTGGACTCAAATGAAGGTGTAGAACAGGTATATGCAATTAGCGGACCTCCAGCTGTTGCCAAACTACAAGTCCCATGAGGCATAGCGAGACTCTGACAACAGCAAGCATGACACCCAGAGGCAGAGGCATGATGGGACTTGTAGTTTTGCAACAGCTGGAGGTCCGCTAATTGCATATCCCTGGTGTAGAAGCATCTCAAGGATGATCAGAAGAAATGGACAGCACCTGAGTTAAATATATGAGTGTCACAGCTAAGGGTCTGAATACTTAGGACCATGTGATATTTCAGTTTTTCTTTTTTAATAAATCTGCAAAAATTTCAACAATTCTGTGTTTTTCTGTAAATATGGGGTGCTGTGTGTACATTAATGAGGAAAAAAAATGAACTTAAATGATTTTAGCAAATGGCTGCAATATAACAAAGAGTGAAAAATGTAAGGGGGTCTGAATACTTTCCGTACCCACTGTGTGTATATATATATATATATATATATATATATATATATATATTACAATTCAATGCTAATTCTGCAATTCAGTGTTTAAACCTTTGAACCTAAGAAAGAGAGGGTACACCCAAAACTGATGTTCGGTGTACACACTTTGCACTTTGGATAATAGTTCCTGCAGAGCTGTCAGCTACACAGGCTACTCAATATATATCTATACAGTATATATATATATATATATATATATATATATATATATATATATGTATATATATATATATATATATATATATATATATATATATTTATATATATATATATATCACACACACATTTAAATATAATTGAAAACGTGCAATATTATCTCCAGAGTGTATTCTATCCATATAAATAAAAAATATATATAATTTATCTAGGTTGCTTGAAGGAATTTTGTGCTTATTGTGGCTTGAAGACTGATAGCGGCAAATAAATTTTGTTAGTAATGAAAGTTGCAGACACCCTCAACAGTAGAAAACAGAACATTACTCCTGGCTGCTCTCAGCCTGTCAGGCTATTTCAGTTTTATTTCCGCGTGCTACAATATAAAATGCACTAACCATCCAAGAGGATCAATATACACCTTCCTCAACACCATGGAATTATGTTCTAAAATTGATTCCACCTCCACGCATGAGATCTTACAAACTGCATTCTCAGTTAATTATATACTATTGTCTTACTATGAATGAATAGGGAGTCGGGCCTGCTAGTCGCCCAGCATCCAGCAAAATGCTGACATACAACGTTCTCTTTGAAGCAGATAATGAATTGCTACCAGGATGTACATGGCGCATTTTAGACAATAGAAAAATCTATGCATCATTTGAAACAAATAACTTTAAATTAGATCTTTAACAGAGCTTTGGTGACGTATTTTCAAGATGCGGTGAAGTGTGGCAGTATTTAATACATTGCATTTTAGGCCCATCGTTGGATTATTACTGTTTTGTAACTTGTTGAATAGAGTTTAAAACACCACTAAACTTGAAACATATGTTTTCCTATTTAGATAGGGCATTGCAATACACTACTGGTATTGTGATGAGCTATACCCAATTTCTACTTTTATCGGGTAAAAAGCATCAAGTCAAGTGTCTGTGTGATGTTATTAGGTAAAAAATATGAGTCTTGGCTGAAGCAGAATGTTTTCTTTAACTAGCATATCAAGCAGTTTGCTGAAATGTACTGAAGAAGGGAAGACATAAGAATACAGTGTTGTATACTGCAATGGGGTTGATTTACTAAAACTGGAGAGCGCAAAATCTGGTGCAGCTCTGCATGTGAACCAATCAATCAGCTTCCAGTTAATTGAACAAATTAAATTAGAAGCTGATTGGCTACCATGCACAGCTGCGCCAGATTTTGCACCAGTTTTAGTAAATCAACACCAATTGCTTATGGCAAAGATCCTATGCATGTAGAAAAGCAAAATGCATTTCTCTAGCCATGATATTAGTTTATCTCCCATTAACCCTTTCCATACAGGGCTTTTTATACCACTTCCATACCGGGCCTATTCTGGCACTTCTCTCCTACATGTACAAATCATCATTCTTTTGCTAGGAAATTACTCAGAACCCCCAAACATTATATATGTTTTTTTAGCAGACACCCTAGGGAATAAAACGACGGTCGTTGCAACTTTTTATCTTTCACGGTATTTGCGCAATAATTTTTTAAACGCCCTTTTTTTGGAAAAAAAATGGTTTCATGAATTAAAAAATAACAAAACAGTAAAGTTAGCCCAATTTTTTGGTAAAACATGAAAGCTTATGTTACGCTGAGTAAATAGATATCTAACATGTCATGCTTTAAAATTGCGCACACTCATGGAATGGTGCCAAACTTCGGTACCTAAAAATCTCCATAGGCAATGCTTTGAAATTTTTTACAGGTTACCAGGTTAGAGTTACAGAGGAGGTCTAGTGCTAGAATTGTTGCACGCGCTCTAACGCACGCGGCGACATCTCACATATGTGGTTTGTGGGCAAGACTTACGTGTGCGTTCGCTTCTGAGCTATTGGGGACAGGGGCATTTTTAAAAGAAAATTCTTTCTCCGGGCCCCCGATGGCACGGGAGAGCCCGGAGAAGCACTGGATGGCGGCGGGAGGGGGGGATGTCCCCTCCCGCTGCCTATAAGAACGATCAAGCTGCGGAACTGCCACTATGATCATTCTTATGGTGCGCAGAATCGCCTGCTGAAGACAAGGATATCTGAATGATGCCTCTAGCTGCAAGCATCATTCAGATATCCCCCCTCAAACCCAGGACGTCATATGACGTCCACCCGGAGGGAGAGAGGGTTCCTGCCGGCGTCATTTTACAATGACCCGGTATGGAAGTGGTTAAAAGCAAGATTGTTTTATACAACATGAACCAACTACTTGAATCATGCAAGAGTCCACATTTCAGTACTCTAAAGTTAATCTCTGTAACATGTGCTCTGCCTAGAGTTTTTCTAATGCATTTCAAGGAATTTGTTCACAAAATTGGTCTCCAATGACCTGTGTCATATTTTTAAAGATGATAACAATGTTTTTCAACCCCAGATACCAGCTAGGATAACAGACATATAGCATGGTGTCCCAACAGAAAGAGGGAGAGTAAGTGGCTCCCTGCTATTTTATACTGTCACTATTTGGTGTTAAAAAAAAAAAAATCAGACCCCACTCTCAGAATACCAAACCTTCTGCAGATCTTGTGCCCCCGAAAAAAGATATGTAGGGATTGAATATGAGACGTGGGGTTAAATTTAAGGAACCTGCATCTATCACCTTGCCTTATGAATTGATAAAATAGCTCCTTTGGATCCAGGGCCGGAGTTACCATTGGGCACAGCAGAATTGGGCTTAGAGAAGAGAGAAGCAAAAATGAGTATTTTTCCCGTATGGTTATTCAAACAATGCTCTTAATCCATTATTTGTAGAAAAAGTACCGTATATACTCGAGTATAAGCCGAGTTTTCCAGCCCTTTTTTTAGGGCTGAAAGTATACCCCTCGGCTTATACTCAAGTCAGTACCTGAAAATCGTGAAATTCCGCGGCCGGAGTCCATTGTTTAAATCTAGCGCCTTTCTCCCTGTCCCTTCCGCGATAGGCGTTTCCAGCAAACACTTGTGTTGAGTGCTGCGCCTATCACGGAGGTCCTCTTGTCCGACGTCCGTGATTGGCGGAGCACTGAACACAGTGCCTGCTGGGAAACAGAGTAAGAGAATGAGAGGACCTCCGTGATAGACGCAACACTCAACACAGTGTTTGCTGGAAATGCCTATCACGGAAGGGACAGGGAGAACGGCGCGAGATTTGAACAATGGACGCCGGCCGCGGAATTACAAGATTTTGAGGTACACTGACTCGGGCACAGGGAGGCTGCAATGGACACAGTAAGGGGGCACAGTGAGGTGACAATGGGCACAGTGAGGTGAAAATGGGCAGTGAGGTGGCACAGTGAGATGGCAATGGGCACAGTAAGGGGGCACAGTGAGGTGACAATGGGCACAGTGAGGTGAAAATGGGCAGTGAGGTGGCACAGTGAGATGGCAATGGGCACAGTAAGGGGGCACAGTGAGGTGACAATGGGCACAGTGAGGTGAAAATGGGCAGTGAGGTGGCACAGTGAGATGGCAATGGGCACAGTAAGGGGGCACAGTGAGGTGGCAATGGGCACATTTCCTCCCCTCGGCTTATTCTCGAGTCAATACGTTTTCCCAGTTTTTTGTGGTGAAAGTAGGTACCTCGGCTTATACTCGGGTCGGCTTATACTCGAGTATATACAGTAATCTCATGTACTGTACATTTATTTACACACTGTCACTATGTTTAAAGGAAATGATAAGTAAAACACGAAAATGTTCTAAGTAAAAGGGTGACCCTAAAACAGAGTATTGCTGTAGGGGCCAAAGGTCATGTGCTAACAGGCTCCCGTTAAGCAAACATAACCTTGTTTGGAGCTAATTTAAAGGTTTATTCTTCAGCTATATGAATTATTTTATTTTACTTCAATCACATCTAATACTCCAGTGAAGGGGGGCACTCAGAACCCCCATAGCATGACATATTTTTAAATGGGAGTATAGCACTACCCCCAGTTAAGAGAGCTGCTGGGTCTGTACCCTAGCTATCAACCCCAAGAATCTGTCTCGAACCCTCTCTTGGCACAACTGGTCTGCATTTATGTTGTGGAACCCAATGGCAATGGGATAGACAATAATACTACACAACAGTAAAATGGTACATAAAATTGTTACCTTGTATAGCCACTGGTCCGGCAGGATAATATAGAGAACTCCACACAGTATTCTGTTTAACCAAAAATCACGTTTACTTAGTGATAAAAATAGCAGAGTTAAACAACTGTACAGTTGACTTGTGCAGGGCCCTGCAGAGTCAATGATATATGACAATATTATAACACAATCTAAATGCGCACTTTCTAAATACCGTATTTATCGGCGTATAACACGCACCGGCGTATAACACGCACCCCAAGTTTAGGAGGAAATTTTAGGGAAAAAAACTTTTAGCAGGGAAGTTTAAGGAAAAATAACTTACATTTAAATGCAGCCTTGTCAGTGTCCATTGCAGCCTTGTCACAGTGCAGCCTTGTCAGTGTCCATTGCAGCCTTGTCACAGTGCAGCCTTGTCAGTGTCCATTGCAGCCTTGTCACAGTGCAGCCTTGTCAGTGTCCATTGCAGCCTTGTCACAGTGCAGCCTTGTCAGTGTCCATTGCAGCCTTGTCACAGTGCAGCCTTGTCAGTGTCCATTGCAGCCTTGCCCCAGAGTCCATTTCAGCCTTGCCCCAGTGTCGCCGTGCATCATTTTAAAATTGGCGCCGAGACTGTGCGGACGCCGCCGAGAACGCCGGGGACGCCGGGGACGCAGGGGACGCAGGGACTGGGCGGAGCCGCCGCCGAGATACACATAGCCGAGTGTACTCGGCTATACTCGGCTTTTCTCGGCTCCGCTCACAGTCACGCCGAGTCCCGCCCTATGATGGACATAACACAGGTCCAATGGCGGGACTGGGCATGACTGTGAGCGGAGCCGAGAAAAGCCGAGTATAGCCGAGTACATTCGGCTATGTGTATCTCGCTCCGCTCCGCTCACAGTCAGCGGAGACAGCTCAGGGATGTCAGTATCGGCGTATAACACGCACCCACGATTTTCCCCTGGTTTTCAGGGGAAAAAAGTGCGTGTTATACGCCGATAAATACGGTAAGTGAAAAGGCCTACGCTCGCGAGCTCCCCCTAATGGGCAATACTGTGCCTGTGTCCCGTCACTATCAATCCTAGTCAGGCCTGACTAAGTTCAATGTCCAGTTCCTTCAGTGGTAGGAGTCTTCGCTAGCAAACGTTGGTGCACATAACATTAATAATCCAAATGGGTATTAAAGGAAAGCAAACTAAACTTCCACAATGTTTGTGAATGAAACTCTATAGCGGTGCAAATGCCAACCTTAAGCCATGCGGCCTCCGTGAGATGCGCTATGTCCTGGCGTGTGGCGCACTTCTAATAATGGTGGGCCTTACAAAGTCACAGGCCTATATAAGCAGTTATAGAAATCCGGGCAGGTGCTCTCTGACCAAAGTAGGCCTTGTCCCTCCGGTACGTCCCGCTGTTAGTACCTTGATCCGCGACCCCTCCGCAACTTGCAGTCTCCGGTTCCTCTCACAGCCGCAGTGGATGTCGGTTGAAGGATGACTCCGGTCTCTGAGAAGCACGAGCTGGTCACACAAAAAAGGATCCCTCTTTTAGCTGGATGATCCTCCGCAAAAGCTGTAGGACCAGGCTTTAGGCCTAGTTGCTTCAGCAGCAGGCCTCACACAGACTTCCTGCTTGATTGAGGGCGAAGTCCAGAGAGAGCTAGCATAGCCCTTCCCTTCCTTTAAGTAACCTCCCCCAGAAAGCTGTGCGAGAATGCATTGCACTTTGGGAGTACAGCTGCACTATGGGTACCGTAGTCTATTAGATACCTCATGGCAATGGAGTCCCTTTCTCCCCGTACCATAAGTTCCACAATGCGTTGTTCAATAAGGTAAATAACAGCCGCTGCAACATCCCAAAGAGACTCCGGAGGGAGCTGAGGACACCCCCAACACAACCATAGTCCTTTACAACACACTACAAATAGGCACCCCGCTACAGGAGTTTTAAGAATATAGTAACCTGTCACAAAAGCTCAACTAAGCAATTATATCTAATGAAGAAACCAAATACTTACCTCTGCTCACACCACTAAATACTGCTTTATTGCTAAAAAATGGTCCCCAGACTTCCACTGGGAAGCTGATACTTGCAGATTACATAAGAATCATATGATGTTCCTTAGGTCACACAAAAAGGGGAGAACCTCAAACAACACACAATTTGAATAAAAGGAAATGTGTGAAACCTGCATTAGGTGAAGTTGGGGATTACCATAAAAGATTTGGGTGGTCGCTCTCAGTGCTTTGGGATCTACAAACAAGTGGATGGTCAAGAAGGCTTGGTTGAGTTTCAAAAAACCCTGAGTAGCGTTGTTCGTGGAGACCAGGGATGAGCCGAACACCCCCCTGTTCGGTTCGCACCAGAACCTGCGAACAGACAGAATGTTCGCGCAAACTTTAGAACTCTATTAAATACAATGGACTCGAACGTTCGAAATCTAAAGTGCTAATTATAAAGGCTAATATGCAAGTTATTGTCCTAAAAAGTGTTTGGGGACCTGGGTCCTGCCCCAGGGGACATGTATCAATGCAAAAAAAGGTTTAAAAAATAGACATTTTTACGGGAGCGGTGATTTTAATAATGCTTAAAATGAAAAAATAAAAGTGAAATATTCCTTTAAATTTCGTACCTGGGGTGTGTGTATGATATGCATGTAAAGTGGCACATGTTTCCCGTGCTTAGAACTGTCCCTGGACAAAGTGTAATTTTTGAAGGAAAAAAAGTCATTTAAAACTCACTCGCGGCTATAATGAATTGTCGGCTTTTATCAATACATAGAAAAGTCATTGAAAAAAAAAAAAAAAGCATGGGGCTTCCCCCAAATTCAATTACCAGGCCCTTTAGGTCTGGAATGGATATTAAGGGGAACCCCACCGCAAATAAAAAAAAATGGCGTGGGGTTCCCCCTAAATATCCATACCAGGCCCTTGAGATCTGGCATGGATTTTGAGGGGAACTCCACCCCAATTTTTTTTTAAAATGGCTTGGAGTCCCCCCAAAAATCCATACCAGACCCTTATCCGAGCACGCAACCTGGCCGGCCGCAGGGGAAGAGGGGGGGGACGAGAGAGCGGCCCCCCCTCCCTCCTGAACCGTACCAGCCCACATGCCCTCAACATGGGGAGGATTAAATTTAAATTACACAGTGAAGGAAGTTTCCCGCTCAGGCCAATGACGTAGGCGGGGTCCGACATACCGAGGGGGCGGACCTGATGGGGAACTTCTTTCGCTGTGTAATACATGAATAGACCCGCCCCTTCTCTTGTTCCGCATCTGGTCCGCTGAGCGGACCTGATGGGGAACTTTAGAAGGGGCGGGTCTATACATTTAAAACACAGCGGAGGAAGTTCCCCATCAGGTCCGCACAGGCACAACCAATGACGGACAGCGCTGGACATCGGATCGCCGCGGGACACTGGATTTCATCGCTGGAATGTTTTTGTTTTTTTTTAATAAAGGACTTTTTCAAGGTGTGTGTGTTTTTATTTAAATTTTTTGACACTTTCTTCGTGAAATGGTAGGGGTACAATGTACCCCTTACCAATTCACATGGTGGGGTGGGATCTGGGGGTCCCCTTTGTTAAAGGGGTCTTCCAGATTCCGATAAGCCTCCCGCCCGCAGACCCCCACAACCACCGGGCAAGGGTTGTGGGGATGAGGCCCTTGTCCCCATCAACATGGGGACATCCTCCCCATGTTGAGGGCATGTGGCCTGGTACGGTTCAGGAGGGAGGGGGGCCGCTCTCTCGTCCCCCCCTCTTCCCCTGCGGCCGGCCAGGTTGCGTGCTCGGATAAGGGTCTGGTATGGATTTTTTTTTGGGGGGACTCCACGCCATTTTTAAAAAAAATTCGGGGTGGAGTTCCCCTTAAAATCCATGCCAGATCTCAAGGGCCTGGTATGGATATTTAGGGGAAACCCCACACCATTTTTTTTTTAATTTGCGGCGGGGTTCCCCTTAATATCCATTCCAGACCTAAAGGGCCTGGTAATTGAATTTGGGGGAACCCCCACGCTTTTTTTTTTTTTTTTTATCAATGACTTTTCTATGTATTGATAAAAGCCGACAATTCATTATAGCCGCGAGTGAGTTTTAAATGACTTTTTTTCCTTCAAAAATGACACTTTGTGCAGGGACAGTTCTAATCACGGGAAACATGCGCCACTTTACATGCATATCATACACACCATCTAGGTATGAAATTTAAAGGAATATTTCACTTTTATTGTTTCATTTTAAGCATTATTAAAATCACTGCTCCTAAAAAAACGTCCGTTTTTAAAACTTTTTTTTGCATTGATACATGTCCCCTGGGGCAGGACCCAGGTCCCCAAACACTTTTTAGGACAATAACTTGCATATAAGCCTTTATAATTAGCACTTTAGATTTCTCCCATAGACTTTTCGAATTTGCCGCGAACACCCCAAATTGTTCGTTGTTCGGCGAACGGGCGAACAGGCAATGTTCGAGTCGAACATGAGTTTGACTCGAACTCGAAGCTCATCCCTAGTGGAGACACCTGTGGATTTACAAGTTAGTGATGATAAGCTAACACTGAAACTTCTGGATGCAGTTTACTTACTAATAAAGTGTTTGGAAGGACCTTTATCCTGGAACTTTACAAACATTCAGAAATTCCAGTATTCACTACTATATAGATCCATGGCTGCCCCTGCAATATTTAAAAACTCAACCAAGACTTCTAGAGTGTGAAGCCTCGTACACACGGCCGAGATTCTCGTCGAAAAAAACATGTTGTTTTTTTCGACGAGATTCTTGGACAAGAAACTTGTCCCGGCCGAGTGTACACACGCTCGATTCAAAGAACCCGCGGTTCTTTGAATGGAGCGTACGCAGTGACGTCATCGACTACGACGAGCATGCGCTCGTCACATTCGATGCCGTCGCCGCCATCTTGGTATACCCTACCTATGCCTAGGAAGCTACCGCGCATGTTAAACATCCAAATTATTAATACTGTATTTGGATTTAGCTAATAAAACAACAAAAAATCTTGGTTACTCTTAGTTGAATTGAACTGTGCCCATGCCTCACTGTGCCCGTGTCTCACTGTGCCTTTGCCTCACTGTGCCCGTGCCTCACTGTGCCCATTCTTCACTGTGCCCAATGCCTCACTGTGCCCGTGCTTCAATCACTGTGCCAGTACCTGATGCAGATTTTCATGGGATACGGATTTTACTGCTACACCGGTGGCCATTCCAGTATTCAAAAGCCGCGCCTCCTCCTCGTCTGTGATAGGCGGAACACTCAATTTCCCAGCATTCAGTGTTCCGCCTATCATGGACATCCTCTCATTCTCATAACACAGTTGAGGATGAGAGGATGTCTGTGATAGGCTGAACACTGCCTGCTGTGAAATTGAGTGTTCCGCCTATCACAGACGACGAGGACTCGGGAGGCGCGGCTTTTGAACACTGCAATGGCCACCGTCTGTCTGCATGACACTCTGATCAGGTAGGCAGACGGCGGCTTGCGGTTAGTTAGTGTTACATTACATCTACTCGTGGCGGCTGCGGCGAGTAGATGTAATTGGGGTAACGCCACCCAGTGCCATTCCGGATACGCCCCCTGCAGCCCTGCTACGGAAACTTTGAAGAAAAAAAAATATTTAAAGAAAAAAAAAAAAAACGTTTTTTTTTTTTTTTTTTTTAAAAATCGAAAAAAATCGATTTTCTTCAAATCTGAATCGATTTGAACTCAAAACTCGATTCAAGATTAAAATCGTTTTTTTTCCCAGCCCTAGTTTGATTAATACCATCAACAGGGTGGAGAATTCAGGTGAATAGAACAAAAATAACCTAAAATGGAAATACATTTTGTTTTTGTTTATTCCAGTGTCATTCACTCTATTCCCACTTTCCTCTTAAAACATAATTAGACAAGATTAATAACGCAATAGCCCTTTACGAAGACAAATTGATGATTTCAGGCTCCTCGGCACGGCATTTGTTTGAAATATCAGAGGACAGATTGGCCTTCATCCCAGACTGCAAAAAAGCCAAAAGAATGTATATATGAAACAACAACAAAAAAAATGTTATATTAATTTGCTTCCTACAACTCCCAGGTCCCCTGTAATACAAACATGCCTCACACTGAAGCAATTCTGGTACTTGGAAGTTTTCCAAACTAGAAAATGTTTTGAAAAATATTAATGTTTCCTTGAACAGAAAATGTTGATATTAAAAGTATACTCGAGTCAAACACGAACATCTGCCATTTAAACAGACTCAGGAGACACATTGTATCTGCATAGTGACTCTAATTTTCATTCCAGCATTAATTTTGTGCATGAGGTCTTCATGCTCTTCAAATCTCTATGATTGCTTGTAACCTGCCCTTTCGCATGTCCCTGTTCATGTGCCAATAATTGTACAGGATGGTGAGCCACATTGTTCCAGATCTGCACATATGGGAATATAGGGGAGGCACAGATCTTAAAATCCAATTGAACTTTCAGCTTAATTTAGCTAAAGAATGCGAAATACATTCCATGTGCATCAAAAATGTGTCTTATGCCGCTGACACAGGATCAAAAATTCCGACAACAAAACTGTGGTTTTTTTTCCGTCGGATTCTCGCTCAAACTTGTCTTGGATACACACGGACGCACAAATGTTGCTTGGAAATTCCGTTGGTCAAGAACGCCGAGACGTACAACACTACGACGAGCCAAGAAAAATTAAGTATAATGACTCGAGCATGCGTCAAATTGGTTCCGAGCATGCACAGCACTTTTATGCGTCGGAAATGACTACACACGATCGGAATTTCCGACAAGAACTTTTGTTGTCGGAAAAATAGAGAACCTGCTCTCAAACATTTGTTGTCGGAGGAAATTCCGACAGCAAATGTCCGATGGAGCCTACTCCCGGTCGGAATATCCGACCAAAAGCTCACATCGAACATTTGTTGTAGGAAATTTCTGATCGTGTGTACGCGGCATTACAGTTTGCTTTCTTTAGATAGCAGCCATAGCCTGAGCAGCAATGCCTGTCCCCTGCCAGCATGCTATAGAAAACCATAGAGGACCATTATTCTTTGTGTGGAAGCTGTGGTCTCTTTTGCAGAATTCTGAGCCAGAGTTAGAGCTTTCAAATCAGAGGGAAGCCCAAGTTTTGCTTCTTGCAAAACACTACAAAAGAGAACAGATTTGGTGATGTAACTGTGGAAATATCCTCTCCTGTGGCCATCAAACGCCTTGAATGAATAAGGACAATTAAAAAGAAGAATGAGGGGAAGCCGGTCCTCATTAAAAATGGGACTCATAAAAAGTATTTTTTCCAGAGATGGTCATGTGATATCTGCTGAATGGTAGACCGCCAATTTGAAATTGAATTTCCTTTGCAGTACAGATCACATATCCAAGCACTGTATCCAAGCCATAAAAAATGGCCAGTACTGAAAGCAAAGCAGCATTTCCCCCTGGAAAGATAAGTATTTCCTTCCTTCTATAACTCTTTTATCTAGTCCAGCAATCCTGTGGTATGCTTTAAAGCCAAATTCCAGCTTGGACCAAAACAAAATGGTAATTGGTTAAAAATAAAGAAGCAGCTTCGGCTATTACGCTCATCCAATCACTGGCATTGTCCTCGTAGACTCAACAATTGAGCAATGTCGTGCCACTCTTCCATTGGGTTGAAAGATGATTGGCATAATTCAGGTGGGGTACAGAGAAGAGGGGGGGGGTTCAAGGCTGGAGTTGGCATTTGACTTGCTTGATCACTTTTTCTCACCACATAGTTCCTTGAGTGACTTATAGTTTTAGAAACTCCTAGTAATTACCTCTTTATCGCCTTAGACCTTCATTTTTTAAAATCATGTACCTTACAAAATTATAGTTGTGGCCACCTTGCCCGAAAATGACATGGCACAGATTAAAACTCCCATTTAATTCCTGACTTAATGCTTTTTTTTATTATTGTAGAGTCTATACCAAAGTCTAAACCAATATCTGCAAGCATTGTTTTTTATCCTTTGCTCATAACAGTGCAGGGCTTGTTCATGTCCAGGTAGGAGCACAGAGAAATAGATGAAGAGAGCAAATTACTTCACTTATGATCCTGTGATACCAACTGAAAACCACGTACTGACCTTGAGGACCAGGGATGATTAATACTACTGTACAGGATAATTGAAGGGAAATTGCTAGGGTCCTAGCAAAGATTCTTTTTTTAGCTTTAAAGGATGAGTGAAATTTTCACACTAACCATTTTTTTAACTTGTCCTTGCAGCCTGTGAAAAAATGTTCAATAGTAATGCCGCGTACACATGACCGTTTTTAATGTCATTGAAAAAAACTGCATTTTTCTCGACGTGATTCTTCTCAAGCCTGCCTTGCCTACACACTATCATGGAAAAAAATGTTCGAGTAAAGCGCGGTGACGTACAACACGTACGACGGCACTATAAAGGGGAAGTTCCATTCGGATGGCGCCACCCTTCATGTTAGTAAAGTTTGTTGAGAGACGATTCGTGCTTTTCAGCCTCGTGCTTTTCAGTCCGTTACAGCGTGACGAATGTGCTATCTCCATTACGAACGCTAGTTTTACCAGAACGAGCGCTCCCGTCTCATACTTGATTTTTTTTCACGTCGTTAAAGCCCACACACGGCCGTTTTTCATGACGAGAAAAACGATGATGTGAAAAACAATGAGAAAAATTAGAGCATGTTCAAATTTTTTCTTGGCCATTTTTCACGTCGTGAAAAATGCTCGGAAGCCCACACATGATCATTTTTAATGACCATTTAAAAAAATGCAATTTTTCTCGTCATTAAAAACAGTCGTGTGTACGCAGCATAAGAGTTACCTCTAGATACAATAACTGTTTCATGTACAGCAGCTTGCTGCCTCCCTGCATTGTGTATACATGGTCTCCTCCTTGTATGAAAGCCTTGATCCTTAAGGCCCTGTTCACACCTGAGCGATTTTCTGCTTGAAGCTTGTAGCTCTGAAACGCTCAACAAGCCAAATCCCATCCATTTCAATGACCCTTGTTCACATCTGAGCATTCTGTCGCCTGAAGCAAAATGCCCGTCGCTCAAAAAAGTACATGAGCTTCTTTTTGGCAGATTACAAGCATTTTTTGCCCCATAAACTTCAACAGAAACTCCTGACTTGAGCGTTTTACGAGCGTTTAATGTACAAATAGCAGCTCTCCACCCCTGATTTTCTCCCCCTCTCCTCCCCCTAGTGCTTTCTATTGGCTAAACAAAAACATTTGAAGCTGTAAAAGCTTGCAATACACTTCTAAAATGCTTTAAAAATGCTTGTAAAAAGCTGCAAAAACTTTTAAAAAAATGCCCCTAAAAACGCCAGTAAATTGCTACGCTCAGGTGGGAATGTAGCCTAAGTCTAGTACACATGGGCCGAACATCAGATGGCATCGGCTGGTTCAATAGAAGCCAGCCCACATTCAGCCCATGTGTACTGCAGTTGGTCCGACAGAAGCCGACCGTTCACTGAAGGGGCATGACCAAAAAGGGTCTGCCGATCGGCTCCTGATCAGCACCGACCGGAGTGTTCTAGCGAAGGGGGGGGCGTCCCCCTGTCAGAACACAATAGAACAGCAGGGTAGATCGCTGTACTAACGTTGGTTGATTAGTACAGCGGTTCCTCCTGAGCTGTCAGGTTTTTTTTCATTCAGCCCTGCTGGGTTGAACAGAGAAAAACGACTATCCTGTGTTTCCCCGAAAATAAGACCGGGTCTTCTTTTAATTTTGGCTAAAAAACACACTAGGGCTTATTTTCAGGGGATGTCTTATCTATGTCCCCTGTCTTCTCTCCCCCTCTCCTCCTGTCATATCAGGATCTGTAATCCCAAAAATGGACCTTAGTTGGAGTCATTGTGGAAGCGTGTAGTCCGTTTAGTGTCCATTGTGTCTCCTTTTGTAACTTTAAACAAATACTGTATAGTGTCCAGTGGGTCTCCTTTTGTAACTTTGTGGTTGAGGGTGCCTTGTTTGCGGCACCGCTGGGCACTCACGTGGTCTGCCGTAGCACTTTTTCTCTGCTCTGAGCACTGCCGAGGGAAGGGCCGAGATTCCCGCTGGCGTTAGCCCTGCTCTGAGCACTGCAGAAGGAGGGGTCTCCGGCTGGTCGCGTGGGCGCCTTGCGGCACTGGGGTTAGGGTGTTTTTCGACAATGGAGTTGCAGGGGGAGACACAGTGGACATTGTGTGATCTTTTTGCAGAACGGATTATATATTTTTGCAAGATCTTTACTAGGGCTTATTTTCGGAATAGGGCTTATATTGCAGCCCTCCCTGAAAATCAGGCTAGGTCTTATTTTCTGGTTAGGGCTTATATTTGGGGAAACACGGTAGTGTGTGCTAGGCCTTAATGAGCAGCACACTCCAGTCTCCTAGTGGTGCCCTCTTGTGGCAAGAGTTCCATGTAATAAAACTGCCGGGAAGCTACAGGCCATAGTAGGACACCTGTGTTTATTGACAGAAAGAAGTACCCTTTCCCACAATTTTTTTTTAATCTGTATCCTTTACTTCTTCAATTTTACCAAACTTTGCTTTAGGATGACACATGACTGCTGTTTGTCATGCATCTCTAATACAACAAGTATCCATAACTCAACACCTGACAAGTTTTTATTCTTTTTTAACTGCATGGAGGTTACTAAGCATTAAAATGTCTAGGACGACCAGCTCGACTCTATAAAGATTTATTAGGCATGAGGAATACGGAACTTCAAACAAAATGACTGAACACGATGTATTGGAGACAGAATGAAAAGAGAGCAGTGACCTATTTTATTCATATGTAAACCAACATGTGTTTAGAAATATTTGGTTAGTCCACAAAATCAAGTGTGACTGGAGGGCCCTGAGGGGGCGAGGAGAGAGCTCGGCTGGTTTGAGATGTCTGGGATTTTACAAGTGGAAATGTTGATATCCAAGCCGTACAACGGGATGTTCTCACAAGTAGAATCTGCATATCAATCAGGTGACTGTCTATTTTAGATTTTATTTTCTCAGTTGAACTAAACACTGCAAATGGGATCTAACTGAACTGAAATGAAATCATTGCCGATTCTGACAAAGCTCTCTTTTATATACGTTATATACATTTTGTGCCTCTAGGCTCTGCTGTTTCACACCTTTCAGAAGGGTTATGGCTCACCCAGATAATTGCTATGTTTTGTATTCGGCCTGCGCTGCTGTGCAATGTACCAATACAAGGGTAATGTTGGGAAATAGTACAGAGGACATGCTTAAAGAGGATCTGCAGTCTGCTCACATAATCTTTAATAAAAACATCTTTGCCATTCTGAAGCTTCCCTCCAACCACTTTGCATATTTATTTTATATATACTGTGATTCTGTACTTGCCAAATATGCTGCAGAAATCCCCCTCCACTGAGTCTGGCTGCAGCCATTTTAACCGTGGGCAGCTGAAGCTGCTGCATGTCCACTTCCTGGATTTACCCCAGACTAGGGATGATCTTTATGTTCAAGTCGAACATGAGTTGGACTCGAACATTGGCTGTTCGCCCAGCGCATGTTTCCCGAGTTTTGAACTGTCCCTGCACGAAATGTCATTTATAAAGGAAAAAAAGTAATTTAAAACTACTCGCGGCTATTAATGAATTGTCGGGTCCCGGCAATACAGATCAAAGTCATTGAAAAAAACGGCAGCGGCCCCCCCCCAGTCCATTACCAGGCCCTTTGGGTCTGGTATGAATATTAAGGGGAACCCCGACCCATAAAAAAAGCGTGGGGGTCCTCCCCAAATTCCATATGAGGCTCTTCAGGTCTGGTATGGATATTAAGGGGAACCCCGCACCAAAGTAAAAAAAAAATGGCGTGGGGTTCCCCCCAAAAATCCATACCAGACCCTTATCCGAGCACGCAACCTGGCAGGCTGCAGGAAAAGAGGGGGGACGAGAGAGCGCCCTCCCCTCCTGAACCGTACCAGGCCACATGCCCTCAACATAGGGAGGATGTACCCATGTTGATGGGGACAAGGGCCTCATCCCTACAACCCTTGCCCGGCGGTTGTGGGGGTCTGCGGGCGGGGGGGCTTATCGGAATCTGGAAGACCCCTTTAACAAAGGGGACCCCCAGATTCCGCCCCCCCTCCTATGTGAATTGGTAATGGGGTACATTGTACCCCTACCATTTCACAAAAGAAAGTATCAAAAATGTTAAAAACCACACACACATACAGTTGGGAGAAGTCCTTTATTAAAAAGAAAAAAGAAAGAAAGAAAAAGTTCCAATGATGTTCTCTCGAGCGATACAGAGAAAAAAAAGCAGACTCGATCCTCTCTCAATGGAAGGTACCCACAGAATGATGCTCTCTCTCTGTGACATTTCTTTTATAGCTGAGGGCGGGGCCACCCGTCATGTGCGCGGGTGACCCTGCCCCCTCTGACACAATGGGGAAATTCCGGGTTACCCAGTGACGTGTATGGGTGACCCCGCCCCCTTTAACGCAACGCGAGTTTCCCGTGATGCGCCAGAGGGGGCGGGGTCACCCGTACATGTCATTGGATAACCCCGGCATTTCCCCGTTGTGTCAGAGGGGGCAGGGTCACCCGCGCACGTGTAGTCCCCTCTCTTTTCCTGCGGCCTGCCAGGTTGCGTGCTCGGATAAGGGTCTGGTATGGATTTTTTGTGGGAACCCCTCGCCATTTTTTTTTTTGTGCGGGGTTCCCCTTAAAATCCCTACCAGACCTAAAGGGTCTGATAGGATTTTTTAGGGGGACCCCTACGCCATTTTTCTAAAAAAATTGGTGCAGGGTTCCCCTTAATATCCATAGCAGACCTGAAGGGCCTGGTAATGGAATTTGGGGGGACCCCCACGCTTTTTTTTTTTTAATTTTGGTTCGGGGTTCCCCTTAATATTCATACCAGACCCAAATGGCCTGGTAATGGACTGGGAGGGAACCCATGCCGTTTTTTTCAATTACTTTATCTGTATTGCCTGTGTCTTGTCGACCTAGTTTCCCTATCGATATGGTTCCGAGCTCGACTGCGCATGCGCACTCGGAACACACGGAAATCTACGAACATCTACAGCTGTTTGTCAGCTGTAGACGCGCTCGCTCCCGAGGATACACGCCGCGCAGAAAGCAGCAGGGGCGGAGACTGGGACACGCCGCTCTCTAGGGCGGCATTAAACAAGTTGATGGCCGGGTGACACGCCGCTCTGTATTTTTTAAAAAGTTCATGAGCGGGCACAAGGGGCGGGGGCGGACACTGTGACACGCCGCTCTATAGGGCCAGTGTTGTACATATAATTGCCGTCTAACATTGCAGGGAGCGCACACTCACTGATCCGCCCCTTGCTGTACAGAGCGGCGTGTCACCCGGCCATCAACTTGTTTAATGCTGCCCTATAGAGTGGCGTGTCCCAGTCTCCGCCCCCGCCGCTTTCTTGTCGAGCTGGTTCCCCTAGCATCGGGAGCGAGCGCGTCTACAGCTGCCGAACAGCTGTTCACGCTCGGAGAATTCCGTCGACTTGGATTGCGCCTGTGCAGTCGAGCTCGGAACCATATCGATAGGCAGAACCAGCTCGGCAGAACACCGGGACCCGACAACTAATTAATAGCCACGATTAGTTTTAAATGACTTTTTTCCTTCAGAAATGACACTTTGTGCAGGGACAGTTCTAAGCATGGGAAACAAGCGCTACTTTACAGGCATACTATACACACCCCCCAGGTACGAAATTTAAAGGAATATTTCACATTTATTGTTTCACCTTAACCACTTAACGACCGCCCACCGCCGATTTACGTCGGCAGAATGGCACGGACAGGCAGAATCACGTAGATCTACGTGATCGTCTTTGTGCAGTTGGGGGGTCCATCCGGACCCCCCTTCACTGCAGTGAGCGGCCGTTAAGTGTTCGGGAGCGATCAGGCATGAGGGGGGGGGCGCTCGATTCCGCCCCCCCCCTCGCGATCGCTCCCGGCCAATGAAAATGCTTCCTCCGCCATGTGATGTAAACAAGGCTGGAGGAAGTGATGTCATCTCCCTCGCCGCGGTCTTTTCGTTCCCGGCGCCGAGCAGAGAAGACAGAGGTTAGTGCTCCAACAGTCCACTGACACGTAGGTACACATAGGCACACAAATCACCCCCCAGTCACCCCCAGATCACCCCCCAGGTCACCCCAAAGCCCCCAATCACAGTGTCACTGATTGCAGTGATCATTTATTTTACTGATCACTGCATTTAGTGTCATCTGTGATTGTAAAAAGTTGCAGGGCAGTTAGGATTAGGCCCCTTTAGGTCCAGGGTAGCCCCCTAACCCCCCCTAATAAAGGTTTAACCCCTTGATCACCCCCCAGGTAACCCTTTCACCCCCTAACTTCAGCGTCACTAAGCGATTGTTTTTCCGATCGCTGTATTCGTGTCGCTGGTGTTTTAGATAGGCAGTTATTTTTTTTTAGGTTCGCCGCAGGTTTTTATTAGTGTCAGGTACCCCCATATATTATTTTAACCCCCTGATTGCCCCTAGAGTTAACCCTTTCACCAGTGATCGCCGTATAAGCGTCACTGGTGTCACTGGTTAGCCAGTAAGTTATTTAGTTATTTAGGTTACCCGTCAGGTTTTTATATAGTGTCAGGTACCCCCATATTTAACCTAATAAATTTTTTAACCCCCTGATTGCCCCTAGTTAACCCTTTCACCAGTGATCACCATATAAATGTTACGGGTGACGCTGGTTGATTAGTTTGCTTTTTATAGCATCAGGGCACCCGCCGTATATAACCCAATAAAGGTTTAACCCCCCTGATCGCCCGGCGGGTGAGATCAATTAGGTTTTAGCGCCAGAGAGGGTCTGCGTCGCCCCAGGCAGTGTTAGGTTAGTGACAGTAACGCTAACACCCACGCGCAAAGCATACACCCCCCTTAGTGGTATAGTATCTGATCAGATCTGATCAGATCTATACTAGCATCCCCAGCGGTTTAGGGTTCCCAAAAACGCAGTGTTAGCGGGATCAGCCCAGATACCTGCTAGCGCCTGCATTTTGCCCCTCCGTCCAGCCCAGCCCAGCCCAGCCCACCCAAGTGCAGTATCGATCGATCACTGTCACTTACCAAACACAACACACATAACTGCAGTGTTCGCAGTGCTTGGTTTTTGGGGCCCTGTACGCGGCTAGGCTCCCAAAAAGTCCCACACATGTGGTATCCCCGTACTCAGGAAAAGCAGCAGAATGTATTTTGGGGTGCAATTCCACATATAACCATGGCATGTGTGAGCAATATATCATTTAGTGACAACTTTTTGTACATTTTTTTTTTCTTTTTGTCATTATTCAATCATTTGGGACAAAAAAAAAATATTCAATGGGGTCAACATGCCTCTCAGCAAATAGCTTGGGGTGTCTACTTTCCAAAATGGGGTCATTTGGGGGGGTTTTGTGCCATCTTGGCATTTTATGGCCTTCAAAACTGTGATAGGTAGTGAGGAGTGAAATCAAAAATTTATGCCCTTAGAAACCTTGAAGGCGGTGCTTGGTTTTTGGGGTCCCGTACGCGGCTAGGCTCCCAAAAAGTCCCACACATGTGGTATCCCCGTACTCAGGAGAAGCAGCAGAATGTATTTTGGGGTGTAATTTCACATATGCCCATGGCATGTGTGAGCAATATATCATTTAGTGACAACTTTGTGCAAAAAAAAAAAAGTTTGTCATATTCCCGCAACTTGTGGCAAAATATAAAATATTCCATGGACTGAACATGCCTCTCAGTAAATAGCTTGGGGTGTCTACTTTCCAAAATGGGGTCATTTGGGGGGGTTTTGTGCTATTTTGGCATTTTATGGCCTTCGAAACTGTGATAGGTAGTGAGGAGTGAAATCAAAAATTTGCGCCCTTAGAAATCCTGAAGGCGGTGCTTGGTTTCCGGGGTCCCGTACGTGGCTAGGCTCCTAAAAAGTCCCACACATGTGGTATCCCCGTACTCAGGAGAAGCAGCAGAATGTATTTTGGGGTACAATTCCACATATAACCATGGCATGTGTGAGCAATATATCATTTAGTGACAACTTTTTGTAATTTTTTTTTTTTTTTGTCATTATTCAATCACTTGGGACAAAAAAAAATATTCAATGGGCTCAACATGCCTCTCAGCAATTTCCTTGGGGTGTCTACTTTCCAAAATGGGGTCATTTGGGGGGGTTTTGTACTGCCCTGCCATTTTAGCACCTCAAGAAATGAGATAGGCAGTCATAAATTTAAAGCTGTGTAAATTTCAGAAAATGTACCCTAGTTTGTAAACGCTATAACTTTTGCGCAAACCAATAAATATACGCTTATTGACATTTTTTTTACTAAAGACATGTGGCTGAATACATTTTGGCCTAAATGTATGACTAAAATTGAGTTTATTCGATTTTTCTTATAACAAAAAGTAGAAAATATCATTTTTTTTCAAAATTTTCGGTCTTTTTCTGTTTATATCGCAAAAAATAAAAATCGCAGAGGCAATCAAATACCATTAAAAGAAAGCTCTATTTGTGGGAAGAAAAGGACACAAATTTCATTTGGGTACAACATTGCATGTCCGCACAATTTACAGTTAAAGCAGCGCAGTGCCGAATCCCAAAAACAGGCCTGGTCCTAATGGCCCGAAATGGTCCGGGGCTTAAGTGGTTAAGCATTATTAAAATCACTGCTCCAGAAAAAACTTTTTTAAAACTTTTTTTGCATTGACACATGTCCCCTGGGGCAGGACCCGGGTCCCCAAACACTTTTTATGATAATAACTTGCATATTAACCTTTAAAATTAGCACTTTTGATTTTTCATGTTCGTGTCCCATAGACTTTAACGGTGTTCGCGTGTTCGAACACATTTTTTGCTTGTTCGCATGTTCTGGATGCAAACCGAACCGGGGGTGTTGGGCTCATCCCTACCCCAGACACACAGAGGCATGCCTCCATCTTTGCCGCTCTCATTGGCCCTCTTATGACTCATCCCCCCAACCTTCCTGGCAAAATCTTACGAGAGTGAGAGAGAGAGAGCTGTGCATGATGTCATAAGCCTAGGCTTTTTACCAGACAAGAAACAAAGTGGGCTGTATAAGGGCTCTTTCACACGGACGTATCCGTGTACGGTCTCCGCTTTGCTCAGCAGGGATCGCTCCGTTGATCCCCACTGAGCAGGCAGATGACAGCTGCATCTCTGCACACTGTGCAGGGATGGACCAGTCAGAGCTCCGCTCTCCCTTATGTGGGGTCGGATGAAGACGGACCGTAGAGTCCGTTTTCATCCGATCCAATCCACCAGACGGATGGAAAATAGGGTTTCCATCCATCTGAATTTAGCGGATCGGAGCGGATCAGATGCCAGCGGACATGTAGTCTTGGAAGTATCGGAATGCCTGCCTTTATTGAGTTGGCCCACCGTTTGCAGCTATAACAGCGTCAACTCTTCTGGGAAGGCTGTCCACAAGGTTTAGGAGTGTGTCTATGGGAATGTTTGACCGTTCTTCCAGAGGTGCATTTGTGAGGTCAGATACTGATGTGGACAAGAAGGCCTGGCTCGCAGTCTCCGCTCGAATTCATCCCAAAGGTGTTCTATCGGGTTGAGGTCAGGACTCTGTGCAGAAAAACGAAAAGCCCTAAGACCAGTTAGGTTCCTCCACCCCAAACTCTCTCATCCATGTCTTTATAGACCTTGCTTTGTACACTGGTCGAAATCATTTGGTGGAGGGGGGATTATGGTTTGGGGTTGTTTTTCAGGGGTTGGGCTTGGCCCCTTAGCTCCAGTGAAGGGAACTCTTAAGGCGTCAGCAAACCAAAATGTCATGCTCCCAACTTTGTGGGAACAGTTTGGGGATGGCCCCTTCCTGTTCCAACATGACTGCACACCAGTGCACATAGCAAGGTCCATAAAGACATGGATGAGTTGGGTTTGGGGTAGAGGACCTGACTGGCCTTAACAGAGTCCTGACCTCAACTCAATAGAACACCTTTGGGATGAATTAGAATGGACACTGAAAGCCAGGCCTTCTCGTCCAACATCAGTGGCTGACCTCATAAATGCGCTTCTGGAAGAATGGTCAAACATTCCCATAGACACAAGCCTCGTGCACATGGCCGGTTTTCTCATCAAGAAACGACAAGAAAACTGCCGGGAGAGCTTTCTTGCCGAGAAAACTGGCCGTGTGTACGAGGCTTTCAGGTTTCTTGTCAGGAAAACCGGCCAGAATCTCGACGAGAAAAATAGAGAACCTGCTCTCTATTTTCTCGTCGGGATTCTCGTCGGCCTGTTTCCCGACGAGAAACCTGAGATTGTGTACACTTACCTGTCGCCGTGGAAACCCGCGCATGCTCAAAATGACTTTCACGCGTGCGCGGTAGCTTCCTAGGCATAGGTAGGGTGTAGCAAGATGGCGGCGACGGCATAGAATGTGACGAGCGCACGCTCGTCGTAGTCGATGACGTCACCGCGTTCGTGCCATTCAAAAGAATGGCGGTTCTTTTGAATCGTACGCGTGTACACTCGGCCAGGACAAGATTCTTGTCAAGAATCTCGTCAGGAAAAACAACGTGTTTTTTCCTGACGAGATTTTCGGCCGTGTGTACGAGGCCACACTCCTAAACCTTGTGGACAGCCTTCCCGGAAGAGTTGAGTACATTGTGTCTGTGATCTGAGCTTTCTAATGATATCTCAATTCACTATTGTTAATGGGTACACTGCCCCGCCCATACGTGCTCTCTGAAGGGGCATTTATTACAGCATTGCTGTTCTTAAACATACAGTGGTAGTATAATGGTTAACTTTTACTGCATAACATAACAATAAAAATTAACCTTAACCTCAAACTAACCTTAGGCTAGGTTCACACTGCTGCAAATTAAAAATTGCGCATTTTACCACGATTTTGCGGTCGTGATTTTGCCGGCGATTTGCGGCTGCGATTTCCGGGAATGCCTGTCTATAGAGCTGAATTTGCATCGCACACGGATCAAACTCGCACAGGACCCTTTTTTCCCACAGCTTAGATTCGCAATGCATTGATGTGAACGGCACTAATGTAAAACAATATTATTTAAATGACTTGCGAATTTGAGCAATCGCAACGGCTCAAATTCGCAAAAAAATTTGCAGCAGTGTGAACCTAGCCTAAGGGAGTGCTCAACATAAATTCTGAGTTCCAGGAGCCGTGACGTCACTCATAGACTCCCATAGCCCAGCAAATTGTCAACACTACGACCTCCCTGTTCTCCCCTGCAGCATGCATTCGCTGACACAGTGGAGCCGGAGCTGTAAGATCATGTGACTGGACCTGAGCGGATCAGTATACAGATCCTTTTTTTTAAAGGTTGGGCAGGATAGGTAGAAGCAGGGGGGAGGGAACATTTTTTAAGAATAGATATAGCTAGGCTTTTCTTTCGATTTAATTAGCTTTTAACCTTGACCCTAAAATGCAGACTAACATTTGGCCCCTCAAACCGAACCTTGACCCCATCAATAACCTTTTCTAATCAATACTTTCTGTACTTCAACCTTGCCAAAAATACTCGGCCATCCTACTCGGCCAAAGGCAGCTGGCCTCCCAAGAAAACTAAAGGAAGGAAAAAACAAAGCAATGTCATGAAATCCATGATTCAAAAATATACATTTCCGTACAGTCTAGTTTAGTTTCCTCAGCCTTGAATTCAAAGTTTCAGTGACACAACTGGATCTCGTTATTTTCTCTTCAAAACAAAAAAAAAGGACGTAATATTGATAAAATAGGATTTGCTTTCTGATTTGTCTAATTCAGGCAGCAATTAAATACTTCTTTATATAGATTGAAATTGTGACAGCCCTAGAAGTGGCTAATTTGTTGACCGATTGCCTTATTTTTTGCGTTAAATTCGTGATACGCCCTCAGAGGATACTTCAAGTCCCTAAATGCCATTCAAAGATTGAAACTGCTACATTTGCAAAATAAAGCTTTTATTTTTTTCCTCCCATACTTTAGTTTAGTCAGCAGCTGTATTGTGAGAAAATGGGATATAAGTCTGGAAACTGGAACAGCTTAAGGGAATTTCATACAGCAAAGGGTTATATAACGTCCTATACATAAATGACATTATAAAGACCCAGTGATATAAAGTGAACAAAGACATGCATTTAGTTACAGAGCTTGGTATATCTTTCCATTGTCAATTTATTATTAAATGTAAAAAAAAATCTCCAGTGTTGTCACATATAATTTAAAATGGTCAGAATTCCATTTATAACTATATAAATGGAAGCAATGTGATCAGCAGAGTAAAGTAAGGTACATAAAAAGATTATGGAAAAGGGTAGCAGAGACTGTGCTTTTATTACATTAGGCATGTGACCCAGAGACTTCTTAAACCCTGGACAAACAGCTAAATAAACAAATTAAATGCAATTAAAAATAAATATGGGAGGTGTTTTACCTGTTGCATTTTTGCCCATCCAAGTCTGAGATTTACACAGCTCTGCCATACCACACACCCCTCTGGGGTAGGGTGACCATGTGTCCCGGATTGCCCGGGACAGTCCCGCATTTTGCAGGTCTGTCCCGGGCACATTCATTCCAGGACAATACAGTGTCCCAGAATGAAACTGACACAGCCACCCCCCCGGGCCAATCTGATGCCCCCAAAAAAGGCCACCACATCACCGCTTTACTCATTGACAGTACTTGTCCTGGCCGGGAATGCCTGGAGGAGCAAAATCCTGCCCCCTGCTTGTGATTGGAGAAATCACAAATCCCGCCTCTTGTGTGCAATCCCTGTGCTGTGATTCGTTACAGCACAAGCTGATTTTTGGGAAGGGAGGGTGTCCCTGAATGGTAGTTTTGAAATGTGGTCACCCTACCCTGGTGCAGGGCAGACAACCTAAACTTTGCTTTGCAGAAGTTCACTGCCATATATGCACACAATGAAGAAAAGTGAGGACAATAAACTGCCTGCTAAACAATTACTAAATTATATTAAATTATTTGATATATTTTATTTATTTATTTTGTATATATTTTATTACAAAATTGCATATTGACTGTGCCTCGCACTTCAAATCGCCCAATACATAATTAAAATGATGACAACGCTGTCATTAAGATCAAAAGGCTAAAATATATATCTTACATGACACAAAAGTACATAACAACCCGCCGAGGTAAACTTCCCAAAGTCTCTGTGACATCTATACTCCGGGATTTGTAACAATCCCCAACATTTCCAACAGATACCAGCAAATATAGTAAACCAGTAGAGTTTGTCTAATACAGCAGTGTGATGTGTAAACAGTTATGCCGCGTACACACGATCGGAATTTCCGACAACAAATGTTCGATGTGAGCTTTTGGTCGGATATTCCGACCGCGTGTAGGCTCCATCGGACATTTGCTGTCGGAATTTCCGACAACAAATGTTTGAGAGCTGGTTCTCAATTTTTCCGACAACAAAAGTTCTTGTCGGAAATTCCGATCGTGTGTATTTAATTCCGACGCACACAAATTCTACGCATGCTCGGAATCAATTCAACGCATGCTCGAATCATTGTACTTCATTTTTCTCGGCTCGTCGTAGTGTTGTACGTCTCCGCATTCTTGATGTTCAGAATTTCCGAGCAACATTTGTGCGACCGTGTGTATGCAAGACAAGTTTAAGCCAACATCCGTCGGAAAAAAATCCATGGTTTTGTTGTCGGAAATTCCGATCGTGTGTACGCGGCATAAGTGTGGAATAGTTTTAACAGATTCAAACATGGGATGAAGTATGGTGTCTTTGTACAGCATATATTCAAACTTACTGGTATGCATATGGCCGCAAGAGAAGAAAGTAAAGTATTTCATCAACTATGTAGGAGTGTACAAATTTGCTAATGTAGTGGTCCTGCCAAGTTGAAGTTCCACCAGTCTAAATTTAGTGGGCAGCTAGGCTGAAGCCTGAACTCTTTGTTTCCAGCACTCATGGGGTTTCCCTGTGCAAGCCTGTTGTTATCAAGTAATCTCAAGCAGATAGAGTAAGAATATATAATGTTAAAGGTTATGGATATTTATGTAACACTAGCCAATCACTAGGATGTATATGGTCAGTAATGTGGACTGGGGAAGGAGGTAAATATTCCGGGAGGCCTTCTAGAAGGGTCATTGTTATTTATACCTAATGGCTACATTGGTCTATTGTTTGCCACTCCAAGTAGGCAGTATCTGAATCCTCCATTATGGCTCACCTGACGTTCCAAGTGCAGCAGTGCTGCAGATGATTCTTGAGAGCTGGAAGACATTATTTTGCTAAGAGGTCATGTGGCATGACTCTTGCCGGTGCATGGGCTATATATGCATAGCCTGTTGGCCAGCCGCTAACAGGTTTTGTCGGGACTCTGTCAAGAATAACTGTTAAGTCATTAAGGAGAAGTTTGGCCAAAACTATTTTGGCCCTACTTCTCCTGTAGGTCACAGGAGTGCAGTTAGCTCAGCACTACTGTGACTCATTTTCAGCCAACAGTGCTGTCAGCTGACGTCACTCAGCCAGTCCAGGTTCTGAAAAAATCCCGACCATATAGTCGAGATTCACCCAGAAGCCTGAACTGGTAACTGGCTCAGCCAAGAGGCTGAGATAGCCCCTCCCGCCCCGTCCACAGTTGAGCACTGGAGGGGCAGAGAAGAGAGCTGGTGACTGACACAGCTCTCTGTTCAGAGCGGAGGGAGAGAACTGAGTGAAGAGCCGGCAGGGGCCAGATGCAGCAACAGATAAATGTTTTTTTTTTAAGTCCATACTTCCCCTTTAGTTTATGACAACTAGTCACTTACAGCTTAACATTTTATTAGAAATGTTGGACTCAAATGTCTCTTCCCCACCTTCACCCTATGAATGAGCAGTAAAAGGAGCATTGGCAGACTGATGAGCTCATCTCCCTGTCACTTTGCTCTCTCATAACATCAACATGCTCCTTCCACTGAACTGCAACTAATTCGCTTCTCGTTCTGTTTCTCCCTCTCTCTATCTGAGCTTGGCTGTACAAGAACTGCAAGACAGATGCCAAGTCACGGTCAGGTACTTGCACTGCTTTTAACAAAAAATGTTTTTATTCATGTACTAATGAATACAAAGCTCCATTATTTTGTGTTTTATATCTTTCTGGAGTTCCGCTTTAAGTGTGGCAAGAGAAAATACATTGGCCCTAGTGGGGAGGCGCTTGAGGCCAGTGTACAGGTTGGACTATTTCTGTTTATCTGTGGAAGTGAAGAGAAGATACTTGGCACTGGTGCTTGGCGAATCTGGATGAAATGTCTGATTCACCTGCCATGGTGACATATTCAAAAATTTTGCTTAGAGATTCACAGAAAATGTTGTGTTTCCAAGTGGAGCCTCACATTCACAAGTGGCCTTGTTAGGGATCATTTTATGGATGGGTTATATAAGCCATTATTGCCCTCTGTACCACCTGATGATCAGAAGGGACTCCAACTGTGTTTCCCCCAAAAATAAGACCTACCCTGAAATAAGACCTACTGTGATTTCCCAGGAGGGCTGCAATATAAGCCCTACCCCGAAAATAAGCCCTAGTTTAAAGTGGTTGTAAAATCCTATAATCCACTCTATTGCAGTATTCTATAATGTACAATGTGTGTGTTTCTGTAATATAATTGTGCCAAATACCTTTGGTACAGCGCTGCTCGGCGCTCAGCTGACCCCCCACTGCTTTCTTCCTCTTCTCCCACTTGTCAGTGGGGGATGTCAGCTCCTCCCTCTTTAGTGCTCTGAGCAGGGAAGAGAGCTCCAGCGTGTCACAGAGGCGCCGAGCGGCGCTGTAACTAAGGTATTTGGCAAAATTATATTACACAAACACACACAATGTACATTATATACTATTGTAATAGAATGGATTATAGTATTTTACAACCACTTTAACTCGGTTTACACTGAGGCCTCGTACACACGACCGATTTTCTCTGCAAGAACCAGCAAGAAACTTGCTGGCAGAGAGGTCTTGCCGAGTAAATCGGTCGTGTGTACGCTGCTATCGGGTTTCTCGTCGAGAAAACCGACAAGAAACCTCGACGAGAAAATAGAGAACCTGCTCTCTATTTTCTCGTCGAGATTCTCGTCGGCATGTTTCTCGACGAGAAAAGTGAGTGTGATTACACTTACCTGTCCTCCCGGAAGCCCGCGCATGTTCGAACTGAATTCGACGCATGCGCTGTAGCTTCCTAGGCATACGTAGGGTATACTAAGATGGCGGCGACGGCATCGAATGTGACGAGCGCATACTCGACGTAGTCGATGACGTCACCGCGTACGCTCCTTTCAAAGAACCGCGGGTTCTTTGAAACGAGCGTGTGTACACTCGGCCGGGACAAGTTTCTTGTCCAAGAATCTCGTCGAAAAAAACGACATGTTTTTTTCAACGAGAATCTCGGCCGTGTGTACGAGGCCTGAGGATTCCTGACAGGTAGGGAGGGAGAGGGGGAGAGAAGACGGCACATTACCTGATAAGACCTACCCCGAAAAAAAGCCCTACTGTGTCTTTTGTTGCCAACATAATATAAGATACAGTCTTATTTTCGGGGAAACGCGGTAGGTCAATAAATCCCTACAATTTTGAGCACATATAGGCGACCTGAGTCCCTATTTTTGGTGCAAATTATGGCATGTAAAAACCTGGAACCTTGTTGACAAGGACCTATATTGATATATAAAGAATGTCCTGAATGTCAGTTTATCAAGAAGCTTTAGGGTCGCTCATGTGAAAAGAACAGACACTCTACATGGCTGTGCAAACCCTGGGAAGCAAGATCCAAGCTTAGCATCACAGGGAAAATATGCAGCGCTAGCAAATCTTCTGAGTATTTTTTACCGTGACGAATAACTCCCTTGATATTGCAGCTGAATTTTCATAAGTAATACCGATATATGAAGCATATTTAACCTTCATTTATGTAAAATATATTGCAATTTGCTAAGTAGGAAAAGATATTTCTCAGTGAAAACTGGCTTTTAGCTTTTTTTTCAACTTTAACAGATATTTTAAATGTTCATTTTCCCATCTGTCTCCTATATAAAATATTACCATTTAAATCATTTTTTGGGCAAATAATTTCATTTTATAAGGCTTGGCTGAAGACGTTGGGATTTGGATGTGGTTGTCTTAGAGGATCCTGCTGGAAGATTTGTCCTGGTTAGGTCATATGAAGGAGACAGCTGAAAAGAGCCTTTTCTCCCCATGCCAAGGTGAATGACACAAAAGTCTCCAGTTGCTCTGATAGTCTCACGTGAGACAGATTGCTAAGCTTCTGCTTAGCTTTACATGTTTTCACGTGCCAGTCTCTGGGCCACGGGATGAAAAATTACCTTTCTGCCAATATTGGAGCTAGGACACTTCTCTCCACAGCCTCCACCAGATGGGCCTAATTAAACTATTAGCCAATGAAACGGGGGCTGATAGCTCTATTAGGAATCCTCCTGTGCTTAAATAAATAGCTCAGAATAAATAGATTTTCCACTTAGAATGCAATGCGTGTGCTTATTTGTACGCCCCTAGCGATGCAATAAGGCTGGATCATTCCGATACAAAAATTAATCTTACAGTAATCAAGGGAAACAAGATATAATATATATATATATATATTATATCTACATATCTATATTTGAAAATATATTATATACAGTATCTCACAAAAGTGAGTACACCCCTCACATTTTTGTAAATGTTTTATTATACCTTTTCATGTGACAAAACTGAAGAAATTACACTTTTCTACAATGTAAAGTAGTGAGTGTCTGGCTTGTATAAGACCCCTTTCACACTGGGGCGCTTTGCAGGCGCTATTGCGCTAAAAATAGCGCCTGCAAACTGACCCTAAACAGCAGCTGCTGTTTCTCCAGTGTGAAAGCGCGAGGGCTTTTACACTGGAGCGGTGCGCTAGCAGGACCGCTCCAAAAGTCCTGCTAGCAGCATCTTTGGAGCGGTGAGAGGAGCGGTGTGTTTACCGCTCCTCCACCGCTCCTTCCCATTGAAAGCAATGGGAAACCGCGGCTATACCGCCGGCAATGCGCCTCTGCAGAGGCGGTATTAACTCTTTTTTCAGCCGCTAGCGGGGGGTAAAACCGCTCCGGCCGCACCGCTAGCGGCCGAATACCGCCGCAATTCCGACGGTATAGCGCCGGTAAAAATATACCGCCAGCACACCTCCCGCCCAGGTGTGAAAGGGGCCTTACAGTGTAAATTTGCTGTCCCCTCAAAATTATTCAACACACAGCCATTAATGTCTAAACCGCTGGCAAACAAAAGTGAGTACACCCCTAAGTGAAAATGTCCAAATTGGGCCCAAAGTGTCAATATTTTGTGTGGCCACCATTATTTTCCAGCACTGCCCTAACCCTCTTGCGCATGGAGTTTACCAAAGCTTCACAGGTTGCCACTGGAGTCCTCTTCCACTCCTCCATGACAACATCACGGAGCTGGTGGATGTTAGAGACCTTGCGCTCCTCCAACTTCCATTTGAGGATGCCTCACAGATGCTCAATAGGGTTTAGGTCTGGAGACATGCTTGGCCAGTCCATCACCTTTACCCTCAGTTTCATTAGCAAGGCAGTGGTCGTCTTGGAAGTGTGTTTGGGGTCGTTATCACATTGGAATACTGCCCTGCGGCCCAGTCTTTGAAGTTAGGGGATCATGCTCTGCTTCAGTATGTCACAGTACATGTTGGCATTCATAGATTCCTCAATGAACTGTAGCTCCCCAGTGCTGGCAGCACCCATGCAGCCCCAGACCATGACACTCCCACCGCCATGCTTGACTGAAGGCAAGACACACTTGTCTTTGTACTCCTCACCTGGTTGCCGCCACACACGCTTGATACCATCTGAACCAAATAAGTTTATCTTGGTCTCATCAGACCACAGGACATGGTTCCAGTAATCCATGTCCTTAGTCTACTTGTCTTCAGCAAACTGTTTGCAGACTTTCTTGTGTATCGTCTTTAGAAGAGGCTTCCTTCTAAGATTCTCTTCTCCATAACAAGGGGGAGGTGTTCTGTAGTTCACAATGAACAATCATAACTGATAACAGTGCAGCATTGGCAGGGAGCACAGGAGGTTATCATTTCACTAGATTTATGGTAGAATATGCTTTTTTTTTTTTTGCACTTATCGGACAGATATAACAAAATTATTTCAATAGTATATTTAGTACACCTAACATAAGCAAATAAGAAAAGTTTATTGCTTTGGTTTACATAAATATTTTTTAATCATAGGCAGAAAAATACATAAAATAAACCAAATTATCGTTTATCACTATATTGCTACCAAAAACGAAACTAGCAAAGTGGGTAAGACTACAATATAGTAAATTTCAGGGGATTACTTGTCATTTCTAAATGAGAATGACATTTTTGTACAGTGGCTTAAACTGCCTATCATAACACAGTCTGCAATGTTCAGCCTAGCAACTGAAACATTTAAAAAGAAAAAAAAAAGCAGAGAATAATCATTATATTATGGAAATTACCTTGTGTCATTCCTCTGGCAAACAGAAAACAAATAATTCCAAGATTTACTATGGCATGCCAAGGACAGCATTTTCTCATTTAATTAACACTATTATGTTTGTGACTTTTCATTCCTTAAGATTTAATTGACACATGAAGATGTTGTAAGTGTTCCCTGTGCAGTTTTGATGTGTCAATAACATAAAACAACACATTCCTGTAGGCAAAGTGCAAAGCAATCCATTTAAGGTCCTCCGCAATGCATACCCTACCTATTTACAGTATCTCACAAAAGTAAGTACACCCCTCACATTTTTGTAAATATTTTATTCTATCTTTTCATGTGACAACACTGAAGAAATTACACTTTGCTACAATGTAAAGTAGTGAGTGTACAGCTTGTATAACAGTGTAAATTTGCTGTTCCCTCAAAATAACTCAACACACAGCAATTAATGTCTAAACCGCTGGCAACAAAAGTGAGTACACCCCTAAGTGAAAATGTCCAAATTGGGCCCAAAGTGTCAATATTTTGTGTGGCCACCATTATTTTCCAGCACTGCCTTAACCCTCTTGGGCGTGGAGTTCACCAGATCTTCACAGGTTGCCACTGGAGTCCTCTTCCACTCCTCCATGATGACATCACGGAATTGGTGGATATTAGAGACCTTGCGCTACTCCACCTTCCGTTTGAGGATTCCCTACAGATGATCAATAGGGTTTAGGTCTGGAGACATGCTTGGCCAGTCCATCCCCTTTACCCTCAGCTTCTTTAGCAAGGCAGTGGTTGTCTTGGAGGTGTGCTTGGGGTCATTATCATGTTGGAATACTGCCCTGCGGCCCAGTCTCCGAAGGGAGGGGATCATGCTCTGCTTCGGTATGTCACAGTACATGTTGGTATTCATGGTTGCCTCAATGAACTGTAGCTCCCCCTATGCCGGCAGCACTCATGCAGCCCCAGACCATGACACTCCCACCACCATGCTTGACTGTAGGCAAGACACATTTGTCTTTGTACTCCTCACCTTGCTGCCGCCACAAACGCTTGACACCATCTGTACAAAATATGTTTCTCTTGGTCTCATCAGACCACAGGACATGGTTCCAATAACCCATGTCCTTAGTCTGCTTGTCAGCAAAATGTTTACAGGCATCATCTTTAGAAGAGGTTTCCTTCTGGGACGACAGCCATGCAGACCAATTTGATGCAGGGTGCGGTGTATGGTCTGAGCACTGACAGGCTGACCCCCACCCCTTCAACCTCTGCAGCAGTGCTGGCAGCACTCATACGTCTATTTCCCAAAGACAACCTCTGGATATGACGCTGAGCACATGCACTCAACTTCTTTGGTCGACCATGGCAAGGCGTGTTCTGAGTGCATCCTGTCCTGTTAAACCGTTGTATGGTCTTGGACACCGTGGTGCAGCTCAGTTTCAGGGTCTTGGCAATCTTCTTATAGCCTAGGCCATCTTTATGTAGAGCAACAATTTATTTTTCAGAGTTCTTTGCCATGAGGTGCCATGTTGAACTTCAAGTGACCAGTATGAGAGAGTGAGAACAATAACACCAAATTTAACACACCTGCTCCCCATTTACACCTGAGACTTTGTAACACTAATGAGTCACATGACACTAGGGAGGGAAATGGCTAATTGGGCCCAATTTGGACATTTTCACATAGGGGTGTACTCACTTTGCCAGCGGTTTAGACATTAATGGCTGTGTGTTGAGTTATTTTGAGGGGACAGAAAATGTACACTGTTATACAAGCTGTACACTCACTACTTTACATTGTAACAAAGTGTAATTTCTTCAGTGTTGTCACATGAAAAGATATAATAAAATATTTACAAAAATGTGAGGGGTGTACTCACTTTTGTGAGATACCTTATATTTCCATTTTTTCTATAGCCAAGCTTTTCATTTTTAAATGCTAAATCTGTTAAATTCTGTGAGATTATATGATAAGATTAAATCTGAACTCCAGGCAGACATAAAAAGGCACAAATTAATGAAGCTCTTTAATCTTTATAATTAAACATATTTTTTCCCACAAAGATTTTATTGAAGTTTTTCATGTACATCCATATATCAACAGCCATATACACAGAGTACAGATGCCAACAGTAATACAAGAAAGAGCAAAGAAATAGGTACAGGTTTAAAAGGAAAAAGAGCCATTCCCAAGGGGGTTCTAGCTTGAGATATGGGTCATAAGGTAGTTCTAGTTGTTAACCATAAACACCATTCCAAGTTGGATCAAGGTAAGTACAACCTTTATGCCGCGTACACTCGTTCGGAATTTCCGACAACAAATGTTCGATGGGAGCTTGTTGTCGGAAATTCCGACCGTGTTTAGGCTCCATCGGACATTTTCTGTCGGAATTTCCGACAACAAAAATTTAAAAGCTGGGTCTCAAATTTTCCGACAACAAAACTTGTTGTCGGAAATTCCGAGCGTGTGTACACAATTACGATGCACAAAATTCCATGCATGCTCATATTCAAGCAGAATAGCCGCACTGGCTATTGAACTTAACTTTTCTCGGCTCGCCATACGTGTTTTACGTCACCGCATTCTTGACGTTCGGAATTTCCGACAATATTTGTGTGACCGTGTGTATGCAAAACAAGTTTGAGCCAACATCCGTCGGAAAAAAATCCACGGTTTTGTTGTCGGAATGTCCGATAGTGTATACGCGGCATAAAGCCCTGTACACACGGCCAGGAATCTCGTCGGGAAAAAAAAAACGTCGGTTTTCCCGACGAGATTCCCGGCAAGCTTTTCTTGCTCGCCGAGTGTACACACGGCACATTCAAAAGAACCGCCGTTCTTTTGAATGGCAGGAACGCGGTGACGTCATTGACTACGACGAGCATGGGCTCATCATATTCTATGCCGTTGCCGTCATCTTGCTTCACCCTACACTACCCTTGTAAGCTACTGCACATGCGTCAAAGTCTCATTGAGCATGCGCGGGTTTACCTGGAGACAGGTAAGCATACACACGCACGGTTTTCTCGTCGGGAAACAGGCCGACGAGAATCCCAACGAGAAAATAGAGAGCAGGTTCTCTATTTTTCTCGTCGAGATTCCCGAAAGTTTTCCAGACGAGAAACCATACACACGGCCGGTTTTCTCTGCAAAAAGCTCTCCCAGCAGTTTTTTTTAGCCAAGAAAATCGGCCGTGTGTACGAGGCTTCAGAGTCAAAAGGGGAGGTGTCCTCCCTTAGGGGTATTAAAATGCTAATGCATAATACAGATATAAGAGAAAGGCCAGGAAAAAAATCAGTCACATGCTCCATCAAGGGAATATGGAAACTTGTTGCAACAGGTCCTCTTGAATGTCATTCACCTCAGTGGCCATGGTTACACACCAGGTGCAAGGAATTTCCAATGACTGCTTTCACTTAAAAAAAAATATATATTTTTTCCCTTTTTTCTTTTGCTGCGGGCTAAGCATTCTAAATGTGCCCAATCAATGCTTAATTCTACCAGGTACTCAAACTATCATTATTATTTCAGCTCCTGGATGCTTGAATTGCAGGCAATACTCCAGCAGCTCAGCCTATTAATTGGATTCTATGTGCATTGAGAAACAATTTGACCTGAGGATATAGGACATGTAAAACAAGGTTTGAGATATTATCCGTGCATCTCGGGGGAGCAATATCTCTCCACTTGTAATTATTTGAGTTCCCAATAATACAGTATTCTAAAAGATGTTGTAAGAAATCCATGATGTCTAAGACTGCTAAAAGAAACTGGGACAAGTTCTTGTCTATCTGACATAAGAAGCATCTACATTTTAACCAGAAGCGTCTGTACCTAGGATTTTATTTTAGTTAAGTCAACTGAAGCAACAGAACATATACACATACATTAAGCTAGTTCCACAAAGACAAAGCTGTGGGATTGAGTGCTTAAGTAATTTTATTTAAATGAGAGTCACCAAAGCAATGGCATAAAAAGAAACACTAGAAAAGAGATAAGGAATATGTATCATACCATAGAGCTACCTAAGAGGAATATTTTCAATTGGTTCACAATCACATTCACCCCAATATTTGCTCACCTGAGACTTTTTCACACTTGGAGAAATTAATTTGCATAACATTCACCTGCTATAGGAATGTCAAACAGATTTTTTTCATCACATCAATGTTTGTTAGGGATGAGCTTCGAGTTCGAGTCAAACCCATGTTCGACTCGAACATCGTCTGTTCGGCCGTTCGCCGAATTTCGAATATTATGGGCCGTTCGCGCCAAATTCGAGTGGCGCGTCACGGCCCATAATTCACTGCGGCATCGCACTGCATTGCAGGCTGATGATTGGCCAAGCATGTACTATGACCCGCATGCTTGGCGAATCACAGCGCCGTTATTACAGAGAGCCGTAATTGGCCAAAGCCAGGGTGGCTTTGGCCAATCATGGCTCAGAGGAGTAGGTACACGCCCCACACTATATAAGGCCGCTGTCTTGGCGGCCTTGTGTAGTGTGTTGCGGCGTTGGTTAAAGGAAAGAGACAGAGAGAGAGAGACAGTTTAATTTGATTTGAGTTAGATAGAGCAGGCAGGCGAGTCAGTTAGCTGCAGTTACAGTGTGTAGAGGATATATATGCATCCTAAGTGTTGTATATATATTTACACACTGTATTCAGCTTAGCTAGATCCGTTCCTGTTATTCTCTATACTGACAGGCAGGCAGGTGATTGTGCTAGCTGCAGTGTTTCACTTAGTGTACTGTGTCCTTTGCACAGTGTGCACCAAAAGCTTGGTGCACACTGAATACAATTGCTGGTGTTCTGATACAAATACAGGCAGGAAGCTGCAGTATTTTGCTTTAGTGTCCTTTGCACAGTGTGCACCAAAAACTTACCTGAATTCAATTGCTGGTGTTCTGATACAAATACAGGCAGGGAGCTGCAGTATTTTGCTTTAGTGTCCTTTGCACAGTGTGCACCTAAAGCTTACCTCAATCTAATTGTTGGTGTTCTGATACAAATACAGGCAGGGAGCTGCAGTATTTTGCTTTAGTGTCCTTTGCACAGTGTGCACCTAAAGCTTACCTCAATACAATTGCTGGTGTTCTGATACAAATACAGGCAGGGAGCTGCAGTATTTTGCTTTAGTGTCCTTTGCACAGTGTGCACCAAAAGCTTACCTCAATACAATTTCTGGTGTTCTGATACAAATACAGACAGGGAGCTGCAGTATTTTGCTTTAGTGTCCTTTGCACAGTGTGCACCAAAAGCTTACCTCAATACAATTGCTGGTGTTTTAATACAAATACAGGCAGGGAGCTGCAGTATTTTGCTTTAGTGTCCTTTGCACAGTGTGCACCTAAAGCTTACCTCAATACAATTGCTGGTGTTCTGATACAAATACAGGCACCAATCCTTGTTTCACTAAAAACCCCAAATTTTCAAAAGACATTTTTCATTGGGACAGAAAGTGAGGTGAAATCTTCTGAAGAGGTGCACAGACAGCAAAACAAATGTTACAGGGGTGATAACCCTTCCCTATGTTTTCCAAAAAGCTTAAAAATAGATTTTTTGGCTGGAGCTACACTTTAAAAATGTACCAGTTCAAAATTACAAACAGATTCTACTTAACAACAAACCTACAGTCCCTGTCTTGTTTGCACCGCCTGTATACTGCTGTTCAGAGTATATAGGGCCTGGGGGCCCCACGTCTTTCCTTTTTTTAATTTGGGTGCGGGGTTCCCCTTAATATCCAGGCTGGGGGGGTACCCATGCCGTTTTTCTCAATGATTTTCATCCATATTGCCGGGACCAGACATTACATTAAAGCCGCAAGCAGTTTTAAATGACTTTTTTTCCTTTATAAATGTCATTTTGTGCAGGGACAGTTCTAAACACGGGAAACACGTGGCACTTCACAGGCAAACTATAGACACCCCCAGGTACGATATTTAAAGGAATATTTAACTTTTATTGTTTCACTTTGGGCATCATTAAAATCACTGCTCCCGAAAAAACTTCAGTTTTTAAAACTTTCCTGGGACCCGGGTCCCCAAACCCTTTTTAGGACAATAACTTGCATATTAGCATTTATAATTAGCACTTTTGATTTCGAACGTTTTAGTCCCATAGACTTTAATAGGGTTCTAAAGTGTGCGCAAACTTTCGGTCCGTTCGCAGGTTCTGGTGCGAACCGAAATGGGGGGGGGGGGTTGGGGGGTGTCTCTGGCTCATCCCTAATGTTTGTTGTTTTTTTTCTTCTTTTTTTTTTTTTTGAGGACCTCAGTGGCTTAAATTGTATGTTGCCCTATCATTTTATCTACTCAAGGACCAGGTCTATTTTTCAAACTTGTTATTTACAAGTTCAAAATCATTTTTTTTGCTAGAAAATTACTTAGAACCCCCAAACATTATATATATATCTTTACAGAAAATCTAGAGAATAAAATGGCGGTCGTTGCAATACTTTATGTCACACTGTATTAGCGCAGCGGTCTTACAAACGCAATTTTTTAAAAAATAAGGAAACAGTAAAGTTAGTCCAATTTTTTTTTATATTGTGAAAGATAATGTTACGCTGAGAAAATTGATACCCAACATGTCATGCTTCTAAATTGCGCCCATTCGTGGAATGGCGACAAATTTGACCCTTAGAAAACCTCATAGGCGATGCCTAAAAATTTCTACAGGTTACCCGTTTTAAATTACAGAGGAGGTATTTTTCTAGAATTATTGCTCTCATTCCAACGATCGCGAAGACACCTCACATGTGTGGTTTGAACACTGTTTACATATGCGGGTGCAACTTATGTATGGGTTCGCTTCTGCGCGCAAGAACAGAGGGACAGGTCGATTTTAATTTTTGTTTTTTCTTATTTATTTTACTTTTTCTTTTTAATTTTCACACTGTCAAAAGTAATAGAGGGGACATATTCCAATGGGCACACTAGTTCTGGTGACCTTGACCTGGAGGTCTCTGGTGAATTTCCCTAATTTGAAGGGATTTCTTCTCACTTCCTCTTTGACTATGGGACAGGAAGTGAAGGGAAATCTCTGCAATGGGACACAGATGATGAAAAAAACAAAAAACAAACAGGGGTTATAACCCTTCCTTGCTCTATTCAAAATGGAAAAAAAAAAAAACGATTTTTGCCTATAGTTCTACTTTCAGTTCTTAGGGTTGGGTTAGTGCATATCATACCTTAAAAAGTGGTTTTGCAGAAAGAACTGACTTTTACACACCATGGTCTTAAATTTACCTTCAAATTTTAAATAGAATTTGTTCTAGGGACAAACAGGACCTCTTAGGTCATGTGCCAGGGGTACAGACTCGCTCTCAATTAGATTCATATGAAAATTAATGCAACTTCTCAGCTTGGCGCGGTGGCGCCTATGCACTGCCAGTTCCAAGCGGCCTGAAAAATTCTACGAAAATATTTACTTCTAGCTAAACTGTTGTTCTGCCGTGTGAGCGTCAAGTGCCTGAACCGTCACCATGTTACAAATGAAGTGAAGCCTCAGTTGTCAGCGCAAAGTGTCATATTAGGAGACAAGAGGGCCAAACACGCTCTACTGAGACTTACTTTCCAGACACCATGGTTCTGTACAATTGAATTCACTCATGTATTGGTTAACATAAACAGTGTGGAGAGTATGACATGTCAAATTAGCAGCTTTGCAAATCTCCTGTTAATTGTCAGCCTAATTAAAAAATTGCTAATTATAATGTTTATAACTTCAAATAACTGTTCAGCTATAAAGTACTGCCTGTCAGGTGTAAACAGGGGGACTGAAGGGAAAAAATCTATCGACATCTGTTAATTTATCAGAGGCAGTACACTAAATTGAAAAATGGATTGCCTAATGCACTGTAAATCTGTTCTACGATAAAAGACCAATTCATTTGAACACCTGCTTTATAAATTGTAATGGGCATTTTTACCGTATAGCCCCAGGGCTCCTTTTGCTAGATTTAACCCCTCGTGTGTTGGGCTTTTAAGAAGGAATCCTATGTATTAAAATAGTAGGATCAATGTGTGTTGAAGTATAAACATCAACTGTGCAGTTTGGTTTCCTGTTTCAGCACAGAGCTGTTAATAACACATGTGATACTTTACGGAGTTAAGATAAAATTTTGTAACAGCTACATACACAAATGAAATACATATATGAGAGCAGTTTTACCTGCCAAAGGATTTGTATTTTTGTTCATTCTGTAATCAGATTTACACAGCCCTGCCAGACAGTACAATCCTCCCTGGCATGGAAGGGGACCCAACATTTCTTTGCTACAGTTTCACTTTCACTTAGGGCTCATTTGCACTTGCTTCGGCTTCAACAAGGCTTCAACGAGGCTTCAACAAGGCTTCAACTAGGCTTCGGACACGCTTTCTTAAAGCTCTTTGAACGCTAGTCAAAGCTCCTGTCACTAAATAAAATGGTTAGCTAACAGTCCTGTTTACACCTGCTTTTGCTTTGCTTCGCTTCAAAAATTATACCCCGTGTAGCTTCAGTGGTGCTTCAAAGCGTCTTCAAAGCCTCCATAGAAGTCTATGGCATAGCTTGCTTGAACCCTCACCAAAGCCTCATCGAAGTCCCACAAAGCCTCACCGAAGCCCCACCAAAGCCCCACAGAAGCCTCATGGAAGCCTCATCAAAGCACCAAGCAAAAGCAAGGTGTAAACAGGACTGTAAGCTAACCATTTTATTTAGTGACATGAGCTTTGACTGGCATTCAGAGAGCTTTAACAAAGCGTGTCTGAAGCCATGTTTTGAAGCAAGTGTAAACTAGCCCTTACAGATCTGTTCACCACTCTGTGACTAGACCAGTGTGTCTCAACCTTTTTTTGACAGTCTCGAGGCACTCCATTCTAAAATGTAAAAAACTATTCTAATAGTTTTACATAATGCAGCAGCATCCACACACGTAAGACACCCAAGGTTAGAGATGATTTTTTTCTTCCAAAGCAAATATACTTTTGCACACTGGTACTGACTAGTATTCCAATGTTTCTCTTCTCCCTCAATTTCTCTCCATCAGTCAGCTAATGTGACACCCAGTGCTGAGGGAGAGGGGCACAGGAGGGTCAACCAAGGATGCTGTGGAGGCAACTAGTGATGAGCCGAACACCCCCGGGTTCGGTTCGCACCAGAACCCGCGAACGGACCGAAAGTTCGTACGCGGGTTTGGAATCCTATTAAATACAATGGATGCGAACGTTCGAATTCTAAAGTGCTAATTATAACAACTATTATGCATGTTATTGTCCTAAAAAGGGTTTGGGAACCCGGGTTCTGCACCAGGGGACATGTATCAATGCAAAAAGAAGTTTTAAAAACGGTCGTTTTTCGGGAGCAGTCATTTTAATGATGCATAAAGTGAAAAAAAAAAAGTCAAATATTCCTTTAAATATTGTACCTGGGGGGTGTCTAAAGTATGCCTGTGAAGTGCCACGTGTTTCCCGTGTTTAGAACTGTCCCTGCACAAAATGACACTTCTAAAGGAAAAAAAAGCCATTTAAAACTGCTTGCGGCTTTAATGTAATGTCTGGTCCCGGTAATATGGATGAAAATCTTTAAGAAAAATGGCATAGCTACCCCATCACCCCCCCTACCCCAGCCCATTACCAGCCCCTTTGGGTCTTGTATGGATATTAAGGGGAACCCCGCACATAAAATAAAAAAGGCCCTATATACTCTGAACAGCCGTATACAGGCGGTGCATACAAGACAGGGACTGTAGGTTTGTTCTTATGTAGAATGTGTTTGTAATTTTGAACAGGTACATTGTTGAAGTGTAGCTCCAGCCCAAAAATCTATTTTTAAACTTTTTGGAAAACATAGGTAAGGGTTATCACCCCTGTAACATTTGTTTTGCTGTCTGTGCCCCTGTTCAGAACATTTCACCTCACTTTCCGTCCCAATGACAACTGTTTTTGAAATGTGGTGTTTTTCTTGAAACAAGGATTGCTGATAAAGCATCAGTACAGAGGAGACACCTTTCTCCCATATTTATTCTTACAGGAGAGAATTTTCCTTCCTAGGGGTAGATTTCCTCTCACTTCCTGTTGTCTTCTTGCGTTTGCAAGTAGGAGTCGTTTGTAAGTTGGATGTTTGAAAGTAGGGACCTGCCGTATATACTCTGCAGAAATAGGCCCCTTAGTTGTTGGTGTTGGCACAACACTGTAAGCACTCACAGTTACTCTTGGTTGGTGCTGGAACGCCCTGCTGTCAACTATTATATCAGGAATTTTAATTACATATAATTGTTGAACAGTGGTAGTAAAAATTGGGGCTTTGATGGTGGTGCTGGTGCCACAACACTGTAAGCCCTGACAGTTACTCTTGGTGGGTGCAGCAATGGGCCCTGCTGTGAATTATTAGATCAAGAATTGTAATTACATGCCCCTTTTGAACAGGGGCTGAAAAATTGGGCCTTTCGTGGTGGTGGTGGTGGTGGCGTTGCCACAACACTGTAAGCCCTCAGACTTACTCTTGGTGGGTGCAGGAATGGGCCCTGCTGTGAATTATTAGATCAAGAATTGTAATTACATGCCCCTTTTGAACAGGGGCTGAAAAATTGGGCCTTTCGTGGTGGTGGTGGTGGTGGCGTTGCCACAACACTGTAAGCCCTCAGACTTACTCTTGGTGGGTGCAGGAATGGGCCCTGCTGTGAATTATTACATCAAGAATTGTAATTGCATGCCCCTGTTGAACAGGGGCTGAAAAATTGGGCCTTAGGCACTGGTGGCACAACACTACAACCCCTCACAGATACTGTACTTGGAGCACAGCAATGAGCCCTGTTGCAAAGTATTGCTTCAAAAATTGTAATGACACGCCCCTGTTAAACAGGGGCTGAAAAATTGGGCCTTAGGCACTGGTGGCACAACACTACAACCCCTCACAGATACTGTACTTGGAGCACAGCAATGAGCCCTGTTGCAAAGTATTGCTTCAAAAATTGTAATGACACGCCCCTGTTAAACAGGGGCTGAAAAATTGGGCCTTAGGCACTGGTGCCACAACACTCCAACCCCTCACAGATACTGTACTTGGAGCACAGCAATGAGCCCTATGGCAAATTATTGCTAAAAAAATTGTAAGTACACGCCCCTGTAAAACAGGGGCTGAAAAATTGGGCCTTAGCCACTGGTGGCGGCACCCATAAACAAAAATGATCTTCCAAGCTATCATCATCAATCGTATCATTGAGGACTCGGAGGAGGAGGATAGCCAGTCAAGATAACAGCACAGGCACTCAGCATCAGCATCAGTCTTGAAGGGATGTGACATGTTAAAATCAATTAGTCTGTTATATCAGCATCAGGTGTGTGGTAGCTGGTGGTGATCCAAGACTGGTTCATCTTGATGAAAGTCAGTCGATCAACCGAGTCGGTGGACAGGCGCACCCTGTGATCCGTGACAAATCCTCCAGCAGCACTGAATGTGCGTTCCGAAAGAACGCTGGATGCAGGACAGGCCAGTAGCTCAATTGCATACTGTGCAAGCTCTGGCCAGTGATCCATCCTCAAGACCCAGTAAGCCAGAGGATTTTCGGGGGGGAAGGTGTCCAAGTCTGACCTTGCCCCTAGATATTCCTGCACCATGTTTATCAGACGCTGGCGATGGTTGCTGGAACCGATCATACTTTGGGGCTGCGGACTAAAGAATTGTCTGAACGCATCGGTCAGACGGCCACCTTCCCCACCGCTCCTTCTTTGACTGGCCGAAGCCTCAGCAACTCGTTGTCCAGGACCAGGAGTTTGTAACCTCCCAGTCTCTGGGAACGCGTTGCACAGACCTTTCTGCAAGGCCTCCCGGAGTTGTCTCATCCTCTGCTCCCTCTGCGACGGTAACATAAGGTCCGCAACCTTACCCTTGTACCGTGGATCAAGGAGAGTGGCCAGCCAGTAATGGTCCCTCTCCTTGATCCGAAGAATACGAGGATCCTTCCGCAGACTTTGCAGGATCAGGGAGGCCATGCAGCGTAGGTTTGCTGAGGCATTCGCTCCGGAGTCCTCTGGGTCACTAAGGACGACATGATCCACAGTCACCTCCTCCCAGCCACGTACAAGTCCACTGGTTTCTTGGGACTGTAAATCATCCCTAAAAGACTGCTGCTGATGATGCTGAGTGCCAGCCTCCACCTCCATGCTGACACAATCCTCCTCCTCCTCCTCCTCCTCCTCCTCTTCCTCTTCCTGTGCGATGGGTGGGACAGAAGGAACACTGTCTGGGTAAAGGGGGCCTTGAGAGGCAAGGAAGTCCTCCTCTTCCTGCCTCTGTTCTGCCTCAAGTGCCCTGTCCATTATTCCACGCAGCGTGTGCTCCAACAGGTGGACAAGAGGTACAGTGTCACTGATGCATGCACTGTCACTGCTCACCATCCTCGTGGCCTCCTCAAATGGTGCCAGGACAGTGCATGCATCCCTGATCATGCCCCACTGGCGTGGAGAAAAAAAACCAAGCTCCCCTGACCCTGTCCTGGTGCCGTAGTCGCACAGGTACTCATTGATGGCCCTCTGCTGCGTGTGCAGCCGCTGCAGCATGGCCAACGTTGAGTTCCACCTGGTGGGCATGTCACATATAAGGCGGTTCTTGGGCAGGTTCAACTCCTTTTGCAGCTCAGCCAGGCGAGCACTGGCATTATAAGATCTGCGGAAATGCACACAGACTTTCCTGGCCTGCCTCAGGACATCCTGTAAGCCCGGGTACCTGCCCAAGAACCGCTGCACCACCAGGTTAAGGACGTGAGCCACACAGGGCACATGGGTCAGTTGTCCCTGTCGAAGGGCGGAGAGGAGGTTGGTGCCATTGTCGCAAACCACCATTCCTGGCTTAAGCTGGCGTGGCGTCAACCACCTCTCGGCCTGGCCCTGCAGAGCAGACAGGACCTCTGCCCCAGTGTGGCTTCTGTCCCCCAAACACACCAGCGCAAGCACGGCATGGCATCTTTTTGCCTGCGTACTTGCGTAGCCCCGTGAACGGCTACGGAGCACCGCTGGTTCATAGGACAAACCACAGGAAGAGGCCATGGAGGAAGAAGAAGAGGAGGGGGTGGAGGAGAGAGGTGTGTCACAACCAGTAGTAGCATTTTGGAGGCGTGGCGGTGGGACAACCTCCAACACTACTGCACCTTGTCCTGCATCCTTCCCAGCTGCCAAAAGAGTGACCCAATGGGCCGTGAAAGAAAGGTAACGTCCCTGTCCATGCCTGCTGGACCATGAGTCAGCGGTAATATGCACCTTACCGCTGACCGCCCTGTCCAGCGAGGCCAAGACATTGCCTTCCACATGCCGGTAGAGAGCCGGAATAGCCTTCCGTGAGAAAAAGTGGCGTTTGGGAACCTGCCACTGAGGAACCGCACATTGCACAAACTCACGGAAGGGGGCCGAGTCTACCAACTGAAAAGGCAGCAGTTGAAGCGCTAGCAATTTAGCCAAGCTAGCATTCAACCGCTGGGCATGTGGATGGCTGGGAGTGAACTTCTTTCGACGGTCCAGCAGCTGGGGCAGGGAAATTTGCCTGCTAGAATCGGACGTCGGTGTACTGCTAGCAGAGTGGCCGCAAGTACTTGGCTGTGGCTAATTCTACACCTTCATTCCTCTCAGTGCATGTTTCAGAGAGGACTGAAGTTATAGTGGGGTTGGAGATCCCAGCTGATGCGGTGCAAGGAGAGGTCCGCTTTGTTCTTTGGTGTGGGTCTTTGAGGTAGGCTTGCCAACGAGCTGCATGGCAGGTCAACATATGTCTGGTCAGGCATGTGGTACCCAAGCGGCTGATGTTTTGGCCACGCGATATACGCTTGAGACATATGTTGCAAACAGCAGCTGTGCGATCTGATGCACTAGCCTCAAAAAAGGCCCACACCAAGGAACTTTTTGAATGACGGGCAGAGGCAGCGCCCTGCACAGGCGGAGCTCTGCGGTGTGATTCCGTCGGTGTACTGCCCTTACGCTGGCCACCAAAGGGCATCCTGCCTCGTTGGAGATGTGCCTCCTCCTCATCCTCCTCCTCCTCTCTCCTATTAGGCACCCACGTGGAGTCAGTGTCCTCATCATCCCCTCCCTCCTCATCACTGGAGCCAATCTGGCAGTATGCTGCAGCTGCTGGAACATGACTGCCAGATTGGTGTCCTTCTTGAGCATCCCCTCTGTCTGCTCTCACCCTACTGCCTTCCTGTAGCTGGGTTTCATCATCAGACCCTTCGAAACGCTGGGCATCCTCCTGGAGCATGTACCCAACACTGTGCTCAAACAGTTCGGGGGACTCCTCAGGAGGAGGACATGGTGGGTCTAGGGAAGGAGTGACTGATGATGAGTCTGACATTGATAACAGGGAAGAGGACGCTTTGGCAGCTGCTTTGCCAGTACCCTGAGCCTGGGTGAGAGAGGATGAGGAGGAGGAGGAGGGCTTGGTCATCCACTCTACCAAGTCTTCGGCATGATGTGGCTCAACATGTCCAGCTGCCGAAAAGAAGGACAAGCGTGTCCCATGGCCATGTGCTGATGACAATGCACCGCGTCCACGACCAGCACTGTTGCCCCCAGACACAGAGCCTGCTTGCCCTCTTTTATTGCCTCCTGACTGTCTGCCTCTCCTTGTTTGCCTTCCAGACATTCTAATAGATGGCCTGCAGGGAGATGGGAAAAAAGCAATAAGGGCTACCTTCAGGTGTCCTTCTCTGTCCCTTTACTTAAGGATTTCTAAATATGGTTGAGGATGATTGCTTTTGCACAGAATAGCACAACGACAATTTCCCTGACTGTCCAAAAATCAAGGATTTCAAAGATGGTTGATGAGGAATGCTTTAGCACACTATAGCACAAGGAGAATTCCCCTCACTTTCCTTCTTTGTCCCTAGAAACAAGGACTCGCACAGTGAAAGAAACTGACACTCTCCCTACCTAGAGTTTTCTGTCCCTAGAAAAAATGTTTTTTTTTAAGCACACCATAGCACAAGGAGAATTCACTCACTGTCCTTCCCTGTCCCTGGAAACAAGGACTTGCACAGTGAAAGAAACTGACACTCTCCCTACCTAGAGTTTTCTGTCCCTAGAAAAAATGTTTTTTTTAAGCACACTATAGCACAAGGAGAATTCACTCACTGTCCTTCCCTGTCCCTGGAAACAAGGACTTGCACAGTGAAAGAAACTGACACTCTCCCTACCTAGAGTTTTCTGTCCCTAGAAAAAATGATTTTTTTAAGCACACTATAGCACAAGGAGAATTCACTCACTGTCCTTCCCTGTCCCTGGAAACAAGGACTTGCACAGTGAAAGAAACTGACACTCTCCCTACCTAGAGTTTTCTGTCCCTAGAAAAAATGTTTTTTTTAAGCACACTATAGCACAAGGAGAATTCACTCACTGTCCTTCCCTGTCCCTGGAAACAAGGACTTGCACAGTGAAAGAAACTGACACTCTCCCTACCTAGAGTTTTCTGTCCCTAGAAAAAATGTTTTTTTTAAGCACACTATTGCACAAGGAGAATTCACTCACTGTCCTTCCCTGTCCCTGGAAACAAGGACTTGCACAGTGAAAGAAACTGACACTCTCCCTACCTAGAGTTTTCTGTCCCTAGAAAAAATGTTTTTTTAAGCACACTATAGCACAAGGAGAATTCACTCACTGTCCTTCCCTGTCCCTGGAAACAAGGACTTGCACAGTGAAAGAAACTGACACTCTCCCTACCTAGAGTTTTCTGTCCCTAGAATTTTTTTTTTTTTAAGCACACTATAGCACAAGGAGAATTCACTCACTGTCCTTCCCTGTCCCTGGAAACAAGGACTTGCACAGTGAAAGAAACTGACACTCTCCCTACCTAGAGTTTTCTGTCCCTAGAAAAAATGTTTTTTTTAAGCACACTATAGCACAAGGAGAATTCACTCACTGTCCTTCCCTGTCCCTGGAAACAAGGACTTGCACAGTGAAAGAAACTGACACTCTCCCTACCTAGAGTTTTCTGTCCCTAGAAAAAATGTTTTTTTTAAGCACACTATAGCACAAGGAGAATTCACTCACTGTCCTTCCCTGTCCCTGGAAACAAGGACTTGCACAGTGAAAGAAACTGACACTCTCCCTACCTAGAGTTTTCTGTCCCTAGAAAAATTTTTTTTTTAAGCACACTATAGCACAAGGAGAATTCACTCACTGTCCTTCCCTGTCCCTGGAAACAAGGACTTGCACAGTGAAAGAAACTGACACTCTCCCTACCTAGAGTTTTCTGTCCCTAGAAAAAATGTTTTTTTTAAGCACACTATAGCACAAGGAGAATTCACTCACTGTCCTTCCCTGTCCCTGGAAACAAGGACTTGCACAGTGAAAGAAACTGACACTCTCCCTACCTAGAGTTTTCTGTCCCTAGAAAAAATGTTTTTTTTAAGCACACTATAGCACAAGGAGAATTCACTCACTGTCCTTCCCTGTCCCTGGAAACAAGGACTTGCACAGTGAAAGAAACTGACACTCTCCCTACCTAGAGTTTTCTGTCCCTAGAAAAAATGTTTTTTTTAAGCACACTATAGCACAAGGAGAATTCACTCACTGTCCTTCCCTGTCCCTGGAAACAAGGACTTGCACAGTGAAAGAAACTGACACTCTCCCTACCTAGAGTTTTCTGTCCCTAGAAAATTTTTTTTTTTAAGCACACTATAGCACAAGGAGAATTCACTCACTGTCCTTCCCTGTCCCTGGAAACAAGGACTTGCACAGTGAAAGAAACTGACACTCTCCCTACCTAGAGTTTTCTGTCCCTAGAAAAAATGTTTTTTTTAAGCACACTATAGCACAAGGAGAATTCACTCACTGTCCTTCCCTGTCCCTGGAAACAAGGACTTGCACAGTGAAAGAAACTGACACTCTCCCTACCTAGAGTTTTCTGTCCCTAGAAAAAATGTTTTTTTTAAGCACACTATAGCACAAGGAGAATTCACTCACTGTCCTTCCCTGTCCCTGGAAACAAGGACTTGCACAGTGAAAGAAACTGACACTCTCCCTACCTAAAGTTTTCTGTCCCTAGAAAAAATGTTTTTTTTAAGCACACTATAGCACAAGGAGAATTCACTCACTGTCCTTCCCTGTCCCTGGAAACAAGGACTTGCACAGTGAAAGAAACTGAAACTCTCCCTACCTAGAGTTTTCTGTCCCTAGAAAAAATGTTTTTTTAAAGCACACTATAGCACAAGCACAAAACACACTGACACTCTCCCTACCTATCCTTCTCTTTCCCTAAACTAAAGGAATCCAGGTTAAGCAAGAAAGAAATAAAAGTCACTGTCCCTGCCTATGCTGCTCTTTCCCTGCTCCGGAACACACTACACTAGGCCACCGTGCTGGCGGCCTTTTATAGTGTGGGGCGTGTACTAAACACCCTCAGCAATAATTGGCCACAGGCATCCTGCCTGTGGCCAATCTTTGCTCTCCTCGCTGCCGGCGCTGTGATTGGCCAAGCATGCGGGGTCACAGTGCATGCTTGGCCAATCACAGCGCCTGGATGACACTGCGATGGCGTAGTGCATTGTGGGCCGTTCGCGTCACTCGAATTTGGCGCGAACGGCCCAAATCGTTCGATCTTCGTCGAACGATCGAACAGCCGATGTTCGAGTCGAACGTATGTTCGACTCGAACACGAAGCTCATCCCTAGAGGCAACAGACATCCTCCTTATTAACTGATGATGGCATTAGTTGTTAGGATGCCAGTGTCTAGAAAGTCGTAATGGTGCATAATGAAAATCTGTGGCTTTGTGTAACTAAAAGGCCGGCTTCATCCACCTGCTGGCTTGTATACAATTTTTGATTGATTTTTAGGCATTTTTCCAAGGCAACCTGGTTGAAAAAGGATGGACTAGACAGTGAAAATAGAAATAGACAATTCTAGAAATATAGTACTTTTTAGGTACTTTTTTAGGTACAAAAATCTAACATTTTATCATTTTAATTTAGAACATATAAATATAATTATACATATTAAAACCACATGTTTAAATTGGTAATTCCATTCCTATTCATATTTGTTAACAGCAGTTTACACTAGTTTAACAGCACATAACAATTCATTGTTTTTCCAGGGGAATGTTAGTAAACGCTGTTCATGAAATGCGCTGATTAAGAAAATTCCTGGTCTGTGGAACTTTCGATTCACCAAACACATTATTATGTACAGCAGGGGTCTCCAAACTTTTAAAAACAAAGGGCCAGTTCATTGTCCTTCAGACTTTAGGATGGCCAGATTGTGCCCAGCGGGGGGCAGAAAATGTCCTGGGCTCGGCATCAGTGAGAATAAATATGGCCTCAGGGTTGGTGGTCAATAAGAGGGGGGGTAGTACCCCTAATTGGTAGCAGGAATAGTATTCCATCATTGGTATTAGTGGAAAAAATATTGCTTCGTTGTTGGTATCAGTGGGACAAAAAGTGCCCAAAGGGCCGGATAAAGGATAGCAAAGGGCCACATCTGGCCCTCGGGCCGCAGTTTGGAGACCCCTGATGTACAGTAAACAATTGATACCAAGTAACATTAACTAGACCTGGAAAAATAATGAATTGGTATGTACGCTTTAACTTTGGGTAGTAAATATGAGTAGGAATGGAATTACCAACTGAGACATGATTTTATTATGTATAATTATTTTATATGATTTAGATTAAGAGTAATGATATTTTAAATTATTTGTTCACTTTATAGGTATTTAGGTAGTATAAGGTTCTTAAGAATGTACCATCTAGTACTAAGTTTCCAAAATGTATAAGTGATGTTGTTACATATAACTGTAAAAGTAGCTTGCTTTTGAGGTCCAATAAAATTGCCTTACTATGAAGAAAAAGCCGGACACTGATGAAGTTAAAGTGTATCTAAAGCCAAAACCAAAAATGTACAGTACTGTATACCAGATTACTAGTCCGTGGTGTGGTGGTTGCATTCATTTTCATTTTTCAAGCTTCTGTTGCTTTCTGTTCACATGGTAATGTGCAAATAACACTTCCTGTCCCTGGGTGACTATGTTGCTCCTCCATTGTATCTATGGAGGAAGCCATGGTTGTTACCCTAGACTGCTCTCCTGATATGAACTACAAACATGTCCGTATCTTTCATCTCCATTACATAGGGGGCAGGACAATTGGCAGTTTACTAACTAGGAAGGAAGTTATTCCTCAGTGCAGCTCAAACGAAGTGACAAGGACATGACATCTCTGGCAAGAGCAACAGGTGTTTCTTTATTTAGCAAAAATGTTCTTAGCTTAAAAAAAAGCAAACTAATGCAGCCACCGCATCTAAGGACTCATGTTGAAACAAACTGTATTATGGATATTGTGGATAGAATAAGGGAGGTTTATGATCCATGTTGGGTTTTTGCCATCTGTATCCCATTGAAAAAATGTCCCTTCACTTCCTGTCCCAAAATCACAACAGAAAACAAGAAGAAATTCCTCCAAAGTGAGGGAAATTCATGGATCATAGACACGAAGACTCTAATTCATGGATCAGAGACTCGAAGACTCGAATTCATGTAAAATAGATTGGAAGATTCTAATTCATAGATAATAGATGGGAAGACCCTAATTCATGGATCATAGATTGGAAGACTCTAATTCTCGGATCATAGATTGGAAGATTCTAATTCATAGATAATAGATGGGAAGACCCTAATTCATGGATCACAGACTGAAAGCCTAATTTGTGGATCATACGATAAGACTTTAATTCATGTATAATAGATTGGAAGACTCTAATTCATGGATCATAGATTGGAAGACTCTAATTCATGTATAATAGATTGGAAGACTCTTATTCATAGATAATAGATGGGAAGACTCTAATTCATGGATCACAGACTGAAAACCTAATTTGTGGATCATACGATAAGACTTTAATTCATGTATAATAGATCTGAAGACTCTAATTCATGGATCATAGATTAGAAGACTCTAATTCATGGATAATAGATTGGAAGACTCTAATTCATAGATCATAGACTGGAAACCTAATTTGTGGATCATACGATAAGTCTTTAATTCATGTATAATAGATCTGAAGACTCTAATTCATGGATCATAGATTGGAAGACTCTAATGAATGGATAATAGATTGGAAGACTCTAATTCATAGATCATAGACTGGAAACCTAATTTGTGGATCATACGATAAGACTCTAATTCATGGATCATAGAATAGAAGACTCTAATTCATGGATTGTAAATTGGAAGATTCTAATTCATGGATCATACGTTGGAAGGCTCTACTTCATGGATAATAGATTGGAAAACTCTAATTGATCATAGATCATAGATCGGAAGACTATAATTCAGGTATCATATGTTGGAAAACTCTACTTCATGCATAATAGAATTGGAAGACTCTAATTCATGGATCATACCTTGTAAAATTAAAATTCATAGGTCATAGATTGGAAAACTTTAACTCATGCATTTTTATTTTTTTATTTTTAAATACACATCACTACTATATATACCCAACACTTTTTAAATTGTATTAACTTTTCTTGAGAGTTTATTTGTGAAAATGAAGTCACCTTAGTAGTTAAACAGGATCCCAGTATTCTGAAATATGGATACATTTAGAGGCACAAAAGATTTAGCAATATGGTAGAGAAGCGGAACAATGTTAAATGAAGTGAGGCAGTATAATATATCTCTTACATTATACAGCACAATTGTTTGACAGAAACGATGGTGAAATCAGATATGCAAAAATGAAAAACTATGGTCAGTAAGACTGAGAAATATTAGACGAGAGGGATGACATTTTCCTTGCGGTAGAGAATCTGATTCAGTATTGCTAGATTCTTTGGCTTAGTTTTGTTTTGGCACAAAAGGGGAAAAACTATAGTGTCCCGGTTCCTTGGGAAGGGTTTGTGCCTTTCTCCCTATAGCCTCTGCCTGTCTACAGTCCCACAAGTCCTCTGCTACAACTACTTATATAAAGATGATGCCTATGGATCCCTTACCCTAAAAAAGCCCATTAAATTTGAATTGTCCAGACAGAATTTCACAAAACTGGGATGACCTCTGTGACTAACGATGACTGCAGAAAGAAGCCACCCATGTTATTTCAGGCAGTGTTTTATTTTAGGAAAGTGGTGACAGAGCAAGTTTAGTGTTTTTTAGATCCATATACCTTCAAACAATGCAAATTTGCAGTAATGTTCGCATTTTTTGGGCCTTATTAGGGAGAAGCCTGAGTATCAGAATGGATTTGCTGACATATTTAAGTGGATGCGAGCAGCATTTTTGGGGAATACGGTGTATGACTCAACTGTGGCCCAATAGTAAATTTTGGGATGCATGTTGATCTCAGTTAACCTGGGGTTCTGGGCAACTGAAACCACATACTCCTACATCACACTTGGACTTTTATGCTACTGGCTGCATATGTGTATATATAATATATATATATATATATATATATATATATATATATATATATACATTACTGTGCAAATGTTTTAGGAAGGTGTGAAAAATGCTGAAAATTAAGAATGCCTTCAGAAACAGAAGTGTTTATTTGTTTGGTGTGACCACCCTTTGCCTTTAAAACAGCATCAATTCTTCTAGGTACACTTGCACACAGTTTTTTGAAGGAACTCATGAGGAAGGTTGTTCCAAACATCTTGGAGACCTAACCACAGATTTTCTGTGGATGTAGCTGCCTCAAATCCTTCTGTGTCTTCATGTAATCCCAGACAGACTCTATGTTAAAATCAGGGTTGAGTGGGGGCCAAACTATCACTTCCAGGACTCTTTGTTCTTCTTTACACTGAAGATAGTGCTTATTGACATTGGCTGCATATTTTGGGTCAGTGTCCTGCTGAAGAATACATTTGGGGCCAATCACACGGCTCCCTGGTGGTATAGCATGTTGGATAAGTATCTGCCTGTATTTGACAGCATTGAGGACACCATCGATCCTGACCAAATCCCAAGCTATATTTCTAGAAATGAAGCCCCAACTTGCAAGGAACCTCCACTATGCTTCACCCATTATTGACAAAAACAAAAAACACACCCCCTCTCCACATAGGCAAAAAAAGGAAGAAACAATGCAGAGCTGTGCTGTGAAAAGACCAGCTCTCTGCTTATCTATTTATAGCACCCACCCTGACACAGAATTCAGCCTGGTTTTATCACAGTTTAAGGGGAACTTGTGAGAAGTTATCATGCTGATAACAGAAGAACAGAGCAGGAGAAAGCCACGGGACTTAGGTCTTTGAAGAGAGATAAGAAAACACTGCAGATATATGTGCCCAGCTAAACTTTCATGAATCAGGTTTACATCCACTTTAAGCATGATGTATCTGTCATCTGCTGCTTTAAGTTTCCTTGGCTGACCACTGCGTCTATGATCCTCAACATTGCCCAAGTCTTTGTGCTTTTTCAAAAGAGCTTGGACAGCACAATTGAAAACCCCAGTATGCTTTAAAATTTTTGTCTTCCCATGGTGTCTGACCTGTGACATAAAACTGTCTACCACAACCTCACCTTAGTATCAGAGTCTGGCTCTTCCTCACCCAGTTTTAAGCCTCCTACCCATGGTGTCTCTGTTTCAGTTAATAACTGTGTTTTAAACTACATATGAACTAGATGATTATTAACACTTGCTTGGTATAATTGGTTATTCATACACCTGACTATGATTCTACAAAATCCCTGACTTTGTGAAAAAGTACAAATTGTGCAAGTGTAAGCATTGATGCTGATTTGATGCCAAAAGGTAGTCACACCAAATATCAATTTGAGTTAGATTTTTCTTCAGTTCACTTACACCATTTACTTACTGCATTTGGTAAATTGTTAAAAAGAAGCTAATGAATCTCTTTTTTTAAAGCATGCTTACTTTACAACAGTGTGAGAGAGAGAGAAAGAGAGAGAGAGAGAGAGCACAGGTTTGCTGTTCCTTTCGGCTACTTTCACACTCAGACCGCCCAAACATTAGCGGTAAAGCACCGCTAGTTACATCGGCGCTTTACCGGCTCTGTGCGGGCGGGAGCAGGGCGCTTTTAACCCCAAGGATGAGGTTAAGAAGGGGTTAAAAGCGCTCACAAAGCGCTGCTGCCCAAACGCTTTGCAGGAGCTTCGGCAGCGCTACCCATTGATTTCAATGGGCAGGGCAGTGTAGGAGCAGTGTATACACTGCTCCCGCACCGCCCCCCCAAAGATGCTGCTTGCAGGACTTTGCAGACTGTCCCACAAGCGCACTGCCCCAGTGTGAAAGCACTCAGGTTTTCACACTAGGGTGGCATGAGAGGCACTTTACAGATGCTTTTTATAGCGCTAAAATGCCTGTAAAGCACCCCAGTGTTAAAGGGGTCTTAGAGGACATGCGCCAGTGACATCAGCAGCTGCTGCCCCCTAGAATATCTACTAAATGGTGCATGTTTAGGAGTTATTTATTTAACCTACAGGTAAGCCTTATAATACCTGGAGGTAAAAATAAAAATACAGCATTTACTACCACTTTAATGCGCTATCATTCTCTGTATACCAGCCAAACCCTGAAATCAGCCTGACAGTGGGAATGTTTTTACTTCTTTACTGATTGACCTGAATTCAAATGTTTAACTCTTGCAGTTGAAACTTTATCATATTTCATACAATATTATAGGGAGTGGGTGTTAACGCAGTATTATAGTTCATACAAAGGTCAGTATGTTTTCCTGGGCAAAGCTAACATTGCCAAGAAAAACATTTCTAGGGTTACAGACTAAAAAGTTTGGTTTCAGCAGCCATATTGAAAGTGGGACACTAGGTCAATCACAGAAAAATGCAAAGATTTTACAGTGGGTAAATTTGAATATATATATATATATATATATATATATATACCGTATATACTCGAGTATAAGCCGACCCGAATATAAGCCGAGGCACAAAAACCTGGGGAAAACATATTGACTTGAGTATAAGCCTAGGGTGTCCACCTGCATGCCTCACTGTGCCTCACTTTGCCTCACTGTGTCCATGCCTCACTGTGTCCATGCCTCACTGTGCCCATGCTTCACTGTGTGCATGCCTCACTGTGCCCATGCCTCACTGTGTCCATGCCTCACTGTGTCCATGACTAGACTGACGTTTCACTGTGTCCATGACTAGACTGAAGCTCCTGCAAAGCGTTTGGACAGCAGCGCTTTGTGAGCGCTTTTAACCCCTTCTTAACCTCATCCTTGGGGTTAAAAGCGCCCTGCTCCCGCCCGCACAGAGCCGGTAAAGCGCCGATGTAACTAGCGGTGCTTTACCGCTAATGTTTGGGCGGTCTGAGTGTGAAAGTAGCCTAAAGGAACAGCAAACCTGTGCTCTCTCTCTCTCTCTCTCTCTCTCTCTTTCTCTCTCTCTCTCACACTGTTGTAAAGTAAGCATGCTTTAAAAAAAGAGATTCATTAGCTTCTTTTTAACAATTTACCAAATGCAGTAAGTAAATGGTGTAAGTGAACTGAAGAAAAATCTAACTCAAATTGATATTTGGTGTGACTACCTTTTGGCATCAAATCAGCATCAATGCTTACACTTGCACAATTTGTACTTTTTCACAAAGTCAGGGATTTTGTAGAATCATAGTCAGGTGTATGAATAACCAATTATACCAAGCAAGTGTTAATAATCATCTAGTTCATATGTAGTTTAAAACACAGTTATTAACTGAAACAGAGACACCATGGGTAGGAGGCTTAACACTTGCCCATGCCTCACTGTGTCCATGCCTCACTGTGTCCATGCCTCACTGTGTCCATGCCTCACTGTGTCCATGCCTCACTGTGTGCATGCCTCACTGTGCCCATGCCTCACTGTGTCCATGCCTCACTGTGTCCATGACTAGACTGACGTTTAACATGGGAGTCTATAGAAGGGGTGCCTCGCTTTGAAAAATCGGTGCTCCCCGGCCGTAGGCTACATGTGTGCAAAGTTCCGGGTCCAGGAGACCTACGACCGGCCAGTACCGGGTCCCCAAAATTCACCGGAGAAATTACTGTTTAACATGGGAGTCTACGGAAGGGGTTCCTGGCTTTGAAAAATCGGTGCTTCCCGGCCGTAGGTCCCCCGGACAACAAACTTTGCACACTTATAGAGGAAGAGTGGGGCTACATGTGTAGCAAGTTTGGCCGGTACCGGGTCCCCAAAGTCCGGGAGATCAGGCGCAAAAAGTTGACTCGAGTATAAGCCGAGGGGGGCATTTTAAAAAAAATGTGCTGAAAAACTCGGCTTATACTCAAGTATATACGATATATATATATATATATATATATATATATATATATATATACACAGTATATATACTGTATATTTGGGTTAAATAAAAACAACAGAAATTAAAACATATGAATCAGGGTAGAATCCACTGCAAGGTATATATAGCTAAAGCATGTGGCCCTTTACAGCTTGTATAAATAGAAGCATTCGATCAGACATGTCTACGTTTTCATGTTCCCCTGAGGATCTTCTCTTATGCTCTTTCAAATTCCGTAAACAATACTTTATGTCTTTTGCACAGATAGTGGATAATTACCGTAGACTTCCAAACATGCTGCTTTCAGTCACTCTCTTACAGTAAGCTTCCTTCATTATGACAGCCAAGGAGCGTCTAGGGAGCTGAAGTTTATCATCCAGCTCCTCCTGGGCTCAGTGACTTGAAAAGGTCATTTTCTTTTACAATATGACTGAGCGACAAAACTATTCGCATATAGCCCTATAATCTTTGTAATCATGAAGGGTTTACAAAATATTGCTGATATACTAGATAAATTATGTGATATGTATGTCGGCACAAGATTGCGTTTGATTTACTAAAGGAAAATAGACTGTTCTCTTTTCAAGGGAATTTTCACTTAGCTTAGTGAAGTTGGGAAAAACTCACTTTGCAAAGAATATCCAATTATGTGAAAGGAAAATAAGGAAAAAAAATAAAAAATTATTTGCACATGATTGGATGATGGAAGTTAGCAGAGCTTCAACTGATTCACTAATATAAAGGGAAATTCTCTTGCAAAGTGAACCACCTATTAGCCTTTAGTAACTCAACCCCTTAACCAAACTGATAAAAGACATGGAGGAGCTCAGCTATTAGCTGAGCTTAAAACTGAGTTATTTTATTGCTGAAGCCCAGACAAGAAGAGCCAATAAGCTCTTAAAACAAAGCATGACTTTAGGGTATGTCACAGCAAGGTTTTACCGTCCCACCAACCGCTACCCTCTTTAGCTGTGGAGGCAGAGGCTGGAGTTGTATGTATGCCATGGCCATGATGCTTTGCTTTATGGCTGCAGCAGGAATCTAACCCGCTGTGACTTTAAGTGAATGGGGCTGCTCTCCATGCACCCCACAACCGCGTGCAATGCACATGGTAGCAGCGCACTAGAGTGGGATTCAGGAAGGTAAATCAGGCAATCAGGAGGCGAGACATGACCTTCTCATAGTCTGTCAAATGCCCTCTGAACTGCGCTCTGAATGCTAATTGATCTTCAGAGAGCAAAGCTCATGTAATAAGCCCTAAAAAGATTTTTTTTATTTTTTTATTTTAGGTATGTTGTGTGAAGGGGGAATATGTAACAAACATATAGTGGAGTTTTCTCAAATTTGACTTAAAACATGGAAATATACTTTAAGTCCAGCTCCAGCCAAACAATTGTATATTGCAGGCCAGAACTTTTTTTTATTTTTATTGCTGTATGTTACTTTATAGAGGGGTTGCTCCTGTGACACCAGGAACAGGGGAGAACAAGGACATCAAGAAAAGAGGGAACACGGTCTGGAAGTATTTCTATGATGACTTATGGCAAAGATTGGGAATTGTTCAATTTAAAGCCAAAGCCCAGGCAGTTTGTAACATCATCTGGCCCTTCTCCCTGCCTTGTCCAATTAGAGAATGTATTGATAAAAATACAACATTTCCTGAATGATATCGGTGCTCAGCATGCATCCCCTGTATTTCATATACAGATGGAAACTAATCTCCATGCGGGGCGCAAACTTTCTATGAGTTTTTTTTTTTTGAAGCACATGATTAGAGCGTGAGGCTCTAATTGGCTTCAAAAAGGTTGGGCTCAGGGCGCAGAGCACTGTGACCCAATCTCACCCACTTGTGGCATTAGCGAATCATTATTCTTCTCCTCCCGGCCAATCAGGACAGGAGGTGGATCTTAAGACAGGATTAGCTGGGAGGAGAAGCTGGGGAAGCTGCGACCTGGATTGGGTAAGTGCAGACCTGGCGGGGAGGTTTTTTTGCTGCCCCCCACCCCCCAAAAAGAATTTTTGTTTTTAACATCAGCCGCCACTGGATGGCAATTTGCTTGAGCAGCACCCAGAAGAGAACAGCGCTGACTATATACAGCACAGGCTACTACAGTGAATTTCTGCATGCCCAGATCTGGATATGAGATATGTAGAAATAGATGTAACCAAGCTGATAATTCCTGAAGTTCTGCGTTCAATGCATTTTTAAAAGCAACTAGTGTAAGTATCAGAGTTTGCAGTCCCCATGCAGTAGAGCTCAGAATGGGGGAGGGGGAAGCAGCACAAGGAGTCAGTCAATTGAGCTGCAATCCTCAGGTGCTAACAAGAAGCATGATCAAAGGGGAGAGAGCAGAACAACAGAAAGATGAGCTCATCAGTGTATTGCTTCCCCTTCACTTCAAACTCACAGGCTGGGGACAGGGACAAGACCTATTACTTTACTGCAGTAGAGAATGGTCATATCTCCAAGGTGGCTGTGCCGTGTCATGTCTCAGGAATAAATGGATTCAAATACAAATCCTTTGGCAGGTTGAACTGTTTTTTTATGTGCATTTTATCTGTGTTCATCATCCGTTCATCAGTTATTCGCTAAACATTGGCTTTAAATTCTCAGACTGGCTGGCAAAGAATGAGTAAGTAGGTTCCTTATAGCCCAAAAAACATCAGTTAGACATGTCTGCCTTAAATATCTAGAGCATAAGAGCAAGGAAACCTCAAAAGTATATTTTTAAAACGATTCAGAGCTTTCTGATAAAACGCAATATCTTATAGAGGTTGGAAGCTGAATCACTCTCAAGAATGTCACACACAGGGCTGGAAGATAATTGGCCAGCATGAGAATCCCCTTGTTGCCTCTCCACAACCCAGTCAATTACTTATTTTTCAGTCTTCATTACCCACATCAAGTATGATACATCTGAAGAAGTACTTACCACTGTTCCAGGTCTTGTCATCTATGACCTTGCATTTTTATACAGGGGAAAATTTAAGGAAATGAAGGAAAAAATTTAATAAGCCACTTACCACCACACATGTCTCATGCAGACCAAATGATAATACAAGTACCTAGAATAACTAATGTAGTAAAAACATTCTGAACATTCCATAAATACACATATGATATGCTACAGCTAATATAATAAAAGCCTCTGTTCATTTAAAAGTATGCTTGAGCAAAGCAAGATCATCCTTGAAGCTGGAAAGAGGATTTTTTAGGTTAATAGAAAATTGTCACCCTTGCTTTAAACCCTTCAGTCTATTAACATAAAGGCCACCCATCATCTCCTCATAAGTAATAGCTAGAGCCACCGCTGGAATCATTGGTATGGCAGGATGGTTTTGTTTCACATGCATTGCCCTTCCATGTGCTCCTTGCTGCAAAGGCCAGTTATAGGTGGGGCAGTGGCCATTTGTTTGTACTGTTGGAATATTGGTGAGGGGACACACTGGACAGCTTTGCTGCCATTGTGCTATATGTTGGGTGTCCAGTATGCCCCTGTGCCTTTGAGGAGGGGTGGGCTCTCTTCAGGCTCACCCACCCTCTGCCTATCCATTATAATGCATATGCTTCTACTATGGAGATTCTCAAGATTTAGAGTTAGGACTGCAGATAATACTGGGGTGCCGTAAAGTGGCTCTGCAGCTTATGCATGTATTTGTACTTGCAAATGTATGCAAATGAAATCCGTTCTTAATGCATAGTGTTAGACAGGATAATTTGATTGGTTGCAGACAGGTTAGTAAGTTGAGCTGGGAATTTTCTATGGTTTGGTTTGACATGCATCACCCTTCCATGTGCTCCTTGCTGCAAAGGCCATTGATAGGTTGGGGCAGTGGCCATTTGTTTGTTATGGCAGGATGGCGCAGGTTATATTGTACTACTCAAATATTTCTCTGTCCATTCCGTTACACAGGGGTTTTCCTAGGATTGTAATTTACCTAGGGCACCCCAGAGCATTATGGCAGGGGGAAAGGCACTGGCCTCCAGCAAAATTGGTGCATGGCCAAAAATGTAAGTTTGTAAGTGTGTAAATAGCAACAGATCCTTCACTGTCTACATCAGCCTTTCTCATCCAGGGTTCATGATTATTTAAAAAAAATATTTTGTCACAGAAATATCGAATGCCCTGTACACACGATCGGATTTCCGATAGAATAAAATCCGATTGATTTTTCCATCGGAAATCCGATGAAGCTGACTTCCATCAGTCTTGCCTACACACCATCAGTCAAAAATCCGACCGTCCCAAATGCTGTGGCGTAAAACACTCTGAAGAGCCAAGAAAAATGAAGTTCAATGCTTCTGAGCATGTATCGACTTGATTCTGAGCAAGCGTGGGTTTTTTCTCCGATGGAGTTCCCCACAGACGATCGTAATTTGCTATCTTTTTTTTCCATCGGTAAAATTTAAAACATGTTCTATTTTTTTATACCGATGGAAAAAAGACCGATGGGGCCCACACACAATCGGTTTGTCCGATGAAAAAAGTCCATCAGTCTTTTTTCATGAGAAAAAACGATCGTGTGTATGTGGCATAAGGGTCCATGGACACTGGGCTTAAAAAACACCAGTTCCCTTGGCGGAAAAAATCACACGAATTTAGAGCATTTTTGTACACACGTTTAGGAGCATTTAGCATTTTTCTGATAGAAAACTCCTCTTAAAATACAAACAAAAGTTTTTTTCCGCCCTCTAAATGCTAAGCTGAAAATATGCCTCTACACGACCCAATGTGCATGGACACATAGGATAACATTGAGCTGCTTCTACAGGAAAAACTCCTATAGAAGCAGCATTTTTTTATGCCAGTGTGCATGAAACCTCAATATGACCATTTCTGGGTGACAAATTCACAAGGTTTTTTTGTGTATTATCTAAAACATACTGGTCACAATGATCACAATGCACCCTGAGCTTTAGATAAGAACATTTTTAGCAGTAGGTCCCTAAGACTTGACAATTATTTCAAGTTTTCCTTTGCGGTAAGAAGGAAGAGAAGGGCTGGTCTAATTACTATAGCCACATCTTACTCCCCTAACATTCCTGGTGCCAGGTGCAGGCTCTTTCATTGGCAGAAAATGGGAAGGAGAAGTGACCAATCAGTGTGGTCAGCTGTCAGATACAGTAACTCTTTACTTGCATTCCTTCTTTAAACAGCCAGTTGACCAGCAGAAGAATCCAATATACAGCCTGCTTCTACAGTCACAGAACCCACACCCTTACACAACCCTCTTTAGTGCAACTGAAGGCCCAGTAAGCAGGATTAGAACTAATCCAGACCTTCATTTTGCAGCCATAATCCACAGATTATCAAAAGACCCCAAATGCAGCAATAGACCCCAAATACGGCCATAAAACCCATCAGGCCATAATACTTAGCCATAGTACCCCCACATGGCCACATGCTACATAGCACCAATAAAGTAGACCATTGCACAGACACCAAGTACAGCAGACATGAAGCCACAGACTCCAATAAAAATTAAAATGTGGGGGTTTTATGGCTCCAATAAAAATAAAAACTCTTCAGCTTTATTGTATCTTTGCAGGGCGATGGTCTAATGTGGTGGCTCCAGCACACTGTCTATTTTCCTTATGGGAGGGTGAAAAGAAGCAGTGGGGATGTGGATGCCATCACTGCTGTTGCATATTACATAAAGACATAAGATCCAGTCTATCCCAATAAACGCCATAACTGCACTAATCTATTTCAAATATCTTGTGCAAACTATATAAAAACTTAAGTAAGACTCAGCATAATAAAAAGAATCTTTGAAGTCCCACAATACAAATCACAGTAGTTTTCCTGATATGCCTGAACGATGCATTTAAAAAATTCTCTATCTTCGTATCAATCATATTATGTCCTTCACTAAAGTTTATGGAGCATTGCGGTACACCATTTCTGCAATTACACACAGAGCAGGAATCAATGTTTAAAACAGCCAAGTATATAAACCATTTAGACACAGGGTAATAACAGTGCAAGACTGATTTTCTTCTACTATAGCAAAGCTGTATTTGCTGTGTATTCTGTACTGCAACAGTACAGGAGAAGATAATTTCAAAAAATGGGGGCAAAAGTCTCTGTGTTGTCCACAGCAACTTCACAACCATCTACTAAAGTTTGATTGGTTGTTTTGGACAACTCAAATTTTTCCTTACAATTAATTTATTAATGAGGCACATCTCAACTGCAATGTGAAAGCAAATAAAAGAATAATGATAAATATACCAGGCAAGGCATCTGAATGTAGAATTTAAATACTTTTATAGTAACTTTTTTTATCTGCCAAAAGATGTGTAATAATGTGCAGCCTGTTTTATGATCCAAGCACCCCTCAAGATTGCATGACCGATCCTCGGACCTTCATTGCAACAGTAGTGAACCTTAGTAAAGGACAAACCCTTGCCTAATAACCACTCTTCTCCCTCTCCCCTCCTGAAAGCACGTTCACTGTCAGCACAGGTGCATACAGTAGAGCTCTGTTTCTCAACCAAGGTGCTGTGGCACCCTTGGTTGCCATTTGCATCTCCCCAAGGTGCCACGGTGACAAGACCCTGGTTGCCCTGGATAACAGATGGACGAGAGAACTCTGTGATCTTTGTGGGGCTCTGTGGTGATAGGGGACACTGATGTGATTGGGGGACTCCAATGTGATGGGGGGCATTTGATTCTGTGATGGGGGGACTTTGTAGTGTTAGAGGGAACTTTGATGTAAAGGCAGACTTCTGACATGATGGGGGCCTCTGACGTGAAGAAGAGGTTCTAATGCAATGGGGTCCTCTCGTGTGAATAGGTGACTTTAGATGTGAAGTTCATTTCATCAAGGCTGCCACCCAAGCAGTCCCAGGCTCAGATTTCCCATTGGTAACATTTATGTCTTTTACATTTTGGACTGGGATGCCTTGAGATTTTTCATACTTTAAAAGGGTGACACCCCTCAAAATAGGTTGAGAAACATTGCAGTAGGGCTGCCCCTTCCTCTTCCAGACTAAGGGGTTTATTTACTAAAACTGTAGAGTGCAAAATCTGGATCAGCTTCTGGAGTTACTTTTTTGTAAGTTAGAAGCTGATTGGCTATCATGCACAGCTGCACCAGATTTTGCACCCTCCGGTTAAATAAACACTGTACACCAGTTGCATTAAAAATACATTTAGGGGATAATTTACAACAGAGAGTTGATATAGCTACCCGCTCTCGATATACACCACAGGTTTGTGGTCCATTCATAAATTGTGAACCATGGTGTGGAGTTTGACGTTTTTATGTGTATTTTTATTTTTATTTTCAAGTTAACCAATGCATACTGACGCCACTAAATTTGACCTGAGCACTTGGATTTAAAAAACCTTTATTCATCATGATCCCAAAACAGGAATAAAAAGCATTTTCCCATTTCTATTTACCAGAAGTTTAACTTGCCTATGAGATATCGTGATGGAAGTGCTTGGCTATACGGTCATGGAAAATAAATTGCCTTTGTCACCGCAAGCAGACTTTGCATTTGCCTGATGGCTTCTTGACATCCTCATATCAAAATGCTGATGTGGCATTCAGGTGACATTTTTTTTCTTCCATAGTTGGACAGTCAACACAACTTAACACATATACTATCAGTCTTCGTGGGTAAATGTGACGTGACTTCAGAAATCCTGGCAGAACTGTATGTTTGTATGTCATAGTGATATGATTGACATTTTTATCTTTTTTTATCCATTCTTCATATCAAGGTGGATATTTTGGTTTATGTCATTTAATTTGAATGGAGCTGACTGTTTATTACTGCAGAACATCAGGCAGCCATGTGCAGATACTTTGTGTTAACCATCTTATGAAACATTTTTTAAAAAAAATAAAAATAATAACATTTACTAATATCTAATCCATTAAAGAGCAATTCAGATTTTTATGAGTAACTGCATTTTGCATATTCTTCTTTACCCTAAAGTGTTTCTAAACCCAGAACCTGCATTCACTATATCTGGTCTTCCACAGTACACAGAACGTTTTAGTAAATATAAACTGCTAAATACCCTTTCTCATCAGCAGTATATAGCATTCTTGCGACTTTTATCAGTTCCTAGTAAAGCTTGTAGGAGGAGTTTTCATTCTCCCCTGACCCTCTGTTTGGACATGCCTGGGTGCTGATTGGCCCTGTGCTGATCACATGCACTCTCCTAAGAAAAAAGAAAAACTCACTAGCAATACACACCAAACTGAGCATGTGCAGCCTGTCCCCGAGCTCTGTATTATCAGGAAATAATTAGGGGACAGTGGAAGAAGAGGAGGATCCAATCAAACAGGATCACATAGCCTTCATACACAATGCAGGGGATTAACCCCTTAGGTTCCACAGTGAGTATAACAAGCATGATTTACTGCATATACAGACCGATTTTACTGTTGTGGGTTTAGTAACACTTTAAAGTGGTACTGATCACAAAACCAAAAAAAGCAATATATTGAAGCTTACCAATCATGAGAAGTGGTGGCAGCATTCGTTTTATTTTTCTATGGCTTTTATCCCCTCTGTTTACACCAGGTGATCTGGCTAGTAACACACTTCCTGTATTAAAGTGCCCCACTCTGGATGAAGGCGCACAGGGGCACATTTGGACAGCAGCAGTGTTATTCTGTTGGAAGGGGAGTGTTAGATGGACTAGCAGATTTTAACTAACAAATTGAAGCTGAACACCAGCTAATAGTTCATAAGCAGTTACAGCAACAATGTTGTTGCTTTAGGGATAAACGTTTTACATAAACAAATAAAAGCTGTTCATTGTAAGCACCCCTGTCAGTGCTAAATGGTTTGTCACTTCCCTGTAACTGATACATTCCGCTAGAGAGCTTGTTCTTGGAAAACAACAGACTTACTAGCTGGATCACCAGATAAAAAATAGAAGAAAGAAAGCCCCAATAATGCAGCCATCACATCTAACAATTGGTAAGCTGCAATATAATAAATGTTTGCTTTTGGGTTTAAAACCGCTTTAATGCTGAACTTCAGGCAGATAAGAAAGAAACACATTAATAGAGCTCTGTATTTGTTAATACATCCCAAATGTATTTTTTTAGTGTAACTAATGTAGGAACCTCCCACAATCCCCTAAACAACAGCACAACTGATTAGGAGATGGAGGGGTAGGTTTGGAAGACAATTAGGTGTGCTACATGCAAATGTACTAAAAGGGTCATGATGTTAGGCAAACAGAGCATAGTGAGCAGAGCGATGACCTTATCAGCTGGTGGATAGTCTTTCACTGCCCAATGAGAAGGCTGGGGTCAAGAGAGGACATCTTCTTGTGCTGCTGGCTGTGGTTTAAGTTTAAATACTATTTTTCTGATCAAACACAGTTAGTATTGATGGGGAAATCCCTCCTGGGGAGCTATTGTGTTCTCCCAGCAGGGGGGCAGGGGGAGCCATCGTAGCTAGGAGATGAGACTAGCTATAGCCACTGGAAATAATTGCATGAAAAAATCTGATAGGTTGGTTTTACCCAAGTTGATGGATCGATCAACGTGGGTACAATCAGCTTGCCCATACATGGTTCAAATCTCGGCCAGTCTTTGCTGAACCGGCTGAAATTCGAACTGTCTATGGCCGGCTTAAGCTACTGACACTACAGCTTGGGCATGATCTATTTTATAACTGAAATCAATCAATGTTTGGTCAGGAGTGACTTGCAATTCTTTGGAAAGTGACTGTGACGAACCCTTGTCCTCAACAGGACTATGTCTGCCACCAATTCTTACTTTGTTCAGAACCAGCACTATACAAGACTCTTGAGCCCACCCAGTCACCAGCCGTACTTCAGTGTAGGGTGAAAACCATCACACTCCTGTCCGTAGAATGAAGAAGAGGTTACTGGTACTGGGCAGAGCTCAGTTATGTCTGGCCCTGATGCCAGCTCTCCTTCTGGGTTGGTGGCCTCATTCTGGGGTGCCATCTGCTGCTGGGAAGGGGAGCCGACTGCTCCATCTCCCTTACTCTCATCTGGCTGCTGGGACGACATGTCTCCCAGGTGCATGGATCTTTGCTGGGGAGGAAAGCTTCCTCCACCCTGGCCAACTGTTGGGAAGGGACAACGAACAACTCCTCTCAGACACATAGGGGTTAATTTACTAAAAGCAAATTGACTGTGCACTTTGAAAAGTGCAGCTGCACTCTGCAAGAGCAGTTGCTCCAGAGCTTAGTGAATGAGCATAAGCTCTGCTGACCTCCATCATCCAATCATGTGCAAGCAAAAATGCTGTTTTTTTTTTTTTTTTCTTGAATGTGATTGGGTGTTCTTTGTAAAGTGAAGCTTTGCCTAATTTACTAAGCTCTGGAGCAATTGCACTTTGCAAAGTGCACAGTCTAGTTGCTTTAGTAAATCAACCCCATAGTCTTGGTTGTAATTAATTTTTTTGTCATCCCGCCACTTCAAATGTTCGCTACTATATAGTAATTTTTGCTGGGTTGTAGGCTTTAATAACTTAATAGTACATGCCGGAACTCCTTTTAATTAAACATGGTTAACTTATGTTTAAAACTCTAAAGCTGCTGAAATACATTTACATACCCATGTCTCTTTAGAGTTTTTGCAGCTTTTCCGACTAGGTAATAGCTGTATTTATTTTTGGACTGGGTCCCGTTATTGGAAGAATTTCATACAGGTCTTCTTGATACAGAACACTTTCCCAAGACTTGGCAATTTATTTTTGCAATTTTGCGGCACTTTTTTTTCATTGCTTATCAGGATATTGTTCTCTGCCGATGCTTAGCCAGCTGTTAGTTTCCATTAGTTGAACTGAAATGAATGACACTAATATGAAAGCATAAAACATTCACCTAGTTTTATTGGATAAAGAAAGCGGGACTTATAGGGTCTATTAGGTTTTCTAATTTATTTTGACTGTTAAAGAATGATATTTCATAGTTTGCAAAGAAATTATAGCTAATGTGTAATTTACTGTGAAAGAAGGAAAAAAAGAGAAATATGAGTCTTGCCAGGTTTTTTTTCACAACTCCCCAGCTTAACCTATCTTTTTGCTCTACTAAAAAACAACATAATGACTTCAAAATCTAGCTTCAATTTAAAGCATTTCCCATAATTACCTTCCGCTTCTGTGCTTAAGGAAGAATCAATTCATTACTGGTACTTACTCTAGCTGACTTAAGGGAAAAAAAAATCTCAGGTTAACTTTACCAGGTCATTGAGTGGACTATGCTGAAAATGGCTTTAAAGTGTTATTAAACCCTTAAAGACAAAGTATATAAGTAAAAGCATAATTTAAACATTTCTGTTTGCTGATTGCTGTTGTGTTTTTCTCTGTGTCTTCTCTTTTCTGGCAGAATTCTACATCCAAATTGATGCTTCCTATAGTTCCTCCGACATTGCCATTTGGGGTCCACCTGGAGCCCTGCAATGTAAATATTTGCCAGAACACCATGGATCTTCAGGATAAGTCCAAACATTTTTCTATTGAAGAAAGATCACATCACAAACAGAGAAGTGCAACGTTTTGTGATCACATGCCTGACGAAGCGTCCCCTGTGGCTCCGAAACATTGCAATTCTCTGTTTGTGATGTGATCTTTCTTCAATAGAAAAATTATTGGGCTTATTCTGAAGATCTGTGGTGTGCTGGCGAATAATTACAATGTGTCCTCCATGCTCCAGTTTTCAGCTGGTGGTTGCTGCAGCACCCAGTACTTTTAAAGTGGTTGTAAACCCTCTGTGATCACTTGCACCTACAGGTAAGCCTAGATTAAGGCTTACCTGTAGGTGCAAGAAATATCTCCTTAACCTACACGGTTAAGGAGATATTTGCAGAAAGGACTGCACCGATGTCTACGGCACATGCTCGCCGTAGACAATGGAGCAGGCGCACTGAGTGCGCCGGTTTTATCAATGGGATAATGCTGAAACCGCGCGCATGCGTGAGGATCGTGCTGTCCAGCGCGCAAGTGCAGGAGTGACCTCATCGCCGCTCCGGCCAGTCACAGCGCTGGAGCGGCGATACACGGAAGGGACTCGTAGGCAACATGGTGGCGGAGGGGAACGAGGAGCACTTTGAGGGCTTCGATTTCAGGTAAGTCATTCATAATGAGCTAGTATGCTATGCATGCTAGCTCATTATGCCTTTCTCTTGCAGGGTTTTTTTTTTCAGAAAAAAAAAGAGGGTTTATTTCCTCTTTAAGAGCTCATTCTAGGAACTTGTGCGGTGGGAATATGGACTGTTGCCTGGAGCCCCCGCTACCTTAATGTGCATGCTCCCAGTTGGCTCATGCACAGACAGAACCAAAACTATATGTCATCCCACCGCTCCTCCCACCAAGTCGGTGATTGACAGCAGCTCTGCACCAATTACTGAGCAAGCAATGTGACAGCCTTTCTCAACCTTTTTTTACCCCAGATGAAATCCCAAAATAAATGTCAGGCCCTAAGGAACTCTTGCTAACATCAGTTCATTAGGGGTTAATGGCAAATATGTCCCTTATAGAAGTGATCCGAATACCAACATTACGGACAAATAAAAAAGATAATTGGTGTCATGCTGCTGGCTCTGCCAAGTGGCTGTGGTCCTGCATCTTTGCAGGCTCCATCAAATGGAAGGCCAATCAGCCACAGCTCAAGGAACCCCTGGTGACCTCTGGAGGAACCCTGGTTCAGATTAGCTGGTTTAGGCTGTGAACAGAGTGTGGAGTGGAGAGACACCAAAGCATCTACAGTCTGCTAAAGCAAATAATGTCTGTTGGATGCAAACTAGAGTGAGATAGATCATCAACTGTGGAAACATCTTTTTTTGTGCTAGTAACTGCAAACTGCTCACCTTTCTTTCAAAATTTAAGTCACCTGTCCCTAATCCCTCCAACTGCAAACTCCTGGCTGTCTGTAACAATAAGAAAGGTTGTTTCAAAGCAAAGAATCATGTGACAAGAAGACCAGTCCAGCCCAGTAGCACATGTGAGGATCTGCCAATGGTCAGTGGATTATACATACCGGTAACTCATAATTGACTTTCTGTGTCTTGTAACGATATTACTTTCATTTTGACCCATTCTCACCAGTCCATGCGCCTGAACAAATCCATAATCTAATGTTCAGGAAGATGGACACCAGTTAACCAATCTACAAGCATGCTTGGCTTATGGGAGGGACTGGAGCACTTGGAAGATAGCCACACAAACACAAAATGTACATACAAGCCCTAAGCAGATGATGACCTTGGTGTGAATGAACCCAAGGATCCCAGTTGTGTAAGGCAGATGTACTAATTACTTAGCAATCATGCTTATTCAGAGGGGATAACAGTGTGCTTTACAGATTAGTGTTGTTGCCCTCTGCTCAGAATAAAATAGGACAATTCCAATATGAGCACAGAGACAAAGCCTCCAGTGAATTCAGGGTGTAACAATTAACACAGTGAAAGCCATCCTAAATCTCTCATGAAGAGAAGCTGAACTTGTTATTGTGCTGAACTCTACTCGTTCGTGGTGGCCGCGTTTCCGTAAGATGCAGTGCTTACCCGCTACTAAACCTGATTGCCGACCACTAAGCCAATCCACAGCACATTACTGGCCTTAAAAAAATAGAGATGTTGACATTTAAATACATTTAGCCTCCGGCACGCTAACATTTATATAATGTTACATTCATTCTTCCATTAGCCTTTATCCTTTCTCTAAAAGATTTACACTACAATTGTTAATTATTTTAATCCTCCACCATGTCAGGTTTGCGCTAGGAAAGGAATTAATCTAGCCATAGCACAAAGCAGATCTGTGTCTTCCAGCGACTGCAAGAATTTCTCTTCGCATGCTTCTTGTAAAAGAACACTTGAATTCATTACATTTATAAAAAGCAGGAGAAAGGGGGAGAGAAGGAGAGAGAAAGTGAACAGAAACATATCAATCACCCTCAGGAAAAGGCTTGTCAGGGATTGTGGATTTCCCTCTAGTGGGCTAATTTTCAGCTGCTTATTACACATAAAGTACCGTGATAGGCTATGCTAAAGCATGATACCTAGAGCACTGTGTGAGAGCTGGGATAGAATGAATCTTCTCATTTGTCTCATAATAAGCTCACTGCATCGGTTCATCATTGCCCCTATATTATAAATCAGAAGACAAATGAATGGAAATCTGGGGGAGAGGTGACCATTAATTAGCATATGGAAGAATCAGCATATTGCAATTTTTTTTAATTGTCCAAGCCAGCGATTTTTAACCTATTTTCTGCTGTGATGCCCTTTAGGCACCCCAGTCTAAAATGTAATAAATGTAAATGTTACGTTGTACGTATTAATGGGAAACCTGAGCCTGGGACGATGCAAATAACCACCTTGAAGAAATTCACTTTAACATCAATAGCTACCCATTCACGAAATAGGAGAAAATGGGTGGGACATTATGTGAGGCAATACTAGAGATTTGCCTCCATCCCCAATGCTTGGAAACAGGAAAAAATTGGGACTTTATATGAAGCCACACTGCTTTTAAAATGAATCGATCAATGTAAACATTGTTTATTTAGTGCAAAAATGCATATATACAACATGAAATAGTAAAGAGCATTATAATGAATAGTAATAACATAATCATATAATTAATAATGTAATTAACAATATAATGATTATCTCAATATAATATGCAAAACACTAGACATGGGGCACACAGACCAGGATGGCAACCGTAATAGTATAAACATATAAACAATGATGGATAGATGCATTATGATGGGTTATAACAGGGTACAAATCATAGAACTGTGACATCGCATTATAGAAAGCTCTACGCGTTTCATGGTTAAATACCAATCATCAGGAGCTGATGCTAATTGAATCTATAAAAAATATAAAGATAAGATAATCAAATTTGTGTATTGGTAATAGGAAATATAGAATACAGAGAGGGAGAGGGGAAAAAAACTTTTCCTATCAGTCTCACCTCATTGCAGTCCAATGGTAGATAATCGGTAATGTTCATAGTAAAAGGGGTTGTTTTAAATAGATAACGTACTTCCCGGGAGCTGAGGTGGTCTAAACCACAGGCACATGGGTGGCAACAAGTAACCAAGGTGAGAGTGTGGGTCTCCAGTGATTGGCTGTAGTCCATGAGGTAGGTATTAGGTAGCATAAATGTAATCGGTAATAGCCAAAGATAGCTGAAAAAAATATAATCAATGGGTTAACAATAAGCGGATAATACAGCCGTAAGCTGGGGAGAGGTAACACCCAAAATAAGTGTGAGAAAGGGAATATGTGGTGAGTGTGAGTCATAGTGAAAACACAAACAAGTGGTAACCAAAATTAGTAAGAGGTACAGAGGGTGATCCGTAGAATACCTGGAGGGGTAAGGAAGAGGAATAGTCCACAAATGTGCAAGAGTAGGTTACCAGTAAGTAAAGCCTGAGTGTTGGTCCAGTGCATAAATAGGATAAGTTCCAACTGTGTACCGGAGGAAACCACCAGCGTCACACAATGTGAGTGAGAGGAAGGCGGCGCCATCGCCTGGGCAGTGTCTGCCACTCGGCGCTGTAGCGTCTAACCCTCCTCATGGAACACGCAGTGTGAAATAGCGTGTCGATACGGCGACGTCAGGACTGATGTCACACGCACGGCACGCCAGCTACCCATTCACATCTGATGCCTCATACACACGCCAGCTACCCATTCACATCTGATGCCTTGTACACACGACCGGTTTTCCCGGCAGGAAAAAAAACAACGCTTTTCCAGACGGGATTCCTCTCAAGCCTGCCTTGCATACACACGGTCACACAAAAGACCGCTGAACTTTTGAATGCCAAAAACGCGGTGACGTCAAAGACTACGATGAGCCGACAAAATGACGTTATATGCTTCCACGCATGCGTCGAATTGTTTACGAGCATGCACGTTTTTTTCCCTCTCGGAAAAGCATACACACCAGCAGTTTCCGCGATGGGAAAAAGACCGCCGGGAATCACAACAGAAAAAAAGAGAGTTGGTTCTAATTTTTTTGCGGGCAGTATTCTCGTCGGGAAAACTGCTATGGAGCATACACATGGCTGGTTTTCCCGACAAAAAGCAAACTTGGCAGTTTTCCCATCGGGAAAACCGGTCGTGTGTACGAGGCATGAGGGACGCTATCAAATTGGAGCCCCTATTCATGTCAGAGGGCCCCATCACATCAGAGGTCCGCCTTCATGTCACAGTCCCTCCATCACATCAAAGTCCCCCTTATACATCAGAGGCCCCTATAAGCACAGAGTCCCTCATCACATCATATTTACTCCACATCAGACCCCCCCTATACATGAAAGCCTACATCACATCAGAGTACCCTCATCACTACCTAAATAGCATCCTGAAGTTTGTTAAAGAGATCACAACACAGCATATAGTAGTGATGTTTGGAGGCCATGCAAGACCCCTTCTTCAGGCATTTATCTGTGCTGCCCCCGAAACGTTGCTACTATATGCTGTGATGTGATTTCTTCGATAAACGTCTGGATGCTATTTTAAGGATCCTTGGTGTGCTGATGATATATCCCTTAACCCTATGATGACACTTGTTTCCAGCTGGTGGTTGCTGCAGTTACCATACAGCCATTGTCAAGAATGTTTGCATTGGGAATATTTCACTGGACTCAACACCACAGAGTCCCTCCTGGATCACAGAGACCTCTCATCCATTTCCTATTCAGGGCAAACTGGGACTTGCGACGCCCCGGAGAGCCAAAATGGCACCCCTAGGTTACCGCAGCACTTTGGTGGAAAAACACTGGTCCAATCTGTAGAGAATCATACAAAAACAATTGTCTGGAATCCCATAGTGGTTGATTGTCGTCTGGTCAGACAGATCAACACACTGAATACCTATAAAGTCTCAAATCTGCAATTCTCATCATTCATTCATGCCTAGAGGTGACCCCTTAGTCAATACTGCTGTGTATGAAAGTTACAACCCAACAGTCTACCCTGGTAGGTACAATAGATCCATATAGTTGGTAATAGGGATATATTAAGACATTATGCTGCTCTAGACACCTGAATTAGTTTGCCTTTTTGTAAGGAACACCTCTTGTGTCATGTAACTAATTTAGTAACAACGAATGCTAGAATATGCTATTGGAGGCTGACAGAACTACTTTTCAACTAAAGCAAATAAGAGAAAGGGAAAATGGTTTCCTGAACTCTAAAGAGCCTTCTGACTCCCATCAATGTCAACTTCTACCCTCTTCCTCCTAAAGTCCTCTTGCTGAATTCTGGCACAAATGTTCAGAGGTGGCCACAAGATGGAAATACAAATTCTGAGACATGGTGCTGCCTCATATTTAACCATGCTGGCCAAAGCAATGGGCTACGGGTGCCCTTATGGTAAATAAATACCTGGTTTCAGGCATCTTTATCATCTAAATGACTTAAAATCTGTGTTCTGAGGTTCAGAGCACCACACTATGTGAGATGGAGGCCACACAATAGCGAAAGGGAGTTTTCCATCTATTGAAAGTGGTGTAAGAAACTTGGTAAATATGGCTGCAATGGATTATTTAGAAAACACACATATGCTGATTTGGCTTTCTACTTGTTGCACAGGTGTAGTTGGCTGTTTAATGAATGAAATTATGCTTTGTAGTATAAAAAAATCAGTGCAAACAAACCACAGTGCTGTAAACCCCCCCCCTGCATACAAAATGTGTGGTCCTGTGATATATAAGCAGCATCCGGACAAACACTAACAAAGTCAATGTTTATAAGTAGTTATGTGAAGAAACCAGCTACACATAATGCTCAGTATCAATTAAATGTCAGCTTGATATTCCCAGACTACTCCTCACATCCAAATGATCAATGCCTGGGCTGGATGTCAGCTGTCTCTCACAGATACTCTGAGCGGTGAGCTTGATTCAGGTAGGTGAAGTGAGAAAAGAAAATAAAGAAATCATTGCGCAACTCTGTGTATCCCACAGGCAATGATAATCATCTAAGCTTGCACTCACGTGACCGCGATATTGTAAAAGCATAGGTCGCCACAGTTCAGCTCAGTTGAGCAATCCTCCTCACTGCCCCGGCTTCTGAGTCCTCAGAATACCGCTGGTAGCGTAGCGCGACTAAGCTCCCCCCCTACGCGTTGCGTCACACGTCACGTAACTTATTCATGAATTCATGACCCATGAATAAGTCACGTGACGTGTGACACAACGCATGCTAAGTAATGCGTAAGAAGCAAATTTTGTCCAGTTCCTGATGAAGCTGGCCTAAATTTGAGCCATGCGTGGCCTTGTCGGCACCTTCCGGCCTGACATCTACTGTATCGTTCTGAAAACTAAATTTGTCAGGTGGAAAGTTGTTGACTGTACAGGGGCTGCATCCAACCAGATGCAGCCAGTCTTTGGGTTGTCTGACAGCCACAGTAGCCAACTGTCAGAATAAAAAAGCTGTCAGGAGAGACTCCTCCATCCACGATGGTTAGCATGGGTCTGAATGGGAGAAAGCTAACAGTGTATGGGCAGCATAACACTTCCAGAAATGTATTATTATTATTATTTCTCACGTAGATTAGAGTAGTGCTTCTGAAATGGGGTTGATTTACTAAAACTGGAGAGTGCAAAATCCGGTGCAGTTGTGCATGGTAGCCAATCAGCTTCTAACTTCAGCTTGTTCAATTAAACTTTGACAAAATAACCTGGAAGCCGATTGGTTTTTTAAACACAATCGTTTTTAAAAGAGCAGTTATTTTGATGATGCTTAAAGTAAAACAAAAAAAATGAAAAAAATCCTCTAAATATAGTGCATTGGGGGTCCCCTTATGCCCTGTACACACGAGCGGAATTCCGCTCAAGCTTAGCTTGTATACACACGGTCACACAAAAGTTCTCTGAACTTTCGAGCGTTAAGAACGCAGTGACGTACAACCCTACGACGAGGCGAGAAAAAAAAGTTCAATGCTTCCGAGCATGCGTCGGAATATCTGATGAAAAGATCCCATCTGACTTTTTCCACGACCGTGTGTACGTTAGACATGGGAGCCGTCGAAAAATGTGTTTCGTTCCGTTCCGTTTCGTATTAAAAAAAAAACGTAATTCGGAATCTGTGTACGGAATTCAATTCGGATTTGTACGAAATACGAATTTCGTACGACACGTATAACGAACGATTCGACCGGAACGAACGAATGATTAGACCGGAAATGTACTTCCCCCACCCAATTCCAGCAGCAATCTTTTCTCTCTATAATGTCGAATCTTTTCTCTCTATAATGTCGAATCTTTTCTCTCTATGTCAAATCTTTTCTCTCTATAATGTCGAATCTTTTCTCTCTATAATGTCGAATCGGAACGAACGAATGATTCGACCGCAAATGTACTTCCCCCACCCAATTCCAGCAGCAATCTTTTCTCTCTATAATGTCACATCTTTTCTCTCTATAATGTCGAATCTTTTCTCTCTATATCGAATCTTTTCTCTCTATGTAGAATAATCTTGGACTAATAGAGTTAAGGTTAGTCACATTCGACCAAAAAATATTTACCTATCGCTTTGTCTAATTTTCATGTCTTATTTGGTAGTTTGGATTCGGATAATTTGGATACGAAATTTCGTACGAATTTTTCGAAATTTCGTACAGAATTCGTATTCGAAAAAATTCGTAATTCAGATTCGTACAAATGTACGAATTTCGAAAAATTTGTACGAATTTTCGATTCGTACGAAACTAATCGCACATGTCTAGTGTACGTGGCATTAGTCTGCCTGTAAATTGGCACACCTGTAGCATGTATAGAACATGCTGCAGCAAAAATGAAATTTCCACAGAAATATATATTTTCTGGACTGATATGCTGGCTAAGAGATGACATAATAATGTAAATCCTGGTGCCTATGTGGTTCTTGTCTATGTTTATGTATGACAGACACAGATCGACCCCTGTTGCAGTCCCCTCACCTACAACAATGCAGTGTGATCACTGGGGGAGAGGAAACTTAGGCCCCTTTCACACTGGGGCGGGCATGCGCGATTTTTAGCGCCGCAATACCGTCGTATTTACTGCGATATTCGGCCGCTAGCGGTGCGGTTTTAACCCCCGCTAGCGCCCGAAAAAGGGTTAATACTGCCTGCAAACCGTGGCTACAGCCGCGGTTTGCGGGCTGTATTACCGCGGTGTCCCATTGATTTCAATGGGAAGGAGCGGTAAAGGAGCGGTATACACACCGCTCCTTCACCGCTCCAAAGATGCAGTAAAGGGAGATTTTTTTTTTCTCCTGCCAGCGCATCGCCTCAGTATGAAAGCCCTCGGGCTTTCACATTGAGACTGCTGGGGCAGGAGTATTTCAAGCGTTATTTATGAGCTATTTTTAGCGCTAAAACGCCTGAAATACGCCTTAGTGTGAAAGGGGCCTTAGGAAATGCTTCTTCCTGTCTGTAGCAGGCTGATGACATCATCTCAGCCTAAACAAAGTGACCTGAAGCTCAAGAAGTGCTTTTTTTATTATGAGTTTTTCTTTTTAAAGGTCAGTAGGTAGATTAACTAGTACTCCACCAAAGAAAGAATAATTCAGGGGGAGACAATGCTTAATATAAAAAAAAAAAAACACCAGACTGCATAAAAATGCTGCATTTAGAATCAAAGTACGATGTGCTACTCCTGTCTTTCTGTAGCTCAGTAGCATCCTTTGTTATCCCTCTGCCAATTCCGTCAAACAGTTCCCTAATCTGCATACATTTCCCCGCCATCCATCCCTTTTGATCCAGCCTCTTCCCTACACCAGTTCGGCTTTCATTGGGGTTTTTTGAAGTTTAAAATGAATTGCCTGCTAATATAGGTATGAAAAGTATTCAGTTGCAAATTGCTCAATCACATTTCTCTTTAGCCTTTTTGCTGCCTCCCTAGTCTATGGAGTGAAAGAATGTACATGATAAGCTTATGGATTTAGATAGTTTTAACAGCAATTTAAAACCTTTGTCTACTTCCTTGTAAGAAAGTCAGTCTATATTCCAGGAACAATAGGGGGACCTTTTCTGATTGTCTCTACTCCTGAATTGTAGGTTTTGATGGATCATTTTCAATGGTGCATTGAATCAAAATTTTGATAGTAGGTTTAAAATAGTTTATTCGCCAATCAATAGTTTGTTTGAAAAATGATTACGGGAATGTTGGGTGCAATAACAATGAAAAAATCTAGGAGGCAGTACTAAGAATGGTGGGCTTCAATTTGTTTTTGCCTTTCTAATGTATGTTGAAGGCATTATTTTATTGTTTTATTGGAAATGCATGTGTTTGCAGACATGTACATTGCCATTCTACAGATTACTTTGATTGATATGATTAAATTGTTTTTTTAAAGTGTATCCAAGCCCAAGTGAAAATGGAATATACTATTTCAAGGGTATCTAAACCAATGTAAAAAAGTAAAAAATAGATGTAAAAAAATATATATAAAACTACCATTTCCAAACAAAGGATGTAGGATGGTTCAAGAGAAAAAGGAGGGACAGAGCTTTTGAGGGAATAAAGGATTGAACTGGGTGGATTTTAACTATTATTAATGTAGCAATTTATATCCCACTCAATGTTGAGGCCTAGTGGGCGATAGTACTGTATGTCAACAAATCCACTGTGTTTCTCTACGGGATATATGGCGTTTCAAATCACTTCCTCTCCAATGTGGAGAGTATCCCTCAATGCCTATAACCTCCAATAGGGATGGCCATATATATTTTTTCACATAGGATGGGGGGTTCCCCTTTAAAATAAAAATAAAAATATAACATCCTACCATAGATACATGTGAGAAGTCATAACATTTATTTCACTGTATTTATAATCTGAATCAAATTTTTTCATATATGTATGCCAGGATTGTGCCTATGGGATGCCCGTTATTGTTGCGGACATCTGCGAGGCATATTAATAAGAGCAATGGGCAAATGAGGCTATATATAGAAATACATACTGAGTTATATCCTTGTTTTTAATATTTTTTTTAATATATGTTTAATGTCTAATTTTTATAAAAAAAAATTATAAATTTTTTAATACATTTTTTATTAATGGTTGTAAAGGTTCTTCTTTTTTATTATCAGCTTTGATGTCTGTTAGTATGATCATGACAAGCTTTTTCCCCTTAGCGATTGTGATTATTGCTGAGGAGGTATAAGCTATGCACCCGGGTGACCCAGAGGCGGATTTGTTCAGTTTCAGGCTTCCTGTGTCACTCTCCTGCAGATATTTAATGTATGGTGGGTGGCGTCCAGATCCAGCCTCCTTTCCCAGTAGACGCCTGATACGGAGAAACGCATCGTCAGGTGGAGCCGGAGATCCTGACGTCACCACACCCACAGCTGTGTTAGCCTGAGCCACGGCTGTGTGAATGTCTGTTTTTTAAACAACGCTTTAAAACCTTGTTTGATGTCAGTTGCCCAACTATTCGATTAAAGGGTACACTTTTTTATCAAATTACTGCACCATGAAGTGTTTTTTATCTTTCCTCTTCATACATATGGTCCCTTGTATTGCTGCATGAACCATTCCTCCTGCACTGAGACGGTGAAGGATTTTTTTAAACACACACCCAGCTGACCTGTGGATTCAGTGATGGAAGGTTGACCAGATCGCTGCTGTTACCAGGAGGATATCTTTTGATACTGAGCTCATAAGATCTCCGTTATAGAGATCCAACCTATCTGGTAAGCACCCACTTTGCACTTTTAGTATCCTGTGTTTGCAGCTTGGAAACAAAAGAGGAAGATTTGTATCTTTGCTTCCTGGATCACCACCAAGCTTTAGGAGCTGTTCTTAATTGGACTTTTCCTTTGCATCTTAATTGGACTTTGTTGTTCCCTATGGACTTTTTTTCTTTATAATTCACTTATTTCAGAATATTTAAAAAACATATATATATGTATATTGTGAGGGGGTTCACTCGGTAGCGGGTGTGTGTGACCCCCTGGTTGGGCTCCCCACACAAAAACAGGGCCAGCAGACGGAGGTTGTGGTTTTCAAAATCAAAAGGTGCGGTTTATTTCTCTATGTACAGTGACAAAAACACAGCAAAGCCAAAAAGAAACATAAACAAAATAAATCCTGGTCAGCGTGACCTCTGACTAAACATGCAGGTTTCCTAAACTAACAACTGGGATCAGCCTGGTGCTGTCCTAGTCCCTAAGTCCCTGGTTTAGTAAAAGTCCAAACAAATAGCCACACAGGCTTTGCCTCACCGCACAGGGGTTCACTCTCCCTAGACAGTCCACACAGGTCTGGGTCCAGGCATGAGCTAACATCTAATGAAGCTGGGAGTTCTTATAGAGGCCTAAATGAGCTGACAAGCTTCAGCTGGTCTCATCAACTCCCTGTCTGCACGACGCCCAGCACTCTCCCTAGAGGTATGAGTCATCCATGAGCCTACTAGCCTCAGCTGGGCTTATACAACTCTCCACCTAGTTGTATAAGTCGGCATAAAGCCTGAATCTGGGAGAAATATATCTACCCCCCTGGATGCAACCAGGTGACTTTACCTTCCTGCTGTCACATACCCCCCCTCTTGTTTTAACCTTGGGGTTGGAACACCAGCAATCAGGCATTCATGTACTCGAGACAAAGCATCCACATTCCCCATTTGAACGCCAGGGCGATGCTTTACTGTGAAGTTGAATTCCTGTAGGGCCAGGAACCACCTATTCACTCTTCTATTTGTCTCCTTGTTTTGAGCCATCCACTTTAACGGAGCGTGATCCGTAACCATGTCAAAGTGCCTACCTAGCAGATAGTACCAAAGGGAATCTAGAGCCCACTTCACCGCTAAACACTCCTTTTCAACCGTGGCGTAATTTACCTCATGGGACTTCAACTTCCTGCTGAGGTAAATGACTGGGTGCTCTTCCCCGTTCCAGACCTGGGACAATACTGCTCCTAACCCCACATCTGACGCATCACTTTGTACGACAAAGTCTTTAGAGAAGTCGGGTGAGTACAACACTGGCTGGCTACATAAGGCTTGTTTCAAGAATTGGAATGCTGCCTCAGCCTCGGGGGTCCATTTAATCATGACCGACCCTTTCCCTTTCGTCAGGTTGGTTAGGGGCACAGCCTTAGAAGCAAAGTGGGGAATGAAGCGCCGATAATAACCCGCGATTCCCAGAAAGGCCCGTACCTGCTTCTTGCTGTTGGGACGTGGCCAACTCTGGATGGCCTCGACTTTGTTGAGTTGGGGTTTTATCACTCCCCTGCCAATGGTGTACCCAAGATATTTGGCCTCCTCCTGCCCAATGGTACACTTCTTGGGGTTAGCCGTAAACCCCGCTTCCCGGATAGAGTCTAGGACTGCTTGCACTTTTGGCAGATGTGAGGCCCAATCTGTGCTATGGACAATTACGTCATCCAGGTAAGCCGCAGCATACTTCCGATGGGGCCTCAGTATCTGGTCCATTTTCCGCTGGAATGTGGCCGGCGCATTCTGTAACTCGAACGGCATTCTCTTATATTGGAACGCCCCGTCTGGGGTTACAAATGCGGTTTTCTCTTTGGCCGACTTGGCCAGGGGAATTTGCCAATACCCTTTTGTGAGGTCAAGAGTCGTCATGTATCGGGCTGTTCCCAGCCGGTCGATCAACTCATCTATACGTGGCATGGGGTAGGTGTCAAATTTTGTAACTTTGTTCAACTGACGAAAATCGTTACAAAATCGCCAGCTCCCATCCGGTTTAGGCACCAACACAATGGGACTAGACCAATCACTTTGGGACTCCTCTATCACCCCTAAGTTCAGCATTTTCTGTACTTCCTCCCGTATTGCCTCCCGTCGGGCCTCTGGGATCCGATAGGGTTTTAACTTCACCCTTTCACCGGGCGGGGTAATAATATCATGCTCTACCCCAGATGTTTGTCCCGGCAGCTCAGAGAACACCTCCTTGTTGCGAAGCACAAACTCCTTAACCTCCTGTTGTTGGGGTTGTGACAAGGTGGCTGCTATTCCAACCTCCGGAATCACGCAACCAGTTTGAGCTGGTGACCAAGTTTCTGCGACTAGGGACTCTCTATCCCTCCAGGCTTTCAACAGATTAACGTGATAGATCTGTTCGGGCTTTCGCCTTCCTGGTTGTCTGACCTTGTAATTCACTTCGCTCACTTTTTCCATTATCTCGTAGGGGCCTTGCCATTTGGCAAGGAATTTACTTTCAACCGTAGGGACAAGTACCAATATCCTATCCCCCGGGGAAAAGGTACGGGTCTTGGCTCCACGGTTGTACACTCTCTGCTGTGCCAACTGCGCTTGGGCCAAATGTTCCTTCACAATGGGCATTACCTGTGCAATTCGATCTTGCATCAGGGCGACATGCTCAATCACACTCCTGTGGGGAGAACTCTCACTTTCCCAAGTTTCCTTGGCAATATCCAACAGCCCTCTTGGGTGTCTCCCATACAGTAACTCAAAGGGGGAGAATCCCGTAGAGGATTGGGGCACCTCCCTAATAGCAAACATCAAATAAGGAAGTAGACAGTCCCAATCCTTTCCATCTCTATCCACCACTTTCTTCAACATTTGTTTTAGGGTTTTGTTGAATCTTTCAACCAGCCCATCGGTTTGGGGGTGATACACAGATGTACGCAATTGCGTCACTTTGAACAATTTACACAGCTCTTTCATAACCCGGGACATAAAGGGTGTACCTTGGTCCGTAAGCAGTTCTTTACAAATACCCACCCGGCTAAAAACAAGAGATAGCTCTTTGGCTATGGTTTTGGCCGAGGTATTTCTGAGAGGGATCGCTTCTGGATAACGGGTGGCATAGTCCATTATAACCAATATGTACTGGTGCCCCCTAGCGGACTTGATTATAGGACCTACCAAATCCATTGCGATTCTCTCAAACGGGACCTCAATGATGGGTAGAGGGACCAGCGGGCTACGGAAATGTGGCATCGGGGCCGACCTCTGACACACAGGGCAGGAGGAACAATAATTTTCTATGTCCTTCATCACCCCAGGCCAATAGAATCTCTGTAATACCCTCTCTCGGGTTTTCTCTGTCCCCAGATGACCTCCAAGAATGTGCCCATGGGCCAACTCCAACACCAACTTCCTGTAAGGTTTGGGCACCACAAGCTGCTCAACGGTTTCTTCTGCCCTTTTTGCCACCCGATACAGTAGGTCCTTCTCTACGCTGAAGTATGGGTAAGTGCAGGTATTATCTGGGTTCACTAACTCGCCATCTATTTCCACTACGTTTTCCCGTGCCTTTATTAGGGCGGGGTCTTTTAACTGTTCTGTGGCAAAATTTTCCCTGTGAACCTCCAGATCAGAAAACTCCACAGACGGTAGGTTTTTGTCTGAGGAGGTGGGCTCCTCTCCAGTTTCTTGAGTCTCCCCTGCCAATACTGACAAGGGAAATTCTGGAGAGTCCTCACCACTCTCAGAGGAGTTCTGGCTATCACATTCCTGGTACATAGGGGCACCAGTGGGGGGCTCAGGATCATCCCACAGTTCCCAGAACTTCGGAAAATCCCTTCCCACAATGGCATCATGCGGTAATTGAGATACTAACCCCACTGGATGAGAGAGGGTACCTTTGGGGGTCTCGAAACACACTGTAGTCACTGGATACTCTCGGGTGTCCCCATGCACACAAATAACAGCTACCTTGCTATTCCCAGAGACCTCTGTTTTAACTAATTCAGCCTTTATCAGGGTCACAAGGCTACCTGAATCCAGTAATACCACAACATTTCTACCATTAATACACATTTTGCATAAATGTTTCTCAGTTCCCCGAATGGCAGTGCATGCGACTGTCGCACACAGCGACTGACGTCTGTCCGTCAGAAAGTCACATTGCATGGGTTCCTCCACAACCGGGCAATTTGCTGCAATATGTCCCGCTTGCCGGCAGCGGTAGCAAACAATCCATTTGGCTGCCTCTTGAGCCCCTGACTTCCCAGGCTGTTCTCGCCAAACTTTGGGTAGAGCTCCCACCCTCTCACTCTCTCCACCCTCACCCCTTGGAATCCTCTTATCCGCCCCTGGGGATGGTCTGGTCTTAGGGTGGAAAGTCCGAGAGTCTCTGGAAGAGGCCGTCAGGTTCTCTGTAGCCAAGTATTTCTCTACACGATCCACAAGACCACCGGCCGTCTCTGGGTCTCCATGGCTTACCCACTTTTGGATGGCAGTAGGAAGAGCTCTCAAAAACCGATCCATTACAACACGTTCCACAATCTCTGGTGCGGACAAAGTCTCTGGCTGTAGCCACTTCCTGCTCAGGTGAATGAGATCATACATTTGAGACCTGGGGGGTTTTCCAAGCTGGAAAGTCCAGTTATGCACACGCTGAGCCCGGACAGCCAGGGTGACACCCAGCCTTGCCAATATTTCAGCTTTTAGCATCACATAGTCTTTTGCTTGGTCAGGCTCTAGGTCATAGTAAGCCTTCTGCGATTCACCAGTTAACAGAGGAGCCACCAGTCCAGCCCACTGCTCCTCAGGCCACTTTTCTCTTTCAGCAGTCCTTTCAAATGTGGTCAAAAATACCTCTGGATCATCCTCTCCAGTCATTTTTGTCAATAAACGACTCACCCCAAAGGACGCGGTATTAGTGGGACGGCTTTCCTCACTGGTCTGCGGACGTTGCTGCATTACTGCTTCCATTTGTTGTAGTCTCTGCTCTTGCTTCTGTAACAGGTCTATGAAGCGGGCCTCAGATTGCTGCTGGGCTTGTTGATGAGCTTGCTGCTGGGCTGCAAGGCTCCTTTGCAAACCTGCATTTGTCTGCTGTTGATTGGCATTTGCTAGAGCCAGCTGTTTCAGTATCTCCTCCATGCTGGCTTAAAAAAAAACTGCCACTGGTTCTCCACCAACTGTGAGGGGGTTCACTCGGTAGCGGGTGTGTGTGACCCCCTGGTTGGGCTCCCCACACAAAAACAGGGCCAGCAGACGGAGGTTGTGGTTTTCAAAATCAAAAGGTGCGGTTTATTTCTCTATGTACAGTGACAAAAACACAGCAAAGCCAAAAAGAAACATAAACAAAATAAATCCTGGTCAGCGTGACCTCTGACTAAACATGCAGGTTTCCTAAACTAACAACTGGGATCAGCCTGGTGCTGTCCTAGTCCCTAAGTCCCTGGTTTAGTAAAAGTCCAAACAAATAGCCACACAGGCTTTGCCTCACCGCACAGGGGTTCACTCTCCCTAGACAGTCCACACAGGTCTGGGTCCAGGCATGAGCTAACATCTAATGAAGCTGGGAGTTCTTATAGAGGCCTAAATGAGCTGACAAGCTTCAGCTGGTCTCATCAACTCCCTGTCTGCACGACGCCCAGCACTCTCCCTAGAGGTATGAGTCATCCATGAGCCTACTAGCCTCAGCTGGGCTTATACAACTCTCCACCTAGTTGTATAAGTCGGCATAAAGCCTGAATCTGGGAGAAATATATCTACCCCCCTGGATGCAACCAGGTGACTTTACCTTCCTGCTGTCACAATATATATATATATATATATTTTTTCATAATTTTTTGCACTGTGTTTTGCAATATTTTTGGTTGCGGATCTATTTTTTACTTTTTTACATGCTTATATTACTGAATATTCCAGTTATCTTTATAGTTGCAGCACTGTCACTTTAATATCAATTAGTATTACTGTTAAGAAGTAATTTGTTTTTTATTGCAGTTTGCACCATCTCTTTGCACCCACGCAAACTTGTTGCACTACATGCACTTTATATACATATGGGGGTAGCGCGGATTTTTCACGCTTAACATTATCTAAACCAATGGCAAAAACGTTATATATTGCAGCTTACCAGTCCTTAACTCACTGTATTGCATCCATAGAAATGCAGCTCTGTCACCCCAGGAAAGGAAGTGTGTTAGGACTACAAATTACCAGAACTAAGAAACATGCTAACTGATAACTGTGCAGCAAGCATGTTATTAGCCCACATGATTTTTGGCAGGATCACCAGTTATTATTTAAATTTGATTAGATATATCAAAATATTTTTTACCAACAAGCATACCTCCCAACTTTTTGAGATGGGAACAAGGGACACCTATAAGCAAAAGTATGTAGGCATAGAACAAACCCCCTGTCACACCCCTTATAGGAGAATTATACAAAAAAATATATTAGATAAACCGACAATTATTTTATTTTATTTTTTACCACTACTATTCCTTTATAGATAGGAAAAAGCCACCCTATTTAAAGTCCAAAAATAGTTGAGTTAATTGATTGGAGAGCATGAACTTAATCCAGTAATTCCATTATACCGGCTTCTGAAATTTATAAATGCAGCAATTTAGAAATTGGATGAAAGGTTTAGTACTGGAAAACACTTTTTGAAAGATAAATAGTGTATTTTATATACAACTATATAGATCAGATCAAAATGAGGGACAAATGAGGAGGAAACAGGGACTTTGTTCCAAATCAGGGACAGTCCCTCGAAATCAGGGCTATGCAAAAGGAAGCAAATAAGAGAAGTTTATTGTTAAAGTTTACATACAGAGATAAAAATTATAAAAAAAATCTAATAGCAAAGTCAATCCGAACTGTAATTAAAAGTAAATATTACATTGAATACAAGAAGTCAATGGAATTAAATTGTAGTTATCACCACATTTTTAAATCTGCTTATCTTTTACATTTTCTGGTTCATTTCAACCTCCTTCATCCACATTCTAATCAAATTTCTAAACAAAATCTTTGCATTTTTATTACATACAGTACCTATTAGTGTCATCACTGAGACTTTGTGCTTCTCTACACAATGCAGGTAGATCATGGTAGGTGGATGGTGTTGTACATAGCTTTTTAAAATCAGCAGACTGCCCGAGGTAATGCCAACGTGAAATGCTGAGCTTCCATTATTGAAAGAACTGAAATCCAATGAGTAGGCAGACCAAGGACAGTAAAGCTGGGGAGGAAAGTGCTAGATGATGTTGGACGCCCTCCAGCCAGGAAATGAGGAAGGTTCTATTTAAGTTTCCGAAGCTCACCTGTTCAATGAAACCAGAGTAGGCTATTTCAGTACAGGAGAAAAGCCTGTACAACTGTGGAAGACTGAAGATAAGGCTGGAGTTCAGCTTTAAGTCTCAACTCTGGGGAAGGCACGACAGCTTGTTTTGTCTAGGGGAGAGGAATTTCTGCTATAAAACACATCCAATAAAGAAATTGCAAAAAAACAAAAAACACATTTCTTGATCAATTTAGGCCAATATATATTCTGCTACATATTTTTGGAAAAAAAAAAAATCCCAATAATCGTATATTGATTAGTTTGCACAAAAGTTATAGCGTCTACAAACTATGGTATATTTTTATTTTTAAAATGTTTTTACAGGAATGGCGGCGATCAGAGACTTATAGCGGGACTGCGATATTGCGGCGGACATTCAGACACTAACTAAGACTTTTGACATTTTTTTGTGACCAGTGACACTACTACAGTAATCAGTGCTAAAAATTTACTAATGAGACTGGCTGGAAAGGGGTTAACATCAGGGGCGATCAAAGGGTTAACTATGTGCCTGACCTGTGTTTTTCTAAACTGTGGGAGGGGTTTTTCCTAGGGAAAGACATGGATCCTAGTCCCTGCTTTGCAGAGACACAGGAACCATGTCTTCCCCCCTGTCAGAATGGCAATCTGCCTTGTTTGCATAGGCAGCAGTGCCGATCCTGACCTCCCTGGGGCCCTAAGCAAAATTCTGCTAAGGGGCCCTTTACAGTGGCAAAAAATGGGTGTGGTTTACGTGGAATTGTGGGCGTGGCTTACGTGGGCGTGGCTCTGAGGGGTGTGGTTAGAGTCAGAGATGAATGAGGGATGGAGGAAGAAAGAGAGAAAGAAAGAGGGAGAGATAGAAAGAAAGAGGGGTGGAGGGACAGCAGGCCCAGATCCTACACCACAATAGAAATTTTGTGTATTCCAGAAAGTTTAACAAATCAGCAGATAAAGATACTCCAAACACCTGGTGTTAGCGCTTCAATCATCCCGGCACCATGGTTGTTATGGTGTCAGGATGACTGAAGCGCATTATTTCTATTATTACATTGTAATATAGAATGAAATTATTCAACTCACCATAATGCAGAATCAGTGGAAGCCCCGAGTTCCTCCTTACACCAGGCATTCCCAGCGGAGGCCCCCCTTACACCAGGCATTCCCAGCGGAGGCCCCCCTTACACCAGGCCTCCCCAGCGGAGGCCCCCCTTATACCAGGCATTCCCAGCGAAGGCCCCCCTTACACCAGGCATTCCCAGCGGAGTCCCGCCTTACACCAGGCCTCCCCAGCGGAGGCCCCCCTTACACCAGGCATTCCCAGCGGAGGCCCCCCTTACACCAGGCCTCCCCAGTGGAGGCCCCCTTACACCAGGCCTCCCCAGCGGAGGCCCCCTTACACCAGGCCTCCCCAGCGGAGGCCCCCTTTACACCAGGCATTCCCAGTGGAGGCCCCCCTATACACCAGGCCTCCCCAGCGGAGGCCCCCCTTACACCAGGCATTCCCAGTGGAGGCCTGCCTTACACCAGGCATTCCCAGCGGAGGCCTTACACCAGGGTAGGCCCCCCTTACACCAGGCATTCCCAGCGGAGGCCCCCCTTACACCAGGCATTCCCAGCAGAGGCCCCCCTTACACCAGGTGTGATGCCCCAGCAGCAGAGACTCTCTCCGCCGCCATTACGCAGAGGGGACAGTGGAGGAGCCGGCCGGGTGGCTGGCAATAGGAATTAAGCTGCGGCGCCGCCGCCCACCCCCGCCCCTTCCCACATTTCACTCACACACAGACAGACATTAGCAGGGCGGGAGGTGGGCGGTGCCGCAGCTCAATTCCTATTGGCAGCCACCCTGACCCTCCTCTTGGTCTACAAGAAAATGAAAATTGTCTCCGCCCGGCCTGCGGACCTCTAGTGGCGGCGGCGGCGGTTGCGGTGGCGGCGGATCGGCCCTGATAGGCAGACAGCAGTTCTGCCTCTGTGGCTGATGATCAGCGGGTGCTGGTGGACATCGAGTCCACGGTAGGCATCATCGGCTCCCGCTGTGTGTAATCACAGCGTAAGCGAGCCACAGGCGGCACGTGTTTGCCTCCCCGTACCCGGAAGTGCAGCATCACGTATATATACGTGATGCTGAGCACAACGGCCACCATGTAGCAGTAAAACTCCTAGAGGGTGGCTGGCATGTGGTTAAAGGATAACTGTACCTTTGCTAAAAATCATTCACGCTAAACGTGGTCTTTTTCCCAGGTATATCAGAGAAAACATTAAGAGAGGATAGTTCCCCTTTAACTATCTGATAGAGGCCAATCCAAATACTATAAATATTACTGTACTGTGTATTTTATATACATAACCAACATGCTTATACATAACCATATCCATATTGGTTACATGATATAAAATACACAGTACAATTTAATAGTTGCCATCTAAAACAATATAATAAGCCCAGCTTCCCCTTTTATTTTATTTTGCAAACAGTGTGGAAAGGACTCAGAGTTTTATAATTGCCATCAATAAGATTTCAGGACAGGAAGCAAGGAAACATCTCTCCAATGGGGTGACAAAACAAAATCTGATAGAAATTGTAACTGGTTACATTCTACCAAAAGCTAAAATAATTTTTAGCTGGAGTTAGGCTTTAAAAGTCATTCATGTTTAATATCTCTGTTTAGAAGAATGCATAGTCTAGTTTATATGCTGTAAGCCATATATTAAAGTTACAGAAGAATAGTTACAATTCTTCATAATAAAGCAGAACTAAACCCATTGATTTAACAGTTTAAAAAAACTGTTACATTCCTGGGATGTGCAGGGAATGTAACTGTCACATTGGCTGTGCTCTCAACCAGACTGTCTAACCATCAAATGGCTGGTGTCATAACTGATCACATGTGCAGCATCATGGCAGTTGAAGATTAAAAATAGGCCAAGATGTCAGCTTCCTTGGCAGAAAATGATAGAAGGGTTTAGTTGCACTTTAAAGCGGAGTTCCACCCAATAATAGAACTTCCGCTTTTCGGAACCCTCCCCCCCCCTCTGGTGTCACATTTGACACCTTTCAGGGGGGGGGGGAGCAGATACCTGTGTAATACAGGTATTTTGCTCCCATTTCCGGGCATAGATACCCGAGCTACCCGCGGGTATCTACGCCACCCCCCGTCCCCCGTTGTCTTCTGGGAGACACACAGGTCCCAGAAAACAGCAGGGACCAGTGGCATCGCGTAGCACGAGTCGCAAATGCGCAGAAGTGAACCGGGAAGTGAAGCTGCAAGGCTTCACTTCCTGATTCCCTTACTGAAGATGGCGGCGGCAGCATCCGAGAGCCGAGGGATAATTCGGCTTCAGGTGCCGACATCGCGGGCACCCAGGACAGGTAAGTGTCCTTATTTTAAAAGTCATCCGCTGCAGTATTTGTAGCTGCTGACTTTAAAAAAAAAATAAAAAATTTGGCGGACCTCCCATAACAACTTGATAAAAAATAATGATATTTAGCAAGGAACATACATTCCACATTAATAATTATGCTACCAAACATAGTGAGTGCTGTAAATTGCCTTCAGCATTGCTTCTGTTTCTTCTTGCTGGAGGCTGCCATTTTGCTGAAGCCCAGAGGTCCCTAAACAGAAGTAAATCATAGAGTGGAACTAAACTTTAACTGTTCTAAATAGTTCCATTCCTTGAATGCCAGTATTGCTAACTGTCACATTTGCTTGTGTCCCCAACCAAACTGGATCGGGTCGGATCGGCTTTAGAAAAGTACCGAACTTTAGCTTTTTCCCGAACCCGAACCCGGACTTTGCCCAAAAGTCCGGGTTCGGGTTCGGCAATCTAATAACGCATTTAGAAATGCTTCAGGGGCCAGCCAATCACCTTTTGATTAGCTGGTGTGCCCTTAGAGGCCATCATAGCCATGCCTACTAATGGCATGGCTGTGATTGGTCAGTGCAACATGTGACCCAGCTTCTATATAAGCTAGAGGCACACAGCACACATGTCACTCTGCTTCAGAATAGATAGGGAGAGGATCTAGTCTGCTGCTGCTGCTTTTAGGGAGAGATAGAAAGATAGAAGAGGTAGTCCTGATTCTACAATCTGAGGGAAAAGATAGAGAGATAGTGTAGTGTAGGGCCAGGTTCCTGTTGGTGCGTTCAGGGAGAGAGAATATTATATAGGAGTCCAGATTCAGAGATTAAAATCAGCGATCTGCATAGGTCTACCTATTTGTGTTGCAGTGCAGTCTTTTTACACTGCCATGAGCCCAGTGTCAGAGAAAATCTAACTTTTAGGGGGAAAAAAAAGGCACTTTATTGTTCTCTTTTCCAAAAGACCCATAGGGCAAAAAAAAAAAGCATTTTATTTTGCTCGTGCAAAAAAAGACCCGTTTAGGGCAAAAAAAAAAAATTCTATAAAGTTTGCAGTGTGTTATACATATTTTGAGGTGTTTGAAATAAACAATTTCTTTATAGTTTTCTCCTACGTTGCTATACTAAAAAAACAACATTTTTTTTAATAGCATTTTCTGCATTTCTGTAGCTGTGCGATTCAGCGGTTACGTACTGTGGGTGTGTTCTGCTCTTCCAAAAAACGCCGTTTAGTGGCACAAAAAAAAGTTTGCAGTGTGTTATACATATTTTGAGGTGTGTGAAATAAACAATTTCTATATAGTTTTCTCCTACTGTGCTATACTAAAAAAACAACATTTTTTTTGAATAGCATTTTCTACATTTCTGTAGCTGTGCGATTCAGCGGTTACGTACTGTGGGTGTGTTCTGCTCTTCCAAAAAACGCCGTTTAGTGGCACAAAAAAAAGTTTGCAGTGTGTTATACATATTTTGAGGTGTTTGAAATAAAAAATTTCTTTATAGTTTTCTCCTACGTTGCTATACTAAAAAAACATTTTTTTTTTTTAATAGCATTTTCTGCAGTTCTGTAGCTGTGCGATTCAGCGGTTACGTACTGTGGGTGTGTTCTGCTCTTCCAAAAAACGCCGTTTAGTGGCACAAAAAATAGTTTGCAGTGTGTTATACATATTTTGAGGTGTTTGAAATAAACAATTTCTTTATAGTTTTCTCCTACGTTGCTATACTAAAAAAACAACATTTTTTTTAATAGCATTTTCTGCATTTCTGTAGCTGTGCGATTCAGCGGTTACGTACTGTGGGTGTGTTCTGCTCTTCCAAAAAACGCCGTTTAGTGGCACAAAAAAAAGTTTGCAGTGTGTTATACATATTTTGAGGTGTGTGAAATAAACAATTTCTATATAGTTTTCTCCTACTGTGCTATACTAAAAAAACAACATTTTTTTTGAATAGCATTTTCTGCAGTTCTGTAGCTGTGCGATGCAGCGATTACGTACTGTGGGTGTGTTCTGCTCTTCCAAAAAACGCCGTTTAGTGGCACAAAAAAAAGTTTGCAGTGTGTTATACATATTTTGAGGTGTTTGAAATAAACAATTTCTTTATAGTTTTCTCCTACGTTGCTATACTAAAAAAACAATTTTTTTTTTAATAGCATTTTCTGCAGTTCTGTAGCTGTGCGATTCAGCGGTTACGTACTGTGGGTGTGTTCTGCTCTTCCAAAAAACGCTGTTTAGTGGCACAAAAAAAAGTTTGCAGTGTGTTATACATATTTTGAGGTGTTTGAAATAAACAATTTCTTTATAGTTTTCTCCTACGTTGCTATACTAAAAAAACAACATTTTTTTTGAATAGCATTTTCTGCAGTTCTGTAGCTGTGCGATTCAGCGGTTACGTACTGTGGGTGTGTTCTGCTCTTCCAAAAAACGCCGTTTAGTGGCACAAAAAAAAGTTTGCAGTGTGTTATACATATTTTGAGGTGTGTGAAATAAACAATTTCTATATAGTTTTCTCCTACTGTGCTATACTAAAAAAACAACATTTTTTTTTAATAGCATTTTCTGCAGTTCTGTAGCTGTGCGATTCAGCGGTTACGTACTGTGGGTGTGTTCTGCGCTTCCAAAAACACCCATTTAGGGCAAGATCCTAAATTTTGAAAATATGAGGAGAAGGTCAAAGGGACGTGGTGGCCCCGGTCGTGGTGCTGCTGGTGGAGCTCCTGTTGCAGGGAGAGGACGTGGTGGATCTGTGCCAGATACACGCACAAGTGAAACACCTTCCTCAGGTGCGAGTAGGCGACCGAGTCTGCGGCGGTATTTTGTCGCGCCTAATGAGGCTGTACGAATGTTTAGGCCAGGACAAGTACAGGCGATAGTAGATTGGGTTGCTGACAGTGCCTCGGGTTCCTTCACATTGTCTCCCACCCACTCTTCTGATGAAAGAACAGAGTTGGCACCTGAAACCCATGTCCATCAGTCTTTCACCTCACCCCCTTGCAAATCAGCCAAGCAGTCTGAGCCCCAAATCATGCAGCAGTCTCTTCTGCTTTTCGATGACTCTGTTAGCAGGGTTTCCCAGGGCCATCCACCTAGCCCTGCCCCAGAAGTGGAAGAGATTGAGTGCACCAATGCCCAACCACTTATGTTTCATGATGAGTACATGGGAGGACCATCGCAGTACGTCTCGGATGATGACGAAACACAGGTGCCAACTGCTGCTGCTTTCGCAATTGTGCAGACAGACAAGGAGGGCAGGGGTGAAGACTGGGTGGAAGATGATGTGGAGGACGATGAGGTCCTCGACCCCACATGGAATCAACGTTATGCAGGTGACCAGTGTAGTTTGGAGGAAGAGGCGGTGGTCGCACAGAGCCACCAGCACAGCAGAAGAGGGAGCAGGGTGCAAAAGCAGAGCGTCTGTCAGCTAGACAGTAGACTTGTGCACAACGGAAAAATTTGTTCCGTTTCGGTTCGTTTCTTTCCGGTCCTGTTGATTCGTAATCATTCGTAATTTTGCTAGACGGGATTTTTCGTGTTCGGACTCATTCGTATTTTTGCAAGCGACATTTTTCGTTGAATTTTTTGTTGCTTTATAATTCGTACTTTCGGTAGAGTACGTTGTTTTTCGTTGATTCTGGACACAACTCCTACTTTCGTAACTTTTTTTGGGTTCGTACTTTCGGTAGAGTACGTTGTTTTTCGTTGATTCTGGACACAACTCCTACTTTCGTAACTTTTTTTGGGTTCGTTGATTCGTAATTTTCCGTGTCTCTCTCACAACGACGCTGCCTATTATGCCTAATGTGCTTCGAATGGATTTGTACTTTTCTAAATACATTGCGGTTATTTGTAACGATTCGAAATCTCGTATTTTACTTTCGTTTTTAACATGCGGCTATAGGCTCCGCCCCTGTACACCATTTTGAGAGGGTTCAGCACGGTGAGGGAGAAGCAGAGAGCAGAGCAGAGTGAGTGTTATTGTGCTTCGAATGGATTCGAAATCTCGTATTTTACTTTCGTTTTTTACATGCGGCTATAACCTCCGCCCCTGTACACCATTTTGAGAGGGAGTTCAGCACGGTGTGGGAGAAGCAGAGAGCAGAGCAGAGTGAGTGTTATTGTGCTTCGTATGGATTCGTACATTCGTAACTTTTTCATAACGAATTATGCCGAAGACATTCGGGCATTCGCTATTTGCGGTATAATTTATTTCGGATTCGGTCTTATTCGTAATTGCTTTGTTCGGAAATTCGAATGCTTCCGAATGTCCGAAAGTTGCTAAATTCGGACGAATTTCAATTCGTTACGAAACGAATTGCACAAGCCTACTAGACAGTATGTCTGCTACTGCCCAACGCAGCAAGGGACCGAGCACACCAAAGCCAGGTCCAAGGAGTTCCCCAGCGTGGCAGTTCTTCACACAATGTGCTGATGACAAGACACGAGTGGTTTGCACGCTGTGCAATCAGAGCCTGAAGCGAGGCATAAACGTTCTCAACCTGAGCACAACCTGCATGACCAGGCATCTAAGTGCAAAGCACGAGCTGCAGTGGAGTAGACACCTCAAAAACCAAGAAAGGTCTCTGGCTCCTCCTGCTTCCTCTTCTGCTGCAGTCTCGGCCTCTTCATCCACCTCTGTAGTGACAGTGGCACCTGCCACCCCGCAAACAGAGGATCTGCCAGCAACACTACCACCTGGGTCACCAACCATCTCCACAATGTCCCATGGAAGCGTTCAGCTCTCTATCTCCCAAACATTGGAGCGGAAGAGGAAGTACCCCCCTAGCCACCTGCGATCCCTGGCCCTGAATGCCAGCATTTCAAAACTCCTGGCCTTTGAAATGCTGTCATTCCGTCTGGTGGAGACGCAGAGTTTTAAAAGCCTGATGGCATTGGCTGTCCCACAGTATGTCGTGCCCAGCCGCCACTATTTTTCCAGGCGAGCCATCCCTTCCCTGCACAACCAAGTGGGGGACAAAATCAGGTGTGCACTGCGCAACGCCATCTGTGACAAGGTCCACCTAACTACGGATGCGTGGACCAGTAAGCACGGTCAGGGACGTTATATCTCCCTAACAGCACACTGGGTAAATGCAGTGGCGGCTGGGCCTGAGGCAGATAGCAGTTTGGCGCATGTCCTTCCACCACCGAGGATTGCAGGGCGCTTCAGTTTGCCTCCTGTTGCTAACGTCTCCTACTCCGCTTCCTCATCCTCTACTGCCTCCTCATCCGGTCAGCGTAACACCTTCACCACCAACTTCAGCACAGCCAGGGGTAAACGACAGCAGGCAGTTTTAAAACTTTCCTGTTTGGGGGAAAAACCCCACACCGCGCAGGAGTTGTGGAGGGACATGGAACAACAGACCAATGAGTGGTTGCTGTCAGTGAGCCTCAAGCCCGGCCTGGTGGAATGCGATAATGGGCGAAATCTCGTAGCAGCTCTGGGCCTAGCTGGTTTGACGCACATCCCTTGCCTGGCGCATGTGCTGAACTTGGTGGTCCAGAGGTTCCTTAAAAATTACCCCAATATGCCAGAGCTGCTGCAGAAAGTGCGGGCTGTGTGTGCGCACTTTCGGCGTTCTCACCCTGCTGCTGCTCGCCTGTCAGCGCTGCAGCGTAACTTTGGCCTTCCCGCTCACCGCCTCATATGTGACGTGCCCACAAGGTGGAACTCCACCTTGCACATGCTGGCCAGACTGTGCGAGCAGCAGCAGGCGATAGTGGAGTTTCAGCTGCAGCAATCACGCGTGAGTCGCTCTGCGGAACAGCACCACTTCACCACCAATAACTGGGCCTCCATGCGAGACCTGTGTGCCTTGTTGCGCTGTTTCGAGTACTCCACCAACATGTCCAGTGCCAATGACGCCGTTCTTAGCATTACTATCCCAGTTCTATGCCTCCTTGAAAAAACGCTTCGGGCGATGATGGAAGAGGATGTGGCACAGGAGGATGAGGAGGAGGAGGAGGAAGCTGGATCATTTCAAAGGCTTTCAGGGCAGTCTTTCACAAGTGGCTACGAGGGTGGGTTCCTGCACCAACAAACGCCAGGTACACAATTGTCCGGCAGAAAGGGAACAGTTCTGGAGGATGACGAGGTGGAGGAGGAGATGGAGGAGGAGGAGGAGGAGGAGGCATTTTCACAGCAGGGTGGCACCCAGACCAGCTCGTGGCCATCACTGGTGCGTGGCTGGGGGGATACAGAGGACACAGACGATACACCTCCCACAGAGGACAGCTTTTCTTTGCCTCTGGGCAGCCTGGCACACATGAGCGATTACATGCTGCAGTGTTTCCGCAATGACCGCCGAGTTGCCCACATTTTAACTGGTGCTGATTACTGGGTGGCCAGCCTGCTGGATCCCCGTTACAAGGACAACGTACCGTCCTTAATTCCCTCACTGGAGCGGGATCGTAAGATGCGCGAGTACAAGCGCACGCTGGTAGACGCGCTGCTGGTGGCATTCCCACCTGACAGCGGGCGTACGGTGGAAGCACAAGGCGAAGGCAGAAGAGGAGGAAGAGGTCGCCAACGCAGCCGGGGCACCGGCAGCACCTCAGAAGGCAAGGTTAGCATAGCTGAAATGTGGAAAAGCTTTGTCAGCACGCCACAACAACCAGCACCACCAGCTGAGATGGAACGTCTTAGCAGGAGGCAGCATTTCACCAACATGGTTGAGCAGTATGTGTCCACAGGCCTACACGTACTGGATGAGGGGTCTGCCCCCTTTAACTTCTGGGTCTCCAAATTGGGCACATGGCCTGAGCTTGCCCTTTATGCCTTGGAGGTGCTGGCCTGCCCTGCAGCCAGTGTATTATCTGAACGTGTATTTAGCACGGCAGGGGGCGTTATCACAGACAAGCGCAGCCGCCTGTCCAGAGCCAATGTGGACAAGCTCACATTCATTAAAATGAACCAGGCATGGATCCCACAGGACTTGTCCGTACCTTGTGCAGAATAGACATGTATACCGGTGTTGTGACAAAAACTGTCCGGCCATCGGATTGTGTCCGGCCCATACTGCGAAGGTGCACCGCTTGCGCAGTACAGAGGACAAGGAGATTCACAAAATCTCCGAAGATGAACGGCGCCTGCGCTGTGAGTGCAGTTTCAAGCCCCACCATCCAAGTGGACATACGGTAGCACATAGTAACAGGGCCCCTCACGGGCTCGGTTCGATCGCCACGCTTCGGGCACGGCCTCACTTGGCTCGTCTTGAACCACGGATGGTGTGGCCTTCACCTGAACTCACCACGCAGGCGCCGTTCGTCTTGGGAGATTTTAGAAATCCCCTTGTCCTACATACTGAGCAAGCGCAGTACAGGGTGGACACTATTTGACGGGGGACAGAATTCGACACATCACCGGCATTACACAGCCATTGTTGTATTTTTGAATCAGTGTTGGCTACCTCGTCCTCCTCCACCGCCGCTTCCACCTACACAGCCACATCCACCGCCACTTCAACCTCCTACTCCATATGGACCTCGTCCTCCTAGGTCAAGATTATTATTTTTTTTTTATTTTTTTTTTATGTTATTTTAAGTTATTTCCCTATCCACATTTGTTTGCAGAGCACTTGCCATGCTCTTAACAACATTTTGCTGCCATTTGCAGCCCTCTAGCCCTTTCCATTACCTTTTTAGAGCCTTTTTAGTCCTTAGAAGTCCGGGTCCCCATTGACTTCAATGGGGTTCGGGTTCGGGTCCGGGTTCGGGTTAAAGTTCGGTCCCGAACCCGAACTTTTTTCCGAAGTTCGGCCGAACCCGTCGAACCCGAACATCCAGGTGTCCGCTCAACTCTATTAGGGTGGACTTCTACTTTAACAAAAGCTGGTTCTTGTCACAGACACAAGTTGAAAGGAAAATGAATGCTGTAACATACACCAAGAAAGGGAACGGAAGGTTTGGAGTTATCATAGGCATGCCCACAGACTGTGCTAGGTGTGCCTGGGCACATCCTGATCACCCTGTGTGGCACAGATTTCCCCTGTTTAAACCAATGATATTTCAGCTAAGGGCTCCTAAAAATGTTGTAAAATAAATGAAATAAAAAAAAAGGTAAAAAGTAATACAAAATAAAATAATAACAATAAAAACTACCGACACCATTCACTGCTCTATTGACACCAATCTCTGCCCTTCTGACACCATCAGTATATACAGTATACACCTGCATGTGTATGAGATTCGAGGTGCACACCCTAATGCAAGAGGCTGTGCACACCTATGGGAGCTATATTTAGGTCATACCTATGCAAGTCATTCATAAAGTCTGCAATGTGTTTATGTGCTCATACAGTAAGTTCTCCTGAGTACTTCACATGTTGGTGCCAGTGGTGTCATATATCTTGAAATACAGCTTTGGAAATTGGATGAAAATTTAAATCTGATGGAGTTAAGATTATCATTAACTCTCAAGGTTTTACACACACTTGATTTTAAGCTATGAAATAAAAAAAAGGTCACAGTAGTGTCCCCTAAGAAATATACATAAAGTGTATCTCAATAGGTGAAAAAAATGCAATACCATCACTGCAAAAAGATTTAAGAAGTAAAAACTCAAATCCATTCTGTACCTAAAGGTACGTTTTGGGACTATTGAAGAATTTTTTGGCCACCAGGAAGAAAAGCCTGCACGATAAAATAATTTCCTGCACATGCTGGCAGGGTTCACCTTCCCCCAGGATGATGAAAAGCAGTTTTTTTTCTTTGTATTTGTACATTTTAGATCCGTATTTGTCTAACAGAGAAAGCTAAGACAGAATTTCAATGAAAAGTCTGATCGCAGAACACAAAGGAATGTAAATGACATTTGGAGGAAGACTAGTTACAACGTGCACTGGAATAGATTACAATGTACTTTTTCTAGTAGTAACAGGGTGATAATGACAATAGCAAGATACAGGTACAATAAATAATAGGGAAGGAACACCGGAACACAATATGTCTCGCAGACACAAAATTGCATTGAAGGTATATAAAATACATAGAATATCCTTAATATAACATGGGAAATATTATGTAAAGCTGTGACACCCACCCAAATATATGATTGATAAGTTATGTATCCACTCAGACATCTGATTGGTAGGCTGTGGCATTTCTAAGCTCCTAACAGATCAGGAGCACTGTTGGGCACACAGATTAAAATGTTGAGGGGCTGGTATGATACAATGATTACTTTGTATCAAATCCAAAACTAATATAATCTTTGTAACTGAGCAACAATGGATTTGTCTAAAAACTTACAATATGATGACCAGATGAATAACACATGGGTTGAAAAGTAGAATGTATCATCTCCATATCTCAAAGGAGAGCCAGAGCATTCAGCAGAAGACCTTGGGCAAGTGCTCTAGTAATGTCCCTGTTTTATAAGTTATGTTCCACAGGTTCTTTCAGTTTTGCCCATTGAGAAATGATCAAATGTTGTTACACACTGAAAGATCTGACATTGCCCAATTTTTTTACATGTTATCCTCTACTATTTAGTGTTGTGGGGTCCAAGATGCTCTTCAGTGATTAGAATCTCATTCACCGATTATACCACCCAGATGCCTTACTAAATTCTTTCAGGGTATTCAGCAGAGCTGAGGTTTAATTCTGCATCTGTGTGGGGGTAAGAAAATAATTAAAGTCCTTGCACCCTCTTACCACACTACATGAACACATGTTCCCACCTCTCACCTGCTGATCTAAAAGTAACAGCTATAGGTACTTTATAGGGTTTCTGCTCTTAATTATTTACAAGGAACACTAGGGAAGATGGGGCAAGAATTTTCTGCCTCTTCTGATGTAATTGCATGAATAAAAAATGCACATACTTTTTTTATTAGGGTCTACCATAGTAAGGGAGGATGGAGAACTTTTGGTTGGCAGGAGTACACAATCAACTGGTCTTTTCATGGCAGGGACAGTTTCCCATGGGCTAAAGAAAGTGCATCATAGAAAGAGTATTGCATTGGTTGGCAACATTTCTCCATCGGGGTTCTGTTGAACCCAAGGGTTCCTCCAATGGTTGATAGGGGTTCCTTTGAACAATGAACTATTTCTACATCTCAAATTTGCTACCACTGATACCAATTATCTTTTCAGCCATTTGTAGTGGAGCATTCTTACCACTGACCAACAGTATACCATAGCCCTTCCCTGACCATCAGTTTAATGGGATACTTCATACAATTTTTACAATTTTTACTGCCTGTTTTTCCTTTCTGGCTATATAATATATAAATTGTGCGCCATTTTCAATTTTCTTTATTTACTCTTAGATCTACAGCTTACTGTTCACACTAATGTCTCATGAGCTGTAGATATAATAACCAGGGATTACCTTGGACCTGAATGTTACCTTCATGAAAGTTTGAGAAAGGCTGATGCATGGTAACAAAAAAGTATGGTAATCATTATTAGGCCAATGACATCTCGGTGTTGGATGAGAATCTCACACTTTGCATGCAATTTTTCAGTTAATAAAAGCAGGATGCCCACTGGGTCCTGGCTAGTTCACGGGACTCAATTAACACAAAAAGAATGCTAGAAATACAGATGCCATGACATAACTTCCAGAGATGCAATGGTCCTGACATGCAGTAATCTATACTGTGGTAGAGACACTACATTTTGCACTATATTACTACACTATATAAATAGGGTATGTGTGACACCATGAGACATGTTTGCCACAACAAAAGGGGTCTTCAGAGGACTATTGTTGGGTCTTAGTTGTATTTTATTTCTATTGTCTGCTTTGTTGCCTACTGTTAAAGAGGAAGTAAACTCAGCTCCTCAAATGCTCCTTCTTAATAAATCCTGTGTAATAAAGCTTTTCATAACATTCTGCATTATTCTTTCCCTCCTAAGGATGTTTCTTACTTTTTTCCAGTTGATTTGTAATTCCTACCTCCTGGTTGCAGCCAGCCCCATCTTAGCTACTGTCTTCTGAGTCTGAAGATCAGTTTACTTCCGCCCTTACTGTGTTTCTGTTTGTCCCTGCCGTAACCTTGCACATGCTCAGTAGTGTTGTAGCCAAGCCTCGTTTTCATTCCCGATTTAGTATAGCAATATTGTCCCACATATTGAAGCATAGAGAGGTGAGCAAGCTTTGCAACATATATTTAGTGATTGTTTAATATGTTTTTGACACAAATCTACATGATAAAGCTGATCTCCTTGCTCCTGTGTGCCATGCAAAGTGCTGATGTTTACACCCCCTGTGACGTTGCAAGTCCCATGGGGTGTTTCAGGAACTTGTGAATAGCACTGTAATCTCGCAAGATCTTGCGAGATCTCGGAGCTGTGCCGCAGACACGAGATGCAGAAGAATGAATGGAAAGACAGCACAAGGAGTGTGCCGTAAATGGGGTGAAATGTGCGCATGTGCTGCTGACGTCATGAAAATAAAAAAGGAGGATTACAAGCAAACATGGCAGGTTAGAACTCATTCATAGAAAGCAATATGTACAGTGCTTATCACTGATTTAAATGGGGAAAAGTTATCTGGATGAGTTTACAACCACTTTAGGCCATTTATTTAATTGGATAGACAACCACCCACACCCTGATGGAAGACTACCTGTGTGAACACAGCCTTATTGTGGCCATACACACTTCAGTTGTCAAATCCAGGCAGCACAGTGACTAAGTGATAAGAACCTCCGCCTAGCAGCACTAGGGTGGTTGGTACAAATCCCAGCTGTGGCACTACCTGCCTGGAGTTTGCATGTTCTCTTTGTGTCTGTGTGGGTTTCCTTCAGACTCCATAGGAATGCTGATAGGTAAATTGGCCCTAGTATGAATGTAAGTTAGGGACTTTAGCTTGTAAGCTCCTGGAGGGTAGGGACGGATATGAACATATAATACAGTATGTATGTAAAGTGTTGTGTAAGTTGATGGCGCTATATGAGCGCCTGTAATAGAATAAGAATTTGCAAACAATCGAATAGCTATAACTTCCATTTTGATCGATTCAGATTCAATTTAGAATATGAACAAATTACCAATCACTTGGCATTAATCATTAGCACTTTGCTTATTAAAATTATTGTATTTCATATTTCAATTGATCAGATCATGAAGCTTCATGGTGGAAACAGTGATGCAATCCTAAATTCCGATTGTATCTTAACTATCAATTGAAATTCACTTTCCACTGTGTGGCATATCAATTAAATGGGATGTCAACTATAAATCGATTATTCCTATTGAAAGAGATTGATTGGAGAAGAAAGCAAAAATTTATTGAAGCGTGTATGGCCACCATTTAAGGTTGAGATGACTGACTTTTCCTCACATAAACCTACTGCTGTTGTACATAAATAATTGACCACTACTAGTACAAGTTGAGAGTTATATGCTGGCATCTACCTCTAGCAGTGGGCAGCACATGCATGTTTCGGCCTAAAGCAGTAGGTAAATTCAGCGGCAGCTTATACAGAAGAAGTGAGCAGGGCTCCTACATGCTAGTCCCAGGTGGTAGGGTCATAACTACCTACTGGTGTCAATTCTGGTGCTTCAGCTTTGCACTATAGAGACTTTGCACTCACTGTCAGCAATGTAAGAATCGCCTACCTTACCTAAATTTATGGAGTAAGTTGCTTACCAATAATCATGCATTACATCTAAACACATACATTCTATTTCTAAACAGATATCATTCTCATCCATATGTTCATTTGCCTGTCTCTACCTCAATGAGGCGATTTCCTCGGCAGCTCAGCTGTGTTATTGAGACATTTCAGCATGAAATTTGTTTTTCCTGACTGAACTTTAAGCGGAAATTCAAGAGCCAAGTCTCTAAAGCCAAGTGGGGCTATTAAGAGATAATTACTAATTATGCTAATTTGAGAAGTTGTGCTATTTCTTTCCTTGGTCATTTTATCTGCAACCCTCCCGAGAGAGCGGACTCCATTCAACGTTAATAACCTTTTCCTGTTCAGCGTTTGGTGGAGGACGCAGTGTCCTAAACCTGAGAGATGGTTACAGTGTTGATCATGAGATGGAGGTTCCTTTTACAGAATAAATGATTTTCATTAACTTCTCAATCGCCATGCACATTTCATCTCCATTACTATTCTGATATACATTTACAAACTACGTTTTTATTAAGGTCTTTTTTACTCTTGAGACTTCATAAGCCCAATAATGATTCCTAAAGCAAATATACTGCATACTTTTAGTATGATCTTTTTTGCTCTGTTAAGATTTCTTCAGCCAAGTTAAGTGTCTCACGTAGGAGATCTATGTTCATTGTAAAGTAGGGTAACCAGAAGCCCCCCATTTCCTGGGGACAGTTCACGATTTTAGGAAGCTGTCCCCAGAAAACAATGTAAAATAATATTGTACTTGTAAAAGAATCTGTCCCTGATTTTTTTTGGCTTTAATAATTGTGTTCCTGTCCCGGGCAGCTGCAGTGTAATCCATTTGAGCAATATTTCTGTGGTTGACCTCGAGCAGGAAGAAGAGGGAGGGGTGTGTCTTCTACCAGCTGTGTCTGGGGTATTGATAATGTCACATACTGTTATTACGTGGTCTTTCCAGTCTCTCTGTTCTCAGCTTAAGCAAACTTCATTGCAGGAGGTAAGGATATACAGTATATTATTTGCCATTTTGCCCCTGCTTTTGATGGTGACACTTGGGCCTGTACTCTTGACCTAGAGCAGCGGCCATTAAACTGTGGCCAGAGGGCCAGCTGTGGCTCTTTGCTTGGCTTTATCTGGCACTAGGGACACTATTCCTCCCACTAACACAAGTCACTATTTCTCTAACTAACACAAACAGTGGGGCATAATTCCTTCCGCCGACACCAACAATGGAATGTTTTAAAACCCCTGACCTAGAGCAAAGAAGGTTTAGGTGGTTTTAAACCATATCCATTTAAGGCCCTCCCACTGTCAGAAAAATTTGGCCACACCCAACTTCTTGTGTGGTGCGCTTTGCATGCCGCTAATATCCCTACCCCCTGCTTCACCCCTGTCCCAGCCCCAATATAAGTTGGCATGGTCAGTATGGTGTCCCCAGATTTCACTGAAAATCTGAATTTATTGTAAAGTACTGCAGACCTTCGTTTAAAGATGGCAGTGCTAACAGGCAGTGTATTCCTATAGAGAGGAAACATTAAAGAAGACATAGTAACAGATATACTGTAATTTTTCATGTTAAATTGTTTTTAAATCCCCTTTTTATTCACCTAGTGGACCTGTCACTACCAAGTTCTTTGTCCTAGGGTGACAATGCTTGCTCACTGTGACGTATATTTGAAGGCACAGTGTGGTCACCCTTGGAAAGGAAGGGAGTTAAAGGAGAAGTACAGCCAAAGCTCGTTAGGCTGTACTTCTCCTGTGAATCACAGGAGTGCAGTTCAGTCTCAGTGCACCTGTTTTCAGCAGGCTAAAGCCCACTGTTGGCTGACATCATAGAGCCTTTCGACCATATGGGCAGGATTCACCCACATGCATGGACCGGCACCCACTTAAGCCTCTCGTCGATCCCGCCCCCTCCACAGCACGCGGGGGGGGCAAAGCAGATAGCGGTGACTAACAGTCACCAGCTCTCTCCTCACAGAGCTAAGAGAACTGAGCGATCAGTGGCGTTTGATCACTCAGTTCTCAGACTTAGAGACGGCAGGAGACAGAACTAGCAGCGCTTTACCGCTAATGCACCCCCGCCCCAGTGTGAAATGGGTCTAAAAGGTCACCAATGTAAAAGCAATAAAATGCCTGTAATCTGACAAAAAATAAGCTCATGTACTTTTTTGAGCAACGGGCATTTTGCTTCAGGCGACAGAACAGGGGCCATTGAAATGAATGGGATTTGTCTTGTTGGGCGTTTTTAGAGCTGCGGCTTAGAGCAGAAAAACACTCAAAAATGCCTAGATGTGAACAGAGCCTAATGGCCTGTACACACGTTCTAAAAAACGGACGACAGATCGTCCGACTTTTTTCACTTAATAGTCGCAAGTAGAAATTGAATTGTTAAAGGTTACTAAAGTCACAAAAATTCTCGTACGACAGAAAAAAAACCCGGAAGTGATGTCATGTATTGTAATGTATTTGTATTGTATTTTCGGACGACAACTATACTGACTAAACGAAAATCGTATGATCTGGTATCGTACGAGGAAAATTTTTGTGCTTGTCCGATCGAATAGTATCAGATGAACTGTCGTGATCGGATCTCGAAAGCTCGGTACTAATGATCTGATTATCGTACGATCGCGTCAAAAGCGGTATTTTTCATCCAATTTTCGTGTGTACGGGCCACAGCAGATTACTCTCTCTTTATCCAATACAGATTCCTCACAGAAATGAAATTATTTATTTCAACTATCAAACGGTAATTCTTATGTGATCATGCAAATCGATATCCAAAACTCTGCAAGAGTAATTAATTAGGTTAAGCAGTCTTATTGTGTTCATCCTGATAGACAACATAAAAACCAAACCTCCTTTTACTTGTTTTTTACATTTGATAAATGCAGGCAGCCAACTTGAACTTTTATTGATTTTGCCCCGTTGGCAAAAGAAAAAGTATTACAGATTTTTGTTTTATCTTGTATTAACACATGAAGATTTTCTGCAAGCTTGGATAGGCTTGGCTGTGGCCCGGAGGGTATTGTGGGGATTTTCTGAAGGGTCACGGCCTAAATCAATGATTTTTTTCTTATCTTTCTTATTTTGTCTTACCGTCAAGAGAAGTTGAGACGGGAGAACAATGACGCACCTTGTATTTCTCTAGGAAAGGTAATACTGTGTCTCCTGGTATCATTTGTTTAACTGCTTGGTTCATTTGTTTTTCTATTGTGAAGCTACGCACAACATGATCATATTTGGCCCAATTTTGTGCTGATTCATGAGCCTGTTGTTGTGACTGGTCCTTGTGGGGTTCCCTAATGTCCATAATAGGTGCTAGTTATTACTCACAGTGATCTTCCCAATGGGGCGATGGGGGCCAGTCCAAGAAACTGTGCTTGTACTGTAGACCTCTTACTGATAACCATTACCAATTTCAGTTGTGGGTAGTGTAAGCAGGGGCCCAAACCTTTGTCAAGTTTTTATTACTGTCTTTGTCCCTGCTGGGGAAATTAACCTGTACTATTGGTCTTAATGATCATTGTTACTAGGATGGAAAGCAAGGAAAATCCAGCATTTTTAAGTTGCCTGCTAAACCGGCCAAGATTTGAATGGTCTACGGCCGGCCTTAAGCCTCGTACACATGGCCGTTTTTCTCAGCAAGAACCGACAAGAAAACTGCTTGCAGAGCTTTCTTGCCGAGAAAACCGGCAGCGTGTACGAGGCTTTCAGGTTTCTCATCAGGAAAACTGACCAGAATCTTGACAAGAAAAAAAGAAGACCTGCTTTCTTTTTTCTCGTCGGGATTCTCGTCGGCCTGTTTCCTGACGAGAAACCCGAGTGTGTGTACACTTACCTGTCACTGTGGAAACCCGCGCATGCTCGAAATGACTTTGACGCATTTGCGGTAGCTTCCTAGGTATAGGTAGGGTGTAGCAAAATGGCGGAGACAGCATCGAATGTGACGAGCGCACGCTCGCCGTATTCAATGACGTCACCGCGTTCGTGCCATTCAAAAGAACGGCGGTTCATTTGAAAGGTACGTGTGTACACTCGGCCGGGACAAGATTCTTGTCAAGAAACTCGTCAGGAAAAACGACAGGTTTTTTCCTGATGAGATTCTCGGCCGTGTGTACAGGGCTTCAGAGTTATCATGGGAAAAAGGTGTCTCCACTGAAGCTTTATCACCAATCCTAATCTCCACCATCCCATCCCAAAATTTTCAAAATCAGCCAGTTCAAATGTTTTTTCATTTCCTGATAAACTAAGCAGATTTTTCATATTAGAAAAAAAAAAAAATAGTATCCCTGGCATACCCTTAGATGCACCTGATCCATGGGCAATGTGCCCGCAGGGATAAGCAAAAGGAAAGTAAGGCATATCTAATATACAGCAATAGATTATTATTTCTTTCTGGCTCATAGATCAATCCTCGACCTGATTTAAACCAGCTGCAAACACTAACATTTTTAGTTCTTATTTTTTAGTTCTTATTTAGTTCTTTGCCTGAAATTCCACTTTAGGACTCAAACCCCAAACTGCGCTTTTTTCTCTTACAGCCCTGCAATCCAGAGACCTATAGACAATCTGATTAGATTTTCACTTTTGCTCATCAAATAATCTGTGCTCATTTGCCCTTTTATTCTCTCTAAATCCTACGTTAGTAAAATCCTCAGACAATCTCCACCTGCTTATAAAAATGAAGAGACCTCTCAAAATAATTGTCTGGCTTTTATCTGATGAATATGCATTAAAGCAGCATAAACTGCATTATAATTCAATCTGCATTATTAGGCAAAGTAATTCAATCTGCGTTATTGGGGAGAATTTAGGAGGCAAGCTGCTGCCACGAAAAGAGTTTGCATTATCCTTGGTGATGGCCAACCTAGTCTAGGCAGGAACGTATTATGGTTAATCTTATATTTCGTTTTGATTACAGATGTTTTTACATGCTGCTCATTTGAAAATCTGTTGTGCAGACCATGTGCATTTCCTACATCCAATCAGTTTAATCCTCAGTGTCATCTGCTGCCAGCGTATTACAATGACCCCTCTGTGTTCTTAGGAACGAGAAAATGAAAGACCTTTTTTTTTTTTTTTTTTAAAGGAACAATGGCAAGAGCAGGAGATTGACTTCACTAAAGAGGGTAGTGAATGTGCCTGTGACCATTAGGTAACGTGCATTGTCACTTTCTGTTGCTGCAACTGTCTGTTTTTGTTGTCTCCTGATGGCACGGAGAAGGGAGGAGCAGTGCTATTGCAGTAACACACGTTCATGGTTGGTGTCCTATTCTGAAGCTTTAAACTGTACTAACGACACCACACAATAGAGTCATTTGGGGGCTTAACTATGATTCATGAGCATGAAGTCTATAAGCTAAATCACCCAATTTAGGTCATTTGCCCAGACGAGCATAAGATCTGTTTAGCCTGTGCAGGGTGCAAGGGTCCAAAAAGACAAGAAAAACCCAACAAAGGAACCTGAGAAAGGCCACTTAGAGGACAGGTGGTCAGGACAGAGATCCGCCTTCCATTGCACTGCTCAATTTTTGGTTGAGTTCAATGGACATTTTTTATTTTTTCCCCTGACCTGACAGATTAATTTTCTTTGGTTATATCACAGGAATCAAAATTGATGATACAGAGAGGACAATAAAAATAACTTTTCTTTGCACTGTGGTGAAAGGTTTGAAGTTCTTTAACCACTTCAATACAGGGCACTTATACACCTTCCTGCCCAGATCAATTTTCAGCTTTCAGCGATATCACCTTTTGAATGACAATTGCGTGGCCATGCAACGCTGTACCCAAAATATTTTTTTTCCCCACAAATAGAGCTTTCTTTTGGTGGTATTTGATCACCTCTGGAGTTTATATTTTTTGCCCTAGAAATAATAAAAGACCATTTTTCTTTGTTTTTGCTACAAAACTTATTAAATAAGTACGTTTTCTCCTTCACTGATGGGCACTGATGAGCCTGCACTGACGGGTATGATGAGGCAGTGCTGATTGGCACTGATGAGGTGGCACTTATGAGGTGGCACTGATAGGCAGCACTGATAAGCAGCACTAAAGGACACTGATAGGTGGCACCTATGGGTACTCATAAGCGGCACTGATGGGCACTCATAGGCAGCACTGATGGGCACTCATAGGCGGCACTTATGGGCACTCATAGGTGGCACTGATGGGCACTGATGGGCACTCATAGGTGGCACTGATAGGTGGCACTGGAGGGCACGTATAGGCGGCACTGATGAACACTGGTGGGCACTGATGGGCGGCACTGATAGGCAGCACTGATCAGAGGCGCTGGCTGGCATCACTGGGTACAGAGTGCCATCCCTAATGGGCAATGATTGCCATCCCTGGTGGGCTCAAGTGGGCTTACTTGGTGGTCATGAGTGGGCATTCCTGGTGGCCATGGGTGGGCATGCCTGGTGGCCATTGGTGGGCATCCCTGGTGGCCATGGGTAGGCATCCCTGGTGATCCTGGGTGGGCATCCTCGGGGGGCTGCACTGATAATCAATCAGTGCTGTACCCCCCTTGCCAGGAGAGCAGCTGATCATCCCTCCTCTACTTGCGTCTGTCAGTGCGAGTAGAGGAAAAGCCATGTTTACACTGTGATCAGCTCCGTCATAGGCTCTTACCTTGATTGGAGATGCTGTGTGACAGACTGACACCACACCACCGATCGCAGCACCGCGTGCCCCCACAGGCACACGATTGCAAGTTATCCTGCTGGACGTCATATGACGCCCAGGCAGAAAAATGAAACCACTTCCCGGCCATCATTTTGCTATATGGCAGGAGGGAAGTGGTTAAGGTTTTTATTGGTGTTGTGTTTTCCTGTCTTGGTGACCCTCATTCCATTAATTTAATGTCCTGGTGACACACAGGGAAATCTCCCCAAGGAGACGCAATCAATAAAACATGCCCAAAGCTTTAACTCTTCTTCATACGATCCAAAACTTAAAAATCCTAGAGTTGGATGTCAGTATACACTTTTAACATTTTATTTTTTCTCCAAGTCTACTGAAAAGCCTCCAGCCAGTTCAATTTTTCTTTCATTTTCTAATAAATGCATCTACAGCTCTTTTCATAAAATGCAAGAACGTGTTTCCTTCACTTCTCATATATCAATCATGGTCCAGATTTGATGTAGTTCTACACCCTACCTGGGTAACATTTAGGGGGGGAGGGGGGATTTACTAAAGCGGGTGCACCTGGAATCTGGTGCAGTTGTGCATAGCAACCAATTAACTTCTAGATGTTATTGTCAAAGCTTAATTGAACAAGCTGAATTTAGAAGCTGATTGGTCACTGTGCTCAGCTGCACCAGATTTTGTGTGCACCAATTTTAGTAAATCTCTCCCTTATTTTGTTAAAGCGTTGTGTATTATACATACTTTTTATAAAATACTGTTATCACCTTTTTTTACCTTTTACCAGTTTCAGACACTTTTGGTCTCCATGCACTAGCTCCAGCACCAGCTGCACATCATTGCTCTGGACTGGCTTTCTCATGGAGACAACAGTGGACAATGCCTGTGCAATGTTTGTCGGTGGAGATACTTGTAGTTTCCACTATAGAAATACATATGATGGGTTGATATCACAGGAGCACAACTGGGGAACAGTTGACACCCCATAACAGGAAGTGCCTGAACAAGAACATGGGCAGGAATGATATGTCAGCTACAAATTTAAAAAGATTGAAAATAATGTTTAAAATATTTTAGCATGTTAAACCTTATATGAGCTTTTATTGATTTGTTTTCAATCTACTTTAATGCAAAGTGAGGCACCATTTATGTCTACACTGTCCACACACTGATTGCAGTTAATTCATCTAACACATCCTAGAACATGTCTGCTCTCAGCAAACATACTGGGGTTGATTTACTAAATCTGGAGACTGCAAAATCTGGTACAGCTCTGCATAGAAACCAATCAGCTTCCAGGTTTTTCGTCAAAGCTTAAGGCCGGTTTCACACTGGGGCGGTGTGTGCGGTGGCGGTACAGCGCCACTATTTTTAGCCGCGCTATACCGTCGGGATTGCTGAGGTATTCTGCCGCTAGCGGTGCGGTTTTAACCCCCGCTAGCGGCCGAAAAAGGGTTAATACCACCCGCAAACCGCGGCTACAGCCACGGTTTGCGGGCGGTATTACCGCAGTGTCACATGCATTTCAATGGGAAGGAGCGGTGTAGGAGCGGTAAACACACCGTTCCTCTCACCGCTCCAAAGATGCGGCTAGCAGGACTTTTTTTCACGTCCTGCTAGTGCACCGCTCCAGCGCCTGCAAACCGCCCCAGTGTGAAAGGGGCCTAAAGGAGCTGTAAAGGAAGAAGGTTTTTATATCTCAATGCAATCTATGGCAAAGTCCTATCTCTGTCCAGCAAAGTCCGTGAGTCCCTTGGCCATCCAGGACTCTCCCCCCTGATTGGCTGAGAGACTGTAGCAGTGCCATTGTCTCCCTCGGCTGTCAATCAAAGCCAGGAAGCCAATCAGGGGAGAGAGGGTGCCGGGCCGAACGGCAGCTCCGTGTTTGAATGGACACACAGAGCTGCAGCTCGGGTCAGGTGCCCCCATAGCAAGCTGCTTGTTGTGGGGGGCACTCAATAGGAGGGAGGGGCCAGGTGCAGCGAATCGGGACTCGAGAAGAGGAGGATTTGGGCTGCCCTGTGCAAATCCACTGCACAGAGCAGGTAAGTATAACATATTTGTTATTTTAATTTTTCTTAGACGAGACTTTACAATCACTTTAATTGAGCAAGCTGAAATTAGAAGCTGACTGGCTACCATGCACAGCTGCACCAGATTTTGCACTCTCCAGTTTTAGTAAATCAATCCCTAATGTCTGCTCTCAGTAAACATACTATGTACTATGCCAGTGTATACTGCTAGCAGCCAACTAGGCAAACATCTGCAATAAAGCCAACCACAATAGATACAAAGCAAGAATAGTCTTCTGAATAAGGGTGAACACAATAACTTCAAGATGCATTGTTATACTTGAATGTGGCTATTGCCTAACACCTGTAGTGGCATTGGGACTTCTGGTCTACATGGGCGTTTAAATGTATCCCATTGTGCATATGTAGAGTTAAATATCAAACAGTAGAAAAACTTCTGTTAAAATATTCCCCTTGTTTTGACGCTTTCAGATTCCATGGAGGATGGATGCAATCGACTGCCAGAAACATGGACTCAGCACAGACATCTCGGGAACAGGAAGGCAATTAGGTGGTGACAAGTGTGTCATTTTTATAACTGTCTCATTTCTGGTTCCCTCTCTGTGTCCCCTGCAAACAGTCCCTGTTGTGTCATATGACACAGGAATAGTCTAGCATAAAAATCGGAGCTGATGTGTTATTGTGATTGCACTTCGTAGCCGAGGTAGAGAAAAATGTCAGCGTGCAGTCATTTACTCAGTATTCACTATGTTGCCTGAGCTTCAATCCTCTTGTCAATGGGAATCTACAGTTACCCTTTATAGGCTGAAGAAAGTGACACAGAATTCAAATCGCCGCACAGAAGTGCAGACTTCACCTATGAGACATGAAAAGGAGAAAATAGTTGGCCACTTGCTGAACTAAAGTAGCTGTCAGCATCAAAGTAACGTGGAAAATAATTCTCTCATCTACATCTTAAAGCAACCCTAATAGCAATATGGCAATCCAAATAAATCCTACTCCTGTAAAGAAGAAGGTAAGTACTTCTTCATTGCCTGCATTACTGAACACCACTTTGATCAGGAGAAACTGATAGTTGAAGTCTAGACACAAAACAACCCTTCTGGGAATATTTATCTCCTGTGTCCCCTGTTGCGCTCTGTGGTTCCTCCTGTCGATCGCCTGTGTTCCGTAGTGACTTCGCGGTCAGCAGGAGGTACTACTGAGTGCTGGGAGGGACACTGGAGGTCAACACTACCAGAAGTGTCGGTTTCTGCACAGACTTTAGCCTGTGATTCCTCTTGAGGAGTTTACCAGTGTAGGCAGTGTAGAGGTAAGTATTACCATAAATGATTCAGCGGGTTAAACTAAAGAAATTGAATCGATTCCCTCATCTACACATTCTATGTGGAAGGGGGAATCCCTGTGGTGGAGGTAGAGCTATTGTATTCTGACAGTCAGAAACGCTTCCCTGCCTTCGGAATGCACTTATAAGCACCGCCAGCTAGAGCCGTAGGCACCGGTCAAGTGAAACTTTTCCAACAGGCCAGTTGTACAGAAGTCAATTGAGAGATCAACTTCTGTACAACCAGCCTGCCCATAGATGGGTTGAAATTTGTCCAATCCCTGCTGAATTGACCAAATCAAGATTCATCTATGACCAGCTTTAGGCTAATGCCGCGTACACACGACTGTTTTTAATGACGAGAAAAATTACATTTATTAAAATGGTAATTAAAAATGATCGTGTGTGGGCTTCAGAGCATTTTTCACGACTCGAAAAACGGCCATGAAAAAATTGTAACATGCTCTAATTTTGCACGTCGTATTTTACATCGTCGTTTTCTCTCGTCATGAAAAACGGCCGTGTGTGGGCTTTAACGACGTGAAAAAAAATGCGCATGCTCAGAATCAAGTATGAGACGGGAGAGCTCGTTCTGGTAAAACTAGCGTTCGTAATGGAGATAGCACATTCATCATGCTGTAACGGACTGAAAAGCACGAGGCTGAAAAGCGCAAATCGTCTCTCAACAAACTTTACTAACATGAAGGGTGGCGCCATCCGAATGGAACTTCCCCTTTATAGTGCCGTCGTACGTGTTGTACGTCATCGCGCTTTGCTCGAGCATTTTTTTCACGATAGTGTGTAAGCAAGGCAGGCTTGAAAAGAATCACGTCGAGAAAAACAACGTTTTTTTCAATGACATTAAAAACGATCGTGTGTACACGGCATAAGACTCTTTACCTATTTATTATTGATTTTATCTTGTGTTCATTTACTTATCATTGATTTCAAGACTCACATATTTTTTGAATTATTTCTTAGGTTAAAAACCTATGAATCCTTGCTAAATAATAAGATAACTAGACCCCATAGACATTAGATGTCAAAATTATGCAAGGGAGAGAGCAAAAAGGAGACCAGGAGAGCCCAATTAGATTTATGTCCCCAAAATAACTTTTTTTTATTGTGCCTTTGTCCTCTACAAAGGACCTCATATTATATTTTTAGAATTGTTGTTCCCGCAAATTTTAAACTAGAGAGAAATATAAGGCTTGAAGCACACTGGACGTTTGGCCAACTCTCCTAGATGCCTTTCTACCTGGCAGCAGCATCTTGCCAGTAAAAATGCTTGACGCTTGCAAACATGTATAACGCATTTAGACATGTTTAGGTGCATCAAGCTCTTGGGTGTTAATTCATTTTATTTGCCAGAATAATAATATATTCTGGCCATTGAAATTAATTAAAGCGGGATTCCACCCGTGATTTTTTTTTTTAAAAGTCAGCAGCTACAAACACTGTAGCTGCTGACTTTTAATAAGGACACATACCTGTCCTAGGTGACCGCGATTTCGCCCCCCCCCGAGGTCGACCCCTCGATCGTGGCAGGTCCCGGCGCCGCCATCCTCACTAAGGGAAACAGGCAGTTAAACCTTGCGGCTTCACTGCCCGTTTCCTACTGCGCAATCGCGAGTCTCGCGGCGCTTTGTGAATGGGCGGCTGCTCTCTAGGATACACACAGTTCCCAGAAGGCAGCGCGCCCCATTCCCCAGAAGACAATGCAAGGAGGACGAGGAAGAAGACCTGCCGTGGTATAGGAAGAGGCCGCCTTTTCTGGTGAGTAAAATTTTGTATTTTTCAATTTTTTTGAAGTATTTTGCTGTATTTTTTTTTTTTTTAGGGTGGAACTCCACTTTAAAATGGTTCTAAAGGCAGAAGTTTTTTTTTTATCTTAATGGATTCTATCCATTAAGATAACAAACCTTCTGTGTGCAGCATCCCTCCGGCGATGTTGCACGAGAGCCTCGGCTGTCCGGGACTCTCCCACCTGATTGGCTGAGACACAGCAGTGAGTGTGAAATGCGTCTGATGGCCCTCTGTGGGTTGAGTGTGTGTGGCATGTCTTTCATTCCCATTTTTGCACAACAAAAGGAGCTGTTTTTATTCTCTGGAAGTGCTGCTATCTTTTTATTTTCTAACAGTAGTGAGTATCATTGGCTCTGGCTGCTGTTAATCAAAGTCAGTGAGCCAATGAGGAGAGAGGGGGCGGGCGGAACAGGTGCCCCCATAGCATGCTGCTTGCTGTGGGGGCATTTGGCAGGAGGGAGGATTCAGGAGCGCTGGCGGGAGAACCAAGAAGAGGAGGATCTGGGCTGCTCTGTGCAAATCCACTGCACAAAGCACATAAGAATACCATGTTTGTTTTATTTAAGAAAAGAGCAACAACTAGAATGGTGGGACTTTAAATGAAGCAACACTGCTGAGTTGAATGCATCGATCAATAAAACATGGTTTAATGGATACAAGGAATACATACATCATGAGATACATGTAGCAGAAAACATTATACCTGAATAGTAGCAACATAATCATATAGTTATTAATATATAATTATTAAACAGTAGCAATATAATGATTATCTCAACATAATAAATACTGCACATGAGGTAGGCAGACCAAAATTGTAATGATAACAACATATAAACCATGATAGATAGGTGCATATTGGTAAACTATATAGGTAAAAAAAATTAAAACATGATCACTGTGACATTGCATCGTAACAAGCTCTACGCGTTTTGTGGTTGTTGTTACCACTCGTCAGGAGCTGATGCTGGATGTATCTATAAACAAATAGAATGGTCAAATTGGTAAATTGGTAAAAATTATATATATAAATATAAGCAATGGTATATAAAGGAGAGGGGAGGGAAACCCTTCCAAACACTCTCACCTCATAATGGTACGCTGGTATAATCTTGGTAATATTAACGATTAAAAGGTTTTTTTTTTTGTTTGGCATAGATAATGTCCTCCCCCGGGAGCTGAGGTGGTATGAACCCAAGGCACAACGGTGGTAGCAGGTATCCAGAAAGTGAGTGTAGATCTCCAGTGATTGGCTGTAGTCTGTATGATTTGTTTTATTTAAACTTAAAAAAACAAGACTTTAATACGACTTTAATGCTCAAGCTTTAATGCTTAAAGCGGAGGTCCACCCAGAAAAAAAAAATACATAAAAAATCCAAAAAAAAAAAGAAAAAAAATAATAGAAAAAAATAAATAAAATGATACTCACCCGAAATGCCTGTTGCTATGCGGAAGTCCCCTAATCTGCCTTCTGCTGTGCCTCTTCCTTGTCCTCGGATTGAGAACTTCCGTTTCCTCTTCTTGTGAATGGGGCGCGCTGCCTTCTGGGAACTGTGTATCCCAGGAGGCAAGCCGCCCATTCACAAAGCGCCGTGCAAGTGGCGCATGCGCAGCAGGAAACGGGCAGTGAAGCCGTAAGGCTTCACAGCCTGTTTCCCTTATTCAGGATGGAGGAGGCGGGAGCCTGGCAGCAGCGATCGATCGCCGTGGCAGGACCGACATCACGGGAGAGTAGGACAGGTAAGTGTCCTTATTAAAAGTCAGCAGCTACACTGTTAGTAGCTGCTGACTTTAAAAAAAAAAAAAGCTGCACCTCTGCCTTAAGCTAAACATGCCTTGTGTTTATGAGCGTTTAACATTTTTTTCTGCCAAATGTTTCTGCTCCTGGATGCGCTGGCAGTGTTTTTTTTTTCTGCCTCTGAACGCCTGTAAACACCTATGTGTGCATAGACATATAGACTAACAGACAGGGGCATTAGGAGGCAAAACAAAAAAAATGCCAGTTGCCCATAACAGCAGTGTTAAAAACGCCCAGTGTGCATGAGGCCTTAAAAAAATATGTAATATTATTAACTGGCTAACTGAATACATTTAAAGATACATTTTTTTAAACGCTTGAGGTCACATGCGGGTGTAACATATTACATGCCATTAAAACTCAATGTAGTCTCATGTAGCGGTCTGCACAACAGTCTGCACACCACTGCGCACGATATATTCTGTGTTATCACAATGTGAAGATGCGAAAAGGCTCTAAAAGGTGAACCAAAATGTTGATTCCCGCACGTCATTCTGACAGCGGACAGGAATGCATGCCAAAAGGGCGAGGTTCTTATTTTTCCAGAATAAGCATTTCTGAAATGACAACATTGTTTTGTTATGTGCCCATATCAGATATTGAGACATTTAAACGTATGTATCATTTTACCAAGCTGCAACCTCATGGAAACCAAAATAAACCACATAAAACTGCCTTGAACATAAAACTAAAGCTTGCGGCATCCATATTTCGCCCCCTCCTAAACTTCACAATTTGCTGGCCCACCTGCCGTATACCAACTTGGATTCCCTGCTGCCATCCAGACAAGCATGTTTTAAAAACCATTCATTTGAGCACAGAGCAGTCCTATAAAGGGGCATAAAATGTCAGTGTACAATGGGCTTCAGGTCTTACTGAGCACCAGACAGCTGGTACCACAGATGAGAACGACTGCATCTAATGTTCCATGAAATTAATAGCAGTAATTGGGAAAAGGTGGAAACAGGAGTGACAATGGTTCAGCACTCTTTGTGCACTGAAACATTATACAAATATTTATCTGAAAGTGACTCAGAATCAGCCAATATGGCACACATCCACACTTCCCAACGCTTTAAAATCATTTCCAAGGGCAATACAGTAAATTTACGTCCATCACACATAATAAATGATCTGGGTGTGTTGGAGAACATTATTTTGTATTCTCAGCAAATTTACCAACCTTCTAAGATGGGAAGCAAGGGCATTTTTTTTTTAACACAGACTATTCAGGCGATGAACAAACCCTCTCCACAAACTCTGATCATGTGGGCCATAATGAAATGAAGCACAAGAATAATCACTTTTAGTGGAACTAAACTCGCTCATTCAACATTAAAGTGTTACTAAACCCAGGACCCTGCATCCACTATATCTGGTCTCCCACAGTACACTAGACATGTGCGATTTGTTTCGTACGAATCGAAAATTCGTACATTCGGAAGCATCCGAAATCTGAATTGCTATGCTTCCGAATTTTACGAACTACGAAATTTGGATTGAATACTAATTTTCGTTAGGTTCATTAACTTTTCGTAACAATTACGAACATTCATTATGATGAATTTAAAAAGCAAAAAATACCTTTCTCAATATGGCAGTCATCGACACATTGTGCTCATTATGAGGGGCTCCCACCATCCCTGTGCTGTGCTGACTTCCTGGGTTTGTACCCCTGATGTGCTCATTATGAGGGGCTCCCACCATCCCTGTGCTGTGCTCATTATGAGGGGCTCCCACCATCCCTGTGCTGTGCTGACTTCCTGGGTTTGTACCCCTGATGTGCTCATTATGAGGGGCTCCCACCATCCCTGTGCTGTGCTCATTATGAGGGGCTCCCACCATCCCTGTGCTGTGCTGACTTCCTCCTGGGGCTGTGCCCCTGCTGTGCTCATTATGAGGGGCTCCCACCATTCCTGTGCTGTGCTCATCATTATGAGGGGCTCCCACCATCCCTGTGCTGTGCTGACTTCCTGGGTTTGTACCCCTGCTGTGCTCATTATGAGGGGCTCCCACCATCCCTGTGCTGTGCTCATTATGAGGGGCTCCCACCATCCCTGTGCTGTGCTGACTTCCTCCTGGGGCTGTACCCTTGCTGTGCTCATTATGAGGGGCTCCCACCATCCCTGTGCTGTGCTGAGTTCCTGGGTTTGTTTGTATTTCGTAAATTCGTGTTCGAAATTCAATTTGGATTGAATACAAATTTTCGTTAGGTTCGGTAACTTTTCGTAACAATTACGAACGTTCGTTATGATGAATTTAAAAAGCAAACCTGGGTTTGCTTTTTAAATTCATCATAACGAACGTTCGTGATTTTACGAAAAGTTAACGAATCCAACGAGAATTCGTATTTCGTACGAATTCAAAATTAATTTCGGGACACGAATTACGAAATACGAATTAACGGCTAATATGAAACGTTACGGAACGAAACAAAACAAATTTATTGACGGCGCACATGTCTACAGTACACAGAACATGGAAATGCAAAAGTTTTAGTAAATATAATGTTCTAAATATCTTTTCTCATCAGCAGTATATAGCAGTCTTGTGACGTTTATCAGTGTCTGGTTAAATCTTGTAGGGGGAGTTTTCATTCTCCTCTGACTGCCCGATAAGGTTATAGGACCCCTGACCCTCTGTCTGGACAGTGCTGATAGGCCCTGTGCTGATCACATGCACCCTCCCAAGAAAATAAAAAAAAACCTCTGTAGCAATACACACCAATCTGAGCATGTGCAGAGTAACAAGCATGCTTTACTGGATATACAGACTGATTTTACTATTGTGGGTTTAATAACACTTTAACTGCTTCTAATTCTTATGTTACTAGCATTAGTAACTAAATAGGAAGGTATGTTATATTTACTTGTTTTAACACTTTTTTTACATTTGTTCAGTTGCTTCCTGGTTTCTGACCTAGACCAAAATGATGTCTACATCCCAGGAGGAGTCTTCAAGGGCATGTTTTCTTTCATCTGGAGTAAGGCAGGGGGTTTTCTCTGCTAAGCACACCCTCCCACCTACATGCCTGAGTTAAGGGCAAATAGATTACAGGAAGAAAATGCTCCATGAATCATCTGCCCTTATTCAAGATGGCCACAGCTAGAAATGCTAGGGGGTTTCGCAACAAAATAAAGCATGGAGATATGGATGGATGAGTTTTCGTTGAATATTAAAAATTAATTAAATAGTGTTTTTGATATATGGTGTTCAGCTACAGTCGAGTTCTGCTTTAACCCACTGAAGATTTTTTTCCATCACTAATTTTACTTTATATTATGATAATCTAAAGTAATGTTCAATAAAAGTGGCAGTAAAATAATACATTTATTTGTACAGATCAATACTTTGGAGCTAAAATAGCAACATTTAATGAAGAAAAAAGAATTTGTTTTCAAACAAGCTGCTGATTATGCCTGTGCTTTATATGTACACTAAAATAAATACCATTGTAGGTCCAGTTCACCACTGGTTTGTTTACTTGGTTGCCAGTCAAGCCCTGATGAAGTGATGAAGGGGGATGTAGACCCCCAAAACGTGATGGCTATTTCTTGATCTGTACCCCTGACCTTTAGGGATTAAAGTTGTATCTGAGCCTCTCAGCGTGGCATGGCGGTTACATTTCAACCTTTCTTGTTTTCAAAAGAGGCACAGTTGAGGGACTGAGAGGTTGATTTACTAAAGAAAGTCAATGGGAATTTTCATTTGTCAAGGGGATATTCTCTGAGCTAAGTGAATGAGCTGAAGCTCTTAAGAGCATAACGATGTGTGTGCTTCTGTTTTGAACTTTGAAGATGAATTACTCCACAGTGCCTGAAGCAACAAAGATAAGTCAGGGTTTGTTTTAGAGCTTCCTGATAGTTAAGCAGAGGCAAAATCGTGAATATCTACAGCTTAGTCAATGGTTTATGTAAACCAGTGTGACCCTGTGTAACTTTTCTAGCAATAAATGGACAATGCATGACCCCAAATATAAGCTGAATTTTATTAACCTTCTTGCACTTTCATAGTTAAAAAGAACAACTGCTAACTGTCCAAACCTGTCCAAACCTGAACCAAGTATTGCCATGCTGGCAAAAATTAACTGCAAGATGTGAATGGACTGAAAAAAAAGGATATTCCAGCTTCCCTGTCATTATTTTGGGTTAATGTATATAACATCCGATTACACACAAGAAGAAAAATTTCAGTAGGGCTTTCCCCACTACAAGGTTTAAAGGCTATTTACGTCTAGGGGCTGAGGAATAAGTTGTAATAGTTACCTCATTCCTCATTTCGGCAGGCTTCCTCCACACTGTGCAAGTGGCCCCCACAGCTTCTACTCTAAGGCACTCTAGCCACTAATCCTGTATTGTAGGATAGGACAGCAAGGTCCTGCCCACAACCCAGCAAAGAAAAAAAGAAAAGAGGTTAGGGATGGTGACAAGGGAAGTGTCACATATCAGGTAAGATCAGAACTATGTGAACTGCAACAAAGGAAACCCAAACGTGTGTAAGTGAAATATAATGATTTATTAAAGATAAGTGAAATAGTATAGATACAACCACCTCCAAACCACACAGTGCACAATAACCAATACCAAACAGAACCCACAAATAATAACAGTAACAGACAAGTATGTACAAGTAATGGGGAAACCAGAATCATAAACAGGGCCAGGCCAGGGTCATACACAGCAGGTAGGCAGATGGACAAAGGGGTATTCCAGAAGCATAAACGTTAGCCAGGCCAAGGTCATACACAGGGAGATCAGCAGATGGGGTAAGGAACACAGGACAGGGAGAGGACGGATGGATGGATCGGGACAGGGAGACAGGATCAAGCAGGGGGCAACCAGGCTGCAGAGCAGGGATCAGGACAGACACAACAGGTTCAGGTTCAGGTTACAGGAATCGAGGTTCAAGTAGACAGGCTACAGGTCAGGGCACAAGTACGATACCAGGGCCGTGTGTGTATACACCTGCCGGGTATTTATAGGAATACTTGATTAGCTTCAGGTCACACCTGATTGGAGGGAGGGCAGTCTGCTCCACACTGCCAGGATCCATCCGCTGGTGGAAACCAGTACTGCGTCCAAAAGATAATACAACACCAGCAGGGAAAGATTCTCCTGACAGTTACAAACTGCCAGGAGACACCTGCTGGTGGACCACAGTACTGCAAGATAAATAATAAATGCCACCAGCGGATGGAACCTTTCCTGACAGTACCCCCCTCGAAGGAGCGGCCTCCGGACGCTCCAACTAGCTGTTGCCGGAGAAAGTTCATGGCAATAAGCTGGGTAGTAGGCAAAGTCACATCCGGGCAGACAATCACATCAAGCAGGCAGGGACACTTCGGGCTGGGCAGCAGGCTCCGGATCATCAAGCTGGGCAGCAGACAGGAACACTTCGGGCTGGGCAGCAGGCTCCGGGTCATCGAGCTGGGCAGCAGGCTCCGGGTCATCGAGCTGGGCAGCAGATAGGAACACTTCGGGCTGGGCAGCAGGCTCCGGGTCATCGAGCTGGGCAGCAGGCTCCGGGTCATCGAGCTGGGCAGCAGGCAGGGACACTTCGGGCTGGGCAGCAGGCTCCGGATCATCAAGCTGGGCAGCAGACAGGAACACTTCGGGCTGGGCAGCAGGCTCAGGGTCATCGAGCTGGGCAGCAGGCTCCGGGTCATCGAGCTGGGCAGCAGACAGGAACACTTCGGGCTGAGCAGCAGGCTCCGGGTCATCGAGCTGGGCAGCAGGCTCCGGGTCATCGAGCTGGGCAGCAGGCAGGGACACTTCGGGCTGGGCAGCAGGCTCCGGATCATCAAGCTGGGCAGCAGACAGGAACACTTCGGGCTGGGCAGCAGGCTCCGGGTCATCGAGCTGGGCAGCAGACGGGATCATCTCAGGCTGGGCAGCAGACGGGATCATCTCAGGCTGGGCAGCGGACGGGATCATCTCAGGCTGGGCAGCGGACGGGATCATCTCAGGCTGGGCAGCAGACGGGATCATCTCAGGCTGGGCAGCAGACGGGATCATCTCAGGCTGGGCAGCAGACGGGATCATCTCAGGCTGGGCAGCAGACGACATACCCTCGAGCCGGGAAAAGGGCTCCACAACCTCGGGCCGGGAAACGGGCACCACAACCTCAAGCCGGGAAACGGGCACCACAACCTTAAGCCGGGAAACGGGCACCACAACATCAAGCCAGGGAACGGGCACCACAGCGGGCACCACAACCTCAGGCCGGGAAACGGGCACCACAACCACAGGCCGGGAAACGGGCACCACAACCACAGGCCGGGAAACGGGCACCACAACCACAGGCCGGGAAACAGGCACCGGATCTTCCGACTGGGACACACTCATCAGGGCTTCAGTTTGGAAGGCTGGCACGGGAACTCCACGTTGGCAGGCTGGCACAGGGTCTTCAGGCTGGCAGGCTGGTACAGGGTGTTCAGGCTGGCAGGCTGGTACAGGGTCTTCAGGCTGGCAGGCTGGTACAGGGTCTTCAGGCTGGCAGGCTGGTACAGGGTCTTCAGGCTGGCAGGCTGGTACAGGGTCTTCAGGCTGGCAGGCTTGTACAGGATCTTCAGGCTGGCAGGCTGGTACAGGGTCTTCAGACTGGCAGGCTAGCTCGAGAACCGCAGACTGGAAGGCTGGCTCTAAAACCGCAGGCTGGAAGGCTGGCTCGAGAACCGCAGGCTGGAAGGCTGGCTCAAGGACCGCAGGCTGGAAGGCTGGCTCAAGGACCGCAGGCTGGAAGGCTGGCTCAAGGACCGCAGGCTGGAAGGCTGGCTCAAGGACCGCAGGCTGGAAGGCTAGCTCAAGGACTGCAGGCTGGAAGGCTGGCTCTGGGACTGCAGGCTGGAAGGCTGGCTTGAGAATTGCAGGCTGGAAGGCTGGCTTGAGAACTGCAGGCTGGAAGGCTGGTTCAAGGACTGCAGGCTGGAAGGCTGGCTTGAAGGCTGGCTCTGGGACTGCAGGCTGGAAGGCTGGCTTGAGAACTGCAGACTGGAAGGCTGGTTCGAGAACTGCAGGCTGGAAGGCTGGCTCAAGGACTACAGGCTGGAAGTCTGGCTCAAGGACTGCAGGCTGGAAGGCTGGCTCAAGGACTGCAGGCTGGAAGGCTGGCTCAAGGACCGCAGGCTGGAAGGCTGGCTCAAGGACCGCAGGCTGGAAGGCTGGCTCAAGGACCGCAGGCTGGAAGGCTAGCTCAAGGACTTCAGGCTGGAAGGCTGGCTCTGGGACTGCAGGCTGGAAGGCTGGCTTGAGAATTGCAGGCTGGAAGGCTGGCTTGAGAACTGCAGGCTGGAAGGCTGGTTCAAGGACTGCAGGCTGGAAGGCTGGCTTGAAGGCTGGCTCTGGGACTGCAGGCTGGAAGGCTGGCTTGAGAACTGCAGACTGGAAGGCTGGTTCGAGAACTGCAGGCTGGAAGGCTGGCTCAAGGACTACAGGCTGGAAGTCTGGCTCAAGGACTGCAGGCTGGAAGGCTGGCTCAAGGACTGCAGGCTGGAAGGCTGGCTCAAGGACTGCAGGCTGGAAGGCTGGCTCAAGGACTGCAGGCTGGAAGGCTGGCTCAAGGACTGCAGGCTGGAAGGCTGGCTCTGAAACTGCGAGCTGGAAGGCTGGCTCTGAAACTGCAGTCTGGAAGGCTGGCTCTGAAACTGCAGGCTGGAAGGCTGGCTCTGAAACTACAAGCTGGAAGGCTGGCTCTGAAACTGCGAGCTGGAAGGCTGGCTCTGAAACTGCAGTCTGGAAGGCTGGCTCTGAAACTGCAGGCTGGAAGGCTGGCTCTGAAACTGCAGGCTGGAAGGCTGGCTCTGAAACTGCAGGCTGGAAGGCTGGCTCTGGAACTGCGAGCTGGAAGGCTGGCTCTGAAACTGCAGGCTGGAAGGCTGGTTCTGAAACTGCAGGCTGGAAGGCTGGTTCTGCAACTGCAGGCTGGAAGGCGGGCTCTGGAACTGCAGGCTGGAAGGCGGGCTCTGGAACTGCAGGCTGGATTAGACTGTTTGGTGTGAAGGCAGGTTGAGTTACTGGCAGGATCGTGTGGGTTGGAAAGAATTTCCGTTTCTTCTTTGGTTTAACTGCTGGAGATCTGTAGGTGGCTGCAGGACTGTAGGTAGGAGGTGAGACATACTGACGAGAAGGGCTGGGATATGTCAAGGAAGAGGGAACAGTGGCCAGAGGAAAATCTTGTGGGGAAGCTGTAGGTAGTTGAGAATAGACAGGTGGATTAAATGCAGGATAGGTACAGGGGGCAGAGATTGGATATTGGTATCTGGTGGGAAGCAGCGTATACCGAGCTGCGACTGGGGTTGCCATGGGTGACGGGAGAAAAGGCTTTTGAGCAGGTAGGTGTCTGATGGTAGAAGTGGTTTGTTGTGGGTTGGCTGGGATTGATTGTAACATATCAGACCATGCCGAGAGTATTGGTTGTACAAACTGTGGTCTTAAATTTCCCTGTTTAACAAAGGACTGACCAGACTTAATGCACTCAGCAATCACCTGTGGGGAACTGGCTGAGTAATGCTCACAAAAATCAGCAGGATCATCTTCAAACAGCCATACTAGGGATATAACCTGATTTATGGTGAAAGGAGGGATGAAATCATCATGGCCCTCAGGAATACAGGGCAGGGCCAGCTCAGTACAGATTTTAATCAGAGGCTGCACCTCCCCAAACAGTATATACCCCTGATCGACCAGGAGGTGAGCCGATCGGATAGCCGCAAACAACTGATCCCTAGACCATCCTTCCAAAGCCTGACGGCAATAATCACCACTTTCAGTTGCCAGCAGAGAAAAATAAATAACCTCATCCGTGTTCATGTTTGCAAACAAACAGTTCCCCTGTGCAGTCACTTCTGATCAGGAATGGCCCTGGTATACTGTCACATATCAGGTAAGATCAGAACTATGTGAACTGCAACAAAGGAAACCCAAACGTGTGTAAGTGAAATATAATGATTTATTAAAGATAAGTGAAATAGTATAGATACAACCACCTCCAAACCACACAGTGCACAATAACCAATACCAAACAGAACCCACAAATAATAACAGTAACAGACAAGTATGTACAAGTAATGGGGAAACCAGAATCATAAACAGGGCCAGGCCAGGGTCATACACAGCAGGTAGGCAGATGGACAAAGGGGTATTCCAGAAGCATAAACGTTAGCCAGGCCAAGGTCATACACAGGGAGATCAGCAGATGGGGTAAGGAACACAGGACAGGGAGAGGACGGATGGATGGATCGGGACAGGGAGACAGGATCAAGCAGGGGGCAACCAGGCTGCAGAGCAGGGATCAGGACAGACACAACAGGTTCAGGTTCAGGTTCAGGTTACAGGAATCGAGGTTCAAGTAGACAGGCTACAGGTCAGGGCACAAGGACGATACCAGGGCCGTGTGTGTATACACCTGCCGGGTATTTATAGGAATGCTTGATTAGCTTCAGGTCACACCTGATCGGAGGGAGGGCAGTCTGCTCCACACTGCCAGGATCCATCCGCTGGTGGAAACCAGTACTGCGTCCAAAAGATAATACAACACCAGCAGGGAAAGATTCTCCTGACAGTTACAAACTGCCAGGAGACACCTGCTGGTGGACCACAGTACTGCAAGATAAATAATAAATGTCACCAGCGGATGGAACCTTTCCTGACAGGAAGCAAGGAATAAGTATAACATCCTTTTCCTCTACCTCCAATGTCCTAATAGACATTTAACCCCTGGAGTGAAGGAGAAGGGGGGTGGTTACTTTTCCATAATTCCTGGAGTTCAAATTTAATTATCCAGCCTAGTACACACCACTAGTATTTAAAAAACTGACAGCTTCGGTTGGAGCCGCTTTACTAAAGATACAATGTTGGTATAGCGATCCCCCCTGATGTTCTTTTGTATTTTGACACTCTGGTCAGCACTCTCAGCCACTGGCTAAGACCACTGCTCGGGAGCCTGCCAGCTGCTGGTTTTTCAGCATGCTCGTCTGACAAGCCAGCCAAATGTCTGGCTTCTATCCGAACGACAGCCTTACATACGGACTGAATGTCGGCATGTTTTTTATTAAACCATCCCATGTCGTCTGTCATTCCACCCGTTTTTACTAGGCTTTAGGCCAGTAAGGAGGGGGTACAGACTTGCTAAAGTAGTTATTCTCCAGATATTTGCACCTCTAGGCACAGGTCATCTATGCCAAATTAGAAGTCTAGTCCAAGGAAAGACAGAAATAGTACAATTATAGAAGTGAAGCAGTTAACACACATTTCCTGTTTATTTCCCTCACTTGTCCTTCCTCTCCTTACATTCTGATAATTTAAGGCTGGTCCGTGACTTACGAGATTTCCATTTTGTGATTAAGAGCTATTATTAAAGGCTTAACTCGGAAGTCTAGTTCTCGCCAGTAATGTACCTAACGACTGCTGATAGCAAGCATAATATCAGCTTTATCTAGAAGGATTTTAAAATGAGCATGAAAGTCAACCAGAAGGAGGATGCTTTTCAAAATATGTTACGTAGACTGTTTGAAATCCATACCATGCGTTCAGTACTCTAGAACTGCAATTCAAGAAGAGTTTGCTGGAAACATCAGAGCATGACATATTTGGGCTATGTAAGATTTCAACCTTCTTCAGTAAAAAAATAAAAATATGGATTTGAAAGAAATTCCACCACCTGAGCAAAAATATTCCATCAATCTGGGCAGCCCACACAATTTCAGAAGATTGTGCCTGCAGGCGCAAAAGCTGGATCAGAGCTGATATCTCCAGTAAGATCATTCGTATCTAGCTGTCTGTTTACAAAATGTATCTAAGGACCAAAACCAAAAATTACATATGTGATGCACTCTGTCAATAACATTAACACAGCAGTGTTTTTTCTTCTGTGTCCCCCTGTAAAAAGTTTTGGAACCTGTTGGTTATGCCAGTAGATCAGTTATTTACTCAATGCCTTCAGAAGGCCACTCTGTCAAGCAAAAGTTTTGGTTACATGGGCTGGGACAAATCATATACTTACAAATATTATATAGTTCAAACCTTTTTTTCTAAAAGGAAAAGGTAAACCATTTCAGTAGCTGCTTGAGGTCCTAGCAGTACTGTTTTCACAAAAGTTTTAGCAGAATGTTACAAAAATTCTGCTAAAACTTACAAAAATGTTGCTAAAACTTTTGTGAATCAGTACTGCTAGGACCTTGAAGAAGGGGACATACCCCGAAAGCTTGTCCTGGAAAAATTGTATGTTAGTGCAAATTAAAAAGGATCATGGACAGTACTCAATTGTTTCTGTCACAAGTACACTAATACAGCTACAATCACCTCAAGCAAGTAGCTGCTTAAAAAGTGTTAGCTGGAGGTGGGCTTTAATTTGTTTATTACAAAGGCTTAGTACACACGGGCTGAATGTCGGGCCAATAGAAAGCAGCCGAAATTCACTGTGTGTGTACTGAAGTCGGTCCTACAGAAGCCGGCGCTTCGGCCAGCTTCTGTCAAAGGGGTATTACCGAAAAGGTCTGCTGATCGGCTCCTGATCAGCGCTCTCAGCCAAACAGCATCCCCCTAACAGAACACAATAGCACAGCAGGGAAGAACAAAGTACTAACGTTGGATAGTTAGTACATCGGCTCCTTTTCAGCTGTCAGTTTTTTTTTCTTTCAGCCCTGAAGGATTGAACGAAGAAAAAAAAAACTACTGGTGTGCACTAGGGTTTGCTTAAAGCTCATCATCACCCTTTCTTATCACTTACCATAATTTTCCTTCTCCCTTTACTCGTTACACAGTTGGATAGTAAAAAAATTGGACAACAAACTTTGCAGACTTGTAGAGGAAGAGTGGGGCTACATGTGTGCTAAGTTTGGCCGGTAACGGGTCCCCAAAGTCCGGGAGATCAGGCACAAAAAGGTGACTCGAGTATAAGCCGAGGGGGGCATTTTCAGCACAAAAAAAGTGCTGAAAAACTCGGCTTATACTCGAGTATATACGGTAAGTAGGTTTTGTTTATTAATATTTATTTATTTTATTCTATTATTATTATTACACAGGGACAAGTATTAGAAAGATTACATTTCATTTTACTTGGGTATGGTAAAGTTCTTCTGTAAATATTGTGTTAATGATAGCTAGAATCAATTCTGGGATTAAGAATATAGCATGCATCTTTCTTGCCTGGAAAAAATAAGAAATTTCTGTATGCATTAGAAATTCATTTTATATTTATTGAACACTAAAGTGTACATCTGTATGATTCACCAAGCCCTATGTAGGTCTGCGTTTGCCATATGGCCAACATACAATATGCATAGCACTGAGCTCTTCAAAAGGAACCATATACAGTTTTCTTTTCTCATTTAATAAAAAAATAAAAGGAAATAGCAGAAGAGTTTAGATATAAGGGGGGGGGGGGGGGGGGGGGCGGGTCAATATACTGTATATGTTACAACACAGTTTAGTTGTTTACCAATGTATACAAAAAAAAAATATTACATCAAAATGAATAATGTAAAGATAAAAAATTAGCCCGACCTTAGAAAAAAAAAGTAATTGTAGTCATATAAGCAATAAAAACAAAGATGAGTACTGCATTCTGATAATTTTTTAATATTTGCATTAAGTTATTGTATAGGACCAGAATTTGGCAGTTTTTTCATTCACCCCCCCCCCCCCCCCCTCTTTCTGATCCTGCTTGGATAGTTTCTGTTTTCCATGGTATCCATTATACACATATACTAGTTTTTGCACTAACGCCACAGGTCACCTGCACAAAGAGGGTGCAAAAGTTCAATATAATTCCAGCCTTGAATGGGTTAATCTTCAATAGCACCACAACCTGGCTGTTTTTGCAACCAGCGGGCACTGGAAACACAAGATCTAGTGCAATACCCTTTATTTTATGGTGGTGTCCATTACAGAACATATGAGGAGCTTGCTAAATTTATTGGGTTCAAATTTAATTTATGGGGTAAGGACATTGCAAAGACCATGACGGACTGTTGTTTTTTTATGTCTTTTTCGAGAATGGTCAACCTACTGACAGTATGCAGCACCCACCCAAAATAAAAAGCATTAGGTGTTGATTTTTAGAAAAATATGATGGCTGCCATTGTTGAGGAATTGGTGATAACCTGGCTACAATATTCTCTTTGTTGCTGACCTAGGACAAGCATGCAGATTAGAAGATCAGTAGTCCTACCTACATATTCTTTCAGGTGAGTCATCCAGAATGTACTAAACCCATTGGATCAGCATGGCAGCCCAGCAATTAGCGTTTTCTGATAAAGGACAGCCTTTATATATTTTTTTCTCCTGCAAGGCTTCATTTAACATACTCTTCCTATGACTAAATAAGGACATCCATGGTGCCAGAACGTGATGGCATAAATAGGAAGAGTGCTGAGTTATTTATTAAACTGTGCCATTCATTATAGTGTGATAGTGCTGATCAAGCCTCAGTCACTTTAGTCAATCAGGAGCTTTAGAATGTCCTTATCTGTGCCATTGCAGCTTAATGGATAACCTTCTTGGAAAGGGAGGGGTAGATTAAGTACAGTCTGAAGCGGCTGATTGCACCACCATAATTGGCTGAAAACACCCCACTGACTTGAATAGGAATTCTCCCTGTATCTTGAGTTTCACCCTAAGTGCTTCATTAGCAGCTGATTTTTGTTAAAATGTATCATTTTATGAAGCCGCACAGTGCACTCTCATGTCTACTCCAGACAGTAGGGTGGAAAGAGTAGTTCTTTTTTTCCCAACTGCAATTTTCTTAGATGGATAGTAGTCTCTGATTGCCTACATATCTCATTTAACTAAATGTTATTTCAAGGCATTTTACTGCTGGCAATTAAACATTCATTTCAGCATCTTCACAGCCATAAAAATCATCCACTAGAACTTTATTCAAAGTACTGATCAAGAAAACGGAGCAAAACTGGATTCTGGACATGCAGTGTGTCTCGAGTACTTGCTTTGCCTTTCTCCTCTTTACATGGTAGCAATGAGAGAGGAAATGGCATGTACTATAAGCCTTATAGCTTCAAATGACAACACCTTGTGCATAATGTAGAACTTTATGCTAACAAATAAAAATGGGCGAAGAGGCAGGATTTTAATGCAGAAGAGACATGCTTTGTTACTTCTGCATTAAATTTACTTACCTGACAATCTGCCCCTGTACAGTGAACTGCTCCCGCGCAGCTCACTGTAAAAATGTGGCAATGCCGAAGCTGACTGCTCTCCCATACATGCACAGGCGTGGCGTCCTCCCCGCCCCACCAAAGAAAGGGAGCTCTGGGACGCATCGCTGGGTGAGTATAGTTCTGCTTTAAAGAAGAAGTACAGCTAAAGCTCATATGGCTGTACTTCTACTGTGGATCGCATGAGTGCAGTTCATTCTGATGCCTGCTGTCAGCTGTCAGCTGACGGCACAGAGCCTGCCCAGGCTGGGGAAAGATCCCGACCATATGGGAACCACCTAGAGGCCCGGACTTGCACCTGGCTCAGTGAGCCACTGAGATCCAGAGCCAGTTGCTCCCGCCCTCTTCACAACCCAGCGCTCCAGTAAGCAGCTGACAGTGACCAGCTTTATGCTCGCGGAGCTCTGAGAACTGAGTGATCGCTCAGTCCTTATTGCCAGTGGTGGGACAGATGCAGCATCGGACCTGAGCCATATCCATCTAGGTAAGTATGATTTAAAAAAAAAAAAAAAAACGAAACTTCTCTTTTAAAGCATATTTCCACTTTTGCAGTCAAATCTAAAAAAAACTCAGCTATATGGTCGATACAGTATGTGTTCCCATTTACACAGCATGCCTAAAAAAATTTTTTTTTTTAAATATTTCTTACCGTTTGATGTTTCTCAGTGAGCCCGTCCTAAGTCTGTCCTCATTAACATACAATGAAAGAAGCCAAGCCTCCAAACCTTTAACCCTTTGTTAGGACAGACAGTGTTCAAACCGAGTTACAGTTGATAATGACGATCTGCCTGCACAGTACAGACAGGATTAGTTATGGCAATCACAGCTGCCCAGCCCCCTCACAAACAAAGAAAACTACCAAGGATCTTTCCTTGCTAGAGGGTCCAGAATAGAGCGTCTAAAAGAGGTAAGCTGCAATTTTTAAATATATAACTTTGGCTATGTGAACGAAGACATGTAACAAATATAAAGTGGATGTTATTAAATTTTGTCTGCAAAAGTGGAAATACACTTTGAAGTGTATGTAAACCCTAACAATGAACTTATCTTATTTGCTCCCTTTCAGTCAGTTTGATATGACATTGAAAGAGTTTTGTTTTAAATTTTGTGAAAAAAAAAAAAAAAAACTGTTGATCTTGTCAGAAATTCTGAGCTGTACTGTGTCCCCTCTACACTTCCCAAGTTATCTCAAATAGTCTCCTATTTATTTTTTTCCTAGACTACAGAATAATTACTCCTTGTGTTCTGGAGATCTGAGAGTATGAAAGTTAGAGCAGTTTAGCATACGACAACTGGGCAGGGCTGACACCACTAAGGTTCTTAAAAATCCAGTGTGTTGTCAGCACCAAACAAGACTTTCTGTACTTGCAAGGTCTTTCAGGGGCCAAATCACAGAGAAATGTGCATGTACTGCATACGTTTTTTTTTTTGATTTGACATACACTTTAAAGTGATTGTAAAGGATAACATTTTATTTAAAAAAAATAACAAACATGTCATACTTACCTGCTCTGTGCAGTGGCTTTGCACAGAGCAGCCCTGAACCTCCTCTTCTCGGGCACCTCGTCGGCGCTCCTGCCCCCCCCCCCACAGAGTGCCCCCATAAGACACACACAGCGCTACTCGGCCCTGACCCCCCCAACTCCTTCCACACTGGCTGTGATTGACAGCAGTAGGAGACAATGGTTACCACTGCTGTGTCTGAGCTGATGAGAAGAGAGAGCCGAGAGAGCCTCTGCTCTTGTGCACATCGCTGGATCAAAATCGGGCTTTACTTTCCCTGACTGAGCCAAACCCTCCTTCTTTTGTGTCTCACACACTCCCCTCCCCACTAGGGGGCGTGACTCCGGAGCCGATGCGAGTGCCCAGCGGGCGCAATGACCGCCGTGCACCCGCGATCGCTCATGACAGAGCGAGCACAGGGATCTGTGTGTGTAAACACACAGATCCCGGTTCTCTAAGGGGAGAGGTGACAGATCGTGTATACTAAGTATGAACACCGATCTCTCTCTTCCTCTAGTCAGTCTCATCCCCCCTACAGTTAGAACACACCTAGGGAACACAGTTAACCCCTTGATCGCCCCCTAGGGTTAACCCCTTCCCTGCTAGTGAAATGTATACAGTAGTCAGTGCATTTTTATAGCACTGATCGCTGTATAATTGTCAATGGTCCCAAAAATGTGTCAAAAGTGTCCAACCGGCATTACTAATAAAAAATAATAATAATAATAAAAATGCCATAAATCCATCCCCTATATTGTAGACGCTATAACTTTTGAGCAAACCAATCAATTTACGCTTATTGCGATTTTTTTTACCAAAAATATGTAGAAGATTACATATCGGCCTAAACTGAGGAAAAATTATCATTATTTTTTTTTTATTGGGGATATTTATTATAGCAAAAAGTTAAAGATAGTGTGTTTTTTTCAAAATTGTCGCTCTTCTTTTGTTTATAGCGCAAAAAATGTTGCAGTCCCGCTAAAAACCGCTGATCGCCGCCATTACCAGTAAAAACAATAAAAAAAATAAAAGTCCCTAAATCTATCCCTTAGGTTGTAGACGCAATGACTTGCACAAACCAATCAATATATGCCTATTGCAATCTTTTTTACCAAAAATATGTAGAAGAATATAACGTATTTATCACCGTATAATCAGGGGAAAATCGTGGGTGCGTGTTATACGCTGATCCCCGCCGATCCCCCGCTGATTGTGAGCGAGCGGAGCCGAGATACACAAAGCCGAAGTACACTCGGCTTTACTTGGCTCCTCTCGCAGTCACGCCCACCTCCACTGATTGCGAGCGCTGCTGACATACAGAAAGCCGAGTGTACTTCGGCTAGTCTCGGCTCCTCTCGCAGTCCCGCCCCTGACTGTGAGCAGAGCCGAGTCTAGCCGAAGTACACTCGGCTTTCTGTATGTCAGCAGCGCTCGCAATCAGTGGAGGTGGGCATGACTGCGAGAGGAGCCGAGTAAAGCTGAGTGTACTTCGGCTTTGTGTATCTCGGCTCCCCTTGCAATCAGTGGAGATGGGCGGGACTGTGAGCAGAGCCGAGTCTAGCCAAAGTACACTCGGCTTTCTGTATCTCGAATCCGCTCACAGTAGGTGGAAATCGGCGCCAAATTTAAATCAGGCCAGGGCAAGACTGCAAATGCAAAGGCACTGGGCAAGGCTGCAGATGGACACTGGGCAAGGCTGCAGATGGACACTGGGCAAGGCTGCAAATGGACACTGGGCAAGGCTGCAAAGGCACTGGGCAAGGCTGCAGATGGACACCGGGCAAGGCTGCAATGATGGACAAGGCTGCAGATGGACACTGATAAGGCTGCATTGATGGGCATTTAAATGTAAGTTTTTTTCCTTACACTTCCCTCCTAAAAGTTTTTTCCCTTAAAATTCCCTCCTAAACTTGGGGTGCGTGTTATACGGTAAGTATGGTATATCGGCCTAAACTGATGAATATATTTGATTTTTTTATATATATTTCTTTGGAATATATATTACAGCAGAAAGTTAAAAAAAAGAATTTTTCAAACTTGTCGCTCTTCTTTTGTTTTTAGCGCAAAAAATAAAAACCGCAGAGGTGATCAAATACCACCAAAAGAAAGCTCTATTTGTGGGGAAAAAAGGACGTCAATTTTGTTTGGGTACAGCGATGCACGACCGCGCAATTGTCAGGTAAAGCGATGCAGTGCCATATCGCAAAAAATGGCCTGGTCATTGAGCAGCCAAATCTTCCGGGGCTGAAGTGGTTAAAAAACAGTGGGCAGAACTAGGTCTGGCGAGATATTGATTGACAAACTACAGGCGTATGGGTGGGAGGGTCTTCCTGTCCTGATATAGTCACAGGACCCCTTCCAGTGTTGTAATATGAAAAAAAAAAGTGCTGGGAAAAGTTGTGAGCCAATCACATGAGCATAAAATAACATTTCAGAACATCCAGCAGCATAGAAAACAACGTCATACATAGAAGACATGCTTTAATTTTTGCCAGTTTAAGACAATCCTAGCTGGCTGCAGACTGAACCAAAAGGTCATCTATATTAACACTAATTTACAAAAAGGCTTACCCTTTAAAGGGAATTTGTCATAAGGGAAAGTGCCTGAGAAGCATTTTCTGTCATCATTCTCCTACTAACATCACTTATGGTGAAGCTGAATTGGTTTAGCTTCATTGCCCTGGATGTATAGTTCCAGGATGAAGGCTCCTTGTCACTCATATGTGCTCACTTGTGAGAGATTCCATTTAATAAAAGAAATTGCAACGTGCAAAATGTAATAAACCATTTAACCCAACTGAACTCATCTTTTGCCGACTGCACTACAATACACAAGTTGTAATATTACATTTTATCACCATTGCTGTGGACACTGCTTGCCTAAATAAGCCTGCACATTAAAGTATAACTAAAGGCAAAACTTTATTTTTAGCTTTGGATAGTGTGGAGATGTATTATTAGCCCTCCTTGCTGTCTGTGCCCCTGTTCAGGGCGATTTACTCTCTAATTGTCATGTTTATGACCAAAAATAAAAGTCAAAGAAAAACCCAAATTTTGGGTTGTCCCCTCAGTTTAATAGAGGAAAAATCTTCCAATCAGGACTTTGCAGAGATTTCCCCTCACTTCCTGTTTTGGTTGTGGGACAGGAACAGAAGGTAAATCTCGCCAATGTGACGCAGATGACAGAGGTTATAACCTTTTCTTACTCCATTCAAAGAAAAATGCTCTTATTTCTACTTTATAATAATTCTAAAGGTTTTTTAATCTTCTTGCATTCTATGCATTAAGGTAAAAAACCTTCTGTGTGCAGCTCCCCGACCCAGCCCCCCCCCCAATTTTTACCTGAGCTCCCCCTTGATCCAGCGATGTGCACAAGATTATCGGCTCGCTGGGGACTCTCCCTCCTTATTGGCTGAGACAGCAGAGAGAGCCATTATCAATGACAACCAGTGAGCCAATGGGGAGAGAGAGGGGGTGGGGCCTAGCTGTGGCTCTGTGTCTGAATGGAAATGCAGAGCAGCAGCTCAGGAGCACACCTGCTTGGGTGCCCTCACTGCAAGCTGCTTGCTCTGGGGGAACTCAACAGGAGGTAGGGGCTAGGAGTGCCAGCGGGGGACCTGAGAAGGGGAGAATATGGGCTGTTCTGTGCAAAACTGCTGCACAAAGCAGGTAAGTATGACATGTTTCTTTGTTTTATTTAGTTTTTTTAACATTTGCCTTTATTGTCACTTTAAGTCTCCATGCCAGGACACAGCTATGATTGATATGTCTTTTAAAAAATAATCACAGTAAAGTTCACAAATATCTATATTTTGTAGGGAAACTCACAATTTTAAATGTGAAAGGCATGTGACTTAATCAATGTATGTGGTTTGACCAAATATGGATAGTTAGTATTCTGGTAAGGTGGCTGGCTGAAGAAGGAACCAATGAGCTGTTCCGAAATGCGTCCCGCCTCCATGACACACTTCCTGTCCACTTCCTGTTCGTGTTCCATGCTGGTTTCTGTCTCGCTTCCTCTGACATCATCCCCAGGCTCCAGCGTTACTGTGTCCTCTGAACATTCACAGCACAATCAGCTGTTATCGTGGACTTTCCTGGAAGCTTTAACATCAGAGACTGGGACTGCCCTGCCACTGGAACATCTCCTGGACGCACTTACCTACTACATGCCTGTTTCATCCACTATCTTGTAAGTGTTTTTAACCCTTTTAGGGGATATTAAAAGTTTTATACTTCTGCACTTAGAGGCGCCTTGTTTGTTTTTCTGGTAAGGTGGGTTAGTGTTTTGGTAAGGTGGGTTCAAATCAAAGAAAAGCCCTTCCTTTGAATCAAAAATAAAGTCTTGACCCTTTTTTTATCTCTTTATAGTCTTGTATCCCCACATACATGTGTGATAAAATGTTACATGGAAATGCCTTAAAATACCCTGAAATTGCTGCTCTCCCCCTCAAATGCTCTATACTGAAATAGCTGAATAACAGTTCACAGCATCAGAGTATTGGGTTCAACTCTGGGGCCATTGCATTGGATATTTAGACAAACTACACAACTGCTGTAAAGGAATGTGGTTGCAAGACTGTGATAATATGGGTTGTTAATACAATGTCTAAATGACTACTACATATCTACTGCAAAAACACTGCTATAGACCAACAGTTGTGTATGTACAGTTAGCCACAGGGGCATTGTAGAATGATTGGCATGCCTCTATTCATTATCCTATGATGAGGATTTGTGATGTAGGCAAGGACATATAAATTACTAGACATGTGCATTCGTTTTCTTCCGAATGCATTTTCGCCCGAATTTCAGCTATTTTCGTTATCGTTTTAACAAACGAAAACGAAAGCACAGAATCCGAAAACCGGAAGATCCGACATAAACAAATGCTTTATTTTCGTTTTCGTTGCTACAACAGTTCGATATAGATAGGAGATTCGACGTGACGCTGACAATAACAATCTGTGTCTATCGAACCTGTGGTCGAATGTGCCTAACCTTAACTCTATTAGTCCAAGATTATTCTACATAGGAGAGAAAAGATTCGACATTATAGAGAGAAAAGATTCGACATAGGAGAGAAAGATTCGACATAGGAGAGAAAAGATTCGACATAGGAGAGAAAAGATTCGACATAGGAGAGAAAAGATTCGACATTATAGAGAGAAAATATCCGACATAGGAGAGAAAAGATTTGACATAGGAGAGAAAAGATTCGACATAGGAGAGAAAAGATTCGACATAGGAGAGAAAAGATTCGACATAGAGAGAAAAGATCACTGCTGGAATTGGGTGGGGGAAGTAAAATAAAAATAAAGTTGATGATGAATGTTATTGGCTGATTGTAACCAAAGAGGAGGAGCAGTAAAATAGCTAGAATGACGAAGATTCGACAAAGCATCGAAAGTTAGAAGATTCGACGGTGCAGCAAAACTGTACGACGCTGCAATCGTACATTTCCGGTCAAATGCATCCGCCCATAGGCTATAGAAGAATTCTAATGTTGGTTGACTAGTAATAGTAATGAATAAATATAATTATTACTAGTCATACAACATTAGAAATCTTCTATAGCTTGTGGGCGGAACATTCGACCGGAAATGTATGATTGCAGCGTCGTACAGTTTCACTGCTCCGTCGAATCTTCTTTGAACATTCGACAGACACCATAAGCCTTCAATGACAGATTCGACCTTAATTAATTCAGATTTTCGGACGAATGCAATTTCTAACGAAAAACGAAATAAATAAAAACGAATTTCGGGAGTAACTAAATAAATTTATTTTTCGGACAAAAACGAAATTCCGAAACGAAATATTTCAGTGTGCACATGTCTATAAATTACTCCTGTTTTAAGAATAAAATACTGCTTTTCTTCCTAAAATAAAATAAATTTTCAACATTCACAGAGCTTCATAGCAATGTATACGCAATAGATTTTAACTAAGACAATCATTGCCCTCCTTGTGTACATGATCTACCAAACAATTAATAACACAGGTCACTTTATCATAAAACTGCTATAATTATAAGAGTGCATCAAGTTTGACTTTTCTTCTACTTAACATAAAAGAGAAAAAGGAATTTCACATTCTTTTCCTGACAAGTTGTGAAGAAAAAATCTTTTTTCACCTGCGTAACAAAGAATGACCTAAGGATCCTTGCATTTCTGAAGGCCGTTTTAACTGCTGCAGGTGATGGCTGGAATGACGAAGATTCGACAAAGCATCGAAAGTTAGAAGATTCGACGGTGCAGCAAAACTGTACGACGCTGCAATCGTACATTTCCGGTCAAATGCATCCGCCCATAGGCTATAGAAGAATTCTAATGTTGGTTGACTAGTAATAGTAATGAATAAATATAATTATTACTAGTCATACAACATTAGAAATCTTCTATAGCTTGTGGGCGGAACATTCGACCGGAAATGTATGATTGCAGCGTCGTACAGTTTCACTGCTCCGTCGAATCTTCTTTGAACATTCGACAGACACCATAAGCCTTCAATGACAGATTCGACCTTAATTAATTCAGATTTTCGGACGAATGCAATTTCTAACGAAAAACGAAATAAATAAAAACGAATTTCGGGAGTAACTAAATAAATTTATTTTTCGGACAAAAACGAAATTCCGAAACGAAATATTTCAGTGTGCACATGTCTATAAATTACTCCTGTTTTAAGAATAAAATACTGCTTTTCTTCCTAAAATAAAATAAATTTTCAACATTCACAGAGCTTCATAGCAATGTATACGCAATAGATTTTAACTAAGACAATCATTGCCCTCCTTGTGTACATGATCTACCAAACAATTAATAACACAGGTCACTTTATCATAAAACTGCTATAATTATAAGAGTGCATCAAGTTTGACTTTTCTTCTACTTAACATAAAAGAGAAAAAGGAATTTCACATTCTTTTCCTGACAAGTTGTGAAGAAAAAATCTTTTTTCACCTGCGTAACAAAGAATGACCTAAGGATCCTTGCATTTCTGAAGGCCGTTTTAACTGCTGCAGGTGATGGCTGTAATGTTCACACTCTACTGTGTCGGAAACCATAAAGATAGCTAAGGTTTGCATTGACTGCAATGCTTACAAGCAAGGATTTTGCCTTACTTGTATACCTGTGAGCGTACATTGGAAAAAGGTTAAACTAAAAACAGCAGAGTTCTGGGTCAAAATCTAAAGAGGTTCCTCCTATCATAGAAAGACCTTTCAAGCTTCTATATAGCTAATTATTATTTTGAGATATGTGTCCATTGAAACTTAACTCAATGAGATAAAAGCAAGGACAAATAGGTGTCTCTACGAACCTTCACTTCTTTTCCATGGTGCCCCAGCCTGCCCCAAACCTCAGATGATTAGTATGTCATTTGAGCTTCCAGATCTGAGATTGGAGCTTTACCATGTCCTGAGTTATGAAATGGAAACATTAAGGATAATAACTGTCTATATATATTTCCGAAAACTTGTTTTAATGAATGGGGTTCCTGAACTGGAATATAAGACACTACTGTACTATTGACAGGCAACTCAGACTGTAACTTTGAGAACACCTTCACCTGTAAAGCCCACAGGGGAGGAAAAAACACATTGGGGTTGATTTACTAAAACTGGAGAGTGCAAAAGCTGGTGCAGCTCTGCATAGAAACCAATCAGAATATTTTTTTTGTCAAAGCTTAATTTACCAACCTGAATTTAGAAGCTGGGTGGCTACCATGCAGAGCTGGGTGGCTACCATCATGTACACAAGGAGGGCAATGATTGTCTTAGTTAAAATCTATTGCGTATCTATTGCGTAGACTGTGCACTTTGCAAGTGCAGTTGCTCCCCAGCTTAGTGACTGAGGTGAAGCTTCACTTTACAAATAATACCCAATCACATGTAAAGAAAATAAAAAAACAGCATTTTTGCTATCACATGATTAGATGATGGTAGGCAACAGAGCTTTCCCACATTTCCTTAACTCTGGAACAAATGCCCTTTGCAGGGTGCAACTGCACTTGCAAAGTGCACAGTCTATTTGCCTTTAGTAAATCCACCCCATAGGCTCTTCAATGTAATGTGCCCAGAGCAGTAGCACTCTGTAAAGGTTTTTGGTGGATATAATCACTTTCTAAAATTATTTGTTTGTTACCCAGCACCAATTGAAGGTTTCATTTCCCACTACAGGCTTTAGTTTATTTGCAACCTTATTTTTGGTGAATTTAGAAACAAAAAGTAAATATGGGTAAAAAGGCTAACCATTTTGCAAATCTGTGGCAATTTAAAGGGGTTGTAAATAGCAAACATGTCTATACTTACCTTCTCTATGCAATGGTTTTGCGCAGAGCAGCCTCGATCCTCCTCTTCTGAGGTGCCCCGCCGGCACTCCAGGCCTCTCCTCTTCATCGGGTGCCCCCAGGACTGTGGTCACCTGTGGCCATTCTCCATCATCAAACTGCCACACTAGAAGTATGCTATTATAGGTCATTTGTGTTGAGCGTAATTCAGAGACTGACATTGAAAACCATCCAGACAACGACGCTTTCAGTAGGAGGTCAGCAATGGAAGCTTGCATATTTGTTTCAGCACAGATTTTCTTTAAGAGAAGAGTGAAGGAGGTGGGCTGTGTGTGGTGGTGGGTGGGGGCGATGGTGGGGATTAAAATAATCAGTTCCAGCTCACCAAAATGTAAATATACTATAGTTGGTTAAATAACCTATTTATGCATTAAAATCGAAATATGTAAATTCTACCTCTGCATTTAATGAGATCAGTGATCAAAAACATTTATCCTTCCGTGGCTAAGCAACATAAATTCTTTGATACAAAAGAAATAGGCAGCTACGAAACGCTACACTGGGGGTATAAATTTAATTTAGTATAATAGAGTGTGAGACATAATCTAAGCAGTGTGTTATTAAAAAGTTACCTTGTTATAATGTCAATGATAGCTCTGGCTGAACCCTACAGTCTGCCTACACCATATGATTCTGCATAATGATCTAAGTGGGAAAGGTTAAGCAGTTGAAATTAAAAACTAACTGCAGGGTGGATATGGAGGATTCAGCGTCTGTTTCACAGGAAGGAAAAAAGCTTGTCGTATTTAGATGCGTATTCACGAATCCCGCGTTTTAATTCTAAATTTAAGTTCAACCATCACGGCTAATGCCCTTGATGCAATCTCAAATTGCTGTCATTACACGGATCACTAGAAATCGGATGGCGGATAAAGGATTAATCGATTTAATTTTATCACCGAATCCAGCCCTGCCTCTCGAGCTGTCAGCGGACAAGATAAGAGGTGCACATCTTGAGACGTGACACAAACCTGTCATAGGGAACAGTTTGGTCTGAAAAAAACACAGTGGCGATGAAACAAGCTCATTTATTGCCATGGCAGAGTTGGAAGATAGAAAAATCCAACTGGTCCTTTTATCTGCAGCCTTACTGTAATCTGTCTCAATGTTATTGGATTTCATACTGAAATAATCGTACTTTTTTCAGCCCACATATTCTACTCCTTTAACCACACCAGCTGCTCTTTATTTTCTTTTTTTGATGGTTTACTGTTACTTGGAAGGTATCCTAAAGGACGCAAAGGTGTTTTTATTGTCTTTTACCCTAGTATTTTGTATTGGTATGCCTTTTTTTATTAAAGCACCATAACACCCACAGCCAAAGATTTATTATATTGCAGTTTACCAATTCTTAAATGTGATGGCTGGATTTGTTTTCTTTTTTAGGCTTGGTGATCTGGCCAGTAAGTCTGTAGTTTTTGAAAAGCACATGCTCTATTGAGGATTAATCTGTTACAGAGATGAGACAAACCATTGACAGGGGTGCTTACAATGATCAACTTTCATTCATTGATGGAAAACCCTTTATCCCAAAAGGAAAAAACAGTTTGCTGTAACTGCTTATCAAGTATTAGCTGGATTTTATTTTCATATTGTTAGTGTATTTAAGTCTACTAGTACATCTGGCCTCCCCCAGACTGACAATGCTGCTGTCTGCTGTGCCCCCAATCATCCAGAGTGTAGGAACTCTAATACAGGAGGTGTGTTACTGTAGTGGTTCTCAACTCTGTCCTCAAGTACCCCCAACAGGCCATGTTTTGGGAATTTCTCTTAGATAAAATAGCTGTCCAAAATACCAAGCCATTGACTCTGATTTAAAGCCCCTGTGCAAGATTAAAGGAAAACCTGCAAAAATGGCCTGTTGGGGGTACTTGAGGACATTGTTGAGAACCACTGTGTTACTGAACAGGTCACCAGGTGAAAACAGATGCAGCCACCACATCTGATGATTGGTAAGCTGCAATATGTTCAATTTTTGGTTTTGGGTTTAATACTGCTTTAAATCTGGCAACATCAAAAATATAAATTTATCATGATCACTGATGGCCTCCCTTCAAGCACACAAATACATCACAGTGAATTCACAGCCTTATTTTCTTCACAAAGGTAGGGAAGGTTAGGACCCCGTCAGCTTGTTTTATTTATTTTTTGTGCTCCCGCTAGGCAGATTCACCCTATATTTTGTTTATTGACCCAGTGACTAAAAGTGAATAGAAAATTAAAAGCCTTGAGAAGTCACCAGAAAAGGAAAAATGGAAAACCTTACAATGGGTACACTTGTTTCGTAACAAAGAGGTTTTAGCCTTGAGATTTCCTTTCACTACTTTATGTGTCCCCGAGATAGGAAGTGAAGGAAAATGTCTTCAAAATAGCAATGTACTAGCCATTTTCCCTTTTAACCCCCCCCCTAAAAAAAAGATATATACTATAGGCTATAGATGGCTACTTTGCCTTTTTTTTTAGTTATGGGTAGACCCTGCAGAATCTTTTAAAATTTTCCTGCCTATGCTTTTCATGGAAATTCACTTCCTTACTACAGCAAAATAAATCTAGCCCTCACCCCCAAAATGGCATAATAAAAAAGGCAAGTGGGAGGAGCTGGGAACTCAGAAGTAGAAAATTAACATTTGATGTGGATTGGAGCAATGTAAAAAGAAAAAAATACAGTAAGTGTAAGTAAAGTAACCCAATAAAAAATACAAAAAAGTAGAATATCACCTTTGGACAGACTGATATTTCAAGGGGTTAATTTTTTGCATAATATATATTTTCCGAGCACAATTCCACTGCATGAATGGTGTTTGTTTTTTTGTTTATAAATCCGCCTGCCAACATGTATATGTTTAATGCCATATAACACACAAGCACAGAGGGGAACTCTCAAATAATTGGAGTAATTCAAAGAAATTAGGTTGCCTGTATCTTAACGCCATATCCAATAATAAATGAGATAGCACTCAGCAATAGTGTCAACTTTCATGCAGAGCTGACCAACAGGTTTAGGAGCAGCCTTTTCCGATATACAGTAGGTCACCAGGCACCTGAAGTTAGATAGAATGCTGGCTTCTCCATCTTAATTTTCCAGTGTTCTGGAAAATATTTCTATTCAAATCAAAACAATCCCAACAATAATACCTAATATTTATTGGTAATCTCTATTCTATCAAGTCATCAGTTAGCGAATATTGGGTATCGTATGGCTATTTTCACACAACCTTAAGAGAATTATAATTATAATTTCAATTACCAATCATGTGCAAGGGAAACAAAAAAATAAAAAATAAATGTTGGCACATGCTTGGCTGATTGAAGTGACCACATCGTATTCACTAAGCTCAGAGAACATTGACATTACAAAGTGAACAGTCTCTATTCCTTTAGTTAATCATTATATGTGTAGATTTCCTCTACAATACAAAAACACACTAGGAGGTTCTTTAGAGTTTACTCAAACCAATCCTGGGCCCCACAGTGAGCATTATATTGTAAGATTTTTGGGGGCTGAAGGGCTATTTTATCATTTTATAAAAAATTATAAAATAAAAATTCACAATAATAATAGAAACACACAACTCAGTTAAATAATAATATACATAACCCATCTGTCAAGAGCAGTTTTGATTGACACGTGGAAGAGATAAGAGCACCCACCATAAAGGCACCATTAAACTGTGACCCTGCCCTGCCTATCTGCCTTTCCATGTTGTACGAAAATGTTTTAATCACACAACAGTCATGTTCATTTTTTTTAAAATACTTGAACTAAATTTGTCTCCGTCTACTGCTTAGCAAGCATCCTTACATCAGCAGGAAAGTGCTGAGACATATAAAACACCAATAATAATAGTAACCAAATAAAAAACACAAACGCAAGTATAAAAATGCAGATGCACAGGCCTGGAGCACAGCGAGTTATCTTGTCACACATTAGCGAGAAAATATTTTGTATCACACAGGTATTTGTCTACTGAATAACAGATTAAAGTGTACACTATTCTGTGAACCAATTAGCTTTATTTTATCCAGCATTTTTGTATGAGCAAGATAAAGATGGCTACTATCTGCTTAATTTATCAATGTGTCTAAAAGTCATCAACAGACTGAAAATGTATTGATTAGTTGCTATGGGAAACACAGATTTGTTAGATTTTTTTTTTCCTTCTGGCTTTTTAATGAATAAGGTCTAATACGTATGCACCTAGACTTTGTTATAATTTGTCCTTAGGACATGTTTAAGTTAAATATTAATATTTACCATTTGCCTATATCTACTTCAAATAGTCATATTATATTCATAATTCCCCTGACTAGATATCTCCACACAGGTATTTGTGAAAATTATTTATTTAGTAAATCTGCCACATAGAGTAGTCAACCACACAGGTTGAAATAACCATTGTTTAGGGTTTGGTTATCCAGAATGCAAGTGCCATTGTAAGGTAATCATCTTTACAGAACGGAAGAGCCATTTCAAAATGGTCAACTTCATGAAATAGAAGAGTAATTTCAAAGTGATCATCTACACAGAATGGAAGAGCCATTTCAAAGTGGTCAACTACATGGAATGGAAGAGCCATTTCAAATTGGTCATCTACACAGAATAGAAGAGCCATTTCAAAGTGGTCAACTACATGGAATGGAAGAGCCATTTCAAAGTGGCAACTACACAGAATGGAAGAGCCATTTCAAAGTGGTCAACTATATGGAATGGAAGAGCCATTTCAAATTGGTCATCTACACAGAATAGAAGAGCCATTTCAAAGTGGTCAACTACATGGAATGGAAGAGCCATTTCAAAGTGGCAACTACACAGAATGGAAGAGCCATTTCAAAGTGGTCAACTATATGGAATGGAAGAGCCATTTCAAAGTGGTCAACTACACAGAATGGAAGAGCCATTTCAAAGTGGTCAACTACATGGAATGGAAGAGCCAATTCAAAGTGGTCAACTGCATGAAATGGAAGAGCCATTTCAAAGTGGTTATTTACACAGAATGGAAGAGTCATTTCAAAGTGGTCAATTACACAGAATGGAAGCCAATTCAAAGTGGTCAACTGCATGGAATGGAAGAGCCATTTCAAAGTGGTCATCTACACAGAATGGAAGTGCTATTTCAAAGTGGTCATCTACAAAGAATGGAAGAGTCATTTTTAAACTTGTCAACTATGCAGAATGAAAGCACCATTATTATAATAGGGAAATACACAGAATGGAAGCGCCATTTCTTGGCTAAAACAATGTCCACTTCAGCATGTTTCTCATGTCAATTCATTAATACCTAGTAAAATGATAAGCCACATTGTGCTTTAACAACAATGTGTCTAAAAGTCATCAACAGACTGAAAGTGTATTGATTAGTTGCTATGAGAAACACAGATTTGTTAGATTTTTTTTTCCTTCTGGCTTTTTAATGAATAAGGTCTAATACGTATGCACCTAGCCTTGTTATAATCTGGCCTTAGGACATGTTTAAGTTAAATATTAATATTTACCTTTTGCCTATATCTAATTCAAATAGTCATATTATATTCATAATTCTCCTGACTAGATATCTCCACACAGGTATTTGTGAAAATTATTTATTTAGTAAATCTGCCACATAGAGTAGTCAACTACACAGGTTGAAATAACCATTGTTTAGGGTTTGGTTATCCAGAATGCAAGTGCCATTGTAATGTAATCATCTTTACAGAACGGAAGAGCCATTTCAAAATGGTCAACTTCATGAAATAGAAGAGTAATTTCAAAGGGATCATCTACACAGAATGGAAGAGCCATTTCAAAGTGGTCAACTACATGGAATGGAAGAGCCATCTACACAGAATAGAAGATCCATTTCAAAGTGGTCAACTACATGGAATGGAAGAGCCATTTCAAAGTGGTCAACTACATGGAATGGAAGAGCCATTTCAAAGTGGTCAACTACACAGAATGGAAGAGCCATTTCAAAGTGGTCAACTACATGGAATGGAAGAGCCAATTCAAAGTGGTCAACTGCATGGAATGGAAGAGCCATTTCAAAGTGGTTAGCTACACAGAATGGAAGAGTCATTTCAAAGTGGTCAACTACACAGAATGGAAGAGTCATTTCAAAGTGGTCAACTACACAGAATGGAAGCCAATTCAAAGTGGTCAACTGCATGGAATGGAAGAGCCATTTCAAAGTGGTCATCTACACAGAATGGAAGAGCCATTTTAAAGTGGTCATCTACAAAGAATGGAAGAGTCATTTTTAAACTGGTCAACTATGCAGAATGAAAGCACCATTATTATAATAGGGAAATACACAGAATGGAAGCTCCATTTCTTGGCTAAAACAATGTCCACTTCAGCATGTTTCTCATGCCAATTCATTAGTACCTAGTAAAATGATAAGCCACATTGTGTTTTAACAACAGTATTATGAGGATGGCTGAGCCTTCCCTTCTATCAGTCAGAAATATATTTTATATTTCTATCATGCACACATTCATGAGTGAGTGAGTGAGTGAATTACTTGTATAGCGCTACAAATGCAAACTAAATCGCCTCATGCTTTTCTTTAGCTTCCTAAGCAATAAGACTGCTATTAATTTATTTTAAATTATAATTTTTTATTATTATTACTACTACTATTACTGTCAGTAGTAATAACTTAGAGAATGTTTAATTAGTATTGTTGTTATTGCTTTCTTAGGGAAATCAGGTCTTGTCTTAATCTTGCAGATGTATTCAAACAAAGACTTAGGTCATGAGGACTATGAGAACACCTACACAGTATTGTAGAAGACATCTTTCTTCATTCTTTTAGCAGACTACTCTACTCTAAATCAAAATCGCCAGCAAGCCATGGTAAATTATTTATTGTCTGTAATGAGATTCACTGCAAACACAAGGGTACAAATGACTTTGTAGCCTGATTTCTTAAGATTGAGAATCTTTTAAACTATTAAAAGTTGATTAAAATATTTGATTTGTCATTAGCATACCATATGTCAATGCAATGTGTTCCATCAGCTGTCAAGAGCATGTTGGCAAAATAATGTCATCTTAAAACAAAATGTTGATACATCACTAGTATTATACAGCTGTCAAAATGATCATATTATGTGTTTTTTTTTTCTTTGTTTTTCTAAAGTCAGCATCATTTTCTATCCGGCAACCATTAAGAGAACAGTGGTACTGAGAGTAGTCCATAAAGGGTTAATTCACAAAAACAGGAGGACCTAAAGGAATTAACCATTATGTACCATGAAGTATAAATTGTGACCTGTAGCAATAAGGCACAGCTTGAGAAATGTAGGTTACTACCTTGGTCACCACCAATGCATCGTTCGGAATATATATAATTTGTTGTTTTTCATCTGGCTACCTATTCTAATTAGTGTCTAACTATATATCATAAAGTTGGATAACGTGGCATATGGGTCAAAAGTAGAACCTTATGTACTGATGAAAAAAAATGTTTCCTACTTTGATATATTTTGCTTCACAAAAGTTTTTCTTTTATGTTAAGGTAACTAGTATATTATCCTTCCCTTTGAACATGATATATGCCTGTGAGGTTGCCTGAAGACAACACAAAGGCTCAGTCAAATGAAATCATCTCTTTAGCCAGGAAAATAATGACCTGGCTAATTAACATGCTGGACTGGACGGAGGGTAAATACTGACCGGCCCGATGACAGTCAATTACGTATCACCCTATTGATTTTCTGATAAAGGACATCTGACATTGGACAAAGCAGCCAATAGCAATGCACGTCAATCAATGGCTTGGGCAATCCCACTGATTATCTTGGAATGTAGATCATAGTGTGAGACCAGCACTTCATTATGTGTCACTAATTTAATTTGCAAACATCCATGTATGCACCCACCCCAAAATCAAAAAACGTTCTTTACGCAACAGATAATTCAGAAAATACAGACTTCACATTCAACATGTACAACCAATCCCGATCGATTTTAGAATATATGGAAGTCTGTTTTCACTGTATTATTATGTCTTCTGTGTTCTTCTAAATAAAACAAAAGATGCATTGGACATATTCTATGCAGAATCTCTGCAAAAACCTTTGCAGTCTTATACTTCAACCTCACAGAATTATGAAGGACAGAAACAGCAGAGAGTAACCAACTAAAATACAGAACTCACCATCCAAGCATCTACCTCCAGGATGTACATTTTATATGAACCATACCATACAATGCACTAATATCACTACTAGTAAATATTACAATGCATATATATAGTAAAACATATGACGTGTTCCTTAAAAACACATAGTTGAATATCCTAGAAAAGGCCTACTCTGTATTATTCCACACCCAGATGTACAACCATACACATACATACGCAATATATATAATCATGCATACAAAGATTGGCAGACTGTTCTGGCAAACAGGGCCTTCACATTTTTTTTTTCTAAAGATGTTCTGTATTTTTACTACTATATCTCCATCCTCTATTGTAAAGCCATTTGGAGCATGTTGGTGATAAAAAAAATGCTAACAATAGATACATAGATAGTGATTTTAAACATGTTGGTGTGAAATACCATAAAGATAACAATAATAACAATAAGTACATATGATACTTAGCTATGGAAAGAAAGGAAGAAAGAAAGAAAGAAAGAAAGAAAGAAAGAAAGAAAGAAAGAAAGAAAGAAAGAAAGAAAGAAAGAAAGAAAGAAAGAAAGAAAGAAAGAAAGAAAGAAAGAAAGAAAGAAAGAAAAAGAAGGAAGGAATGACTAAAGAAAAAAAGAAAGAAAGGAAAGAAGGAATGAAGGAAGGAGAAAGAGAGAGAGAGGGGGAAAAGAAAGAAAGAAAGAAAGAAAGAAAGAAAGAAAGAAAGAAAGAAAGAAAGAAAGAAAGAAAGAAAGAAAGAAAGAAAATACACATGGTGGGGTTTTTTATAGATAGATAGAGATACACATACTATACATGTAATAGTGATTGACTTTTTCTATCAATATATTTATTATGTATGATTATGGGTGATTTTGTAATCAGCAAATTACAATGTAATCTTAGTAATCAGCAAAGTATAGAGAAAATATTCAAACAAAGCAGATCCAAGCTAGTGTTCTGAGAATTTATTTTTTCCTAGCAAACCAACTATAAGTCATGTAAACAAATCACATATCCAATACAAGTTATAAGCACATGTCTATGATTATATCAGCCACACTTCTCATCTTCAAAAACAAAAGTTGAAGTGAACAGATAGGCGCTGTTAAGGAGACGCCGCAGTGACAGCAATAATGGAATAACTCTCATAATACTATGAGCATATTTTTGTTGTTAGAGCTGTCAAGTCTCTATATAGGCTGACAGTGACAGGTCTGACAAGGAATACAACACATGCAGATGTTGAGATTCCAAAGGGTATTTATAAGCCACATACATCTTCCCTGGAAGTTCATTCTCAAACATATGGGTTTATAAAAGAATGATTTGATTGCAATATGTTACCCAAAAGTGGCATAATTAGCTATAATCCCAGTGCACTTGGGAAATTTCCATGCCAGCAGCTAAACGTTTGTAACTGGGTAAGGGCAAAATAATAGAATGACACATATCCTCATTGTACATTTTACAAGTGTGCACATGTCTGTCTATCTCTCTATCTATGAATCTATTATCTTTCCATCTTTATATTTGCATTACTTTTGTTCTCTGTGCAGCAATACAGAATAACAAGGTGCTAGTCAGATCCAATACTACAGATAACATCATATGTAATCATAGCAATGCATAATAAGTAATAAGTAAGCAAGTATAATATAAGTAATACGTAAAAAATATAATAAAATTAGATACAGAAAAAGAGATAGATAAAGCACTGCAAGGCACCTGTAGACTGTACTTTTTCAGTTCTGAGGAATATGTGATGTCTTTTAAATACATCTCATATTCCCATTCACACATATAATAAAAACCCACATTGCATTATTGACATATTTATAAACAAGTCATACCGGCAATATTATTTATTCATTTTACACATTGTAATAGCGGTGTTACCATGTTAACATGCCACTATGTTTTCACAAAGTTCTTGCGTTCAAAAATAACAGGCGATTGTACAACTCTTGTATTAGATATATATTCTTTAACCCATTGTCAAAAAAGAAATGTTTCTTATTTATTGTTTATTTAATTTTTTCCATTTTTTCTGTATTCTTTTATAACTGTTTTGGGTATGTTGTCAAAACCTACTTGTATTTACAGTGGTAGGTTATTGTTTAAAAAATAAATATAAAGCCTATTAAACACGATTTTAATCAGTATAAAAAGTAAAAAAAAAAAAAATACAGAATTTTCTTCTATTTAAATTAAAGCCGATATTACTTAAGAACAACCATGAGGGTTTTTACACCTGATGGCAGAATAAGGTGGAAATGTACAATTTTATTAGGAATTGCACGTCTAAAGGCAAGACCTTTGCAGCCCTGAAGCCTCGAAAACGCCTTCTAGGTCTTGCGCAACAGAGGTTACAAAAACCAGAAGAACGCAGTCATTTTCATAATTAACAGCACAATGCATTGAACAAATCTTTGTATCCTGTACTCATTTCATGAAACACTTCATTTTAGAATATTGTGTGTGGTTTTTTTTCTCAATCAAAAAAAATAAAAATGAAAACTTTTATAAAAGCCTAAATGCTTCAAAGCAGTGTGCACTACCTTTTAAGCTGTCTGGCTATATTGTTGGCTTGGAAACAAACAGAATAACTAATTGGTGTAAAAAAAACAATCAAATCAGACTAGCAGATATAAATTATTTACTATTTCGGGTTTAAATTAACTCAGAATGAAGTAACGAGGGACTTAAGTGAATCCTCTGTCAGTACAAGCTATCTGCAGACTACCCTAAATAGTAGCTAATTTAATATTACGTTAGGCTGACGGGTGATTGTTGTGACCATAATAAAATTGTTTTTAATAGGCTACTTGGCTTTATAGACTGCATGCTATTAGGTCTTGATGTTACTTATAAATTCTGAGATCCTTGAGGATCACAGAGCATCAAAGAATGCAAACCCAGTCAAAAGATCATAACTAAAACAAAGTTTAAGATGAATTTAGACTTCCAGCGGAGTTTCTCTTGCTCTTTTGTCTTGGCGTGGAGTATATGATGTAGAAAAAAAGTCTTAAAAAAAAAAAAGAAGAAAGAAAAAAAATCCCACTTTTGTATTTATAGCAGTTTGCTGAGCAAAGCCAAAATCAAAAGTGCTAAATGATACATTTTTACAACTCGGTTCTGTTTCTGTACCTTTCAAATTGTATGCTATTCATCTCTGACTCAAAAGCAATATTTCAATATAAATATAAAAAAAAAAATACGCAATTAAAGAAACAGATCCAATTCATCAGCTTCTGATTTGGGCCTTGGGTACAAATCATATCGGATGGTCATGGGAATAAACGACAGACCTGTTAGTCTATTAGACTTTTGTATCTTTCTACAAATATTTCCTTTTATTACTTTATTATTTTTAAAACACTTTCTTTGTGTTGTTTATTATTCTATTCCTTATTACTTTATTTGTGTTGTTTATTATCCTATTCCTTATCACTTTCTTTGTGTTGTTTATTATTCTATTCTTTATTGTTGTAGTATAGCTTTTGATTTTATGTTGGAAAGTAGCTGAAAACAAACTTTGTCTCAAAGTTGCCAATACTTTTAGACTTTAAGATCATTTTTTTTTTCTGGGCTGGTATACTATATACCAGGGAAGTCTAAGATCCCATACAGTGTAAGGTTGATAATTAGATTTTTTCAGTGTAAAATAATTAAGAAAGGAACAATTTAATTAAACAGCAACATAGTTAAACCTTGGCAAAAAGTCCTTTTATATTACATATGGTGAAAACGTCAATGTGGGAACAGTTCCAGGAACAAATCCTAAAAATCCAGATCAGACCCAGATAACAATTAGGTCTATGGGATGAAGCAGCCTGTTCTTGAAGCCTCTTTGTCTGGAAATCTCAGTTGCGGTGGAATGACAGATCACATGTACAGTTTTTTTTTTTTTTGCCATGATTGCATGCTAGGAGATGACTGGCGCTGCTAATGCACTGAGTTTACATTGTAGAAGCAAGAAGCATTTTGTGAATGTGAAATTACTGCTGCTTAGAATTGGCAGGGATCATGTGCTAAGTGTCTGTGACAAGAGGGAAAGAAAGCTACAGACATGCTAATGAATCTCACTGGGGAGGGAATGGGGAGCCGCTGAAGAACAAGCTGTAAGGACGCTGATAACTACAAATCACTCTTCACCTTGTGAAATAAGAATTGCCAGTCCCGTGAGTTGGACCTTTGTCCCTGCAAATGTCCCTGATTTACAAAACTGGAACAAACCATCCCCTTTTTTCCCCGCATGCTGCATTCAAATCAGAGTCTCCCAATGTCTGGAAGAATATGCTCTAAGTCACGGATCTCTCAAATCACCTATATAGCTGCTCCTGGTTTCCAAGGACAGTCCTAAAAGCTGAAGCTATGTCCCTGGAAAGGATTCACGTCACAGTCTTCAACTATCTGAAGGAAGATGTTGGAAGACACTGATCTCCCAATTCACCCCTAGATCTGTGAATTCTGTGAATCTGGTTTCTAAGGACAGTCCTAAAATCTGTAGCTTGGTCCCTTAAAATGATTCAAATCACAGTCTTTAATTTTTTGGAGGAATTAGCTGTAAGTCACTGATATCCTAAATAACTGACAAGAGTTCATGGTTTTCAAGGACAGTCCTAAAATCTGAAGTTTTGTCCTTGGAAAATGATCAGATCACATTCTTCAACAGCCTAGAAGAATACAATGTAAACCACAGATGTCTTAAATAACTGGCAGAAGTCCCCAGTTTTGCAAAGGCAGTCCTAAAGACGTAAGTTTTGTCCTTAGAAATGGTTTAAATCACAGACTTCAATAGTCTGGAGGAATAAAGTCACTAATCTCTCAAATCACCTATATAACTGGCAGAGGTTTCTAGTTTCCAGTGATAGTCCTAAAATCTGAAACCTTGTCCCTGGAAATGTCTTCAACTGTCTAGAGGAATATGAAATAAACCCCAGATGTCTCAAATAACCAGCAAAAGTCCTCGGTTTATAAGGACAGTCCTAAAATCTGAAGCCTTGTCCCTGGAAATGTCTTCAACTGTCTAGAGGAATACACAATAAACCCCAGATATCTCAAATAACCAGCAAAAGTCCTCGGTTTATAAGGACAGTCCTAAAATCTGAAGCCTTGTCCCTGGAAATGTCTTCAACTGTCTAGAGGAATACACAATAAACCCCAGATGTCTCAAATAACCAGCAAAAGTCCTCGGTTTATAAGGACGGTCCTAAAATCTGAAGCCTTGTCCCTGGAAATGTCTTCAACTGTCTAGAGGAATACACAAGAAACCACAGATGTCTCAAATAACTGGTAGAAGTCCCTGCTTTACAAGGACAGTCCTAAAATCTGAAGCTTTGTCCCTGGAAATGATCAGATCACAGCCTTCAACTGTCTAGAGGAATACACAAGAAACCACGGATGTCTCAAATAACTGGCAGAAGTCCCTGGTTTACAAGGACAGTCCATAATCTGAAGCTTTGTCCCTAGAAATTATGCAAATCACTGTCTTCAATTGTCCAGAGATAATTAATTGCTGTAAAACACCCAAATCCATCATATAACTGGCAGAAGTCCCTGTATTTCAAGGACAGTCCTAAAATCTGAAGTGTGGTCGCTGTAACTATTTTAAATCACCGTCTCCAGCTGTCTGAAGGAATAAACTGGCCATACACTATACAATCTGATTTGACAATCTCCTTTCGCTTTTCCAGTATAAGGACAAACCTAAACAACCCTTTACATATTTACAAGACAGGCCATTGTACTAAATAGTTGATAGTAGATCTAAAGGAGATCGTACAATCGAAATTGTTAAGTGTATGGTCACCTTAAGACACCGATCTCTCCAATCGTTCTGGCAGAAGTCCCTGGAACAGTCCTTAAATCTGAAGCTAAGTTCCCGAACTCCCTTTAGTTTTAAATCACAGTTTGTAAGACACTGATCAATCAAGCCACTTATCTAACTGGCCGAAGTCCCCAAAAGTCTTAAAAATCCCAAGCGTTGTCCCCAGAAACGTCCCTGATTACCAGAACTAAATAAAACCCCTTAGACCTCCTTTATCTCCTGGCTTCTAAAATATTTACTTAATTCAATCACTATTGATATTACATTGGGAATTAGGAGCTGGCCAAACAGCAGAGGTGGCTTTAGCATGTTGACATCTATGAAGGAAAGTGATTGCACCCTAAAGGGAGGGAAGAGCAAACTCTTCAGCAGGTAACAGGTCCATGATCGGAGCTGCTGCTTACCTTTCCTCTTGGATCTCCTCCTCCTCCTCTTGGACTTGAATTTGAGTTGGTTACTTGGACATCCAGATGTCCTGCTGCTCCCCAATACTGAAGCCATGGATGAAGAGGCAGCAGAGGGTAATGCTTTGTAGAATAGTCCCCCAAAATGAGCAGGATGTGTGCAGGCTTCTCTGTAGAAAGCTGTGTAGCTGCTGATTTATCCAGCTGGATGTTGTTGTGGCATGTAGTCACTTGCTATTAGCTGCGCTAAGTGTCTTTTTATCTTCTTTGCATGCTTGGTGCTCTGGGATCAGCCTCTCTCCTCTCTCCTCTCCTCTCTCCTCTCTTCTCCACTCTCTCCTCTCTTCTCCCCTCTCTCCTTTCTTCTCTCCCTGTCTCTAGCAGCCTGGATCCACTTTTTTGCACCTCTGCTAGTGCTTTGGCATTGACCACTTTGAAGGCAGTCATGCAGGGAGCCTGTCTATTTGCTCTAGCAAAGTCTAATTAGACCCAATCAGAACTGTCTCCTGGCTCTGACATCAGCAGCACCACCAGCAAGCAGTCCCTCTGTATTCCCCCCCTGTCAGCTTTGCAAATTCAGCTCCCATTTGGGCTGACGGATAGGCTTAGGACCTGATGGGGAGGAAGAAGGAGATGCTGCGCTGGAGGGGCTGGGAACATACTGCCAGTGGATGGGGAAGGAGCCTGGGGGGGGGCATCTGAAGAATGCAGCCTACAAAAGCAGCTCTCTGCCTCTCGCATTAAGCCACATGGGCAGAACATTAGGTTTGCAGACCCTGCTTCCCTGGGCATGGAGTTTTCTCTATTAGCTGCTTATTGCCTTCATTTGTAGGGAAGAGAGAAAACACGTTTCTTTGACATTAGAGATGTGTAGCATTCATCCCTAGCTGGGAGCTCACATACTGGAGCTTTATTGTCCTAAAGCTAGAAGGAGAGGAAGAAATAATGCATGTTACCTTATAATTAGGAGAACGTGAATAATGTTACGGGAAGATGGAATAACAGAAATGATGCCAATTGATTGTAAATGATCACCTTGTAAAACAACCCGTTCAGTTTAACCACTTCAGCTCCGGAAGGTTTACCAGGCAATATTTTGCGATACGGCACTGCATTACTTTAACTGACAATTGCACAGTCGTGCGACGCTGTACTCAAATAAATATGTATTTTTTTCCCCACAAATAGAGCTTCTTTTGGTGGTATTTGATCACCTCTGCGATTTAATTTTTTTGCGCTATAAACAAAAAAAGAACGACAACTTTGGAAAAAAAAATAAAAATAACTATATATCTTTTTTCTGCTATAAAACATATCCAATAAAAAAAATAAAAAATAAATTTCTTCATCAATTTTGGCCAATTTGTATTCTGCTACATGTTTTTGGTAAAAAAAAAAAAAAAAAATCCCAATAAGCGTATATTGATTGGTTTGCGCAAAAGTTGTAGCGTCTACAAACTATGGGATATTTTTTACATTTTTTTTTTTTACTAGTAATGGCAGCGATCAGCGACTTATAGCGGGACTGCGACATTGCGGTGGACCAATCGGAAATTAAGTGACACTTTTGATACTTTTTTGGGGACCAGTGACACCAATACCAATCAGTGATAAAAAAAAATGCACGGTCACTGTACTAATGACACAATTCCCGCAGGGAAGGGGCTAAAATCAGGGGCCATCAAAGGGTTAAATGTGTTCCTAGGGAGTGCTTTCTAACTATGTGGGAGGTGCTTTAACTGTGGGAAAACAGAGATCTGTATTCCTGCTTAGCAATAAACACAAAATCTCTGTCTTCCCTACTAACAGAACAGCGATCTTCCTTGTTTACATACAGTATGTGACCGCGAGATTGTGTTTAAATTAGCACTTTTATCGGCGAGATTGACCCCCTGCAAGTCCCGTCGTGAGAGCCAGCGCCAAGCTCTGTCGCTCATTGGGAAAGGAAAAATTAGTTTTTTCCTTTCCCAATGAGCGACAAGGCATTGCTGATCACAGTCAATCACTGTCACTACAAGTCACTACACTATCCCTTCTTCATCTCGTGCTCGCTGCAATAGGAAAATGTGTTTTTCCTATTGCAGCGAGCGCGAGATGTACAGGCTTGCAGCGCTGAGCACCAGTGCGATCCCATCACGCCGGAAACACAATCTCGTGGGCAGGTACTGTAGGCAGACCTCTGTTGGGAACGATCGGCAGGCCTAGGTGAACATGGGGTCCATCGGACCCGCTGATTGGCTCCCGCTGTGTCCACCCAGAAGTGCAGAATCACGTACCATTATGTGATTCTGTGCAGAGGAGCCGCTACCTCGCAGTAAATGTACGTTGGGCAGTCGGCAACAGGTTGTAAACAATCACCTTGTAAAACAACCCATTCAGTTTAAAATAGAAATGAAAGGCAAAACATTTTTGTATAGATATAAAAATACATTATAAATACATTTTTTCCCTTTTTTATAAGTGATCACATTCCCTCTGTTCTCAGCTGCATAAGAGCTGGGGGGTGGAGAAGCGGCAGCACACTGAGGTTCCCAGTGAATGACTGTGCAGCGGGGGGCAGGACAAGTCTGATCAATGGAGGAAAGTACACTAAGTTCCCAGCATTGCTAGAGAACTGACCATGGTGTGTTCTCCTGCTTAGTGTGGTCAGTTGTTAATAAGAAAGCAGAGGGACTGGTAGGAACACCAGGGATTTCACACAAAGGAAGCAATACAAAGAGAACAAGATACTTTCTCATACAAGTGCATGGTACAGCAGGCACGTATCAGAAAAAGTGTTGGAGTCTTTAAATAAATGTATCCTTTGTGTTTTATGCGTCATTTATTTGATTTACCATGCATCTATACACAGCTCCCACATTTTAAAGCAGAACTCCAGACTAGGGATGAGCCGAACACCCCCTATTAGTTAAAATGGACGTGAACGTTCGAAATCTAAAGTGCTAATTATAATGGCCAATATGCATGTTATTGTCACAAAAAAGATTTGGGGACCCGGGTCCTGCCCCAGGGGACATGTATCCATGCAAAAAGAAGTTTTAAAAACTGAAGTTTTTTCTGGAGCAGTCATTTTAATGATGCATAAAGTGAAAAAAAAAAGTGAAATATTCCTTTAACGATGGTACCTGGGGGGTGTCTAAAGTATGCCTGTGAAGTGGCACGTGTTTCCCGTGTTTAGAACTGTCCCTGCACAAAATGACATTTCTAAAGGAAAAAAAGCCATTTAAAACTGCTTGCGGCTTTAATGTAATGTCTGGTCCCGGTCATATGGATGAAAATCTTTGAGAAAAATGGCATGGCTATCCCATCACCCCCCCCTACCCCAGCCCATTACCAGCCCCTTTGGGTCTTGTATGGATATTAAGGGGAACCCCCCACACAAAATAAAAAAGGCCCTATATACTCTGAACAGCCGTATACAGGCGGTGCATACAAGACAGGGACTGTAGGTTTGTTCTTATGTAGAATCTGTTTGTAAATTTGAACAGGTACATTGTTTAAGTGTAGCTCCAGCCAAAAAATCTATTTTTAAGCTTTTTGGAAAACATAGGGAAGGGTTATCACCCCTGTAACATTTGTTTTGCTGTCTGTGCCCCTGTTCGGAACATTTCACCTCACTTTCCGTCCCAATGACAACTGTTTTTGAAAAGTGGGGTTTTTATTGAAACAAGGATTGGTGATAAAGCATCAGTAGAGAGGAGACACCTTTTTCCAATATTAACTCTTATGCCGCGTACACACGATCATTATTCACAGCGGTTAAAAAACCGCCGTGAATAATGACAGGAAAAACGAGGGAACCGCTTGGTTCCCTACACACGGTCGTTTTTCCCGTCATTTTTTCTCTTGACGAGAAAAACGACCGTCTGTGGGCTCCGCGGCAGTGCCTCCCTATGGGAAAACTGCCGCGGAAAAAAATGCTGGAAAAAACGATGAGAAAATTTAGAACATGTTCTAATTTTTCTCGTCGTTTTTTATGCCGTTTTTCTCAACGAGAAAAACGACATAAAGCCCACAGACGATCGTTTTTCTCGGCGAAAAAAAAAAATGCAGTTTTTCTCGTCGAGAAAAGCGGTCGTGTGTACAGGCATTACAGGAGAGAATTTCCCTTCCTAGGGGTAGATTTCCTCTCACTTCCTGTTGTCTCCTTCCGCTTGCAAGTAGGAGTCGTTCGTAAGTTGGATGTTTGAAAGTAGGGGCCTGCCGTATATACTCTGCTGAAATTTGCCCCATTAGATGTTGGTGTTGCCACAACACTGTGAGCCCTCACAGTTACTCTTGGTGGGCGCTGGAACGCCCTGCTGTGAACTATTATATCAGGAATTGTATTTACATGCCATTGTTGAACAGTGGTAGGAAAAATTGGGCCTTTGGTGGTGGTGCTGGTGCCACAACACTGTAAGCCCTCACAGTTACTCTTGGTGGGCGCATGAATGGGCCCTGCTGTGAATTATTAGATCAAGAATTGTAATTGCATGCCCCTGTTGAACAGGGGCAGAAAAATGGGCCCTTGGTGGTGGTGGTGGTGGACGGTGTTGCCACAACACTGTAAGCCCTCACAGTTACTCTTGGTGGGCGCAGGAATGGGCCCTGCTGTGAATTATTAGATCAAGATTTGTAATTACACGCCCCTGTTAAACAGGGGCTGAAAAATTGTGCCTTAGGCTCTGGTGCTGGTGTCACAACACTGCAACCCCTCACAGATACTGTACTTGGAGCACAGCAATGAGACCCGTTGCAAAGCATTGCATAAAAAATTGTAATTACACGCCCCTGTTAAACAGGGGCTGAAAAATTGGGCCTTAGGCACTGGTGCTGGTGCCACAACACTGCAACCCCTCACAGATACTGTACTTGGAGCACAGCAATGAGACCTGTTGCAAAGCATTGCATAAAAAATTGTAATTACACGCCCCTGTTAAACAGGGGCTGAAAAATTGGGCCTTAGGCCCTGGTGCTGGTGTCACAACACTGCAACCCCTCACAGATACTGTACTTGGAGCACAGCAATGAGGCCTGTTGCAAAGCATTGCATAAAAAATTGTAATTACACGCCCCTGTTAAACAGGGGCTGAAAAATTGGGCCTTAGCTACTGGTGGTGGCACCCAGAAACAAAAATGTTCTTCCAAGCTATCATCAGGATCATTGAGGAGGAAGAGGATAGTCAGTCAACATAACAGGACAGTCACTCAGCATCAGCATAAGCAGTCTTGAAGGGATGTGACATTTCAAAATAAATTATTCAGTTATATCAGCTTAAGGTGCCTGGTAGCTGGTGGTGATCCAAGACTGATTCATCTTTATGAAGGTCAGTCGATCAACCGAGTCGGTGGACAGGCGCACCCTGTGATCGGTGACAAAGTCTCCAGCAGCACTGAATGTGCGTTCCGAAAGAACGCTGGATGCAGGACAGGCCAGTAGCTCAATTGCATACTGTGCAAGCTCTGGCCAGTGATCCATCCTCAAGACTCAGTAAGCCAGAGGATTTTCGGTGGGAAAGGTGTCCAAGTCTGACCTTGCCCCTAGGTATTCCTGCACCATGTATATCAGATGCTGGCGATGGTTGCTGGAACCGATCATACCTTGGGGATGCGGACTAAAAAATTGTCTGAACGCATCGGTCAGACGTCCACCTTCCCCACTGCTCCTTCTGCTACTGACCGAAGTCTCAGCAACTGGTCGTCCAGGACCAGCACTTTGTAACCTCCCAGTCTCTGGGAACGCGTTGCACAGACCTTTCTGCAAGGCCTCCCGGAGATGTCTCATCCTCTGCTCCCTCTGTGACGGCAAGATAAGGTCCGCAACCTTACCCTTGTACCGTGGATCAAGCAGAGTGGCCAGCCAGTAATGGTCCCTCTCCTTGATCCGAAGAATACGAGGATCCTTCTGCAGGCTTTGCAGGATCAGGGAGGCCATGCAACGTAGGTTAGCTGAGGCATTCGGTCCGGAGTCTTCTGGGTCACTAAGGATGACATGATCCGTAGCCACCTCCTCCCAGCCACGTACAAGTCCCCTGAATTCTTGGGACTGTAAATCATCCCTAAAAGACTGCTGCTGCTGATGCTGAGTGCCAGGCTCCACCTCCATGCTGACACAATCCTCCTCCTCCTCCTCATCCTCTTCCTGTGTGATGGATGGGAGAGAAGGAACACTGTCTGGATAAAGGGGGCCTTGAGAGGCAAGGAAGTCCTCCTCTTCCTGCCTCTGTTCTGCCTCAAGTTCCCTGTCCATTATTCCAAGCAGCGTATGTTCCAACAGGTGGACAAGAGGTACAGTGTCACTGATGCATGCACTGTCACTGCTCACCATCCTCGTGGCCTCCTCAAATGGTGACAGGACAGTGCATGCATCCCTGATCATGCTCCACTGGCGTGGTGAAAAAAATCCGAGCTCCCCTGACCCTGTCCTGGTGCCATAGTCGCACAGGTACTCATTGATGGCCATCTGCTGTGTGTGCAGTCGCTGCAGCATGGCCAACGTTGAGTTCCACCTGGTGGGCATGTCACATATAAGGCGGTTCTTGGGCAGGTTCAACTCCTTTTGCAGCTCAGCCAGCCGAGCACTGGCATTATAAGATCTGCGGAAATGCACACAGACTTTCCTGGCCTGCCTCAGGACATCCTGTAAGCCTGGGTGCCAAGAACCGCTGCACCACCAGGTTAAGGACGTGAGCCATACAGGGCACATGGGTCAGTTGTCCCTGTCGCAGGGCGGAGAGGAGGTTGGTGCCATTGTCACAAACCACCATTCCTGGCTTAAGCTGGCGTGGTGTCAACCACCTCTCGGCCTGCCCCTGCAGAGCTGACAGAACCTCTGCCCCAGTGTGGCTCCTGTCCCCCAAACACACCAGCGCAAGCACGGCATGGCATCTTTTTGCCTGCATACTTGCGTAGCCCCTTGAACGCCTACGGAGCACCGCTGGTTCCGAGAACAGAGCACTCAAAGAGGCCATGGAGGAAGAAGAAGAGGAGGGGGTGGATGAGAGAGGTGTGTCACAACCAGTAGTAGCATTTTGGAGGCGTGGTGGCGGAACAACCTCCAACACTACTGCACCTTGTCCTGCATCCTTCCCAGCTGCCAAAAGAGTGACCTAATGGGCCATGAAAGATAGGTAACGTCCCTGTCCATGCCTGCTGGACCATGAGTCAGCGGTAATATGCACCTTACCGCTGACCGCCCTGTCCAGCGAGGCCAAGACATTGCCTTCCACATGCCGGTAGAGAGAAAAAGTGGCGTTTGGGAACCTGCTACTGAGGAACCGCACATTGCACAAACTCACAGAAGGGGACCGAGTCTACCAACTGAAAAGGCAGCAGTTGAAGTGCTAGCAATTTATCCAAGCTAGCATTCAACCGCTGGGCATGTGGATGGCTGGGAGTGAACTTCTTTCGAAGGTCCAGCAGCTGGGGCAGGGAAATTTGCCTGGTACAATCGGACGTCGGTGTACTGCTAGCAGAGTGCCCGCAAGTACTTAGCTGTTACACACCAAATTCTACACCTTCATTCCTCTCAGTGCAGCTTTCAGAGAGGACTGAAGGTATAGTGGGGTTGGAGATCCCAGCTCATGAGGAGCAAGTTGAGGTCCGCTTTGTTCTTTGGTGTGGGTCTTTAAGGTACGCTTGCCAACGAGCTGCATGGCAGGTCAACATATGTCTGGTCATGCTTGTGGTGCCCAAGCGGCTGATGTTTTGGCCACGCGAGATACGCTTGAGACATATGTTGCAAATAGCAGCGGTGCGATCTGATGCACTCGTCTCACAAAAGGCCCACACCAAAGAACTTTTGTAATAACGCTCAGAGGCAGCGCCCTGCACAGGTGGAGCTCTGCGGTGTGATTCAGTTGGTGTGCTGCCCTCAAGCTGGCCCCCGGAGGGCATCCTGCCTCATTGGAGATGTGCCGCCTCCTCCTCCTTCTCCTCCTTCTCTCTCCGATCAGGCACCCACGTGGAGTCAGTGACCTCATCATCCCCTCCCTCTTCACCACTGGAGCAAACCTGGCAGTATGCTGCAGCAGGTGGAACATGACTGCCAGATTGCTGTCCTTGAGCATCCCCTCTCTCTGCGCTCACGCTACTGCCTTCCTCTAGCTGGGTATCATCATCAGAGCCTTCAAAACGCTGGGCATCCTCCTGGAGCATGTACCCAACACTGTGCTCAAACAGTTCAGGGGACTCCTCAGGAGGACATGGTGGGTCTAGGGAAGGGGTGACTGATGACATTGAGACGAGGCAAGAGTACGCGTTGGCAGCTGCTTTGCCAGTACCCTGAGCCTGGGTGAGAGAGGATGAGGAGGATGAGGAGGGCTTGGTCATCCACTCTACCAAGCCTTTGGCATTATGCGGCTCAACATGTCCAGCTGCCGAAAATAAGGACAAGCGTGTCCCATGGCCACGTGCTGATGACGATGCACCGCGTCCACGACCAGCACTGTTGTCTCTAGACACAGAGCCTGCTTGCCCTCTTTTCTTGGCTCATGACTGTCTGCCTGTCCTTGTTGGCCTTCCAGACATTGTAATGGCCTGCAGGGAGATGGGAAAAACAGCAATTGGGTAGTGTATATTGTGCTGGAGTCACACAACACACACACTAACTCCTGCAGATGGCTGGATTAGATGACACCAGGGCAGATACAGGTGCATGTTGTATACTGTGCTGTGCTGGACTCACACAACACACACACACTAACTCCTGCAGTTGGCTGGATTAGATGACACCAGGGCAGATACAGGTGCAGGTTGTATACTGTGCTGTGCTGGACTCACACAACACACACACACTAACTTCTGCAGATGGCTGGATTAGATGACACCAGGGCAGATACAGGTGCAGGTTGTATACTGTGCTGTGCTGGACTCACACAACACACACACACTAACTCCTGCAGATGGCTGGATTAGATGACACCAGGGCAGATACAGGTGCAGGTTGTATACTGTGCTGTACTGGACTCACACAACACACACACACACTAACTCCTGCAGATGGCTGGATTAGATGACACCAGGGCAGATACAGGTGCAGGTTGTATACTGTGCTGTGCTGTGCTGGACTCACACAACACACACACTAACTCCTGCAGTTGGCTGGATTAGATGACACCAGGGCAGATACAGGTGCAGGTTGCATACTGTGCTGTGCTGGACTCACACAACACACACACACTAACTCCTGCAGATGGTTGGATTAGATGATACCAGGGCAGATACAGGTGCAAGTTGTATACTGTGCTGTGCTGGACTCACACAACACACACACACTAACTCCTGCAGATGGCTGGATTAATGGAGAACTGTACTAAATGGTAGATACAGGTGCAGGTTTATACTGTGCTGTGCTGGACTCACACAGCACACACACTAACTCCTGTAGATGGCTGGATTTATAGAGAACAGCACTTTCCCCACACGCAAATGCCTGAGAAGAACACACTATCCCTGCCTATTAATCCTCTTTCCCTGCACTTTCCCCACAAGGAAATGAAAGATAAGAAGTTCACACTATCCCTGCCTATCAATCCTCTTTCCCTGAACGCCGGAACACACTACACAAGGCCGCCGGCGCGGCGGCCTTCTATAGTGTGGGGCGTGTACTAAACCCCCTGAGCTATAATTGGCCACAGGCATCCTGCCTGTGGCCAATTATTGCTCTCCTTGCTGCTGGCGCTATGATTGGCCAAGCATGCAGGGTCACAGTGCATGCTTGGCCAATCATCAGCCAGCAATGCACTGCGACTGGCGCAGTGCATTGTGGGCCGTTCGCATCACACGAATTTGATGCGAACGGCCCGCAGAGTTCTGGACTCGACGAGCGGATGAACGGCCGATGTTCGATTCGAACATGGGTTCGAATCGAACACCAGGCCCATCCCTACTCCAGACAAAGAAAAAAAATGAATAGTCCATTAACCACTTGAAGGCCAAGACTTTTCTGGCACATTTTGTTTACAAGTTTAAAACATGCTATATTGTTTTTTTTTAGGAGAGACCCTAGAGAACAAAATGGTGATTGTTGCAATTTTTTATGTAACACAGTATTTGCGCAGCGGTTTTTCAAACGCAATTTTTTGGAAAAAATTTATTTTAATGAAAAATAAAAAATAACACAATATATACCCCAATTTTTATGTATAATAAGAATGATTATGTTACGCCAAGTAAATAGATACCTAATATGTCACGCTTTAAAATTGTACACGCTCATGGAATGGCGACAAACTACGGTGCTTAAAAATTTCCATAGGCAACATTTTAAACGCCTTTACAGGTTACCTGTTAAAAGTTACAGAAGTAATCTAGCATTACAATTATTGCTTTCACTGTAATGTTCACAGCGATACCTCACAGGTGTGGTGCGAACACTGTTTACATATGCATGCACGACTTATGTATGCATTCGCTTCTGTGGGTGAGTACGGAGGCATGGGGGCATTTTTTTTTTCACATTTATTTTATTTTTTTATTTTTACACTCTTTAATTTTAAAATTTTTTTTTATCACTTTTATTCCTATTACAAGGAATGTACACATTCATAGAAACATAGAAATAAAGATGAAAGATCTGGGGTCAGTCCAAGCTTCACCAGATTCTGTGTGCACCAGTTCTAGTAAATCTCTGTCAATGTATTTCATTAATAACAGTCCACATTAGAGTGTTGCTCTAATGTGCGCTGTCCCGTGCAGAAACAAAAGAGTAGAACATGCCCTACTTGTGTTCAGCGTGTGTAAATACATGTAAATGCACCTCAAGGAGTATGACTGCAAGATAGGGTTGCCCCCTGTCCAGGATTTACCCGGACAGTCCGGGTTTTGAATTATGTGTCCGGGATTTTGTCCGTCTGAAACCCAGACACATTATTCATACCGGACTGTGGCTTCCCAAGCATACTTGACAACTGTCCCACCACTGCTTTGTCCCTGTATATGTCTTAGAAAGTGCAGCATAAACATTTCTAAACCGCTGCTCAGTATACCGAGCACAGCGCTATCCACAACTGCTCCATCCCCGCCTCCAGTGTGCACTGTCATTGTTGCACTCTGTACAGCTAGGGCTGCATATGCCGCTAAAGTGTTTGGGTTTAACTTCACGAAAAGGTGGCAACCCTACTGCAAGAGTCAGAACAGTCAGTTAAAGTTTCCTCTATAAATACAGTGGGGCAAAAAAGTATTTGTCAGCCACCAATTGTGCAAGTTCTCTCACTTAAAAAGATGAGAGAGGCCTGTAATTGTCATCACAGGTATACCTCAACTATGAGAGACAAAATGTGGAAACAAATCCAGACAATCACATTGTCTGATTTGGAAAGAATTTTTTTTGCAAATTATGGTGGAAAATAAGTATTTGGTCACCTACAAACAAGCAAGATTTCTGGCTCTCACAGACCTGTATCTTCTTCTTTAAGAGGCTCCTCTGTCCTCCACTCATTACCTGTATTAGTGGCACCTGTTTGAACTTGTTATCAGTATAAAAGACACCTGTCCACAATCTCAAACAGTCACACTCCAAACTCCACTATGGAGAAGACCAAAGAGCTGTCGAAAGACACCAGAAACAAAATTGTAGACCTGCATCAGGCTGGGAAGACTGAATCTGCAATAGGCAAGCAGCATGGTGTGAAAAAATCAACTGTGGGTGCAATAATTAGAAAATGGAAGACATACAAGACCACTGATAATCTCCCTCGATCTGGGGCTCCACGCAAGATCTCACCCCGTGGGGTCAAAATGATCACAAGAACGGTGAGCAAAAATCCCAGAACCACACAGGGGGACCTAGTGAATGACCTGCAAAAAGCTGGGACCAACGTAACAAAGGCTACCATCAGTAACACACTACGCCGCCAGGGACTCAGATCCTGCAGTGCCAGACGTGTCCCGCTGCTTAAGCCAGTACATGTCGGGCCCGTCTGAGGTTTACTAGAGAGCATTTGGATGATCCAGAAGAGGATTGGGAGAATGTCATATGGTCAGATGAAACCAAAGTAGAACTGTTTGGTAGAAACATAACTCGCCGTGTTTGGAGGAGAGAGAATGCTGAGTTGCAACCAAAGAACACCATGCCTACTGTGAAGCATGGGGGTGGCAACATCATGCTTTGGGGCTGTTTCTCTGCAAAGGGAACAGGACGACTGATCCGTGTACATGAAAGAATGAATGGGGCCATGTATCGTGAGATTTTGAGTGCAAACCTCCTCCCATCAGCAAGGGCATTGAAGATGAAACGTGTCTGGGTCTTTCAGCATGACAATGATCCCAAAACACCGCCCGGGCAATGAAGGAGTGGCTTCGTAAGAAGCATTTCAAGGTCCTGGAGTGGCCTAGCCAGTCTCCAGATCTCAACCCCATAGAAAACCTTTGGAGGGAGTTGAAAGTCCGTGTTGCCCATTGACAGCCCCAAAACATCACTGCTCTAGAGGAGATCTGCATGGAGGAATGGGCCAGCATACCAGCAACAGTGTGTGACAACCTTGTGAAGACTTACAGAAAACATTTGACCTCTGTCATTGCCAACAAAGGATATATAACAAAGTATTGAGATGAACTTTTGATATTGACCAAATACTTATTTTCCACCATAATTTGCAAAAAAAAAAATTCCAAATCAGACAATGTGATTGTCTGGATTTGTTTCCACATTTTGTCTCTCATAGTTGAGGTATACCTATGATGAAAATTACAGGTCTCTCTCATCTTTTTAAGTGGGAGAACTTGTACAATTGGTGGCTGACTAAATACTTTTTTGCCCCACTGTATGTAAAGCTTAGTAAAGTAAAAAAAAAAAAAAGTAATGCAGTGCATTTTAAAATATAATGCAGCATGTGACTGCATGTCAATGCATATGCATGACCTTAAACGCTTAGCGACCACCCACCGTAGATCTACTACGTCAGGGCAGCTGCTCTGCACCAGATCATGTACCTGGTGCGTGATCTGACAGTACCGGGTCTGGGGCGCATGCGAGTGCCGCTGGCGACTCACTCCCGCTGTGATTGTACACAGTGGGAACCAATCAGCAGGTCCAGCGGACGGACCCGCCGATCGTTCGTGAAAAAGGCAGAACAGCGGTCTGCCTATGTAAACAAGGAAGACCGCCGTTCTGTGAGAGTCGAATGTGATGATCTTGTGTTTCTGCTAAGCAGGAACACAGACCTTTATATTCCTCTAGTCAAAGCTTCTCCCCCACAGTAACTAATCATTCCTAGGGAACACATTTAACCCTTTGATCGCCACTGATGCTAACCCCTTCCCTGCCAGTGTCATTAGTACAGTGTCAGTGGACATTTTTTAGCACTGATCACTGTATTGGTGTCACTGGTCCCCAAAAAGTGTCAGTTAGGTGTCCAATTTATCCGCCACAATGTCGCAGTCCCGCTATAAGTCGCTGGTCGTCACCATTACTAGGAAATAAATAAATCAATCAATCATGGTTTGTAGACGCTGTAACTTTTGCACAAACCAATCAATATACACGTTTTGGGATTTTTTTTTACCAAAAAATATGTAGCAGATCACATATTGGCCTAAATTTATGAACAAATTAGATTTTTTACATTTTGGTGTCACTGGTCCCCAAAAAGTGTCAGTTAGGTGTTCGATTTGTCCGCCACAATGTCGCAGTCCCGCTATAAGTCGCTGATCGCCGCCATTTCTAGTAAAAAAATAAAAATAAAATAAAATTACAAATATATCATAGCTTGTAGACGCTGTAACTTTTGCGCAAATCAATCAATATACACGTATTGGGATTTTTTTTACCAAAAATATGTAGCAGAATACATATTGGCTTAAACTGATGAAGAAATTAGATTTTTTATTTTTTTTAATTGTCTGTCTTTTTTTTGTATTTAGCGCGATCAAATACCACCAAAAGAAAGTTCTATTTGTGGGAAAAACAGGACATACATTTTATTTGGGTACAGTGTCGCATGGTCGCGCAATCATCAGTAAAAGTAAGGTAGTGCTGTATGGCAAAAAATGGCCTGGTCATGAAGGGGGGTAAACCTTCTGGAGCTGAAGTGGTTAAACTGATTAAAAATATATAATGCCACATCCCTCTATATTAGTAAATATTATAAAGATGGGGGAAGGCAAATGTAGGGGGAAAAATACACTGAAATGGGACTTTTGAGTCACACTAACACTAATCATAAAACATATTTTCCATATTAGTCCATATGACATCATAAAATATACATATTAAGACATCAAAATGTGATTAAACAACGTATGCTATTAAAAAAGGTTCATACCTTTCAGCCCGACTCGTTTCATGGACTTGATCCACTTCTTCAGGAGCCGTCACAAATTGTTTATTCAAATAAAAGTCTAAACAAAAACAACCAGAGTCATTATTCAACATTCTTCATCAATGTAATGTAAATCATCAATGATACCCCTGGACACACAGAAGATGGAGGGAGAGGAAAAAAGGCCCATAGGCTAGAACCAACTGAGGGCCCACAGGGAACAAGGCCACGCTTTCCCCATATAAGTATACAGTCACACCTCCCTGTTCCTGGTTGTGTTCCCAATCACAGGCTATCTATGTGTGAAAGACATCTAGATATTCTTGGCAGGAGGAGATTTTGATTGTTCAAACAAGGTATGTGACCCTAAAATCTAGTTGTGTTCAGAAATGTATGGCTTTACTTTAACGGAGAGACTAATTTAGATTTTTGCTGCTATAGAGGAAATGCGTTGGGCCGAAAGAAGTGAACCATCTTTAATAACATACGTTGTTTCATCACATTTTGATGTTTTAATACGTATGTATATTATATGATGTCATATGAACTAATATGGAAAATATGTTTTATGATCAGTGATTAGTAATGAGCCGAACACCCCCGGGTTCGGTTCGCACCAGAACCCACAAACGGACCGAAAGTTCGCACGAACATTAGAACCCTATTAAATACAATGGATGCGAACGTTCGGATTCTAAAGTGCTAATTATAACGACTATTATCCATGTTATTGTCCTAAACAGAGTTTGGGAACCCGGGTTCTGCACCAGGGGACATGTATCAATGCAAAAAGAAGTTTTAAAAACGGACGTTTTCCGGGAGCAGTCATTTTAATGATGCATAAAGTGAAAAAAAAAAGTCAAATATTCCTTTAACCACTTCAATACCATGCACTTATGCACCTTCCCGCCCAGACCAATTTTCAGCTTTCAGTACTCTCACACTTTGAATGACAATTACTTAGTCATGCTACACTGTATCCAAACAAAATTTTTATCATTTTCTTCTCACAAATAGAGCTTTCTTTTGGTGGTATTTAATCGCCACTGGGTTTTTTATTTTTTGCGATATAAGCAAAAAAACAGCAATTTTTTAAAAAAAAAAACACTTTTTTTTAGTTTCTATTGTAAAATTTTGCAAATAAGTAATTTTTCTTCATAAATTTGTGCCAAAATGTATACTGCTACATATCTTTGGTAAAATGAACCCAAATTAGTGTATATTATTTGGTCTTTGTGAAAGTTATAGAGTCTACAAACTATGGTGGCAATCACTGAAAATTTATCACATCTGATCACGCCGGATGTACTGAAGGCATATCTCATTTCTTGAGACACTAACAAGCGAGGAAAGTACAAATACCCCAAAATTACCCCTTTTTGGAAAGTAGACAGTCCAAGGTATTTACTAAGAGACGTGGTGAGTTTTTGAAGTTGTATTTTTTTCCCACAATTCTTGGGAAAATGTATTATTATTATTATTTATTTTTTTTTTTTTTACACAAACTGGTCATATTAACAGTTTTTTTCTCTCACACAGCATATGCATAATTGCAACTACACCCCAAAATACATTCTGCTACTCCTCCTGAGTGTAGCGATACCACATGTGTGAGACTTTTACACAGCCTGGCCACATACAGAGGCCCAACATTGAAGTAGCACTTTCAGGCGTTCTACAAGCATAAATCGCACATATCCTTTCTCAACCACCTATTACACTTTTGAAGGCCCTGGAGCACCAGGACAATGGAATTTTCCACAAAATGACCCCATTTTGGAAAGCACACACCCCAACGTATAATCTATGAAGCATTATGAGTCTTTTTAACGGTTCATTTTTTTCCAGAAGGTTTTGGAAAATGTGGAGAAAAAATGAAAATGCATTTTTTTTACACAAAGTTGTCTATTTATAAGATATTTCTAACGCATAGCATATACATAGCAAAAATGACACCCCAAAATGCATTCTGCTACTCCTCCTGAGTATAGCGATACCACATGTGTGAGACTTTTACACAGCCTGGCCATATACAGAGGCCCAACATTGAAGTAGCACTTTCAGGCGTTCTACAAGCATAAATCGCACATATCCTTTCTCAACCACCTATTACAATTTTGAAGGCCCTGGAGCACCAGGACAATAGAATTTTCCACAAAATGACCCCATTTTGGAAAGCACACACCCCAACGTATAATCTATGAAGCATTATGAGTCTTTTGAACGGTTCATTTTTTTCCAGAAGGTTTTGGAAAATGTGGAGAAAAAATGAAAATGCATTTTTTTTACACAAAGTTGTCCATTTATAAGATATTTCTAACGCATAGCATATACATAGCAAAAATGACACCCCAAAATGCATTCTGCTACTCCTCCTGAGTATAGCGATACCACATTTGTGAGACTTTTACACAGCCTGGCCATATACAGAGGCCCAACATTGAAGTAGCACTTTCAGGCGTTCTACAAGCATAAATCGCACATATCCTTTCTCAACCACCTATTACAATTTTGAAGGCCCTGGAGCACCAGGACAATAGAATTTTCCACAAAATGACCCCATTTTGGAAAGCACACACCCCAACGTATAATCTATGAAGCATTATGAGTCTTTTGAACGGTTCATTTTTTTCCAGAAGGTTTTGGAAAATGTGGAGAAAAAATGAAAATGCATTTTTTTTACACAAAGTTGTCCATTTATAAGATATTTCTTTCTGAGTATGGCGATACCACATGTTTGAGACTTTTACACAGCCTGGCCACATACAGAGGCCCAACATCCAAGTAGCACCTCCAGGCATTCTAGCAGCATTAATTGCACATATCATTTTCTGACTACCGATCACATTTTTGAAGGCCCTTCATATATCTAACACATAGCAGGTACATACCAAATAACAAAAGATTACCTGTGGTTTTAGAAGTGCAGTGGTCCACAGAGGAGAGCATCGGTCCAGGCAGCAGGCAGGGATGAGGTCAGCGACAGCAAAAGCAATCATCCAGGCAGCAGGCAGGAATACTGTCCATAGTTCGCACAGGCAGAGATACTGTCAGCACAGCCAGAGCACAGCCAAAGCACAGGTCCAGGTAGCAGGCAGAGGTGTCCCGGCAGAAATGCTGTCCAAAGTCAGTAGAGGCAGCAGGCAGATATATGGTCAACACAGCCAAAGTATTGGTCCAAGCAGCAGGAAGAAACATGGTCCATAATGTCATGGGTCATTACAGGCAGTAATATGGTCAGCACAGCCAAATTATTGGTCCAGGCAGCAGGAAGGACCATCAAGCTTAGGGCCAGGGGGACAGGGGTAGAGGCTTCTCCCACCCAAATTGCTTTGAAGCCTCCGGGCAACCAGACCCTGTTCTTGGAGCACAGAAAACGAAAAACTGGTTTTCTCTACTCAGAACACTATTCTGAAGCCCCTCACATATGTGAGACCCCTGTGTACTAAAAGTAGATGGCCAAAAGATCAGTCCAAGTGGCAGGCAAAAACATGGTCGATTAACAGGCCAAGGTCGGTGCACGTGGAAGTCAGAAACGTGGTTTAAATCGGCAGGCAGAGGCATCGTCGGTAAACAGGCCAGGGTCAGTTAATTAACATGGAAGGTAGTTAGTAACATGGTAGCAGGCAAATAGGGAAATGGCAGTCTGTTAATAATAAGGGGAACTAATGGATGTATGATCATTTTTGAAGCAATTTCCGATGCACAGGCCAGGTTGGGAGGGACAATCGGGACAATAATAGCTGGTGTCTCTTCTTACTCCTCCTCTGCTGCATACACGGCATTTCTTTTGGCGTCTTCTTCCAGATTCTGTGGGGGGGATGCTAAAGGGATAGTGTCGCTCGTGAAGCCGACTCACACTATCAGAGCGAATGCTTCCTGGGGCGGGATCTTGTTGGTAAATGAGGGCATCGATGATATCTTCGATATATTGGAGGTAGTGGAGTCGGTGATTTTGAGTTGCTTTTTGGTAGCAGACAAACGAATTAAAAAGGGCCATGTGAAACAGGTGAAACGCAACTTTTTTGTGCCAATAATGGGACTTTCTGGTTGATAAGTAGGGCTGTAGCATCTGGTCGTTTAAATCCACCCCCCCATGTACAAATTGTAGTCGTGGACACATTCAGGCTTTACAATGGAGCCGCGTCTTCTTGGGATCTCCACCATGGTGTCATTGTGGATCGTAGAGAGGATGTGGACATCTTTCTTGTCCCTCCACTTCATGGCCAACACCTCCTCGTTCCTCATGGATGCCGATTCTCCAGGTCGCAATTTTTTTGTCAATAAATTTTGTGGGAATCCCTTCCGTTTTTTTTTGAAGGTACCGCAGGCCGGGGTTTGTTTACTGTAAAGGTGGCGAAAAAGGGGCAGGCTGGTATAATAATTATCAACATATAAATGGTAACCTTTTCCGAACAGGGGGTATGCCAACTCCCAGACAATTTTCCCACTGGTTCCAATATATGTGGGGCAATCACGGGGCTGGAGCTGGGAGTCTTTGCCTTCGTAGATCCTGAATTTGCAGACGTATCCAGTGGCTCGATCACATAATTTATTTAATTTTAACCCATACCTGGCTCTCTTGCTTGGTATGTACTGCTTGAACTGCAGTCGGCCGGTGAAATGTACGAGGGACTCGTCCACACAAATTTTTTGGTCTGGGATGAAAACTTCTTCAAATCGCTGGGAAAAGGCATTGATTAGGGGGCGTATCTTGTACAATTTGTCGTAGTTGGGATGATCTCGGGGAGGGCACTGTGAATTGTCATTGAAGTGGAGAAAGCGCATAATCATGTCGTATCTTTTCCTGGACATGACAGCGGAATATATGGGCATGTGTTGGATGGGGCGTTTGGACCAATATGAATGGACTTCGTTCTTTTTTGTAAGCCCCATATTGAACATAAGGCCCAAAAATTATTTAAATTCCTCCAATGTTAGACGCCGCCACTGGAACATGCGGGCGTAGGAAGAATCGGGGTTGGCAGCAATAAATTGGGATGCATACAGATTCGTTTGATCCACTATATTCTGCAGCAAATCTTGTGGGAAAAATAAACAAAAATAATCAAATTTAGAAAAATTTGTAGTGTCGGGCTGCACACCTGGCTGTGCGGTGAAAGGGGGGATGATAGCGGATCCTGAGTTGGCAGGCAACCATAAGGGGTTTGCCAGGGCATCGGGAAGGTAGGATTGGGGCTGGATTCTTCGGGTTGGGCGTGCATTTCCATTGCTTGTACTGGGCTCCTCTTCCTGGGGTATGGCGCTGCTGGTGGTGGGCAGTTCTCCTGATCTTGGTGCTGATCTTGGTGCCGATCGCATTCTTTTGGGAGGGACGGTTTCCTCCGGGGACTCGGACTCTGAGCCACTATCCTCCACTGGCTCGTATTCCGAACCAGAATCGGATAATTGGAGCTCCCCGCTGCTCTCATCATCCGACATGGCAAGAATGGCATATGCCTCCTCAGGTGTGTAAACCCTTTGGGACATTATGGCAGTGCTTATTGGTGGGCCTGTGTAATGGTACTGCTGGTGGTAGTGGTGGCGGTCTGTGTGGTAGTACCGATGGAGGTATTAGTGGTGGGCCTGTGTGGTGGTACCGATGGCGGTATGGGTGGTGGTGGTACCAATGGCGGTACAGGTGGTGGTGGTACCGATGGCGGTACGGGTGGTGGTGGTGGCGGCGGTACCGATGGCGGTACAGGTGGCGGTACGGGTGGTGGTGGTAGCGATGGCGGTATGGGTGGTGGTGGTACCGATGGCGGTACAGGTGGTGGTGGTACCGATGGCGGTACAGGTGGTGGTGGTACGGGTGGTGATGGTACCGATGGCGGTACAGGTGGTGGTACAGGTGGTGGTGGCACTACCGACGGTGGTACGGGTGGTGGTACTGGTGGTGGTACCGATGGCGGCACTAGTGGTGATACTGGTAGCGGGCCTGTGTGGCAGTATAGATGCTGGGCCTGGTGGCGGTACTGGTGGTGGTACTGGTACCGATGGCGGTACTGGTAGCCTGTGTGGCGGTGCCAATGGCGGTACCGATGGAGGTGGGCCTGTGACAGATGATTGACAGATGGGCTGATTGATTGACAGATGGGCTGATTGATTGATTGACAGATGGGTTGATTGATTGACAGATGGGGTGATTGATTGACAGGTGGGGTGATTGATTGACAGATCGGCTGATTGATTGACAGATGGGCTGATTGATTGACAGATGGGCTGATTGATTGACAGATGGGCTGATTGACAGATGGGCTGATTGACAGATGGGCTGATTGACAGATGGGCTGATTGGCTGGGCTGATTGATGTGCTTGGCTGTGTGACAGGTCCTCTTTATGGGGGGGGGGTGTGTTGTGCACTGTAAACTTATGTAGACAAACTACACTGAGCTAACTTACTGATCTCTTCTCTCTCCTCACAGATCGGTGTGTGAGGAGAGAGCAGGGATCAGGTAGTAACTCCTGTGGAGTTTGTTTACATTTGTGACCGGCTGTGATTGGACACAGCCGGTCACGTGGTAAACAGCCAATTCATTGGCTGTTTACTCTGATCGGGGACGTGCTGTGTCCAAGGGACACTCGCCTTCCCCGATCCCCGCTCTGCAAGCCTGTGGTGGCGCGCACGGAGCGCGCCGCCGAGTTTGTTTTGACAGGTGATCGGCTGTGACTTTGACACAGCCGATCACATGGTAAACAGCCAATGAAATTGGCTGTTTACCGTGATCGGGGAAGCGCTGTGTCCGAGGGACACATGCCGTCCCCGATCACCGCGCTGCACGCCCCCGCGGGCGCGCGCAAGGCATTATCCTGCAGGACGTCATATGACGTCCAGTATCGATATTGCAACCACTTCCCGGACGTCAATTCGCTATTGACTGGGCGGGAAGTGGTTAAATATTGTACCTGGGGGGTGTCTAAAGTATGCCTGTGAAGTCCCACATGTTTCCCGTGTTTAGAACTGTCCCTGCACAAAATAACATTTCTAAAGGAAAAAAAAGCCATTTAAAACTGCTTGCGGCTTTAATGTAATGTCTGGTCCCAGTAATATGGATGAAAATCTTTAAGAAAAATGGCATAGCTACCCCATCAACCCCCCCCCCCCACCCCAGCCCATTACCAGCCCCTTTGGGTCTTGTATGGATATTAAGGGGAACCCCGCACACAAAATAAAAAAGGCCCTATATACTCTGAACAGCCGTATACAGGCGGTGCATACAAGACAGGGACTGTAGGTTTGTTCTTATGTAGAATCTGTTTGTAATTTTGAACAGCTACATTGTTTAAGTGTAGCTCCAGCCCAAATACCTATTTTTAAGCTTTTTGGAAAACATAGGGAAGGGTTATCACCCCTGTAACATTTGTTTTGCTGTCTGTGCCCCTGTTCAGAACATTTCACCTCACTTTGCGTCCCAATGACAACTGTTTTTGAAATGTGGTGTTTTTATTGAAACAAGGATTGGTGATAAAGCATCAGTAGAGAGGAGACGCCTTTCTCCCATATTAATTCTTACAGGAGAGAATTTTCCTTCCAAGGGGTAGATTTCCTCTCACTTCCTGTTGTCTTCTTCTGTTTGCAAGTAGTAGTCGTTTGTAAGTTGGATGTTTGAAAGTAGGGACCTGCCGTATATACTCTGCAGAAATTGGCCCCTTAGGTGTTGGTGTTGGCACAACACTGTAAGCACTCACAGTTACTCTTGGTGGGTGCTGGAACGCCCTGCTGTCAACTATTATATCAGGAATTGTAATAACATATAATTGTTGAACAGTGGTAGTAAAAATTGGGCCTTTGATGGTGGTGCTGGTGCCACAACACTGTAAGGCCTGACAGTTACTCTTGGTGGGCGCAGCAATGGGCCCTGCTGTGAATTATTAGATCAATAATTATAATTGCATGCCCCTGTTGAACAGGGGCTGAAAAATTGGGCCTTTGGTGGTGGTGGTGGTGGTGGTGGTGGTGTTGACACAACACTGTAAGGCCTGACAGTTACTCTTGGTGGGCGCAGCAATGGGCCCTGCTGTGAATTATTAGATCAATAATTATAATTGCATGCCCCTGTTGAACAGGGGCTGAAAAATTGGGCCTTAGGCACTGGTGGCTCAACACTGCAACCCCTCACAGATACTGTACTTGGAGCACAGCAATGAGGCCTGTTGCAAAGTATTGCATCAAAAATTGTAATTACACGCCCCTGTTAAACAGGGGCTGAAAAATTGGGCCTTAGCCACTGGTGGCGGCACCCATAAACCAAAATGATCTTCCAAGCTATCATTATTAATCGGATCATTGAGGAGGAGGAGGAGGATAGCCAGTCAACATAACAGCACAGGCACTCAGCATCAGCATCAGTCTTGAAGGGATGTGACATTTTAAAATCAATTAGTCTGTTATATCAGCATCAGGTGTGTGGTAGCTGGTGGTGATCCAAGACTGGTTCATCTTGATGAAAGTCAGTCGATCAACCGAGTCGGTGGACAGGCGCACCCTGTGATCCGTGACAAATCCTCCAGCAGCACTGAATGTGCGTTCTGAAAGAACGCTGGATGCAGGACAGGCCAGTAGCTCAATTGCATACTGTGCAAGCTCTGGCCAGTGATCCATCCTCAAGACCCAGTAAGCCAGAGGATTTTCGGTGGGGAAGGTGTCCAAGTCTGACCTTGCCCCTAGGTATTCCTGCACCATGTATATCAGACGCTGGCGATGGTTGCTGGAACCGATCATACTTTGGGGCTGCGGACTAAAGAATTGTCTGAACGCATCGATCAGACGGCCACCTTCCCCACCGCTCCTTCTTTGACTGCCTGTTTTGCTTTACGTCTATCTAGCAAGGTTACTCTGTTGTATAACAAGGAAGCTGAGACTTCTGCAGCGTGTAAATGCGCTTTTACTATACAAGATGCTGTACATACAAAACTATTACAATATTAGGACTAAAATACAAGACTGACAGATTTCTATAACAAGCAAAATGCCTAGAAAATAGAACAGCCTATGGTCTATAACAGGGATATGCAATTAGCGGACCTCCAGCTGTTGCAGAACTACAATTCCCATGAGGCATAGCAAGACTCTGACAGCCACAAGCATGACACCCAGAGGCAGAGTCATGATGGGACTTGTAGTTTTGCAACAGCTGGAGGTCCGCTAATTGCATATCCCTGGTCTATAACTACAAATACATTTAAAGGTTACTTAACTTGGATTACGCTTTGTTCGTGATCTCCATTGGCAATGATTCTTCTTGGAGATCAGGTCCTGTTCTTCTTCATGATCTTACAGCAACATGGTGTGTGTCTCCTAGCTTCCTAGCTTATGCCCTGTTTTTATGTGTGCTGTTTACCATTGTTACCAAACAGAAAACATAGCTGTAGCTGTATTTCAACAATAGCATTGAATACAACAATGCTATCTACCTATTGTCTACTCAAAACGAAACCTGTAATCTAAACTGTAATTCTTTTAGTTTGAGAGCTGAAAGAAATCTAAACAAGTAATGCCTTACTTGTTTACTGAATACAGGTAATGTACTAAATACAACAATGGTATCTAATCCCATTGTCATTTGTTTGAGAAATCTACTCAAACAAAATTCTGACAGGTAATCTGACCAACTTACTATTACAAAATTGTCCCATGTATCCTATGTCTGATTAATATAATAAAAATCATATTTTTAACAAACGCAATACATTCCGCCCTATGATTTTTATTTTTTCTCTCTCAGACCACACAGAAAATCTCTTCATTACTAAAAACTCAATATACACATGAATTTTCCTTAAATGCAACCCCTCCCATATTTCTGTCACTGGGAAGGTGTTTCAGTCTTTGGATAAAAGTTCATTAGAAAGTCCATTCTAAAGTTCTTTAGAAACAAGTCCAGGCTTGGAATACATCAAAAGGCCTTGTTCTCCACAGCTCTTGCGATCTTCCGTCATTCTTTCCATCATGTAACCACTTTTTCTCTAGTCTTCCTATGGATCAAATCGGAGACAGCCTCTGGAGTGGAAAACAAAGCGGATTATCTGTTCCTTCTAACAATACATAAACAGTAGATCCTGGCCCTTCAGCTACAATCTCTCCTCTAAATGGCTTCTTGCCTGGATATCTGACCAATACTTTGCCACCTGCCTGTATGCACCTCTGACCCTCCCAAAGAACATCAATAGGGAGGAGAGGAAATATACTGATATTTCCCAGAAAATCACTGCTGTTTATTTTGGAAGGTTTGATGTTATGTAGCCTCACTTTCCACTCTTGCTGAGAAGTATCCACTAACCAATCAGAGTCCCATCCACTGTTTTGAAGCTCATCTGCCAATGCAAATATAACTTCAAACCTTCCTGCCAGATTCCCTCTCATTCCTAGATAGGCTTCAGCTTCAGATACGTCACTCTTGGTTTCTATTTCATGGGAAGCAGTAACATGGTATCTGTTAAACCCTGTTCTTTCAGGAACCTTACATAAATACTGAACTCTGCACTCCAGCTGTGGAATCTGTGCCTCAGCCCTTACCATCCTCTCATATGGTGTGCTTTTGGCTATTGGCCTAGAATTTAACAACATGACTGCCTGTGTGAGGACCCGATCCCACCCCCTTAGTGTATGTGTGGGTGTAATTTTGCGTATCTGGTCCTTCAATAGCCCGTTGTATCTTTCAATCAAACCAGCTGCCTGTGGATGGTATGGGATGTGGCACAACCAGCACACTCCAGAATCTTTGGCCCACTGCTGTACTGTTAATCCGGTGAAGTGTGAGCCATTATCACTTTGGACTTGTTTGGGACAACCATAAGCAACGACAAGTTTCTGAAGCAGTTGAAGCGTTGCGGCTTGATCTGCACGTTTGCAAGGATGAACAAGCATAAGTCCTGAATAGGTGTCCACCGCAGTGCAACAATATCTCAGTCCATTGTTTCCCCGGGGCAGGGGACCGATGAAGTCAATCTGCCAGATCTCTGCAGGCCTCTCACCCCTCTTAATCGACCCAGTGGAGTACTTTTGCAATGGCCATTGTCGCACTTCTCCACACACTGTACAGTTCCCTATTACAGTCTTTATCATGTCCATGGATATAGGCAATCCTCTCTGCTGTGCCCATTCATATGTTGCTTTCTGCCCCAAATGTCCAGATTGTTTGTGGGCCCAGTTGGCCAAGTTCATCAAAACAGGATCAATTGGCACAACTGCCTTCACTTTTGCGATTTCATCTGCAACTCTGTTATAGTTCTCAAAGTCTGGTACTAGGGGCACATGTGCATCAACATGCCCCACTTTTATGGTGCGGGAGTGAGCTTCCTTCCAGATGTAGTCCCAGACTTCCTTGCCTCCCCACACCACCTTTCCATGAATCATCCATTCATTGGACTTCCACGTGGGCATCCAAGTTGTCAGTCCTTTAAAAACCGCCCAGCTGTCAGTGTAGATAGTGACATGGGAAGAAGGATCCTCCTGAAGAGTCATCACTACAGCTTTCAACTCTGCATACTGACTGGACCCTCCGATTCCGGACTCCTGCAGGACTGTGTCTGTACTTGGATTGTAGGCTGCTGCTGTCCATTTACGCCCAGACGAGGCGATTATGGCTGAACCATCAGTGAACCACGCTGACTCCTTCATGTCTTCTGACAGAGACTCAAAGGGTGGAGCCTCTTGAATGGGGGATGACTGCAGCACAGGAATTTCTTCTTCTGGCCAGGTGCTGGTAAAAGTAACAAGCCCTGCCAACTGTTTTGAAATGTCTCTAACATCCCCAGCTGCAATACCCCCTCTTTCTTGAAGGTACCACTTCCATTTCATCAGTGTCTGGTTCTGGGCTACAGCTGCCCTAGTGGTCAGTCCATTATCTCTCACCCATCCTGCTATTGGCAATGCAGTATGGATGGTAACTGTGTCCTTTCCTGTAATGGTCTCTACACGTTGAAGTGCTGTGTAGGCCCCAAACAGGTACTTCTCTAGGGGCGTGTATCTCGTCTGTGCCCCTGTCAGTTGTTTGGACCCAAATCCAATAGGTATTGCTCTCAGTCCTTTCTTTTCATTTGGCTGCCACAGACTCCAAGATATGGTACCATTCTGCTCCACTACATCCAGCTGAAATCGTACTCCTTGTCTCACAGGTCCCAATCCCTGATGCTGCAAAATAGCTTCTTTAGCAGCCAGGAATGCAGTCCGCTGCTCTGAACCCCATGAGAACTCAGTCTTTTTTCTGGTAACATTGTATATAGGCCTCAGAATCAGTCCAAGATGTGGGATGAACGATCTCCAGAATCCTACAACTCCAATGAACTTCTGTGCCTCCTTTTTGGTAGTAGGGGGCGACAGCGCCTGGATAGTTTGCACAACTGTCTCTGGAATCTTCCTCTGTGGCCCAGTCCACATCATTCCTAGGAATTTCACCTCTGTGGCAGGTCCTTGGACTTTGTCTCTGTTGATAGCCCATCCTCTGTTCTCCAAGTGCTGTATCAGCAGGTGCAGTGCTTCAGTTACATCTTCTTTTGTCCCAGAGATCATGATGTCATCAATGTAGTGAAACACAGCGACTTTCAAATTTAGGGTACTTAAATCTCGGGCAATCAGTCCATGACAAATCGTTGGAGAATGAAGATAGCCTTGCGGAAGGACAGTGAAAGTGTACTGGCGGCCGTCCCACACCAGAGCAAACTGGTCTTGACAATCTGGGTCTATCAAAATTGAAAAGAAAGCATTAGCCAGGTCTATCACAGCATGATATTCTCCTGCATCTTTAGCAATTTTCTCAACAATTGAGATCATATCTGGTACAGCTGACTTCAATGGAGTTGCCACTTTGTTTAGACCTCTGTAATCCACAGTCATTCTATATGTCCCATCAGGTTTCTTTACTGGGAACACCGGAGACGAGAAAGGACTTACAGCAGGTCTAAGGATCCCTACTCTCAAGAGTTCTTGAATAGTCTCCCCAATTTCTTTGTGGCCTCCAGGAAGTCTGTACTGCTTGAGACAGACTGGCTTCTCTGGTGGAGGAATGTAGACAGGGGTCCATTTCGCATGACCTCTGACCACAGCCTTCACCGCCCTTACCAGATACGCTTTATCAGGATACCCGAATGTGAATGTACCTCTTTCAGTCTGAATTGACTGACCTTGAAGTACATCCATCCCAAGAATATTTTCGGGTAACTCTGATATTAAAACATTTGTCATAAATCCTGATCCCTTGCCAATAGCCAATTTCACCCGTATCCTAACTGCTGGTGTAGTTTGCCCTCCCAAGCCTTCTACATAAATCAATTCTCCTTTATGATGGGAAGGATTTCCTTGCAAAAGTGTAACTTCAGCTCCACTATCAACTGAAGCCATTACATGTGTAGGAGAAGATGACTTCCCCCACCATACAGTGACAGGTGCATATGGGCGTCGGTCTCCTGCTGTCACTGCCCTTGCTGCTATTACAGGAGACTCACCTTCCCTTCATAAAGGATATTGAACCTCCCAATCCCCTTTTCTGATTCTCTCTAACTCCTCCCCAGGATAAAGGGATTTGGGTTTGGGTTCATGTTCACTTTTGGGAATTGGTTTGGGGCTAACAGGAGGGGTCTGTTCTGTTTCCTCTAAGTCTAGGCTGATGTTATCTTCACTAGGAGTAGTGTTTCTAACCCTGACAGTTTTACCTACTAAATGTTTCCACCTCTTCAGCATTTCTGCAGTAGGAATGCCATCTATCTCATCTCTAGGTACTCCTGCCTTTAATAGATCCACCCACATTTCTTTCCTAGAAACAACTAGCCTGGTTTTCTCTCCACCTTCTGTCTTCTCTACCCCATTCCGTTTCTTCTTTGTTATTTTCTGCTTGTATTCTTCCTGTCTGGCCTTGACCTTATCTACTGCCCTGACAGGTTTTGTTTTAGTCTCCTCTATCTCCCCCAACTGGCTTAAAAGGGTTGTGGCTTCATGAATCTTGCTGTTTAATCCCAGGCCTCCCAACAAAGACAATAATGGAGCCCTGAGATTAAATGGCGCAGACTTCATCAGCTTAGAGCGCAGAGCAGACGTAAAGGGTTCCATATCTGGACCTATCCATTCTGGAAATGTATTTAATCCGGTTATACAGCCCATCTCACGTAACCTGGAAATACCCTCTCCTATTGATTTCCAGGAGTAGGTATTTTCCAGGTCAGTAGGACTGGCGTATACTCGGACTATTCCATCTCTCACAAGGTCTAACAGTGAAAAATTCACGCTAAACTCTCTGGATTTTCGCATTGCCTGACGCAATTGTGGATCATGGGTTAACACTCCCATAGCCACTGCTTCCTTACCTGACAAAACAACACTGTCCGCCCCTTCATCCCATAAGCGTAGGAGCCAACCCAATAGGGGCTCCCCAGACCTTTGTTTGTATTGTTTTGCCAGCTCATGGAGTTCAGTTTGTGAAAACTCCCGTACTTCTTCAAATTCAACATCTCTGGGGTTGCGATAATGCACCTCCCCATCTGCCATATCCTCTCTATCATGTTGCCGTTTCCTATGCTTAGTAATGAGAGGTCTGGCATACTTTTTCTTTCCCACTAGCAGATCATCCTCTGAAATATCAAACTCTATCTCCTCATCCTCACTATCATTTGAGGAGAACACATCCTCACAATCCCAATTTTGGGATGTGACAATGACACGCACCCTGGCTTTACTAACAGGTTTACGCCCCTTCCTTTTCCTTAAGGCATTAATTGATTTGGTCATGAGGGATGTACACCGCTCTTGCAAATCATCAGCCCGACTAGCGGTTGAACGTACACACTCTGAAGCAACTGCTAGCTGGTCTTTTAATACCTTAACTTCTGCCTCTGCCTTCTCCCTTCTATGTGATTCAGTATAGAGAGCATGGAGGAAGTACCAACCCACTGTGGACACTGTCCTCTTCTCTTTCTTACTTAAATCCAACCCATTAAGGCTAAAATCTACAAAATGATCTGAGACTTTATCACCCCAAGTCAGCTTCAAGGGAGAAGCATACTTCACAAATGCATTAGCAAGAGGCTCCCACTCATTATTTCTGGCCCAGATAGGTAAGCTGCACACTTTCTTCTGGTCACCAGAACCCTCTGCAGCCTTGCTTTTCCTAAACAGCTTACGCAGCATTTTACCTAGCACAAGCTACACAACACACTACAGAAAAACAAGTCTGCTTCAATTGAATTATAGCACAAATCCCGGACGAGCCCCCAAAATGTTTTGCTTTACGTCTATCTAGCAAGGTTACTCTGTGGTATAACAAGGAAGCTGAGACTTCTGCAGTGTGTAAATGCGCTTTTACTATACAAGATGCTGTACATACAAAACTATTACAATATTAGGACTAAAATACAAGACTGACAGATTTCTATAACAAGCAAAATGCCTAGAAAATAGAACAGCCTATGGTCTATAACTACAAATACATTTAAAGGTTACTTAACTTGGATTACGCTTTGTTCGTGATCTCCATTGGCAATGATTCTTCTTGGAGATCAGGTCCTGTTCTTCTTCATGATCTTACAGCAACATGGTGTGTGTCTCCTAGCTTCCTAGCTTATGCCCTGTTTTTATGTGTGCTGTTTACCATTGTTACCAAACAGAAAACATAGCTGTAGCTGTATTTCAACAATAGCATTGAATACAACAATGCTATCTACCTATTGTCTACTCAAAACGAAACCTGTAATCTAAACTGTAATTCTTTTAGTTTGAGAGCTGAAAGAAATCTAAACAAGTAATGCCTTACTTGTTTACTGAATACAGGTAATGTACTAAATACAACAATGGTATCTAATCCCATTGTCATTTGTTTGAGAAATCTACTCAAACAAAATGCTGACAGGTAATCTGACCAACTCACTATTACAAAATTGTCCCATGTATCCTATGTCTGATTAATATAATAAAAATCATATTTTTAACAAACGCAATACACTGCCCGAAGCCTCAGCAACTCGTTGTCCAGGACCAGGAGTTTGTAACCTCCCAGTCTCTGGGAACGCGTTGCACAGACCTTTCTGCAAGGCCTCCCGGAGTTGTCTCATCCTCTGCTCCCTCTGCGACGGTAAGATAAGGTCCGCAACCTTACCCTTGTACCGTGGATCAAGGAGAGTGGCCAGCCAGTAATGGTCCCTCTCCTTGATCCGAAGAATACGAGGATCCTTCCGCAGACTTTGCAGGATCAGGGAGGCCATGCAGCGTAGGTTAGCTGAGGCATTCAGTCCGGAGTCCTCTGGGTCACTAAGGACGACATGATCCGCAGCCACCTCCTCCCAGCCACGTACAAGTCCACTGGTTTCTTGGGACTGTAAATCATCCCTAAAAGACTGCTGCTGATGATGCTGAGTGCCAGCCTCCACCTCCATGCTGACACAATCCTCCTCCTCCTCCTCCTCTTCCTGTGCGATGGGTGGGACAGAAGGAACACTGTCTGGATAAAGGGGGCCTTGAGAGGCAAGGAAGTCCTCCTCTTCCTGCCTCTGTTCTGCCTCAAGTGCCCTGTCCATTATTCCACGCAGCGTGTGCTCCAACAGGTGGACAAGAGGTACAGTGTCACTGATGCATGCACTGTCACTGCTCACCATCCTCGTGGCCTCCTCAAATGGTGCCAGGACAGTGCATGCATCCCTGATCATGCCCCACTGGCGTGGTGAAAAAAACCCGAGCTCCCCTGACCCTGTCCTGGTGCCATAGTCGCACAGGTACTCATTGATGGCCCTCTGCTGCGTGTGCAGCCGCTGCAGCATGGCCAACGTTGAGTTCCACCTGGTGGGCATGTCACATATAAGGCGGTTCTTGGCCAGGTTCAACTCCTTTTGCAGCTCAGCCAGGCGAGCACTGGCATTATAAGATCTGCGGAAATGCACACAGACTTTCCTGGCCTGCCTCAGGACATCCTGTAAGCCCGGGTACCTGCCCAAGAACCGCTGCACCACCAGGTTAAGGACGTGAGCCACACAGGGCACATGGGTCAGTTGTCCCTGTCGGAGGGCGGAGAGGAGGTTGGTGCCATTGTCGCAAACCACCATTCCTGGCTTAAGCTGGCTTGGTGTCAACCACCTCTCGGCCTGCCCCTGCAGAGCAGACAGGACCTCTGCCCCAGTGTGGCTCCTGTCCCCCAAACGCACGGCATGGCATCTTTTTGCCTGCGTACTTGCGTAGCCCCTTGAACGCCTACGGAGCACCGCTGGTTCCAAGGACAAAGCACAGGAAGAGGCCATGGAGGAAGAAGAAGAGGAGGGGGTGGAGGAGAGAGGTGTGTCACAACCAGTAGTAGCATTTTGGAGGCGTGGAGGTGGAACAACCTCCAACACTACTGCACATTGTCCTGCATCCTTCCCAGCTGCCAAAAGAGTGACCCAATGGGCCGTGAAAGAAAGGTAACGTCCCTGTCCATGCCTGCTGGACCATGAGTCAGCGGTAATATGCACCTTACCGCTGACCGCCCTGTCCAGCGAGGCCAAGACTTTGCCTTCCACATGCCTGTAGAGAGCCGGAATCGCCTTCCGTGAGAAAAAGTGGCGTTTGGGAACCTGCCACTGAGGAACCGCACATTGCACAAACTCACGGAAGGGGGCCAAGTCTACCAACTGAAAAGGCAGCAGTTGAAGCGCTAGCAATTTAGCCAAGCTAGCATTCAACCGCTGGGCATGTGGATGGCTGGGAGTGAACTTCTTTCGACGGTCCAGCAGCTGGGGCAGGGAAATTTGCCTGCTAGAATCGGACGTCGGTGTACTGCTAGCAGAGTGGCCGCAAGTACTTGGCTGTGACACACCTAATTCTACACCTTCATTCCTCTCAGTGCAGGTTTCAGAGAGGACTGAAGGTATAGTGGGGTTGGAGATCCCAGCTGATGCGGTGCAAGGAGAGGTCCGCTTTGTTCTTTGGTGTGGGTCTTTAAGGTAGGCTTGCCAACGAGCTGCATGGCAGGTCAACATATGTCTGATCAAGCATGTGGTGCCCAAGCGGCTGATGTTTTGGCCACGCGATATACGCTTGAGACATATGTTGCAAACAGCAGCTGTGCGATCTAATGCACTCGCCTCAAAAAAGGCCCACACCAAAGAACTTTTTGAATGACGGGCAGAGGCAGCGCCCTAAACAGGCGGAGCTCTGCGGTGTGATTCCGTCGGTGTGCTGCCCATACGCTGGCCACCCAAGGGCATCCTGCCTCGTTGGAGATGTGCCTCCTCCTCCTCCTCTCTCCTATTAGGCACCCACGTGGAGTCAGTGACCTCATCATCTCCTCCCTCCTCATCACTGGAGCCAATCTGGCAGTATGCTGCAGCTGCTGGAGCATGACTGCCAGATTGGTGTCCTTCTTGAGCATCCCCTCTCTCTGCTCTCACACTACTGCCTTCCTCTATCTGGGTATCATCATCAGATCCTTCGAAACGCTGGGCATCCTCCTGGAGCATGTACCCAACACTGTGCTCAAACAGTTCAGGGGACTCCTCAGGAGGAGGACATGGTGGGTCTAAGGAAGGATTGACTAATGAAGATAATGATACCAGAGAAGAGGATGCTTTGGCAGCTGCTTTGCCACTGCCAGTACCCTGAGCCTGGGTGAGAGAGGATGAGGAGGATGAGGTGGGCTTGGTCATCCACTCTACCAAGTCTTCGGCATGATGTGGCTCAACATGTCCAGCTGCCGAAAAGAAGGACAAGCGTGTCCCATGGCCATGTGCTGATGACAATGCACCGCGTCCACGACCAGCACTGTTGCCCCCAGACACAGAGCTTGCTTGCCCTCTTTTTTTGCCTCATGACTGTCTGCCTCTCCTTGTTTGCCTTCCAGACATTTTAATGGATGGCCTGCAGGGAGATGGGAAAAACAGCAATAAGGGCTACCTTCAGGTGTATACTGTGCAGGAGGCTTAGCAACAATGACACTGACACTGTCCCCTGCCTATCCTTCTCTGTCCCTAAACACAAGGATTTCAAATATGGTTCAGCAAGATTGGTTTAGCACAGAATAGCACACTGATAGTTTCCCTCACTGTCCTTCTCTGTCCCTACAAACAAGATTTAGCACAGAATAGCACACTGATAGTTTCCATGAGTGTCTTTCTCTGTCCCTAAACTCAAGGATTTCAAATATGGTTCAGCAAGATTGGTTTAGCACAGAATAGCACACTGATAGTTTCCCTCACTGTCCTTCTCTGTCCCTACAAACAAGATTTAGCACAGAATAGCACACTGATAGTTTCCACGAGTGTCCTTCTCTGTCCCTAAACTCAAGGATTTCAAATATGGTTCAGCAAGATTGGTTTAGAACAGAATAGCACACTGACAGTTTCCCTCACTGTCCTTCTCTGTCCCTACAAACAAGGATTAGCACAGAATAGCACACTGATAGTTTCCACGCGTGTCCTTCTCTGTCCCTAAACTCAAGGATTTCAAATATGGTTCAGCAAGATTGGTTTAGCACAGAATAGCACACTGATAGTTTCCCTCACTGTCCTTCTCTGTCCCTACAAACAAGATTTAGCACAGAATAGCACACTGATAGTTTCCACGAGTGTCCTTCTCTGTCCCTAAACTCAAGGATTTCAAATATGGTTCAGCAAGATTGGTTTAGAACAGAATAGCACACTAATAGTTTCCCTCACTGTCCTTCTCTGTCCCTACAAACAAGGATTAGCACAGAATAGCACACTGATAGTTTCCACGAGTGTCCTTCTCTGTCCCTAAACTCAAGGATTTCAAATATGGTTCAGCAAGATTGGTTTAGAACAGAATAGCACACTGACAGTTTCCCTCACTGTCCTTCTCTGTCCCTACAAACAAGATTTAGCACAGAATAGCACACTGATAGTTTCCACGAGTGTCCTTCTCTGTCCCTAAACTCAAGGATTTCAAATATGGTTCAGCAAGATTGGTTTAGAACAGAATAGCACACTGATAGTTTCCCTCACTGTCCTTCTCTGTCCCTACAAACAAGGATTAGCACAGAATAGCACACTGATAGTTTCCACGAGTGTCCTTCTCTGTCCCTAAACTCAAGGATTTCAAATATGGTTCAGCAAGATTGGTTTAGAACAGAATAGCACACTGACACTTTCCCTCACTGTACCTCTCTGTCCCTAAACTCAAGGATTTCAAATATGGTTCAGCAAGATTGGTTTAGAACAGAATAGCACACTGACACTTTCCCTCACTGTACCTCTCTGTCCCTAAACTCAAGGATTTCAAATATGGTTCAGCAAGTTTGGTTTAGAACAGAATAGCACACTGACAGTTTCCCTCACTGTCCTTCTCTGTCCCTACAAACAAGATTTAGCACAGAATAGCACACTGATAGTTTCCACGAGTGTCCTCTGTCCCTAAACTCAAGGATTTCAATTATGGTTCAGCAAGATTGGTTTAGAACAGAATAGCACACTGACACTTTCCCTCACTGTACCTCTCTGTCCCTAAACTCAAGGATTTCAAATATGGTTCAGCAAGATTGGTTTAGAACAGAATAGCACACTGACAGTTTCCCTCACTGTCCTTCTCTGTCCCTACAAACAAGGATTAGCACAGAATAGCACACTGATAGTTTCCACGAGTGTCCTTCTCTGTCCCTAAACTCAAGGATTTCAAATATGGTTCAGCAAGATTGGTTTAGAACAGAATAGCACACTGACAGTTTCCCTCACTGTCCTTCTCTGTCCCTACAAACAAGATTTAGCACAGAATAGCACACTGATAGTTTCCACGAGTGTCCTTCTCTGTCCCTAAACTCAAGGATTTCAAATATGGTTCAGCAAGATTGGTTTAGAACAGAATAGCACACTGACACTTTCCCTCACTGTACCTCTCTGTCCCTAAACTCAAGGATTTCAAATATGGTTCAGCAAGATTGGTTTAGAACAGAATAGCACACTGACAGTTTCCCTCACTGTCCTTCTCTGTCCCTACAAACAAGATTTAGCACAGAATAGCACACTGATAGTTTCCACGAGTGTCCTTCTCTGTCCCTAAACTCAAGGATTTCAAATATGGTTCAGCAAGATTGGTTTAGAACAGAATAGCACACTGACACTTTCCCTCACTGTACCTCTCTGTCCCTAAACGCAAGGATTTCAAATATGGTTCAGCAAGATTGGTTTAGAACAGAATAGCACACTGACAGTTTCCCTCACTGTCCTTCTCTGTCCCTACAAACAAGATTTAGCACAGAATAGCACACTGATAGTTTCCACGAGTGTCCTTCTCTGTCCCTAAACTCAAGGATTTCAAATATGGTTCAGCAAGATTGGTTTAGAACAGAATAGCACACTGACAGTTTCCCTCACTGTCCTTCTCTGTCCCTACAAACAAGGATTAGCACAGAATAGCACACTGATAGTTTCCACAAGTGTCCTTCTCTGTCCCTAAACTCAAGGATTTCAAATATGGTTCAGCAAGATTGGTTTAGAACAGAATAGCACACTGACAGTTTCCCTCACTGTCCTTCTCTGTCCCTACAAACAAGATTTAGCACAGAATAGCACACTGATAGTTTCCACGAGTGTCCTTCTCTGTCCCTAAACTCAAGGATTTCAAATATGGTTCAGCAAGATTGGTTTAGCACAGAATAGCACACTGATAGTTTCCCTCACTGTCCTTCTCTGTCCCTACAAACAAGATTTAGCACAGAATAGCACACTGATAGTTTCCACAAGTGTCCTTCTCTGTCCCTAAACTCAAGGATTTCAAATATGGTTCAGCAAGATTGGTTTAGAACAGAATAGCACACTGACACTTTCCCTCACTGTACCTCTCTGTCCCTAAACTCAAGGATTTCAAATATGGTTCAGCAAGATTGGTTTAGAACAGAATAGCACACTGACAGTTTCCCTCACTGTCCTTCTCTGTCCCTACAAACAAGATTTAGCACAGAATAGCACACTGATAGTTTCCACGAGTGTCCTTCGCTGTCCCTAAACTCAAGGATTTCAAATATGGTTCAGCAAGATTGGTTTAGAACAGAATAGCACACTGACACTTTCCCTCACTGTACCTCTCTGTCCCTAAACTCAAGGATTTCAAATATGGTTCAGCAAGATTGGTTTAGAACAGAATAGCACACTGACAGTTTCCCTCACTGTCCTTCTCTGTCCCTACAAACAAGATTTAGCACAGAATAGCACACTGATAGTTTCCACGAGTGTCCTTCTCTGTCCCTAAACTCAAGGATTTCAAATATGGTTCAGCAAGATTGGTTTAGAACAGAATAGCACACTGATAGTTTCCCTCACTGTCCTTCTCTGTCCCTACAAACAAGGATTAGCACAGAATAGCACACTGATAGTTTCCACGAGTGTCCTTCTCTGTCCCTAAACTCAAGGATTTCAAATATGGTTCAGCAAGATTGGTTTAGAACAGAATAGCACACTGACACTTTCCCTCACTGTACCTCTCTGTCCCTAAACTCAAGGATTTCAAATATGGTTCAGCAAGATTGGTTTAGAACAGAATAGCACACTGACACTTTCCCTCACTGTACCTCTCTGTCCCTAAACTCAAGGATTTCAAATATGGTTCAGCAAGATTGGTTTAGAACAGAATAGCACACTGACAGTTTCCCTCACTGTCCTTCTCTGTCCCTACAAACAAGATTTAGCACAGAATAGCACACTGATAGTTTCCACGAGTGTCCTCTGTCCCTAAACTCAAGGATTTCAAATATGGTTCAGCAAGATTGGTTTAGAACAGAATAGCACACTGACACTTTCCCTCACTGTACCTCTCTGTCCCTAAACTCAAGGATTTCAAATATGGTTCAGCAAGATTGGTTTAGAACAGAATAGCACACTGACAGTTTCCCTCACTGTCCTTCTCTGTCCCTACAAACAAGATTTAGCACAGAATAGCACACTGATAGTTTCCACGAGTGTCCTTCTCTGTCCCTAAACTCAAGGATTTCAAATATGGTTCAGCAAGATTGGTTTAGAACAGAATAGCACACTGACAGTTTCCCTCACTGTCCTTCTCTGTCCCTACAAACAAGGATTAGCACAGAATAGCACACTGATAGTTTCCACAAGTGTCCTTCTCTGTCCCTAAACTCAAGGATTTCAAATATGGTTCAGCAAGATTGGTTTAGAACAGAATAGCACACTGACAGTTTCCCTCACTGTCCTTCTCTGTCCCTACAAACAAGATTTAGCACAGAATAGCACACTGATAGTTTCCACGAGTGTCCTTCTCTGTCCATAAACTCAAGGATTTCAAATATGGTTCAGCAAGATTGGTTTAGCACAGAATAGCACACTGATAGTTTCCCTCACTGTCCTTCTCTGTCCCTACAAACAAGATTTAGCACAGAATAGCACACTGATAGTTTCCACAAGTGTCCTTCTCTGTCCCTAAACTCAAGGATTTCAAATATGGTTCAGCAAGATTGGTTTAGAACAGAATAGCACACTGACACTTTCCCTCACTGTACCTCTCTGTCCCTAAACTCAAGGATTTCAAATATGGTTCAGCAAGATTGGTTTAGAACAGAATAGCACACTGACAGTTTCCCTCACTGTCCTTCTCTGTCCCTACAAACAAGATTTAGCACAGAATAGCACACTGATAGTTTCCACGAGTGTCCTTCGCTGTCCCTAAACTCAAGGATTTCAAATATGGTTCAGCAAGATTGGTTTAGAACAGAATAGCACACTGACACTTTCCCTCACTGTACCTCTCTGTCCCTAAACTCAAGGATTTCAAATATGGTTCAGCAAGATTGGTTTAGAACAGAATAGCACACTGACAGTTTCCCTCACTGTCCTTCTCTGTCCCTACAAACAAGATTTAGCACAGAATAGCACACTGATAGTTTCCACGAGTGTCCTTCTCTGTCCCTAAACTTAAGGATTTCAAATATGGTTCAGCAAGATTGGTTTAGAACAGAATAGCACACTGATAGTTTCCCTCACTGTCCTTCTCTGTCCCTACAAACAAGGATTAGCACAGAATAGCACACTGATAGTTTCCACGAGTGTCCTTCTCTGTCCCTAAACTCAAGGATTTCAAATATGGTTCAGCAAGATTGGTTTAGAACAGAATAGCACACTGACACTTTCCCTCACTGTACCTCTCTGTCCCTAAACTCAAGGATTTCAAATATGGTTCAGCAAGATTGGTTTAGAACAGAATAGCACACTGACACTTTCCCTCACTCTACCTCTCTGTCCCTGAACTCAAGGATTTCAAATATGGTTCAGCAAGATTGGTTTAGAACAGAATAGCACACTGACAGTTTCCCTCACTGTCCTTCTCTGTCCCTACAAACAAGATTTAGCACAGAATAGCACACTGATAGTTTCCACGAGTGTCCTCTGTCCCTAAACTCAAGGATTTCAAATATGGTTCAGCAAGATTGGTTTAGAACAGAATAGCACACTGACACTTTCCCTCACTGTACCTCTCTGTCCCTAAACTCAAGGATTTCAAATATGGTTCAGCAAGATTGGTTTAGAACAGAATAGCACACTGACAGTTTCCCTCACTGTCCTTCTCTGTCCCTACAAACAAGATTTAGCACAGAATAGCACACTGATAGTTTCCACGAGTGTCCTTCTCTGTCCCTAAACTCAAGGATTTCAAATATGGTTCAGCAAGATTGGTTTAGAACAGAATAGCACACTGACAGTTTCCCTCACTGTCCTTCTCTGTCCCTACAAACAAGGATTAGCACAGAATAGCACACTGATAGTTTCCACGAGTGTCCTTCTCTGTCCCTAAACTCAAGGATTTCAAATATGGTTCAGCAAGATTGGTTTAGAACAGAATAGCACACTGACAGTTTCCCTCACTGTCCTTCTCTGTCCCTACAAACAAGATTTAGCACAGAATAGCACACTGATAGTTTCCACGAGTGTCCTTCTCTGTCCCTAAACTCAAGGATTTCAAATATGGTTCAGCAAGATTGGTTTAGAACAGAATAGCACACTGACACTTTCCCTCACTGTACCTCTCTGTCCCTAAACTCAAGGATTTCAAATATGGTTCAGCAAGATTGGTTTAGAACAGAATAGCACACTGACAGTTTCCCTCACTGTCCTTCTCTGTCCCTACAAACAAGATTTAGCACAGAATAGCACACTGATAGTTTCCACGAGTGTCCTTCTCTGTCCCTAAACTCAAGGATTTCAAATATGGTTCAGCAAGATTGGTTTAGAACAGAATAGCACACTGATAGTTTCCCTCACTGTCCTTCTCTGTCCCTACAAACAAGGATTAGCACAGAATAGCACACTGATAGTTTCCACGAGTGTCCTTCTCTGTCCCTAAACTCAAGGATTTCAAATATGGTTCAGCAAGATTGGTTTAGAACAGAATAGCACACTGACACTTTCCCTCACTGTACCTCTCTGTCCCTAAACTCAAGGATTTCAAATATGGTTCAGCAAGATTGGTTTAGAACAGAATAGCACACTGACACTTTCCCTCACTCTACCTCTCTGTCCCTGAACTCAAGGATTTCAAATATGGTTCAGCAAGATTGGTTTAGAACAGAATAGCACACTGACAGTTTCCCTCACTGTCCTTCTCTGTCCCTACAAACAAGATTTAGCACAGAATAGCACACTGATAGTTTCCACGAGTGTCCTCTGTCCCTAAACTCAAGGATTTCAAATATGGTTCAGCAAGATTGGTTTAGAACAGAATAGCACACTGACACTTTCCCTCACTGTACCTCTCTGTCCCTAAACTCAAGGATTTCAAATATGGTTCAGCAAGATTGGTTTAGAACAGAATAGCACACTGATAGTTTCCCTCACTGTCCTTCTCTGTCCCTACAAACAAGATTTAGCACAGAATAGCACACTGATAGTTTCCACGAGTGTCCTTCTCTGTCCCTAAACTCAAGGATTTCAAATATGGTTCAGCAAGATTGGTTTAGAACAGAATAGCACACTGACAGTTTCCCTCACTGTCCTTCTCTGTCCCTACAAACAAGGATTAGCACAGAATAGCACACTGATAGTTTCCACGAGTGTCCTTCTCTGTCCCTAAACTCAAGGATTTCAAATATGGTTCAGCAAGATTGGTTTAGAACAGAATAGCACACTGACAGTTTCCCTCACTGTCCTTCTCTGTCCCTACAAACAAGATTTAGCACAGAATAGCACACTGATAGTTTCCACGAGTGTCCTTCTCTGTCCCTAAACTCAAGGATTTCAAATATGGTTCAGCAAGATTGGTTTAGAACAGAATAGCACACTGACACTTTCCCTCACTGTACCTCTCTGTCCCTAAACTCAAGGATTTCAAATATGGTTCAGCAAGATTGGTTTAGAACAGAATAGCACACTGACAGTTTCCCTCACTGTCCTTCTCTGTCCCTACAAACAAGATTTAGCACAGAATAGCACACTGATAGTTTCCACGAGTGTCCTTCTCTGTCCCTAAACTCAAGGATTTCAAATATGGTTCAGCAAGATTGGTTTAGAACAGAATAGCACACTGACACTTTCCCTCACTGTACCTCTCTGTCCCTAAACGCAAGGATTTCAAATATGGTTCAGCAAGATTGGTTTAGAACAGAATAGCACACTGACAGTTTCCCTCACTGTCCTTCTCTGTCCCTACAAACAAGATTTAGCACAGAATAGCACACTGATAGTTTCCACGAGTGTCCTTCTCTGTCCCTAAACTCAAGGATTTCAAATATGGTTCAGCAAGATTGGTTTAGAACAGAATAGCACACTGACAGTTTCCCTCACTGTCCTTCTCTGTCCCTACAAACAAGGATTAGCACAGAATAGCACACTGATAGTTTCCACAAGTGTCCTTCTCTGTCCCTAAACTCAAGGATTTCAAATATGGTTCAGCAAGATTGGTTTAGAACAGAATAGCACACTGACAGTTTCCCTCACTGTCCTTCTCTGTCCCTATAAACAAGATTTAGCACAGAATAGCACACTGATAGTTTCCACGAGTGTCCTTCTCTGTCCCTAAACTCAAGGATTTCAAATATGGTTCAGCAAGATTGGTTTAGCACAGAATAGCACACTGATAGTTTCCCTCACTGTCCTTCTCTGTCCCTACAAACAAGATTTAGCACAGAATAGCACACTGATAGTTTCCACAAGTGTCCTTCTCTGTCCCTAAACTCAAGGATTTCAAATATGGTTCAGCAAGATTGGTTTAGAACAGAATAGTACACTGACACTTTCCCTCACTGTACCTCTCTGTCCCTAAACTCAAGGATTTCAAATATGGTTCAGCAAGATTGGTTTAGAACAGAATAGCACACTGACAGTTTCCCTCACTGTCCTTCTCTGTCCCTACAAACAAGATTTAGCACAGAATAGCACACTGATAGTTTCCACGAGTGTCCTTCGCTGTCCCTAAACTCAAGGATTTCAAATATGGTTCAGCAAGATTGGTTTAGAACAGAATAGCACACTGACACTTTCCCTCACTGTACCTCTCTGTCCCTAAACTCAAGGATTTCAAATATGGTTCAGCAAGATTGGTTTAGAACAGAATAGCACACTGACAGTTTCCCTCACTGTCCTTCTCTGTCCCTACAAACAAGATTTAGCACAGAATAGCACACTGATAGTTTCCACGAGTGTCCTTCTCTGTCCCTAAACTCAAGGATTTCAAATATGGTTCAGCAAGATTGGTTTAGAACAGAATAGCACACTGACACTTTCCCTCACTGTACCTCTCTGTCCCTAAACTCAAGGATTTCAAATATGGTTCAGCAAGATTGGTTTAGAACAGAATAGCACACTGACACTTTCCCTCACTGTACCTCTCTGTCCCTAAACTCAAGGATTTTAAATATGGTTCAGCAAGATTGGTTTAGAACAGAATAGCACACTGACACTTTCCCTCACTGTCCTTCTCTGTCCCTACAAACAAGGTTTAGCACAGAATAACACACTGACACTCTCCCTACCTATCCTTATTTGTCCCTAAACACAAGGAATCCAGGATTAGTAAAGGAAAAAAAATGACACTGTTCCTGCCTATGCTTCTCTTTCCCTGCTCCGGAACACACTACACAAGGCCGCCGCGCTGGCGGCCTTTTATAGTGTGGGGCGTGTACTAAACCCTCTCAGCAATAATTGGCCACAGGCATCCTGCCTGTGGCCAATCATTGCTCTCCTCGCTGCCGGCGCTGTGATTGGCCAAGCATGTGGGGTCACAGTGCATGCTTGGCCAATCACAGCGCCTGGATGACACTGCGATGGCGTAGTGCATTGTGGGCCGTTCGCGTCACTCGAATTTGGCGCGAACGGCCCAAATCGTTCGTTCTTCGTCGAACGATCGAACAGCCGATGTTCTTCGTCGAACGTATGTTCGACTCGAACACAAAGCTCACCCCTATCAGTGATAGTAAATAAATAATATTTTTAGAGATACGGTGTGCCTCAAAAGTCCCATTTCAGTGTATTTTCCCCCTAATTATCCATGCATATGCACTTAAATGCGCTCAACGCACACATTGTGATGTGAATGGACCCTAAAAGCTAAAATGACAAAACCAGCTTTTGCTGGAATATTCACCTTGAATCCAGAGTTTTACCATCAGTACTTTTTTTCTCCACTAGATGTCCTAAGTCTGATGGTCAGCATTATTTACCCAACTTCCACTGAGCCCAGCTGGTCCTGGACCCAGAAGCCCGTTATTGGACAGTGAAATGAGAAGCAGCACAGTGATGGACTCATTTCTCTATCACTCTGCTCTCTCCTCCTATCAGCACATTGTGGTTCATTGTGCTGCTATTACTTTTTACATTCCAGCTCTGTTGTACAGGGACTGCAGGATGCTGATACCTTGTCAAATTCAGATACTAACACTACTTGCCTTTCATTCATTTTATGATGTAATAACGATAACATCACTGCATTCGTGAATTGTATATCTATCTGTCTAGAGCTCAGTTTAAAAGCTTAACTCAAGTAAATGTAAAAATGCACCCCTGTTGTGGGGCAGTAAAATTAAACCCTCAGCATTTATTTTTTTTTTAGCTTAGTAAACTGAGCAGAGTAAAATAAATATTCCCTAGTTAATTATTTGATACAATTCTTACCCAAGGAATTGCAGTTTGCAATTTCCAATGTTGCTGCCTCCTGCTTCCTTTGTGCACCTTCCTTGAACTTTCGGTATACACAAGAAAGAGTTAACAGTGGACAGTGTAGTTTGGGGTCAGTCTGTTAGGGGAAGGGAGGAGCAGGGGAGCACCTTGCCATTCTTGGCTACAGGGCTGTGTTTCTATTGATGCACACAGTATAGGGTGACTTCACTGCCCCAAGGTCATCATAAGAAGTCCTGTATTGTATGTGAAGACTGTGAAAGCCTGCTCACATCCCAGGAGCACTGGACAGAGGAGAAGAGGGAACTACAGAGGTAGTGAGGAATAAGGTAAGTATCTGTACTCATTCATCATCCCCCAGATGAAACATGTATAAACGTATAGTAGGGTGTGGGGGGCGCTACATGGTTACATTTTACACCAGACTAAAGTATAGTCTAAAGCACAAACCTTTTTCATTTTGGATAGAGTAAGGGAGGTTAAAAACTGCTGTCAGTTTTATTTTTATTTTATTTGTTTAACCATCTATAGGGTTGATTTACTAAAACTGGAGAGTGTAAAATCTGGTGCAGCTCTACATAGAAACCAATCAGCTTCTATTTTTTTTTTTTTTGGTCAAAGCTTAATTGAACAAGCTGACGTTAGAAGCTTCCATGTAGAGCTGCACCAAATTTTGGAATCTCCAGTTTTAGTAAATCAACCCCCAGTTCTCATTAGGGATATTTTCCTTCACTTCTTGTCTGTCAGACTCAACAGAAAGTCAGAGGATATATTTCCAATGTAAGGGAAATCTCCCCTGAGATAGTTATCAGGAAACATGTCCCCATTGGGAAATTTTCCCCCTAGTCATGTTTTCGGGGCAACTCAAAATTTGAACTTACGTTCATTCCAAAAGAACATTGGTGATCAGGACAGTTACAACAGTTAAGATCAGGGCTGGTGCAAGGATTTTTGACACCCTAGGCGAAACCTAATTTTGCAGCCCCCCTAGGCTCCACCCCTGACTCCACCCCCATTTCCCTGACCATGTAAACCGCACCTTTTTAATGAAGTGCCCATGAAATGCAGCCTCACCGGCGCCCATTAAATGCAGCCTCAACAGTGCCCATCAGTGCAGCCTCATCAGCGCCCATAAGTGCAGCCTCACCAGCGCCCTTCAGTGCAGCCTTACCAGCACCCTTCAGTGCAGCCTACCAGCGCCCATCAATGCAGCCTCATCAGCACCCATAAAATTCAGCCTCACCAGTGCCCATCAAATGCAGCCTACCAGTGCACATCAATGCAGCCTACCAGTGCCCATCAATGAATGTTTGCTTGCTTCCATTCATTCAGGAGTCGGGACACAGACACAGTCCTCTGCCGCCGCTGCGCCTCTGACAATATGTGTGAATGGAGCGGCGGATAGATCGTTTTGAATTTGCTTATATGTTAACATGTTACTGAAAATCGAAAAGTTATTTGCAATCATTTTTAAATGTAGGTTTCATGATTAAAATCTTATGATCCTGCCCTGAAGGTCCTCACTGAAGATCTTCCTATTTTAGGTTGACAACTGTCTCCCAGTGATGCTCCTGCATTGTAAGGATGGATGAATCTGCCCTATTTGAAATTTGCAAATTCTAAATTTAGCAGAAAATCCCATTGAAAGCTATGGGAGGGGGGAGAATAAATTATTGTCAATTTTGAGGCTATGTGCTGGACTCGGTGAGAAAGGCATTGCCATATGGCACTTTTAAAAAAAGCAATAAAAAATACTGTACACTTGCAAGAGGATACTTTTAATGTCGGGGGTGACGTGGAAGAACACCATTTCTTTAAATAACATACTTGAGAGATACCTTTAAGCTGCATGTGGTGTTATGGAACAGTACGATTTTCATGGAAAGTACCATCACATAAATTGGATGGGTAATTGATTTTTTACTTTAACATTTAGCTTGGCTTAAACACAGCAGCAGGACCGCAATCTGAATAATTTTAACTTGAAAAAAGGCTTTTTTAGGTAGTTTTGGCTGCAACATCAGATTTTTTTTTTTTTTATTAAACCATAATGGGCTTAAATTGACAAGTAGAAAAAGCAGCCACAGCAGATCTAATAATTATTGGAAAGTACACTCTTAAAAAAAATAAAGCTAAACCTTTAAACTTCCCTACAATGCAGCTAATTAAAAGAGAAGTATAATATATATTTTTTTAATCATACTTACCTAGGTGGATGCTGTATCTGTCCCCCGCCCACTCTAAGGCTGAAAACTGAGCCATGAAACACGGACGATCGCTCGGTTCTCAGAGCTCCCTGAGCAGAGAGCCAGTGACTATTAGTCACCAGCTCTCTGCTCTGCCCCCTCATGCTCACTGGTGCACTGGGCTATGGAGGAGGCGGGAGTGGCCGGCTGAGAGGCTGAGCCGGGTGCTGGTCCAGGCATGTGGGCGGATCCCAACCATTTGGTAGCAATCTTTCCCAAGCCTGGACCGGCTCTGTGACGTCAGCCGACAACGGTCTTCAGCCCACTGTCTGCTGAAAATGGGTCACAGGAGTGCAAAACGATCTGCACTCCTGGGTTCCACAGGAGAAGTACAGCCATATGAGCTTCTTCTTTAAGCACAGATTGTGCTTTTTAGCATCATTGTTTTAGCTTAGTTGCTCTCCTGGCTGTAGCAGGCAGCGAATGAGAGCTCTGAAACCAGAAATTATGAAATCATCATCACTTTCAGGTTTATTAGTCACAGAGGAGATCAGGGAACAAATGTTCCTCCATTTCCTCAGTGTTTTGTTATCCTGTCCATTTACCGTGGTACCAGACTTCCTGGAGGTGGGGGAAAGGCGTCAGCCTTTTTCACTTCAGTAAAAGTGATCAGTGACTGTAGAGCTGCCCAAATCACTTTTACTGAACAGCCGATCAGCTGTAGAAAATGACACCAAGCTAATGGCTGCAGCCTGTTGTAAACACTTGCTGACAAGATGAAAATATACGTACAGCGTTCAGCAAGTGGGTAAAAAGATTTTATGGTGTACAGATATGTGTACACAGGCAGGGCATGTAAGGGAACAGAACACAGCACTGCAATTCAAAGAACTCAACCATAGCTTGGTAAAGTAAATCTAAATCCAGCCTCTAAAATCTCATATAGGACTTAACACGATAATATCACTTGGGAAGCATATTTTTATTTTATTCACTAGCTTTCATGAAAATGACAGCCGGTGATATTGATATAAAACTCCTTGTTTGGACACTTTATACTATAGAGTGACAACTCTCTGCTTCTGTCTCCCACAATTTCCTGCCTGAAAATCACCCTGTCACAGGCTCTCCCAAAGGAAACTATAATCTGCTGTGCTGATGTATATTACCCAGACATATTCCTGGGTTGTCATGGTTTGAATAATGACCAGCAAACATACTTGCATCTAGCAACAATTGGGAAATATGCCCTGTTAAAAAACACATGTAGCCTGTTATCACTGTAGTTTATGTGGACAGGGACAAACTGTAAAAAAACTGTAAAGAGTAGCAATAGGATGTAACAAAGGGGAAAAATAAGGTGACCCCCAGCAATTCAAAATACACTAATGTGACTAATAAACCTGAAAGTGATGATGATTTAATTATTTCTGATTTCAGAGCTGTTATTCGCTGGCTGCTACAGCCAGGAGAGCAACGAAGCTAAAAAAAAACGATGCTAAAAAGCACAATCTGTGCTTAAAGGAGACGCTCATTTGGCTGTACTTCTCCTGTAGATAGAAAAGGGGTGTACTCACTTTTGTGAGATACTGTATATATAGCACTAACCCCTTGGAAGCCACTGAGTTTTGGGTCCCCCTATAGTCTGCACAGCCAGGCAACACGCACTTTTCCAACTTGCATCCAGACACAAGAAAACAGTCTATGGGCTTGATAACGTCTGTTGATGACTAAACGCGTATGGGAGGACATGCAGTTACGTCACCCCGCTGATGTGAGGAGGAAGGGTTCTTTGTATGCCGGCATCTCTTTTTATCAAAACGCTGTTTTTTATCTGCTAGTTTGTAAATATAATCTTACTTTTTTATTAAATATTGTTTATGACAGAGTTACGCTATTGTCCCTTTCCTCTCTGCACATACATGTCATTTGATGGAATGAGTACGGAAGGTGTTTGAGACGCGGAACTTCCACCCCATTGATATTCATCTCAGTGTTTCCTCCCCTGGAGGTGAAAGGCCGCGCCTGGGCTATAGCCGATTGTGCAATTGAGCTTGCCCTCTGGTAAGAGGCCATTACATTTGGTGGTGGGCTTTGCACTATGGAATGTCTATAGAGTCACAGTGGTGATATCAATATTCTATGAACCAGGATATGACCATAGACTGTTTTATGTCCCATCAATTGGAACTTTCTTCATTTGTTTTGTGTTTAAGGACACTTGATTTTTAAATTTTGGCGCAGCTTCATAATCCGTTCTAGTTTATGGGCTTGGTTTTTAGGATTTATTAGGGAATTCAACTTGGATAGTTTAAAAGGGGTTGTGGGATGCCCAACTTGACTCAAAGAACAAAAAAATGAGGACAATTTTCTTCTCTAGCACACTGCAAATGACAGATACTTGACTGTGTTCCCTCCGGAATAGCAACAGTCTTTAGCAAAGTAAACCCCTTCTAGGAGTTTGGTGTCCCCTGAGTGAATTTTCAGCAAAGTCCCAACTTGTAGAAGCTCTTAGTCCTCTTAGTGAAAAACATCAGCCCACCTGGATATGGTATCTGATCCCAAAGCAAGGGATTGAGAAAGCAATAAAAGTGTCCCTTGAAGACTTGCCAAGAACTTGCATCTAGCAGACCTCTCTCTTATAGGTCCTGGGGGTATATAGGGACTCCAGGCTATGCAGGATGTCCTTTTCCCTGGTGGACTGTAGGGCAGTGGAACTCACTCTGTCAGCTTTCCCACTTTCTCCAGCCTGGAGGCAGGAACCCCCTCCTCTGGAGCCCCCTCCCAGGCTACACAGCAGCACTTCAACCATCCATCTTATACTCGACTCCCCTGCTGGTAATGCTCCTCAATATTTATGGGCTGATTTAGCCACTCTGCCAGGCCTCCTGCCAGTGGATTGGCTATTTCCCCATAAATATTCAGATCAGCAGCTCCTGGCCTCCACCCACTAGCTTCTAGAAACTTCTCCAATCTTCTAGAACCAGGGAGAGTTAACAGAGGACTGACCTGCAAAGCCTTCCAGCCTGAACTAAATTAAACCCTCTGACTCACATCCAGGTTTCTAACAAGCCTCTATCTACACTACCCAACTATGTACACAAGAGGCACTATATATATATATATATATATATATATATATATACAGTTTATATATATATATATATATATATATGTATATATATATATATTTACCGTATATACTCGAGTATAATGAGAGTTTTTCAGCACATTTTTTTTGTGCTAAAAATGCCCCCCTCGGCTTATACTCGAGTCTGTGTCCATCTTCAAATTTGTGCGCCTGATCCCTGCCAGCCGTAGGTCCCCTGGGCCCCAATCTTGGCACACATGTAGTCCCACTCTTCATCTACTAGGGTGTAAAGTTTGTTGTCCGGTGGACCTAAGGCCCGGGAAACACCTATTTTTCAAAGCTGGGCACCCCTTCCATAGACTCCTATGTTAAACGGTAATTTCTTCTGTGATTTTCGGGACCCGGTACCAGCCGTACCTAGGTCCCCTGGACACCAGACATGGCACACATGTAGCCCCACTCTTTCTCTACAAGTGTGGAAAGTTTGTTGTCCAGGAGACCTATGGCCGGGGAGCACCAATTTTTCAAAGCCGGGCACCCCTTCTATAGACTCCCATGTTAAACGGTCATTTCTCTGGTGTTTTGGGGACCCGGTACCAGCCAGCCCTAGGTCCCCTGGACCCCAAACATGGCACACATGTAGCCCCACTCTTTCTCTACAAGTGTACAAAGTTTGTTGTCCGGGAGACCTACGGCCGGGGAGCACCGATTTTTCAAAGCCGGCTCCCCTTCTATAGACTCCTATATTAAACGGTAATTTCTCTGGTGATTTTGGGGACCCGGTACTGTCCGGCCCTAGGTCCCCCAGACCCCAAACCTGGCACACATGTAGCCCCACTCTTCATCTACAGGTGTTCGAAGTTTGTTGTCCAGGGGACTTAGGGTCGGGGAGCAGCACCGATTTTTCAAAGCCGGGCACCCCTTCTATAGACTCCCATGTTAAACGTCAGTCTAGTCACACAGCGCCGGAGATCAGGTAGGGAGATTGGGCACAGTGAGGCATGAGCACAGTGAGGCATGGGCACAGTGAGGCATGGACACAGTGAGGCATGGGCACAGTGAAGCACAGTGAGGCATGCACATGGACACCCTAGGCCAGTGTTGCCAACCGTACGTAGATTTACGTACGGTACGTTAATTTAACCCCTTTTTTGGGGTGTACGTTAATGTCCGCTATGGGCACCGGCGCCCATAAAAAAGATGGCCACGAGCCGGCCATACAACTGCGCATGCGCCGTTCCGAAGCCGGCCGAGCGCAGGAAAACGTATTCACGCTCGGCCGGGCGGAGCACGCGCAGTAATGTGATGGCGCCGCTGGCGCCATTTTTGAATACACCGGCGTGACCACAGCGACTGGTGCGAGCCGCGCGACTCGAGTCCTCAGTCCTGCAGTAGCACTCATCATCATAGGTGCCGGTGGAGGAGCGAGCGGAGCACTGACAGGGTGGAGGACAGAGACAGACTCGAGGTGAGTGAAACTGGGGGGGTCAGTGAGTGAGCCTGGAGCGTGAAGCCGTGCCAATGGTGCCATGCAGGGGATACAGAGACTGATGTGCTCTCTGTCTACCGGCACCATATTACTTCTAGCTAGAAATCATCAGTGTGCTGTGTCCTCCTCTGGCTCCTGTGCACCTTTCCACAGGTCAGGGCAGCACAGTGCTGCCCTGACCTGTGGAGTGGTGAAAGGGGCACAGGAGGAGGACACAGCACACTGATGATGTGGAGAAATAATATGGTGGTGGTCAGAGGAGGAGGCTACTGTGAGGGGGTGAGGAGGGCACCATCATGTCCGCAGAGTGTCTCCGGCACCTCCAATAGTATGTCCGCAGTCTCTGTCCACCTCCTGTAGTATGTCCGCAGTCTCTCCAGTGTCCACCTCCCTGTAGTATGTCCGCAGTCTCTCCAGTGTCCACCTCCCTGTAGTATGTCCGCAGTCTCTCCAGTGTCCACCTCCCTGTAGTATGTCCGCAGTCTCTGTCCACCTCCTGTAGTATGTCCGCAGTCTCTGTCCAGTGTCCACCTCCCTGTAGTATGTCCACAGTCTCTCCAGTGTCCACCTCCCTGTAGTATGTCCGCAGTCTCTGTCCACCTCCTGTAGTATGTCCGCAGTCTCTGTCCAGTGTCCTCCTCCCTGTAGTATGTCTGCAGTCTCTGTCCACCTCCTGTAGTGTGTCCGCAGTCTCTCCAGTGTCCACCTCCCTGTAGTATGTCCGCAGTCTCTCCAGTGTCCACCTCCCTGTAGTATGTCCGCAGTCTCTCCAGTGTCCACCTCCCTGTAGTATGTCCGCAGTCTCTCCAGTGTCCACCTCCCTGTAGTATGTCCGCAGTCTCTGTCCACCTCCTGTAGTATGTCCGCAGTCTCTGTCCAGTGTCCACCTCCCTGTAGTATGTCCGCAGTCTCTGTCCAGTGTCCACCTCCCTGTAGTATGTCCGCAGTCTCTCCAGTGTCCACCTCCCTGTAGTATGTCCGCAGTCTCTGTCCCCCTCCTGTAGTGTGTCCGCAGTCTCTGTCCCCCTCCTGTAGTGTGTCCGCAGCCTCTGTCCACCTCCTGTATCGTGTCTGCAGTCTCTGTCTACTTCCTGTATCGTGTACGCAACCTCTGACCATCTCTTGTCATGTCTACAGTCTATGAGGGGATCCTAGAAAGGAGTCAAGAGTGGGAGTGCCGCCGGGATGGGGGTTACGGCCCGGGAAGAAACAGACGTGTGGACTGGGGAGAGGAGATCAGAGCCACCAAGCTGGAGCCATCTGACTGAGCCCCACACTGTGCACCTGGGAGGAGGTAAGTGACAGTGCCGCCAGGCCATTCTGAGGGGGGGGGGGGGGTCACTGATGTAAGAAGGTGAATGAATACAATAATGTAAGGGGGCACTGATATAAAGGTTTCCCCCTTATATTAGTACCCCCCTTACCTTAGTGTATTCACTCTGTGGAAGGTGGTCTCTATTCACCAGAGCCCCCCCTCCACATCAGAGTTCCCCCTTACATCATGAATGATCTGCAGCATTCCCCTTTACATAAGAGTTCCCTTTCACTGTAAGGGGGATCCCTGCAGACTCTGATGTAAGGGGGAACTCTGTGCTGGCTGGGTTATAGTAACCTGACCTTCATGTGAATTGAGAAATATGTTTTTTTACTTTTGTTTAACTTAAACACATTGATATTAGCATTAGCTGTGTGTTTATAGTTGAAATGTTGATATTTGCACTGTTTAGCACTAAAAACAGTAATTTTAGGTACTAGTTTTGCAGTGTCAGTAAAAAATGCGGCTCTGCCAGTAATCTTCATTATTTTTGCCAGTAAGAAATTGGTGCCGTACAGGATTTTTGGCATCCTTGCCAGTAAATTTCACTTCAGGGGGTTGGCAACACTGCCCTAGGCTTATACTCGAGTCAATAAGTTTTCCCAGTTTTTTGTGCTAAAATTAGGTGCCTCGGCTTTTTCGGGTCGGCTTATACTCGAGTATATACGGTATATACAGTATATATAAAACTTTGTCTCTGGTTTACAAATGTGGATGTTTGTGTCTATAAACACCCTTATTTTTGTAAGGCTGGACAATAAAACATGACTAAGCCAAGGTATTTGATCCTATACTAAATTATCCTGAATCATGCTGTCTAGGAATTAGTCAGGAATTAGTCATATGAACGAAGCTAAAGGAGTCTAGGCTACTGATGCTTAGACAGAGCAAAGCAATTAGTGGCTTTTCCTGAACACTGATTCCCTGAAAAGCTGAAATCATGTGACCAACTGGCAGCATTTGTTCATGTGATCAGCATTTTGTTCAGGACAGGCCAATAATAGGGCTTATGCATTCAAATGCTGCTCTACTCAAACATACAGTAAGGCCTCATGCACACTGGATGTTAAAATAACGTTATAAAAACGCCAGTAGCTTTGCAGTAAGTTTTTCAACTTTATTCAGCTTTTTTCAAAGTTTTTGCAATAGCGGTTTTTCGCGTTTATTAGCGTTTTTAGCATTTTTCCGCGTTAGCATTTTTTAGCTGGTGAGCGACGTTTCTGAGCGTTTATCGACGTCTATCAGCGTTTATCAGTGTTAGAGCGTTTTTTCCAAAAGAAAAACGTCTCTCAGAACCCACTTGTTTTGTTTTGTTTTTAGCCTATGTGTGCATGGACACATAGGATAACATGATGGAGATTTTAATGATTGTAGAAAAAAATGTCTACTGCCAAAAACAGCTGCTGTAAAAACGTCCAAAAACGTCCAGTGTGCATGAGGCCTCAAGGCAAAATGCAGCAAAAGCTGCATTGTCTTTGCTTTGCCTGCATGTATGTAAACCCCAACAATGCATTTCTTCTCTATGCTCCCTTTTGGTCTGTTAAACATACCATTGAATGAGTTTTGCTATACAGTACCTGTTTTATAAGAGCAAAAAATACCTGTTGATCTACCAGTAATTGATTGCAATCCAGTGCACTCTAAAGTCATATCTCAAGAGCAAAGGTTTTACTCCTGTAATTAGCACTGTACTACACTGGAAATTTTAAAAGGATAATGCAGTTTTCAACTCATAAATTACATTTTGTGTGTGAGTCTGTATGTAACTAATGCACTTCTACAGTAAATTGCATCCAATTACAGGAAAGTAAATCGTGCCACAATCGTGGCGACCCGCATCACGTGAAGCATGTCACCCAAAAGTAGCTGTTGAAATTGTTTTGGGCGTCATGCATCACGCAATGCGGTTTGCCACAATTGCAGCACGATGTATTATGCGGCAATCGCGGCAGACCCGCACTGCAATTTTAGTTGTCATTCAAATGAATGGCATCTCAAATGTGAGTCCCGCGATTTGTCGTTCACATATCGTGCTTTCAAAACGATTCAAAACGCTGAAGTGTGAATGCAGCCTAAGTGCTTCTTGTTACTCTCCTGTAATTGGATGAAATTTAGAAGTGCATCAGTAACATACAGACGCACACAAAAACACAAAATTAAATTTATGAGTAGAAAACTGCATTATCCTTTTAAAAATTACCAGTGTAGTACAGTGCTAATTACAGGAGTAAAACCTTTTCTCACAATTATGGTGTCATATGGACACTCTAAGTACTTTGTTTTGTTCATGACATATCTGATTCTTTCCTTATTAATAGTTTTTTTGCTGAGAACACTGCAAGCAGGATGTCAGCTCAGCATCCTACACACATGTGAGAGACACGGCGCTCTGTACCCATATGGCAAGCCCCGTAGTCCGCTTACGTCTGCGCGTGATAAACTTGCATATTTAATGAGATGAATTCATGGAATCTGCCAGTAAAAGATATTTTTAAATTGCAACCCTAATGCCGCGTACACACGGCCGTTTTTCTCGTCGAGAAAAATGAAAATTTTTCCTTTCGACGAGAAAAACGATCGTCTGTGGGCTTTCTGACGTTTTTTTCGACGAGAAAAACGGCATTAAAAACGACGAGAAAAATTAGAACATGTTCTAATTTTTCTCGTCGTTTTTTTCGACATGTTTTCCCTATGGGAAACACTGCCGCGGAGCCCACACACGGTCGTTTTTGTCGACCAAAAAAAAAATGACATTTAAAACGGCCGTGTGTGGGGGGAACAAGCTGTTCCTCGTTTTTCACGTCGATTTTCTCGACGGTGTTTTCACCGTCGAAAAAATCGATCGTGTGTACGCGGCATTAAAATTGAGCTTTCTGTGTCTCGTCTTGCTCCTTGCCAATTGGCTCAACCAGAACCACTGTATAATTGGCATGGCATCCCTCCATTAATGCTGTGTACACACGGACATTCCGACAACAAAACTGTGGATTTTTTTCTGACGGATGTTCGCTCAAACTTGTCTTGCATACACACGGTCACACAAATGTTGTCGGAAATTGCGAACGTCAAGAACGCGGTGACGTACAACACTACAACGAGCCGAGAAAAATTCAGTTCAATGATTCTGAGCATTTGTCGAATTGATTCCGAGCATGCATAGAATTTTAGTGCGTTGAATTATGTACACACGGACGGAAAATTTGTTGTCGAAAATTTGAGAACCAGCTCTCAAATTTTTGTTGTCGGAAATTCCGACAGCAAATGTCTGATGGAGCATACACACAGTCAGATTTTCCGACAACAAGCTCACATCGAAATTCCAACCATGTGTATGCGGCATAATACTATGAACTTTGTTCAAACAAAATAGTACTAAACAAGCTTCACAGAAGCTTTATCATAGATATCAAGTCATGTTTGCCCATTATAATTATAGTTAAGATACTGTACTGTAGTGGATCGGTTCTGGTCCAATCCCAGAAACTATTCTCTTGTTCTGCCGCTGTTCCAAATCTGTGCTGGAGTGAATAGGCCTATTTGCTAGCTTGAAAGAAATGACGCTAGACTGTGCTTTAGCATAACTTCTTTATCACTTCCAGACCTCATTCTTGGTCTCAGCCATTTTTAAAGACAAATTTTACACAGGCAACGTCATCACGAGCATGTACATATAATTAGTTGTGTTCATATATGGAGCTTTTTCTCCTTCTCTGAGTCTGTTCCTCCACGTGGCAGAGTGTTCCCAGAATATTCTTGTCTCATCTCCGTTTTAGTCTTGATCAGAGGGAGGAGAATTGAACAACGAAGACAAAATCTGTTCCTCACTCAAGGACCGAATATATCTGTCTTATTTTTTAATCAAGGAAAACACTTTTTGTTTTGTTACATAAACACTGAAACACACACATATAATATTTCAAACTTGTACCCTTAGTTAGCATATATTAGCTTTCTAGTTCCCTATATGAAAATCAATAAGCTTCTCATTGTACAGAAATATCTCAACATGTATTTCTGTTCCTAACAGATGGTTCCCATAAAAGGGTGCTAATTATACTGAATTCCTGAGGTACGTAAGAGCAGGCTATGTTAGCAGCTGAGAACAAGAAAAGAACATTTAACCCATTGCTCAACTTCTCAAACTATATTTAAGTAGATACCAGAGAGAGAGAAATCATATATAAAAATATTCATTTTATATACTCCATCACAGTACTTGCATCTATGAAAAATATACATGTTTTGGTCATTTTGGTGAGACTGGTTGGTAAATTTTTGGAGATTCCCAAATCCTTTAGTAAATCAGCCCAAACTGGGGCCAGCAGTGATCCAATTACTTGAGTAGAAATTGACATTAAGCCTGGGTTCACACTTGTGCGAACACAGACATTGCATGTGATTCGTACTCGCACTGCGGTGCCGATCACATATGATGTCTGTGCAATGTGAGTTCAGCCATACAGCTGTATGGCTGAACACGCATTGGATTTGCAGGAAAATAGTGCAAGGACTTTTTTTCCCCGCACTGGTGTTCTCACCCATGCAATCTGATTTCTGTACCAGTTCCTGTGCCAGTTAACAGTTTGCACTGCGATCTGTGAACCGATCTGGGGGTGTCATTAACATTGTATTGACACCCACAGTGGTTCTCAGAGGGCAGTTTGAACTGCCTGTGGGAGAGATGCGATGCGGGAACAGGCGCTGTAAATTTGCTGGTTCCTGCATCACTATAGTATGAACCTAGGCAAAACCAGCATAGGTGGTTTAGAAAACCGAAATTGGCTGCAGATGGAACGTTTATTATTACTAAATTACAACAAAGCATGGAGAAATGGCACATATTGTATTTTTAGCAAAATTAGAAGCATCCATTTGCCTTTTTAGACAGTAAAACAACTTAAAGCGGAGTTCCACCCAAAAGTGTAGCTTCCGCTTTAAGCACTCCTCGCCCCCTGACATGCCACATTTGGCATGTAATTTTTTCAAAACCCTTGCACAGAGCAGGTAAGTATAGACATGTTTGTTATTTTTATTTAACCGCTTCCTGACCGCCGCACCCCGATGTACGCAAAAGGGTGTACCCGTACGTCCCTTCGTAATCCCGGGCTAGCGGGCGCACGCAAACCGCCCGCTGCGTGCCGCAGAAGCATGCATGCGGGTGCCGCTGCCTCGATGTCTGCCGGTGACCGGCTATCGCGGTGAACAGAGGCAGAATGGGGAAATGCCTTTGTAAACAGGGCATTTCCCTGTTTTGCCTAATGACATGACAGGGAGCTACTGCTCCCTGTCACCCGGAGCAGTGATCTCTGTCATATCCTAGGTAGCCCCCCTACAGTTAGAACACACTGAGGGAACACATTTAACCACTTGATCGCCCCCTAGTATTTAACCTCTTCCCTGCCAGTGACATTTACACAGTAATCAGTGGCAATTTTTAGCTCTGTACACTGTATAAATGTCAATGGTCCCCAAATGGTGTCAAAAGTGTCCGATATGTCCATCGCAATGTCGCAGTCCCGATAAAAATCCCAGATCACTGCCATTACTAGTAAAGAAAAAAATAATAATAAAAATGCCATAAATCTATCCCCTATTTTGTAGACGCTATAACTTTTGCGCAAACCAATCAATATACGCTTATTGTGATTTTTTTTACCAAAAATATGTGGAAGAATACATATTGGCCTAAACTGAGAAAGAAATTCGTTTTTTTTTTAACATATATTTTTTGGGGATATTTATTATAGCAAAAAGTAAAAAATATATACTCAGAGAGAATGGGATTAAAAATGTAAGAACAAATGAGCACAGCCTTCAGTGTACATAGGGTACAAGCAGAGCAGTCACATTTCTTATATGGGGCATTTGAACTCTTGCCCCACTAAACAAGCAAAAAAAAAGTGTGCTGAAGTTGTGCTTTAAAACTAACCTACAAACCAGAAGTCTAGATAAGTCGTCTCCCTGGGAGTACCTAATTACTAGAAACATTTGTCAATCCTGGCTTATGTATCTTGTGTACACAAATCTTTTATGTTCTTTTGCAACAAATACCCAAAGACAGACATCATATTTTCACACAGTGGTTTTTATTTTTATACTTCATGTTTTATTCAGCAACAGTACATTGATAGTAAAGCAGTTTACAGGGTTTGATTTATTATATATATATGTATGGTATGAATCTGTTGGACGTTATCTTTTCTATGTTCCCTAAAAATGTCAATCAAATGGTACTACATGATGTAAAAACAACAGATTTACACTCCAAATGTATGTAATTGTGTATTTATTTACGTAAACTATGTATGACAATTTTTTAAATGATAATTTCATGAAAACTACCCAGCCTGGCAATAAGCCATTGGGATCACAGAGACCCTTAAAGTGTTATTAAACCCAGGACCCTGCATTTACTATATCTGTTCTCTCACAGTACACAGGACATGTAAATGCAATCATTTTAGTAAATATAAACTGCTAAATACCTTTTCTCATAAGCAGTATATAGCAGTCTTGTGACTTCTATCAGTGCCTGGTTAAAGCTAGTAGTAGGAGTTTTCATTCTACTCTGACTGTCCTATGAGGCTGCAGCATACCTGACCCTTTATCTGGACAGAGCAAATTGGCTCCAAGCTGATCACATGCACCCTCCCATTAAAAAACCTCTCTAGCAATACACACCAAACTGAGCATGTGTGAGTGAGTCCAAAGGTTATTTTCTATCAGGAGATGGATTGGGGACAGTTAAAGAAAGGGAGGATCAGAGAACACAGGATCAAGCAGCCTTTTTACACAATGCAGAGGATTAACCCCTTAGGTTTCAAAGTGAGTATAACAAGAATGCTTTACTGCATATACAGACTGATTTTACTGTTGTGGGTTTAGTAACACTTTAAAGCTGAACTCCAGCCTTACGTTCAGTCTTGCACGGGTGCACAGGCTCTACTCCTGTAATGAAATTGCTTACTTCGGTTTTCACTGCACACTGTAAAGGTCTCGCAATGTGCATTATAAGCTTGGCTGCCCATGGATGCATATGTTCAGCTGCAAATACATACTTATAAGCAAACTATTGGAAGCCACCTCAATTTATAATTAGTCTTTTCAGTAAGGTGCACATGAAAGATCGATGCACAACACGAACAGACAAATATTTCCCAGCACACCTACCAGTTAGCTAGAAAAAAAATTACCCTGTCTAACACCTCAAGTTAAAAACAGGAGAGTCTCCAAGTTGGAGCATTTATGGTAGTGAATAAAATAAGGGCAGGTTTGCCTGGAGGGAGCCCACTCCTCCTTCAAGGCACAGGGACACATTGGACCCCCAGCAAGAGCACAATGGCGACTGGAGGCATCCAATGTGTCCCTGACCAAATCCAGTGAACAAACTATACAAAAAGAGGGCAGCTAACCCAAGGAGTGGGCTCCCTCCAGGCAAACCTGTCCCTAATTTATCCACTGCTACTGTATATATGCTTCAACTTGGAGACTCTCAAAAATATGGCGTTAGGACCACAGTACACAGAGGAACCTTGATGTAGGAACTGCAGAGCAGTGGGGATGTGAAGGGAAGGTAATTATATGTAGCTGCAGGGCTGGCGTTGGTGATTCTGTTGGTGTGGCCTGCATGGACATTTTAGTGTACAGTCAGCTTAAAAAGGGATGTGAGATCCCTGGTGTCTGCTTGTAAGAAAGTGTTGGCTTATGTTTTGGCTGATCTCTTGATCTTTGGGTTGGCTGCACACAGGCCTCTTCCTACACCATACATTTCTTAGACATGATCATGTGCTATCTAGTTGTAGCCAAGTCTCAGGCCTTTCCAGGGCGAATAATGACCTCCAGAGTTAGGGACAGCTGACATCCTTCTGTGTAGAGTGGGTTACGAGGCATGGTGGGTGTAATGCAAGGTAGATTAATGGGCGCCAGACACGTCTTGAATGCAAAGAGATTTATTGTCCCTTAAACAGAACTGTGGGAGAGAGGGTTAGGGCCAGGACACCCTTTAGTAGTTGTACTGTTAATTTAGCAGACTCCAAGACTTCTATAGGTAGACAGCCACGCAGGGAAAGACATCCAGCAAGACACCACATCTGCATGTGTAGGACCGCTGTCTCCTATGGCAACAATCTTGAAACAGTTTCTAACAAAGGTTGTAATAAACTTTTTCACTTCTTCTACAATCTCCTATTGTAGATCTTCACTCAACTGAGCTCCCATCCTTTCACTAGACTTGCTGATCCACTGCCACTGGATCCCCTGAGCTCTTCCAATCTTCTCACTCAGTATCTTCCTCAAGCGTCACCCCCGCGTCCCTGCTGGGTCCCTCCCTAGCTCCTCAAGCGTCACCCCACTAACCTGCTTTAAAAAATTTAACCACTTAACGACCGCTCACTGTATATATACGTTGGCAGAATGGCACGGACAGGCACAATCACGTACCTGTACGTGCCTGCCTTCGTATAGTTGGGGGGTCCCATCGGACCCCCTTCTATACAGTGAGCGGTCGGCATCGTTCTGGGAGCGATCCGTGATGAGGGGACGGCCATTCGTTTCCGGCCACCCCCTCGCGATCGCTCCCGGCAAATGAAAAGCTTCCTCTGCCTGTGTAATGTTTACACAGGCAGGAGGAAGTGATGTCATCTCTCCTGCGGCGCTCACATATACCGAGCGCCGTTGAGAGAAGACACAGAGGTTAGTGCACTAAACAGCACACTGACACCACACGCATAGGCACATGATCGCCCCCCCTCAGGCCCCCCCAGACACCCCAGATCACCCCCCAGCCCCCAGTCACAGTATCACTGATTGCAGTGACCATTTATTTACTGATCACTGCAATCAGTGACATTTGTGACTGTAAAAGTGTCAGGGCAGAGTGTTTTAGGTCCAGTGTAGCCCCCTAACCCCCCCTAATGAAGGTTTAACCCCCAGGTAACCCTTTCACCCCCTAGCACCGCTGTCACTAAGCGATCGTTTTTCTGATCGCTGTATTAGTGTCGGTGATGCCGATAGGTAGCCAGTTATTTTTTTTAGGTTCGCCGCAGGTTTTTATAGCGTCAGGTACCCCCATATATTACCTAATAAAGGTTTAACCCCTTGATCTCCCCCCCAGGTAACCCTTTCACCCCCTTTTGCCAGTGTCACTAAGCGATCGTTTTTCTGATCGCTGTCTTAGTGTCGGTGATGCCGATAGGTAGCCAGTTATTTTTTTTAGGTTCGCCGCAGGTTTTTATAGCGTCAGGTACCCCCATATATTACCTAATAAAGGTTTAACCCCTTGATCGCCCCCCAGGTAATCCTTTCACCCCCTTTTGCCAGTGTCACTAAGCGATCGTTTTTCTGATCGCTGTATTAGTTATGCTGGTGCCAATAGGTAGCCAGTTATTTTTTTTAGGTTCGCCGCAGGTTTTTATAGCGTCAGGTACCCCCATATATTATCTAATAAAGGTTTTAACCCCCTAATTGCCCCTAGTTAACCCTTTCACCAGTGATCACCGTATAAGTGTTACTGGTGACACTGGTTAGCCAGTTAGTTATTTTGTTATTTAGGTTCCCCGTCAGGTTTTTATATAGCGTCAGGTACCCCCATATATTACCTAATAAAGGTTTAACCCCCTTATTGCCCCTAGTTAACCCTTTCACCAGTGATCACCATATAAGTGTTACGGGTGATGCTGGTTAGTTAGTTTGCTTTTTATAGTGTCAGGGCACCCGCCGTATATAACCCAATAAAGGTTTAACCCCCTGATCGCCTGGCGGGTGATATCAATTAGGTTTTAGCGTCAGAGAGGGTCTGCGTCGCCCCAGGCAGCGTCAGGTTAGTGCCAGTAACGCTAACACCCACGCGTGAAGCATACACCTCCCTTAGTGGTATAGTATCTGAACAGATCAATATCTGATCTGATCAGATCTATACTAGCGTCCCCAGCAGTTTAGGGTTCCCAAAAATGCAGTGTTAGCGGGATCAGCCCAGATACCTGCTAGCACCTGCGTTTTGCCCCTCCGTCCAGCCCAGGCCACCCAAGTGCAGTATCGATCGATCACTGTCACTTACAAAACACAACACACATAACTGCAGCGTTCGCAGAGACAGGCCTGATCCCTGCGACTCCAGTGCTGTAGGAGGTGATTTCACCACCACAGTTAAAAAAAAAGAGCATATATGCCGAAGCATGGGGGCAGCAGGGGCGGAGGAGCGATTTTGCTCCTAATGCCACGTACATACGGTCAAAATTCAGACGGAGGCATGCCCATGGTAAAGTCCGACCATGTGTGTGCGGCATAACTTTTGCGGGAGGATGCCCCCATGCTTCGGCATATATAAATGGTGCATGTTTGCCCATCATTAGAAGTGGGTGGATGAAGGGAGGTATTCTAATGGTGGGCATACCCACCGATCAATCTCTTTTCAGCCAACAGGCTGCATGAAAAAAAAGATTACAATACATGTCCAACAAGGACCAGCAACGTACTGGTATGTTGCTGGACTTTGAATGGTTTAGCCAGATTGATGCCTGCGGGTTTAGGTATCATCTTGGTATCATTCTTTTCAGCCAGCGGCCGACTTTCATGTAATGGCAATCCTAGCGGCTAATTAGCCTCTGGACTGCTTTTACAAGCAGTGGGAGGGAATGTCCCCCCCCCCGGATATAAAAAGCGCCATCGGGAAATTGGGAAAGCATTTTATCACACCGATCTTGGTGTAGGTCAGATGCTTTGAGGGCAGAGGAAAGATCTAGGGTCCAATAGACCCCAGTTTTTTCAAAAAAAGAGTACCTGTCACTACCTATTGCTATCATAGGGGATATTTACATTCCCTGAGATAACAATAAAAATGATTAAAAAAAAATATATGGAAGGAACAGTTTAAAAATAAAATAAAAAAGAAAAATTAATAATAAAAAAAGAAAAAAAGAAAAAAAAACACCCCTGTCCCGCCCTGCTCTTGCATATGTAAACAGCAATTGCATCATGCATGTGAGGTATCACCGCAAAGGTCAGATTGAGGGCAGTAATTTTAGCAGTAGACCTCCTCTGTAAATCTAACGTGGTAACCTGTAAAGGCTTTTAAAGGCTTTTAAAAATGTATGTAGTTTGTCGCCACTGTGGGTTTGTGCGAAATTTTAAAGCATGTCGTGTTTGGGATCTATGTACTCGGCCTAAGATCATCTTTTTTATTTCATCAAACATTTGGGCAATATAGTGTTTTAGTGCATTAAAATTAAAAAAAGTGTATTTTTTCCCCAAAAAATGCATTTGAAAAATCGATGCGCAAATACTGTGTGAAAAAAAAATGCAATACCCACCATTTTAATCTGTAGGGCCTTTGCTTTAAAAAATATATATAATGTTTGGGGGTTCAACATAATTTTCTTGCAAAAAAAATAAATATGTTTTTATGTAAACAAAAAGTGTCAGAAAGGGCTTTGTCTTCAAGTGGTTAGAAGAGTGGATGTAAGCTTCCTAATGTTGTGTATAAAATGCCAGGACAGTTCAAACCCCCCCCCCCCCAAATGACCCCATTTTGGAAAGTAGACACCCCAAGCTATATACTGAGAGGCATGTCGAGTCCATGGAATATTTTATATGTTGCCACAAGTTGCGGAAAAAAGACAATTTATTTTCATTTTTTTATTTTTTTGCACAAAGTTGTCACTAAATGATATATTGCTCAAACATGCCATGGGCATATGTGGAATTACACCCCAAAATACATTCTGTTGCTTCTCCTGAGTACGGGGATACCACATGTGTGAGACTTTTTGGGAGCCTAGCCGCGTACGGTACCCCAAAAGCCAAGCACCGCCTTCAGGCTTTCTAAGGGTGTAAATTTTGGATTTCACTCCTCACTGCCTATCACAGTTTTGGAGGCCATGGAATGCCCAGATGGCGTAAACCCCCCCAAATGACCCAATTTTGGAAAGTATACACCCCAAGATATTTGCTGAGAGGTATGGTGAGTATTTTGCAGATCTCGCTTTTTGTCACAAAGTTTTGAAAATTGAAAAAAAAATAAAAAATATATTTTCTTTCTTCATTTTCAAAAACAAATGAGAGCTGTAAAATACTCACCATGCCTCTCAGCAAATAGCTTGGGGTGTCTACTTTCCAAAATTGGGTCATTTGGGGGGGTTTTGTGCTATTTTGGCATTTTATGGCCTTCGAAACTGTGATAGGTAGTGAGGAGTGAAATCAAAAATGTGTGCCCTTAGAAATCCTTAAGGCGGTGCTTGGTTTTCGGGGTCCCGTACGCGGCTAAGCTCCTAAAAAGTCCCACACATGTGGTATCCCCGTACTCAGGAGAAGCAGCAAAATGTATTTTGGGGTGCAATTCCACATATAACCATGGCATGTGTGAGCAATATATCATTTAGTGACAACTTTTTGTAATTTTTTATTTTTTTGGTCATTATTCAATCACTTGGGACAAAAAAAAAATATTTAATGGGCTCAACATGCCTCTCAGCAATTTCCTTGGGGTGTCTACTTTCTAAAATGGGGTAATTTGGGGGGTTTTGTGCTATTTTGGCATTTTATGGCCTTCGAAACTGTGATAGGTAGTGAGGAGTGAAATCAAAAATTTGTGCCCTTAGAAATCCTTAAGGCGTTGCTTGGTTTTCGGGGTCCCGTACGCGGCTAGGCTCCTAAAAAGTCCCACACATGTGGTATCCCCATACTCAGGAGAAGCAGCAAAATGTATTTTGGGGTGCAATTCCACATATAACCATGGCATGTGTGAGCAATATATCATTTGGTGACAACTTTTTGTAATCTTTTTTTTTTTGTCATTATTCAATCACTTGGGACAAAAAAAAAATATTTAATGGGCTCAACATGCCTCTCAGCAATTTCCTTGGGGTGTCTACTTTCTAAAATGGGGTAATTTGGGGGGGGAGGGTTGTGCTATTTTGGCATTTTATGGCCTTCGAAACTGTGATAGGTAGTGAGGAGTGAAATCAAAAATTTGTGCCCTTAGAAATCCTTAAGGCGATGCTTGGTTTTCGGGGTCCCGTACGCGGCTAGGCTCCTAAAAAGTCCCACACATGTGGTATCCCCGTACTCAGGAGAAGCAGCAAAATGTATTTTGGGGTGCAATTCCACATATAACCATGGCATGTGTGAGCAATAAATCATTTAGTGACAACTTTTTGTAATTTTTTTTTTTTAGTCATTATTCAATCACTTGAGACAAAAAAAAAAAATATTCAATGGGCTCAACATGCCTCTCAGCAATTTCCTTAGGGTGTCTTCTTTCAAAAATGCGGTCATGGGGGGGGGGGGGGTTGTACTGCCCTGCCATTTTAGCACCTCAAGAAATGAGATAGGCAGTCATAAATTAAAAGCTGAAAATGTACCCTAGTTTGTAGACGCTATAACTTTTGCGCAAACCAATAAATATACGCTTATTGACATTTTTTTTACTAAAGACATGTGGCTGAATACATTTGGCCTAAATGTATGACTAAAATTGAGTTTATTCGATTTTTCTTATAACAAAAAGTAGAAAATATCATTTTTTTTCAAAATTTTCAGTCTTTTTCCGTTTATATCGCAAAAAAAAATAAAAAAATCGCAGAGGCACTCATATACCAATAAAAGAAAGCTCTATTTGTGGGAAGAAAAGGACGCAAATTTCATTGCATGTCCGCACAATTTCCAGTTAAAGCAGCGCAGTGCCAAATTCTGAAAACACCTCTGGTCCTTAACCTGCATAATGGTCCGGGGCTTAAGTGGTTAAAGTGAGATACAGTATAAAAAAATAAAAATAAAAATTAAAACTCCCTCTCCCATTTTCACAGACATGCACATACATATGTTAATGCATGTATTAGGTGTGACTACATATGAAAGGATTGCAGATGATATATTGCCATGGATGCAAGATTGAGAGCAATAATTCTAGGGTAATTATTCTTAGTTAAAGTGGACGTAAACCCAAATTATTATTTTTAATTTTTTGCTGTCACAATGTAGAGTATACGATTTCCTATCATTTGTGCCCAGTCTTGCCACAAAGAGTTAATCCAGCTCTGAGCAATCCTCTATTATTGTTCAGTGAGATAAAACGGACAAACAGAGAAAAACCTTTGTCCGTTCCGCCCCCTTGCTTTGAGTGACAGGTTTTTTACATATCTCGTGCACTAGCTTTAGGCATTATTTTTTAATTCCCACCCCCACTCCTTTTCTGAAGTCATGTGGTTACTTTTCTGGATTTTGACTGGATGTTAGTGATCATAGCAGAAGGAATACACAGGATAAAATGCATGTTGACAAGGGGAGTGTAGAGGTGGGCGGGGAGTCTACTGACATCACGACTCCACCCAACGAGCTCCAGACAACAGATCCACCCACAGAATCTGCAGTTTTTCAGGTCTCATAACAGACAGAAGGGAGACATTTACCAGGTAAGGATACATGCAGGAGGCATCTATATCCTTATAGATCAGCACTATGGCAGTAGTTTAGAAAGGATAAGAGTGAGTTTACATCCACTTTAAGTCTTAACTATAGGGGCTTTAAAAGCTTTGCCTAGGGACAGTTTTGAGTACAAAAGTTTGTTGCTGTTTCATGAGCACACGCAATTATAACCTCTTAGCGCTGAGAGTACGCAAATATGTGACCTCTTGGCGGGTGGTCCTTGACGCCAATCGGCTGCATGTTTGCGTACCAAAATGTAATGCATTTTTTGCTATTAAAGTGGTTGTAAACCCTTAGAATTTTAATTTTTTTTTAAAACTACCTGTAAGAGAAAGGCATAATGAGCTATTATGACTAGCATAATAGCTCATTATGCATCACTTACTTTAGATCGGGGCCCCCGAAGCCGTCCTCGTCTCCCTCTTCAGTCGCATCCATCGCTGCGGCGATAGCCGGAAGGTTACTTCCGGGTATCGCCGCACCAGCCAATCACAGCGCCGCTCCGGCGCTGTGATTGGCCGGAGCAGCGGAGACGTCACTCTGCGCATGCGCGCGAGAGCCGTCACAATCGGCTACGCCCAGCGATTGCTGGGAAGTAGCCGATTTTGTGAATGGGATTAACCCCATGAATGCGCCGTTGTCTACAGCGCGCATGCGCCGTAGACAGCGGCGCCTGTCATTTTTAGTAAATATCTCCTAAACCATGTAGGTTTAGGAGATATTTCTTGCACCTACAGGTAAGCCTTAATCTAGGCTTACCTGTAGGTGCAAGTTGAAAAAGTGGGTTTACAACCACTTTAAGCACTGTGCTAATTTACAGTGTAACTGGCAACTGCTTAGTCATGCAACACACTGTACGCAAAGGAAATGTATATGATTATTTTCACACAAATAGAGCTTTCTTTTGGTGGCATTTAATCACCACGTTTTTTTTTAATTGTTGCCATATAAACGAATAAACACCTACATTTTGGGAAAAAATTGTTTTCTTATTTTCTGTTATAAAACTAAATTTTCTTTCTTCATAAATTTTGACAAAAATGTAGTCTGCTGCATTTCTTTGGTAAAAATAACCCAAATTTTTAGTCTGTGTGAAAGTTATAGAATCCACAAACAGTTCAGTATATGTATTTGAAGATTAATCAATTGTGATTAGACATGTGCACTGCCGAAAACTAATTTTTTTCGTTTTCGTTCTTTTCGTTTTTTTTGCTTTTTTCGGAAATTCGGAAATTCGGAAAATTCGAAAAAAAAAATTAGTTTTTTTGCTTTTTTCGGAAATTCGGGAAATTTCAGAATTCCGAATTTCCAAAAAAACGAATAAAACTAAAAAAACAAATTTTTCTAACTTCCGAAAAAAGAAAAAAAAAGAAAAAAACGGAAATTATAAAAATTCGGAATTCGGAAATTCAACTTTCCAATTTTCGAATTTTCGAAATTCGAAAATTGAAAAATTCGGAAATTCGGAAATTTCAGAATTAACGAATTTCTCTAAATTCATGAAAAACTAATTAGAAACTAAACGAATTGCACATGTCTAATTGTGATGCCTATCTTATTTGCTAAGACCCTAAAATGCCAGAACAGTACGAATACCCCCCAAATGACCCCTTTTGGAAAGTTGACAGTCCAAGATATTTAATAAGATGAATGGTAAGTTTTTTGAAGTTATAATCTTTTGTCACAATTTTTTTCCCCTTTTTTTTTTTTTTACATACTGTCACCACTGCAGTACAGCATTGTATGACTGGTGTGGCGGTGATCAGGGATACAGGGATACTCAGTGATACTGAGTAATGGCAAAATGTAAAAAAATATATATTATTTAATTTTTTTAACATTTTGTTATTTTTTGTTACAATTTTTTGTACACCCTGTCACTATTGTGACACTGTACTACTCTGGGAGGTGATCAGGGACTTTTTTTAACACTATTATTGCATATGATCACTGTTATAAACAATAGTTTTAGCTGTCATGAATGGCTTTCATTCATGTCAGCTTTCTTACTATTGTGATCTGTGATTACAGCTAATCACATAGTACAGGGTGCTGCGATTGGCCTAGGTACCATGTAATAGCAGTGGGCCAATCACAGCATCACAATAGTAAGCAAAATTAATGCAAGCCATTCATGACTGTTTTGTTTACATTGTGGTCATGTGATCGCTATGACCAATCATAGCGATCACATGATACCCTTGCCGTTCATATCGGCGGTCACAGGGTTTGCACCACTGCCTGCTCCAGGGGGCGCGCCAGTGCGCACATGTTCACATGGTACATACTCAGCGATGTACCAATACTTTGCTGAGTCTGCAGCTGTAACTCACGCGCAGCATATTTACTGTGAGCGGGTCGGCAAGTGGTTAAACTACATAAACCATAGACATTGGGGTTGATTTAGTAAATGCAAATAGACTGTGCACTTTGAAAAGTGCAGTTGCCCTCTGCAAGTGCAGTTGCTCCAGAGCTTAGTAAATGAGGTAAGGCTTCATTTTGCAAAGAATACCCAATCATGCAAGAGAAAAAAAAAAAAAAACCTTTCCGTGCACACGATTGGATGATGGAAGTCAGCAGAGCCTCTACTCATTTTCTAAGCCCTGGAGCAACTGCACTTTGCAAAGTGCACAGTCTTTTTTCCTTTAGAAAATCAAACACACTGGGTTCAAATTATAGTTTGTCTCTTGAAAGCTCATCTTCTTTTAGCTGTCAGTTTGTAAAAAATGTTGGTGCAACCTATGTTCGTGTAGTGTACAGTAGTAATGGCCATCTCTATCTAGCAGCCAACGTGCACACTACTTAGTTCAATGCTATCCCAGTAGAGCATGCGCACAAGCAGGGACATGCGGTGAGGTCAGTGGCTGGTGAGACACTGGCTAGTATCAGAGCCAGATATACACAGGTTACATACGCCACGAACGTTAGAGCAAGAGCAATAATTCTACCACTAGACCTCCTCTTTAACTCAAAACAGGTAATCTGTAAAAAACTTTAAAGTGTCGCCAATGGAGATTTTTAAGTACTGAAGTTTGGTGCCATTCTACGAGTGAGTGCAGTTTTAAAGCATGACATGTTATTTATCCATTTACTTGCCGTAACATCATCTTTTACATTATGCAAAAAAATCTGGTTATTTTTTGTGTTTTTTTTTATATATTTTTTCCAAAAAAACGCATTTGAAAAATTGCTGCGCAAATACTGTGTAACATAAAAAGTTGCAAAAGCCACCATTTTATTCCCCAGGACAGGGGTGCCCAACCAGTGGCCTGGGGGCCACATGTGGCCCGCGGAGCCTTCTGATGTGGCCTGCGGCCTGCTGCTCTGGGATGGCGGATCCCAGCCCAGATTGGCGGTCGCTGACCTCCCATCCCAGAGCATCAGTTTTGTGAATGAACCCAGTGGTAGAGGAAGCAAGCGGCTGCAGAGCAGAGCTGAATAAGTCGATGCTTCCTGTATAGTGCTGGCTCCTGTCATAGGCGGAGTGATAACAAATGCACTCTGCCTGGGACAGCAACAGCCGGTGATACCTGAATGGAAGACTGGAATTAAAGGTAAGCTTATTTTTAAAATCACAGTGTATATATAAGCATATCTGTTCTGCAGTGATTACTGGGCTGCTTTTAAACTGATACACAGGTGCAGAGCAGTGCACCTGCAGGTTACCTTGAATGAATCAGACTTCTGTTATTACCTGCGTGATTGGTGCGCTTTCAGAAAGTGCATCAAACTTGCAGGATATAATAGACGTCTATGGCAAAGTGCAGAGTGGACACGGACCTGTCATCCGCCCGCTCCGCTCATTGTGGCCCACGACCGGTTATCAAGTCGCTTAAGTTGCCCTTGCTCTTCAAGAGGTTGGGCACCCCTGCCCTAGGATGTCTGCTAAAACAATATACTGTATATACACGAGTATAAGCCGAGTTTTTCAGCACATTTTTTTGTGCTGAAAATGCCCCCCTCTGCTTATACTCAAGCCTGTGTCCATCTTCAACTTTGTGCACCTGATCCTGGCCAGCTGTAGGTTCCCTGGACCCTAAACTTGGCACACATGTAGCCTCACTCTTCCTCTACAAGTGTGCAAAATTTATTGTCCGGTAGACCTACGGCCGGAGAGCACCGATTTTTCAAAGCCGGGCACCCCTTCTATAGACTCCCATGTTAAACGGTAATTTCTCTGGTGATTTTGGGGACCCGGTAATGGCCAAATTCTGCACACATGTAGCCCCACTCTTTATCTACAGGTGTGCAATGTTTGTTGTCCAGGGGAGCTACGGCCAGGGAGCAGCACCGATTTTTCAAAGCCAGGCACCCCTTCCATAGACTCCCACGTTAAACGTCAGTCTAGTCACACAGCGCCGGAGATCAGGTAGGGAGATTGGGCACAGTGAGGCATGGACACAGTGAGGCATGGGCACAGTGAGGCATGGGCACAGTGAGGCATGGACACAGTGAGGCATGGGCACAGTGAGGCATGGGCACAGTGAGGCATGGGCACAGTGAGGCATGCAGATGGACACCCTAGGCTTATACGCGAGTCAATACGTTTTCCCAGTTTTTTGTAGTAAAATTAGGTGCCTCGGCTTATATTCGGGTCGGCTTATACTCGAGTATATACGGTCAGGGCTTTTTTCAGCAGGAACGCTGGGGAACGCAGTTCTGGCACCTCCAGCACTAGATGTATGTAATGGCACATGCTGGGGTGTGCTGCAGGGTCTATTGATACTGGCTGCTGGGGGATCTATTGTAGCTGGAGAGGATCTATTTTTGCAGGGGGGTCTATTGTTGCTGGGGATGTCTGTTGTTGCTGATGGGGGATCTACTGTTACTGAGGGTAAGTCTTATGTTGCTGGGGGGGGTCAGTTATTGCTAGGAGGGATCTGCTGTTGACGGAGGGGTCTATTGTTGCTTGCAGCTGGAGGGTCTATTGATGCTGGCTGCAGGGAGATTTGTTGTTGCTGCTGGGGGTCTATTGTTGCTGGGGGGTGGGGTATATTGTTGCAAGTAGTTCATTGTTGCTGAATGGATCTGTCATTGATAGGAGGGGGGCTATTGTTGCTGGCTGCTGGGGATCTATTTTATTATTTTTCATGTTATCATTGACAAATTCTTTACAAATTACTTAGCACCAAAAATTTTATTTGGTTCTGTACTCTCTAAAAGGGGTGGTACTAGGAGGTGGGTAGGGGTTGGAACCAAGGGACGGTGCTCGAAGGTAGGTAGGGGGTGGAGACAAAGGATGACTCTGAAAGAGAGAGTTCCTGCACCTATTCTTACAGAAAAAAAGCCCTGTATACGGTAAATATAAAACTTTGTCTCTGGTTTACAAATGTGGATGTTTGTGTCTATAAACACCCTTATTTTTGTAAGGCTGGACAATAAAACATGACTAAGCCAAGGTTTTTGATCCCATACTAAATTATCCTGAACCATGCTGTCTAGGAATTAGTCACATGAACGAAGCTAAAGGAGTCTAGGCTACTGATGCTTAGACAGAGCAAAGCAATTAGTGGCTTTTCCTGAACACTGATTCCCTGGAAAGCTGAAATCATGTGACCAACTGGCAGCATTTGTTCAATATTAGGGCTTACGCAGCCAAGCCTTGTTGATGATGACGGTCTTTTGCATTCAAATGCAGCTCTACTCAAACATACAGGCCTCATGCACACTGGACGTTAAAATAATGTTATAAAAACGCCAGTAGCTTTGCAGTACGTTTTTCAACTTTTTTCAGTTGTTTTCAACGTTTTTGCAATAGCGTATTTTAACGTGTATTAGTGTTTATTAGCGTTTTTAGCGTTTATTAGCGTTTTTAGCATTTTTCCGCGTTAGCGTTTTTAGCGGGTTTTTTTTAAGAACATTTTTTTTTTCCAATGGATCAAAAACATTAAAAAACGCTGGTGAGCGACGTTTTTGAGCGTTTATCGACGTCTATCAGCGTTTATCAGCGTTAGAGCGTTTTTTCCAACAGAAAAACGTCTCTCAGAACCCACTTGTTTTGTTTTTAGCCTATGTGTGAATGGACACATAGGATAACATGATGAAGAGTTTAATGACTGTAGAAAAAAATGTCTATTGCCAAAAATAGCTGCTGTAAAAACGTCCAAAAACGTCCAGTGTGCATGAGGCCTTAAAGTGGTTGTAAACCCACTTTGTAAACAAACACCTACAGGTAAGCCTAGATTAAGGCTTACCTGTAGGTGCAAGAAATATCTCCTAAACCTACACGGTTTAGGAGATATTTGCAAAAAAAGACATGCACCGATGTCTACGGCGCATGCATGCGCCGTAGACAACGGTGCATTCACAGGGTTAATCCCATTCACAATTCCGGCTCTGCCGGAATAGACAGCTCCCGCGCACATGCGTGGAGTGACATCTTCGCCGCTCCGGCCAATCACAGCGCCGCAGCGGCGCTGTGATTGGCTGGAGCGGCGATACCCGGAAGTAACCTTCTGGGTATCTGAGGAGCGATGGCTGCGGACGGAGCGGGGGACGAGGATGGCTTCGGGGGTCCCGATCTAAGGTAAGTGATGCATAATGAGCTAGTATGCTAGTCATACTAGCTCATTATGGCTTTGTCTTGCAGGTGATTTAAAAAAAAAAAATGTATCTGGGTTTACAACCGCTTTAAGGCAAAATGCAGCAAACGCTGCATTGTCTTTGCTTTGCCTGCATGTATGTAAACCCCAACAATGCATTTCTTCTCTATGCTCCCTTTTGGTCTGTTAAACATACCATTGAATGAGTTTTGCTATACAGTACCTGTTTTATAAGAGCAAAAAATACCTGTTGATCTACCAGCGAGTTGATCTACCACAGTGAGGCATGGGCACAGTAAGGCTTGGTCACAGTGAGGCATGGGCACAGTAAGGCACAGTGAGGTATGGACACAGTGAGGCACAGTGAGACATACACATGGACACAGTAAGGCAAAGTGAGGCACAGTGAGACATACACATGGACACAGTAAGGCAAAGTGAGGCACAGTGAGGCATGCAGATGGACACCCTAGGCTTATACTCGATCAATACATTTTCCCATTTTTTTGTGGTAAAATTAGGTGCCTTGGCTTATATTCGGGTCGGCTTATACTCAAGTATATACGGGTATCCAATTTTTGGGGGTTCTGAGTAACTAGCAAAAAAGTATATATATTTTTACATGTAGGAGAAAAGTGTCAGAATTGGCCTAGGTGGCAGGGGGTTAATTACCATAAGTAATATACAAATAATTATTATATATTGTTTTTAAGGTAATTTACAATTTTTTTCAAAAACTGTACTCAAGCAGGTGGCTTAACGGACAAATTACTGAAGTTTGAAGTTATAACTTAAAACCAGTAATTTCACAGTAAATATATAAATGATAAATTATTATGTTATAACATATAGCATATAAATATATGATTTAGCTTGATTATAACAGTACCTTTTCAACAGCCGCAGATTCTCATTCCCCCTCTTAACCGTGAGAAAAACATGGGATTGTGGTTAAATCTTATACCCATAAACCCATGTTTTTTCCTTGTAGTTAAGAGGGCTGGGCTGGAAGGGAGCATCTGTCTTTTAGACACATGCCCCCATCTATGACACTGCAGTGAGAAGCGTGCCTCCACTGTAGCATTTCTATTGGACAGTTGGGGCTAATGGTACTTTACCATTGGTCCAGGACTCCAAGCTGTCCATTGAGCTCAGTGCCTCTGACAAGAAGTGAGGAGAGGCACTGTGAGCTCAACCTCTCAGTCTGCTGCAAACAGAGTGTGCCAGCTTGTATTTAAACTGGCCGCTCTGTATGTAGCTTCTGACAGGCTGCACAAGAAGCCCCATATCACTGGAACCATAGGAGCCACAAATTGGTGGGGTAGGACTTAGGCTACCCACCCCCCACTGACCTACTAATTTGGGGGTCTCTGTGACCTCAGGTCACCGAGCTACGACCCACAAAGCTTGATATTTTATTTTCTTGTTCATGGCAGGTGAGGCTCTGCCTTACCTGCCTCCCTTGACTGCACGTCCCTGTGCATGAGAAACCTCCAGAAACCTACAAGAGGGGCCCCAAAGTTTTGACTGCCTAGGGACCTCCACATAGTTCAATCTGCCACTGGGCAAGGGGATGCAATTGTTTGTAAACACAGCCATTGTTTTCATTTGTATTTGCTGTGATTGGTTTGCTGCGATCACACGGTACAGAGCCACTCTGATTAGCCATCTGCATTTTTCCTACGTCTGACAGTGTGAACAGAGGCATTGGGGTTGATTTACTAAACACATATAGACTGTGCACTTTGCAAAGAGCAGATGCACTCTGCAAGTGTAGTTGCTCCAGAGCTTAGTAAATGAGGTCATGCATCACTTTGCAAAGAATACCCAATCTCATGCAAGGAAAAAAAATAATGAATTTTTGCTTGCACATGATTGGATGATGGAAGTCAGCAGAGCTTCTGCTCATTTACTAAGCTCTGGGGCAACTGGTCTTGCAGAGTGCAACTATTTGCCTTTAGTAAATCAACCCCATTGTGTCTGTGCCAGGTGAATAAACAAGCATTCACCTACCTTCTGTTTTTTATAGATAGTACTGTGGTTTAAGATACCCTCTCACCTCACATTCATATTAACAACAGTTTTTTTTAATAGATTATATATGTATTTGATGTATTTAGCCATTTTAAAGCCACCCTTGTGTAGAAATCCAAAAGCCCTCAGACTGCTGCTGGGACCTGCCATCTTAAATATAATGTCCGCAACCCCATCAGACTCAGGGCTGTCACTCCAATGGCACTGTATGGTATTTCCTTTCTCCCTCCCCAGCAGCTACATCAAAGGTTATGTTATGAGGTGAGGGGAGGGGCAGAGGAGCTTGGCCAGCACAGAGAGTAATTAGACACTTCCAGAAGAGGTGAGTGCTATGGCTGTTCTGGGAAAAAGACCCTTCTGAAATAGTTTATAGTAAGTTAAAGTGGAACTAAAGTCTGTGATACTTACCTATCCTTTAACGGTCTGACATCGCTCGCCGGTGTCTAACCAACTTCTTCAGGATGCCGGGTTGCAGCCTATTTCATTGGCCATTGTGGGATAAAATCATTCCTGTGCATGCACAGGAGAGCAGGTATCCCGGCACACAGAATCGTTTGCACAGCCCAGTGTACATACCAAAAAATAGCCTGCGAGCAGACGAGTAGATTTATTTTATTATTGCACGTCTCTTCTGCAATATAGAGAATGTCTGCTTGCAGTCTTTAAGACTTTAGTTCCACTTTAAGAAGCAGGGAAGTTATAACTTATATCACTTATAGAAAAGAAAAATGCTGTTGATGTTTAACCACTAGTCCTCCGCCCACTGTCAATTGACCGCGGGCGGAGGACACTCTCGTTCTGGGAGGACGTCATATGACGTCCTCCCTTTAAAATGAGCTAGGAGGCGCGCGCGCGCCCACCGCGTTCCCAAGGCCCCAATGCGCGTGCCCGGCGGCCGCGAAACGGGCAGGAAAGTAGATCTCTGTGTGTAAACACAGAGATCCACGTCCTGTGAGGGAGAGGGGACCGATGGTGTGTCCCTTGTACATAGGGACAACCATCGGTCACCTCCCCCAGTCAGTCCCCTCCCCCCACAGTAAGAACACATTAAGGGAACATATTTAACCCCTTCCCACCCCCTAGTGGTTAACCCCTTCCCTGCCAATCACATTTATACAGTAATCAATGCATTTTTATAGCAGGGATCGCTGTATAAATGTGAATGGTCCCAAAAATGTGTCAAAAGTGTCTGATGTGTGCGCCGCAATATCGCAGTCACAATAAAAATCGCAGATCGCCGCCATTACTAATAAAAAATAAAAAAATATAAAAATGCTATAAATCTATCCCCTATTTTGTAGACACTATAACTTTTGCGCAAACCAATCAATACGCGCTTATTGCGATTTTTTTTTTTTACCAAAAATATGTAGAAGAATACGTATCGGCCTAAACTGAGGAAAATTTTATTTAAAAAAAAAAAATGGGTATTTATTATAGCAAAAAGTAAAAAATAGTGTTTTTTTTCCAAACTGGACGCTCTTCTTTTGTTTATAGCGCAAAAAATAAAAACCGCAGAGGTGATCAAATACCACCAAAAGAAAGCTCTATTTGTGGGAAAAAAAAGGACGCAAATTTCGTTTGGGAGCCACGTCGCAGGACCGCGCAATTGTCATTCAAAGTGTGACAGCGCTGAAAGCTGAAAAATGGCTTGGGCAGGAAGGGGGTTTTCGTGCACAGTAGAGAAGTGGTTAAAATATTTACATTTTCTGTGCTTTTCCAAATAATTTTCTAAAGTTGGTGACAGGGTCTCTTTAATAATCAGACGTCAAGTACTATAAATGGTCTCACTTGTGACTCAGCGGCGTGGTTTATAAAAGCTTCTATTCCCCATACTGACACTGTTGAGGTAAATTCATGCACTGTCTGGGACTATACTGACAACGAGAACATTTTATAAATCTGCCTCTGCAACGTCTTTATCAAAGTATTTCTTCCACATCGGCTTGTGGTTTTTAATAGGCAATGAGGACTGTTAGAGCAAGAGTTGAAGAACAAGCACGTTAAAGCTGCATATGTAAAGCTATTGATCTTAAGCCATCATCTCATCTTTTTCTCTTCTTCTGCCATCAAGGAGCTCACCCTCTCTGTCAGACTGGTCAAATGTGGAGAATCTGACTAACAAGTTTATTATATCTGACACAGCTACGAGAAGAACAGAAAATTCTTTCATGAGTCTTTCAGTATTTGTAGTACGCACCAACATCCCGGGGGAGTCTAGGCTGCCTTTGTGTTGTGTTTTAACCTACACTTGTTCCTGACATTGCTTCTGTAAATAATAAAAAGGCGCATTTTGTATTCTGTTGTTAAATTTAATGAACGCGTGTTTTTAACATAACCATAATAAAAATCTTATAATAACATTACTACTATATTGTGTATTTTTTGTTTCAAGAGGAAGCTTAGTCTATGCTGTATGCCATATTCACTATAGAGTTAAATTCTCCATTGCAGTAACCCATAACAACCAATAAGATCTTGCTACTATGGCCTTGTTCACACAGGGCATACTACAGTGCACGCCCTTGCAATGGCCATTTTTACCTACACAGGGGTGCACAGGTGTTCCTTGCATCCTTGTACAGGTAGTCTTATTCATGTCTATTGGGACACAGCAGCTGCTCCTAAGTTGAAATTCCTGCGGTGCGGCTACGTAGCCCCTAAAGCATGCTTTTTTGGGGGGGTTGCATTTGAACCCGCACGGATGTTAAATTGGGAGCAGCGGCTGTGTCCATGCAGTTGCCGCGTTTCAATAGACATCAATGGGAATGCACCTGTGCAGATAAGCATGGCCCTCACATGGGCTTATACTACAGTACACCCCCATGTGAAAGAGGCCTATGAATCACTGCACTGACATTACTGAATGTTCACCCAATGCATCTGGATGTCAGGAACCATAAACCAGACGGTTTATGAAAGTGCAGTTAAAATTACACCTATAATGAAGTGGCAAAAAAATAAACAGTTCAGGAACGTAGTCAAAAACAGAAGCCAGGGTTTGGATGCCAGAGTGGGTAATCACACGAGTCGGGCCAGGAAACCAAAAATCAGTATAGTCAGAAGCAATTATCAGGAACAGGACTCCAAAGGAAAGTCATCCAGGCCAAGTCATACACAGGAGCACAGGAAGGAATGTACTTAGAGATCATAGACCATGCAAGTGCAAGCAGGAAATGTGCTAAGCTGCTTACATAGCAAAAAGTGTCTGGCTGTAGGCTGGACTAATGAGACAGGTTAATTGTAACCAGGTGAGTCACTGCGGTAACAACCAGTGGCTGGTAATTAACCGACAGCTGAGCAGTTTCTGCCCACTGAAAGAAAGGCCCCTTTCACACTGAGGCGTTTTTACCACGTTTTCGCAGTAAAAACAGCGCTGTAAAAATGCCTGAAATAATCCTGCCCCATCATACTCAATGTGAAAGCCCTGAGGGCTTTCACACTGAGGCGTTTTGCTGCCTGTGCGTTGGAAAAAATCCTGAAAACAGCTTTTTTGGAGCATCTTTGGGGCGCATAAAATAGCACTGTAAAAACACCTATCCCCATTGAAATGAATGAGTACCGCTGTAAAAACGCGGTAAAAACGCGGTAAAAAACACCCAGAAGCTGTGGGAAGGTCACATGACCGCAGTAGAGTGGAAGATTGTGGGATACCAAATAATCCTTTTTACCGCAAAAACACGGTAAAAACGCATATGCATTAGCGCTATTTTTACCGCGAACACGGTAAAATCGCGGTAAAAAAAATCATAGTTTTTTTGCGTTTTTTCAATGCCTCAGTGTGAAAGGGGCCTTAAGATCTACTTGTTAAGTAGCAGAAGCCCAGCCCTGACATTGGATCAGGAAATGTTCATATGTTTCTAAGCACCTCCTTGATTCCAACTGATGTTCCCTGGCAGAGCTGACTCAGGGGAAAGTTGATCAGACAGGATTAAACTGAACTACAGGTATTTATATCAAAGTAAGAATGAGTACTCATAAATTAGACACCACATCCCAGTAAGGAAGACAAAAATGGGGGGGGGGGGCTGAAGGTCACAGGCCTTGGGACTTTAAGGGTGTCATATAGGCATCAAGGAAGTTACTTGGTAAACAAAAATAGAAATTTGAAAAAACTTTATTACAAAATTCAATAAAAAACATGAGACAATAGTATATTTAAATAATACATACCACTTTCTCTACATGTTTCGCTCAGCAGAGCTTCCTTAGGAGATTGGGTTAGGGCGTCTATTATGCTAGGGGTAACAGAGAGATATATAATGAATACTCATGTTAGAAGTTAAAATATTGTTATAACAATCATATATTGGCATAAATTAATGCAAATTAATTAAAGAGTATAAAACAATCAAAGGAAAGGACATAGGATCTGCGGTATGGATATAGGTGTGATATAGAGCTTACCAACACTGCTTAAAGTTTAAATATAGATGAAAGAAATATATGATGATGATTTAAATTTTAAAAGCCACAAATTTGGCAAGTGCAGGGAGAGATACTCCTCCACCCCGGTGATGGTCTCATTTGTGCTTGTAGAAAAGGACAAAAAAGGGAGGTTGTTTGCCTAAAGACAGGGAAGAACAACACAAAGTGGGATGATTAATAGTAATTTTTGACATATTAAAAATGAAAAGGGTTTAAGCTCAATTAAAGGAAACAGCCATAGTAAAGTACCATAATACATAGCTGTACCTTTGATCTGCACAATGGTGTGGAATCAATGGTATATGTAAAGGTGTCTCACTTAAAAAGTAAGACAGAGCTTTGGTGACCACAAAAGGTGTCAGTTGTCCATACATTCAGGTAGTGGAGAAAAGTAGTTCACAATCCCAAAACAACAAAGTCCCCAAAATGGAGACCCTGAATGGGGATATGATTCATCAGAAACTTCAAAGGGTATATGGCAACATATTGGCACATGTCCGGTCACAAATAAAGTGATCAGAACAAAGGCAGCGTGTATAGAGATGAATTCTTACCTGTGGGAGTCACTTAGGAAGTTTAAGAGTGGTCTGAGGGAGGGATGTGATCTCCACTAGGGATGAACTTCGAGTTCGAGTCAAACTCATGTTCGACTCGAACATTGCCTGTTCGCCCGTTCGTGGCAAATTCGAAAAGTCTATGGGAGAAATCTAAAGTGCTAATTTTAAAGGCTTATATGCAAGTCATTGTCATAAAAAGTGTTTGGGGACCTGGGTCCTGCCCCAGGGGACATGTATCAATGCAAAAAAAAGTTTTTTCGGGAGCAGTGATTTTAATAATGCTTAAAGTGAAACAATAAAAGTGAAATAATACCCCTACCATTTCACAAAGAACGCGTAAAAAATTGTAAATAAAATACACAGACACTGTTGGGAAAGTCATTTATTAAAAAAATAAAAATAAAAAAAAAACAAAAACATTCCAGCGATGCAATCCAGTGTCCCACGGCGATCCGATGTCCAGCGCTGTCCACACGAAACGTCATTGGCTGAGCCTGAGCGGACCTGATGGGGAACTTCCTCCACAGTGTAATAAATGAATAGACCCGCCCCTTCTAAAGTTCCCCATCAGGTCCGCTCAGCCAATGACGTAGGTGTAAGGCTGAGGACCTGATGCGGAACGTGAGAAGGGGCGGGTCTATTCATTTATTATACTGCGGAGGAAGTTCCCCATCAGGTCCGCTCATCCAATGACGTAGACGGGGTCTAAAATACGAGGGGGCGGACCTGATGGGGAACTTCCTCCACAGTGTAATACATGAATAGACCCACCCCTTCTCACGTTCCGCATCAGGTCCTCAGCCTTACACACCCTAGGTACGAAATGTAAAGGGATATTTCACTTTTATTGTTTCACTTTAAGCATTATTAAAATCACTGCTCCCGAAAAAACTTCAGTTTTTAAAACTTTTTTTTGCATTGATACATGTCCCCTGGTGTAGGACCCAGGTCCCCAAACATTTTTTATGACAATAACTTGCATATTAGCCTTTATAATTAGCACTTTTGATTTAGAACGTTCGAGTCCATTATATTTAATAGGGTTCTAAAGTTCACGCGAACATTCTGTCTGTTCGCAGGTTCTGGTGCGAACCGAACAGGGTGGTGTTTGGCTCATCCCTAATCTCCACCCTCACCTCCGAGGAACTGGCAGAGGATATCGGCGATTGACGTCCTGAACCAGCGCAGGAGCATCTGACGTCACTGATGCACCGCGGACGCAGAGAAGGAAGGTCATGGCGCGTGCGCCGGACTAGAAACGGCGGCATGCAGATGACGCAGTGTTCTTGTCATCCGTGTCTTCCATCTTGGAAACTCTGTTGCCTATAGTGCAACAGTCAACAATGGGGAAAAAGCCTGGATGAAATGAACATGAGATGCACATTGAAAACGTGCAAATCAGTCCGTGACATCCCGGACTTGAGGGTGGTAAAAACAAAAAGAGACCAAAGAGGGGACACGGGGCAGTCAATTATTCCAAAATCGGGGGGCAGGCAGAGATCGGAATATTGATTAAAAACCAATGTCGCCCTGGGCGTCCATACAAGCACAAAGGAGGAGACAAAACTAAGGGTGAGAGGATAAGTCTCGAAGCATTTTTTATGGATCAGATAGCAGTCTAATCATTGATTGAGAGAATTGTATACATAGAGAGTATTGATAGTACGATTGATAGCTTATAAAGTTAAAAATCTAAAATGAACAACAAAATTTTCAAAAGTAGACAAATACATATAAATAAGCAGTAATGCTGGAGGCAAGCTCATTAACCACATTGTGTCCATACAGCAATGTCATAGTTGTACACTACACTTGTTTAGATGGAATATAATATATATACGTTATCCTGTCAAAGAATTGGCACTAGAACGTAGTACATTTACATCTTTAACCATTGGAAATTTTGGATGAAAAGGGAGTGGGAGAAAAGGGGAAGGGAGGGGGGGAAAGGATATCGCTGACACATAGCATAAAAGAAGTTAACAGACAAACAAAAAACAAACAACGAAAAAGGGGTGAAATATTTGTCCATCAGAGAATTACAAAACAAAGAAATTCTTTGACAATGAGATCTTGACTCTGAAAGAATATATTCATAAGAACGGTTTGAAGCTCAATGCATCATTTAGCCCAGGATGCTGAAGGGCGCATAAGTTGGAGATCCATTTCGCCTCTCGTTGCAATAGGATCTTATCAAAGTCACCCCCTCTTTCAGTTGGGGGGACATGCTCAAGGGCAAAGACATGCATCAGAGAGTCATTAAAGTTATGACAAATTCCCATATGGCGGCTGATGGGTGTCTCCATTTTCTTTTTCAGTACTAGGGAGACATGGTCCCTAATCCGGTTGAAGAAGGGGCATTTTGTCTTTCCCACATAAAAGGATTGACATTCACATATCATGATGTATACTATTCCGATGGATTGGCATGTCACCAAAAAGTTTCCTTTGGCTTCCATAGAGCCAACTGCGGCGGGGGTGTTATGACCATGTACCATACTGTCTCAAAGTGAGGTGTTTAGAAACCAAAGGGTCCCCCATCAGGAGGTACCAGTGTTTCTGTATGAGATCATGCATTTGCTGGTGTTGCCCCGAGAAACGGGTAATAAGTCTCACTCCTTCATTAGACTTAACTTTCTTAGAGCCATGGATCAGAGATGACCGATCTTGGTTCTTGGCTTTAGCATAGGCCTTCTTAAGGCACTTTTTGCTGTAGCCTCGCTGTATGAGTCGATTTTGCAAAGCCTTGGCCTCAGTCTCAAAATGTTCATTTTCAATGCAGTTTCTCCAAAGCCTCAAATATTGCCCGTAAGGCTCGCTGGCGACTAAGGGGGCTGGGTGGGAACTTGTAGCATGTAATAAAGAGTTCCCAGCAGAGGGTTTACTGTACAATGTCGTGCCAATCTCACCCTGGGAGTTAATGTAGATCTGTATGTCCAAAAAGGTTAGTTTATGTTGACTGTTTTCCATTGTAAAATTAAGATTAATTAGATTGGGTCTAAGACTGTCAAAGGAGAGATCATGTTTGCTTCCTGTCCAGATGAAAAAGACATCATCAATATAACGTCTCCAGATGGGTATCTGTTCGACTAATTTTTGCATATCCTCTCGAAAGAAAAGGTCACGCTCCCACCCCCCAGATACAGGTTAGCATAGCTGGGGGCACAACGGGTCCCCATAGCCACTCCCTGTATCTGGAGGTAGTGGGAGCGTCCAAAAAGAAAAATGTTGTTCGTGAGAATGAATCGCAATAGATTCAAAATAAAACCATTGTAGGCTAAAGGTGCCCCACTGTTTTCGGAGATGAAGCCCTCCACAACTTCAACCTTCGGGCATGGGGGATGGAGTTGTAGAGGGCCTCCACGTTGAGGGCCACCAGCCAAGCACCCTCAGGGACAGACAGGCCATCCAGAGCCCTGAGGAGCTGTCAAAAATTACTATTAATCATTCCACTTTGTGTTGTTCTTCCCTGTCTTCAGGCAAACAACCTCCCTTTTTTTGTCCTTTTCTACAAGCACAAATGAGACCGTCACTGGGGTGGAGGAGTATCTCTCCCTGCACTTGCCAATTTTGTGGCTTTTAAAATTGAAATCATCATCATATATTCCTTTCATCTATATTTAAACTTTAAGCAGTGTTGGTATGCTCTATATGACACCTATATCCGTAGATAACTATGTTCCTATGTCCTTTCCTTTGATTTTTTTCTACTCGTTAATTAATTTGCATAATTATTTAATTTATGCCAATATATGATTGTTATAACAATATTTTAACTTCTTACATGAGTATTCATTATATATCTCTCTGTTATCCCTAGCATAATAGACGCCCTAACCCAATCTCCTGAAGAAGCTCTGCTGAGCGAAACATGCAGAGAAAGTGGTATTGTCTGTTCAAATGTAATACTGAGGGAACTAATGATGTATGATTTAAATATCCTATTGTCACATGTTTTTTATTGAATTTTGTAATAAAGTTTTTTCAAATTTCTATTTTTGTTTACCAAGTAACTTCCTTGTTGCCTATATGACACCCTTAAAGTCCCAAGGCCTGTGACCTCCAGCCCCCCCCCCCATTTTTGCCTGAACTATGGCCCATGGTTTGCAGGCAATCAGGAGGCAATATTTACAGAGGGATTCACAGAGGGATCTTTCACTGAAACTCCTCATTACCACTAGACAACCACAACCTCATTACCACTCCATCACCACATCCATTAGATGTGGTTACAGCACAGTCGTTGCCCAATACACTTCTTTGGGGTGCGTTGGCAGGTGGTATAACTTGTCAATTACAACAAAACTTGACTTTTTACCCCAAAGTGACGCAAAGTCTTGTGGCCTAGTTTTGCCACACCAATAGTGCCCATGTGAAAGGGTCCATAATGCTATTAACTAACTGCATCATATACGAGGTGGTATCTTAAAGTTCTGAGACTAGTTTTGTAACACGCCAACAGATGGCAGCACAAGGCTGCATGCACAGTCAACAGGAGCACCTTCATAAGTCAGTGTGCCAAAAGACATCGTCTTGTGTACATCGGGACCTGTGCGACTGGTGCTATTCTGACCACGTGCATTACCACGTCTGCTATTTCATCATGGACAGCAAGCTAGAACAAAGAGCAGATGTGAAAAACTGGACATTCCCTGTCACCAAGCTCTCCTACACATGAGTTTTTTGCCAGAAACAACATGATCTCACTTCAAAAAGAAGACTTCCAGGACACATTCCAGAAGTGGCAGGAAAGCTGGGAGTGATATATTGCTGTGCAAGGACACTATTTTGAAGGGGATAGTATGTAAATGTAGATAAATAAAATACTTTCTTACCTTGTCAACCTTGTCAGTTAGGTTGTCAACCTCTGTATAGAAAAAAGAAAACCCCAGCTGATGCTTTATTGGATGAAACGCGTCGGAACGGGCTTTGCTGAAGCCACTGCGATTATTTGATTTTATCTACATGCTTTTAACACCTTCTCAAATGTGAGTGTCCATTTTTACTTATACAATAAATATATTTTTTGTCTAAATGGTATCACACTATGTGACCTATTCTCTCTCCTTTTATCAATGTACTATTTGGATTTGAGTTTTGGTCACTACATCCTTGGTTGAGACCTATTGGCGACAATAGTGTGACAGACCTCCGCTTCATATGTCCACATTGGAAGCTGTGTATGCTGACATACTTCTCTCCCCTGGGTGTGCTACACCAAAAGCTCTGATGACTCATTAGGCGTATGCCTAGTTGGGTTCAACGTGTCTGGTAACCCTCTTTTTCTATTGGTGGTGGAATATCTACAGACAAACTGGTTTACAGCTACTCACCTTGGAAAGTCACTTTATCCAGTGGAATCACTTTATGGACTATATTAATATGCACATGCACCTTTGTTTCATGTAAATGTGTTATTGTTTATCACGTATTAGTCACATTGAGTGTCATTATTAGATTCATTTCCTATATTTTTTTTTTTGCACTTTAGTGAATCTCTGCTATCAGCTTTTGTCTGAACAGCAGGATCCCCACTCTTTTCAATCATTAGATTTAGCGCTGCACTATACCATTTTTAGATTGTCAACCTCTACCTCATAAGCAGCTTGGTTTGCTCCAACACAATCCTGGACTGTTTATTGGACAGTGGGGAAGCAGCAGTATGCTAATGAGTCCTTGTCTGCTCCCTCCTCCATCAGCATGTTTATTTCTGCCATGTGTGGACTGCAAGAGAGCCTGATTGACATCTAGGGATGGTCCCACCTCTATCTGTACACATAGTACAGCTGTACAGAGAATTACAGGAGGTAGATATACCGACAAATATATTTGATAAATATTTAATTGATAACCAACTTCACCATCTGTTTTTAATGTTTGCCAGGCCTTCCTGTGTCAACAATCCCAACACCTAAATAGTATTTTGTTATTTAGTGGACACCTTTAATTATTAAATATTCTGTTCTATCTGTAGCTCTTTCTTAAGCAGTATATAAAAATAAATCTTTGCTCCAAAAATTCTAATAAATAAATATACTGTACTTTAAATACATATTTTTGCAAGGATATCTTAAGGTCATCTTAGTATTTATTTTTGGAGGAAAATTAAATATTGATTTACAAATTATTATTTTAAGTAGAAAAGATAAATGTAGACATGTCATTGGGATGGAATCCCCTCCATTTTCAATCAATAAATGCTGAATATCTTTGTAAAGACTTGTGTATAGCTTGGCCAGACATCTATGTTTTCTTCCCTATGCTTGTTGTGTCCTCAGGGATGTAGAATTATTTCTGCTGTTGGTCAACATACAGTTTACAGATTAATCTATACTCTGACATTGAATTAGGAAATCATCTAATCTTTTACATCAGTCCCTCAATTTTTTTATATAAATCTTTTAATAGAAATTTAATGCTGTGTGAACAAATTAAAAATGCAGATTTTTTTTTTTTTATTCTCTATTACCGGTATTTTTATTTTTTTTCCACGTTCACAAAAAACAAAAAAAAAAAACAAATCTTTTCTTTCATCCGTGTCAAAATTACTACATGTTGGCTCAAGGAAATGTTTCATTCATTCAATTCCCTATACAGTTCCAGCAATTCCAACCTTACTGGTGAAAAGATAAAACAGAGACCACTGTGTTCTGCCATAGGATCAAGATGGGTATGAGCATTCAAGGAGAGTTGACTTAATTCAATGCAAAAGGTATTGATGTAAATTGCTATTAAAGAAATTAGGAAAATAATCACTATTGATTTTGGATTTGTATATCCACATTTATCTTTGTCTATCTGGTTAGACTTTTTGTAACCTAAGGAAATAAACAGAAAACATAGAATAGCTAACATTGTTGAGGTCTGGTCCAGCTTAGGATATTTAGGCCAGTAGATACCTCAGAATATCAACTAATCTGCTAGCATGACTGCCATGCCAGATTTGGTATAATATCTACTATGGTGAATGATCTAACAGTTGCATCTTTTATTCTAAATATGGACATGTAGAGACAAAGAAGTCCCAGAGAACCAAAGCAGACCATCCCATGTTCCTTGTGGGCTTAAGATGAATTGTATATTGTTTTTTTATATTTTTTACAATATACAGTATATTTTAAAAAATAGCTTTATGTGGATAATTGGATGCTATCAATGTATGTTAGATTTTGGAAAAATTGTCTCTATGCTTAGTCTATAACAGGGATGCCCAACCTTTTGAAAAGCTAGGGCCACATAAGCGACTTGGTAACTGGTCGCGGGCCACAATAAGTGGAGCGGAAGGAAGACAGATCCGTGTCCGCTCTGTATATGCCCTTCTGTTTTTTTTTTTTTTGTGGATTGGATTGGAGGTAGGTGGGTGCAAATGGACCCAAGTCCGTTTATATCTGCCGCTCCATAGAGATGAATGGAGGGTCTGTGTGGGTTGAACCGATCATGTGAAATGGGCCTAAGGTTGCTTTCACACTGCTGTGCTGCACTATGGGTGCAGCGCAGTGGACCTGTGGCTTTCCTGGGTTAGCTGCCCTTTGCCATCGATGTCTATAATATCCTGCTTACCACTTTCTGAAAGCACACCAAACCCGCAGGTAATAACAGAAGTCTAAAGCCCTGTACACACGCTCGGTTTTCCCGGCGGTAAAAAGTCAGCGGGGAAAACCGAGGGGAAAGCCGAGAACCTGCTCAGTAGCTTTTTCCCCATACACAAGAACCGGTTTTCCTGCCAGGAAAACTGCCAAGAGAGGTTTTGGCCGGGAATACCGGCAGTGTGTATGCTCCATTGGCACTGCCTAGCAGTGTTTCCCATTGGAAAGTGGGAAAACTGCAAGGAAGCATACACACGTCTGGTTTTCCTGGCCAAAAGCTCTCTTGGCAGTTTTCCTGGCAGGAAAACCGGTCGTGTGTATGGGGCTTATGACTCAGTGCAGGTAACCCGAAGGTGCACTACGCTCCACCTGCGGATCAGCTTGAAAGCAGCCCAGTAACCACTGCAGAACAGATATACCCAAATATAAACCATTTTTAGTAATAAACTTACATTTAATAACAGTCTTCCATTCAGGTATCCCCGACTGTTGCTGTCCCAGGCAGAGTGTATTTGGTATTACTCCGCTTGTGACAGGAGTCGGCGCTATACAGGAAGCAACCGCTATTGTGGCTCTGCTCCCTCTGCAGCCGCTTGCTTCCTCTACCGCTGGCTTCATTCAGAACACTGATGCTCTGGGATGGCGGGTTGGCCTCCTGCGATCTAAGCCTGCGAATCTGCTATCCCAATGCAGGAGGTCGCGGGCCACATCAGAGGGCTCCGCGGGCCACATTTTTTACTTAAATAATAATACAATGCTCCCTACAGGTTAACACTACTAGCGCATAAACTTCACATTCGTAGAATAGGAATATGAAATAATTTTTTTTTTAAACCTTTTCTAATGTAGCGCACACCCTCTCCCCACTCCCCTCTATTAAAGTTTTCCAACTTGCACTGTCTCTGGTCTAGGGGTATGATAGGGGAGGGAGAGGGGTGAGCTACGCCAGGCTTCCACCACAGTTGTGTATGTGGTCTCAGCAATGTCTCTTGTTACCTTCGGGTCTGTGCTGTGCATCGGATCCTCCCTCTAAGAGTCTCCTTTAAACCTTGTCCGCCAGAAATTGAGCCACACACCGTTAAAGTACAACACTCCTTTATTTAGAACATAACATGGACTCCCTTGGCTATAGAACAGAAAAAGGAGGTGTGTGTATGAATAGGCCCAGACACAAGTTCGATCCTCCACTCTCCTCCCTGAGAGTGGGTTATGGTCTCCGCACGAGGGAAATTCTCCTTCCTGACGGTCTCCGACAAGAGACTCACCCGTTACCAGCAGTCTGCTGCACCGGGTCTTCAGATAAGGAGCTCTTCCCGGTCCATTACGCCCACCTCGGATTCAGGCATCCATCCCCGGAGTGCCTTAGGATCCTTCCCTCGCGGAACTCAGTGTTGGGCACTAGGGATGAGCTCGGTGTTCGAGTCGAACATAAGTTCGAGTCGAACATCGGCTGTTCGACCGTTCGGCGAAGATCGAACGATTTGGGCCGTTCGCGCCAAATTCGAGTGACGCGAACGGCCCACAATACACTGCGCCATCGCAGTGCAATCCTGGCGCTGTGATTGGCCAAGCATGCACTGTGACCCCTCATGCTTGGCCAATCACAGCGCCGGCAGCTAGGAGAGCCATAATTGGCCACAGGCAGGTTGCCTGTGGCCAATTATAGCTCAGGGGGTTTAGCACACGCCCCACACTATAAAAGGCCGCCAGCGCGGCGGCCTTGTGTAGTGTGTTCCGGCGCAGGGTTAGAGTTACATAGGCAGGGACAGTGTCAGTGCTATTTGTACCTCAAACTTGTGTGTAGGGAGAGAGAAGGATAGGCAGGGAGAGTGTCAGTGTCATATTCTTTGCTAAACCTTGTGTGCAGGGAGAGAGAAGGATAGGCAGGGGACAGTGTCAGTGTCACATTCTTTGCTAAACCTTGTGTGCAGGGAGAGAGAAGGATAGGCAGGGAGAGTGTCAGTGTCATATACTTTGATAAACCTTGTGTGCAGGGAGAGAGAAGGATAGGCAGGGGACAGTGTCAGTGTCATATTCATTGCTAAACCTTGTGTGCAGGGAGAGAGAAGGATAGGCAGGGAGAGTGTCAGTGTCATATACTTTGATAAACCTTGTGTGCAGGGAGAGAGAAGGATAGGCAGGGGACAGTGTCAGTGTCATATTCTTTGCTAAACCTTGTGTGCAGGGAGAGAGAAGGATAGACAGGGAGAGTGTCAGTGTCATATACTTTGATAAACCTTGTGTGCAGGGAGAGAGAAGGATAGGCAGGGGACAGTGTCAGTGTCATTGTTGCTAAGCCTCCTGCACATTATACACCTGAAGTTAGTTCGTATTGCTGCTTTTTCCTGGTGTATTACACCAACAGGCATTTGCAGCACTTACAGCGGGCGGAGTGTGCCTCCTGATCATATTACACCTGAAGTTAGCCTGTATTGCTGCTTTTTCCTGGTGTGTTACACCAACAGGCATTTGCAGCACTTACAGCTGGCGGAGTGTGCCTCCTGATCATATTACACCTGAAGTTAGCCTGTATTGCTGCTTTTTCCTGGTGTGTTACACCAACAGGCATTTGCGGCACTTACAGCGGGCGGAGTGTGCCTCCTGATCATATTACACCTGAAGTTAGCCTGTATTGCTGCTTTTTCCTGGTGTGTTACACCAACAGGCATTTGCGGCACTTACAGCGGGCGGAGTGTGCCTCCTGATCATATTACACCTGAAGTTAGCCTGTATTGCTGCTTTTTCCTGGTGTGTTACACCAACAGGCATTTGCGGCAATTACAGCGGGCGGAGTGTGTCAGTTGCTGTGAGAGCTTTGGAGTGTGAGGACGTGCCTGTAGGGAGCTCCTGGAGCTCCAGGAGGAGGGGGTGTGATGGCCTCCTCCAGCCCAGGACCGGGGCAGCTTTCCCGGCCTGATGCTGTTGCCTCCTCCCTGGGGATTAAAGACCTGTCCAGCGAGGAGACATTATTTTTGAAGACCCAGCACGAGTTGCTAGATTGGACTCTGGCCCAGCCTGGGGAAGGTCCGGCTAAAGTGCAGCGAAGGATCGCAAGAATCAAGGATCTAATCCAGAAGGCCAGCCGGGCCTTCTGTGGGAAGTCTGCAGTGCTGACCGACCTCCGGAATCGCAGGGACCGGGCCAGCAGCCTCAGGAGGGGGGAGTTCAGTAAAGCCATAGACTCCCTGAAAGGCCAGTGTGGGGAACTCTGGGGCCTGCTAGGTGGCCTCTGTGAGAGGGGGCGAGGTGAGACCGATTTCCTTTTGGAAATAAGGGATGAGCTGAAAAGGGCCAGCAAAGAAGGATCCCAGGCTGTCAGGCGCAGCAAACAGCGGAGCCAGCAATTACAGCAGCCTGAGGGAAGATCTATGAATACATCATGCCCAGGAGGATTGGCCGGTAGAGCAGGAAACAGAGCTGGTGAGGAACCTTCCCCCCTCCCTCCCCCCACCCCCTTCCCCCGGGAGGTGTAGTCCCTGGTAACCTGGCTGTGGAGGGTCCCCGGGACCTTGCGGTGCTCGGGTCAGAAAAAGCTACCAGCACTCAGGCAGGCTCGGGTAAGGTAACTGAGGATACAGCCAGGGGAAATCAGGAGGGGAACACCGGGGGGAATGCTGAGGGAAATACAGTGGGGATGGGAAAGCTGGGGTGCACCCCAGTGGTGGTTCTCACACCGCTCCCATGGATCAGGCCTGAGACTGATGCTGGAAAGACTTTTTTAAGCATACTGCTGTTGTTAAGACCCTAATGACCCCTGTGATTCCCGCATGCAGCCAGGTGCAAGGCAGGCCACTGCTAATGGAGGATCCTGCCAGTGCCGCTCATGCTGTGGAGGAGGGAGAGGGGTCTGGCAATCATGGATATGGACAAACTCAAGCAGGAATTGTTGAAGGACTATGCATTGATGGTGGGAGAAATGTGAAGGCTACAAGGATTGGTGGGGAGGAGGGGGGGACGCCATTACCCAAAGATAGGTGCAGTGAGCAACAACAAACTGCTTCACAACCAGGGGATGGTTTGGCGCCAGTAAAAGCAACCACCTTTGCTGACAGTAGGGGCGGGGCTTTGGGGCATGGCTCTGGTGGGCTGGATGGTCGGGGGGAGGAGTTTGGGCGGGAGTCGGGCGGAAGGTGGAGCCGGGAAGGTCGGGAAGTGCTTCTATGACCACTTCCGGTTTCCCTGGCCAGCGTGAACCGGAAGTGGGCGGGCGGCCTGACCCGGAAGTGGGGTCTATACCGGAAGTGCTCGGGGGCGGCCAGAAGCACTTCCGGTTGGCGGCCTCTGACGGCCTGGATGATCAGGAGATGGCCGAGGTATGTGGAGGGTTGGCAGGAGGGGATTTGATAGATCTCATGGATTCATCTGGGGACCTGAGTGCTGCTCAAAGAGTGGGCAGGTGGAGTGAGGCCGAGGCTGGGGAACTTTTTGGGGATCACCCAGCCTTGGCCTTCATTAAGGGTATGGAGTCCCAGGAGGGACAATTAGAAAAGGGGAAGGAGCAGCCACAGCCACAGGAGCAGGGGGAGGAGCCATCTGGGGCTCATGCCCGCTGCTCCGGTGGGGCCCCAGTGGTAGACCCTCCTCCCAGTGTTAGGAGGAGGGTTGTTGTGGGTGTGGCTTGCTCCAGGGGGCGGTGGATGGGAGGGACCCCCCCGGCAGGATTAGACCGGGGGGTTCCCCCGGTTGATGTGTCAGCCGAGGGTGCTGGAGTACCCTCTGAGGGTACCCCTGGTGAGGCAGCAGAGGGCGCTTCCGGCACTCAGGCTAGGGGGGTGTTAGATCAGGTCCAGGAGGAAGACCTGCTTGGGGCGCTCAGGGAATCCAGGTATTTTGCCCGGGTGGCAGGGACCAGCGTCCCTTTGGCCCCCCTGTACGACCGGTTTGGTGCCCAAAACTTCCGGGTTCCCCCCGTAGACCAGCTCCAGGGGGTGAACCCATGGTCGAGGGGTACAGGGGGTCCGGAGAGGCGCAGGCGCAATGTTGTGCAGCTGCGGTGGGAGGGACCTGGACAGTGCCCCAGCAGGGGGCAGGTGGTAGATCTTCTGCTGAAGGGGGCCAACTTTAAGGTAGCTGACCTCTTCGCAGTGATCCATCCCACGGGCACCAAGGAGTTTGATGTGAGTTTTTCTTCCTTGGTGCTAATGGAGCTCTTCCTTACTGTGTATGAGCTCCTGAAGAGGTCGGAGCCTTGGAGGTCTTTTAAGGTGGTCCCCCTGTCCAGGCAGGAGGACATCAAGTCCCTGACCATTCTGGTCAGGAATGAATCCCTCCCACCTGAGGACATTGCCACCTGGTTGGGGAGGTATGGGCAGCTGCAGTCTCCCCTGCGCAAAAACCTGGATGAGCGCGGGGTCTGGACCGGGGCGTGGGCGGCCAGGATCCGTCTCAAGCGCCAGGGAGCTAGTGTGACCCATGTCCCTGGCAGCGCTTTCTTCGGGAGAGATAGGATCCTGGTCTTTTACCCCGGTCAGCCCCGTCGCTGCTTTAAGTGTGGGAGTCCCACCCATTTAAGTGCAGACTGCACAACACCCCGGTGCGTCAGGTGCAACAGGCCTGGGCACTCCTCTGAGACTTGCAGGCTTATTGTCTGCAACCTCTGTGGGGTGTCCGGCCACCCATTCAGCCACTGCCCCAAGGCTTTTAGGGGGCGTGCGGCTGATGGGGATGGGCCAGGCCCAGACGACGCACCGGAGGGGGTGGGTCTCCCACCTCAGGCGCCCCAGGCAGGCCCAGGTGAGGGGCCTGGGGCTGATGGCCCAGAGGGGCCTTTGCTGCAGCGGCAGAGGCGCAGGCGTGGTGGAGTGGGGGCCCCTGCTGGGAATGTGCCAGGTCCCCCGGGACTTGTTTCTAGGGGGCAGGGTGCGCCAGCACTGGGCCCAGTGGGGGTGGGGGACCCTCTGCGGGGGGCCGTCCCCCTCCCCCTCTTTCCTCTGCGCCCCCTCCTCCCTCTACCCCCCCTCTTTCCCCCTCCTCTTCTCCTTCTGTTCCCCCCCTCCTTTCCCCCCTCCCCTTCCCCCCCTCCCCCCCTTTCCCCATCCCTCCCCTTCTTCCTCCCTTCCCCCTCCCCCGTCCCCTCGTCCCCCCGGTCCTCTTCTCCTCTTCCCCCTTCCTCTCCACCTCCTTCCTCCCCCGTCCCATCCTGGATCCTCTTTTGTATCCCCAGGATTCGGGGGAGGAGATGGAGGTGGCCGAGTCGTCGAGGGGCCTGCACAAGAGGCCCATGGGGGCCTCTAGCGGGCACTCCGGCGACGAGGTGGGTGGCCAGATCCAGGTGGGCTGGCTGCAGAGGAAGGTGAGGAAGAGGACGAGGAAGAAGGATCCTGGGGGGGGGGTTAGGGGACCCCGGGTTGTCCCTGATAGGGACCCTGAGGGGCCCCGGTGATCCTAGGGAATATGTTTGGGGTCTTCACCGATTCGGAGGAGGACTCTGGGGTGTAGGCGAAAGTGCAGAGGAGAATGTAGGCTGAAATCACTAAGGATGGTGGTACCCTCTCCAATACGCGTTGCGACCATTAATGTCGCAAGTGTGCGTTCTGCGGCAGCTCGTTTCATGGCCTTCGATTTTCTCAGCCGAGTGAAGCTGACATTTTGTTTTTGCAAGAGACCTGTCTGGCATTGGTGGCAGAGATGCATCTAGCAAAGAGGGAGTGGAGGTGTGGGCCCTCCCTCTGGTCTCTTGCGGCCGAGCCCTGCAGTGGAGTTGCAGTCCTTTTTAAGACTGGTCCGGTGGCTTGTCGACGAGTGATTGAGGTGGAGGTCGGTAGGTGCCTGGTGGTGGATGCCGTCGTGGGGGGGCAATTCCTTAGGCTCATCAACTTTTATGGCCCTCAGACCAAGAGGGACAGGAAGAGCCTCCTCACGATGGTCAAGCCCTACTTGTTCACGTCCCAGCAGGTGGTCTTTGGTGGTGACTTTAACATGGTCACCAGATCAAAGGATCGGGCAGGCGCCTCAGGCCCCCTGGGATATGATAGTATCTTTCTGAATAGTGTAGTGAGGGAAGCCGGGTTGGTGGATGTGCATATTCAGTGCCTCCCCAACCACACTGGGTTCACTTATGCCCGAGGTAGCAGTAGGAGCAGGTTAGATAGTTTTTTTTAAAAGGGGGACTCTTCCTTTGCGGCACCTGTGTTGCAGGCGGTGGAGTTCTCCGATCACTGTATGGTTTCTGTGACTTTGAATGTGGCCGACACTCCTCAGAAGGGTCGAGGCCTCTGGCGTCTCAATGGATCGCTACTCGAGGACCTCGAGGTTAGGGAAGCCTATGAGATCTTTCTTGCGGATCAGGCCTCGCTCCTTGAGAGCGGCTGCTCCCGCCAGGAGTGGTGGGAAGTGGTGAAGAAGAGGTCGGAGGGCTTTTTCCGCAGGATCTCTAGGTACCGGGCGACGTCCAAGTACCTGGCCTACCAGAAGTTGCGCAGGCAGTTGGACCGCCTGGTTTCTGCTGGGGGCCCTCAGGAGCAGATATCCGATCTGAAGCTTCAGATGAAGGGGTGTCAGTATGACCGTCTCGCCTCCCTGGTCCTTGAGAGGGATTACGGGAAGTTCTCCTCCCCAGATCCCTACAAGAGCTGTGGTGAGGCGGTGAGTTCGAAGGTCATACATGGCCTGAGGGACGCTTCGGGATCCCTGGTCCGGTCCAGACCGGGTATCCTGGGCATCATCAGGGACCATTTTTCAGACCTCCTCCGAAGGAAGCCTTTGGATATGGAGAAAGCCAGGGTGTTTCTTGATGAGACCCCGCTTCGTGCGGGGCCTGGTCTCCCGGACTCTCTGACAGCAGAGATCTCGGTTGAAGAAGTCGAGCAGGCCATTGACTCTTTGTCCTTGAAAAAGTCGCCGGGGCCTGATGGGCTCACGGCTGAATTTTATAAAACCTTCAAGAGCCTGTTGGCTCCTCATTTGGGAGAGGTTTTCAATGAATGTTTGGCTAACGGCCTGCTCCCTCCCTCAATGAGAAGGTCAGCTCTGATCCTGCTGTCAAAGGGTAAAGATCCGACTGTAATTGAGAACTGGCGCCCGATCGCCCTTCTCACTACAGATAGGAAGATATTGGCAAAAATACTCTTTTTACGTATGTCAGCAGTCGCTGACAAGATGCTTTCTGTCTCCCAGCACTGCGCAATTCCTGGTCGGGGCACCTTTAGTGCCGTCCTGAACGTCCGGGAGGCTGTGGAAAGGTGCAGGGCAATGGGGGATGGGCGGTATCTGCTGGCATTAGACCAGGCCAAGGCTTTTGACCGGGTGAGCCATGAGTACCTCTGGCTTCTTCTGAGAAAGTACGGTTTGCCGGAGCAATTTGTGAATTGGCTGAAAGTATTGTACAGAGGGGCGGTGAGCTTCCCTCTTGTCAACGGTTGGGTGGGTCCTGCCTTTGCTGTGGACTCTGGAGTCAGGCAGGGTTGCCCGTTGAGCCCCCTTCTCTACGTCTTTGCCGTCGATCCCTTCGTGAGAAGGCTCGACTGTAAGCGTTTGGGGGGGGTTCTGGTGGAGCCTTGCACTGGTCTGGATCCGGCAGTGAGGGTGGTGGCCTACGCGGACGATGTCTCGGTGGTGGTGTCCAGCCGCGAGGAGGCCCTCTTTGTGGAGACGCAAATTGGGAGCTACTCCGAGGCATCTGGTTCGTTGGTCAATTGGGGCAAGAGCGAAGTTCTCTGGTTGGGGAGGGAAGGCGAGCAGTTCGCTCTTCCGGATGTGTTTCCCCAGCCCCAGCCAGAAGTGAAAATTCTTGGCATCCTATTTGGCCCAGGTGATTACCCCAAGCTAAATTGGGAACGCAGACTGGTCGGTGCATCTCGGAAAGTGAATGCCTGGAAGGGCTGGAAGCTGTCACTGAGGGAAAGGGTGAGCCTGGTCAAAACGTACTTTCTGCCAGAATTCCTCTATGTCAGCTACGTCTGTATTTTGCCTGCATCTCTCTATGCCCGGATCTCTGGCCTGTTCTTCCTGCTGTTGTGGGGAAACAGGCTAAATCTGATCAAGAGGGAGGTCACGTACCGACAGAGGAGGCACGGTGGGCTGGATATGATCAATCCGGTGGTGTTTTTCATCACCATTTTTGTGAAATTCAACCTGCAGTCCATCTTTGTGGACCTGCCTACTTTGTGGGAGCGCTCATGCAAGAACTGGCTCTTGCTGTTCCTGAGTAGGTGGGAGGATGGGGGACGGCCTGGTGATCTTCGTAGATCGCACAGGTATCTCCCGTCCTATGTCCCTCAAGCGTTGAAGGTACTGAGGCAGTGGCGGATAACTGCCCTCGAGGTGGGCTCTGTGGGTCGACGTGAGCTGTACTCAAGAGTCATGGCCTCGGACATTTTGAGGCCACTGTCTTTAAGGGACTACCCGGAGAGAGTCCACGAGAAGGGATTAGCCCTTCTGAATTCCCCAAGAATCCCAAGCAAGTTTTGGGATCTTGCGTGGAGGGCTTTCCACGGACGCCTCTATGTCCGGGGAAACCTAAAATATAAGAACCTAGGGGACAGAGGTTGTCCTCGTGCAGAATGTGGGGGGGCATTGGAGACCATGGACCATTTTTTGGTCGAATGCCCCTTCAACATTGAGGTTCTTGAGGGGGCAGGGGAAGCCATTGGTTATCCCCGACTCTCATCCTTGACCTATTCTGAGGGGGTGTACGGTAACTTTAGGGTCCACAGAGGGTTTGAGTTGTCGTCACTTTATTTAGTCAGCTTAGTGGCTCTCTATTACACATGGCACGCTCGGTGTTTGGTGTCCACTAGGGGCAAAGTCCTGTCCACGCATGAGGTGGTGGGTGATATTTTTCGGGAGCTGGTGAAGGTGAGGAGTCTTGAGAGGGGGAGGGTTGGGGCCAATAGGAGTGCCCGGCTGTGGAGGGGTTTCTCCTTCCGGCCTCCCTGAGGCTCCAATCCTTCTTCCTTTGGGGGTGGTTCTTTCTGTCCTTTTCACCCCCTTTAGGTCTTTTGGTTTCTTTTTTTTCTGAACAGTAGGGCTTTAGGCATTCTAGACCTTGCATTCTCGCCTGTCAGTAGCCGATGGGTGGTTGGGGTTAGGTAGTAGGTTTTGTATATATATTAGGGTGTGGTGTTAGTGTTAGGTTAATATGTAGTATTAGGGTTTGTGTGGTTTGATTTTTTGGGTGATGTGTTCTTCTTGTTCTTTTCCAGGGTGATGGGAAAAATAAAAATAATGAGACCCACGTGTGGGTTGGTCGGATGAGGATGGGTAAGGGTGGTGGTGGTAAATTTCTAAATATGTGTTAGTTTTTTGTGTCAGGATTTTGTTAATGTATATATTGTTTTCCTACTGTACATATTGTAAATATTGGTAGCAGTTTTTTCAAATATATAAAAATTTACAGCGGGCGGAGTGTGCCTCCTGATCATATTACACCCGAATTTAGCCTGTATTGCTGCTTTTTCCTGGTGTGTTACACCAACAGGCATTTGCAGCACTTACAGCGGGCGGAGTGTGCCTCCTGATCATATTACACCTGAAGTTAGCCTGTATTGCTGCTTTTTCCTGGTGTGTTACACCAACAGGCATTTGCAGCACCTACAGCAGGCGTAGTGTGATTCCTGCAAAATATACTCCTGAAGCTAGGCCTTATTGCTGGTTTTCCCATTTCCCTGCAGGCCATTAGAATGTCTGGAAGGCAAACAAGGAGAGGCAGACAGTCAGGAGCCAATAAAAGAGGGCAAGCAGGCTCTGTGTCTAGAGACAACAGTGCTGGTCGTGGACTTGGTGCATCGCCATCAGCACGTGGCCATGGGACACGCTTGTCCTTCTTTTCGGCAGCTGGACGTGTTGAGCCGCATCATGCCGAAGACTTGGTAGAGTGGATGACCAAGCCCTCCTCATCCTCCTCATCCTCTCTCACCCAGGCTCAGGGTACTGGCAAAGCAGCTGCCAAAGCGTCCTCTTCCCTGGTATCAATGTCATCATCAGTCACTCCTTCCCTAGACCAACCATGTCCTCCTGAGGAGTCCCCCGAACTGTTTGAGCCCAGTGTTGGGTACATGCTCCAGGAGGATGCCCAGCGTTTCGAAGGGTCTGATGATGATCCCCAGCTAGAGGAAGGCAGTAGTGTGAGAGCAGAGAGAGGGAATGCTCAAGAAGGACACCAATCTGGCAGTCATGTTCCAGCAGCTGCAGCAAACTGCCAGATTGGCTCCAGTGATGAGGAGGGAGGGCATGATGAGGTCACTGACTCCACGTGGGTGCCTAATAGGAGAGAGGAGGAGGAGGAGGAGGAGGATGAGGAGGAGGCACATCTCCAATGAGGCAGGATGCCCTCGGGGGGCCAGCGTAAGGGCAGCACACCGACGGAATCACACCGCAGAGCTCCGCCTGTGCAGGGCGCTGCCTCTGCCCATTATTCAAAAAGTTATTTGGTGTGGGCCTTTTTTGAGTCGAGTGCATCAGATCGCACAGCTGCTGTTTGCAACATATGTCTCAAGCGTATATCGCGTGGCCAAAACATCACCCGCTTGGGCACCACATGCTTGACCAGACATATGTTGACCTGCCATGCAGCTCGTTGGCAAGCCTACCTTAAAGACCCACACCAAAGAACAAAGCGGACCTCTTCTTGCACCGCATCAGCTGGGATCTCCAACCCCACTATACCTTCAGTCCTCTCTGAAACCTGCACTGAGAGGAATGAAGGTGTAGAATTAGGTGTGTCACAGCCAAGTACTTGCGGGCACTCTGCTAGCAGTACACCGACGTCCGATTCTAGCAGGCAAATTTCCCTGCCCCAGCTGCTGGACCGTCAAAAGAAGTTCACTCCCAGCCATCCACATGCCCAGCGGTTGAATGCTAGCTTGGCTAAATTGCTAGCGCTTCAACTGCTGCCTTTTCAGTTGGTAGGCTCGGCCCCCTTCCGTGAGTTTGTGCAATGTGCGGTTCCTCAGTGGCAGGTTCCCAAATGCCACTTTTTCTCACGGAAGGCGATTCCGGCTCTCTACCGGCATGTGGAAGGCAATGTCTTGGCCTCGCTGGACAGGGCGGTCAGAGGTAAGGTGCATATTACCGCTGACTCATGGTCCAGCAGGCATGGACAGGGACGTTACCTTTCTTTCACGGCCCATTGGGTCACTCTTTTGGCAGCTGGGAAGGATGCAGGACAAGGTTCAGTAGTGTTGGAGGTTGTTCCACCGCCACGCCTCCAAAATGCTACTACTGGTTGTGACACACCTCTGTCCTCCACCCCCTCCTCTTCTTCTTCCTCCATGGCCTATTCCTGTGCTTTGTCCTCGGAACCAGCGGTGCTCTGTAGGCGTTCAAGGGGCTACGCAAGTACGCAGGCAAAAAGATGCCATGCCGTGCTTGCACTGGTGTGTTTGGGGGACAGGAGCCACACTGGGGCAGAGGTTCTGTCTGCTCTGCAGGGGCAGGCCGAGAGGTGGTTGACGCCACGCCAGCTTAAGCCAGGAATGGTAGTTTGCGACAATGGCACCAACCTCCTCTCCGCTCTCCGACAGGGACAACTGACCCATGTGCCCTGTGTGGCTCACGTCCTTAACCTGGTGGTGCAGCGGTTCTTGGGCAGGTACCCGGGCTTACAGGATGTCCTGAGGCAGGCCAGGAAAGTCTGTGTGCATTTTCGCAGATCTTATAATGCCAGTGCTCGCCTGGCTGAGCTGCAAAAGGAGTTGAACCTGCCCAAGAACCGCCTTATATGTGACATGCCCACCAGGTGGAACTCAACGTTGGCCATGCTGCAGCGGCTGCACACGCAGCAGAGGGCCATCAATGAGTACCTGTGCGACTACGGCACCAGGACAGGGTCAGGGGAGCTCGGGTTTTTTTCACCACGCCAGTGGGGCATGATCAGGGATGCATGCACTGTCCTGGCACCATTTGAGGAGGCCACGAGGATGATGAGCAGTGACAGTGCATGCATCAGTGACACTGTACCTCTTGTCCACCTGTTGGAACATACGCTGCGTGGAATAATGGACAGGGCACTTGAGGCAGAACAGAGGCAGGAAGAGGAGGACTTCCTTGCCTCTCAAGGCCCCCTTTACCCAGACAGTGTTCCTTCTGTCCCACCCATCGCACAGGAAGAAGAGGAGGAGGAGGAGGAGGATTGTGTCAGCATGGAGGTGGAGCCTGGCACTCAGCATCATCAGCAGCAGTCTTTTAGGGATGATTTACAGTCCCAAGAAACCAGTGGACTTGTACGTGGCTGGGAGGAGGTGGCTGTGGATCATGTTGTCCTTAGTGACCCAGAGGACTCCGGACCGAATGCCTCAGCTAACCTATGCTGCATGGCCTCCCTGATCCTGCAAAGTCTGCGGAAGGATCCTCGTATTCTTCGGATCAAGGAGAGGGACCATTACTGGCTGGCCACTCTCCTTGATCCACGGTACAAGGGTAAGGTTGCGGACCTTATCTTACCGTCGCAGAGGGAGCAGAGGATGAGACAACTCCGGGAGGCCTTGCAGAAAGGTCTGTGCAACGCGTTCCCAGAGACTGGGAGGTTACAAACTCCTGGTCCTGGACAACGAGTTGCTGAGGCTTCGGTCAGTCAAAGAAGGAGCGGTGGGGAAGGTGGCCGTCTGACCGATGCGTTCAGACAATTCTTTAGTCCGCAGCCCCAAGGTATGATCGGTTCCAGCAACCATCGCCAGCGTCTGATATACATGGTGCAGGAATACCTAGGGGCAAGGTCAGACTTGGACACCTTCCCCACCGAAAATCCTCTGGCTTACTGGGTCTTGAGGATGGATCACTGGTCAGAGCTTGCACAGTATGCAATTGAGCTACTGGCCTGTCCTGCATCCAGCGTTCTTTCAGAACGCACATTCAGTGCTGCTGGAGGATTTGTCACGGATCACAGGGTGCACCTGTCCACCGACTCTGTTGATCGACTGACCTTCATAAAGATGAACCAGTCTTAGATCACCACCAGCTACCAAACACCTGAAGCTGATATAACAGACTAATTTATTTTCAAATGTCACATCCCTTCAGGACTGATGCTGATGCTGAGAGACTGTCCTGTTATGTTGACTGACTATCCTCCTCCTCCTCAATTATCCGATTGATGATGATAGCTTGGAAGAACATTTTTGTTTCTGGGTGCCGCCACCAGTGGCTAAGGCCCAATTTTTCAGCCCCTGTTTAACAGGGGCGTGTTATTACAATTTTTTATGCAATGCTTTGCAGCAGGTCTCATTCCTGCACTCCAACTAGAGTATCTGGGAGAGGTTGCAGTGTCGTGGCACAAGCACCAGTGGCTAAGGCCCAATTTTTCAGCCCCTGTTTAACAGGGGCGTGTAATTAAAATTTTTGATGCAATACTTTGCAACAGGGCTCATTGCTGTGCTCCAAGTACAGTATCTGTGAGGGGTTGCAGTGTTGTGGCACCAGTGCCTAAGGCCCAATTTTTCTGCCCCTGTTTAACAGGGGCATGTAATTACAATTCTTGATCTAATAATTCACAGCAGGGCCCATTCCTGCGCCCACCAAGAGTAACTGTGAGGCCTTACAGTGTTGTGTCAACACCACCACCACCAAAGGCCCAATTTTTCAGCCCCTGTTCAACAGGGGCATGCAATTACAATTCTTGATCTAATAATTCACAGCAGGGCCCATTCCTGCGCCCACCAAGAGTAACTGTGAGGCCTTACAGTGTTGTGTCAACACCACCACCACCACCAAAGGCCCAATTTTTCAGCACCTGTTCAACAGGGGCATGCAATTACAATTCTTGATCTAATAATTCACAGCAGGGCCCATTCATGCGCCCACCAAGAGTAACTGTGAGGGCTCACAGTGTTGTGGCAACACCAACATGTAAGGGGCAAATTTCAGCTGAGTATATACGGCAGGCCCCTACTTTCAAACATCCAACTTACAAACGACTCCTCCTTGCAAACGGAAGGATACAACAGGAAGTGAGAGGAAATCTACCCCTAGGAAGGCAAATTCTCTCCTGTAAGAGTTAATATGGGAACCCGCAGGTAATAACAGAAGTCTAAAGCCCTGTACGCACGCTCGGTTTTCCCGGCGGTAAAAAGTCAGCGGGGAAAACCGAGGGGAAAGCCGAGAACCTGCTCAGTAGCTTTTTCCCCATACACACGACCGGTTTTCCTGCCAGGAAAACTGCCAAGAGAGCTTTTTGCCGGGAATACCGGCCGTGTGTATGCTCCATTGGCACTGCCTAGCAGTGTTTCCCATTGGAAAGTGGGAAAACTGCGAGGAAGCATACACACGTCCGGTTTTCCTGGCCAAAAGCTCTCTTGGCAGTTTTCCTGGCAGGAAAACTGGTCGTGTGTATGGGGCTTATGACTTAGTGCAGGTAACCCGAAGGTGCACTACGCTCCACCTGCGGATCAGCTTTAAAGCAGCCCAGTAACCACTGCAGAACAGATATACCCAAATATAAACCATTTTTAGTAATAAACTTACATTTAATAACAGTCTTCCATTCAGGTATCCCCGACTGTTGCTGTCCCAGGCAGAGTGTATTTGGTATTACTCCGCTTGTGACAGGAGTCGGCGCTATACAGGAAGCAACCGCTATTGTGGCTCTGCTCCCTCTGCAGCCGCTTGCTTCCTCTACCGCTGGCTTCATTCAGAACACTGATGCTCTGGGATGGCTGGTTGGCCTCCTGCGATCTAAGCCTGCGAATCTGCTATCCCAAAGCAGGAGGTCGCGGGCCACATCAGAGGGCTCCGCGGGCCACATGTGGCCCCTTGGCCACTGGTTGGGCACCCCCGGTCTATAATATGTATATAAAGAAGGCCATGTATGCTCAATACATGCTCAATTTTTTTTTTACTTAAATAATAATACAATGCTCCCTACAGGTTAACACTACTAGCGCATAAACATTACATTCGTAGAATAGGAATATGAAAGAATTTTTTTAAACCTTTTCTAATGTAGCGCACACCCTCTCCCCACTCCCCTCTATTAAAGTTTTCCAACTCGCACTGTCTCTGGTCTAGGGGTATGATAGGGGAGGGAGAGGGGTGAGCCACGCCAGGCTTCTACCACAGTTGTGTATGTGGTCTCAGCAATGTCTCTTGTTACCTTCGGGTCTGTGCTGTGCATCGGATCCTCCCTCCAAGAGTCTCCTTTAAACCTCGTCTGCCAGAAATTGAGCCACACACCGTTAAAGTCCAACACTCCTTTATTTAGAACATAACATGGACTCCCTTGGCTATAGAACAGAAAAAGGAGGTGTGTGTACGAATAGGCCCAGACACAAGTTCGATCCTCCACTCTCCTCCCTGAGAGTGGGTTATGGTCTCCGCACGAGGGAAATTCTCCTTCCTGGCGGTCTCCGACAAGAGACGACTCACCCGTCACCGGCAGTCTGCTGCACCGGGTCTTCAGATAAGGAGCTCTTCCCGTTCCATTACGCCCACCTCGGATTCAGGCATCCATCCCCGGAGTGCCTTAGGATCCTTCCCTCGCGGAACTCAGTGTTGGGCACTAGGGATGAGCTCGGTGTTCGAGTCGAACATAAGTTCGACTCGAACATCGGCTGTTCGACCGTTCGATGAACATCGAACGATTTGGGCCGTACGCGCCAAATTCGAGTGATGCGAATGGCCCACAATACACTGCGACATCGCAGTGCAATCCTGGCGCTGTGATTGGCCAAGCATGCACTGTGACCCCGCATGCTTGGCCAATCACAGCGCCGGCAGCTAGGAGAGCCATAATTGGCCACAGGCAGGTTGCCTGTGGCCAATTATAGCTCAGGGGGTTTAGCACACGCCCCACACTATAAAAGGCCGCCAGCGCGGCGGCCTTGTGTAGTGTGTTCCGGCGCAGGGAAAGAGTTACATAGGCAGGGACAGTGTCAGTGCTAATTGTACCTCAAACTTGTGTGTAGGGAGAGAGAAGGATAGGCAGGGAGAGTGTCAGTGTCATATTCTTTGCTAAACCTTGTGTGCAGGGAGAGAGAAGGATAGGCAGGGGACAGTGTCAGTGTCACATTCTTTGCTAAACCTTGTGTGCAGGGAGAGAGAAGGATAGGCAGGGAGAGTGTCAGTGTCATATAGTTTGATAAACCTTGTGTGCAGGGAGAGAGAAGGATAGGCAGGGGACAGTGTCAGTGTCATATTCTTTGCTAAACCTTGTGTGCAGGGACAGAGAAGGATAGGCAGGAAGAGTGTCAGTGTCATATACTTTGATAAACCTTGTGTGCAGGGAGAGAGAAGGATAGGCAGGGGACAGTGTCAGTGTCATATTCTTTGCTAAACCTTGTGTGCAGGGAGAGAGAAGGATAGACAGGGAGAGTGTCAGTGTCATATACTTTGATAAACCTTGTGTGCAGGGAGAGAGAAGGATAGGCAGGGGACAGTGTCAGTGTCATTGTTGCTAAGCCTCCTGCACATTATACACCTGAAGTTAGCCCGTATTGCTGCTTTTTCCTGGTGTGTTACACCAACAGGCATTTGCAGCACTTACAGCGGGCGGAGTGTGCCTCCTGATCATATTACACCTGAAGTTAGCCTGTATTGATGCTTTTTTCTGGTGTGTTACACCAACAGGCATTTGCGGCACTTACAGCGGGCGGAGTGTGCCTCCTGATCATATTACACCTGAAGTTAGCCTGTATTGATGCTTTTTCCTGGTGTGTTACACCAACAGGCATTTGCGGCACTTACAGCGGGCGGAGTGTGCCTCCTGATCATATTACACCTGAAGTTAGCCTGTATTGCTGCTTTTTCCTGGTGTGTTACACCAACAGGCATTTGCGGCACTTACAGCGGGCGGAGTGTGCCTCCTGATCATATTACACCTGAAGTTAGCCTGTATTGCTGCTTTTTCCTGGTGTGTTACACCAACAGGCATTTGCAGCACCTACAGCAGGCGTAGTGTGATTCCTGCAAAATATACTCCTGAAGCTAGGCCTTATTGCTGGTTTTCCCATTTCCCTGCAGGCCATTAGAATGTCTGGAAGGCAAACAAGGAGAGGCAGACAGTCTGGAGCCAATAAAAGAGGGCAAGCAGGCTCTGTGTCTAGAGACAACAGTGCTGGTCGTGGACGCGGTGCATCGCCATCAGCACGTGGCCATGGGACACGCTTGTCCTTCTTTTCGGCAGCTGGACGTGTTGAGCCGCATCATGCCGAAGACTTGGTAGAGTGGATGACCAAGCCCTCCTCATCCTCCTCATCCTCTCTCACCCAGGCTCAGGGTACTGGCAAAGCAGCTGCCAAAGCGTCCTCTTCCCTGGTATCAATGTCATCATCAGTCACTCCTTCCCTAGACCAACCATGTCCTCCTGAGGAGTCCCCCGAACTGTTTGAGCCCAGTGTTGGGTACATGCTCCAGGAGGATGCCCAGCGTTTCGAAGGGTCTGATGATGATACCCAGCTAGAGGAAGGCAGTAGCGTGAGAGCAGAGAGAGGGGATGCTCAAGAAGGACACCAATCTGGCAGTCATGTTCCAGCAGCTGCAGCATACTGCCAGATTGGCTCCAGTGATGAGGAGGGAGGGGATGATGAGGTCACTGACTCCACGTGGGTGCCTAATAGGAGAGAGGAGGAGGAGGAGGATGAGGAGGAGGCACATCTCCAATGAGGCAGGATGCCCTCGGGGGGCCAGCGTAAGGGCAGCACACCGACGGAATCACACCGCAGAGCTCCGCCTGTGCAGGGCGCTGCCTCTGCCCGTTATTCAAAAAGTTCTTTGGTGTGGGCCTTTTTTGAGTCGAGTGCATCAGATCGCACAGCTGCTGTTTGCAACATATGTCTCAAGCGTATATCGCGTGGCCAAAACATCACCCGCTTGGGCACCACATGCCTGACCAGACATATGTTGACCTGCCATGCAGCTTGTTGGCAAGCCTACCTTAAAGACCCACACCAAAGAACAAAGCGGACCTCTTCTTGCACCGCATCAGCTGGGATCTCCAACCCCACTATACCTTCAGTCCTCTCTGAAACCTGCACTGAGAGGAATGAAGGTGTAGAATTAGGTGTGTCACAGCCAAGTACTTGCGGGCACTCTGCTAGCAGTACACCGACGTCTGATTCTAGCAGGCAAATTTCCCTGCCCCAGCTGCTGGACCGTCGAAAGAAGTTCACTCCCAGCCATCCACATGCCCAGCGGTTGAATGCTAGCTTGGCTAAATTGCTAGCGCTTCAACTGCTGCCTTTTCAGTTGGTAGACTCGGCCCCCTTCCGTGAGTTTGTGCAATGTGCGGTTCCTCAGTGGCAGGTTCCAAAACGCCACTTTTTCTCACGGAAGGCGATTCCGGCTCTCTACCGGCATGTGGAAGGCAATGTCTTGGCCTCGCTGGACAGGGCGGTCAGCGGTAAGGTGCATATTACCGCTGACTCATGGTCCAGCAGGCATGGACAGGGACGTTACCTTTCTTTCACGGCCCATTGGGTCACTCTTTTGGAACTGGGAAGGATGCAGGACAAGGTGCAGTAGTGTTGGAGGTTGTTCCACCGCCACGCCTCCAAAATGCTACTACTGGTTGTGACACACCTCTGTCCTCCACCCCCTCCTCTTCTTCTTCCTCCATGGCCTATTCCTGTGCTTTGTCCTCGGAACCAGCGGTGCTCCGTAGGCGTTCAAGGGGCTATGCAAGTACGCAGGCAAAAAGATGCCATGCCGTGCTTGCGCTGGTGTGTTTGGGGGACAGGAGCCCCACTGGGGCAGAGGTTCTGTCTGCTCTGCAGGGGCAGGCTGAGAGGTGGTTGACACCATGCCAGCTTAAGCCAGGAATGGTAGTTTGCGACAATGGCACCAACCTCCTCTCCGCTCTCCGACAGGGACAACTGACCCATGTGCCCTGTGTGGCTCACGTCCTTAACCTGGTGGTGCAGCGGTTCTTGGGCAGGTACCCGGGCTTACAGGATGTCCTGAGGCAGGCCAGGAAAGTCTGTGTGCATTTCCGCAGATCTTATAATGCCAGTGCTCGCCTGGCTGAGCTGCAAAAGGAGTTGAACCTGCCCAAGAACCGCCTTATATGTGACATGCCCACCAGGTGGAACTCAACGTTGGCCATGCTGCAGCGGCTGCACACGCAGCAGAGGGCCATCAATGAGTACCTGTGCGACTACGGCACCAGGACAGGGTCAGGGGAGCTCGGGTTTTTTTCACCACGCCAGTGGGGCATGATCAGGGATGCATGCACTGTCCTGGCACCATTTGAGGAGGCCACGAGGATGGTGAGCAGTGACAGTGCATGCATCAGTGACACTGTACCTCTTGTCCACCTGTTGGAACATACGCTGCGTGGAATAATGGACATGGCACTTGAGGCAGAACAGAGGCAGGAAGAGGAGGACTTCCTTGCCTCTCAAGGCCCCCTTTACCCAGACAGTGTTCCTTCTGTCCCACCCATCGCACAGGAAGAAGAGGAGGAGGAGGAGGAGGATTGTGTCAGCATGGAGGTGGAGCCTGGCACTCATCATTATCAGCAGCAGTCTTTTAGGGATGATTTACAGTCCTAAGAAACCAGTGGACTTGTACGTGGCTAGGAGGAGGTGGCTGCGGATCATGTCATCCTTAGTGACCCAGAGGACTCCGGACCGAATGCCTCAGCTAACCTACGCTGCATGGCCTCCCTGATCCTGCAAGGTCTGCGGAAGGATCCTCGTATTCTTCAGATCAAGGAGAGGGACCATTACTGGCTGGCCACTCTCCTTGATCCACGGTACAAGGGTAAGGTTGCGGACCTTATCTTACCGTCGCAGAGGGAGCAGAGGATGAGACAACTCCGGGAGGCCTTGCAGAAAGGTCTGTGCAATGCGTTCCCAGAGACTGGGAGGTTACAAACTGCTGGTCCTGGACAACGAGTTGCTGAGGCTTCGGTCAGTCAAAGAAGGAGCGGTGGGGAAGGTGGCCTTCTGACCGATGCGTTCAGACAATTCTTTAGTCCGCAGCCCCAAGGTATGATCGGTTCCAGCAACCATCGCCAGCGTCTGATATACATGGTGCAGGAATACCTAGGGGCAAGGTCAGACTTGGACACCTTCCCCACCGAAAATCCTCTGGCTTACTGGGTCTTGAGGATGGATCACTGGCCAGAGCTTGCACAATATGCAATTGAGCTACTGGCCTGTCCTGCATCCAGCGTTCTTTCAGAATGCACATTAAGTGCTGCTGGAGGATTTGTCACGGATCACAGGGTGCGCCTGTCCACCGACTCTGTTGATCGACTGACCTTCATAAAGATGAACCAGTCTTGGATCACCACCAGCTACCAAACACCTGAAGCTGATATAACAGACTAATTTATTTTCAAATGTCACATCCCTTCAAGACTGATGCTGATGCTGAGAGACTGTCCTGTTATGTTGACTGACTATCCTCCTCCTCCTCAATTATCCGATTGATGATGATAGCTTGGAAGAACATTTTTGTTTCTGGGTGCCGCCACCAGAGGCTAAGGCCCAATTTTTCAGCCCCTGTTTAACAGGGGCGTGTTATTACAATTTTTTATGCAATGCTTTGCAGCAGGTCTCATTCCTGCACTCCAACTAGAGTATCTGGGAGAGGTTGCAGTGTCGTGGCACCAGCACCAGTGGCTAAGGCCCAATTTTTCAGCCCCTGTTTAACAGGGGCGTGTAATTAAAATTTTTGATGCAATACTTTGCAACAGGGCTCATTGCTGTGCTCCAAGTACAGTATCTGTGAGGGGTTGCAGTGTTGTGGCACCAGTGCCTAAGGCCCAATTTTTCTGCCCCTGTTTAACAGGGGCATGTAATTACAATTCTTGATCTAATAATTCACAGCAGGGCCCATTCCTGCGCCCACCAAGAGTAACTGTGAGGCCTTACAGTGTTGTGTCAACACCACCACCACCAAAGGCCCAATTTTTCAGCCCCTGTTCAACAGGGGCATGCAATTACAATTCTTGATCTAATAATTCACAGCAGGGCCCATTCCTGCGCCCACCAAGAGTAACTGTGAGGCCTTACAGTGTTGTGTCAACACCAAAACCACCACCAAAGGCCCAATTTTTCAGCCCCTGTTCAACAGGGGCATGCAATTACAATTCTTGATCTAATAATTCACAGCAGGGCCCATTCATGCGCCCACCAAGAGTAACTGTGAGTGCTCACAGTGTTGTGGCAACACCAACATGTAAGGGGCAAATTTCAGCTGAGTATATACGGCAGGCCCCTACTTTCAAACATCCAACTTACAAACAACTCCTCCTTGCAAACGGAAGGATACAACAGGAAGTGAGAGGAAATCTACCCCTAGGAAGGCAAATTCTCTCCTGTAAGAGTTAATATGGGAAAAAAAGTGTCTCCTCTCCACTGATGCTTTATCACCAATTCTTGTTTCAATAAAAACCCCAAATTTTCAAAAAACATTTGACATTAGGACGGAAAGTGAGGTGAACTGTTCTGAACAGGTGCACACTGCACAGACAGCAAAACAAATGTTACAGGGGTGATAACCCTTCCCTATGTTTTCCAAAAAGCTTAAAAATAGATTTTTTGGCTGGAGCTACACTTAAACAATGTACCTGTTCAAAATTACAAACAGATTCTACATAAGAACAAACCTACAGTCCCTGTCTTGTATGCACCGCCTGTATACGGCTGTTCAGAGTATATAGGGCCTTTTTTATTTTGTGTGCGGGGTTCCCCTTAATATCCATACAAGACCCAAAGGGGCTGGTAATGGGCTGGGGTAGGGGGGGGCTGTGATGGGGTAGCTATGCCATTTTTCTTAAAGATTTTCATCCATATTACCGGGACCAGACATTACATTAAAGCCACAAGCAGTTTTAAATGGCTTTTTTTCCTTTAGAAATTTAATTTTGTGCAGGGACAGTTCTAAACACGGGAAACACGTGGCACTTCACAGGCATACTTTAGACACCCCCCAGGTACGATATTTAAAGGAATATTTGACTTTTTTTTTTCACTTCATGCATCATTAAAATGACTGCTCCCGAAAAATGGCCGTTTTTAAAACTTTTTTTTGGATTGATACATGTCCCCTGGTGCAGAACCCAGGTTCCCAAACCCTTTTTAGGACAATAACATTCATATTAGTCGTTATAATTAGCACTTTAGATTTTGAACGTTCGCATCCATTGTATTTAATAGGGTTCTAAAGTTTGTGCAAACTTTTGGTCCGTTCGCAGGTTCTGGTGCGAACCGAACCCGGGGGTGTTTGGCTCTTCACTATTGGGCACTGAGCTCCGGACCTCCATCCAAGTACCTCACCCCAGGACTAAAGGTGCCCGAGGTGGAACACGATCTCCGGTGGTCCTCTAGGCCTAGGCCGCCTAGAGGACGAACACGAACCACCGTCCGCAAGCTGAAGGTGCCTGGGACGAAGAACCCGTGAGAAAGATGGCCGGCCCCTTTATACCCTCTCCCAGCAAGCATGGCGGGTTCCCCGCCCCACCATACCGCTGCCAAGAGAGGCCAAAAAGGAAACTCAGCACACAGCAATATCCATCCGTCAGCCCATGGTGACAGCGCCACCCAGTGGACCGCTGGAATATACCACCGGTGTCACAGAAAGATTCCAAATTTTACCCCGGGAAAGTAAGTACACTCTCCCCCCTGTCATTTGACACTGGTCCCCAGTGTCTGGAGTAAAACATCATGCCCTCAACGGCTGACACAACCCAATCCAGAAACCAACGATCAATTCGAAAAAAAAAAAATTTTAGGAAACTATCCTAACGGAGAAATTGTGTCTGAGCCCCTGTAACAAAAGAGGAGTGAAAGACAACATTAAACATGAACTCACATTTCAACATTAAACCTTTCCCTCCCATCCTAACTAAGAACCACCCCAGGTTCCATAATCTTGACGGGATGCTCTCCTGCAGAGGGAAAAGAAAAAAAAAAAAAACAACACACAAAAACCCTGACACATGTATTCGTGTAAGAAGAAAAGAAACCTCTCCGAAAAGAAATTCCTTTCCTCCAAAGAGTGAGTGCATGAAAAGTGTTAAAAAAAAAAACGTTGCACAAGACTGCCACCTGGTGACAGCCTTGCAGTACTGCACTCGTGGAGCTTCTTCTTCTTCTCTTTGGCCCTATCTAACCCCAGAGTCTGTGATCTCTTTGCGGAAGAGGGAAAAGAAAAAAACACAGGAATAGTTCCTCATTCCTTTGGGCACACAACAACAACTGCCCCGAAAAGTTCAATCAGCATGATAAGAGCGGAGTCTCTGTCTCCTATAAGTAAAAGCGAGGATGCGGCAAAATCAGTGGCTTCAAGTGTTGATCCACGGTCTCCAGATGATACTCCACATCTTCGCCTTCTTTGCATCGGATCAGCACTTTATCTGCATGGATGTGTCTTCCTAACATCCAATCGGCCTTGCAATCTTTGAAACGCTGTGAAGCACTAGGAGAGCACGCCAGGTACCTGCGGGCGTGCGGAACTTTTAGGTGGGTCCACACGAAGTCATTGTACCAGCGCTCTCTGTACACCTCCACCTCATAGAACAAGTCCTTCGGTAAGTAGGGATACTCCCATCCGTACTCCTCTGTAACTTTTTGGCCAAATAGGCGTTGTAGTCTTGCCAAAGGAGGCATGGTAGCTCTGTCTCCCTCACCAGGCATAACTACAGAGTCTGGATGACGAGGCGCTTTGACCACCTCCAATCTGGGCATTGGTGCCCGCAGCAACAGTCTCTTTACCCCAGCATCAGATGCAGGTTGCGCCGGGGTTGTAGGGACAAACTGAGGACAAGATTCTTCTCCAGGCGCTGTCGCCTCCACCCGGGGCGTACTTTCCCCTGTTGACATGGGTGAATCCCGAGATCTGCGGAATGAAGCAAGCGGCACCTTGTCCCAGCCTTTCTTGGCAAACAAATCATCAATGATGGCATCATCTCCCAGGTCCGAGAGCGATTCCAGGTCGGAGGTGTCACACGATCTCCGGTGGTCCTCTAGGCCTAGGCCGCCTAGAGGATGAACGCGAACCACTGTCAACAAGCTGAAGGTGCCTGGGACGAAGAACCCGTGACCAAGATGGCTGGCCCTTTATACCCTCTCCCAGCAAGCATGGCGGGTTCCCCGCCCCACCATACCGCTGCCGAGAGAGGCCAAAAAGGAAACTCAGCACACAGCGATATCCGTCCGTCAGCCCATGGTGACAGCGCCACCCAGTGGACCGCCGGAATATACCACCGGTGTCACAGAAAGATTCAAAATTTTACCCCGGGAAAGTAAGTACCCGCTACACTAAAAATTAGGAAAATGTAAAAACACATCCATTATTAATAAATAAACATATATTTAACATAAACACCATAAGCTAATATCAAAAAGTCCACAGATATGTGCAAATGAAATTCCCAATTTAACTTCACACATATAAAGTCTAGTGTTAAAAATATATATTCCAACCAAAGCACAAATCTCTCCTATACACAATGCTCACCTCTTCCTTTCTCCAGCTACACTCTGATCTAGGTGACTCATAATAGGATTCCAAATATCATTAATTGTAAAATATATACCATTAGTAGAGATAAAATCACATGGCACAGAAATATATTTTAATTAACATATATTTAAATAAAGCAACGTCATTTACAAAAACGTGCCCGGCTATCACTGGGAAAAATGTACACTCACTTTAAAATATATTCACTTCAAAATCCTGCTCCTTCAGCTGTCTGCTCGCATGTTCTCATGTATGATGTCACATCACCTTGCCCATCATCAGAACATTGTGATTGATCTTAGACTTCACCAGCATTGTGATGCAGTGGTTCATGTCACAACCCGCTAAGCTAAAAAAAAGTATTGCATGCATGCAAAGCAACACTGTGTTGTAAACTAAAAGCATAGTAAACAAGTATTTTGCTTTGACTATACATTGGGGTTTTGCACAAAATAGTTATCAACGTAGCTTCAGCACATATTAGCACATCTGGTGTGTCTTATATTTAAAGGGTTAGTTCACCTTTACCAAAAACTGCCTATGCAGGTAAGGGGTGTTCGTAGCTAGAAAAAAACTGTGTAGCTTTGACTAAAGTTGAATAATGCCCTTGCTATATGTGAGGGACATGTATGTACCTCCTAAATCCTGACTGGAATACCCCCAGGATGTTGCTAGGACATTGCTGAGTGAGGCCTAGTTGCTACTGCTCACCTCCACCAGTAGACCTAAGTCCCTTCTCCTTAGTGGACAATATCTGGACAGAACTTTCCTCCTCTGGTAACCCATCTGAGGCCTCCTCATGGCAGCCTGTGTCTGAGAGGGGAGTGTGCCCCTCTCAGGCTTGACTACTCCACTCTGGGACAAGACCCAGAGTTCAGTGTGCTCACTGAATAAATACATTCATCCAGCCCGCCTTCAGAGCCTGCCTCTCTGGGAATGTATCCATATTCATGCTGCTATCTGCATAACTTCACACCTACTATCCAGAAACGGCTCCAGTCTCCTGGATACAGAGGAAGCTATAGGCCAGACTGGCAGCAGCTGAAAACACTAAGCAGACCTAACTAGCAGACTGTAGCTTCACTGATTACAGTGAGCATAACATGCTTTTGCCTGTCACACAATTACAGCCACATTACCTACCGTGTGGAAACTAAATTTCCCTACAGAAAACACAACTTAACAGCTATTTAACTATCCTAGCACCTACCTAAGAGGATGCTATATTAATTTATTAACACAATACTTCAATTGGCTGATCTCCTGTTTCAGATGTGTCTCTGGGTCCATATTTATAAAGCAGTTGTAGGTAATTTTTCAAGACTTGCTATCTAAGCCATTACCTCAATGTTCACAGTGCTGGTAAAATAGCTGCACAATCTTCCAGGTTACATATGTTCACCTTTTAGAATTCTAGTGGACATTATTACTGTATTGAGCTTCACATTATTCATTCCAATCAAATGTTCCCTTTGCAGCTTCAATAGGGTATATTATGTTTATAAGGGATATCAGCTAAATTGTATATGATATTGAAAAACCCATTATTTCATGGACCTTTACTCATTTAGTTTCAAAGTAAGATCTAGCTGAGTCAAATATATAAGGAGAAGTAACACAATATAGTATATCCTTGACTTAGAAATAGTGTGTGTGAACCTTTAGCTGGAGGACCTAAATTAGTGTCTCAAGTGCAAGGCTAGAGTTGTCAAGCCATTCTTTATTTGGCTGGTGGATATTTGGCCTTCACTGTCATTCAGAACTTTAATTATCTAGCTGGTGAATTAAATGTTACTTCTGAAAACCTGGAAAAGAATAATGCAACCTTCATATGTCAACAATTAATATATAGTATTATCCTGTCAGCAGGATAATACTTTATATTAATAAAGCTACTCGTAAAATATGAATGTTAGCATGTATTGGGTTCGTTTCTATCATTTGTAAAAGAGAGCGAGGAATATGGAATACTTTAGATTGATTATTTGTGCATTCTTTGTAAATAAGTACTTAATGGGGTTGATTTACTAAAGGAGTAGACTGCTCACTTAGCAGTTTACCTGTGTTCACTTCAATCTACCATTCATGTGCAAGCAAAATCCTTCTTTTTTTTTTTTTCAATTACTATGCGGGTGAATGAGTATCTGATGAGAGCCCATGTCAACTGGGCTAACTTAGATTTCAACACCTGTAGTAAATCACAATAGCTTATGGACTGTAATTTGTAGTATACTGACTTAAATAATTTAATAAAGCTCATGATTAGCAGAAATAAAAAATAACAATGAACACAGCTTTTTTTTTTTTTTAAAGGAATGTATAGGGATTTTTCATATATTACTTTTATGTTATATTCAGAAGTTAAAAAATTATATTTATTTGTTATTTCTGTTAAGTGCATATAAACTATTGCATAGTGTGGTATATATAATATTAATATATGTAGCACTACCCCCGAAGGAGCTGCTGGTTTTGTTTGGGTCTACGTTCTGCCTATCAACCCCAAAGTTTGGCTCAAACCCTCCCTTGGCACAACTGGACCACACAATTATTGTGAAACCCACTGTTGACTGGGAACCACAATGATATCATAAAATGATATAACATACAATTAGATATGGTTACCTTATGCTGGCCACCGGTCCAAGAAGGTAACAGATAAGACACACACAATGTTTCTGCTTAACCAAAAGATAATGGTTTACTTAGTGAGAAAAGATAACCAAGTTAAACAAGTACAGTTGACTGCTTACGGGCCCTATAAGAGTCAATACTAGAATAAAGAAATAGCAAACAACTTACAATTCTGTTATCTATCTATCTATCTATATATATATATATATATATATATATATATATATATATATATATATATGTATCTATGAGCTCTTTTACTCCCTCTAGTGGGCACTTCTGTTACAGTGTCCTATCGCTTTCTAGTTCAGACCAGTAAACGGAATCCAGTAAAAGTTCCTTCCTGTAGTAAGGGTCTTCGCTAGCTCTCGTTGGTGCACGTTAAAACATTTGTAATCTAACAAGTATGAGAAAGTCAGAAACAACATCCGAAGTAATTACCAATGAATATGACTTGCGGGCGACACAGACGCCAATACTTTAAATACACTGCCACTGCGGGATGCAATGTGTCCTTGCACGTGGCGTGTTAACTTTCCAAATAAACAATGGTGGCAAGTCTATAAGGCCCACCTCCCTGCAATTCAGTTAATTGTCGTTGGGCAGGTGCCCTTCTCACCAAACAAGGCCTCGGTTCTCCGGTATACTCCGCAACTTGCAGCCTCTGATCCTCCGCACAGCCATAGTAGGTGTCGATGGATGGACGACTCTGGTTGCTGTGGAGTGTGAGCTGGACACCCACGATGAGGATCCCTCTCACGAGATTAGACATGCCGGCTCTGGCGACGGTGGGCCCAGGCTTCTTGGGCCTAGACACACTGGAAGCCGGCCTCAATGCAGGCTTCCTTCTTGATAGATGGCCGCGTCCCAAGAGACAGAATGTAACTCCTCCCTTCCATTAAATAACCTCGGTGATGCAGTGCATCCTGGTAGTACAGCTGCACTGTGTGTAGTGTAGTCTGATTCACAATGCATTGTTTTAATATCATTGAAGCGAATAAGTTACTGCAATATAACAAATTGAACACCGGAGGGTGCTAAGTTCCTTCTTAATTGGCAAACTGTAGTCTATATCTACGTTGCAAAGTGGAACCTTGCTACATATATATATATATATATATATACAGCTGTGCTCATAAGTTTACATACCCTGGCAGAATTTATGATTTCTTGGCCATTTTTTCGAGAATATGAATGATAACACAAAAACATTTCTTTCACTCATGGTTAGTGTTTGGCTAAAGCCATTTATTATCAATCAACTGTGTTTACTCTTTTTAAATCATAATGACAACAGAAACTACCCAAATGACCCTGATCAAAAGTTTACATACCCCAGTTCTTAATACCGTGTATTGCCCCCTTTAACATCAATGACAGCTTGAAATCTTTTGTGCTGTTTGTGGATGAGGCTCTTTATCTTCTCAGATGGTAAAGCTGCCCATTCCTCTTGGCAAAAAGCCTCCAGTTCCTGTAAATTCTTGGGCTGTCTTGCATGAACTGCACATTTGAGATCTCCCCAGAGTGGCTCAATGATATTGAGGTCAGGAGACTGAGATAGCCACTCCAGAACCTTCACTTTATTCTGCTGTAGCCAATGACAGGTCGACTTGGCCTTGTGTTTTGGATCATTGTCAGGTTGGAATATCCAAGTACGTCCCATGTGCAGCTTCCTGGCTGATGAATGTAAATGTTTCTCTAGTATTTTTTTGATAACATACTGCATTTATCTTGCCATCAATTTTGACCAAATTTCCTGTGCCTTTGTAGCTCACACATCCCCAAAACATCAGCAATCCACCTCCGTGTTTCACAGTAGGAATAGTGTACCTTTCATCATAGGCCTTTTTGACTCCTCCAAATACAGCATTTATGGTTGTGGCCAAAAAGTGAAATTTTGGTCTCATCACTCCAAATTATTTTGTGCCAGAAGGTTTGAGGCTTGTCTCTGTGCTGTTTGGCGTATTGTATGCGGGATACTTTGTGGCATTTGCATAGTAATGGCTTTCTTCTGGCGACTCGACCATGGAACCCATCTTTCTTCAAGTACCTCCTTATTGTGCATCTTAAAACAGCCACGTCACATGTTTTCAGAGAGTCCTGTATTTCACCTGAAGTTATTTGTGGGTTTTTCTTTGCATCCCGAACAATTTTCCTGGCAGTTGTGGCTGAAATGTTAGTTGGTCTACCTGACCGTGGTTTGGTTTCAACAGAACCCCGAATTTTCCACTTCTTGATTAGAGTTTGATCACTGCTGATTGGCATTCTAAATTCCTTGGATATCTTTTTATATCCCTTTCCTGTTTTATACAGTTCAACTACCTTTTCCCGCAGATCCTTTGACAATTCTTTTGCTTTCCACATGACTCAGAATTCAGAAACATCAGTGCAGCACTGGATGAAAGATGCAAGGGTCTGTCAGGAGTCCAGAAACTCATTGACCTTTTATACACACACACTAATTACAAGCAAACAGATCACAGGTGAGGATGGTTACATTTAATAGCCATTCAAACCCCTTTGTGTCAACTTGTGTGCATGTTTACAGGCCAAAATCACCAGGGTATGTAAACTTTTGATCAGGGTCATTTGGGTAGTTTCTGTTGTCATTGTGATTTAAAAAGAGTAAACACAGTTGATTGATAATAAATGGCTTCAGTCAAACACTAACCATGAGTGAAACAAAAGTTTTTGTGTTATCATTCATATTCTCAAAAAAATTACCAAGAAATCATAAATTCTGCCAGGGTAAGTAAACTTATGAGCACACATATATCTATCTATCTATCTATCTATCTATCTATCTATCTATCTATCTATCTATCTATCTATCTATCTATCTATCTATATATATATATATATATATATATATATATATACATACACACTATTTTTCCAAAAGTATTGGGGAGCCTGCCTTTACACGCACAAAGTTTAATGATATCCCAGTCTTAGTCCGTAGAGTTGGCCCACCCTTTGCAGCTATAACAGCTTTAACTCTTCTGGGAAGCCTGTTCACAAGGTTTAGGAGTATGTCTATGTGAATGTTTGACAATTTTTCCAGGAGTGTATTTGTGAGGTCAGGACCTTGCTTTGTGCACTGGTCCAAATCGATTGGTGGAGGGGGGATTATGGTGTAGGGTTGTTTTGCAGGAGTTGGGCTTGGCTCCTTAGTTCTAGTGAAGGGAACTTTTAAGGCGTCAGCATACCAAGAAATATTGGCAAATTTCATGCTACCAATTTTGTGGGAACAGTTTGGGGATGGCCCCTTCCTGTTCCAATATGACTGCACACTAGTGCACAAAGCAAGGTCCACGACCTCATCCCGATCGAACACCTTTGGGATGAATTAGAGCGAATCAGGCCTTCTGGTCCACATCAGTGCCTGACCTCACAAACTTTCCCATAGACACACTCCTAAACCTTGTGGACAGCCTTTCCAGAAGAGTTGGAGCTTTTATAGTTGCAAAGGATGGGCCAACTCAATATTGAACCCTACGGACTAAGACTGGGATGCCATTAAAGTTCATGTGCATGTAAAGGCAGGCGTCACAATACTTTTGGTAATATAGTGTGTATATATATATATATATATATATATATATATATATATATATATATATAGACTAAAGATTAAAGATTATAAAGACTAAATATATACATTGATAATAATATTATAATAATAAATAATAATACAATAATATAAAATGTAAATATAGTAATATACATTATTATACATCATGGGGCTAATTTACTGAAGGCAAATAGTCTACTTACTTTGCAAGAAAAATATCACTTACCAAGTTAGCATACTGAATGTGGTGAAAATTCAAGTACAATAAATAAATAAAAAATACCCAATCATGTGCAAGGAAAAAACAGAATTTTTGCTTGCACATAGTTGGATGAAGGAAGTCAGCAGCTCTTCACCTCAATCACTAAGCTAAAGGCACATTCCCTGGTAAAGTGAAAATTCCCTTGCAAAGTGAACAGCCTATGTGACTTTAGCAAGTCAACCCCTATAAGTCCAAGGTCCAGCATATAATAAACATACTAAATACTACTTATTGTAAAGGCTATTGCACAAAATTGGCAGATTACACCTAAATCTACTACTACAAAAAAGCAAAAGAAAAAAACAAAAGCTTTATTTGTTTTCATCTATACGTATTTGTTTGCTGATTAGCTGTAAATGTAAAAAAATGAAAACAAACAAATATACTTGAACGATGCAGTCCTATAATGCTGAGGTTTACCTTGGAATTAAACCTCACACATTTATTATCACCACATTAAAGCAGACATTGATGTGTCACTGACTAGAGAAGGCCTCGGCGTTCAGCACCATGGAGAGAGGACACAGGACAATGCACACAGGATCAGCTATTTCTATGTAAATTGCCCATATTGCATTACCTCATTATAATTTAAGAAAAAGTTCAACCTTTTATGAAGGGTGAAAACACTTTATTATTGTAGTAATAACTGTGTGAAGCTTTTGCTTCTGTTTGGCCATGCCTCCATATTAACATGTCTAGTTTACCTGACTAGAACCAGATCCGATGATGCAAAGTGAGCCTGGTCTGTATTAGCCCAGTCGTCATGATGTCGTGGAGGAAGGAGCACACATACAAAATGTAGCTTGTTTGGTATAAGACTGCAAATCATTTGCTATTCCAAAGAAGGTGAGAAGTGGTATTCAGAAATGTCAGGAGCAACAACGCAATGGGGCTTGATTTACTAAAACTGGAGAGTGCAAGATCTGGTGCAGCTGTGCATTGTAACCAATCAGCTTCTAGCTTCAGCTTGTTTACTTAAGCTTTGTCAAAAAAAAACAAAAAACATGGAAACATGGAAGGTTTCTATACAGAGCTTCTCCAAATTTTGCACTTTCCAGTTTTAGTAAATCAACCCCAATATTTTGTTTTGATATGAGAGGTTTTCTTTAACCACTTGCCGACCACCGCACGAACATTTACGTTGGCAGAATGGCACGGACAGGCAAATGGGCGGACATGTACGTTCCTTTAAATTTGCCGCTGTGTGGGCGCACGCGCACCTGCCGCGAGCTCCGTGACCGTGAGACCCGCGGACTCGATGTCCGCCAGTGTCCCGCGATTGTGTCACGGAGCTGCAGAGCGGGGGGATGTTTGTGTAAACAAGGCACCTCCCTGTTCTGCCTAGTGACAGGACACTGATCGTCTGCTCCCTGTCATCGGGAGCAGCGATTAGTGTTGTGTCACAGGTAGCCCAGCTCCTGCACAGTTAGAATCACTCCCTAGGACACACTTAGCCTCTTCCTCTCCCCCTAGTGGTTAACCCCTTCACTGCCCATGCCATTTACACAGTAATCAGTGCATTTTTATAGCACTGATCATTGTATAAATGACAATGGTCCCCAAATAGCATCAAAAGTGTCCGATGTGTCTGTCATAATGTCGCAGTCACGATATAAAATTGCTGATCGCCGCCATTACTAGTGTAGCGGGTATACACTTTTCTGTGTATTTAAAACTGGCAGAGACACCAGTGATGTGCAGTTCCCTGCAGCCCAGCAGGTGGCGCTGTCGCCCTGGGCTAGGGTTGAACCATTGCTGAGTGCCGTGCCTCCTTTTTGTCCTCCCTCGGCAGCGGTATGGTGGGGCGGGGAACCCGCCGTGCTTGCTGGGAGAGGGTATAAAGGGGCCGGCCATCTTTGTCACGGGGTCGAGTCCCAGGCACCTTCAGCCTGAGGGCGGAGGTTCGTGTCGGTCCTCTGGGCGGCCTAGGCCTAGAGGACGCTCGGAGGTCGTGTTCCATCCCAGGCACCTTTGGCCTGGGGTGAGGTACTCGGATGGAGGTCTGGAGCTCAGTGCCCAACACTGAGTTCCGCGAGGGAAGGAGGTCCTAGGGAACCCAGGGATTGGGTACCCGAATCCGGAAGGCGTAATGGACCGGGGGGAGATACTCACTTGAAGACCGGGTGCAGCAGATTGCCAGTGACAGGTGAGCCTCCTATCGGAGACCACCTGGAAGGAAGTCCTACCTCCGCTCGGAGACCGCAACCCACTTTCAGTGAGAAAAGTGGAGAGTTCATTGTGTCTGGGCCTACTCGCATCCACACCTCCTTGTTTGTTCTGTTCTTTAAGGGAGTCTAACTGATTGTGCTGTTCACTCGAGAAGAATAAAGGAGTGTTGGACTTTAATGGTGTGGGGCTCTTTTCTGGTGGACATTGTTCAAGGTAACTCCAGGTGCACAACACTGACCCGAAGGTAAAGAAAGAACTTTGCTTACACCGCACAGACATCTGCGGTGAAGGCTTGGCGTGGTGACCCCGCTCTCTCTCCTCTAAGGTACCCCTAGACAAGAGAAAGACGAGCTGATGCAAAGAGGGGAGTGAGGAGGCCGCTACACGTGGGGGCTCGTCCGGGATAGTGTTCGTGTACTACGGAATTGAACGTGTTCGGGACTGGTGTGCCAACTGAAGCCGTTCGGGTGATGCGAGGCCTGTGGGGAGTTCCTTTTTGAAGTGGATCCAGCGGTTGAGAAGCCCAGAACCATTTACCCCGGCCGTGCTGCAGGCAACACCACTCAGAGAGGAGGAATCACTGCTTTGACAGCCATCCCTGCGCACACTGCAACGACCGCGGAGGAGGTCGTGAAAACTCAACGGGAGAAATCCGAGGATGCTGACTCGGTCACCACTGTCTCGCAGCGTCCACCACCGAAGAAAAAGACCGGTATGGTAGGCCCGACCAGCGGTTGTGGTGGACCATCTCGCCCGCATACGCCCGGCTCGGATGGATCTGTCGGCAGGAGTCCCAGATATCCCGCTTCAAGTAAAGTCTGAGGTAAGCCAGGCGGAGAGATTTGGTGTGTGGGAAGAGGTGAAAACTCATTCTCCACTACAGGGTACCTGCCCGCGGAGGAGTGTGACACCTCTGACCTGGAGTCGCTCTCGGATGTGGAAGACGACATTGCTATTGACGAACTGTTTGCAGAAAAGGGCTGGGACAAAGTACCCCTCGCCTCATCCCGCAGAACCAGGGATCCACCCATGTCTACAGGGGATAGTACACCCCGGGTGGAGGCACCAGCGCCTGAAGAGGGGTCCCATCCCCAGCCTGCCTCTACATCCCCGGTATCACCTACACTTAAGACTGGAGAAAAGAGACTGCTGTTGCGGGCACCTATGCCCAGATCGGATGTGATCAAGGTCCCTTGCCACCCGGACTCAATAGTTTTACCTGGCGAAGGGGACAGAGCTACTATGCCTCCTTTGGCGAGACTACAACGCCTATTTGGCCAGAAGGTTGCTGCAGAGTACGGATGGGAGTATTCATACTTGTCCAAGGAGTTGCTCTATGAGGTGGAAGTGTGCCGGGAGCGCTGGTACAATGACTTTGTGTGGACCCACCTTCAGGTTCCACACGCCCGAAGGTACCTGGCATGCTCTACCAAGGCCTCTCAGCGTTTTAAGGACTGCAAGGCAGAGTGGATGTTGGGACGGCACATCCATGCAGACAAGGTGCTGATCCGGCGCAAGGAAGGGGAAGATGTAGAATATCATCTGGAGACCATGGACCAGCACTTGAAGCCACTTGTTCTGCCGCATCCCCGCTTCCACCTGTAGGAGAGAAAAGACTCTGTTCTTGTTGTATGCTGCTGAACTTTCTGGGGCCCGTTGTCCTTGTTACCCAGAGGAATGAAGGACTGTTCCTGGTTTGTTCTTCACTTTCCAGCAAGAGATCATGAACTCTGGGGTAGATAGGGCTCAAGAGAAGAAGAAAAGTTCCACGAGTGCAGTTACTGTGATGCTGTCACCAGGTGGCAGTGTTGCGCACCGTTAACACTTTTCACACACTCACTCTTTGGAGAAAAGGGATTTCTTCACAGAGAAGTTTCTTTTCTCTCACACGAATACATGTGTCAGGGTTTATGTGTGTTAATTTTCTTTCTTTTCCCTCTGCAGGAGAGCATCCCATCAAGACCACTGAGTATGGGGTGGGTCTTAATCAGGATGGGTGGGGAAAGGTGTAAAATGAATATGTGATTCAAAAGTTATGGTTAAATGTTGTTGTTTCCTTCTTTTTTTTTATAGGGCTCAGACACAATTGCTCCAGTTGATCAAGTTTTTCAAAAAGTTTTATTTTTGTACAATTTATAGTTGGTTTCTGGACTGTACTATGTCAGTCGTTGAGGGCATAGTTTGCTCCAGACACTGGGGACCAGTGTCAAACCACCAGGGGGAGAGTGTAGCGGGTATACACTTTTCTGTGTATTTAAAACTGGCAGAGCCACCAGTGATGTGCAGTTCCCTGCGGCCCAGCAGGTGGCGCTGTCGCCCTGGGCTGGGGTTGAACCATTTCTGTGTGCCGTGCCTCCTTTTTGTCCTCCCTCGGCAGCGGTATGGTGGGGCGGGGAACCCGCCGTGCTTGCTGGGAGAGAATATAAAGGGGCCGGCCATCTTTGTCACGGGGTCGAGTCCCAGGCACCTTCAGCCTGAGGGCGGTGGTTCGTGTCGGTCCTCTGGGCGGCCTAGGCCTAGAGGACGCTCAGAGGTCATGTTCCATCCCAGGCACCTTTGGCCTGGGGTGAGGTACTCGGATGGAGGTCTGGAGCTCAGTGCCCAACACTAAGTTCCGCAAGGGAAGGAGGTCCTAGGGAACCCAGGGATTCGGTACCCGAATCCGGAAGGCGTAATGGACCGGGGGGAGATACTCAGGCCTCGTACACACGACCGATTTTCTCGTCCAAAACAGTCAAGAAAAGTGCCGCGAGAGTTTTTTTGTCTAGAAAAACGTTCGTGTGTATGGTTTTACGACGAGAAACTTGACGAGAATCTCGACGAGAAAATAGAGAACCTGCTCTCTATTTTCTCGTCAGGATTCCAGATTTCCTTGTCGTGTTTCTCGTCGGCCTGTTTTGTGACGAGAAAATGGTTCGTGTGTATGCTTTTACGACTCTTCAAAAAGCGCGCATGCTCAGAATCAAGTATGAGACGGGAGCGCATCTTCTGGTAAAACAAGCCTTCGTAATGGAAATAGCACATTCGTCACGCTAAAACGAACTGAAAGCACGAAGACTGAAAAGCGCGAATCGTCTCTTCCCAAACTTTTACTTCACACGCGGTAACACGAGATCAGCAAAAGCAGCCCAAGGGGTGGCACCAAGAAAAAAGATCTTCCCCTTTATAGTGCCGTCGTACGTGCTGGACGTGAGCGCAGAGAACCACGAGGAAATTGGAAAATGACAGTGTGTACGCATAGAAAGCTTGACGAGAAAATCGACAAGCTTAACAAGAATCTCGTCGAAAAAAAACGACGTGTTTTTTACGACGAGAAAATCGGTCGTGTGTACGAGGCCTCACTTGAAGACCGGGTGCAGCAGATTGCCAGTGACAGGTGAGCCTCCCATCGGAGACCGCCTGGAAGGAAACCCTCCCCCCGCTCGGAGACCACAACACACTTTCAGGGAGGAAAGTGGAGAGTTCATTGTGTCTGGGCCTACTCGCATCCACACCTCCTTGTTTGTTCTGTTCTTTAAGGGAGTCTAACTGATTGTGCTGTTCACTCGAGAAGAATAAAGGAGTGTTGGACTTTAATGGTGTGGGGCTCTTTTCTGGTGGACATTGTTCAAGGTAACTCCAGGTGCACAACACTGACCCGAAGGTAAAGAAAGAACTTTGCTTACACCGCACAGACATCTGCAGTGAAGGCTTGGCGTGGTGACCCCGCTCTTTCTCCTCTAAGGTACCCCTAGACAAGTGAAAGACGAGCTGATGCAAAGAGGGGAGTGAGGAGGCCGCTACAGTAGTAAAAAAAAAAATATTAATAAAAATGCCATAAACCTATCCCCTATTTTGTAGATACTAACATTATTTAAATAACTAAGTGGCGGAGTCACCTGATGACCACGCCCCCTTGCAATAACATCAACCAGGGCATGCTGGGTTGATGATGTCACAAGGGGGTGGGGGTCACATTTAGGATCAACTCCGTTTTTCTTTTCTTTTTGTTCTGTTTCTGCATTTATTCATAAAGAGCAGGGGTCTCCAAACTATGGCCCTCTAGCTGTTTAGGAACTACAATTCCCATCATGAATAGTCTGTGAATGTCAGAGTTTTACAATGCCTCATGGGACGGAAAGTTCTGAAACAGCTGGGGGCCATAGTTTGGAGATCCCTGATATAGAGGGGGATAACTTTGTGTTATTTATTTATTTCAGGTACTTATATAGCATTGTCAATTTACGCAGCGCTTTACATATACATTGTACATTCACATCAGTCCCTGCCTTCAAGGAGCTTACAATCTAAGGTCCCTAACTCACATTCATATATACGTATACTAGGGCCAATTTGGATAGGATCTAATTAAACCTACCAACATGTCTTTGGAGTGTGGGAGGAAAGCGGAGTACCTGGAGGAAACCCACACAAGCACAGGGAGAACATGCAAACTCCAGGCAGGTAGTGTCGTTGTCGGATTCGAACCAGCGACCCCTTTTTTCTGCTAGGCGAAAGTGCGATCCACTACACCACTATTGTGTATAATGAGCTCTATAGCAAACCCTTTAAGATCATCGCTGTTTCTCTAATCTTTAGCTCAAATCTTCATTTTGCAACTTCTCTCCTGATTCAAAATTCTATTTGTAATGAAATTTCTGTCCTGTTGATGCGTCTCTTCATTTTCCCCTTAGACAGTTGTCACAGGAATATGTTTCCCCAGTGGAAGATCTCTTCTTGATTTTTGTTCCAGTGACAACCCAAAAATTCCTAGTTGCCATGACAAATAGAGGGGATGAATCTATCATGCAGGGACACATCAATAAAAACCTGGAAGAGGTTTTAATCCCCCCTCCCTACTCTATGCAAAATGAATACAAAAATTATTTATATACACTATAATATTTATTTGAAATGCCATAGTTTTGTAAATATTATTTCAAATTTTTTAAGTTTGTACATGTTGTTATCTTTATGGGCAATCATATTTCTGTCATACAAAGTCAGCATTGCCAGAAAAGTGCATTTGTTTTTTCCTTTGCCATTTCTTAAAGCAGTATTAAACCCAAAAGGAAACATTGATTATATTGCAGCTTACCAATACTGTGATGTGATGGCTGCATTCGTTTTCTTTTTCTGCTTTCTCGCAGGTTTCCTGTCACACAGACCTCGCATTCGAGGACATGGGGGAACTGAAGGATGCGATGGATAAAAGGGCAGACTCCCTCTTGAAAAAAGCGTGGAACTCTACATCGGCCAGTCTAAAACCTGCTATGGCCTCCACGGTGGTTGCAAGGAACCTAGAATACTGGGTAGAGAAGCTGATGAGCCATGTAGAGGCGGGTACCCCAAGAAAAGATCTTTTGAAGTCCTTCCCACTGATACTGAAAGCAGTCAAATACATGGCTGATCCGTCAGCCGAGTCAATTAAAATGGCAGCAAGGTCCTCAGCACTGGTGAACTCAGCCAGACATGCAGTCTGGCTAAAAACTTGGTCAGGTGACACAGCCTCCAAGATTAAGCTTTGTGGCCTACCTTTTTTGGGCGATTTTCTTTTTGGACCAGACCTGGAAACAGAGAAACATTGAAGGTTGCTCAAAATGAGCAGCCAAAGGTCAGACTTTTTAGGCAACAACACAGTGAATAAACAAAAATAAATTTATTAATAGGACCAAAAACAGACAGTTACTACAGTAATAAAATTATTAAAAACTGTATACGAGATGAAATGTACAGATGCAGTCCCTTGTGTGTCTACGCGTTTCGCCGTGAGGCTTCTTCAGGTCGAACAGAGATAGCAAGAAAGAATACAGATCTCACTATCTTGGGAAAAGATGGGGTCCAATATATATTGTCCCACAGTCAGTATTTTATACAAGTGTAATGAAATTCACAAAGATAAAAAGACCATAAACATCTAGTGTGCACATAGAATGGGCATAGTAGATGCTTCCTATATAAGGAGGTGGCCATAGGGTGTGGGAGCCATAGACCAAAGGGAGAGAAACATCAATGGCCTTGATGGTCATATTTCAAAGGTAAAGTAATTGGTGATGAATGGGGGCATATACACTTAGGATAGAACAAGGCTAACAAATATATGCAGCCGAACAGAGTCTATCCCAAATCCGAGACCAGCCAAACACTGACGATAATCCAATTTGGCAACAAGTCTGCCAAACAGTGGTAGCCGCGAAATAGGTGGATAAATGCCCCCAGGAGACAGTACACATTGTACACGGGATCAAGAAAAAGCTTCCGCTATGATGAGCCTGCTACAGGATCTGATTCAACAGGAAGTGATTGTTCAGGTCCCGAAACACCAGGAGGGCCAAGGCTTCTATTCCCATATATTCCTGGTAAAAAAAGCCTCTGGGGAAGTACCGTTTGAATCTGAATCTAAAGATTCTAAACAGATCAATACGACACAAACATTTCCGCGTGGACACAATCCACTCGATAACAAAGTTGCTGACTCCAGACTGCTTCATGGCATCCCTAGATCTAAGGGATGCCTACCTCCATGTGCCGATAGCTCAGGCTTCCCAACGGTTTCTCCACCTAGCTCTCAATCTAGGAACTTCAGTCTGGAATCTCCAATTCAGAGCTCTGCCGTTCGGTCTTTCATCCTCCCCCAGGATATTTACAAAGATAATGGCGGAAGCCCTGGAACCTCTGAAGCTAAGGGGGCTCTCGGCCATTCCATATCTGGAAGACCTGTTATTTTTTGCGTACTCCAAAGATCTGGTTGTGACAAACCTTCAGGTGTCGCAGACTCACCTCAAGAACCTAGGATTGCTCCTAAATCTGGAAAAATCAAATCTAGAACCAACACAGGAGATGAGGTTTCTGGGATATACCATAAATTCAGTTCTTCAAAAAGTATTTCTGCCACAAGAAAAGATGGAAAAGATCTATTCTGCGGTGAGTCAGATTTAGATGAATCTCTCTACTTCAATTCGATCAGCCATGGCAGTATTGGGTCTTCTCACGGCCTCGATCCCAGCTGTGCAATGGGCGAGACTGCATTCCAAACCCGTCCAGATGAACATCTTACAAGTCTGGTCGCACCAGGAGTCGCTGGAAAAGCATTTCAAACTAACCTCAAATGTAAAACGAGCATTCTGGTGGTGGAGGGACAATCTGACAAAAGGTCTCTCCTGGTTTTTTTTCTTTAGACAAAAAACAGACGCAAGTTCCTGGGGTTGAGGAGCCCATCTGGACGGTCAAACCGCACAAGGGACTTGGTCCAAAGCGGAAGCCAGAAAATCATCAAACTGGCGGGAACTAAAAGCCATATTTCTGGGTCTCCTTGCTTTTCAACAAGCAGTGAAGAGACATCATGTACAGGTCCTGTTAGACAACAGGACCGCCGTAGCTTACGTGCTCAAGCAAGGGGGAACCAGGAGCAGAGGTCTCCTGGAACTAGCCAGTCAGTTATTGTCCTGGGCGGAGCTAAATGTGACCTCCATATCAGCAGTCCATCTAAAAGGATCCCAGAATCTGCTAGCAGACCTTCTAAGCAGAAGAAGTGTGGTGGAGGCAGAGTGGAGTCTAAACCAAGAGATTTTCGCAATGATTTCCGAGGCGTGGGGGCAACCTCAAATAGATCTGTTTGCCAGCCAGCAAAATTCAAAGGTTCGGAATTTTTTCTCTCTCCACCGAGGGGACCGGACTGTAGGCATAGACGCTCTAGAACACCCATGGCATTACCAGCTGTGTTATGTCTTTCCCCCTTCCACTAATCCCATTGGTCTTAAGGAAATTCAGGGAAGAAAACACCAATTTGATCCTGATCACTCCCTTTTGGCCAAAAAGGCCTTGGTTGGTGACACTCCTAAACCTGGCTGCAAAACCTCAGTGGAAACTACCATCCAGGAAGGACCTACTAACACAGGGCTCTGTGAACCATCCAGAAGCAGACCGGTTACATCTAACTGCTTCGCTTCTGTGGAAGACCTCCTAAAGACCAAAGGACTGTCCGATAAACTAGCAATGACCCTACTCTCTAATAGAAAGGTGTTAACTCGGGCCATTTACCTGAAAGTGTGGAAGAAGTTCAATTCTTGGTGTACTTCTAAAAGCCTTAAAGTCAAGAGTATTGTATCAGTATTATAATTTCTCCATGAAGGAATGGAAAAAGGACTGGCAGCCAGCACCCTGAAAACCCAGGTGGCGGCTCTCTCAGTTTATTTTGAAAAACCTCTGTCCAGAGAAGCTTTAATTTCTAGATTTTTTAGGGCACTTGCACGGAATAGGCCAGTAGCCCTCAAAGTTTTTCCCAGTTGGGACTTGTCTATTGTTTTGCAGGGTCTCACGGGAGCTCCGTTTGAACCCCTACAAGACACATCCTTAAAACATTTAGTTCTCAAAACAATTTTTTTAGTTGCCATTACATGGCAAGAAGAGTCAGTGAGCTCCAGGCTCTGGCAGTTACAGAACCTTTTCTTAGAGTTTTTTTAGTTTTTTCAGACCGGGTGATCCTTCAGACGGATCCAGCTTTCCTACCAAAAGTTTTTTTCAACTTTTCATCGGTCACAGGATATAATTCTACCTACTTTCTCTTCAGTTTCTACCATTGCAGGAGAAGAAGCTTTCCACACACTGGATGTGATAAGATGCCTGCTACACTTTCTTTCAGTCACCAAGGAGTTCAGAAAGTCAAATGCTCTATTTGTGATATTCTCAGGCTCCCGTAAAGGGGAGAAAGATTCTAAAAGTACGTTGGGCAGATGGCTTGGACAAGCAATTACAGAGGCCTATCAAGCTAAAGTAGAAGTACCTTCCTCAGGTATTGCTGCTCACTCTACGAGGTCAACGGCAGTTTCCTGGGCCGAAAGGGCCGGTGCTACGCCTGATCAGATTTGCAAGGCTGCCACTTGGTTCAACTACTCAACTTTTCTTAGACAATATAGGTTGGACTTGCCGTCTGCCGCAGATCAAGCCTTCGGCAGGAAGGTACTGCAGGCAGTAGTCCCACCCTAGGGTAAGTTACTCAGTTGTCTTCTCCAAGGTTGTCCAGAAAGGTGATTTGAGAAAGGCCTAGTTAGACTTACCGGTGACGGTATTTCTAAGAGCCTTTCAGGACAACCGCTATTTCCCTCCCTAATATATCTTAGAAGTAATTGTTAAGTGTCTATCATGGTTGTTGTGGTTCTTCTGTGCTTTGTTTTCCAGTTTGTCGGAGACCACACAATAACTAAGGCCATGGTGGAAGAGGAGGGATTTAAAGGCTGCATGTGTTTCCTGGAAAAAGAGGCGGAGCTGCGCTCTCTCCAAGTTTGTCCTGAAAGGCTCGTAGTAATACCGTCACCAGTAAGTCTAACTAAGCCTTTTTACCATACCCCCAACCACTGGTGTAGCATCAGGGGTCGCAATGTCAAGGCTGCTCCATGCTCCAGGGGGTCTGTGCAGCCTCCCTGTCATATTCTGTTTTACACTTGGACAGGAGGGGCAGCAGGGGCAGTATATACAGGAACTGATCCTCCGCTGAAAGACGGCTTCTCACCCTCTCACTCCTGACGGCATTCAGCGGCTGCAGGCGGGAAAAGTTCATAATGCTATTCAAAATTAAAAAAATAAAATTTCATTGTGGTCTGGGACCGGTTATCAAATCACTTAAAGCGTTTGTTACCCATACACTTCATATTACTGATATGTGGCTCTTTTACCATGTACTTGTATGAGAAAGTATCCTGTTCTCTTTGTATTGCTTCCTTTATGTGAAATCCCTTGTGTTCCTGCCAGTTCCTCTGCTTTCTTATTAAAAACTGACCCCAATAAGCAGGAGAGCACACCAAAGTCAGTTCTCCAGCTAAGTGCTCTTCTCCAATGATCAGAGTTGTACTGACATGCCCCCGCTACACAGTCATTCACTAGGAAGATCAGTATGCTGCTGATTCTCCTCCTCCCCCCAGCTCTTATGCAGCTCAGCGCTCACATGACTGGCTGGCTCTCTTGGCCTGACAGCTGCAGCGAGCAGGGCCGATAATCCCCCCCTGACTTCAGTCAGGAGGGGAGGAGGAGGGGGAGAAGAGAGGCAGCTGGTCACGTGAGCCCCGAGCGGCATTCTGAATTCAGGTAAATAGCAGCTTATTTCTATAAGGCACATACACAGGGGCAGCTTACATTATTAAACAGAGATGATAGTGTAAAAAATGAACTGTAATTTCAGCAGCAGGAGGGGGGCGCACAGACATGGAGCTGACAAGCAGGGAAGGGAGGAGAGGACAGAGGAGGACACAGGAGAGCCGTGGATGACAGAGACATATAAACTGACCACGGTGTCAGGGCTCAGCAGCCATGATAAACCGTAGTCAGTTTACAGGGGGGGGGATGGGCAGGATCAGCCAGGTATTTCAGGTGATAGAGAGGGACAAATTACTTTGTATATTGGAGATTTGTGGGATTTTTAAGGTGCATATTAAATCAATAAAAAAACTATTTTTAGTTAAAACGTATAAATTGTATTAATGCATAAAAACAACGCAGCTGCATTACAAAAGATTCACACAGTACAGTCCTTAAAGATGCAGCACGATGGTGTAGTTCCCAACATGTTTCGCCCTACAATGGGGCTTCCTCAGGGGACGCTGTCCAAATGAATATCAGAGCCTTCTACCAAAAAACATAATACATACATTATCACCGTTTTATAGTTAAAATATCTATTTTATTCAATATTTACCATATGTGTGTATACATATCTCAAAATTGTCCCCACTTACCCCAATATATATTGCAATTGATAATGGTTCAGGGGGTCAGGCAGACACCATAAGACCAGAAACCGGACTGCAGGCAATCAGAGGCATGAAAGGACCAGCTACAAAAATAGTATTTCAATCAAAATAGTGGATATATCATAATAAATATTGCAACAAGTGCCTAAAAATATAATTTACACTTACAGAGTTTAATTTGCAAAAGAGGTGAACACGAGGATGAGAAACTCCAATTTGGGGACACTCAGCACATAATCTAGAAGAGAGTATATATAATTTGTGTGAGCTGGATACAAAAACCAGCAAAACAAAAGATATAGAGTAAAACGATGCTTCACAAAAAATCCATCCCATAATTCCATGCTATAATAATAGCCACAGAAATGCTTTGTAGTAGGAGATAGAAAGATATTAGTGCTTAATATCTGACGTCCTGTAGGAAGTATGTCTCTCCTTGAGGTTTCCAGCTAATGTGTTTGCCGGAAGGAGAGGCCTTAAATGCCTCCCATTTGGCCGATGCCACGCATAGCCGGATGCGGACCAAAGGTCATGCTGCGCAAGCGTCACCACGTCACCACCCTGCCCGCCCACCCCAGGTACCAAAGCCCTAGCGTCGGCATGAGGGGAGGAAGCACCCTCAAGTGTTTGGAGGAGATAACAACAGCCACAAACCAGCACAATGAGACAGGGAGCCGGCGGGCGGAACAATGGAGAGGCGCAGCCGCACTCAGCGCGACAAATGAGGCATCCAAAGGGGGAAAGGAAGATTCCCCCAGTTGAGGATTCCAAATTACACAGCACAAGCACTGTGTTGTATAACATGCTTTAAAGGAACAGGATCCATTTTTTTTTTTCTTTTTAGGGAAACAAACACTTTTTAAGGTAAAAAACCCTGATGCCTCGTACACACAACCGTTTTTTCCGACGGGAAAACTGCTATGAGAGCTTTTGGCCGGGAATCCCGGCCGTGTGTATGCTCCATCACAGTTTTTCCGCCGGGAAAACTGCCTGAAAAAAAAAGAGAGCAGGATTTATTTTTTCCCGTCAGGAAAAAATCCCAGCGGGAAAACCGTTCGTCTGTATGTTTTTCCGAGGGGGAAAAAACCGTGCATGCTCGGAAACAATTCGACGCATTCGAGCATAGAACTTCATTTTGTCTGCTCGTCGTAGTCTTTTACGTCACTGCGTTCTTGGCAGTCAACAGTTCACCGGACCTTTGTCTGCGCGTGTGTATGCAAGGCAGGCTTGAGAGGAATTCTGTTGGGAAAACCGTTGTTTTTTTTTTATCCGACGGGAAAACCGGTTGTGTGTACAGGGCATCAGGCTTTACGACCATTTTAAATTTGCTAGTACATCTAACACTCCCCTCCACCAGACTGATATTGGTTTTGTTGAAATGTGCCTCCTATGTCCAGAGTGGGGCACTTCAATACAGGAGGTGTGTTACTGGCCATATCACCAGGGGAAAACAGAGGGAAACAAGCCTAAAAAAATATATATATATTTCAGTCACTGCATCTAATGATTGGTAAGCTGCAGTATATTACATTTTTGGCTTTGGTACTAGTACCTCAGAGGTGACCATATAATATCCATAAAAGTCCAACAACAGGTATATGGTGGGTATTGGGTCTGCGGGTTTTGGGTTTAATACTGTTTTAGGGATATCTGATTGTATTTAATGTAAGACAATATTACACTGTCATATAGTGAACATACTGACCCTTGTCTTTGACTAAAACAGTCCGGATATGCAGCACACAAAGTTTCCTCTTCCAAACTAATATATGTGTGAATATCAATTATTGAGACTTTAAAAATTGAAGTGTATACATGATTCTATTTACTGTACCCCTGGATCAGATAGTAAAACTGTAATGTCCATGCTGTGATCATCAATCTCTTGTCAGAAACATGGCTTCCTGCCTATATATTACTAGCGCCTTGACCTCAGCTGTAAATTTCAGTGCACATCCGTGAAACTTTAATTTGCAGGAACACTGAGAAACAAGTGTCCACTGCTTTTATGACTTTGCTGACCTTCGGTATCTTAAAAAGGCTCAGGTTCTGTCAAGTGATTTTATTTGTGTTAAAAATAATGACAGTGTGGAATACAAACCAAAATACTCCTAATGAACTGTTTTCCCAGACACTGCTCAATTCACCTCATTTATTAGTCTCTTGTATTTCATTAGAGTATTTCTGGTCGAGCTGGGTCACTACATCTAATGAAACCGTGCATGCAGCTGACAAAAAGGGAATTAAAGATGTGACCCCCTTAAAAAAATGTATAGTTTAAAGGCAAATTCCATTCAGCATAAGAAGACAGTCAAATGACATAATATGACTTTAAATAATATTCATATATTTTTTTATATTTTTTATTTGGAAAGCAATGGAAATACTCATGCCGCGTACACACGGTCGGAATTTCCGTTGGAAAAACCATCCACTCAAGCTTGGCTTGCATACACACGGTCACACAAAAGTTCTCTGAATTTTCGACCGTCAAGAACGCGGTGACGTACAACACTACGACGAGCCGAGAAAATGAAGTTCAATGCTTCCAAGCATGTGTCAAATTGTTTCAGAGCATGCGTGTTTTTTTTGCGCGTCGGAATTGCATGCAGACAAACAGAATTTCCGATAGGAGAACCTGCTCTCAATCTTTTGTTGGCGGAAATTCCGACACCAAAAGTCCGATGGAGCATACACACGGTCGGAATTTCCGACAAAAAGCTCACATCGAACTTTTCTTGTTGGAAATTCGGACCGTGTGTACGCGGCATTACTGTCATCTGAGGCAATTTCATTGGATGGTCGGATAGTGGCTGCTTGAAGCTTAGCTACAGGAGAGTTTAGCATTTAAGTCAGAAAAGACTAGTCTTTTGGTACCCAATCTGTAGCTGGGGGCTCCCTGCAACCCTCTGGTACTTGCTGTACAACCCTTTGCAGATCCCAGTTGTTGAATTGAGAGTATTATTTTGCAAAAGGGCAGAGATCTCTAGCAGTTTCATATAACATCTCCCCAGTGCCGAACGGCCCATTCACACTGCTCTGTAGCAAAATCGCTGTATAAACGCAAATGTGTTTTTTTTGTTGTTTTTTTCCCAGGCTTTAAAGAACCATTTTTTATGATACGCTTAGTCACGTTTGAAAGTCTAAACAGCACAAATGCTCATTTGGTCTCACAAGCAAATCACAAAAACTCAATTTGAGCTGGTTTGTCATTAAATTTTTTCATTTGTGCATGGACCTTTGCATCCCCACACCTTCAACCATTAAGATACATAGCAAAGAAGAAAAAAAGAAAAAGGCAGAGGAAGTAAAAGTAAAAAAGAAAAAAAAGAAAAAAAAAAGAGGGGCAAATGTGTTTTTTACCCCGATTTTGCTGTGTTTCAGATGCGTTTCCTGTGTGTTTCTGCTTTTTGGTTGCCTGCACCTGCGAAAAATGGACATGTGATTCAAAAATGCACCAAAATTGCAAATTATTTTTACTGTGATTTCTGTTAATTTCAATGGGAAGCTGCCGTTTTGGTTTGGTTTTCAAAACCGCGCCAAAGATGCAGCATGCACGACTTTTCAAAACGCATTGCACCTGTGGCGCAGTGGTGTAAAAAGAAAAACATGTTTCTTGCATTTTTCTTGTAAGGTAAAAATGCAAGAAATATGTATAAGTGTGAAAGAGCTCTTATGACTAGTACACACAACCGTTTTTTCCGACGGGAAAACTACGATGAGAGCTTTTGGCCGGGAATCCCGACCGAAAACTGCCGGAAAAAAAAGAGCAGGATCTCTTTTTTCCAGTCAGGAAAAAAATCCTGGCGGGAAAACTGTTCGTCTGTATGCTTTTCCGACGGGAAAAAAAATGTGCATGCTCGGAAACAATACTATCCATGCTCCGAAGCATAGTACTTAATTTTGTCGGCTTGTCATAGTCTTTTACGTCACCGCGTTCTTGGCAGTCAAAAGTTGACCGGACTTTTGTGTGACCGTGTGTATGCAAGGCAGGCTTGAGAGGAATTCCATTGGGAAACCCATTGGTTTTTTTTCCGACGGGAAAACCGGTCGTGTGTACGAGGCATCTCTGTCTTCTGTAGCAGATTTCCAGTCTTCAAAAACACCTATAGCATGTCTGCAGTCTTTGGCCCTCTCCCCAGTTTTTCAAGTGGTTATAAAGGCTGAAGGTTTTTTGCCATCATGCATTCAATGCATGAAGGTAAAAAAATAAAACGTGTGTGTGCTGCTCCCCCCAAAGCCCCCCCCCTATCCTCACCCAAGCCCCCTCTCGATCCAGCGATATGCACAGGCACCTCAGCTGTCCCGGGCTCCTCTCTACTCATTGGCTCCCACTGCTGTCAATCACAGCCAGTGAGCCAATAAGGAGAGAGTGGACGCATAGTGCGGGGCTTGGGAGCAAGCATACAACAGTGCTCCTATAGCAAGTGGCTTACTATTGGGGGCACTGATTACGGGGGAGGAGCCAAGAGCGCCAGGGGGGTCTATAGAAAAAGAGGGTCTGGGTTGCTCTGTGCAAAACCATTGCACAGAGCAGGTAAGTATAACATGTTTATTATTAAAAATATTAAACAATAAAAAACCTTTAATATCACTTAAATGTATAGCCCTTTCAGGGGTCACAGTTGGGGACCCTTATTTCTGATATGTTGACAACTACTGGTCTAGGTCTTCAGTGACAGAGTGTTCCCAGAATCAGGTGCACATAAAAGGCTTATTTGTTTAATAAAGGTTATAGCAGGTAGAAAAGTTTATACTCAGAGATGTCAGAGGTGTAGGGAGTTATAAACTGTATGATTGCTCAAGTTGGGGAAGACCTTTTCTAAACTTTTAGAACGCTTAGTTTTCAGCCATCTGAGCTCCTACTTCACTGAAAACAACCTTCTTGACCCCTTACACTCTGGCTTTCGCTCACAGCACTCCACAAAAACTGCCCTACTAAAACGTACTACTGATTTACTAACTGCTAAAACCAACAACCACTATTCCATACTCTTACTACTAGACCTTTCTGCAGCCTTTGATACTGTTGATCACCTGCTCCTCCTAAATTACCTCTACTCCCTTGGCCTCCAAGATTCTGACTTTTTATGGTTCTCCTACTATCTATCACAGTTCTCCTTCAGTGTTATCTACAACTCTGTCTCCTCCTCTCCTCTTCTTCTTTCTGTAGGAGTCCCTCAAGGTTCGATTCTTGAGCCCATTTCCCTTTTTTATCTAAACCTTCTCTCTTGGTCACTTGATAACCTCTCACGGCTTCCAATACCCTCTCTATGCTGATGACACACAAATCTATCCCTCTAATCTTTACCTTACTTATTCAGTCTCCTATAGCAATACTATCGTATTGACTGACATATCAACATGGATGTCACACCACTTCCTGAAACGAAATCTTTCTAAAACAGAGCATGTGTCATCCACCTGTAACCAGAACTTTTGAGTTTTTGAACTCGGAATGCTGAATGCTGGGACATGAAATTTGAGACATAATTATTATTGCTGGACAAAAGAACTACTAGACCCAAAGTTTTTGAGAGCAGCAGGAGCCAAAGAAGGGGGGTATAAATGAAAATGTCTCGGAAAGAGCCAGGGGAGTTGGAGAATGCCAACAACTAGAGAGAAGTGTTGCGGGATTGCTGCTAGAAGTAGCTGGAAGGCTAATATCTTACAGAGAACCGCTGGATCCCTTCCCAGATTGCTGTACTGAGCTAGTCAGGGTTCTGCACTGCTCTGCTGCTCCTGTGATAAACTGAAGCTGCCAAATCAGCTGTGGGGATCTGCCTGTACCGCAAAGCCTAGTGATCCTGACCACCCTCCGTCCCAGGCCTGCTACAGGAGCAAGTAAGGTACCCTACCATTATAGCCTGTACCCTCCTCTACACTAAACAGCTGAAGGACACCAGAGACTAGAGAGGGGCCCCTCTGTCTAAATAAAGAATGGTGAAAAGTGCATCAATACCGTGCATCCGGAAAGTATTCACAGCGCTTCACTTTTCCACATTTTGTTATGTTACAGCCGTATTCCAAAATGGATTAAATTCATTATTTTCCTCAAAATTCTACAAACAATACTCCATAATGAGAACGTGAAAGGAGTTTGTTTGAAATCTTTGCAAATTTATTAAAAATAAAAAACAAAAACAAAATCACATGTGCATTAGTATTCACAGCCTTTGGTCAATACTTTGTTGAAGCACCTTTGGCACCAGATACAGCCTCAAGTCATGATTATGAGTATGAGGCTACAAGCTTGGCATACCTACTTTTGAGCAGTTTCTCACATTCTTCTTTGCAGGACCTCTCAAGGTCCATCAGGTTGGATGGGGAAAGTCGGTGCACAGAAATTTTCATCTTTCTAGATATGTTCAATCAAGTTCAAGTCTTGGCTCTGGCTGGGCCACTCAAGGACATTCACAGAGTTGTCCCGTAGCCACTCCTTTGTTATCTTGGCTGTGTGCTTAGGGTCTTTGTCCTGTTATAAGATGAACCTTCACCCCAGTCTGAGGTCCAGAGCACCCTGGAGAAGGTTTTCATCAAGTATGTCTCTGCACATTGCTGCATTCATCTTTCCCTTGATCCTGACTAGTCTCCCAGTTCCTGCCGCTGAAAAACATTCCAACAGCATGATGCTGCCACCACCATACTTCACTGTAGATGAGAAGCGAAACACAGGAGCCTCTAGGTTAGAACTGTAAACATTTTAATGAGATACAGTAGGTGCCACCGATATTGTGTCAATCTCGCCGCTTCTATCGGCGATATTGACACCCTATGAGCTCCGTCGCGAGAGCCAGCGCCGAGCTGTCTCGTCATCGGGAAAGGAAAAAATGTTCCTTTCACGATGAGCGACGCGCATTGCCGATAGGCGGGGATCCGACGAGGATTCCCGCCAATACCAGGCACTGCGTTTGGTATGAATCCTGAGCGGGAACTCCACGCCAATTTTTAAAGAAAAGAATGGCGTGGGTTCCCCCTCCAGGAGCATACCAGGCCCTTGGGTCTGGTCTGGATTTGAAGGGGAACCCTACGCCGAAAAAATGGCGTGGGTGTCCCCCCTCAAGATCCAAACCAGACCCTTATCCGAGCACGCAAACTGGCAGGCCGCAGGGGAAGAGAGGGGGACGAGAGCGGCCCGCCTCCCTCCTGAACCGTACCAGGCCACATGCCCTCAACATGGGGGGTTTGGTGCTCTGGGGCAGGGGGGTGACCTGCGCCCCCCCCCACCCCAGAGCACCCTGCCCCCATGTTGATGAGGACAGGGCCTCTTCCCGACAACCCTGGCCGTTGGTTGTCGGGGTCTGCGGGCGGGGGGCTTATCGGAATCCGGGAGCCCCCTTTAATAAGGGGGCCCCCAGATCCCGCCCCCCCCACCCTATGTGAATGAGTATGGGGTACATCGTACCCCTACCCATTCACCTGGTGGAAAAAAATGGCAATAAAAACACAACACAGTTTTTAAAAGTATTTTATTGCACCACTCCGGAGGTCTTCTTCCGACTTCGGGGGTCTCCGGTGTCGTCGCCGCGCTCTCCGGTTCTTTCTTTCTTCCGCCGGGCCTCCGCTAACTTCTTTTTAGCTCTTTTGCTAGTGGAGGCCCGGTCTTCTCTGTCGTCTCGTCCGGCTCTCCGTTGTCCTTCTGCCGGCCCCTCCACTAACTTCTTGGTAGCTCTTTTGCTAGTGGAGGAGGCGGTCTTCTCCGTCGTCGCCGTCGGCGTCTTCTTCCCTCTTCTCCTCCTCGATGTTGACTCGTCGCTTCCTCTCGCAGTAATGATAAATCTTCGGTCCGCAGAGATTAATATAGGCTTCTCATGACGTCACAGTCACATGTTCCCATGACGTCACAGTCACATGCCCTGGGGTTCCCGCTCAGGATTCATACCAAACGCAGTGCCTGGTATTGGCGGGAATCCTCGTCGGATCCCAGCTCAATACAGTGTCGCGTCTCCTCGCTATTGCAGCGAGTGCGACACGTGTCGCCACTCTGCTGCCGAGATCTCGGCACTACTGTCGTCGAGAATCTCGGCGATGGGAGCGCGATAGAAATACAATATCGGCGGCACCTACTGTACATGTGCAGAGCTTGACAAAGGAGCATGCCCTGAGTTCCATCCACCAGTGCGCATGCTCCGAAATGCCGTTGCAACCCACCAGTGATGTCATCACGCCCGGCGTGAAATAAATAAATACAAATAAAACCTATTCACATTCAGCCGACTAGTACGAGCATGTATCAACAGCACAAATCAATTAGGATGGCAGCAGGTGACAAATACGTCTGACGTCACCCACTGCCACCCTGATTGATTTGTGATTTATTTTTATTTTTAAACTTTGTTTATTTGTTTTCTGCAAATACAGCGTTTAGGAAGGCACATAAACGGTTACATCTAGTGTATAAAGTATAGCAGAATAATAATAACACATCAGAGTTATACGTAAACCTGAAAACATTATCTACCCCGGATCCTCAACGGAGGAACTCCATAACAAAAAGTGAGACAGGGTAATCCAAGTGGATCACCAATGGCACCACACATTTTGTCCTTGTGTCTTAATCAGCATAATTAGCCAACAGTTGCAATCACACTCACACGTACCCACATTCATACTCACATGCATTCACACAGCCATACTTGCCCCACCACCCTCCCACCCCCCCCCCCCACGCCCAAGTCCAAGACACACCGTAACCAACCACCCATCATCCCACAAAGAGACCCTGGCAAATCATGACCATAGTCCACTATGGCTGGGATAGCAGGGTGTCCTTCCAGAAGGAATCTGCAATATCAAGCCAGGGCTGCCAGATTTTGGTAAACTTTTTGGAACAGGCCCTGCCCTTATAGATGCATTTAAAGATGGGTATAACCTTATTCACCATACGGTACAACATTTGGATATCCAGAGCAGAGGTTTTCCATTGCAACAACACCAGTTTCCTGGCATAAAATAAGATTGTGCGTATCAGAGTTCGAGCATGGATTGTAGGTATAAAGTCATTGAGCACTCCTAACAACCCGACCTCTGGTGTGTGAGGGATAGGTAGATTCAAGGTGTCCTTGAAGAAAGAAAACAAGTCCTTCCAAAACGATGATCAAGCTGGACAAGACCAAAATATATGTATGTAACCAGCCTCAGTGGAGCCACACCTAGAACAAGAAGCAGCAGAATTTAAACCCATGCGGGCCAGCCTGGCAGGAGAATAGTGTAACTGGTGTATAAATTTAAATTGAACATACTGATCGTTAGATCCGATACGATCGAGGAAGCAGGCCTCCGAGGCCTCCTCCCACACCTCCTCGGACCCCCCCCCCCGAATTTCCAACTTCCATTTCCGCTAAGCAATCTGGAAGGGTTTGACCCCAACCGACTGCAGGCGGGAAAAAATAGTCGTAACCAGCTTTTCAATATCTGGGTACGACATGAGCACCTCCAGAGGTGATTCCGTGAGCTCCTGGGTCAGACCACTAAATTGTGCCCGAACATCCTCAAAGGAAATAAACTTATCATTTACAAAGATGTGGGAGACCTGTGTGACCCCCAGTCGGGTCCACCACAGAGAATCCGGGTGACCCAGGAGCTCAGAGAAGTTGGGGTTTTTCCACAGGGGAGTTTTTGGAGACATCCTGTCCGAATTCGTGAGCACCCTATTACCCTCATGCCAAGCTAACCAACTGATTTCTATCGGGGAGCTACGGGAGCAGCTTCTAGGTACCGACCTGTGTAGGCCATCGACAAGTGAGTCCCCAGGGCCTACAAGTGCAGTCAACAGAGCGGTGGAGCAGGATGAGGGGGCCTCCAGGAACCAGTCATAAACATACTCTAGCTGAGATGCTATAAAATACAGTCTTAGATTAGGACAGGCTAGTCCTCCATCAAGTTTAGCAGCCTGAAGAGAGGCCCTAGCAATCCGTGGGTTCGACCCCTGCCAAAGAAAGGTGGAAAGGAGCGAATTGATTTTGTTAAAAAAAAAAATTAACAAAAAAATAGGGGATGCCCGAAAAACATATAAACATTTGGGTAAGTATATCATCTTAAAAATATTCACGCGACCAATCAGATTAAGTGGTAAAGAGGCTTAAGTATGTAGCCTGGTCTCTGTATGTGTTACAATTGGGGAAACATTTTGATTTGTGATTTTACCCAATAATTAACTTAATAAATTTACGTTTTTGGTTGTACATTACAAAATGTGTAAAATTTCAAGGGGTGTGAATACTTTTTCAAGGCACTGTATAATTTTCGTTGCATCACTATAATACTGTCTTATCTTAATTATTTAGCATCCAACGACTGTTTGCACAAATTGTGAAAAAACTGTTGTATTTACATAGGTATACAGCACTGTGCAATGTGATCATTACTTAAAGACTTAAAGGGGTTGTAAAGATTCATTTTTTTTTTCTAAATAGGTTCCTTTAAGCTAGTGCATTGTTGGTTCACTTACCTTTTCTTTCGATTTCCCTTTTAAATGTTTTCTTTCTTTCTCGTACATCACGGGACACAGAGCGACATAGTCATTACTAATGGGTTATATAGATACCGTCAGGTGCTGGCACTGGCAACTTCCAAAACCGGAAGTACCCTCCCCTATATAAGCCCCTCCCATCCGGGAGCACCTCAGTTTTTTGCCAGTGTCTAAGGTGTTGGCCAAGAAGAAACATGTGTTTTTCACTGAGCTTGCGTACAGGTTCTTTTGGGCCTCAGTAAGCTATTCCGGATCCGACCAAAAAAGCTTCATAGCTAAACGGTCGGTACCCGGGCCTTGCAGAGAAGAGCAAGGTTTTGCCTGTAATGCTTCTCTTAGGAGAGCTGGACCCTGGGATCCAGAGCTCTGGTCATACCCACGACCAAGATGTTTTCTGTGCAGGGTGCTATACAGGTCCAGGGGAGTGGAATCCTTGGGAACCCGGTCCCTGAAGGTTTGATTACAATGCCTGCCGTGATAGGTGAAGTTTGGGCTTTTGTGGACCAAACAAAGTCCTGCGGCGGGGAACAGGTAAGTGGGGGCCCCCAGGAACTTGGTTCTATTGGGGGACCCCCAAGCCTAATTTGTCTTTCTGTCTGTTACCTAATGGTATTCCCGCAAAATTCTGTGTATGCCTGTAACTACTAAAAAAATGTAATAATTTTTAATGGTGGTCAAGAAAAAAAAAAAATTTTTTTTTTTTATATATTTAATATATTAGACTGCGGTACCTGTGTTTGTCCACTAGAGGCCGCTGTGGAATGTTTTCTTGTCATGTGGACTAGTTTCTTCTCAGCAGAGCAAGTCCAGGCAGATGGTGAGTTCTCTTATGGGAAACTGCTTCCTCTGCCATGTTGCAATGCTCGTCCATCCCCCGGCCTGCGGCAAAGAGGGGCCCTGGCTCTTGTCCCTAGTTTCCATTTTTCGAAATTAGCGCCAAAGGCGCACGTGGCCGCGCGCGTGCGCGTGCACGCGCCTCTATATATAGAGGTGAGCCGGGAAAGGGGGCGGAGCCTGGGGGATGACGCTCTGTGCGCGCCGCAGCGCTTCTGCGCATGTGTGGGCGTCCCAGCATGTTAAAAATCACAATTTTGTGTGGTGAGCTGGCTATGAAGTACAGAGACAGAGCTGGCAACATTTAAAAAAGGGCATACAGCAAGCGGTTGATACAGGCATCCCCTAGAAAGGCACATTAGTAGACACCAACTGTTTCTTATAGCAGCATTTATGCTAGACTATTGTCAGTAACTGGTGTATTTCGGCTGGAATACCTCAGCTTTGTGGCTTAGGAATATGCCGTCTAAAAACTCCGGGACTAGAAATTCCAGGAGGAATAGGGGGTCTCCATCGGGCTCTGAGGATCTTGGGCATGCTTTGGCTGCACCAGTCTCCCCTGAAGAATCAGAGGTTAGTGACCGTAGAGCACCCTCAGGAGTACCTGGTACTGTGGCTGTCCTCAGTTCACCTGCTCCTGTGTATGTAACAGAGGAGGTTTTTTCCTCAGCTCTGGGAGGGCTGGAAGAGAGATTGTCAGCATTGATCGCGGCTTCCCTGTCACAGGAGAAAAGCGCCCGATCTCCGTCTCCTCCCTCAGAGTGCCTGTTAACAGAGCAACAGTCCCATACAGGGATCGACCTACCTGAAGGGGATCAGGATGAGGTCGATTCGGTTGTAGAGGAATCAACAGTGGAAGAGCCGTTCTCAGCATCACATGCTGAAAGGTTATGGGTTCAGTCCCTGACTAATATGGTCCGATCAGCATTTAAAATGCCACTTGCGGAGCCATCATCCACTTCTGTCTCCTCGTTGGGGTCGCTAAAAGCTCCCCAGACTGTTTGTTCCTTTCCGATCCATCCTTTACTGGAAGGGCTCATTTACCAGGATTGGGAGCATCCTGACAAAATATTTACTCCCCCTAAGAGATTTCCGGTGGTCTATCCCATGGAGGATAAGTTCATCAGAAAATGGAAGGTCCCTACAGTGGACGCAGCCATCTCTTGTGTGAATAAATCACTGACATGTCCGGTGGATAATGTCCAAATGTTCAAGGACCCAATAGATAAAAAATTGGAGTCCTTATTAAAATCTGCTTTTTCTACAGCAGGATTGGTGACACAACCAGCAGTGGCAGCTATTGGGGTCTGCCAAGCAGTGAAGGATCAGTTGAAACAGGTCTTAAGGGACTTGCCAGATCAGCAGGCTCTTGCCCTAGCTGATCTACCTAGAGCCTTATGCTTTGCGGTGGACGCCATAAAGGATTCAATCCATCAGGCCTCCCGCCTTACGCTGTCTGTAGTACATATGCGCAGGCTTCTATGGCTCAAAAACTGGTCTGCTGAAGCTCCCTGTAAAAAATTGCTGGTCAGCTTCCCATTTCATGGTGAGCGCTTATTCGGGGAAGACCTGGACAAGTATATCCAGAGAATTTCCAGCGGTAAAAGTACACTTTTTCCGGTTAAAAATAGAGTTAGAGGTCCCTCTTTTAAGAGGCCGGCTTCTCCAGTCCCTAGGACATCGGCTGTGAAACAGTTCCGACGGCCTCCTCGGTCAAATCCCGGAGGTAAAAATCAGGGACAGTTGCAGGGTAACAAGAAGCCCTGGAGCAGGAGAGGTACAAAACCTCCCCCAAAGTCAAATGCATGAAGGGTTGCCCCCACCCAATCGGGTGGGGGGAAGACTTCAGTTGTTCACAGAAACCTGGCGGGACACGATCCGAGACAGATGGGTGCTCTCCGCAGTAAATCTGGGATACAAATTGGAGTTAAAAAAACTCCCCTCCTTCCCGCTTTATAAGGTCAAACGTGCCAAGGGATCCCCAGAAGAGAGGATCCCTCCTGTTGGCACTGGAACAATTATTGCTCCAAGCAGTAATTATAGAGGTTCCCCTGGAAGAACGGGGGTTCGGGTTTTACTCAAACCTCTTTACAGTTCCGAAGCCAAACGGGGACGTGAGGCCCATATTAAATCTAAAAGGGCTAAACAAATTCCTACATATCAGGACTTTCCGGATGGAGTCGATCCGATCGGTAGCCACTGCCCTACAAGGGGAGGAATGGTTAGCCTCGATCGACATCAAAGATGCTTATTTGCACATTCCCATCTTTCCAGCCCACCAAAAATTTCTACGCTTTGCGGTAGAAGGGCGCCATTTTCAGTTCAGAGCCTTACCCTTCGGTCTGGCCACAGCACCAAGAGTGTTCACAAAAATTCTGGCCCCATTATTGGCCAATCTAAGAACACGAGGTGTAACGATAATGGCATATCTGGACGACTTGTTGCTGATAGACCACTCAGTGGAAAAACTAGAAGTGGTTGTTCACGAGACAATCAAGTTTCTGGAATATCACGGTTGGATTATCAACCGAGACAAGTCAGCCCTAAAACCAGTCAAAAGTCTGGAATACTTGGGGCTAAGGCTGGATTCAGACCAGAGAAAAATTTTCTTGCCTCAAGAAAAGGGGTCGTCTTTGAGAGATTTGATCCACTTAGTGGGTTCAAAAAGACAGCCATCCATACGCCTGTGCATGAGGCTGCTGGGAAAAATGGTGGCATCATTCGAAGCAGTACCCTACGGTCAATTCCATTCAAGGAAATTGCAAAGGGCCATACTGTCAGCCTGGAACAAAAAAGTTCAGGCTCTGGACTTACCAATGTCCTTGTCCCCTTCCGTTCGCAAGAGCCTCCGCTGGTGGTTGGTTCCCCAGAATCTGGAAAGAGGGAAATCCTTCAGTCCGATTTCCTGGAAGGTGGTCACTACAGATGCCAGCCTTATAGGCTGGGGAGCAGTACTGGAGCAATGGTCTCTCCAGGGCAAGTGGTCAGAAGCAGAAAAGGCCCTGCCCATCAATCTCTTAGAGATACGAGCAGCCCGGTATGCCCTAGTAGCATGGACATCCAAACTCCAAGGGTCCCCTGTCAGAGTTCAATCAGACAATGCCACAGCAGTGGCATATATCAATCGTCAGGGGGGCACCAGGAGTCGTGCAGCCCAAAGGGAAGTAAATTACATCCTGAGATGGGCAGAAAGATATGTCCCAGCCATATCTGCGGTATTCATTCCAGGAGTGGAGAATTGGAAGGCGGACTTTCTAAGTCGCCAACAATTATGCCCAGGGGAATGGTCCCTTCATCCCGAGGTTTTCCGGACAATATGTCAGCGGTGGGGAACACCGGATGTAGATCTGCTAGCATCCAGATTCAACACAAAAGTGGACAGGTTTGTCTCTTGGACAAGGGATCCCCTAGCGTGCGGCTCGGATGCCCTAGTGTTCCCTTGGGATCAGTTCAAGCTGATATATGCATTCCCACCGCCACAATTGTTACCTCGATTACTCCGCAGAATCAGGGTAGAAAAGAAACCAGTGATTCTGGTGGCTCCAGCATGGCCCCGAAGAGCATGGTACGCGGAGATTGTAAAAATGTCTGTGGGGAGTCCTTGGACCCTCCCACATCGTCCGGACCTGCTTTCGCAAGGACCGATATACCACCCTTCCTTACCAGCCCTAGGTTTGACGGCCTGGCTATTGAAGCCCACATTCTAAAAAAGAGAGGGCTCTCTAATGCTGTGGTATCTACCATGATCAATGCCAGGAAGCCGGTATCCAGGCAGATCTACTATAGAATCTGGAAGGCGTACATCGCCTGGTGTGAGGCCAAGAAATGGCATCCACGTAAATACGTAATAGGTAGGATTCTGGACTTCCTACAATGGGCTGTAGATAGGAAGCTTGCCTTGAGTACTATCAAGGGTCAGATTTCGGCCTTGTCAATATTTTTTCAAAGGCCCTTGGCTTCGCATTCACTAGTCAAAGCCTTTATACAAGGAGTGATGCGTATTAGTCCTCCGGTTAATATTCCCATATGTCCATGGGATCTAAACTTGGTTCTGTCGGTTCTACAGAAACAACCATTTGAACCATTACAGCATATTTCCTTGGTGCTTCTCACCAGGAAATTGATTTTTCTAGTAGCCATTTGTTCGGCTAAAAGAGTATCGGAATTAGCAGCTATGTCCTGTAAGGAGCCATATCTGGTTATCCATAAGGACAGAGTAGTGTTACGTCCTCATCCAGCCTTTCTTCCTAAGGTGGTATCGAGGTTTCATTTGAACCAAGATGTGGTTCTTCCTTCTTTTTTCCCCAAACCTACTTTGGTAGAGGAAAAGTTATTGCATTCTTTGGATGTAGTAAGAGCAGTTAAAGCTTATCTAAAAGCCACTGCTCAGATTCGCAGAACGGATACTTTGTTTATTCTGCCGGAAGGCCCCAGAAAGGGTCAGGCAGCGTCAAAATCTACTTTAGCCAAGTGGATTCGACAGGTCATAATACAAGCCTATGGCTTGAGAAGGAGACCGCCTCCGTTCAAAGTTAGAGCGCACTCCACGAGAGCAGTTGGAACTTCATGGGCAGTGCATCACCAGGCCTCCCTGGCTCAAATCTGTAAGGCCGCAACATGGTCTTCAGTACACACGTTTACTAGGTTCTACCAGGTGGACGTTAGAAGTCAGGAGGATGTCGCCTTTGGGCGCAGTGTGTTGCAGGCCGCAAAAGATCCTCATGTCTGATAGCGCTCAGCTTATATATGGTGTATCCCCCCCCCCTCATTTGGCATTGCTTTAGGACATCCCATTAGTAATGACTATGTCGCTCTGTGTCCCGTGATGTACGAGAAAGAAAATAGGATTTTTATAACAGCTTACCTGTAAAATCCTTTTCTTGGAGTACATCACGGGACACAGAGCTCCCGCCCCTCTTTGGGGACACTTATTGCTTTGCTACAAAACTGAGGTGCTCCCGGATGGGAGGGGCTTATATAGGGGAGGGTACTTCCGGTTTTGGAAGTTGCCAGTGCCAGCACCTGACGGTATCTATATAACCCATTAGTAATGACTATGTCGCTCTGTGTCCCGTGATGTACTCCAAGAAAAGGATTTTACAGGTAAGCTGTTATAAAAATCCTATTTTTCTTTGTTTTCTTTGTCTGAATTTCTCACTTCCTGTTCCTCCTCAGTAAGCTGTTCAGTAAGCTGTTCAGGCTGACTAAACACGGCTCAGATGATGGTATGAAGCTTACTGAGGAGAAACAGGAAGTGAGAAATTCAGACAAAGAACAAAAAACATTTAGAAGGGAAATCGAAGGAAAAGGTAAGTGAACCAACAATGCACTAGCTTAAGGGAACCTATTTAGAAAATAAAAAACTAACCTTTACAACCCCTTTATTACATTTTTAAATTTTGTTGATGTTACATGTAATAATTTCCTTCACAGTCAAATGACTGTACTTGGGAAAAAGGACTTTATGTAGGAGGTGCAGGAGGTTAAGAGGCAACTGGCATGCCATGTCTGTGTGAGTAGCCTTAGGAATGCGAAGGTGCAGATGGAGTTAGAGAGGGTGTGCTTCTACAGGGGATTTTAAAAAAGTTCCTAAAAAAAGTGATACATCTTTACCTTCCCCCGGGCTCCATTTTTTACTTCTTTCAGGTCTTTTACAAACTAGTCTTTGGTGATTTTCAGCATACTTTCACTTTTTACACTGTGAAATATAAAAACTATTGTTGTCTAGCGGGGGAGCATGTCCACTGTTTAACCCATCCCTGCCCGGCCCTTATGTGGTTTTCTTAATCTGGTGGGGTAATGTCAGCATGGGGCCCCAGGATCCTGGGGCCGATCGCTTAGGGGAAATCTACAGGGCCTACTAATATCCCCCAGAAACTTTTCATGTCTGTTTCAGGTCTAGCTGGCATTGGACCCTGCTGTGACCCCAGTGTATAGGGTCGTTATCAGGATACCTCCTAAAATAAAAGAAGAAAGTAGTCTACACAAAATCTCATTTGCAGGTTTAACATAACACTTCAGCCACCCCATGGGGGGCAGTGACACATGGCTTTTAGGTTTCAACAGTTCAGATGTATTGGGCGAGGGTGTCTGCAGTCCCAACATCCAGGGCCGTCTTTAACATTGATTGGACCCTGGGCAAACATTTTTTTGGGCCCCCCCCCCCCATGCACTTTCGCTCTCCATCCCAAAAACTGGTCCAGGCTCACTAATTGGTTGCTGCACATCCTCACTGCTCACTGATTCGGTTACTATATGTTACTGCACATTAATACTGCTCACCCATTGGTTGCTAGAGGTTACTGAACATTATTACCGCTCACTGATTGGTTGCTGAAAGTTTCAGCCTTTTATCCAATTTTTATCCTTTTAGCATCCATTTATTTAAAACACGTGACAGCAGAGAAACAATAAGTGCCATACTTACGCATCAAAAACACAGCAACAGACACAAAATATATATATATTATTAATTACAGAAATCGCAGCCATTCCCACACTGGCAACCACCCACAGTCCGAACACAAAACACGTAGCGGGTGTGTGGGTACAGGAACCGCAAAAGCACCATGCGACTTCCCTGTGGCTATATTTAAAAAATGATGCATGCTCCTTTTTTTCCCTGAAAATGTAGGCACAGCTCCCCATACACAAAAATGGTCTGTCATCCCCGGCAGATGCGGGCCTCAAACCCACTCAAGTGTGAGACTAGCCTTGGGATTCAGAGCAGTGTACACATGTCAGAAGTAGGTAGGGCACTGTACAGAGAAAAGTAGGGCAGAGGACAGGAGATGACAGGACAGAGGATAGGGAGTCAGTAGGGAAGAGGACAGGAGATGACAGGACAGAGGATAGGGGGTCAGTAGGGAAGAGGACAGGAGATGACAGGACAGAGGATAGGGGGTCAGTAGGGAAGAGGACAGGAGATGACAGGACAGAAGATAGAGGGTCAGTAGGGAAGAGGACAGGAGATGACAGGGGGTCAGTAGGGCAGAGGACAGGACAGAGGATAGGGAGTCAGTAGGGAAGAGGACAGGAGATGACAGGACAGAGGATAGGGGGTCAGTAGGGAAGAGGACATGAGATGACAGGACAGAGGATAGGGAGTCAGTAGGGAAGAGGACAGGAGATGACAGGACAGAGGATAGGGGGTCAGTAGGGAAGAGGACATGAGATGACAGGACAGAGGATAGGGGGTCAGTAGGGAAGAGGACAGGAGATGACAGGACAGAAGATAGAGGGTCAGTAGGGAAGAGGACAGGAGATGACAGGGGGTCAGTAGGGCAGAGGACAGGACAGAGGATAGGGAGTCAGTAGGGAAGAGGACAGGAGATGACAGGACAGAGGATAGGGGGTCAGTAGGGAAGAGGACATGAGATGACAGGACAGAGGATAGGGGGTCAGTAGGGAAGAGGACAGGAGATGACAGGACAGAAGATAGAGGGTCAGTAGGGAAGAGGACAGGAGATGACAGGGGGTCAGTAGGGCAGAGGACAGGACAGAAGATAGGGAGTCAGTAGGGCAGAGGACAGGGGGCAAAAAGACAGTGTACAGATGTAAGTGGGATGTAGAGCAGTGTATGGAGTTCATTAGAGCAAAGGGCAGTTTGCAGGGTTTAGCAGGGCAGAGGACTGGGAGACACCAGGGCAAAAGACTGAGCGTTACAAGGGCAGAATACAGGGGGTCTAGAGGGAACAGGACAGGGGGGGTCAGCATGGCACAGTAAAAGGGGTCAGGAGAGTGCAGGGCACAGTGCAGGGAGTGAGGGCAAAGTACAGGGGGGTCAGGAGGTAAGAGTATGGGGATGGGAGGGCACAGTATGGGCGTCAGGAAGGCACAGTACAGGGGCTGGAAGGGCACACACCAGGGGCTGGGAGGGCACAGTACAGGCATCAGGAGGGTACAGTATGGGCGTCAGGAGGGTACAGTACGGGCGTCAGGAGGGTACAGTGCAGGCGTCAGGAGGGCACAGTACAGAGGTCAGGAGAGCACAGTACAGAGGTCAGGAGAGAACAGTACAGGGGTCAGAAGGGCACAGTATGGGCGTCAGGAGAGCACAGTACGGGGGTCAGGAGAGCACAGTATGGGGGTCAGGAGAGCACAGTATGGGGGTCAGAAGGGCACAGTATGGGGGTCAGGAGGGCACAGTACAGAGGTAAGGAGGGCACAGTACAGAGGTAAGGAGGGCACAGTACAGAGGTAAGGAGGCCACAGTACAGGGGTGGGGGCACAGTACAGGGGTGAGGAAGGCACAGTACGGGCATCAGGTGGGCACAGTACAGAGGTAAGGAGGGCACAGCACAGGGGTGGGGGGCACAGTACAGGGGTGAGGAGGGCACAGTACGGGCATCAGGTGGACACAGTACAGAGGTCAGGAGGGCACAGTACTGGGGTGGGGGGCACAGTACAGGGGTGAGGAGGGCACAGGACGGGCATCAGGTGGGCACAGTACAGAGGTCAGAAGGGCACAGTACAGGGGTGGGGGGCACAGTACAGGGGTGAGGAGGGCACAGGACGGGCATCAGGTGGGCACAGTACAGAGGTCAGAAGGGCACAGTACAGGGGTGGGGGTAGGGTTGCCACCTCATCCCTTTAAACCCGAACACATATTAATTACACAGGTTCTGTCGCTGATTGAGGTGGTAATTAAACTCACTTGGGGCCTTATCTGCATTTAATTAGCCTCAGAACCTGTGTAATTCATATGTGTTCGGGTTTAAAGGGATGAGGTGGCAACCCTAGGTGGGGGCACAGTTAGAGTTGCCACCTCATCCCTTTAAACCCGAACACCTTTGAATTACACAGGTTCTGAGGCTATTTAAATGCAGATAAGGCACCAAGTGAGTTTAATTACCACCTTAATCAGCCATAGAACCTGTGTACTTAATATGTGTTCGGGTTTAAAAGGGATGAGGTGGCAACCATAGGCACAGTACAGGGGTGAGGAGGGCACACTATGGAGGTCAAGAGGGCACGGTACAGGGGTGAGGAGGGCACACTATGGAGGTCAAGAGGGCACGGTACAGGGGTGGGGAGGGCACAATATGGGGCTGGAAAGAAAACACACAGGGTCAGGAGGGCACACACTAGCTAGGGGGCAGTAAAAACCCGGAGGCAGTGACAACCTGTAATAAATCCATTTATTTCTCCCAGCGCTACATGAAAAAGAGGCCATCAGCAAACATGCAGCACTTCTATGCAAAGCTGCAGTAACTCAGACTTAGTTAGCATAGAGGTGCCTGCAAATGAGTTTACCTCCGCACTCGGCTTATCTCCTCAGCGCGCTTTCCAGCAGGAGTTATCTCATAGGTCAGTCACATCCCCGCCCTGCCCGCTCCTACATCCAACAGGAGGCTCTGTCTTAGGGATGTCCCTCCGTTCAGGAGAGTGCCTGCAAAGCAACAGGGGAGCGAGGAAGGGGGTGGTACAGGGGGCGGAGATTCCAGTCTGTGCGGACAGTGGACAGCAATCCCCAGTACAGTGATCTGCAATATGCTGTCCCGCTCGCGCCGCAGCTTTGATTTCTGGGAGCTTTCTAACAGTTCGAGAGTATAGGCAGCACGGTCTCTAGGAGCAGCTACTTTGGGTCCCCAACATTGACTGGGCCCTGGGCAGCTGCCCCTTTCTGCCCTGCGGTAAAGAGGGCCCTGCCAACATTCCTACAAGGAATGGTAACAATTCAATTTCAAAGGTGCAGCAGTCTTCTGGCTTCTCCCCCAAGGGGAGGCTAAAACAGTACTGGTCTTCTGCCTTCAAGGTGCTATGTTTGTGGGAATAGAGAACATTTCCCTAAATACAATTGCCAGTCTTATTTCCGTCCCAGGTTCTTTCACAGGGCTATACTGTACATCATCTATCCCTTACCCAAGTTGTTCTAATACTGCCAGGGGCAGGACTGGCACTTAACCCAGGTGGATCTAGTACTGATGGTTCACATATTAATGGCCAAACTGTGGAACTACACCAGGTGCTTAACCCTACACGATCATCAACTTACATATACATATAGATTTTTTCTTACTATGATCATTTCTGTCTGGGCCAGTCAAGGACACAAACCTCAGCAACTATCTGCCAGGCCTCCTGTTTTTGTGGGCATCACTTTAGATAGCTATGGACTTATCACATAACTCTGAATGTTCTACCACAGCCTGAATAAAAACAAGCACATTAAAATTGGGCCTACTAGGAGTCATGGGGGTTATCAGGAAGAAGTTGCAGGAAGTATAGAGGCATTCTTGGTGATAATCTGGGAAACACATCATGTAAACTGAGAATGCAATTAAACTGTAAGCAAATATGCCTTATTTTTTTATACCTAAGTGGTTTGAATGCTCTTACTTGAATGCTGCACTGCACTTTTTTTTAATAGATATGATGCATCGCTGCTGCTTCTGTGTATACTGTCCCACAACATTATTGGGCTTTTCAGGGGCAGAAAAACTCAAAATATGTCCTATCTGCCACTATAGCCATAGGCCCCTTTCACACTAGCGGACCATATGTCCGCTTTTTCATCCATCCGTTTACGGATGAAAAGGGGACATACATTGGTCCCTATGAGATCGCGGGTGTCAGCGGATGAACATCCGCTGACACCCGATCTCCTCCGTGTCCGCAATCCCCCGATTCTGCAGACGGAGGAAAATCCTATTTTTCTATCCCTCTGCAGAGCGGATCAGATGAACACGGACAGACGGAGAGTGGAGATCTGACAGGGCGGTCCCTGCACAGTGTGCGGGGACCGCCCTGTCATCCGCCGGCTCAGTGGGGATCCGTCCCGTGTGAAAGGGGCCTTGATTTGTATCTATTCCATTTTTAAACAATGTTTACAAATGTAGCACCCTCCTAGACAGGTGCTAGTTAGGCTAGTAAGAGGTCAATTTAGTTGTTTAGGCTCTGCTGTAGCCAGTGCAGTTTGTGGAATGCTTTTTGTCTACTCTGGGTTCTGCAGCTGCAGGCTTGCCTGTCTCCCCCTGTCTTTTCAGAACTTTCTGGAAACATAGTGAGCAAGAGAAGGCAGAGTTTGAGCTGGCCCTGTATACAGCCAATCCCTGGTCAAGAAGAGTGACCAGCAGGTGGGTTAAGAGGTGTATATAAGGCTGAGAGCAGAGAGTAACAGGGTCCTTTGCCTGCTGAAGAGTGACCCAGCCTGGAAAATGTTAAAACTTCTAAAGCCTCATAAACACGACCGGTTTTCTCGGCAAGAAAACTGCTGGGAGAGCTTTTTGCTGAGAAAACCGTTCGTGTGTATGGTTTCTCGGCAGGAAAACTGCCGGGAATCTCGGCGAGAAAAATAGAGAACCCGCTCTCTATTTTTCTCATCGGGATTTTTGACAGAGTGATTCCTGCCGAGAAACCCGGTCGTCTGTATGCTTACCTGTCCAGGTAAACCCGCGCATGTTCAAAAAGACTTTGACGCAAGCGCGGTAGCATACAAGGTTAGTGTGGGGTGTAGCAAGATGGCGGCAACGACATCGAATGTGACGAGCGCCGGCTCGTCATAGTCGATGACGTCACCGCGTTCTTGCCATTCAAAAGAACAGCGGTTCTTTTGAATAGCTGTGTGTGTACACAGGGCTTGGCAAGACAAGCTTGCGTGGAATCCCATCGAGAAAACCAACGTTTTTTTTTCCGAAGGGATTCCCACCCGTGTGTACAGGGCTTTAGGCTTAGAAGAAGTTTTCAGAAGTCCTGGATGAATCTAGCTTACCAAAGAGGCTGAAGGATCACCCCTAAAGTTGGAGGAACACCCAAGCCAACACTCAGAGTGGATCTTCTTTTTTGGGCATATGTAGCATGCCCAGTGGCCACAACCGGCTAAATGAATGGTCAGACTTTAGTCCACAAACCTCACTAGTGAGTGGTGAGGAGTTTCTGTATTGCTGCTTCTAGGAAATTTCTATTTGAGCTATAAAACTATAATAATTTTAAGGATTTGTTGGTAAAACAACCCTTCTTGCCCATTGTGAGAGAAATAAGATGGATACTATTGCTGACTAGGGATGAGCTTCGTGTTCGAGTCGAACCTACGTTCGACTCGAACATCGGCTGTTCGATCGTTCGACGAAGATCGAACGATTTGGGCCGTTCGCGCCAAATTCGAGTGACGCGAACGGCCCACAATGCACTACGCCATCGCAGTGTCATCCAGGCGCTGTGATTGGCCAAGCATGCACTGTGACCCCGCATGCTTGGCCAATCACAGCGCCGGCAGCGAGGAGAGCAATGATTGGCCACAGGCAGGATGCCTGTGGCCAATTATTGCTGAGGGTGTTTAGTACACGCCCCACACTATAAAAGGCCGCCAGCACGGCGGCCTAGTGTAGTGTGTTCCGGAGCAGGGATAGAGCAGCATAGGCAGGGACAGTGACTTTTATTTCTTTCTTGCTTAACCTGGATTCCTTTAGTTTAGGGAAAGAGAAGGATAGGTAGGGAGAGTGTCAGTGTGTTTTGTGCTTGTGCTATATTGTGCTTAAAAAAACATTTTTTCTAGGGACAGAAAACTGTAGGTAGGGAGAGTGTCAGTTTCTTTCACTGTCAAAGTCCTTGTTTCCAGGGACCTGGAAGGACAGTGAGTGAATTCTCCTTGTGCTAAATTGTGCTTAAAAAAAACATTTTTTCTAGGGACAGAAAACTGTAGGTAGGGAGAGTGTCAGTTTCTTTCACTGTGAAAGTCCTTGTTTCCAGGGACCTGGAAGGACAGTGAGTGAATTCTCCTTGTGCTAAATTGTGCTTAAAAAAAACATTTTTTCTAGGGACAGAAAACTGTAGGTAGGGAGAGTGTCAGTTTCTTTCACTGTCAAAGTCCTTGTTTCCAGGGACCTGGAAGGACAGTGAGTGAATTCTCCTTGTGCTAAATTGTGCTTAAAAAAAACATTTTTTTCTAGGGACAGAAAACTGTAGGTAGGGAGAGTGTCAGTTTCTTTCACTGTCAAAGTCCTTGTTTCCAGGGACCTGGAAGGACAGTGAGTGAATTCTCCTTGTGCTAAATTGTGCTTAAAAAAAACCATTTTTTCTAGGGACAGAAAACTGTAGGTAGGGAGAGTGTCAGTTTCTTTCACTGTCAAAGTCCTTGTTTCCAGGGACCTGGAAGGACAGTGAGTGAATTCTCTTTGCGCTAAATTGTGCTTAAAAAAAACATTTTTTCTAGGGACAGAAAACTGTAGGTAGGGAGAGTGTCAGTTTCTTTCACTGTCAAAGTCCTTGTTTCCAGGGACCTGGAAGGACAGTGAGTGAATTCTCCTTGTGCTAAATTGTGCTTAAAAAAAACATTTTTTCTAGGGACAGAAAACTGTAGGTAGGGAGAGTGTCAGTTTCTTTCACTGTCAAAGTCCTTGTTTCCAGGGACCTGGAAGGACAGTGAGTGAATTCTCCTTGTGCTAAATTGTGCTTAAAAAAAACATTTTTTCTAGGGACAGAAAACTGTAGGTAGGGAGAGTGTCAGTTTCTTTCACTGTGAAAGTCCTTGTTTCCAGGGACCTGGAAGGACAGTGAGTGAATTCTCCTTGTGCTAAATTGTGCTTAAAAAAAACATTTTTTCTAGGGACAGAAAACTGTAGGTAGGGAGAGTGTCAGTTTCTTTCACTGTCAAAGTCCTTGTTTCCAGGGACCTGGAAGGACAGTGAGTGAATTCTCCTTGTGCTAAATTGTGCTTAAAAAAAACATTTTTTCTAGGGACAGAAAACTGTAGGTAGGGAGAGTGTCAGTTTCTTTCACTGTCAAAGTCCTTGTTTCCAGGGACCTGGAAGGACAGTGAGTGAATTCTCCTTGTGCTAAATTGTGCTTAAAAAAAACATTTTTTCTAGGGACAGAAAACTGTAGGTAGGGAGAGTGTCAGTTTCTTTCACTGTCAAAGTCCTTGTTTCCAGGGACCTGGAAGGACAGTGAGTGAATTCTCCTTGTGCTAAATTGTGCTTAAAAAAAACATTTTTTCTAGGGACAGAAAACTGTAGGTAGGGAGAGCGTCAGTTTCTTTCACTGTGAAAGTCCTTGTTTCCAGGGACCTGGAAGGACAGTGAGTGAATTCTCCTTGTGCTAAATTGTGCTTAAAAAAAACATTTTTTCTAGGGACAGAAAACTGTAGGTAGGGAGAGTGTCAGTTTCTTTCACTGTCAAAGTCCTTGTTTCCAGGGACCTGGAAGGACAGTGAGTGAATTCTCCTTGTGCTAAATTGTGCTTAAAAAAAACATTTTTTCTAGGGACAGAAAACTGTAGGTAGGGAGAGTGTCAGTTTCTTTCACTGTCAAAGTCCTTGTTTCCAGGGACCTGGAAGGACAGTGAGTGAATTCTCCTTGTGCTAAATTGTGCTTAAAAAAAACATTTTTTCTAGGGACAGAAAACTGTAGGTAGGGAGAGTGTCAGTTTCTTTCACTGTCAAAGTCCTTGTTTCCAGGGACCTGGAAGGACAGTGAGTGAATTCTCCTTGTGCTAAATTGTGCTTAAAAAAAACATTTTTTCTAGGGACAGAAAACTGTAGGTAGGGAGAGCGTCAGTTTCTTTCACTGTCAAAGTCCTTGTTTCCAGGGACCTGGAAGGACAGTGAGTGAATTCTCCTTGTGCTAAATTGTGCTTAAAAAAAACATTTTTTCTAGGGACAGAAAACTGTAGGTAGGGAGAGTGTCAGTTTCTTTCACTGTCAAAGTCCTTGTTTCCAGGGACCTGGAAGGACAGTGAGTGAATTCTCCTTGTGCTAAATTGTGCTTAAAAAAAACATTTTTTCTAGGGACAGAAAACTGTAGGTAGGGAGAGTGTCAGTTTCTTTCACTGTCAAAGTCCTTGTTTCCAGGGACCTGGAAGGACAGTGAGTGAATTCTCCTTGTGCTAAATTGTGCTTAAAAAAAACATTTTTTCTAGGGACAGAAAACTGTAGGTAGGGAGAGTGTCAGTTTCTTTCACTGTGAAAGTCCTTGTTTCCAGGGACCTGGAAGGACAGTGAGTGAATTCTCCTTGTGCTAAATTGTGCTTAAAAAAAACATTTTTTCTAGGGACAGAAAACTGTAGGTAGGGAGAGTGTCAGTTTCTTTCACTGTGAAAGTCCTTGTTTACAGGGACCTGGAAGGACAGTGAGTGAATTCTCCTTGTGCTAAATTGTGCTTAAAAAAAACATTTTTTCTAGGGACAGAAAACTGTAGGTAGGGAGAGTGTCAGTTTCTTTCACTGTGAAAGTCCTTGTTTCCAGGGACCTGGAAGGACAGTGAGTGAATTCTCCTTGTGCTAAATTGTGCTTAAAAAAAACATTTTTTCTAGGGACAGAAAACTGTAGGTAGGGAGAGTGTCAGTTTCTTTCACTGTCAAAGTCCTTGTTTCCAGGGACCTGGAAGGACAGTGAGTGAATTCTCCTTGTGCTAAATTGTGCTTAAAAAAAACATTTTTTCTAGGGACAGAAAACTGTAGGTAGGGAGAGTGTCAGTTTCTTTCACTGTGAAAGTCCTTGTTTCCAGGGACCTGGAAGGACAGTGAGTGAATTCTCCTTGTGCTAAATAGTGCTTAAAAAAAACATTTTTTCTAGGGACAGAAAACTGTAGGTAGGGAGAGTGTCAGTTTCTTTCACTGTCAAAGTCCTTGTTTCCAGGGACCTGGAAGGACAGTGAGTGAATTCTCCTTGTGCTAAATTGTGCTTAAAAAAAACATTTTTTCTAGGGACAGAAAACTGTAGGTAGGGAGAGTGTCAGTTTCTTTCACTGTCAAAGTCCTTGTTTCCAGGGACCTGGAAGGACAGTGAGTGAATTCTCCTTGTGCTAAATTGTGCTTAAAAAAAACATTTTTTCTAGGGACAGAAAACTGTAGGTAGGGAGAGTGTCAGTTTCTTTCACTGTCAAAGTCCTTGTTTCCAGGGACCTGGAAGGACAGTGAGTGAATTCTCCTTGTGCTAAATTGTGCTTAAAAAAAACATTTTTTCTAGGGACAGAAAACTGTAGGTAGGGAGAGTGTCAGTTTCTTTCACTGTCAAAGTCCTTGTTTCCAGGGACCTGGAAGGACAGTGAGTGAATTCTCCTTGTGCTAAATTGTGCTTAAAAAAAACATTTTTTCTAGGGACAGAAAACTGTAGGTAGGGAGAGTGTCAGTTTCTTTCACTGTCAAAGTCCTTGTTTCCAGGGACCTGGAAGGACAGTGAGTGAATTCTCCTTGTGCTAAATTGTGCTTAAAAAAAACATTTTTTCTAGGGACAGAAAACTGTAGGTAGGGAGAGTGTCAGTTTCTTTCACTGTCAAAGTCCTTGTTTCCAGGGACCTGGAAGGACAGTGAGTGAATTCTCCTTGTGCTAAATTGTGCTTAAAAAAAACATTTTTTCTAGGGACAGAAAACTGTAGGTAGGGAGAGTGTCAGTTTCTTTCACTGTCAAAGTCCTTGTTTCCAGGGACCTGGAAGGACAGTGAGTGAATTCTCCTTGTGCTAAATTGTGCTTAAAAAAAACATTTTTTCTAGGGACAGAAAACTGTAGGTAGGGAGAGTGTCAGTTTCTTTCACTGTGAAAGTCCTTGTTTCCAGGGACCTGGAAGGACAGTGAGTGAATTCTCCTTGTGCTAAATTGTGCTTAAAAAAAACATTTTTTCTAGGGACAGAAAACTGTAGGTAGGGAGAGTGTCAGTTTCTTTCACTGTGAAAGTCCTTGTTTCCAGGGACCTGGAAGGACAGTGAGTGAATTCTCCTTGTGCTAAATTGTGCTTAAAAAAAAACATTTTTTCTAGGGACAGAAAACTGTAGGTAGGGAGAGTGTCAGTTTCTTTCACTGTGAAAGTCCTTGTTTCCAGGGACCTGGAAGGACAGTGAGTGAATTCTCCTTGTGCTAAATTGTGCTTAAAAAAAACATTTTTTCTAGGGACAGAAAACTGTAGGTAGGGAGAGTGTCAGTTTCTTTCACTGTCAAAGTCCTTGTTTCCAGGGACCTGGAAGGACAGTGAGTGAATTCTCCTTGTGCTAAATTGTGCTTAAAAAAAACATTTTTTCTAGGGACAGAAAACTGTAGGTAGGGAGAGTGTCAGTTTCTTTCACTGTGCAAGTCCTTGTTTCAAGGGACAGAGAAGGACACCTGAAGGTAGCCCTTATTGCTTTTTTCCCATCTCCCTGCAGGCCATCTATTAGAATGTCTGGAAGGCAAACAAGGAGAGGCAGACAGTCAGGAGGCAATAAAAGAGGGCAAGCAGGCTCTGTGTCTGGGGGCAACAGTGCTGGTCGTGGACGCGGTGCATTGTCATCAGCACATGGCCATGGGACACGCTTGTCCTTCTTTTCGGCAGCTGGACATGTTGAGCCACATCATGCCGAAGACTTGGTAGAGTGGATGACCAAGCCCTCCTCCTCCTCCTCATCCTCTCTCACCCAGGCTCAGGGTACTGGAAAAGCAGCTGCCAAAGCGTCCTCTTCCCTGGTATCAATGTCAGACTCATCATCAGTCACTCCTTCCCTAGACCCACCATGTCCTCCTCCTGAGGAGTCCCCCGAACTGTTTCAGCACAGTGTTGGGTACATGCTCCAGGAGGATGCCCAGCGTTTCGAAGGGTCTGATGATGAAACCCAGCTAGAGGAAGGCAGTAGCGTGAGAGCAGACAGAGGGGATGCTCAAGAAGGACACCAATCTGGCAGTCATGTTCCAGCAGCTGCAGCATACTGCCAGATTGGCTCCAGTGATGAGGAGGGAGGTGATGATGAGGTCACTGACTCCACGTGGGTGCCTAATAGGAGAGAGGAGGAGGAGGAGGATGAGGAGGAGGCACATCTCCAACGAGGCAGGATGCCCTTTGGTGGCCAGCGTAAGGGCAGTACACCGACGGAATCACACCGCAGAGCTCCGCCTGTGCAGGGCGCTGCCTCTGCCCGTCATTCAAAAAGTTCTTTGGTGTGGGCCTTTTTTGAGGCTAGTGCATCAGATCGCACAGCTGCTGTTTGCAACATATGTCTCAAGCGTATATCGCGTGGCCAAAACATCAGCCGCTTGGGTACCACATGCCTGACCAGACATATGTTGACCTGCCATGCAGCTCGTTGGCAAGCCTACCTCAAAGACCCACACCAAAGAACAAAGCGGACCTCTCCTTGCACCGCATCAGCTGGGATCTCCAACCCCACTATAACTTCAGTCCTCTCTGAAACATGCACTGAGAGGAATGAAGGTGTAGAATTAGGTGTGTCACAGCCAAGTACTTGCGGCCACTCTGCTAGCAGTACACCGACGTCCGATTCTAGCAGGCAAATTTCCCTGCCCCAGCTGCTGGACCGTCGAAAGAAGTTCACTCCCAGCCATCCACATGCCCAGCGGTTGAATGCTAGCTTGGCTAAATTGCTAGCGCTTCAACTGCTGCCTTTTCAGTTGGTAGACTCGGCCCCCTTCCGTGAGTTTGTGCAATGTGCGGTTCCTCAGTGGCAGGTTCCCAAACGCCACTTTTTCTCACGGAAGGCTATTCCGGCTCTCTACCGGCATGTGGAAGGCAATGTCTTGGCCTCGCTGGACAGGGCGGTCAGCGGTAAGGTGCATATTACCGCTGACTCATGGTCCAGCAGGCATGGACAGGGACGTTACCTTTCTTTCACGGCCCATTGGGTCACTCTTTTGGCAGCTGGGAAGGATGCAGGACAAGGTGCAGTAGTGTTGGAGGTTGTCCCACCGCCACGCCTCCAAAATGCTACTACTGGTTGTGACACACCTCTCTCCTCCACCCCCTCCTCTTCTTCTTCCTCCATGGCCTCTTCCTGTGGTTTGTCCTATGAACCAGCGGTGCTCCGTAGCCGTTCACGGGGCTACGCAAGTACGCAGGCAAAAAGATGCCATGCCGTGCTTGCGCTGGTGTGTTTGGGGGACAGAAGCCACACTGGGGCAGAGGTCCTGTCTGCTCTGCAGGGCCAGGCCGAGAGGTGGTTGACGCCACGCCAGCTTAAGCCAGGAATGGTGGTTTGCGACAATGGCACCAACCTCCTCTCCGCCCTCCGACAGGGACAACTGACCCATGTGCCCTGTGTGGCTCACGTCCTTAACCTGGTGGTGCAGCGGTTCTTGGGCAGGTACCCGGGCTTACAGGATGTCCTGAGGCAGGCCAGGAAAGTCTGTGTGCATTTCCGCAGATCTTATAATGCCAGTGCTCGCCTGGCTGAGCTGCAAAAGGAGTTGAACCTGCCCAAGAACCGCCTTATATGTGACATGCCCACCAGGTGGAACTCAACGTTGGCCATGCTGCAGCGGCTGCACACGCAGCAGAGGGCCATCAATGAGTACCTGTGCGACTACGGCACCAGGACAGGGTCAGGGGAGCTTGGTTTTTTTTCTCCACGCCAGTGGGGCATGATCAGGGATGCATGCACTGTCCTGGCACCATTTGAGGAGGCCACGAGGATGGTGAGCAGTGACAGTGCATGCATCAGTGACACTGTACCTCTTGTCCACCTGTTGGAGCACACGCTGCGTGGAATAATGGACAGGGCACTTGAGGCAGAACAGAGGCAGGAAGAGGAGGACTTCCTTGCCTCTCAAGGCCCCCTTTACCCAGACAGTGTTCCTTCTGTCCCACCCATCGCACAGGAAGAGGAGGAGGAGGAGGAGGAGGAGGAGGAGGATTGTGTCAGCATGGAGGTGGAGGCTGGCACTCAGCATCATCAGCAGCAGTCTTTTAGGGATGATTTACAGTCCCAAGAAACCAGTGGACTTGTACGTGGCTGGGAGGAGGTGGCTGCGGATCATGTCGTCCTTAGTGACCCAGAGGACTCCGGAGCGAATGCCTCAGCAAACCTACGCTGCATGGCCTCCCTGATCCTGCAAAGTCTGCGGAAGGATCCTCGTATTCTTCGGATCAAGGAGAGGGACCATTACTGGCTGGCCACTCTCCTTGATCCACGGTACAAGGGTAAGGTTGCGGACCTTATGTTACCGTCGCAGAGGGAGCAGAGGATGAGACAACTCCGGGAGGCCTTGCAGAAAGGTCTGTGCAACGCGTTCCCAGAGACTGGGAGGTTACAAACTCCTGGTCCTGGACAACGAGTTGCTGAGGCTTCGGCCAGTCAAAGAAGGAGCGGTGGGGAAGGTGGCCGTCTGACCGATGCGTTCAGACAATTCTTTAGTCCGCAGCCCCAAAGTATGATCGGTTCCAGCAACCATCGCCAGCGTCTGATAAACATGGTGCAGGAATATCTAGGGGCAAGGTCAGACTTGGACACCTTCCCCACCGAAAATCCTCTGGCTTACTGGGTCTTGAGGATGGATCACTGGCCAGAGCTTGCACAGTATGCAATTGAGCTACTGGCCTGTCCTGCATCCAGCGTTCTTTCGGAACGCACATTCAGTGCTGCTGGAGGATTTGTCACGGATCACAGGGTGCGCCTGTCCACCGACTCGGTTGATCGACTGACTTTCATCAAGATGAACCAGTCTTGGATCACCACCAGCTACCACACACCTGATGCTGATATAACAGACTAATTGATTTTAACATGTCACATCCCTTCAAGACTGATGCTGATGCTGAGTGCCTGTGCTGTTATGTTGACTGGCTATCCTCCTCCTCCGAGTCCTCAATGATACGATTGATGATGATAGCTTGGAAGATCATTTTTGTTTATGGGTGCCGCCACCAGTGGCTAAGGCCCAATTTTTCAGCCCCTGTTTTACAGGGGCGTGTAATTAAAAAAATTTTAGCAATAATTTGCCATAGGGCTCATTGCTGTGCTCCAAGTACAGTATCTGTGAGGGGTTGGAGTGTTGTGGCACCAGTGCCTAAGGCCCAATTTTTCAGCCCCTGTTTAACAGGGGCGTGTCATTACAATTTTTGAAGCAATACTTTGCAACAGGGCTCATTGCTGTGCTCCAAGTACAGTATCTGTGAGGGGTTGTAGTGTTGTGCCACCAGTGCCTAAGGCCCAATTTTTCAGCCCCTGTTCAACAGGGGCATGCAATTACAATTCTTGATCTAATAATTCACAGCAGGGTCCATTGCTGCACCCACCAAGAGTAACTCTGAGGGCTTACAGTCTTGTGGCAACGCCACCACCACCACCACCACGAAAGGCCCAATTTTTCAGCCCCTGTTCAAAAGGGGCATGTAATTACAATTCTTGATCTAATAATTCACAGCAGGGCCCATTGCTGCACCCACCAAGAGTAACTGTCAGGGCTTACAGTGTTGTGGCACCAGCACCACCATCAAAGCCCCAATTTTTACTACCACTGTTCAACAATTATATGTAATTAAAATTCCTGATATAATAGTTGACAGCAGGGCGTTCCAGCACCAACCAAGAGTAACTGAGTGCTTACAGTGTTGTGCCAACACCAACAACTAAGGGGCCTATTTCTGCAGAGTATATACGGCAGGTCCCTACTTTCAAACATCCAACTTACAAACGACTCCTACTTGCAAACGAAAGAAGACAACAGGAAGTGAGAGGAAATCTACCCCTAGAAAGGAAAATTCTCTCCTGTAAGAATAAATATGGGAGAAAGGGGTCTCATCTGTACTGATGCTTTATCAGCAATCCTTGTTTCAAGAAAAACACCACATTTCAAAAACAGTTGTCATTGGGACGGAAAGTGAGGTGAAATGTTCTGAACAGGGGCACAGACAGCAAAACAAATGTTACAGGGGTGATAACCCTTACCTATGTTTCCCAAAAAGTTTAAAAATAGATTTTTGGGCTGGAGCTACACTTCAACAATGTACCTGTTCAAAATTACAAACACATTCTACATAAGAACAAACCTACAGTCCCTGTCTTGTATGCACCGCCTGTATACGGCTGTTCAGAGTATATAGGGCCTTTTTTATTTTATGTGCGGGGTTCCCCTTAATATCCATACAAGACCCAAAGGGGCTGGTAATGGGCTGGGGTAGGGGGGGGGGGGGTGTTGATGGGGTAGCTATGCCATTTTTCCTAAAGATTTTCATCCATATTACCGGGACCAGACATTGCATTAAAGCCGCAAGCAGTTTTAAATGACTTTTTTCCCTTTAGAAATGTTATTTTGTGCAGGGACAGTTCTAAACACGGGAAACACGTGGCACTTCACAGGCATACTTTAGACACCCCCCAGGTACAATATTTAAAGGAATATTTGACTTTTTTTTTCACTTTATGCATCATTAAAATGACTGCTCCCGAAAAACGACCGTTTTTAAAACTTCTTTTTGCATTGATACATGCCCCCTGGTGCAGAACCCGGGTTCCCAAACCCTTTTTAGGACAATAACATGCATAATAGTTGTTATAATTAGCACTTTAGAATTCGAACATTCGCATCCATTGTATTTAATAGGGTTCTAATGTTCGTTCGAACTTTCGGTCCGTTCGCGGGTTCTGGTGCGAACCGAACCCGGGGGTGTTCGGCTCATCACTATTGCTGACCTCTTTATGAAAATGTTGATTGCTTGGCAGTGCCTGGATTTAGACCTTGGACTAGCATGGATTAAATGAAAGCCAGAGGAAAAAAGTGGTGCTGTTTATTTTGTAAATCCCAAGATAGTTGCGCAAATGCTTATCAGAGCGATATTTTTGATAAATATTATGCAATTATTTGTAAATTTGAATTGTAACTTTTTGTGAAATGGTGAAAATCAAAGTAAAACTGTAAATAATGTACATCAACACCAGAATGTAAGTGTGAAGGCAGCCTAAAATGTTTTTTTAGCCCCTAACGTGTGGGGATAAAAAATGTATGTAGTGCACATGTAGTGTATGATTCTGTGTGTGATTGTGTATGGGGAAGGGCACATTACCAATATAACTGTTTCCCAAAAGTAAGCTAAAAATGTTTAATACATGTTATTAAATCCTCAGCCAAACACACCAATGTTGTTTCCTGCAGTGTTTTCATTTACATTCTGTCTTATAGTGCATAGGCAATGTATGCTACATTTGAGGCTTTCCTCTAATAATAGTTGTTACAGTTACCAGTGTGCTTATGTCACCTCTCAACTGATCTTTCACCTTTCAAGGGGCTGGTGTCCTGGCTTGTCACGTATATAGGACCATGGCAACTGTAGATCTAAATAGAGGCTGATGCCTAGTACACAGGACCGGTTTTTCCGTTGGATAATAAACCAATGGTTTTCCCGACAGAATTCCTCTCAGGCTGCCTTGCATACACACGCTCAGACAAAAGTCAGCCCGTCCAAAGCGCGGTGACGTACAACACGTACGACGGCACTATAAAGGGAAAGTTCCATTCCAACGGCGCCACCCTTTGGGCTGCTTTTGCTGATCCTTGTGTTAGTAAAAGTTTGGTGAGAGATGATTCGCGCTTTTCAGCCTTGTGCTTTTCAGTCCGTTACAGCGTGACGAATATGATATCTCCATTACAAACGCTAGTTTTTTCATAAAGAGCGCTCCCATCTCATACTTGATTCTGAGCATGCATGTTTTTTTTTGCCCGTCGGAAAACCATACAGATGATCAGTTTTCCTGCATTAATTTTTTCCTGACGGGAAAAAAGAGATCCTGCTTTTTTGCATACACACGGCCTGGATTCCTGACGAAAAGCTCTCATAGCAGTTTTCCCGTCAGAAAAATGGGTCGTGTGTACGAGGCATGAGATGTAGAATTGTTTCGGATTTGTTATGTTACTAATTTTTTTTCGTTTCGGAATTTGTTTAGTTTAGGAATTCATTTAGTTTTATTTTCGTTAAAATTTGTTTAGTTAAATTTAATTTAGTTTATTAAAGCGGAGCTCCGCCTGAAAAAAAAATATTAAAAGCCAGCAGCTACAGCTACAGCAGCTGCTGGCTTTTAATATTTGGACACTTACCTGTCCTGGAGTCCAGCGACGTCCGCAGCAGAGGACAAGCGATCGCTCGTCGCTCTGTTGCTCCCTCCGCCATCCTCGCTGAGGGAACCAGAAAGTGAAGCCCTGCGGCTTCATGCCCGGTTCCCTACGGCGCATGCGCGAGTCGCGCTGCGCCGTTCTGATTTGTCCTCCTGTGTTCTGGGTGCTGAGTGTCTCCCAGAACACTACGGGAAGTCTGGGGGAAGTGACGTCACTCCCGCAGATTCCCGGAGAGAGGACTCCCGGATGTGGGTGAAAATACCTGTCTTAGACAGGTATCTTCACCCCCCTCCCCCCTGAAAGGTGTCAATTGTGACACCGGAGGGGGGGAGGGTTCCGATGAGAGGAACTTGTAATTTAGGGTGGAGCTCCACTTAAATTTTCTAACGAATTCCATGAAAAATTATCAACCAATTCAAATTCTGTGTGAAGAATAGCTGGCTGTTAAGCAGTGGGCCGGGTAGCCGGCCGACGCGTCCTTAACCACTTAAGGACCGAGCCTCTTTCTGAGATTTGGTGTTTACAAGTTAAAAACAGTTTTTTTTTGCTAGAAAATTACTTAGACCCCCCAAACATTATATATATATTTTTTCTAATACCCTAGAGAATAAAATGGCGGTCGTTGCAATACTTTCTGTCACACCTTATTTGCGCAAGCGGTCTTACAAGCGCACTTTTTTTGGAATTTTTTATTTATTTTTTATTAAAAAATAAGACAACAGTAAAGTTAGCCCAATTTTTTTATATTGTGAAAGAAAATATTATGCCTAGTAAATTGATACCCAAAATATCACGCTTCAAAATTGCGCCCGCTTGTGGAATGGCGACAAACTTTTACTCTTAAAAATCTCCATAGGCGACGTTTAAAAAATTCTACAGGTTGCATGTTTTGAGTTACAGAGGAGGTCTAGGGCTAGAATTATTGCTCTCGCTCTACCAATGGCGGAAATATCTCACATGTGTGGTTTGAACACCGTTGTCAAATGCGGGCGCTGCTCGCGTATGCGTTCGCTTCTGCACACAAGCTCGGCGGGACGGGGCGCGTTGAAAACTATTTTTTTCTTATTTATTTTACCTTGTATTTTTTTACACTATTCTTTTAAAAAAAAAAAAAAATTATCACTTTTATTCCAAATTCAAGAAATGTAAACATCCCTTATAATAGAAAAAAAGCATGACAGGCCCTCTTAAATATGAGATCTCATATATACACTAAAATGCAATAAAAAAATGTTTTTTTAAATTAAATGTAAATTTTAAAAAAAGTCTCTTTAAGAGCTATGGGCGAAAGTGATGTTTTGACGTCGCTTCCGCCCTGCAATGGTATGGAGATGTGTGGGGGCCATCTTCCCCTCACTCATCTCCATACCAAGCCAGGGAGAGGACCCGATCGCCTCTGCCGCTACTGATGGTTCCGCTGCAGAGACCACTTTTATCTGAACCGGACCACTCACTGAAGAAGAGGATACCGGGGTTATGGTAGCTAGCTCTTCAAAGTGCCGAGGTATAACGGCGTGAGCCGGTCCAGAAGTGGTTAACAACTGATGCCTCTTTAGCTGTCAGCAGACTTCTCAACTGACAGCTGAAATGTAAACAAAATAATGCCGGCAATAGAAAATTCCCCCAAAAAAACAGCATGGGGTCCCCACTCCCAATCCATACTAGGCCCTTTGGGTCTGGTGTGGATTCTAAGGCCAAAGTTTAAACCCCAAAATCCATACCAGACCCTTATCTAAGTATGCAGCCTGGCAGGCCAGGGAAGGGGGGGGCGAGTGAGTGCATCCCCCTCCTGAACCATACCGGGCCTCTTCCCCACAACCCTGGGCTGTGGTTGTGGGGGTCTGCGAGTGGGGGGCTTATCAGAATCTAGAAGCACCCTTTAACAAGGGGCCCCCAGATCCCGGCCTCCCCTATGTGAATGAGTAGGGGGTACATAGTTCCCCTACCCATTCACTAAAAAAGTGTTGTAACGGCACCCCAATATCAAGGAGTAAAACGCCGTTTACGATGTTCCCTCTCCTAGACACTAGGGATGAGCTTCGAGTTCGAGTCGAACTCATGTTCGACTCGAACATTGCCTGTTCGCCCGTTCGCCGAACAGCGAACAAATTGGGGTGTTCGCGGCAAATTCGAAAAGTCTATGGGAGAAATCTAAAGTGCTAATTATAAAGGCTTATATGCAAGTTATTGTCCTAAAAAGTGTTTGGGGACCCGGGTCCTGCCCCAGGGGACATGTATCAATGCAAAAAGAAGTTTTAAAAACGGCCGTTTTTTCGGGAGCAGTGATTTTAATAATGCTTAAAATGAAAAAATAAAAGTGAAATATTCCTTTAAATTTCGTACCTGGGGGGTGTGTATGATATGCATGTGAAGTGGCGCATGTTTCCCGTGCTTAGAACTGTCCCTGCAAAAAATTTCATTTTTGAAAGAAAAAAATGCATTTAAAACTGACTCGCGGCTATTAATGAATTGTCGGCTCCCGGCAATACATACAAAAGTCATTGATAAAAAAAAAAAAAAAACGTGGGGGTTCCCCAGAATTCAATTACCAGGCCCTTCAGGTCTGGAATGGATATTAAGGGGAACCCCGCCGCAAATTTAAAAAAAAATTGACGTGGGGTTCCCCCAAATATCCATTCCAGGCCCTTCAGATCTGGCATGGATTTTAAGGGGAACTCCACCCCAAATTTAAAAAAAATATGGCGTGGAGTCCCCCTAAAAATCCATACCAGACCCCTTATCTGAGCACGCAACCTGGCCGGCCGCAGGGGAAAAGGGGGGGACGAGAGAGCGGCCCCCCCTCCCTCCTGAACTGTACCAGGCCACATGCCCTCAACATGGGGAGGATGTCCCCATGTTGATGGGGACAAGGGCCTCATCCCCACAACCCTTGCCCGGTGGTTGTGGGGGTCTGCGGGCGGGGGGCTTATCGAAATCTGGAATACCCCTTTAACAAAGGGGACCCCCAGATCCCGCCCCCCCCCTATGTGAATTGGTAAGGGGTACATTGTACCCCTACCATTTCACGAAGAAAGCGTAAAAAAATGTTTAAAAAAACACACAAACACCTTGAAAAAGTCCTTTATTAAAAAAAAAACATAAAAAAAACATTCCAGCGGTGAAATCCAGTGTCCCGCGGCGATCCCGATGTCCAGCGCTGTCCTTCATTGGTTGTGCTTGAGCGGACCTGATGGGGAACTCCCTCTCAGTATTTTAAATGTATAGACCCGCCCCTTCTTAAGTTCCCCATCATGTCCGCTCAGCGGACCAGATGCGGAACATGAGAAGGGGCGGGTCTATACATGTATTACCAAAGTGAGAGCAGTTCCCCATCAGGTCCGCCCCTCGGTATGTCGGACCCGCCTACGTCATTGGCTTGAGCGGGGAACTTCCTTCACTGTGTAATTTAAATTTACATAGTGAAGGAAGTTCCCCGCTCAAGCCAATGACGTAGGCGGGTCCGACATACCGAGGGGGCGGACCTGATGGGGAACTGCTCTCACTTTGGTAATACATGTATAGACCCGCCCCTTCTCATGTTCCGCATCTCGTCCGCTGAGCGGACCTGATGGGGAACTTAAGAAGGGGCGGGTCTATACATTTAAAATACTGAGAGGGAGTTCCCCATCAGGTCCGCTCAGGCACAACCAATGAAGGACAGCGCTGGACATCGGGATCGCCGCGGGACACTGGATTTCACCGCTGGAATGTTTTTTTGTTTTTTTTTTTAAATAAAGGACTTTTCCAAGGTGTGTGTGTTTTTTTAAACATTTTTTTACGCTTTCTTCGTGAAATGGTAGGGGTACAATGTACCCCTTACCAATTCACATAGGGGGGGCCGGGATCTGGAGGTCCCCTTTGTTAAAGGGGTCTTCCAGATACCGATAAGCCCCCCGCCCGCAGACCCCCACAACCACCGGGCAAGGGTTGTGGGGATGAGGCCCTTGTCCCCATCAACATGGGGACATCCTCCCCATGTTGAGGGCATGTGGCTTGGTACGGTTCAGGAGGGAGGGGGGGTGCTCTCTCGTCCCTCCCTTTTCCCCTGCGGCCGGCCAGGTTGCGTGCTCGGATAAGGGGTCTGGTATGGATTTTTAGGGGGACTCCACGCCATTTTTTTTTAAAATTTGGGGTGGAGTTCCCCTTAAAATCCATGCCAGATCTGAAGGGCCTGGAATGGATATTTGGGGGAACCCCACGTCAATTTTTTTTTTAATTTGCGGCGGGGTTCCCCTTAATATCCATTCCAGACCTGAAGGGCCTGGTAATTGAATTCTGGGGAACCCCCACGCTTTTTTTTTTTTTTTATCAATGACTTTTGTATGTATTGCCGGGAGCCGACAATTCATTAATAGCCGCGAGTCAGTTTTAAATGCATTTTTTTCTTTCAAAAATGACATTTTTTGCAGGGACAGTTCTAAGCACGGGAAACATGCGCCACTTCACATGCATATCATACACACCCCCCAGGTACGAAATTTAAAGGAATATTTCACTTTTATTTTTTCATTTTAAGCATTATTAAAATCACTGCTCCCGAAAAAACGGCTGTTTTTAAAACTTCTTTTTGCATTGATACATGTCCCATGGGGCAGGACCCAGGTCCCCAAACACTTTTTAGGACAATAACTTGCATATTAGCCTTTATAATTAACACTTTAGATTTCGAACGTTCGAGTCCATTGTATTTAATAGGGTTCTAAAGTTTACACGAACATTTTGTCTGTTCGCAGGTTCTGGTGCGAACCGAACAGGGGGGTGTTTAGCTCATCCCTGCTAGACACACATCCACTCGCTACCAATATCCACAGCTAAACGACCCTTTCCCATAGGAACCAATCCCTCTGGAAGAAAACGAGACGCACTCTGTCTTCTTCTGTAATAGGAATCCCTTCATTATTGAGAAACATTGTAACTTTATACACAATTCAATACACATGATTTAACATGAACAAGGGCCCAGCTCCACCCACACATCCCAAGACTCAACACCTCATCCTGACGTCTGCTAGGCTTCAAAAGATCCCACACAATACACATCTTCTCACAAAGGGTTGGCAGCCAGTCTGTCTGGCACTTTACAATACACACAAGGACAGACTTAATGAACAATAGAATGCAAAACACCTTAATTCCTCACAGCAATGATTACATAACCCCCACACACAGTATACATCCAATCTATATACAATGTATATACAGCCTTGAATATGGCTCTCACAGACCATATCGGGGGTTTCTTTTATTCACCCTGTGTCCAAAGTGACCCCACTGTCACACATCTCCCCTTTCGGCAGGGGACTAACAGAGGAGGGGACCCCAGACGGGTCTACTCCGAAGTTAGTCCATGGGTCCATTCTTCCAATGCTGGTATCCACCCAGTACCACAAATGAATTGCTCCAAGCAGAGCATTACTTACCCAGCCAGCCTCTGCCTCTCTTAGAGAACATATCCGCCGCTGGGGAGAAGACAGGGTGACTGGGCTCAGTCCGTCATGCTGTTGGGGATCTGGGTCGACTGCCCGGCATCCCTGGGGTATACAAGTGGAGACTGAAGTCCCATCCACTTGTGGTAGGTGGAAGTCCCCCAGTGCTTGCAAAGCAAGGCTGACATCCTCCTGTCTCAGTGTCACACCATTTTCTGGGGTTGTGTCAGTGAGGACTGAACTCCCATCTACTACCACAGGAACTCCCTCTTCTGTTAGTTGAGAGCAGAGGCCCGTGGCACTCGGCTCTGTTGCCAGCTCTTCTGCTGGGTTGCTGTGAGTGGAGACCGCAGTCCCATCCACCGATATCCGCTCAAGTGGCAGTTGTGTGCAGCGGCCAGTAGCATTCTGCCCTGCTGCCAGTGATTCAGCTGGGGGTAAAAGCTTTACCACCTCAGCTTGTTGCTGGAGAGATGGGCCAACTGCCCCGGCTCCCTGAAACTCCACAGTTGTTTCCGGTGCTGGGCAGAGGTTGCTATCACTCTGCCCTGTTGCCAGCACTTCTGCTGGGGACTCCACACCATCTGCTCTGGCTACCTGTTGGGGAGGGAAAATGGCTGCTTCTCCTCCCTGCATCTCTGAAATCCACTGAGAAAGAGGAACCATCACCTTCTCAACTCGGGCCTCCAAAACTGCCACGGGTGTAGAGCAGGGGTCTGCAGTACTTTGTCCTGCTGTCAGTACTTGAGCGGGCGATGCATAATCCATAACATCCTCTGAACAGTCCCTTAACCACTTAACGACCGCCCACCGCCGATTTACGTCGGCAGAATGGCACCGACAGGCAGAATCACGTAGATCTACGTGATCGCCTTTGTGCAGTTGGGGGGTCCATCCGGACCCCCCTTCACTGCAGTGAGCGGCCGTTAAGTGTTCGGGAGCGATCAGGCATGAGGGGGCGGCCGCTCGATTCCGCCCCCCCCCTCGCGATCGCTCCCGGCCAATGAAAATGCTTCCTCCGCCATGTGATGTAAACACAGGCTGGAGGAAGTGATGTCATCTCCCTCGCCGCGGTCTTTTCGTTCCCGGCGCCGAGGAGAGAAGACAGAGGTTAGTGCTCCAACAGTCCACTAACACGTAGGTACACATAGGCACACAAATCACCCCCCAGTCACCCCCAGATCACCCCCCAGGTCACCCCAAAGCCCCCAATCACAGTGTCACTGATTGCAGTGATCATTTATTTTACTGATCACTGCATTTAGTGTCATCTGTGATTGTAAAAAGTTGCAGGGCAGTTAGGATTAGGCCCCTTTAGGTCCAGGGTAGCCCCCTAACCCCCCCTAATAAAGGTTTAACCCCTTGATCACCCCCCAGGTAACCCTTTCACCCCCTAACTTCAGCATCACTAAGCGATTGTTTTTCCGATCGCTGTATTCGTGTCGCTGGTGTTTTAGATAGGCAGTTATTTTTTTTTAGGTTCGCCGCAGGTTTTTATTAGTGTCAGGTACCCCCATATATTATTTTAACCCCCTGATTGCCCCTAGAGTTAACCCTTTCACCAGTGATCGCCGTATAAGCGTCACTGGTGTCACTGGTTAGCCAGTAAGTTATTTAGTTATTTAGGTTACCCGTCAGGTTTTTATATAGCGTCGGGTACCCCCATATTTAACCTAATAAAGGTTTTAACCCCCTGATTGCCCCTAGTTAACCCTTTCACCAGTGATCACCATATAAAGGTTACGGGTGACACTGGTTGATTAGTTTGCTTTTTATAGCATCAGGGCACCCGCCGTATATAACCCAATAAAGGTTTAACCCCCCTGATCGCCCGGCGGGTGAGATCAATTAGGTTTTAGTGCCAGAGAGGGTCTGCGTCGCCCCAGGCAGTGTTAGGTTAGTGCCAGTAACGCTAACACCCACGCGCAAAGCATACACCCCCCTTAGTGGTATAGTATCTGATCAGATCTATACTAGCATCCCCAGCGGTTTAGGGTTCCCAAAAACGCAGTGTTAGCGGGATCAGCCCAGATACCTGCTAGCGCCTGCGTTTAGCCCCTCCGCCCAGCCCAGCCCAGCCCACCCAAGTGCAGTATCGATCGATCACTGTCACTTACCAAACACAACACACATAACTGCAGCGTTCGCAGAGACAGGCCTGATCCCTGCGATCGCTAACAGTTTTTTTGTAGCGTTTGATATATTTGCTGACGACAGTCAGGTGCTTTTTTTCCTGTGAATCTTACTAGTGTACCCCTAAATTTAGAGCCCAAAATGGCAAGACGAAGGTACACTAGTAAAGAGGCCTACGAGATTCTGAGCATGACAGATAGTGAAGAGGAGGTCACGTATCTGTCAGATTCAGGCTCAGAATATCTTCCCGTAGAAGACAGTGACGTCAGCGGCCCCACGTCAGATAGCTCTGACGACGAAGTTGAGGTCCCTGCTAAGGTCAGGTGTACCCGATCCCGATCTTCTGAGGTTGTTGAGGAGCAAGAACCGCAGGTCTCTCGTATCATGGAGCAGAGTAGTACTAGCGCCGCTATTCCTTCTGGTGAACTGGCAAGCACCAGCGGCCTAGTACAGCCTGGACGTACATCCAGCACTGCAGTAACACTTGGTGACGTGGCGAGTCCCATAAGTGCAGTTCAAGCTGGCGAGGTGGCAAGCACAAGTAGTGTCCCGCTGCCACCAAGAAGACAAAGGCAGGCCCGTCGTGCCCATACTGCCCTTCCTGCAGAATTCGCCTATCCTGATTGGGTCCCCACCACTTCTGCAGAACCCGTACTTCCCCCATTCACTGCCCAACCCGGTATTCAGGTGGAAACAGCTGATTTTATTCCAATTGATTTTTATTCGCTGTTTTTCACGGAAGATCTCTATAGATCTATTGTGGACCAGAGTAATTTATATGCTGGTCAATTTATCGCCGCTAACCCCCAGTTGCCTAAAATTGCCAGAAATTGGAAACCAATTACGGTTTCCGAATTTAAGACCTTTCTGGGCCTTTCCCTCAACATGGGCACACATAAATTTCCGTCATTGCGTGCTTATTGGTCCACGCACCCAATTGACCACATGCCCGTGTTCTCTGCCTCCATGTCCAGGGCACGATACGAGCAGATTTTGCGGTTCATGCACTTCAACGACAATGAACTTTGTCGTCCACGTGGGGACCCTGAATACGACCGGCTCTATAAAATTCGGCCCCTCATAAACCACTTCAACGAACGTTTTGCAGCCTTGTTTACTCCCGATCAAGTTGTCTGCGTTGATGAGTCCCTGATTAAATTTTCTGGCCGCTTGTCTTTCAAGCAGTACCTTCCCAGCAAGCGTGCCAGATACGGGGTCAAGCTCTACAAGTTCTGTGACAGGGCAACAGGCTATGTAGTGAACTTTACGGTTTATGAGGGAAAAGATAGTCAGATTGAGTCGGTCAACTGCCCGGATTACATAGGGAGCGCTGGCAAGATAGTGTGGAACTTGGTGTCACCCTTATTCGGAAAGGGGTACCACTTGTATGTGGACAATTATTACACGAGCGTGCCACTGTTTAGTCACTTGTTTGATCATCAGATTGGAGCATGTGGCACCGTGCGACCTAATCGCCGGGGCTTTCCCCAGCGGCTTGTAGATGCCCGTCTTAGGCTGGGGGAGAGAGCCTGCTTGAAGTGTAATAACTTGCTCGCTATGAAGTGGAGGGACAATAAGAATGTTTTCCTTCTTACCTCCCTTCATGCAGACACGACAGTCCAAATTCGTACGGCGACTGGTGTTGTGGAGAAACCCCTCTGTGTCCACGAATATAACCAAAATATGGGAGGGGTGGACCTCAACGACCAGTTGATGGCGCCGTATCTAATTGACCGTAAGGCGAGACGCTGGTACAAAAAAGTGTCTCTATCATTATTCCAATTGGCTTTGCTGAACGCTCATGTGCTATACAGAGCTTCAGGCGGGACGTTATCTCTTCTAAAATTCCAGAATGAGATAGTCACAGAACTCCTGTATCCAGGCGGTTCTGCACCTCACCATCCCCAACCAAATGCAGTAAGCCGGCTGCATGAGAGGCATTATTCGTATGTCCTCCCGAGTACCCCTACCCAAAGCCACCCCCAAAAAAGATGTCGTGTCTGTAGCAAGCGCGGATTTAGGCGTGACACCCGTAGTTTTTGTCCACTCTGTCCTGACAAGCCTGGTCTTTGCCAAGGTGAATGTTTTGAACGCTACCACTCAAAAGTGAAGTTTTAGCGTAGGGTACAGCATTTCACAGACAAGGACACACTTACACAGGGTCTCCCAAGATGCCATTACATTTTGAGAGACCCGAACCATTACAGTTGTAAAGTTACAAAAAAAAGTGTAAAAAAGAAAAAAAAAACGTAAAAAACAAAACACAAAAAAATATAAAATAAAAAAACCAAAAATAGTTGTCGTTTTATTGTTCTCTCTCTCTCTATTTTCTCTCTATTGTTCTGCTCTTTTTTACTGTATTCTATTCTGCAATGTTTTATCATGCTTGCTTTTCAGGTATGTAATTTTTTGTTTTCAGGTGCGCCATTCAACTGCAGCGCGGAATTATTTATCTTGACAGCAACAGCGTTTGCTCCCACGATACATAAAGCCGTGACTCCAGTGCTGTAGGAGGTGATTTCACCACCACAGTTAAAAAAAAGAGCATATATGCCGAAGCATGGGGGCAGCAGGGGCGGAGGAGCGATTTTGCTCCTAATGCCGCGTACATACGGTCGAAATTCCGACGGAGGCCTGCCCGTGGAAAATTCCGACCGTGTGTACGCGGCATAACTTTTTTGCGGGAGGATGCCCCCATGCTTCGGCATATATATATTTTAGGCACAGGTTGCGTTAAAAAATTTTTTTATTTTTTACTAGGTTTTGTTTTGGTATTTGCTTTGCAGGTATGGCATGGTAAGGTCTTACTGTTGTACTGTAATGTTACTTTGTTTTAATGTTAACCACCATTTGCTTAGCAGGTACGCCATTCAGTTGCAGCGCGGATCTATTTATCTTGACAGCAACAGCGTTTGCTCCCACGATACATAAAGCCGTGACTCCAACGCTGTAGTAGGTGATTTCACCACCACAGTTAAAAAAAAGAGCATATATGCCGAAGCATGGGAGCAGCAGGGGCGGAGGAGCGATTTTGCTCCTAATGCCGCGTATATACGGTCGAAATTCCAACGGAGGCTTGCCCGTGGAAAAGTCCGACCGTGTGTACGCGGCATAACCTTTTATGCCACGTACATACGGTCGAAATTCCGACGAAGGCTTGACCGTGTGTACGCGGCATAACTTTTTTGCGGGAGGATGCCCCCATGCTTCGGCATATATGCCCATCATTAGAAGTGGGTGGATGAAGGGAGGTATTCTAATGGTGGGCATACCCACCAATCAATCTCTTTTTTTCGTTCAGCCAATAGGCTGTATGAAAAAAAAGATTACAATACATGTCCAACAAGGACCAGCAACGTACTGGTATGTTGCTGGACTTTGAATGTTTATACCAGAATGATGCCTGCGGGTTTAGGTATCATCTTGGTATCATTCTTTTCAGCCAGCAGCCGGCTTTCATGTAAAAGCAATTCTAGCAGATAATTAGCCTCTAGACTGCTTTTACAAGCAGTGGGAGGGAATGTCCCCCCCGGATATAAAAAGCGCCATTGGGAAATTGGGAAAGCATTTTATCACACCGATCTTGGTGTGGTCAGATGCTTTGAGGGCAGAGGAAAGATCTAGGGTCTAACCCCCCAATTTTTTTCAAAAAAAGAGTACCTGTCACTACTTATTGCTATCATAGGGGATATTTACATTCCCTGAGATAACGATAAAAATGGTAAAAAAATAAAATATGGAAGGCACAGTTTAAAAATAAAATAAAAAAGCCAAATAAATGATAAAAAAATAAAAATAAAAAAAAAAGCACCGCTGTCCCCCCCTGCTCTTGCGCAAAGGCGAACGCAAGCGTCGGTCTAGCGTCATATGTAAACAGCAATTGCATCATGCATGTGAGGTATCACCGCGAAGGTCAGATCGAGGGCAGTCATTTTAGCAGTAGACCTCCTCTGTAAATCTAACGTGGTAACCTGTAAAGGCTTTTAAATGCTTTTAAAAATGAATGTAGTTTGTCGCCGCTGCGCGTTTGTGCGCAATTTTAAAGCATGTCGTGTTTGGTATCCATGTACTCGGCCTATGATCATCTTTTTTATTTCATCAAACATTTGGGCAATATAGTGTTTTTTAGTGCATTAAAAATAAAAAAAGTGTGTTTTTCCCCCAAAAAATGCGTTTGAAAAATCGCTGCGCAAATACTGTGTGGAAAAAAAAAATGCAACACCCACTATTTTAATCTGTAGGGCCTTTGCTTTAAAAAAATATATAATGTTTGGGGGTTCAACATAATTTTCTTGCAAAAAAAATTTTTTTTTCATGTAAACAAAAAGTGTCAGAAAGGGCTTTGTCTTCAAGTGGTTAGAAGAGTGGATGATGTGTGACATAAGCTTCCTAATGTTGTGCATAAAATGCCAGGACAGTTCAAAACCCCCCCAAATGACCCCATTTTGTAAAGTAGACACCTCAAGCTATTTGCTGAGAGGCATGTTGAGCCCATTGAATATTTTTTTTTTGTCCCAAGTGATTGAATAATGACCAAAAAAAAAAAAATGTACAAAAAGTTGTCACTAAATTATATATTGCTCAAACATGCCATGGGCATATGTGGAATTACACCCCAAAATACATTCTGTTGCTTCTCCTGAGTACGGGGATACCACATGTTTGGGAGCCTAGTCGCGTACGGGACCCCAAAAACCAAGCACCGCCTTCAGGATTTCTATGGGTGTAAATTTTTGATTTCACTCCTCACTGCCTATCACAGTTTCGGAGGCCATGGAATGCCCAGATGGCACAAACCCCCCCAAATGACCCCATTTTGGAAAGTAGACACCCCAAGCTATTTGCTGAGAGGTATGTTGAGTATTTTGCAGATCTCGCTTTTTGTCACAAAGTTTTGAAAATGTAAAAAAAGAAAAAAAAAAAGAAAAAAAAATGTCTTTCTTAATTTTCAAAAACAAATGAGAGCTGTAAAATACTCACCATGCCTCTCAGCAAATAGCTTGGGGTGTCTACTTTCCAAAATGGGGTCATTTGTGGGGGTTTTGGGCTATTTTGACATTTTATGGCCTTCAAAACTGTGATAGGTAGTGAGGAGTGAAATCAAAAATTTATGCCCTTAGAAACCTTGAAGGCGGTGCTTGGTTTTTGGGGTCCCGTACGCGGCTAGGCTCCCAAAAAGTCCCACACATGTGGTATCCCCGTACTCAGAAGAAGCAGCAGAATGTATTTTGGGGTGTAATTTCACATATAACCATGGCATGTGTGAGCAATATATCATTTAGTGACAACTTTTTGTACATTTTTTTTTCTTTTTGTCATTATTCAATCATTTGGGACAAAAAAAAAATATTCAATGGGCTCAACATGCCTCTCAGCAAATAGCTTGGGGTGTCTACTTTCCAAAATGGGGTCATTTGGGGGGGTTTTGTGCCATCTTGGCATTTTATGGCCTTCAAAACTGTGATAGGTAGTGAGGAGCGAAATCAAAAATTTATGCCCTTAGAAACCTTGAAGGCGGTGCTTGGTTTTTGGGGTCCCGTACGCGGCTAGGCTCCCAAAAAGTCCCACACATGTGGTATCCCCGTACTCAGGAGAAGCAGCAGAATGTATTTTGGGGTGTAATTTCACATATGCCCATGGCATGTGTGAGCAATATATCATTTAGTGACAACTTTGTGCAAAAAAAAAAAAGTTTGTCATATTCCCGCAACTTGTGGCAAAATATAAAATATTCCATGGACTGAACATGCCTCTCAGTAAATAGCTTGGGGTGTCTACTTTCCAAAATGGGGTCATTTGGGGGGGGTTTGTGCTATTTTGGCATTTTATGGCCTTCGAAACTGTGATAGGTAGTGAGGAGTGAAATCAAAAATTTGCGCCCTTAGAAATCCTGAAGGCGGTGCTTGGTTTCCGGGTACCCGTACGTGGCTAGGCTCCTAAAAAGTTCCACACATGTGGTATCCCCGTACTCAGGAGAAGCAGCAGAATGTATTTTGGGGTGCAATTCCACATATAACCATGGCATGTGTGAGCAATATATCATTTAGTGACAACTTTTTGTAATTTTTTTTTTTTTTTTCATTATTCAATCACTTGGGACAAAAAAAAAAATATTCAATGGGCTCAACATGCCTCTCAGCAATTTCCTTTCGGTGTCTACTTTCCAAAATGGGGTCATTTGGGGGGGTTTTGTACTGCCCTGCCATTTTAGCACCTCAAGAAATGAGATAGGCAGTCATAAATTTAAAGCTGTGTAAATTTCAGAAAATGTACCCTAGTTTGTAAACGCTATAACTTTTGCGCAAACCAATAAATATACGCTTATTGACATTTTTTTTACTAAAGACATGTGGCTGAATACATTTTGGCCTAAATGTATGACTAAAATTGAGTTTATTCGATTTTTCTTATAACAAAAAGTAGAAAATATCATTTTTTTTCAAAATCTTCGGTCTTTTTCTGTTTATATCGCAAAAAATAAAAATTGCAGAGGCAATCAAATACCATTAAAAGAAAGCTCTATTTGTGGGAAGAAAAGGACGCAAATTTCATTTGGGTACAACATTGCATGTCCGCACAATTTACAGTTAAAGCAGCGCAGTGCCGAATCCCAAAAACAGGCCTGGTCCTAATGGCCCGAAATGGTCCGGGGCTTAAGTGGTTAAGTCCATATCTTCTGTAATCTGTGGCTGGGGAGATGAGCCAACTGCCCTAGCTCCCTGGAACTCCATATCATCCACTTCGGCTTTAAGGGTGGCAATCTTCAGATTTTCCACTGCCGATTCTTCAGCCAGGCAAGCTCCCTGGAACTCCATATCATCCACTTCGGCTTTAGGGGTGACAATCTTCAGCTTTTCCACTGCCGATTCTTCAGCCAGGCTAGCTCCCTGGAACTCCATATCATCCACTTCGGCTTTAGGGGTGGCAATCTTCAGCTTTTCCACTGCCGATTCTTCAGCCAGGCTAGCTCCCTGGAACTCCATATCATCCACTTCGGCTTTAGGGGTGGCAATCTTCAGATTTTTCACTGCTGATTCTTCAGCCAGGATTTCATAGTTGTCAACTGGTATTTCCTGATAGTCCCAGGCAAAGGGAGCCCCACCCTGCTGCTGAGCAGATTCTAGCAGCTGTCTGTAGGCAATCTCCGATTGTCGTATTTCCGCCATTCTCCACTCATGTTGCCGCTCTAGTTCTCTCTTTTGTCACGCATCCTGCAGCTGGATGCCTCTAATGGCTTCCTGAATGGCGGTCTCTGATGGGTTAGCACCATATAATGCCAACCGCTGTCGCACTCGTTGCTGAAACAAGTCTTCAACTGACCGGGGTCCTGCATCACCATCTCTCTGGTCCATCTCGGCTCTCAAGTAAGTCTTTCAGCGTGACTTTCCTGCAGGCTGCATAGCTGGTCATTCACTGTGGTGGTTTGGAGTGTCCCAGGAACTGGAGGGAAAATCCCGCTGCTGCCAACCAATGTAACGGCACCCCAATATAAAGGAGTAAAACGCCGTTTACGATGTTCCCTCTCCTAGACACACATCCACTCGCTACCAATATCCACAGCCAAACGACCCTTTCCCATAGGAACCAATCCCCTTGGAAGGACGAGACGCACTCTGTCTTCTTCTGTAATAGGAATGACTTTATTACAGTGAATAAAGACAGTACACAAGTTTTTGACAATTCCTTTATTAAAAATGTAAAACAATGTCTCCCCCCGATGTAGATCCATCGTAAATTACGCCACTAGCCACCACTGCCGTACCTGAAAAAATAAATAAAACAAACTCTTCAGCCTCGTCAAATGCTTCCCACAGAATGCCTGCTCCTCCAACTGACATTTCTAAAATAGCTAAGGGGCTGAGTCACCCGACGATGTCAGCGGGTGACTCCGCCCACTTGTGACATCACCGAACGGAGCATGCTGGGTCAGCGACATAACAAGGGGGCGGCATCACCATCTGACAGCATTGGGTGACTCAGCCCCTTAGCTATTTAAGAACTGTCACCTGGCGGAGTAATCATTAGGCAGTCAGCCTTCATCATGGGTGGAGCTTCTTTTTTTGGGGGGGTCCGGCGGTGCGGAGGGCATCATGATTGATGAAGGATCTACATCAGGGAACATTTTTTATTTATTTTTTAAATAAGGGAGCAGGCTGATGGCAGGAGCCTTCAACAAGACCAGAGAATGGTATGACGATGGATATACACTGAGGGCCATTTTTTTTAAAAAGGAGTCAAAAAGTCATGCTGTGTCTACTTTTTTGGTGAAAGAGTAGGGGTACAATGTATGCCATACTCATTCACAAGGGGGGGTGGGATCTGGGGGCCCCCTTGTTGAAGGGGGCTTCTGAGTTCTGAAAAGCCCCCTGCCCACAGACCCCCACAACCACCGGCCAGGTTTGTTCAGAAGAGACCCTTGTCCCAATCAACAGAGCCCCCTGTCCCAAAGCACTGACCCCCATGTTTAGGGCATGTGGCCTGGTACGGTTCAGGAGGGGGGGCGCTCACTTGTCCCCCCTTTCCTGGCCTGTCAGGCTGCATGCTCAGATAAGGGTCAGGTATGGATCTTAGGGGGGAACCCCGCGCAGTTTAAAAAAAAATGAAATAACTGGGCCGGCAATTGCAACTGCGAGTCAATTTTTAAATGTGATTTGACTTATTTTTTTTCTTTCGAAATGTTTTTTGCTGCAGCAGGTTCTATACATGGTTCAGATGCGCCACTTTACAGGCAGACTAAGGGGACCCCCCAGGCGCTATGTTTAAAGGAAGTTTTACATTTTACCCCTACTCATTCACCAAAAAAGTGTCAAAAATAAAGAAAAACAGTAGATGGTTTTTGACAAGTCCTTTATTAATAAAAAAAAAAACAATGTAGATCCATCATCAATCACAATGCCGCCGGCACCTGCGGACCCGGAAAAAATAAAAATGCTCCGCCCGTGATGAAGGCTGACCACCTATTGCAGGCTCCGCTGTTTGGCATTTCTTATATAGGTAAGGGGCAGAGCCCCTTGGCGATGTCACCTGGTAGCCCTGCCCCTTACCTATTTAAGAACTGTCAAACGGTGAAGCAGGCATTCGGCGGTTAGCCATCCTCGCAGGCGGAGATTTTTTTCTCGGGTCAAGCCTCGCAGGGGGCGTCATGATTGACAATGAATCTACATTGGGGTACATTGCTATGATAGCAGTATTTATGTTTGGAGCATGAGGGCCATATATAAAGTTAGCAAAATTACTCTACTTATCACTGCTAGAGAAAGAGTACTTACATATTTCTTTATGAAAGAGGTTCAAATGGTTGCTGCAACTAAAAATACATCGTGAAGATGCCATCACACATTATTTACAAATAATACCCAACATGTCAGGTTTGTGAAAAGCCACACCTTTTGGAATTCCTATATACCTATAGGATTTTGGCCAACTTAGTCCTTTGCCTATAAGTAGGGATAAGCTTTGAGTTCGAGTCAAACCCATGTTCAACTCGAACATCGCCTGTTCGGTTGTTCGCTGAATTGCGAACATTATGGGCCGTTAGCGCCAAATTCGAGCGGCGCGTCACGGCCCATAATTCACTGAAGCATTGGCCAATCATGCACTATGACCCGCATGCTTGGCCAATCACAGCGCCGTCTGTACAGAGAGCCATAATTGGCCAAAGCCAGGGTGGCTTTTGCCAATTATGGCTCAGGGGGTTTAGTACATGCCCCACACTATATAAGGCCGCCTGCGTGGCGGCCGTGTGTAGTGTGTTGCGGCGGCGGAGAGAGATAGACAGAGAGACAGTGTCATTTGATTTAAGTTAGATATAGCAGGCAGGCGATTCAGTTAGCTGCAGTTACAGTGTATGGAGGATATATATGCATCCTAGGTGTTGTATATATATATATATATATAGATATATATACACACTGTATTCAGTTTAGCTAGATCCGTTCCTGTTATTCTCTTCCTAATATACTGACAGGCAGGTAGGTGATTGTGGTAGCTGCAGTATTTAAAGTTAGTGTACTGTGTCCTTTGCACAGTGTGCACCTAAAGCTACCTGAAGACAATTTCTGGTGTTCTGATCCTATTAATACCACAGGCAGGCAGCTGCAGTATTTACAGTTAGTATACTGTGTCCTTTGCACAGTGTGCACCTAAAGCTACCTGAAGACAATTGCTGGTGTTCTTCTGATCATATTAATACCACAGGCAGGCAGTTGCAGTATTTACAGTTAGTGTACTGTGTCCTTTGCACAGTGTGCACCTAAAGCTACCTGAAGACAATTGCTGGTGTTCTCATACTAATAATACTACAGGCAGGCAGTTGATTCTGATAGCTGCAGTATAATCAGCATATATATACATCCCAGCTTTGTGCAGATACATCTCACTGCAGGCCATTAGAATGTTTGGAATTCCAACAAGGAGAGGCAGACAGTCACAAGCCAATAAAAGAGGGCAAGCAGGCTCTGTGTCTAGAGGCAACAGTGCTGGTCGTGGACACGGTGCATCCTCATCAGCACGTGGCCGTGGGACATGCTTAAGCATCATTAAAATCACTGCTCCCGAAAAAACTGTAGTTTTTAAAACTTTTTTTGCATTGATACATGTCCCCTGGGGCACGACCCGGGTCCCCAACCCCTTTTTAGGACAATAACTTGCATATTAGCCTTTAAAATTAGCACTTTTGATTCCGAACGTTCGAGTTCCATAGACTTTAACAGGTTTCTAAAATTCACGCAAACTTTCGGTCCGTTCGCAGGTTCTGGTGCGCACCGAACCGGGGGGGGGGGGGGGGGGGGTTCAGCTCATCCCTACCTATAAGCATGAGAAAAAGGTTTACAGGACAAAGTGTTAGGATGTTGTTAATGGCTAAAACTAAAATATAGTTATGATTCCAATTACCAGTAAAATGTAAAACACTATCTTTATTAGCACAAGTATGCACAAGCATATAAAAACAATTACACACATTGAAAAAGGTTGCGGACTGAGTATTTGGATACTGTTAGAACACCTGGATTCAGCAGGTGCCAATGTAAGTAATCCTGATTTGTAAGCAGGCTCAAGCTTTGAAGTGTAACAGGCAGAAAGGTAAACACTGTGGCTATTACGAGATCTGGCCAACAGAATAAAGAGCAAAGCCCTGAATATTTAGGCAGAGCTTCCAAAAATCAAGGATAAGGATTATATTTAGTTGGAAATGATTTGCTACAGAGATTGAACATGAGATGTACAGCCAAAATGTCAAGGGTGTAAAGTCAGATCTCAGTGGATGATACAATAAACTGTATTCTCTAAATGAAGAGAATGAAGGTCATAGAGGACTTTTGAAACAAGATAAGATTTAAGGAGACACAATCTTGCTATTGTTTTTAAATGAATGCAATACATTTGAAACAAATTGCAAAAAGTTAAAGAGGACATGTACTGTGGAAGTGGTACCCCAAAAAGGTTGCATTGCAGGTCCTCAGTTTTGAGAAACTTATAGTGAAGGGGTTGATTTACTAAAACTGTGCAAAAAAAGTGCAAAATCTGGTGCAGGTTTTTTTTTCAAAGCTTAATTTAACAAGCTGAAGTTACAAGCCGATTGGCTATCATGCACAGCTGCATCAGATTTTCCACTCTCCAGTTTTAGTAAATCTACCCCCCCCCCCCCCAGTGATAGAGGCGTCTTACATTATCTCGCAGCTTTACAGCTATGAGGCTATAGGACAGGAGTGACAAGGTGTAGTCACATGTCAGAAAGTTACTGCTGTTTTTAATGGCAATGGCAGAATTTTCACGATACAGCTTGGGCCAAAAATTCCCCAAATATGAGGGATACCATTGTTGAACTTCTTCTGAAAATGTCTATCTTAGGCCCTTGTTACTTTTGGAGGTGCACCTAGAACAAGCACAACTCAAGGAAAATTAAACTGAATCTGCACCGCCTGATCTACATACTTGTATGTTGATAACATAGAAGAGGACTTGTAGTTCTACCAGAGCGATCATCAGCACCCTAGTAAGTTCACTAACACTTCCTGCAGCTGAGTAACTGTCTGGCAATACAGAGGCATGGGCAGACAGCTGTCGGCAGTATCTGTAAGAGCCTGACATTGCACCCAAGATCCACTGATCACTATGCAATAATAAAAAAATGTACCGTGATCTGCAAAATCATGTACATTTATTATTTTTGGACTAAAGGTGAACTTAACCTTTAATACTGAATGTAATTTTCTCCATGACTATAGAGGTACTTTATAGGCTTGTGCAATTTGTTTCGTAACTAATCGAAATTCGTCCGAATTTAGCAACTTTCGGACATTCGGAAGCATTCGAATTTCCGGACAAAGCAATTACGAATAAAACCGAATCCAAAATAAATTATATCGCAAATAGCGAATGCCTGAATGCATAATTCGTTATGAAAAAAATTACAAATGTACGAATCCATTAGAAGCACAATAACACTCTGCTCTGCTCTCTGCGTCTCCCTCACCGGGCTGAACTCCCTCTCAAAATGGTGTACAGGGGGCGGAGGCTATAGCCGCATGTAAAAAACGAAAGTAAAATACGAGATTTCGAATCGTTACAAATAACCGCGATGTATTTAGAAAAGTACAAATCCATTCGAAGCACATTAGGCATAATAGGCAGCGTCGTTGTGAGAGAGACACGGAAAGTTACGAATCAACGAACCCCAAAAAAATTAGGAAAGTAGGAGTTGTGTCCAGAATCAACGAAAAACAATGTACTGTACCGAAAGTACGAATTATAAATCAACTAATAATAAGGCTTACATTAATTAATACGAATCATTCAGATTCAACGAAAAATGTCGCTTGCGAAAATACGAATTAGTCCGAACACGAAAAATCCCGTCTAGCAAAATTACGAACGATTACGAATCAACAGGACCGAAAAGAAACGAACCGAAACTAAACAAATTTTTCCGTTGTGCACAAGTCTAGTACTTTATCCTTCATGAAAAAAAATAGGGGGTCGCTAATACTGATTTCCTTCTGACTGAAAATATAAATCCCCGGATCAACTTTACCTATAAATGTCAGTACCCAGTTATATTATGTACATTTAAGAAAGAATCCAGGCCCTTCTTAAAGCAATCTACTGAGCTGGCCAGAACCACCTCTGCAGGGAGTCTATTCCACATTTTCACAGCTCTTACTGTGAAAAAACCTTTCCGTATTTGGAGGTGAAATCTCTTTTCCTCTAGACGCAAAGAGTGCCCCCTTGTCCTTTGTGTTGACCGTAAAGTGAATAACTGAACACCAAGTTCACTATATGGACCCCTTATATATTTGTACATGTTGATCATATCCCCCCTTAATCTCCTCTTCTCAAGAGAGAATAAATTCAGTTCCTCTAATCTCTCCTCATAGCTGAGCTCCTCCATGCCTCTTATCAGTTTGGTTGCCCTTCTCTGCACTTTCTCCAGTTCCCCAATATCCTTTTTGAGAACTGGGGCCCAAAACTGAACTGCATATTCCAGATGAGGTCTTACTAATGATTTGAACAGGGGCAAAATGATATCTCTCTCTCTGGAGACCATACCTCTCTTAATACAAGAAAGGACTTTGCTCGCTTTGGAAACTGCAGCTTGGCATTGCATGCCATTATTGAGCTTATGATCTACCAAAACCCCCAGATCCTTCTCCACTACGGATCCCCCCAGTTGTACTCCCCCTAGTATGTATGATGCATTCATATTCTTAGCCCCCAAGTGCATAACTTTACATTTATCAACATTAAACCTCATCTGCCACATAGTCGCCCAATTAGACAGGGCATTGAGGTTGGTTTGTAAATTGGCGACATCCTGTAAGGACGTTATTCAACTGCATAGCTTGGTGTCATCTGCAAAGACAAAAATTTTACTTTTGATCTCAGACCCAATATCATTTATAAACATATTAAAAAGTAAGGGTCCCAGCACTGAACCTTGGGGTACACCACTGATAACCTTGGACCATTCAGAGTAAGAATCATTAACCACTACTCTCTGAATTCTGTCTTTTAGCCAGTTTTCTATCCATTTACAAACTGATATTTCCAATCCTGTAGACTTTACCTTACACATGAGCCGTGTGTGGGGAACTGTATCGAACGCTTTTGCAAAATCCAAGTATACCACGTCCACAGCCACCCGTCTGTCCAAGGTCTTACTTACCTCTTCATAAAAAGAAATCACGTTTGTTTGACAACTTCTGTCTTTCATGAATCCATGCTGTCTGTTGCTTAAATAGTTTTTTTCCAGAAAGAACTCATCTATGTGGTCTTTTATTAATCTCTCCAGTATCTTCCCAACTATAGAAGTTAAACTAACAGGTCTATAGTTACTTGGTAAAGAATTTATTCCCCTTTTAAATATAGGCACCACATTGGCCCTGCGCCAATCCAGTGGTACTATTCCCGTCATTAATGAGTCCCTAAATATTAAATACAATGGCTTTGAAATTACAGAGCTCAATTCTTTTAGGATCCGTGGGTGTATGCCATCTGGTCCAGGTGCTTTATCCACCTTTATTCCATCTAAATATTTCTGGACCATATCACTTTTGAGCCATTGTGGATTTGGGGCTGTGTCACTACCACCCCCATTTTGGACATGAGCTCCCCCATGCTCCTTTGTATACACAGAGCTGAAGAAAGTATTTAATAAATTAGCCTTCTCTTTGTCCCCAGTCACCCACTCTAGATTATTTTGTAAAGGGCCTACATGCTCAGACTTGACCTTTTTACTATTAATATATTTGAAGAATTTTTTGGGGTTTGTCCTACTATCTTTTGCAATCTGTCGTTCATTTTGAATTTTTGCATCCTTGATTTCCTTTTTACATATCCTGTTATATTCTTTGTAACATTTAAATAACACTAGTGTTCCCTCATTTTTATATTTTTTAAAAGCTCTTTTCTTATAGTTTATAGCTTTTTTAACTTTAACCGTGAGCCACATAGGTTTTATTTTTAGCCTTTTAAACTTATTGCCCATGGGAATATACTTTGCAGTGAGGTCCCAAACAGTCTTTTTGAAGAATTCCCATTTTTGTTCTGTGCCCATTGATGCCAATATTCCTTCCCAGTCTAAGTCCTGGAGAGAAGCCCTCATCCTTGGTAAATTTGCTCTCTTGAAATTAAGTGTTTTTATCTTTCCTGTATGTGATTTTTGCTTACAACTAACATCAAATGAAATCATGTTATGGTCACTGCTACCCAGGTGTTCCTTTATCTGAACATTAGTAATACGCTCTGCATGGTTTGAGATTACCAGGTCCAACAGATCATCATTCCTAGTTTCTTTCATTAAAGTAAAGAAAAAGGCATTTTTTTTTTAAAATTAACAAACATGTCATACTTACCTGCACTGTGCAGTGGTTTTGCACAGAGCAGTACCAATCCTCCTCTTCTCAGATCCCCTGCCAACGCTCCTGGCCCCTCCCTCTTGCCGAATGCCCCCATAGTAAGCAGCTTGCTATGGGGCACCTGAATAGGCTCGCTCCCGAGCCACTCCTCTGTGTGTCCATTCACACGCAGAACAACGCTGGGCCCTGCACCCCACTCTCTCCTTATTGGCTCACTGGCTGTGATTATTCAGCCAATGAGGAGAAAGAGACCCGAGAGAGCTGCTGCTCTCATGCACATTGCTGGATCGAATGAACCGCAGGTAAGTATTGGGGGGGGGGGTTGGGGGAGGCTGCTGCACACAGAAGGTTTTTTACCTTCATGCATAGAATGCATAAAGGTAAAAAACCTTGAGCCTTTACAACCACTTTAAAGCTGACTCCATGCACATTTTTTTTTCTTTTAATATACTCCTTAATAACCACAAAGGAATTTCATTTATGTTGGGTGACCCAAATACCTTTCCAAACCCAAAAGGTTAATACCTTACCAAAGTAGCAGTGACATCATCACTATGCTGTATATAGACTGTCAGAGAACAGAGCTGCTGTGGGAGGGACCCAGCAGGTCCACCCACTACATGCTGCCTGCAAAACACTACAGGAGGGGGCAGATACAAGACCAGTCACCCTGCACAAGGAGAGGGAACAGAAATGACTGGTCTTTTTTTTAACAGGAAGTTCTTGCACAGAGGCAAATTTCACACTGGATTACTGTACAAATCTGAAAGATATACACCAGAGTTGCCAACCGTCAGTAAATTTACAGACAGTTTGTGATTCTTACAACTGTCTTGAATTATCAGGGACTGATAATTTGTCATGCTGTGTTGACTTTTTAAGGGAAAGCCAGGCAAAATACTTGTTATGGGTGTTGTCAGTGTTTCCAAATTGTGTTTAAACTGTTTAAACATCAATTGTCTTATGCCCTGTACACACGATTGGAATTTCCGTCGGGATAAACTCTGACTGATTTTTTCGACGGAATTACGTTCGAGCTGTCTTGCATACACACTGTCACACCAAATTCCGACCGTCAAGAACGCGGTGGCGTACAACACTACGATGAGCCGAGAAAAATTAAGTTCAATGCTTCCGAGACTTGATTCTGAGCATGCGTGTTTTTTTCTCCGGAGTTCCATACAGACGAACGGAATTTCCGTATGAGAAAAAGAGAACATGTTCTCTTTCTAACTCCGTCAAAATTCCTCGGAATTTCCGATGGAAAAAGTCCGATGGGGCAAACACATGGTTGGAATATCCGATGGAAAAAGTCCGTCTGACTTTTTCCATCGGAAATTTCAAAACGTGTGTACACGGCATTCGTTTTTATTAGGAGTTATGTCATTTTTCAGGTTGTCAGTAAAATTGTGCTCCGTCAGTAAATTTGTGATGTTTTATCAGTAAAAAATGATACGGGTGGTTGGCAACCATAAAATACACAACCACATCAAAGTTCTGGTAAAAATAGACATGGCTCTTGTGATTAGCTATCCTGGAGTTTAGCTTCAAACTATGTTTTAACGTTATTAAGCCTTATCTCTGATGCACTAAACCAGAACTTCTGTCTTTTGCATTTTGCAGGCGCTATAGTGTTAAAAATAGCGCCTGCAAAACGCTGCTAAACTGCTGCCCCATTCATTCCAGTGTGAAAGCCCGAGGGCTTTCACACTGAAGCGTTGCACTAGCACAACGTTTGAAAAAAGTCCTGCTAGCAGGTGAAGGAGCGGTGTGTTTACTGCTCCTCCACTGCTGCTGACCATTGAAATTAATGGGACAGCGTGGCTATACCGCCTGCAATGCGCTGCTTCAGCAGCGCAATGCGGGCGGTTTTAACCCTTTCTCGGTCGCTAGTGGGGGTAAAACCGCCCCGCTAGCAGCCAAAATGCGCCGCAAATCCACCCATAGCGTCGGCTGTAAAAATAGCGGCGTTTTACCGCCGACGCTATGGGCGCTCCAGTGTGAAAGGGCTCTTATATTCCTGTCTGCTGTGACAGTGTACATTATATTACAATTTTTTTTTTTTTTTTTTTTTTTAGAAGTCAGAATTACTATAGTATATAATGTAAATGGTGTGTGTTTCCATAAAAAAAAAAAAAAAAAAACACATGGTGGCAGCTATTTAATTTGTGTAGCGTTAACTGTGAAATTAATTGGCCTCAGTGACCATCACACTTGCCTTTAAAAAAACATAACGATGCAGTAATGAATACAAAGCTGCATTCATTTTTACCTTTTTAGATCTTTTTTTATATCTCTCTGTCTGTCAAAAACCTTGCGTGTCCCATTCACACTGCAATGGACAACAGACATGTTGCCTTTTATCGATGCACACTGTACCGAATTGCATGGCACCGTACAGCAGCGCAGCACATCTTGCTACTGTACAGCGACATTAATGAAGTGTACTTTTGAACATTCCTAATAAAGTTTGTAAGGAAAAAAAAACTGCGCACCACACTGCCCCCTACTGCAGTCAGGAACAGACAGCTGGCGGAGAGGTAGATCACTCCGACAGCGGTGCATTTAAGTGTGAATTTGGCCTAATGCCGCGTACACACGATCGTTTTTTTCGACGGTGAAAACACCGTCAAGAAAATCGACGTGAAAAACCAGGAACAGCTTGTTCCCCCCACACACGGCCGTTTTAAATTACATTTTTTTTTTGGTCGAAAAAAACGACCGTGTGTGGGCTCCCCGGCAGTGTTTCCCTATGGGAAAACTGCCGCGGAAAAAAACGACAGGAATCACAACGAGAAAAATTAGAGCATGTTCTAATTTTTCTCGTCGTGATTAATGCCGTTTTTCCCGTCGAGAAAAACGACAAAAAGCCCACAGACGATCGTTTTTCTCGTCCAAAGGAAAAAATTTAATTTTTCTCGACGGGAAAAACGGTCGTGTGTACGCGGCATAAGAGTGCAGTTCATTTTAAATGGCTCCTGAGAGCTATGGAAGCTTCTTCCAAATATTACTGACCTGTTTTTGTGTTAAAAGCGGACCCTCATTATTTATTTTATTTTTTTTTTTTTAACAAAAAAAACAAAAAAACAACATAATAGAATTGAAATTTCAATTTACAGCATAATTTTAAATAGCACTTCTCAGCAGTATCCGATTCCTTTGTCTCACTAGTATACTGTCTTGTTTTTCTTCAACAAACACAGATGGCGCTATTGCAGCTGTACACTCTGTGCCCAATCTCACAGATGCTTCCCTCAGGATATCTTCTCTTCCTACATGATCAAAAGCTTCCCTATCTGCTATAATTCCTGCCAGTGTGCTAATGTCCACTTCTAATTACTTCTTTGAACAGCTTTTCTTTTAACGATTTTGCCACTAAATATCAGAATACCCTGTGTTTCTAGTAGCATTACATTTCATATGGTTTTTCTAAGTCAGGTATGGTAGTTTTTTATAAACTAAAAGTCTGCAGTTTTGCCCAGATAGTAAATGATGGCAATTTTTTTTTTTTTGTATTTAAAAGTTTTTAGAGGGATGTACAGTATTTAGGGTAGTTTGGTTAATTAAATGTAGTGCTCTTTGTGTTATTTTGTGTGTATATGACCATTATTTGTGTACTACTTAAATTAATGTAACCCTTTTATGTTAAAAAAAATGTGAAATAATGATATTAAATTTGAGTTTAGGAGCTTTTGGCGTATTTTTTGTCAAAGCTCCTAAACGCAACTCCATAAAAAGCCTATGTGTCCATGTACACATAGGCTTTTAGCAGAGTTTAGGGGCTGCTGTGGTTAGGGAAGCTTTAACCGCCCTCTCCTGAACATGGAAGTATCATGTTCAGGATGGGAACGTTTTGACTGCCGGATGCAAAAATGCGTAAAAATGGTGGTAAGATCGCTGCACGATTTTGCCGCGTTTTGCGTTTTCCTGTCAAAGTAGGCTATGTGTACATGAAGCTTTAGTAAGGTTTATTTGTTGGCACAAAAATAAATGGAAGGAGCTTCCGAAATCCTCAGGAGCCCATTGAAGTACACACGGTCGGAATTTCCGACAACAAATGTTCGATGTGAGCTTTTCGTCGGAAATTTTGACCGTGTGTAGGCCCCATCGGACATTTTCTGTCGGAATTTCCGACAACAAATGATTGAGAGCAGGTTCTCTATTTTTCCGACGGCAAAAGTTCTTGTCGGAAATTCCGACCGTGTGTAGCCATTTCCGACGCACAAAAGTGCTGCGTATGCTCGGAATCAATTGTACTTCATTTTTTTCGGCTTGTCGTAGTGTTGTACGTCTCCGCATTCTTGACCATCGGAATTTCCAAGCAACATTTGTGCGACCGTGTGTGTGCAAGACAACTTTGAGCCAACATCCGACGGAAAAAAAACCCACGGTTTTGTTGTCGGAAATTCCAATCATGTGTACGCGGCATTATAGTCCCAGGGATACCATAAATGTAGGGAACACGTATCACTGGGTAAAGAAGATAATGACAGAAGTAAAGTCCTCTAACCCTTCTTCACTTCATTCAAGAAAATTTTCTGAATGGAATAAAACTTTAAAACCAAAAAAAGAAAGTCCATGTGGGACTATGAATGCTACAGAAAAATACAGAAAGTCACAGCCTTTCAAATTAATTAAAAACTAGCAGACAGAATGAGCATGCCGGTAACGCAGTTCACAGTAGAACAATAAAAGATGTCCCCATCCAGGCCACAACAGTTGACTCAGGTCCAAACTACTGTATATCTAGGGGCTCATTTACACCATATCCTGTGATTTTTGACACTGGATAAATGCAGGTCACTGCAAGAGAACATAGAGAACAATCGTTTTCTATGTGCCTTGTTCACACTTATGCCGCGTACACACAAAAGGTTTTTCCAACGAAAAAAGACCGATGGACTTTTTTCATCAGAAAAAAACGATCATGTGTGGGCCCCATCATTTTTTTTTTCATCGGTGTAAAAAAATAGAACATGTTTTAAATTTTACCGATGGAAAAAAAATGATAGCAAATTCCGATCGTCTGTGGGGAACTCCATTGGAGAAAAATCCACGCATGCTCAGACTAAATTACAAGACGGGAGCGATCGTTCTGGTAAAACTAGCAATCGTAATGGAGATAGCACATTCGTCATGCTGTAACGGACTGAAAAGCACGGAGAATGAAAAGCGTGAATCGGCTAACACCAAACTTTTACTAACACGCGGTAACACGAAATCAGTAAAAGCAGCCCAAAGGGTGGCGCCGTTGGATTTGAACTTCTACTTTATAGTGCCGTCGTACGTGTTGTACGACACGGCGTTTTGGACGGTCTGAATTTTGTCTGATGGTGTGTAGGCAAGACTGATGAAAGTCAGCTTCATCGGAATTCCGACAGAAAAATCCATCGGATTTTATTCCATCGGAAATCCGATCGTGTGTACAGGGCATAAAGGTTGTGTACATGTGTAGAGCAGTGTATAGCATTAAAACGCAATGTGTATGCATTTTATTGCAATGGAACAGTCTACTGACCTTTTGTATATTTTCAGATGACAGCTGTAGCACTGTCATAAGCTGCAAGAGTACAGTGAGGATTGGTTGATGCTGTGTATCTGCTATAGAGGTTTGCCTGATATTGTGGGACCCCGTTATATTGGTGAGTAGGGATGAGCTTCGAGTTCGAATCAAACTCATGTTCGACTCGAACATTGCCTGTTCACAAGTTCACCGAACAGCGAACAATTTGGGGTGTTCGCGGCAAATTCGAAAAACCGCAGAACACCCTGTAAAAGTCTATGGGAGAAATTTAAATTCCAAATTTAAAGGCTTATATGCAAGTTATTGTCATAAATAGTGTTTGGGGACCCAGGTCCTGCCCCAGGGGACATGTATCAATGCAAAATAAAGTTTTAAAAACGGCAGTTTTTTAGGGAGCAGTGATTTTAATAATGCTTAAAGTGAAACAATAAAAGTGAAATATTCCTTTAAATTTCGTATGGGGGGGGGTGTATAGTATGCCTGTAAAGCAGCGCTTGTTTCCCATGCTTAGAACTGTCTCTGCACAAAGTGTCATTTCTGAAGGAAAAAAAGTAATTTAACAGCGCTCGCGGCTATAATGAATTGTCGGCTCCCGGCAATACAGAGAAACGTCATTGATAAAAAATAAAAATAAATGCGTGGGGGTCCCCCCAAATTCAATTACCAGGCCCTTCAGGTCTGGTATGGATATTAAGGGGAACCCTGCATCAAATAAAAAAAAAATGATGTGGGGTTCCCCCAAATATCCATACCAGACCCTTCAGGTCTGGTATGGATTTTAAGTGGAACTCCACGCCAAATTTAAAAAAAAAATGGCTTGGAGTTCCCCCCAAAAATCCATACCAGACCCTTTATCCGAGCACGCAACCTGGCAGGCCGCAGGAAAAGAGGGGGGCGAGAGAGCGCCCCCCCTTCTGAACCGTACCAGGACACATGCCCTCAACATGGGGAGGATGCTTTGGGGGTCTGTGGTTGTGGGGGTCTGCGGGCGGGGAACTTATCGGAATCTGGAAGACCCCTTTACCAAAGGGGACCCCCAGATCCCGCCCCCCCCCATGTGAATTGGTAAGGGGTAAATTGTACCCCTACCATTTCACAAAGAAAGTGTAAAAAAATTAAAATAAAACACACAGACACAGTTTGGAAAGTCCTTTATTAAAAAAATAAAAAATAAAAATAAAAAACCCATTCCAGCGATGTAATCCAGTGTCCCGCGGTGATCCGATGTCCAGCGCTGCAGTCTCCACTCCACACCAGACGTCATTGGCTGAGGGGACCTGATGGGGAACTTCCTCCGCAGTGTAAAAAATGAATAGACCCCGCCCCTTCTCACGTTCCCCATCAGGTCCGCTCAGCCAATGACGTAGGGGGCGGGGTCACCTTCACTGGGTGTAAGGGTGAGTGGACCTGATGGGGAACGTGAGAAGAGGCGGGTCTATTCAGTTATTACACTGCGGAGGAAGTTCCCCATCAGGTCCGCTCAGCCAATGACGTAGGCGGGGTCTGACATACGAGGGGGCGGGGTCACCCGTCAGATCATAGGGGTAAGCCCCGGCTTTCCCCGCTTGCCCGGGAATAGCCAATGACGTAGGCCTGCCAGGTTGCATGCTCGGATAAAGGGTCTGGTATGGATATTTGGGGGGAACCCCACGCATTTTTAATTTTTTTTAATCAATGACTTTTCTCTGTTTTGCCGGGAGCCGACAATTTATTATAGTCGCGAGTGCTTTTAAATGACTTTTTTCCTTCAGAAATTACACTTTGTGCAGGGACAGTTCTAAGCACAGGAAACAAGCGCTGCTTTACAGGCATACTATACACCCCCTCCCCCCCAGGTCTGAAATTTAAAGGAATATTTCACTTTTATTGTTTCACTTTAAGCATTATTAAAATCACTGCTCCCGAAAAAAATGCCTTTTTTAAAACTTTTTTTTGCATTGATACATGTCCCCTGGGGCAGGACCCGGGTCCCCAAACCCTTTTTAGGACAATAACTTGCATATTAGCCTTGATAATTAGCACTTTTGATTTTGAACGTTTGAGTCCATTGTATTTAATAGGGTTCTAAAGTTCACGCAAACTTTAGGTCTGTTCGCAGGTTCTGGTGCGAACCGAACAGGGGGGTGTTCGGCTCATCCCTATTGGTGAGCAGGGATGAGCCGAACACCCCCCTGTTCGGTTCGCACCAGAACCTGCGAACAGACAAAATGTTCGCGTGAACTTTAGAACCCTATTAAATACAATGGACTCGAACGTTCGAAATCTAAAGTGCTAATTATAAAGGCTTATATGCAAGTTATTGTCCTAAAAAGTGTTTGGGGACCCGGGTCCTGCCCCAGGGACATGTATCAATGCAAAAAGAAGTTTTAAAAATGGCCGTTTTTTTTCGGGAGCGGTGATTTTAATAATGCTTAAAATGAAAAAATAAAAGTGAAATATTCCTTTAAATTTCGTACCTGGGGGGTGTGTATGATATGCATGTAAAGTGGCGCATGTTTTCCGTGCTTAGAACTGTCCCTGCACAAAGTGTCATTTTTGAAGGAAAAAAAGTCATTTAAAACTCACTCGCGGCTAATAATGAATTGTCGGCTTTTATCAATACATACAAAAGTCATTGATAAAAAAAAAAAAAAAAAATTGTGGGGGTCCCCCAGAATTCAATTACCAGGCCTTTCAGGTCTGGAATGGATATTAAGGGGAACCCCGCCGCAAATTTAAAAAAAAAATGGCGTGGGGTTGCCCCTAAATATCCATACCAGGCCCTTCAGATCTGGCATGAATTTTAAGGGGAACTCCACCCCAAATTTAAAAAAAATGGCGTGGAGTCCCCCCAAAAATCCATACCAGACCCTTATCCGAGCACGCAACCTGGCCGGCCGCAGGGGAAAAGGGGCGGACGAGAGCGGCCCCCCTCCCTCCTGAACCGTACCAGGCCACATGCCCTCAACATGGGGGGGATGTCCCCATGTTGATGGGGACAAGGGCCTCATCCCCACAACCCTTGCCCGTGGTTGTGGGGGTCTGCGGGCGGGGGGCTTATCGGAATCTGGAAGACCCCTTTAACAAAGGGGACCCCCAGATCCCGGCCCCCCCCCCTATGTGAATTGGTAAGGGGTACATTGTACCCCTACCATTTCACGAAGAAAGCATAAAAAAATGACAAAAAAAACACACACATCTTGAAAAAGTCCTTTATTAAAAAAAAAAAATAATAAAAAAAAAACTTTCCAGCGGTGAAATGCAGTGTCCAGTGAAGGAAGTTTCCCGCTCAGGCCAATGACGTAGGCGGGTCCGACATACCGAGGGGGCGGACCTGATGGGGAACTTCTCTCACTGTGGTAATACATGTATAGACCCGCCCCTTCTCATGTTCCGCATCTGGTCCACTGAGCGGAACCTGATGGGGAACTTTAGAAGGGGCGGGTCTATACATTTAAAACACTGAGGAGGAAGTTCCCCATCAGGTCCGCTGAGGCAAAACCAATGACGAACAGCGCTGGACATCGGATCGCCACAGAACACTGGATTTCATCGCGGAAATGTTTTATTTTTATTTTTTTATTTTTTAATAAAGGACTTTTTCAAGGTGTTTGTGTGTTTTTTTTACATTTTTTTACGCTTTCTTCGTGAAATGGTAGGGGTACAATGTACCCCTTACCAATTCACATAGGGGGGGGGCTGGGATCTGGGGGTCCCCTTTGTTAAAGGGGTCTTCCAGATTCCGATAAGCCCCCCGCCCGCAGGCCCCCACAACCACCGGGCAAGGGTTGTGGGGATGAGGCCCTTGTCCCCATCAACATGGGGACATCCTCCCCATGTTGAGGGCATGTGGCCTGGTACGGTTCAGGAGGGAGGGGGGCCGCTCTCTCGTCCCCCCCTCTTCCCCTACGGCCGGCCAGGTTGTGTGCTCGGATAAGGGTCTGGTATGGATTTTTGGGGGGACTCCACGCCATTTTTTTTAAATTTGGGGTGGAGTTCCCCTTAATATCCATTCCAGACCTGAAGGGCCTGGTAATTGAATTCTGTGGGACCGACAATTCATTATTAGATCTGAAGGGCCTGGTATGGATATTTAGGGGGAACCCCACGCCACTTTTTTTTAAATTTGTGGCGGGGTTCCCCTTAATATCCATTCCAGACCTGAAGGGCCTGGTAATTGAATTCTGGGGGACCCCCATGCTTTTTTTTTTTTGCTTTTTTTTTTTTTTTCTATCAATGACTTTTGTATGTATTGATAAAAGCCGACAATTCATTATTAGCCGCGAGTGAGTTTTAAATGACTTTTTTTCCTTCAAAAATGACATTTTTTGCAGGGACAGTTCTAAGAACGGGAAACATGCGGCACTTTACATGCATATCATACACACCCCCCAGGTACGAAATTTAAAGGAATATTTCACTTTTATTGTTTCACTTTAAGCATTATTAAAATCACTGCTCCCGAAAAAACGGGCGTTTTTAAAAAAAAAATTTGCATTGATACATGTCCCCTGGGGCAGGACCCAGGTCCCCAAACACTTTTTAGGACAATAACTTGCATATAAGCCTTTATAATTAGCACTTTAGATTTCTCCCATAGACTTTTCGAATTTGCCGCGAACACCCCAATTTGTTCGCTGTTCGGCGAACGGGCGAACAGGCAATGTTCGAGTCGAACATGAGTTCGACTCGAACTCAAAGCTCATCCCTATTGGTGAGGTTAAAAAAGAGCAAAACAAATAAAATACTTTATCAAGGTGCATCTTTGTTTTTATATTTTCTGTTAAAGGAAATAAGTAATCAAGGATAATATGCACCCTATACTAATTCACGTGGGGGAAGGGGCAGATATCTGGGAGCTCCCTTATTCTAAAGGGGATTCCAAATTCTGATAAGCCCTTTTGCTTGCAGATCCCCACAACTACCACTCCAGGGTTGTGGGGAAGAGGCCTTTGCCCTCATCAACATGGAAATAAGGTGCTTTTCCAGGGAATCCCTCCTGACAAGGTCCTGCCCACTTTGAGGGCATATGACCTGGTGTGCTTCAGGAAGGCAGAGGACACACATTCACACCCCTTTCCTGACCAGCTAGGCTGCATGCTGGTATAGGGGTTTGGTTTGGATTTTGGGGGGAACCCTGTGCTGCCTGTTTTTGCAATTTTTGCAGTGGAACCTCCTTTTAAATCCATACCAAACCCATAGGATCTGGTTTGGATTTTTAGGGGGACCCCATGTGATTTATCATAGCTATATCTTGGCCTGGGGTTCTCTTTCAAAATCCATTCCACAACCTCTTGCAAGTTAAGGGTCTTGGATGGGGTTTGGGAGCAATAAGACTGCAAAATGCTCATCAATGGATAAACATTAAAATGCATGCCAACACATAAAAATGCAGTGCAATGTACTTGAATATGTATAAAAATGTGCAATATGACATGCATTTTTAGTGTGTTGCATTGTATTTTTATGTGCATTATGGTGTGAAAAGACCCTAAAGCCCTGTACACACGATCGGATTTCCTATGGATTTTAAACCGATGGATTTTTCCATCGGAAATCCGATGAAGCTGACTTCCATCAGTCTTGCCTACACACCATCAGTCAAAAAACTGATCGTCCCAAACGCCGTGACGTAAAACACTCAGACGAGCTGAGAAAAATTAAGTTCTATGCTTCTGAGCATGCGTCGACTTGATTCTGAGCATGCGTGGGTTTTTTATCCGATGGAGTTCCCCACAGACAATAGTAATTTTCTATTGTTTTTTTTCTCCCATCGAATAAATTTAAAACATGTTCTATTTTTTAACACCGATGGAAAAAAGACCGATGGGGCCCATACACGATCAGTTTGTCCGATGAAAAAAGTCCATCGGACTGTTTTCATCAGTAAAACCGTTTGTGTGTACAGGGGTTAACACATAACAGATACATGACATCACGACATCTTCTGCCTCCCAGGGCTATACGTTGTGATGTCAACATGTAACCAGAAGTGCCCTTTCGGCTTGGAGACTGTAAATGTGCTAGTGCTGTTTTTTTTTTTTATAATTTGTAAGTGCATTTACTTATAAATATATACTAATTAAATAATAATTATACTATTTTTATGGGATTTTATAATATTTATAGTGCTTGGTCTCCCTTCTTTTTTGACATACCAGTATGTGTTGTGCAAGGATTGGCAGGCACTTGTGAAGTCTTTTCCCTTCGGGGTGTCTGTCTGGATGCTGATGGAGAGGGAGAGATCTGGTATAATAGCTGATTAGTGTTGAGCGAACCCGAACTGTAAAGTTCGGGTCCGTACCGAACTTTAGCTTTTTCCCGAACCCGAACCCGAACCCAGACTTTGCCCAAAAGTCTGGGTTCGGGTTCGGCAATCTAATTACGCATTTAGAAATGCTTCAAGGGCCAGCCAATCACCTTTTGATTAGCTGGTGTGCCCTTAGAGGCCATCATAGCCATGCCTACTAATGGCATGGCTGTGATTGGTCAGTGCAACATGTGACCGAGCTTCTATATAAGCTAGAGGCACACAGCACACATGTCACTCTGCTTCAGAATAGATAGGGAGAGGATCTAGTCTGCTGCTGCTGCTTTTAGGGAGAGATAGAAAAATAGATGAGGTAGTCCTGATTCTACAATCTGAGGGAAAAGATAGAGAGATAGTGTAGTGTAAGGCCAGGTTCCTGTGTTGGTGCTTTCAGGGAGAGAGAATATTATATAGGAGTCCAGATTCAGAGATTAAAATCAGCGATCTGCATAGGTTTACCTGTTTGTGTTGCAGTGCAGTCTTTTTACACTGCCATGAGCCCAGTGTCAGAGAAAATCTAACTTTTAGGGGGGAAAAAAAAGGCACTTTATTGTGCTCTTTTCCAAAAGACCCATAGGGCAAAAAAAAAAAAAAAAAAAAGCATTTTATTTTGCTCGTGCAAAAAAAGACCCGTTTAGGGCAAAAAAATAAAATAAAAAAATTTGCACTTTAATGTACGCTTGCAAAAAGAGCCATTCAGGGGCACAACAAAATAGTTTGCAGTGTGTTATACATATTTGGAGGTGTGTGAAATAAACAATTTCTATATAGTTTTCTCCTACTGTGCTATACTAAAAAAACAACATTTTTTTTGAATAGCATTTTCTGCAGTTCTGTAGCTGTGCGATTCAGCGGTTACGTACTGTGGGTGTGTTCTGCTCTTCCAAAAAACGCCGTTTAGGGGCACAAAAAATAGTTTGCAGTGTGTTATACATATTTGGAGGTGTGTGAAATAAACAATTTCTATATAGTTTTCTCCTACTGTGCTATACTAAAAAAACAACATTTTTTTTGAATAGCATTTTCTGAAGTTCTGTAGCTGTGCGATTCAGCGGTTACGTACTGTGGTGTGTTCTGCTCTTCCAAAAACACCCATTTAGGGCAAGATCCTAAATTTGGAAAATATGAGGAGAAGGTCAAAGGGACGTGGTGGCCCCGGTCGTGGTGCTGCTGGTGGAGCTCCTGTTGCAGGGAGAGGACGTGGTGGATCTGTGCCAGATACACGCACAAGTGAAACACCTTCCTCAGGTGCGAGTAGGCGACCGAGCCTGCGGCGGTATTTTGTCGCGCCTAATGAGGCTGTACGAATGTTTAGGCCAGGACAAGTACAGGCGATAGTAGATTGGGTTGCTGACAGTGCCTCGGGTTCCTTCACATTGTCTCCCACCCACTCTTCTGATGAAAGATCAGAGTTGGCACCTGAAACCCATGTCCATCAGTCTTTCACCTCACCCCCTTGCAAATCAGCCAAGCAATCTGAGCCCCAAATCATGCAGCAGTCTCTTCTGCTTTTCGATGACTCTGTTAGCAGGGTTTCCCAGGGCCATCCACCTAGCCCTGCCCCAGAAGTGGAAGAGATTGAGTGCACCGATGCCCAACCACTTATGTTTCATGATGAGTACATGGGAGGACCATCGCAGTACGTCTCGGATGATGACGAAACACAGGTGCCAACTGCTGCTGCTTTCGCAATTGTGCAGACAGACAAGGAGGGCAGGGGTGAAGACTGGGTGGAAGATGATGTGGAGGACGATGAGGTCCTCGACCCCACATGGAATGAACGTTATGCAGGTGACTAGCAGGGATGAGCCGAACACCCCCCTGTTCGGTTCGCACCAGAACCTGCGAACAGACAAAATGTTCGTGTAAACTTTAGAACCCTATTAAATACAATGGACTCGAACGTTCGAAATCTAAAGTGTTAATTATAAAGGCTAATATGCAAGTTATTGTCCTAAAAAGTGTTTGGGGACCTGGGTCCTGCCCCAGGGGACATGTATCAATGCAAAAAGAAGTTTTAAAAACGGCCGTTTTTTCGGGAGCAGTGATTTTAATAATGCTTAAAATGAAAAAATAAAAGTGAAATATTCCTTTAAATTTCGTACCTGGGGGGTGTGTATGATATGCATGTGAAGTGGCGCATGTTTCCCGTGCTTAGAACTGTCCCTGCAAAAAATGTCATTTTTGAAAGAAAAAAATGCATTTAAAACTGACTCGCGGCTATTAATGAATTGTCGGCTCCCGGCAATACATACAAAAGTCATTGATAAAAAAAAAAAAAAAAGCGTGGGGGTTCCCCAGAATTCAATTACCAGGCCCTTCAGGTCTGGAATGGATATTAAGGGGAACCCCGCCGCAAATTAAAAAAAAAATGACGTGGGGTTCCCCCAAATATCCATTCCAGGCCCTTCAGATCTGGCATGGATTTTAAGGGGAACTCCACCCCAAATTAAAAAAAAAATGGCGTGGAGTCCCCCTAAAAATCCATACCAGACCCCTTATCCGAGCACGCAACCTGGCCAGCCGCAGGGGAAAAGGGGGGGACGAGAGAGCGGCCCCCCTCCCTCCTGAACCGTACCAAGCCACATGCCCTCAACATGGGGAGGATGTCCCCATGTTGATGGGGACAAGGGCCTCATCCCCACAACCCTTGCCCGGTGGTTGTGGGGTCTGCGGGCGGGGGGCTTATCGGAATCTGGAAGACCCCTTTAACAAAGGGGACCCCCAGATCCCGGCCCCCCCCATGTGAATTGGTAAGGGGTACATTGTACCCCTACCATTTCACGAAGAAAGCGTAAAAAAATGTTTAAAAAAACACACAAACACCTTGAAAAAGTCCTTTATTTAAAAAAAAAAAAAAAAAAACATTCCAGCGGTGAAATCCAGTGTCCCGCGGCGATCCCGATGTCCAGCGCTGTCCTTCATTGGTTGTGCCTGTTCGGACCTGATGGGGAACTCCCTCTCAGTGTTTTAAATGTATAGACCCGCCCCTTCTAAAGTTCCCCATCAGGTCCGCTCAGCGGACCAGATGCGGAACATGAGAAGGGGCGGGTCTATACATGTATTGCCAAAGTGAGAGCAGTTCCCCATCAGGTCCGCCCCCTCGGTATGTCGGACCCGCCTACATCATTGGCTTGAGCGGGGAACTTCCTTCACTATGTAAATTTAAATTACACAGTGAAGGAAGTTCCCCGCTCAAGCCAATGATGTAGGCGGGTCCGACATACCGAGGGGGCGGACCTGATGGGGAACTGCTCTCACTTTGGTAATACATGTATAGACCCGCCCCTTCTCATGTCCCGCATCTGGTCCGCTGAGCGGACCTGATGGGGAACTTTAGAAGGGGCGGGTCTATACATTTAAAATACTGAGAGGGAGTTCCCCATCAGGTCCGCTCAGGCACAACCAATGAAGGACAGCGCTGGACATCGGGATCGCCGCGGGACACTGGATTTCACCGCTGGAATGTTTTTTTTTTAAATAAAGGACTTTTTCAAGGTGTTCGTGTGTTTTTTTTAAACATTTTTTTACGCTTTCTTCGTGAAATGGTAGGGGTACAATGTACCCCTTACCAATTCACATAGGGGGGGGCCGGGATCTGGGGGTCCCCTTTGTTAAAGGGGTCTTCCAGATTCCGATAAGCCCCCCGCCCGCAGACCCCCACAACCACTGGGCAAGGGTTGTGGGGATGAGGCCCTTGTCCCCATCAACATGGGGACATCCTCCCCATGTTGAGGGCATGTGGCTTGGTACGGTTCAGGAGGGAGGGGGGGCCGCTCTCTCGTCCCCCCCTTTTCCCCTGCGGCCGGCCAGGTTGCGTGCTCGGATAAGGGGTCTGGTATGGATTTTTAGGGGGACTCCACGCCATTTTTTTTTTTAATTTGGGGTGGAGTTCCCCTTAAAATCCATGCCAGATCTGAAGGGCCTGGAATGGATATTTGGGGGAACCCCACGTCAATTTTTTTTTAAATTTGTGGCGGGGTTCCCCTTAATATCCATTCCAGACCTGAAAGGCCTGGTAATTGAATTCTGGGGAACCCCCACGCTTTTTTTTTTTTATCAATGACTTTTGTATGTATTGCCTGGAGCCGACAATTCATTAATAGCCGCGAGTCAGTTTTAAATGCATTTTTTTCTTTCAAAAATGAAATTTTTTGCAGGGACAGTTCTAAGCACGGGAAACATGCGACACTTTACATGCATATCATACACACCCCCCAGGTACGAAATTTAAAGGAATATTTCACTTTTATTTTTTCATTTTAAGCATTATTAAAATCACTGCTCCCGAAAAAACGGCCGTTTTTAAAACTTCTTTTTGCATTGATACATGTCCCCTGGGGCAGGACCCGGGTCCCCAAACACTTTTTAGCACAATAACTTGCATATCAGCCTTTATAATTAGCACTTTAGATTTCTCCCATAGATTTTTCGAATTTGCCGCGAACACCCCAATTTGTTCGCTGTTCGGCGAACGGGCGAACAGGCAATGTTCGAGTCGAACATGAGTTCGACTCGAACTCGAAGCTCATCCCTAGTGACCAGTGTAGTTTGGAGGAAGAGGCGGTGGTCGCACAGAGCCACCAGCACAGCAGAAGAGGGAGCAGGGTGCAAAAGCGGAGCGTCTGTCAGCTAGACAGTATGTCTGCTACTGCCCAACGCAGCAAGGGACCGAGCACACCAAAGCCAGGTCCAAGGAGTTCCCTAGCGTGGCAGTTCTTCACACAATGTGCTGATGACAAGACACGAGTGGTTTGCAGGCTGTGCAATCAGAGGCTGAAGCGAGGCATAAACGTTCTCAACCTGAGCACAACCTGCATGACCAGGCATCTAAGTGCAAAGCACGAGCTGCAGTGGAGTAGACACCTCAAAAACCAAGAAAGGTCTCTGGCTCCTCCTGCTTCCTCTTCTGCTGCAGTCTCGGCCTCTTCATCCACCTCTGTAGTGACAGTGGCACCTGCCACCCCGCAAACAGAGGATCTGCCAGCAACACTACCACCTGGGTCACCAACCATCTCCACAATGTCCCATGGAAGCGTTCAGCTCTCTATCTCCCAAACATTGGAGCGGAAGAGGAAGTACCCTCCTAGCCACCCGCGATCCCTGGCCCTGAATGCCAGCATTTCAAAACTCCTGGCCTTTGAAATGCTGTCATTCCGTCTGGTGGAGACGCAGAGTTTTAAAAGCCTGATGGCATTGGCTGTCCCACAGTACGTCGTGCCCAGCCGCCACAATTTTTCCAGGCGAGCCATCCCTTCCCTGCACAACCAAGTGGGGGACAAAATCAGGTGTGCACTGCGCAACGCCATCTGTGGCAAGGTCCACCTAACTACGGATGCGTGGACCAGTAAGCACGGTCAGGGACGTTATATCTCCCTAACAGCACACTGGGTAAATGCAGTGGCGGCTGGGCCTGAGGCAGATAGCAGTTTGGCGCATGTCCTTCCACCACCGAGGATTGCAGGGCACTTCAGTTTGCCTCCTGTTGCTAACTCCTCCTACTCCGCTTCCTCATCCTCTACCGCCTCCTCATCCGGTCAGCGTATTACCTTCACCACCAACTTCAGCACAGCCAGGGGTAAACGACAGCAGGCAGTTTTAAAACTTTCCTGTTTGGGGGAAAAACCCCACACCGCGCAGGAGTTGTGGAGGGACATGGAACAACAGACCAATGAGTGGTTGCTGTCAGTGAGCCTCAAGCCCGGCCTGGTGGTACTGCGATAATGGGCGAAATCACGTAGCAGCTCTGGGCCTAGCCGGTTTGACGCACATCCCTTGCCTGGCGCATGTGCTGAACTTGGTGGTCCAGAGGTTCCTTAAAAATTACCCCAATATGCCAGAGCTGCTGCAGAAAGTGCGGGCTGTGTGTGCGCACTTTCGGCATTCTCACCCTGCTGCTGCTCGCCTGTCAGCGCTGCAGCGTAACTTCGGCCTTCCCGCTCACCGCCTCATATGTGACGTGCCCACAAGGAGGAACTCCACCTTGCACATGCTGGCCAGACTGTGCGAGCAGCAGCAGGCGATAGTGGAGTTTCAGCTGCAGCAATCACGCGTGAGTCGCTCTGCGGAACAGCACCACTTCACCACCAATAACTGGGCCTCCATGCGAGACCTGTGTGCCTTGTTGCGCTGTTTCGAGTACTCCACCAACATGTCCAGTGCCAATGACGCCGTTCTTAGCGTTAATATCCCAGTTTTATGCCTCCTTGAAAAAACGCTTTGGGCGATGATGGAAGAGGATGTGGCACAGGAGGATGAGGAGGAGGAGGAGGAAGCGGGATCATTTCAAAGGCTTTCAGGGCAGTCTTTCACAAGTGGCTACGAGGGTGGGTTCCTGCACCAACAAACGCCAGGTACACAATTGTCTGGCAGAAAGGGCACAGTTCTGGAGGATGACGAGGTGGAGGAGGAGATGGAGGAGGAGGAGGAGCCATTTTCACAGCAGGGTGGCACCCAGACCAGCTCATGGCCATCACTGGTGCGTGGCTGGGGGGATACAGAGGACACAGACGATACACCTCCCACAGAGGACAGCTTTTCTTTGCCTCTGGGCAGCCTGGCATACATGAGCGATTACATGCTGCAGTGTTTCCGCAATGACCGCCGAGTTGCCCACATTTTAACTGGTGCTGATTACTGGGTGGCCACCCTGCTGGATCCCCGTTACAAGGACAACGTATCATCCTTAATTCCCTCACTGGAGCGGGATCGTAAGATGCGCGAGTACAAGCGCACGCTGGTAGACGCGCTGCTGGTGACATTCCCACCTGACAGCGGGCGTACGGTGGAAGCACAAGGCGAAGGCAGAGGAGGAGGAAGAGGTCGCCAACGCAGCCGGGGCACCGGCAGCACCTCAGAAGGCAGGGTTAGCATGGCTGAAATGTGGAAAAGCTTTGTCAGCACGCCACAACAACCAGCACCACCAGCTGAGATGGAACGTCTTAGCAGGAGGCAGCATTTCACCAACATGGTTGAGCAGTATGTGTCCACAGGCCTACACGTACTGGATGACGGGTCTGCCCCCTTTAACTTCTGGGTCTCCAAATTGGGCACATGGCCTGAGCTTGCCCTTTATGCCTTGGAGGTGCTGGCCTGCCCTGCAGCCAGTGTATTATCTGAACGTGTATTTAGCACGGCAGGGGGCGTTATCACAGACAAGCGCAGCCGCCTGTCCAGAGCCAATGTGGACAAGCTCACGTTCATTAAAATGAACCAGGCATGGATCCCACAGGACTTGTCCGTACCTTGTGCAGAATAGACATGTATACCGGTGTTGTGACAAAAACTGTCCGGCCATCGGATTGTGTCCGGCCCATACTGCGAAGGCGCAGCGCTTGCGCAGTACAGAGGACAAGGAGATTCACAAAATCTCCGAAGATAAACGGCGCCTGCGCTGTGAGTGCAGGTTCAAGCCCCACCATCCAAGTGGACATACGGTAGCACAAAGTAACAGGGCCCCTCACGGGCTCGGTTCGATCGCCACGCTTCGGGCACGGCCTTACTGGGCTCGGCTTGAACCACGGATGGTGTAGCCTTCACCAGAACTCACCACGCAGGCACCGTTAGTCTTGGGAGATTTTAGAAATCCCCTTGTCCTACATACTGAGCAAGCGCAGTACAGGGTGGACACTATTTGACGGGGGACAGAATTCGACACATCACCGGCCTTACCCAGCCATTGTTGTATTTTTGAATCAGTGTTGGCTACCTCGTCCTCCTCCACCGCCGCTTCCACCTACACAGCCACATCCACCGCCACCTCAACCTCCTACTCCATATGGACCTTGTCCTCCTAGGTCAAGATTATTATTTTTTATTTTTATTTTTTTATGTTATTTTAAGTTATTTCCCTATCCACTTGCCATGCTCTTAACAACATTTTGCTGCCATTTGCAGCCCTCTAGCCCTTTCCATTACTTTTTTAGAGCCTTTTTAGTCCTTAGAAGTCCGGGTCCCCATTGACTTCAATGGGGTTCGGGTTCGGGTCCGGGTTCGGGTTAAAGTTCGGTCCCGAACCCGAACCCGAACTTTTTTCCGAAGTTCGGCCGAACCCGTCGAACCCGAACATCCAGGTGTCCGCTCAACTCTATAGCTGATATATCCATACTGCACAATATGTGGTTTCTCTAACTTGAGAGTCATATATACCTGGTAAACCACTTGGAGCGTTTGTCTGGTGGCAGAGACATCATTGGCATGGGATCTTGGATTCACTTATACTTTGTTATTACATGAACTTTTTTGCACTCAATGTTTATTTACTCACTGATATATGCACATATTTGGGTTTATTCATTAATCAATTTTTAATCAATGTTATTTATAAATCTATAGAGGTGCAGTACTTTGATTAAATCAGTTTTTGGCTATGGTAAATATCTCATAGCGTGCTGGCAGCTTCATACTGGTATTGTTTTCCCACTAGCATGGTTATTTTAGGTTATAAGAAATATATGCAAAGCCACACAATCAAATCAACACACCTCTGTAAAATCTATTTGATGTTTGACCAATCTCTACTTATGGGTGGAGTAGCACAGAAGGAGCCCAGACTCTCTCAGCTAAAGAACCCTATTGTGTGTACTAAATAGAGAAGAAAACAGAATGTGACAGCTGTTCAAGTCAATTTGTAACTAGCAGAGGGAGGTACAGGTGGGGCAGTAATTGAAAAACCACAATGAACCTAACTATAAACTCTTTCTGTAATTAATGTTTTCCAATTTGTGTCCTCATACAGGTTAGCGTAGGACCACACAAATAGTGACTCCTTAATGCGACAGCGAGAGCTGGGCAATTTTTTTTCTCATCTAATGAGAAAACTTAGATTGGAAGAGCACTGACCATTACTAAAATAGGAAACATAAATAAATAAGTAATAAATTAGTGATAACAATTTTAAAAGATAATATGTTTTCACACTGGGCAAATCTAAGTTTATGCCTAAAGCCATTCACATTTTTTTTTAAATACATATATACAGTATATTTATACATATATATTTATATATATATATATATATATATATACAGTATACATACATATACACACTATATTACCAAAAGTATTGGGACACCTGTCTTTTAGGGATGGGCCCGGTGTTCGATTCGAACACATGTTCGAAACGAACATCGGCCGTTCGTCCGCTCGTCGAGTCCAGAAATCTGCGGGCCGTTCGCATCAAATTCGTGTGATGCGAACGGCCCACAATGCACTGGGCCAGTCGCAGTGCATTGCTGGCTGATGATTGGCCAAGCATGCACTGTGACCTCGCATGCTTGGCCAATCATAGCGCCAGCAGCGAGGAGAGCAATAATTGGCCACAGGCAGGATGCCTGTGGCCAATTATAGCTCAGGGGGTTTAGTACACGCCCCACACTATATAAGGCCGCCGCGCCGTTCAGGGAAAGAGGATTGATAGGCAGGGACAGTGTGAACTACTTATCATTCATTTCCGTGTGGGGAAAGTGCAGGGAAAGAGGATTGATTGGCAGGGACAGTGTGAACTTGTTATCATTCATTTCCTTGTGGGGAAAGTGCAGGGAAAGAGGATTAATAGGCAGGGATAGTGTGTTCTTCTCAGGCATTTGCGTGTAGGGAAAGTGCTGTTCTCTATAAATCCAGCCATCTGCAGGAGTTTGTGTGCTGTGTGAGTCCAGCACAGCACAGTATAAACCTGCACCTGTATCTACCATTTAGTGCAGTTCTCCATTAATCCAGTCATCTGCAGGAGTTAGTGTATGTGTTGTGTGAGTCCAGCACAGCACAGCACAGTATACAACCTGCACCTGTATCTGCCCTGGTGTCATCTAATCCAGCCATCTGCAGGAGTTAAGCCTCGTACACACGACCGAGTTTCTCGTCGTAACAATCTCATCGTTTTTTTCGACGAGATTCTTGTTAACCTTGACGAATTTCTCGTCAAGCTTTCCATGCGTACACACTGACAATTCCAAATTTCCTCGTTGTTCTCCGCGGTCACGTCCAGCACGTACGACGGCACTATAAAGGGGAAGATCGATTTCCTTGGCGCCACCCCTTGGGCTGCTTTTGCTGATCTCGTGTTACCACGTGTGAAGTAAAAGTTTGGGAAGAGACGATTCGCACTTTTCAGTCTTCGTGCTTTTCAGTTTGTTTTCTGAGGTTCAGTTTGTGCTTGTGGGTTCGTATCTTGACTTTCAGGGCGTCTAGGCAGGTCGTATCTGTTTTACAGTGCGTTCTTGCCCGTTCGTTTCTGATTTTCAGTTCGTTATTCATAGGCCTTGCTGTTCTAAAGTGTGTTCTGTTCTGTACGTTCTGATAAGACGGCCGTTTCCTAGCCATGTCGCCTGGACGTTCTCGTCGTCGAGTTCGTGCTGTGCGTGCGCTTGGTGTTGGTCTGCTTGTTTTGGACCAAGACCAGTCCATGAACGGTGTGAGGAGGAGTTCATGGACCAAGAATTGGTTGCTCCAGCGGGACCAATTCTGCCATATGCCTCTGCTGCGGGAGATCGTCGAGAATAATCCTGAGGACTACAGGAATTTTCTGCGGATGTCTGACCCCGTTTTTCAGGAACTGTTGGCTTTTGTGTCCCCCTACATTACCAGGAAGGACACCGTTATGCGTGAAGCCATCAGTGCTGAGCAGAGGCTCATCGCCACGTTACGTTATCTGGCGACAGGGAGAAGTCTTCAGGACTTGAAGTTCACGACAGGCATCTCCCCCCAGGCTCTGGGCCTCATAATCCCAGACACCTGTTCTGCTATTATACAAGTCCTGCAGGAGGACTATATTAGTTAGGGTAAGTTTTCTCCTTTAACATCACATTTTATGTATTTCATGTATGCTAATGTATGGTATTTCTTTCATCCTTCCCTAATTACCATGATTGTAATATGCTGAGAATGTCCCCTTTGTCCCCATGCATGCTGGAAGCTTTAGATTTCCCCTTTTTTCTCCTCCATGCATATTTCCCTTCACTAACCTTTCCAGCAGGGGCGCCTGTTGCTCCAAATGATTGGGGGTCCAACCCCAATTTAGGAAATAAACTTCCTCCTTTTTTGCAACTGTGCCTATTAAACGCCCCCAGTTGCCCCCTCCACTGCAGCCATTTTGTTCCCTCCAATGCAGCCATTTTGTCCCCTCCAATGCAGCCATTTTGTTCCCTCCAATGCAGCCATTTTGTTCCCTCCAATGCAGCCATTTTGTCCCCTCCAATGCAGCCATTTTGTGCCCTCCAATGCAGCCATTTTCCCCCCAGCCCTGCACTTACCTTCTTGTGGTCAGCGCCATCCTTCTTCTGTCCTTGATGTCTTCTCCTGCCCTTGATGTTGCATCAGCCAATCATGTTACCATTAAACAGACTTGGTGAACATGATTGGCAGAGCAGCCTGTCAGTGTTTACCCAAGGAATGTCCCCCCCCCCCCTGCGTCACCTATTTAACTTTTATGAAGCCAATTACATCCCTCAGGCTGTAATGTGCAAGCCTATTTGCCTCCCTGTTTCTGATATGCAATTTTCACCCCATAAATGCTGCAGTTATTCATATGTTGGTCGCTTAACAGGGGGCCATCCACCTGAATAGTGGGCGGCATTGACAATACATAGGTTAATGCAAGGCATGAACCGATGTATTGTTTGGAGTGACGGGCACAGGAGAGAAGGGGCAGTTCTCCAGCGCCCACTCTGGACGCACCGCCACTGCAATGCTATCCTGTGGCCAAACACATCTACCCCCCCCAAAATATTTTTTTAATGGACCATCAGAGGGGGTGATGAATATGAAACATGAGCCTTCCATTATACTTCTTAAAAACAGATTATTAAACGGAGAATTTGATTGATGTTGGCCTCTAATGTTTTTTATTATAATCTCCTTGTAATGTAATATTTTAAAATTCAAATTTTCTTTCATCTTGTTTGACTCCCCAGCTTCCTTCCACACCACAGGAATGGCAGACTGTGGCATCAGAGTTTGCCACGCGGTGGGACTTCCCCAACTGCGGTGGTGCCATAGACGGGAAGCACGTCCGCATCGTGCCGCCACCCCGTTCTGGGTCCTACTACTTCAACTACAAGGGGTTTCATAGCATTGTGCTGATGGCGGTGGTGTCAGCACGGTATGAATTCCTCTATGTTGATGTAGGGAAGAATGGCCGGATGTCCGATGGGGGATCCTTCATCCAGACGGAGTTTGCCCTCCGTCTCCAGAGTGACGACCTTGCATTGCCACCGGATGCAGGGAATGTTGAAGGACTCCCCTTTGTTTTTTTGGCTGATGAAGCCTTCGGGCTCTGACCGCATCTTATGAGGATATTTCCTCAGAGGACCCTGACCCCAGAGAAGAGGGTGTTCAATTACCGGCTGGCCAGGGGCCGAAGAGTCGTTGAAAATGCCTTCGGCATAATGGCCAGCCGGTTCCGCATTTTTATGACTTCTATCCACTTGGCGGACTACAAAATAAACTATGTAGTTTTATGCTGCTGTGTGCTACACAACTTTCTCAGCAGAAAATCCACTTCTTATATGGCCACAGTATTGCCTGAGGCTGGACTTTCATCTGCCAATCTCCTGCCGGGCCTTGAATCTGCCCGTCCTGGCTTGCCCCCCCAAAATGCCCGTGAGGTTCGGGAGAAATGTATGCAATATTTCACAGGTAGGGGGGCAATTTCTATGCCAGGCTATGCCTAAAGATTCATGGAGAATGAGCTAAATAAAAATCTGATTTCAACTTTTAACTTTTGTTTGTTTCCTGTCTCCTAGTTTGTCTTAGTGCATTTGTAGTGTCAAGTGTATTTTCCTTTAGTAAATAACAACCATTTCACTATGTAACCTTAAAAAAAACACAAATAAGGTTAGAGCGTATTGAAAAAAGAAGCTACACGTTGTTTGTGTTCAAACATTTTACTCTGTGCACATTCACACACATGTTTACTTTTTTAATTTTTTTTTTTGTCCTGGCCACAAACCGCCAATTCTTTTCTTGGGAAAATACAAAAACAACAGTTGCATTCCAAAAAGTACACCATTGGATATCTCTGAGCAATCTGAGACATTCACTTACACAAACTATGTCTCTATGTGCCCGTCCTAATATGGGGTCTTGCCACCCCTTGCCCAGCCAAAAATTGAATATGCACACATTTTGTAGTAATTTTCAATAGGGATTTTAGACTCCTGATCCCTATTGTCAACATGTGCTATCTGCCATCAGGGGTGATCAATGGACGTGTTTTGGGGGTGCAACCCCTTCCTCAGTTCACCTACTTTAGATACGAGGAAGGGGTTGCACCCCCAAAAGACGTACATGGATATCCCCTGATGGCAGATAGCACATGTTGACACACTGTGTGCATATTCAATTTTTGGCTGGCTTGATTGTCAAAAAGAGTTTAAAAGGTTGAAGAACAGTCATTCCTGAAACAAAAATGGGGGTTTGGTTGACTTATTCGATTCTCCCCAATACATCTAGAATGTCTTTAAATGTTTGATCCATCACATGAATTATTTGTTTTATTCTGTCCAGTTCCGTGCTACATTCCATCACTTGCTGTATTATTCGGAGGGCACTGTCAGCAGAGAAACGTGTACTATCCTTCACCACAACATTTACATCCCCTAAAAACAAAATACAAAAGGTATTATAACTCTGCAGGCCTACATCTCTTACCTGAAGCTGTGGTGACAGATACTGACCTGTTGTGGTGACCAGTTCCACAACGTCATCCACCTCTCCTTCCTGCACTTCTCCTTCCTCCACCTCAACTTCCTCAACATCCTTCGGTTGTGGGTCTTTGGGAGTTTGGGGTTGTTGTGAAGCTGTGGGGTTCCTGTGCTCCCTGGAGTGTTCTCCTCCCAGTCTTCTCTCCCCTATGAGAATCAAAAAAAGGTCTATTTATCACACTGAAATTCTCTATGAAAAATAAAAACAGGCTAAATTGTTTGGAAGTGGGGTACAAGTGTGTGTTGGTGCGGATTTTAAAGATGAATGCATTATTTGGAAACAAAAATATGTTTAGTATTCACCTTTTGGATGTAAATTTTTAGACATGGAGGCACCACAAAAATTCACTGATGCACCTGTGTGGGACACCCAAAAAAGGCGGGTATGGTGGCCCACACTATAGTGCTCCAAAGTACAGATGTGGTACCAGCTGCTGAGTGTCCTCTCCTTTACACTGATTAAAGTTTGCATTTCATTCTCTTTACAAACACATCATCTAGCCGAAAATTTAGGAACAACAATTTGTAAAAAACAGGCAGATGTCTACTTTCTTTTGTGGCTGTAAAATAAGCCAAAACAGCGGATAGTGGCCGAACGAAGTGTCTGTAACGTAACGAACGATTACTGTGCCAAACCAAGTTCAAATTAGGAAATTTTGGAAGGGAGTCCAATATGAAAATAAAAAAAAAGGAGCAACATGTAATTTGAGAAAAACATTAATAGCAGAAAAGTGTACATTTTACTTACTTTTTGCTAGCATTCTCTTAATGCTCCTTAACTGCTCTGGCTCCCTCAGTTTGAGGTCTGACCACCTCTTTCTGAGCTGCTCATTTGAGCGTTTCACCCCGAAATTCTTCTTCAGACTCTTCACGACTTTCTTCAGGATTTTGGCCTTCCTTCTATTAGGTTTTCTATACGGCCCATGCTTTGCGTCATAATCCGACTTGAGCAATATGTCCACCATCTCCGCCATCTCCGCAAAAGACATATTAGATGCCTTGAATCTCCTCCTTGATCGTGACGTTTCCTCAGTCTCCGGGCTTGTCTCCTCCTCGTTATTTGAGGAATTATCAGACACCTGCTGTAAATCCGCCATATCTGTCTGCGCGCCGAAAGAGAAGGGGCGGGGAAAAGATGTTACTTAGAACGTCATGGGCGGGCGACGTGTGCGGAGCGACGTGTACGTAGTTTGACTTATGTGTGGTGTATATATAGCAAACACACATGTGACTATACTACGTTTGTTGTGCGGAGAGAGGAGTTCAAGTGACGGACGTGCGAACGAAGGTATGTGATTTTGTGACTTTGACAAATTGTTGGCCTATACTGTCTGGAGAATGTTGTAGGATATATATGGTGACTACAATTTTAAGGAGGTTAGACTGTGTGCCTCACATTAGTTATGTATTATTTATTTTACTTGCAGATAAAATATGAATGTCTTTATTAGCGACAAAGAATTCCTGGCGGAATTTATAGACCGGGTAAGGGAGCTGCCCGCTCTGTGGGAGACCAAAAACCCCATACACAAAAAAAAAGGGGTGAGAAAAGCAGCGCTGGAGACCCTGCTCCCATTTGTGCATACCAAGGTGCCCACAGCCACAGCAAAACAGGTGGACACTAAAATTGGGAGCTTGAAAGGCACATACAGGAATGAACGCTCTAAGGTCCTGGCTTCTCAGAGGTCAGGAGCAGCAGCAGATGATGCGTATGTCCTCAGTTTGTGGTACTACAGCAGGATGTCCTTTCTGGATGACCACATTGAGGCAAGGCCATCACTATCCACTCTTCCCCCCAGACTTCCCTGCAGCCAACCTGAGCCTTCTCTGGAGCAAGAGGAGGCAGCCATCCTGGATGAACCTGATTTGGCCATCTGGAGCCAGGTATAGTATTTATAGAAAATGTATTGGGATAAAATTAATTGACAAATATGTCAAGATGACAAACATAAACTATTTTGGGTTCCACAAGTGAAATCAAGATCTCGAGACATTAGTCTGGCCTAAATTGGGTGCAAAATAGTCAATCTGATGTAGTTGTAAATTGGTCAAAATGATTTCTGGATTTACATTCGAATTGCTTCAATCATGATCTGAATTTTGGATGCAAAGATTAAACCAACATATTAAACTATGTCCCTTTTTCATACACAGGATGAAATCAGCCAGGAGGAGGGTCTGGAAACTGTCAGGCAGGAGGTGGCAGGGCCCAGTGGCAGCCAGGAGGTGGCAGGGCCCAGTGGCAGCCAGGAGGTGGCAGGGCAAAGGAGAAGCACCAGATCACAGGTGCCTCCCATCCGACTTCCCAAAAGAAGCAGGAGGGACAGGACCACCAGTGAGGCAGCAATGGCCCTTATTCGAGAGGCCCATGCCACCCTCAAGGAGCCCACATCCCCTGAAGAGGCCATTGCCGGCCTAGTGGAGGCAAAGTTCAAGGTGATGAGCATGGAGCAACGCCTCCTATGCAAGCCCCTGCTCATCACCTTGCTGAACAAGGGGGTGATGGAAAAAATTACCCCCAATACCGCAATTTGTGAGGTGGCACAACTGTCCCAACCTCAACCTCCTCCTCCACCTCCACCTTCTTCTTCTGCCCCACCCCCTTCTCCTCAACCTCCTCCTCCACCTCCACCTTCTTCTTCTGCCCCACCCCCTTCTCCTCCACCTCCACCTTGTTCTTCTGCCTCACCCCCTTCTCCTCCACCTCCACCTTGTTCTTCTGCCGCACCCCCTTCTCCTCCACCTCCACCTTGTTCTTCTGCCCCACCCCCTTCTCCTCCACCTCCACCTTGTTCTTCTGCCCCACCCCCTTCTCCTCCACCTCCACCTTGTTCTTCTGCGCCACCCCCTTCTCCTCCACCTCCTCCTCCTCCTGACAGGAGTACCCCTCCAGTGGCCCAGCCTCCAGCCAAACGAAGAAGGAAGGCTGCAGAGAAGGCTTCAGGGAAGGTTGCAGGGAAGGTTGCCAGGAAGACGAGGAAGTGATGGCCTTGCTTCATTGTGGTCGGACAGAAGGCAGCCTGTTGTAGTACCACACACTTGGGACATATATCTCACCTGCTGCTGTTCCTGACCTCTGGGAGGCCAGCATCAGATTGTGCTCAGAAATGATGGCCTTCTCTCAAGCTCCCAATTTTAGTGTCCACACAGGGTTGATGTGTGCTCTGGGGTCCCTGGGATACACAAATGGCAGCAGGTTCTCCAGCGCTGCCTTCTCTTTATTTTATTTCAAACATGAATAAATGTTATTTTTGTTTAAGTTCATACTTGACTATGTGTATTTTTTAAATATTTTAAATTTAGCTTTGGAGTAAGCAGAGACATTTGACAGCCAAAAAAGGGACAGATAACAACCCCAAAAAAAGAATAACAATCTGATTTAAAAAAAATAGGGTGTAAAATTTAACAAATATATATTAAAATATTCAATGGGAGATCACTATCAAAACATTGCCAAATTACAATTAACATCAGTTTGAAAAATCAAAAAATGTAAAATATTCAGAAGATCTTGCACGATATAATACACCTAAATCTTCTTAAGAGCAGCATGAAAAAGGTTAAAAAAAGATAGTCATAACTCTGTGTGAATATCAGCAGCAAAAGAAGTTCATTCGTTTGGATTAATGTAACATTCTAAAGAAGATTTCAATGCACAACATTTAAACGATGCAATAATTTCGAGTGTGACAAATGTGCTATCTCCATTACGAAGGCTTGTTTTACCAGAAGATGCGCTCCCGTCTCATACTTGCTTCTGAGCATGCGCGCTTTTGGAAGAGTCGTAAAAGCATACACACAAACCATTTTCTCGTCACAAAACAGGCCGACGAGAAACACGACGAGGAAATCTGGAATCCTGACGAGAAAATAGAGAGCAGGTTCTCTATTTTCTCGTCGAGATTTACGGCAATTTTCTCGTCGTAAAACCATACACACGAACGGTTTTCTCGAGGAAAAAGCTCTTGCGGCACTTTTCTTGCCGGTTTTGGACGAGAAACTCGGTCGTGTGTACGAGGCTTAAGTGTGTATGTGTTGTGTGAGTCCAGCAAAGCACAGTATACAACCTGCACCTGTATCTGCCCTGGTGTCATCTAATCCAGCCATCTGCAGGAGTTAGTGTGTGTGTGTTGTGTGAGTCCAGCACAGCACAGTATACAACCTGCACCTGTATCATCCCTCCTCCCCACCAGCACTGTTACTGATCCCATTCCCCAGGTCAGATTTAATTGATCCTATGATTGCTGCATAGGATCAGCAACTGATGTATTGCTTCATTTATGTGAAATCCCAGGTGATATGGCCAGTCCCTCTTTGTTGTACAGTGTAAAAAAATTAAGTATTAAGCTTTTCGGTGGGGGGGGGGGACCTTCATGATTTCTTGCACCGGGGCCCTGAAGTCTCTAGTTACGCCACTGAGCACAGTATACAACCTGCACCTGTATCTGCCCTGGTGTCATCTAATCCAGCCATCTGCAGGAGTTAGTGTGTGTGTTGTGTGACTCCAGCACAATATACACTACCCAATTGCTGTTTTTCCCATCTCCCTGCAGGCCATTACATTGTCTGGAAGGCCAACAAGGAGAGGCAGACAGTCACGAGCCAAGAAAAGAGGGCAAGCAGGCTCTGTGTCTAGAGACAACAGTGCTGGTCGTGGACGCGGTGCATCGTCATCAGCACGTGGCCATGGGACACGCTTGTCCTTATTTTCGGCAGCTGGACATGTTGAGCCGCATCATACCCAAGGCTTGGTAGAGTGGATGACCAAGCCCTCCTCATCCTCCTCATCCTCTCTATCCCAGGCTCAGGGTACTGGCAAAGCAGCTGCCAACGCGTACTCTTCCCTCGTCTCAATGTCATCAGTCACCCCTTCCCTAGACCCACCATGTCCTCCTGAGGAGTCCCCCGAACTGTTTGAGCGCAGTGTTGGGTACATGCTCCAGGAGGATGCCCAGCGTTTTGAAGGCTCTGATGATTATACCCAGCTAGAGGAAGGCAGTAGCGTGAGCGCAGAGAGAGGGGATGCTCAAGGACAGCAATCTGGCAGTCATGTTCCACCTGCTGCAGCATACTGCCAGGTTTGCTCCAGTGGTGAAGAGGGAGGGGATGATTAGGTCACTGACTCCACGTGGGTGCCTGAAGGGAGAGAGGAGGAGGAGGCGGCACATCTCCAACGGGGCAGAATGCCCTCTGGGGGCCAGCTTTAGGGCAGCACACCAACTGAATCACACCGCAGAGCTCCGCCTGTGCAGGGCGCTGCCTCTGCGCGTTATTACAAAAGTTCTTTGGTGTGGGCCTTTTTTGAGACGAGTGCATCAGATCGCACCGCTGCTATTTGCAACATATGTCTCAAGCGTATCTCGCGTGGCTAAAACATCAGCCGCTTGGGCACCACAAGCATGACCAGACATATGTTGACCTGCCATGCAGCTCGTTGGCAAGCGTACCTTAAAGACCCACACCAAAGAACAAAGCAGACCTCTCCTTGCTCCTCATCAGCTAGGATCTCCAACCCCACTATACCTTTAGTCCTCTCTGAAAGCTGCACTGAGAGGAATGAAGGTGTAGAATTAGGTGTGTCACAGCCAAGTACTTGCGGGCACTCTGCTAGCAGTACACCGACGTCCGATTGTACCAGGCAAATTTTCCTGCCCCAGCTGCTGGACCGTCGAAAGTTGTTCACTCCCAGCCATCCACATGCCGAGCGATTGAATGCTAGCTTGGCTAAATTGCTAACACTTCAACTGCTGCCTTTTCAGTTGGTAGACTCGGCCCCCTTCCGTGAGTTTGTGCAATGTGTGGTTCCTCAGTGGCAGGTTCCCAAACGCCACTTTTTCTCATGGAAGGCGATTCCGGCTCTCTACCGGCATGTGGAAGGCAATGTCTTGGCCTCGCTGGACAGGGCGGTCAGCGGTAAGGTGCATATTACCGCTGACTCATGGTCCAGCAGGCATGGACAGGGACGTTACCTATCTTTCACTGCCCATTGGGTCACTCTTTTGGCAGCTGGGAAGGATGCAGGACAAGGTGCAGTAGTGTTGGAGGTTGTTCCGCCACCACGCCTCCAAAATACTACTACTGGTTGTGACACATCTCTCTCCTCCACCCCCTCCTCTTCTTCTTCCTCCATGGCCTCTTTGAGTGCTCTGTCCTCGGAACCAGCGGTGCTCCGTAGGCGTTCAAGGGGCTACGCAAGTACGCAGGCAAAAATATGCCATTCCGTGCTTGAGCTGGTGTGTTTGGGGGACAGGAGCCACACTGGGGCAGAGGTTCTGTCAGCTCTGCAGGGGCAGGCCGAGAGGTGGTTGATTCCACGCCAGCTTAAGCTAGGAATAGTGGTTTGTGGCAATGGCACCAACCTCCTCTTCGCCCTGCGACAGGGACAACTGACCCATGTGCCCTGTATGGCTCACGTCCTTAACCTGATGGTGCAGCGGTTCTTGGGCAGGTACCCAGGCTTACAGGATGTCCTGAGACAGGCCAGGAAAGTCTGTGTGCATTTCCGCCGATCATATAATGCCAGTGTTCGGCTGGCTGAGCTGCAAAAGGAGTTGAACCTGCCCAAGAACCGCCTTATATGTGACATGCCCACCAGGTGGAACTCAACGTTGGCCATGCTGCAGCGACTGCACACGCAGCAGAGGGCCATCAATGAGTACCTGTGCGACTACGGCACCAGGACAGGGTCAGGGGAGCTCTGATTTTTTTCACCACGCCAGTGGAGCATGATCAGGGATGCATGCACTGTCCTGGCACCATTTGAGGAGGCCACGAGGATGGTGAGCAGTGACAGTGCATGCATCAGTGACACTGTACCTCTTGTCCACCTGTTGGAGCATACGCTGCGTGAAATAATGGACAGGGCACTTGAGGCAGAACAGAGGCAGGAAGAGGAGGACTTCCTTGCCTCTCAAGGCCCCCTTTATCCAGACAGTGTTCCTTCTCTCCCACCCATCACACAGGAAGAGGATGAGGAGGAGGAGGAGGAGGAGGAGGATTGTGTCAGCATGGAGGTGGAGCCTGGCACTCAGCAGCAGCAGTCTTTTATGGATGATTTACAGTCCCAAGAAACCAGTGGACTTGTACGTGGCTGGAAGGAGGTCATGTCGTCCTTAGTGACCCAGAAGACTCCGGACCGAATGCCTCAGCTAACCTACATTGCATGGCCTCCCTGATCCTGCAAAGCCTGCGGAAGGATCCTCATATTATTCGGATCAAGGAGAGGGACTATTACTGGCTGGCCACTCTCCTTGATCCACGGTACAAGGGTAAGGTTGCGGACCTTATCTTGCCGTCGCAGAGGGAACAGAGGATGAGACATCTCCGGGAGGCCTTGCAGAAAGGTCTGTGCAATGCGTTCCCAGAGACTGGGAGGTTACAAACTGCTGGTCCTGGACGACGAGTTGCTGAGGCTTCGGTCAGTAGCAGAAGGAGCGGTGGGGAAGGTGGACGTCTGACCGATGCGTTCAGACAATTTTTTAGTCCGCAGCCCCAAGGTATGATTGGTTCCAGAAACCATTGCCAGCGTCTGATATACATGGTGCAGGAATACCTAGGGGCAAGGTCAGACTTGGACACCTTTCCCACCGAAAATCCTCTGGCTTACTGGGTCTTGAGGATGGATCACTGGCCAGAGCTTGCACAGTATGCAATTGAGCTACTGGCCTGTCCTGCATCCAGCGTTCTTTCGGAATGCACATTCGGTGCTGCTGGAGGCTTTGTCACGGATCACAGGGTGTGCCTGTCCACTGACTCGGTTGATCGACTGACCTTCATAAAGATGAACCAGTCTTGGATCACCACCAGCTACCAAGCACCTGAGGCTGATATAACAGAATAATTTATTTTGAAATGTCACATCCCTTCAAGACTGCCTATGCTGATGCTGAGTAACTGCCCTGTTATGTTGACTGACTATCCTCTTCCTCCTCAATGATCCTGATGATAGCTTGGAAGAACATTTTTGTTTCTGGGTGCCACCACCAGTGGCTAAGGCCCAATTTTTCAGCCCCTGTTTAACAGGGGCGTGTAATTAAATTTTTTTATGCAATGCTTTGCAGCAGGTCTCATTGCTGTGCTCCAAGTACAGTAATCTGTGAGGGGTTGCAGTGTTGTGGCACCAGCACCAGTGCCTAAGGCACAATTTTTCAGCCCCTGTTTAACAGGGGCGTGTAATTACAATTTTTTATGCAATGCTTTGCAACAGGTCTCATTGCTGTGCTCCAAGTACAGTATCTGTGAGGCGTTGCAGTGTTGTGGCACCAGCACCAGTGCCTAAGGCACAATTGTTCAGCCCCTGTTTAACAGGGGCGTGCAATTACAAATCTTGATCTAATAATTCACAGCAGGGCCCATTCCTGCGCCCACCAAGAGTAATTGTGAGGGCTTACAGTGTTGTGGCAACACCGTCCACCACCACCAAAGGCCCAATTTTTCTGTCTGCCCCTGTTCAACAGGGGCATGCAATTACAATTCTTGATCTAATAATTCACAGCAGGGCCCATTCCTGCGCCCACCAAGAGTAACTGTGAGGGCTTACAGTGTTGTAGCACCAGCACCACCACCAAAGGCCCAATTTTTCCTACCACTGTTCAACAATGGCATGTAATTACAATTCCTGATATAATAGTTCACAGCAGGGCGTTCCAGCGCCCACCAAGAGTAGCTGTGAGGGCTTACAGTGTTGTGGCAACACCAACATCTAATGGGGCAAATTTCTGCAGAGTATATACGGCAGGCCCCTACTTTCAAACATCCAACTTACAAACGACTCCTACTTGCAAACGGAAGGAGAAAACAGGAAGTGAGAGGAAATCTACCCCTAGGAAGGGAAATTCTATCCTGTTAGATTTAATTTGGGAAAAAGGTATCTCCTCTCTACTGATGATTTATCACCAATCCTTGTTTCAATAAAAACCCCACTTTTCCAAAAACATTTGTCATTGGGACGGAAAGTGAGGTGAAATGTTCTGAACAGGTGCACAGACAGCAAAACAAATGTTACAGGGGTGATAACCCTTCCCTATGTTTTCCTAAAAGCTTAAAAATATATTTTTTGGCTGGAGCTACACTTAAACAATGTACCTGTTCAAAATTACAAACAGATTCTACTTGTAGCGGGGTCCCCTTTAAGATTCCCAGGACTACCTTACCCAGAACCCCTTTCGGCAATGTTTCCACCCCAGAGACTCATGGGAGGGGTTATAAAAGGAGAAGGCGAGGCTGGGCTCAGCCTCTTTGGGACACGAGACTTCAAGGGAGAGATCTTCCTGTGTGGATCCACCGGGGTGCAAGGCCTGAAGCCTGTGCCTTGCGCTGTTACCCAAAGAGCCTTCCACCCCATCTCGAGCCTGGGTGGCATCTGACTCGGTTTTCTTCAACCGCTGCTGAGCCGGAGACCAGACTGCTGCAGAGCTGTGTGAGGAGACACAGCAGGTGGAAGTTCCCGGACTGGGATCGCGTCCGGAGGGGTGAGCGAGCACTTGCTCAATCCACAAATACTTTATATCATTGTTAGGCCTACAGACTGCCGTGGCCCACCAGTTCCTATTTGAGTTCTTTTCCCCATTTGAGATCCAAAGCAGAACTGAGTTGAACGGATATTTAGTGGAGTGTACTGTGTTGGCATTTTTACCCCCCCCCCCCCGGATTACAAATGTGTTCCTGAAATGTGCACCACCGTTTAAAGACTTGCATGCAAAGAATTTTACCCTTCCTAGAGACTGAGTTATATGGTCAGGCCTGGCCATCTAGGTAGTTTATTTAGTTGCTACGCCATAGGGCGCATAGTGAAGTACTGTTACACGTGGCGCGTGTGCGCCATATCTTAATGGTTATAGTGTGACTATTGCTGCAGGGCTCTGCAGATAGATTCTTATGATCTGTTATCACTGTTGATTTCCATTGCCATAGAAAGAAAATTCGTTATTCTCCTATCACTGTCTTGGTGTTCGCATTTAATCATAGAGCATAAGATATATACATATTACCCTAGACTAACTGTGCCAGTAGGGGGTCGAGTAAATTGCCGGGGGTTGGCGGAGCTGTCTTCAGGGCCCAAACTAAATCTGCGGCCCTCTTAGTTGAAGGTATCGCTACATACTTAAGAACAAACCTACAGTCCTTGTCTTGTTTGCACCGTCTGTATAGTGCTGTTCAGAGTATATAGGGCCTTTTTTTATTTTGGATGCGGGGTTCCCCTTAATATCTATACAAGACCCAAAGGGGCTGGTAATGGGCTGGGGTGGGGGGGGGCGATGGGGTAGCCATGCCATTTTTCTCAAAGATTTTCATCCATATTGCCAGGACAAGACATGACATTAAAGCCGCAAGCAGTTTTAAATGGCTTTTTTTCCTTTAGAAATGTCATTTTGTGCAGGGGCAGTTCTAAACACGGGAAAAACATGCCACTTCACAGGCATACTTTAGACACCCCCCAGGTACCATATTTAAAGGAATATTTCACTTTTTTTTTCACTTTATGCATCATTAAAATGACTGCTCCAGAAAAAACGTCAGTTTTTAAAACTTCTTTTTGCATTGATACATGTCCCCTGGGGCAGGACCCGGGTCCCCAAACCTTTTTTATGACAATAACATGCATATTGGCCGTTATAATTAGCACTTTAGATTTCGAACGTTCGCGTCCATTGTAACTAATAGGGTTCGAACGTTCGTGCGAACTTTCGGTCCGTTCGTAGGTTCTGGTGCGAACCGAACCCGGGGGTGTTCGGCTCATCCCTACTGTCTTTATACGCACATGATCTTTAATGGCATCCCAGTCGTATGCCGTGTACAGAAGATCGGACATTTCAACAACAAAACCGTGGATTTTTTTTTCCGATGGATGTTGGCTCAAACTTGTCTTGCATACACATGGTCACACAAATGTTGTCGGAAATTGCGAAAGTCAAGAACGCGGTGACGTACAACACGTACGACGAGCCGAGAAAAATGAAGTTCAATAGTCAGTGCGGCTCTTCTGCTTAATTCCGAGCATGCGTGGAATTTTGTGCGTCGGAAATGTGTACACACACACGGAATTTCCGACAACAAGTTTTGTTGTCGGAAAATTTGAGAGCCAGCTCTCAAATTTTTGTTGTCGGAAATTCCGATAGCAAATGTCCGATGGGGCCTACACACGGTCGGAATTTCCGACAACAAGCTCCTATCAAACATTTGTTGTCGGAAATTCCAGCCGTGTGTATGCAGCATAAGTCTGTAGGGTTCAATATTTAGGTGGCCCACACTTTGCAGCTATAACAGCTTCAACTCTTCTGGGAAGACTGTCCACAAGATTTTGGAGTGTGTCTATGGGAATGTTTGACCATTCCTTCAGGCCAGGTAAGTCAAGTTCCTCAGCCCCAAACTCGCTCATTCATTTCTTTATGGACCTTGCTTTGTGCACTGGTGTGCAGTCATGTTGGAACAGGAAGGGTCCATCCCCAAACTGTTCCCACAAAGTTGGGAGCATGATATTGTCCAAAATGTCTAAGTATGCTGACATCTTAAGAGTTCCCTTCACTGGAACTAAGGGGCCAATCCCAACCCCTGAAAAACAGGCTCACACCATAATCCCCCCTCCACCAAATGATTTGGACCAGTGCATAAAGCAAGGTCCATAAAGACATGGATAAGTGAGTTTGGGGTGGAGAAACTTGACTGGCCTGCACGGAGTCCTGACCTTAACACCTTTGGAATGAATTAGAGCAGAGACTGCGAGCCAGGTCTTCTGGTCCACATCAGTGCCTAACCTCACAAATGCGCTTATGCTGTTCTTGTACACATCACTGGATCGAGCTTAGGTAAGTATAAAAAGGGGGCTGGGGGTATCCTGCAGCTAAGAAGGTTTTTTACCTTAATGCATAGAATGCATTAAGGTAAAGAAACCTTAAGGCTTTAGAATAACTTTAAATATCTATCTATCTATCTATCTATCTATCTATCTATCTATCTATCTATCTATCTATCTATCTATCTATCAATCTATCTATCTATCTATCTATCTATCTATCTATCTATCTATCTATCTATCTATCTATCTATCTATCTATCTATCTATCTATCTATCTATCTATATATCCATTGATCTGTCTGTCTATCTGTCTATCTATTGCTCTGTCTAACTCTTTACCTATCAGTGTGTCTGTCCCGCTATATTTCTCAATAATGCTAGATAAGTGTTCTGTCTTTTTGCTGGATATTAGAAATGGTTGTAGAAATAATGGGGCACTTCACGCTTCAGTCAAAAAAATAAATCTTGGCACAGGTTACTGTAGCAACGGTAGTAGGGAAGACAGAAAAAGAGGTCTTTGTGATCACCTTGCCGGTTTTTAGAGACCCCTGGCAACATCACAATTAATATACAATCCACAAGGAAAGAGACTGGCACTTTGACATTTTCCAGCAACATACAGCAGCAAGCAGACTGACAATCTGCAGTTTACTTGCTCAAGGCTTTGCTGTAAGACGCATCAGTTTGCTGTTTGTGGAGGGTTCTAGGTGAATTAAACCAAGACAGTCAATGGATATCAGTTTTTTTTTCTTTCTAAAAAATCTATTTAAATGGCAGTTTGAGCACAATCAATAGATGTGACAGACAGCAAACGATGGCAAGGAGGGATGTAATGAAGGTGTGTAAGTGTAAGCAGTTTGCATAACAAAGGGCTGGAAAATTACCATGATGTGCGTTATTGAACAGGTGCGTGGCAGAACGGACTATAGTTTTCTGCTTACTCTTTCCTGATGCTGCAGTGTCTTGTCCCAGGTAATTGTAAGTGGCAGCAGAGCATCCCCGAGCAAGTGCTCAGTGACTTCTATTATTTTCCACTAGATAGATTTGTTAACATTTTTAACACTTAGCGTAGTTGACTGTTTCTTAGGTGACCATGCATATATGAGACTTACAGTAATAACATCTAATGCAAATAAAACGGTAGCCTGTACAGTCTTACCAAGAAGGATAATAGCAAACACTTCCAAACCCTACATCCTTATGCCCCGTACACACGATCGGACCATTGTCCGACCAAACTCACATCGGAAGTTCCGATGGAATTCCATCGGAGTAAAATAGAACATGTTTTATATTTAAACTCAGATGGAATTCATCGGAATTTCTCCGATGGGGCACACACACGGTAGGAATTTCCGATGGAAAAAGTCAGTCTGACTTTTTCCATCAGAAATTCCGCTCGTGTGCACAAGGCATTAGGAGTACACAGAGCAGGTTTGAGCACAGGATGAGTACTCCTTCCAGCCCAGGGCCCGCTCCTTCCCTTTCTGAATCCTATCCTGAGCCAATCACACTATCTGGATGTTAAGACATGGGCAAGTGAAAAAAAAAAAAAATTTAAGAAAAATAATGGCGCATGTATTTATAAATTAAAGTGGTTGAAAAGGCAGAAGGATTTTTTTTACCTTACTGCATTTTATTCAGTAAGGTAAAAAAAAATCTGTATGCAGCTCCCCTTTTAGTCCCTACTAAATACAACATATCTGAGCCCGATCCTGATCCAGTGATCTGCATGAGAGCCAATGCTCTCTCGAATCTCTCCCTCCACATTGGCTCAGAAACAGCCATTGGCTCCCACTGCTGTCAATCACAGTCATTGAAGAGGAAGAGGGAGGTGGGGCAGAGCCCCGCTATGCATGTGCCCCCACAGCAAGTGTAGCACTACCCCTGCAGTGGCTGCTTGTTACCGGCTCCCCTACTCTGCACAGCCAGGCAACACCAATTCCCCGCTTACATCCACGCACAAGAAACCAGTCCCTTGAATTTGTTTTGATGTTTTATTAGGGGTAATACGTGGATAGGGTGAAATGATTTATGGTATGCCCAACTAATGCGCAAATGGGGACAACTTTCTTCCTCTGTAAAAAAGATCCTGAACTGCTTTCCTTCCTGTACACAAACAGTCTTTTGTGGATCAACAGCAAAAGTCCTATACAGACTAGAAACTCTCAGCCCCTCTTGGTAATAGCACAAAAAATTTGGCAAACTGCATGCAGGGGTGTATCCATTAGACATAGAACTGCTCCCAGCTTCATTGCTTGCAGGCACTACCAACCCTACTGGCTGCTATGAACATCTCCCAGAGCAAGGATAAAAAGGGTTAAGCACAACACTGTTCTTTTAGAAATCTTGCTACATGTGGCAGTCTCTCCTCTTAAAAATCTCTGGGTGTGTTGATGTACTCATTCTGTCCTCCTTGCTCCCACTGCTTCTCAGGTGAGACTCCTAGACAGACCCTGATGCTGTGAGGGTCTTCCTTAGCCAGCCCAAGCCAAGCCTGGAGGTAGAAACCCCCCAAACCTAGGGGATCCCTCCTAGGCCACCTAAGCACTTCATCTTCCACCCAACTTCCCTGCTAGCATCACTCATCCATATTTAAGGGCTGACTCAGCAAACCTGCCTGGGGATTGGCCAAGTTCCCTCAAGCATTAAGATCAACCGTCTTTTGCCCTCTAACTTCTAGAAGTTTCTTCAAACTTCCAGATCCTGGGGGAGGCATCAGAGACCTGCCTCTGTGAGACATCCAGTCTGACCAACAGTAAACCCTGTCTCAGATTCAGACTCACTTTACCATGAGTCAATAAATTTGCCTGCACTATTCACAAGAATAATCAAAGATAGAAAAGCTGTGCTATTGTATAAAAGAAAAATAAATTAACTGAATAATAAAAGGCAGCATCTATGGTGGAATAAACACAAAGCAATAATAAACAAAAAAGGCTGGTGTGTGTAAAGCACTGATTAGTCAGCAAAAACACCAGAAACTAGAAGTGAGTTTTGTTCATGGTCTGAACAATGAAAACAATGTCCAGATAATGTCCAAATGATACCCAAATATAATGGATTAATAAATATAGTCCCATGCACATCTGAACAAATCCACTTGATGGTAGGATAAATGATCAGTATGTAAATAGCACCCGGTGATCACAACAAACATAGGTGCCCTCCACCACTTAAATTAGCAGCTTACCAGAGGCAAGCCCACGAGAGTCAGTCGACTGTAACCCAGCCGCGGCCTTTGATCCCAGGGGACAGCAGGATGCTGGAGGGCTTGAGCAGAATAGGCAAATCACCGTGGACCAGGAACCAATGGAGGGTAGTGCTTCACCCGTATCGCGGGTGTGCGACCAAATCAATGGGAGGAGAGGACACAGACCATAGCCTGATACTTACTGTCCTCCTCCATCAATGATAAGGCAGAACTTAACTAGAAGAAAAAATAAAAGAAAAGAAACTACTAAAAAGCCTGTAACTGGACAGTGGGGGAGTAGCAGAATGGTGATTGACTCATTTCTATAGCACTCTGTTTTCATCTCATATCAGTCTTGTGCTGCTTTTTCCTCTCCCACTCTGAGCCCTGCTCTACAACTGCAATGGGCTGATACCAGATACAATTCAGGTATTTACACTTAATGATGTATAAATACAGAGTCACAATAGTTTGTGTCTTATGTATCTGCTTGGAGTTCTGGTTTAAACATATTTGAGCAAATATGTAAAAGGGAGGAAATTAGAAGGGAGTAAAGAAACAGAGTATAGAAGGATGAAGAGAAAAAAACTATATATAAAAGATCAAAAGTGTTTTCATAGTTCTTTACATTTTTCTATTGATCAAGGATTAACAACAGAAATTTCTTCCATTTGGATTTTTTTTTTTTACAACCAGCCCTTAAATATAAGAATCTTTGATGAATTCCTAAACTTGTCAATCATATTCTTGCTGTCAGCATTACAATCCCTAATGATGTCTTATTTGTGTTTCTAGAATAGTCAGTGGAGCATTCAAACAATACTCTTAACAATACCACATTGTACATTGCACAGTATTTCTTACACTAAATCAAATATTAAATTAGAAAGTAAACCCTCACCAAATGATATTTAGATTGCTATAGCACTGTATCATACACAATCATCTTTTTTCTTTTTTTTTATACTTTTTTTTCAACTTATTTCCATGTTCTTTGCATATCAGGGCAGATAATCTCCGGATTTCAGTGATGGCTGGATGGCATTCCTCAGGGCAGGTTTTCTGATACTGACCACAGTGGATCATGCCCGCGTAATGTGCTTGAAAGAGTAACTTTAAAGTGTTACTGAACCCAGGAGCCTGCATTCACTATATCTGGTCCCCCACAGTACACTGAACATGGAAATGCAATTATTTTAGTAAAAATAAACTGCTAAATACCTTTTCTCATCAGCAGTATATAGCAGTCTTGTGACTTCTATCAGTGTCTGGTTAAAGCTTGTAGGAGGAGTTGTCATTCTCACCTGACTGTTCTATGAGGCTGCAGGACCCCTGACCCTCTGTCTGGAAAGTACTAATTGGCCCTGTGCTGATCACATGCACCCTCCCATAAAAACCCCCAAAAAAACTCTCTAGCGATACACACCAAACTGAGCATGTGCAGAGTGCCCCAAGGCTCTGTACTATCAAGAGATGTATCGGGGACTGTGGAAGAAAGGGAGGATCAGAGAAGACATGATCAAACAGCTTTTTTACACAATGCAGAGGATTAACCCCTTAGGTTCCACAGTGAGTATAACAAGCATGCTTTGCTCCATATACAGACTGATTTTACTGTTGTGGGTTTACTAACACTTTAAGTCCCCATCAAAAGTCCTTGTGACAGGGCAACAATGCAAGTGCACAGGGACAGCTGTTTAATGAGGCTTTCACAATAAAACCAAGAAGCCAACTTAAATATATTAAAAAAAGGCTTTTGAAATAACATCAACATGGTAAATCTTATAGGAGGTTTTAGTGATTATGTTTACATATAATACATATACTTTAAAGAGGAACTTGGTCTTTGTTAAGGAACGTCCAGCTAACATTTCTCGATCTGCTATGAATCTTCTATGGCTATAAATCAGTAGTGTATTTAGGTTTTGTGCTGCCCTAGGCCTGACTAAACTCGTACACCCCCTAATTTAAATATGTCCCACCCCTTCCTGTCAAGGCCACACCCATTTCTGTTTAAGACCCGTCCTGAAATTTTCAAGTGGGGAGACTAGTTCTGAGGGCCTGCGTGGGGGGTGGGGCAATGGATTTGCTTAGTTTGCATAGATTTCCTCTCACTTCCTGTTTGACTATGGGGAGGGAAGTGAAGGGAAATCTCTGCAATGGGACAGGGATGGTTAAAAAAAAAAATTAACTGACAGGGGCTATAACCCTCCCTTACTCTATCCAAAATTTTAAAAAAAAGTGTTGCCTATATTATTACTTTAAGCACAAATTTCTGATAATTTTATTGAGCGGACTAAGAAGATATAACCATGTCAATGGTGCAGCAGAAAACATATAGCACAGTGAGGAAGGTTCAGAATGTTAGGACAGTCAAAATTATAAGCAGCACCCCCCCCCCCCAACAGTTGCCGGCCGCCCGCATACCTGAAGCAGTGAGGCCGCTTTATGGGGGCGCTAAACTAATTTGCCTCTCAGCTAAGTCCACCCCATAAGACTGGCGCTACACTAATAGTGTAGCGCAAACCGGTGGGGACTCTTTCCGTGCTGCCCCCCCTGCAAAGTGCTGCCCTAGGCCTGGGCCTTGTTGGCCTAGGCCAGGATACAGCACTGCTATAAATACAATACCATCATGAGGTAATTTTAAAATAAGCTAATTTATGTTGTGGACATTTGGACACTACAGAAAAACGAATCTACCACACCTGTCCAATATCTGTAATTCCCATTTATATAATTGGCCAGCCTACATAATTTCATTTTAGATTATCATAAAGATAAGTGCTCTTTAAAGTGCGATTCCAATTTTATTGAAAAAATAAATAAATAAAAAATTCTCTCCAGGTCAGCTATGTTCTTTGCAAGCATCTTAGCAAACATCATTGCACAAATGTGTCAAGTCCATCTGTTAAATATTTAATTTCATTAATGATGTTCCTCTTTCCTCTTCATTTGTTCCTCATTTTGGTCTGATTTATATAGTTGTATATAAAATGCACTTTTTACCTTTCAAAAAGTGTTTTCCAGTGCTAAACCTTTCATCTGATTTCTAATTTGCTACATTTGTAAATTTCATAAGCCAGTATAAAGAAAAAGTAGTGGTAAAAAAAATGACTTGTGGGTTTAACTTATATATATTTTTTGGTATAATTTTCCTTTAAGGGGGTGTGGCAGGGTGTGTCCTATGCCTACATATTTTGGTAATAGTTCTTCCTCCTTCCCATCTCACAAAGTTGGAAGGTATGCAACAGCCAAGAAGGACATAGCCGATTCATAGCTGCAGCTTGTCTCAACACTTTGCACAGACAAGCACCGGCAAGAGGAGTGCAGAGCCTGACAGGTCCCCCCTGTCTCTGCATTTCTCTTGCCATTGCTTGTTTCAGGAAAATGCACACAGCTGAGAAAGGCTACAGATATGAATCAACCGTCTAGTTCATAGCTGTTATTGGATCGGCTTCGGCAGAAGGGGAAGAGGGCAGGTCGGTCATAACTAGGGTTAGAAAGTACTTAGAAACATGGGGCAAAGCACTACATGTACTTTGTCCTGTAGGGTCAGAACTGTGAAAAAAATCCTTCCATGCTAGAATAGTTCTAAAAAACAGCTTTACAATACAAACACAACCCACATTTGTGAATGTGATCTACCTTTACCAGGTCAGTTGTTTCAATTATGTTAATTGTTAAGGTTGACGCAATAATCTCAACCCACCAATCTGTAATTAAAAGTTTGTCATAGCTGGCATTATTTTCAAAACCTAGTATTAGACATTGTTTAAAATAACAATTTTATAGCTTAGTAAACTGAGTCTAATGAACTTGAACACCAGCTAAACAGCTAAATAGACTTCAAATACACATATATAAAAGGTTTTACAAACAAGTGGCCACTGCTCCCACCTATAACTGGTCTTTGCAGCAAGGAGCCCCGGAAGGACGACGTATGTCAAACAAATACAAAATGGATTTCCAACCTCAAACTTACCAACCAGCCAGCGACCAACCGAATTATCCTGTCTAACAATATGCATTAAGAACAGGGGTTTAGTCTGCACACATTTGCAAATACATGTGTAAGCTACAGGCCCCGTCAAGGCACCATTTTCTGTAGTTCCTGTAGCCGATCCAATAACAGCTATGAACTAGACGGTTGATTCATATCTGTAGCCTTTCTCAGCTGTGTGCATTTTTCTGAAACTCCAACTTCTGAGTTTCCACAGTGGGAACACATGCATTTTAATGGATAGGCAGAGGGCAGGTGAGCCTGGAGGGAGCCCACTCCTCCTTAAAGGTACAGGGACACACTGAACACCCAGCACATAGCACAATGGCAGCAAATGTGTTGCCTGACATATATAGACCTCTGCCCTCTGCCTATCCATTAAAATGCATGTGCTCCCATTTTGGAGACACAGAAGTTAGAGTTAGGGACTACAGAAAACAGGGCACCTTGACAGGGCCTGCAGTATACACATTTATTTGCAAATGTGTGCAGACTAAATCCCTGTTCTTAACGCATACAGGGGCGGATCCAGAGTCTTTTCTCGGGAGGGGCACTTGCAAACATTTTTTTTATTTTTTAGGGGGAAATTTATCGGGGAAATGGCTGGTGTCGGCGCTTCAATCATCCCGGCACCATGGTTGTTATGGTGTCAGGATGATTGAAGCGCATTATTTCTATTATTACATTGTAATATAAAATTAAATAGTTCAATGCAGAATCAGTGGGAGCCCCGAGTGTGTCACTTGCCACCGTGGCCTGCAATTAGTGGAAGCCCTGAACGTGTCACTTGCCACACGTTGCGGATTGTCACTTGCCACACCTTGTGGATTGTCACTAGCCACATCACCTGCCACACCTTGCGGATTGTCACTTGCCACGTCACCTGCCATACCTTGCTGATTGTCACTTGCCTGCCACCAGATGCAGATTGTCATTTGCCATGTCACCTGACACAATTTGCGGATTGTCACTTGCCACGCCGCCTACCACACCTTGCGGATTGCCACTAACTTGCCTGCTAAGGTGTAGTTTTGGTTGTCTCTTTCTGTGTCCCAGATTTCCAGAGTCAGGCAGCAGAGAGATAATGTAATTTCTCTGCTGCCTGCACAGTGAGGGCGGAAGTCACTGCAGGAATGCAGGGCAGGCACGGGCGGTGAGAGATGATCTCATCTCTCTGCTCCCGGATAGCTAATTGGCCAGCTGCCACACTGAGCCTGCTCTCTCACTCTCACCTGCGCTGCCAACACACTGAGCAGCACGGTCTGCCCACGAACCGCGCCGCCCGCCCACAAACCGCGCCGCAAGCGGAGCCGCCCACTTTCTTACCCGTCTGTGGAGCCGCACGCTATGGCACCTGCCTGCAGAGTGGCCCGACGTGACTCACTGACGTCACTCATTGCTAGACGCCAAGCGGCCCAGGCGTTAGCAGCGAGTGCAGGGAAGAGGCTCCACCCACCTCCTCCTCCGCTCCTGGTATCATGTCAGTGCGCCGCGTAACTACATTAGATGAGTCTCTCTCTCAGTGCCGCTTATCGGCTGATGTGAGAAACTGAAAGAGAGACTCAGAGAGGCAGCGGCAGCCGCAGAACAAGTACTGTATATACTCGAGTATAAGCCGACCCGAATATAAGCCGAGGCACCTAATTTTACCCCAAAAAACTGGGAAACGTATTGACTCGAGTATAAGCCTAGGGTGTCCATCTGCATGCCTCACTGTGCCTCACTTTGCCTCACCGTGCCCATGCCTCACTATGCCCATGCTTCACTGTGCCCATGACTAGACTGATGTTTAACATGGGAGTCTATGGAAGGGGTGCTCGGCTTTGAAAAATCGGTTCTCCCCGGCCGTAGGTCTCCTAGACACCACACTTTTCACACTTGTAGAGGAGACATGGCGCTACATGTGTGTCAAGTTTGGGGTCCAGGGGACCTACGACCGGCCGGTACCGGGTCCGCAAAATCACCGGAGAAATGACCGTTTAACATTGGAGTCTATGGAAGGGGTGCCTAGCTTTAAAAAATCAGTGCTCCCCGGCCGTAGGTCCCCCAGACACCAAACTTTGCACACTTGTAGAGGAGACATGGGGCCGGTACCGGGTCCCCAAAGTTCGGGAGATCAGGCGCAAAAAAAAAAAAAACAGAGCAAGGAAGTAAGTGTGACAGATGGTCTCGGGGGGGGGCAATTGCCCTGTTGCCCCCCCTGGATCCGCCCCTGAACGCATATTGTTAGACAGGTCAATTTGGTTGGTCGCTGGCTGGTTGGTAAGTTTGATCTTGGAAATCTCTTTGTATTTGTTTGACATGTGAACTGTTCTGTTTGCCAAAGAATTTGTAATTCTGTCCTTTCACTTTTTGATTCAAACACCTCAGCTATGCAGCACAGCCATAAGGGTGACACCACTTTTTCTGTGAGGCCCCATTCACATTAGGGGTGAACGTAGGCAGGCCATTTTTGTAAGCGTTTTTTGTACATGTCTGTGTGTTTTTGTGTGTTCTTACATGCTACTTGTAGTACAGGAGAAGAATTGTGTGTTTCAGCCCCATAGACTTTTCAATGGGGTTCAAACATTTTTTAGGCTAATATTAAAGTCTATAGAGCCCAAAAACGTGCAGTTCTGCCCCCAAAAAAGTTCCTGTATGCTTTCCAGCTTCACTTGACAAGGCAACAAGTGTCACTGTGCTCAGGTGTATACTGGCCTATTGAGATTAATGGGATTTTTCAACTTGAGCGTTGTTGTGTTTTGGGAATCAAGTGACAAAACGCCAACGTGTGAATGGGGTCCTAGCGTTGGAATACAATGGCAGAGGCGGCTCCCTAATTAGGCAAGTTAGGCGGTCGCCTAAGGCCTTGCACTCACAGGGGCCTCGCGGCCACCTAATTTGCCTGTGATCAATACTAATGTCAACATCATCGGATCTCTCTATTACCCCTCTCTCTTTTTCACCTCCCCCTCTCTCCCCCTTCTTGCATTTGCTGAATATGTCTGATGGGTGAGGAGGGTGCCCTGGAAGTGGTGCTGATCACCTGTGTGCTAGATCCGTGCATTTTCTGCAGCCATTTTTCTTGTTTGAATTATTTTTCCCATTATGGGCATGAGTGGGGCCTCATGTCTAAGTTTTGCCTAAGGCCTCACAAAACCTAGAGCCACCTCTGTACAATGGTATCACCTCCCTAGCTTCAGCCTGCTCATTGAACAATAAAGGTAAAATAAATCATCATCTCTGCTCCTTCCCTGTTAGTGTATTCTCTGATAGCACATGTCTGTGCGGCAGAGGCTGATTTATTCCCCTCCCTATCGCTGTCTGAGTGCTTCTATACAAGAGATTACAGAAGGCTGGCTAAGGTACTTATACTAGTTGTATGTTATAATAAAAAATTTTTTTAAGAAATACACACCTGTGTTGAATCAGATGTTTATACCTTTCTAGAATTTATTTTTAACTACCGTATATACTCGAGTATAAGCCGAGTTTTTCAGCCCTTTTTTTAGGGCTGAAAGTATACCCCTCGGCTTATACTCGAGTCAGTACCTAAAAATCTTGTTATTCCGCGGCCGGCGTCCATTGTTTAAATCTCGCGCCTTTCTTCTGGTCCCTTCCGCGATAGGCGTTTCCAGCAAACACTGTGTTGAGTGTTGCGTCTATCATGGACATTCTCTTGTCCGACGTCCGTGATTGGCGGAACACTGAACACAGTGCCTGCTGGGAAACAGAGTCCGAGAATGAGAGGATCTCCGTGATAGGCGCAACACTCAACACAGTGTTTGCTGGAAACGCCCATCACAGAAGGGACCAGAAGAAAGCCGCAAGATTTAAACAATGGACGCCGGCCGCGGAATAAGAAGATTTTCAGGTACACTGACTGACTCGGGCACAGGGAGGCTGCAATGGACACAGTAAGGGGGCACAGTGAGGTGGCAATGGGCACAGTGAGGTGGCAATGGGCAGTGAGGTGGAAATGGGCACAGTGAGGTGGCACAGTGAGATGGCAATGGGCACAGTAAGGTTGGGCAATGGGCACATTTCCCCCCCTAGGCTTATACTTGAGTCAATAAGTTTTCCCATTTTTTTGTGGTAAAAGTAGGTACCACGGCTTATACTCGGGTCGGCTTATACTCGAGTATATACGGTACTTGGGACCCGGGCCATTGTCGAATGACGGCCACAAGGTGGCTCTATAGGTCCTTGAGGCTGTCTATTTACTTTCTTGGGCCTCCGGCCGCTGGGGGGGCGCTCGCGCGCCGCCGGTGGCGCGCACGCGTGCCCGCCGTGCCACTCAGTTGCCAATGCGCGTGCCTGGCGGCCGCGATGTCCGCCAGGTACCCGCGATCGGCAGTCACAGAGCCAGGGATGTGGATCTCTGTGTGTAAACACAGAGATCCACGTCCTGTCTGGGAGAGGAGACCGATGGTGTGTCCCTTGTACATAGGGACACCCATCGGTCACCTCCCCCAGTCAGTCCCCTCCCCTCCACAGTAAGAATCACCTAGCAGGGAACACATTTAACCCCTTGATCGCCCCCTAGTGTTAACCCCTTCCCTGCCAGTCACATTTATACAGTAATCAGTGCATATTTATAGCACTGTTCGCTGTATAAATGTGAATAGTCCCAAAAATGTGTCAAAAGTGTCCGATATGTCTGCCGCAATATCGCAGTCCTGACCAAAATCGCAGATAACCACCATTACTAGTAAAAAAAATAATAATAAAAAAAAGTCATAATTCTATCCCCTATTTTGTAGGCGCTATAACTTTTGCGCAAACCAATCAATATACGCTTATTGCGATTTTTTTTTTTACCAAAGATACTGTATGTAGAAGAATACGTATCGGCCTAAACTGAGGAAAAAAATTGTTTTTAAAAAAAAAAATGGGATATTTATTATAGCAAAAAGTAAAAAATATTGAGTTTTTTTTCAAAATTGTCGCTCTTTTTTTGTTTATAGCGCAAAAAATAGAAACCGCAGAGATGATCAAATACCACCAAAAGTGAGCTCTATTTGTGTGAAAAAAAGGACGTAAATTTTGTTTGGGAGCCACGTCACACGATTGCGCAATTGACATTCAAAGCGTGACAGTGCTGAAAGCTGACATTTCGTCTGGGCAGGACGGGGGTATATGTGCCCAGTAAGCGGTTAAAGGCAAGTGATCTGTGTTTACACAGCTTCTACCAGTCCTTGGACCTTGCCTAGTCCGGTTACACCTGGCTGTCAAGGGTGTATGGTGAAAGGGCTCTTTGGGGGTATATTTCTGGCAGTGTGCCTATATCAACAGGAAATGAGCTCCAAGCAGCTGCCCCATTCCCTGGTGCTGTCATTTTGAGTGCAGAAAACTGTTTCTCACTGTAGGAACAATGTAAAAAAAAATTATAATAATGTTGTGACTGTTTTTTCTTTTTTATTAGAATAGCACATGCTGAGACTGAAGTGTATACATGAGTTTCTGTAAGACAGAAAAGCTCTTCTACCTTTTCAGGAGTAACTAGATACCCAAATCGAAGCCTGCATACAATTTTTTCAGATTTATTTTAAATTCTCTAAATCAGGGGTGTCAAATTCTATTTAATTGCGGGCCGCATCAGCATTATGGTTGCCCTCAAAGGGACAGTTGTATCTGTAAGAATATATACATTTATCCAGGGCTTTTTTTCTCAAAAAATAGGCGGGACCTTACCTACACTCCCTTGATGAACCGCATTGAACGGTGTGTGTGGCCAAATTGCATTAACAGTGGGGGGATCTCAAAAAGACAATAAATACCTGGGGTGCGTAATGTGCAGACAAGTTGAGGGGTGCCCTATGCACAAAATGCAGAGTTCAGGGGTGCACTACATACAGAGTTCAGAGGTGCACTGTGTACAGAGTGCAGGCTTTAGGAGTGCACCATATACAGAATGTAGGGTGTACGGGTGTGCTATGCACAGTGTGCAGGGTTTAACCCTCTTTCACAGGTTGTCCACATCACACTTCCACCCCTCCTCGGCTCTGACCTCTGCAAAACTTTCCCCATCCCCGCCTCTGCACACATCTCCTTCCAAAGCCCTCACCTCACCTCTCCACCCCATCCCCCTTTCCCATAAGCTTCCTCACATCTTACATACCTGGCCCAGCTCTACTACCTCCCAGCCGTGGAGGTGGCCCTGCCTCTCTCCCTCTTGCAGGGAGATAATTGGTCGACATCTGTACACCCGAGAACACAGATGGGAATCACAGTGCAGCTTACATGTGATACTCACTCCCACACTGCACCTGTATCTGTATTTCCCATGTCTCTGCCGTGAGTGCAGGACAGGCAGGGATCTGTGCCAGCCACCTGGAGGAAAGCTTTCCTTGTAAACACAGAAGGCTTACTTGTTTACAAGTGGCAGTGGGGAGCAGAGGGTGAGAGCTGGAGGTGTTTGGAATGGAGTTCCGCCACGTACCAGGTGAAAAAAAGCCCTGTGTACGAGTGTCACATGGAATGGCCTGGAGAGCCGGATTCAGTCCACGGGCCTTGTGTTTGACACATGTGCTCTGAATCAAGGTTTCTCAGCTGGGGTTCTGTGGAACCCTGAGGTTCCTTCAGAGGTTAACAAAAGGATTTGGAAATATTGGGACTTTTAAGGGGCATAAACCACACAATTATATATCAAAAAAATATAGTTTTAATTATAAAGAGTAGAAATATATATAAAACCATCATATGAAATACAGTTTCAGATAAGCATAAAGACAAATTTCTCTACATGTTTCGCCGTATAGTTTGGCTTCTTCAGGAGTTTTTGTCACGCAAATACTGAAACGGAAAAAGGGGGAATATAAACACATGATATTTGAAACACTATTGCAATAAGGATAAGGAACAAAAATATACACAAAATTTATTTAAATGACTGGAAAAACTATATCACAATACAAAGGCTCATATATCAGCAACAATAAAGAAGAAAATGAAAAAAGGGGAAAAAATAAATATGAAAGTGAAAAAAGATAAGGAATATCAAAATTAATTAAAAATTAATCAAATCATTACCTGTAAATTAATGATGGAAAAGCCTAAAAAAGGACTTTTGATTAATAAGCCAACCTCAGGAGGAGCACCTTAGAACAGGGGGTTATACGGTATATCATAGAGGGGGGAATATTGGCAAAGAAAAACCAAAAAAGGGGGATGCTGGCAGAGAGGCAGAGGGCCATCTGGGGAGGCAAAAAGGAAATCAATTAAAAGGGAGACAAGAAAAATTGACAACAGATATATTGGAATATATTAGATATATATTCACAGAGAAATCCACAATCTTATACCTGGAAACAGCTTTAATGAAAATCAGGCATCAAATTGGAGACAAAAATGTCTCCAAATTCCATGTGCTGTGTCCACTCTAGAAAGAAAAGACACATGGTGGAAAAAACTTTCAAAAGAATATTAGAGTCTGCAAAAACAGGAAAAGCCCCATAAATCAGAGTCAAGAGGTCAATACCTGGTCAATTGAGATGAAAAAATGAGATGCGTCCACAATAGAGAGGCATGGCAAACCGTTGAGGCATCAAAAAGAAACCAACCAATCGGTAATCTACAAGACAAGAAAAAAATACCATAAGGTATAGACCTAAGACGCCATCAAGGGGATTCGGGATAAAACCAAAGGAAAATAAATGAAGTACCTTTAACTCATATTGAGACAGTCCTCTCCTCAGGATATCGGCCATGCCACTGAAAAAATGCTACATGTCCTTATATATACCCTCCTCCACCATCCCATTGGACGCACAATGGCGCCAAATCAATGGGCGGAGCGGGCACGTCATTACCGACGTCGGTTGCCGCCATACGTCCAAACCGGAAGTGACGAATCTATCATCCGAAAACCGGAAATGAGCAGCAAAGGCGCCAACCCACTCGTCGGGCCAAACTATACGGCGAAACACGTAGAGAAATTTGTCTTTATGTCTATCTGAAACTGTATTTCATATGATGGTTTTATATTTTATATGTATTTCTACTCTTTATAATTAAAACTATATTTTTTTTGATATATAATTGTGTGGTTTATGCACCTTAAAAGTCCCAATATTTCCAAATCCTTTTGTTGTTCTTACATTAAGGGATGTGGTGCCTATGAAATATAGGTGACAGGTAATTTTTCAAAATTTTCCTTCAGAGGTTGTTAGGAGTTACTTGAGTAATGAAGAGTTTCTAACTCCCATTAACCACTGATATCTAATATCTTTTTAGCTGTATTACTATTTACCCAGTGGTCAACCTTTGAAGGGTGTCCTTCTCCCACTAACCATTATTATAACTGGTCCTTCTCCCATTGGCCACTAATATATGGGACCACTACACTAACTACCAACATAAATTGGAACTTTTCCAGTTAGCTCCAGTGAAAGCGGCATTATACTTTTGACCACTTGTGTTTGTGACCTTTATTACTATTTTTTCTGTTTCCTGATTGCTACTGAAACATTTTTATTCTGTTGGAGCAGGGGAGTGAAAAAAATATGCTAGATACACTACATTCTTTATTCTTTTATGCAGGGCTTTTTTTTCTCATAAGTGCAGAAACCCACCCTCCCCAGACAACTCCCGCCACAACCCCACCACCATTCCTGCCATTCCTCGGGAAAGAGAAATAGAGTGTTGCCAAATTTTGGGTGTGGTCAAGATTCACCTTCTTCCCCCCTGTTAACAACTTACCTCTCCAATTCACAGCCCACATTCTCTCCCCATCCACAGCTCACCCTCTCCCACCCTCTCCACAGCTCAGCCCCCCATCCACAGGTCACATTCTCTCCTCTCGTTCCACAGTTCACCCTCTCCCCCTTGTCCATAGCTAACCCTCTTTCCCCCTTCTCAGCTCACCAACCCCATCCACAGGTTACCTTCTCTTATCTCATCCACAGTTCACCCTCTTTCCCCTGTCCACAGCTCATCCTTTGCACAATCTATAACCCCCCCTCAGCTCTGACCTCAGAACATCCACAACTTCTTCACAACTGGCCCCCTCTTCCTCCCCCCTTTCCCTGCACAGCTCCCTCACCTGCAGCTGCATTAGAGCAGTGCAGCTGACTTCGTTCTATAAGGCAGAACAGACTTTTTCTTTTTCTCAGCTTACTGCAGTCTCATCCTTGCAGCTACACCTGTCAGATCCATGTAGCACAAGGAGAAGTTTCAGAGCGCTTCACTCAGCTCTGTGCTACACAGATCTCACAGGCAGCAGGTGGGGTAGAAGCTGCCTCTGGAATCCCCCATTAAATGCCGACATCTGAACCCAGTCTCGGGCACCCATCAAATACTGTAGATGTGGGGCATTGGGCACATGCCCTGGATGCCGGCGGTAGCCTACAGAAGTCCGTGGAGGAAGTGAGTGGTATAGAACACTTCCTCTATCGGCTTTTATGTTATGTGATAGGGTGGGAAGGAGAGGGCTACAGGAGGTGATGGAACGGCTTTCCGACATGTTCCAGCAGAGAAAAGCCCTAAATTTATGTATTATTATATTTACAACTTGCTGACCACACAGTTGTGTCATGGGCTAGAGATATAATAATTTAGTATGGGTTCTCAGAGACATGAAAATGATATCAAGGGTGCCTATGAATTAAAAGGGTAGCGAAAGGCTACTCTAAATGTTTTTGCACACAAAGTGTAACATTGAAAGATATGACAGCACTAGGGAGTGCCAATGTGGAATTGTTGGTGCATGCTAGAAATGTGTGTTAAAAAATTATTTGAAATGCACTAAATGAGCAAGATCTGTAACAAGAAATTGGGACTTCAGGCATGGATATTTACAGTGTATCTGCCCAGATGGTGACAAAGTCATATGTGTAAGGTCAGTTTATAAATAATTCTGCAGCAACACGTAGTCAATGTAGCATCTGTTTATATATTCTATGCCTACTCAAACATTCGTTAAAAGGCTAAGTGTAACATTTTATAGGGCCCTGGGTCCAAAATATTTAAGTTACCGTATCTAAAAATATATTGCACTGTACATTTTTTTTGCAGTTTGCTATGGTGACTCTAGTTCTAATAAAAATAGATACACCTAATAAAGTTGTTATAATTTTTTGTATTTACACATTTGTATATTTTTAATTACCTTGTACTAATAAAAATTACTTTTTTAGTTTAGTCTGTAGCATGGTTCCTTTGTACTGGGGGAGGTTACAATATATAGTTACATTGAAAAAGACACATGTCTATCAAGTTCAACCTAGTCAAAAATATTCTCACTGAGCTACTTAGGTAGAATTTATTCAGACGGAATTGTTTCTTTGAGGGGGGGTTTTAAGTACTTTGTTTTATTTATTTTTTTCACTGTCTATCATTCTTTTTTCCCTTTTTACAGTGTACATAATGAAATGGTAGTGTTTATAGATACAGGTGGCACTTAGAAAGTCTTCTACAAATTGACATACAGCATACTCCTATGAATAAAGTTTAAATAATGAAGCTAACAATTTTATTTATTTTTTGCTTCAGGACAGATCCAGCATAATTAATAGAATCTTCCAAGACCCCCTGGAACATTTTTAAAAGTCTTCAAAACCACCAAAAACCATCATAATGTTGCAATTCTCACTGACCTAAATGCATTCATCAAAATGGAAAAACTTTACCAAAATGTGTAATTTTTTGCTCAACCCTACTTAGGAACATAAAGCAACTGGTGAACCAGAGGAAGGCAAAAAAAAACTAATAAAGGATGGTTCAGTTGGTCCTAACAGGAAAAGAACCCCCCCCCCCTCCCTCCAATCCAGAAGGATAATTCAATTCTTGCAAGATCAACATTCTATAGTATTATTTCTCATAAATCTTAAAATCTGAATAGCCATTTTTTGTGCATTTAGAAACACATTGGCCTTTTCTCTAAATGGAAAGATTGACCCCTTGTTTTTTTAGATAACATTAAGGTGAACAATTTTTTACCAAGTTTACTATATAAACCATTTGTGTATGCATACTAAAAAGTCATATTCCCCCACAATCAACTCTTCCTAAAGCAAGACTTTACCTCCTCAAAGGAAATTTGTGCGCAAGCAGAAGAGACATATTATATGATGCAAGTATACTGTACAAAATTTGCAGAGCTATTTGTTTTGTGAACCTGAATGTGCATTCATTCTGTGTGAATGTAGGCAAAATTAAATGTTACGACTTGAACTCTATGCATGGACAACTGAACTCCACCCAATCGTCACACATATCTTAATAGCAACGTGATTATCCCTGGCACATTGCTGGAAAAACCTTAAAGCTCCCACTCCACAAACGGTCATCAAAACCCTAAACGACCACTGCTTAATGGAATTCCAGTTTGCCAAATCTTTTTTAACTCTACCCAAATTCTTCAAACAATGGAACCTTTGGCTATAGGACTCCAGATCAACACCACTCATCTGACCTATTCCTAACTGCTGGGACAATTTCTCACTCATGCTCTACCCATCAACACCAGGGCTCAGACCCCCCAAACTCTCATCTGCGGACTTCACTCATGCATTGCAATTACCAGAGACTGCTGCTCATAACCCACTAAGCTTTCCTGCTCCCTTCTCCTCTTCTCCATCTCAGTCTCCTCACCTAAATCTCCCCTGATATATGGAAACCCCACAGTTTTGAGTATTTTTGCTATATGCGTTATAGTACTGTTATATGTATCTCTTGAAAATTTGCCACTATTTTAGATACCTTGTGGCCTACATACAACCATTGGTATACTTTGCAACTTATATGCTTAGTTAAAGAGGTTACACCCTCCTATACCTATAAGCCTCTGGCTCCTTCTTAATTTTGACAACATTTGTATCTGTACTAGTTGACTTCTATATATGACACAACTGCCTATGTTCTCTCTTTCTCTGTATTGTCAAGTTATAAGTATAAAAAAAAAAAAAAAAAATTAAATGGTACTAGGCCAGTTTCTTCACAGGTTGAATGCTATTCATTCATCAGAATAACATGTATTAGGAAAATACCATCTTATAGCCACTAGTCGGAGCTGATGATCATAGTAAATAATTATTGTTGATGATCATCAGCTCCATCTAATGGCCATAATGCAGTCTTTTCCTCATTCACACTATTCTTATGAATGAAGAACATCCAACCTAGAGGGAAACATTTGAATGTACATACATTGTACATCATTTGAATGAAACATTTGAATGTACAGTACATGCAGTTTTGCAAGACAGATAGCGCTGTTTTTTTTTTTTTTGTTTTGTTTTTTAATATTCACCCCTAAGTCTTGTCTGCTATAAAACGTTCTTAGTTGCCGGCTCGCAAACATCTTCTGAATGTACACTGAGCTCAGTATGCCTCCATAATGGAATTAATTAATCCTGTGCATATGTGTGGGACTCATGTGAAAAAGATGGCCAAAGATGCCAAACATGGACAAGGACCAGTTAGTTCTGGCAAGGATGTCCTATTGCTGGAGGGGAGTTAATTATATTGGACTTTAGTTATGCTAAAAAAAACTGCTAAGTGATGTGCAAGACAGAATCATATAAACAAACAAACAAAAAAAAAAAGAATCCTATAACAAGAAACTGCAGTCCTACGCTAAAACAAAAATGTTGCTACATTTAGTTGTAATAGTCTATATAACTTCAGAAGTAGAATTGGCAATTGTTTCTAACATAATGATTTTTTTCTAAATTATGCTAGAAAAATCGGTGCTGGAATCTAGCGAGCAACATGTCCACTTTTTTCCCTCTCCTTAGTGATCACTAGGAAAAGCACACAGCACTGCTGTTTACATAATGTAAGAGAAATCAGTTCTGTCCTCTTTCCAGCATCAAATCTACTACCTGCAGCAGGAACATCAGATGTAGTATCTGCATAATTAAGTTCAAACCCTGGAATAAACAAAAGAGTGGATAGACATGAATAGAAGTTAGGCCTCTTTTTAGGTAAAATAATTCAAAATAATAAACATTTGTGTATGGGAACACTACCACCTATCGTCTTACTTATATAAGCCACATTTAATTTTCTGCTCTTTGCGTTTTTCCCGTTTCACATCATTAGACACCTTGACTGTGCTGTGAATAATTCATATTAACTCCTACAGCCTCCCCAAAGACAGGACCATTTTCTTAATGGTTGCATCCTTCCATGATAACTTTGTGCTGATTAAGGAAATGACATAGTTTTAGTTTATTTAATGCTATTTTAGCACAAATTAGAGGAGAGAAAAGTATATTTTCTTAGGACCTCATTTACTAAAGTGTGAAGTGAGATGGGGTGAAATATCATATGATGTTAAGGGGAAGCTTTTTTTTTTTTTTTTTATTCTCCAGCATATGATGATGGGTATTTGGAGTGCACACAAGTGTAGCTCACTGCAATTCTCTTCACCTGAATTTGCACTCTAAATAAACTAATCACAAATCTGGGCAATTCAAATTGAGCATAAGAAAAAAAAAACCTGATGCCGCGTACACACGATCACTTTTCTCGTCTGGAAAAATGTAATTTTTTCTTTTGGACGAGAAAAACGTCCGTGTGTAGGCTTTCCAGCATTTTTCCCGACAAGAATCACGACGAGAAAAATTAGAACATGCTCTAATTTTTCTCGTTGCGAATCGCGGTATTTTTTTCCGCGACAGTTTTCCCATAGGGAAACATTGCTAGGGAGCCTACAGACGGACGGTTTTCTCGACCAAGAGAAAACATGTCGTTAAAAACGGCCGTGTGTAGGGGACCAAGCCGGTCCTCGTTTTTCCCGTCGGGTTTCACGGCGGTGTTTTCGCCGCTGTGAAACTCAATCGTGTGTACACGGCATGAGCCGAGGTTATTTTCACTGAAAATAGCAGGACAAACCAAACAGTAAATTTAAAGATATAGACCAGCCTTTTTCAGCCAGGGTGCCCAGGCACCCTGGGGTACCTTGAGGCTTCTTCAGGGGTGCCTTTGCAAAATGCCTAAAAATTGCCCAAAAATTGTATACAAGCCGGCGTGTGGACGAAGGCTGCCTTTTAGTTATACAAAGCCACAGGTTTTCATTGTGCACCATTACAACCTTCAGGCTGTCGGCACCCTAAAGACCATTGGCATCATCAGTTGATATGGAGGATGTCAGTCATCTGCATAGCATCCTTGTTTGACCCTCTCCTGCCCCTCTCCATCAGTGTTGGGGTCACATTGGCTGAGTGATGGAGAAAAACTGATGGAGAAGAGAAACATTGGAATACAAGTCAGTACCAGTTCGCAAAAGTGTATTTGCTTTGGACAAATAAATTACCTCTAAAGTTGGGTGTCCTACTTGTGTGGATGTTGCTGCATTATGTAAAACTATTAGAATATTTTTTAAATTTTAGAATGGGGTTCCTCGAGACTGTCCATAATTTTTTAAAGGGTGTCTTGACTAAACAAAGGTTGAGAAACACTGAAATAGACAGCTGAGATATGAAAATTTTACTTTTGAGTCAAGTTGACCAGTTGAGTTTGAGCCTGTCTGTTCCACCTCCTAAAGCCAGCCATAGACTATTCAAACCATGAATGGGCAGGCTGTTTGTACCCAAGGTGATCAATTGATCAATTTCATGCTATTATTGCCAGCAACTAAAGACACCAGCAATAATCACTGTGTGTTACATAGGTACATAGTTAAAAAAACATATTCATATTCATTATCCAATACCAACAGTTGATCCAAAGGAAGGCAAAAAAAAAAAAAAAAAACAATAAGGCATGATCCAATTTGCTCCAGCAGAGGAAAAAAATCCTTTCTGATCCCCCAAGTGGCAATTGGATATTCCCTGGATCAACTTTACCTATAAATAGGTAATATTAGTATCCAATTATGTCAGGTATATGCAGGTCTGTCCCCTCTCCCTGATGTGGGGGAGCAGGTACAGCAACAGGTCCTCTTAAATTGCTTTGGTCCCTTGACTTTGAGGCACAGACTCTGACGGCTGGTCTGTCCCCATGGCTCTCTTCACAGGACTGACTGGCTTGGGGCAGGTATGCCCGGGAAAACAATGAAGTTATCCTCCTCTTACAGAAAGGGTTTGTGGTAACTGAAGTCCAGTAGCCATAAGCTTCCTTAGACAAAGATGGTGCAGTGCCCCTTTAAGACTACATGTAAGAGAACTATTTGAATACGTCCGGCGCGCACACGTGCGCATTCGCGTGCTCACGGGCGACTGCAGATTCCTATAGGCACGACGAACTGCGTGCATGCGCAGGAGCGCGTCCCTAGTCCCAATTGGCACCAGATGGCTCTCCTGAGTATTCATTCTGACCATGAAACATTAAAGTTGATTCCTGCTCCCTATCATGAATACTTGGATGTGTTTAACAAAAAGGGTGCAGACACTCTTCCTCCCCATAGGACTTATGATTGTCCCATCAAACTTTTACCAGGGGCTGAGATCCTGTTTGGTCAAATCTATCCTCTCTCTGAGCCTGAACTGGAAGCCCTACGTACATATATCGATGAAAGCCTAGAAAAACAGTTAATCCGGCCTTCCACTCCAGCGGCAATTGCCGGTATTTTCTTCATTGAAAAAAAAAGACCATTCCTTGAGGCCTTGTGTGGACTATCGAGACCTTAATAAGGCCACTGTCAAAAATTGATACCGCCTTCCTCTGATTCCTGAACTTTTTCAGAAACTGTGGGGGGCACGAGAATTTTCCAAATTAGACTTAAAAGGTGCATATAATCTAGTCAGAATCAGGGAAGGAGATGAGTGGAAGAAGGTCTTCCGGACACGCTTTGGCCATTTCGAGTATCTGGTCATGCCATTTAGACTCTGCAATGCTCCAGCCACTTTCAAGCACCTGGTGAATGATATTTTTTGGGACTATCTTGATTTATTCATCATTGTTTATTTAGATGACATCCTTATATTCTCTGAATCCATAGAATTACATCAAACTCATGTAAAAAAGGTACCATCTCTATGCAAAGGCTAAAAAATGTGACTTTGAAAAACAAACCATACATTTTCTAGGACTTGTAATCTCTGCCGATGGTATTTCTATGGACCCACAGAAAGTCACAGCCGTCCTGGAATGGCCTGCCCCTACAGACAGAAAAGCTGTTCAGAAGTGGGGTTTGCTAATATTTATAGGAAATTTATCAAGAACTTTTCCGGCATCATTACTCCCATTATGCAGTTAACTAAGCAGCATATCCCCTTCAGATGGACCCCAGAAGCCCAAATAGCCTTTGAACAGCTAAAAGCCTTATTCACCTCAGCTCCCATCTTGACGCATCCCGATCCATCCTTGGCCTATGTATTAGAGGTAGATGCCTCTGAAAGTGCAGTAGGAGCTATATTGTCACAACGCCAAGGTCCCAAATCACTACTTCACCCTGTGGCCTTTTTCTCCAAGAAACTGAATCCTTCTGAAAGGAACTATGATGTTGGGGGCCGAGAGCTGTTGGCCATCAAGGCTGCACTTGAATAATGGCGTTACCTCTTGGAGGGAGCTTCTCACCCGATACTCATCTTCACTGACCACAAAAACCTAGAGTTTTTGAGGACGGCTAGATGACTAAGGCCTCGGTAAGCAAGGTGGGCACTGTTTTTCTCTCGTTTTATGTTCCATATCACCTATCGAAGAAAAATGCCACCGGCGCAAAAACACAAAATATGTCTTCAGTGATTTTGTTTGCTGCAATCAGATGTATATACCACCCTAGAGCAGGATATGTAAGTTATGACCAGTGTGTGGATTGCGCTAACTTCTATGCCAATTTAAATCATACCACTTCTTATCGTGCCAAAAGATTATTTTAAAATAAAATAAATAAAGGTGTATGCCCTATATATTGTGAGGGATCCTTAAGGATAATACTCCCAATAACACCTTCTTAATTAATATAGTATACCCTAAACTGGTGCTATAATGAGCAAACCAATTCAAATATTATATAAAAAAAACTTGTAAATCAAATGTGCAATATTATCAACAAGTTATCAATCATCAACTCAACAAAGTGCAAGTGCAAAAAATTTGTGCACTATTATCAACCAATTGTCAATAATTAAATCAACAAAGTGCAAGTGCAAAAAATAGGTATAGAACAAACAAAGGTATGAATGTATATGTGGTATCATCCAACTTATTCCAATAAGTCCATAGATCAATAAATCAAATAAAGTACAAAGTGCAAAAAAATATAGATATGAATAACAAGTCAACATGAGTGATCATTCCTTTCAATGCCGTTCCTATTTCGTGATTTAGTGATTCTACTTCCACTCTTAAAGTGCTTCCACCACCACCTAATAAAAATGGACACTCACCAGATGCATATGAGTGTGCACCTTTGGTTCATTACCGGATAACCACTATGTTGCAATAGGTCAATCAGCAGCCTTTCCAAGCAGTGTGACAAAATCTCTTGCTCTATTATTGCTTATAAAAAATGGATAGCCATCATGGTATAGTATGTCACCACTATTTATTAAAAAGTTAAAAACAACAGCTTTTAAACTGACATTTTATGGTGCCATTGTGCCGGCACCAAGCTGATCCAGCCGTGTATGCAGGGTGGGTGATGTCGGCGTATTCACCGCTGTGTTTCCTCTATCGGCGTGCGCCTCAACCCTTGTTTTCGTTTGGCAGGAACTGACAAATATCTCCCAGCAGCCTCTACGCATTTCGCATTTCCGTTTGCGTCATCAGGAAGCTACACGGCTGGATCAGCTTGGTGCCGGCACAATGGCACCATAAAAAGTGAGTTTAAAAGCTGTTGTTTTTAACTTTTTAATAAATAGTGGTGACATACTATACCATGATGGCTATCCATTTTTTATGAGCAATAATAGAGCAAGAGATTTTGTCACACACACTGTTTGGAAAGGCTGCTATTGCAACGGAGTGGGTATCCAGTAATGAACCAAAGGCGCACACTCATATCCATCTGCTGAGTTGCCATTTTTATTAGGTGGTGGTGGAAGTACTTTAAGGGTGGAAGTAAAAGCACTAAATCACGAAATAGGAACAGCATTGAAATGAGTGATCACTCACTAAGGACATTCATTTTGCCTTGTTATTCATATCTATATTTTTTTGCACTTTGCACTTTATTTGATTTATTGATCTATGGACTTATTGGAATAAGTTGGATGATACCATATATACATTCATACCTTTGTTTGTTCTATACCTATTTTTTTGCACTTGCACTTTGTTGATTTAATTATTGACAACTGGTTGATAATATTGCACACATGTTTTGCACTTGCACTTTGTAGAGTTAATGATTGATAACTTGTTGATAATATTGCACATTTGATTTACAAGTGTTTTTTATATTATTTGAATTGGTTCGCTCATTATAGCACTGGTTTAGGGTATACTATATTAATTAAGAAGGTGTTATTGGGAGTATTATCCGTAAGGATCCCTCACAATAAATAGGGCATACACCTTTATTTATTTATTTTAAAAGAATCTTTTGGCACGATAAGAAGTGGTATGATTTAAATTGACATAGAAGTTAGCGCAATCCACACATTGGTCATATCACCTATCGCCCTGGCTCAAAGAACGGTAAACCAGATGCGCTTTCCCGCATGTTCAATGACCCTTTAGTATCCTTACAACCTGATGCTATTTTACTGGCCAATAATTTTTTACTACTTTAAATGGATCTGATGTCGCCAATGAGGGTGGATGTGGTAAGCCAACCACCTTCTCAAGACTTGTCAGCTAAGGAATGGCCTTTACTTTCATAAGGAGAAAATCTTTATCCCTGAACAATTCAGAGTTGCTATTCTTGGACGATGTCATGATCACCCCCTAGCAGGCCACTTTGGAATTCACAAAACTGCCGATTTGATCTCCCGTTCCTTCTGGTGGCCAGATTTCATGCAGGACTGCAATAAATATGTAAAATCTTGTATAACATGCCTTCAAAATAAGTCTGACAGAGCCAGGACTTGGGGACCACTAGAGCCTCTCCCTGTACCCGAGAAACCATGGAGTATGATCTCCATGGATTTCATTGTAGAACTCCCCCTATCTGAAGACTTCACTACCATTTTTGTTGTGGTTGATCGCCTGACCAAGATGGCTCATTTTGTACCCTAACAAGCAACTCTTTCTTCTACTGAGACTGCCTCAGCTTTCATCAAGGAGATTGTAAAATTACATGGCATCCCTGTCAGCATTGTCTCCGACCGAGGGGTACAATTCACCTCTAGATTTTGGAGGGCTTTATGTGAGGCACTGTACATTGAGCTTCATCTATCCACAGCATATCACCCGCAAACGAACAGACAGACAGAAAGGACAAACCAAACGCTTGAACAGTACTTTTCTTTACACAGAACGATTGGCTTTCACTTCTTCCACTTGTAGAGCTTTCATATAACAACTCCATTCATTCAGCCACCAAACAGTTACCCTTTTTCGCAAATTATGGGTATCATCCTTCTTTCCTACCTGAGTTATCCGTGGAATCTTCTGTACCTGCTGTACAAGACAGATTAAACTTTCTCAATACCAACAATCAATTGTTACAGGATACAATCTCTAAGACCCAGGCAAACAATAAAAAGTTTTTTGACAGAAAGAAAGGAGACAGCTTGAATCTGGAACCAGGAGACAAGGTCTGGCTGTCCACAGCAAACTTGAAACGAAGCTGCCCCTTTGGGCCCTTTTCCAGTCAAAAGAAAGATCAATGCAGTAGCATTTGAATTAGTCTTGCCAAAGAACCTGAAAGTCCACCCTGTATCCCATGTTTCTTTATTGAAACCAACAGAGCCGAATCCCTTTCCAAACCGGGTGTCAGAGATTCCTCCTCCGCTACTTATCGAAGGTAATGAGGAATTCGAAGTAGAAGCTGTGTTGGACTGTAGAATTAAGAATGGCCAAACACAGTTTCATATCAAATGGAAGGGCTATGGCCCAGAAGAAAATTCTTGGGAACCAGCTTCAGATGTGCCCATCCCAAGACTGGTGCAAGCTTTTTACCAACGTCACCCAGAAAAAAGGCTGCCCATAAGGGGAGCAATGTCAGAGAACTATTGAAATACGTCCAGCGCACACACGTGCGCATGAGCACGCTCACGTGCGACTGCATATTCCTATAGGCACCAATGAGCATGCGCGTGCGCGACGGACTGTGTCCCTAGTCCCAATTGGCACCAGACAGCCTATTCAAAGGGTGCCCTGACTGGTCTTCAGCTGTTCCCTGATACTCTAAATCCTGCTTAAATCCTGCTTGATACCTGTTGCTGAACTTGGCTTTCTTTGACCCTGCTTTTGAACTCTGTTACATGCCTGATTACTGGTTCTTGATCCCGGCTTCCTACTGACCTTGCTACTGCCTAATGCTTTGGTACCTTACTGCCCGTCTGCTACCGAACCCAGCTATCCTAGTGACCTCGCTCCTGTTCCCTGCTTGGCTCAACGCTGTCTCCGAGTACCTGTGCTGGCTGCCCTTCACCCCAGCTCCATTGGGTCCAGTGTACTTCTGTCTCCAGACTACAGGAAGTTCGGGAAAGCCAAGTATCCTGAACCTGCAAGCTGGTTGGAGCTCCACTTTAACCTTGGCTGATCTATCCAGCATCATTCCAGTTCTTTACCTAATGTTCTGCTTGAATCATCTGCCGCAAGCTCTGCAAGCCACACTTACAGGCACTCATGTTCCTCCTGACCTTAGCCACCTGTTCCACCATCAGTGGGGCCTAGGCTGGAGATACAATGGAGGCCGACCTTGTAATTTCAGTTCCCTACCAGGTACGTGACACCACATCTCCCATGGGGCTCTGCAATACACCAAGTCATTTCCTGAGTCTTTCAATTGGCCCTGACTCTCCTTTCCCATCATTGGATCCGATCATGCACTGCCAGGGGGGAGAGGGGTAAGAGAGTAAATGAGTTTACGCAGATCAACTGTACACAGATCCTGGGGGGGGGGGGGTGAACAGGGGAAAGAGTCTGCACACACAGAGCTGCAGAGTCACCTCACACAAATACAGCCATCTACTTTACACAGTTTGTAGCAATGAGGATGGCAAAAGAGCTGGCTGAGAGGAGCAAGCAAAGCGGCGCCAATCTGAGTGCAAAATTTAGGTTTGTTCAAAATAAACTCACATGTTAGTGAAGATAAACAGGTATGTAGTACAATTAGTAGCCACAGGTGTCCCTTTGCATCTTGCTGGGCATAAATCCCTTATGGCTTGCCTTGCCACACCCTCTGACCTTCAGCCTCCGCACGTGGACGCACTGACAGCTTGCCTGGCTAATCCCTCTTCTGGACTGGAAACTCGGACACCACCGGAGCGGCTGGACCACAAGGGATTCATGCCCAGCAAGATGAAAAGGGACACCTGTGGCTACTAATTGTACTACATGCCTGTTTATCTTCACTAACGTGAGTTTATAAGGAATAAACCTGAATTTTATTAATCTAAGCTGCACTCAGATTGGCGCCGCTTTGCTTAATCCTCTCTTCCATTACAGAGTCTGCTTCTGTTCTGACAGCTGGTTGCCTATATCCCTAATCAGAGCCATTTGGTCTGATTCAGGCAGCTTTGTGAACATTTCCCCACTGGACTTTCAAGTTGCCCTTTTCCCTGGCGTACCTCCCATCCTACCCCCTGGCTGTATACCAGCACTCCAGTTATGGTCTTTATACAAAAGAGCCAACTGCATTTCTCTTTTTAACAGCAGAACGGCAAGGGAGGGGTAGTGATCGGCAGCACGGCTACATTAGTAACTGCAATTTCTTTGTAGAGTCAGTGAACTGCATATGCACTCTGTTCTACTGGTATCAGCAACATATTTAGAACAAATACAGGGGTAATATAATCAGTGACTCCATTGATAACCTAATCAAAAATAATGGTCACCTTCTGAATTCCACGCAAGCAGTGGGCTGGTCTCCGATCCAAGAAGAGGATGACTGCCTTGATTCCGGTATGGCAACAGCACCTGGGAAAAGATTTAGCAAATATTTCTGCGGTACAATAAAGTGGCATCTACAGAAAGGCTGAGAATGTTATTGAATTTATCTATTGCAATGTATAAAGCAGTGGTTGCAGTGCCACTTTAAATCAGAGCTCCACACAAAAGTACCAAAATAAAAATAAATTATAAAATTAAAAAAGCATCTTTTGTTGCAATATTCACTTTAAATCCAGAGCTCTCCCAACGGTACTTCTTGTCCACCACAACTTGCTCTAAAGCCTCGCACACACGGCCGGTTTTCTCGGCAAGAACCAGCAAGAAACTTGCTGGCAGAGCTTTCTTGCCGAGTAAACCGTGCGTGTGTACGAGGCTTTCAGGTTTCTCGTCAAGAAAACTGGGCAGAATCTCAACGAGAAAAATAGAGAACCTGCTCTCTATTTTCTCGTCGGGATTCTCAACGAGAAACCCGAGAGTGTGTACACTTACCTGTCGCCGTGAAAACCCACGCATGCTCGAAATGACGTTGACGCATGCACGGTAGCTTCCTAGGCATCGGTAGGGTGTAGCAAGATGGCGGCGACGGCATCGAATGTGACAAGCGCACGCTCGTTGTAGTCGATGACGTCACTGTGTTCGTGCCATTCAAAAGAACGGCGGTTCTTTTGAATCGTACGTGTGTACACTTGGCCAGGACAAGATTCTTGTCAAGAAGGACGGATTTTTTCCTGACGAGATTCTCAGGCGTGTGTACTAGGCTTTAGTCTAAAGGCCGGAATAATTCAAACCACTTTCTCTCAGCCCAGAGTGTTCTGGACCTGCCCCATCTTCTGACTGGACAATGAAAAGAGAAACAGCACAGTGATAGGTTTATCTCTCTGTCACTCTGCTCTCCTCCTATCAGCACATTCTTCCTCCCAGGCTGATGCCAGGTCAAATTCAGGTATTTACACTGAATGCATTTATAATGTATTTGTGATTACAGAAGTGAATTGATTTGCGTGTTTTAAATCTACCCCGAGTTTAGCTTTAACTGGCCAAGGAACAGAATCTTCCCATACAGAGCAAGATTACATATTTAAAAGAGAATTACAGAGGTGGGTATTCTGGCCATACAACAAATTATAAAGAAAACATTGCAGCTCTGATATAGGTGACACAACATTCCCTCTGTGATAATAACAGTATAACATTCTTGGATTAACTACTGCTGTAAATATGTGCAATGTTGCATATAAACAATATGAACAGTGATAACAATCCCATATAAATAATAAATGACTTGTCAGTGTGTTTTCCACTCCAAAAACGTGTACAGTAAAATATGTGATCTACCACCGCCCCTATAGAGGAAGGTCCTTTGAATAATGAGGGTAAAGTCCTGTACACACGATCGGTTTTACCGATGAAAACAGTCCGATGGACTTTTTTCATCGGACAAACCGATCGTGTATGGGATCCATCGGTCTTTTTTCCATCGGTTTTAAAAAATAGAACATGTTTTAAATTTTTTCGATGGATCAAAAACCGATAGCAAATTCCGATCGTCTATGGGCAAGTCCATCGGATAAAAAACCCCCACATGCTCAGAATCAAGTCGATGCATGCTCAGAAGCATTAAACTTAATTTTTCTCGGCTCATCAGAGTGTTTTACGTCACTGCATTTGGAACGGTCGGTTTTTTGACTGATGGTGTGTAGGCAAGACTGATGGAAGTCAGCTTCATCGGATTTCTGATGGACAAAACCATCGGATTAGAATCCATAGGATATCCGATCGTGTGTACGAGGCTTAAAAGTTAAAAGAAAGACGTGCTGAGAGATAGCTAACTCCTCTTAAAAATTCTAGTTTCTTTCCTATCATGCTGATCCAATAGATTCAATGCCTTCCTGAGTAAATGACCTGGAATGGTTATGGCTTTGATTTTACTGCCGTGTTTCCACATATAGACTAATAAAGCACATAGTAGCCATGCACCCAGAAGAAGATCACAAATGGCTGCCTCTGTATTTCTCTCCTTTTATGATTCCTTTAAACTGAACATGTGCTTTACCCATGCAGAGCACGTTCATTTTTGTAAATTATGCTGTGTTTGTGTCCACTAATAATGATTTCAGTGTATTTTTAGAAAAAAAAATTTTTTTTATATTTTCTGGGGCATCTCCATTATGCTGCCCTGCCACTTCCCTGCTGACATCGCAGAATGACTGCTAATCTAATGTGCAGTGGAGCTGGAATATCTGTTTAGCTTCCAACACTAGTCAGTGCAGATTGCCTTTAGACTTTGTGGGTTCTGTTTTTTTGGATACGTTCTCTGTGCTCCTTCTGCGTCTCAGCCCCTCCCGTCCTACTACATGGGTCTGAGAAACAAGAGAGGCTGCCCTCATCATCTTGGTCTCTTACCAGGTCCATGACAAGGAATCACATGATCCCATAAGTATTATGTAATTTTCTTAACCACTCGCCGACCGGCTCACGCCGACATACGTCGGCAAAGTGGCACGAGTGCGCAAAATCACGTAACCGTACGTCCGCTCTTCAAGAGCTGCCAGAGGGTGCGAGCGCCGCCAGAGGTACGCCAGAGGCACGCGCGCGCGTCCACTGCATGGCGGGGGACCTGATGCGCGTGGCCGGCAGGCGTGATTGCCGGTCGCGTGCTCGAGAGCCAGCACGGGGACACAAATCCCTGTGCTGTCAGAGGAGAGAAGACAGGTCGTGTGTTTCTACAAAGTAGAAACAGCGATCTGTCATCTGTTCTAGTTAGTCCCATCCCCACACAGTGAGGGAACATACAGTAAACCCCTTGATCGCCCCCTAGTGTTAACCCCTTCCCTGCCAGTGACATTTACACAGTAATCAGCGCATTTTTATAGCACTGATCGCTCTATAAATGTCAATGGTCCCAAAAATGAGTCAAAAGTGTCCGATCCGTCCGCCGCAATGTTGCAGTCATGATAAAATTGCAGATCGCCGCCATTACTAATAAAAAAATAAATCATACTAAAAATGCCATAAATGTATCCCCTATTTTGTAGACGCTATAACTTTTGCGCAAACCAATCAATATAAGCTTATTGTGCTTTTTTTTACCAAAAATATAGAGAAGAATACATATGGGCCTAAACTGAGGAAGAAAATCGTTTTTTTATATATTTTTGGGGGATATTTATTATAGCAAAAAGTAAAAAATATTGCTTTTTTTACAAAATTGTCGCTCTTTTTTTGTTTATAGTGCAAAAAATAAAAACCGCAGAGGTGATCAAATGCCACCAAAAGAAAGCTCTATTTGTCGGAAAAAAAGGACGTAAATTTTGTTTGGGTACAGCGTCGCACGACTGCGCAATTGTCAGTTAAAGCGACGTAGTGCCGAATCGCAAAAAAAGGGCTTGGTCAGGAAGGGGGTAAATCCTTCCAGGGCTGAAGTTGTTAAAGTGCATGTAAAACCCCTTTATATTGGTTAACTTTTTCCATTTGTAATGATGACCATTATTACCAAGACAAAATTTAAGGAAATTCAACTTTTTACAATTGTTACAGGAACAGGAGTTAGTGGGAAATCTTTCATTCAGGACATTAGTGTAAAAGATGAGTTCTCTTTATGTTCACTTTCTGATGCATCTACAGAACATCTCCCCTAAAGTACAGAGAAAGCAACAAAAAAAAATGACAGTTTAATCTTTTCTTACTCTATCCAAACATCAAAAATAATGTTTTGAATATACATACTTATTAAAGCGGAAGTAAACCTATCCATACAACAGTTACATTTCCGGCACATGCCAGGAATGTGACACTGCCATTGGTTGTGCTCTCAACCAAACTGTCAAACCATCCAATGGCTGGTGTCATAACTGATCACATGTGCTGCATCATGGCAGTTGTAGATTAAACAGAGACCAAGATGGCAGCTTCCTTGGCTGAAAACGATGGGTGGGTTTACTTCCACTTTAACTCCCGGTGGCCAAAGACGGTGTCTGGAAGTGAAGGGAGGCAAAGAATAAGCAGCTTGTGGGGCCACCATTAAAGCTGAACTCCAAGCAAACAGGTAAATATACAGAGGAAATACATGCATCATATAGGGTTGCCACCTGTCCGGGATTCACCCGTACAGTACGGGTTTTGAATCCTGTGTCCGGGTATCAGTCCGCCACGGACACAGTCAGCCTCGGACACAGTGCTGTGGAGTCTCCTATTATTACTCTGTAATGGGGTTCCCCGTGCAGGTGTCTCCCTCCCTACCTGCACTGCCCGGCGCTCTGGCCGAGTCTCCGGCGCTGTGTAAATTTTGAGGTGTCACATTACAGGGTGACTGTGTGCTGTGAGGGGGAGAGACGCGCCAGTGCCTACTCCATGCAGACACACAGCCTCGGCTCTTACCCTCTGCAAGCCAAACATGTGACCTGTCTGGAAAGCGGGAGGAACAAACACAGAGCCGATGCACAGAGCCTGCCATGCAAGCTAAGGGGACACCGACCACTGGGTAAGTGCAGAGCTGAGGGTCTTTACTTTCCTGCAGTTCACAGTCTCTCTCCAGTGTGGGACTTGTCATGCTGGTCTTTCCAGGGACATGGCTGCTGATTGAAGATCGCAGTCTAGTTCTCCCTGCAGTACCATCCTGGCATAATTACTTAATTGTCCAGTGCTCACTCAGTAGCCTTTATCTAATACTGTATCATCTTTCTTCTCTATTTGTGGGGTGCCTGTGGATTGCTTTGATTTTTTTTGGTAATTAAAAGTCCACTGCTTACTGACACCGTCCACTGCTTACTGACACCGTCCACTGCTTACTGACACCGTCCACTGCTTACTGACACTGTCATCGGCCCTACTGACACCGTCCACTGCCCTACTGACACTGTCCTCTGCCATACTAACACCGTCCACTGACACCGTCCACTGCTTACTGACATCGTCCACTGCTTACTGACACCATCCACTGCTTACTGACACCATCCACTGCTTACTGACACCGTCATCTGCCCTACTGACACCGTCCACTCCCCTACAGACACTGCCTCCGCCCTACTGACACCGTCCACTGCTTACTGATGCCATCCACTGCCCCACTGACACCGTACACGGCCCACTGACACCGTCCACTGCCCCACTGACACCGTCCGCTGCCCTACTGACACCATCCACTGCCCTACTGACACTGTCCACTGCCCCACTGACACCGTCCACTGCCCCACTGACACCGTCCGCTGCCCTACTGACACCGTCCACTGCCCTACTGACACTGTCCGCTGCCCTACTGACACCGTCCACTGCCCTACTGACACCGTCCATTGCCCCACCGACACCGTCCACTGCCCCACTGACACCGTCCTCTGCCCTACTGACACTGTCTTCTGCCCTACTGACACCGTCCACTGCCCTACTGACTGACAGTGTCCACTTTTAAGATAGGCTAGGTTCATATTTTAACTGTGACATTTCTTTTATTAATCTAATCATATTTTATGGGCACACAAATGCTTTTGTTTTATTTAACCATGCCCCTTTAAGCCCCCCCTCTCCACTGTTGACACAATTTGTCCACAGCCACTGTTCACTGCAGTGCACTATGCGCGCCTCCTAACTACTCTCCTAGGGTAACTCAAAGGTCGCCCAAGTCTCTTACCATCCTATAGCGTGTACTACAAAAAAAAATTGCTGTGCGCCGCTAAAGTGTTCGGGTTTGGCTTGACGAAAAGGTGGCAACCCTAGCATCATAGCTGTTTTAAATTCCAGATTTTATTCCTGTTGATGCAGTTCTGAGATTTACCCAGCTTTGCCACATAGACCGGTCTTTGCTGGCAGGGGAAGGGAACTGGTCTTTCTCTGCTGTAGTTTCACTTTCACTAACAAGTCCTCTCCCCAAACCCACCCTGTGACAGGACAGTCAAAGGAGAATCGGCAGACTGCTGAGTTCATCTCTGTCACACTCTGCTCACTTCTCCTACCTGCTGTTATTTACATTGCTTTGATACCCCCTCATTTTGCACAGTTTTTCTTACTTCCTGATGCATCTAAAGGACTGGAAGTAAAGGATAATGTTCCCAAAATAATGGAAATGTTTTAATTGTTTCCTACTTTCCTTATAATAATATTTTGGATATACACACATAAAGGGAAATTTTGTGATTTAAATTTCTGGCTCGGAAGCTAATAACTACCATATCCCAAACTGCCCTATCCAGGGCTTTTTTTCTCAGAGTATAGGTGCAGGCTTAGCTCACAACTGTCCCTTATTTTGATGGACTGTCCCTCATTCGGCACAAAGTCCCTCTGTCCCTCTTTCCTTCTCATTTGTCCCTCATTTTGGTCTGATCTATATAGTTGTATATAAAATGCACTTTCTATCCTTAAAAAAAGTGTTTTTCAGTGCTAAACCTTTCATTCAATTTCTAAACGACTGCATCTGTAAATTTTGAAAAACAGAATAAAGGAATGGTAAAAAAAAGCACTTATGTGTGTAGCGGGGTCCTCAAATTAGGGGTAGTGTTTGAGTGGTAGTTATGCTCAAACACCTAAATTGTTAGGACATTATCAACCATTTTGTCTGCAGGAAGAATATCAGTGTACCGTTCCCTGTGGCCTACGGGTGGCGCTGCCATGGTGAGCCAGGGTTGAACCGCTGATACAGTGCTGTGCCTTGTGTGTCCTCTCTCGGCAACCATGCAGTGGGTGTGGTCGGCCTGCTGTGTATGCTGGGAGAGGATATAAAAGGGGTGGGCGCTGCCTATTTGTTGGTTCGTTGTCGGGGGTCCTACTCCCAGGGAGTGTGTGTTCCTGTCTGCCCTGGGCACCTTTGGCCCAGGGGCGGTGGTCGGTGAATCAGTCCCAGGCACCTTTAGCCCTGGGGCTGCAACTAAAGGCCTTGGGCCCAGCACCTTTGGCTGGGGCCCACCAAGGATCGAGGAATCCCAGGGTGCCGCCTTGCGAGGGGACCCGCATCTTAGGCGAGGAGGTCGGGGGAGAACCGTTTCGAGGGACTGGTGAGAAGTCACAGTGAAGGAAGGGGCCCGGTAACTCTCTGGAGGGATGTCTTCTCCTTACAAAGAGGCCAAGCTTTGAAAACCGAGTTCACCAGGTCTGTGGCAGAGACCAAGTTCACCAGTTTGTGTAGTGACTGTGCGTTTAGTTAGAGTACCATTCTGGCTGCTAGTCCCCTCGCTAGGGAGACTATCCAAATGGGCTGATTCTGCTTGAGAAGCCAAGCAGTGAAGTGTATTACATTTGTACCTGGACCTCTCCCACACCTTATGCTGTCCTGTTCTATCTCCGACCTTTCCTATCAGAGACTGTGCTTTAAGAGAAATAAACTCTACGTTGGAGTTACGGCTGGTATGGACCTTGGAGTTATTGGGGGCAATAGAGACTTGTCTTCATTGAGCATAGAGATAAGAGCCATTCTCTGTAGAACCTGGCTGTGGAGACCTGTTTCATAACACCACTCAACCTCTTTACTCAGGAGGGTACGGGCATGTAGCTGGGTGTGCCCTCTTTTCCTGCGAGGAGCCAAAGACAGTTGAAGAGAGGGTTGGAGTCGCTACATGTGTTTAACCAATCTTTTTTTGCATAATTCTCCTTTAAGGGGGCGTGGCAGGGTGTGTGTCCTATGCCTAAATACTTTTGCTAATAGGTGTCCCTCGTTCCCATCTCAAAAAGTTGGGAGGTATGGGTGCAGGTAATCCCTTTTCTGAGTCACCCCTTGTCTCCACCCACTACCCAGCTCCGAGCACCGTCCCTTGGTTTCACCCCCTACCCACCTCTCAGTATTGCCCTTTTTATAGAATACAGAACCACGTGTCATTTTGTGGTGCTACATAATATGTATGGAATGTTTTTTTTTTTTATCAAATCATGTTTTTATTTCTTTTATATACAAACAAAAACAACATGCAACCTAGCCCGTATTGAGAGGGAACAAGAAAGAAAGGAAAAAAAAAACAAAAAAAAAACAAAACAAAAAAAACACCCCCCCCCCCCACCCCCTCGATCCCCATGCTCCCACTCCCTCTACCCCCACCCCCTCCCCCATCCAACCTCTCCTCTCTCGTCATACCTCCAAAATATCAAGCCACCTTCTCCATATTTTTTCATATTTCCATAAACAACCTCTATGTAAGAAAGTATACTTTTACTTAATTAAAGTTTCCCTTACTTGTGTTTTCCATTCTGCTACAGTAGGTGGATGTGGTGATAGCCACTTTTGTGCAATGAGCTTACGAGCCTGGAATAGACTTCTATTTATTGAAGCAATATATTCCACCGGAATTCTTGATTCATCCAGTATACCCAGAAGACATCCCCCAGGCTCAATAAGCAACCCTATCTCAAGTACACTATTGATCATAGATACCACCCCAGACCAATAGCGCTGGAGTTTAGGGCATCTCCGTAGCATATGTATTTGTAGCGGCCTCCACTCTCACCTCTTTCTCATCAGCTCGTCTGTCTCTTGTCTAGGGGTACCTTAGAGGAGAGAAGAAAGGGACTAATGGAGAAAAAAATGGGACTTTAAATGAAACAAAACACTAGGGGCAAGTTGAATCAATCAATGAAATAAAATATAGTATTTATTATTGACATATTTGGATATAGTATATTGCAGGTATACATAGTGAACCAATAAGTATGTTACAGTGTATAATAGAGACATAATTGGTGAAACCATATATTGTTCTAATAGTAACATGATAAACATAGTAACACATGGTGGACAATGAACCCATTCCAACAGTATATCCAAAGTAATAAAAGGTCATAGTATATAATAAATTACAATACATGATTAAAAACAACATCAAGCCCATGGTAGTATGCATGATTACTGTGACACAACATCAGTAAAGTAAGCTTGACGCGTTTCGTGGAATATATCCACTCATCAGGAGCATCTAGGAACTGGGGGTACCTATAATGAATAATAAATTACTAATTAATGATAATTAATTAGAAAGGGAAGAGAGGGAGCACAGCTTAGTGGTCCTAGCACTCTTACCTAGGATTAATGGGTAAAGCATGGTAGATAATAATGATGTTGGTGGGAGGCATAGGAGGGATGCCTTCCCTCCTATGCCTCCCACCAACATCATTATTATCTACCATGCTTTACCCATTAATCCTAGGTAAGAGTGCTAGGACCACTAAGCTGTGCTCCCTCTCTTCCCTTTCTAATTAATTATCATTAATTAGTAATTTATTATTCATTATAGGTACCCCCAGTTCCTAGATGCTCCTGATGAGTGGATATATTCCACGAAACGCGTCGAGCTTACTTTACCGATGTTGTGTCACAGTAATCATGCATACTACCATGGGCTTGATGTTGTTTTTAATCATGTATTGTAATTTATTATATACTATGACCTTTTATTACTTTGGATATACTGTTGGAATGGGTTCATTGTCCACCATGTGTTACTATGTTTATCATGTTACTATTAGAACAATATATGGTTTCACCAATTATGTCTCTATTATACACTGTAACATACTTATTGGTTCACTATGTATACCTGCAATATACTATATCCAAATATGTCAATAATAAATACTATATTTTATTTCATTGATTGATTCAACTTGCCCCTAGTGTTTTGTTTCATTTAAAGTCCCATTTTTTTCTCCATTAGTCCCTTTCTTCTCATATTATCGGGGATGGAGGTCTGTGTGTCGGATGGCCACAGCCTCACAAAAAGTCCCACAAAACAATTAGATTTTAAATTTAGCAATTTAAAATACCTATTTCACCTTAGAGGAGAGAGTGCGGGGTCACCACGCCAAGCCTTCACCACAGATGTTTGTGTGGTGTAAGCAAAGTTCTTATTTTACCTTCGGGTCGGTGTTCTGCACCTGGAACCTCCAAAGAGAGTTACCTTGAACAATGTCTGCCAGAAAATGAGCCCCACACCATTAAAGTCCAACACTCCTTTATTCTTCTCAATGCAAAAGTGAACACAATCAGTTGGACTCCTTAGAGAACAGAACAGACAAGGAGGTGTGGATGCGAGTAGGCCCAGACACAATGAACTCTCCACTTTCCTTTCTGAAAGTGGGTTGCGGTCTCCCAGCGAAGGGGGATTTCCTTCCAGGCGGTCTCCGAAGGAAGGGCTCACCTGTCACCGGCAATATGCTGCACGGGTCTTCAAGCAAGTGTCTCCCACCGGTCCATTACGCCCTCCGGATTCAGGTACCCTCTCCCAGGGTCCCCTAGGATCTCCTTCCCTCGCGGAACTCAGTGTTGGGCACTGAGCTCCAGACCTCCATCCGAGTACCTCACCCCAGGCTAAAGGTGCCTGGGATGGAACACGACCTCCGAACGTCCTCTAGGCCTAGGCCGTCTGGAGGACCGACACGAACCACCGCCCACAGGCTAAAGGTGCCTGGGACTCGACCCCGTAACAAATATGGCCGGCCCCTTTATACCCTCTCCCAGCAAGCACGGCGGGTTCCCCGCCCCACCATACCACTGCCGAGAGAGGACAAAAAGGTAGCACAGCACACAGCAATGGTTCAACCCCAGCCCAAGGCGACAGCGCCACCCGCGGGGCTGCAGGGACCTGCACATCACTGGTGTCTCTGCCAGTTTTAAATACACAGAAAAGTGTATACCCGCTACATATTGAATTAGCAACTCTCCCTTTACATCTTGGACATTGGTCTGTATCTCGACATTTCCATTTGAATAATTTCTCTGGTGTATAGTGTACCCGGTGGAGGATAAATAATTGTGTTCAATTTTGTGTTGGAGATAGAGAGGCCTGAGGTATTGCCGATAGTGCCTGTGCCCACTGTTCATCTGAAATTGGCCCTATATCAACCGACCAGGCTGATCTTGCTGGTGTAACCACAGTTTTTTTTTAATTTGTCAAATAATATATCATATAATTGTGATATCAGACCCTTTTTTTCCCAATCTTATCCAACAAGGCTATTACCACTGACTTATTAAACTTCAATTCCTGTAAACAACCCTGTGTTTTTAGTGCATGCCTGAGCTGTAAAAATTGAAAAAATCTTTGATTTGGAATATTGTATTCTTCTCTTATATCACTGAAGGTTTTCATCACGTCTTCCTTAAATAACTGTGCCATATACCTTAGTCCCTTCTGCCTCCAAATGTCAAATCCTTCCAATTTCACCAGTTCCACATAACTACTATTATTCCAAATTCAGTAATTTTCCTAATTTCCTGCCATACCTTATCAAATAATTTACCCATATGGAATCCTTTTTCGCGCAATTGATTTCTCGACTCTAATAAAGAAATCAATGAATATACTTTATGAATTGATAGTAGCAGGCACTGTATAGGATCAGATTCTGATACAGTTGTCCATCCACTAAAATGTTGTAGTTGTGAAGTAAAAAATTTTTTTTTCGGATGGGGAACCGTGAGACCGCCCTCTTCTTTGGGTAACATTAATGTTGTTAACTTTATACGTGGTTGTTTTTTGTTCCAAATCAACTCTCTGAAGAGAGATTCTATTTTCCTAAACCAGAGTGCTGTGATCCGTATGGGTGAGTTATTAAACACCTAAAGTAATTGCGGAGCCCAAATCATTTTGATAAAATTTGCTCTTCCTATCACCGTCAGATGTAGCTTACACCAACTTCGGCATTTGTCTTTAAATTTTGCTAATAGAGGTTTCAAATTCAAGATAATATAGTCTTTTACATCCCGAGAGATATTTCACTGTATCCTTAATTTGAATTTTAGAGGCTTAATTTAATAATGGAGTTTTTAATTCATCTAGTGGTAATAATATGGATTTATCCCAGTTATTCTGGAAACCCGAAAATAGCCCAAATTTGGAGATAAGGCTCATAAGTTCCGTTAATGAATTTGAGGTATCCCCCAGGAAAATAAGAGCATCATCTGCATAAAGGGCCACTTTGTCCTCTCTTCCTGCCCGACAGAACCCAACTATTTTTGTTGATTGTAGGGATGAGCTTCGAGTTTGAGACATTGCCTGTTCGCCCGTTCGCCGAACAGCAAACAAATTGGGGTGATCGCGGCAAATTCGAAAAGTCTATGGGAGAAATCTAAAGTGCTAATTATAAAGGCTTATATGCAAGTTATTGTCATAAAAAGTGTTTGGGGACCCGGGTCCTGCCCCAGGGGACATGTATCAATGCAAAAAAAAGTTTTAAAAACTGCAGTTTTTTCGGGAGCAGTGATTTTAATAATGCTTAAAGTGAAACAATAAAAGTGAAATATTCCTTTAAATTTCGTACCTAGGGGGTGTGTATGATATGCATGTAAAGTGGCGCATGTTTCCCATGCTTAGAACTGTCCCTGCATAAAATGTCATTTTTGAAGGAAAAAAAGTCATTTAAAACTCACTCGCGGCTATTAATGAATTGTCGGCTCCCGGCAATACATACAAAAGTCATTGATAAAAAAAAAAAAAAAGCGTGGGGGTCCCCCAGAATTCAATTACCAGGCCCTTCAGGTCTGGTATAGATATTAAGGGGAACCCCGCCGCAAATTAAAAAAAAAATGCGTGCGGTTCCCCCAAATATCCATACCAGGCCCTTCAGATCTGGCATGGATTTTAAGGGGAACTCCACCCCAAATAAAAAAAATGGCTTGGAGTCCCCCCAAAAATCCATACCAGACCCTTATCCGAGCATGCAACCTGGCAGGCCACAGGAAAAGAGGGGGGGATGAGAGAGCGCCCCCCCTCCTGAACCGTACCAGGCCACATGCCCTCAACATGGGGAGGATGTCCCCATGTTGATGGGGACAAGGGCCTCATCCCCACAACCCTTGCCCGGTGGTTGTGGGGGTCTGCAGGCAGGGGGCATTATCGTAATCTGGAAGACCCCTTTAACAAAGGGGACCCCCAGATCCCGGCCCCCCCTATGTGAATTGGTAAGGGGTACATTGTACCCCTTCCATTTCACGAAGAAAGTGTCAAAAAATGTAAAAAAAAACACACAAACACCTTGGAAAAGTCCTTTATTAAAAAAAAAAAACATTCCAGCGGTGAAATCCAGTGTCCCGTGGCGATCCGATGTCCAGCGCTGTCCGTCATTGGCTGAGCCTGAGCGGACCTGATGGGGAACTTCCTCCGCAGTCTATTACATGTATAGACCCGCCCCTTCTAAAGTTCCCCATCAGGTCCGCTCAGCCAATGACTCGGTGTAAGGCTGGGGACCTGATGCGGAACATGAGAAGGGGCGGGTCTATTCATGAATTACACAGTGAAGGAAGTTCCCCATCAGGTCCGCCCCCTCGGTATGTCAGACCACGCCTACGTCATTGGCCTGAGCGGACCTGATGGGGAACTTCCTTCACTGTGTAAATTTAAATTACACAGTGAAGGAAGTTTCCCGCTCAGGCCAATGATGTAGGCGGGGTCTGACATACCGAGGGGGCGGACCTGATGGGTAACTTCCTTCACTGTGTAATACATGTATAGACCCGCCCCTTCTCATGTTCCGCATCAGGTAGGTCCTCAGCCTTACACCTAGTCATTGGCTGAGCGGACCTGATGGGGAACTTTAGAAGGGGCGGGTCTATACATGTAATAGACTGCGCTGAATTCACCGCTGGAATGTTTTTTTGTTTTTTTTAATAAAGGACTTTTCCAAGGTGTTTGTGTGTTTTTTAAAAAAAAAATGACACTTTCTTCGTGAAATGGTAGGGGTACAATGTACCCCTTACCAATTCACATAGGGGGGGCCGGGATCTGGGGGTCCCCTTTGTTAAAGGGGTCTTCCAGATTCCGATAAGCCCCCCGCCCGCAGACCCCCACAACCACCGGGCAAGGGTTGTGGGGATGACGCCCTTGTCCCCATCAACATGGGGACATCCTCCCCATGTAGAGGGCATGTGGCCTGGTACGGTTCAGGAGGGGGGGGCGCTCTCTCGTCCCCACCTCTTTTCCTGCGGCCTGCCAGGTTGTGTGCTCGGATAAGGGTCTGGTATGGATTTTTGGGGGGACTCCACGCCATTTTTTTTAATTTGGGGTGGAGTTCCCCTAAAATCCATGCTAGATCTGAAGGGCCTGGTATGAATATTTGGGGGAACCGCACGCATTTTTTTTTTTTTAATCAATGACTTTTGTATGTTTTGCCGGGATCCGACAATTCATTAATAGCCACGAGTGAGTTTTAAATGACTTTTTTTCCTTCAAAAATGACATTTTATGCAGGGACAGTTCTAAGCACGGGAAACATGCGCCACTTTACATGCATATCATACACACCCCCCAGGTACGAAATTTAAAGGAATATTTCACTTTTATTTTTTCATTTTAAGCATTATTAAAATCACTGCTCCCGAAAAAACGGCAGTTTTTAAAACTTCTTTTTGCATTGTGTGAGGGGGTTAGCTCGGCAGCGGGTGTGTGTGACCCCCGAGATGGGCTCCCCACACAAAAACAGGCCCAGCAAACGGAGGTTGTGGTTTTCAAAATCAAAAAGGTGCGGTTTATTTTCTATTTACAGTGACAAAACACAGCAAAGCAAAAGAAACATAAACAAAATAAATCCTGGTCAACTTGACCTCTGACTAAACATACAGGTTTCCTAACTAACAACTGGGATCAGCCTAGTGCTGTCCTAGTCCCTAAGTCCCTGGTTTTAAATGTCCAAGCAAATAGCCACACAGGCTTTGTCTCACCGCACAGGGGTTCACTCTCCCTAGACAGTCCACACAGGTCTGGTTCCAGGCATGAGCTAACATCTAATGAAGCTGGGAGTTCTTATAGAGGCCTAAATGAGCTGACAAGGTTCAGCTGGTCTCCTCATCTCTGTCTGCACGACGCCCCACACTCTCCCTAGAGGTATGAGTCATCCATGAGCCCACTAGCCTTATACAACTCTCCACCTAGTTGTATAAGTCGGCGTAAAGCCTGAATCTGGGCGAAATATATCTACCCCCCTGGATGCAACCAGGTGACTTTACCTTCCTGCTGTCACATACCCCCCCCTCTTGTTTTAACCTCGGGGTTGGAACACCAGCAATCAGGCATTCATGTACTCGAGACAAAGCATCCACATTCCCCATTTGAACGCCAGGGCGATGCTTTACTGTGAAGTTGAATTCCTGGAGGGCCAGGAACCACCTATTCACTCTTCTATTTGTTTCCTTGTTTTGAGCCATCCACTTTAACGGAGCGTGATCTGTAACCATGTCAAAGTGCCTACCTAGCAGGTAGTACCGAAGGGAATCTAGAGCCCACTTCACCGCTAAACACTCCTTTTCAACGGTGGCGTAATTTACCTCATGGGACTTCAACTTCCTGCTGAGGTAAATGACTGGGTGCTCTTCCCCGTTCCAGACCTGGGACAATACTGCCCCTAACCCCACATCTGACGCATCACTTTGTACGACAAAGTCTTTAGAGAAGTCGGGTGAGTACAACACTGGCTGGCTACATAAGGCTTGTTTCAAGAATTGGAATGCTGCCTCAGCCTCGGGGGTCCATTTAATCATGACCGACCCTTTCCCCTTCGTCAGGTTGGTTAGGGGCACAGCCTTAGAAGCAAAGTGGGGAATGAATCGCCGATAATACCCAGCGATTCCCAGAAAGGCTCGTACCTGCTTCTTGCTGTTGGGACGTGGCCAACTCTGGATGGCCTCGACTTTGTTGAGTTGGGGTTTTATTACTCCCCTCCCAATGGTGTACCCAAGATATTTGGCCTCCTCCTGCCCAATGGTACACTTCTTGGGGTTAGCCGTAAACCCCGCTTCCCGAACAGAGTCCAGGACTGCTTGCACTTTTGGCAGATGTGAGGCCCAATCTGTGCTATGGACAATTATGTCATCCAGGTAAGCCGCAGCATACTTCCGATGGGGCCTCAGCATCTGGTCCATTTTCCGCTGGAATGTGGCCGGCGCATTCTGTAACCCGAACGGCATTCTTTTATATTGGAACGCCCCGTCTGGGGTTACAAATGCGGTTTTCTCTTTGGCCGACTTGGCCAGGGGGATTTGCCAATACCCTTTTGTGAGGTCAAGAGTCGTCATGTATCGGGCTGTTCCCAGCCGGTCGATCAACTCATCTATACGTGGCATGGGGTAGGTGTCAAATTTTGTAACTTTGTTCAACTGACGAAAATCGTTACAAAATCGCCAGCTCCCATCCGGTTTAGGCACCAACACAATGGGACTAGACCAATCACTTTGGGACTCCTCTATCACCCCTAAGTTCAGCATTTTCTGTACTTCCTCCCGTATTGCCTCCCGTCGGGCCTCTGGGATCCGATAGGGTTTTAACTTCACCCTTTCACCGGGCGGGGTAATGATGTCATGCTCTACCCCAGATGTTTGTCCCGGCAGCTCAGAGAATACCTCCTTGTTGCGAAGCACAAACTCCTTAACCTCCTGTTGTTGGGGTTGTGACAAGGTGGCTGCTATTCCAACCTCAGGAATCACGCAACCAGTTTGAGCTGGTGACCAAGTGTCTGCGACTAGGGACTCTCTATCCCTCCAGGCTTTCAACAGATTAACGTGATAGATCTGTTCGGGCTTTCGCCTTCCTGGTTGTCTGACCTTGTAATTCACTTCGCTCACTTTTTCCATTATCTCGTAGGGGCCTTGCCATTTGGCAAGGAATTTACTTTCAACCGTAGGGACAAGTACCAGTATCCTATCCCCCGGGGAAAAGGTACGGGTCTTGGCTCCACGGTTGTACACTCTCTGCTGTGCTAACTGCGCTTGGGCCAAATGTTCCTTCACGATGGGCATTACCTGTGCAATTCGGTCTTGCATCAGGGCGACATGCTCAATCACACTCCTGTGGGGAGAACTCTCACTTTCCCAAGTTTCCTTGGCAATATCCAACAGCCCTCTTGGGTGTCTCCCATACAGTAACTCAAAGGGGGAGAATCCCGTAGAGGATTGGGGCACCTCCCTAATAGCAAACATCAGATAAGGAAGTAGACAGTCCCAATCCTTTCCATCTCTATCCACCACTTTCTTCAACATTTGTTTTAGGGTTTTGTTGAACCTTTCAACCAGCCCATCGGTTTGGGGGTGATACACAGATGTACGTAATTGCGTCACTTTGAACAATTTACACAGCTCCTTCATAACCCGGGACATAAAGGGTGTACCTTGGTCCGTAAGCAGTTCTTTACAAATACCCACCCGGCTAAACACAAGAGATAGCTCTTTGGCTATGGTTTTGGCCGAGGTATTTCGGAGAGGGATCGCTTCTGGATAACGGGTGGCATAGTCCATTATAACTAATATGTACTGGTGCCCCCTAGCGGACTTGATTATAGGACCTACCAAATCCATGGCGATCCTCTCAAACGGGACCTCAATGATGGGTAGAGGGACCAGCGGGCTACGGAAATGTGGCATCGGGGCCGACCTCTGACACACAGGGCAGGAGGAACAATAATTTTCTATGTCCTTCATCACCCCCGGCCAATAGAATCTCTGTAATACCCTCTTTCGGGTTTTCTCTGTCCCCAGATGACCTCCAAGAATGTGCCCATGGGCCAACTCCAACACCAACTTCCTGTAAGGTTTGGGCACCACAAGCTGCTCAACGGTTTCTTCTGCCCTTTTTGCCACCCGATACAGTAGGTCCTTCTCTACGCTGAAGTATGGGTAAGTGCAGGTATTATCTGGGTTCACTAACTCGCCATCTATTTTCACTACGTTTTCCCGTGCCTTTATTAGGGCGGGGTCTTTCAACTGTTCTGTGGCAAAGTTTTCCCTGTGAACCTCAAGATCAGAAAACTCCACAGACGGTAGGTTTTCGTCTGAGGAGGTGGGCTCCTCTCCAGTTTCTTGAGTCTCCCCTGCCAATACTGATAAGGGAAATTCCGGAGAGTCCTCACCACTCTCAGGGGAGTTCTGGCTATCACATTCCTGGTACATAGGGGCACCAGTGGGGGGCTCAGGATCATCCCACAGTTCCCAGAACTTCGGAAAATCCCTTCCCACAATGGCGTCATGCGGTAACTGAGATACTAAGCTCACTGGATGAGAGAGGGTACCTTTGGGGGTCTCGAAACACACTGTAGTCACTGGATACTCTCGGGTGTCCCCATGCACACAAATAACAGCTACCTTGCTATTCCCAGAGACCTCTGTTTTAACTAACTCAGCCTTTATCAGGGTCACAAGGCTACCTGAATCCAACAATACCACAACATTTCTACCATTAACACACATTTTGCATAAATGTTTCTCAGTTCCTCGAATGGCAGTGCATGCGACTGTCGCACACAGCGACTGACGTCTGCCCGTCAGAAAGTCACACTGCATGGGTTCCTCCACAACCGGGCAATTGGCTGCAATATGTCCCGCTTGCCGGCAGCGGTAGCAAACGATCCTTCTTGCGGCCTCTTGAGCCGCTGATTTCCCAGGCTGTTCTCGCCAAACTTGGGGTAGAGCTCCCACCCTCTCACTCTCTCCACCCTCACCCCTTGGAATCCTCTTATCCGCCCCTGGGGATGGTCTGGTCTTAGGGTGGAAAGTCCGAGTGTCTCTGGAAGAGGCCGTCAGGTTCTCTGTAGCCAAGTATTTCTCCACACGATCCACAAGACCATCGGCCGTCTCTGGGTCTCCATGGCTTACCCACTTTTGGATGGCAGTAGGAAGAGCTCTCAAAAACCGATCCATTACAACACGTTCCACAATCTTTGGTGCGGACAAAGTCTCTGGCTGTAGCCACTTTCTGCTCAGGTGAATGAGATCATACATTTGAGACCTGGGGGGTTTTCCAAGCTGGAAAGTCCAGTTATGCACACGCTGAGCCCGGACAGCCTGGGTGACACCCAGCCTTGCCAATATTTCAGCTTTTAGCATCACATAGTCTTTTGCTTGGTTAGGCTCTAGGTCATAGTAAGCTTTCTGCGATTCACCAGTTAACAGAGGAGCCACCAGTCCAGCCCACTGCTCCTCAGGCCACTTTTCTCTTTCAGCGGTCCTTTCAAATGTGGTCAAAAATACCTCTGGATCATCCTCTCCAGTCATTTTTGTCAATAAACGACTCACCCCAAAGGACGCGGTATTAGTGGGACGGCTTTCCTCACTGGTCTGCGGACGTTGCTGCATTACTGCTTCCATCTGTTGTTGTAGTCTCTGCTCTTGCTTCTGCAACAGGTCTATGAAGCGGGCCTCAGATTGCTGCTGGGCTTGTTGCTGAGCCTCCAGACTCTGTTGCAAAGTTGCGTTTGTCTGCTGCTGGGCTGCAAGGCTCTGTTGATGAGCTTTCTGCTGGGCTGCGAAGATCTTTTGCAAACCTGCATTTGTCTGCTGTTGATTGGCATTTGCTAGAGCCAGCTGCTTCAGTATCTCCTCCATGCTGGCTTAAAAAAAAAAACTGCCCGCATTCTCCACCAACTGTGAGGGGGTTAGCTCGGCAGCGGGTGTGTGTGACCCCCGAGATGGGCTCCCCACACAAAAACAGGCCCAGCAAACGGAGGTTGTGGTTTTCAAAATCAAAAAGGTGCGGTTTATTTTCTATTTACAGTGACAAAACACAGCAAAGCAAAAGAAACATAAACAAAATAAATCCTGGTCAACTTGACCTCTGACTAAACATACAGGTTTCCTAACTAACAACTGGGATCAGCCTAGTGCTGTCCTAGTCCCTAAGTCCCTGGTTTTAAATGTCCAAGCAAATAGCCACACAGGCTTTGTCTCACCGCACAGGGGTTCACTCTCCCTAGACAGTCCACACAGGTCTGGTTCCAGGCATGAGCTAACATCTAATGAAGCTGGGAGTTCTTATAGAGGCCTAAATGAGCTGACAAGGTTCAGCTGGTCTCCTCATCTCTGTCTGCACGACGCCCCACACTCTCCCTAGAGGTATGAGTCATCCATGAGCCCACTAGCCTTATACAACTCTCCACCTAGTTGTATAAGTCGGCGTAAAGCCTGAATCTGGGCGAAATATATCTACCCCCCTGGATGCAACCAGGTGACTTTACCTTCCTGCTGTCACAATTGATACATGTTCCCTGGGGCAGGACCCGGGTCCCCAAACACTTTTTAGGACAATAACTTGCATATAAGCCTTTATAATTAGCACTTTAGATTTCGAACGTTCGAGTCCATTGTATTTAATAGGGTTCTAAAGTTCACGCGAACATTCTGTCTGTTCGCAGGTTCTGGTGCGAACCGAACAGGGGGGTGTTCGGCTCATCCCTGGTTGATTGTGTAATGGCAAGGGCAAGAGGCTCCACTGCTATAGCAAATTATAGTGGCGATAGGGGGCAGCCCTGCCTTATCCCTCTAGATAAGGTAAACGGGCTGGATAATGTATTATTAATTCTTACCCTTGCTTTAGGATCCCTATATAATATTTTAACCCATTTTAAGAATCCCGGTCCTATTCCAAAAGCCTCCAATACGGTCCATAAATATTCCCACTCTAAATATTCTCACTCTAAATATTCCCACTCTGTATGGAATGTTTTAATGAAAACCAGAAAAGCAGTAAAATAAATCCTCTGCAGCCAGCAACAATAGACTCCTCCAGCAACAATAGACCCTCCTACCAGTAACAATTTATCTCCCAGCAGCCAGCATCAGTAGACCTCTCCCTGAACAATAGATCCTTCCCAGCAACAATAGATCCCCCAAGCAACAATAGATCCCCCACCAACAATAGACCTGTCACAAAAATAGATCCCCCAGCAACAACAGACCTGCCGCAACCACATATCCTCCTAGTGACTATAGATCCCTTTTGCAGCCAGCATCAATAGACTCTCCGGGCACACACCATCACCTCTTGCCATTACATAAATTTAGTGCTGGAGGTGCCAGAACTGCGTTCCCCCACGTTCCTGCTGAAAAAAATCACTTATTTTACTGCTGTCATTTTAAAAGCATCAAAACTCACCTTTTGTACATTAAATGCTGATATTCTGTTTGAAATGACAGGAAGTGTGAGTGGGGGTTTGACAATGGAGTTGGAACGTAAAAAACAATTCACTTTACCCTGCATTCTCCTCACTTCCTCTCTCACAATTGAATATATATTTTTTTTTTTCAAATTCTGCGCAGGGATTTATGTCCTGGCAGAGCTTTGCCGCCCACCTGCACACATATGGGTTTCCCATGCATGCATGAAGACAAGGCTGTATGGAAGTCCAAGGCTCAGTATTTCTGTGCATGAGAAGAAATTCCCCCATGCGTGTTCCAAAATCCTGCAGGGCTCTGACAGAATTTGAAAGCTAGGCAGAGCCCTTTCGCACATCTGCGCAAGTGCCAGGATCACAAATATGGTGGTGCAAGGGGGATGGGGCCGGCCCAAAACTAAAGGGGACTGAAGTCCCTCTTTAACCACTTGCTGACTGCCATATAGCACTTTTACTGCTACAGGGCGGCAGCTCTGTGCAGGATGACATATATATATATATATACGTGATCCTGCACTTACGCCTGCAGGGGGCGTGCAAAGCTGATCTGTGGGTGTTGGCCACTCAATGTCCTCCGGCACCCGCCAATCATCGGTAAACAACACAGAATAGGAATCTGCCTATGTAAACAAGGAAGATCACTGTACTGACAGGGGGGAGGAGATTGATTCTGTGTTCCTGCAAAGCAGGGACTAGAATCCATCACTTCCCCTAGTAAAAGCAGCACATACAGTACACAAAAACATTGACTAGGCACACAGTTAACCCTTTGATCGCTCCTAGATGTTTAACCCCTTCCTAGCCAGTGTCATTATTACAGTGATAGTGCAGATTTTTAGCAGTGACTACTGTATTAGTGTCACTGGTTTTCGCAAAGTGACAAAAGTGTAAGTTAGTGTCCGATTTTCCGCGGCAATATCGCAGTCCCGCTATAAGTCGCTAATCACTGGCATTACTAGTATAAAAAAATGAATAAATTAAAAATCCATAAATATATATATCATAGTTTGTAGACGCTATAATGTCCGCGTAAACCAATCAATATATAGTTACATAGTTACATAGTTAGTCAGGTTGAAAAAAGACACAAGTCCATCCAGTTCAACCATAAAAAATATATGCTTATTGGAATTTTGTTTACCAAAAACATGTAGCAGAATACATATTGGCCTAAATTTTTGAAGACATTTGATTTTTACGTTTTTTTTATTGGATATGTTTTATAACAGAAAGTAAATAATATTGTTTTTTTTTCAAAACTGTCTGCCTTTGTTTGTTTGTAGCGCAAAAAAAAAACAGAGGTGATTAAATAGCACTAACAGAAAGCTCTATTTATTGGGAAAAAAATTACATACATTTTATTTGGGTACAGCATTGCATGACCGCGCAATCGTCGGTTAAAATAACACAGTGCCGTATTGCAAAGAATGGCCTGGTGATGAAATCTTCTGGATGTCAAGTTGTTAACTGATAAAAAAAAAATTGGGACTATACAAATATTCTTCAGCTGAAACTTTACTAACATAGTTATACAGTATATTGCAAGTAGAGTGAGTTTTATGCAAAGCCAAAACTTTTTTTAAACTTCTGTTTCTGTATTTTTTGCCTACCTCTGTGTCAGGGCGTCAGAGTCAGGGAGAAATATATGTAAGAGAATATCTGTTTTCTTCATGATCAATAGCTGCTTAGCGTAACCAGGACATAGCACACAACACTAGCCTTCTGATTTAATAAGTAGTGCAAAGAGCAATAATGAAGTGCAAAGTGCGGTGAAATTTCAATTTTGCAGTTTAGTGGTCCTTGGCAGTTTGTTGCCAGCACTAGATAACGTTTTAAGATATTCTTTAAAATTTCTGTCCAGGTTTTGCCTTTACAAAAATGGAAAAACTTTGTAAACTAAGTTGGGCGTTTCCTAAAGCAGAACTCCAGCTAAAAGTAACAAGCTAAACGAATAGCTCAAGAAAATATAAAATATAAAACAGAGCTTTTGCTGCAATTTTCAGAGGTTTCCCCTGCAATATTTTTTTTAATGCATCAGATGTTCTAAGGTACTTACACTGCTTGTATTTAAAAATACATATAATGAAAAAGAGCTGCATTCATTTTGTATTTAATGTCTTCCTTGTGCTCATCTTTAATGTAATTCTATGTATGCAACATAAAAGCAAGTAAAATGAATGTGACATTAATACTGTACTCTTTCTCTTTAACAGATTAACTTAAAGTGGATCTACAAGGTTGTCATTAGGGATGAGCTTCGTGTTCGAGTCGAACATACGTTCGACTCGAACATCGGCTGTTCGATCGTTCGACGAAGATCGAACGATTTGGGCCGTTCGCGCCAAATTCGAGTGACGCGAACGGCCCACAATGCACTACGCCATCGCAGTGTCATCCAGGCGCTGTGATTGGCCAAGCATGCACTGTGACCCCGCATGCTTGGCCAATCACAGCGCCGGCAGCGAGGAGAGCAATGATTGGCCACAGGCAGGATGCCTGTGGCCAATTATTGCTGAGGGTGTTTAGTACACGCCCCACACTATAAAAGGCCGCCAGCACGGCGGCCTAGTGTAGTGTGTTCCGGAGCAGGGATAGAGCAGCATAGGCAGGGACAGTGACTTTTATTTCTTTCTTGCTTAACCTGGATTCCTTTAGTTTAGGGAAAGAGAAGGATAGGTAGGGAGAGTGTCAGTGTGTTTTGTGCTTGTGCTATAGTGTGCTTAAAAAAAACATTTTTCTAGGGACAGAAAACTGTAGGTAGGGAGAGTGTCAGTTTCTTTCACTGTGCAAGTCCTTGTTTCCAGGGACCTGGAAGGACAGTGAGTGAATTCTCCTTGTGCTATATTATGCTTAAAAAAAACATTTTTTCTAGGGACAGAAAACTGTAGGTAGGGAGAGTGTCAGTTTCTTTCACTGTGCAAGTCCTTGTTTCTAGGGACCTGGAAGGACAGTGAGTGAATTCTCCTTGTGCTATATTGTGCTTAAAAAAAACATTTTTTCTAGGGACAGAAAACTGTAGGTAGGGAGAGTGTCAGTTTCTTTCACTGTGCAAGTCCTTGTTTCTAGGGACCTGGAAGGACAGTGAGTGAATTCTCCTTGTGCTATATTGTGCTTAAAAAAAACATTTTTTCTAGGGACAGAAAACTGTAGGTAGGGAGAGTGTCAGTTTCTTTCACTGTGCAAGTCCTTGTTTCCAGGGACCTGGAAGGACAGTGAGTGAATTCTCCTTGTGCTATATTGTGCTTAAAAAAAACATTTTTTCTAGGGACAGAAAACTGTAGGTAGGGAGAGTGTCAGTTTCTTTCACTGTGCAAGTCCTTGTTTCTAGGGACCTGGAAGGACAGTGAGTGAATTCTCCTTGTGCTATATTGTGCTTAAAAAAAACATTTTTTCTAGGGACAGAAAACTGTAGGTAGGGAGAGTGTCAGTTTCTTTCACTGTGCAAGTCCTTGTTTCCAGGGACCTGGAAGGACAGTGAGTGAATTCTCCTTGTGCTATATTGTGCTTAAAAAAAACATTTTTTCTAGGGACAGAAAACTGTAGGTAGGGAGAGTGTCAGTTTCTTTCACTGTGCAAGTCCTTGTTTCCAGGGACCTGGAAGGACAGTGAGTGAATTCTCCTTGTGCTATATTGTGCTTAAAAAAAACATTTTTTCTAGGGACAGAAAACTGTAGGTAGGGAGAGTGTCAGTTTCTTTCACTGTGCAAGTCCTTGTTTCTAGGGACCTGGAAGGACAGTGAGTGAATTCTCCTTGTGCTATATTGTGCTTAAAAAAAACATTTTTTCTAGGGACAGAAAACTGTAGGTAGGGAGAGTGTCAGTTTCTTTCACTGTGCAAGTCCTTGTTTCCAGGGACCTGGAAGGACAGTGAGTGAATTCTCCTTGTGCTATATTGTGCTTAAAAAAAACATTTTTTCTAGGGACAGAAAACTGTAGGTAGGGAGAGTGTCAGTTTCTTTCACTGTGCAAGTCCTTGTTTCTAGGGACCTGGAAGGACAGTGAGTGAATTCTCCTTGTGCTATATTGTGCTTAAAAAAAACATTTTTTCTAGGGACAGAAAACTGTAGGTAGGGAGAGTGTCAGTTTCTTTCACTGTGCAAGTCCTTGTTTCTAGGGACCTGGAAGGACAGTGAGTGAATTCTCCTTGTGCTATATTGTGCTTAAAAAAAACATTTTTTCTAGGGACAGAAAACTGTAGGTAGGGAGAGTGTCAGTTTCTTTCACTGTGCAAGTCCTTGTTTCCAGGGACCTGGAAGGACAGTGAGTGAATTCTCCTTGTGCTATATTGTGCTTAAAAAAAACATTTTTTCTAGGGACAGAAAACTGTAGGTAGGGAGAGTGTCAGTTTCTTTCACTGTGCAAGTCCTTGTTTCTAGGGACCTGGAAGGACAGTGAGTGAATTCTCCTTGTGCTATATTGTGCTTAAAAAAAACATTTTTTCTAGGGACAGAAAACTGTAGGTAGGGAGAGTGTCAGTTTCTTTCACTGTGCAAGTCCTTGTTTCCAGGGACCTGGAAGGACAGTGAGTGAATTCTCCTTGTGCTATATTGTGCTTAAAAAAAACATTTTTTCTAGGGACTGAAAACTGTAGGTAGGGAGAGTGTCAGTTTCTTTCACTGTGCAAGTCCTTGTTTCTAGGGACCTGGAAGGACAGTGAGTGAATTCTCCTTGTGCTATATTGTGCTTAAAAAAAACATTTTTTCTAGGGACAGAAAACTGTAGGTAGGGAGAGTGTCAGTTTCTTTCACTGTGCAAGTCCTTGTTTCCAGGGACCTGGAAGGACAGTGAGTGAATTCTCCTTGTGCTATATTGTGCTTAAAAAAAACATTTTTTCTAGGGACAGAAAACTGTAGGTAGGGAGAGTGTCAGTTTCTTTCACTGTGCAAGTCCTTGTTTCCAGGGACCTGGAAGGACAGTGAGTGAATTCTCCTTGTGCTATATTGTGCTTAAAAAAAACATTTTTTCTAGGGACAGAAAACTGTAGGTAGGGAGAGTGTCAGTTTCTTTCACTGTGCAAGTCCTTGTTTCTAGGGACCTGGAAGGACAGTGAGTGAATTCTCCTTGTGCTATATTGTGCTTAAAAAAAACATTTTTTCTAGGGACAGAAAACTGTAGGTAGGGAGAGTGTCAGTTTCTTTCACTGTGCAAGTCCTTGTTTCTAGGGACCTGGAAGGACAGTGAGTGAATTCTCCTTGTGCTATATTGTGCTTAAAAAAAACATTTTTTCTAGGGACAGAAAACTGTAGGTAGGGAGAGTGTCAGTTTCTTTCACTGTGCAAGTCCTTGTTTCCAGGGACCTGGAAGGATAGTGAGTGAATTCTCCTTGTGCTATATTGTGCTTAAAAAAACATTTTTTCTAGGGACAGAAAACTGTAGGTAGGGAGAGTGTCAGTTTCTTTCACTGTGCAAGTCCTTGTTTCTAGGGACCTGGAAGGACAGTGAGTGAATTCTCCTTGTGCTATATTGTGCTTAAAAAAAACATTTTTTCTAGGGACAGAAAACTGTAGGTAGGGAGAGTGTCAGTTTCTTTCACTGTGCAAGTCCTTGTTTCCAGGGACCTGGAAGGACAGTGAGTGAATTCTCCTTGTGCTATATTGTGCTTAAAAAAAACATTTTTTCTAGGGACAGAAAACTGTAGGTAGGGAGAGTGTCAGTTTCTTTCACTGTGCAAGTCCTTGTTTCCAGGGACCTGGAAGGACAGTGAGTGAATTCTCCTTGTGCTATATTGTGCTTAAAAAAAACATTTTTTCTAGGGACAGAAAACTGTAGGTAGGGAGAGTGTCAGTTTCTTTCACTGTGCAAGTCCTTGTTTCTAGGGACCTGGAAGGACAGTGAGTGAATTCTCCTTGTGCTATATTGTGCTTAAAAAAAACATTTTTTCTAGGGACAGAAAACTGTAGGTAGGGAGAGTGTCAGTTTCTTTCACTGTGCAAGTCCTTGTTTCCAGGGACCTGGAAGGACAGTGAGTGAATTCTCCTTGTGCTATATTGTGCTTAAAAAAAACATTTTTTCTAGGGACAGAAAACTGTAGGTAGGGAGAGTGTCAGTTTCTTTCACTGTGCAAGTCCTTGTTTCTAGGGACCTGGAAGGACAGTGAGTGAATTCTCCTTGTGCTATATTGTGCTTAAAAAAAACATTTTTTCTAGGGACAGAAAACTGTAGGTAGGGAGAGTGTCAGTTTCTTTCACTGTGCAAGTCCTTGTTTCAAGGGACAGAGAAGGACACCTGAAGGTAGCCCTTATTGCTTTTTTCCCATCTCCCTGCAGGCCATCTATTAGAATGTCTGGAAGGCAAACAAGGAGAGGCAGACAGTCAGGAGGCAATAAAAGAGGGCAAGCAGGCTCTGTGTCTGGGGGCAACAGTGCTGGTCGTGGTCGCAGTGCATTGTCATCAGCACATGGCCATGGGACACGCTTGTCCTTCTTTTCGGCAGCTGGACATGTTGAGCCACATTATGCCGAAGACTTGGTAGAGTGGATGACCAAGCCCTCCTCCTCCTCCTCATCCTCTCTCACCCAGGCTCAGGGTACTGGCAAAGCAGCTGCCAAAGCGTCCTCTTCCCTGGTATCAATGTCAGACTCATCATCAGTCACTCCTTCCCTAGACCCACCATGTCCTCCTCCTGAGGAGTCCCTCGAACTGTTTGAGCACAGTGTTGGGTACATGCTCCAGGAGGATGCCCAGCGTTTCGAAGGGTCTGATGATGAAACCCAGCTACAGGAAGGCAGTAGGGTGAGAGCAGACAGAGGGGATGCTCAAGAAGGACACCAATCTGGCAGTCATGTTCCAGCAGCTGCAGCATACTGCCAGATTGGCTCCAGTGATGAGGAGGGAGGGGATGATGAGGTCACTGACTCCACGTGGGTGCCTAATAGGAGAGAGGAGGAGGAGGATGAGGAGGAGGCACATCTCCAACGAGACAGGATGCCCTTTGGTGGCCAGCGTAAGGGCAGTACACCGACGGAATCACACCGCAGAGCTCCGCCTGTGCAGGGCGCTGCCTCTGCCCGTCATTCAAAAAGTTCCTTGGTGTGGGCCTTTTTTGAGGCTAGTGCATCAGATCGCACAGCTGCTGTTTGCAACATATGTCTCAAGCGTATATCGCGTGGCCAAAACATCAGCCGCTTGGGTACCACATGCCTGACCAGACATATGTTGACCTGCCATGCAGCTCGTTGGCAAGCCTACCTCAAAGACCCACACCAAAGAACAAAGCGGACCTCTCCTTGCACCGCATCAGCTGGGATCTCCAACCCCACTATAACTTCAGTCCTCTCAGAAACATGCACTGAGAGGAATGAAGGTGTAGAATTAGGTGTGTCACAGCCAAGTACTTGCGGCCACTCTGCTAGCAGTACACCAACGTCCGATTCTAGCAGGCAAATTTCCCTGCCCCAGCTGCTGGACCGTCAAAAGAAGTTCACTCCCAGCCATCCACATGCCCAGCGGTTGAATGCTAGCTTGACTAAATTGCTAGCGCTTCAACTGCTGCCTTTTCAGTTGGTAGACTCGGCCCCCTTCCGTGAGTTTGTGCAATGTGCGGTTCCTCAGTGGCAGGTTCCCAAACGCCACTTTTTCTCACGGAAGGCTATTCCGGCTCTCTACCGGCATGTGGAAGGCAATGTCTTGGCCTCGCTGGACAGGGCGGTCAGCGGTAAGGTGCATATTACCGCTGACTCATGGTCCAGCAGGCATGGACAGGGACGTTACCTTTCTTTCACGGCCCATTGGGTCACTCTTTTGGCAGCTGGGAAGGATGCAGGACAAGGTGCAGTAGTGTTGGAGGTTGTCCCACCGCCACGCCTCCAAAATGCTACTACTGGTTGTGACACACCTCTCTCCTCCACCCCCTCCTCTTCTTCTTCCTCCATGGCCTCTTCCTGTGGTTTGTCCTATGAACCAGCGGTGCTCCGTAGCCATTCACGGGGCTACGCAAGTACGCAGGCAAAAAGATGCCATGCCGTGCTTGCGCTGGTGTGTTTGGGGGACAGAAGCCACACTGGGGCAGAGGTCCTGTCTGCTCTGCAGGGCCAGGCCGAGAGGTGGTTGACGCCACGCCAGCTTAAGCCAGGAATGGTGGTTTGCGACAATGGCACCAACCTCCTCTCCGCCCTCCGACAGGGACAACTGACCCATGTGCCCTGTGTGGCTCACGTCCTTAACCTGGTGGTGCAGCGGTTCTTGGGCAGGTACCCGGGCTTACAGGATGTCCTGAGGCAGGCCAGGAAAGTCTGTGTGCATTTCCGCAGATCTTATAATGCCAGTGCTCGCCTGGCTGAGCTGCAAAAGGAGTTGAACCTGCCCAAGAACCGCCTTATATGTGACATGCCCACCAGGTGGAACTCAACGTTGGCCATGCTGCAGCGGCTGCACACGCAGCAGAGGGCCATCAATGAGTACCTGTGCGACTACGGCACCAGGACAGGGTCAGGGGAGCTTGGTTTTTTTTCTCCACGCCAGTGGGGCATGATCAGGAATGCATGCACTGTCCTGGCACCATTTGAGGAGGCCACGAGGATGGTGAGCAGTGACAGTGCATGCATCAGTGACACTGTACCTCTTGTCCACCTGTTGGAGCACACGCTGCGTGGAATAATGGACAGGGCACTTGAGGCAGAACAGAGGCAGGAAGAGGAGGACTTCCTTGCCTCTCAAGGCCCCCTTTACCCAGACAGTGTTCCTTCTGTCCCACCCATCGCACAGGAAGAGGAAGAGGAGGAGGAGGAGGAGGAGGAGGAGGATTGTGTCAGCATGGAGGTGGAGGCTGGCACTCAGCATCATCAGCAGCAGTCTTTTAGGGATGATTTACAGTCCCAAGAAACCAGTGGACTTGTACGTGGCTGGGAGGAGGTGACTGCGGATCATGTCGTCCTTAGTGACCCAGAGGACTCCGGAGCGAATGCCTCAGCAAACCTACGCTGCATGGCCTCCCTGATCCTGCAAAGTCTGCGGAAGGATCCTCGTATTCTTCGGATCAAGGAGAGGGACCATTACTGGCTGGCCACTCTCCTTGATCCACGGTACAAGGGTAAGGTTGCGGACCTTATGTTACCGTCGCAGAGGGAGCAGAGGATGAGACAACTCCGGGAGGCCTTGCAGAAAGGTCTGTGCAACGCGTTCCCAGAGACTGGGAGGTTACAAACTCCTGGTCCAGGACAACGAGTTGCTGAGGCTTCGGCCAGTCAAAGAAGGAGCGGTGGGGAAGGTGGCCGTCTGACCGATGCGTTCAGACAATTCTTTAGTCCGCAGCCCCAAAGTATGATTGGTTCCAGCAACCATCGCCAGCGTCTGATAAACATGGTGCAGGAATATCTAGGGGCAAGGTCAGACTTGGACACCTTCCCCACCGAAAATCCTCTGGCTTACTGGGTCTTGAGGATGGATCACTGGCCAGAGCTTGCACAGTATGCAATTGAGCTACTGGCCTGTCCTGCATCCAGCGTTCTTTCGGAACGCACATTCAGTGCTGCTGGAGGATTTGTCACGGATCACAGGGTGCGCCTGTCCACCGACTCGGTTGATCGACTGACTTTCATCAAGATGAACCAGTCTTGGATCACCACCAGCTACCACACACCTGATGCTGATATAACAGACTAATTGATTTTAACATGTGTGACAGCAGGAAGGTAAAGTCACCTGGTTGCATCCAGGGGGGTAGATATATTTCGCCCAGATTCAGGCTTTACGCCGACTTATACAACTAGGTGGAGAGTTGTATAAGGCTAGTGGGCTCATGGATGACTCATACCTCTAGGGAGAGGGCTGGGCGTCGTGCAGACAGGGAGTTGATGAGACCAGCTGAAGCTTGTCAGCTCATTTAGGCCTCTATAAGAACTCCCAGCTTCATTAGATGTTAGCTCATGCCTGGAACCAGACCTGTGTGGACTGTCTAGGGAGAGTGAACCCCTGTGCGGTGAGACAAAGCCTGTGTGGCTATTTGCTTGGACATTTAAAACCAGGGACTTAGGGACTAGGACAGCACTAGGCTGATCCCAGTTGTTAGTTAGGAAACCTGTATGTTTAGTCAGAGGTCAACTTGACCAGGATTTATTTTGGTTATGTTTCTTTTGCTTTGCTGTGTTTTGTCACTGTAAATAGAAAATAAACTGCACCTTTTTGATTTTGAAAACCACAACCTCCGTTTGCTGGGCCTGTTTTGTGTGGGGAGCCCATCCCGGGGGTCACACACACCCGCTGCCGAGCTAACCCCCTCACAGTTGGTGGAGAACCAGTGGCAGTTTTTTTTTAAGCCAGCATGGAGGAGATACTGAAGCAGCTGGCTCTAGCAAATGCCAATCAACAGCAGACAAATGCAGGTTTGCAAAAGAGCCTTGCAGCTCAACAACAGAACTTCGCAGCCCAGCAGCAAGCTCATCAACAGAGCCTTGCAGCCCAGCAGCAGACAAACGCAACTTTGCAACAGAGTCTGGAGGCTCAGCAACGAGCCCAGCAGCAATCTGAGGCCCGCTTCATAGACCTGTTGCAGAAGCAAGAGCAGAGACTACAACAACAGATGGAAGCAGTAATGCAGCAACGTCCGCAGACCAGTGAGGAAAGCCGTCCCACTAATACCGCGTCCTTTGGGGTGAGTCGTTTATTGACAAAAATGACTGGAGAGGATGATCCAGAGGTATTTTTGACCACATTTGAAAGGACCGCTGAAAGAGAAAAGTGGCCTGAGGAGCAGTGGGCTGGACTGGTGGCTCCTCTGTTAACTGGTGAATCGCAGAAAGCTTACTATGACCTAGAGCCTAACCAAGCAAAAGACTATGTGATGCTAAAAGCTGAAATATTGGCAAGGCTGGGTGTCACCCAGGCTGTCCGGGCTCAGCGTGTGCATAACTGGACTTTCCAGCTTGGAAAACCCCCCAGGTCTCAAATGTATGATCTCATTCACCTGAGCAGAAAGTGGCTACAGCCAGAGACTTTGTCCGCACCAAAGATTGTGGAACGTGTTGTAATGGATCGGTTTTTGAGAACTCTTCCTACTGCCATCCAAAAGTGGGTAAGCCATGGAGACCCAGAGACGGCCGATGGTCTTGTGGATCGTGTGGAGAAATACTTGGCTACAGAGAACCTGACGGCCTCTTCCAGAGACACTCGGACTTTCCACCCTAAGACCAGACCATCCCCAGGGGCGGATAAGAGGATTCCAAGGGGTGAGGGTGGAGAGAGTGAGAGGGTGGGAGCTCTACCCCAAGTTTGGCGAGAACAGCCTGGGAAATCAGCGGCTCAAGAGGCGGCAAGAAGGATCGTTTGCTACCGCTGCCGGCAAGCGGGACATATTGCAGCCAATTGCCCGGTTGTGGAGGAACCCATGCAGTGTGACTTTCTGACGGGCAGACGTCAGTCGCTGTGTGCGACAGTCGCATGCACTGCCATTCGAGGAACTGAGAAACATTTATGCAAAATGTGTGTTAATGGTAGAAATGTTGTGGTATTGCTGGATTCAGGTAGCCTTGTGACCCTGATAAAGGCTGAGTTAGTTAAAACAGAGGTCTCTGGGAATAGCAAGGTAGCTGTTATTTGTGTGCATGGGGACACCCGAGAGTATCCAGTGACTACAGTGTGTTTCGAGACCCCCAAAGGTACCCTCTCTCATCCAGTGGGCTTAGTATCTCAGTTACCGCATGACGCCATTGTGGGAAGGGATTTTCCGAAGTTCTGGGAACTGTGGGATGATCCTGAGCCCCTCACTGGTGCCCCTATGTACCAGGAATGTGATAGCCAGAACTCCCCTGAGAGTGGTGAGGACTCTCCGGAATTTCCCTTATCAGTATTGGCAGGGGAGACTCAAGAAACTGGAGAGGAGCCCACCTCCTCAGACGAAAACCTACCGTCTGTGGAGTTTTCTGATCTTGAGGTTCACAGGGAAAACTTTGCCACAGAACAGTTGAAAGACCCCGCCCTAATAAAGGCACGGGAAAACGTAGTGAAAATAGATGGCGAGTTAGTGAACCCAGATAATACCTGCACTTACCCATACTTCAGCGTAGAGAAGGACCTACTGTATCGGGTGGCAAAAAGGGCAGAAGAAACCGTTGAGCAGCTTGTGGTGCCCAAACCTTACAGGAAGTTGGTGTTGGAGTTGGCCCATGGGCACATTCTTGGAGGTCATCTGGGGACAGAGAAAACCCGAGAGAGGGTATTACAGAGATTCTATTGGCCGGGGGTGATGAAGGACGTAGAAAATTATTGTTCCTCCTGCCCTGTGTGTCAGAGGTTGGCCCCGATGCCACATTTCCGTAGCCCGCTGGTCCCTCTACCCATCATTGAGGTCCCGTTTGAGAGGATCGCCATGGATTTGGTAGGTCCTATAATCAAGTCCGCTAGGGGGCACCAGTACATATTAGTTATAATGGACTATGCCACCCGTTATCCAGAAGCGATCCCTCTCCGAAATACCTCGGCCAAAACCATAGCCAAAGAGCTATCTCTTGTTTTTAGCCGGGTGGGTATTTGTAAAGAACTGCTTACGGACCAAGGTACACCCTTTATGTCCCGGGTTATGAAAGAGCTGTGTAAAATGTTCAAAGTGACGCAATTGCGTACGTCTGTGTATCACCCCCAAACCGATGGGCTGGTTGAAAGATTCAACAAAACCCTAAAACAAATGTTGAAGAAAGTGGTGGATAGAGATGGAAAGGATTGGGACTGTTTACTTCCTTATTTGATGTTTGCTATTAGGGAGGTGCCCCAATCCTCTACGGGATTCTCCCCCTTTGAGTTACTGTATGGGAGACACCCAAGAGGGCTGTTGGATATTGCCAAGGAAACTTGGGAAAGTGAGAGTTCTCCCCACAGGAGTGTGATTGAGCATGTCGCCCTGATGCAAGATCGAATTGCACAGGTAATGCCCATCGTGAAGGAACATTTGGCCCAAGCGCAGTTGGCACAGCAGAGAGTGTACAACCGTGGAGCCAAGACCCGTACCTTTTCCCCGGGGGATAGGATATTGGTACTTGTCCCTACGGTTGAAAGTAAATTCCTTGCCAAATGGCAAGGCCCCTACGAGATAATGGAAAAAGTGAGCGAAGTGAATTACAAGGTCAGACAACCAGGAAGGCGAAAGCCCGAACAGATCTATCACGTTAATCTGTTGAAAGCCTGGAGGGATAGAGAGTCCCTAGTCGCAGACACTTGGTCACCAGCTCAAACTGGTTGCGTGATTCCTGAGGTTGGAATAGCAGCCACCTTGTCACAACCCCAACAACAGGAGGTTAAGGAGTTTGTGCTTCGCAACAAGGAGGTATTCTCTGAGCTGCCGGGACAAACATCTGGGGTAGAGCATGACATCATTACCCCGCCCGGTGAAAGGGTGAAGTTAAAACCCTATCGGATCCCAGAGGCTCGACGGGAGGCAATACGGGAGGAAGTACAGAAAATGCTGAACTTAGGGGTGATAGAGGAGTCCCAAAGTGATTGGTCTAGTCCCATCGTGTTGGTGCCTAAACCGGATGGGAGCTGGCGATTTTGTAACGATTTTCGTCAGTTGAACAAAGTTACAAAATTTGACACCTACCCCATGCCACGTATAGATGAGTTGATCGACCGGCTGGGAACAGCCCGATACATGACGACTCTTGACCTCACAAAAGGGTATTGGCAAATCCCCCTGGCCAAGTCGGCCAAAGAGAAAACCGCATTTGTAACCCCAGACGGGGCGTTCCAATATAAAAGAATGCCGTTCGGGTTACAGAATGCGCCGGCCACATTCCAGCGGAAAATGGACCAGATGCTGAGGCCCCATCGGAAGTATGCTGCGGCTTACCTGGATGACGTAATTGTCCATAGCACAGATTGGGCCTCACATCTGCCAAAAGTGCAAGCAGTCCTGGACTCTGTTCGGGAAGCGGGGTTTACGGCTAACCCCAAGAAGTGTACCATTGGGCAGGAGGAGGCCAAATATCTTGGGTACACCATTGGGAGGGGAGTAATAAAACCCCAACTCAACAAAGTCGAGGCCATCCAGAGTTGGCCACGTCCCAACAGCAAGAAGCAGGTACGAGCCTTTCTGGGAATCGCTGGGTATTATCGGCGATTCATTCCCCACTTTGCTTCTAAGGCTGTGCCCCTAACCAACCTGACGAAGGGGAAAGGGTCGGTCATGATTAAATGGACCCCCGAGGCTGAGGCAGCATTCCAATTCTTGAAACAAGCCTTATGTAGCCAGCCAGTGTTGTACTCACCCGACTTCTCTAAAGACTTTGTCGTACAAAGTGATGCGTCAGATGTGGGGTTAGGAGCAGTATTGTCCCAGGTCTGGAACGGGGAAGAGCACCCAGTCATTTACCTCAGCAGGAAGTTGAAGTCCCATGAGGTAAATTACGCCACCGTTGAAAAGGAGTGTTTAGCGGTGAAGTGGGCTCAAGATTCCCTTCGGTACTACCTGCTAGGTAGGCACTTTGACATGGTTACGGATCACGCTCCGTTAAAGTGGATGGCTCAAAACAAGGAAACAAATAGAAGAGTGAATAGGTGGTTCCTGGCCCTCCAGGAATTCAACTTCACAGTAAAGCATCGCCCTGGCGTTCAAATGGGGAATGTGGATGCTTTGTCTCGAGTACATGAATGCCTGATTGCTGGTGTTCCAACCCCGAGGTTAAAACAAGAGGGGGGGGTATGTGACAGCAGGAAGGTAAAGTCACCTGGTTGCATCCAGGGGGGTAGATATATTTCGCCCAGATTCAGGCTTTACGCCGACTTATACAACTAGGTGGAGAGTTGTATAAGGCTAGTGGGCTCATGGATGACTCATACCTCTAGGGAGAGGGCTGGGCGTCGTGCAGACAGGGAGTTGATGAGACCAGCTGAAGCTTGTCAGCTCATTTAGGCCTCTATAAGAACTCCCAGCTTCATTAGATGTTAGCTCATGCCTGGAACCAGACCTGTGTGGACTTTCTAGGGAGAGTGAACCCCTGTGCGGTGAGACAAAGCCTGTGTGGCTATTTGCTTGGACATTTAAAACCAGGGACTTAGGGACTAGGACAGCACTAGGCTGATCCCAGTTGTTAGTTAGGAAACCTGTATGTTTAGTCAGAGGTCAACTTGACCAGGATTTATTTTGGTTATGTTTCTTTTGCTTTGCTGTGTTTTGTCACTGTAAATAGAAAATAAACCGCACCTTTTTGATTTTGAAAACCACAACCTCCGTTTGCTGGGCCTGTTTTGTGTGGGGAGCCCATCCCGGGGGTCACACACACCCGCTGCCGAGCTAACCCCCTCACACATGTCACGTCCCTTCAAGACTGATGCTGATGCTGAGTGCCTGTGCTGTTATGTTGACTGGCTATCCTCCTCCTCCGAGTCCTCAATGATACGATTGATGATGATAGCTTGGAAGATCATTTTTGTTTATGGGTGCCGCCACCAGTGGCTAAGGCCCAATTTTTCAGCCCCTGTTTTACAGGGGCGTGTACTTACAATTTTTTAGCAATAATTTGCCATAGGGCTCATTGCTGTGCTCCAAGTACAGTATCTGTGAGGGGTTGTAGTGTTGTGCCACCAGTGCCTAAGGCCCAATTTTTCAGCCCCTGTTCAACAGGGGCATGCAATTACAATTCTTGATGTAATAATTCACAGCAGGGCCCATTCCTGCACCCACCAAGAGTAAGTCTGAGGGCTTACAGTGTTGTGGCAACGCCACCACCACCACCACCACGAAAGGCCCAATTTTTCAGCCCCTGTTCAAAAGGGGCATGTAATTACAATTCTTGATCTAATAATTCACAGCAGGGCCCATTCCTGCACCCACCAAGAGTAACTCTGAGGGCTTACAGTGTTGTGGCAACACCACCACCACCACCACCACCACGAAAAGCCCAATTTTTCAGCCCCTGTTCAACAGGGGCATGCAATTACAATTCTTGATCTAATAATTCACAGCAGGGCCCATTGCTGCACCCACCAAGAGTAACTGTCAGGGCTTACAGTGTTGTGGCACCAGCACCACCATCAAAGCCCCAATTTTTACTACCACTGTTCAACAATTATATGTAATTAAAATTCCTGATATAATAGTTGACAGCAGGGCGTTCCAGCACCAACCAAGAGTAACTGTGAGTGCTTACAGTGTTGTGCCAACACCAACAACTAAGGGGCCTATTTCTGCAGAGTATATACGGCAGGTCCCTACTTTCAAACATCCAACTTACAAACGACTCCTACTTGCAAACGAAAGAAGACAACAGGAAGTGAGAGGAAATCTACCCCTAGGAAGGAAAATTCTCTCCTGTAAGAATGAATATGGGAGAAAGGTGTCTCCTCTGTACTGATGCTTTATCAGCAATCCTTGTTTCAAGAAAAACACCACATTTCAAAAACAGTTGTCATTGGGACGGAAAGTGAGGTGAAATGTTCTGAACAGGGGCACAGACAGCAAAACAAATGTTACAGGGGTGATAACCCTTACCTATGTTTCCCAAAAAGTTTAAAAATAGATTTTTGGGCTGGAGCTACACTTCAACAATGTACCTGTTCAAAATTACAAACACATTCTACATAAGAACAAACCTACAGTCCCTGTCTTGTATGCACCGCCTGTATACGGCTGTTCAGAGTATATAGGGCCTTTTTTATTTTATGTGCGGGGTTCCCCTTAATATCCATACAAGACCCAAAGGGGCTGGTAATGGGCTGGGGTGGGGGGGGGGGGTCATGGGGTAGCTATGCCATTTTTCTTAAAGATTTTCATCCATATTACCGGGACCAGACATTACATTAAAGCCGCAAGAAGTTTTAAATGGCTTTTTTTTCCTTTAGAAGTGTCATTTTGTGCAGGGACAGTTCTAAACACGGGAAACACGTGGCACTTCACAGGCATACTTTAGACACCCCCCAGGTACGATATTTAAAGGAATATTTGACTTTTTTTTTTCACTTTATGCATCATTAAAATGACTGCTCCCGAAAAACGACCGTTTTTAAAACTTCTTTTTGCATTGATACATGTCCCCTGGTGCAGAACCCGGGTTCCCAAACCCTTTTTAGGACAATAACATGCATAATAGTTGTTATAATTAGCACTTTAGAATTCGAACGTTCGCATCCATTGTATTTAATAGGGTTCTAATGTTCGTACGAACTTTCGGTCCGTTCGCGGGTTCTGGTGCGAACCGAACCCGGGGGTGTTCGGCTCATCACTAGTTGTCATTATGCTACACTAGAAATCTTGCTAGTACAGATAAAATGCATAATAAATGATGGGCCAAAATACTTACCCTTCCTAGAAAAAATTATCCAGGTTTATTCAGTGCAAACCCCATATCTAATGGTCAAAACACTTGCTCATGTGATCTCCGCAGTAATGGCCATGGCTTTTTTGTAGGTGTTGTTATTGTAGCGGCCTCCACTCTCACCTCTTTCTCATCAGCTCGTCTGTCTCTTGTCTAGGGGTACCTTAGAGGAGAGAGTGCGGGGTCACCACGCCAAGCCTTCACCACAGATGTTTGTGTGGTGTAAGCAAAGTTCTTATTTTACCTTTGGGTTGGTGTTCTGCACCTGGATACTTCAAAGAGAGTTACCTTGAACAATGTCTGCCAGAAAACAAGCCCCACACCATTAAAGTCCAACACTCCTTTATTATTCTCAATGCAAAAGTGAACACAATCAGTTGGACTCCTTAGAGAACAGAACAGACAAGGAGGTGTGGATGCGAATAGGCCCAGACACAATGAACTCTCCACTTTCCTTCCTGAAAGTGGGTTGCGGTCTCCCAGCGAAGGGGGATTTCCTTCCAGGCGGTCTCCGATGGAAGGGCTCACCTGTCACCGGCAATATGCTGCACCGGGTCTTCAAGCAAGTGTCTCCCACCGGTCCATTACGCCCTCCGGATTCGGGTACCCTCTCCCAGGGTCCCCTAGGATCTCCTTCCCTCGCGGAACTCAGTGTTGGGCACTGAGCTCCAGACCTCCATCCGAGTACCTCACCCCAGGCTAAAGGTGCCTGGGATGGAACACGACCTCCGAACGTCCTCTAGGCCTAGGCCGCCTGGAGGACCGACACGAACCACCGCCCACAGGCTGAAGGTGCCTGGGACTCGACCCCGTAACAAAGATGGCCGGCCCTTTATACCCTCTCCCAGCAAGCACGGCGGGTTCCCCGCCCCACCATACCGCTGCCGAGAGAGGACAAAAAGGGAGCACAGCACACAGCAATGGTTCAACCCCAGCCCAAGGCGACAGCGCCACCCGCGGGGCTGCAGGGAACTGCACATCACTGGTGTCTCTGCCAGTTTTAAATACACAGAAAAGTGTATACCCGCTACATATTGAATTAGCAACTCTCCCTTTACATCTTGGACATTGGTCTGTATCTCAACATTTCCATTTGAATAATTTCTCTGGTGTATAGTGTACCCGGTGGAGGATAAATAATTGTGTTCAATTTTGTGTTGGAGATAGAGAGGCCTGAGGTATTGCCGATAGTGCCTGTGCCCACTGTTCATCTGAAATTGGCCCTATATCAACCGACCAGGCTGATCTTGCTGGTGTAACCACAGTTTTTTTTTAATTTGTCAAATAATATATCATATAATTGTGATATCAGACCCTTTTTTTCCCAATCTTATCCAACAAGGCTATTACCACTGACTTATTAAACTTTAATTCCTGTAAACAACCCTGTGTTTTTAGCGCATGCCTGAGCTGTAAAAATTGAAAAAATCTTTGATTTGGAATATTGTATTCTTCTCTTATATCACTGAAGGTTTTCATCACGTCTTCCTTAAATAACTGTGCCATATACCTTAGTCCCTTCTGCCTCCAAATGTCAAATCCTTCCAATTTCACCAGTTCCACATAACTACTATTATTCCAAATTGGATTATATGAAGTATATCCCTTTAATTCAGTAATTTTCCTAATTTCCTGCCATACCTTATCAAATAATTTACCCGTATGGAATCCTTTATTGCACAATTGATTTCTCAACTCTAATAAAGAAATCAATGGATATACTTTATAAATTGATAGTAGCAGGCACTGTATAGGATCAGATTCTGATACAGTTGTCCATCCACTAAAATGTTGTAGTTGTGAAAAAAAAAATTCGGATGGGGAACCGTGAGACCGCCCTCTTCTTTGGGTAACATTAATGCTGTTAACTTTATACGTGGTTGTTTTTTGTTCCAAATCAACTCTGAAGAGAGATTCTATTTTCCTAAACCAGAGTGCTGTGATCCATATGAGTTATTAAACATGTAAAGTAATTGCGGAGCCCAAATCATTTTGATAAGATTTCCTCTTCCTATCACCGTCAGAGGTAGCTTACACCAACTTCGGCATTTGTCTTTAAATTTTGCTAATAGAGGTTTCAAATTCAAGTTAATATAGTCTTTTACATCCCAAGAGATATTTCACTGTATCCTTAATTTGAATTTTAGAGGCTTAATTTAATAATGGAGTTTTTAATTCATCTAGTGGTAATAATATGGATTTATCCCAGTTATTCTGGAAACCCGAAAATAGCCCAAATTTGGAGATAAGGCTCATAAGTTCCGTTAATGAATTTGAGGTATCCCCCAGGAAAATAAGAGCATCATCTGCATAAAGGGCCACTTTGTCCTCTCTTCCTGCCCGACAGAACCCAACTATTTTTGTTGATTGTAGGGAGGAGCTTCGAGTTCGAGTCAAACTCATGTTCGACACGAACATTGCCTGTTCGCCCGTTCGCCGAACAGCAAACAAATTAGGGTGTTTGCGGCAAATTCGAAAAGTCTATGGGAGAAATCTAAAGTGCTAATTATAAAGGCTTATATGCAAGTTATTGTCATAAAAAGTGTTTGGGGACCCGGGTTCTGCCCCAGGGGACATGTATCAATGCAAAAAAAAGTTTAAAAAATTGACGTTTTTACAGGAGCAGTGATTTTAATAATGCTTAAAATGAAAAAATAAAAGTGAAATTTTCCTTTAAATTTCGTACCTGGGGGGTGTGTATAATATGCATGTGAAGTGACGCTTGTTTCCCGTGCTTAGAACTGTCCCTGCACAAAATGTCATTTTTGAAGGAAAATAAGTAATTTAAAACTCACCCGTGGCTATTAATGAATTGTCGGCTCCCGGCAATACATAGAAAAGTCATTGAGAAAAAAAAAGCGTGGGGGTCCCCCCAAATTCAATTACCAGGCCCTTCAGGTCTGGAATGGATATTAACCACTTGTCCCCCGCCCACTGTCAATTGACGGCGGGCGGAGGATACTCTCGTTCTGGGAGGACGTCATATGACGTCCTCCCTTTAAAATGAGCTAGGAGGCGCGCGCTTGCCTCCAGCGGCGCGCGCGCGCCCGCCGCGTTCACAAGGCCCCGGTGCGCGTGCCCGGCGGCGGCGATTGCCGCCGGGCACCCGCGATTGCCCGGGAAACGAACAGGAAAGTGAATCTCTGTGTGTAAACACAGAGATCCACGTCCTGTGAGGGAGAGGGGACCGATGGTGTGTCCCTTGTACATAGGGACAACCATCGGTCACCTCCCCCAGTCAGTCCCCTCCCCCCACAGTAAGAACACATTGAGGGAACATATTTAACCCCTTCCCGCCCCCTAGTGGTTAACCCCTTCCCTGCCAATCACATTTATACAGTAATCAATGCATTTTTATAGCAGGGATCGCTGTATAAACGTGAATGGTCCCACCAAAAATGTGTCAAAAGTGTCCAATGTGTCCGCCGCAATATCGCAGTCACAATAAAAAAATCGCAGATCGCCGCCATTACTAATAAAAAAATAAAAAAATAAAAATGCTATAAATCTATCCCCTATTTTGTACACGCTATAACTTTTGCGCAAACCAATCAATACGCGCTTAATGCGATTTTTTTTTTTACCAAAAATATGTAGAAGAATATGTATCGGCCTAAACTGAGGAAAAATTTATAAAAAAAAAAAATGGGTATTTATTATAGCAAAAATTAAAAAATAGTGTTTTTTTTCCAAACTGGACGCTCTTCTTTTGTTTATAGCGCAAAAAATAAAAACCGCAGAGGTGATCAAATACCACCAAAAGAAAGCTCTATTTGTGGGAAAAAAAGGACGCAAATTTCGTTTGGGAGCCACGTCGCACGACCGCGCAATTGTCATTCAAAGTGTGACAGCGCTGAAAGCTGAAAAATGGCTTGGGCAGGAAGGGGGTTTTCGTGCACAGTAGAGAAGTGGTTAAGGGGAACCCCGGCGCAAATTAAAAAAAGAAATGCGTGGATTCCCCCCAAAAATCCATACCAGACCCTTATCCGAGCACGCAACCTGGCAGGCCGCAGGAAAAGAGGGGGGACGAGAGAGCGCCCCCCCTCTTGAACCGTACCAGGCCACATGCCCTCAACATGGGGAGGATGTCCCCATGTTGATGGGGACAAGGGCCTCATCCCCACAACCCTTGCCCGGTGGTTGTGGGGGTCTGCGGGCAGGGGGCTTATCGGAATCTGGAAGACCCCTTTTACAAAGGGGACCCCCAGATCCCGCCCCCCTATGTGAAATGGTAAGGGGTACATTGTACCCCTACCATTTCACGAAGAAAGTGTAAAAAAATTTAAAAAAAAACACACAAACACCTTGGAAAAGTCCTTTATTAAAAAAAAAACAAAAAAACATTCCAGCGATGAAATCCAGTGTCCCGCGGCGATCCGATGTCCAGCGCTGTCCGTCATTGGCTGAGCCTGAGCGGACCTGATGGGGAACTTCCTCCGCAGTCTAAAGTTCCCCATCAGGTCCGCTCAGCCAATGAATAGGTGTAAGGCTAAGCGGACCAGATGCGGAACATGAGAAGGGGCGGGTCTATTCATGTATTACACAGTTAAGGAAGTTCCCCATCAGGTCCGCTCAGGCCAATGACGTAGGCGGGGTCTGACATACGAGGGGGCGGTCCTGATGGTGAACTTCCTTCACTGTGTAATACATGAATAGACCCGCCCCTTCTAAAGTTCTCAAAGCTCATCCCTACCGGCCACCTTAGGTAAAAGTTGGAGGCTTACCGCAAAGCCTGCGACCGCCCTTCTCAGGGGGGTCAAACAAGGCACAGAAGATGGATGGGATCCACACCGGAACTTGGAGACCTTCCTTCACAGATGATCCGCTGGACAGATCAATGACACACTTCCAGGGGGCAATCTATTCAGTGAGCATTTTCCTCCATGGGTAATAGGACGGACATCCAGTGTATAACCTTAATATTTTGAGTAGGGAAGAAAAGACAAAAAAGGCACCCAGTAGTGTAGAGGTTCCTTCACTGTCTTTATTTATAAAATTCCAAAATAGGAACAAGTCCTAATGCATAAAACGTTCCTTGCAAGGTAATTAAAAAGCTCTGTATCGTATCAAGAGATTTCCCGTTCGCACATGCGCAGTGCGTGCAACGTATGTAAGTACTGTCCCTATTCTCTGAGAAAAAAAAGCCCTGACTGAAACTGATCTTTTGTGGCTCTCACTGCAGTAGCTGAAAATTACATCTCCTGCTCCATGTGCTGCAGGGAGTGCCACAAAGGATTGGCTCCAGTTATTTCCCCCACCCGCTGCACTAATTGAGATTTATCTTGCTGCCTGGACCACCCCAACGCTGTGGCCACCTTTAAACCTGAGGGCCCCATGATCTCCTACGCCCCTGCGTGGACAGGTGGGCAGAGCCCCACACAGCTGCATTTTTCAAAAAAATTGTGACGTTGAGTTTGGGGAGAAGATCCCCAACTTGCTATCACTAGAGGCAGCAGGTCAGGGAGTGGCTGCAGCAGTGGGGACATGTTACATGTTTCACCCTAAAAACACGTGGAACATGTAACATGTCCCCAAAGGTCAACTTATTCTTTAAACTTTGACAAAAAACCTGGAAGCTGATTGGTTTTGCACTCTCCAGTGTTAGTAGATCAACCCCAATGCCCTGCCTCTGCAAATTACTAGCACTGACTGTAATGCCATGCCCCTTTACCCCCCCCCCCCCATGTTACATAGGCAAACATGACAGAGGAACCCCATTGCAATGCTGAAACTGCCAGATTAACATACAGAGACGACCATCAACATTGATATTGTGGAGAATTACCACACATCACCACCTACAGTGTCATCTACTCCCCAATATATCAAAATACTCCCTCTAATGATCCAACGCTTCCGTTGTTTTTTTTTTATAGGAAACCATGATCATACATTCACTGTTTGTATACTCCACCCATTTATCCAATGCCACTGCACAATTTAAAAATTACAGGCTGTACAATGTTTATTAATATTCAATTTACCTAATTTTATCAAAAAGAGATGTACACTGATCAGCTATAACATTATTTCCACCCATCATAACCCGTTAAGGCATGGACTCTACTAAAGCTCTGAAGGTAAGCTGCGGTATCTGGCACCAAGTCATCAGTAGCAGATTCTTTAAGTCCTGTAAGTTGCAAGGATAGGCCTCCATGGATGTTTTTTTCCAGCACACCCCACAGATTGTCGGTTGGATTGAGATCTGGAGAATTTGGAGACCAAGTCAACATCTCAAACTCATTGTTGTGTTTCTAAAGCCATTCCTGAATTCATCAGAGCAGGCCACCTTCTTCCATTGCTCTGTGGTTTAGTTCTGATACACCCATTCTAGGCACTTTGTCTGTGGACACGGGTCAGCATGGGCACCATGAACAGTCCGCGGCTATGCAGCTCCCTACAAAACAAACTGAGATGCACTGTGTGTTCTGACACCTTTCTATCCAAACTATCATGAGGTTTTTCAGCAATTTGAGCTACAGTAGCTCTTCTATTGGATCGGACTACACAAGCCAGCTTTCGATTCCTACATACATAAATGAGTCTTGGCCAAGCATGACTAATTTGCCGGTTTTCCTTCCTTGAACCACTTTTAGTGGGTTCTGACTACTGCAGACCAGGAACAGGAATGGACTGGCCATCGGGACTACCGGGAGTTTCCCGGTGGGCCGATGGCTCAGTGGGCCAGTTTTTTATGCAGAGTTCGGCAGCAGCGGGAGCGTGGCAGCAAACAGCGGCGGGGATTCGGAGAAAAAACCGTCCCACAAAAAACGCCCACAAAAAACAGCGGGAGCGTGGCAGCAAACAGGGGATTCAGGGAAGGTGGCCAGCGAGGAGGGCATTTGGATGTAAAAGCCGAGGAGGGAGAAGAGCTCCACCCCCTCCCTGACCACCGAAGAGGCGAACAGAAGCGAGCGCAGCCACCCCGGCGCTCCCAGAACCTCGATTCCTCCACCTCCTCTCTGCTCCATGAACCATGCGGCCTGGGCCGGAGGGCAGGATGACTGGGAGTCCGGAGGAAGAGAACATGCGCCGCTGTAAGGAGCAGAGCAGCGAGAGCACCCCCCGGATCAAGAGGGAGACTCGGCGTTGCCGCTGCTGGCCATCAGGTACCTGGCATCCTACACAAACATGCCAGAACACTGAGACAGCGGGGGGGGGTGAGCAGAGGAGGGAATGCAGAAAGGGACAGTGCTATGTGGTCTGTCTCAACCCTCCCCTCTGTCTCTCTGCCCCCTCTGTCTCTCAGTCCCCCCTCTGTCTCTCAGTCCCCATGTCTCTCATTCCCCCCTCATTCAGCCCGCTCCTCTGTCTTTCAGCCCCCTCCTCTGTCTCTCAGCCCCCCACTATCTCTCAGCTCCCCTCTGTATCTCAGACCCTGTCTGTCTCTCAGACCCCCTCTGTCTCTCAGACCCCCCTCTGTCTCTCAATCCCCCCTCTGTCTCTCAGTCCCTGTGTCTCTCAGTCCCCCCTCTTTTAGCCCCCTCCTCTGTCTCTTAGCCCCCCTCTATCTCTCAGACCCCCCTCTGTCTCTCAGACCCCCCCTTTGTCTCTCAGACCCCTCCTCTGTCTCTCAGACCCCTCCTCTGTCTCTCAGACCCCTCCTCTGTCTCTCAGCTCCCCCTCTGTCTCTCAGCTCCCCCCTCTGTCTCTCAGCCCCCCTCTGTCTCTCAGCTCCCCCCTGTCTCTCAGCCCCCCTCTGTCTCTCTGAGCCCTCCTCTGTCTCTCAGACCCCTCCTCTGTCTCTCAGTCCCCCACTGTCTCTCAGCCCCCTCCTCTATCTCTCAGCTCTCCCCTCTAGCTCTCAGCTCCCCCCTCTGTCTCTCAGCTCCCTCCCTCTGTCTCTCAGCCCCCCTCTGTATCTCAGCTCCCCCTGTCTCTCAGCCCCTGTCTCTCAGCCCCCCCTCTGTCTCTCAGACTGCCCTCTGTCTCTCAGACCCCCTCTCTGTCTCTCAGTCCACCCCTCTGTCTCTCAGTTCCTGTGTCTCTCAGTCCTCCCCTTCTTTTAGCCCCCACTCTGTCTCTCAGCTCCCCTCTATCTCTCAGACCCCCCCCCTCTGTCTCTCAGACCCCTCCTCTGTCTCTCAGACCCCTCCTCTGTCTCTCAGCTCTCCTCCTCTGTCTCTCAGCTCCCCCTCTGTCTCGCAGCTCCCCCCTCTGTCTCTCAGCCCACCTCTGTCTCTCAGACCCATCCTCTGTCTCTCAGACCCCTCCTCTGTCTCTCAGCCCCCACTGTCTCTCAGCTCTCCTCCTCTATCTCTCATCTCCCCCTCTGTCTCTCAGCTCCCTCCTTATGTCTCTCAGCTCCCCCCGTCTCTCAGCCCCCTCTGTCTCTCAGCTTCCCCCTCTGTCTCTCAGCTCCCCCCTCTGTCTCTCAGCTCCCCCCCCTGTGTAGCGCTGCTGCCGAAGTGCTTTGCAGGTGCTTCAGCAGCGGTGGCCATTCATTTCAATGGGCAGGAGCGATGTGTACACCGCTCCTCCACCGCCCCAAAGATGCTGCTTGGAGGACTATTTTTAACGCCCTGGCAGCGCCCCAGTGTGGAAGCACGCTGGGCTTTCACACTGGGACTGCAGCCGAGGCGTTTTTCAGGCGCTTTACAGGTGCTATTTTTAGCCCACAAGCGCCTAAAAATGCCTCAGTGTGAAAGGGGTCCTACACTCACCCCCTCTCTTTTACACTCACTCTCTCTCTCTTACACTCACCCCCCTCTCTCACCCACCGCCTCTCACCCCCTTTCCCTCAACTTTTCCTCTCTCTCTCACCCTCTCATGATATACAATAATGGATGTAGGGGCCTTTTGGTGGGCGTGATTTTTTGGGGGGGTGGGGGGCAGCATTTTATTGAATTAAAGTGGGCCGGTCTGAATGAAGTCCAGGGCCAAATTTTTGTCCCAGTCCAGCCCTGACCAGGAATATTCCCCAAGAGCTGCATGTTTGGAGATGATCTGACCCAGTCGTCTAGCCATTACAATTTGGACTTTGTCAAATTCACTCAAATCCTTACCTATTTTTTCTGCTTTCAGCACATATACATATAAATGTAAAAAAATTAGTCTATGTGTCTTCCAACTTTCATCAATGTAATCCCTTCACTTTCATCAAAAGTGCTTGAATGCTGGTTCATTCAATTCATCCACCTTGTGATAACCACCACCATAATAAAGGATGTACCCTTACCAGAGCATATCGACCACCTATTACGGGGGGTCAAATAAGGCTTGTGTATCCTATATGTTCCATCCATGCTTGCTATTCCACATCAAAGAACAAGAGGAATAATCCAGCAGTCACCTCTGAAGGACACTCCTCTGATCCCGAATCAAGATGTCCAGTGGGATGTATCAATATAAAGATAAACAACAGTGAATTGGATGTGACCTGACACACACTATAGCACAACATGGCGACCTCCATCCCTAAATTAATTTGTAGAAAAGGAGAGCTGTGGGACTTTAAGTGAGGCTACCGCCATGTCAGATATAAACAGAAACATAACATTTACAGTACATAATTTATTGTTACATTGTAAAAAGTATTGTATCAAATAAATAGGTAGTCACATGACTTACACTAAATATGCTGCTATATAGCATGCAATACAAATAGAAATTCAACATAATAACTGTACATAGTAAGGTAGATGGGTTAAAAAACATTGTACGGACAGATAACTTGGGGCATCTAGGGGCACTCAACGAGTTTCCTGGCATTACAGCCATTCATCAGGAGTGTTGTAACATAATATACTGGAAAGGAAAGGGACAAGAATTAATAATGATACTGTTAGAATAAGGGAGAACAGAGAGAATGTGTCCCAACAAAGTGGGGACAATCTGGGATACTCACTGCACAGCCCCAAGGCCAGGCCCGGTGTCCGCCAGGGAAGATGGGGGTGACAGGCATTATGTGTCCCCTGGGGTTGAGACTGCTTATGTTGAATTTCTATTTGTATTGCATGCTATATAGCAGCATATTTAGTGTAAGTCATGTGACTACCTATTTATTTGATACAATATTTTTTACAATGTAACAATAAATGATGTACTGTAAATTTTATGTTTCTGTTTATATCTGACATGGCGGTAGCCTCACTTAAAGTCCCACAGCTCTCCTTTTCTACAAAAGATAAACAACAATAGTGTAAAATCCTTAAAACTCAGCTTTATTTAAGTAAAGCATAGCATGCTATTACATTGGTACAATCTTCCTCAGTCCAAAAACAAGGACGTTGGCTCAATCCAAATGCAATGAGAAAAATATTTTTTCACTTGCTGTCTAATATATCCCACCCACTTTCAGATGCCACTGTAACGAGATAATCAATGTTATTCACTTTACCTGCCAGAGTGTTCATAATTTTATGGCCAATCAGTGTACAGTATATGCCGTCATTTGTGTGTCTAACTGGAAATACTTAATTCCCAATTGTCCTCTGTTCGCCTGTTGTTTTAAAAATTTAGCCAACATTGGGCTTTACAGTGGTAGTAAACCCTTTATCTTTTTTTTTTTTTTTTTACTAACCTGCAAGACAAAGCTATAATGAGCTAGTATGACTAGCATACTAGCTCATTATGTACCACTTACCTTCGATCGGGGCCCCCGAAGTCGTCCGTGTCCCTCCTCTAGTTGCATCCATCGCTGCGGCGATAGCCGGAATGTTACTTCCGGGTATCGCCGCTGCAGCCAATCACAGCGTCGCTCCGGCACTATGATTGACCGGAGCGGCGAAGACGTGACCCCGCGCATGCACGCGTGAGCTGTCGAATTCGGCTACGTCGTCGAATGTTGCGACCTAGCCGAATTTGTGAATGGGGTGACGTCAGCGTCGCCGCATTTACATACAAATATCTCCTTAACCGTGTAGGTTAACCACTTAACGACCGCCCACCGCCGATTTACGTCGGCAGAATGGCACGGACAGGCAGAATCACGTAGATCTACGTGACTGCCTTTGTACAGTTGGGGGGTCCATCCGGACCCCCCTTCTGTGCCGTGAGCGGTCGTTACTTCACCGGGAGCGATCCCAGATGAGGGGGCGGCCTTTCGATTCCGGCCCCCCCCTCGCGATCGCTCCCGGCGAATGGAAATGCCCCCTCTGTCTGTGTCAGACAGAGGAAGCAGGAGGAAGTGATGTCATCTCCTGTGCGGCGCTCACATATACCGAGCGCCGTACAAGAGAAGACATCAGGTCAGTGCACACAACACTACACTGACACCAGGACACATAGGAACACTAATCGCCCCCCCCAGGACCCCCAGACCCCCCCAGATCACCCCCCAGATCACCCCCCAGCCCCCAGTCACAGTGTCACTGATTGCAGTGACCATTTATTTAGTGATCACTGCAATCAGTGACATTTGTGACTGTGAAAGTGTCACTAAAGTTTAGTTTTAGGTCCAATGTAGCCCCCTAACCCCCCCTAATAAAGGTTTAACCCCCTGATCACCCCCCAGATAACCCTTTCACCCCCTATCACCGCTGTCGCTATGCGATCATTTTTCTGATGGCTGTCTTAGCATCAGTGATGGCGATCGGTAGCCAGTAATTTTTTTTAGGTTCGCCGCAGGTTTTTATAGCGTCGGGTACCCCAATATATTATCTAATAAAGGTTCAACCCCCTTGATCGCCCCCCAGGTAACCCTTTCACCCCCTATCACCGCTGTCGCTAATCGATCGTTTTTCTGATGCTGTCTTAGCATCAGTGATGGCGATCGGTAGCCAGTAATTTTTTTTAGGTTCGCCGCAGGTTTTTATAGCGTCAGGTACCCCAATATATTATCTAATAAAGGTTAAACCCCCTTGATCGCCCCCCAGGTAACCCTTTCACCCCCTATCACCGCTGTCGCTATGCGATCATTTTTCTGATGGCTGTCTTAGCATCAGTGATGGCGATCGGTAGCCAGTAATTTTTTTTAGGTTCGCCGCAGGTTTTTATAGCGTCGGGTACCCCAATATATTATCTAATAAAGGTTTAACCCCCTTGATCGCCCCCCAGGTAACCCTTTCACCCCCTATCACCGCTGTCGCTAATCGATCGTTTTTCTGATGCTGTCTTAGCATCAGTGATGGCGATCGGTAGCCAGTAATTTTTTTTAGGTTCGCCGCAGGTTTTTATAGCGTCAGGTACCCCAATATATTATCTAATAAAGGTTAAACCCCCTTGATCGCCCCCCAGGTAACCCTTTCACCCCCTATCACCGCTGTCGCTATGCGATCATTTTTCTGATGGCTGTCTTAGCATCAGTGATGGCGATCGGTAGCCAGTAATTTTTTTTAGGTTCGCCGCAGGTTTTTATAGCGTCGGGTACCCCAATATATTATCTAATAAAGGTTTAACCCCCTTGATCGCCCCCCAGGTAACCCTTTCACCCCCTATCACCACTGTCACTAAGCGATCGTTTTTCTGATCGCTGTCTTCGTGTCGGTGATGCCAATCGGTAGCCAGTCATTTTTTTTAGGTTCGCCGCAGGTTTTTATAGCGTCAGGTACCCCCAAATATGATCTAATAAAGGTTTTAACCCCCTAATTGCCCCTAGTTAACCCTTTCACCAGTGATCACCATATAAGTGTTACGGGTGACGCTGGTTAGTTAGTTTGCTTTTTATAGTGTCAGGGCACCCGCCGTATATAACCCAATAAAGGTTTAACCCCCTGATCGCCCGGTGGGTGATATCAATTAGGTTTTAGCGTCAGAGAGGGTCTGCGTCACACCCCAGGCAGCGTCAGGTTAGTGCCAGTAACGCTAACACCCACGCGTAAAGCATACACCCCCCTTAGTGGTATAGTATCTGAACAGATCAATATCTGATCTGATCAGATCTATACCAGCGGTTTAGGGTTCCCAAAAACGCAGTGTTAGCGGGATCAGCCCAGATACCTGCTAGCACCTGCGTTTTGCCCCTCCGTCCAGCCCAGGCCACCCAAGTGCAGTATCGATCGATCACTGTCACTTACAAAACACAACACACATAACTGCAGCGTTCGCAGAGACAGGCCTGATCCCTGCGACTCCAGTGCTGTAGGAGGTGATTTCACCACCACAGTTAAAAAAAAAAAAGCATATATGCCGAAGCATGGGGGCAGCAGGGGCAGCAGGGCGGAGGAGCAATTTTGCTCCTAATGCCGCATACATACGGTCGAAATTCCGACGGAGGCTTGCCCGTGGAAACGTTTGACCATGTGTGTGCGGCATAACTTTTTTGCGGGAGGATGCCCCCATGCTTCGGCATATATAAATGGTGCATGTATGCCCATCATTAGAAGTGGGTGGATGAAGGGCGGTATTCTAATGGTGGGCATACCCACCAATCAATCTCTTTTTTCGTTCAGCCAACAGGCTGCATGAAAAAAAAAGATTACAATACATGTCCAACAAGGACCAGCAACGTACTGGTATGTTGCTGGACTTTGAATGGTTATACCAGATTGATGCCTGCGGGTTTAGGCATCATCTTGGTATCATTCTTTTCAGCCAGCGGCCGGCTTTCATGTAAAAGCAATCACAGCGGCTAATTAGCCTCTGGACTGCTTTTACAAGCAGTGGGAGGGAATGTCCCCCCCCGGATATAAAAAGCGCCATTGGGAAATTGGGAAAGCATTTTATCACACCGATCTTGGTGTGGTCAGATGCTTTGAGGGCAGAGGAAAGATCTAGGGTCTAGAAGACCCCAGTTTTTTCAAAAAAAGAGTACCTGTCACTACCTATTGCTATCATAGGGGATATTTACATTCCCTGAGATAACAATAAAAATTATAAAAAAAAATATATATGTAAGGAACAATTTAAAAATAAAATAAAAAAGCAAAATTAATAATAAAAAAAAAAAAAAAAAAAAAAAAAGCACCCCTGTCCTGCCCTGCTCTTGCCCAATGGCGAACGCAAGCGTCGGTCTGGCGTCATATGTAAACAGCAATTGCACCATGCATGTGAGGTATCACCGCGAAGGTCAGATCGAGGGCAGTCATTTTAGCAGTAGACCTCCTCTGTAAATCTAACGGGGTAATCTGTAAAGGCTTTTAAAGGCTTTTAAAAATGTATGTAGTTTGTCGCCAATGCGCGTTTGTGCGAAATTTTAAAGCATGTCGTGTTTGGTATCTATGTACTCGGCCTAAGATCATCTTTATTATTTCATCAAACATTTGGGCAATATAGTGTGTTTTAGTGCATTAAAATTAAAAAAAGTGTATTTTTTCCCCAAAAAATGCGTTTGAAAAATCGCTGCGCAAATACTGTGTAGAAAAAAAAAATGCAACACCCACCATTTTAATCTGTAGGGCCTTTGCTTTAAAAATATATATAATGTTTGGGGGTTCAACATAATTTTCTTGCAAAAAAAAAATATGTTTTCATGTAAACAAAAAGTGTCAAAAAGGGCTTTGTCTGCAAGTGGTTAGAAGAGTGGATGTAAGCTTCCTAATGTTGTGTATAAAATGCCAGAACAGTTCAAAACCCCCCCAAATGACCCCATTTTGGAAAGTAGACACCCCAAGCTATATACTGAGAGGCATGTCGAGTCCATGGAATATTTTATATGTTGACACAAGTTGCGGAAAAAAGACAATTTTTTTTTTTTAATTCTTTTTTTTGCACAAAGTTGTCACTAAATGATATATTGCTCAAACATGCCATGGGCATATGTGGAATTACACCCCAAAATAAATTCTGTTGCTTCTCCTGAGTACAGGGATACCACATGTGTGAGACTTTTTGGGAGCCTAGCCGCGTACGGGACCCCAAAAACAAAGCACCGCCTTCAGGCTTTCTAAGGGTGTAAATTTTTGATTTTACTTCTCACTGCCTATCACAGTTTCGGAGGCCATGGAATGCCCAGATGGCACAAAACCCCCCCAAATGACCCCATTTTGGAAAGTAGACACCCCAAGCTATTTGCTGAGAGGTATTGTGAGTATTTTGCAGATCTCGCTTTTTGTCACAAAGTTTTGAAAATTGAAAAAAAAAAAAAAAAAAAAAAAATTTTCTTTCTTCATTTTCAAAAACAAATGAGAGCTGTAAAATACTCACCATGCCTCCTCAGCAAATAGCTTGGGGTGTCTACTTTCCAAAATGGGGTCATTTGGGGGGGTTTTGTGCTATTTTGGCATTTTATGGCCTTAGAAACTGTGATAGGTAGTGAGGAGTGAAATCAAAAATTTGTGCCTAGAAATCCTGAAGGCGGTGCTTGGTTTTCGGGGTCCCGTACGCGGCTAGGCTCCTAAAAAGTCCCACACATGTGGTATCCCTGTACTCAGGAGAAGCAGCAAAATGTATTTTGGGGTGCAATTCCACATATAACCATGGCATGTGTGAGCAATATATCATTTAGTGACAACTTTTTGTAATTTATTTTTTATTTTTATTTTTTGTCATTATTCAATCACTTGGGACAAAAAAAAAAAATATTCAACGGGCTCAACAGGCCTCTCAGCAATTTCCTTGGGGTGTCTACTTTCTAAAATGGGGTCATTTGGGGGGGGTTTTGTGCTATTTTGGCATTTTATGGCCTTCGAAACTGTGATAGGTAGTGAGGAATGAAATCAAAAATTTGCGCCCTTAGAAATCCTGAAGGCGGTGCTTGGTTTCCGGGGTCCCGTACGTGGCCAGGCTCCTAAAAAGTCCCACACATGTGGTATCCCCGTACTCAGGAGAAGCAGCAAAATGTATTTTGGGGTGCAATTCCACATATAACCATGGCATGTGTGAGCAATATATCATTTAGTGACAACTTTTTGTAATTTTTTTTTTTTTTTTTTTTTTTTGTCATTATTCAATCACTTGGGACAAAAAAAAAAAATATTCAATGGGCTCAACATGCCTCTCAGCAATTTCCTTGGGGTGTCTACTTTCCAAAATGGGGTCATTTGGGGGGGTTTTGTACTGCCCTGCCATTTTAGCACCTCAAGAAATGAGATAGGCAGTCATAAATTTAAAGCTGTGTAAATTTCAGAAAATGTACCCTAGTTTGTAAACGCTATAACTTTTGCGCAAACCAATAAATATACGTTTATTGACATTTTTTTTACTAAAGACATGTGGCTGAATACATTTTGGCCTAAATGTCTGACTAAAATTGAGTTTATTCGATTTTTCTTATAACAAAAAGTAGAAAATATCATTTTTTTTCAAAATTTTCGGTCTTTTTCCGTTTATATCGCAAAAAATAAAAATCGCAGAGGCAATCAAATACCATTAAAAGAAAGCTCTATTTGTGGGAAGAAAAGGACGCAAATTTCATTTGGGTACAACATTGCATGTCCGCACAATTTACAGTTAAAGCAGCGCAGTGCCGAATCCCAAAAACAGGCCTGGTCCTAATGGCCCGAAATGGTCCGGGGCTTAAGTGGTTAAGGAGATATTTCATGCACCTACAGGTAAGCCTTAATCTAGGCTTACCTGTAGGTCTTTGTTTAAAAAGTGTGTTTACAACCACTTTAAACATACATTTATCGATTTTCTAACTAAATAATTCACTGTATAAATTGGTGTTTTTTATATCTGCCTGGAGTTCGGTATATCTCACAATTTCTGCATGCCCCATATCGTTTTAGTTCTCATCTGGGTTCCAGTTATATGTGTTCCATGGTCCAAAGCAGTTTCTTTGTCTGTTAAGGCCAGTGGCTTTTTATTTCTAAAGCTGCTTTCTAATTAAACATTAGCAAAAAACAGCTTCCAATAATATAATTTTCAGCTTTTCTGCATTATGTTATTGTGCATTTTTTGTTCTCCCCTTTCCACTGAATCATTACAGCCCTTCAGTGAAAGAAACCGAACCTATTGATCTTTTATTTCTTTACAAACTCGGTTCTTTCCTGCAATTTTATTTTGGCATTTGAATTAAGTGTCTGCAATTATTTTCTAAACCCCAAAGCCTTTATGATCTTTGCTTGAGCTGTACGTATTGGTTTACAGATTAACTTTAGCATTTGCACATGGACATAACAAAAGAGGTTCCAAGAAGCCCTCGTGGCCTCTGTTGATATTCCATTACTTCCGATCAATACATTTTGCTGTTTATTATTTTAAACAGAAATGTCAGGAATATCATTTCTCTACTTTTGGAGTAATGTAGTTTAGTTTTTTTGAAAAAAAGAACCCAGACGATGCAAGTTTTATTCACATTGACATAAGGGTGGTGTACTTGAATAACCCTGAATCTGAACTGCACGCAAACAGCAAAATATACAGCTGAAATAAATATATGCAAACTGCTTTGTCTGTCAATAGATTTTTAATTCTGTTTAGCCAGTCTTGTGATGCAGAAAACCTTGTCAGACGATGTAGGCAGACAGCGGGCAAGTGAAGCCTGCAGGGGTAGATAGGTTGTTAGTCACGTCCTCCATGTTTCCCCATTAATTAATTGGGCGCCAATTACTGGGTAATATGGAAGGCCTACCCTGCATGGGTTATTCTGGGCTACATTAGCCACTCTGCTACAGGGTCACTTTACTGCACACATGGGGGTACCTTTGTTTTATGTCATCTTCTTCAATGCCCTGGAACACAGCCAAGGCTGTCGTGGGAGAAAACTCAACCTTAAAGTGTTACTAAACCCAGTAATATGAAAACCGCTCATACGTCCCCCCCCCCCCCGCCTCTGTAGTGCCCACAGCGTATAAATCTTCTTTTTACATTAAAATACTGCCAATATATACCTTTTTGGCTGATCTGTATACCACGGTCACGTGATAAACTTCAGAGTCTGCCTGAGTGCTGAGTGTTAAGGTAGGAGGAGATTTCCACTATAGCCTGTATTCTCATGCTGTTATGGGAGGAGCATCATTCATCAATCAAGATGTGACATCCCACCCAATGTGTTCTTTTTTAGTTACAGGGCTTGGAGGAGGAGGGAGGGACTGGGCTGTCATTTAGGATCTGTATATTCACCCACATGTGCGATGTCAATATCATGTGACCTGAAAAGCTCTGATCAACAAGGAAATGTTCTCTCCAGCAATAGAGGCCAAACTGAGCATGTGCAGCAAGACTACCTTCACTGTGTCATATCTGGACTTGCCAAGAGAGACCCCGCAGGAGGTGGAGGATCTGTCCATACAGGATCAAAGAGCCTTTTTACACCATACAGAGGATTAACCCCTTAAGTTCCACAGTGAGTATAACAAGCATGCTATTCTGCGTATACAGACAGATTTTACTGTTGTGGGTTTAGTAACACTTTAAGGTGGCCCTTCACTCTTTAGGCCCCTTTCACACTGAGGCGTTTTTACCGCGTTTTCGCGGTAAAAATAGCGCTGTAATAATGCCTGAAATAATCCTGCCCCAGCATTCTCAATGTGAAATCTCTGAGGGCTTTCACATTGAGGCGTTTTGCTGGCTGGGCGTTGAAAAAAATCCTGCAAACAGCTTTTTTAGAGCAACTTTAGGGCGCATAAAATAGCGCTGTAAAAACGCCTATCCCCATTGAAATGAATGGGATTCGCGGTAAAAACGTGGTAAAAACGCATAGGCATAAGCGTTATGTTAAAAAATAGCGCTAACGCCTATGCGTTTTTACCGCGTTTTTACCGCGTTCGCGCTAATTAAATCGCGGTAAAAACGCATACGCGTTAGCGCTATTTTTACCGCGATCGCGGTAAAAACGCGGTAAAAACGCGGTAAAATAGAGGTACAAAATCCTATAATTTTTGAGCGTTTTTTCAACGCCTCAGTGTGAAAGGGGCCTTAGAGATGAACGTTCACCATGTACACTGACACCGTAACTGTTCTCCAGTTAACTCTCAGGTCCCCGTGACAATGTACACCTTCTCTGTAATCTGCATTTATGAGGAATACGCTGAGCCAATGTCCACATACACCTGTCCAATGTTCTCTATTACTACTTCCAAGTAGGGATGAGCTTCGTGTTCGAGTCGAACATACGTTCGACTCGAACATCAGCTGTTCGATCGTTCGACGAAGATCGAACGATTTGGGCCGTTCGCGCCAAATTCGAGTGACGCGAACGGCCCACAATGCACTACGCCATCGCAGTGTCATCCAGGCGCTGTGATTGGCCAAGCATGCACTGTGACCCCGCATGCTTGGCCAATCACAGCGCCGGCAGCGAGGAGAGCAATGATTGGCCACAGGCAGGATGCCTGTGGCCAATTATTGCTGAGGGTGTTTAGTACACGCCCCACACTATAAAAGGCCGCCAGCACGGCGGCCTAGTGTAGTGTGTTCCGGAGCAGGGAAAGAGAAACATAGGCAGGGACAGTGACATTTTTTTTTCTTGCTTAACCTGGATTCCTTTAGTTTAGGGAAAGAGAAGGATAGGTAGGGAGAGTGTCAGTGTGTTTTACTGTGCAAATCCTTTTTTCTAGGGACAGGGAAGGACAGTGAGGGAATTCTCCTTGTGCTATAGTGTGCTTTAAAAAAACATTTTTTCTAGGGACAGAAAACTATAGGTAGGGAGAGTGTCAGTGTGTTTTACTGTGCGAATCCTTGTTTCTAGGGACAGGGAAGGACAGTGAGGGAATTCTCCTTGTGCTATAGTGTGCTTTAAAAAAACATTTTTTCTAGGGACAGAAAACTATAGGTAGGGAGAGTGTCAGTTTCTTTCACTGTGATAATCCTTGTTTCTAGGGACAAAGAAGGAAAGTGAGTGAAATTCTCCTTGTGCTATAGTGTGCTTTAAAAAAACATTTTTTCTAGGGACAGAAAACTATAGGTAGGGAGAGTGTCAGTGTCTTTTACTGTGCGAATCCTTGTTTCTAGGGACAGGGAAGGACAGTGAGGGAATTCTCCTTGTGCTATAGTGTGCTTTAAAAAAACATTTTTTCTAGGGACAGAAAACTATAGGTAGGGAGAGTGTCAGTGTCTTTTACTGTGCGAATCCTTGTTTCTAGGGACAGGGAAGGACAGTGAGGGAATTCTCCTTGTGCTATAGTGTGCTTTAAAAAAACATTTTTTCTAGGGACAGAAAACTATAGGTAGGGAGAGTGTCAGTGTCTTTTACTGTGCGAATCCTTGTTTCTAGGGACAGGGAAGGACAGTGAGGGAATTCTCCTTGTGCTATAGTGTGCTTTAAAAAAACATTTTTTCTAGGGACAGAAAACTATAGGTAGGGAGAGTGTCAGTTTCTTTCACTGTGATAATCCTTGTTTCTAGGGACAAAGAAGGAAAGTGAGTGAAATTCTCCTTGTGCTATAGTGTGCTTTAAAAAAACATTTTTTCTAGGGACAGAAAACTATAGGTAGGGAGAGTGTCAGTGTCTTTTACTGTGCGAATCCTTGTTTCTAGGGACAGGGAAGGACAGTGAGGGAATTCTCCTTGTGCTATAGTGTGCTTTAAAAAAACATTTTTTCTAGGGACAGAAAACTATAGGTAGGGAGAGTGTCAGTGTCTTTTACTGTGCGAATCCTTGTTTCTAGGGACAGGGAAGGACAGTGAGGGAATTCTCCTTGTGCTATAGTGTGCTTTAAAAAAACATTTTTTCTAGGGACAGAAAACTATAGGTAGGGAGAGTGTCAGTGTGTTTTACTGTGCGAATCCTTGTTTCTAGGGACAGGGAAGGACAGTGAGGGAATTCTCCTTGTGCTATAGTGTGCTTTAAAAAAACATTTTTTTCTAGGGACAGAAAACTATAGGAAGGAAGAGTGTCAGTTTCTTTCACTGTGATAAACCTTGTTTCTAGGGACAAAGAAGGACAGTGAGGGAATTCTCCTTGTGCTATAGTGTGCTTTAAAAAAACATTTTTTTCTAGGGACAGAAAACTATAGGTAGGGAGAGTGTCAGTTTCTTTCACTGTGATAATCCTTGTTTCTAGGGACAAAGAAGGAAAGTGAGTGAAATTCTCCTTGTGCTATAGTGTGCTTTAAAAAAACATTTTTTCTAGGGACAGAAAACTATAGGTAGGGAGAGTGTCAGTGTCTTTTACTGTGCGAATCCTTGTTTCTAGGGACAGGGAAGGACAGTGAGGGAATTCTCCTTGTGCTATAGTGTGCTTTAAAAAAACTTTTTTTCTAGGGACAGAAAACTATAGGTAGGGAGAGTGTCAGTGTCTTTTACTGTGCGAATCCTTGTTTCTAGGGACAGGGAAGGACAGTGAGGGAATTCTCCTTGTGCTATAGTGTGCTTTAAAAAAACATTTTTTCTAGGGACAGAAAACTATAGGTAGGGAGAGTGTCAGTGTCTTTTACTGTGCGAATCCTTGTTTCTAGGGACAGGGAAGGACAGTGAGGGAATTCTCCTTGTGCTATAGTGTGCTTTAAAAAAACATTTTTTCTAGGGACAGAAAACTATAGGTAGGGAGAGTGTCAGTGTCTTTTACTGTGCGAATCCTTGTTTCTAGGGACAGGGAAGGACAGTGAGGGAATTCTCCTTGTGCTATAGTGTGCTTTAAAAAAACATTTTTTCTAGGGACAGAAAACTATAGGTAGGGAGAGTGTCAGTGTGTTTTACTGTGCGAATCCTTGTTTCTAGGGACAGGGAAGGACAGTGAGGGAATTCTCCTTGTGCTATAGTGTGCTAAAGCATTCCTCATCAACCATCTTTGAAATCCTTGTTTTTTTGCACAGTCAGGGAAATTGTCGTTGTGCTATTCTGTGCAAAAGCAATCATCCTCAACCATATTTAGAAATCCTTAAGTAAAGGGACAGAGAAGGACACCTGAAGGTAGCCCTTATTGCTTTTTTCCCATCTCCCTGCAGGCCATCTATTAGAATGTCTGGAAGGCAAACAAGGAGAGGCAGACAGTCAGGAGGCAATAAAAGAGGGCAAGCAGGCTCTGTGTCTGGGGGCAACAGTGCTGGTCGTGGACGCGGTGCATTGTCATCAGCACATGGCCATGGGACACGCTTGTCCTTCTTTTCGGCAGCTGGACATGTTGAGCCACATCATGCCGAAGACTTGGTAGAGTGGATGACCAAGCCCTCCTCCTCCTCCTCATCCTCTCTCACCCAGGCTCAGGGTACTGGAAAAGCAGCTGCCAAAGCGTCCTCTTCCCTGGTATCAATGTCAGACTCATCATCAGTCACTCCTTCCCTAGACCCACCATGTCCTCCTCCTGAGGAGTCCCCCGAACTGTTTGAGCACAGTGTTGGGTACATGCTCCAGGAGGATGCCCAGCGTTTCGAAGGGTCTGATGATGAAACCCAGCTAGAGGAAGGCAGTAGCGTGAGAGCAGACAGAGGGGATGCTCAAGAAGGACACCAATCTGGCAGTCATGTTCCAGCAGCTGCAGCATACTGCCAGATTGGCTCCAGTGATGAGGAGGGAGGGGATGATGAGGTCACTGACTCCACGTGGGTGCCTAATAGGAGAGAGGAGGAGGAGGAGGATGAGGAGGAGGCACATCTCCAACGAGGCAGGATGCCCTTTGGTGGCCAGCGTAAGGGCAGTACACCGACGGAATCACACCGCAGAGCTCCGCCTGTGCAGGGCGCTGCCTCTGCCCGTCATTCAAAAAGTTCTTTGGTGTGGGCCTTTTTTGAGGCTAGTGCATCAGATCGCACAGCTGCTGTTTGCAACATATGTCTCAAGCGTATATCGCGTGGCCAAAACATCAGCCGCTTGGGTACCACATGCCTGACCAGACATATGTTGACCTGCCATGCAGCTCGTTGGCAAGCCTACCTCAAAGACCCACACCAAAGAACAAAGCGGACCTCTCCTTGCACCGCATCAGCTGGGATCTCCAACCCCACTATAACTTCAGTCCTCTCTGAAACATGCACTGAGAGGAATGAAGGTGTAGAATTAGGTGTGTCACAGCCAAGTACTTGCGGCCACTCTGCTAGCAGTACACCGACGTCCGATTCTAGCAGGCAAATTTCCCTGCCCCAGCTGCTGGACCGTCGAAAGAAGTTCACTCCCAGCCATCCACATGCCCAGCGGTTGAATGCTAGCTTGGCTAAATTGCTAGCGCTTCAACTGCTGCCTTTTCAGTTGGTAGACTCGGCCCCCTTCCGTGAGTTTGTGCAATGTGCGGTTCCTCAGTGGCAGGTTCCCAAACGCCACTTTTTCTCACGGAAGGCTATTCCGGCTCTCTACCGGCATGTGGAAGGCAATGTCTTGGCCTCGCTGGACAGGGCGGTCAGCGGTAAGGTGCATATTACCGCTGACTCATGGTCCAGCAGGCATGGACAGGGACGTTACCTTTCTTTCACGGCCCATTGGGTCACTCTTTTGGCAGCTGGGAAGGATGCAGGACAAGGTGCAGTAGTGTTGGAGGTTGTTCCACCGCCACGCCTCCAAAATGCTACTACTGGTTGTGACACACCTCTCTCCTCCACCCCTCCTCTTCTTCTTCCTCCATGGCCTCTTCCTGTGGTTTGTCCTCGGAACCAGCGGTGCTCCGTAGGCGTTCAAGGGGCTACGCAAGTACGCAGGCAAAAAGATGCCATGCCGTGCTTGCGCTGGTGTGTTTGGGGGACAGAAGCCACACTGGGGCAGAGGTCCTGTCTGCTCTGCAGGGCCAGGCCGAGAGGTGGTTGACGCCACGCCAGCTTAAGCCAGGAATGGTGGTTTGCGACAATGGCACCAACCTCCTCTCCGCCCTCCGACAGGGACAACTGACCCATGTGCCCTGTGTGGCTCACGTCCTTAACCTGGTGGTGCAGCAGTTCTTGGGCAGGTACCCGGGCTTACAGGATGTCCTGAGGCAGGCCAGGAAAGTCTGTGTGCATTTCCGCAGATCTTATAATGCCAGTGCTCGCCTGGCTGAGCTGCAAAAGGAGTTGAACCTGCCCAAGAACCGCCTTATATGTGACATGCCCACCAGGTGGAACTCAACGTTGGCCATGCTGCAGCGGCTGCACACGCAGCAGAGGGCCATCAATGAGTACCTGTGCGACTACGGCACCAGGACAGGGTCAGGGGAGCTTGGTTTTTTTTCTCCACGCCAGTGGGGCATGATCAGGGATGCATGCACTGTCCTGGCACCATTTGAGGAGGCCACGAGGATGGTGAGCAGTGACAGTGCATGCATCAGTGACACTGTACCTCTTGTCCACCTGTTGGAGCACACGCTGCATGGAATAATGGACAGGGCACTTGAGGCAGAACAGTGGGAGGAAGAGGAGGACTTCCTTGCCTCTCAAGGCCCCCTTTACCCAGACAGTGTTCCTTCTGTCCCACCCATCGCACAGGAAGAGGAGGAGGAGGAGGAGGAGGAGGAGGATTGTGTCAGCATGGAGGTGGAGGCTGGCACTCAGCATCATCAGCAGCAGTCTTTTAGGGATGATTTACAGTCCCAAGAAACCAGTGGACTTGTACGTGGCTGGGAGGAGGTGGCTGCGGATCATGTCGTCCTTAGTGACCCAGAGGACTCCGGAGCGAATGCCTCAGCAAACCTACGCTGCATGGCCTCCCTGATCCTGCAAAGTCTGCGGAAGGATCCTCGTATTCTTCGGATCAAGGAGAGGGACCATTACTGGCTGGCCACTCTCCTTGATCCACGGTACAAGGGTAAGGTTGCGGACCTTATGTTACCGTCGCAGAGGGAGCAGAGGATGAGACAACTCCGGGAGGCCTTGCAGAAAGGTCTGTGCAACGCGTTCCCAGAGACTGGGAGGTTACAAACTCCTGGTCCTGGACAACGAGTTGCTGAGGCTTCGGCCAGTCAAAGAAGGAGCGGTGGGGAAGGTGGCCGTCTGACCGATGCGTTCAGACAATTCTTTAGTCCGCAGCCCCAAAGTATGATCGGTTCCAGCAACCATCGCCAGCGTCTGATAAACATGGTGCAGGAATATCTAGGGGCAAGGTCAGACTTGGACACCTTCCCCACCGAAAATCCTCTGGCTTACTGGGTCTTGAGGATGGATCACTGGCCAGAGCTTGCACAGTATGCAATTGAGCTACTGGCCTGTCCTGCATCCAGCGTTCTTTCGGAACGCACATTCAGTGCTGCTGGAGGATTTGTCACGGATCACAGGGTGCGCCTGTCCACCGACTCGGTTGATCGACTGACTTTCATCAAGATGAACCAGTCTTGGATCACCACCAGCTACCACACACCTGATGCTGATATAACAGACTAATTGATTTTAACATGTCACATCCCTTCAAGACTGATGCTGATGCTGAGTGCCTGTGCTGTTATGTTGACTGGCTATCCTCCTCCTCCGAGTCCTCAATGATACGATTGATGATGATAGCTTGGAAGATCATTTTTGTTTATGGGTGCCGCCACCAGTGGCTAAGGCCCAATTTTTCAGCCCCTGTTTTACAGGGGCGTGTAATTACAATTTTTGAAGCAATACTTTGCAACAGGGCTCATTGCTGTGCTCCAAGTACAGTATCTGTGAGGGGTTGTAGTGTTGTGCCACCAGTGCCTAAGGCCCAATTTTTCAGCCCCTGTTCAACAGGGGCATGCAATTACAATTCTTGATCTAATAATTCACAGCAGGGCCCATTGCTGCACCCACCAAGAGTAACTCTGAGGGCTTACAGTGTTGTGGCAACGCCACCACCACCACCACCACGAAAGGCCCAATTTTTCAGCCCCTGTTCAAAAGGGGCATGTAATTACAATTCTTGATCTAATAATTCACAGCAGGGCCCATTGCTGCACCCACCAAGAGTAACTCTGAGGGCTTACAGTGTTGTGGCAACACCACCACCACCACCACCACCACGAAAGGCCCAATTTTTCAGCCCCTGTTCAAAAGGGGCATGTAATTACAATTCTTGATCTAATAATTCACAGCAGGGCCCATTGCTGCACCCACCAAGAGTAACTGTCAGGGCTTACAGTGTTGTGGCACCAGCACCACCATCAAAGCCCCAATTTTTACTACCACTGTTCAACAATTATATGTAATTACAATTCCTGATATAATAGTTGACAGCAGGGCGTTCCAGCACCAACCAAGAGTAACTGTGAGTGCTTACAGTGTTGTGCCAACACCAACAACTAAGGGGCCTATTTCTGCAGAGTATATACGGCAGGTCCCTACTTTCAAACATCCAACTTACAAACGACTCCTACTTGCAAACGCAAGAAGACAACAGGAAGTGAGAGGAAATCTACCACTAGGAAGGAAAATTCTCTCCTGTAAGAATAAATATGGGAGAAAGGTGTCTCCTCTGTACTGATGCTTTATCAGCAATCCTTGTTTCAAGAAAAACACCACATTTCAAAAACAGTTGTCATTGGGACGGAAAGTGAGGTGAAATGTTCTGAACAGGGGCACAGACAGCAAAACAAATGTTACAGGGGTGATAACCCTTACCTATGTTTTCCAAAAAGTTTAAAAATAGATTTTTGGGCTGGAGCTACACTTCAACAATGTACCTGTTCAAAATTACAAACAGATTCTACATAAGAACAAACCTACAGTCCCTGTCTTGTATGCACCGCCTGTATACGGCTGTTCAGAGTATATAGGGCCTTTTTTATTTTATGTGCGGGGTTCCCCTTAATATCCATACAAGACCCAAAGGGGCTGGTAATGGGCTGGGGTAGGGGGGGGGGGGGTCATGGGGTAGCTATGCCATTTTTCTTAAAGATTTTCATCCATATTACCGGGACCAGACATTACATTAAAGCCGCAAGCAGTTTTAAATGGCTTTTTTTCCTTTAGAAATGTAATTTTGTGCAGGGACAGTTCTAAACACGGGAAACACGTGGCACTTCACAGGCATACTTTAGACACCCCCCAGGTACGATATTTAAAGGAATATTTGACTTTTTTTTTTCACTTTATGCATCATTAAAATGACTGCTCCCGAAAAATGACCGTTTTTAAAACTTCTTTTTGCATTGATACATGTCCCCTGGTGCACAACCCGGGTTCCCAAACCCTTTTTAGGACAATAACATGCATAATAGTTGTTATAATTAGCACTTTAGAATTCGAACGTTCGCATCCATTGTATTTAATAGGGTTCTAATGTTCGTACGAACTTTCGGTCCGTTCGCGGGTTCTGGTGCGAACCGAACCCGGGGGTGTTCGGCTCATCACTACTTCCAAGTAGCAGAGTGGGCCACTAGCAGTAAGAGTCCTGACAACATCTCCCTCACTACTAGGGGCCTTTTAATCTAGAACAGGTACATGCTATTCACAGGCTGCTTTTTAAACTTCCGTTACTCTAGGTAACCATTTGTGTCTTCTTCACACTACACCATTCCACACCAATGTCTTTATACCCCAATGTGTTAAGACCCACTCACCATGTGTGTGCCAGTTACTTGCGATACACCTCCTTTGTAACTTCAGACCATACAAGGACAAAGTTTCAAATGCTTTATTTAAGAAAGTGCACATAGACATCTTACAGTCAAACATATCAAGGCATTATTCTTTCCTAGAACGAAGGAATGACACATATATGAGGGTCTGAAAGGGCTGGACACCCCAATGAAAACTTGGAAGAAGAAGTGGAGGTTTTCCCCACGGGGCCTTTTATCAGCAAATATAAGTCAGTGATTTGTAAAAGTTACTTATTTTATTTAAAAATAAAATAAAAAAAATAAGTAACTTTTACAAATCATTAACTTTTATTTGCTGCTAAAAAGCCCTGTGGGGAAAATCTCCACTTCTTCTTCCAAGTTATTCTTTCCTAGTTCCCTAACTCTATCTACAGTCTTTAGTGCTGCTCTGGCATACCTGCTAAGGTGTAGTACAAACACAGATACATTCTTACAGGCATCTCCATGTAGGTACAAGTCCTTACATGGAGATGCAGCAGGCCAGCACTGGTGTTTTCAGGGCAAACCCCAGATTCAGATGACTTCACATTCTGACGCTGATAGATGGCCTCCTTCTGCTCCTCGTGGGTGTCATTCTCCATCCATCTCTCTCTCTCTGCAAGGGGAAAACCTTTTCTCTTGGGCTCTAGTTAGGGGGTAGCCCCAAGCTCTCTTCAACTTCCTGTCCTGGGGGGTTCTCCACATGCCGGACCACTGTCCCATATTTATACACCACAGGATTAGTGGGCCCAGAGAAGAACCCACCAAAAGACCAAAGAACCAAGAAAGGCTTTAACTCCTACCCTCCCATCCGAGACAGCACCTAACTAACTATTTCAACCTGCCCACAACTACACAGTAGTTAGGTAATGCGGTCTGATGTGCACTGCATTATGGAAAGAAGATACATTTAAAGTACTGTAGATCTAACTGCATATTAAAGTGGTTCTAAAGCAGGGGCATTTTTCACCCTAATGCATTCCCTGCATTAAGGTAAAAAAAGATCCCAATATTTGTATTGCCCCCCTGTCACGTACCTGGTATCAGAGCCCAACCGTAGAAGGAGACCTCTCTTACAGCCCTGGCTTGGGGACCACTGGGGTTGCAACAGTGGTGACGAGAGCGCAGTGAGGTAGGAGTGCCTGTAAGATCCGTGGAAGCTGACACAGACGAGTAGAGATGATCCACCAGAAGAACTGGACTGTAGAAGCAGTTGAAGGCGGTGGTTACAGGTGTAGGTCAGCGACCCCTGGATACTGGCAGAGGCAGGAACAGACTGGAGCAGAGTGAGACAAGCCGGGTAACTGGTAGTTGATACGGTAGGCAAAGAGTAGTCAGTAGATAGGCAGAGGTTTGGCAACTGGTGATCAACAGGTTCAGATGTAGCAGGGTCAAGGTAAGCCGGGTCAGGATAGGAGAAGGCAGCAGTAGTCAAACAAAGCAGGATCAGGTAATAACAGCAGATACAGGATCAGACTCAGACAGAGCTGCAGATCAGACCCCGGTAGGGATGAGCCGAACACCCCCCGGTTCGGTTCGCACCAGAACCTGCGAACGGACCGAAAGTTCACGCAAACTATCAAACCCCGTTAAAGTCTATGGGACTCAAACGTTCGGAATCAAAAGTGCTAATTTTAAAGGCTAATATGCAAGTCCTAAAAAGGGTTTGGGGACCCGGGTCCTGCCCCAGGGGACATGTAATTTAGAACTGTTACATTTTTAAAGTGTAGCTCCAGCCAAAAAATCTATTTTTAAGCTTTTTGGAAAACATAGGGAAGGGTTATCACCCCTGTAAAATTTGTTTTGCTGTCTGTGCACCTGTTCAGAAGATTTCACCTCACTTTCTGTCCCAATGACAATTGGTTTTTGAAAATGTTGGGTTTTTAGTGAAACAAGGATTAGTGATAAAGCATAAGTGGAGAGGAGACACGTTTTTCCCATATTAACTCTTACAGGAGAGAATTTCCCTTCCTAGGGGTAGATTTCCTCTCACTTCCTGTTGTCTCCCTCCGTTTGCAAGTAGGAGTCATTTGTAAGTTGAATGTTTGAAAGTAGGGGCCTGCCCTATATACTCTGCAGAAATTTGGGCCTTAGTTGTTGGTGTTGCCACAACACTGTAAGGCCTGACAGTTACTCTTGGGGGGCGCAGGAACGGGCCCTGCTGTGAAATATTAGATCAAGAATTGTAATTACATGCCCCTTTTGAACAGGGGCAGAAAATTTGGCCTTAGGCACAGGTGCTGGTGCCACAAACCTGCAACCCCTCACAGAAAATCTAGTTGGAGCGCATAAATGAGCCCTGCTGCAAATTATTGCAGCAAAAATTTTAATTAAAAAGACCCTGTTAAACAGGGGCAGAAAATTTGGGACTTAGGCACTGGTGGCACAACACTGCAACCCCTCACATATACTATAGTTGGAGTGCAGGAATGAGCCCTGCTGCAAAGTATTGCATCAAAAATTGTAATTACACGCCCCTGTTAAACAGGGGCTGAAAAATTTGGCCTTAACCACTGGTGGCGGTGCCAAGAACCAAAAATGTTTTTACAAGCTATCAGCATGAACATTGAGGAGGAAGAGGATAGTCACTCAACATAACAGGATAGTCACTTAGCATCAGCATAGGCAGCCTTGAAGGGATCTCCCATTCAAAAAAAAATATTTGGTTACATCAGCATCAGGTGCTTGGTAGCTGGTGATCCAAGACTGATTAATTTTTATGAAGGTCAGCCGATCGACTAATTCGGTGGACAGGCGCGTCCTGTGATCGATTACAAAGCCTCCAGCAGCACTGAATGTGCGTTCCGAAAGAACGCTGGATGCTGGACAGGCCAGCAGCTCAATTGCATACTGTGCAAGCTCTGGCCAGTGATCCATCCTCAAGTCCCAGTAACCCAGAGGATTTTCGGTGGGAAAGGTGTCCAAGTCTGATCTTGCCCCTAAGTATTCCTGCACCATGTAAAACAGACGCTGGCGATGGTTGCTGGAATCGATCATACCTTGGGGCTGCGAACTAAAAAATTGTCTGAACGCATCGGTCAGATGGCCAACTTCTCCCCCGCTCCTTCTTTTACTGACCGAAGCCTCAGCAACACGTTGTCCAGGACCAGGATTTTGTAACCTCCCAGTCTCTGGGAACGCATTGCACAGACCTTTCTGCAAGGCTTCCCAAAGATGTTTCATCCTCTGCTCCCTCTGCGATGGCAAGATAAGGTCCGCAACCTTACCCTTGTAACGTGGATCAAGGAGCGTTGCCAGCCAGTAATGATCCCTCTCCTTGATCACACTAATGCAAGGATCCTTCCGCAGGCTTTGCAGGATCAGGGAGGCCATGCAGCGTAGGTTTGCTGAGGCATTCAGTCCGGAGTCCTCTGGGTCACTCAGGACAACATGATCCGCAGCCACCTCCTCCCAGCCACGTAGAAGTCCATGGGTTTTTTGGGACTGTAATTGATCCCTTGAAGAATGCTGCTGATGCTGAGTGCTAGGCTCCACCTCCATGCTAACACAATCCTCCTCCTCATCCTCTTCCTGTGTGATAGGCGGACCAGCAGGAATACTGTCTGGATAAAGGGAGCCTTGAGAGGTAAGGAAGTCCTCCTCTTCCTCCCTCTGTTCTGCCTCAAGTGCCCTGTCCATTATTCCACGCAGTGTGTGCTCCAACAGGTGGACAAGAGGGACAGTGTCACTGATGCATGCACTTTCACTGCTCACCATCCTCGTGGCCTCCTCAAATGGTGACAGGACAGTGCATGCATCCCTGATTATGACCCACTGGCGTGGCAAAAAAAAAAAAGCTCCCCTGACCCTGTCCTGGTACCATATTGGCACAGATACTCATTGATGGCCCTCTACTGCGTGTGCAGCCGCTACTGCATGGCCAATGTTAAGTTCCACCTGGTGGGCATGTCACAGATTAGGCGGTTCTTGGGCAGGTTGTATTCCTTTTGGAGGTCAGCCAGCCGAGCACTGGCATTATATGACCTGCGGAAATGCACACAGAGTTTCCTGGCCTGCCTCAGGACCTCCTGTAAGCCTGTAAGCCCAAGAACCGCTGCACCACCAAGTTAAGGACGTGAGCCAAACAGGGCACATGGGTCAGTTGTCCCTGTCGGAGGGCGGAGAGGAGGTTGGTGCCATTGTCGCAAACCACCATTCCTGTCTTAAGCTGGCATGGCGCCAACCACCTCTGAGCCTGCCCCTGCAGAGTTGACAGAATCTCTGCCCCAGTGTGGCTCCTGTCCCCCAAGCACACCGGCTCAAGCTCCGCATGGCATCTTTTTGCCTGTGTACTTGCGTAGCCCCTTGAACGCCTACGGATCACCGCTGGTTCCGAGGACAAAGCACAGGAAGAGGCCATGGAGGAAGAAGAAGAGGAGGAGGTGGAGGAGAGAGGTGTGTCAGAATCACCAGTAGTAGCATTTTGGAGGCGTAGTGGCGGAACAACCTCCAACACTACTGCACCTTGTCCTGCATCCTTTCCAGCTGCCAGCAGAGTCACCCAATGCGCCGTAAAAAATAGGTAATGTCCCTGTCCATGCCCGCTGGACCATGAGTCAGCGGTAATCTGCACCTTACCACTGACTGCCCTGTCCAGCGAGGCCAAGACATTGACTTCCACATGCCGATAGAGAGCCGGAATCGCCTTCCGTGAGAAAAAGTGGCATTTGGGAACCTCCCACTGAGGAACCGCACATTCCACAAACTCACGGAAGGGGGCCGAGTCTACCAACTGAAAAGGCAGCAGTTGAATTGCTAGTAATTTAGCCAAGCTAGCATTCAACCGCTGGGCATGTGGATGGCTGGGAGTGAACTTCTTTTGACGGTCCAGCAGCTGGGGTAGGGAAATTTGCCTGCTAGAATTGGACGTCTGTGTACTGCTAGCAGGGTACCCGCAAGTACTTGGCTGTGACACACCTAATTCTACACCTTCATTCCTCTCAGTGCAGGTTTCAGAGAGGACTGAAGGTATAGTGTGGTTGGAGATCCCAGCTGACAAGGAGCAAGGAGAGGTCCGCTTTGTTCTTTGGTGTGGGTCTTTTAGGTATGCTTGCCAACGAACTGCATGGCAGGTCGACATATGTCTGGTCAAGCATGTGGTGCCCAAGCGGGTGATGTTTTGGCCGCACGAGATACGCTTGAGACATATGTTGCAAATAGCACAGGTGCGATCTGATGCACTCGTCTTAAAAAAGGCCCACACCAAAGAACTTTTGGAATAACGCTCAGAGACAGCAGCGCCCTGCACATGCGGAGCTCTGCAGTGTGATGCAGTCGGTGTTCTGCCCTTAAGCTGGCCCCTGGAGGGCATCCTGCCTCGTTGGAGATGTGCCTGCTTCTCCTCCTCCTCTCTCCTATTAGGCACCCACGTAGAGCCCATGACCTCATCATCCCCTCCTTCCTCATCACTGTAGCAAACCTGGCAGTATGCTGCAGCTGCTGGAACATGACTGCCAGATTGCTGTCCTTCTTGGGCACCCACTCTCTCTGGGCTCACGTTACTGCCTTCCTCTAGCTGGGTGCCATCATCGGAGCCTTCAAAACGCTGCGCATCCTCCTGCAGCATGTACCCAACACTGTGGTCAAACAGTTCGGGGGACTTCTCAGGAGGACATGGTGGGGCTAGGGAAGGAGTGACTGATGCCATTAAGCCGAGGGAAGAGGACGCTTTGGCAGCTGCTTTGCCAGACAAAGTACCCTGAGCCTGGTTGAGAGGGGATGAGAAGCAGGCCCAGACTGGGACAAAAAATAGGCCCGGGCATTTTAGACTGAGCAGCCCCGAGGGGGGGGGGAGCGCGGCGGCGGCGCTTTGCGGCGGCGGTTAATGATGGGATGTGGGGTTCCAGCACCTTGTACCTCTGGACCCCTTTACATTACACAGCACCCTGCACCTCTGGACCCCTTTACATTACACAGCACCCTGGACCCCTTTACATTACATAGCACCGCACCTCTGGACCCTTTTACATTACACAGCACCCTGCACCTCTGGGCCCCTTTACATTACACAGCACCCTGCACCTCTGGACCCCTTTACATTACACAGCACCCTGCACCTCTGGACCCCTTTACATTACACAGCACCCTTCACCTCTGGACGTCTTTACATTACACAGCACCCTTCACCTCTGGACGCCTTTACATTACACAGCACCATGCACCTCTGGACCCTTTTACATTACACAGCACCCTTGTCACGATCAGGCGTCGGGCTTGAAGACCAGTTGCTATAGCAGTTGCAGGACAGGTATAAAGGCAGTCACTTCTGGCAGATGACACAGGCTCACCTGAGGTGCGGAGTCTAAGTACTAGCTGGTTTTCCCCAGAGCTCCGGGTGGTGGAGATGGATTTAGCTGCAAGCTAGTACCAGGTCGCGGTCCTCAGGTTTGCCCCACCAGGGTGTGAGCAGGCCGGGGTCCAGTGGCAGATCAGCAGATAAGGATTAAACAGCAGCGTGGTCAGTAACAAGCCAAAAGGTCAATCATGAGTGGTTGCAGGTTGAGATCAGGAAGCAGAGTAGTCAAAGAACAAGCCAAGGGTCAATCACGAGTGGTAGCAAAATACAGAAGGCAGCAGGGATGTCAAGAGCTAGGCACTGGCTGAGAAGGCACAATAACCTGGCAAAGAGGAAGTGCTGAGACAAGGCTTATATAGGAAGTTCATGGGAGGAGCAAGGAGTTCAAGGTTCATCGGTAATCAAGACTCAAGGCAGGGTTGTCCATTGGATCAGATAGGTTTGTCCAGCAGATCAGGCAGTGAGCTGTCCAGCATCCCAGATAGCTCAGTGGGAAGAGTAAATGCCAGACACCGACAAGGTCCCAAGTTCAAGCCCAGGTCCTGACAACCCTGCACCTCTGGACCCCTTTTACATTACATAGCACCGCACCTCTGGACCCCTTTACATTACACAGCCCCCCACAGTTTGTTACACAGACACCCCCTAACAGTTCTGGACCCCCTGCATGTTACACAGACCCCCCTACAGTACAGACGCCCTCCCTACAGTACAGACCCCCTCCCTACAGTGCAGACCCCCTCCCTACATTACAGACCCCCCTACAGTACAGACCCCCTCTACAATACAGACCCCCCCTACATTACAGCCCCCCTCTACAATACAGACCCCCCTACATTACAGCCCCCCCTACATTACAGACCCTCTCCCTACAGTACAGACCCCCTCCCTACAGTACAGACCCCTCCTACATTACAGACCCCCCTACATTACAGACCCCCCTCTACAATACAGACCCCCCTACAATACAGAACCCCCCTACAATACAGACCCCCCTACATTACAGACCCCCATACAATACAGACCCCCCTACACTACAGACCCCCCTACATTTCAGACCCCCCTAAAATACAGAACCCCCACCTACATTTCAGACCCCCCCATCAATACAGAACCCCCTACATTACAGACTCCCCTACAATACAGAACCCCCCTACATTTCAGACCCCCCTACATTTAAGACCCCCCCTACAATACAGAACCCCCCTACATTTCAGACCGCCTACAATACAGAACCCCCCCTACATTTCAGACCCCCCTTCAATACAGAACCCCCTACATTTCAGACCCCCCTTCAATACAGAACCCCCCTACATTACAGACCCCTACAACACAGAACCCCCCTACAATACAGACCCCCCTACATTACAGCCCCCCCTACAATACAGACCCCCCTACAATACAGAACCCCCCTACATTACAGACCCCCTTACAATACAGACCCCCTACAATACAGAACCCACCTACATTTCAGACCCCCCTACAATACAGAACACCCCTACATTTCAGACCCCCCTACAATACAGAACCCCCTTATATTACAGACCCCCCTACAATACAGAACCCGCCCTACATTTCAGACCCCCCTACAATACAGAACCCACTACATTTCAGACCCCCCTACAATACAGAACCCCCTACATTACAGACCCCCCTACAATACAGAACCCCCTTACAATACAGAACCCCCCCTACAATACATACCCCCCCTACATTTCAGACCCCCCCTACAATACAGAACCCCCCTTACAATACAGAACCCCCTTCATTTCAGACCACCCCTACAATACAGAACCCCCCTACAATACAGACCCCCCCTTCAGACCCATAATGTAACTCAGATCAGCGTGGGACTGCATGTTGGGTCCCCTCCCCCTGTGTGGACATTAATGAGGAGGGGGAGGCGGCTTCACTTTGCTCGGCTGTGTGAGACAGCCGAGCCGAGACTGATCAGATCATCAGTGCCGTGGCCACCTTGCCAGAGAGAAGGGGATCGTTGCGGGTCCCGGCCCCCTGATGTGCCGATGGGTGTCACTGTCACTCGAGTGCGGCTCCGACTCGCAGCTGAGAGTGCACTGGGGCAGTGGCGTCACTAGGTTTGGTGTCACCTGGTGCAGCAAAACATGGTGTCACCCCCCTCCTGTCTATCCTGCCCAGCGCCCTGCAGGCAGCGCATGGTCACGAGACGCACCCCCAAATGACCCCTGTAAATTAAAGTATAGGGTGGTATTGGGCCGGCTGGGGTGATATAGGGCAGGTTGAGGTAATATAGGGCAGGTTGCGGTGATATAGGGCCGGCTGGGGTGGCATAGGGCAGGTTGGGGTTGTATAGGGCAGGCTGGGGTGGTATAGAGCAGGTTTGGGTAGTATAGGGCAGTTTGCGGTGGTATATGGCAGGCTGGGGACGCATGGGGCAGGTTGGGGTGATATAGGGCAGGGTGTGGTGCAATAGAGCAGGTTGCGGTGGCATAGGGCAGGTTGGGGTGGTATAGAGCAGTTTGCGGTGGCATAGGGCAGGTTGGGGTGGTATAGAGCAGTTTTCGGTGACATAAGGCAGGTTGCGGTGGCATAGGGCAGTTTGCGAAGGTATAGGGCAGGTTGCGGTGGCATAGGGCAGGTTGTGGTGGTATAGAGCAGTTTGCGGTGGCATAGGGCAGGTTGGGGTGGTATAGAGCAGTTTGCAGTGGCATAGGGCAGGTTGTGGTGGCATAGGGCAGGTTGCGGTGGCATAAGGCAGGTTGCGGTGGCATAGGGCAGGGTGCGGTGGCATAGGGCAGGGTGCGGTGGCATAAGGCAGGTTGGGGTGGCACGCATAGGGCAGGGTGCGGTGGCATAGGGCAGGCTGGGGTGGTATGGTGCCAGGTTAGGACTCTATGTAGTGACATGTGCAGCAGTGCAGTAACTTACAGCATGCCTGGAGATGAAGACACTTGAGTCTGTGGGAGGAGTGGAGGGGACAGCCACACCCCCAGCTCCGCCCACCAACTCCGGCTGCCTCCGGAGACATTAGAGATGATGGGGAAGACATGACATGCTGTTCGGCGGCCAGCCGCGGGCCGTTCCGGGTCGTCGCGGGCCACCTGCGGCCCTACGGGCATTTGCTCGGTATGCCCTATGGCCAGTCCGGGCTTGATGAGGAGGATGAGGACGGCTTGGTGATCCACTCTACCAAGTCTTCGGCATGTTGCGGCTCAACACGGCCAGCTGCCGAAAAAAAGGACAAGTGTGTCCCACGGCCACGTGCTGATGAGGATGCACCGTGTCCACGACCAGCACTGTTGCCTCTAGACACAGAGCCTGCTTGCCCTCTGTTATTGTCTCGTGACTGTCTGCCTCTCCTTGTTGTCCTTCCAGACATACTAATGGCCTGCAGTGAGATGTAGCTGCACAAAAGTGGGATGTACATATATACTGATAATACTGCAGCTAGCAGAATCAACTGCCTGCCTGTAGTATTATTAGTATGAGAACACCAGCAATTGTCTTCAGGTAGCTTTAGGTGCACACTGTGCAAAGGACACAGTACACTAACTGAAAATACTGCAGCTCCTGCCTGTGGTATTATTTTTATGAGAACAACAGCAATTGTCATCAGATAGCTTTAGGTGCACACTGTGCAAAGGACACAGTACACTATCTGAAAATACTGCAGCTCCCTGCCTGTGGTCTTATTATAATGAGAACACCAGCAATTGTCTTCAGGTATCTTTAGGTGCACACTGTGCAAAGGACACAGTAAACTAACTGAAAATACTACAGCTCCCTGCCTATGGTATTTTTATGAGAACACCAGCAATTGTCTTCAGGTAGCTTTAGGTGCACACTGTGCAAAGGACACAGTACACTATCTGAAAATACTGCAGCTCCCTGCCTGTGGTATTAATATGAGAACACCAGCAATTGTCTTCAGGTAGCTTTAGGTGCACACTGTGCAAAGGACACAGTACACTAACTGAAAATACTGCAGCTCCCTGCCTGTGGTATTAGTATGAGAACACCAGCAATTGTCTTCAGGTAGCTTTAGGTGCACACTGTGCAGACGACACAGTACACTAACTAAAAATACTGCAGCTCCCTGCCTGTGGTATTAATATGAGAACACCAGCAATTGTCTTCAGGTAGCTTTAGGTGCACACTGTGCAAAGGACACAGTACACTAACTGAAAATACTGCAGCTCCCTGCCTGTGGTATTAGTATGAGAACACCAGCAATTGTCTTCAGGTAGCTTTAGGTGCACACTGTGCAGAGGACACAGTACACTAACTGAAAATAATGCAGCTCCCTGCCTGTAGTATTAGTATGAGAACACCAGCAATTGTATTCAGGTATCTTTAGGTGCACACTGTGCAAAGGACACAGTACACTAACTTATAGTACTGCAGCTCCCTGCCTGTGGTATTCGTATGAGAACACCAGAAATTGTCTTCAGGTAGCTTTAGGTGCACACTGTGCAAAGGACACAGTACACTAACTGAAAATACTGCAGCTCCCTGCCTGTGGTATTAGTATGAGAACACCAGGAATTGTCTTCAGGTAGCTTTAGGTGCACACTGTGCAAAGGATACAGTACACTATCTGAAAATACTGCAGCTCCCTGCCTGTGGTATTATTTTTATGAGAACACCAGTAATTGTCTTCAGGTAGCTTTAGGTGCACACTGTGCAAAGGACACAGTACACTAACTGAAAATACTGCAGCTCCCTGCCTGTATTAGTATGAGAACACCAGCAATTGTATTCAAGTAGCTTTAGGTGCACACTGTGCAAAGGACACAGTACACTAACTGAAAATACTGCAGCTCCCTGCCTGTGGTATTAGTATGAGAACACCAGCAATTGTCTTCAGGTAGCTTTAGGTGCACACTGTGCAAAGGACACAGTACACTAACTGAAAATAATACAGCTCCCTGCCTGTGGTATTAGTATGAGAACAGCAGCAATTGTATTCAGGTAGCTTTAGGTGCACACTGTGCAAAAGGACACAGTACACTAACTGAAAATACTGCAGCTCCCTGCCTGTATTAGTATGAGAATAACAGCAATTGTCTTCAGGCAGCTTTAGGTGCACACTGTGCAAAGGACACAGTACACTAACTGAAAGTACTGCAGCTCCCTGCCTGTGGTATTAGTATGAGAACACCAGCAATTGTCTTCAGGTAGCTTTAGGTGCACATTGTTCAAAGGACACAGTACACTAACTGAAAATACTGCAGCTCCCTGCCTGTGGTATTAGTATGAGAACACCAGCAATTGTCTTTAGGTAGCTTTAGGTGCACACTGTGCAAAGGACACAGTACACTAACTGAAAATACTGCAGCTCCCTGCCTGTGGTATTAGTATAAGAACACCAGCAATTGTATTCAGGTAGCTTTAGGTGCACACTGTTCAAAGGACACAGTACACTAACTGAAAATACTGCAGCTCCCTGCCTGTGGTATTAGTATGAGAACACCAGCAATTGTATTCAAGTAGCTTTAGGTGCACACTGTGCAAAGGACACAGTACACTAACTGAAAATACTGCAGCTCCCTGCCTGTGGTATTAGTATGAGAACACCAGCAATTGTCTTTAGGTAGCTTTAGGTGCACACTGTGCAAAGGACACAGTACACTAACTGAAAATACTGCAGCTCCCTGCCTGTGGTATTAGTATAAGAACACCAGCAATTGTATTCAGGTAGCTTTAGGTGCACACTGTTCAAAGGACACAGTACACTAACTGAAAATACTGCAGCTCCCTGCCTGTGGTATTAGTATGAGAACACCAGCTATTGTATTCAAGTAGCTTTAGGTGCACACTGTGCAAAGGACACAGTACACAAACTGAAAATACTGCAGCTCCATGCCTGTGGTATTAGTATAAGAACACCAGCAATTGTATTCAGGTAGCTTTAGGTGCACACTGTTCAAAGGACACAGTACACTAACTGAAAATACTGCAGCTCCCTGCCTGTGGTATTAGTATGAGAACACCAGCAATTGTATTCAAGTAGCTTTAGGTGCACACTGTGAAAAGGACACAGTACACTAACTGAAAATACTGCAGCTCCCTGCCTGTGGTATTAGTGTGAGAACACCAGCAATTGTCTTCAGGTAGCTTTAGGTGCACACTGTGCAGAGGACACAGTACACTAACTGAAAATACTGCAGCTCCCTGCCTGTGGTATTAGTATGAGAACACCAGCAATTGTATTCAAGTAGCTTTAGGTGCACACTGTGCAAAGGACACAGTACACTAACTGAAAATACTGCAGCTCCCTGCCTGTGGTATTAGTATGAGAACACCAGCACTTGTCTTCAGGTAGCTTTAGGCGCACACTGTGCAAAGGACACAGTACACTAACTGAAAATACTGCAGCTCCCTGCCTGTGGTATTAGTGTGAGAACACCAGCAATTGTCTTCAGGTAGCTTTAGGTGCACACTGTGCAGAGGACACAGTACACTAACTGAAAATAATGCAGCTCCCTGCCTGTAGTATTAGTATGAGAACACCAGCAATTGTATTCAGGTAGCTTTAGGTGCACACTGTGCAAAGGACACAGTACACTAACTGATAATACTGCAGCTCCCTGCCTGTGGTATTAGTATGAGAATACCAGCAATTGTCTTCAGGTAGCTTTAGATGCACACTGTTCAAAGGACACAGTACACTAACTGAAAATACTGCAGCTCCCTGCCTGTGGTATTAGTATGAGAACACCAGCAATTGTATTCAGGTAGCTTTAGGTGCACACTGTGCAAAGGACACAGTACACTAACTGAAAATACTGCAGCTCCCTGCCTGTGGTATTAGTATAAGAACACCAGCAATTGTCTTCAGGTAGCTTTAGGTGCTCACTGTTCAAAGGACACAGTACACTAACTGAAAATACTGCAGCTCCCTGCCTGTGGTATTAGTATGAGAACACCAGCAATTGTATTCAAGTAGCTTTAGGTGCACACTGTGCAAAGGACACAGTACACTAACTGAAAATACTGCAGCTCCCTGCCTGTGGTATTAGTATGAGAACACCAGCAATTGTCTTCAGGTAGCTTTAGGTGCACACTGTGCAAAGGACACAGTACACTAACTGAAAATAATACAGCTCCCTGCCTGTGGTATTAGTATGAGAACAGCAGCAATTGTATTCAGGTAGCTTTAGGTGCACACTGTGCAAAAGGACACAGTACACTAACTGAAAATACTGCAGCTCCCTGCCTGTATTAGTATGAGAATAACAGCAATTGTCTTCAGGCAGCTTTGGGTGCACACTGTGCAAAGGACACAGTACACTAACTGAAAGTACTGCAGCTCCCTACCTGTGGTATTAGTATGAGAACACCAGCTATTGTATTCAGGTAGCTTTAGGTGCACACTGTGCAAAGGACACGGTACACTAACTGAAAATACTGCAGCTCACTACCTGTGGTATTAGTATGAGAACACCAGCAATTGTCTTCAGGTAGCTTTAGGTGCACACTGTTCAAAGGACACAGTACACTAACTGAAAATACTGCAGCTCCCTGCCTGTGGTATTAGTATGAGAACACCAGCAATTGTCTTTAGGTAGCTTTAGGTGCACACTGTGCAAAGGACACAGTACACTAACTGAAAATACTGCAGCTCCCTGCCTGTGGTATTAGTATAAGAACACCAGCAATTGTATTCAAGTAGCTTTAGGTGCACACTGTGCAAAGGACACAGTACACTAACTGAAAATACTGCAGCTCCCTGCCTGTGGTATTAGTATGAGAACACCAGCAATTGTCTTCAGGTAGCTTTAGGTGCACACTGTGCAAAGGACACAGTACACTAACTGAAAATAATACAGCTCCCTGCCTGTGGTATTAGTATGAGAACAGCAGCAATTGTATTCAGGTAGCTTTAGGTGCACACTGTGCAAAAGGACACAGTACACTAACTGAAAATACTGCAGCTCCCTGCCTGTATTAGTATGAGAATAACAGCAATTGTCTTCAGGCAGCTTTAGGTGCACACTGTGCAAAGGACACAGTACACTAACTGAAAGTACTGCAGCTCCCTGCCTGTGGTATTAGTATGAGAACACCAGCAATTGTCTTCAGGTAGCTTTAGGTGCACATTGTTCAAAGGACACAGTACACTAACTGAAAATACTGCAGCTCCCTGCCTGTGGTATTAGTATGAGAACACCAGCAATTGTCTTTAGGTAGCTTTAGGTGCACACTGTGCAAAGGACACAGTACACTAACTGAAAATACTGCAGCTCCCTGCCTGTGGTATTAGTATAAGAACACCAGCAATTGTATTCAGGTAGCTTTAGGTGCACACTGTTCAAAGGACACAGTACACTAACTGAAAATACTGCAGCTCCCTGCCTGTGGTATTAGTATGAGAACACCAGCAATTGTATTCAAGTAGCTTTAGGTGCACACTGTGCAAAGGACACAGTACACTAACTGAAAATACTGCAGCTCCCTGCCTGTGGTATTAGTATGAGAACACCAGCAATTGTCTTTAGGTAGCTTTAGGTGCACACTGTGCAAAGGACACAGTACACTAACTGAAAATACTGCAGCTCCCTGCCTGTGGTATTAGTATAAGAACACCAGCAATTGTATTCAGGTAGCTTTAGGTGCACACTGTTCAAAGGACACAGTACACTAACTGAAAATACTGCAGCTCCCTGCCTGTGGTATTAGTATGAGAACACCAGCTATTGTATTCAAGTAGCTTTAGGTGCACACTGTGCAAAGGACACAGTACACTAACTGAAAATACTGCAGCTCCCTGCCTGTAGTATTAGTATGAGAACACCAGCACTTGTCTTCAGGTAGCTTTAGGTGCACACTGTGCAAAGGAAACAGTACACTAACTGAAAATACTGCAGCTCCCTGCCTGTGGTATTAGTGTGAGAACACCAGCAATTGTCTTCAGGTAGCTTTAGGTGCACACTGTGCAGAGGACACAGTACACTAACTGAAAATAATGCAGCTCCCTGCCTGTAGTATTAGTATGAGAACACCAGCAATTGTATTCAGGTAGCTTTAGGTGCACACTGTGCAAAGGACACAGTACACTAACTGATAATACTGCAGCTCCCTGCCTGTGGTATTAGTATGAGAATACCAGCAATTGTCTTCAGGTAGCTTTAGATGCACACTGTTCAAAGGACACAGTACACTAACTGAAAATACTGCAGCTCCCTGCCTGTGGTATTAGTATGAGAACACCAGCAATTGTATTCAGGTAGCTTTAGGTGCACACTGTGCAAAGGACACAGTACACTAACTGAAAATACTGCAGCTCCCTGCCTGTGGTATTAGTATAAGAACACCAGCAATTGTCTTCAGGTAGCTTTAGGTGCACACTGTTCAAAGGACACAGTACACTAACTGAAAATACTGCAGCTCCCTGCCTGTGGTATTAGTATGAGAACACCAGCAATTGTCTTCAGGTAGCTTTAGGTGCACACTGTGCAAAGGACACAGTACACTAACTGAAAATAATACAGCTCCCTGCCTGTGGTATTAGTATGAGAACACCAGCAATTGTATACAGGTAGCTTTAGGTGCACACTGTGCAAAAGGACACAGTGCACTAACTGAAAATACTGCAGCTCCCTGCCTGTATTAGTATGAGAATACCAGCAATTGTCTTCAGGCAGCTTTAGGTGCACACTGTGCAAAGGGCACAGTACACTAACTGAAAGTACTGCAGCTCCCTGCCTGTGGTATTAGTATGAGAACACCAGCAATTGTATTCAGGTAGCTTTAGGTGCACACTGTTCAAAGGACACAGTACACTAACTGAAAATACTGCAGCTCCCTGCCTGTGGTATTAGTATGAGAACACCAGCAATTGTATTCAGGTAGCTTTAGGTGCACACTGTGCAAAGGACACAGTACACTAACTGAAAATACTGCAGCTACCACAATCACCTGCCTGCCTGTCAGTATATTAGGAAGAGAATAACAGGAACGTATCTAGCTAAACTAAATACAGTGTATATATATATATATATATATATATATATATATATATATAACACCTGGGATGCATATATATCCTCTACACACTGTAACTGCAGCTAACTGACTCACCTGCCTGCTCTGTCTAACTCAAATGAAATGACACTGTCTCTCTCTCTCTCTCTCTCTATCTTTCACCGCCGCCGCAACACACTACACAAGGCCATAATTGGCCAAAGCCACCCTGGCTTTGGCCAATTATAGCTCTCCGTTCTTACCGCGCTGTGATTGACCAAAGCATGCGGGTCATAGTGCATGCTTGGCCAATCATCATCCAGCAATGCACTGCAATGCCGCAGTGAATTATGGGCCGTGACGCGCCACTCGAATTTGGCGCAAACTGCCCATAATGTTTGAAATTCGTTGAACGGTCGAACAGCCAATGTTCGAGTCAAACATGAGTTCGTCCCTCTCTGTCCTCTTTACATTGCATCCCTCTCTGTCTCTCCCCAGCGTCCCTCTCTGTCCCTGGAATCCCTCTCTGTCCTCATTGCACTGCGTCCCTCTCTGTCCCCGGTATTCTCCCTCTCTGTCCTCAACGCACTGCGTCCCTCTCTGTCTGTCCCCAACGTCCCTCTCTGTCCCTGGTATTCCTCTCTGTCCTCGTCGCACTGAGTCCCTCTTTGTCCCCGGCATCCCTCTCTGTCCTCATTGCACTGCATCCCTCTCTGTCCTTGTCGCACTGAATCCCTCTGTACTCGTTGCACTTTGTCCCTCTCTGTCCTCATCGCACTGCGTCCCTCTCTGTCTGTCCCCAGTGTCCCTCTCTTTCCCTGGTGTCCCTCTCTGTCCCCGGTTTCCCTCTCTGTCCTCACTGCACTGCATCCCTCTCTGTTCTGGTCACACTGCGTCCATCTCTGTCCTCATCGCGCTGCGTCCCTCTCTGTCCCCGGCATCCCTCTTTGTCCTCATCACACTGCGTCACTCTCTGTCTGTCCCCGGCATCCCTCTCTGTCCTCATTGCACTGCATCCCTCTCTGTCCTTGTCGCACTGCGCCCCTCTCTGTCCTCGTCACACCATTTCCCTCTCTGTCTCCAGCAAAATGATGCTGCACTGATGAGGCGACACTGATAGACTGCACTGATCTGTGCTAATGTACAGAGAGGAAGAGGTGGAGATCTGAGAGGAGTGGTTTACAGATGATAGGGCGGGTCTTAAACATGAATGGGTGTGTCCTTGATTGGAAGGGGTGTGTCGTATTTAAATTAGGGGGTGCATGCGTTTAGTCAGGCCTAGGGCAGCACATAACCTAAATACACCACTGCCTACATTACTGGGTGCTGCATCTGTAAGAGGGGTGGCTGTTTGGTGAAGTGCCGGCACAGCCAGCCCTTGAGGAAACTGGACAGAGCCTGTGTATCAAATCTTCCAGACATTGGACGGCAGAGTTTACAATGCCAGGGACCCTATTTTCTCTTTCCTCAAGCAAGAACCTTTCCATGAGGCTAAATCTCTGTCCCTGACAAGTTTGGTTCCTCTACTAGCCACTCATAGAATGTGTGCCAAATGCAGCAGGGTACTACTATTTGTTAGCATTGCCCACACTACAGATGGCCGCCAAAGTCTAGTTTTGTCTATAGTTCTACTTTAAAGCGGATCTCCTGCGGCTATTCATTTTTTTGGGGGTTTTTTGGCATTAAATTATTTAAGGCGTATCAAAAGAGTACTCACTCTTCTGCTGTTTTTAGTTATCCGCTTTCCGATTTCGTCAGGAATTATAACTTATATTTTGTTTGTAATGCCGTTTCCTTTTTGCTTGTAGGCATGAGAAGCCCACAAGCACTTACTTCCTTGTTGCGGTGAATGCTGAACTCCCAGCATTCACTGCTCGTTCCCGCGCATGCTCAGTTCTGTCGCCACCATCTTGCTACACCCTGCACTCCTGCACAGTAATGATAGAATGAGAAGGGGGCAAGCGGACATATTGTTACACCCACCGGAGTTTTAGATTTCACAGTTATTTTCAACACAAAACGTAGCTTACAGTGGGTACGGAAAGTATTCAGACCCCCTTAAATGTTTTACTCTTTGTTATATTGCAGCCATTTGCTAAAATCATTTAAGTTCATTTTGTTTCCTCATTAATGTACACACAGCACCCCATATTGACAGAAAAACACAGAATTGTTGACATTTTTGCAGATTTATAAAAAAAAAAACTGAAATATCACATCCGACTGTAAGTATTCAGACCATTTGCTCAGTATTTAGTAGAAGCACCCTTTGGATCTAATACAGCCATTAGTCTTTTTGGGAAAGATGCAACAAGTTTTTCACGCCTGGATTTGGGGATCCTCTGCCATTCCTCTTTGCAGATCCTCTCCAGTTCTGTCAGGTTGGATAGTAAACTTTGGTGGACAGCCATTTTTAGGTCTCTCCAGAGACAGGGCTCTGGCTGGGCCATTCAAGAACAGTCACAAAGTTGTTGTGAAGCCACTCCTTCGTTATTTTAGCTGTGTGCTTAGGGTCATTGTCTTGTTGGAAGGTAAACCTTCGGCCCAGTCTGAGGTCCTGAGCACTCTGGAGAAGGTTTTCATCCAGGATATCCCTGTACTTGGCCGCATTCATATTTCCCTCGATTGCAACCAGTCGTCCTGTCCCTGCAGCTGAAAAATACCCCCACAGCATTATGCTGCCACCACCATGCTTCACTGTTGGGACTGTATTGGACAGGTGATGAGCAGTGCCTGGTTTTCTCCACACATACCGCTTAGAATTAAGGCCAAAAAGTTCTATCTTGGTCTCATCAGACCAGAGAATCTTATTTCTCACCATCTTGGAGTCCTTCAGGTGTTTTTTAGCAAACTCCATGCAAGCTTTCATGTGTCTTGCACTGAGGAGAGGCTTCACTCTGCCATTAAGCCCCGATTGGTGGAGGGCTGCAGTGATGGTTGACTTTCTACAACTTTCTCCCATCTCCCGACTGCATCTCTGGAGCTCAGCCACAGTGATCTTTGGGTTCTTCTTTACCTCTCTCACCAAGGCTCTTCTCCCCCGATAGCTCAGTTTGGCCGGATGGTCAGCTCTAGGAAGGGTTCTGGTCGTCCCAAACGTCTTCCATTTAAGGATTATGGAGGCCACTGTGCTCTTAGGAACCTTAAGTGCAGCAGAATTTTTTTGTAACCTTGGCAGATCTGTCCCTTGCCACAATTCTGTCTCTGAGCTCTTCAGGCAGTTCCTTTGACCTCATGATTCTCCTTTGCTCTGACATGCACTGTAAGGTCTTATATAGACAGGTGTGTGTCTTTTCTTAATCAAGTCCAATCAGTATAATCAAACACAGCTGGACTCAAATGAAGGTGTAGAACCCTCTCAAGGATGATCAGAAGAAATGGACAGCACCTGAGTTAAATATAAGAGTGTCACAGCAAAGGGTCTGAATAGTTAGGACCATGTGATATTTCAGTTTTTCTTTTTTAATAAATCTGCAAAAATGTCAACAGTTCTGTGTTTTTCTGTCAATATGGGGTGCTGTGTGTACATTAATGAGGAAAAAAAATGAACTTAACCACTTAACGACCGCCCACTGTAATTATACGTCGGCAGAATGGCACCGACAGGCAAAGTCACGTACCGGTACGTGACTGCCTTTGTATAGTTGGGGGGTCCCATCGGACCCCCTTTCTATACAGTGAGGGGTCGTTAATTGTTCGGGAGCGATCCGGGATGAGGGGACGGCCGTTTGATTCCGGCCACCCCCTCGCGATCGCTCCCGGCGAATGAGAAAGCTTCCTCTGCTGTGTAATGTTTACACAGGCAGAGGAAGTGATGTCATCTCTCATGCGGCGCTCACATATACCGAGCACCGTACAAGAGAAGACACACAGGTTAGTGCACAAATAGCACACTGACACCAGGACATATAGGAACATAAATCGCCCCCCAGGCCCCCCCAGACACCCCCAGATCACCCCCAGCCCCCAGTCACAGTGTCACTGATTGCAGTGACCATTTATTTACGGATCACTGCAATCAGTGACATTTGTGACTGTAAAAGTGTCACTACAGTTTAGTTTTAGGTCCAGTGTAGCCCCCTAACCCCCCCTAATAAAGATTTTTGAAGGGCAGGAATGAGCAAAACAAGATGGACACCAAATCCCAGTGATTAGTTAATTTAAAAAGATGGGCTTGAGGTCACATACCTCGGGATTTTTTGAAGGTGTCAAGTAATAGCATATAGATTGAAAAACCAAAAGTAATCCAATGACAATAGATAAATGTAAAAATACATCAATATTTATTATATTAATAAAAAGGAAAATGCAATTTTCCTAAAAGTTCATCATATATAACATTTAGAACTGGGTACATTTAACAACCGTTGAACTCGACATGTTTCGCTCGAAGTTGGAGCTTCTTCAGGAGTAAACCACGGTATAGTAGTACACTAGAATGAAATACACAAAATGAACAAAGGAACATCCATGAACTGCATTATACAATACATATATTGGAATATCCCCAAACGAATATAGAGTGACAACAGAATGCAAATTTTAATTGTCACTATTTCAAAGTAGTTATTGATATATACGTCCAATATCGTTAGATCATATAGAATCAGGAAAACATAAATTTTATGAAAATAATTACATAGTATACTGAAATAACAAAATAACAGTAAACGATGTGGTCAACTAAAGCACCTACCAATAAAATGTTGAAAATAAGGGAGGTATTTTGGCAATTTAAGACCGAAATCTCAGACTGCCCTAAAGCTCCACCTGCGGAGAGAGATGGTCACAGAGGTATTCCATCTAATTGAAAATACAGCCTCACAAATGTTGTTTGTAGAGAGGCGCTGAAATCAATATTGATAATGATCCTGCCAGAAAATCATAAGGAGAAATTACTAAATTGGGAACTGTAGATGAGTAGAAATTAATTGAAAATAATATGCAGATAATATGCAATGGGTGAATTCCAAAATGGATTCACAAAAAATAAATAAAATATATAAGTAAAAATACCTGATTGATTGAATCATTGATTTTAATAGAATATAAATAGCAATACTGGATCTTGCTGTTGGAAACCGCAGCAATGTCATGCAAATTTGTAGAAAGATCCTGTGCATTGAAAAAGAATAATAATAGTGATGGATATCATAGTGTCAAAAAGGACCAAAGTACATATCCATCTAACAACCAGAAAGAGTATAAGGAAAAACATACCTTCTAAGAGTAGTGAAGTACTTGATTCAAGCCGCTGAAGTAGCGGCATTCATACCAAATAAGAACCGACGGATTGCCAAACAGTCTCACAATCGCTCCGCACAAGGGAAATGACAGAGTAGTATGGCAAAATCCCGCCAATTTATACTCATCCCAGCGCGGCAAACGTCTGATGTCATTGCCGTGCGGCGGACGCATAAAGTGGGGGCAGTGTCTGGCAGCTGGATGCTAAAGGCTTGATTGTATTGGGCCGGATGAAGCTAGAACGGCCATTTTGGAAATTCCCGGACCCCTCAACATGTAATGGACATGGAGGGGAAAGACGTAGTTGGAAAACGTGATTGCCATGGAATTCAAAGAAAATACAATGGAGTCAAAATGATGGTAGTTTAGACGGCCCAAAGCGTGACAGGTGCCAATTTGGTTAACCCCTACTGGGCTGACAAAACCTAAACCAATGATAAAAGATAGAGAAATGCCTGCCTCTCGCGTCCATACAGACCCAAATAGGAATATCTCAGAATCTAAAGGCTGGAAAACAATTATTTTAAATATAAATAAATATAAAACTGAATTTTGAATACCTTAATTAACACCATCAATAAAGACCAAAATTGGAACTGCAGAGTTGATTAGAAACAAACCAAAATTGGTATCATAGCAAGAAAATATTTTCAAGTGAAACTGGTCTCGGTGCAATCTCAGATGACCACATCAATTAGAACCTCCTAAACACATTGAGAATGTATACCAAGTAAATGAAATAAATAAATAGAAAGGTGGTGGTGTAGGCTCCAAAGCCTACTGGAACCAACCTCCTCTCCACACGTAATACACAAATTTTGAAAATATATATATAGTGAATCAGCAAAGCAGTATTGAAAAAAAAAAAAAATAAATAAATAAATAAATACTGCTTTGCTGATTCACTATATATATTTTCAAAATATGTGTATTACGTGTGGAGAGGAGGTTGGTTCCAGTAGGCTTTGGAGCCTACACCACCACCTTTCTATTTATTTATTTAATTTACTTGGTATACATTCTCAATGTGTTTAGGAGGTTCTAATTGATGTGGTCATCTGAGATTGCACCGAGACCAGTTTCACTTGAAAATATTTTCTTGTTATGATACCAATTTTGGTTTGTTTCTAATCAACTCTGCGGTTCCAATTTTGGTCTTTATTGATGGTGTTAATTAAGGTATTCAAAATTCAGTTTTATATTTATTTATATTTAAAATAATTGTTTTCCAGCCTTTAGATTCGGAAATATTCCTATTTGGGTCTGTATGGACGCGAGGGGCAGGCATTTCTCTATCTTTTATCATTGGTTTAGGTTTTGTCAGCCCAGTAGGGGTTAACCAAATTGGCACCTGTCACGCTTTGGGCCGTCTAAACTACCATCATTTTGACTCCATTGTATTTTCTTTGAATTCCATGGCAATCACGTTTTCCAACTACGTCTTTCCCCTCCATGTCCATTACATGTTGAGGGGTCCGGGAATTTCCAAAATGGCCGTTCTAGCTTCATCCGGCCCAATACAATCAAGCCTTTAGCATCCAGCTGCCAGACACTGCCCCCACTTTATGCGTCCGCCGCACGGCAATGACATCAGACGTTTGCCGCGCTGGGATGAGTATAAATTGGCGGGATTTTGCCATACTACCCTGTCATTTCCCTTGTGCGGAGGGATTGTGAGACTGTTTGGCAATCCGTCGGGTCTTATTTGGTATGAATGCCGCTACTTCAGCGGCCTGAATCAAGTACTTCACTACTCTTAGAAGGTATGTTTTTCCTTATACTCTTTCTGGTTGTTAGATGGATATGTACTTTGGTCCTTTTTGACACTATGATATCCATCACTATTATTATTCTATTTCAATGCACAGGATCTTTCTACAAATTTGCATGACATTGCTGCGGTTTCCAACAGCAAGATCCAGTATTGCTATTTATATTCTATTAAAATCAATGATTCAACCAATCAGGTATTTTTACTTATATATTTTATTTATTTTTTGTGAATCCATTTTGGAATTCACCCATTGCATATTATCTGCATATTATTTTCAATTAATTTCTACTCATCTACAGTTCCCAATTTAGTAATTTCTCCTTATGATTTTCTGGCAGGATCATTATCAATATTGATTTCAGCGCCTCTCTACAAACAACATTTGTGAGGCTGTATTTTCAATTAGATGGAATACCTCTGTGACCATCTCTCTCCGCAGGTGGAGCTTTAGGGCAGTCTGAGATTTCGGTCTTAAATTGCCAAAATACCTCCCTTATTTTCAACATTTTATTGGTAGGTGCTTTAGTTGACCACATCGTTTACTGTTGTTTTGTTATTTCAGTATACTATGTAATTATTTTCATAAAATTTATGTTTTCCTGATTCTATATGATCTAACGATATTGGACGTATATATCAATAACTACTTTGAAATAGTGACAATTAAAATTTGCATTTTGTTGTCACTCTATATTCGTTTGGGGATATTCCAATATATGTATTGTATAATGCAGTTCATTTTGTTCATTTTGAGTATTTCATTCTAGTGTACTACTATACCGTGGTTTACTCCTGAAGAAGCTCCAACTTCGAGCGAAACATGTCGAGTTCAACGGTTGTTAAATGTACCCAGTTCTAAATGTTATATATGATGAACTTTTAGGAAAATTGCATTTTCCTTTTTATTAATATAATAAATATTGATGTATTTTTACATTTATCTATTGTCATTGGATTACTTTTGGTTTTTCAATCTATATGCTATTACTTGACACCTTCAAAAAATCCCGAGGTATGTGACCTCAAGCCCATCTTTTTAAATTAACCCCCCTAATAAAGGTTTAACCCCCTGATCGCCCCCCCCCAGATAACCCTTTCACCCCCTAGCACCACTGTCTCTAAGCGATCGTTTTTCTGATCGCTGTTTTATTGTTGGTGATGCCGATCGGTAGCCAGTTATTTTTTTTAGGTTCGCCGCAGGTTTTCATAGCGTCAGGTACCCCCATATATTACCTAATAAAGGTTTAACCCCCTTTATCGCCCCCCAGGTAACCCTTTCACCCCCTATCACCACTGTCGCTAAGTGATCATTTTTCTGATCGCTGTCTTATTGTCGGTGATGCCGATAGGTAGCCAGTTATTTTTTTTAGGTTCGCCGCAGGTTTTTATAGCGTCAGGTACCCCCATATATTACCTAATAAAGGTTTAACCCCCTTGATCGCCCCCCAGGTAACCCTTTCACCCCCTATCACCACTGTCGCTAAGCGATCGTTTTTCTGATCGCTGTCTTATTGTCGGTGATGCCGATAGGTAGCCAGCTATTTTTTTTAGGTTCGCCGCAGGTTTTTATAGCGTCAGGTACCCCCATATATTACCTAATAAAGGTTTAACCCCCTTGATCGCCCCCCAGGTAACCCTTTCACCCCCTATTACCACTGTCGCTAAGCGATCGTTTTTCTGATCGCTGTGTTATTGTCGGTGATGCCGATAGGTAGCCAGTTATTTTTTTTAGGTTCGCCGCAGGTTTTTATAGCGTCAGGTACCCCCATATATTACCTAATAAAGGTTTAACCCCCTTGATCGCCCCCCAGGTAACCCTTTCACCCCCTATCACCACTGTCGCTAAGCGATCGTTTTTCTGATCGCTGTCTTATTGTCGGTGATGCCGATAGGTAGCCAGTTATTTTTTTTAGGTTCGCCGCAGGTTTTTATAGCGTCAGGTACCCCCATATATTAACTTATAAAGGTTTAACCCCTTGATCGCCCCCCTGGTAACCCTTTCACCCCCTTTTGCCAGTGTCACTAAGCGATCTTTTTTCTGATCGCTGTATTAGTTATTCTGGTGCCGATAGATAGCCAGTTATTTTTTTAGGTTCGCCGCAGGTTTTTATAACGTCAGGTACCCCCATATATTATCTAATAAAGGTTTTAACCCCCTAATTGCCCCTAGTTAACCCTGCGTCACACCCCAGGCATTGTCAGGTTAGTGCCAGTAGCGCTAACACCCACGCGTGAAGCATACACCTCCCTTAGTGGTATAGTATCTGAACAGATCAATATCTGATCTGATCAGATCTATACTAGCGTCCCCAGCAGTTTAGGGTTCCCAAAAACGCAGTGCTAGCGGGATCAGCCCAGATACCTTCTAGCACCTGTGTTTTGCCCCTCCGTCCAGCCCAGGCCACCCAAGTGCAGTATCGATCGATCGCTGTCACTTACAAAACACAACACACATAACTGCAGTGTTCACAGAGACAGGCCTGATCCCTGCGACTCCAGTGCTGTAGGAGGTGATTTCACCACCACAGTTAAAAAAAAAAAGCATATATACCGAAGCATTGGGGCAGCAGGGCGGAGGAGCGATTTTGCTCCTAATGCCGCGTACATACGGTCGAAATTCCGACGGAGGCTTGCCCGTGGAAAAGTCTGACCATGTGTACGCGGCATAACTTTTGCGGGAAGATGCCCCCATGCTTCGGCATATATAAATGGTGCATGTATGCCCATCATTAGAAGTGGGTGGATGAAGGGCGGTATTCTAATGGTGGGCATAACCACCAATCAATCTCTTTTTTTCGTTCAGCCAACAGGCTGCATGAAAAAAAAGATTACAATACATGTCCAACAAGGACCAGCAACGTACTGGTATGTTGCTGGACTTTGAATGGTTATACCAGATTGATGCCTGCGGGTTTAGGTATCATCTTGGTATCCTTCTTTTCAGCCAGCGGCCAGCTTTCATGTAAAAGCAATCCTAGTGGCTAATTAGCCTCTGGACTGCTTTTACAAGCAGTGGGAGGGAATGTCCCCCCACCCGGATATAAAAAGCGCCATTGGGAAATTGGGAAAGCATTTTATCACACCGATCTTGGTGTGGTCAGATGCTTTGAGGGCAGAGGAAAGATCTAGGGTCTAATAGACCCCAGTTTTTTCAAAAAAAGAGTACCTGTCACTACCTATTGCTATCATAGGGGATATTTACATTCCCTGAAATAACAATAAAAATGATAAAAAAAAAAAAAAAAATATGGAAGGAACAGTTTAAAAATAAAATAAAAAAGCAAAATTAATATTAATAAAAAAAAAAAAAAAAAAAGCACCCCTGTCCTGCCCTGCTCTTGCACAATGGCGAATGCAAGCGTGAGTCTGGCGTCATATGTAAACAGAAATTGCACCATGCATGTGAGGTATCACCGCGAAGGTCAGATCGAGGGCAGTCATTTTAGCAGTAGACCTCCTCTGTAAATCTAATGTGGTAACCTGTAAAGGCTTTTAAAAGCTTTGAAAAATGTATGTAGTTTGTCACCAATGCGCGTTTGTGCAAAATTTTAAAGCATGTCGTTTTTGGTATCTATGTACTCGGCCTAAGATCATCTTTTTTATTTCATCAAACATTTAGGCAATATAGTGTGTTTTAGTGCATTTAAATAAAAAAAAAGTGTATTTTTTCCCTAAAAAATGCGTTTGAAAAATCGCTGCGCAAATACTGTGTGGAAAAAAAAAATGCAACACCCACCATTTTAATCTGTAGGGCCTTTGCTTTAAAAAAATATATAATGTTTGGGGGTTCAACATAATTTTCTTGCAAAAAAAAAAAAATGTTTTCATGTAAACAAAAAGTGTCAGAAAGGGCTTTGTCTTCAAGTGCTTAGAAGAGTGGATGTAAGCTTCCTAATGTTGTGTATAAAATGTCAGAACAGTTCAAAACCCCCCCAAATGACCCCATTTTGGAAAGTAGACACCCCAAGCTATGTACTGAGAGGCATGTCGAGTCCATGGAATATTTTATATGTTGACACAAGTTGCGGAAAAAAGACAATTATTTTTTTTTTTTTTGCACAAAGTTGTTTCTAAATGATATATTGCTCAAACATGCCATGGGCATATGTGGAATTACACCCCAAAATACATTCTGTTGCTTCTCCTGAGTACGGGGATACCACATGTGTGAGACTTTTTGGGAGCCTAGCCGCGTACGGGACCCCAAAAACCAAGTACCCGCCTTCAGGCTTTCTAAGGGTGTAAATTTTTGATTTCACTTCTCACTGCCTATCACAGTTTCGGAGGCCATGGAATGCCCAGATGGCACAAAACCCCCACAAATGACCCCATTTTGGAAAGTAGACACCCCAAGCTATTTGCTGAGAGCACTGGTGAGTATGTTGCAGATCTCGCTTTTTGTCACAAAGTTTTGAAAATTGGAAAAAAAAAAAAATGATTTTCTTTCTTCATTTTCAAAAACAAATTAGAGCTGTAAAATACTCAACATGCCTCTCAGCAAATAGCTTGGGGTGTCTACTTTCCAAAATGGGGTCATTTGGGGGGGTTTGGTGCTATTTTGGCATTTTATGGCCTTCGAAACTGTGATAGGTAGTGAGGAGTGAAATCAAAAATTTGTGCCCTTAGAAATCCTGAAGGCGGTGCTTGGTTTTCGGGGCCCCGTACACGGCTAGACTCCTACAAAAGTCCCACACATGTGGTATCCCAGTACTCAGGAGAAGCAGCAAAATGTATTTTGGGGTGCAATTCCACATATAACCATGGCATGTGTGAGCGATATATCATTTAATGACAACTTTTTGTAATTTTTATTTTTCTTTGTCATTATTCAATCACTTGGGACAAGAAAAAAAAAATTCAATGGGCTCAACATGCCTCTCAGCAATTTCCTTGGGGTGTCTACTTTCTAAAATGGGGTCATTTGGGGGGGGGTTTGTGCTATTTTGGCATTTTATGGCCTTCCAAACTGTGATAGGTAGTGAGGAGTGAAATCAAAAATTTGCGCACTTAGAAATCCTGAAGGCGCTGCTTGGTTTTCGGGGGCCCGTACGCGGCTAGGCTTCCAAAAAGTCCCACACATGTGGTATCCCCGTACTCAGGAGAAACAGCAAAATGTATTTTGGGGTGCAATTCCACATATAATCATGGCATGTGTGAGCAATATATCATTTAGTGACAATTTTTGTAATTTTTATTTTTTTTTTAGTCATTATTCAGTCACTTGAGACAAAAAAAAAATATTCAATGGGCTCAACATGCCTCTCATCAATTTCTTTGGGATGTCTACTTTTCAAAATGGGGTCATTTGGGGGGGTTTTGTACTGCCCTGCCATTTTAGCACCTCAAGAAATGAGATAGGCAGTCATAAATTAAAAGCTGTGTAAATTCCAGAAAATGTACCCTAGGTTGTAGACGCTATAACTTTTGTGCAAACCAATAAATATACGCTTATCGACATTTTTTTTACTAAAGACATGTGGCTGAATACATTTTGGCCTAAATGTATGACTAAAATTGAGTTTATTCGATTTTTCTTATAACAAAAAGTAGAAAATATCATATTTTTTCTAAATTTTCAGTCTTTTTCCGTTTATATTGCAAAAAATAAAAATCGCAGAGGCAATCAAATACCATTAAAAGAAAGCTCTATTTGTGTGAAGAAAAGGACGCAAATTTTCGTTTCGGTACAACATTGCATGTCCGCACAATTTCCAGTTAAAGCAGCGCAGTGCCAAATTCTGAAAACACCTCTGGTCCTTTAGCTACAAAATGGTCCGGGGCTTAAGTGGTTAAATGATTTTAGCAAATGTCTGCAATATAACAAAGAGTGAAAAATTTAAGGGGGTCTGAATACTTTCAGTACCCACTGTATATGCTTAAATACAGTATTTGGAAATCCGATGGACTGTTTACATGTTAAATACGAAAAGCAGCAGCAAACCTGCTGACTTTATATGGTTGCTAATGTAGCACTACCCCCATAGGAGCTGCTGGTTTAGATTTGGGCCTGCCGTTACCTTACTGTTCCGTATGCTCGTCTCAGGGGTTTTCCTTGAAGAGTTGTTCAGAAGAAAGTTTGCACCAACACAAAGTCTCTTTCAGGGTTTTTTTGATTAAAGTTTCCAACAGAGGGGGTTGAAGGGATGGGGAGGACTCAGGTACCTTAATTGCGGATCACAGGAATTTTCCCTAGGTCCAGAGGAACAACTGTCTCCATGCTGGACACAGCAACCACCGGATAGGCCCACTCTCTCGGGCCTAGCAACTGATGTGTAGCTCGATCACATATAGTCTCTGCCACAGACTTTTGAATATAGAACAGTCTCTGCCACAGACTTGGTGAAAATAGAACATTCTCTGCCACAGACTTGTTGCAACCCTTCCCTTGGTTACCTTCTGAATAAAAGAACACAGCTCTCAGTGCCAAGATCTTCCAGCCATTCCGGCAGCACTGTGAGGTAGATTGCGATCCGGATACATCCTCCAATTGAGTCCTCAATTGCGTGGTCTCTTCCCGCAGACAAGGCGACACAGGATCATCCCTGGAAAAATAGGCCCCAGTAACTCCTGGGCCTACATCTCAGTAACGGAGCCTCAGGCCAACGTGGCCCCTAGGTGGAAACTACCAGTACATCCCTGAGGCCATGAGGGCCCTCAGGTCGAGATCAGGCAGGCAGTGCCCACCACCAACGAACGACGACCCCACAAAATGGTGTCTGTCTCTTAAGTACCCTCTCCCAGAATGCACATCGGGTTGACCACGCCCCCTGAGCTGCTTCTGAGAAAGAGATACCCAATGCATTCAGTCTGTTGCCTTTCCGATCCTGACCAGTGGTGACAGCGACACCCACTGTCAGGAGGAAAATCACGCAACCAGCTGAACTGAAACAGAGTATAATTTGAAACACAATCCTTCTGAGCCAAACTATTGCTCAGACAATTATAATTTTAACACATAGCGCCCACTCATTGGGAGCAGGGCGCTACATACTCCCCTTGCCGCAAAAAGACGATGTCCCCATCGTCGAGGAAAAATATGACCCTCAGTCCTGAGGGTCAGTTACCTGAGTCCAAAAAAACTTGGATGGGGAAGGGAAAGGTGGGATAGCAAGAAAAATATAAAAGTTAGCATAAACACACAGTAATCAAATCACTATACATTACAGTGTTCCTATCTATCACTATCTAACCCATCCAGCTCTGTAGTAGTCTGGCAGGATAATCCAGAGTACCTGAAGAACAAAACAGCACACACAGGCAACAATGCAAAACATTACTGTACAATCAGGAAGTAAAGCCTTACTTCCTGAGAAATAAAACTTTCTTTCCCATATATATTTCTCTGCAAAAGAGTTATGTAGTCCAGTTTCTGCTGAGCACATCTCCGCCACCTAGTGGTCGAAGAACAACATAGCAAAGTTCCTTTTCGGTACAAGTACTGGACCGGGTAGAGAATCTTGACTCAAAGTTTCCAATGCCCTAGCACTAACTAGCTAGTTACCCCAAGTCCTTCAAAGAAGAAAAAAAAAGAAAATCTTCTCCTTTGCAAAGTGACAAAAACTGGAACAGTCACTATAGATGATCACCAGTAAAAGCAAGGGTCAGGCAGGGTTAGTGATTTCCCTTGTTTGTCCAAAGTAGTAACAAAATAGACGTAGTCTTCCTTTCCAGGCCGGCAGATGACTACCTTGTCCGCATAGATGTGCCGACCATAGCTCCACTGCAACAAACACCCTCTGAAGTGTTCATCCATGGTAAAGGAATGGCCTACTTTCTGGAATGGTTTAGATACTTCAAGGTAGTCCCACACAGCTTCACTGTATTATTCCACTCTATTGGCCTCAATCTTTTGCATGGTTTGCCTGGGAATGTAGGGAAACGCTAGTCCATACTCCCTGGCTACCCGTTTGAAAAGATCTGGTGCTTCCATATCCAGGCGGTATACAAGAAACTGCGGACTTGTGCACCATGCGATTTGCAGACAGTTTTCCTGACCCGTATGAATTGGTAACTTTAGGCAGGACTCCACTAGTAACAACCGGGGGGCTTCCACTCTGGGTGTTGTCTCCCCGGAATCCATGGCTGTCATCTCCGAAAAACTATGTACTGAGGCAACATCCTCCATGTCGCTCCACAATTCTTGAGACATGGACTCAAACAAGTAATCGTCTCCAGCATCCGACAGAGAGTCTAACTCAAAGTCTTCCAACTCTTCTGCCGGCAAATAGTTGCGCACAGTCTCAGGCACTTTTTCCCCAGATGTCTTACCGGTTCCTGACGTGGACCTCCCAGGGACATCATCTCTCTCAGGTCCAGTTCCGGTATTCTCTGGGGGGGACCTCTACCGTGGCCGCGGGAGGCCTTCACGTATCCCACTTTCTTCTGGACAGGCGCGGCGAAGATAGGTGCAGCAACGGTGGATACAGTTGAAGTAACAGTGGAAGTAGCATCTGCTGGTAACTAGGGATGAGCTTCGAGTTCGAGTCGAACTCATGTTCGACTCGAACATTGCCTGTTCGCCCGTTCGCCGAACAGCGAACAAATTGGGGTGTTCGCGGCAAATTCGAAAAATCTATGGGAGAAATCTAAAGTGCTAATTATAAAGGCTTATATGAAAGTTATTGTCCTAAAAAGTGTTTGGGGACCCGGGTCCTGCCCCAGGGGACATGTATCAATGCAAAAAGACGTTTTAAAAACGCCAGTTTTTTCGGGAGCAGTGATTTTAATAATGCTTAAAATGAAAAAATAAAAGTGAAATATTCCTTTAAATTTCGTACCTGGGGGGTGTGTATGATATGCATGTAAAGTGGCGCATGTTTCCTGTGCTTAGAACTGTCCCTGCAAAAAATGTCATTTTTGAAAGAAAAAAAGTCATTTAAAACTCACTCGCGGCTATTAATGAATTGTCGGCTCCCGGCAATACATACAAAAGTCATTGATAAAAAAAAAAAAAAAGCGTGGGGGTTCCCCAGAATTCAATTACCAGGCCCTTCAGGTCTGGAATGGATATTAAGGGGAACCCCGCCGCAAATTTAAAAAAAAATTGACGTGGGGTTCCCCCAAATATCCATTCCAGGCCCTTCAGATCTGGCATGGATTTTAAGGGGAACTCCACCCCAAATTAAAAAAAAATGGCGTGGAGTCCCCCTAAAAATCCATACCAGACCCCTTATCCGAGCAAGCAACCTGGCCGGCCGCAGGGGAAGAGGGGGGGACGAGAGAGCGGCCCCCTCCCTCCTGAACCGTACCAGGCCACATGCCCTCAACATGGGGAGGATGTCCCCATGTTGATGGGGACAAGGGCCTCATCCCCACAACCTTTGCCCGGTGGTTGTGGGGGCCTGCGGGCGGGGGGCTTATCGGAATCTGGAAGACCCCTTTAACAAAGGGGACCCCCAGATCCTGGCCCCCCCATGTGAATTGGTAAGGGGTACATTGTACCCCTACCATTTCACGAAGAAAGCGTAAAAAAATGTTTAAAAAAACACACAAACACCTTGAAAACGTCCTTTATTAAAGAAAAAAAAGAAAAACATTCCAGCGGTGAAATCCAGTGTCCCGCGGCGATCCCGATGTCCAGCGCTGTCCTTCATTGGTTGTGCCTGAGCGGACCTGATGGGGAACTCCCTCTTAGTGTTTTAAATGTATAGACCCGCCCCTTCTAAAGTTCCCCATCAGGTCCGCTCAGCGGACCAGATGCGGAACATGAAAAGGGGCGGGTCTATACATGTATTACCAAAGTGAGAGAAGTTCCCCATCAGGTCCGCCCCCTCGGTATGTCAGACCCGCCTACGTCATTGGCTTGAGCGGGGAACTTCCTTCACTGTGTAATTTAAATTTACACAGTGAAGGAAGTTTCCCCGCTCAGGCCAATGACGTAGGCGGGGTCTGACATACCGAGGGGGCGGACCTGATGGGGAACTTCCTTCACTGCGTAATACATGTAATACATGTAATACAATTTTTTTTTTTATCAATGAATTTTGTATGTATTGCCGGGAGCCGACAATTCATTAATAGCCGCGAGTGAGTTTTAAATTACTTTTTTTCTTTCAAAAATGAAATTTTTTGCAGGGACAGTTCTAAGCACGGGAAACATGCGCCACTTTACATGCATATCATACACACCCCCCAGGTACGAAATTTAAAGGAATATTTCACTTTTATTTTTTCATTTTAAGCATTATTAAAATCACTGCTCCCGAAAAAACGGCCGTTTTTAAAACTTTTCTTTGCATTGATACATGTCCCCTGGGGCAGGACCCGGGTCCCCAAACACTTTTTAGGACAATAACTTGCATATTAGCCTTTATAATTAGCACTTTAGATTTCGAACGTTCGAGTCCATTGTATTTAATAGGGTTCTAAAGTTCACACGAACATTTTGTCTGTTCGCAGGTTCTGGTGCGAACCGAACAGGCGGGTGTTTGGCTCATCCCTGCTGGTAACCCACTCACAGTAGTAACAGTAACATCCCCTTCAGGATTACTCATAGCAGCAGATGTGGCGGGCATGGGCCGGACAGTTTGGTTGAAGGCAGCAGCTTCTTCTGTCACGTTGCCTGTGACCTAGTCCACTTGGTAAGCGCGGGGTGGCATGGTGGGTTGTTCCACAGAAAACCGGTACTCCCCGTATCGTAGGCATCGAACAAAAGGACGGGGGTGCATAGCCAGTCCATTACACCTGTTACACAGCATACCCAGGGCCTCCACACCCTTGATCGTGTAGAGCATGAACCGCCCATGTGGCCTCAATCAGATGCCAGTGTCCGTCAGCACGGTTCCCGGCAGCATGGTACCTGCAGCGGTACCTACAGGAAGCATCCTGGGCCCAAAAGCAGACTGCAACGACAGCACTGAAGACATGGTGGTGCTCCGTTTCTCTAAGTGCTGGACACACATGTGGCGTCTCACGCAACAAGCAAGCGGGAACTCCTCCCGCTTACTCTTCCTGGCACATAGCTCGCGGGCTTTTCCTTTCCTTGACTCCGCCCACGGCTCACGCGGTCAGAAAGTGATCGCAAAATTCTTCCCCGTTTTAGCACAGTCCTTCTCCCTCTGTAGAATAGGTCCCAAATGAACAGTTTATTTTAGTTGCGAGAGGTAACAGCAAATCCTGGACTCGAGCCCCCACATGTAGCACTACCCCTGTAGGAGCTGCTGGTTTAGATTTGGGCCTGCCGTTACTTTACTGTTCCGTATGCTCATCTCAGGGGTTTTCCTTGAAGAGTTGTCCAGAAGAAAGTTTGCACCAACGCAAAGTCTCTTTCAAGGGTTTTATTGATTAAAGTTTCCAACAGAGGGGGTTGAAGGGATGGGGAGGACTCAGGTACCTTAATTGCGGATCACAGGAATTTTCCCTAGGTCCAGAGGAACAACTGTCTCCACGCTGGACTTAGCAACCACCGGATAGGCCCACTCTCCCGGACCTAGCAACCGATGTGCAGCTCGATCACATATAGTCTCTGCCACAGTCTTGTGAAAATAGAACAGTCTCTGCCACAGACTTGTTGCAACCCTTCCCTGGGTTACCTTCTGAATAAAAGAACACAGCTCTCAGTGCCAGGATCTTCCAGCCGTTCTGGCAGCACTGTGAGGTAGATTGCGATCCGGATACATCCTCCAATTGAGTCCTCAATTGCGTGGTCCCTTCCCGCAGACAAGGCGACACAGGATCATCCTTGGATCAATAGGCCCCAGTAACTCCTGGGCCTACATCTCAGTAACGGAGCCTCAGGCCAACGTGGCCCCGAGGTGGAAACTGCCAGTACATCCCTGAGGCCATGAGGGCCCTCGGGTCGGGATCGGGCGGGCGGTGCCCACCACCAATGTACGACGACCCCACAAAATGGTGTCTGTCTCTTAAGTACCCTCTCCCAAAATGCACAGCGGGTTGACTACGCCCCCTGAGCTGCTTCTGAGAAAGAGATACCCAGTGCATTCAGCCTGTTGCCTTTGCAATCCTGACCAGTGGTGACAGCGACACCCACTGTCAGGAGGAAAATCACGCAACCAGCTGAACTGAAACAGAGTATAATTTGAAACACAATCCTTCTGAGCCAAACTATTGCTCAGACAATTATAATTTTAACACATAGCGCCCACTTATTGGGAGCAGGGCGCTACACTAATGTGACAGAACACCTCTGATTTTCACATTTAACATGTAAACAGTCCGTCGGATTTCCAAATACTGTATTTAATCACTTAACGACCGCTCACTGTATATATACGTCGGCAGAATGGCACGGACAGGCACAATCACGTACCTGTACGTGACTGCCTTCGTATAGTTGGGGGGTCCCATCGGACCCCCCTTCTATACAGTGAGCGGTGGTTATCCGTTCGGGAGCGATCCGTGATCGTTTTTCTGATCGCTGTATTAGTGTCGGTGGTGCCGATAGGTAGCCAGTTATTTTTTTTTATGTTCGCCGCAGGTTTTTATAGCGTCAGGTACCCCCATATATTACCTAACAAGGTACTGGTACTGGTATGTTGCTGGACTTTGAATGGTTATACCAGATTGATGCCTGCGGGTTTAGGTATCATCTTGGTATCATTCTTTTCAGCCAGCGGCCAGCTTTCATGTAAAAGCAATCCTAGCAGCTAATTAGCCTCTGGACTGCTTTTACAAGCAGTGGGAGGGAATGTCCTCTCCCCGGATAAAAAAAGCGCCATTGGGAAATTGGGAAAGTATTTTATCACACCGATCTTGGTGTGGTCAGATGCTTTGAGGGCAGAGGAAAGATCTAGGGTCTAATAGACCCCATTTTTTTTTAAAAAAGAGTACCTGTCACTACCTATTGCTATCATAGGGGATATTTACATTCTCTGAGATAACAATAAAAATGATAAAAAAATAAATATGGAAGGGACAGTTTAAAAATAAAATAAAAAAAGCAAGATTAATAATAAAAAAAAAAGCACCCCTGTCCCGACCTGCTCTTGCGCAATGGCGAACGCAAGCGTCGGTCTGGCGTCATATGTAAACAGCAATTGCATCATGCATGGGAGGTATCACCGCGAAGGTCAGATCGAGGGCAGTCATTTTAGCAGTAGACCTCCTCTTTAAATCTAACGTGGTAATCTGTAAAGGCTTTTAAAGGCTTTTAAAAATGTATGTAGTTTGTCGCCACTGTGCGTTTGTGCGAAATTTTAAAGCATGTCGTGTTTGGTATCTATGTACTTGGCCTAAGATCATCTTTTTTATTTCATCAAACATTTGGGCAATATAGTGTGTTTTAGTGCATTAAAATAAAAAAAAGTGTATTTTTCCCCAAAAAGTGCGTTTGAAAAGTCGCTGCGCAAATACTGTGTGGAAAAAAAAATGCAACACCCACCATTTTAATCTGTAGGGCCTTTGCTTTAAAAAATATATATAATGTTTGGAGGTTCAACATAATTTTCTTGCAAAAATTTTTTTTTTTTCATGTAAACAAAAAGTGTCAGAAAGGGCTTTGTCTTCAAGTGGTTAGAAGAGTGGATGTAAGCTTCCTAATGTAGGGTGACCAGACATCCCCAGTTTCAGGGGACAGTCCCCGGATTGAGAACACTGTCCCCGGACCAAATCTGTCCCCGGTTTTGTCCCTGGTTTTGATTTGAACAGGGGCTGGGGCAATTTCAACGACAGTCAGTGCAGAGTTAAAAAAAAAAATATCTGAATTACACACCCCCGGTCTGCCACTCCTACTAGCTTAGGGGGGTGTATTTTTTTCCATTATCTGTGCCCCTTTCTGATGATCATGTGCTGGTCGGAGCGGAGGGAATATTTCTTAAGTTTCGGGCGCATGCCCATTCAGCTCCGCTCGCATGTTCTTCTGCCTTGGCTCAAGTCCCGGCCAGCCGCCTGCCTGCTTATCTCCTTGACTTCCCTGGTGGAGTGATCTTCCTCCGCTCCCGACCCAGTAGTACCCGGGGCCCGGAGAGTAAGACTTGACAGGCTGTGAGGCGGGCGGCAGCGACGGGCAGAGAGTCGCTGATTGCCGCCATTACTAGTAAAAAATAAATAAAAATATGTCCCCGGATTTCATTTTAAAAATCTGGTCACCTTATCCTAATGTTGTGTATAAAATGCCAGGACAGTTCAAACCCCCCCCCCCCCCAAATTACCCTATTTTGGAAAGTAGACACCCCAAGCTATCTACTGAGAGGCATGTCGAGTCCATGGAATATTTTATATGTTGACACAAGTTGCGGAAAAAATACAATTAATTTTTTAGTTTTAGTTTTTTTGCACAAAGTTGTCACTAAATGATATATTGCTCAAACATGCCATGAGCATATGTGGAATTACACCCCAAAATACATTCTGTTGCTTCTCCTGAGTACGGGGATACCACATGTGTGAGACTTTTTGGGAGCCTAGCCGCATACGGGACCCCAAAAAGCAAGCACCGCCTTCAGGCTTTCCAAGGGTGTAAATTTTTGATTTCACTCCTCACTGCCTATCACAGTTTCGGAGGCCATGAAATGCCCAGATGGCACAAAACCCCCCAAATGACCCCATTTTGGAAAGTAGACACCCCAAGCTATTTGCTGAGAGGTATGGTGCGCATTTTGCAGATCTCGCTTTTTGTCACAAAGTTTTGAAAATTGAAAAAAAAAATGATTTTCTTTCTTCATTTTCAAAAACAAATGAGAGCTGTAAAATACTCACCATGCCTCTCAGCAAATAGCTTGGGGTGTCTACTTTCCAAAATGGGGTAATTTGGGGGGGTTTTGTGCTATTTTGTCATTTTATGGCCTTCGAAACTGTGATAGGTAGTGATGAGTGAAATCAAAAATTTGTGCCCTTAGAAATCCTGAAGGCGGTGCTTGGTTTTCGGGGTCCCGTACGTGGCTAGGCTCCTAAAAAGTCCCACACATGTGGTATCCCCGTACTCAGGAGAAGCAGCAAAATGTATTTTGGGGTGAGATTCCACATATAAACATGGCATGTGTGAGCAATATATCATTTAGTGACAACTTTTTGTAAAAAAAAATTTTTTTTGTCATTATTCAATCACTTGGGACCAAAAAAAATAATTCAATGGGCTCAACATGCCTCTCAGCAATTTCCTTGGGTTGTCTACTTTCCAAAATGGGGTCATTTGGGGGGGGGGGGGGTTTGTACTATCCTGCCATTTTATCACCTCAAGAAGTGAGATAAGCAGTAATAAATTAAAAGCTGTGTAAATTCCAGAAAATGTACCCTAGTTTGTAGACGCTATAACTTTTGCGCAAACCATTAAATATATGTTTATTGACATTTTTTTTTACTAAAGACGTGTGGCTGAATATATTTTGGCCTAAATGTATGACTAAAATTGAGTTTCTTGGATTTTTCTTATAACAAAAAGTAGAAAATATCATTTTTTTTCAAAATTTTCAGTCTTTTTCCATTTATATCGCAAAAAAAAAAAAATCGCAGAGGCAATCAAATACCATTAAAAGAAAGCTCTATTTGTGGAAAGAAAAGGACGCAAATTTCGTTTGGGTACAGCATTGCATGTCCGCACAATTTCCAGTTAAAGCAGCGCAGTGCCAAATTGTGAAATCACCTCTGGTCATTATGGTCCGTATTGGTTCGGGGCTTAAGTGGTTAAGCAAATGAGCTCCGTTTTGTGTTGAAAATAACTGTGAAATCTAAAACTCTGGTGGGTGTAACAAGATGTCTGCTTGGCCCCTTCTCACTCTATCATTACTCTGCCGGAGTGTGGGGTGTAGAAAGATGGCGGCGAGGCTCCGCAATGACTCCTGGGAGCAATGAGAAAATCTCCCAGGACACAGTGCGGTTACAGGAAATAACGCACTACCCGCAGACTACCCGCACATCACAGAGACAGGAAGCACATTCTTTTGTACTGTACAAAAAAAAAACTTCTGTTTTGAACTGCATTAGAGGCTGCTGTATGATTGAGCTCATGTATTCAAATAGGGTGGCGCTCCGCTTTAAGTTTGCTAAAGCACTGCTTATCATTAACAGTTGCCTTTTTTTTCCTTTTTTTCTATTTAATAAAAATAAAATCTTCTTTACATTTTTTTGTCATCTTTATTGGCAACTTATTGTTGATGATCTCCTCCAGCCTGTTTTAGCCATGTGCTATCTATTCTCGCTTCAGTGTAAGCTGCACATCATTGCTCTTGCGCAGCTTACTGCTATTGACAACAAAAGCCAATGCCAATATGTGTTGGCACAGCCACTTGCAGTCTTTGCTAGGTGTACATGTGACAGCTGACAACTGAGGAGTGCAACATGGTTGTCACTCTATAGCAGGGGGGATTATAAGGCAATAAATCATTAAAAGCTAGACATTTTAAGGATTTAAAACAACTTTTAAAAGTGCATTAACATTTTAAAATTAAAATTTAAGGGCCAGTTCACACCACATGCAGTCCAGTGCATTTTTTTTCTGCATCAAAAACGCATGGAAATTAGGTTATATGGTTTTTAATGGCATAGTTCACACCAGTGCTTCCCGTTCCAGTTTCAGAAAAAAATGTAGCACATGCTTCACTTTTTCCAGACTGGACTGTACTGGAACGCTGTAAAACGCATCAAAAACGCACTGGAATGCACCGGAACACACCTTAATGCACCAAAAATGCACTGGAACATACATTATTTAAGGTTAATAAAGAAGAGGGGGGGATGTACTGGACTGCATCAAAAACACAGCAAAAACACATCAAAAACGCACTGGAACGCGTCAAAAACGCGCATGCAGAAAAGCATCGACTGCATTTCTATGGCGTGAACTGGCCCTAAAAGTTTAAAATTAACATTTTAAAAGTTATATGAAAGTTTAGTGTTTGAGTATAAAGAAAGTGAAAAAAGTTACTGACCAGGATCTGGTGTTTTGCCCATATGGTAAAAAAAAAAGGTAGGGACAAGGGGAAACAAGATGTGTATCTACCTGGAATACTTTTTCAGGCAATAATGGGTGTTGGTTTATAGTCCATGAATATGTACAGTTGTGCTCATAAGTTTACATACCCTGGCAGAATGTATGATTTCTTTAATTTTTCAGAGAATATGAATGATAACACAAAAACTTTTATTTCACTCATGGTTAGTGTTTGGCTGAAGCCATTTATTATCAATCAACTGTGTTTACTCTTTTTAAATCATAATGGCAACAGAAACTACCCAAATTACCCTGATCAAAAGTTTACATACCCTGGTGGTTTCGGCCTGATAACATGCACACTAGTTGACACAAACGGGCCTCCCACAGAAGTCTTGTCTCTGAGCTGTATAGTGGTCACAAGTCACGTGACCGGCCTGAAGATAGCTTTAAATAGATATTTACAATGCTCGTTTTTAGACTTACATAGTGTGGTATGCCAGGCTCTAATAGAGGGACTGGCAGTGACCATTGTAGGTTTTTTATTTTTAATAATAGGGGCGAGGGGGGGCAGAGACAGAAACACAGAGAGGGAGCTGACAGGCAAGGAGGAGGGGGGGGAGAGAGGAGAGCAGAGAGGACAGCTGCATATGACAGAGGGACGCACTCTGACCACGGTGGTCAGGGCTCAGCAGCCCTGATTTTCGTGGTCAGTACAGAGGGGATACAGGAAGTGGCAGGTTTAGGGAGGTTTTTTTTTTACAGTTTAGAGTGGGGCAGATTACACAGTACAAGCACTGTGCAGTTTAATCTGCTTTAAGGGACCAAGATCTGAAATTTTTTTTTTGGGGTTAACAAACACTTTAAGCTTTGACAAAAAAAAAAACTGGAAGCTGATCCATTTCTGTGCAGAGCTGCACCAGATTTTGCACACTCCAGTTTTAGTAAATCAACCTCTGTTGATTTTCCAAAGTGACAGCACCTCAGACACACTGGTTCTGACTGGCACCCCACTCAGGGAGACGTATGGAGGAATGTTGGAGACAGAGGGAAGAGTCACTGCTGTGACTTATACACGTGTGTTTAAACTTCAGCTTGAGCTGTTAAGCTTTGTAAACAGCAAGCCTTTTCCACCAGGAGGTAAAGAAAAACTTTAAAAAATATGAAAAGGACCTAAGCTCTCCACCTGTTCGCTAAAATCTCAATACAAAGTTTTAGTTATTATTATTTTTTAATTATTATTTCAAATTTAACTGTCTGCAAATATACTGTATGTATAAAAACTATATTGTATCCCCTGCCATAATAAAGAAAGACTATAAATACAATACATCTTTAGATTCTTTTCAGCCCACACAAGGTTAATTTATCAGTCCTGATAGATTGTGGAGGGTTGAACCTTTTATCTTCTTAAATCTCTTGGGAATTCCTGTGCATAGAACTCCAGGTCCAATCATCTGCCACGGCTATTGAAGAAGGTTCCCCTCTCGCTGTTCAATTTTTAATCTGCTTACACTATGGAAATATATCAGGAAGATCAAGACTGCTTTTATTGAAGAAGAAGTGATGAGATAACAAGGCTATGACAGAGAAAAATTATATAAAAAAAATATATAATTTTATAAATAATATAAAGAAGTTTTTTTTTGTGAAAGCAGTAGTAGCAGAGTTGAAACAACTTTTTTTGTGATCGTGTTTGTTTTTTTCCTTCTCACCAAAGTATAGCTAGCATTGATTTCATTTAGCATTTTATCCAGTGAAGTAGAGAAGAAATATTACCACTTTGAGTACCAGCCAAAGGTCAGGTAGCTAATACTGACCTCTGTCAGCTGTAACACATTGCACAGAAAGAATTGACAATTACGGTTCCACTGTATTTTGTAAGACTCCGGGGGTCATAGCAATGAAATTGTTATGCTGTAGCAGAACGATATTTTAAGGCTTGTTTAGCTGTGGTGGAGCAGAACAAGAGCCTTAGATTAAATGTAGCTGTGTTAAAATGTAACCCCGGAAACCATGTATGCCATTTAAAAAACTATTTAAAAATAGTGCATACAATACTGTATCTTACCTGCATGCAGAATGCTTATATAGCACACATATAAGCCATAGTTTGGGACTTTAAGACTGGTTTCACTCTTAACTAATGTGACTCAATAGGGTTAACTTACTTAAAGTGGAAGTTTACCCATGACAAACTGATAAATAATAATGTTCTTTAACAAGGAAAATACATTTCACAATGATAATTGTGCTACCAAAAGTAGTGTGTGCGGTACATTGCCTGAAAGAAAAATGCTTACAGGCTTTTACCTAATTAGGTTGCATTCACACATTTTCTCATAATTTTGTTCTAGTCTCTCAGATATCTGCAGTGATGTAGCCCCAGGTGTCAGGCTAACTGGAATTGAAGGGAGAAGAGCTTAGCTCTGAGCTGGATGGAACTGACAGAAGTGTAAAACCGTGTACACACGATAGGTTTTACCGATGAAAACAGTCCGATTGACTTTTTTCATCGGACAAACCGATTGTGCATGGGCCCCATCGGTCTTTTTTCCATAAAAAAACGATAGCAAATTACTATCGTCTGTGTGGAACTCCATCGGATAAAAAACCCACGCATGCTCAGAATCAAGTCGACGCATGCTCAGAAGCATTGAACTTCATTTTTCTCGGCTCATCTGAGTATTTTACGTCACTGCATTTGGAACGGTCAGTTTTTTGACTGATGGTGTTTAGGCAAGACTGATGGAAGTCAGCTTCATCGGTTTTCCAATGGAAAAATCCATCGGTTTAATAACCATAGGAAATCCGATCTTGTGTACAGGGCTTAACAGGCACAATTACGCATTTCTGGGGACTCCCCCTCTTTCTCAAGCCTGTCTGCAGAATGCACACTGCTCTGCTATAATACTGCTGTCCTGAAGAACCACAAGTCACATTAGAACATTCAAATATACAAAAAAAATGATGACAATGGTACAAAGGGTGCCTTGACTATAATATTACCATCGAGGGTAAATAAAAATGATAGAATAACAAACATCTTCAACAATTTATAATATAAACAGAAACAGGGCTAATTGCAGGAGACAGATAGCAGCTGCTGAGTGGGAAGTTTGCAAGAAAAATTAAAACAAAAAAGCCATGAAGGATAAAAGTTTACTCAAATGTAAGCAGCCATTGTGCATGTGTGCGGGGCGGTTATATCTGGCCTCCCCTGACACAGTTCTGCTGCCACAATTTGGAGATGCCACATTCCACCACAATACCTCATCCTCCTCCTTTTTGGGATCCAAGGACGCTACCACAAGGTTATCTTACCCCTTACCTTGATATTTGGCTCTTTTCCCTTACTTACCATTTTTGGTGAATATATAGCTTGACACAATGATATTGTATTTTTTAAACTCCCTTTGGCAGTCACCATTGGTCCATCACCCTGTCTCATCACGAATATCAACAATCTGTGTCCTGTGCTCTGTAGCGCGCCCCGCCAGCATGTGGCTTTATATTAACTCAGCTCCCGTGGCAGACCAATCTTTTGGCCTTGGCTCCATACTTACCACACCTTATCGCATTGTTTCCATGTAAGTACCCAGGGCGGGCTCAACTGTCCCATCCTTGATGTGTTTGACTATAACCAGATTAATTATTTATACCTCATTATATCTTGTAGATATCCCAGAGCATCCGCCCCTGATGAGTGTTTTACACACGAAACGCGTCGAGCAATAGGGATGCAGATATATGCCCTTATTCAATCATCAATTCATGAACATGAACATCACTTCCCAACCTTTCATGGTTTTACTGGTTTTATGATATTTTATTCCCTTCGCAATTGCTGCTTAGATGATACATGTACATATATAAACTCATTGAATGTATTAATCAATCAATACAGACCACTATGTGGCACCTGGTTGCTATACACTGTTGTACCCTTGATGCCTATATTGCATACGCACATATTCCATGTGTGTGTGAATATTATGGAATTATATTTATTACAATGTTGTTTCTTTAATGTGATTTCTGTTTTTGAGATGTGCTATGCATTTTTACATGATTAATAAATATGTATCCCCATTCAATTTACCTCCGCAATGTCTACAGCCTCATTTAAAGTCCCAAAATTCCCGTTTTGGACTTTCACTGCAACAAAAATTATAAACAAAAAATTGTTAGAGTATAAAGTAGTTTAATCTGATAATTTAAAGAAGCCAACCATGTGGCGACCAAAGCTGACTGTAGAATGAAATTCATATAAAGTAAAGTGCATAAAAACAAGAAATACAGATACAAATTGTTTTCTATACTGTGGTTGAGCCCAACGCGTTTCAGGGAATGTTCCATTTCATCAGGGGCGTGTCCTTGTTGGAGATTTAAATAGCATCCAAAAAATATATATACAAAGACATGGTCGGTAACAAGCAAAACAGGGGACAAATGAGCATCGTTGAAGCAAAAGGTAAAAAACAACTGGCAAAAAAAGATGAACAATGATGCGAGACATGTGACAGATCATGCATAGAAAACAAATGGAGACAATGAATGGGCAATTCTAACCGGATGTATCTGCCAACCAGTGAGTCCAGGTGTAAAACTTATTTTTAAAATTCCCATTTTAGTCTTTGAACCAGGGATGGAGGCGCACCACATATGCGCCTCATTTAAAGTTTAAAGTTTACTCAAATGGACAACACTGTTAATATCAGCTTCATCACGAGAGGAAGATAAACTAGGAGTAATGTATAAAATATAAAAATAAATTTTTTTTTGTAAAATTGTCCATAATGGTGGTGGAATGACCACAAAATATATAAAAAGGCTCCAAATGTAAATCACATTATTAAAAACTCAGAATATTGAAATATGATTAAAAAAAAAAAGATATAAAAAAAGACAATTTATTATTATCATGTATATCAAAAGTTATGGAAACCCTTGGATATTTCCTGCAGATACAAGTTTATAATTATTGTTTTGACCCCCAGATCCTAATTTATTCCACTAGGGGCTAGTGTGCTCAAGGAATAAATTAAATAAGTATTGTAATGGCATAACCTATTAAATCTCTCAGCGGTAGGGATATATTTGGGTATTGATTCGATAACCTATACTAAGGCCCTCGGGAGACCCTCTGTGTTTCTGGGCAAAATGTTTCAGAACACTATAGTCCATATTGTCTTGTTCTATGAGTCTGTGACTGCTCCCCAAAATGTTTTCTAACTGTTCTAATACTGTAGTTCTTACTACGTACATCAACTCACATGAACAGAACAAGCAGTAAGCCGCAAACCCCATGGACAAATTATAAAGGAAAGTGAGTGGACACATCTTCCCATCTTCCCATTTGCGTCTGACAAACCTTTCTGTCCATGCTGCACAAATTTGCACGTAAGGCACACTAAAGCCAGTTTACTGGGTACAATTTTCTTTTTCATATTAGGTGCCTTCTGATATGTAAACAGTTTTTTGAGTAAAAAAGTCCCAATTTCAGATATTGAAGGATTATATGCCAATGCTTAGAGATGATTTATTTCATTCTTTTATACTTACCGTGGAATTGTGTTATAAATCTGACAAAAGAAGGAGTAACCCTTCACAGCTAGACTTCCACAGTATGACTACCGTTATTGTTGACTGTTGTTTGCTTTTTTTTTCTATCTTGTTTTGTCCCCTTTTTTTTTTCTCCCTCTTCTCATTTTTTATACTGTATATGTTTTGTAGACATGTGCACACTGAAATATTTCGTTTCGGAATTTCGTTTTCGTCCGAAAAATAAATTTATTTAGTTACTCCCAAAATTTGTTTTTATTTATTTTGTTTTTCGTTAGAAATTGCATTCGTCCGAAAATCAGAATTAATTAAGGTAGAATCTGTCATTGAAGGCTTATGGTGTCTGTCGAATGTTCAAAGAAGATTCGATGGAGCAGCGAAACTGTACGACGCTGCAATTATACATTTCCGGTCGAATGTTCCGCCTACAAGCTATAGTAGAATTCTAATGTTGTATGACTAGTAATAATTATATTTATTAATTACTATTACTAGTCAACCAACATTAGAATTCTTCTATAGCCTATGGGCGGATGCATTTGACCTGAAATATACGATTGCAGCGTCGTACAGTTTAGCTGCACCGTCGAATCTTCTAACTTTCGACAGACACCATAAGCCTTCAATGACAGATTCGACGTTTGTATGTTTTCCAATGCTTTGTCAAATCTTCGTCGTTCATGTTTAATTGTCAAGTTAGTTCTAGCTATTTTACTGCTCCTTATCTTTGGTTACAATCAGCCAATAACATTCATCATCATCATTATTTTTATTTTTATTCCCCCACCCAATTCTAGCAGCGATCTTTTCTCTCTATAATGTCGAATCTTTTCTCTCTATAATGTCAAATCTTTTCTCTCTATAATGTCGAATCTTTTCTCTCTATGTAGAATAATCTTGGACTAATAGAGTTAAGGTTAGGCACATTCGACCACAGGTTCGATAGACACAGATTGTTATTGTCAGCGTCACGTCGAATCTCCTATTTATATCGAACTGTTGTCGCAACGAAAACGAAAATAAAGCATTTGTTTATGTCGGATCTTTCGGTTTTCAGATTCTGTGCTTTCGTTTTCGTTTGTTGTCACTTTGTAAAGGTGTTTACCTTTTAGAAGGACACAAAGCAGTAATTCCAGCTGCACTGAGAAATCAGTTCTAAAAATGGCTTGTGAAGGTCATCGAGGTGTGGTAAGGACAAACAACATTGCAGAGAAGCAGTGTGGTGGCCTAGTATAGACAAGCCTTTTTCAACCAGGGTGTCTCTTGGGTTCTTTAATGGTGCCTTGGAAAAATGCCTACAAATTGCCTAACAATTGTCAACAAGCCAATGAGTGCAACAAGCCTGCCTTTTTGTTACACAAAGCCACAGGTTTTTATTGTGCAGCAGTAAAACCATGAGCACCGTGCGGACCAGTCACTGGCATTCTAACAACCAATGATGTCTTTGGTTGATAGAGGATGTTTGGCACCTGCACAGCATCCTTGTTTGCCCCCCACACCTCTTTGGGGTCACATTAGCAGAAAGAGGGAGAGGGAGAGGGAGTAGAAAAATGCTAGAATACTTGTCAGTACCAGTGTGCAAAGATGAAAGAAGAAATCACCTCTAATTTTTGGTGGACCATGTGTTTGGATGCTGCTGCGATATATAAAACGATTAGTTTAGTGCCTTGAGATTGTGCATGATTTTAAAGGGTGTGTAGCACCCCCCTGGCAAGGAGGTACCTCCAGGGGCAGGGGCGAGCCAGCATTTACCCCAGAGTCCATAGCTATAATGGGGAGTTTGGAACAGAAACTGGGCACCAGTCACTTTTGATATTTTCAAAGCTTTAATGCAGAACTTGAAAGGAGGTAGTAGGAGAGAGGATTAGGGGTCTCAGATACCAGAAGCAGATCACTTACAGACTCCTTGGATCTAGAAAAAGAACAGCTTGACAGTACCAGAACCTTTAAGAGTGATACTGCAAACAGGTTTTAGATGTAGGTGCGTCCTCCAAACGCGTCACCAGGCCCTCCTGAGAGACCAGCCTTCACCCTGGCTCTCTCTAGCAAGAGTCCTCCCCTGGATCTCCTCAGCTTGGCTTGGTTTCTTCCACGCCGGGCAAGACAGCCTAAGGACCACCTCAGGATTAGTAGGCCTCAAACAGCCTTCTGGGCCTACTTGCAGAGCTCACTGCAGCAGCATATCCTCAGGCCAGGAGGGCCTGAGGTAAGAGAGTGCAAGCACATGGCCCAGCCCAAATAAATATCCTTTCCCAGAATACACCAGCGGCCAAGAACCTCCTACTGGGCTGTCTGGAAGAAGAATACATATTCATAGCTCTACCTAGTTGTACTTCTCATACTGGACTGTGGTACCAGTGACACCTACTGGCGACAGTGAGAAATGTACAACCCAATTGAGATTACGGAAAGACCAGATAAACTGTACAATCAGTCTGAGCTGTTTACAGCTCAGCCAAAAACGAAATTTACATTGTAGACCCAATTTAGGACCAGAAGACTACAGGTGCATTCACAGAAAAAAGGTTAAGAAACACTGGTTTAGTCTACAAATAGAAAATGTAGTTCACAATCGTGAAATGTGCTTGTTTAGTGGCAAATATTGGAAGAAAACAGCTAAACCATTGAAAGATAGACATTTCCCAGTTCAATTGTATATGGAGAAATTACAATAGCACCAAAACTTTAGAGATACAGTTTAGTAGCTTATGACATGACACAAAATAGCCAGAGGTGGCCACAGTAGAAGTTATGACCACAAAAGTTGTCATCATCGCCTTGGAGGGACGGTTCTCAAGGTGGAGCCACTGTCATTACTGACAGTGGCCCACAATTTATTTCAAAAGAGTTTGTATGTTTGGCCCTCCAGCTTTCACACACTGGAGGTCTAAACAAGATTCAGCTTTGCTGGGCTCAGGAGTGTCTGATAGAAGAGAACATAGTGGGGAATATGGTTCAAGCTGAAAACACAGATAAGAAAAATTTAACACGCAAAATTTGCTCCCCATTATTCCCCGCTCTGTTTTCATGGCTGTGGTGATCCGGGAACGCATTTACATATTTTTTGGGAGTGTCCTGTTACAAAAAATTATTGGAAAGAAATTTTCCTCATGCTTTCAACAGTTTTTAAGAAACCCATTACTCCTGATCTGACTATAGCACTTCTAAATTTAAAACCGGACTGTATCTCTTATACTCAATTTAAGTTATTACTACAAATCATCACAGCCGCAAAACAAACCATCACCAAAGCTTGGAAAACAGCTACGCTTCTGGTTTCTGAAACTAGAAATAGAGTACACCAAGCCATGCTCCATTCAAAATCAGAAGCCATAACCAATAATTCCATAGATCTATATAAAAAAAATTGGAACCCTTGGGTGACTTATTCTATCCCATCTAACCCTGACAATTCTTTACTGAGACCTTGGTAAGATATTGAAAGCCAATAATATTCTAGATACTTTATCTCAATATTATCTGTACCCCTTACATGTAATAATCCCGGAGTCTTCTCTCTATCCTGTACTTCCTTCCCTATACTTTTGTTTCTATTCACTCTCTATCCTTTACTGTATATTCCACAATTTGTCCTTTTTCCTTGAATTCTCTTCCTCTTTTTTTTTTTATCATTTTTATATCTTCTAATATATAAAATGGTATGTAGCGGTCTTCCCCCACCTTCTCCCCTCTCTCTGTGGCTGGTTTTACTCGTCTAGGGGTATCTGGGAGAAGGGATGAAGATGCACACCACCAGCTCGGCTCTCTGATGTACGATGCAGAGATATGAGCTAAACCGTTTACCTTCGGGTCTGCGTTTTAGGCCGGAGCCTCAGCTTCTCCTGTGGAGAATGATTGCCACTGTCACTGACAGGGACACTTAGCTTCCAGTAACACGAGTTCCACACCATGAAAAGTCCATGATGTAGGGCTGAGGTGGAAGACTCGAGGTCTCTCTATGAATTGCTCCACCTCAAACGTGAACTCCCGGCAGGCCTCGCAGCGCCCGAATGGCTTTAAAGTGGTTGTAAACCCCCCCCCATGCCTTTTTTTTTTCTACAACCTGCAAAATAAAGACACAATGAGCTAGTATGCATAGCATACTAGCTCATTATGAATCACTTACCTGAGATCGAAGCCCCCGAAGCGGTGCTCGGACACCTCCGTCGCCGCCGCCATCTCGCTCCCCTCTGCCTTCCGTGTATCCCCGCTCCGGCGCTGTGATTGGCCCCAGAGTGGCGATGATGTCACACGCATGCGCGCTCGTGCCGGCTAACTCTATTCAGAAATCCGGCTAGTGAGCCAGCCTGCTAGTGCGCATGCGCGTGACGTCAGCGGTGCCGGTTTTAAATGCAAATATCTCCTTAACCTTGTAGGTTAAGGAGATATTTCATGCACCTACAGGTAAGCCTTAATCTAGGCTTACCTGTAGGTGTTTGTTTACAAAGTGGGTTTACAACCACTTTAACTGTACCACCAGTCCCGAACATCCGGGACAAATCATATCCAGGGCCTCAACATCCTTGCAGGTGTACAAGGCGAATCGTCCCCGGGGCTTGAGCCGAATCCCGGTATCTGTAATCGGAACAGCACTTGAAGTCATCCTCGTAGTATTTGAAACTGGAACCCACGAGGCATTGCTGAACATAGTGACTGATTGCTGCTCCATCGTGCACTGCATAACTGGCGCCAAAGTCCCCACGTGTACCTCTCCACATGGCCGGACTCCTCCCCTCTGGCACACCAGTTTGCGGGCTTTCTCCATGTCACGCCCACGAACTGTGCAGGGAGGGTGTGCCTGCTGGCGCAGTGGCCAATATGGCCGACCTACTCGGAACTCTTCTGGGCAGCAAAGTTCAAACTCCAATAGCTTCGGCTCCATTGCATAAACACAAATCCCGGACTTAGAGCCCCACGTGTAGCGGTCTTCCTCCACCTTCTCCCCTCTCTCTGTGGCTGGTTTTACTCGTCTAGGGGTATCTGGGAGAAGGGAGGAAGATGCACACCACCAGCTCGGCTCTCTGATATAGTATGCAGAGATATGAGCTAAACCGTTTACCTTCGGGTCCGCGTTTTAGGCCGGAGCCTCAGCTTCTCCTATGGAGAATGATTGACACTGTCACTGACAGGGACACTTAGCTTCCAGTAACATGAGTTCCACACCATGAAAAGTCCAACTCTGTTTTATTTGCTTTGATCAATGGGTAGGCTGGTTGAACTTTAAAAGAACAGACAGGGTGTGGGAAAGAGTAGGTCCAGGCACAACTAATGAATACGTTTCTCCTGTTCCGTTTAGTGCAAACAGGCTTGGCGCACAGTCGCTGCCACCGACTGTGAATTTGGTCCCTGCCACAGACCTGGGTGAATGTTGAGGCCCCTGCCACAGGCCTTGGATGAGGCCTGCCACTGACCTGATGAAGATGGGTCTCTGCCACAGACCATGAGAACATGAAGTACCCTCTTTAGAACAAACGACCCCTGTCAGAGGAAGACATCCATCCGGACGGTCACCAGAGGCCTCCACCGGCACCAGCAAATGCTGCGCTAGCTCTTCGGGGAGGTCACGTCTCCGGTCCCTTACGCCCAGGATTCAGGCACCCAATACCTGGGGCACCTTAAGAATGCTTCGCCCTCGCGGGACCCAGTCAAAGGTACTGGGCCCCAGGCCTCCCTGTAAAGTACCTCGCCCCAGGCCGAAGGTGCCTGGGATGGAACTCGACTCCACGCGCCCGGGCCAAGGGCGTCTGGGCACAGACTAACCGCAGCAGCCCCCAGGCCGAAGGTGCCTGGGGAATGGACCTCGTGCGCAAGATGTCCGCCCCTTTTATATCCTCCCCCAGCAGGCACAGCGGGTTCCCCGCCCCGCCGTACCACTGCTGCGAGAGGACAAAAAGGGCACGGCTGTAGAATGGCAGTTCAACCCCGGTCCCAGGTGACAGCACCACCTAGAGACCGCAGGGAACATGACACGATTCATACCTCCCACACTCCAAAGTGTCCATAAATCCCTAAAATCAATGTATCTAGGCCATCTATTGCCCAGATACACCCCACTAAATTTGACACCCGCTACAGGTATATTTGAAAATATAAATACAATATTTATTTCTACTTCTAATAATATAATATTTTATATAAATATGATCCCTCTCCCCCCTATCTCTTCATATTTTTTGAGCCAATTTATTACTAATTTACTACTCTTTTATAGCTATAGTCTGTTTCTATTTTATCCAGTTTCGCTAATATTATAATATTCTATAATATTTACATATTTGTTCAAATGTAATAGTTTTACATGATTAGATTGACTATAATCTGGTTCAACAATTCCTTATATATTTATCTCAGGATCTTCAAATATATATCAGCTGATTCTATGTTTCCAATGCTCTCTTAACACATTATACAATTTCTTGTAATATTTTATTGTCAATTGTATCCATTGTTTTCTCTTTATTTCAAACCCAATAAACAAATTTGACAAGGAAGAAAATGTAACACATAGCTGGTGGTGAATTATCAAAGAGAGAGAGGAAGAGAGAGGCAGCCAGGAGAGCCAGGAAGAGACGACCTGCGGGAAGAGAACCTTCCAAGTCTGAGCTCTACTGTAGCAAAAAGCAAGAAGCAGATACAAAGTCACACTCAGTGGTGACTGAGCATCCTTTCTAGGTTTCATACATTCATGGTGAAGCAGCCCCTTGCTGGAGAGGAATGTTATTAAAAGAGGTCATTCTCCCACATTGCCAAGTCCTGGATGATTTGTGCAAGTTTTGCTGCTTTTCTTTATGCAGCTCACAAGTCGGTAAGTGTGTAGAGGTGGCAGTGTAAATTTGCGCAAGGTGATGCACTTTTCTGGCGGAAGATTGAAATATGCTGGTATTTGATATTAATAAGCACTTTTTTAATCGTCAGTTGGTGGAGGTACTAATTTCCTTAACGGCACACTGACACTTTTGTGGATTCTCTTCACTTATGGACCTTTAATTGATGCACTGTGTTTCTTATGTTCTTTTTGCTTTTTTTTTTGGCGCTCCAATTTGTTTGTATTTAACCAGTTAACAACCGCGCTATAGCAGAATGACGGCTACAGTGCGGCTCAATAACTCTGGGAGGTCCTGGTGCATCACGGATCATGGTAAATGGCAGATGACAGCGGCCATTTACCAGGTGATCACGCCATCCAATGATGGCATGATCACTTGTAAAAATGCCCTCTCCTCATGCCGAACAGTACAGCATGTGAGGAGAGGGGGAGAGCCGGGTGCAGCAGTGCTGTGGGATGCATCTGAAGTTCCCACAGTGCTGATCTGTGCCCAGCTATGGATCATCCATCCATCCATGCTCCATCCGTGCTCCATTCATGGTTCATCCATGCTCCATACATGCTTCATGCCTGCTCCATCCTTGTCTCATCCATTCATCCATGCTCCATCCATATCTCATTTATCCATCCATGCCCCATCCATGTCTCATCCATCCATCCATGCTCCACCCAAGTCTCTTCCAACCATCCATCCATGCTCCATCCATGCTCCATACATCCTCCATGCGTGCTACATCCAGGGAACATCCACCCATCCATGCTCCATCCATTTTTCATGCGTGTTCCATCCATGTCTCATTCATCTATCCATGCTCTATGCATACTCCATACATGCTCCATGTGTGCTCCATCCAGGGCTCATCCATCCATCCATGCTCCATCCATTCTCCATGTGTGCTCCATCCATGGCTCATCCATCCATCCATGCTCCATCTGTGCTCCATCCATGGCTCATCCATCCATCCATGCTCCATCCATTCTCCATGCGTGCTCCATCCATGGCTCATCCATCCATCCATGCTCCATCTGTGCTCCATCCATGGCTCATCCATCCATCCATGCTCCATCCATTCTCCATGCGTGCTCCATCCATGGCTCATCCATCCATCCATTCTCCATCTGTGCTCCATCCATGGCTCATCCATCCATCCATGCTCCAAACATGCTCCATCCATGGCTCATCCATCCATACATGCTGCATGCATGCTCCATCCATGGTTCATTCATCCATCCATGCTCCATCCATGACTCATTCATCCATCCGTGCTCCATGCATGCTCCACAGATTCTCTGTGCGTGCTCCATCCATGTCTCATTCATCTATCCATGCTCCATCTGTGCTCCATACATGCTCCATCTGTGCTCCATCCGTGCTCCATCTATGGCTCATCCATCCACCCATGCTCCATGCGTGCTCCATCCATGGCTCATCCATCCATCCATGCTCCATCCGTGCTCCATGCATGCTCCATCCATGTCTCATCCATCCATCCATGCTTCATCCGTGCTCCATGCTTTCTCCATCCATGGCTCATCCATCCATCCATGCTCCATGCTTGCTCCATACATGCTCCATCTGTGCTCCATCCGTGCTCCCTCTATGGCTCCTCAATCCATCCATGCTTCATACATGGTCCATCCATAGCGCATCCATCCATCCATGCTCCATGTGTGCTCCATCCATGGCTCATTCATCCATCCATGCTCCATGCATGTTCCATCCATGCTCATCCTCTCATCCATGCTCCATGCGTGCTCCATACATGCTCCATCTGTGCTCCATCAATCCATCCATGCTCCATACATTCTCCATCCATGGCTCATCCATACATCCATTCTACATACATGCTCCATCCATGGCTTATCCATCCATCCATGCTCCATGTGTGCTCCTTCCATGGCTCATCCATCCATACATGCTGCATGAATGTTCCATCCATGGCTCATCCATCCATCCATGCTCCATTCGTGCTCCATGCTTGCTCCATCCATGGCTCATCCATCCATCCATCCATGCTCCATCCATGCTCCATCTGTGCTCAATCCATGTCTCATCCATCCATCCATGCTCCATCCATGTCTCATCCAACCATCCACCCATGCTCCATCCATGCTCCATACATCCTCCATGCATGCTACATCCAGGGCACATCCACCCATCCATGCTCCATACATTTTTCATGCGTGCTCCATCCATGTCTCATTCATCCATCCATGCTCTATGCATGCTCCATACATGGGAAAAATATATAGAAACTGCGCTAAATATGCCAAGAATAAAACCAGATACTCTCACTGGTAACTCAATATCTGATGGGAGCTGCGATTAGAATGTAAACCACCGTACATGTTAGCAAAAGGGAAAAAAAGGGGGGAATCGCGCTAACCCGTGACCAACACTAAAAAGTGAAGGAATAATTAATGTAAATCCCAAAAAACATCAATCAATGAAAATTAATGAGTGAAAAATTAATAAGGTTAATAACATAATCTGGATTGCTCAAGAATGTTATGTGACCTAATTGAAATCATATAATATATAGAAAAAGTCCTTTAAATCAAGTCCATTGAATAACACCAGTGCTCCGTGAAGAAAACCATAAAAAGTGAAATGTTGCATCCAAATAAATTTGTGACGTTCCACCACCAAATAGAAGGATTTCCTCCTTACCAGCTTCAAACGACCCCCCATGACAGAGGATCAGTATATGCAGAGATCAAGCAGTTCCTCCCATGGATCAACACAGCACATAAGATTCCTGGAGCACCAGCCTCCGATAATCATCGGTGGGAGCATGCAGCATGCAAGAGATGAAACAAACTCCACATAGTGCATTAAACGTTTTAAATGTTTATTCAGATAAAAAAAAAAAAAATATTGCACTTACAATTTGCAGTTTAAAATTCGCCTTTAAAGTCTGGTGTGCCGGCCACTGCACATACATCAGACACCCGTCCTTCTCGGAAGCGTTAGAGGTGACGTCAGCGCATCACTCCGCCCTACGTCCGTTTCCTAAAAAACGTACTTCTTCCAGGGGCACCTTAAAACTTACTTCTTCCAGGGGCCCCTGGAAGAAGTACATTTTTTACGAAACGGACGTAGGGCGGAGCGACGCGCTGATGTCACCTCTAACGCTTCCGAGAAAGACGGGTGTCTGATGTATGTGCAGCGGCCGGCACACCAGACTTTAAAGGCGAATTTTAAACTGCAAATTGTAAGTGCAAGATTTTTTTTTTTTTTTTTTTTTTAATCTGAATAAACTTTTAAAACGTTTAATGCACTATGTGGAGTTTGTTTCATCTCTTGCATACTGCATGCGCCCACTGATGATTATCGGAGGCTGGTGCTCCAGGAATCTTATGTGCTGTGTTGATCCATTGGAGGAACTGCTTGATCTCTGCATACACTGATCCTCTGTCATGGGGGGTCATTTGTAGCTGGTAAGGAGGAAATCCTGCTATTTGGTGGTGGAACGTCACAAATTTATTTGGATGCAACATTTCACTTTTTATGGTTTTCTACACGGAGCACTGGTGTTATTCAATGGACTTGATTTAAAGGACTTTTTCTATATATTATATGATTTCAATTAGGTCACATAACATTCTTGAGCAATCCAGATTATGTTATTAATCTTATTAATTTTTCACTCATTAATTTTCATTGATTGATGTTTTTTGGGATTTACATTAATTATTCCTTCACTTTTTAGTGTTGGTCACGGGTTAGCACGATTCCCCCCTTTTTTTCCCTCATGCTCCATACATGCTCCATGTGTGCTCCATCCAGGGCTCATCCATCCATCCATGCTCCATCCATTCTCCATGCGTGCTCCATCCATGGCTTATCCATCCATCCATGCTCCATCTGTGCTCCATCCATGGCTCATCCATCCATCCATGCTCCATACATGCTCCATCCATGGCTCATCCATCCATACATGCTGCATGCATGCTCCATCCATGGCTCATTCATTCCTACGTGCTCCATCCATGGCTCATTCATCCATGCGTGCTCCATAGATTCTCTGTGCGTGCTCCATCCATGTCTCATTCATCTATCCATGCTCCATCCGTGTTCCATACATGCTCCATCTGTGCTCATCCGTGCTCCATCCATGGCTCATCCATCCACCCATGCTCCATGTGTGCTCCATCCATGGCTCATCCATCCATCCATGCTCCATCCGTGCTCCATGCATGCTCCATCCATGTCTCATCCATCCATCCATGCTCCATCCGTGCTCCATGCTTGCTCCATCCATGGCTCATCCATCCATCCATGCTCCATGCTTGCTCCATACATGCTCCATCTGTGCTCCATCCGTGCTCCCTCTATGGCTCCTCAATCCATCCATGCTTCATACATGGTCCATCCATAGCGCATCCATCCATCCATGCTCCATGTGTGCTCCATCCATGGCTCATTCATCCATCCATGCTCCATCTATGCTCCATGCGTGTTCCATCCATGGCTCATCCATCCATCCATGCTCTATGCGTGCTCCATACATGCTCCATCTGAGCTCCATCAATCCATCCATGCTCCATACATTCTCTATCCATGGCTCATCCATCCATCCATTCTCCATACATGCTCCATCCATGGCTTATCCATCCATCCATGCTCCATGTGTGCTCCTTTCATGGCTCATCCATCCATACATGCTGCATGCATGCTCCATCCATGGCTCATCCATCCACCCATGCTCCATTCGTGCTCCATGCTTGCTCCATCCATGGCTCATCCATCCATGCTCCATCCATGCTCCATCTGTGCTCCATCCATGGCTCATCCATCCATCCATGCTCCATCCATGTTCCATACATATCTCATCCATCCATACATGCTGCATGCATGCTCCATCCATGGCTCATTCATCCATCCGTGCTCCATCCATGCTCCATCCGTGCTCCATCCATGACTCGTCCATCCATCCATGCTCCATCTGTGCTCTATCCATGGCTCATCCATCCATCCATGCTCCATCTGTGCTCCATGCATGCTCCATCCATGTCTCATCCATCCATCCATGCTCCATCCATGCTCCATGCTTGCTCCATCCATGGCTCATCCATCCATCCATGCTCCATGCTTGCTCCATACATGCTCCATCTGTGTTCCATCCGTGCTCCCTCTATGGCTCCTCAATCCATCCATGCTTCATACATGCTCCATCCATAGCACATCCATCCATCCATGCTCCATGTGTGCTCCATCTATGGCTCATTCATCCATCCATGCTCCATCTGTGCTCTATGCATGCTCCATACATGGCTCATCCATCCACCCATGCTCCATGCGTGCTCCATACATGCTCCATGCGTGCTTAATCCATGTCTCATCCATCTATCCATGCTTCATCCGTGCTCCATTTGTGCTCTATCCATGGTTCATCCATCTATCCATGCTCCATGCATGCTCCATCTGTGCTCCATCCGTGCCTCATCCATGGCTCATCCATCTACCCATGGTCCATGCGTGCTCCATCCATGGCTCATCCATCCATCCATGTTCCATCCGTGCTCCATACATGCTCCATCCATGGCTCATCCATCCACCCATGCTCCATGCGTGCTCCATCCATAGCTCATCCATCCATCCATGCTCCATCCGTGCTCCATGCATGCTCCATTCATGTCTCATCCATCCATCCATGCTCCATCCGTGCTCCATGCATGCTCCATCCATGGCTCATTCATCCATCCATGCTCCATGCGTTCTCCATACATGCTCCATCTGTGCTCCATCCATGGCTCATCCATCCATCCATGCTCTATACATGCTCCATCTATGACTCATCCATCCATCCATGCTCCATACATGCTCCATCCGTGTTCATTCCATGGCTCATCCATCTATACATGCTGCATGCATGCTCCATGGCTCATTTATACATCTATGTTCCATCCATGCTCCATCTATGCTCCATCCGTGCTCCATCCATGACTCATTCATCCATCTATGCTCCATCTGTGCTCTATCCATGGCTCATCCATCCATCCATGCTCCATCCATGCTCCATCGGTGCTCCATACATGGCTTATCCATCCATCCATGCTTCATCCATGGCTCACCTGTGCTCCATCCATCCCCATTCATGGATTATCCATCTCCATCCATGGCTCATACATGCTCAACCATCCCCATCCATGGCTCATTCATGATCATCCCTGCCACATCCATGCCACATTAGTGGTCATCCATGCCACATCAATGATCATCTGTGCCACATCAGTGGTCACCCATGCCACATCCATGGCACGTCAGTGTTCATCCGTGCCACATCAGTTCGCATCCATGCCACATCAGTTCTCATCCATGCCATATCAGTGCTCATCAGTGCCACATCTATGCCACATCAGTGCTGATTCGTGCCACATCCATGCCACATCAGTGCTCATCCGTGCCACATCCATGCCACATCAGTGCTCATCAATGCCACATCAGTGTTCATCCGTGCCACATCCATGCCACATCAGTACTCATCCGTGACACATCCATGCCACATCAGTTCTCATCCGTGCCAAATCCATGCCACATCAGTGCTTATCCATGCCACATCAGTTCTCATCCATGTCACATCCATGCCACATCAGTGTTCATCTGTGCCAATACAGTGCCCATCAGTGCCACCTCTGTGCCTCACAAAAGTGTAATAGGCAGTCAAATTAGATTTGAAATGTATGTCCCTGATGGTGCTCCCTGCATGTTGGGCAGGGCCGATCCTAGGGTCACAGACACCTGGGTGCAGAAATATTTATGGCGCCCCCACATGGGTGTGGTCATCTTACCAACTCCTCCCCATTACAAATGTTTCTATGGCAACGACTCAAACACAGAGATGCTCCCCTAAGAAGTCTTCGTTACCCTGGGATCCTCCCATGATCCTTTAACAATAAAGAAAATACAGGAAGAGTGTACACTAATGAGACCTGGAGGGGAGTCTCTTTGATACACACAGAGAGGGCTTCTGTTAGAGAGTCTGTTAGAAAGTGCTCCAAAACATACTACAGGAGATGCTCAGAGACTGCAGACATGATACAGGAGACGGTCAGAGACTGCAATCATAGTACAGGAGATGGTCAGAGAGTGCAGGCATATTACTGGAGACGGTCAGAGAGTGCAGACATATTACAGGAGATGGTCAGAGACTGCAGACATATTACAGGAGATGGTCAGACTGCAGACATACTACAGGAGACGGTCAGAGACTGGAGATATAATACAGGAGATGGTCAGAGACTGCAGAGATACTACAGGAGACGGTCAGAGACTAGAGATATAATACAGGAGACGGTCAGAGACTGCAGAAATAATACAGGAGATGGTCAGAGACTGCAGTTCCTATGGACGTTAGTAGATAATGGCCGATCGGCCCTCTTACCTGACCCAGCGATACAGCAACAACGGTTCCTCTGATCAGGAGTCAGCTCACTCTGAATTGCCCGTGGCGACTCCGCTGAGTAGAGCCCAGATCTGTATTCTGGCAATGACTCCATTCATTTTTCCACCAGGGATGGCGCTAGGCTGTGTGGCTTTCACTCTAGGGGCGCAGGGCAGCAGGGTTCTCTCTCTGATGGTGTTCTCTCAGCACTGTCCTTTCCCTCTGGAGTCCTGGGTGCACTTCCCTGAAAGCTTTCTCTGGCTCCTGGCTCTCTCTCTCCCATTCAGCTGGGTATGCTGTGTGGGCTGCAGTTTCTTTGCTACAGTGGGGCTGCCAGTCCTCGAACTACATGTCCCGCAATCCTCTTCTCTGCTCCTTTTTCTATTCTATTTCTTCCCTGGCCGATATGAAGGTGGGGGGAAGAAACATAGTGGGCGGCTTTGCTGGCAAGCGCCGCTCACTAGTACAGCATATCGCGCGAGGAGGAGAGTAAGAGGGAGTGGGAGGAAGAGAGGGAGGGGGAAAAGAAGAGCCCGCAGCTGCAGTGGCGTCACTAGGGTTGGTGCCACCCGGTGTGGTAAAACATGGTGTCACCCCCCTTCCACCACCTATAGTCGCCCCTCAGTACAGACCCACTCCACTAAGTATAGACCCCCTCCGTCAGTGCAGACTCCCCACTAAGTATAAACCCCTCCCTCACTACAGACCCCCCAGGACAAACCCCCCCTCCATTAGTACAGACCCCCCAGGACAAACCCCCTCTCCATTAGTACAGACCCCCCCAGGACAACCCCCCATTAGTACAGACTCCCCCCAGGACAACCCCCCCATTAGTACAGACTCCCCCCAGGACAAACCCCACCTCCATTAGTACAGACCCCTCCAGGACAACCCCCCCATTAGTACAGACTCCCCCCAGGACAAACCCCCCTCCCTTAATACAGACCCCTCCAGGACAAACCCCACCCCATTAGTACAGACTCCCCCAGGACAAACCCCCCCATTAATACAGACTCCCCCCAGGACAACCCCCCATTAGTACAGACTCCCCTCCAGGACAAACCCCCCATTAGTACAGACTCCCCCAGGACAAACCCCCCTCCATTAATACAGACCCCTCCAGGACAAACCCCCCCATTTAGTACAGACTCCTCCAGGACAAACCCCCCGATTAGTACAGACTCCCCCCAGGACAATCCCCCCATTAGTACAGACTCCCCCCAGGACAACCCCCCCATTAATACAGACTCCCCCCAGGACAACCCCCCCATTAATACAGACTCCCCACAGGACAACCCCCCATTAGTACAGACTCCCCCCAGGACAACCCCCCCATTAGTACAAACTCCCCCAGGACAAACCCCCCCTCCATTAATACAGACCCCCCCAGGACAAACCCCCCCCCATTAGTCCAGACCCCTCCAGGACAAACCCCCCCATTAATACAGACTCCCCTCCAGGACAACCCCCCCATTAGTACAGACTCCCCCAGGACAACCCCCCCTCCAATACGGTACATTGTGGCAGCTGGAGAGGAGAGGACAATATGCAGCGCGCCGCCCGGGTGGAGCAGAGATCGCAGCAGGAGTTTCAGACACAGAGAAGAGGAGGAGGAGGAGAACACGTGTCAGGCACGGACCTCCCCCTCAGCGACGTCACTGCGTGGCTTGTCTCTCCACACAGAGACAGCTGCTCCGATCTCCGGCGGCTGCTTCTCTCTCCTCCAGTGACAGGAGGAGGGAGGGGGGACGCCAGGCTTAGTAAACACAGGGGTGGCGGGGAGAGCCGCCTTGCGACATGGACAAGGAGAGGAGGTGGAGGAGAATAGAAGGGAGCACTCTGGTGCCACAGCGCCCCCACCACTGTGGCACCTGGGTGAACTGCACCCCTTGCACCCCGTCTAGGACCAGCCCTGATGTTGGGCCTCTCTATGTGGCCAGGCTGTGGAAAAGTCTCACACATGTGTTTTTTTTTAGGACTGATTAAAATTATCTTGTTCAAATAATCGTTTTTTTTTTAAATCGATTAATCGACTAATTTCAATTAATTATAATGCACATACAGATCCAACTACATTTAGCTGATCTCCTTGCAGGCTGATTCCCAGTGCAGCTACCAACCACTGGAAAAATGGATAGCAGGATACAAAAAACACACAAAGGCAGCGCTCGATGGGAATAGCATTAAAACTTTTATAGTCTTCAAGTAGGTAACAAAATAAATATTGTACTGGAGATAAAATCGATGTAGCTACATAAACTGTAAAAATGGTGCGAGTAATACCAAACGGCAGCAAAAGCAGTCATAAAAACATGTAGCTAAGTATGATACTGGTATAAAAATGTGTACAACGATACCACTGCTGAATCCAGATGAGGAGGGGTTAACATCAGTCCGTCAGCATGTAGATGTCCCGTGAAGGGAACTATCACAACTCCCAGTGGATGGCTGTAGAATCCCAGGTTGATAGAGGGAATTGATAGAGAGAAGTGTAACAGCCCTTGTGTGTGGCAGATAGTAAGGTCCCGCCGGCATGCAGATATGAAGGCACAGCAAAGGAGCCCTTCAGATGGACACGGCAAGCCCCGCCGGTGTCCGTGACGTCACCAGATCTCCGACGGAACTCCCTGAAGACCCGGAAGCCGGCGGAGAGGTGAGTACCGATCAAAAGAATTTTGATCGATCAAAAAAATGTATCGATTAATCGAGGAATTAATAGTTAATTTCCACAGCCCTAGTTTTTTTATACTCAGAAGTAGCAGAATGTATTTTGGGGTGTCATTTTTGCTATGTACATGCTATGAGTTAGAAATATCTTATAAATGGACTACTTTGTGTAAAAAAAAAACTTGTGGAAAAAAATGACATGTTCAAAAGGTTTTATAATGCCTCATAGATTATAGGTTGGGGTGTTTACTTTCCAAAATGGGGTCATTTTTTGGGGCATTTCCAACGTCCTGGTGCTCCAGAACCTTCAAAAGTGTGATAGGTAGTCAAGAAATTAAATGTGTAATTTATGTCCCCAGGAACGCCTGATGGTGCTCCCTGCATGTTGGGCCTCTCTATGTGGCCAGGCAGTGTAAAAGTATCACACATGTGGTATCGCCATACTCAGGAGGAGTAGCAGAATGTGTTTTGGGGTGTAATGTGTGGTATGCTTATGCTGTGTTAGAGAAATAACCCGTTAATATGTAAATATTGTTTAAAAAAAAAACAGAAAAATAACTCACAATGCATCTTACTAAATACATTGGGCTGTCTACTTTCTAAAAAGGGGTCATTTTGGGGGTATTTGTACTGTCTTGGCTTGTTAGGGTCTCAAGAAATTACATAGGTCATCAGTACATCAGGTGTGAGCAATTTTCAATGATTGGCACCATAGCTTGTAGACTCTATAACTTTCACAAAGACCAACTAATATACACTGATTTGGTTTATTTTTACCAAATATTGTGGAAAATCTTATAACGGAAACTAAGAAAAATGCATTTTTTTACAAAAAGGTTTAATCTTTTTTCATTTATAGCGCAAAAAAATTATAACCCAGAGGTGATCAAATGCCACCAAAATAAAGCTCTATTTGTGTGAAAAAAAGGACACAAATTTCATATAGGTACAGTTTTGCATGACTGTGTAATTGTCATTCAAAATGTGAGAGCACTGAAAGCTGAAAATTGGTCTGGTTAGGAAGGGGGTTTAAGTGCCCAGTGGGTAAGTGGTTAATCTTCACTTCACTAAAAAGCATTTCCGATTGTGGCTTAAAGGGTTAGTTCAACTTTACCAAAAAAATGCCCTATGCAGGTAAGGGGTGAATGTAGATAAAGACAAACTGTGCAGTTTTGACAGAAACAGCAGAAAAAAGTGACCACTGGCTTCAAATCAATCACAGAATAAGAGGTAATGCGGCGTACACACGATCGTTTTCATGCCGTTAAAAATGCCATTTTTAAAAATGGGCATTAAAACCGATCGTGTGTGGGCTCCAGAGCATTTTTAACGGCGTGAAAAACGGCCATTAAAAATTTTGAACATGCTCTATTTTTTCACGTCGTTTTTCATGTCGTTTTTTTTAACGACGTGAAAAACGATAGTGTGTATGCTTTGACGAGGTGAAAAAAAACACGCATGCTCAGAATCAAGTATGAAACTGGAGCGCACGTTTTGGTAAAGCTAGCGTTTGAAATGGAGATGGCACATTCGTCACGATGGAAATAATAGCATCGTTTTAATGCTGCGCATTCCGTTCTTCTTTTGATAATGCTTAAATAATTACCTTCTTTTGCTAATGATATTCAGAGTTATGCCAAACTTGTTTCTTAAGTAATTCCTAATTGATCTAATGATTGTAAAATATTCTTGTTAAGCCAGATCTCCCTCATAAATTCATAAATAAATGTAAAGATCACAACTTTTTTTTTTTGTGTTTGTGTTTTTTATTTTGTAGTTTTTTATTTAAGTTAGATTTCTTAATTTTTTTTGGGCTTCTTTGCTATATTTAGGCTTATTTTTTTTGTTTAGATTTCGTATTGTATTTTTTTTTTATAATTATTTGTGTGTAAAGTTACCACACCAACCTTCTAAATTTGTCTAATTTTGCCTCAAGGAGGTTTGTGTTCCTTGTTAATAACAATAATATTATTAGAAATGTCCCTGCCTACTCCCTAGCAAACTCTCTTTTAAACTCGAAATCACATAGTCAAGTATTTTAAGCAAAACAAAAGAATCCTTTATTTAGGTACATTACAAATTAAAGGGGAAGGCAGCACTGGAGAGCCTGCTTGCATTTGTGCATCCTTTGGACCCCACAGCAACCATCCAAGATGTGAAAACCAAACTCTTGAATTCATAAAAAAAAAAGGAGCCCAATCTTGGCTTGAACTCCCAGAGGTCAGGAACAGCAGCAGATAAGTCAGATATGTCCCCAATCTGTGGTACTACAGCAGTCATTATTTTTTCCTCTTCCTTGTAGCCTTCTCTCCAGCCTTCTCTGCAGCCTTCCCTGCAGCCTTTGTTGCTTGCTTCCTCGGAGGCTGGGGATCAGGAGGAGAGGTTGTGGCAGGAGGAGTAGTAGGAGGAGGAGGAGGAGGTGGAGGAGGAGGGACAACCTCAGTTATGTCTGTGAACTGGGTCAGTTCACCTAGCAACCCCCTGTTGATGATCTTAAGCATCAGGTTCTCGCTGTATAGGCATTGCCTTAAGTCCATCTGGCTTAATTTATGGGCCAGGACTGCGGCATAGACCTCCTCAGCAGAGGGTGCCTCTCTGAGGGCCGCAGTAGCCTCTCTTAGGAAGGCTCTGGTTTCCTCCTCCACCTGCCTAGCTCTCCTTGGCCCTCGTTGGATTAGTTTCAGGGGAGGCATCTGGGCTCTTGTGCTGGGCCCAGCCTTCTCCTGTGTGCCACTGGGCCCTGCCTCCTCCTGGTCCCCAACATCACACTCTTCCTGGCTCAGCTCTGGCTGAAAAAAAAAAGGGACATTCTTTAGTTTTTGCCACCATCAATCACACACATTGTTCACCTCCAGACATTTTTAAATTGAATGGCAAAAGGGATTTAATTTCCATAGATTCCGACTCCTGATATTTTTGGCTTGTTCCCATCAAATTTGACCAGTACTGTCTATTGCTCTGTAAATCCTTATTTTTTCAGACATTAAATACATAACAATACTAACATCAATTTAAAATCATCACTTTTGTAACATATAAATGTAGATATCTATACTCTACCTGGCTCCATATATCCAAATCTGCCTGCTCAAGGACCTCTGCTTGATCCTCAGAGGAAGCCAGAGCAGGGTTGCTAGGAAGGCTGGAGGGCTGGCTGCAAGGAAGGCTGGAGGGTTGGCTACAAGGAAGGCTGGATTGACCTCTGGGGGGAAGGGTGGGCAGAGATTCCCTCACTTCCAGCTGGTCATACAGAAAAGATAACTTGCTGTAGTACCACAGACTGGGTTTATACACATCATCTGCTGCAGCACCTGACCTCTGGGACTTCAGGACCATATTCCTCTGCGTCCTGTGTGTCCCCCTGATGGTAGCAAGTTTGGTTTTACCATCTTGGATAGTTGTTGTGGGTATCTGGGTTTGGACAAATGCAAGTAGGCTCTCCAGTGCTGCTGTCCTGGCCGCTTTATTTTTATTGGAACCACTTTTGGTCTGCCACAGGATAGGGAGTTCCTTCCATCTATCGATAAACTCCCCCATAAATTCAGGATTTTTGAAACTATTAATTTTCTCTGTAAAATCAAGAACCAAGAAAATACATTTGTTTCAGTCAACATTCATCAAATAATCATTTTGGACAGATTTAAGCCCCAAATCTCATCCTCTGAAGAAACCCAAATACTTAAAATGTTATGTACCTTGGTGAACACGTTCGTTGCTAACTCCCTCTCCCGGCAAATGAACGTATTTTCGACACATGAATATTCGCTTGATATACACTGCTCATGCGTGAAACTCTGCACGCTTTCCCCGCCCCTGATGTTCGATATTGTACTTTCCCCGCCCCTTTTCGCTCGTCGTAGTGCTAAACAACATGGCGGAGACACAGGTGGCTGAGATTACCTCTACAGAGGAGGAAATTCATGAGGAACCCAAATCCAGATCCCGGAGATATAAGGCATCCAACATGTCATTCGAGGAAATGGTGGAGATGGTCGCCATTTTGAGGAGGGAGGATTATGATACCAAGCATGGGCCGTATAAAAGGCCTAATCTTGTCAAGTCTATAATTATGGGCAAAGTGGTCAAAACTCTTCACCAAAAATTCAGGGTGTGCAGAACAAAGGAACAGCTCAGAAAACGATGGTCTGATCTGAAGTTGCGGGAGCCCGACCAATACAAAAGAATCAAGAAAGTTATAGGAAAAAGTTAGTAATTTTCATACATTCTCCCTGCTAAAGATTATTACTTGTATTAAGTAGAGTATTTTTGACTTTGATATAGTACAGTGAAAGATAACAACTTTCATGTTCATCCGCACAGTAAACGGACGTAGTAAAGCTCTTTCTCCGTACACTTATTAATACAATGTTTTTGGATCATCCAGTGTGAACTCCAAAATGACAAATTATTTTTGGGGGAGCTAATTTTAGAAACAAGTTGAAATATTATTTTTTGATAACTTTTATTTTTGAATAATTAAAAAGGTATGCATTGTAATGTTAAAGGAAGAGAATGCTCAGGAGCTGATTAAACATCAGAACGCAGTAGTAGAAGTATGGCCCAAAACCAAAAGATTTTGAGGGTGTCACACACAGGTGATCCAGTGTATATAGTTTGGGGTGTTTCAATGTGTCAAACTTAATTAAATAAAGTATATGTTCTTGTTTTGGCAATGTATCCAATCATGTGTTCAGGTTATCACTGGGGGTATATTTAAATTTGGACCACACTTCCAAATAAGCTTTATAAATTCCCTTTCAGGGTATTTTTTGGTATATAATTAATTTATAGCAATTAAACTAAACCTTTTTTTTCAATCTCCATAGGGCTTCAACAAGCTACGTCAGATGAGCCTATAAATCCAACACCTTCAACAAGACCCCCAGAACCACATGATGTAGAGGAACGTGAAGTTGAGGAAGTGGAAAGTGGCACCACAACAGGTCAGTGTCAAACCAGACAGATGCAGTTTAATAGATGTAGGCCTACATATTCTATAGTACATGTTTTTTGTTTTATTTAGGTGCTGTTCTGGCCGAAGACCCCGAAAAGTTTACACATCACAGTGCCCAGATCCTGATCCAATACCTAATGGTCTGCTGTCGTGACCTTGAAAAAATAAAGCAGTGGTTCTCAACTCCAGTCCTCAGGGCCCACCAACAGGCCAGGTTTGCAAGATAACTGAAATGCATCACAGGTGATATAATTTGCTGCTCAGGGATTTCAGTATTCTAGTCTGCATCTCACCAAGGTAATACTTAAAATCTGGCCTGTTAGTGGGTCCTGAGGACAGGAGTTGAGAACCACTGAAATAAAGGGATACTTGATAGACATCAGGCAAAATACCAAGCGGGTGGAGGAAAGGCTACAAAAAAACATGGCTGTGCTTGGGCGTGTTTAATTTTTTTACTCAAAAGAACGTTGACCTTGCTGGTTTTTGGAAGGTTTTTGTTGCTTTTCAGCTTTAATGAATAGTACATGTTTACATTTACATTCCAGTTTTTTAGATTGTTTGTTATGCATGGCTGTTCATGTGTTTTACCCCCCAAAATAATTTGGATACATCTACATTTAAAAGGAAGTTTCCATAAAAAAAATTAAAAAAGATATTTTCTTAACAAGAATTTGTGGCTTCATTATGTAAATGTTGTGCAAAGTGAACTAATCAATGTTTTGTGTTTACACTGACAATGAAGGCTATTTAAGAATGCTAAATACACATGGCACTACAAGTGCACTAGGTTAACCCACGAGAAACATAAAAGAATACAAATCTAAAACACAATACCAATATTTTCACATAAAAAAGCTTTATTTAAGCCAAGATTAATTTTACACATCCTCAGGCATATCAATGGCCCCCCTACCCACAAAATATTCAACATATTTTTGTCTGACATTACGTCCGGTTTGGGGGCCAAGCCTGGATGGCCAGCTTCCAGGGCCACTAAATTCTCTGGATCAACTAATGAGGCCTCAGGCCCACTCAAAGTCAGGTAATTAGAAGAATGCACCCTCAAAAAATTATGGAGCATGCAACAAGTCATTACTACATGGTTCCATTTATAGGGGGCAAGGTGGATGGAGGTGAGGAACAGGCGGAATTGGCTGGCCATGATGCCAAAGGCATTTTCCACCACCCTTCTTGCTCTGGCCAGCCGATAGTTGAACACCCTCCTCTCAGGGGTGAGGGTGCGTTGAGGGAATGGCCTCATCAAATGGGGACCCAGGCCAAACGCCTCATCCGCCACAAAAACAAATGGTAGTCCCTCCACATTCTGCTCCGCTGGTGGCAAGGCCAGCTGATCCAATAGGAGCCGTTCCCCAAACTCGGTCTGTGCAAAGACTCCTCCATCTGACATCCTGCCATTTTTGCCAACGTCCACATACAGGAATTCGTAGGTGGCCGACACCACTGCCATCATGACGATGCTGTGGAACCCCTTATAATTATAATAAAAGGATCCCGAATGGGGTGGTGGTACTACCCGAACATGCTTGCCGTTGATGGCCCCTCCACAGTTCAGAAAGTTCCATCGTTGGGCAAACTCAGATGCCACATTCTGCCATTCATGTGGTGTAGAAGGGAACTGTGGAGTTAAATTAAAAATAAATGAATACTTTGAGACAGAAACATTGCAAGCAGATTTTAGAAAACCATTCATGGCCAACATTAGGATATACAGACAAATTAAAACATTATTAGTAAGCAACAAAAAACCTAAAACAAACCCAAAATAAAAACTGGGGGGGGGTTGAAGATGAGTTGGGGAGATCACAAATGAAGGCTGTAGCACTCTGTATGAAGTTTAACTAAATGTAACATTCCTAGGCAATCTTTAGGGTGCGTTTAGGGTAAAGCACTACAATGGGGCATAGAAAAAAAATGGAAATGACTAGGCAAGGTGGGTATGGCCCCAGGATAGCATGCTGGAGAGGTTAGGTAAGGCAAATTTAAATGTAGGCCTAAAAAAACCATCCTAAAAATAAAAAAGGCATGTGGAGAAAGGGGACATTCCCTGCAGCTAAGAATCATGGGAATTAGGGACTGATAATAAAACTAAAAAAAAAAATATGCAAGAAATACATACAATGTGATGTTTTAAATAAGAACACTTACCTTAATATAGTCCTCCTGCAAAACTTGAAGGATGGCAGAACAAGTCTCTGGTATAATGATACCCAGAGCCTGGGGGGATATGCCTGTGGAGAACTTTAGGTCCTGCAGGCTTCTCCCAGTTGCCAGGTATCGCAACGTGGCGATGAGCCTCTGCTCAGCACTGATGGCTTCACGCATAACGGTGTCCTGCCTGGTAATGTAGGGGGACACCAAAGCCAACAGATGCTGAAATACGGGGTCAGACATCCTGAGAAAATTCCTGTAGTCCTCAGGATTATTCTCCCTGATCTCCCGCAACAAAGGCATGTGACAGAACTGGTGCCGCTGGAGCAACCAATTCTTGGTCCATGAACTCCTCCTCACCCTGTTCATGGCCTGGAGTCGGGATACAGCATGAACCCCTGCACCAACTACAGCACGAACTCTACGACGAGTACGTAGCCGCAACATGGCTAGATAACGGTTGGCACCTCAGAACGAACTAGAAGAACGAACGGAAGAACAGCAAGGCCTATGAAGAACAAGCTGAAAAACAGGACAAGCAGACAAGAACGCACTGAATAAACAGATACAAACTGACTACAAGCACTGCAAGACAGATACGAACCCACAGGCACAAACTGACCTCCAGAAAACGATCTTCAAAGCACGAAGACTGAAAAGCGCGAATCGTCTCACACCAAAATTTTACTAACACGTGGTAACACGAAATTAGCAAAAGCGTCCCAAAGGGTGGCGTCATTAGAACGGAACTTCCCCTTTATAGTGCCGTTGTACGTGTTGTACGTCACTGTGCTTTGCTCAAGCTTTTTTTTAATGATCATGTGGATGCAAGACAGGCTTGAGAGGAAACATGAGAAAAAACGACGAGAAAAACGTTGGTTAAAAAAATGGCATTAAAAACGGATGTGTGTACGCCGCATAAGACAAGAAAACTTCTAATAATAAGAACAACAATGCAGGAAAGGGATAGATTGTCAAGAGCAAGCTCAAATCTTTTCCTTAGCAGGTTGCCAGCTTTCCCCTATGCTTTACCTGCAACAGCCTTCAATTCATTGACACTATGGCTACTCCGAGGAAGTGAGGAAGCTGGCTTAACCAAAGGCCCTTTATTGGCCCTTATAAGACTGCTGGCTATAGTTAAAATGTTATGCAGTTCATTAAGAAATAAAAAAAAATTCTCCAGGCAAATCTACACATACATTTGTCAGGTCTCAGAATCTTGATCCCACAAGATTTGTCTTAAACCTATGGTTGCTGTCAACCCAAACCTCACCCCTAGTGTTAACATAAGGGCCAGCAGAAGGAATCACTGAGCACAGAAATTAATCAGGCATCCAAAACCCCTGGCACTTACAGATGCAAGACATGTAAATATGAATTATTTTCTTTGCAGAATGGACTTTTTTAAATAGTTTTCCAATTGGGGACCGTAGCTTTAAAGTGAACCTGTTGCTTTGCACAGGGTGGTAAAGCATAGGAAAACTTTAAGCCCTGTGGCATCCAAAAGTTAATTTTAAGAGCTGATTTGAAGTTTAACTTAGTTTTTTTGGTATTTGCCCAGAATACACAACTGCCATTGTCCTTTCAGTTTCAGCTTTAATTGAAGAATTTGGGATAATATACAGGAAAGGATGGAACATTTTCTTTTCCTATGTACTTCACAAGAGACATATTCCGCCATCAATCTTACCTGAAATCAATAAAGTATAATTTGCTTTAATGTCATACTCTGCATTTTTGTCTTGACACCATTTATTATCCATGAAAGGGTCTTGTCAGAAGCTTTGTTGAAACTGCAGTTCATTAATACAAGAACAGAACATTCCAATAAATAGTTTATATTAAAATCATAATGTCCATTTTCTCTTTGTTTCGTTCTTTATAACAAGGAACTAGCTGACCCAGGGGTTCTCTGCTTCAGCTTTCTGAAACAGCAAAACAGATTATATATGTCATCCACACACTCAGTAAATCCATGTTGTGGGACTTTAAAGCGTTAGGACTTTAGTGTAGTAAACCTCTTCAATCTACTCTTGACAACTAGAATGTACGGGTCATCTTTACTACCAGAATACTTATTTTCAAGACTTTTTTGTTGTTTAAAGTTGAACTATGAGCAAAAGAAAAAATGACACACTGTACATCCTGCGGTCATTAAAATGGTTTTGTTATTAAGTTCCTCTGTATCATAAGTTTTGCCTTTTGACTGTCAGTAGATTTGTTTTTCACTTCCTGTAATATGGTCATAACCAGTGGCGGCCCGTCCATAGGGAGTGCGGGGCGTCGCCCCCCTTAATCCATGCTCCTGGCCCCTAATCTACATTCAGGGCATGGGAGCATGGATTTCAATGTTTTTTTTGTAAGAACATGATTAGAGCCCAAGGCTCTAATTGGCTTTAAAAAAGGGTGGGCTTGTGGTGCAGAGCACTGTGTCTTAAGCCCACTCAGTTGTGTGACAATAGCAAATTAATATTCACTAATGTCTTCCTGTTTCCCCTCATGGCCAATCAGGAAGTCGGTCTTAAGACCCGATTGGCCGAGAGGAGACATGACCATATTGGCAGCAAGGAGGAAGCCGCCGAGGAGGAGGAGACGCAGGAAGGAGCCGAAGCTGCCCGCAACCTACATGGGGTAAGTGTGGAGCTAGTGGGTAGACAAGCGAGGTAGTGTCCTGACTCCTTTTTGGCTGAGTTTTTCATTTAGGGCTTGTTTATACTTGAGGTACTTTATGAAGAGCGATCTTCATTTGGATCATTCTTCAGAGAGCATTTGACAGGTGGTTGTTTTGCTTGCGTCTATCTAGCAAGGTTACTTTGTGGTATAAGCAAGGAACCTCTGCAGTGTGTAAATGTGCTTTTACTATACAAAAAACATACAACATACAAAACTATTACAATATTAGAAATACAGTATCAAGACTGACAGATATATCAAACAAGATACCTAGCAAATAGCAGAAACTATGGTCTGTAACAGTAGAAATATGCTTAAAAGTTACTTAACTCTAGTTAACCACTTAAGCCCCGGACCATTTGGTAGCTAAAAGACCAGAGGTGAATTCAGAATTTTGCACTGCGCTGCTTTAACTGTAAATTGTGCGGACATGCAATGTTGTACCCAAACGAAATTTGCGTCCTTTTCTTCCCACAAATAGAGCTTTCTTTTAATGGTATTTGATTGCCTCTGCAATTTTTATTTTTTGCGATATAAACGGAAAAAGACCGAAAATTTTGAAAAAAAATGATATTTTCTACTTTTTGTTATAAGAAAAATCGAATAAACTCAATTGTAGTCATACATTTAGGCCAAAATGTATTCAGCCACATGTTTTTAGTAAAAAAAATGTCAATAAGCGTATATTTATTGGTTTGCGCAAAAGTTATAGAGTTTACAAACTAGGGTACATTTTCTGAAATTTACACAGCTTTAAATTTATAACTGCCTATCTCATTTCTTGAGGTGCTAAAATGACAGGGCAGTAGAAAACCCCCCCAAATGACCCCATTTTGGAAAGTAGACACCCCAAGGAAATTGCTGAGAGGCATGTTGAGCCCATTGAATTTTTTTTTTTGTCCCAAGTGATTGAATAATGACTAAAAAAAAAAAAAAAAAAAAAATTACAAAAAGTTGTCACTAAATGATATATTGCTCACACATGCCATGGTTATATGTGGAATTTCACCCCAAAATACATTTTGCTGCTTCTCCTGAGTATGGGGATACCACATGTGTGGGACTTTTTGGGAGCCTAGCCGCGTACGGGACCCCGGAAACCAAGCACCGCCTTCAGGATTTCTAAGGGCGCAAATTTTTGATTTCACTCCTCACTACCTATCACAGTTTCGAAGGCCATAAAATGCCAAAATAGCACAAAACCCCCCCAAATGACCCCATTTTAGAAAGTAGACACCCCAAGGAAATTGCTGAGAGGCCTGTTGAGCCCATTGAATATATTTTTTTTGTCCCAAGTGATTGAATAATGACAAAAAAAAAAAAAAATTACAAAAAGTTGTCACTAAATGATATATTGCTCACACATGCCATGGTTATATGTGGAATTACACCCCAAAATACATTTTTCTGCTTCTCCTGAGTACGGGGATACCACATGTGTGGGACTTTTTAGGAGCCTAGCCGCGTACGGGACCCCGAAAACCAAGCACCGCCTTCAGGATTTCTAGGCACAAATTTTTGATTTCACTCCTCACTACCTATCACAGTTTCGAAGGCCATAAAATGCCAAAATCGCACAAAACCCCCCCAAATGACCCCATTTTGGAATATAGACACCCCAAGCTATTTGCTGAGAGGAATGGCGAGTATTTTACAGCTCTCATTTGTTTTTGAAAATGAAGAAAGAAAATATATATATATATATATATATTTTTTCAATTTTCAAAACTTTGTGACAAAAAGCGAGATCTGCAAAATACTCACAATACCTCTCAGCAAATAGCTTGGGGTGTCTACTTTCCAAAATGGGGTCATTTGGGGGGGGTTTTGTGCTATCTGGGCATTCCATGGCCTCCGAAACTGTGATAGGCAGTGAGAAGTGAAATCAAAAATTTACACCCTTAGAAAGCCTGAAGGCGGTGCTTGGTTTTTGGGGTCCCGTACGTGGCTAGGCTCCCAAAAAGTCTCACACATGTGGTATCCCCGTACTCAGGAGAAGCAACAGAATGTATTTTGGGGTGTAATTCCACATATGCCCATGGCATGTTTGAGCAATATATCATTTAGTGACAACTTTGTGCAAAAAAATAAAAAAATAAAAAATTTAGTTTTTCCGCAACGTGTGTCAACATATAAAATATTCCATGGACTCGACATGCCTCTCAGTATATAGCTTGGGGTGTCTACTTTCCAAAATGGGGTCATTTGGGGGGGTTTTGAACTGTTCTGGCATTTTATACACAACATTAGGAAGCTTACATCCACTCTTCTAACCACTTGAAGACAAAGCCCTTTTTGACACTTTTTGTTTACATGAAAACATTTTTTTTTTTGCAAGAAAATTATGTTGAACCCCCAAACATTATATATATTTTTAAAGCAAAGGCCCTACAGATTAAAATGGTGGGTGTTGCATTTTTTTTTCTACACAGTATTTGCGCAGCAATTTTTCAAACGCATTTTTTGGGTTAAAAAATACACTTTTTTTAATTTTAATGCACTAAAACACACTATATTGCCCAAATGTTTGATGAAATAAAAAAGATGATCTTAGGCCGAGTACATAGATACCAAACACGAAATGCTTTAAAATTTCGCACAAACGCGCATTGGCGACAAACTACATACATTTTTAAAAGCCTTTACAGGTTACCCCAGTAGATTTACAGAGGAGGTCTACTGCTAAAATGATTGCCCTCGATCTGACCTTCGCGGTGATACCTCACATGCATGGTGCAATTGCTGTTTACATATGACGCCAGACCGACGCTTGCGTTCGCCATTGGGCAAGAGCAGGGCAGGACAGGGGTGCTTTTTTTTTTTTATTATTAATTTTGCTTTTTTATTTTATTTTTAAATTGTTCCTTCCAAGTATTTTTTTTTTTTTATCATTTTTATTGTTATCTCAGGGAATGTAAATATCCCCTATGATAGCAATAGGTAGTGACAGGTACTCTTTTTTTGAAAAAACTGGGGTCTTCTAGACCCTAGATTTTTCCTCTGCCCTCAAAGCATCTGACCACACCAAGATCGGTGTGATAAAATGCTTTCCCAATTTCCCAATGGCGCTTTTTATATCCGGGGGGGGCATTCCCTCCCACTGCTTGTAAAAGCAGTCCAGAGGCTAATTAGCCGCTAGGATTGCTTTTATATGAAAGCCGGCCGCAGGCTGAAAAGAATGATACCAAGATGATACCTAAACCCGCAGGCATCATTCTGGTATAAACATTCAAAGTCCAGCAACATACCAGTACGTTGCTGGTCCTTGTTGGACATGTATTGTAATCTTTTTTTTTTCATGCAGCCAGTTGGCTGAACGAAAAAAGAGATTGATCGGTGGGTATGCCCACCATTAGAATACCGCCCTTCATCCACCCACTTCCAATGATGGGCATACACGCACCATTTATATATGCCGAAGCATGGGGGTATCCTCCCGCAAAAAAGTTATGCCGCACACACATGGTCGGACTTTTCCACGGGCAAGCCTCCGTCGGAATTTCGACCGTATGTACGCGGCATTAGGAGCAAAATCGCTCCTCCGCCCCTGCTGCCCCAATGCTTCGGCATATTTGCTTTTTTTTTTAACTGTGGTGGTGAAATCACCTCCTACAGCACTGGAGTCGCAGGGATCAGGCCTGTCTCTGCGAACGCTGCAGTTATGTGTGTTTTTGTTTTGTAAGTGACAGTGATCGATGGATACTGCACTTGGGTGGCCTGGGCTGGACGGAGGGGCAAAACGCAGGTGCCAGCAGGTATCTGGGCTGATCCCGCTAACACTGCGTTTTTGGGAACCCTAAACTGCTGGGGACGCTAGTATAGATCTGATCAGATCAGATATTGATCTGTTCAGATACTATACCACTAAGGGGGGTGTATGCTTCACGCGTGGGTGTTAGCGTTACTGGCACTAACCTGACGCTGCCTGGGGTGTGACTCAGACCCTCTCTGACGCTAAAACCTAATTGATATCACCTGCCGGGCGATCAGGGGGTTAAACCTTTATTGGGTTATATACACGGCGGGTGCCCTGACACTATAAAAAGCAAACTAACTAACCAGCGTCACCCGTAACACTTATATGGTGATCACTGGTGAAAGGGTTAACTAGGGGCAATCAGGGGGTTAAAACCTTTATTAGATAATATATGGGGGTACCTGACGCTATAAAAACCTGCGGCGAACCTATAAAAAAATTACCAGCTACCGATCTGCATCACCGACACTAAGACAGCGTTTAGAAAAACGATCGCTTAGCGACAGTGGTGATGGGGGTGAAAGGGTTACCTGGGGGGCGATCAAGGGGGTTAAACCTTTATTAGATAATATATTGGGGTACCTGACGCTATAAAAACATGCGGCGAACCTAAAAAAAATTACTGGCTACCGATCTGCATCACCGACACTAAGACAGCGTTTAGAAAAACAATCGCTTAGCGACAGTGGTGATAGGGGGTGAAAGGGTTACCTGGGGGCGATCAAGGGGGTTAAACCTTTATTAGATAATATATTGGGGTACCTGACGCTATAAAAACCTGCGGCGAACCTAAAAAAAATTACCAGCTACCGATCTGCATCACCGACACTAAGACAGCGTTTAGAAAAACGATCGCTTAGCGACAGTGGTGATGGGGGTGAAAGGGTTACCTGGGGGGCGATCAAGGGGGTTAAACCTTTATTAGATAATATATTGGGGTACCTGACGCTATAAAAACATGCGGCGAACCTAAAAAAAATTACTGGCTACCGATCTGCATCACCGACACTAAGACAGCGTTTAGAAAAACAATTGCTTAGCGACAGTGGTGATAGGGGGTGAAAGGGTTACCTGGGGGGCGATCAAGGGGGTTAAACCTTTATTAGATAATATATTGGGGTACCTGACGCTATAAAAACCTGCGGCGAACCTAAAAAAAATTACCGGCTACCGATCTGCATCACAGACACTAAGACAGCGTTTAGAAAAACGATCGCTTAGTGACAGTGGTGATAGGGGGTGAAAGGGTTACCTGGGGGGCGATCAAGGGGGTTAAACCTTTATTAGATAATATATTGGGGTACCTGACGCTATAAAAACCTGCGGCGAACCTAAAAAAAATTACTGGCTGCCGATCGGCATCACTGACGCTAAGACAGCGATCAGAAAAATGATCGCTTAGCGACAGTGGTGATAGGGGGTGAAAGGGTTATCTGGGGGGTGATCAGGGGGTTAAACTTTTATTAGGGGGGGTTAGGGGGCTACACTGGACCTAAGACTAAACTTTGGTGACACTTTTACAGTCACAAATGTCACTGATTGCAGTGATCACTAAATAAATGGTCACTGCAATCAGTGACACTGTGACTGGGGGCTGAGGGGGTGATCTGGGGGGTGATCTGGGGTGTCTAGGGGGGCCTGGGGGGGCGATTTATGTCCCTATGTGTCCTGGTGTCAGTGTAGTGTTGTGTGCACTGACCTGATGTCTTCTCTTGTACGGCGCTCGGTATATGTGAGTGCCGCACCAGAGATGACATCACTTCCTCCTGCTCCCTCTGTCTGACACAGACAGAGGGGGCATTTCCATTCGCCGGGAGCGATCGCGAGGGGGTGGCCAGAAACGAATGGCTGCCCCCTCATCCCGGAACGCTCCCGGACACTTAGCCACCGCTCACTGTATAGGAGGGGGGTCCGATTGGACCCCCCAACTATACAAAGGCAATCACGTACACTCTACGTGATTGTGCCTGTCGGTGCCATTCTGCCGACGTATATATACAGTGAGCGGTCGTTAAGTGGTTAATGTGTTCGTGATCTCTGTTGACAACTCGAACTCAGGATTCTTCTTTTGGAGATCATGTACCTTCTTCTTGGATGGTTATAGATGAGAGTCTTTTGGTGTTAATGCATTATGGAGCCTTCTGGTCTTACAGACTGTCCTTGGTGTTTAAAGCATGATAAGAGGCTCTCAGCTTATGCATGACAACTCCTTTTATATGTCAGGTTGTTTACCAGTTTGTTGACATGGGTTACAAACTCAATTACCTTAACAACCAACTGCCAACTGTCAACAGTTCCCATTGTTACCAAGGCATTCGTTTGAGAAACATTCTTAGACAAACCCGATTTCTGTCTAAAACTAGTCTGATAGAGAAAGTCATTTGTTTAATACGATATATGTATATATATATATATATATATATATATATATATATATATATATCAAACACAACAGATTCTGCCCTTGATTTTTCTTTCAGACTACACACAGAAACTCATTCTAAAAATAGGATTTTTTACTCACCGTAAAATCCTTTTCTCTGAGTCCATGGACTGACACAGCTTCTCTATTGACAAAGTGGGTATTATCCGTTAATTAGGAGTGACTAGGCAGAAAACTTGTAAAAAGTGTTGCATCACACCTTCTACAGTACCGCCCAGGGGGTGGACCCTCTGGGTATATCCCCTCAGTCTGCATTTCGCAGATCAGTTCGTCAAAAAGCAGTACAAACTTAAAAGGAGGGGTGGGTGCTGTGTCGGTCCATGGACTCAGAGAAAAGGATTTTACGGTGCGTAAAAAATCCTATTTACTCTTTTGTCCATGGACCGACACAGCTTCTCTATTGACAAAGTGGGACGTCCCAAAGCAGTGTCAGAGAAAAAACGAGGGGTGGTAACAGCATAAAATTAAACTTCACCCCAAACACAAAACAGCACTCCTCCAACGGAGGAGTTGCAACTCTAAACAGCCGCCTGCAAAACTTTGCGGCCGAAAGAGGCATCCGAAGATGCACCTACATCAACCTTGTAGAATTTTGTGAAAGTGTGAGCGAACGACCAAGTCACCGCTTTACATAATTGGGAAACAGACGCTTGATGTCGGAAAGCCCAAGAGGCACCTATTGCCCTGGTCGAATGCGGCGTGACCGGAAAGGGGGGCGCTTGACCCTTTAAGGCGTAAGCCTGTATTACTATCTGTCGGATCCACCTAGAGATGGTGGCCGACGAGACTGCTTGGCCCTTCTTAGGACCAGCTACTGAAACAAACAGTGAGTCTGACTTCCGGAACAGGGAAGTAGCAGATAGGTATACTCTCAAAGCTCGAACAACGTCCAAGGAATGCAACGCCGACTCCTTAGGATTCGACGGATGAGGACACAAGGATGGAAGTACAATGTCTTCATTGAGATGAAAAGCCGAAACGACTTTCGGAAGAAAGGAAGGCTGCGGCCGCAGCACCACCTTATCCTTGCGGAAAATCAAATAGGGAGCCTTGCTGGACAAGGCTGCCAGCTCAGAGACTCGTCTAACTGACGTAACAGCCACCAAAAAGACCACTTTCTGAGAAAGTGTCAACAGGGAATATCTCTAATATTCTCAAACGGTGCCTTCTGAAGCACCGAGAGGACCAGGTTCAAGTCCCACGGAGGTAGCAGGGGACGGACCGGAGGGGCCACATGTCGAACCCCTTGCACAAATGTACTCATGAGAGAGTGAGTCACCAGGGGTCGCTGAAAAAAGACAGCCAGGGCAGATATCTGTCCCTTAATCATACTTGGGGCAAGCCTTTGGTCCACCCCATGCTGTAAAAACAGCAGGATTCTGGAAACCAAATAAGTACGCGAATGCCATTTCATTTCCTCACACAGGGAGATGTAGGCCTTCCAAGTGCGGTGATAAACCTTCCTAGAGGACGGTTTCTGAGCACTTCTCATAGTAGAGATTACTGAATCTGACAGGCCCCGGTCTCTCAGTACCTGGTTCTCAACAGCCATGCCGTTAAAGCCAGTGACCGTAAAGCAGGATGGAGTATGGGACCTTACGATAGCAGGTCCTTCCGTAGTGGTAGACGCCAGGGGACGTCTGCTACCAGACGTACTAGATCAACGTACCAAGGATGCTGAGGCCAATCTGGAGCGATTAGGATCATTGGAATTCCCTCTGCCTCCACTCTGCGGAGCAGAAGAGGAAGAAGCCTTAAGGGAGGAAAGGCATAGATTAGCCGATACTGACCCCATAATGCCACCAACGCGTCCGTTGCGTCTGCCCATGGGTCTCTTGACCGGGCCACAAACCTCAATACCTTCCGATTGAGTCGGGAAGCCAGAAGATCTATGTCTGGTGTGCCCCATCTTTGGCAGAGGAGTTGGAACACCTCCGGGTGTAAGGACCATTCTCCCTGGTCCAGCATCTGGCGGCTCAGGTAGTCCACCTGCCAGTTTTCCACACCCGGAATGTACACGGCTGATAGTGCCGGTACGCTCCTCTCTGCCCACTTCAGGATGCGAGCGACCTCCGATGCTGCAGCTGAGCTTCTTGTTCCTCCTTGATGATTGACATATGCCACTGCTGTGGCGTTGTCTGACTGGATCCTGACTGGACACCCTTGCAGCCTCTGAGACCATTTGAAGAGGCACAGCCTGATCGCCCAGATTTCCAGGACACTGATTGGCAGAAGGGCTTCCTCTGGTGTCCAGCCACCTTGCGCCAACTGAACACCCCAGACTCCCCCCCAACCTGTAAGGCTGGCGTCCGTCCTGATCACTATCCAGTAAACCGGAAGAAATGACTTCCCGGCCATTAGAGCCGGTGCTATCAGCCACCATACCAGGGATCTCCTGACTAGGTGGCTCACTCGGATTTGATAATCCAAAGATGATGGACATCTGTTCCATCTGGACAGAACTTCCTTCTGTAACACTTGAGTGTGGTATTGAGCATATGGGACCGCCTCGAAGGAGGCTACCATGAGGCCTAACACTCGCATGCAAAAACGGAGTGATGACCAATTCCTGGAAGTCAGCGGCCGTACTGCAGCCCAAAGGGTCTGCAACTTCTCCACAGGGAGGAATACCTTTGCCTCTGAGGAATCCAGAATCAACCCCAGGTACACTAGGCGTTGAGTGGGCACCAATACTGACTTTTGCGTGTTTAGTATCCAACCACAGTCTCGAAGTGTCTGACAGGTAATGGACACGCTTACCTCTAATTCTGAGCTTGAAGGGGCCTTCAGAAGAAGGTCGTCCAAGTAGCCCATGATAGTGATATCCCGCTGTCTTAGAAGTGCCAGAATCGGAGCGAGCACCTTGGTGAACGTCCTGGGTGCTGAGGCAAGGCCAAACGGGAGGGCCACTAACTGATAGTGGTTCTTCCCGATTGCAAATCGCAGAAACCTCTGGTGTCTGGAGTATATTGGGACATGCAGGTATGCGTCCTTGATGTCCAAGGAGGCCAGAAAGTCCCCCGGATGGAGAGCCGTGACTACAGATCGAACCGACTCCATCCGAAATCTTTGTACTTTCACAAAGCAATTTAGGGCCCTGAGATCCAAAATTAGACGAACCCCATCCTTCTTCAGCACAATGAACAGATTTGAGTAAAAACCCTGACCCCGTTCCTGTTCTGGGACTGGAATAACTACCCCGCGTTCCAGCAGACCCTGGACCGCCCCATACAGGGCCTCCCGACGGGTCGGTAGTAGCTGGAGATTGGAGGTGATGAGTCTGTCCGATGGACAAGAGAGAAATTCTATCTTGTAGCCTGAGGAGATTACTTCGCAAACCCACCTGTCGGAGACTAGAGCTGTCCACTGAGTCGCGAATTTGCAAAGACGTCCCCCCACTCGAGAGCTGGGTGGGGGTGGACCTTCATGCGGATGCAGATTTGTCCGCAGGCTTGTTGGGTTTGCGGGACCAAGGACGCTTTTGTCCTTGGGCAGGCGCCTTGTCGGCCTGGGGTCTTTTCCCTGTTGCCCTAGGGGGATGAAAAAAATGCTTGCATGCAGTAAAGGAGGGCCCTTGCCCTTGGCGTGGCCCCTACCCTTGCTAGTTTGAGGAAGCAAAGTGCTTTTACCTCCTGTGGCATCCTTGATGATGTCATCCAGAGAGGCTCCAAAAAGTCTGTTGCCCTTAAAAGGCAGATCCAACAGGGCTTTCTTGGAGGTCTGGTCCGCAGACCAGCCCTTTAGCCAGATCAGGCAGTGTATTGCTACTGCATAAACCAAAGCTTTTGACAGCTGGGGAATAGTATCCATGTCTGACTCGCAGACAAACCTAAGGCCCTGGACCAACTGGTCGGCCAATGTTATCTCATCAGGAGGAGCATCTCGCTCCTTAACCCCTGGAGTAGCAATTTTGCCCATTCAGTAAGTGTCTGAGACACTAGGGCCCCCGCCAATGCCGGGCGTACTGCTGAGCCTACCACTGAGTATAGGTAGTGAGCGAGTGCTTCAGCCTTCTTATCCACAGGGTCCTTGAAAACAGGAGCCCCTTCTACTGGAATTGTGGTGGCTCTATTAAGGCTGGACAGCGGAGGGTCCACTATAGGGGGAGAGGTCCATTTCTTCAGAAAACTCTCCTCAAAGGGGTACCGTACCGCAAACCTCTTTGGGGCTGTAAAGACCCTCAGTGGGTTCTCCCATTCCTTGTATAAGAGTTTATCAAAATAAGACACACAAGGGAACACCTTAGCAGTGCGGGCAGGTTTATGAAACCCAAAGTGGACCGGAGTCTCTGCTGCTTCTGCAGTATTTTCCAACTTTAGCATATCCCGCACTGCAGTAATGAGGTCAGATACCAAAACCGTCTCGTGTACTGACCTAGACTTGGAGTCATCCTCACTGTCCGGTCACGGTCTGCAGTCTCTGATGCGTCAGAATCTGGGCCATGAGCCGCAGCTGGACCTGGTTCTGCATCAGAATTATCCCCAGAAGCTTGCAGGGGACGGGGGCGTTTACTACCCCCTGTATTCCCGTGTGCTGCTTCCACCCTTGCAGCAAACGCCTCTAGGATTGCCATCATAGCGTTCATAGACACCTCAGGGGCACCAGCTGCTAAATCTGGTGTTTCAGGGGAGAAGACATCTGGCTCAGATGCCATGCTGATCACGCGCTGACACCCACAGGGCTCCAGGCAAGATATCAATAGGCCACCCTCCTGTGCTGCAGAGATGCTGGGTCACCCAGAGGACTCACCATCCTTGGATCGGTACCGCTATGCTGCTGTGCTGCGCCTGTGATGCTGTCCCACCGCTGCTGTGTCAATCTGCTTCTTTTATCAGTGCTTCCTGTGTGAATTTCTCGCGCCAGTGTAATGCACCCTAGAGGCCGGAGACTCTCACAAAATGGCCGCCAAACGTCTGTATGGAAGATAATGTGGGCTCTAAGAAAATGGCCGTCGAGCCGAAGATAGAGGCCAAAGCAGCCGTAGACCACAAAAAGATGGCCGCCGAATGGCAATATATAAATACAGCGTGGATCATTACAAACATGGCCGCCGATCAGTCGATAGAGGCCAGTGGGTGTGGAACTACAAGAAAATGGCGCCGAAACCACAGGAAGATGGCCGCCGGGCAGTCACTAGAGGCCCGAACCCGGCATGGACCACCACAAAATGGCCGCCGACAGCATGGAGGAGGAAGCACATACAGGTAAGCAGAAATGACATTTCTTTTAAATGTTAGTTACAGCCAGCCCCGCTCCAGTGGAACCCCTTAGGTGACCCCCAGCACCCTTTAGCTAGAAGCCCAGGGAGGAGGGAAAGGCAGGGATAGAGGGAAGAAAGGGGCCACAACCACTTACTTGGTCTCTCCAGGAATGTCCAGCCAAATCACCCAGCCGAGGGAGGGGAGTTTACTTACCTATCCTGCATGTATCATGCTGGAGGACATTCCAAACAGATCATCGTCCACGCACGGAAGGTGACTGTTGGCCAGGCTTGCTGTGATTGGACCCACGGGGACGATCATATGTATGCCCTAGAGCGTGACGCTCACCGGACAGGCTGCTGCGACTTGGCCGTAAGGTCAGCCGAAGCTGAGCGGTCCGATGCAAGCCTTGGAGCGTAAGCTCACCGGCCAGGCTGCTGCGACTCGGCCGTAAGGTCAGCTGAAGCTGAGCGGTCCGATGCAGGCCCTGGAGCGTAGGCTCACCGGCCACCCGTGGAGCGACGGGCATGTCGTGGAAAGCCCAGCGCGTAGCTAGGGTCGGCACACGCTCGATGGCCGAAACTGAGGAGACTACAAGGATCGAGGATCCAGCCTGTCACCCAGTCGGCAATTAATCGAAGATCGCAGGAAACAAAAAAATGTAGCAAAAAAATATATTTTTCCCCCCGGACCAATGGGCCCGAAGGGAGCCATGTCCTACTCCTTGCTAGACAGAAAAAAACTGATCTGCGAAACGCAGACTGAGGGGATATACCCAGAGGGTCCGCCCCCTGGGGGTACCGTAGAAGGTGTGATGCAACACTTTTTACAAGTTTTCTGCCTAGTCAGTCCTAATTAACGGATAATACCCACTTTGTCAATAGAGAAGCTGTGTCGGTCCATGGACGAAAGAGTAAATGTATTTTCCTTCTGCCACTGAAAAGTTCATTAAAAAGTCCATTCTAAAGTTCTTTAGAAACAAGTTCAGGCTTGTAATACATGAAAGGCCTTGCTTTCCACAGGTCTTGCGACCTTCCATCATTCTGTCCATCATGTAACCACTTTTCTCTGGTCTTCCTATGGATCAAATTGGAGACAACCTGTGGAGTGGAAAACAAAGCGGATGCTCTGTTCCTTCTAATAATACATAAACAGTAGCCCCCGGCCCTTCAGCTACAATCTCTCCTATCCTCCTTCTTGCCTGGATCTCTGACCAACACTTTGCCACCTGCCTGTATCCACTTCTGACCCTCCCAAAGAACATCAATAGGGAGGAGAGGAAATATACTAATATTTCCCAGAAGATCACTGCTGTTTATTTTGGAAGGTTTGATGTTATGTAGACTAACTTTCCACTCTTGCTGAGAAGTATCCACTAACCAGTCAGAGTCCCAGCCACTGTCTCAAAGCTCACCTGCCAATACAAATATAACTTCAAACCTTCCTGACAGATTCCCTCTCATTCCTAGATAGGCTTCAGATTCAAATATGTCACCCTTGGTTTCTATGTCATGGGAAACAGTAACATGGTATCTGTTAAGCCCTGTTCTTCCAGGAACCTTACATAAATACTAAACTCTGCACTCCAGCTGTGGAATCTGCACCTCAGCCCCAACCATCCTCTTATATGGTGTGCTTTGGGCTATTGACCTAGAATATAACAACATGACTGCCTGTGTGAGGAACCAATCCCACCCCTTTAGTGTATGTGTGGGTGTAAGCTTGCGTATCTGGTCCTTCATTAGCCAGTTGTATCTTTCAATCAAACCAGTTGCCTGTGGATGGTATGGAATGTGGCACAACCAGTACACTCCAGCGTCTTTGGCTCATTGCTGTACTGTTGATCCAGTGAAGTGTGAAACTTTATCACTTTGGACTTGTTTGGGACAACCATAAGCAACGTCAAGTTTCTGGAGCAGTTGAAGTGTTACGGCTTGATCTGCACGTTTGCAAGGATGAACAAGCAAAAGTCCTGAATAGGTGTCCACTGCAGTGCAACAATATCTCAATCCATGTTTCTCCGGGCAAGGGACCGATGAAGTCAATCTGCCAGATCTCTGCAGACCTCGCACCCCTCTTAATCGACCCGGTAGAGTACTTCTGCAATACCCATTGTCACACTTCTCCACACACTGTACAGTTCCCTATTACTGTCTTTATCATGTCCATGGATATAGGCAATCCTCTCTGCTGTGCCCATTCATTAGTTGATTTCTGCCCCAAATATCCAGATTGTTGTGGATCCAGTTGGCCAAGTTCATCAAGACAGGATCAACTGGCTCAACTGCTTTCACTTTGGCAATTTCATCTACCACTTTGTTATAGTGATTATATATGATTTGGTCATGAGGGCTGAACACCGCTCTTGCAAATCATCAGCCCGACTAACAGTTGAACAAACCCTCTGAAGCAACTCCTAGCTGGTCTTTTAATACCTTAACTTCTGCCTCTGCCTTCTCCTTCCTTTGTTATTCAGTATAGAGAACATGAAGGAAGTACCAACCCACTGTGGACACTGTCCTCTTCTCTTTTTTTACTTAAATCAAACCTTTCAGCTTGCTTGATTTCTACCAGCTGCAAGCAGCTTGCTGTATGCAAGACCTGTTACTTACAGGCACCAAAAAATGACCTTTTTTATGCTGTATGGCTCAGAGCACCTGTGTGCACTTATTTCACCTTTCACCCACCAGACATAGGGTAGTAGTATATGAAGTGTGTACATGAATTGGGGCTGTTCCAAACTATTATTAAAGCTTCCTTTACCTTAGTGCAGTCCTCCTTCACTTACCTCATCCTTCGATTTTGCTTTTAAATGTCCTTATTTCTTCTGAGAAATCCTCACTTCCTGTTCTTCTGTCTGTAACTCCACACAGTAATGCAAGGCTTTCTTCCTGGTGTGGAGTGTCGTGCTTGCCCCCTCCCTTGGACTACAGGAGAGTCAGGATGCCCACTAACCCACAGCTCCTTTCTCTATCTGCAACGTAGAGAGCGTCCCGACTCTCCTCTCCAGGAAGTGAGGATTTCTCAGAAGAAATAAGGACATTTAAAAGCAAAATTGAAGGATGAGGTAAGTGAAGGAGGACTGCATTAAGGTAAAGGAAGCTATTTAGGAAAAAAAAATTGTACCTTTACAACCCCTTTAACAAATTCCATACAAATTAGTTGCATTTACTAACAAAATAATACTTGATTCCCTGTTTTCTAAAAGTGGGCAGTGCTAGGAGGTGGGTGGGGATGGAGGCAATGCACAGTGCTAGGAGGTGGGTAGGGGCGGAGACAAGTTAGCAAGGCTTAACTTCAGCAAATACTTTAAAGCAGTTATAGAAACAAAATGTGGTACAATCTTGTGCGCTGTTATGTGTGTGTTTTATAACCCTCAAAATTAAAATGTGTATCGCTCACACTTTACACACTCTCATATATGTGCTGCTGTTAATATCTGTATCTTGATAGTGCCACACTACACAATAAGCTGTAATGTAATGACACTTAACAACACAAAAAAATAAAAAAAATTAAAAATACAAAAAAATAAATAAAACCACCAAAATTGTGCTAACAAATATCAACAATCAACAGTCCATAAAAAAGTCCCATTAATTGAATCTGAATTCGTGTTGGGGAATACCATACATAAGGATATTATAATCCTTAGTGTTCAACTTTCTATATAAATCCACCACTTTTTTTCAAAAACTTTGCAATTGAGTGCTCCCTCCACCAGATGGACTTACCTTAGGCTTATGATCCCCCCCCCCACCACCACCACCACCTAAGTTGGGTCACAATGCGCTTGTGTCCCTCCTTTGGGGACTGAGATAGCTCTTTATCCCGTTACTGGATATGCAATCTCACTGCCTTCTAGCAGATCATGATCTGTCTACCTGTAGTGGAACTGCCAGAGTGAAACCCAGAACTTGTGGCACATCTTGAGAAGATTAAAGCTTAGTTTGGCAAATGAGGAGTACAAGAGAATCACCAAGAATGTCAAAAGCCAGGCATTATCAAGAGTAACAGCATGAAGTAAAGTTGGCCAGACATGTCGCATATCCAGGAATGGGATAAATGGGATAAAGAGCTATCTCAGTCCCCAAAAGAGGAACACAAGTGCATTGTGACCCAACTTAGGTGTGGGTAATAAGCATAAGGTTAAAGTCCATCCGGTGGAGGGAGCTCTCAATTGCATGCAGTTTTTGCACAAAGTGGTGGACATACTGTATATAGCAAGTTGAAAATTGAAGATTGTAATATCCTTATGTATGGTATTCCACAACCGGAACACAGATTCAGTTGATGGGTCTTTTTTATGGACTATTGATTATTGATATTTATTAGCACAATTTTGGTGGTTTTATTTAGTTTTTTATATTTTTGTATTAAATGTCATCATATCACAGCACAATGTATAGGGTGGCACTATTAAGGTACAGTTATAGAAACAAGTATTTTCTTCTTTTAGTAAAAATGTTTAAACCATATAACTAGGTTTCTCCCAATCCCTATTGCTGAAAGTTTTGCCGGAGAGCTTGGCCTGTTATGCGAAATGGAAAAATAACAGATCTACTGGCAGCATGAACAGGTAATACTACTATGTTACAGTGTGAATGATAATGACAGGCTGCATCTTACAGGGCAGTTCCATGTGTATTATAATGACACTGTTAAAGGCATAATACACTTTAAAAATTTTCATTGTTTTATCTAGGTATTAGGGTAGTTATTTTACCTGTGTTTGTTTGCAATAGGGTAAAACAAATTTAGGCATCAGCATCCCCCCCTCAACCCCTTTATCCTTACCTGAGCCCTCATTCAATCCAGCGCTGTGCACATCTGCAGCTCTTCTCTCCCTTCACTTTTGGGTCTCGTGTCTGTGTCAATAGATGCAGCAGTGGGGCTCGGGAGTGAGCACGCACAAATGCCCCATAGGAAGCGGACAGAGAGGAGGAGCCAGGAGCACCATCGGGGGACCCAAGAAGAGGAGGTTTGCGGCCACTCTGTGCAATTCCATTACACAGAGCAGGTAAGTATAGACATGTTTATTATTTGTTTTATTTAAAAAAATGTACCTTTACAATCGCTTTAATGTTTAACTCTCACCTGAACCAGCACTAGCCTGAGAGACCCAGGGATTGTGGGATATGTAGGAAATGTCAGTTCTCACACTACAGACAAAGATTATACATTAACCTGTGCAGTGCCATGCCTCCCTCATTTTTTGTACATAGACAGAAACTGCTGGCAAAGAAAAGTGAAGCTTACTCTACTATAAGCTGTGCATACAGGGCAACAAAGGACACCATGACACTACATGTTTAATGCACATCTTATGCAGGTGAAAAACATATGGTGCCGATGGGATGTTTACTATGCCTGTAAAATAGATATATATGTTTTAAAATAATAAACACGCTATGGTTTTGCACAGACTGGCCCCCGAACCTCCCTTTCTGGGGTCCCCCACCGGCAATCCTGGCTTCACCTCTTCTGTGTCTGCCTAGCAAGTATTTGTTTCATGGCAGACATGCTTGGCCTTGCTCCCTCCTTTCAGCAGATTACGGGTGCCAAGCAGGACTCCTGCAGACTTGTCAGTGTATCTGTCTGCTCGTACCTCGTACGGGCAGGCAGATACACACTGACAGGAAGAGACAATGAACTACCTAGAGCACTCAACAGAACCTGGTAGTTCATTGAGAACTACAAGCCAACAGCCGCAAAGGTCTATTCACAGACCTCTGTGAATGAATGATGCAGCCTGGCCACATTTTTTTTTTTTAAGTGATGGCGAGCAGGGGGATAAGATCCCCCTTCTTGCTATCACTAGATGCAGCAGATCGGAGAGACAGGAGTGGGAACATTCCTGGATATGCAACATGTCTGGCCAACTTTACTTCATGCTGTTACTCTCGATAATGCCTGGCTTTTGACATTCTTGGTGATTCTCTTGTACTCCTCATTTGCCAAACTAAGCTTTAATCTTCTCAAGATGTGCCACAAGTTCTGGGTTTCACTCTGGCAGTTCCACTACAGGTAGACAGATCATGATCTGCTAGAAGGCAGTTAGATTGCATATCCAGTAACGGGATAAAGAGCTATCTCAGTCCCCAAAGGAGGGACACAAGCGCATTGTGACCCAACTTAGGATCATAAGCCTAAGGTAAGTCCCCTGGCTTTCAACAGCCATGCCGTTAAAGCCAGAGACTGTAAAGCAGGATGAAATATAGGACCCTGAGATAAAAGGCCCTCCCTTATTGGCAACCGCCAAAGGAACGTCTGCGACGAGACGTACCAGATCAGCGTACCAATGACGCCGAGGCCAATCTGGAGCAATGAGTATCACCGAAATCCCCTCGGTCACCACCCTGCGCAGCAGGCGAGGGAGCAGCTGCAGTGGAGGATAAACATATATCAGGTGATAATGACCCGTGGGGCCACCAACGCATCCGAGGCATCCGCCCAAGGATCCCTGGACCTGGCCACAAACCTCGACACCTTGCGATTGAGTCGACAGGCCATCAGGTCCACATCCGGCGTGCCCCACCGCCAGCAAAGAAGTTGAAAGACCTCCGGGTGCAAGGACCACTCTCCCTGGTCCAGCGTCTGGTGACTCAGATAGTCCGCCTGCCAATTGTCTACACCCGGAATGTAGACGGCCGACAGAGCCGGCATGCTTCTTTCGGCCACCTTAGGATGCGGGCGACCTCAGAAGCCGCAGCTGATCTCCGAGTCCCCCCTTGATGGTTGACATACGCCACAGCCATGGCGTTGTCGACTGGATCCTGAGGGAGCGACCCTGTAACCTCTCCGACCATGAGGAGAAGCACAGTCTGATTGCCCATATTTCCAGAACATTGATCGGTAAACGGGCTTCGTCCGGAGTCCAAAGCCCTTGGGCTGACAGGACTCCCCAGACTCCACCCCAGCCCGTCAGGATGGCGTCCGTCGATTGGATGATCACTGTCCATTGGATGGGGAGGAACGACTTCCCGGACCGAAGAGCCGGGTACCTCAACCACCACGCCAGAGACGCCCTGACTGGGTGACTCACCTGGATCTGAAGATCCAAGGACAATGGGGATTTGTCCCAAGTGGACAGGATCTCTTTCTGTAATGCCAGTGTATGTGATTGGGCATACGGAACGGCCTCGAACGAGGCCACCAGGAGTCCCAGGACTCTCATGCAAAAACGGATTGACAACCATTTTCAGGACGTCAGTACCTGCACTGCAGACTGAAGTGACAGTAACTTCTCCGGGGGTAGGAATACCTTTGCCTCCAAGGAGTCCAGGATCAGACCTAGATACTCCAAACACTGAGTCGGGACCAGGAACGACTTCTGAATGTTCAGGAGCCACCCGAAGTCCCTGAGGGTCTGACTGACGATAGTCACACTTTCTTCTAATTCTGAGCCATTGTCTGCTCTTAGAAGAAGATCGTCCAGATAGTCCACGATAGCAATGCCTCGCTGTCTCAGCAAAGCTAGAACCGGAGCAAGCACCTTGGTGAACACCCTTGGTGCCGAGGCTAGGCCGAAGGTAAGAGCCACAAATTGATAGTGGACTTCGCCGATCGCAAAGCGCAGAAACTTCTGGTGACTTGCGCAGATCGGAACATGCAAGTAGGCGTCCTTGATGTCCAAGGATGCCAGAAAATCCCCTTGATGGAGTGTAGCGATCACCGTGCGAATGGATTCCATGCAGAATTTTTGCACCTTCACAAAGGCATTCAGGGCCTTGAGGTCCAGGATTGGCCAAACCCCGTCCTTTTTGGGGACAACAAACAGATTTGAGTAGAACCCCTGAAACCTCTCCTGTGACGGAACCGGCACAATCACTCCGGACCTGATCAAATCCTGTACAGCCCCTAAGAGGGCTGCCTGACAGGCAGGAAGGAGAGGGAGATTTGAGGGAAAGAATCTGTCTGGGGGCCGGGAACGGAACTCTATCCTGTATCCTGAGGTGACCACCTCGCACACCCACCGGTCGGAGATCCGGGAGGTCCACCGATCCGTGAACCTGCAAGACTTCGCTTGGAGGCGGGCTTGGGAGCTGCTTTGTGTCCACCAGCTGCACTGTTGTCAGTCTGGGAGAGCTTACCCGTGGACTCTGACTGACAAAAAAAAAACTTTTTTGCAGTAAAGGAAGGACCCGGTTTACAGCGGGCTTCCTTACCCTTGATAGTCTGAGGAAGAAGAGTGCTTTTACCTCCCGTGACATCCTTGATGATGTCATCCAGAGCAGCACCGAAAAATCTACCACCTTTAAAATGAAAATATGTCAGGAGCTTCTTAGAGGCTAGGTCAGCAGACCAGCATTTCAACCAGATAAGACGACGCAACACCACCGCAGAAACAGAGGCCCTGGATATTAAAGGGGCCGCGTCCAAAGTGGCGTCGCACACATATATCAGACCCTGGACTATCTGGTGGGCCAGAGCAATAGTGTCTGGAGGAAGATTATGCTCCTGCACAGTCTGGTGCAAAATTTTTGCCCATTCCATGAGTGTCTGAGACACAAGGGTCGCCGCTACCACAGGCCGTAAGGCGGACCCTAACAAGGCAAACATGGCTCTACTCACCACTTCTGACCTCCTGTCAGTGGGGTCCTTAAATGCAGGAGTCCCCTTCATCGGGAGAGTGGTGGCCTTGTTTAAACGGGCGACCGGAGGGTCGACCACTGGGGGAGAAGCCCACTTTTTAAGTAGGGCTTCTTCAAAGGGGTATCTGATAGACAAACGCCGCAGGACCATAAAAGTCTTCTGCGGCTTTTCCCAAACCTGGTCAATGAACTGGTCAAAGAAAGGTGCATATGGAAAAACCTTTTTAGAAGGCTTGGCCTTAAAGGAACCAAAGGAGACTGCCTCCGCCTGAGGTTCCGCAGCCGCAGCATTCAGCTTGAGAGTGTCCCTCACAGCATCAATGAGTTCACTAACAAGCGCCCTGTCATTTACTGACTCAGAACTGGAGTCTTCCTCACAAGGAATGTCCTGTTCAAAACCATCAAAATATTCAGAGCTAGGGTCCTGAGCCACAGCAGCTAGGCCCATATCTGAATCAGCGCACTCTCCTTGTGGAGATAAAGTGGGGAGAGGGCGCTGTTTTGCTCCCTTGCACTCGCACACCGCTTCCATCCTGGTCAGAAATGATTCCTTGACTGCCGACAACTGGTCCATAGGGACCGCAGGTGCTGGAGCACTGCCTGTTGCCTCTGACATGTAAGGGGAAGCTGGTGACACTGACTCCATATTGTCTCTCTCTGAGACTCCTCAGAAAAAAAGTCAACCCACAGGCTGTGCTGACTGAGTAGGGGGATGCCCAGGGGACTCACCAACCTGGACCAGGACCGCTCGGTTCCGCTGCCTTGTCCCTCTCTGCGCCATGCTGTATCAGCGTGAGTGAGCTGAGAGGAGAGTGTGAGGAGATTTGCTCCGTTCCCAGCAGCGATAGAGGCCAAACAAGTGTTTGACCACTTAACGACCGCTCACTGTATATATATATACGTCGGCCGAATGGCCGGACAGGCACAATCACGTACCTGTACGTGCCTGCCTTCATATGGGTGGGGGGTCCAATCGGACAGTGAGTGGCCGGGATCGCTTTGGGAGCGATCCGGGATGAGGGGGCCACCATTCGATTCTGGCCACCCCCTCGCGATCGCTCCCGGCGAATGAAAAGCTTCCTCTGCCTGTGTCACCAAGCGATCATTTTTCTGATCGCTGTCTTAGTGTCGGTGATGCCGATAGGTAGCCAGTTATTTTTTTTTAGGTTCGCCGCAGGTTTTTATAGCGTCAGGTACCCCCATATATTACATAATAAAGGTTTAACCCCTTGATCGCCCCCCAGCTAACCCTTTCACCCTCTTTTGCCAGTGTCACCAAGCGATCGTTTTTCTGATCGCTGTCTTAGTGTCGGTGATGCCGATAGGTAGCCAGTTATTTTTTTTAGGTTCGCCGCAGGTTTTTATAGCGTCAGGTACCCCCATATATTATCTAATAAAGGTTTTATTAACCTATATATATATAGATAATATATGGGGGAACCTTGATCGCCCCCCAGCTAACCCTTTCACCCTCTTTTGCGAGTGTCACCAAGCGATCGTTTTTCTGATCGCTGTCTTAGTGTCGGTGATGCCGATAGGTAGGCAGTTATTTTTTTTAGGTTCGCCGCAGGTTTTTATAGCGTCAGCTACCCCCATATATTATCTAATAAAGGTTTTAACCCCCTAATTGCCCCTAGTTAACCCTTTCACCAGTGATCACCGTATAAGTGTTACTGGTGACACTGGTTAGCCAGTTAGTTATTTTGTTATTTAGGTTCCCCGTCAGGTTTTTATATAGCGTCAGGTACCCCCATATATTGCCTAATAAAGGTTTAACCCCCTGATTGCCCCTAGTTAACCCTTTCACCAGTGATCACCATATAAGTGTTACGGGTGACGCTGGTTAGTTAGTTTGCTTTTTATAGTGTCAGGGCACCCGCCGTATATAACCCAATAAAGGTTTAACCCCCTGATCACCCGGCGGGTGATATCAATTAGGTTTTAGTGTCAAAGAGGGTCTGCGTCGCCCCAGGCAGCGTCAGGTTAGTGCCAGGAACGCTAACACCCACGCGTGAAGCATACACCTCCCTTAGTGGTATAGTATCTGAACAGATCAATATCTGATCTGATCAGATCTATACTAGCGTCCCCAGCAGTTTAGGGTTCCCAAAAACGCAGTGTTAGCGGGATCAGCTCAGATACCTGCTAGCACCTGCGTTTTGCCCCTCCGTCCAGTCCAGGCCACCCAAGTGCAGTATCGATCGATCACTGTCACTTACAAAACACAACACACATAACTGCAGCGTTCGCGGAGACAGGCCTGATCCCTGCGACTCCAGTGCTGCAGGAGGTGATTTCACCACCACAAAAAAAAAGAGCATATATGCCGAAGCAGGGGGCAGCAGGGGCGGAGGAGCGATTTTGCTCCTAATGCCGCGTACATACGGTCGAAATTCCGATGGAGGCTTGCCCGTGGAAAAGTCAGACCGTGTGTACGCGGCATAACTTTTGCGGGAGGATGCCCCCATGCTTCGGCATATATAAATGGTGCATGTATGCCTATCATTAGAAGTGGCTGAATGAAGGGAGGTATTCTAATGGTGGGCATACCCACCGATCAATCTCTTTTTTTCGTTCAGCCAACAGGCTGCATGAAAAAAAAGATTACAATACATGTCCAACAAGGACCAGCAACGTACTGGTATGTTGCTGGACTTTGAATGATTATACCAGAATGATGCCTGCGGGTTTAGGTATCATCTTGGTATCATTCTTTTCAGCCAGCGGCCGACTTTCATGTAAAAGCAATCCTAGTGGCTAATTAGCCTCTGGACTGCTTTTACAAGCAGTGGGAGGGAATGTCCCCCCCCCCGGATATATAAAGCGCCATTGGGAAATTGGGAAAGCATTTTATCACACCGATCTTGGTGTGGTCAGATGCTTTGAGGGCAGAGGAAAGATCTAGGGTCCAATAGACCCCAGTTTTTTCAAAAAAAGAGTACCTGTCACTACCTATTGCTATCATAGGGGATATTTACATTCCCTGAGATAACAATAAAAATGAAAAAAAAAAAAATATGGAAAGAACAGTTTAAAAATAAAAAAGCAAAATTAATAAAAAAAAAAAAAAAAAAGCACCCCTGTCCCACCCTGCTCTTGCGCAATGGCGAACGCAAGCGTTGGTCTGGCGTCATATGTAAACAGCAATTGCATCATGCATGTGAGGTATCACCACGAAGGTCAGATCGAGGGCAGTCATTTTAGCAGTAGACATCCTCTGTAAATCTAACGTGGTACCCTGTAAAGGCTTTTAAAGGCTTTTAAAAATGTATGTAGTTTGTCGCCACTGCGCGTTTGTGCGAAATTTTAAAGCATGTTGTGTTTGGTATCTATGTACTCGGCCTAAGATCATCTTTTTTATTTCATCAAACATTTGGGCAATATAGTGTGTTTTAGTGTATTAAAATTAAAAAAAGTGTATTTTTCCCCAAAAAATGCGTTTGAAAAATTGCTGCGCAAATACTTTGTGGGAAAAAAAAACACCCACCATTTTAATCTGTAGGGCCTTTGCTTTAAAAAAATATATAATGTTTGGGGGTTCAACATAATTTTCTTGCAAAAAAAAATATGTTTTCATGTAAACAAAAAGTGTCAGAAAGGGCTTTGTCTTCAAGTGGTTAGAAGAGTGGATGTAAGTTTCCTATTGTTGTGTATAAAATGCCAGAACAGTTCAAAACCCCCCCCAAATGACCCCATTTTGGAAAGCAAACACCCCAAGCTATATACTGAAAGGCCTGTCGAGTCCATGGAATATTTTATATGTTGACACAAGTTGCTGAAAAAAGACAATTTATTTTTATTTATTTATTTTTTTGCACAAAATTGTCACTAAATGATATATTGCTCAAACATGCCATGGACATATGTGGAATTACACCCCAAAATACATTCTGTTGCTTCTCCTGAGTACGGGGATACCACATGTGTGAGACTTTTTGGGAGCCTAGCCGCGTACGGGACCCCAAAATCCAAGCACCGCCTTCAGGCTTTCTAAGGGTATACATTTTTGATTTCACTCCTCATTGCCTATCACAGTTTCGGAGGCCATGGAATGCCCAGATGGCTCAAAACCTCCCAAATGACCCCATTTTGGAAAGTAGACACCCCAAGCTATTTGCTGAGAGGTATGGTGAGTATTTTGCAGATCTCGCTTTTTGTCACAAAGTTTTGAAAATTAAAAAATATATATATATTTTATTTCTTCATTTTCAAAAACAAATGAGAGCTGTAAAATACTCACCATGCCTCTCAGCAAATAGCTTGGGGTGTCTACTTTCCAAAATGGGGTCATTTGGGGGGGGGTTGTGCTATTTTGGCATTTTATGGCCTTTGAAACTGTGATAGGTAGTAGACATGTGCATTAGTTTTCGTCCGAATGCATTTTCGACCGAATTTCAGCTATTTTCGTTATCGTTTTAACAAACGAAAACGAAAGCACAGAATCCGAAAACCGAAAGATCCGACATAAACAAATGCTTTATTTTCGTTTTCGTTGCTACAACAGTTCGATATAGATAGGAGATTCGACGTGACGCTGACAATAACAATCTGTGTCTATCGAACCTGTGGTCGAATGTGCCTAACCTTAACTCTATTAGTCCAAGATTATTCTACATAGGAGAGAAAAGATTCGACATTATAGAGAGAAAAGATTCGACATAGGAGAGAAAGATTCGACATAGGAGAGGAAAGATTCGACATAGGAGAGGAAAGATTCGACATAGGAGAGGAAAGATTCGACATAGGAGAGAAAAGATTCGACATAGGAGAGAAAAGATTCGACATAGGAGAGGAAAGATTCGACATAGGAGAGGAAAGATTCGACATAGGAGAGGAAAGATTCGACATAGGAGAGAAAAGATTTGACATTATAGAGAGAAAAGATTTGACATTATAGAGAGAAAAGATTTGACATTATAGAGAGAAAAGATTCGACATAGGAGAGAAAAGATTCGACATAGAGAGAAAAGATCACTGCTTGTGGGCGGAACATTCGACCGGAAATGTATGATTGCAGCGTCGTACAGTTTCACTGCTCCGTCGAATCTTCTTTGAACATTCGACAGACACCATAAGCCTTCAATGACAGATTCGACCTTAATTAATTCAGATTTTCGGACGAATGCAATTTTTAACGAAAAACGAAATAAATAAAAACGAATTTCGGGAGTAACTAAATAAATTTATTTTTTGGACGAAAACGAAATTCCGAAACGAAATATTTCAGTGTGCACATGTCTAATAGGTAGTGAGGAGTGAAATCAAAAATTTGTGCCCTTAGAAATCCTGAAGGCGGTGCTTGGTTTTCGGGGTCCCGTACGCGGCTAGGCTCCTAAAAAGTCCCACACATGTGGTATCCCCGTACTCAGGAGAAGCAGCAAAATGTATTTTGGGGTGCAATTCCACGTATAACCATGGCATGTGTGAGCAATATATCATTTAGTGACAACTTTTTGTAATTTTTTTTTTTTTTTGTCATTATTCAATCACTTGGGACAAAAAAAAAAATATTCAATGGGCTCAACATGCCTCTCAGCAATTTCCTTGGGGTGTCTACTTTCTAACATGGGGTCATTTGGGGGGTTTTGTGCTATTTTGGCATTTTATGGCCTTCGAAACTGTGATAGGTAGTGAGGAGTGAAATCAAAAATTTGCGCCCTTAGAAATCCTGAAGGCGGTGCTTGGCTTTCGGGGGCCCGTACGCGGCTAGGCTCCCAAAAAGTCCCACACATGTGGTATCCCCGTACTCAGGAGAAGCAGCAAAATGTATTTTGGGGTGCAATTCCACATATAACCATGGCATGTGTGAGCAATATATAATTTAGTGACAACTTTCTGTAATTTTTTATTTATTTTTTAGTCATTATTCAATCACTTGGGACAAAAAAAAAATATTCAATGGGCTCAACATGCCTCTCAGCAATTTCCTTGGGGTGTCTACTTTCCAAAATGGGGTCATTTGGGGGGGGGGTTGTAATTCCCTGCCATTTTAGCACCTCAAGAAATGAGATAGGCAGTCATAAATTAAAAGCTGTGTAAAATCCAGAAAATGTACCCTAGATTGTAGACGCTATAACTTTTGTGCAAACCAATAAATATACGCTTATTGACATTTTTTTACTAAAGACATGTGGCTGAATACATTTTGGCCTAAATGTATGACTAAAATTTAGTTTATTCAATTTTTCTTATAACAAAAATTAGAAAATATACTTTTTTTTCAAAATTTTCAGTCTTTTTCCGTTTATAGCGCAAAAAAAAAAAATCGCAGAGGCAATCAAATACCATTAAAAGAAAGCTCTATTTGTGGGAAGAAAAGGACGCAAATTTCGTTTGGGTACAACATTGCTTTTTCTGCACAATTTCCAGTTAAACAGCGCAGTGCCAAATTGTGAAATCACCTCTGGTCATTAAGCTGCGTAATGGTCCGGGGCTTAAGTGGTTAAAAAGCGCGCGGCTTCAAGAAAATGGCCGCCGCAATGTGCTCAGGAGATCCACGGCAAGATGGCCGCCAATGTAAAGTAAATACACCAACACAAATATGGCGCCGAACGGCGCCCAGGCCCCCAAAACACTAAAAAAACAGCCACAACGATATGGAGACCACCATGAGCCCCCCCAGGACAGTATGACCCCCAGGAACCCCACACAGCACAGCGCCAGCAATGGTGACAAAGAGTGACAATAAAACAGGGGGAGACAAGGAAAATCCCCCACACAGAGAAACACACAGCATGTACTCACCTGCAGGCAGGAGAGACTACTTACCCGTCCCCTGAGGGACCCACTGGTGTGTTTCTGACAGGACTATCACAGTGTGGTACTGAGTAGCTGTCGGCCCGGTCCACCGCAAAAGATACAGCAGGACTGTTCAATCTTGAGAGGGCCGCGGAGCATGAAAGCCCACCGGCCACCCCTGGAGTCGTGGGGCATGTCGTGAACTGAGTCTCACGCACACAAGGCGAGGATCAGCACGCTCAATGGTCGGACAGGGAAGACTACGAGGATATCTTGTACCCAACCTGTTGCCCAGCCAACAGTTGATAGAAGATATCAAAAAATAAAACAGGAAAACATTCCAAAAAGGAATAAAAATAGGTCAGGAGACTGGCTCCTGAAAGAGCTACGTCTTCTCCTTCTGCTAGGCAGAAAAAAACTGAGGTCTGCTGACTGCAGTGGGAGGGTTATGTCCAGAGGGACCGCCCCTCTGGGCGGGGCTGTTCAGCTCTGGCTTTTTAGAATGTATGTATAACATTTCACATTCTGCCTAGGTCTTCTCCTGCAAGCAGGGACATAACCCATGGGTAAAGTGTAAGAGAGGCTGTGTCATTTCATGGACGATAGGAGAAAACATATTTTTTGTTCAAAGATGACAATATCTCACTCACCTTTCTATATCATGACAACAAAAACAGGAAAGGAATACTGGGAAATCCCATTGTCCTCTTTTACATAACTTAGATGGGCAGGGTCCTGTAGTCCTAAGAACAATATAAGTGATATAGTCAGCACGGGCATAGTACTCAGAAAGTTATCACTTAACTAGATTTCTGGCAGGATCAACGGGTATTTATTTGCATTTATAAAACATATAGAACAGAATGTTTTAAAGGACATATTGAACAGACAAAAAGGAGCAACCAAGTTCATTGTTAGAGTTTACATACACTTTAAATAAATTTGACATTTTATTTTGTCTGAGTACCAGCATTTCAAGTCATGCATGGAGAAAGAATTTTAATTGAGTGCGACACTATTTCTCTTCCACTTTCATCACGGGCATCTTAGGATGTAGTTAAAGTTAATATTTGTCCGTCTTCTTCATAGCATATTTTGTTTTATGGGAAGCTAATGCTAAAAGACCCAATTAATGAAGATAGTTTATGCCTATGCATTATTATAATGGATTCCTTTGTTCTATACTTTCTCTGTGTCAAGACTAAGTCATTAATCAATTGATGCTGAAAAATAATTGTCTAGTTCTTAACAATTTTCCATTGTTAAAACATTTGGAATTTTAAGATAAAGATGCACTGGCTGCTCTGAAAAAAAATACAGTTTTAGATTACCCTCCATGGAAATGTGAGCATATTGTTTGAAATGCAAAGTAGTTGACCTAATGTTAATGTATTTTAGTGAACTGTTGTTCAATTGACTATTCAATCTTTTTCTCGAAGAGTTGACTTCATTAATAAATTAAAATGTTTTTGTCTGTTATTATATTACCCCAGCTATAAATCACATTTTGCAAAGCATCATGTTAACGCAAAATTGGCAGGTTAAAAGAGAATGTATTTTTCAACAAAGCACGCATAAAAGAAATACCTGAAGTGAGTAATGAAGAAGTTAGCCAACTGGCAGCCATCATTTTCTAAACCTAGGTAGGCTTTGTTAGGCCTGTAACAGCCGTGACACCTGGAGTTTCATTACACATATTTTTAAAGGGCATTTATGTCCTTTGCAATTTTGTTTTTCAGCTTGATGCAGCACAGCACACTAATGGTGCTTTACTGCTGGTCTGATCTCAATGCAAGTCTATGGGTCAGCTAAAGAGAACCAATTGAGATTGCGCATTTGCAATAATTAATATGGGCATTTGTAATAATGAAAGATAAAGTGATACTAAATACATGCTGTTGAATTGTCCCTTCTATTTCTGTACATGGATGATGGCATTGTAATTATTTTAATAAAAAATAAAATAAAATCTAAGTACCTTTTTCCTAATTGATATACAGCTGTCACATGACCCAGCTCTCTCCCAGCCTGTCTGCAGGTAAACAGTGGCAGGAGGAGCTTCTTGTCCTCTGCTGCTGGTCACATGTTCAAAATAAAACAACTATTGGGATATAGTGTAAAAATAAATAATATCAATAAACAGTTTTAGATTGCCATAAAAATACATATTTGCAATTAAATATTTATTATTTTGTGGAAATAACATGGTGTGGGTGTATTTCTGTCAGTCACAAGCTGTGTCACACCCCTCCAGCCTGTGTGTTAGCATAGGAGGGAGGTGAAGCCATCATCAATCTACATGTAATTTCCCACCCTATATTGTGTTTAGCTGGTTAGTAGGCATGGAGGGGGATGGAGGGAGTGGGTTGTCATTTACCACTCACGTCATGTATACACTAGGGATGAGCCAGATGTTCGAGTCGAATGTAAGTTCGACTCGAACATTGGGTATTCACCTGTTCGCCGAACAGCGAACATTATGCAGTGTTCGGGGCAAATTCGAAAAGCCGCAGAACACCATTTAAGTCTATGGGACACTAACATGAAAAACCAGGTGCTCATTTTAAAGGCTTATATGCAAGTTATTGTCATAAAAAGTGTTTGGGGACCCGGGTACTGCCCCAGGGGACATGTATCAATGCAAAAACAAAGTTTTAAAACCTGAAGTTTTTTCAGGAGCAGTGATTTTAATAACGCTTAAAGTGAAACAATAAAAATGAAATATTCCTTTAACCACTTCAATACCGGGCATTTTCACCCCCTTCCTGCCCAGGCCAATTTTCAGCTTTCAGCGCTTTCACACTTTGAATGAGAATTATGCGGTCATGTGACGCTGTACCCAAATTAATAAAAAAATTTCCCCACAAATAGAGCTTTCTTTTGGTGGTATTTAATCACCTCTGCGGTTATGATTTTTTGCGCTATAAACAAAAAAAGAGTGACAATTTTGAAAAAACTAAATATTTATTACTTTTTGCTATAATAAATATCACAATTTAAAAAAAAATAAAATGTTTTTTTCCTCAGTTTAGGCCGATATGTATTCTTCGACATGTTTTTGGTATAAAAAAACCCGCAATAAGCGTATATTGATTGGTTTGCGTAAAAGTTATAGCGTCTACAAAATAGGGGATAGTTTTATGGCATTTTAATTATAATTTTTTTTTCTTACTACTAATGGCGGTGATCAGCAATTTTTATCGTGACTGTGACATTGCGGCGGACACATCGGACACTTTTGACACTATTTTGGGACTATTCACATTTATACAGCGATCAGTGCTATAAATATGCACTGATTACTGTGTAAATGTGACTGGGGGTTAACACTAGGGGGCGATCAAGGGGTTAATTGTGTGTCGTAGGGTGTGATTCTAACTATGGGGGGAGGGGACTGATGAGAGGAGACCACCGATCGTTGTTCCTATATACAAGGAACATACGATCAGTTTTCCTCTCCCCTGACAGAACGTGGATCTGTGTGTTTACACACACAGATCCATGTCCCTGCTCTGTGATGAGCAATCGCGGGTGCCCGGCAGATATCGCAGCCGCCGGGCACGCGCATTGGGTCCCTAGTGATGCGGCGCGCGCGCTTTCCACAATGCTGGAAGCCGAGGACCTAATACGTTGGCCGCCCGGAGGGACGAAGGGTTCCTGTGGCCATCATATTACTATACACCGGTAAGCAAGTGGTTAAATATCGTGTCTGGGGGTGTCTTTAGTATGCCTGTAAAGTGGCGCATTTTTCCCGTGCTTAGAACACTCCTGCAGCAAAATGACATTTCTAAAGGAAAAAAGTCATTTAAAACTGATCACGGCTCTAATGAATAGTTGGGTCTCGGCAATATAGATAAAACGCTTTGAAAAAAATGGAATGGGTCCCCCCCCCCAGTCCATTACCTGGCCCTTTGGGTCTGGTATGAATAATAAGGGAAACCCCCAACCAAAATGTAAAAAAAAATGCGTGGGGGTCCCCCCAAAATCCATACCAGGCCCTTCAGGTCTGGTATGGATATTAAGGGGAACCCTGCGCCAAAATAAAATAAAAATGGCGGAGGGGTCCCCCTAAAACCCATAACAGTCTGGTATGGATTTTAAGAGGAACCGTGCACCAAAATAAAAAAGGGGTCCCCCAAAATCCATACCAGACACTTATCCAAGCACGCAACCAGGCAGGCTGCAGGAAAAGAGAGGCCCCCCCTCCTGAACCGTACAAGGTCCCATGCCCTCAACATGGGGAGGGTGCTTTTGGGTCACGGGCCTCAGCCCTACAACCCTTGCCCAGTGGTTGTGGGGGTCTGCGGGTGGGGGGCTTATCAGCATCTGGAAGCCCCCATATGTGAATTGGTAAAGGATACATTGTACCCCTACCAATTAAAAAAAAAACTGTCAAAAATTGTAAAAAAGACAGGAGACACTTTGGGACAAGTCCTTTATAAAAAAATAAAACAATTTAAATGTCCCATGATGTAAGCCCATCTCACGCTGCCCGATGAGCCGGAAAGAAAAACGCAACAGCTCCGCCTCCATGGGAGGCTCCCGCAGAGTGACGCTTCTTCTCGCTTTGACAGCTGTTATATAGCTGAAGGCGGGGCCACTTGGTGACGTAAATGGGTGACCCCACCTTCCTCTGATATCGCGTGGCATCAGAGGGGGGACCCCGATCTCTGTAAAGAGCTGATAACATGGCTCTTTAATCATGTGATCGGCTGTGTCCAATCACAGACCATCACATGTAAACAAGGAAGTGCCGGTAGGTTGCGCTCCTCGCCTCACACTGACAGAGTGTGTGGCGAGCAGAGCAGATCAGCGGCATCTCCTTGCAGGGGACAGTGAGAGATGCAATCAGGGCACTGATGATCCTGATTACATTAGAGCACCATCAGTGCCAGCAACCAGTTCCCACCAGTGCCAGCAATCAATGCCCACCAGTGCCCACCAGTGCCAACAATTAGTGCCCACCACAGACAGAAATCAGTGCCCATTAGTGATGCCAGTTAGTGCTGGCTTTCAATGCTGCCTTTCAGTGATGCCCATCAATGCCCATCAGTGCCACCCATCAATGCCCATCAGTGCCTATTAGTGCCGCCCATCAGTGCCACCTATCAATGCCGCCTATCAGTGCCCACCAGTTCTGGCTATCGGTGCCCATCAGTGCCACCTATCAGTGCCCACCAGTTCCACCCATCAGTGCCGCCTATCAGTGCTCATGAGTGTCACATATCAGTGCCACCTAACAGTGCCTATAAGTGCAGAATATTAGTGCCTCCTCATCAGTACCGCCTCATCAGTGCCCATAAGTGCAGCCTCATCAGTGCCAATAAGTGCCACCTCATCAGATCGTGGAAAAGGGGGGGGGGATTCCGGCGCTCCTAGCGATGTGATGCCTTTAAAATGAATGTAATAGTGGCTCTAATGGCACTTCTAAGTCAATCTGTATATTAAAAAACAAGAGGAGGCAGCCATCCTCAGAGGGTGTCCATGTCCTCTGTCAGCAAGAAGTGTAAAAAAGAAGGGGGTGGAGGCGCCAACTAAATTAGTCCCACTGTAATCATTAATGTAAGTATAGTATATATACTTACAGGTTCACTTGAAAATGATATCCATCAAGGATGGGGGTGTTCTGAGGTCTGTTGGTGCTGCTCTGCTGGCTCTGGCAAAGTTCCCCTCAGCCGTGAGGTGTAGGAGATGTCGATTTTCGTTTGCACAGGCTTCTCTGCGGTGTCACATGACAGGAAGCTCCATGCTAACCAGTCTGGATTGGAACGTGGAAGTGATGTCATACAGCAGGGCAGTCCTCCAAACATAGAGTGGGACCTCATCAGAGCCCATCAGTGCAGATTATCAGTGCCCATCACGCCGCCTCATCAGCGCACATCAGTGAAGGAGAAAATTACTAATTTACAAAATGTACTGACAGAAACTAAGAAAAACTTTTTTTTTTTTTTTAATTATCGCTTTTTTTTGTGTAAATGATAAACATTTCACATGGTTGCAGTGTAGCATGTGTGCGCAATTGTCATTCAAAGTGCGACATCACTTAAAGCTGAAAAAAGGCCTGGGCAGGAAGGGGGTGAAAGTGCCCTGTAGGTAAGTGGTTAAATATTAAGATAAAGTTGAGACTTTAATGGTCTTAGATACATACACATAAACTATTTGATTTAAAAATCATTAAAGGTTTATTCCAAAATTTCACAAAAAATTCTAAAAATTTTCGTACATCCCAGGACATTAACTAAAATATAGTTTTCTATTTAGTGCCCATTGGCCTGTTCAATACCCACTTTTGAATTGTCATTACCTCTCAATGATTTGTATTTGTCCTGTTATTTAGTTGAATTCTCATCCAATCAGAGAAATTGCTCATGAGTTTCCTAAATAGGAAAGTTGAAGTTACTTGTTACATGGAAAAATGTGGTTGGTGAAAGCACTAAAACACAAGGAGGTTAATTTACTAAAACTGGAGAGTGCACAATCCGGTGCAGCTCTCCATATAAGCCAATATGCTTCCAGGTATTATTTGTCAAAGCTTATCTGAACAAGCTCAAGCTAGAAGCTGATTGGCTACAATTTACAGCTTCACTAGATTTTGCACTCTCTGATTTGAATAAATCAACCCCGCAGTCAGCCTAAGTGGCCGCCCCCCCTACCCCTGATTATAAGACACTTGGGTAATGCAGTAAAGTAAACTGAAAGCAAAACATGAAAAGTACTTACCTTTTTTTCCCCAGCAACTAGTGGGTTTGCATAGGCCAGGGTGATGTCACTGTCTTTTTGTGGGCTCCTGGGAAAGCTGAAAATCAAAAATGGCATGTGATGGACTGTCTTCCCAAGATCTCGCTGTGACCTCCAGTGACATTTGTGGCAGAAAATGGCCAGAGCTGGGGGACTATGGTAAATTTTAGGGTTGTCCCGATACCGATACTAGTATCGGTATCGGTACCGATACTGATACCGAGCATTTGCCTGAGTACTTGTACTCGGGCAAATGCTCCCGATGCTTCACCCGATACTTGTGATCAGCGGTGATCAGTGTGGTGTGGGAAGTTACCAGCACCGATCACCGCTGTATATATTTAAAAGTACTTTCTCCGCTTCTCTCTCTCCCCCCCCTCGCGCGGCTTTCAGCTGCTTTAAAATCAGCGGTGATCACCACTGATTGTCCCCGTATCCTCCTCCAGCCCCCTCCGTTTTGCTGCTGTCTTCATGCCACCGTCCCCCCTCCGTGTGTCCCTCCGTGCTGCCGTCCCCCTCCGTGTGTCCCTCCGTGCTGCCGTCCCCCTCCGGGCCGCCGTCCCAATCCGTGTCCCCCTCCGGGCCGCCGTCCCAATCCGTGTCCCTCTCCGGGCCGCCGTCCCAATCCGTGTCCCCCTCCGGCTGCCACCCCCCTCCGTTCTCCTCCTCCACCCCCTCGATCTGTCAGGATGGAGAGCGGAGGTAGGAGCCGGTAAATCCGGCTCCTTACTTGTTGGAATGTACAGAGTCAGTGATCACTGATTCTGTCCATTCACATAACTGAAACATCGTAAACTGTGTTTATAATGTTTCAGTTTATGAATGAAGAGAAGCCGCTGTCTTCTCTCCATTCATTTGAGGCTGCTGAGAAAGGGACTGGGGAATCTGTGTCCCTATTCCCTTTCCCTATCTCAAAGGGGAGATGTCAGAGGTCTGTTAAGACCCCTGATATCTCACCAAAGCCCCCCAACAGGGCTGATAAAAAAAGAATAAAATGAAAATAAAATAAAAATTAATTGTAAAACATATTAAAAAAATAAAACACACACTGACACTGTCCACCCCCCCCCATTAAAAAAAGAAAGCATTGTAAAAAATAAATAAATAAAATAAATTGTAAAAATAAATAAATAAACAAATTGTAAAAAAAAACAAAAAAAAAAAACGACTGACACATGTGCCACTGTCACATGAGATTAAAAAAAAGTATCGGTAATCGGTATCGGCGAGTACTTGAAAAAAAGTATCGGTACTTGTACTCGGTCTTAAAAAAGTGGTATCGGGACAACCCTAGTAAATTTATTTCCACTTCTTTCCTCCAGCATTTTGTAATAAAAGGGGGGGGGTATGGGGTGATGCCAGATATACTGTTTTAGTGGAAAGCCTGTTATAATTGAATATTTTATTGTCCTTCAGAAGCCCAATAAAAAATGTTAGCTTTTGACAATGTGTTGAAGACAGGGCCGATCCTGTACGGGGTGCATGGGGTGCACTGCACCGAGGCGCCACAGGGGAGGGGGCGCCAAAGTGCCAGAGCACCGTTGGTCCCGAGCGTGCTGCCATCGAGTCGGCATTTTGCTATGCGACCCTCACCATCTTTCCCTAGTTGTAATCAGGGCTGGGCACCGGTGTATAATCCTAGAGCGCATGTCAGGGAGGGCGCCGTGATCTCGTCATTGTCCCCCCACTGACCCGCCCGCCGGCACGCCTGCTGCAGTGTCCACATCCCGCGCCCGCTGTAACCTGTTCAAGGAGGGAAGAGAAGGTAAGTTAGGTCCGCCCCACCTCCTCCCCATGTCTCCCCTGTGCCTGCACACAACACCTTTGTGCAGCCAATCTGTGCCTGACTGGAAGGGAGTATGGGCGGGAGATTTCAAAGCAGCCAGACCAGTGACACTGTCCTGATGTCGCTACCTGTGCTTTCTCCAAAGACAATGCAGCCTGGGTGAGTGATCTCTCCCCTCTCTCTCTTCCCTAAATGCTCCATAGTCTTCCTACCTTCCACATGCCATAATCTTCCAGCGTTCCACACACCATAATCCTCCAGCCTTCCACGCGCCATAATCCTCCAGCCTTCCACACACACCATAATCCTCCAGCCTTCCACACACCATAATCCTCCAGCCTTCCACACACCATAATCCTCCAGCCTTCCACGCGCCATAATCCTCCAGCCTTCCACGCACCATAATCCTCCAGCCTTCCACACCCCATAATCCTCCAGCCTTCCACACATCATAACCTTCCAGCCTTCCACGCACCATAATCTTCCAGCCTTCCATGCACCACAGTCTTCCAGCCTTCCACACGCCATAATCTTCCAGCCTTCCACGCGCCACAGTCTTCCAGACTTCCACACACCATAATCTTCCAGCCTTCCACGCGCCACAGTCTTCCAGCTTTCCACGCGCCACAGTCTTCCAGCCTTCCACGTGCCATAGTCTTCCAGTCTTCCATGCACCACAGTCTTCCATTCAGAATATTTTCCTGCCTTCCATGCGGCATAGTCTTCCTGCCTTCAATGCACCATAGTCTTCCAGCCTTCCAGGCGCCATAGTCTTCCACGCGCCATAGTCTTCCAGCCTTCCACACGCCATAGTCTTCCAGCTTTCCAGCCTTGAGTGGGAGGCGCAAGCTGGCAGGGAGCTGCTGGAAGAAGCAGCAGAGCACCTCCTGGATCAAGAAGGTACTGGGCATCATACACTGACACAGACCTTCCTACAGATACAGACTGGAATGGGGACAGGGCTAGCGGTCTCTGTCAGCCACCCCCTCTCTCAGCCACCCTCTCTGTCCATTGCCCTCTCTCTCTCTCAGCCCCTCTCTTTCTCTTAGCTCCACCTCTCTTCCTCAGGCCCCTCTATGTCAGCCACCCTCTCTCTGAGCCCCTCTCTCTCAGCCCCACCACTCCCTCAGCCCCACCTCTCTCTCTCAGCCCCACCTCTCTGTCCACTACCCTCTCACTGAGCTCCTCTCTTTCTCTCTCTCTCTCTCAGCCCCCTCTCTGTCCAATACCCTCTCTCAGCCCCACCTCTCTGTCCACTACCCTCTTGCTGAGCTCCTCTCTTTCTCTCTCTCAGCCCCCTCTCTGTCCAATACCCTCTCTCAGCCCCACATTTCTCTCAGCCCCACATCTCTCTCAGCCCCACATCTCACTCAGCCCCACATCTCTCTCACTCAGCCCCACATCTCTCTCAGCCCCCCTCTCTGTCCATTACCCTTTCTCTGAGCCCTCTCTCTGTCCACTACCCTCTCTCTGAGCCCTATCTCTGTCCATTATCCTCTCTCCGAGCCCCTCTTTCTCAGCCTCACCTCTCTTAGCCCCCCATCTCTCTCACTGAGCCCCCCATCTCTCTCACTGAGCCTCACATCTCTCTCACTCAGCCCCACATCTCTGTCCACTACCCTCTCTGAGCCCCTCTCTCTCTCTCAGCCCCCCTCTATGTCCACTACCCTCTCTCTGAGCCCCTCTCTCTCTCTCAGCCCCCCTCTATGTCCACTACCCTCTCTCTGAGCCCTCTCTCTCTCAGCCCCCCTCTCTGTCCACTACCCTCTCTCCGAGCCCCTCTCTCTCTCAGCCTCACCTCTCTCTCTCAGCCTCCTTCTCTCTCTCAGCCTTCTTCTCTCTCTCAGCCCCACCTCGCGCTCTCTCAGCCCCACCTTGCGCTCTCTCAGCCTGCTCTCTCTGTCAGACCCCCTCTCTCTCTAGTAGAGATGGAGTGCTCTGTAGTGTGTAGAGGGGTAGATAGGGGTGTAATCAGGGTAGTGTTATCTGGGGAGGTGTGATCAGGGAGGGATGGGTTACCTGGGGGTGTGATCAGAGTGGGGGGTATCTGGGGTTGTAATCAGGGTAGGGGTATCTAGGGAGGGGTGATCAGGGTGGGGGGCATATGGGGGTATAATTAGGGTTGTGGAATCTGGGGAGGTGTGATCAAAGTGGGAGTATCTGGGGGGGGTGACCTGGGAGTTACTTATGGGGGGAACCCAACCATTGGAAGTTTTAGTTGGCCTCAGCTGCCTGTGGCCAGTGAGGGGAAGCAAGAAATACATAACCCCACACCCTCATTACACACTGCCGTTTAGTGGAAGTTCTATTTTCAATGGTATGTGACTTCCTTCAAATTGCTCCCCATCACATTATAGGTGCACTGTGAAGGAGGTACCAGCTCGATTTTAGACAGGGAGTTGCAAGAGGATGGTGCGGATGGGTTGGGGGGTGGCAAAATGCACCTCGCGCTCTCTCAGCCCCACCTTGTGCTCTCTCAGCCTGCTCTCTCTGTCAGACCCCCTCTCTCTCTAGTAGAGATGGAGTGCTCTGTAGTGTGTAGAGGGGTAGATAGGGGTGTAATCAGGGTAGTGTTATCTGCGGAGGTGTGATCAGGGAGGGATGGGTTACCTGGGGGTGTGATCAGAGTGGGGGGTATCTGGGGTTGTAATCAGGGTAGGGGTATCTAGGGAGGGGTGATCAGGGTGGGGGGCATATGGGGGTATAATTAGGGTTGTGGAATCTGGGGAGGTGTGATCAAAGTGGGAGTATCTGGGGGGGGGGTGACCTGGGAGTTACTTATGGGGGGAACCCAACCATTGGAAGTTTTAGTTGGCCTCAGCTGCCTGTGGCCAGTGAGGGGAAGCAAGAAATACATAACCCCACACCCTCATTACACACTGCCGTTTAGTGGAAGTTCTATTTTCAATGGTATGTGACTTCCTTCAAATTGCTCCCCATCACATTATAGGTGCACTGTGAAGGAGGTACCAGCTCGATTTTAGACAGGGAGTTGCAAGAGGATGGTGCGGATGGGTTGGGGGGTGGCAAAATGCATCTTCGCCTTTGTAGTCAGAAATCCTTGCACTTCTGCAGTGCTCTTCTCCCTCCTTCTCTCCATGTGTCACACACACACTGCATGAGCTTTGCTCTGAAATGCCTGGCGGCACTGTAACAAAGTCCCGCCTCCTAGACCAGCTCTTGTGATAGATGGAACACTGATCCAATGCTGAGAAATTGAATCAGTGTGAATTGTACCATAGGAGCTGCAAGCTGGTCTAGGAGGCGGGACTTTGTCACAGTGGCTGCCCGGGCGATTCAAATCCAAGCTCCATGACAGCAGGATATTGCTCCACTGTGTGATTCAGGGGCACTGGTAGACTGAAATTGGTGAGCACTGATAAGGCTGCAATTGGTGGGCACTGGTAGGCTGCATTTGATGGGCAATGGTAGGCTGCATTTGATGGGCACTGGTAGGCTGCATTTGGTGGGCACTGGTAGGCTGCATTTGGTGGACACTGGTAGGCTGCATTTGGTGGGCACTGGTAGGGCTGCATTTGGTGGGCACTGGTAGGGCTGCATTTGGTGGGCACTGGTAGGGCTGCAATTGTTGGGCGCTGGTAGGCTGCAATTGTTGGGCACTGGTAGGCTGCATTTGATGGGCACTATGAGGCTGCATTTGATGGGCACTGATGTATGCTGCAATTGGTGAGCACTGGTATGCTGCAATTGGTGGGCACTGGTATGCTGCAATTAGTGGGCACTGGTATGCTACAATTGGTGGGCACTGGTAGGCTGCATTAATCTCTTGTATCATTTCCGCAGTCTCTGACCATCTCCTATATTATGTCTGGGGGCTCTTTCTAAACAGACTTTCTAACAGAAGCCCTCTCTGTGTCCATTAGAGAAACCCCCTCCAGGTCCAATTAGAGTACTCTGCTTCTCTTCCTGTATTTTGTTTATTGTTAAGAGATTGTGGGAGGATCCCAGGGTAAAGATGACTCCTTAGGGGAGCATCTCTGTGTTTGAGTCGTTGCCATAGAAACTTTTGTAAAGGGGGGGAGTTAGTAAGGTGACCACGCCCTTGTAGGGGCGCCAGAAATATTTCTGCACCTAGGTGCATGTGACCCTGGGATTGGCCCTGGTTGAAGAAGGAGGCTGGAAAGCCTCTGGGGGCGGGCATTCAGCTTGACACTGAGCTAACACTTCTGCGCAGAAAGGAAAAGGACACTAGAGGTAAGACTTTATTACTATCAGTTAAGAATGGGCATTCAGGTACTTACGAATAACTTTTTCAGACTGGTTCTCGCTAAAAGGATGTGCATGTAGGGTCCTTTCACATTGTTGCACTTAAAATCATGGTGTGCGTATTGCAAAAATGCATTTTCAATGGGTTTTTGGTGTGTTTTTGGTGTGTTTCCTTAAGAAATCATTTGGAGATACATTTTTGGTGTTTTTTAACCACTTGCAGACCAGACATTTTCTGGTACTTTTTGTTTACATGTGAAAATCATTTTTTTTGTAAAATATAGGAGATGATTTCACGCCGAGTAAACAAATACCAAAGCATGTCACAATTTAAAATTGCACACGCCCGCGCACGGGCGACAAACAATGTAATTGTTACTATCCATGGGCGATGCTTTAAAAGCCTTTACAGGTTATCCCTTTATAGCTACAGAGGAGGTCTAGTGCTAGAATTACTGCGGGATGATCACTGTTTGCATGCGTGCAGGGCCGACGCACGTGTTCACCTTTGCGCACTATCCTGGAGGGGATGGGGGCACTTTGTAACAGCAATAGGCAGGTGAAAAGTACTCTTTATGGAGCGATCTGGGGTCAATAGGGCCCTTTGTCCCTGTACAAAATTTAATTTCTGAAGGAAAAAAAGTCATTTAAAACCACTCGCAGCTATAATTAATCCCCGGTCCCCGGCAATACAGAAAAAAGTCATTGAAAAAAAAGGCAAGGGTCCCCCCCAGTACATCACCAGGCCCTTTGGGTCTGGTATGAATATTAAGGGGAACCCCTGCCATTTTTTTCAATGACTTTTATCTGTATTGCCGGACCCGACAATTCATTAAAAGATGCAGTAGTTTTAAATGACTTTTTTTCCTTCAAAAATGACATTTTGCGCAGGGAACCAAAAAAAAAAAAGCGTGGGGGTCTCCCCAAAATTCCATTACCAGGCCCTTCAGGTCTGGTATGGATATTAAGGGGAACCCGGCACCAAATTTTTTTAAAAAATGGTGTAAGCTCCCCCCCCCAAAAAAAGGGGAGCCCTGCACCAAAAAAAAAAATGGTGTGATGTCCCCCCAAAAATCTATACCAGACCCTTATCCAAGCACGCAACCTAGCAGGCCCCCTACCATTTCACAAAGAACTTGTAAAAAATTGTAAAAAAACACACACCGACACAGTTGGGAAAGTCCTTTATTAAAAATAAAAAAATAAAAAAAACATTCCAGCGATGTAATCCAGTCTGTCCAGCGTTGTTCTCTATGTCCCGCGGTGATCCGATGTCCAGCGATGCTGCAGTCTCCTCCACCTCCAGTCTCCATTCCACATGAAACCCCCATGACGTACGAGGGGGCGAGGTCACCCATCACCCGTCACATCATAGGGTAAGCCCCAGCTTTCCCCGCTCCGCCTACGTCATTCCCTATCCCCCGGCAAGCCATTTTTTTTTTTTATAAAGGACTTTCCTAACTGTGTCTGTGTGTTTTTTTTAATTTTTTTACACTTTCTTTGTGAAATGTTAGGGGTACAATGTACCCGTTACCAATTCACATAGGGGGGCGTAATATGGGGGTCCCCTTTGTTAAAGGGGGATTCCAGATTCCGATAAGCCCCCTGCCCGCAGACCCCCACAACCACCAGGCAAGGGTTGTGAGGATGAGGCCCTTGTCCCCATCAACATGGGGACATCCTCCCCATGTTGAGGGCATGTGGCCTGGAATGGTTCAGGAGGGGGGGTGGTCTCACGTCCCCCCTCTTTTCCTGCGGCCTGCCAGGTTGCGTGCTCAGATAAGGGTCTGGTATGGATTTTTGGGGGGGACCCCGTGCCATTTAAAAAAAAAAAATGGCGCAGGGTTTCCCTTAATATCCATTCCAGACCTGAAGGGCCCGGTTAATGATTTTGGGGGGACTCCCACGCTTTTTTTTTTATTTTGGTTCGGGGTTCCCCTTAATATTCATACCAGACCCCAAGGGCCTGGTAATGGACTGGGGGGGAAACCATGCCGTTTTTTTCAATGACTTTTATCTGTATTGCCGGGACTCAACAATTCATTAATAGCCGCGAGTAGTTTTATATGACTTTTTTTCCTTCAAAAATTACATTTTGTGCAGGGACAGTTCTAAACGCAGGAAACATGCACTACTTTACAGGCATACAATAGACACCCCCCAGGTACGAAATTTAAAGGAATATTTCGCTTTTATTGTTTCACTTTAAGCATTATTAAAATCACTGCTCCCGAAAAAAACGGTAGTTTTTAAAACTTTTTTTTGCATTGATACATGTCCCCTGGGGCAGGACCCGGGTCCCAAAACACATTTTTTATGATAATAAATTGCATATTAACCTTTAAAATGAGCACTTTAGATTTTTCATGTTCGTGTCCCATAGACTTTAACGGTGTTCGCGTGTTCGAACAAATATTTTGCCTGTTCGCATGTTCTGGATGCAAACCGAACCGGGGGGTGTTCAGCTCATCCCTAGTTACGAGCTATGGATGGTAAATTGGCCAATACCCCAGATTTTATAATGGAGATTCTCATCTCATATTACTCTACTCTATATCAATTAAAGCATGTCTATACCAATGATGAAATCCTAGATTACCTGAGCAATATCTGCTTACCAGAACTGTCAGTTAGAAACAGGGAAATACCTTCTTCATCAGAGCCAATCAGATAGAGGCCTTTGACATAATCCAGTTAGGATTCTGGTGAGATTAGCTTCTACTCTGGAGTCTTGCTAAGTCAAGGAATACTGGGCTGCGGGCAAGTAGCTTGATGAGCTGTTTTAATTCACATGTTTGTGAATTTATTTTATGATGCTTTTTTAATTAAGACTATGAGATAATGCACTAGGCTGGTGTGCTCTCTTTTGTTTGTTTTTTGTAGTGGCTGCAGTTCAGGCAAGGCTTAAAGCAATATCCCTGTGGCGTGAAGTCTGCATGAATACCGGTACTGGGCCACCACAATTATGCGCAGGAGACTTTCTGTCTTGTGTGGGGTTCTAATCATTCCCTGTCTTTAGTCTAGAGATTAAATGCAAGATTATGCCACGTACTTTACGTTAAGGCGGCACTGAAACAGACCAACTATCAAGGATGCACCATTTTGTCCAATGCAGTGCACCACACAGTATGATTAAAGTATTAATAAACCCGGGACCCTACACTTACTATATCTGGTCTCCCACATCACACTTATATTAGTGTTTATAAATAAGGATGAGCCGAAGACCCCTCGGTTCGGTTCACACCAGAACTTACGAACGGGCAAAAAATTTGTTTGAACACGCGAACACCGTTAAAGTCTACGGGACACGAACATGAAAAATCAAAAGTGCTCATTTTAAAGGCTTATATGCATGGTATTATCTTAAAAAGTGTTTGGGGACCTGGGTCCTGCCCCAGGGGACATGTGTCAATGCAAAAAAAAGGACGTTTTTTCGGGAGCAGTGATTTTATTAATGCTTAAAGTGAAACAATAAAGTGAAATATTACTTAAAATTTCGTACCTGGGGGGGTGTCTATGGTATGCCTGTAAAGTGGCGCATTTTTCCCGTGTTTAGAACAGTCCCTGCAGCAAAATTAAATTTCTAAAGGAAAAAAAGTAATTTAAAACTGATCGTGGCTGTAATGAATTGTTGACAATACAGATAAAATTCATTGAAAAAAACGGCATGGGTTCCCCCCCCCCCCCCCAGTCCATTACCAGGCCCTTTGGGTCTGGTATGAATATTAAGGAAAACCTCTAACCAAAATGTAAAAAAAAATTGCGTGGGGGTCCCCCCCAAATTCCATACCAGGCCCTTCAGGTCTGGTATGAATATTAAGGGGAACCCTGCGCCAAATAAAATAAAAATGGCGTAGGGGTCCCCCTCAAAATTCATAACAAACCCTTCAGGCATGGCATGAATTTTAAGGGGAACCCCGCGCCAAAATGAAAAAAAAATTGCCCCCAAAAATCCATACCAGACCCTTATCCGAGCACACAACCTGGCAGGCCGCAGGAAAATAGGGGGGAAGAGAGAGCGCCCCCCTCCTGAACTGTACCAGGCCATATGCCCTCAACATGGGGAGGATGTCCCTATGTTGATGGGGACAAGGGCCATTGTACCCCTACCATTTCACAAAGAAAGTGTAAAAAAATTAAAAAAAACACACAGTCACAGTTGGAAAAGTCCTTTATTAAAAAATAAAAAATGGCTTGCCGGGGAATAGCCATGTTGATGGGGACAAGGGCCTCATCCCCACAACCTTTGCCCAGTGGTTGTGGGGGTCTGCGGGCAGAGGGCTTATCAGAATCTGGAAGCCCCCTTTAACAAGGGGACCCCCAGATCCCGGCCCCCCCATGTGAGTTGGTACCAGTGTACCCCTACCATTTCACCCAAAATTGTCAAAAATTGAAAAAAAAACAGCGGTGTAGATCCATCTCGCTCCGACGATACCGAAAAAAATAAAAAAATAAATCTGCTACTGATGCACCTCCATAGCAGGGCTCCCATCGAGTGATGCTACTCCTGCCGTGAGGGCGGGGCCACCCGGAGATGTACACGGGTGACCCCGCCCCCTCTGACGCCACGCAGGAGGGCATGTGGCCTGGTACGGTTCAGGAGGGGGGCGCTCTCTTTTCCCCCCTCTTTTCCTGCGGGACCTCTACGCCATTTTTTTTATTTTGGCACGGGGTTCCCCTTAAAATCCATACCAGACCTGAAGGGATTTTGAGGGGGACCCCTATGCCATTTTTTTTTCAATTTGGCCCTTTATATCCATACCAGACCTGAAGGACCTGGTATGGAATTTGGGGGGACCCCCACGCAATTTTTTTTCATTTTGGTTCGGGCTTCCCCTTAATATTCATACCAGACCCAAAGGGCCTGGTAATGGACTAGGGGGGGAACCCATGCCATTTTTTTGAATGAATTTTATCTGTATTGCCAGGACCCGACAATTCATTACAGCTGCAATCAGTTTTAAATGACTTTTGGATAAGGGGGGTGACCTGTCCCATCCTGAAACTCTACACCCACAAGCCTCCATCCCTAAATATATATGTATATGGAAAACCAAAAAGGGGTTGGGTTGGGACTTTGAGTGAGGTCTGTGGTTGTTTGTAATAATAGGTTCATAGCATGAAAATAACCTGAATGTCACAAACCCCTAGGGGTGATTCATGGTAGTGATATAAGTAAACATAATTAAGCAATATAATCAGGCATTTATTAAGATCAAGACAGACAGAGATCTTAGATCCAGGGAATTCTCAGCCAGGAGCAGACCGACGCCTCACTCTGTCTGTCTTGATCTCGTTTGAGAAGCAGACTTTTCACATTCAAACCATTCACACAGATTCCGTTTAATGCGAACCCTGCATCTAATATGCATAATACATACACATTCAGCGAACAGCGACCAGTGCCTGCGACTGTCTTCCCTGTTTATCATCTGGCGATTCCCCGCCTACTTTCACATAACCCTTATTCAATCCCATCCCTGGAGCTGATCTCCATCTATGGGCCACTATTATTACACACGCATCCAACTCCTGACGATTGGCAAAAGGCCATGAAATGCATAGAGTGTCCATCCAGCGATGCCAAGCCACACTTGCTCCAATAACCTCAATTTATTATGTTCTTTGTTTGTATTTATTATGTGAATTATGTATGCATCATATATGTTTAAATTATATATACTTTTTATCTGCTATGAATTGTACTGTTTGTCACATATCATGATGTAGTGATCAATTCCCTTATCAATAAATGTATTATGATTACCGTATATACTCGAGTATAAGCCGAGATTTTCAGCCCTTTTTTTGGGGCTGAAAGTCCCCCCCTCGGCTTATACTCGAGTCAGCGAAATTTTTCCATTGTAAATAGTACCTGTAAAGAAGTTGCGGCTGCAGCGTCCATCGTTCAAATTCTGCGGCGTCCATCGTTCAAATTCCGCGGTCTCTTCCTGTTCCTTCCGTGATAGGCGAATCTCATCAGACACTCTCCGCCTATCACGAACGTTCTCTCATCCTCAGTTTTCCAGCAGACGTCTGTGATTGGCGGAACATCCAACACAGTGTCTGCTGGGAAAACTGAGGATGAGAGAATGATCGTGATAGGCGGAGAGTGTCTGCTGAGAATCGCCTATCAAGGAAGGAACAGGAAGAGACCGCGGAATTTGAACGATGGACGCAGCGGAATTTGAACGATGGACGCCGCGGAATTTGAACGATGGACGCCGCAGCCGCAACTTCTTTACAGGTACTATTTACAATGTAAAATAGGGAACAGCGAGCTAGGGAACAGTGGACCGTGAGGCATCGGCTTATACTCGAGTCAGTAAGGTTTCCCAGTTTTTTTGGCAACATTAGGTACCTCGGCTTATACTCGAGTATATACGGTATAACAACTTTTGTTGAATTTTATGACTGTATTTCTACATCATAAATGCCTGATTATATTGCTTAATTATGTTTACTTATATCACTACCATGAATCACCCTTAGGGGTTTGTGACACTCAGGTTATTTTCATGCTATGAACCTATTATTACAAACACCCACAGGCCTCACTCAAAGTCCCAACCCAACCCCTTTTTAGTTTTCCATATACAGTTTTAAATTACTTTTTTTCCTCTAGAAATGTAATTTTGCTGCAGAGACTGTTCTAAACATGGGAAACATGCACCACTTTACAGGCATACTATAGACACACCCCCCCCCCCCCCCAGGTACTTTTATTGTTTCACTTTAAGCATTATTAAAATCACTGCTCCCGAAAAAACGTCCAATTTAAAAACTTTTTTTTGCATTGGTACATGTCCCCTGGGGCAGGACCCAGGTCCCCAAACACTTTTTATGAAAATACCATGCATATAAGCCTTTAAAATTAGCACTTTTGATTTCTCCCATACACTATTCGGCGAACAGGCGAACACCCGATGTTCGAGTCAAACTTACGTTCGACTCGAACATCGGGCTCATCCCTATTTATAAACTGCTAAATACCTTTTCTCATCAGCAGTCTTTTGACTTCTATAAATGTCCAGCCGAGCACTGGTTAAAGCTTGTAGGAGGAGTTTACATTCTCCTCTGTCTGACTGTCCTATGAGGTTGCATGACCCCTGACATTCTGTCAGGACAGTGCTAAACACATGCACCCTCCCCTAAAAAAAAAAAAAAACTCTAGCAATACACACCAAACTGAGCATGTGCAGAATACCCCCAATCCTCTGTACAATCAGCAGTTGGATTGGGGACTGTGACAGAAGGGGAAGATCAGAGAAGACATAATCCAACAGCCTTTTTACACATTGAGCAGGATCACCCCTTAGGTTCCACAGTGAGTATAAATAGTATGCTTTACTGCATATACAGACTTTACTGTTGTGGATTTAGTAACACTTTAATATAATGTCATGGAAAGACCTGATCCGGCCCTAAAGCTTAGTGAAATAGCAGCGAGATTATCTTTAGTTGCTGATATTATTTATTCATAAATAGAGAGACATTACACATGCCTTATTTACCTGCCTTAACCACTTGCCGATCGCCACACGACGATATAGGTTGACAGAATGGCACAGCTAGGCATATGGGCGTACAGGTACGTCCCCTTTAAGATGCGAGCCGTGGGTTGTGCACGCCACCGCTGGCGCGCTCGCGACCCTGTTGGGAGCTCCGTGACCGCGCCAGTGGGACCCGCGGACCCCGATCACCACCGGTGTCCTGCGATCGGGTCACAGAGCTGAAGAACGGGGAGAGGTAAGTGTAAACAAACATCTCCCCGTTCTTCCTAGTGACACTGTTAGTGATCGTCTGTTCTCTGTCATCAGGAACAGCGATCAGTGACGTGTCATGCCAAGCCACACCCCCTAACAGTAAGAAGCACTCCCTAGGTCACACTTAACCCCTTCAGCGCCCCTACAGGTTAACCCCTTCACTGCCAGTGTCATTTTTACAGTAATTAGTGCATTTTTATAGCACTGATCTCTGTAAAAATGACAATGGTCCCAAAATGGTGTCAAAAGTGTCCGATGTGTCCGCCATAATGTTGCAGTCATGATAAAAATCACTGATCCCCGCCATTACTAGTAAAAAAAAATATTAATAAAAATGCCATAAAACTATTCCCTATTTTGTAGACGTTATAACTTTTGCGCAAACCAATCAATAAACGCTTATTGCAATTTTTTTTACCAAAAATATGTAGAAGAATACGTATCAGCCTAAACTGAGGAAAAAATTGTTTTTTTATATATTTTTGGGGGATATTTATTATAGCAAAAAGTAAAAAATATTGAATTTTTTTAAAATTGTCGCTCTATTTTTGTTTATAGTGCAAAAAATAAAAACCGAAGAGGTGATCAATTACCATCAAAAGAAAGCTCCATTTGTGGAAAAAAAAGGACGTTGATTTGGTTTGGGAGCCACATCGCACGACCGCGCAATTGTTAGTTAAAGCGATGCAGTACCGAATCGCAAAAAGTGGCCTGGTCTTTGACCAGCGAAATGGTCCGGGGCTGAAGTTGTTAATGAACAAAATCATAAACAATTGGATTCACGTTAAGAGCTGTCTTCTCCTTCCTTGGATAACAGTTAACTCATTGAATATTCACCAGCATAGTAGTCATATTTCCTATAGACCTATAGATCAAGCTGCATCTCCTTCTTAGCAACAAGCAGTTGATCTGCCACATACTTTGCTGTTTACAGTGATAGCTAAATCTCATCAATAAGGGTGGACCAGGCAATTGCCCACCCCAATATTATCCAGGGAATTATTTGATAGAATTATTTGATAGCACCATATACAGTAGACTTTGGTGTGGCCTCTTGAGTGATTGCCCTGTTGAATAGACCAAGTACACAAATTTTCAATTTTAATGGAGTTAAATCAACTCTAATTGTGTGCGCATGTTTTTATCCTATTCCAAGAAACGACAATCTAATTTATTATGAAAGAAGTCTCTATTAACATATTTATAAATTCAACCTTCTTCATTCGGCAGTAAGTAAAGGTCTCTCTTATATGAACCATCTCTTATTTAAATTTAACTAACTTCGCTCATGGAAATAACACCATTGAACCTAATGTCATACAACATTATCGGCACAGTAATTTGCAACAATGGGCTCATTGTATTCATTTTCATATATTCCCTTATCAGAAAAATTCAGGGAGAGAGAAATTCACGTCTCTATGTGAAAGAAATTGAAGTCATAAAACAAAGATAATATGATGGGGCACACAATTACCTGAAAAAGCTGAAAGAAAAAGTCTACAATGATTTTCAAAGTTTTTTAACTTTTTTCTCTTTGCAGTGCTTTTTTGTCTTCCATTCTATTCCATATTTGCCCTGATTAATAAGTTATTGCTTGAACATTAGATATAAATACCATCTTAATCTACTTGATAAAATGCAGTTACGGGACAATATTAATGGAAACTGAGATATAGTAAGTGAAAAATAACTAGTGAATTCAACTATATTTTAGTAATTATGGTTATTTCTAAGACACAAATATAATGATGCAAATTACTAAATAATGATATACAAATTATATAATAAAACTGATCAAACTAAATTGAAGATGTGATATTCATTGCAAAAGGAAAGTTTTAAAATTTTTGGGGGGATTTATTGTAATTTTTTTATTTCTTTATGGTAAAGAACATGATATAGTAGCAGAACTAGCTAATTTGTTGATTTACTGGAAGACAACTAGAAGTCTTGCCTATCATAATGCTTTTGTAGGTCAAGTTTGGTCTAACTTTTTATGGTGGATTTTTTTTTGTGGTATATGTATTTATGTCTTTCCTTTTATACTCTGTTATTGCCCCTGGATGAAAATAATTGTTAATGGAAACAATTGGATTTTCTAGTTATGCCATATCTATAAGCAGAAATGGCTGGCCAATGACCTAAGAATGGGGTAAGACATACGTTGTACATGCATGATCCAATCACTTGGAGGCGTGTTTGTTAGCTCACTGTAAGATAAATATGATTGCTCAGAAAAAAGAGAGGGGAAACCTCTGGAACTGCTTACCTTATAGAAACCACAACAATCTAAGAAGATTTTCTGACTTGTAAGATCAAGAGATTGGTCAGCTGGGATTGTTTACTGCGTGAGTTTAGGTGAGTCTGTCATGAGTTGGAGGCTGCTCTGTCCCTCAATAGCACACAAAAGAATACATCTCCCATGAGACTCTATGGCAGCCCAAAAAAAAAACTATTAACAAACACTTTAAAACAAAAAAAGTTTATTTGTACAATCAAATAAAAATTCCATATTCACATAAAATGATCTGGTTTATTGATTTATTGGCATGGTCTACTGTTTTCCCATTGGGAGTGAAAATAGCATACAGCAGACATCAGTTAATAATTTATTTGCTACTAATTTGTCCCTGCGGGAGCAAAATTACTTCATACATAAATTACTAATTAGTTGCCACCAGTTGTTCCCGACACATTTCAATTGTAAACAATCTTTTTCAGGGAATATTAGGTGGAACTCACATAAGTAGAAAGACAAGATTAGCAAGGTGTACTACAGCCCATCTCAGAGAGGTCCCAAGTCAAGGCGATGGAGTCATTATCCAACACGGGAAAGAGGGATTGTTTACTGCTGCCCAATCCAGAGAAAAATGATAATTTAATATATAGGGTTGATATAGCCATGACACAATGTCTAAAATAATTGGCAAACCTCTGCAAAGCACAGTGGAAGCTTTAAATATAAAGTCCACACTTTTATTTTAAAACACCATTCATTTTTTTTTGCCAATTGTGTCCTATTGGGGATATTTTCCTTAATTTCCAGTCCTGTAGACAGAAATGGAAGTAAGAGGACATTTCTCCAAAGTGAAGAAAAATATTTTTGTAGTCAATGCAACATCTTTCCCTACTGAATTCCTCCTTCTATTTACTTTCACACTCAGGCCCAAGACTATGGTCGCCAGGATAAACAGATCTCCCCAGCGGGAACAAAGGCAGTAATAAAAACCTGAGAGGTCCTCACCTTCTGTGCCTATCAAAAAAAAAAATGGCTTAGTTTTAAAGGGAACTTAAATAATTCACCTTACTGGACAAAGCTAATCTACGGAGCTTAAAGTGATTTTAAAACCCAACTTCTCTTATTGGATACGTTTTGGCCTATTAAATATACAACTGAAAATTTGTTGTTTTTTTCACAATTAAGAAATTTTTATTGAAAGAAAATTGTAACAAACAATTGACAATGTATTGATATCGTAACAAACTATTAAATACAACGTCAGTTAACAGTATTACATACAGTAAGTCAAATTTAAATAGCATTTTTAGAAGTAGTATAGATTTAATACGCATACATATAGTATATTGAGAAGTGAGGAGGGTGATAGGGGATAAGGGGGAAGAAGGAGGAGGAGAATGGGGGAAAAGAGAGGTGTGAGGAAGGAATACTGAGGAGAGTTGAGGGCGTATACTCCAGAGTATTTTAATAAAATATACAGACATATTTCCAGGACAAGTTCACGATAGTAAGAAGTCATTTAGAATATGGGTACCTTAACAGAGTCAGAAAACTATATACCAGGGACATGGCATTAAATCTCTTATGTGAGAAGTGATTGATATTCATTTGAATAAATGAATAATACCCAAGGTTGCCACATTTCACTAAAACCAACACTGCTTTCTTTTTTCATTGCTATTATTACTTCCATCTTCTATATGTATTGGACTCTGTCCAACCAATCCCTGACAGTCGGGACACAAATGGTTTTCAATGTAATGGAATAAGCGTTTTTGCTGCTGTTAAGAGATGTCTGGATAAGGACTTTTTATATTTGCTAAGCATAAAAGAATTAATGTGCAACAGGCATGCGGCAGCATTTAGATTTATCTTAGTATCTGTCATTTGTTTGATCCATTTAGAGATCTGTTCCAATTAGTCAAGGATTGGGGGACATTCCCACCAAATATGCAAAAATTAACCTGTTTCCACTCCACCTCGCCAGCAAGAATCAGAGGTTGTGAGAGACCATTCTTTTGTTTTTTGTGGAGTTAGGTACCACTGTGTAAGTATTTTATATGAGATCTCTTGATGTTTTGAGCTTAGTAAGCATTTATGTGCAAGTATGCATGCTTTTTCCCATTGGGCGTCACTGAATTTGGAACCCAGGTAATTTTCCCACTTTTCTTTGTGTTTGTGAGTCTCACTCTGTGATGGTTGGTTTAACCAAGTGTAAGCTATAGAAGTTGTTTTTAAGACCTGGGATCTATTGTAACATACAGTATATACTCTAGTGGTGACAACCTTTGACAGTACAAGGTTTTGTGTTTGCTATTGATTAGGAAGTCTTTCAATTGTATGTAGAACCAGATACCTGGAAATGAGTCTCCGTATTCTGATTTGAACGTTTCTAGTGATTTAACTGTGTTTCCAGTGATACAGTGGGCGACTAAGAATTTAGTAGTGCAATCTGGGGACGGTAGTGTTCTTTGGTTCAGGCAAGGCAAGAAGTCAGGATTAATAGCAATCAGAGGGCCTGGTTTTGTGGCAAGTTTGTGTTGAGAAGCTATCTTATGCCAGATGTTTAACGTGTTAGCTACCAGGGGGTGTGCTATGTTCATGGGGATTTAGAGTGTATGGTCCAAGGATAATATAAAATTTGTTGCTTGTTGTGGTTGTGTTCTAACTGTACCCAAACTTTGTTTTGGCTATGGCAGTGCTAATCTATTATTCTTGTAATGTGGGAGATGTTTTGTTATATATGTTTAATAAGTGTAAATAATACTTGTTGATCATGTCAGAAAGTCAGAGCTGTCCTGTGCACATCTCTCATGTTATTCAAGGAGGATAATTAGCCCTCTTACCTTGGACCACAGAAGAATCAGCCTCTATGTTTTTGAGAATAGTATAAGGGGAGGGTTTAAACAGTTTAGTAAAAGACAACTGGGGAGTCTGACAAAACTCAGTCCACATACCGTATATATTGTGTGTTTTTAGCGCAAAACAAGACTTAAGCTGGTCATAGTCAGGGGTGATCAGTGCAGCGGTGGGGGCGGTTAGAAGCACTGATCTCCCTGTGTAGCTTTCAATAAAGCAGCTTCTCCCCCTCTCCTTCCTGTGGCTGTCAGCTGCTTTATTGAAAGCTATACAGGGAGACCGGTGCTTGTAACTGTCCCCACCGCCACACTCATCACCCCTGACTGCCCCCTGTGTCCTCCTCTGGCTTCCCGGGTCCTCCTCTGGCTCCCCGGGTCCTCCTCTGGCTTCCCGGGTCCTCCTCCGGCTCCCCAGGTCCTCCTCTGGCTCTCGGTGTCCTCCTCCAGGTCCTCCGGCTCCCTGGGTCCTCCTCCGGTCCCCCCTCATCCCAGATCTGTCAGGGTGGAGAGTGGAAGAAGGAGTCGGTAAACATCTAATTTACTGGCTCCTTCCTTTTCTGAATGCTCGCTGAGTGATCACTGACTATCCATTCATAACTGAGCAAACCATGTTTATGATGCTTCAGTTTATGAATGAACAGGATCCTCTGTCTCGTCTCCTGTCCATTCATCTTCAGTGCAGCTAAGGCTGCAGAGAAAGGGCATGGGGAAATCTGTGTCCTCAGTCCCTTTCCCTGTCTCAAAAGGGAGATGTCAGGGGTCTGTTTAGACCCCTGATATCTCACCAAAGCCACCCCCAACAGGGCTGAAAATAAATAAATAAAAATAAAGAATTGTAATAAATAAATATTCAAAAGGTAAAATTGTAAAAATAATAAAAAATAAAATAAGAAAACACAGACACCAAAAAAAGAAAGCATTGTAAAAAAAGAAACTACTGACACAGTCCACATCTTATCAGTGCCCATCAGTGCCACCTATCAGTGCCCATCAGTACTGCATATTAGTGCCTCCTCATCAGTGGCACCCTATCAGTGCCTTTCAGTGCCGCCTCATCAGTGCCCATCAGTGCTACCTATCAGTGCTGCATATTATTGCCTCCTTATCAGTGCCACCCCATCAGTCTTAAGCCCTGTACACACGATCGGTTTTACCGATGAAAACAGTCCGATTGACTGTTTTCATCAGACAAACCGATCGTGTGTGGGCCCCATCGGACTTATTTCCATTGGTGAAAAAAAATAGAACATGTTTTAAATTTTTCCGATGGAAAAAAAAACCGATAGGAAATTCCGATCATCTGTGTGGAACTCAATCGGAGAAAAAACCCACGCATGCTCAGACTGAATTAGGAGACGGGAGCGCTCGTTCTGGTAAAACTAGCGTTCGTAATGGAGATAGCCCATTCATCATGCTTTAACAGACTGAAAAGCACGGAGGCTGAAAAGCGCGAATCGGCTCTCACCAAACTTTTACTAACACGCGGAAACACGAAATCAGCAAAAAGCAGCCCAAAGGGTGGCGCCATTGGATTTGAACTTCCCATTTATAGTGCCGTCGTGCGGCGTTTGGGATGGTCAGAATTTTGTCTGATGGTGTGTAGGCAAGACTGATGGAAGTCAGCTTCATCGGAATTCCGATAGAAAAATCCATCGGATTTGATTCCATTGGAAATCCGATCGTGTGTACAGGGCTTAACAGGTATATTTCTGTACTAGCAGGTTCTTAAATGGGAGAAAACATGGGGAAATGTGCATGTATTGCAGAGATGTGTGGTTTAATTTTGCCCTGACCAAAATCAGCTTTGTTTTATTTTGCCCTGACATACACTTTAGGCAGAAAGTACTTAACTTTTATTTGCTCACCAGCTGCTCTGATCTACAGCAGCTCTCTTCTTACCAGAAACATCCAAAAATGTATAAACATATGATGTTCCTCTTGCCACATTACAATGCAGTACATGAGAGGGAGTGAATCTTAAGTACACAATGCTTACACTCTATTGAGTAAAGTGAACCTGTTATTTAGGCTATTATGTAAGACAGAAGTACTTGGCATTTATTATTCCAATTATTATGTTGGCTAATGCATTTAAGCCAGTCTATAGTACTTCTAAATGAGAACAATAAGCAATCAGCTGGAAAAAAAACTACTAGGATAATTTACTTTGTCAAGCTTAAGTAGCAAAATAGTTCTAAAATCTATCTATTTGCATCTGGACGAAAAGAGGAAACCCACAGACACAGCAGAAAATCAAATAATGAAGCCTATTTACTGGCTTAGCTCCAAGAGGAAGACTCCTCAGGGAAATAATGCCCATTTACAGTTCTCATTGATTTTTTATAAAATGAAGTCTAGGCTGTCGGAAGAGTTTAAAAGAGCTGAAATATACAGCAAAATGACCAGTGTATCCTCCAATAGGAAAGAGAATGGTTATGTCGGAAGGATGCAAGTCACTTCCATTTTCATTAATACTATGGGTTTTAATAGAAAGGTTTTAGTTGTTAACCACTTAAGCCCCGGACCAATACGTAGCATAAAGACCAGGCCCCTTTTTGCGATTCGGCACTGCGTCGCTTTAACTGACAATTGCGCGGTCGTGCCACGTGGCTCCCAAACAAAATTTACGTTCTTTTTTTTCCACAAATAGAGCTTTCTTTTGGTGGTATTTGATCACCTCTGCAATTTTTATTTTTTGCGCTATAAACAAAAATACAGCGACAATTTGGAAAAAAATTCAATATTTTTTACTTTTTGCTATAGTAAATATCCCCCAAAAATATATAAAAAAACATATTTTTTCCTCAGTTTAGGCTGATACGTATTCTTCTACATATTTTTGGTAAAAAAAATCGCAAACTGCGTTTATTGATTGGTTTGCGCAAAAGTTATAGCGTTTACAAAATAGGGGGTAGTTTTATGGCATTTTTTTATTTTATTTTTTTACTAGTAATGGCGGCGATCAGCGATTTTTTTCATGACTGCGACATTATGGCGGACACATCGGACACTTTTGACACATTTTTGGGACCATTGTAATTTTTACAGCGATCAGTGCAATAAAAATGCACTGGTTATTGTAAAAATGACACTGGCAGTGAAATGGTTAACCACTAGGGGCGCTGAAGGGGTTAAGTGTGCCTAGGGGAGTGATTACTACTGTGTGGGGGCGTAGCTACGAGTGACACGTGACCGATCTCCACTCTGATTACACAGAGCGGAGATCGTGACATTGTCAGTAGGGGAGCGGGGAGATGTTGTGTTTACACTAACATCTCCCCGCACCATGCTTCCGTAAAACGATCGCGGGGATCCCCGCGGTGATCCCCTCGGGCGGCCCCCAGTTAAAGGGGACGTACAGGTACGTGATTGTGCCTGTACGAGCCATTCTGCCGACGCATATATACAGTGGCTGGTCCTTAAGTGGTTAAATACTATACATTTTATTAGTGTTGTGTAGAGTATATTAACCACTTGCCCACGGGGCACTTCCCCCCCCCCCTTCCTGCTCAGACCTATTTTCAGCTTTCAGCGCTCTCACACTTTGAATCACAATTACTCAGTCATGCAACACTGTACCCAAATGAAATTTGCGTCCTTTTTTCACACAAATAGAGCTTCTTTTGGTGGTATTTAATCACTAGTGGGTTTTTACTTTTTGTGCTATATATAAAAAAAGACTGAAAATTTCTTTGTTTTTGTCATAACATTTTGAAAATTAGTAATTTTTCTTCATAAATTTTGGGCAAAATTTATACAGCTGCATATCTTCAGTAAAAAATAACCCTAAGGCCCCTTTCACACGGGCGGACCGTTCAGGTCGGCCTGTCAGTCTTTTAGGCGGACCTGAACGGACGATCCGTGCACCTCTATTGAGCGACAGATGTCAGCGGTGACATGTCCGCTGACATCCGACCCGCTACGATCCGCCAAAGTAGTGATAGTGAAACCCTATTTTTCATCCGTCTGGCGGATCGTTCAGATGAAAACAGACTCTACGGTCCGTCTTCATCCGATCCCCCATAGAGGAGAGCGGCGATCTGACAGGTCGGTCTCTGCACATTGTCATCTGCCTGCTCAGCGGGGATCAACAGAACGATCCCTGCTGAGCAAAATGGAGCCCGTACACGGACACGTCCGTGTGAAAGGGCTCTAATTAGTGTATATTATTGGGTCTTTGTGAAAGTTATAGCGTCTACAAGCTATGGTACCAATCATTAAAAATTGATCACACCTAATGTACCGGTGGCCTATCTCATTTCTTGAGACACTAACAAGCCAGGAAAGTACAAATACCCCCCAAATTACCCCTTTTTGGAAAGTAGACATCCCAAGGTATTTAGTAAGTCGCATGGTGAGCTTTTTGAAGTTGTATTTTTTTCCCACAATTTTTTGCAGTTGTGTTTTTTTTTCTGTTACAAAATTGTCATATTAACAGTTATTTCTCTCACACAACATATGCATGCTTGCAACTACACACCAAAACACATTCTGCTACTCCTCCTGAGTATGGCAATACCACACGTGTGAGACTTTTTCACAGCCTGGCCACATACAGAGGCCCAATATGCAAGAAGCACCGTCAGGTGTTCTAGGGACATAAATTACACATATAATTTCATGACGACCTATCACAATTTTGAAGGTCCTGGAACACCAGGACAATGGAAATGCACACAAAATTACCCCATTTTGTAAAGCAAACACCCCAATGTATAATCTATGAGGCATAATGAGTCTTTTTAACGGTTCATTTTTTCCCAGATGTTTTTGGAAAATGTGGAAAAAAAATGAAAACAATTTTTTTTCCCACGAAGTTGTCAATTTTTAAGATATTTCCAACACATAGCATGTACATAGCAAAAATGACACCCCAAAATACATTCAGCTACTCCTCCTGAGTATGGTGATACCACATTTGTGAGACTTTTACACAGCCTGGCCACATACAGAGGCCTACCATTGAATTAGCACCTTCAGGCGTTCTACAAGCATAAATTACAAATCTCATTTCTCAATCACCTATTACACGTTTGAAGGCCCTGGAGCACCAGGACAATGGAAACACACACAAAATGACCCCATTTTGGAAAGCAGACACCAGTGAGTCTTTTGAATGGTTCATTTTTTTCCAGAAGTTTTTGGAAAATGTGAAAAAAATATAAAAACGCATTTTTTTTACACAAAGTTGTCCATTTTCAAGATATTTCGAACACTTAGCATGTACATAGCAAAAATGACACCCCAAAATACATTCTGCTACTCCTCCTGAGTATGGTAATACCACATGTGTGAGACTTTTACACAGCCTGGCCACATACATAGGCCTACCATTGAAGTAGCACCTTCAGGCGTTCTACAAGCATAAATTACACATGTAATTTCCTGACAACATATCATTTATGAAGGCTCTTCATATTTCTAACACATAGCATTTACATACCAAAAATTACACTTCAAAATTAATTCTATTGAGGAAAGGGTAAAATAAAAGTATTACCTGTGGTTTTAGTAGTGTCCACAGAGGAGAGAATTGGTCCAGGCAGCAGGCAGCAGGCAGGGATGTGCTTAGCGACAACAATAGTAATTATCCAGGCAGCAGGCAGGAATATTGACTATAGTCAGCACAAGGATATCGTCAGCACAGCTAAAGCATTTGTCCATAGAAATTGTCCAGGCAGAGACACAGAGCACAGCCATAATATTGGTCCTGGTACACCGTTAACTGCCTGCACTCCAGCCCTTCATAAACATACCTCCTCTTGCTACAGCTAATTATTTCCATAGTCCAGGTAGCAGGCAGAGTTTATGCGGCAGGCAAAGGCATGATGGCAGTAAGTCAGCAGCAGGCCAAAGTCCGCAATCAGATAAGACCTGTGCACGGGGCGTGGTCTGGTGCCGTTCCAGGATGGACGTGTAGTGTGCGAGCTCCCGTCCCGAGGTCCAGCAACTTCAGCTTATCAGCTTACCTGCTCCACCGGACATGGTGAGAACCGCTCGCAGTGCCTCGGCAACCCGTTCCCGATCCCCGCTGAACACCGACACCCCGCTGAGTCAGCAAATCCCCGAGATATTCCGGTCACGGCCTACGGCCAGGATGCAGGCCTCGCAAGCAGCCTCCTCCCAAGCGCCACGTGCCCAGAGCTCCAGCCCGCAGCGACCCGAGGAGCAGAGATCCCCAGGTCTGGCAACGGGGATGACTCACCCCCCGGCAGTGAGCCTTAATGACCTGCACAGCGTCGCTACGGATATTAAAAACACCCTCATGGCGGCCATCTTGGACATGAGGTCGGACATACACGCCATGACGCTTAGGGTGGAAGAGGTGGAATACGCTCAAGCCCGCCAAGACACAGCGATTTGTCACGTTCAACAGGTAACAGAGTCGCATGCGATCCACCTCAGGGAGATCAATCGCCACATGGAAGATTTAGATAATCGCGGAAGGCGTCACAACCTTAGAGTGAGGGGTATTCCAGAAATGATCGATGCCAGCCAGCTCCCAGTGGCAGTAACTACCATCTTTAACGATCTACTTGAAAGAGCCCCTGATACCCCGATCGCGTTCGAACGGCTCCACAGGGCACTGCGCCCGCGGGGAAGGGACACAGATCCCCCACGGGATGCAGTCTGCTGCCTCACAGACTTTCCCTTGAAGGAGGAAATATTATGCAAGGCCAGACACCGCAACCAACTGTCTTTCCAGGGAACGGATATCAGAATCTACCAGGACCTATCTAACATCACCCTGCAGCGCAGACGCGAGCTACGTCCCCTCCTGGAAACACTGAGGGCCAGATCCATAATCTACCGATGGAAGTTCCCCTTCTGCCTGACAGCAACTCACCAAGGCCGCACAGCCAATCTAAAAGTCCCGGAGGATTTAGACCACTTCTGCACGGCCATGGAGATACCGTATGTGGAAGTACCAGACTGGTACAGCGACTTCCGTATACCGCCATTCAGAAGAGTCACCTCCATGGAAGGTATCGCAGAAGCAGGCAACTTTAGTATCGGCCGCCGACGCTCTCACCCACCTCCTCCCCACACTCCTTCAAAGGATCAAAGAGCCCCGCGTAATGGTAGCCCGACGGCTTCTCCAGTGCCCCGCAAAGCACGCATCGCCTAACAAGAAACATGAATACCGTCCTTCTGTTTCCACCTCACAGCTGGACTCTGGACCACTCCAATTCGCAGGTAACTTTATACAGCAATCCCTAGGGAACACTGGCAGAACGGTTGGTACCCTCTTTCCCTCTTGGACAACTCCCGAAGGTTTCCCCGGTCGCCCTAACTTCCTTATGTCGGGTCAGAGACTACCTTCTCCCGCACTGATTGTCTTTTCCTCCTTCTCCTCACACTGTATTCATTCTTGCTCATCGGCTGTACCCTTTTTCTATTGAAGCCTTCTTCCTACATTCTCCTATCTACTCCAATGCAGCTAATGACATGTCGATATATAATCCCCCGATTGCATTATGTGCTGTCTTTCTCCCCACAGGCCCTACTAGCTCCTAGCTCCTGAATTTTCTGCTTTACAGCACTGAGGGTGGTCGGGGATCCGAGGGGGACATGCACAGGTGTGTGGCCTACGTGGATGTCGGGTAGAATCCATTCTCAGGTTTGGGAATGGGCGTGCCCCCCTCGGATTTAGACAGCCTGCCCTTAACCCCTGGGTATGATTTTGTTTACTATGTTTTTGTTTACTATGTTTTGTTTGCTATGTTATCCATATTTGGATTTTTGATGTCAGCCATAACTGCAGATGCATACTTGTTCACGGTAACGCAAGCTGTACGTTCTGTTCTGTTCTGTTTTAACTAATTCACCATGTTACTGACTCTGTTCCCTGCATATTCCTCTAAACCAAAGTATATGCCCCCTATTCTCTGTCATGTGACATCTGAAATTTGAGCAATACACTTAATTTCTTATCCCCCTCTTCCACACAAACCCCCAGATTACACAATGCTAAACATCCTCCTCTAATTGCCGAATAAATGCCCTTACAACTCCACAGCCTTCATGCTTTATGAGAATAAGCTGTTACACACAGCCCTGAAGTCACCTACGAATCACCCTCTCACCATGTCCTTATAGGATGACCTGTCCGTCATCTACACAACAAGATTACTCCTCTGACACCAAAATGAGCCATAGATGACGCTAACAATCAGCAGCGTCTGTTATCCTTAAGACCTCATAGAGAGACGCAGACCTCACCTCTCTCTAGTTGAACTCCACCTACCGCTCTCACACACAGCGGACTCTGGTAGACACCGCTGAACCTCACCGGTACCCCCACTCCTAATTGGTGGGCTTGCAGGTCAAGTCCCACACCCGGTATAATACCCCATCCCCCTACCTGTCCCCTCCTTCCTCCCTGGTTATCTTCCTCCTCAACGTCCTAACCTCACCTACCCCACATCTTCCCTTCTCCCCATCCGCATAACCCCCCCCCTTTCTTTTCCTCCCGTCTCTGACTTCCCCATATCCTCCCGCCCCCCACTCGCTTAAACCTCTACTACCAACATGAGCCCCGATAATGTCCGAGGCGCCAACCTGTCCCTAAAGGTAGTCTCCCTTAACGCCAAAGGACTGAACATACCTGAAAAGCGAACACAACTCTTTTCCCTCATGCGCAGCATGAAAGCTGACATAATCTTCTTACAGGAAACCCACTTTTGTAAGAAATCAGTTCCCAACATGACTAATCGCCTCTTCCCCCATAGTTTCCATGCCACCTCACCTATCTCGAAATCCAAAGGAGTCTCCATAATCATTTCCAAAAACCTTCCCATCCAAATTACAGACACTCACCTTGACGAACTAGGCAGGTATATCTTCCTAAAAGGGACACTCAGGAACAAACCAATCACTTTGGCTAACATATACAGCCCCAACTCGTCCCAAGTTCCCTTTTTTAGGGCTGTAACAAGACACCTAACCAATTTCCAAGAGGGTATTCTTATACTGGGAGGGGATCTCAATGTACCCCTGAACCCCCTTTTAGACACCTCGTCGGGGAAATCCCACCTACCATACAGGGCGCTCCGACAAATCAGAAAATGTTTCCAAGAACTCTTGCTCCACGACACATGGCGCACCTTACACCCGAACGTAAAGGATTTTACATTCTTCTCCGCCCCACATAACAAATATTCACGACTAGACTACATATTTCTTACCCAACAGGATCTCCCGTCCCTGAAAGCAGCAACCGTCGAACCGATGACCTTCTCGGACCACCACCCTATCTCAATGACCCTCACTTTCCCTGAAAAAGTATACCGCTCGCAAATTTGGAGACTAGACCCTTCCATCCTGACAGACAAAACCAAAGAATTAGAGATTCAAACTTGCCTAAGCAATTATTTCACTGAGAACAACACCCCGGACATTTCTAAACTTACTCAGTGGGCGGCTCACAAATGTGTTGTCCGAGGGAAATTGATTTCCCTGGGGGCCGCAATTAGAAAGGAAAAACGGGCCAAACTGGCTGATCTCTTTTCCAAACTTAATAAACTAGAAGCACTACACAAACGAAACCTGGCCCAGCAAACCCTCGTAGAACTACTAGAGACTCGTACACTCATTCAGGAAGAATTGGGCCATCACCTCAGGAAGAAATACACTCTATCTCAGAAACTTTTTTACGAATTCGGCAACAAAAGTGGCCATCTTCTTGCTCAAGCCTTACGCAAGAAAAGGGCTGCTAATACGATACACCACATACAATCCCCCACGGGTAAGACTCTCACGAATAACAATGACATAGCCAGAGAGTTTGAGAAGTACTACTCGTCCCTATATAATCTAGATAAATCCGAACCCCCTACTACCTTATCGAATGACAGACCCAATGATATTAACTCGTTCTTAGACCAATTTGCTCCAGGAAAGCTCCCCACTGACACCACCACGATTCTGGAATCCCCGATCTCTATTCAGGAATGGAAAAAAGCTTTAAAACAACTTAAGCCTGGTAAGAGCCCGGGACCTGATGGTCTTTCCGCCGTATATTTCAAGACATTCTCAGACCTTCTTCAACAACCCTTCCTTGACGCCTTCAATACACTCTCTCCCACAAATCCTTTCAAAAGCGAAATGTTAGAAGCACATATCGTTGTTATCCCCAAAGAAGATAAGGACCCCACCCAAACGGGAAATTATAGACCAATCTCATTATTGAATGTAGATGTCAAAATCTTTTCTAAGATTTTGGCAAACAGACTCTTACCGCTTCTCCCTTCCTTAATCTCTCATGACCAGACCGGCTTTATCCCTGGACGTGAAGCCAGGGACAACACTGTTAAAGCAATAAACTTACACCACCTTATGACACAGACAACCCAAAAAGGCCTGTTTTTGTCACTCGATGCGGAGAAGGCGTTCGACAGAGTAGCTTGGGACTATATGACAGCGGTTCTGAGGGCCATAGGATTGGGCCCATATATGTTAGGCCTAATCCTGTCACTATACACGGGACCATCTGCTAAGGTACGGGTCAACAATACTCTGTCGGACGCCTTTCCCATCGGAAATGGCACAAGACAGGGCTGCCCCCTGTCCCCCATCCTCTTTGTACTCACACTTGAACCATTCCTCCGTAAACTGACATACAACCCAGATATCCAAGGTATAAGTTCCTCCAAAAGAGAATATAAATACGCTGCTTTCGCAGACGATATTTTGTTGTTCCTGTCGAACCCACTGATCTCCCTACCAAACCTTCTTTCTGAATTTAAACAATTTCAGTTCCTCTCCCACCTTAAAATTAATTTCTCGAAATCCTTTGCCCTTAATATAACATTACCTCAACACATAGTTGATCAATGTAAGGCTAACTTCCCGTTCCAATGGAAACATGATTCCATCACATACCTAGGGATACAACTCCCTTCCAAACTCTCAAACCTCTACGCTAAAAACCATGTTCCTATCCTACACAGAATATCCTCTGATCTTGAAACATGGAACAAACCGCTTTTCTCTTGGTTTGGCAGAGCGGCGATCCTCAAAATGAATGCCCTCCCGAGAATACTCTATATATTGCAGGCGATCCCTATACATATACCTCCGGCCTTTTTTAAATCTTATAGAAACATATGCACTAAATTCTTATGGGGGAACCGTAGACCCAGAATCAGCTTTACGCAGCTCACCCGACCTAAAAGACTTGGGGGCATAGGCCTCCCCAACCTTCTCAATTATTACACTGCTACACACCTTACCAGGATAGTGGACTGAAATACTCAATCTCTCCACAAAGATTGGGTTTCCCTAGAAGCATCTTTTTCTGCTCTCCCTTTGGAGTCTCTCCCATGGTTACTCTCACCCCACGTCCCCTCTGAATTACACGTACACCCACTTATAGGCCCAACCTTGCAATGCTTCAAAAAGCTTTGCTACCGATCACCCATATCTTCGATTCCCGGCCCACTGACACCTGTAAAAATGAACCCTGGGTTCCCACCAGGTATGCACGCAAAGTTTCTTACCGATAACTGGACACAGAGCCCAATTAGATCACATCAGTTCTTCCTCCGGGGCAAACTATTGTCTACATCCCAACTCTCCTCCCAACTAAACAAGCCACCCATTCCCCCTTGGACATATATTTTAATTGCTCATTTTCTAAAATCCCTTAACAAGAATATACAATGCTCCAGAGAACTCACCCCTTTCGAAAAGCTATGTATCCAAACGACACCCCAATCTCATCTAGTTTCTACCACACATGAACTCCTCTTCGCCGAGATGAAAGCTAACGAGACCTTAGCCTGTAAGAACTGGGAGTCAGACCTCTCGGTATCTCTTTCAGCGGAACAATGGGAACTAATTTTCCTCAACATACATAAAGGGTCGACGAATGTGTCGACCCAGGAAAACGGCTTTAAGATCCAATCTAGATGGTACCGCACGCCCACCCTTCTGCATAAATATAATCCCACAATCCCAGAGGTTTGCTGGAGATGTCTCCGGGAAAGGGGAACCCTTCTCCATATCTGGTGGTCCTGTCCATCTCTAAAAGACTTCTGGGAAAAGGTATGCCATATAACCTCTCGAGTCACCTCATATCATTTGGACCTTTCCCCTTCTCAATTCCTTCTACACCATTCACCCCTGTCGCACAATTCCTATCACAAATCCCTAGCAATGCACATGATCAATGCGGCAAAGCAGTGTATCCCTATACACTGGAAATCGACTCACCAACCAACCATAAAAGAATGGTTTAACAGAATATGCAAAATTGAGGAAATGGAAAATCTTATACATATTGCAAGAGAGACTCCGTCATCATTTAGTAAAAAATGGGCCTGCTGGTTACACTATAAAACGACCCCAGAATTTGCAAACTCCCTGAACCCTGACAAAGGATAAATTACTCCTCTGAGAATTGTCATTAAAAATCTACGACGTGCCAGGATCTCCCCTTAACCCTAAACCTTACAAAGACACCTCTCTCCTCCTATATCTCCCCCTATACAGATCCGCCCCTAGTTTCTCATAACACGCCCCTTGAACACCCCAAGGGGTCGGGGAAGTCAGAGACGGACCCCCTGCCAACGCCATCCCTTCCTGCCTCACTCCCCTCCCCTCGATCCCCACCCCACCCCTTCTCCTTCCACCACTTACCCCCTCCTACTTTCTCATCCACAAGCTTCTGTACAATACAACCACTAACATAGCTCCAGCCTACACTCCCGCATTCATACACTCTCAACGAAATAAACCTGTTTATAGCTCCTTCCCTCCCTTTCTGCCATATTGCACCTGTTGGCCTTTCCCTCCCACACAGACCAAAAGTCCATAACGGCATCCGTGAACCTACCTAGCTCTAACCTACCAACAAGATCTATCCCCGTCAATGGTAGTGGACTTTGACTAGACCCCACAACTACCTTGAATTAAGGTAGCCCACCCCAACACGGCCTAGTTCATGAAGGATGCACATAGCCATTTCATTTTCACTACCCGCAAGTTGAATTGTATGTGACACATGTTATTCATCCATGTTTTGTGGTTGTATTAATACCTTATTGTACTACTATTGTTCAAGATATCTGTAAATGCTTTTTACATTTCAATAAACTGTTTTTGGAAAAAAAAAAAAAAAGACCTGTGCACAGGGGCACAGGGGTAGAGGTTTCACCCACCCAAATCTCTATGAAGTCTCCAGACTCCAGACCCTAATCTGGAAATTACAAAACCCAGAGACAACAAAAAAATAGTTTTCTCCATCCGGAAAAACATTACTGGAGCCTCTCACATGTGAGATCCTGTGTACTACAGTAGCAGAGCAACAGATCAGTCCAAGCGGTAGGCAAAAGCATAGTCCATAAAACAGGCCAGGGTCAATTCACGTGCAAGCAGTCCAAACAGTAGGCAGAGGTATAGTAAAAAAACAGGCCAGGGTCGGTTTACATGGAAGGCACTGTCATGGTTATTTGAGCAAGCATGGAAAATGGTCAGCACAGATGATGAAAATGGGGAAATGGTTAAGAATATGGGATAATATTTTAGGGATGTGTAATACAGTCGGAAGCATTCACCAGTGCAAAGGCCGGGTTCGGAGGGACACTGGGGACAATGGTAGCTGGTATCTCTTAAAAATACTTCTTTGCTGCATACTCAACATCTTTTTTGTTATCTTCGGTCTGCTTCAGATGGTGTAATGTTGTCCGGGAAGTGGCGCTCATGAAGTCGGCTAACAGCATCAGAGCACAGGTTTTCTGGGGGGGGGTCTTTGTTGATAGAAGAGGGATGTGACAACTTCTTTGATGCGTTTTAGGAAGTTAGCAGGGCTTTCCGTGGATTTGGTTTGAATTTTGTAGGCATTATAAATGGCAAAATTAAATATATAGATTGCTACTTTCTTGCACCAGAAATGGGACCTCCTCAGTGTTGCCAACCGTACGTAGATTTACGTACAGCCCGCGATTTAACCCCTTTTTCGGGCTGTACGTAAAAGTCAGTTTATGGGCACCGGCGCCCATAAAAAAGATGGCCGCGAGCCGGCCATGCAACTGCGCATGCGCCGTTCCGAATGCGCCGGCCGAGCGCATTCGGAACTCGGCCGAGCGGCGGCGGCGCACACGCAGTAACGTGATGGCGCCGCTGGCGCCATTTTTGAAAAGGCCACAGTGGCTGGCGGCAGTGGCGGGACACCTGCAGTGAGTGCATGCCATGCACTCATCATAGGTGGTCTGTGGAGGACTCGGAGCACTGACAGGGCCCAGGCAGGAGTGAGGAGGACGGACTCAAGGTCAGTGAAACAGGGGGGGATACAAGGGGACAGCGTCATCAGTGTGCTGTATCCTCCTCTGGTTCCTGTGTCCCTTTCACCTCTTCACAGGTCAGGGCAGCACAGTGCTGCCCTGACCTGTGGAGTGGTGAAAGGGGCACAGGAGGAGGACACAGCACACTGATGATGTGCAGAAGTAATATGGTGGTGTCCGCACCTCTGTCCCCCTCCTGTAGTGTGTCCGCACCTCTGTCCCCCTCCTGTAGTGTGTCCGCAGCCTCTGTCCCCCTCCTGTAGTGTGTCCGCAGCCTCTGTCCCCCTCCTGTAGTGTTCGCAGCCTCTGTCCCCCTCCTGTAGTGTGTCCGCAGCCTCTGTCCCCCTCCTGTAGTATGTCCGCAGCCTCTGTCCACCTCCTGTAGTATGTCCGCAGCCTCTGTCCCCCTCCTGTAGTATGTCCGCAGCCTCTGTCCCCCTCCTGTAGTATGTCCGCAGCCTCTGTCCACCTCCTGTAGTATGTCCGCAGCCTCTGTCCCCCTCCTGTAGTGTGTCCGCAGCCTCTGTCCCCCTCCTGTAGTATGTCCGCAGCCTCTGTCCCCCTCCTGTAGTATGTCCGCAGCCTCTGTTCCCCTCCTGTAGTATGTCCGTAGCCTCTGTCCACCTCCTGTAGTGTGTCTGCAGTCTCTGTCCCCCTCCTGTATCGTGTGTCCGCAGCCTCTGACCAGCTCTTGTCATGTCTACAGTCTCTGAGGGGATCCTAGAAAGGAGTCAAGAGTGGGTGTGCCGCCGGGATGGGGGTTACGGCCCAGGAAGAAACAGACGTGTGGACTGGGAAGAGGAGATCAGAGCCACCAAGCTGGAGCCGTCTGACTGAGCCCCACACTGTGCACCCGAGAGGAGGTAAGTGACAGTGCCGCCAGGCCATTCTGAGGGGGGGGTCACTGTCTGATGTAAGGAGGTGAATGAATACAATAATGTAAGGGGGCACTGATATAAAGGTTTCCCCCTTATATTAGTACCCCCCTTTACCTTAGTGTATTCACTCTGTGGAAGGTGGTCTCTATTCACCAGAGCCCCTCCCCCCACATCAGAGTTCCCCCTTACATCATGATCTGCAGCGTTCCCCTTTACATAAGAGTTCCCTTGCACTGTAAGGGGGCATCCTGCAGACTCTGATGTAAGAGGGAACTCTGTGCTGGCTGGGTTATAGTAACCTAACCTTCATGTGAATTGAGAAATATGTTTTTTTACTTTTGTTTAACTTAAACACATTGATATTAGCATTAGCTATGTGTTTTTAGTTCAAATATTGATATTTGCACTGTTTAGCACTAAAAACCGTAATTTTAGGTACTTTTTTGCAGCATCAGTAAAAAATGCGTCTCTGCCAGTAATCTTCATTATTTTTGCCAGTAAGAAATTGGTGCCGTACAGAAATTTTGGCATCCTTGCCAGTAAATTTCACTTCAGGGGGTTGGCAACACTGGACCTCCTTATTTACAAATAGGGAGGAAGCATTTGGTAGTTGAAATCCACCCCCCCCCCTCCCCCCCATGTAGAGATTGTAATCTTGTACACATGTTGGCTTTTCAATGGGACCTTGTCTTCTCTGAACTTCAACTGTAGTGTCATCATGGATGGTAGACGGTAGACATCATGTACACATTCCTGTTATCCTTCCACCTCAAGGCCAGCACTTTGTTGCATCTCAAAGTTGCTCTTTCTCCCCTTCGCAGTTTTTAATTCACTATGGCTTGTGGGAAGCCCTACCTATTCTTTCTGGAGGTTCCACAGGCCAGGGTTTCTGTGAGGTATAGGCGTTTGAAAAGGAGCAGGCTGGTGTAGAAGTTATCCAGGTATATGTGGTAACCTTTCTTTAGCAGTGAGTATGCCAGGTCCTATACAATTTTACCAGTTGTGCCAATGTAGGCCAGGCACTCAGGGGGCTGGTGCTGGGAATCTCTTCCTTCGTATATGCGGAACACATACAGATATGTGACTCTCGACTCTCTTGCAAAGCTTATAAGATTTCACTCAATATTTGGCCCTTTTGCTAGGAATGTATTGTTTTATTTATAGCCGGCTGAAAAGGGTACCAGGGACTCATCTACACATATATGCTGATCGGGGACATAGAGTTCTGTAAATCGTTGGGAAAATAAATTTATGAGTGGGCGAATTTTAAATAACTTATTGTAATTTGGATGATTGCGGGGAGGGCACTGGGTGTTGTCGCTGACATGAAGGAAGCGCATAATCATCTCGTATCGGGACTGGATGGGGTTGGTGGACCAATAGGCATGTCCTTGATTTTTTTTTGTAAGCCCGTGTTTATGGTGAGGCACATAAACACTTTTGAACTCCTCCAGAGTCAAATCCTTCCACTCAAATGGATGGGCATATGATGATTGGGGGTTGTTGGCAATATGCTGCTGGGCATATAAATTGGTCTGGTCCACGATTAATTGAAGCAAAGTGTCGGGAAAAAATAAATACATTTCTGTAAATTTGGGGTATTGACCTGCACACCTGACGGTGCCGTGAAAGGGGGAATTCTTGCTGATTCTGAGTCGGAAGGCAGCAATGTTGGGTTGGCAAGACCAGCTGGAAGATATTTAGCGGCCCTGGCTCTTAGGGGACGTGGCACTCCAGTGCTGGTAGTTGGGGGATTTGAAGTTCCTGTGCTGGCATCTGGGCGTGATGCTGCGGCAGCATTGGTACTGGGCCTGAGCATTTCTTGTGGTCTTTTGCTGGCGGCAGCGCTGGTAGTGGACCTTTGGTTTTGGGGTCTATTGCTGGTGGCAGCTCTGGTACTGGTCCTTTGTTCTTGGGGTCTATCGCTGGCTATCGTTGGGATGAATTAGAGCGGAGACTGCGAGCCAGGCCTTCTCATCCACATCAGTGCCTGACCTCACAAATGTGCTTCTGGAAGAAGATTGAATGAGTTGAAAACAACTCAATCAAAAAAAAAAAGGATTTTATGGGCACAACATGAGACAGTATATTCTTAAAAAAAAATACAAATCTTTATTACAAATATGCTAATTAAAATGACATAAAACAGACCAAAACACCTAACTGACTGACAGGCTCAACAAGTACCCAATACAATAGGCATGGAATTATGGATATAAGTAAATTCCATATGGATAAGTAATACTGCAATACTGTATCAGTGAGTAGAGTTTATACATTTTTCCATGCGTTCTTGTCAACGCGTTTTGCAAATTGCTTCTTTAGGACATTTATTGAGTAGGTGTTGGTGAGCCAAAAGGACAGGTGTAGAAAACACCACAAAGGGGGTAGATTCGAGATTAGATAGATTCCTGTTCATCAACTATCAAACGACAGCAAGTGATTCCTCTGACACTTGATTGGGAAACCTCTGCTGTAGCCGCGATTAATGGCAGTTCCTAAATCTGCAAATCAAGTAGATTAAAGTGAGTGGATTGCAGCGAATATGAAAGGTGGACTATACATCGGGACATCACCATCGATATCAATAATGATTACTATTGTCAACTCCTATGGTATTACAGTATTACTTATCCATATGGATTTTACTTGTATCCATATTTCCATGCCTAATGTATTGGGTACTTGTTGAGCCTGTCAGTCAGTTAGGTGTTTTGGTCTGATTTATGTCATTTTAATTAGCATATGTAGCGTACCCCCCCCTGTGGGGGCTGCTGACTCTATACCCCACTGGCCCCCCCGACTCTGCAAAACCTCTCTTACCTCTGACACCTTGGGTTCCATTCTGAAATGTTGCGTTAGTAATGAGAAACTCACACAGTATCACTGAACCACTCAGATATGTTTATTGAGATAAAGAATGAACACAGGAAAAGATATGAGTGAACACAACTTATGTTTGACAGACAATATCACTTGACACTGATATACAAAGGTGTGTACCTTGAATCCTTTAAAAGATCTATGTAAACAGGTACACAGAGAGACAAATATCCAACACCTTTAACACATGTATTGAATACCTTTCCTCTGAGGCCTCAGCACACAAACCAGCAAACAGTGCACATTATATACATACAGTAAACACAGTGTAAATTAGATAATATCCCACAAAATGGCTCCCCCTAGGTTGTAATTCAATGATTAAGCCCTAAATGCAGAGCAGTAAAGCATACAAAAGAGGAGACTGATGAATGTTCTTTCAATTCCGGATATCTTCAGTTAGCCTGTTGTTTATACTGCAGTGTAATTTGTAATTTGTAATCCCGGTAGATAAAAGAAGAGTCAAAGCTGTTATAGCAGCTGATCTAGCAATAGAAAGTATAAGTGCGGCACTCACTGGCCTGTGTGAAATAACTGAGGACTATGAATGTTGCATTTGGATACATAACACCAGTGTAGAGGTACCCGATTATTATGAGATCATTGCACAGCACAGGAAAGAGATAGACAAGCTAGAGGTTGAAGCAAGGGATATAGCTAAGACATGAAGCCTTTTTAACAACATAGGAGGGTTTGGCCTTAGTGGGATATTCACATGGATAAAAAGACATTGCTGTGGTTATTATAATGATCTTGCTTTTTATCTCATTTGTGTATGCTTTTTTTAAACTTGTCGTGTGCCTAATTTCCCATGCTACTCGAACCCCGGACCCAGCTGCGGCAAATAGAGCTTACCTCAGCTTATATTCCAAAACCAAGATGGGTATGTTAAGAGATAAGTCAGTTTTTGACTTAAAGAGTAATAATATAATTGTAATAATTGTAATAATATAAATGAACTATCAAGACTCCATTTTGTTGGAACGCTACCATCTTAAATGTATCTGCCTGCCTGGTTTAAACTTTGTATATTTTCTCTTGTGATAATCTTATGTATCTGTATGGTATGTAGAAATGTTTGTATAACAACATACCCCTATTGTTTTTTCTTTTATGGCCAAGCTTTGAAGCCTGGACATTTTGTCTAAACCCTCAAGCAATACTAAATGACCAGGTGTCCATCTAACTGGTTATTAACAAAACCTGTTTACTTCGTAGTCACGGAGCCAAATACCCCCATTTTCTATTGTTCTGCATTCAAATATAAACTGTATAGAATAAAAATTGAAGCAGCGCTAAGGGTCCTTTCACACGGGGCGGATCCGTGCAGATCCGCCCCGTGAAGCTCCGCTTGCTCAGCGGGGATCGCTCCGTTGATCCCCGCTGAGCCGACGGATGACGGGGCGGTCCCCGCACACTGTGCAGGGACCGCCCTGTCAGAGCGCCGCTCTCCCCTATGGGGAATCGGATGACGACGGACCGTAGAGTCCGTTGTCATCCGATCCGCTCCGCCGACGGAAGGAAAAATAGGGTTTTCCTCCGTCACACTTTGGCGGAGCGGAGCGGAGCGGAGCGGAGCGGATGTCAGCGGACATGTCTCCGCTGACATCCGTGCCTCCATAGGGGTACATGGAGGATCCGTTTCAGGTCCGCCTAAAAAACTGACAGGCGGACCTGAACGGACCTCCGTGTGAAAGGGGCCTAAGTGTCAGTGAATACAATAACCGTGTTATAACTGATATAAAACCAGCAAATAACTGATAGAAGTGCTATTTACTAATATAGGTCAAACTATAAGTAATATAGTGCAAAACATGCAATTCAAAGCCTTCATAAGTCCCCAGAGGGATAAAGTGCAAAAAAAGTCCAAAACGTTAAAAAAAGATAAAGTGCTAATTAATTCAAAGTCATCGGTGGCCAAAAGCAGGCACGGAGTAAAAAGACAGGTGTGGAAATCCAGATTAATGCATCAGGGATATCAAGGGTCAGTATGGAATCACTAGGCATACACAATCCTCCACCGTAGACACCAGCCTCTCACCTTAATGATGGACACCAAGGGGTCAGACACAGCCTAAAACAATCTCCACTGCTCCAAATAGTCACATCCAACCCTTTTGTATGGATAGGGATCACTGCAAGGCTCTCCACCACTTCCCATAGTTGTTCCCTGGGTTAAATCTTGTGCTGCTGCCAGGGAGAAACTGTGGGTGGAGCTGGGAAGCAGAAAGTGGAGGATCTGGAGGAGGACCAGAGGAGGGCTGGTGTCAACTGCCAGAGTCGGCTGAATGCTGAAATTTTTCTTGTGTTAATCCATGTATCCAGACGTTTCCATTTGTAATATACTTTCCTGCTTTCATTGATTTCACTGAGTGTCTCTCCGAACCGAAGGGTCCCCAGTGGCTTGAAATAATCCAAAAGGGTGGTCGTTCCAAGATATTCATATCAATGGGGAGCAGGTGTGTTAAATTTGGTGTTATTGCTATCACTCTCTCATACTGGTCACTGGAAGTTCAACTTGGTACCTCATGGTACCACATGGCAAAGAACTCTCTGAGGATCTGAAAAAAAAGAATTGTTGCTCTACAGTACCTGACAGCGATATTGTACATATCCGGCTCGGCAGCGGCGATGTTGCCCTCCGCGACCCCCGTCGCGGGAGCCAGCGCCGTGCTCTGTCGCTCCTCCATCTCGCTGCCCCCAATAGATTCCTATGGATGCTCTGCATCTCATGGGGGCGGTGAGCGCGAGAAGCACAGCCTCGCAGTGCCGATTTCCAGCGTGATCCCATCGAGCTGGAAATACAATGTTGGCGGCACCTACTGTACATAAAGATAGCCTAGACTTTAAGAAGATTGCCAAGACCCTGAAACTCAGCTGCATCATGGTGGCCAAGACCATACAGCGGTTTAACAGGAAAGGTTCCCCTCAGAACAGGCCTCGCCATGGTCGACCAAAGAAGTTAAGTGCACGTGCTTAGCGTCATATCCAGAGGTTGTCTTTGGGAAATAGACGTATGAGTGCTGCCAGCATTGCTGCAGAGGTTGAATGGGTGGGGGGTCAGCCTCTCAGTGCTCAGACCATACGCTGCACACTGCATCAAATTGGTCTGCATGGCTGTCGTCCCAGAAGGAAGCCTCTTCTAAAGATGATGCCCAAGAATGCCCGCAAACAGTTTTCTGAAGACAAACAGACTAAGGACATGGATTACTGGAACCATGTCCTGTGGTCTGATGAGACCAAGATAAACTTATTTGGTTCAGATGATGTCAAGCGTGTGTGGCGGCAACCAGCTGAGGAGTACAAAGACAAGTGTGTCTTGCCTACAGTCAAGCATGGTGGTGGGAGTGTCATGGTCTGGGGCTGCATGAGTGTTGCCGGAACTGGAAAGCTACGATTCATTGAGGGAACCATGAATGCCAACATGCACCGTGACATACTGAAGCAGTGCATGACTCCCTTCCTTCGGAGACTGGGCTGCAGGGCAGAATTCCAACATGGTAACGACCCCAAACATACCTCCAAGATAGCCCAAGGTCTCTAACATCCACCAGCTTCATGATGTTGTCATGGAGGAGTGGAAGGGGACTCCAGTGGCAACCTGTGAACTCCATGCCCAAGAGGGTTAAGGCAGTGCTGGAAAATAATGGTGGCCACACAAAATATTGACACTTTGAGCCCAGTTTGGACATTTGTAGGGGGGTACTCACTTTTGTTGCCAGCGGTTTAGACATTAATGGCTGTGTGGTGAGTTATTTTGAGGGGACAGCAAATATACACTGTTATACAAGCTGTACACTCACTACTTTATATTGTAGCAAAGTGTAATTTCTTCAGTGTTGTTACATGAAAAGATATAATAAAATGTTTTCAAAAATGTGAGGGGTGTACTCACGTGCCTATGTGCAGCTGCTGGGCAGGGAATGCATCCACTGCCTATGATTGGCTGTGGGCTTTGACAGCTTCCTGCCAAAATAGCTCAGGTGGGTTCAGACTCATGTTCAAACCCACCTGTATTTATTTCTACTCTAATGTGACTGGAAGAGAAAAATGACTGACAAAAGTCCAAGAATTATATTTTACCCAAAAAATAAAAAGTCAAACTTTCATTATGTGACCCTTTGAAGAATGCAGGGGTCTTTGTATTTTGCTGTCAATGAAACAGCTTCTGCATTTGTCATTGATTGGAAACCATGGAAAAGTTTGTGAGAGGAAAAATAAGATCAAGTTCTTTTATTTCTTCAAAAGTCTAGTTTTTATCAGAATTCTTTTAAAACTCTTAATTGCTTTCTCTGGTATCTGTGTGCTGGCTTACTGCACCTTACATTGTGTAGGTGCTCCCCAGAGACTCATAGGTCATGGCCTCATCAGTACCCTGCTGAGACTTTTATCAGTAGCAAGCACTGAGTTCCCTGATTGGATTAAAGATTGATTATATACTAATCACAGCATCAAGATAGGCAGGCAGACTGCTTGTGGTCAATGGGAGCCAGCAATCAGTACTGGGATAATGAGATGCATGCTGCTGGCATATAGAAAAATATGTGTGAACACAGAAAATGCACATTCACATTAAAAACATGTTTTTTCCATATGCATTCTAAATAAATAAGACATTCCTGCTATGGTCGAATACGTTTTATTTTGAAAACATCCTAATCTCATCTGAGGGAGCCTACTAAATGTTAAAAAAAAAAATACAAACAGATCGTGTAATATGGCCAGCATGGATTATGACGTTTTTGTGTTGGGTCAGATCCTCCTGCAAATTATTTTTCTCTGAAAATGATTTGACCATGCAAAGTAAGAATGTGTTTTTGAAAACCCAGTTCAGTTGTGTAAAGGAATCAAATTAAACTGATCAGTTTACTAAATGTGAAGATAGCTATTGCAGGGCTAATATACAGTACTAGACATGAAATGCCGCAGAAGTAGATATGCAGTCAGACAGTCATTTTACTAATAACCTCTATTTTTATAGTCTTAGGCAGGCCATGTCCAAATTGTAAGTGTAGCAAGGGGTTACAATTAAGAGTATCCTAAAAAGACTACTTGTGTTCCTAAGAGGTTGGCTCACTCTGGTGTCTGTTTATGTTGTGCTATTGAAGTTTGTTCAGTTCCGTTGTATTATTGAACAAAGCATGGTGGGCATTGTAGTGTGAGAGGACGTGACTCTATTGCCGTGAGTTGGATTGAGAATACAATACCCACAATGCCACTGTGCTACCAGAAAACAGTGCGTCACTGCACAGCCTGCTGGGGAATCTTATATAAGGACAAGCAAGACCTCAGCACGCTGTCTCTGGATGCCATCTTTCAACAGGCAAGAGGCCTACTGTGAGCGTGCCTAGGCCGTAGAAGCCTAGCCTAAAGTTGGAGAGCGAATTGCCGACAGAGGGATCCTTGTGGACAGCATCGCTGACTAAGACAGAGAGGGGACCATCCTACGTTTCATTGCATCTGTCGCCATCCATGCACCTGCACCTTGTAAGCGGCCGCGCGGTGAACCGGCGACATCTTGCCTGACGGAAATACCAGTGAGGAGAGGACTCTTAGTGGTGAGAAGGCACTTGCCTACCAACATAGTTAACTGAGTTGCAGGAGAATGGTTCCTATAGTCCCACTTGTACTTGCTGACACTTGCAGTGCCACAGATAGGGATCCTTTGCACCCGAGAGTGGGACAGCGGCTTGGAAGAACTAGCATTTCCTTTACTTCTACTTTACATTCACAGAGTGATTACTTTTCCTCTTTACATCTTGCTTGGAATACAATTAAGTGCACCAACAGAGCTAGCAGAAGACGAGTTGAACTTAAAGGAACAGTCATCACTTTATTCCTCTGCAACATTCACTACCAAGGAATACGCACCAGTTTGAACTGTCCACTAGAGGGAGCCATATAGCCATAAGAACTCTAATGCTTGATGTAACTGTTTATATTGCCTCTGTGGTTTTGCTGTTATAGTGAGTGTGTGTGAGACTTGGTGGGGAAGTGTCCCAGTGCCGGTATCATAGCATTGGGAGATTCCTCCAACATACACTTACTCGCATCTGGCCCAGGTTATGGTAATTGGGTCTTGTGATATAGAAATCTTGAATCAGTTATGTTTCATTGACTTTGCAGAGATCTGTGTACTGCCAATTTTATCTGTGTAACCATTGTTCTACTCTTTTCCAAGTAAACATTTTACAACTGGTTAAGTTACATCCTGTGTGGAACTCTGTCTATTGCAGCTGAGAGTCAGGTGACCAGTGCCAAGGTAACGGTAACTATACATATTACAGTGTGGTGTTGTTGTGGTCCTCTTTGCCTTGGGTCCCACATCCATATTGTTATCCAGTTGTGCCAAGGGGGGTTCAAACCAAATTTCTGGGGTTGACAGGCAGAGTGCCGACCCAAACTAATACCAGCAGTTCCTACGGGGGTAGTGCTACATGTGGAGGCTCGTCTGGGATTTCTGCGACTCTGAAATCACCCCCCCCCCCCCTAGAGGGAACTCCTACCAGCACCAAAATGGACTCTGCTGCTGCGATTCAGTGGTGCAAAGAAGAAGTCGCTCGTTTAGACTTGAGCACTGTGATCGAACTTCGTGGAGAGGTCTGGACTGAGGACCAAATCTGCCAAGATGTAAAGACTCTATCTCCAGACAAGAAGGTGTGGGTGATTGCTGTCAAAACAGATCAGGGGACTCCTCGCACCTATGCACTAGTGGAGTGGAAAAAGGAAATCCCTGAAAATTTCAAGAGCGCTAGTGTGAAATTGGCCAACAAGACAGAACTTGGTGTGATCCATCTGACGGCCCCAGAAGAAGGCCCTACCTCTTCAAGTCAAGCTGGATCAAGTAAAGAAGGAATTCCTGCCCTGTCACCTCTGGCCACAGTCAGGCCAGAGCTCTTTGCTGCCCTTGGAGAATTTGTTGCAAAATGTCAGAGAGACCCTCCAACATACTCGGCAACTGGCTAGAGGAAGCTTAGGGTTTTCTCTGGAAGACAACCAGTACCTTCAGCGGAAGACAGCTTTGAGCAACGGCTGGACCAGGCCACACAAGCCTTGGATGAATGGGACATCCCAGAGGCTCACAAGAAACAGAGAATCACAGAGAGCTTGAAGGGGCCTGCCTTAGTAGCCATCCGCAATTTAAAGCTCAGTAAGTGAGACTGTGTTGTTTAGGACTACCTGAACATCCTACAGGACGTGTTTGGGTGCACCGAGAAAGTTTCTGATCTTATCTATCAGTTGGAACACTCTTACCAAAAGGAGGGAGAGAAGTTGTCGGAGTACATGAGGCGTTTGGATAAGATTATACACCAGATCCTGTTGAAGAAGGGCCTAGACCCTCGGAAGGTGGATGAAATCAGACCCAAACAAGTTTTGAGGGGAGCCCAACCCTTGGACCCTATCACCCTCCTGTTGAGAACCCAGCAAGATGGTGGTATCCTGAAGTATACAGACTTGATCCGGATTGTAAGGGAGGAAGAAGTCATGTTAGACAACAAGAAGTAGAGTCAGAAGTCTGAATCCATTGATGGGGTCAGGATGATCAATGCCTATGATGGTGACACACAGGTCGAGCTCCTTAATACTCAAGTGTCACAATTGATAGAGCTGATGTCTTTGTTGACCACCACGCCAACTACCTTGCCCAGTGAAGAAGTCTCAGAAGGGTCTAAGAAACCTCTAAGTTCTACAGTTGCCCAGGTGCAGAAACCATGAGACCCAGTGATCTGTTTCAACTGCGGAGGAGTCAGGCATGTTCGTCAAGTATGCCCAAGCCCAGTGAAAGCTGCAGCAAAGTACCGAAAGTCGGCGGAAAACTCCAGAAGGCCCCGGTGAAGGAGTCAACCGGGTGCCCACGACTTTAGCTAGCTCCAGCAAACCCAATGACATGAGAAGACAGCAGAGGGCTCCCGTTGTTGCCTCCGAGCGACCCAGTGTCTCACTCCCTTTGAGCCAGGCTGCCCGGCGGCGGAGAGTCAGTGCACACTAGTGGTGCAACGGATCGGTGACGATCCGTGATCCGAACGGGTCACCCCGTTCGGATCGGCACACACCGCGATCCGCGGCCTCGGCCTTAGGAAAGGCCGCGGCTTCGGCCTAGCTCCGGAGCCGCGGCCATCTTGGTACACCCGGCGGCGGCGGCCGCCTTGTGCGTGCTGACGTCATCACCCCTCACCCTCGCTGCTCATGGATCTGAACTGGCCGGCGGGAGAGTAAGGTAAGTGGGGGAGATGCCCATTACAGGGGGAGAAGATTGTGGATATTACAGGGGGAGAAGATTGTGGATATTACAGGGGGAGAAGATTGTGGATATTACAGGGGGAGAAGATTGTGGATATTACAGGGGGGGGAGATTGTGGATATTACAGGGGGGGAAGATTATGGATATTACAGTGAGGGGGAAATTACATGGATATTAGTAATTTTTTTTTTTTTTTGCCGATCCGAAAATGATCCGATCCGTGACCCCTGATCCGAGGATCGATTCGATCCATGAGTTTTTTGATCCGTTGCACCCCTAGTGCACACCAGACCCAACAGAGACTAAACCAGATCAGATTCTCGGAAAGAAAGGAGTGAGGATACAAGCTACTGAACAAGCCAAGCTTGCTCCGTCTTGGAAATTTCCTGCCAAACTAGTGGGGCCCTGTCCGGTTGTCTCCATCCAAGTAGAAGGAATTTATACCAAGGCACTCTTGGATACTGGAGCTCAAGTGACTCTCCTCTACAGAGACTTCTATGACAAGCACCTTAAACACTTCCTGTTGCAGAAGTTGGAAGAGTTAGAGATATGGGGTATTGGGACTCAGAATTTCCCCTATGATGGCTATCTACCAATCAAACTAACCTTTGACCCTTCAGTAGCCGGTAAGGCGGAGACCTTTGACACTTTGGCAGTGATCTGTCCTCGCCCACCCGGGGTTAGTAAAAATTCCCTTATTATAGGGACCAACACTGACCTTGTCAGGAGACTGCTGACACCTCTGGCTAAAGGGCAGGATGCTTCAACTACAGGCGTACACCCCATGCTGAGACAGGCTTATCAGCGCCTAGTACAAGAACAGAAGGCCCCAGCTGAGGGAGTGGGAAAGATCTGGTGTTTGGACAAGAGAGAGAGGGTGTTGCAGCCGGGTGAGGTGGCTTGTTTGAGAGTGTCCGTCAAGCTTAACTGGAAGCAACCAGGCCCGTTTATCGTCCTTTAAGCTGACAGACAGAAGGAAGACAAGGGAATAGAAATAATTCCTGAAGTGGTTCCAATTAAGGCCCTGCAGAGGAATCATGAGAAGGTCTCAGTGAGCGTTCGCAACACAAACCATCTCACCTGTAAAGATGCCGGCTCGAATGTTGTTAGGCCAAGTGAACACAGCCACCCCAGTCTCACCGTCTGACTTAGTGGGGAGCGAGAAGGGTGAGATCCCTGTGGAGGAGTTCCACCTGAAGAACACCACTCTTCCCCCGGAATGGAGAGAAAGAGCTAAAACTCAGCTCTTGAGATGGCAGGCCGCATTCTCCAAGAGCGAATTCAATGTGGGGTGTGCAAAGATCACTACACACCGGATCCGGCTGCAAGAGGATAAGCCGTTCAGGGAGAGAGTCCAACTTATTCCTTTAGGGGATTTGGAAGACCTGCGTGAACAATTGGCAGAACTTAAGAGAGCAGGGATCATCAGAGAGTCTAGGAGTGGTGGTACGGAAGAAGAACGGGTCACTGAGGCTGTGCATTGATTACAGAACACTGAATAGAAGGACCATCCCTGACCAGTACACCACCCCCCGGATAGAAGACGCTTTGCAGAGCCTGTCAGGGGCCAAGTGGTTCAGTGTACTGGACCTGAAGAGTGGGTATTACCAAATCCCCATGCATCCTAAGGATAAGGAGAAAACTGCCTTCATTACCCCGGTGGGGTTCTTTGAGTTTGATCGCATGCCTCAAGGCTTGTCTGGAGCCCCGGCCACTTTTCAAAGGCTGATGGCGAAGACAGTGGGTGACATGAACCTGATCGAGGTGTTGGTGTACCTGGATGACATCATAGTGTTTGTAATGACTTTAGAAGAACATGAAGAGCGTCTAGAGAAGGTCCTGAAGAGACTCCAAGACGAAGGCTTAAAGCTCTCCATAGAGAAGTGCCAGTTCTACCAGTCTTCGGTCAACTACCTGGGCCACATAGTGTCTGCTGATGGAGTGGCCACAGACCCTGAGAAGCTGAAAGCTGTCACCTCCTGGCCAAGGCCCACTAATGTGACCGAGCTTAGGTCATTTCTGGGATTCTGCTCCTATTACAGAAGATTTGTGGAGGGATTTGGGAAAATAGCTTGCCCACTCAATGAGCTACTGAAAAGTGAAGGAGAGGATGATGTGCCAGATTCAGTTAAGCCTGTGAGACCATCTGGAGGGCCCAGAAAACCCAGAGAGTCCATTCAAGACCAGTGGACTGCACAGTGTGAAGAGGCCTTTAAACAACTGAAACAGAGCCTAACAACTGCCCCAGTTCTGGCCTATGCAGACACAACCAAACCATATGAACTACATGTCGATGCCAGTCGAGATGGGCTTGGAGGGGTGTTGTATCAGGTAAAAAGACGGTCACCTACGGCCTTTTGCCTATGTGAGTCGAAGCTTGGCCCCCACTGAAAGGAACTACCCCACACACAAACTCGAGTTTCTAGCTTTGAAGTGGACTGTGGTGGATAAATTGAGAGACTACCTCTACGGGGCAGAGTTCGTGATTAAGACCGACAACAATCCACTCACCTACCTCCTCACCACTGCCAAGCTGGATGCCACAGGACACAGATGGTTGGCTGCCCTATCGGGGTTCAACTTCAGTCTGAAGTATCAACCGGGGTTTGGGAACAGAGATGCAGACGCCCTGTCTAGAAGGCCGCATTGTTCTACGGACCCCCTAGAAGAGTGGACCTGACTACCACCTGAAGGAGTGTGGGCCTTGTATCAGGGAGCCAAACATCAAGCTGGGGGAGGATCTAGAGCCGAAGACATTGGAGTTTCTGCTGCTGGTGTCCCCAAGTATTACTGCAATGTAACCCAAGTCGGGGATGAAGGTTTGCCAAAACTTGTCATTGAAGGCTCTGGAGGATCAATGCCCTGACATGCTCCTGACTGACTCCCCAAAGGAGGCCCATCTACTGCACCGAGAGTGGGATCGGCTGCAGCTGCATCAAGGGGTGGTCTACCGAAGTGGCCCCTCTGATGGCCTGGAAGAAAAGTGACAGCTGTTTCTCCCAACAAAACACCGGGAGACAGTATTACCTGCTCTTCGCGACAACCATGGCCACTTAGGGCCTGAGAGGACTTTCCACCTGGTGAGGGACCGATTCTACTGGCCCTGAATGCAGGCTGAAGTCGAGGGCTACTGCCACTCCTGCACCAGATGTATTCAAAGGAAGACTTTGCCTCACAAGCCGCCCCAATGGGCCATCTTCAGAGTGAGGGACCCATCGATCTGGTGTGCATTGACTTTCTGTGCCTGGAGTCTGATCTGAGTGGACAGGGAAATATCTTGGTGGTGACTGACCATTTCACTAGATATGCCCAGGCATTCCCCACAAAGGATCAACAAGCATCAACAGTGGCCCGGATTTTAGTGGAGAAGTTCTTTGTGCACTATGGCCTGCCCCAACGTATCAATTCAGACCAAGGGAGAGACTTTGAGAGCAGCCTTATCAAAAGACTTTTAGACTTGTTAGGCATCAAAAAGTCCAGGACCACCCCATACCATCCTCAAGGAGACCCCCAACCAGAGAGATTCCACCGAACTCTCCTGGATATGCTTGGAACTTTCAATTCAGAAAAGAAGCAGCATTGGAGCAGGCATGTAGCCGCCATTGTGCACGCGTGTAACAATACTGCAAATGATGCCACAGGGTACTCCCCTTATCGTCTAATGTTTGGACGAGAGGCCCGGTTACCAGTAGATCTGGCCTTTGGCACATCCTTGGACCATACCTCAGCAACCTCCCACAGAGGGTATGTAGATCGTCTACGGAAAAGCCTGAAGACCGCCTATGACAAGGCCCAAGCTACGTCAGACGCAAGGGGACTGAGAAACAAAAAGAATTTGTAGAAGAAACCAGTGTGCCTGAAACACCAGAGCCAAAGGAGCAGAGAGAGAGGAGGGCTATTCACCCACCCAAGAGACTGACTTATGACCAATTGGGTGAAAGCTCTGAAGAGCCTGTGTTTACCTCAAAAAGGACGTTCGAGACGCCTGGTCCTTCCACCTCACATTTAGTGGAGGACAACCCCAACTCACCACCTGGCACATCTGGCAGGGCCATTCCAGTTACGGTGGCCTGTAGGCAGAACAACCTCCCTTCCTATACCCATTGGTGGGAGGTTCCTCTGCCAAGGTTTTATCAAAATGCAAATTGCTTGATTTCTTGTGTATTCTAACCGTTTTTTTCTCCTCTTGTATATGAACAAAGCATGTAACAGGTCATATACTGCCACTGTCTTTGGGGACCAAAGAATTCAAGTGGGGGGAGTGTGTAGCAAGGGGTTACGATTAAGAGTATCCTAAAAGACTACTTGTGTTCCTAACCAAGAGGTTGGCTCCCTCTGGTGTCTGTTTATGTTGTGCCATAGAAGTATGTTCAGTTCCCGTGAACCGTTCAGTTCCGTTGTATTATGGAACAAAGCATGGTGGGCATTGTAGTGCGAGAGGAAGTGACTATATTGCCGTGGGTTGGATTGAGACTACAATACCCACAATGTCACTGTGCTACCAGAAAACAGTGCGCCACCGCACAGCCTGCTGGGGAATCTTATATAAGGACAAGCAAGGCCTCAGCACGCTCTCTCTGGACACATCTTTCAACAGGCAAGAGGCCTGCTGTGAGCATACCTAGGCCGTAGAAGCCTGGGCCTAAAGTTGGAGAGCGGATCGCTGATGGAGGGATCCTTGTGGACAGCATCGCTGACTAAGACAGAGAGGGGACCGTTCTATGCTCCATCGCATCACACGCCATCCATGCACCTGTTTCTTGTAAGCGGCCGCGCAGGGAACCGGCGACATCTTGCCTGACAGAGATACCAGAGAGGAGAGGACTCCTAGTGGTGACAAGGCACTTGCCTACCAACATAGTTAACTGAGTTGCAGGAGAGTGGTCCCTATAGTCCCATTTGTACTTGCTGACACTTGCAGTGCCACAGATAGGAATCCTTTGCACCCGAGAGTGGGACAGCGGCTTGAGAGAACTAGCATTTCCTTTACTTCTACTTTACATTCACCGATTGATTACTTTTCCTCTTTACATCTTGCTTGGAATACAATTAAGTGCACCAACAGAGCTAGCAGAAGACATGTTGAACTTAAAGGAACAGTCATCACTTTATTCCTCTGCAACGTTCACTACCAAGGGATACGCACCAGTTTGAACTGTCCACTAGAGGGAGCCATATAGCCATAAGAACTCTAATACTTGATCTAACTGTTTATATTGCCTCTGTGGTTTTGCTGGTATAGTGAGTGTGTGTGAGACTTGGTGGGGAAGTGTCCCAGTGCCGGTATCGTAGCATTGGGAGATTCCTCCACCATACACTTACCCGCATCTGGCCCAGGTTATGGTAATTGGGTCTTGTGATATAGAAATCTTGAATCAGTTATGTTTCATTGACTTTGCAGGGATCTGTGTACTGTCAATTTTATCTGCTACTCTTTTCCAAGTAAACATTTTACAACTGGTTAAGTTACATCCTGTGTGGAACTCTGACTATTGCAGCTGAGAGTCAGGTGACCAGTGCCAAGGTAACGGTAACTATACACATTACAGTGTGGTGTTGTTGTGGTCCTCTTTGCCATTGGGTCCCACATCCATATTGTTATCCAGTTGTGCCAAGGGGAGTTCGAGACAAATTTCTGTGGTTGACATGCAGAGTGCAGACCCAAACTAATACCAGCAGCTCCTACGGGTGTAGTGCTACATACGAAAGAATATATAAAGTGCAAAAGGCACCTCCTAAAAATGCGTCATGCACTGCATCAAACAAGCAAGTGCGCAATAAAGTGCAAGCGTGACAACGTGACAACGTGCAAAATGTTAATTATGCAGCACAATAATAATATCAATAATCAATAGCAAAACAACAATAAACAGTCCATAATGAGTGAAAAGTCCATAAGTGAAAAAAATCAATCCATCCAGAATGTGCACAGTGCATACATAAACAAGTAAAGGGATCCGTTACCAGCAAGACCCTCCTAAGTAGGCCTCTTACCAGATTTGCAGGACCATAAACTATAATGGTCAAACAGGCAAAAGCAGCTGAACATCCAAGGGGGAGAGCGGCCATCAGTGGCTCACAGTAATAAAGAGACTTAAAATTGTTAGGGAAAGAAAACTTCCATAGTGAAGCCCATCAAAGATTCAAAGTATTTATTTAAAATACTGGCAACAATTACCTTGATACAGCAGATAAACAGCATGTAAAATGCCAAAATGAGAAGCAGCAGGCAGTCGACTCGTACAATACTGCTGGGCAGCGGCTAGGCGTGCATGATGTCGTCACTGCAAGGCCACTCACTGATGCGTTTCATCATCAATGACGTCTTCTGAGGATGGGCCAAGTTAATGTCTAAATTGTGCTATCTTAACTTCCTTGATATCTTCAAAATATGCCTCCTCCTAACCAGTAACACCACAAAGCTAATAATTCACTCCCTGGTTATCTCTTGCTTTGACTACTGCAACTCCCTCCTAGTTGGCCTACCTTAACATCAGTTCTCCTCCCTAAGGCTAGGCTCACACTAGAGCATGGAGCGGTTCACAGCAGGGGGTCCAGGGAGTCTCTATTAACTGGTTCAAGTCCGATTTCAGCCTGAATTTTTGGCTGAATTCGGACCTGAAATGGACCAAAAGACGCACAGGACTTCTGTGCAATTCGCACCAGAGCTGCCCTGGAGATGTGTGAACCGGCTCCATAGAGAGCTGGCCACAATCTACTGACATGCAAATTGGATGCGGGGAAACCTGCATCCAATTCGCAATGGTGTGAACCAGCCTAAAAGATTAATTCAACTTTTGTTGAGAAAAAATACATTCCCCTCTGGGTGATCTAAGGATTTTAACACATTTTGTTGCAGATTCCTACGTTGTCTTACTCAAAAGAAATAGCTATTTGTTTGTCTGTGTTCATGTGCAAAATTCATAGAAATGGGAATTACTTTTTGATTATCGATCATTAGTAAGGTTCTAATGAGGAAAGTTGCAGGGTCTGAATACCTATGGACATGATTTTGCGAGTATTTCGCCAAAACTAACATTTTTGTTGTAGAGGATGAGGACATGCCCAAAATCTGATTTGTATCTCAGTGCAAACTTCTGGAAAAATCAGTGAGCCAATCACACAATCAGGGAATTAGATTAGGGGTGGGGGGTGGGGAGGGGTGGTGTTCTGTATACCTTCTGTGTACAGAATGCCCCAAGGTTGACTTATTGGATTGCTTTTTACAGAAAATTACAGCAATGTAGATTAAAAAAGGAAGGTAATTTTTTAAACATTATATTGTAATATGGCTTGTGTCACAATTGTATATGCTACATTACTTTTTTATTTGCAATATTTTTTTCCCCAAAAAAATGGAGCTACCCTTTAAGTCCATCATGAAGGCTGATGCCAGACTCATCCATCTTATCAACCATTCAGTGCCTGCTTACCCTCTTTGCCAATCCCTCCACTGGCTTCTGCTCAACCAACAAATAAAACTGAAAATAACAAACTACAAAGCCATCCACAACTCAGCCCCAAGCCACGTCACCAACCTTGTCTCAAACTATCACCCAAACCATCCTCTTTGCTCCTCCCAAGACCTCCTGCTCTCTAGCTTCCTTGTCTTCTCCTCCCGTGTTCGTCTCCAAGACTTCCCCACAGCCTCCCCCATCCTCTGGAACTCTACCCCAATCTGTCCAGCTACAGGGGCGGCCCGTCTATTAAGGGAGCACGGGTGCCACCCCTCTCTCCAGCCACCCCCCTCTATGAATAATGGATAGATTCATGCATTGCATGAGCAGCATGAGAAGGTCATCGGACACGTAACAAGAAAGATTACATTGGACTTCTATACCCAGATAAACAACATTTTGTCACAACCTTAATTGGAGTGAAGGGAATTGTAGTGAGGGATTCTGAGGTGAGAGGGAACACCGAGGACTTGTCCCAAGTGACCCGGAAACTGGAAAAGGTGCCAAAGGTATCGATTATCGCCAGGGCGGAATGAAGGGAAGAGTCAGATTCCCCAAAGTATAGCAGGTAACAGACATTAGTACCACTACCTACTAAGACATTAGTGTACATTCATCAAGATGATCAAAATAATGATAGGAACAGAAATTGTCCAAACCATTGTGACAATTAGGTAATAGAGGAGAAAGTGAGGAAAAGGAGAAAGGGAGAAAGAGAAGAATAAAAAAGGAGGGTTAGGAAAAAATACCTATTCTAAGGATAGGCCCGGGGGTCGTATCTTTTAAGTGATCTTCAATAATAGTCCATGGGGCTACTAGGTATGGAGTTGCACCTTATCAAGCAAACATCTATGTCTGAGGTATCTCAGAGGAGTAATACATCCAATCTCACCAAGTATCCTTAAATTTATCCTGTTGGTTCCTGACCAAGTGCACCCAGCGTTCAGTTTCCATGATTTTATCCACCTCTCTCTTCCAGTCTAATAAAGAGGGACAGGTGGCTTGTTTCCAAAAGCGTGGAATAAAAGATTTCACTGCATTAAACAAGTAGAAAATTACACTTTTTTTTATAGGATTTGACTGAAGAGGGAGTGTCATGGAATAGAAATTGCATGGGAGTACTTGCCTCGATCTTGGGACATGACCACCAGCAACGCTGTATCCTGGCCTAGGCCAACAAGGCCCAGGCCTAGGGCAGCACTTTGCAGGGGGGCAGCACGGAAAGAGTCCCCGCCGGCTTGCGCTACACTGTTAGTGTAGCGCCACTCTTATGGGAAGGACTGGGCTGAGAGGCAAATTACTCTAGCTCCCCCATAAAGCTGCTTTCAGTATGCGGGCGGCCGGCATTTCTGCTTCTAATTTTGACTGTCCTAACATCCTGGACCACAAACCTTCCTCACTGTGCTATATGTTTTCTGCTGCATGGTTATATCTTTTTAGTCCTCTCCAGTGCCGATCCTGACCTCCCTGGGGCCCTAAGCAAAATTCTGCAAAGGGGCCCTCTACCTGACCCGTGAATAATGGGTGTTGTTTAAGCATAATTTTGAACGTGGCTTAAAGGGGCGTGACTCAAAGGGGTGTGGTTAGAGTCTGAGATGAACGAGGGATGGAGGGAGAAAGAGAGAGAGAGAGAGAGAAAAAAAAAAAAAGAGGGATGGAGGGACAGCAGGCCCAGATCCTACACCGCAATAGAAATATGAGTATTCCAGAAAGTTTAACAATCAGCAGATCAAGATTCTCCAAACATCTGGTGTTAGCAATGCAATCATCCCGGCACCATGGTTGTTATGGTGTCAGGGTGATTAAAGCGCATGATTTCTATTATTACTTTGTAATATAAAATGAAATCATTCAACTCACCATAATGCAGAATCAGTGGGAGCCCTGATGTCACTGTCCCCAGCCAGCGGAGTGCCTCCTTACATCTCAGGTGTCCCCAGCGGAGTGCCTCCTTACATCTCAAGTGTCCCCAGCGGCATGTCTCCTTACATCTCAGGTGTCCCCAGCCAGCGGAGTGCCTCCTTACATTTCAGGTGTCCCCAGTGGAGTGCCTCCTTACATCTCAGGTGTCCCCAGCCAGCGGAGTGCCTCCTTACATCTCAGGTGTCCCCAGCCAGCGGAGTGCTTCCTTACATTTCAGGTGTCCCCCCCCCCCCCAGTGCCGGCCTAAGACATTGTGCTGCCTGGTACCAAGAATTAAATGCTGCCCCCCCCAAAAAAAAATTATGCCCACCAAAAGGATATCATTTTATATCATGATAACTTAAGAGGATCTGTCATGGCTCTATACATGCATGTAGCTGTATAAAGAGGACTTGTCATGGCTCTATTCATGTATAGGAGTATAAAGAGGACCTGTCATGGCTCTATACATGTATGTAGGAAAATAAAGAGGACCTGTCTTGGCTCTTTTCATGTATAGGAGTATAAAGAGGACCTGTCATGGCTATATACATGTATGTAGGAAAATAAAGAGGACCTGTCATGGCTTTATTCATGTATAGGAGTATAAAGAGGACCTGTCATGGCTCTATACATGTATGTAGGAAAATAAAGAGGACCTGTCATGGCTCTATTCATGTATAGGAGTATAAAGAGGACCTGTCATGGCTCTATACATGTATGTAGGAAAATAAAGAGGACCTGTCATGGCTCTATTCATGTATAGGAGTATAAAGAGGACCTGTCATGGCTCTATACATGTATGTAGGAAAATAAAGAGGACCTGTCATGGCTCTATTCATGTATAGGAGTATAAAGAGGACCTGTCATGGCTCTATACATGTATGTAGGAAAATAAAGAGGACCTGTCATGGTTTTATTCATGTATAGGAGTATAACGGTCATGGCACTATACGTGTATATAAGTATAAAGAGGACTTGTCCTGGCTCTATACATGTATATACGGAAATAAAGAGGACCTGTCATGGCTCTATACATGTATGTAGAAGTATAAAGACGACCTGTCATGGCTCCATACATGTATATAGGAGTATAAAAGGACCTGTGCGTGGCCGCGATGTCAGCCGGCCACCCGCGATCGCTCCACAGAGAGCCAGAACAGGGATCTGTCAATGTAAACAGACAGATCCCCATTCTGACAGGGGAGGAGAGACAGATCTGCTGTTCCTAGTGATTAGGAACAGGGATCTCTCTCCTCCTTCAGTCAGTCCCATCCCCCCCAGTTAGAAACACCTCCCAGGGAACACATTTAACCCCTTTCCTGCCAGTGACATTTACACAGTAATCAGTGCATTTTTATAGCACAAATCGCTGTATAAATGTCACTGGTCCCAAAAATGTGTCAAAAGTGTTTGATCTGTTCACCGCAATGTCACAGGCTCACTGAAAATCGCAGATCGCCGCCATTACTAGTAAAAAAAAAAATATTAATAAAAATGCCATAAGTCTATCCCCTATTTTGTAGACGCTATAACCTTTGTGCAAACTAATCAATAAACACTTATTGCGTTTTTTTTTTTTTTTTTACCAAACATATGTAGAAGAATACATATTGGCCTAAACTGATATAGAAATACCACCAACAGAAAGCTCTCTTTGTGGGAAAAAAAGGACGTAAATTTTGTTTGGGTACACCGTCGCACGACCGCACAATTGTCAGTTAAGTCGAAGCAGTGCCGTATCGCAAAACAAAATTAGTTAAGTGCATCATTTCTATTATTACATTGTTATATAATATATAAAATAGTTCAACTCACCATAATGCAGAATCAGTGGGAGCCTGAGCGTGTCTCTTGCCAACGTCACCTGCCACCAGATGCGGATTGTCACTTGCCACATGTTGCGGATTGTCACTTGCCACGATGCCACCTGCCACACAATGCGGGTTGTCACTTGCCACACGTTGCGGATTGTCACTTGCCACAACGCCACACATTGCGTTTTGTCACTTGCCACAACGTCACTTGCCACACATTGCGGATTGTCACTTGCCACAACGCTACCTGCCACACATTGCAGATTGTCACTTGCCACTTCACCTGCCACACGTAGCGGATTGTCACTTGCCACACGTTGCGGATTGTCACTTGCCACAACATCACACATTGCGTTTTGTCACTTGCCACAACGTCACTTGCCACACATTGAGGATTGTCACTTGCCACACATTGCGGATTGTCACTTGCCACAACTCTACCTGCCACACGTTGCAGATTGTCACTTGCCACTTCACCTGCCACATGTAGCAGATTGCCATTTGCTGTGTCCCAGAGTGAAGGCAGGCAGGAGAGAGATGACAGAGAAGAGGGGGGGTCTGCTGACAGGGAAGAGGGGGGGTCTGCTGACATAGAAGAGGGGGGGTCTGCTGACAGAGAAGAGGGGGGGTCTGCTGACAGAGAGGAGGGGGGGTGGCTGACATTGAGGAGGGGGGCAAATGACATTGAGGAGGGGGGGCGGCTGACATTGAGGAGGGGGGGCGGCTAAAATTGAGGAGGGGGGGCGGCTGACATTGAGGAGGGGGGGCAAATGACATGGAGGAGGGGGGCGGCTGACATTGAGGAGGGGGGCAAATTACATTGAGGAGGGGGGGCGGCTGACATTGAGGAGGGGGGCGGCTGACATGGAGGAGGGGGGGCGGCTGACATGGAGGAGGGGGGACGGCTGACATTGAGGAGGGGGTCGGCTGACATTGAGGAGGGGGGGTGGCTGACATTGAGGAGGGGGGGCGGCTGACATTGAGGAGGGGGGGGCTGACATTGAGGAGGGGGGGTGGCTGACATTGAGGAGGGGGGGCGGCTGACATTGAGGAGGGAGGGGCGGCTGACATTGAGGAGGGGGGGCGGCTGACATTGAGGAGGGGGGGCGGCTGACAGAGAGGATGAGAGAGATGGACCTTAGGAGATAGTGACACTCAGCGAGTTAGGTGCACGCCCCCCCCTTTGAGCCCTTCTATAGCTCAGCAGCGGCGAGGGGGAACAAATTCGAGGCGGAGCCAGCCGGCTACAGTGAGCTGCGGCACCGCCCACCCCTTTCCCCCCACAGGTCACAGTCTCAGATGACAGACAGACCGGGGGCGGGGGTGGGCGGTACCGCAGCGCTATTTCGCCAGGATCCCTCCCTTCTCATCCTGGTCTTCGGGAAAATGGCGGCCGGCGGAGACATTATCTCCCCCGGCCGCGGACCTCTAGCAGCGGCGGCGGCGGGGCCCCGAGTATTACTCGGGGCCCTACGCAGCTTGCGTAGTCCGCGTATAGGGCAGATCGGCCCTGGTCCTCTCCATAAAATTATCAGAAATTTGTGCTTAAAGTAGAACTATAGGGAACACTTTTTTTTTTCATTTTGGATAGAGTAAGGGTTATAGCCCCTGTCAGTTTATTCTTTACCATCCCTGACCCATTGCAGAGATTTCCCTTCACTTTTCACTTCCTGCCCCATAGCCAAACAGGAAGTGAGAGGAAATCTATGCAAATTAAGGGAATCCATTGCCCCCCCCCCCCCCAGGCCCTAAGAACTAGTGTCCCCACTCGAAAATTTCAGGGTGGGTCTTAAACAGAAAGGGGTGTGGCCTTGACAGGAAGGGTGGGTCTTATTTAAATTAGGGGGTGCACAAGTTTAGTCAGGCCTAGGGCAGCACAAAACCTAAATAGACTACTGACCACCAGAGATGCAAGAATTTACCCCTCTAGTTTCAGCCACGCCAACACTGATGGCCAGCTATATAGGAAACATCTGTGCCAGACGGACAGGTGTTCTACACCATCTTGTTGGAAATTTGGAAGAAGGTTCTTGAGTGCGGGTGGATTTGAAGGGGAGTAAACTCCAAACCCAGCTCACTCTCCCATTCTCTATAAAAGTAAGGGGTGGACGTTGATTGCGCACTCAACACAAGCTTGTACATAAGTGAAAGGAGATGCCATGATTCTGAAAGCCTCACCCACATTGATTCAAATTGAGATAGAAAGTCTTGTGGCCGTAGGCTATTAAAAAAAGTCTGCCAAATACAGGGGGTCTGTATTTGTACATATCTGAACATACCGCTGGGGGTCTGGTCAGTGTCAGAAGTTTTTCCACCTTAATGCATAGGGTTCCAGCTCCAGAGTAAATAATAAAGGGGACAGTGGGCATCCATGTCGTTTCCCATTTCTATGGAATGGATCAGACAACATTCAGTTTATTTTCACTCAAGCTTGGTGGGTATTATGCAAAGCAATAATCCAGCCCATCATTTGTTCTCTGAGTCCTATCCCTTGAAGCACCTCCATCATTTATGTCCAGTTGACCCTGTTGAAGGCTTTTTCTGCGTTCATCGATACTAGCATTTGCTCAGGACCATGCTCGGCCCAATGCAAAACATGCAGGGCTTGTATTGTATTATCTCTGACTTCAGGACCCCCTATGAAGCATGTTTGGTCTGGATGAATAAGGGTCACCACATGGTCCTGAAGACAGACAGCCGACACTTAGTGCTCTTAACTGAGACAAGGACAAGTCAAGACAAGACAAGGACAAGGACAAGAGGGATATGCTTTGTTCATATTTCATGTCTGAGGTTTACAACTACTTTAAGGCCCCTTTCACACTGGGGCGGTTTGCAGGCACTATTGTGCTATTGTGCTAAAAATAGCGCCTGCAAACCGACCCTAAACAGCGGCTGCTGTCTCTCCAATGTGAAAGCCTGAGGGCTTTCACACTGGAGCGGGGCACTAACAGGACGTGAAAAAAAGTCCTGCTAGCTGCATCTTTGGAGCAGTGAGAGGAGCGGTGTGTTTACCGCTCCTCCACCGCTCCTTCCCATTAAAAGCAATGGGAAACAGCGATAATACCTCTGCAGAGGCGCATTGCTGGTGGTATTAACCCTTTTTCGGCCGCTAGCGGGGGTTAAAACCGCACCGCTAGCGGCCGAATACCTCCGCAATTACGATGGTATAGCGCCGCTAAAAATAGCGGCGCTATCCCGCCACCGCACCCACCGCCCCAGTGTGAAACCAGCCTAAGTAAGAAGATTGGCCTAGAGGAGGCACTATTCCCAGGGTCCTTGTCTGGTTTGGGCACCAACACAATAAGGGCCTCTGACATAGGCTCCAGTAGAGAACCCTGAGAGGTAAATTGACCAAGCAGAGAAATGAGCATAGGTGCCAGAATCTCTAGATAAAGAGCTATAGAATTCAACTAGAATCCCATTGACTATAATTTATTTTACTATATTTTCTACTGAAAACACAGATTTCATAAACATTTGCCCAAAAATTGTGCAGTATAAAATTTAAGACTAACATCATTCGCAAACTTCAGGTTTCCTGACTTTAGAAAATGCATAAATTATCAGTCTTTTGTACATGTTAACTCAATAGTGTGTATTTTAGGTTGTGTTTAAAAAGTGGAACAGTTGACCCATCATTGAATGAGTTAAACCCTTTACATTTTCTTTCATGCAAATACTACAGTAACAGAACTAAAGGCAGGGATACATAAACGTGGCTATGATTGCCAAACATTTGACAGATAGAGTAGGAGAGCATGTAATATCTGTTAATTAGGGTTATACTCACCAACAAATCATTATGCTCCTTAGTCAAATAATCCAATCAACGCTTAAGTAAACCCAGTTCAATTGCATTCGAAAAAAAGTAATTATCACATTGAGTACACAAAAAGAAAAAAAAATGTTAGCGCAAATTAACAACAAAATCTTATGGTATAGGTGTTACTGTATTGACATGCACATAAGATGTTCATGGACCTAGCTGACCAGTTTCAGTCAGGGTGAGATACCGATGAACATTTTCCTCAATTACTCCCTGACTGACCCATGTTGGATTTTTTCCCATAAGATTAATTGATGCCGGGAATATCTATTCTCCTGACAGGTAGAAGCAAAAAAAATCCAGACATACATGTTCATGTAGAGATTTTGCAAGAATGTTTTTTTTTTTTTCTGTGGCAGGATTATGTCTTTATGTCAAACCACTGCCTGATAAATCTGGCTAGCCAGGATGTGAGGACGAACAATAATTCTCACCACAAAAGAGTTATTTGTCACATACAGTGTTGAGCGAACCCGAACTGTAAAGTTCGGGTCCGTACCGAACTTTAGCTTTTTCCCGAACCCGAACCCGGACTTTGCCCAAAAGTCCGGGTTCGGGTTCGGCAATCTAATAACGCATTTAGAAATGCTTCAGGGGCCAGCCAATCACCTTTTGATTAGCTGGTGTGCCCTTAGAGGTCATCATAGCCATGCCTACTAATGGCATGGCTGTGATTGGTCAGTGCAACATGTGACCCAGCTTCTATATAAGCTAGAGGCACACAGCACACATGACACTCTGCTTCAGAATAGATAGGGAGAGGATCTAGTCTGCTGCTGCTGCTTTTAGGGAGAGATAGAAAGATAGATGAGGTAGTCCTGATTCTACAATCTGAGGGAAAAGATAGAGAGATAGTGTAGTGTAGGGCCAGGTTCCTGTGTTGGTGCTTTCAAGGAGAGAGAATATTATATAGGAGTCCAGATTCACAGATTAAAATCAGCGATCTGCATAGGTTTACCTATTTGTGTTGCAGTGCAGACTTTTTACACTGCCATGAGCCCAGTGTCAGAGAAAATCTAACTTTTAGGGGAAAAAAAAAGGCACTTTATTGTTCTCCTTTCCAAAAGACCCATAGGGCAAAAAAAAAAAAAAAAAAAAGCATTTTATTTTGCTCGTGCAAAAAAAGATCCGTTTAGGGCAAAAAAAAAAAAAAAAAAAAATTTGCACATTAATGTACGCTTGCAAAAAACGCCGTTTAGGGGCACCAAAAAAAGTTTGCAGTGTGTTATACATATTTTGAGGTGTGTGAAATAAACAATTTCTATATAGTTTTCTCCTACTGTGCTATACTAAAAAAGCAAAATTTTTTTTGAATAGCATTTTCTGCAGTTCTGTAGCTGTGCGATTCAGCGGTTACGTACTGTGGGTGTGTTCTGCTCTTCCAAAAAACGCCACTTAGTGGCACAAAAAAAAGTTTGCAGTGTGTTATACATATTTTGAGGTGTGTGAAATAAACAATTTCTTTATAGTTTTCTCCTACGTTGCTATACTAAAAAAACAACATTTTTTTTGAATAGCATTTTCTGCAGTTCTGTAGCTGTGCGATTCAGTGGTTACGTACTGTGGGTGTGTTCTGCTCTTCCAAAAAACGCCGTTTAGGGGCACAAAAAAAAGTTTGCAGTGTGTTATACATATTTTGAGGTGTGTGAAAAAAACAATTTCTATATAGTTTTCTCCTACTGTGCTATACTAAAAAAACAACATTTTTTTTGAATAGCATTTTCTGCAGTTCTGTAGCTGTGCGATTCAGCGGTTACGTACTGTGGGTGTGTTCTGCTCTTCCAAAAAACGCCGTTTAGTGGCACAAAAAAAAATTTGCAGTGTGTTATACATATTTTGAGGTGTGTGAAATAAACAATTTCTTTATAGTTTTCTCCTACGTTGCTATACTAAAAAAACAACATTTTTTTTGAATAGCATTTTCTGCAGTTCTGTAGCTGTGCGATTCAGTGGTTACGTACTGTGGGTGTGTTCTGCTCTTCCAAAAAACGCCGTTTAGGTGCACAAAAAAAAGTTTGCAGTGTGTTATACATATTTTGAGGTGTGTGAAAAAAACAATTTCTATATAGTTTTCTCCTACTGTGCTATACTAAAAAACAACATTTTTTTTAATAGCATTTTCTGCAGTTCTGTAGCTGTGCGATTCAGCGGTTACGTACTGTGGGTGTGTTCTGCTCTTCCAAAAAACGCCGTTTAGGGGCACAAAAAAAAGTTTGCAGTGTGTTATACATATTTTGAGGTGTGTGAAATAAACAATTTCTTTATAGTTTTCTCCTACGTTGCTATACTAAAAAAACAACATTTTTTTTTAATAGCATTTTCTGCAGTTCTGTAGCTGTGCGATTCAGCGGTTACGTACTGTGGGTGTGTTCTGCTCTTCCAAAAAACGCAGTTTAGGGGCACAAAAAAAGTTTGCAGTGTGTTATACATATTTTGAGGTGTGTGAAATAAACAATTTCTATATAGTTTTCTCCTACTGTGCTATACTAAAAAAACAACATTTTTTTTGAATAGCATTTTCTGCAGTTCTGTAGCTGTGCGATTCAGCAGTTACGTACTGTGGGTGTGTTCTGCTCCTACAAAAAAACGCCGTTTAGGGGCACAAAAAAAAGTTTGCAGTGTGTTATACATATTTTGAGGTGTGTGAAATAAACAATTTCTATATAGTTTACTCCTACTGTGCTATACTAAAAAAACAACATTTTTTTTGAATAGCATTTTCTGCAGTTCTGTAGCTGTGCGATTCAGCGGTTACGTACTGTGGGTGTGTTCTGCTCTTCCAAAAAACGCCGTTTAGTGCACAAAAAAAAGTTTGCAGTGTGTTATACATATTTTGAGGTGTGTGAAATAAACAATTTCTTTATAGTTTTCTCCTACGTTGCTATACTAAAAAAACAACATTTTTTTTGAATAGCATTTTCTGCAGTTCTGTAGCTGTGCGATTCAGCGGTTACGTACTGTGGGTGTGTTCTGCTCTTCCAAAAAACGCAGTTTAGTGGCACAAAAAAAAGTTTGCAGTGTGTTATACATATTTTGAGGTGTGTGAAATAAACAATTTCTTTATAGTTTTCTCCTACGTTGCTATACTAAAAAAACAACATTTTTTTTTAATAGCATTTTCTGCAGTTCTGTAGCTGTGCGATTCAGCGGTTACATACTGTGGGTGTGTTCTGATCTTCCAAAAAACGCCGTTTAGGGGCACAAAAAAAAGTTTGCAGTGTGTTATACATATTTTGAGGTGTGTGAAATAAACAATTTCTATATAGTTTTCTCCTACTGTGCTATACTAAAAAAACAACATTTTTTTTGAATAGCATTTTCTGCAGTTCTGTAGCTGTGCGATTCAGCGGTTACGTACTGTGGGTGTGTTCTGCTCTTCCAAAAAACGCAGTTTAGGGGCACAAAAAAAAGTTTGCAGTGTGTTATACATATTTTGAGGTGTGTGAAATAAACAATTTCTTTATAGTTTTCTCCTACGTTGCTATACTAAAAAAACAACATTTTTTTTGAATAGCATTTTCTGCAGTTCTGTAGCTGTGCGATTCAGCGGTTACGTACTGTGGGTGTGTTCTGCTCTTCCAAAAAACGCCGTTTAGGGGCACAAAAAAAAGTTTGCAGTGTGTTATACATATTTTGAGGTGTGTGAAATAAACAATTTCTATATAGTTTTCTCCTACTGTGCTATACTAAAAAAACAACATTTTTTTTGAATAGCATTTTCTGCAGTTCTGTAGCTGTGCGATTCAGCAGGTACATACTGTGGGTGTGTTCTGCTCCTACAAAAAAACGTCGTTTAGGGGCACAAAAAAAGTTTGCAGTGTGTTATACATATTTTGAGGTGTGTGAAATAAACAATTTCTATATAGTTTTCTCCTACTGTGCTATACTAAAAAAACAACATTTTTTTTGAATAGCATTTTCTGCAGTTCTGTAGCTGTGCGATTCAGCGGTTACGTACTGTGGGTGTGTTCTGCTCTTCCAAAAAACGCTGTTTAGTGGCACAAAAAAAAGTTTGCAGTGTGTTATACATATTTTGAGGTGTGTGAAATAAACAATTTCTTTATAGTTTTCTCCTACGTTGCTATACTAAAAAAACAACATTTTTTTTGAATAGCATTTTCTGCAGTTCTGTAGCTGTGCGATTAAGCGGTTATGTACTGTGGGTGTGTTCTGCTCTTCCAAAAAACGCCGTTTAGGGGCACAAAAAAAAGTTTGCAGTGTGTTATACATATTTTGAGGTGTGTGAAATAAGCAATTTCTATATAGTTTTCTCCTACTGTGCTATACTAAAAAAAACAACATTTTTTTTGAATAGCATTTTCTGCAGTTCTGTAGCTGTGCGATTCAGCGGTTACGTACTGTGGGTGTGTTCTGCTCCTACAAAAAACGCCGTTTAGGGGCACAAAAAAAAGTTTGCAGTGTGTTATACATACTTTGAGGTGTGTGAAATAAACAATTTCTATACAGTTTTCTCCTACTGTGCTATACTAAAAAAACAACATTTTTTTTTAATAGCATTTTCTGCAGTTCTGTAGCTGTGCGATTCAGCGGTTACGTACTGTGGGTGTGTTCTGCTCCTTCAAAAAACGCCGTTTAGGGGCACAAAAAAAAGTTTGCAGTGTGTTATACATATTTTGAGGTGTGTGAAATAAACAATTTCTATATAGTTTTCTCCTACTGTGCTATACAAAAAAAACAACATTTTTTTTGAATAGCATTTTCTGCAGTTCTGTAGCTGTGCGATTCAGCGGTTACGTACTTTGGTTGTGTTCTGCTCTTCCAAAAACACCCATTTAGGGCAAGATCCTAAATTTTGAAAAAATGAGGAGAAGGTCAAAGGGACGTGGTGGCCCCGGTCGTGGTGCTGCTGGTGGAGCTCCTGTTGCAGGGAGAGGACGTGGTGGATCTGTGCCAGATACACGCACAAGTGAAACACCTTCCTCAGGTGCGAGTAGACGACCGAGCCTGCGGCGCTATTTTGTCGCGCCTAATGAGGCTGTACGAATGTTTAGGCCAGGACAAGTACAGGCGATAGTAGATTGGGTTGCTGACAGTGCCTCGGGTTCCTTCACATTGTCTCCCACCCACTCTTCTGATGAAAGAACAGAGTTGGCACCTGAAACCCATGTCCATCAGTCTTTCACCTCACCCCCTTGCAAATCAGCCAAGCAGTCTGAGCCCCAAATCATGCAGCAGTCTCTTCTGCTTTTCGATGACTCTGTTAGCAGAGTTTCCCAGGGCCATCCACCTAGCCCTGCCCCAGAAGTGGAAGAGATTGAGTGCACCGATGCCCAACCACTTATGTTTTATGATGAGTACATGGGAGGACCATCGCAGTACGTCTCGGATGATGACGAAACACAGGTGCCAACTGCTGCTGCTTTCGCAATTGTGCAGACAGACAAGGAGGGCAGGGGTGAAGACTGGGTGGAAGATGATGTGGAGGACGATGAGGTCCTCGACCCCACATGGAATCAACGTTATGCAGGTGACCAGTGTAGTTTGGAGAAAGAGGCGGTGGTCGCACAGAGCCACCAGCACAGCAGAAGAGGGAGCAGGGTGCAAAAGCGGAGCGTCTGTCAGCTAGACAGTATGTCTGCTACTGCCCAACGCAGCAAGGGACCGAGCATACCAAAGCCAGGTCCAAGGAGTTCCCCAGCGTGGCAGTTCTTCACACAATGTGCTGATGACAAGACACGAGTGGTTTGCACGCTGTGCAATCAGAGCCTGAAGCGAGGCATAAACGTTCTCAACCTGAGCACAACCTGCATGACCAGGCATCTAAGTGCAAAGCACGAGCTGCAGTGGAGTAGACACCTCAAAAACCAAGAAAGGTCTCTGGCTCCTCCTGCTTCCTCTTCTGCTGCAGTCTCGGCCTCTTCATCCACCTCTGTAGTGACAGTGGCACCTGCCACCCCGCAAACAGAGGATCTGCCAGCAACACTACCACCTGGGTCACCAACCATCTCCACAATGTCCCATGGAAGCGTTCAGCTCTCTATCTCCCAAACATTTGAGCGGAAGAGGAAGTACCCCCCTAGCCACCCGCGATCCCTGGCCCTGAATGCCAGCATTTCAAAACTCCTGGCCTTTGAAATGCTGTCATTCCGTCTGGTGGAGACGCAGAGTTTTAAAAGCCTGATGGCATTGGCTGTCCCACAGTACGTCGTGCCCAGCCGCCACTATTTTTCCAGGCGAGCCATCCCTTCCCTGCACAACCAAGTGGGGGACAAAATCAGGTGTGCACTGCGCAACGCCATCTGTGGCAAGGTCCACCTAACTACGGATGCGTGGACCAGTAAGCACGGTCAGGGACGTTATATCTCCCTAACAGCACACTGGGTAAATGCAGTGGCGGCTGGGCCTGAGGCAGATAGCAGTTTGGCGCATGTCCTTCCATCACCGAGGATTGCAGGGCGCTTCAGTTTGCCTCCTGTTGCTAACTCCTCCTAATCCGCTTCCTCATCCTCTACCGCCTCCTCATCAGGTCAGCGTAACACCTTCACCACCAACTTCAGCACAGCCAGGGGTAAACGACAGCAGGCAGTTTTAAAACTTTCCTGTTTGGGGGAAAAACCCCACACCGCGCAGGAGTTGTGGAGGGACATGGAACAACAGACCAATGAGTGGTTGCTGTCAGTGAGCCTCAAGCCCGGCCTGGTGGTGTGCGATAATGGGCGAAATCTCGTAGCAGCTCTGGGCCTAGCCGGTTTGACGCACATCCCTTGCCTGGCACATGTGCTGAACTTGGTGGTCCAGAGGTTCCTTAAAAATTACCCCAATATGCCAGAGCTGCTGCAGAAAGTGCGGGCTGTGTGTGCGCACTTTCGGCGTTCTCACCCTGCTACTGCTCGCCTGTCAGCGCTGCAGCGTAACTTCGGCCTTCCCGCTCACCGCCTCATATGTGACGTGCCCACAAGGTGGAACTCCACCTTGCACATGCTGGCCAGACTGTGCGAGCAGCAGCAGGCGATAGTGGAGTTTCAGCTGCAGCAATCACGCGTGAGTCGCTCTGCAGAACAGCACCACTTCACCACCAATAACTGGGCCTCCATGCGAGACCTGTGTGCTTGTTGCGCTGTTTCGAGTACTCCACCAACATGTCCAGTGCCAATGACGCCGTTCTTAGCGTTACTATCCCAGTTCTATGCCTCCTTGAAAAAACGCTTCGGGCGATGATGGAAGAGGATGTGGCACAGGAGGATGAGGAGGAGGAGGAGGAAGCGGGATAATTTCAAAGGCTTTCAGGGCAGTCTTTCACAAGTGGCTATGAGGGTGGGTTCCTGCACCAACAAACGCCAGGTACACAATTGTCCGGCAGAAAGGGCACAGTTCTGGAGGATGACGAGGTGGAGGAGGAGATGGAGGAGGAGGAGGAGGAGGAGCCATTTTCACAGCAGGGTGGCACCCAGACCAGCTCGTGGCCATCACTGGTGCGTGGCTGGGGGGATACAGAGGATACAGACGATACACCTCCCACAGAGGACAGCTTTTCTTTGCCTCTGGGCAGCCTGGCACACATGAGCGATTACATGCTGCAGTGTTTCCGCAATGACCGCCGAGTTGCCCACATTTTAACTGGTGCTGATTACTGGGTGGCCACCCTGCTGGATCCCCGTTACAAGGACAACGTACCGTCCTTAATTCCCTCACTGGAGCGGGATCGTAAGATGCGCGAGTACAAGCGCACGCTGGTAGACGCGCTGCTGGTGGCATTCCCACCTGACAGCGGGCGTACGGTGGAAGCACAAGGCGAAGGCAGAGGAGGAGGAAGAGGTCGCCAACGCAGCCGGGGCACCGGCAGCACCTCAGAAGGCAGGGTTAGCATGGCTGAAATGTGGAAAAGCTTTGTCAGCACGCCACAACAACCAGCACCACCAGCTGAGATGGAACGTCTTAGCAGGAGGCAGCATTTCACCAACATGGTTGAGCAGTATGTGTCCACAGGCCTACACGTACTGGATGACGGGTCTGCCCCCTTTAACTTCTGGGTCTCCAAATTGGGCACATGGCCTGAGCTTGCCCTTTATGCCTTGGAGGTGCTGGCCTGCCCTGCAGCCAGTGTATTATCTGAACGTGTATTTAGCACGGCAGGGGGCGTTATCACAGACAAGCGCAGCCGCCTGTCCAGAGCCAATGTGGACAAGCTCACGTTCATTAAAATGAACCAGGCATGGATCCCACAGGACTTGTCCGTACCTTGTGCAGAATAGACATGTATACCGGTGTTGTGACAAAAACTGTCCAGCCATCGGATTGTGTCCGGCCCATACTGCGAAGGCGCAGCGCTTGCGCAGTACAGAGGACAAGGAGATTCACAAAATCTCCGAAGATGAACGGCGCCTGCGCTGTGAGTGCAGGTTCAAGCCCCACCATCCAAGTGGACATACGGTAGCACATAATAACAGGGCCCCTCACGGGCTCGGTTCGATCGCCACGCTTCGGGCACGGCCTCACTTGGCTCGGCTTGAACCACGGATGGTGTGGCCTTCACCTGAACTCACCACGCAGGCGCCGTTCGTCTTGGGAGATTTTAGAAATCCCCTTCTCCTACATACTGAGCAAGCGCAGTACAGGGTGGACACTATTTGACGGGGGACAGAATTCGACACATCACCGGCCTTACCCAGCCATTGTTGTATTTTTGAATCAGTGTTGGCTACCTCGTCCTCCTCCACCGCCGCTTCCACCTACACAGCCACATCCACCGCCACCTCAACCTCCTACTCCATATGGACCTCGTCCTCCTAGGTCAAGATTATTATTTTTTATTTTAATTTTTTTATGTTATTTTAAGTTATTTCCCTATCCACATTTGTCTGCAGAGCACTTGCCATGCTCTTAACAACATTTTTCTGCCATTTGCAGCCCTTTAGCCCTTTCCATTACCTTTTTAGAGCCTTTTTAGTCCTTAGAAGTCCGAGTCCCCATTGACTTCAATGGGGTTCGGGTTCGGGTTAAAGTTCGGTCCCGAACCCGAACTTTTTTCCGAAGTTCGGCCGAACCCGTCGAACCCGAACATCCAGGTGTCCTCTCAACTCTAGTCACATAGAATGTCGTCTGTTTTCTGACCAGTCTTAACCTTACCTCTTTCCTCTCCTGCTACATTACAGATTCTTTGTAGCACTGATCTTCAATTTATTGTGAATGGGGCTAGGGATTTTACTGTCAAACTATGGCCACTGCAAATTGTCAGACTCCACTACATCAGACAAGGCAGAGAAAGCAAGCTGAATAGACATGTGCACTGCCAAAAAATTCGTTAGTTTTCGTTTTCGTTTCATTAGTTTATTTTTTTTTTTCGTTTTTCGGGTCATTCGTTATGATCGCAATTCGTAAATTCGTAAATTTGTACATTCGTAAATTTATACATTCGTAAATTTGTACATTCGTAAATTTGTACATTCGTAAATTTATACATTCGTAAATTCGTACATTCGTAAATTTATACATTCGTAAATTTATACATTCGTAATTTCGGAAATTTGGAAATTCGATATTTTCGAAAACCCGAAAATTTGAAAATCTGAAAAAATAACTATTAAATTATAGTTGTAATTTCCTTTCAAATTTGGCTGTTAGCGAACGTAACGAATACAAATTTATCTGAAGTTACGCATAACCTGAAATAACAAATGCCGCATCTAAACAAATGGAACGGAACAAATTAATAATAATAATAATAAAACGTTTTTATTATTATTATTGTTATTTATTATTATTATTAATTCATTACGTTCCATTCGTTTAGATACGGCATTCATTATGTCGGAAAACAATTCGTAACTTCGTTAAGTTCACTAACAGCCAAATTTGAAAGGAAATTACAATACCTATAATTGAATAGTTAGTAATAGTTAAGTTATTAGTTAATTATTATTTCAGATTTCCGAATTTACTAATTTACGATTGTACGAATGTACAAATTTACAAATGTACGAATATTCGGAAATTCGTAAATTCAAATTTACGAATTTCCGGATAGTTGTACATTCGTAAATTCGTGCATTGGTAAATTCGTATATTCGTAAATTCGTACATTCGTAAATTTGAATTTACGAATATTCGTTAAAATTCGTTAAATGAGTTTTCGTTAATTCGGATATTTCCGAATTAACGAATTTGTCGAAATTCCTTAAAAAACGAATTCGGAACGAAACGAATTGCACATGTCTAAAGCTGAACTATCTGCGCTGTAGACCTGATAATGCTGTGGCAGGTCAGGGCTGGGGGCTAAAGATTTAGATTGGTAACACAACATTGGCTCATTAGCCAATGCCTTTTTAATAACGTTGATGTTCCCATGCATCACTTCCAGCCCAGTGAGTGTAACGCACGCCAGACTCTAGCATCCATCTCTCTGCACACCAAGAAGGCCATTTTTTCTTAAACAGTGACATTTTTTTAAACTGTAACTTTTAAAGTAATAAACCTACAAAGGATTTTACACTATGAGAGGCTGTTTATCCATTTATTTTTCACCTGTCTAAGAATTGTGTGGGAGAACCCCCTGGATCACATTAGGAGGAACATTGGATCTCGGGGGTGCAAGACACCAGGGATTGTGGGACAGGTCCCCCTAAAGACATATAAGCCTTGCTGACTGCAATATGGCTAGGAAGTCACTGACATCCGGTGAGTGCAGCGTGTATACATTATAAGACATGATGGAACACAGAGGAAACCCTGGGAACGAGGCACAAAGCATTTAAAATTGCACAAAATACTTTTTTGCCCATTTTAATTTCCATTTGTCACTTATGTTTACATTTGTACCATTGTCTGGCACTTATTATCAGATCAGTGGCATTCACAGTGTGTCATATATAATTATTAGTTCATGTTATAGCAAGCGCTGCCTGAGATTATTATTGGTTAACCGTTTGTTGGTTAACCCTTTGTTGGAAAAAATAGACAGCAGCTGCACACATTATCATTACTTTTAGTGTTTGTTTACCTAGACGTGGGAGTTTTCTATTTTTATTACCCTTAGACTGGTTTGTTAGACATAAGGATGTGAGGTGTATGATTTAAATAGATATCAGCATACATATTTTTTTACGGGTTGTGGATTTGATCTCAAGTAACCTTACTGTATGTAATTTATTGGTATGTTTCACAAGTCTTTTTCAAATTGATAAAGTAATTTTCAAATAAAAAAAATATTTTTATAAATTTAATACTTATATTAAATATATTAATAATGGGCATTTTTCCAGGTTTTCCGGTAATATGAGATTTTAGTGACTGGGTGTAAAAAAAATCCTTAATTTTTTTTTTAACATGCATATAAGAGTAATAAAATAATAGCCTTGAGAAACCAGATGTATAACATTATTGTTAAGTTTGGTTAGGGTCCATTCACACTAAATGCATTAGGACTGCATTTGGAAGTTATTCCAAGGCAATCCCAGTGCAAGACAAGGCAAAATGCCACCACATTTGCCACCACGTTGCAGTGGTGTGAACTGCAAAAAACTATTTTTTTTTCACTGGTGCGCAATGCAAAGCAATCCACTGGCTTACACCATACTGAGCCCATAAGTACTTAATGAGATGTCACTTTGTTACATTTCAATAGTGTTTGTTTATAAAAACTTAAAAAAATATAAGTGTGATGCACCATGATCGGTGCATCAGCACCACTGTCATCCTACAGCACACCAACAGCTCCATTCTATCGCTGCCGCTGCTGTTAATGGATCCTGATTAAACTAAAAGTGATTTGGTAAAGTTAGAGTTAATTAACATTAGTGCTGTACAAGATTGAGCTAAAGGGTAAGTGTAACATCACGTACTGCCATTTCTTAAGTAGAGATGATTCCTAATGAAAATCTTTTTCCCAATGAATACAGTATTTCTATGCAGGCAATTTAGCCTCATAATATCAGTGAATGAAGCTCTTTATTAGAACAGGGTCTTTTCTTTCAAAGATGCGTGCAAAGGCCTAAAATCACACTCTATCTGAAATATTCGGAAACATTGGAAAAACGTTTAGCTAAAAGCAGAAGAAAATGTCCCATAATTTAAAGGGAAACAAAGCTCCTTACACAAAAAAAAGGAGAAAAGATCTAAATAGAGGAAGATGCTGAATGGCCCTTTCATAAGTTTTGTCACAGATGAAGGGATGCTAACAACATTTGATTGCTAGAATAGCCTTATATAATGTACTTAATGGCCTTACTGTCACTTTGCAAAGAAGTATTAGTGGTCAGGAACAGCTGCATGGATCAATAGCAGTAAATCAATGACTTGAGATAGAATGCCAAGGCAAGTGCTATAGGAAATTATTATGATTATGTCAAGGCTCTCAATTACAACTGACATTAAATACAAGTAATACAAATGAAGAGGTGTATGAGGTGTACAAAAAGAAACAATTATTCTGTGATTTTTTTATATCATTTGACAGCATTAAAAGTTTACTTTTTTATTCTTTGCTAATACGTTTGGTCTCTGGCCTAAGTGAGCTTTAAAGCAGGTCTAAAGTTCAGCTGTAATGCCACGTACACACGACCGTTTTTAATGATGAGAAAAATTAAAAAAATTAAAATGGTCATTAAAAATGATCGTGTGTGGGCTTCAGAGCATTTTTCACGACGTGAAAAACGGGCATAAAAAAATTGGAACATGCTCTAATTTTTCACGTGAAAAAAAAATGCGTATGCTCAGAATAAAGTATGAGACAGGAGCGCTCGTTCTGGTAAAACTAGCGTTCGTAATGGAGATAGCACATTCGTCACGCTGTAACGGACTGAAAAGCACGAGGCTGAAAAGCGCGAATCGTCGCTCAACAAATTTTACTAACTTGAAGGGTGGCGCCATCCGAATGGAACTTCCCCTTTATAGTGCCGTCGTACGTGTTGTACATCACCGCGCTTTACTTGAACATTTTTTCCACGATAGTGTGTAGGCAAGGCAGGCTTGAGAGGAAACATGAAAAATCACGTCGAGAAAAATGCAGTTTTTTTTCAATGACATTAAAAACGGTCATGTGTACGCGGCATAACTGTGAGCAGGCAGGCTTTTTATTGCAGAAAAGACATGCAATGTCTCTTCTACAATAACTACACCTACCTGATGATCACAGTGATCCCCAAAATGTAAGCTTAGTGTGGCCGGCCCAATCCTGTGTACCAGGATGACTAGCTCCTGTGCATACACAGGAGCGATGTCATCTTGCACCAGCAAATAAAGAGGCCCCAAAACCGGCACACAGGAGAAGATGCTGGGGACAAAGGAACGTTGGAAAGGTGAGTGCCTTTAGTTCCTCTTTAGAGTTTTACTAAACCCACAACAGAATATGCAGTAAAGCATGCTTGTTATACTCACTGTGGAACCTAAGGGGTTAATCCTGCGCATTGTGTAAAAAGTCTGTTTGATCCTGTCTTCTCTGATCCTCTCCCTCTTCCACTGTCCCCAATCCATCTCCTGATAGAACCTTTGGAGTCACTCAGCACATGCTCAGTTTGGTGTGTATTGCTAAAGAGGTTTTTTTTTTCTATTGGGAGGTTGCATGTGATCAGCACAGGGCCAATCAGCACTGTCCAGACAAAGGGTTAAGGGTCCTGCAGCTTCTTAGGACAGTCAGAGGAGAATGAAAACTCCTCCTACAAGCTTTAACCAGACACGGATACAAGTCACAAGACTGCTATATACTGCTGATGAGTAAAAGGTATTTAGCAGTTTATATTTACTAAAATATTTTCATTTCCATGTTCTGTGTACTGTGAGAGACTAGATATAGTAAATGCAGGGTCCTGGGTGTGGTAACACTTTAAGTTAAAGGGGTTGTAAACCTTCCAGTTTTTTCACTGTAATGCATTCTAACGTCTGAGCATGAGTTCAGGCCGAACATTGGCTGTTCGCCAGTTTGACGAACACCAGAATTATCATTATCAAAAATTTGTTCGGGCCGCGGAATGATCACAATGCCCTACGCTGCTGCACAGTGCATTGGAAGCCCTGATTGGCTTTAGCAATGAAATCTTTGCCCAATCAGGGCACATAGCCCTGTCAGAGCCATGATTGGACACTGTCATGATGACTCTATCCAATCATGGCTCATTGCTCTTATTCCCACCCCACACTATAAAAATATTCTTTCCATAGCAGCCATTTGCAGTGTGATATTGGCGTGAAGAGAGATAGAACAGGGCTCTGTTCAGTGCTACTAGTGAGTTAGTGTGCTATAGTGTACTATTGTGATTCTTTTGTGAGTGTAAAGTGTCAATTTAGTGTGAATCTAGTGATAGTTCAGTGAGTGTAGTGCGACTGTTCATATATATAATGCAGTATATTTCAGTGCGTTACTGCATGCTTACCGCAGTATATTTCAGTGCGTTGCTGCACGTTTATCACAGTATAATGCAGTGCATTAGTGCACGTTTAGCGCAGTATATTTCAGTGCGTTATTACACATTTACCGCAGTATATTGCAGTGTGTCAGTGCACATTTAATGCAGTATATTTCAGTGCGTTGTTGCACGTTTAATGTAGTATATTGCAGTTCATTAATGCACATTTAACGCAGTATATTTCAATGCATTGATTCACGTTTACCACAGTATATTGCAGTGCGTTATTGCATGTTTACCACAGTATATTGCAGTGCTTTTTTGCATGTTTTCCGCAATATATTTCAGTGCGTTGATGCATGTTTACCGCTGTATATTGCACTGCATTAGGGCACATTTAACGCAGTATATTTCAGTGCATTATTGCACGTTTATCGCAGTATATTGCAGTGTTTTAGTGCTTGTTTAATGCAGTATATTTAAGTGCTTTGCTGCATGTTTACTGCAGTATATTACAGTGTGTTAGTGCATGTTTACCGCAGTATATTTCAGTGCATTAGTACAAGTTAATGCAGTATAGTTCAGTGTGTTGCTGCACGTTTACTACAGTATATTGCAGTGTGTTAAACTGAAAAGACAGTAGAGGTTCAAATATCTGCTTGGTATAGCAACATTCCTGGGATATTTAGAAAAACAAAATTTCCCCCTTGGAAAATGGAACTTTAAAAGCATTAAAGAGTATGTAATGTTTATGATAAAACTCAAAATTGTATTATCCAAGTAATTTTACAAAAACTTTTTATAAAATGACTTGGATAATAAAATTTAGAATTTTAACGTAAACATTACATACTCTTTAATGCCTTTAACGTTCCATTTTCCAATTGCAGTGCGTTAGTGCATGTTTAATGCAGTAAATTTCAGTGCGGTGCTGCATGTTTACCACAGTATATTGCAGTGCATTAGTGTACTTTTATCACAGTATACTTTAGTGCGTTGCTGCACGTTTATCGCAGTATATTGCAGTGCGTTAGTGCACGTTTATCGCAGTATATTTCAGTGCGTTATTGCACATTTACCGCAGTATATTGCAGTGTGTTAGTGCACATTTAATGCAGTATATTTCAGTGCGTTGTTGCACGTTTACCGTAGTATATTGCTGTGCATTAGTGCACGTTTAACGCAGTGTATTTCAGTGCATTGATTCACGTTTACCGCAGTATAATGCAGTGCGTCAGTGCACGTTTAACGCAGTATATGTCAGTGCTTTTTTGCATGTTTACCGCAGTATATTGCAGTGTGTTAGTGCATGTTTAACACAGTATATTTCAGTGCGTTAATGCACGTTTACTGTAGTATAGGCTTGTGCAATTCGTTTCGTAACGAATTGAAATTCGTCCGAATTTAGCAACTTTCGGACATTCGGAAGCATTCGAATTTCCGAACAAAGCAATTACGAATAAGACCGAATCCGAAATAAATTATACCGCAAATAGCGAATGCCGAATGTCTTCGGCATAATTCGTTATGAAAAAGTTACGAATGTACGAATCCATACGAAGCACAATAACACTCACTCTGCTCTGCTCTCTGCTTCTCCCACACCGTGCTGAACTCCCTCTCAAAATGGTGTACAGGGGCGGAGGTTATAGCCGCATGTAAAAAACGAAAGTAAAATACGAGATTTCGAATCCATTCGAAGCACAATAACACTCACTCTGCTCTGCTCTCTGCTTCTCCCTCACCGTGCTGAACCCTCTCAAAATGGTGTACAGGGGCGGAGCCTATAGCCGCATGTTAAAAACGAAAGTAAAATACGAGATTTCGAATCGTTACAAATAACCGCAATGTATTTAGAAAAGTACAAATCCATTCGAAGCACATTAGGCATAATAGGCAGCGTCGTTGTGAGAGAGACACGGAAAATTACGAATCAACGAACCCAAAAAAGTTACGAAAGTAGGAGTTGTGTCCAGAATCAACGAAAAACAACGTACTCTACCGAAAGTACGAACCCAAAAAAAGTTACGAAAGTAGGAGTTGTGTCCAGAATCAACGAAAAACAACGTACTCTACCGAAAGTACGAATTATAAAGCAACAAAAAATTCAACGAAAAATGTCGCTTGCAAAAATACGAATGAGTCCGAACACGAAAAATCCCGTCTAGCAAAATTACGAATGATTACGAATCAACAGGACCGGAAAGAAACGAACCGAAACGGAACGAATTTTTCCGTTGTGCACAAGTCTACTGTAGTATATTACAGTGCATTAGCGCAGGTTTAACATAATATATTTCATTACGTTGATGCACATTTACCGCAGTATGTTGCACTGCATTAGTGCACGTTTACTGCAGTATATTGCAGTGTGTTAGTGCATGTTTAATGCAGTATATTTCAGTGTGTTTCAGTGCATTGCTGCACGTTTACTGCAGTATATTACAGTGCGTTAATGCACGTTTACCGCAGTATATTGCAGTGCGTTAGTACAAGTTAACGCAGTATTTGTCAGTGCGTTGCTGCACGTTTACTACAGTACATTGCAGAGCTTTAGTGCACATTTAACGCAGTATATTTCAGTGCTTGGTGTACGTTTACAGTTTATTGCAGTGTGTTAAACAGAAAAGATGGTAGAGGTTCAAATATCTGCTTGGTATAGCCACATCCCTGGGATATTTAGAAAAACAAAGTTTCCCCCTTGGAAAATGGGACTTTACAAGCATTAAAGAGTATGTAATGTTTATGTTAAAACTCAAAATTTTATTATCCAAGTAATTTTGCAAAAACTTTTTGTAAAATTACTTGCATAATAAAATTTAGAATTTTAAAGGGGTTGTAAAGGTTTGTTTTTTATTTTCTAAATAGGTTCCTTTAAGCTAGTGCATTGTTGGTTCACTTACCTTTTCCTTCGATTTCCCTTCTAAATGTTTTTTTTCTTTGTCTGAATTTCTCACTTCCTGTTCCTCCTCGGTAAGCTTGCCCCCATCATCGGAGCCGTTCTGGCTGGGGGTTAGTCAGCGTGCTCGCCCCCTCGCTTGAGACTACATCCCTGCGGAGAGACGCTGTGAATGGCTCAGGGGGTTTAGTACACGCCCCGCACTATATAAGGCCGCCGGCTTGGCGGCCTTGTGTAGTGTGTTGGAGTTGTTAAAAGAGAGAGATATCAGAGAGAGACAGTGTCATTTATATTTAATTAGATAGAGCAGGCAGGCGAGTCAGTTTGCTGCAGTTACAGTGTGTAGAGGATATATATGCATCCTAGGTGTTGTATATATATTTATACACTGTATTCAGTTTAGCTAGATCCGTTCCTGTTATTCTCTATACTGTGACAGGCAGGCAGGTGATTGTGCTAGCTGCAGTCAGTGTTTCACTTAGTGTACTGTGTGCTTTGCATAGCATTCACCTAAAGCTTACCTGAATACAGTTAGTGACTATTATAGTGGCATTCTCATAATAAAACCACAGGCAGAGAGCTGCAAGTATTTTCAGTGTACTTTGTCCTCTGCACAGTTTTCACCTAAAACTAACTGAAAACAATTGCTGCTTTTCCTATACTAATCCCACAGCAGGCAGTTGATTCTGATAGCTGCATTATCAGTATATATATATATATATATATATATATATATAAACATCCCACCTTTGTGCAGCTACATCTCACTGCAGGCCATTAGTATGTCTGGAAGGCAAACAAGCAGAGGCAGACAGTCAAGAGGCAATAAAAGAGGGCAAGCAGGCTCTGTGTCTAGAGGAAACAGTGCTGGTCGTGGACACAGTGCATCCTCATCAGCACATGGCCGTGGGACACGCTTGTCATTCTTTTCGGCAGCTGGCCATGTTGAGCCGCAACATGCCCAAGACTTGGTAGAGTGGATGACCAAGCCGTCCTCCTCCTCCTCATCCTCTCTCACCCAGGCTCAGGGTACTTTGTCTGGCAAAGCAGCTGCCAAAGCGGCCTCTTCCCTTGGCTCAATGGCATCAGTTACTCCTTCCCTAGCTCCACCATGTCCTCCTGAGGGGTCCCCCAAACTGTTTGAACACAGTGTTGGGTACATGCTCCAGGAGGATGCCCAGCGTTTTGAAGGCTCCGATGATGGAACCCAGCTTGAGGAAGGCAGTAATGTGAGCCCAGAAAGGGGGGGGTAGTAACGTGAGTCCAGAGAGAGGGAGTATACAACTAGGACAGCTATCTGGCAGTCATGTTCCCCCAGCTGCAGCATACTGCCATATTTGCTCCAGTGATGAGGAAGGAGGGGATGATGAGGTCACTGACTGCACGTGGGTGCCTGATAGGAGAGAGGAGGAGGGGGAGGCACATCTCCAATGAGGCAGGATGCCATCCAGGGGCCAGCTTAAGGGCAGCACACCGACTGCATCACACCGCAGAGCTCCGCATGTGCAGGGCGCTGCTGTCTCTGCGCATTATTCCAAAAGTTCTTTGGTGTGGGCCTTTTTTCAGACGTGTGCAGCAGATCACACCGTTGCCATTTGCAACATATGTCTAAAGCGTATCTCGCGTGGCCAAAACATCAGCCGCTTGGGCACCACGTGCTTGACCAGACATATGTCGACCTGCCATGCAGTTCGTGGGCAAGCTTACCTAAAAGACCCACACCAAAGAACAAAGCGGACCTCTCCTTGCTCATCATCAGCTGGGATCTCCAACCCCACTATACCTTCAGTCCTCTCTGAAACCTGAACTGAGAGGAATGGAGGTGTAGAATTAGGTGTGTCACAGCCAAGTACTTGAGGGCAATCTGCTATCGGTACACCGACATCTGATTGTACCAGGCAAATTTCCCTGCCCCAGCTGCTGCACCGCCGAAAGAAGTTCGCTCCCAGCCATCCACATGCCCAGCGGTTGAATGCTAGCTTAACTAAATTGCTAGCACTTCAACTGCTGCCTTTTCAGTTGGTAGACTCTGCCCCCTTCCGTGAGTTTGTGGAATGTGTGGTTCCTCAGTGGCAGGTTCCCAAACGCAGCTTTTTCTCACAGAAGGCGATTCTGGCTCTCTACCGGCATGTGGAAGGCAATGTTTTGGCCTCGCTGGACAGTGCATATTACCGCTGACTCATGGTCCAGCAGGCATTGACAGGGACGTTACTTATCTTTCACAGCGCATTGGGTGACTCTGCTGGCAGCTGGGATGCAGTAGTGTTTGAGGTTGTTCGGCCACCACGCCTCCAAAATGTTACTACTGGTGATTCTGACACACCTCTCTCCTCCAACCCCTTCTCTTCCTCTTCCTCCATGGCCTCTACGTGTGCTTTGTCCTCGGAACCAGCGGTGCTCCATAGGCGTTCAAGTGGCTACGCAAGTACGCAGGCAAAAAGATGCAATGCGGTGCTTGAGCTGGTGTGCTTGGGGGACAGGAGCCACACTGGGGCAGAGATTCTGTCAGCTCTGCAGGGGCAGGCTCAGAGGTGGTTGATGCCACGCCAGCTTAAGCCAGGAAAGGTGGTTTCTGACAATGGCACCAACCTCCTCTCCGCCCTCCGACAGGGACAACTGACCCATGTGCCCTGTTTGGCTCACATCCTTAACTTGGTGGTGCAGCGGTTCTTGGGCAGGTACCCGGGCTTACAGGAGGTCCTGAAGCACGCCAGGAAACTCTGTGGGCATTTCCGCCGGTCATATAATGCCAGTGCTCGGTTGGCTGACCTGCAAAAGGATTACAACCTGCCCAAGAACCGCCTAATCTGTGACATGCTCATCAGGTGGGTCTCTACGTTGGCCATGCTGCAGCAGCTGCACATGAAGCAGAGGGCCATCAATGAGTATCTGTTGCAATATGGCACCAGGACAGGGTCAGGGCAGCTTTGATTTTTTTCCCCATGCCAGTGGGCCATGATCAGGGATGCATGCACTGTCCTGGCACCATTTGAGGAGGCCACGAGGATGGTGAGCAGTGACAGTGCATGCATCAGTGACACTGTCCCTCTTGTCCACCTGTTGGAGCACACGCTGCGTGAAATAATGGACAGGGCACTTGAGGCAGAACAGAGGCAGGAAGAGGAGGACTTCCTTACCTCTCAAGGCCCCCTTTATCCAGACAATGTTCCTGCTGGCCAGGCTATCACACAGGAAGAGGAGGTGGAGGAGGAGGAGGATTGTGTCAGTATCGAGGTGGAGACTAGCACTCAGCATCAGCAGCAGCCTTCAAGGGATCAATTACAGTCCCAAAACACCCATGGACTTGTACGTGGCTGGGAGGAGGTGGCTGCGGATCATGTCGTCCTCAGTGACCTAGAGGACTCTGCACCGAATGCCTCAGCAAACCTACGCTGCATGGCCTCCCTGATCCTGCAAAGCCTGCGGAAGGATCCTCGTATTCGTGCGATCAAGGAGAGGGATCATTAGTGGCTGGCAACCCTCCTTGATCCATGTTACAAGGGTAAGGTTGCGGACCTTATCTTGCCATCACAGAGGGAACAGAGAATGAAGCATCTTCGGGAGGCCTTGCAGAAAGGTCTGTGCAACGCGTTCCCAGAGACTGGGAGGTTACAAATTCCTGGTCCTGGACAACGTGTTGCTGAGGCTTCGGTCAGTCAAAGAAGGAGCGGTGGAGAAGGTGGCCGTCTGACCGATGCGTTCAGACAATTTTTTAGTACGCAGCCCCAAGGTATGATCGGTTCCAGCAACCATCGCCAGCGTCTGGTTTACATGGTGCAGGAATACCTAGGGGCAACATCAGACTTGGACACCTTTCCCACCGAAAATCCTCTGGGTTACTGGGTCTTGAGGATGGATCACTGGCCAGAGCTTGCACAGTATGCAATTGAGGTACTGGCCTGTCCTGCATCCAGCGCTCTTTCGGAACGCACATTCAGTGCACCTGGATGCTTTGTAACCAATCACAGGGTGCGCCTGTCCACCGACTCGGTCGATCAACTGACCTTCATAAAAATGAATCAGTCTTGGATCACCACCAGCTACCAAGCACCTGATGCTGATGTAACCAAGTAATTTTTGTTGAAATGTCAGATCCCTTTAAGATGATGCTGAGTGACTATCCTGTTATGCTGAGTGACTATCCTCTTCCTCCTCAATGATCATGCTGATAGCTTGAAAGAACATTTTTGGTTCTGGGCACTGCCACCAGTGGCTAAGGCCCAATTTTTCGTTCCCTGTTTAACAGGTGTGTGTATTTACAATTTTTAATGCAATGCTTTGCAGCAGGGCTCATTGCTGCGCTCCAACTACAGTATCTGTGAGGGGTTGCAGTGTTGTGGCACCAGCACCAGTGCCTAAGGCCCAATTTTTCTGCCCCTGTTTAACAGGGGCGTGTAATAACAATTTTTGATGCAATGCTTTGCAGCAGGGCTCATTGCTGCGCTCCAACTACAGTATCTGTGAGGGGTTGCAGTGTTGTGGCACCAGTGCCTAAGGCCCAATTTTTCTGCCCCTGTTCAACAGGGGCATGTAATTACAATTCTTGATCTAATAATTCACAGCAGGGCCCATTCCTGCGCTCACCAAGAGTAACTGTGAGGGCTTACAGTGTTGTGGCAACACCACCACCACCTCTACCACCACCAAAAGCCCAATTTTTCTGCCCCTGTTCAACAGGGGCATGTAATTACAATTCTTGATCTAATATTTCACATATGGGCCCATTCCTGCGCCCACCAAGAGTAACTGTGAGGACTTACAGTGTTGTGGCACCAGCACCACCACCAAAGGCCCAATTTTTCCTACCACTGTTCAACAATGGCATGTAATTACAATTCTTGATATAATAGTTCGCAGCAGGGTGTTCCAGCGCCCACCAAGAGTAACTGTGAGGGCTTACAGTGTTGTGGCAACACCAAAACCTAAGGGCCAAATTTCTGCAAAGTAAATACAGCAGGCCCCTACTTTCAAACATCCGACTTTCAAACGACTCCTACTTGCAAATGGAGGGAGACAACAGGAAGTGAGAGAAAATCTACCCCTAGGAAGGGAAATTCTCTCCTGCAAGAGTTAATATGGGAAAAAGGTGTCTCCTCTCCACTGATGCTTTATCACCAATCCTTGTTTCAATAAAAAAAACACATTTTCAAAAAACATTTGTCATTGGGGCAGAAATGTTCTGAACAGGTGCACAGACAGCAAAACAAATGTTACAGGGGTGATAACCCTTCCCTATGTTTTCCAAAAAGCTTAAAAATAGATTTTTTGGCTTGAGCTACACTTAGAAAATGTACCTGTTCCAAATTACAAACAGATTCTACTTAAGAACAAACCTACAGTCCCTGTCTTGCTTGCACCGCCTGTATACTGCTGTTCAGAGTATATAGGGCCTTTTTTTTTATTTGGGTGCGGGGTTCCCCTTAATATCCATACAAGACCCAATGGGGCTGGTAGTGGGCTGGGGGAGGGGGTGGGGGGTACCCATGCCATTTTTCTCAATGATTTTCATCCATATTGCCTGGACCAAACATTACATTAAAGCCGCAAGCAGTTTTAAATGACTTTTTTTCCTTTAGAAATGTCATTTTGTGCAGGGACAGTTCTAAACACGGGAAACACGTGCCACTTCACAGGCATACTTTAGACACCCCCCAGGTACGATATTTAAAGGAATATTTCACCTTTTTTTTTTTACTTTAACCACTTAAGCCCCGGACCATTTTGTAGCTAAAGGACCAGATGTTTTTTCAGAATTTTGCACTGGGCTGCTTTAACTGTTAATTGTGCGGACATGCAATGTTGTACCTAAACGAAATTTGCGTCCTTTTCTTCCCACAAATAGAGCTTTCTTTTAATGGTATTTGATTGCCTCTGCAATTTTTATTTTTTGCGATATAAACGGAAAAAGACAGAAAATTTAGAAAAAAAATGATATTTTCTACTTTTTGTTATAAGAAAAATCAAATAAACTCAATTTTAGTCATACATTTAGGCCAAAATGTATTCAGCCACATGTCTTTAGTAAAAAAAATGTCAATAAGCGTATATTTATTGGTTTGCGCAAAAGTTATAGCGTTTACAAACTAGGGTACATTTTCTGGAATTTACACAGCTTTAAATTTATGACTCATTTCTTGAGGTGCTAAAATGGCAGGGCAGTACAAAACCCCCCCAAATGACCCCATTTTGGAAAGTAGACACCCCAAGGAAATTGCTGAGAGGCATGTTGAGCCCATTGAATTTTTTTTTTTGTCCAAAGTGATTGAATAATGACAAAAAAAATAAAAATTACAAAAAGTTGTCACTAAATGATATATTGCTCACACATGCCATGGTTATATGTGGAATTGCACCCCAAAATACATTCTGCTGCTTCTCCTGAGTACGGGGATACCACATGTGTGGGACTTTTTAGGAGCCTAGCCACGTACGGGACCCCGGAAACCAAGCACCGCCTTCAGGATTTCTAAGGGCGCAAAATTTTTGCTTTCACTCCTCACTACCTATCACAACCTATCACAGTTTTGAAGGCCATAAAATGCCAAAATAGCACAAAACCCCCCCAAATGACCCCATTTTGAAAAGTAGACACCCCAAGCTATTTACTGAGAGGCATGTTGGGTCCATGGAATATTTAATATTTTGCCACAAGTTGCAGGAATATGACAAACTTTTTTTTTTTTGCACAAAGTTGTCACTAAATGATATATTACTCACACATGCCATGGGCATATGTGAATTTACACCCCAAAATACATTATGCTGCTTCTCCTGAGTACGGGGATACCACATGTGTGGGACTTTTTGGGAGCCTAGCCGCGTACGGGACCCCAAAAACCAAGTACCGCCTTCAAGGTTTCTAAGGGCATAAATGTTTGATTTCACTCCTCACTACCTATCACAGTTTTGAAGGCCATAAAATGCCAAGATAGCGCAAAACCCCCCAAAATGACCCCATTTTGGAAAGTAGACACCCCAAGAAAATTGCTGAGAGGCATGTTGAGCCCATTGAATATTTTTTTTTTGTCCCAAGTGATTGAATAATGACAAAAAGAAAAAAAATGTACAAAAAGTTGTCACTAAATGATATATTGCTCAAAAATGCCATGGTTATAGGTGGAATTACACCCCAAAATACATTTTGCTGCTTCTCCTGAGTACGGGGATACCACATGTGTGGGACTTTTTGAGAGTCTGGCCGCGTACGGGGCCCCGAAAACCAAGCACCGCCTTCAGGATTTCTAAGGGCACAAATTTTTGATTTCACTCCTCACTACCTATCACAGTTTTGAAGGCCATAAAATGCCAAGATAGCACAAAACCCCCACAAATGACCCCATTTTGGAAAGTAGAGACCCCAAGCTATTTGCTGAGAGGCATGGTGAGTATTTTACAGCTCTCATTTGTTTTTGAAGATTAAGAAAGACATTTTTTTTTTCTTTTTTCTTTTTTAAATTTTCAAAACTTTGTGACAAAAAGCGAGATCTGCAAAATACTCAACATACCTCTCAGCAAATAGCTTGGGGTGTCTACTTTCCAAAATGGGGTCATTTGGGGGGGTTTTGTGCCATCTGGGCATTCCATGGCCTCCGAAACTGTGATAGGCAGTGAGGAGTGAAATCAAAAATTTACACCCATAGAAATCCTGAAGGCGGTGCTTGGTTTTTTGGGGTGCAATTCCACATATAACCATGGCATGTTTGAGCAATTTATCATTTAGTGACAACTTTTTGTACATTTTTTTTTTTTTGTCATTATTCAATCACTTGGGACAAAAAAAAAAAATATTCAATGGGCTCAACATGCCTTTCAGCAAATAGCTTGAGGTGTCTACTTTCCAAAATGGGGTAATTTGGGGGGGTTTTGAACAGTCCTGGCATTTTGTGCACAACATTAGGAAGCTTATGTCACACATCATCCACTCTTCTAACCACTTGAAGACAAAGCCCTTTCTGACACTTTTTGTTTACATGAAAACATTTTTTTTTTGCAAGAAAATTATGTTGAACCCCCAAACATTATATATTTTTTTAAAGCAAAGGCCCTACAGATTAAAATAGTGGGTGTTGCATTTTTTTTTCCACACAGTATTTGCGCAGCGATTTTTCAAACGTATTTTTTGGGGAAAAAACACACTTTTTTTATTTTTAATGCACTAAAAAACACTATATTGCCCAAATGTTTGATGAAATAAAAAAGATGATCTTAGGCCGAGTACATGGATACCAAACACGACATGCTTTAAAATTGCGCACAAACGCGCAACGGCGACAAACTACATTCATTTTTAAAAGCATTTAAAAGCCTTTACAGGTTACCACGTTAGATTTACAGAGGAGGTCTACTGCTAAAATTACTGCCCTCGATCTGACCTTCACGGTGATACCTCACATGCATGATGCAATTGCTGTTTACATATGACGCTAGACCAGGGATATGCAATTAGCGGACCTCCAGCTGTTGCCAAACTACAAGTCCCATCATGCCTCTGCCTCTGGGTGTCATGCTGGATGCTGTCAGAGTCTCGCTATGCCTCATGGGACTTGTAGTTTGGCAACAGCTGGAGGTCCGCTAATTGCATATCCCTGCGCTAGACCGACGCTTGCGTTCGCCTTTGCGGAAGAGCAGGGGGGACAGCGGTGCTTTTTTTTATTTTTTTATTATTTATTTTGCTTTTTATTTTATTTTTAAACTGTTCCTTCCATATTTATTTATTTTTACCATTTTTATTGTTATCTCAGGGAATGTAAATATCCCCTATGATAGCAATAGGTAGTGATAGGTACTCTTTTTTTAAAAAAAATTGGGGGGTTAGACCCTAGATCTTTCCTCTGCCCTCAAAGCATCTGACCACACCAAGATCGGTGTGATAAAATGCTTTCCCAATTTCCCAATGGCGCTGTTTATATCCGGGGGGGGGACATTCCCTTCCACTGCTTGTAAAAGCAGTCTAGAGGCTAATTATCTGCTAGAATTGCTTTTACATGAAAGCCGGCCACTGGCTGAAAAGAATGATACCAAGATGATACCAAAACCTGCAGGCATCATTCTGGTATAAACATTCAAAGTCCAGCAACATACCAGTACGTTGCTGGTCCTTGTTGAACATGTATTGTAATCTTTTTTTTCATGCAGCCTGTTAGCTGAACGAAAAAAAGAGATTGATCGGTGGGTATGCCCACCATTAGAATACCTCCCTTCATCCACCCACTTCTAATGATGAACATACATGCACCATTTATATATGCCGAAGCATGGAGGCATCCTCCTGCAAAAAAGTTATGCCGCGTACACACGGTCGGACTTTTCCACGGGCAAGCCTCCGTCAGGAATTTCGACCGTATGTACGCGGCATAAAAGGTTATGCTGCGTACACATGGTCAGACTTTTCCACGGGCAAGCCTCCATCGGAATTTCGACCGTATGTACGTGGCATTAGGAGCAAAATTGCTCCTCCGCCCCTGCTGCCCCCATGCTTCGGCATATATGCTCTTTTTTTTAACTGTGGTGGTGAAATCACCTCCTACAGCGTTGGAGTCACGGCTTTATGTATCGTGGGAGCAAACGCTGTTGCTGTCAAGATAAATAGATCCGCGCTGCAACTGAATGGCGTACCTGCTAAGCAAATGATGGTTAACATTAAAACAAAGTAACATTACAGTACAACAGTAAGACCTTACCATACCATACCTGCAAAGCAAATACCAAAACAAAACCTAGTAAAAAATAAAACATTTTTTTAACGCAACCTGTGCCTAAAATATATATATGCCGAAGCATGGGGGCATCCTCCCGCAAAAAAGTTATGCCGCTGTCAAGATAAATAATTCCGCGCTGCAGTTGAATGGCGCACCTGAAAACAAAAAGTTACATACCTGAAAAGCAAGCATGATAAAACATTGCAGAATAGAATACAGTAAAAAAGAGCAGAACAATAGAGAGAAAATAGAGAGAGAGAGAGAACAATAAAACAACAACAATTTTTGGTTTTTTTATTTTATATTTTTTTTGTGTTTTTTTTTTTACGTTTTTTTTTTTTCTTTCTTACACTTTTTTTTGTAACTTTAACAACTGTAATGGTTCGGGTCTCTCAAAATGCGATGGCATCTTGGGAGACCCTGTGTAAGTGTGTCCTAGTCTATGAAATGCTTTACCCTACGCTAAAACTTCACTTTTGAGTGGTAGCGTTCAAAACATTCACCAAGGCAAAGACCAGGTTTGTCAGGACAGAGTGGACAAAAACAACGGGTGTCACGCCTAAATCCACGCTTGCTACAGACACGACATCTTTTTTGGGGGGTTCGTTGGGTAGGGGTACTCTGGAGGGCATACGGATAATGCCTCTCATGCAGCCGGCTTACTTCATTTGGTAGGGGATGTGAGGTGCAGAACCGCCTGGATACAGGAGTTCTGTGACTATCTCATTCTGGAATTTTAGAAGAGATAAAGTCCCGCCTGAAGCTCTGTATAGCACATGAGCGTTCAGCAAAGCCAATTGGAATAAGGATAGAGACACTTTTTTGTTCCAGCGTCTCGCCTTACGGTCAATTAGATACGGCGCCAACAACTGGTCGTTGAGGTCCACCCCTCCCATATTTTTGTTATATTCGTGGACACAGAGGGGTTTCTCCACAACACCAGTCGCCGTACGAATTTGGACTGTCGTGTCTACATGAAGGGAGGTAAGAAGGAAAACATTCTTATTGTCCCTCCACTTCATAGCGAGCAAGTTATTACACTTCACGCAGGCTCTCTCCCCCAGCCTAAGACGGGCATCTACAAGCCGCTGGGGAAAGCCCCGGCTATTAGGTCGCACGGTGCCACACGCTCCAATCTGATGATCAAACAAGTGACTAAACAGTGGCACGCTCGTGTAATAATTGTCCACATACAAGTGGTACCCCTTTCCGAATAAGGGTGACACCAAGTTCCACACTATCTTGCCAGCGCTCCCTATGTAATCCGGGCAGTTGACCGGCTCAACCTGACTGTCTTTTCCCTCATAAACCGTAAAGCTCCATACGTAGCCTGTTGCCCTGTCACAGAACTTATAGAGCTTGACCCCGTATCTGGCACGCTTGCTGGGAAGGTACTGCTTGAAAGACAAGCGGCCAGAAAATTTAATTAGGGACTCATCAACGCAGACAACTTGATCGGGAATAAACAAGGCTGCAAAACGTTCGTTGAAGTGGTTTATGAGGGGCCGAATTTTGTAGAGCCGGTCGTATACAGGGTCTCCACGTGGACGACAAAGTTCATTGTCGTTGAAGTGCATGAACCGCAAAATCTACTCGTATCGTTTCCTGGGCATGGAGGCAGAGAACACGGACATGTGTTCAATTGGGTGCGTGGACCAATAAGCACGCAATGACGGGAATTTATGTGTGCCCATGTTGAGGGAAAGGCCCAGAAAGGTCTTAAATTCGGAAACCGTAATTAGTTTCCAATCTTTGGCAATGGAAGGCAACTGGGGGTTAGCGGCGATGAATTGACCAGCTTATAAATTACTCTGGTCCACAATAGATCTATAGAGATCTTCCGTGAAAAACAGCGAATAAAAATCAATTGGCATAAAATCAGCTGTTTCCACCTGAATACCGGGTTGGGCAGTGAATGGGGGAAGTACGGGTTCTGCAGAAGTGGTGGGGACCCAATCATGATATTCGAATTCTGCAGGAAGGGCACTATGGGCACGACGGGCCTGCCTTTGTCTTCTTGGTGGCAGCGGGACACTATTTGTGCTTTTCACCTCGCCACCTTTAACTGCACTTATGGGACTCGCCACGTCACCACGTGATACTGCAGTGCTGGATGTACGCCCAGGCTGTACTAGGCCGCTGGTGCTTGCCAATTCACCAGAAGGAATAGCGGCGCTAGTACTACTCTGCTCCATGATACGAGAGACCTGCGGTTCTTGCTCCTCGACAACCTCAGAAGATCGGGATCGGGTACGCCTGACCTTAGCAGGGACCTCACCTTCGTCGTCAGAGCTATCTGACGTGGAGCCGCTGACTTCACTGTCTTCTATGGGAAGATATTCTGTGCCTGAATCTGACAGATGCGTGACCTCCTCTTCACTATCTGTCATGCTCAGAATCTTGTAGGCCTCTTTACTAGTGTACCTTCGTCTTGCCATTTTGGGCTCTAAATTTAGGGGTACACTAGTAAGATTCACAGGTAAAAAAAGCACCTGACTGTCAGCAAATGTATCAAACGCTTAAAAAAAAACTGTTAGCGATCGCAGGGATCAGGACTGTCTCTGCGAACGCTGCAGTTATGTGTGTTGTGTTTGGTAAGTGACAGTGATCGATCAATACTGCACTTGGGTGGGCTGGGCTGGGCTGGGCTGGGCGGAGGGGCTAAACGCAGGTGCTAGCAGGTATCTGGGCTGATCCCGCTAACACTGCGTTTTTGGGAACCCTAAACCGCTGGGGACGCTAATATAGATCTGATCAGATCAGATATTGATCTGTTCAGATACTATACCACTAAGGGAGGTGTATGCTTTGCGCGTGGGTGTTAGCATTACTGGCACTAACCTAACGCTGCACAGGGCGACGCAGACCCTCTCTGGCGCTAAAACCTAATTGATATCAGCCGCCGGGCGATCAGGGGGTTAAACCTTTATTGGGTTATATACGGCGGGTGCCCTGATGCTATAAAAAGCAAACTAACCAACCAGCGTCACCCGTAAAACTTATATGGTGATCACTGGTGAAAGGGTTAACTAGGGGCAATCAGGGGGTTAAAACCTTTATTAGGTTATATATGGGGGTACCTGACGCTATATAAAAACCTGACGGGTAACCTAAATAACTAAATAACTAACTGGCTAACCAGTGTCACCAGTAAAACTTATACGGTGATCACTGGTGAAAGGGTTAACTCTAGGGGCAATCGGGTGGTTAAAATAATATATGGTGGTACCTGACGCTATAAAAACCTGTGGCGAAACTAAAATTAAATAACTGGCTATCTAGGGCACCACCGGCACTAAATACAGCGATCGGAAATACGATCGCTTAGTGACGCTGGCGTTAGGGGGTGAAAGGGTTACCTGGGGGGCGATCAAGGGGTTAAACCTTTATTAGGGGGGGTTAGGGGGCTACCCTGGACATAAAGGGGCCTAAACCTAACTGCCCTGCAACTTTTTACTGTCACAAATGACACTGATTGCAGTGATCAGTAAAAAAATGACCACTGCAAACGGTGCACTGTGACTGGGGGTGATCTGGGGGGTGATCTGGGGGTGACTGGGGGGTGAAAAGTGTGCCTACGTGTACTGGTGTCAGTGGGCTGTTGGTGCACTTACTGTGAGATGTCTTCTCTCCTCGCGCCGGATCGAAAAGACCGACACGAGGAGAGATGACATCACTTCCTCTGCCTGTGTTTACATTACACAGGCAGAGGAAGGTTTTCATTCGCTGGGAGCGATCGCGAGGGGGTGGCCGGAATTGAACAGCCGTCCCCTCATCCCGGATCACTCCCGAACAAATAGCCACCGCTCACTGTATAGAAGGGGGGTCCGATCGGACCCCCCAACTATACGAAGGCAGTCACGTACCGGCACGTGATTGTGCCTGTCCGTGCCATTCTGCCGACGTATAATTACAGTGGGCGGTCGTTAAGTGGTTATACATCATTAAAATCACTGCTCCCGAAAAAACTGACGTTTTTAAAACTTCTTTTTGCACTGATACATGTCCCCTGGGGCAGGACCCGGGTCCCCAAACCATTTTTAGGACAATAACTTGCATATTAACCATTATAATTAGCACTTTTGATTTTGAACGTTCAAGTCCATTCTATTTAATAGGGAACTAAAGTTTGCGCAAACTTTCGGTCCGTTCGCAGGTTCTGGTGTGAACCGAACCAGGGGGGTGTTCGGCTCATCCCTAGTGAGCTGTAACAATGCATGCATCAGTGACAAAATCCCTTTTGTGTCCCTGCTGGAGCAGACTCTGCGTGGCCTTATGGACAGCGCACTCGAGGCAGAGCAGCTGGAGGAAGAGGACTTCCTTTCCTCTCAAGGCCCACTTTATGCAGACACCAATCTTGCGACACCACAGAACACAGAGGGAGGAAATGAAAGAGGATTCTTCCATGTTTGGAGGCATTGAAGCAGAGGAAGACATGCGTCAAACCTTAACAGATGGTTTTCCATCCCCAGAACCCTTGGGAGTAATATGTGGCTGGGAGGAGGCAGTTCCAGATACTGCAATCCTCAGTGACCCAGAGGAGTCTGCTTCTCATGCCTCTGCAAACTTGCAGTGCATGGGCTCCCTCATTCTTCAAAGCCTGCAAAAGGACCAGAGAATACGTGGCATCAAGGAGAAGGATTACTTTTGGTTTGCAATCCTCCTTGACCACCGTTACAATGGGAAAGTCTTGGAAATCATCCCGTCCCCACAGAGGGAGCAGAAGATGAAATCTTTTGAGGAAACATTAAAGAGGAGTTTATGTAACACCTTTCCAGACTCTGGTAGGTTACAGTCTCGTGGAAATAGTAATTTTGATGCTTCTGTTGTGAAGAGAGGAGTAGTGGAGAAGGGGGCCACCTTAGTGATGCACTTCAACATTTTTTTTTAGTCCTCAGTGCCCAGGGCTGTCAGCTTCCACATCCCATTGGCAGCATTACATGGTGGGAAATTATCTAGGGACAAAAACAGATATGGAGAGCTTTCCAGTTGAGGAGCCACTGGGTTACTGGTTAATAACAATAGACCACTGGCCAGAATTTGCCCAGTATGCAATTGAGCTGCTGGACTACCCTGCATCCAGTGTGCTTTCCGAACAGGCATTCATTGCTGATGGAGGCTTTGTGACAGATAAGAGAGTGTGTCTATCCACAGACTCCGTGGGCCGGATGACATTTATCAAAATGAATTAGTCCTGGATTAGTAGCAGCTATCAAGCCCCAGATGCCGATGTCGATGATTAAGTGCTTTCTGGATCTGGAATCTCTGAAAGACTCTCTAGGCTGCCTAGCTTTGTGGGTGTTGATTTCATCTGGAAGAAATTTTTTGGTGTAGGTTTCATGGGAACAATTAACACCCAAGGACCAATTTTTCTACACCTGTTTGACAGGTGCATATCATTTAAGTTTTTGACATCAAGAGTATAGGGTTACAGTGTGAAGGCACCACCAACACCCAAAGCCAAATTTTTCCACAGCTGTTAGTTCTACCCAAAGTCTGCGAAAAGACCCCAGAATTTATCCAAAAAATCTTGTTCCGAGTGCACTAAATTGTGGCCTCATCATACAGACTGGCTCCCCAAGCAGTTGTTTATAAAATATAGAAAGCTTGCAGGGAAATTTAAGTTTAAAAATGTAATTATTGCTGCAGCAGGTTTAATACACGGTACAGATGTGCCACTTTACAGGCAGACTAAGGGGACCCCCAGGCACTGTATTTATTTAAAGGAAGTTTTCATTTTGATTGTTATTTCTCATTTTTATGGTTTTACATTAAGCATCAATAAATCACTGCTCATTTGAAAATTATGTTTTTTTTACAAACCTTGTTTGCATTGATACATGTCCCTCAGGGCTGAAATCTGAGGGATAGATCTGAAATATGGAGGAAGCTCTGCTGATTTTTATTATACAATCATGTGCAAGCTAAAATGCTGTTTTTTAATTTCCTTGCATGTCCCCCTCAGATCTACAGTGACTGCACTTCCAAGTGCACTTTCAGTGCAATTTCAAGTGCACTTTGCACTTGTAGTTTGCACTTGTAGTGCAAAGTGGATTTGCCTTTCGTAAATAACCCCCATTGTCTCCAGCACAGAAAGAGATGGAAGTGCAGTCGCTGTAAATCTGAGGGATAGATCTGAAATATGGAGGAAGCTCTGCTGATTTTTATTATACAATCATGTGCAAGCTAAAATGCTGTTTTTTAATTTCCTTGCATGTCCCCCTCAGATCTACAGTGACTGCACTTCCAAGTGCACTTTCAGTGCAATTTCATGTGCACTTTGCACTTGTAGTTTGCACTTGTAGTGCAAAGTGGATTTGCCTTTCGTAAATAACCCCCTATGGTCATCAGGACTAATACAGAGGACAAATCTTCCTAACATGGAAGCAGATAGCAAAAAAAAAAAACACAAAACAAAAAAAAAACAAAAAAAAATAATTTTGAAAAGAGATGCGCTTTCACTTGCAAATATATATATATATATATATATATATATATAGATTTTGTTTTTCTTTAAGAATTTATAAATACTATAACAGACTGTTCAATTTGAAGGGATGTTGCACTTTGCAAGGAGATTTTCCCAGAGCTTAGTGAATGTGGTGAAACTCTGCTGACTTCCGTGATCCAATAATGTGCAAGCAAAAGTGATGCTTTTTTTTCCCCTTGCATGTAATCAGGTATTCTTTGCAAAGTGAATTTTTACCACATTCACTAAGCTCTGGGGAATATTCCCTTGCCAAGTGCAAGTTCCCTTTCAAAGTGAACAGTGTATTTGTCCTTAGTAAATAAACCACTATATATCTTGGCACAAGTTCACTTTGAGCTTCTTACAGATCTCAAGGTGGTCAACAACTGGTGGAGTGAGGTAAAGACTGGTGGACATTTTGGAGTGGAGTGGAGGTCTAGTGGACACTTTCTTGCCATGTGTAATGCTATATAATAATGCATACTGTTTAAAAAACTAGTAGCAACATCACCGAATTATAACTTATTACAAAGTGGCGCTGTGGACCCTTTCTTAGAGTGGGGTGAAGTTCTGATGGACTCTTTTTTAGGGTGAGGTGGAAGGCTTGTGGAATCTTTCTTGGAGTCGGGATGTAGTCCCATTCTTATAGTGGGATGGAAGTCTGGTGTACCCTTCCTTAGAGTCGAGTGATGGGCCATTCTTTGGAGTAAGATGGAGGTCTGGTGGAATCATCCTTGGAGTGTGGTGGAGAGCTGATGAACCCTTCCCTGGAGTGGGGTGGTATTCCCTTCCTTGGAGTGGGGTGGAGGTCTGGAGGGCCTTTCTTTAGAATTGAAGATGGACACAGAGAGCAGATAGATCTGCCATATATAGTCTGTAATGCCTCTTTCAAAACTTGTTTTAATTGAAGATGATGTCGCTGTAGGTTATGAAAAAATAAATAACATCTACCAGTTTACAATTTGATGTCAATTTATTTTTTCAATGCTGACCGTAAACATGTACATATCACCACTGCAATCAAAATATGTCTGGATTTTCAGAAAGTATTCACGTGTATGTACAGCCAACATGTGTGTGTGTATATATATATATATATATATATATATATATATATATATATATATATATATTATTTTTTGTGTAGAACCCCTTCTAGTTATTTTTTTGTTCCCCCCTACTGGGTAAATATGTTTACTTACTGACCTTTCCTCTAATGCATGCAACACTATAAAATGTATATGTAAATACACCATAATACATTTATATGCTAATATGTGTTAAATTTGGCACAGAACCATTTAAATATTGGCAATCCTTAAACCATATAAAGCATTATGTAAATAATGGTTATCACAGAAGTCAGTGTTGCATTTGTACTCTAATTTCTTTCTCAAACACAACAGACCAAGCAAACTGACAAGTCAACAGACTGCCCTCTAGTGCCTACAAGATGACAAGGTGACATGGAACACACTGCTATGCTTCTGACAACCATTAAAATAAGTAATTTAAGTGTTAAACTTTGTCTTTTTTCAATTGTGGTCAGGCTAGCTCCAGTTTAACATTTATTCAAAACAAAAAAAAGCAGAAACCGTGTTATTTTTACAGAGTTAAATGAATCCTGATATAAATCTTATACTGATCCCAATGCAAAAATAACACTCTGCTATCATGCAAATAGCAGTCTGAATTTTCTGGAGAGTAGGTTCAGGGATTGCACAAGCTGAATGGTGGCTGATTTTTATCATCTGACATTCTAAATAAATGCATAAGATTTAAATCTGACATTCCGTTATAATGACCTATTCAAGTAGCGGCACTGATGTCGTTTTTCAATCAGCAGTCAATTTGAATTCACAGACCCGCTACAGGGATGTGAGGTGGGAGTTTTATTACCTGAAATAATTATTTGTTTTGTTCCTGCACTTTAAAAAATTGTCCTTTCACTTTTAGAAGAACTCGTGGTGCTAAAATGAAGTATGGGTCACTTAATGAGCTATGGGGGGGGGGGGGGGGTGACACATTTTAAAACGGACCCTCACTTTATAATGAGTGATAACAGATGACAGAGATAGAAAATAACAACAAATTCAAGGACAACTTCTGACAATCAGCTAAATACACTGGCGTGGATTTACTAAAGGCAAATAGACGGTGCACTTCGCAAGTGTAGGTGCACTCATTTTCCCCAGAGCTTAGTAAATGTGACAAAGTTCTGCTGGTTTTCATCATCCAATCATGTGCAATGCTGTTTATATTTTATTTTATTTTTCCTTGCACCTGATTGGGCCTTCTTTAGGCCTCATGCACACTGGATGTTTTGGTATCTCTCATAGAATCCTTTCATCCTGGCAGCAGCATTTTGGCAGGAAAAATGCTTGACGCTTGTAAAAGCGTGTAACATGTTTAGGCACTTTTAGGTACATCAATCACTTGAGCGTTAATTGATTTAATTGACCAGAATATTACTTTATTCTGGTCATTTTAATAAATTAAAGGCAAAGGGTTTTTATCTTAATATATTCTATGCATTAAGATAAAAAACCTTGAGTGTGCAGCAGCTTCCCTTAGCCCCAACGAATACTTACCTGAGCTCCCTCTTGATCAGCGATGTTTCACAAGAGCCACAAAGTCTGAGGACTCCCCCTCCTGATTGGCTGAGACACAGCAACGGGCGCCATTGGCTGCTGGCTGAAACAAAGCAACGGGCTACATTGCTGTGGGGGCCAGGAGCACCAACGAGGGACACAAGAAGAGAAGGATCTTTGCTGCTCTGTGCAAAACCACTGCACAGAGCAGGTAAGTATAAAATGTTTGTTATTTGATATTTTTTAAGTGATTGTAAATTCTCAGATTTTTTTCTATAAAAATAACAAACATGTTACCTCCTCTGTGCAGTGGATTTGCACAGAGCAGCCCAGATCCTCCTCTTCTCGGGACCCTCTTCGGTGATCTTGGCCCCTCCCTCCTGTTGAGTGCCCCCACAGCAAGCTGATCTGCAGCTCCGTGTATCCATTCAGACACAGAGCTGTGGTTCGACCCCGCCCCCTCTTTCTCCTGATTGGCTAACTGACTTTGGTTGACAGCAGCAGGAGCCAATGGCGCCCCTGCTGTGTCTCAGACAATCAGGAGGGAGAGTCCCGGACGACTGAGACACTAGTGGACATAGCTGGACAGAGATGGGGCTCCAGTAAGTATTAGGAGGGCTGCTGCACACAGAAGGCTTATTTTCTTAATGCATAGAATTCATTAAGATAAAAAACCTTCTGTCTTTACAACCACTTTAAACAAACCAAAAAATACTTTAGTATCACGTTAATGCTTAAGCACTAAACACGTCTTGAGTTAACACGTGTTTACAGACATTTTTCTGCCAAAATGCCGCTGCTACTGAATTCACAGGCTGTGGGTTTTTTTAATCTGTCTCTAAGGCTTTGTTCACACTAGTGCGTTTGAACTTGTGAACCGCACAAAAAATGTGACCTCAGGAAAACCGTATGGTCTTTTTTGCGCTCATCTCGCAAGAGCAGTGTGATTCGGCTGCGGATGGTTGCGGGTATGGAAATCAATGCGATTCCCTCACCCGCAACTGGAATGCACAGTCCGCACTAGTGTGAACCAAGCCTAAGCCAGGGATTGAGGGTGACCTGTTGAACGGTTTTCTCCTGTTTGAAAGCAAAACCAACCCATCTTGTCTGGATATTGGTTGTCCCATATGCAGGTGCCCTCAAGTGCTCACTTTGTATATTGCTCTCTAGCCTGGTCGTTTTGTGTCTTCTATGGTCATATGGTGCCTCCTCTCTTTGATGGTGCTCTTCCTAGTGATGACTTCCTGGGGGCTTGCCGGGTTTCACATGTTTTCTGGTGGTTCTTAAATCCCCTGATGAAGCCAACACTGGCGAAACATAACAGGATAACATACGAACGTATAGCCACAAATTTCACTTATTCAAGCACCAAAATGGAGATAAATAATGAGTGATTTTATTTGATCATATTTCAGCTATGTCTATAATAAATGTGATGTTTTAATTACTTTTTGTTTCTATTATTATATATTGGCACCGTTATAATCCCACCCAAACCCTCTTCCAATATATCTGACTCTTTGGGATGAGGTGCCGAATCAGAACAAATACATTAATTAAATCTACTTATCCCTGAAACATTAAACCATAAAGTTATAGATTATGTACATTCTACCTCAATAGACATGAGGATGAAAGAAATGAATTACAAAATGGTACCTAGGTGGTATTATGTTCCAGCCAAATTACACAAGATCAATTCAACACTGCCATCCGATTGTTGGAGAGAATGGGGGGGGGGGGGGGCGAGGGAACGCATGCCCATATTTGGTAGAATTGGCCAATGATCCAGCTATACTGAAAGATAGCCTTGAATATTATTAGGATAATTAGTAAGTCTGAAATTTCTGAAATTGGGTAAGACCCCTGGCAATGCCTATTTCATGTTACAAACGAGACAAGGAAAAAACACAAAAAGTCTATCACATACCATTACTGCTGAATGCAGCGAAGGTATTGATCCCAAAATATTGGAAATCAAAGAAAATACCAACTATATTGGAATGGTTTAGAGAGTTAGACAGAACAAGACTAATGAAAGAGTTGATACATTTACAAAAGGATTCTTATGCCGCGTACACACGATCGGAATTTCCAACAGCAAACGTTCAATGTGAGCTTTTGGTCGGATATTCCGACCGTGTGTAGGCTCCATCGGACATTTGCTGTTGGAATTTCCGACAACAAATGTTTGAGAGCAGGTTCACTATTTTTCCGATAAGAAAAGTTCTTGTCGGAAATTCCGACCGTGTGTAGCCATTTCCGACGCACAAAAGTGCTGCGCATGCTCGGAATCAATTTGACGCATGCTTGGAATCATTGTACTTAATTTTTCTCGGCTCGTCGTAGTGTTGTACGTCTCCGCGTTCTTGACCATCGGAATTTCCGAGCAACATTTGTGCGATCGTGTGTATCCACAACAAGTTTGAGCCAACATCCGTCGGAAAAAAAAAAAACCCCGGTTTTGTTGTCGGAAATTCCGATCGTGTGTACGCAGCATTATTCAAAATTCTATGGAATTTGGAAAAGTTGGTTTGAGTTTAAACAGTCTTTGATTTACATAGGATATTTGGGTAATGGAAGATGTATTGGAGGAGGGGAGAGAGAGTGTGGTGGAGGAAACCCCACAATATGTAAAATAGAAAGTAGATGGTAGATGATAGATTGAACTGTACTGTAATTGTACTGTCCCCCCTATACATTGTAAAGTGCTGCGTAAAAACTGTTGGCGCTATATAAATTGTGTATAATAATAATAATAATAATAATAATGGTAAATGTAATAATCCCTATTTGGGCACTTGCTTCCCGTTACCCTGAGCCCCCCCCCTTTTTTTGTTTTGTCTTTTCTTCCTCACAATAATTCTGAACTAGTGAATAGGTACACAGATAGAGAACACCCACACTGGGATTAAATGAGTGACTATAAGGGTGGGAGGGATATAAGAGTATGGGTATGGGAATAGAATAGGATGGTAGGGCGGGACCGGGGAGGAACAATCCTCCCAAGTGTTTACCCCCTAAATGATCACAGCTGGTTTCTAGCACCATTTTTTATAAGGAGGGGAGGGAGGTAAGGGAAAGGGGGGAAAAAAGGAATAAGGGGAAAAATATATATATATTTTTCTGAACGTGTGCACGGGTTGAGAATGCCCAAATTCAGCCTTATTGGGTCACCATGGGAGAGGGAGGGATAAAAGGGATGAGTACGAGAATAGTGAAGGAAGGTAGGGGGAGAACTGGGAGGTGTAAATTTCCCAAGTTTCTCCCTCCTAAAATATCACACATGGTTTTTGGCACAACAATTTTCCTTTTTCTTGTTGAGTTACATAGTAGGTAAGGTTGAATAAACACAATAGTCCATCCAGTTCAACCTGTAAAGGTGTATGTGTGTCAGTGTCGATAATCATATTCCTGTATATTGTTTTCTTTAAGATGCATGTCCAAGAGTCATTTAAAAATATCAATACTCCTTGCTGACACCACCGATGGTGGAAGAGATTTCCACATTCTTACCGCCCTGACATTGAAAAACCCCCTGCGTAGCTTATGGTTAAACAGCTTCTCCTCCAATCTCATTGTGTGGCCACGTGTCCACTTACACCCCCTGAGAATGAATAGTTTTTTTTCCTATGCTGGGATCATCATTGAGATATTTGTAAATTGCTGTCATGTCCCCTCTCAAGCATCCTCTCCAAGGAGAATAAATTTAGTGCTTGTAGTCGCTTCTTATATTTGAGATCCTCCAGTCCCCTTATTAGTTTAGTTGCTCTTCATTGCACTCTCTCCAGCTCCAGCAAATCCTTTCTGAGGACTAGTGACCAGAACTGGACGGAATACTCCAGATGTGGCCGGACCAGAATTTTATAAAGTGGCAGAATTATAGTTTTATCTCTGGAGTATATCCCTTTTGTATGCATGCTAATATTCTGCCGGCTTTGGTAGCTGCAGCTTGACATTGCATGCTATTTCTCAGTCTGTCTTCTACTAGGACCTCCAGATATTTCTCTATCCTTGAATCCCCCAGAGGTTCTCCCCCAGTGAGTAGTTTGCGTTTATGTTCTTAGCCCACAAGTGCATTATTTTACATTTCTTTACATTAAACCTCATTTGCCATATAGTTGCCCACGTCAATTATTTTGTTCAGGTCTTTCTGTAAAATTGCTATATCCTGATGTGAAGTTTTTGCCCTGCTTATTTTTGTATCATCCACAAAAATTGAGATTGAGCTATGCATCCCTTCCTCTATGTCATTTATGAAAAAATTAAACAGAACTGGTCCCAAGACTGAACCTTGGGGTATCCCATTTACCACTCCAGACCAGTCTGAGTACATGTTATTTATCACGACCGTTTGGACTCGCCCCTGTAACCAGTTTTCTATCCAAGAACAAACCTTATGGTCCATGCCTGCAGACCTCAGCTTGTAGATTAAGGGTTTATGGGGAACTGTATTGAATGCTTTTCCAAAATCCAGATATACCACATCCACAGGCCTTCCCCTATCTAGATCGCAGCACACTTCCTCATAGGACGTTAAATGATTGGTCTGGTAAGAATACGACCCTTCGTAAACCCATGCTGATTACTGCTAATGATATTGTTTTTTATCAGAAAATTCTTGGATATAGTTCCTTATCATCTTCTTCAATAATTTACCTACTATCGATGTTAGGCTGACTGGCCTGTAGTTCCCCAAATATGTCTTTGTCCCTTTTTTGAATATTGGTACCACATTGGCTTTTTCTATAATCAGCTGGTACAATTCCTGTCAGTATGATGTCCGCAAAGATAAGGAACAATGGTCTAGCTATAAACCGACTGAGTTATTTGAGGACCCTCTGGTGTAAGCCATCTGGCCCTGGTGACTTATACGTGTTAAGCTTATCTAGTATTTCCTCTGTTAGCCATGAGGGTACATCTTGAGATGTGTTACTAACAATATTGTCATGGTTAATACACCCCTCCTTTAGCATGTAGTACATTCGCCTTCTCTGTGTCATCATGTTGTTGTTGTTATATCACAAACATGTCATGATTGAGATGTTAGTCCATTGGAAGAACATGGTATGGGCTTTTTTAAAGCAATGTTTTATGTTTTGTAATAGTTTTTTCTTAAATTGAATACAAAAGGATTTAAACAGAATATCCTACAGTTTGGTTGCTGCACTTGAGCTCTTGTATACATTTCCATAGGTAACTCTGGCAGGGTGATCTCCTGTCTCTCAGAAAAATATGAAATGCCAGCAAACTTTGAGTGACCAACTTTATAAAGAAGTACAATTTTGTTTTCAGACTCTACACTGAATTAAATATTTCATTTTGGACAGAATTTGTAGGGTTTGATTCCCAAATGGGTCTTTGGTGTCCCAGAGAATAGACCCCTGTTTCCTGCTTAGCCTTTCTAAATTCCTCTCTAAATGTAAGCCAGCTACAATACTGTCTGACTGAGAACAATCTTTCTAGGTGGATGAGGTCTTAGTCAGGGAAGCTACTAGTCCTTGTTTCATATACAGTTAGCCACAATGCCTACATCTGCAAACCAGTGTAGCCACCCTGTTCTAAAGAGACTACATTTAGTCTTGCTGGGTGGTAGTCAGCCCAAACTGATTTTATAGTCTATTTGTTTATTTGGTTTTCCCCTAAACTCAGTAGAGCTGTGGTTTCTCTCTGCTTTTGGACATCCCTGGTATCTATGGCCATAGCCACTTAACGCCAAATAACCTACATGAATGTCATTTGGTTTTAAGTGGTTGTATCTGGATAATGACTGCAGCTACAGGAATCCCAGTTTTATGCCAGTAGCCGGCTTCTATGTAAAAGCCATCCTAGCAGCTAATTAGCTGCTGGATGGCTTTTACAGGTGGTGGGAGGGGTTCCCCCTCCTGCCAGTGCCTCTCTGGGCTCTCCCGTTCTGGTGGAAAGCCCAGAGTGAAAGCTGGTGGTTCAGCTGGCTTACCACAGAGATGGACGAGGACTGGATGGTCCCCGGTGATCTCTATGGTATAGGAAACCAGAAGAGACAAGCAATTTAGTCATTCCCTGTTTCCCGGAAGTATACAGTGCCATTTTAAAATTGGTAAAATATATGAGCACACTATTATTGGTGTGATCTGATGCTTGTAAGGGCAGAGGGGACATCGGGGGTCTAATAGACCCCAGATCTATCCATAAAGAGTACTTGTCACTGCCAGTTGCTGTCACAGGGATATTTACATTCCTTGTGACATCAATAAAAGTGATAAAAAAATGAAAGAAACACTGCAAAACTTAAAAATAATTATAATAATAATATTATAAAAAGTGCCCCTGTCCCCCTGTGCTCATGGGCAAAGAAGAACACATGCGTTGGTCCCACATGCACATGTAACAGCAACTGTAACACAAATATAAGGTATTGCCATGAATGTCAGAACGAGAGCAATAATTCCAGCACCAGACCTCCTCTGTAACTCCAAACTGGTAACCTGTAATGGCTTTAAAAACGTCCCCTATGGCAGCTAAGTTTGTCGCCATTCCATGAGCGTGCACAATTTTAAAGTATGACATGTTAGTTATCTATTTACTCAGTGTAACACCATCTTTTATATATTACCAAAAAATTGGGTATTATATTGTGTTTGTGTGCATTAAAATTCATTAAATGCATTTTTTCCAAATAATTTTCGTTTGAAAAGCCGCTGCACAAATACTGTGTCACAAAAAAGTTGCAAAACCCACCATTTTATTCTCTAGGGCTTCTTCTAAAAAATATATAATATATTGTGTGTATATATACTGTATATATATATATATATATATATATATTGTGACAGCAGGAAGGTAAAGTCACCTGGTTGCATCCAGGGGGGTAGGTATATTTCTCCCAGATTCAGGCTTTATGCCGACTTATACAACTAGGGAGAGAGTTGATGAAGCCCAGCTGAGGCTAGTGGGCTCATGGATGATTCATACCTCTAGGGAGAGTGCTGGGCGTCGTGCAGGCAGGGAGTTGATGAGACCAGCTGAAGCTTGTCAGCTCGTTTAAGGCCTCTATAAAAACTCCCAGCTTCATTAGGTGTTTGCTCATGCCTGGAACCAGACCTGTGTGGACTGTCTAGGGAGAGTGAACCCCTGTGCGGTGAGACAAAGCCTGTGTGGCTATTTGTTTGGACATTTACTAAACCAGGGACTTAGGGACTAGGACAGCACCAGGCTGATCCCAGTTGTTAGTTAGGAAACCTGCATGTTTAGTCAGAGGTCAAGCTGACCAGGGTTTATTTTGTTTATGTTTCTTTTTGCTTTGCTGTGTTTTTGTCACTGTAAATAGAGAAATAAACCGCACCTTTTTGATCTTGAAAACCACAACCTCCGTCTGCTGGGCCTGTTTTTGTGTGGGGAGCCCATCCAGGGGGTCACACACACCCGCTGCCGAGCTAACTCCCTTACAGTATATATATATATATATATATATATATATATATATATATATATGTATACACAGGAGTCAAGTCCTGGGGAAAAAGTGTGGGAACTCCCACACAAGATCTACTCCCCCACCAAAAAAATAAATAAATGATACGCTCATATGCATATATATTTCACAGAAAATACAGTGCAACATTTATTGTAAAGTGCCAGTTTACAAAAACAAAATAAGTTAACTTGTCAAACTAACAGAATAATCACCACAATGGGTGATGATCTTTTCCTCCCCAGGGAATTTCTAACACAAATACACCCTGTTCCAAATTATTATGCAAATTCTATGTTACACAGTCCATTAGAAAATATCCCACAAACTGGAATAACGTTGCCCTTGCCGTATGAGATTTAGTATCATATGAGCTGCGATGTGTTCAGCCATTTTCTGACATATAGTAAAGGATCCCATAAATGCACAGGGGGGGCCAATGAGACTAATAAACAAAAGTGAAGACAGGCGTTCAATGCCAAGCCCACTCCTAATGGGTGACATCACCAAATTCATTGTACTGAAGCCCCTTTTACAATCACTGGATGTCACTGGAAGACTGTTAACTGCTGTCACCACTGGTTTCAGCTTTTCAGGAATCTCTTCACCACCATTATCAATGTAGTCTCTGAAACCTTCACAGATGGATGGATTATAGCTGAGACGGAATCTTTTGCACAGCTGCTCCAGCTTCACTTCACCTTCAAACCACGGACTGTCCACATTGATTGGCCAGCGTTGTGAATTCAGGATGTCAATTTCAGAGACAAGACTTTCAAATTCACCTGACTGTGATGAAGCTGCAGGTCTGTTGCTCGCAGTTAAAGCAAAGAGTCTGGAGCGCAAATTATCCACCAAACATTGGTAAAATTAAGGGAGATTTATCTTCACTTGGCCTTTTGAACTCTCTGGATTCATGGTCACACCTTTGAAATTCCCTTTCTCCAGCGATTTCATGACTTCTTTCAGATGTTTGCCAGGCATGTCTTTCATTTTTTCAACTGTACGAATTGAACGATTAATCAGCTGATAGGCTCGTGGAAGTGTGATGTCATCTCTTTGTAGAGCTTCAGATAGCAGTCCCATTTCCTGAACAGCATCCGCAACCCCTGCCAGGTTTAACAAATAATCTTCTGATGTCAAGACCTTGTTAAGGCCACTAAATAGAGATTTCTGTTGACTGTTATGAGCTGAGCTTAAGCTTGCTTTCAAGAAATGATTTTGTAGTACAGGATATGACTCCCAAACTGCTCGTATAGCTCTTTGGCTTGAAGCAACCCATCTAACTGAAAAAACTTTTTCAATTTTAAGAATTTGTACTTCTAATTCTTTTGCACATTCAGAGAGTCTGCGAGTTCTTTTGGTGACTGATGATACACAGCATACAACTTCTCAAAAAATGATGTGAGATGGTGAAGACCAGGAACAGAATGAATTGTATTTGAAATGCACAATTCAAGCTTATGACACAAGCAGTGCCATTTCACAAGCTGTGGATATTTTTGACTGAGTCGTTCCAGAACACCTGACTTTCTTCCAAGCATTACACTAGCACCATCACTGCAAGCCCCAATCCAGTTTTTGGCAAGAAAGTCATTACTGAATCCAAATTTAGAAAGACAAGCTAGAAGAGTGGCTTCAATAGACTGTGCATCTGCTTTAGGCAAATCAAGCAAATCGAGAAAGAAAGTAACTGGGTCTTTTCCGTTAACAGAGGCACGAATATAAACGATTAACACTGAATGGGTAGAAACTGTTGTAGACTCATCAAAATAAACAGAAATTTTTGAAGCCTGCTCAACAATTGCTTTGCAAAGCTTTTTCCTCATTTCACTAGCAATGCAATCTATTATTTGTCCTGCTGTGTACTCACTATGGAGTATACTTCCTAAGATCTGGGAAGTCTGTGAAAGGGCGATTTTTTTTCGCACAAAAGTAGGCAGTGCGAAAGACTTTAGTGGTGGACACAAACTTATGCTTCTGCTGTTCTGCAATATTGGATTGCAGTATCTCATTTCTGGATACTGCTTGGATATTTCCTGCCTTTATATGTGCTTCTGAAATCCTATGTATATGTATTTTTTTACGCAGTGAGGTCAACATATCTTTTTTTGTTTTGCCATATGGAGTAATTGTACCAGTGCTCCTTTCTTTGGAAATGGATACACCCTGTGAAACAGACACTCCAAGGTGTTTAACCTCACGACACACTTTGCACCCTAAAAGACCATTTTCTACAAACAGCCAAGGGTACTTTTTTTTAAATTCTAGCCACTGATTCTGGTCCCAACATTCTGGAAGAATAATGATATCACTGACATCGGCAGAGGTATCTTCAGCCACATCGGTAATAAAGTCAACAGCCGATTCACTGACTGGTGTAGTTTCTGCAGCGGACACCGCCTGCTGAAGCAAAGGCTCAGCCTGAGTTGAGCAACTTGCAGAATCAGCATTAGATTTCTTACTGGATGCCTTTGTGAAGAAATCTGTAATGCTGCTTTTTCGTTTGCTCATTTCTGTAATAATAAAAACAATTAAAAATGGTGTAAAATATTTGCTGATAAAAAAATCGGATAAAACGACCTCTTTAGGCAAAGAATTCCACATCCGTTCTGTTATTACCTCTTATTGTGAAGAACTCTTTCCTCTGTTGTCTCTAGTGGCAGTAGTGGTGGTGGTCCGGTGACTGTGAGGTGCAGGGTAAGGCACAAATAAGCACAAATGTATGAAATAAAATGTATCATTATTCTAAAAATTATTAAAAAAAACACAATGCCCAATCTGTCTGATTATCTCCTACTCTGTCTACTTTCAGGCGATCCCTGAAAATTCATCTCTTCAGGGAGGCCTATCCTGCCTTCAGCCAACCAAATCTTATCAGTTCATCTCTCAACGTCACTACCTTTGTTTGACCAGCCCCTCCCTCTTAGATTGTAAGCTCCAAGGAGCAGGGCCCTTCTAATCCTCTTGTTTTGAATTGTACTGTTGGTGTATTGTCTCCCTTTATATTGTAAAGCGCTGTGCAAACTGTTGTAAGACTGCACTTACAATTATGCAGTTCTTATTAGCCTTTACGTCTGGTGTGCCGGCCGGTGCACATGCAACAGACACCCGTCCTTCTGGGAACTGTTCGAGGTGACGTCAGCGCGTCGCTCTGCCCTCGAACGGTTCCCAGAAGGATGGGTGTCTGTTGTATGTGCACCGGCCGGCACACTAGACGAAAAGGCTAATAAGAACTGCATAATTGTAAGTGCATTCTTTTATTCTAAATAAAACATGTGGAGTGTGTATTATCTCTTTCATATCGTATGCATCTGCTGACACTGTCGGAAGCTGTTGCCTCAAGAATCTTATATGTGGTTGCTGGTCTGTGGGAAGAGCTGCCTGCTTTTATGCACTCACTGATCCTCTGTCATGGGGGATCGTGACTAGCTGGTAAGGAGGAATTCCTGCTGATTGGTGGTGGAACTTCACGTTATTCTTTGGATGCAACTTTTCACCTATGGATTATATTTTTCACACAGCACTGGTGTTGTAATATGGACATTATTTGCATATTCATATATGGACTATATGGTTTTTGATTCTTTATTATTATATTTATCAATTTCATTCTTTTTAGTGTGGTTCACAGTCAGTGTGTTCTAAAGGGGAACGAAATTTTGCACTATTTGAGTCACATTATTAGGGTTTATTTTATTTTATTCAATTTTTGTGGTCTCACATGACTAATTATTAAGTTTGTATTCATGGGTCAGCGCGATTTTTCTCTTTTTCCATTATATGTTCCTGTACTGCTGTTTATATAGAAATCACAGCTCCCAACTAGCAACTGTGATATTAGCCCAAGATATCTGGTTTTTCTTACTTTGAATCTTTCAGCGCAGTTTTCTTTATTTTTTCCATATTATGAATATTTATGTTTCTTCTAGCCAACAAGTAAATGGTTTATTGTCACTGGTGCATGCTGGCGGAGAGTATAAATATTTTGGGGAGGACCATGTAAACTCTTTCTTACCCTCGGCTGCGGCCTGGGGAGGGTGTGTAAGGAGCAACTAGGCCAAGGACCTGAGAGGCCTTCACATGTGCCTGGTGTAAGAGCCTGCCTGTCCAGTGTAGTCTTGTTGTTTGAGGCCCTAGGAACAAGGAGCCTTGCAAAGTACAGTGCTCAGGGAGTAGAGACTGCCGCTCAAGGTCTTATGGAGGTGGAACTTGCAAAGAGGCTAGGAAAGCTTCACTAAGTCTGCTGCTGCCAAAATAAATAACTGATACTTCCAAGTATTGAGGTGCATGTGATTCACTCCACGTGACAGCGCTGGCCCTTTTAGCTCTCCCGCATAGGAAGTCCTTAGCCTTGTTTAAGCTATGACTCCTGTGACTTATAAATAGCACAAGTCTTTCTTTTAGTTCCCAAAGGCTGAACAGAGTGTTGAACAGTGCAATGTATTAATAAAAATGTAAAATATAATCACTAAAACTATACTATAGATGCTTGAAAAATGTATATACGGTACGTTTAATTTTACAGTTCTAATTACCAGTATCAAATATGCCATATGGGCTGAATTATTATTATAATTATTATTATTATTATTATTATGCCTTTTGTGAAGAAAAAGTTAAGGATAACACTCAGCATCTTCAAACACAGATTTCAGTCCAGGGTGCTGAAAATACACTTTCCCTCCTGAAGTGTTGCAAGGAAATGTGATTTTTTGCCAGAAGGTCTGTGAGTTAAAACTTCAGAATGCAACACATGGAGAATTTTAAAGTAAATGATGACTTTTCCTGGCATGCAATTGCTGAGAATAAACCGTGAAAGTATTGCATTTCCTGAAGAGTGGCTAAAAAGACATGCTGTGCTCAGATTTATAGGTCTTGCTACATGGAGGCAAACAGGACAAATGGCTCTTTAGTTTGTACAGACTGGTATGTTCTTAGGTCTTTTGAAATTAACTTTAAAACCACTGCCCACCTTTATTTATCAGCATTTCCAAATCTGATTACAAAATACTGAAATTAAGGATACTAATGGTCTTACCTAGAGGCACAGATTCATTCTGGTACTTGAAAATGCCTGATTTAAATGATAGCATTGGGTGTTATAAGTAGGTAGCATTTATATCAGTATCTGGGTTTGTAATTTGGGATGGATATGCAAATTATTCTTGTGTAGGCAGGTCAATGTTTGTGTTCCCTTTCCAGCTGGGCCCAACTTCATTGTACCACCCTGCTCTTACCACATTTGATTATCTACACGTAGTTTCATCCCACATTATCATAATTCTTAGTCACTCTAGGCTCATGGAGCTGTGTGTAGAGTAGCTGAGAAAGCCATCTTGCCTCTCTACATCAATACACCTAGATATAATAACTAGAAAGGTAGGAGAAACCATTTGTGTTTGTTGGAGGTTGAGAGAGATGCTGTGGAGTAGACATGTGCATTCGTTTTCATCCGAATGCATTTTCTTCCGAATTTCAGGTATTTTCGTTATCGTTTTAACAAACGAAAACGAAAGCGCAGAATCCGAAAACCGAAAGATCTGACATAAACAAATGCTTTATTTTAGTTTTCGCTGCGACAACAGTTCGATATAGATAGGAGATTCGACATGATGCTGATAATAACAATCTGTGTCTATAGAACCTGTGGTCGAATGTGCCTAACCTTAACTCTATTAGTCCAACATTATTCTACATAGAGAGAAAAGATTCGACATTATAGAGAGAAAAGATTCGACATTATAGAGAGAAAAGATTCGACATTATAGAGAGAAAAGATTTGATATAGAGAGAAAAGATCGCTGCTGGAATTGGGTGGGGGAAGTAAAATAAAAATAATGATGATGATGAATGTTATTGGCTGATTGTAACCAAAGAGGAGGAGCAGTAAAATAGCTAGAACTAACTTGACAATTCAACAGAAACGACGAAGATTCGACAAAGCATCGAAAAACATACAAATGTCGAATCTGTCATTGAAGGCTTATAGTGTCTGTCAAAAGTTCAAAGAAGATTCGATGGAGCAGCTAAACTGTACGACGCTGCAATCATACATTTCCGGTCAAATGCATCCGCACATAGGCTATAGAAAAATTCTAATGTTGGTTGACTAGTAATAATAATTAATAAATATAATTATTACTAGTCATACAACATAAGAATTCTACTATAGCTAGCTTGTAGGTGGAACATTCGACCGGAAATGTAGGATTGCGGTGTCGTACATTTTCGCTGCTCCGTCAAATCTTCTTTGAACATTCGACAGACATCATAAGCCTTCAATGACAGATTCAACCTTAATTAATTTGGATTTTCGGACGAATGCAATTTCTAACGAAAAACAAAATAAATAAAAACGAATTTCGGGAGTAACTAAATACATTTTTATTATTTTTCGGACGAAAACGAAATTCCGAAACAAAATATTTTAGTGTGCCCATGTCTACTGTGGAGGACAGTACATGTGTTCCTGCTGAATTGACACGCTACTCGCTGTCCCTCCTTTTTTTTTACTTTGTTTACCCACACTCCACTGCTATACCTGAACTGTATGAGAGAAAGCTGTGGCAAAATGATGGATGCATAGTTTTGCGGGTTCCTCGCTGCCCATACTGGTGTTTAGCTGCATCCTGCTGATTTATGACATGCGAAGGAGGTTTTGAGAGTTGAGAGCCCCCGTCCATTAGTTATTTAAGACCTGTCAGACGGCGGCTTCCTGCCCCAAAGCACCCCCCATGTTTGGGGCATGTGGCCTGGTATGGTTTAGGAGGGAGGGGGCCTCGCTCGGTCTTCTCCCTTTCCTTGCCTGCCAGGTTGCATGCTCGGATTTGGGTCTGGTATTGATTTGGGGACCCACCCAATTTATTTATTTTGGCATGGTGTTCCCCTTAAAATTTATACCAGACCCGAAGGGCCTAGTATGGAATGGGGGAGGGGGACCGCACACTGTTTTTTTCTTACCTTTTCTTTGAATATTTTTTTTTACATTCAGCTGTCAGCGGGGAACCCTGCTGACATTTGATGACTCATCAGTTTTAAGGACACATTTGCCACCCGCTCCTTAACAACTGGCTATTCATGGTTTGTTAAGGAGAAAAAAATGCTGGTCCATTGAAGACTATCAGATTTAATCTGATTGGTGAATATATCAAGCAGAAAGTGCGAGGAAGTCACACAGCTGATTTATGTAAGGCACTCCGTGGCTGTTGTGGATTACCAGATTTAGGCAAATTGACTTTCTGATCTTAACACAATCATGGTACTTGTCGGAAAGCTTCTCTGGTATCCTTTGTTGCCTGGAAATGCTCTTTAACCACTTAAGGGCCAGAAGGATTTTCCCCTCTTAAAGGGGAGTTCCAGCCTTTTTTTATGTTTATTAAAAGTCAGCAGCTACAAAAAGTGTAGCTGCTGGCTTTTAATAAACATACACTTACCTCTTCCACTGTCCAGCGCCGCGCCGCCCGGAGCTCCGCTCGTCTCCCCCCCTTCTCCGCCGGCGCCTCCATTCATTGTGTGGGCACCCGGCCGTGACAGCTTTTGGCTTCACGGCCGGGCACTCACTGCACATGCGTGAAAGGTGCAGCGATCTCTGAGTGAACAGGCGATCGCCTGGGACCTGTCACGTCCCAGGTGATCACCTACAGGGAGGGGCCGCCACAAGGTGATATGACGTATCGCCTAGGCGACCCCAGGGTGGAAGGAGGAAGTGGGATAGGAAGTCCCACTCCTCCTGAAGCCCCCACTCCCCCCCCCAAAAAAATTACATGCCAAATGTGGCATGTAAGGGGGTGAGGAGTGGATAAAGTGGAAGTTCCAAATTTGGGTGGAACTCCGCTTTAATGTTCAGGCCATTTTTTGCGATACAGCTCTGTGTTACTTTAACTGACAATTGAGCGGCCGTTTGACGCTGTACCCAAACAAAATTGACGTCCTTTTTTCCCAAAAATAGAGCTTTCTTTTGGTGGTATTTGATCACCTCTGCGTTTTTTATTTTTTGCGCTGTAAACAAAGAGTGACCGTTTTGAAAAAATTTTTTTTTGTTTTTTTTTAATATAATACATAACCAAAAAAATATAAAAAAACAAATGTATTTATCAGTTGAGGCCTATATATATTCGTTTACATATTTTTGGTAAAATAAAACGCATTAGGCGTATATTGATTGGTTTGCGCAAAAGTTATGGGATATGAATGAATGAATGAATGAATGACTTGTATAGCGCTCACATGCGAACTGAATCGCCTCTAGGCGCTTTTTTTTTGCATCCAGTGTCTGCTTGGCTGGGAACAGGGATCTCTGTCATGTCCCAGGCAGCCCATCCCCCCTACAGTTAGAATACACCTAGGGAACACAGTTAAGATTTAAGAACTTTTTTTTATTATTGTTTCTACTGGTTGTGGTGGTGGTGTGCAATTTTTAGCGGGACTGTGACATTGCGGCAGACAAATCTGATCCCAAATGACACTTTTTGGGGACCAGTGACATTATTAAATTGATCAGTGCTATAAAAATGCACCGATCAATGTAAAAATTACACTGGCAGGGATGGGGTTAACACTAGGGGCGATCAAGGGGTTAACTGTGTTCCCTAGGTGTATTCTAACTGTAGGGGGGGTGGGCTGCCTGGGACATGACAGAGATCCCTGTTCCCGATCACTGGGAACAGTAGATCTCTGTCATGTCTCCTGTCAGGATGGGGATTCACCTTGTTTACAAAGGCAGATCCTCATTCTGCCTCTGTACAAAGTGATCGTGGGTTACCAGCGGAAATCGAGTCCGCCCGAGCCGCGGGCATGAGAGCGTGCCGCCCACAACTGCACCTGCGCGAGCCGACGTACAATGACGACGATTCGCGCAGGGGAGCCAACCTGCCGCAGTACAACTGCGGAGGCGGTCGTTAACTGGTTAACCTCTCTGTGGTCTGTTGGTTACAAACAACACTCAGAACAGTCAATTGGCATACACATATTCCACAGTAGATGACAAGGGGTAAGCAGGTCCACCTGATTCACAGGGGTTTTACCTGAACTTAACAGCAAACCCCAATAAAATCTTTATGGATTGAAGTCTTAAAGCTTTATGTGATGTGACGGAACAGTACAATTTTCACAGACAGTGTCAGTGACAGAAAATGCTAGCAGTTCATATTTGGGTGTGGAATTGATTTTTACATTTAGCTTGGTTTGAATACAACAGCAGCACCTCAATATGATTCATTACAACTTCAAAAAATTGCTTTTTTAGGTAGTTTTGGTTGTGACACCTGATTTTTTTGCAATAAAAGGCCTGAATTGGATGGCGGAAGTTTAGATGGACACTTCCAGAGCAGGCCCACATGAACCAGCAGGGTTTACCTCAAGCCCATGTTAGACCTGAACTCAACCCTCATCCCTATACTTTATGTGACTTTCAGTATAGCTTGAGACAGACATAAAAAAATATATTTTGTTTTTGAAGAATTATTTGTCATTACAAATGGTATTCACCTTGCTTTTACTAGTTTTCTATAAATTTGTGACTGTTTTGATTTTATGTGCCATACTTACATTTAACTTCCTTTTCTATGCAAAGGTAAAATTGCAGGTTAAAAATGACTGGTTTTCACAGACACAATTCAGCGTGGAGAGACAAATTACATAGAAGAATTTCAGTGCAATATAAAGTGTTATTTTCTGTCAAGATTCATTTCTGTATAGATATTCTCCAATAAATGAGTTTGTGAGCGACAGTGTAGCAAATATTTTCCGGGTTGTAATAACAAATAGTCAGTCTGCGAGGGGCGAGGCACTGTGACAGCTGCAATGGTGCAATTGTTTTAATGCAATAAATCAGGCATGATAGCTTTCATTACATGGACTGGTTCACACTGGCAGCAGTGATGGTGGACTTGCTTTTCAGGTGCAGCCGGCTGCAACTTCCCTGGAGGAAAAGGCTGTGCATTGGAAGCTTGCGTGGGCTGATGAGAATTGTATGGAACAATAGCCTGTGTCTGTGTATTGTCATATTAACCATGGGGAACTATGAGGAGGATAAAAAGGTAAACATCTGATTCTGACTGAAAAAGCACCTCTATTCTGGTTTATTGAAATAGAAAGGGTAGCAGTGCATTGATTGTGTGTAAAACATGGTAACTCATAGAAACCAGACACATTTTAGTTTACTGCATTCTAAAAATAAAGTCAATTCCAGTTGGTTGGTAAATGCAACATATATATATATATATATATATATATATATATATATATATAAGCAACATAAACAATTGCACATATGATGCAGTCTGTCAACAGCATTAAAAATTGTCCTTTATTTGTTTCCACTTCCTTTAAAGTAAAAGTAAACCCACTTTTTCATCTTTTACCCACAGGTAAGCCTGAAATAAGTCTTACCTGTAGGTAAAAGTTAAGTATGTGATGCATACTAGTACATTATGACATTGCCATGCAGGGGATGTCTTTTTTCTTTCTTTAGCTGTGGTGTACTTCTGCTTTAACAGACCAAGCTGTCCAACCACAGTGACAGTTACAGGGGTTGAGACAAACCATATAATAGGGTGCATACAATGGTCCACTTTTATTCATATAAATCTTTTTTTCCAAAAGAGAAAGAAAAATCTGTTGGCTAACTGCTTAAAAAGTATTAGTTGTAGATGGACTTTTTTTTTATTGTCTCTTACCTAAAGTCCATTTACATGTCCTATTCTCTGGGTAAACCTGTTAACGGAAGTAGATAAAAAAGTGTCAAAAATAAAAAAAAACAGTACACAGGTTTTTGACAAAGTCCATCGTAACTCCAACGTACTGTATCTTCTCCCTCCGGTCTTCTCCCTCCGGTCTTCTCCCTCCGGTCTTCTCCCTCCGGTTCTTCTCTCTCCAGTGATGTCTTCTTCCTCTGGTTCTTCTCCCTCTGCTGATGTCTTCTTCCTCTGGTTCTTCCTCCGGTTCTTCTGCCTCTGCTGTCTTCTTCCTCTGGTTCTTCCTATGGTTCTTCTCTCTTCGCTGTCTTCTTCCTCTGGTTCTTATGCCGGTTCTTTCTCCCTCCTGATGTCTGACGCTAGCTCCGGCTGTTGTGTCAGCTCTCGCTGTTTGTCATTTCTTATATAGCCATGGGGCGTGGTCATCTGGTGATGTCATCTGGAGACCCCGCTCCTTGTGACATCACTGCCTCATCATGCCCTGGGCGGTGATATCATAAGGGGGTGGGTTCTCCAGATGATGTCGGATGGCCATGCCCCATTGCTATATAAGAAATGGCAGGCAGCGGCAGCAGGCCCCCCCATGTTGAGGGCATGTGGCCTTGTATGGTTCCGGAAGGGCGGTGCCCGCTCGCCCCCCCTTTCCTGACTTGCTGGGTTGCGTGCTCAAACAATGGTCTTTTTATATTTTGGTGTGGGGTTTCCCTTAAAATCCATACCAGACTTTGATATGGTATGGTCTTGTGGGGGTGGGGCCCACATAATTTTTATTAATTTTTTCCAGTTAATATGATGATCCAACTTGCATGTGACTTACATTCAAATCAATGGGCTGAAATTGTACACAAGTCGGATGGTTAGGACAAGGATCCAACTTTGATCCGACTTTTGATATTAAATGGGCTGTAGTAGGACCAAAGTCTTACCAAAGTAGTGCAGGAACCTTATTTAAAGTCGGACCGACACAAGTCAGACTAGTTAAGATGGCTCTCATAGGGAACAGTTGATTTATGCACGTCACGCGACATGTTCTCTCGAAGTTGGAGCAGATGTTGCACCAATGTGAACCGGACCTTAAAGGCAAACTACCCCCATTTAGTTACATGCTGGTGTCTTATGGGTACATGAAAGGCTTGATACACACAGTAACATCCCCAGTCTATTACAAAGTCAATTTTGGTGTCACATTCATGTGTTGAATTTTACATAACAAAGAACAAACCAATCCAGCTGTGATGGAATGGTGTTTTCATCATGGCCCCATGGGAGATATGTAATCACAAACTGGAATTATCGCCTTTTCAACATTATAATAGGACTGCAGGTTATTCAACCCACCATAATCCACCCAAAATTAGTTTTAAAGTATAAGTTCACTTTAGAGGAAAAAAAAATATATATATTTTTTTGCAAGTAAAAAAATGTGCATTTATTATTTTTTGTTGCAGGAGCCTATAAAGCATTGCACCGGCGATCAGCAGATCGCTGATGTCATGCAAGTCTCCTGCAGACCTGTCAGTGTATCTATTTTTATTTTGACAGTAAAACTGAATGAACTACCACAGTGCTCACAGCACCATGGTTGTTCATTGAAAACTACAAGCTGACAGCTGCAAAGGATGTCGGGACTTGTAGTTCATTCATACACAGGGCTCTGTGTATGAATGAGACGGCTGTGTGGACGGAGCGCTGTTTTTAAAAAAGTGACAGCTAGTATGGGGAACTTCTCCCATGCTTTGTGCACTGGTGTGCAGTCATGTTGGAACAGGAAGGGGCCATCCCCAAACTGTTCCAATAAAGTTGAGAGCATCAAATTGTCCAAAATGTCTTGATATGATGACACCTTAAGCACTTAAGCCCCCAGCCTGTTTTTCAGACTCAGTGTTTTACACGTTAAAAAAATTTTTTTTTTGCTAGAAAATTACTTAGAATCCCAAACATTATACATTTTTTTCTAACACCCTAGAGAATAAAATGGTGGTCATCGCAATACTTTCTGTCACACCGTATTTGCGCAGCGGTCTTACAATCGCACTTTTTTTTTGTAAGAATTCACTTTTTTGAATTTAAAAATAAGTCAACCGTAAAGTTAGCCCAATTTTTTTTATATTGTAAAAGATAATATTACGCTGAGTAAATTGATACCCAACATGTCACGCTTCAAAATTGCAACCCGCTCGTGGAATAGTGTCAAACTTTTACCCTTAAAAATCTCCATAGGCGACGTTTAAAAAATTGTACAGGTTGCATGTTTTGAGTTACAGAGGAGGTCTAGGGCTAGAATTATTGCACTCGCTCTAACGATCATGGCAATACCTCACATGTGTGATTTGAACACCGTTTTCATATGTGGGCGCTACTCACGTATGCGCTTGCTTCTGCGTGCGAGCTCGTTGGGACGGGGCGGTTTTAAAAAAATAATAATTTTTTTATTATTTATTTTACTAGATTTTATTTATTTTTACACTGTTTTTAAAAAATAAAATAAAAATTGGGTCACTTTTATTCCTATTACAAGGAATGTAAACATCCCTTGTAATAAAAAAAATAATGACAGGTCCTCTTAAATATGAGATCTAGGGTCAAAAAGACCTTATATTTAGACTAAAATGCAATAATAAAAAAAAAATTGACATTTGAAAAAATTACAAAAATAAATTGGCCCTTTAAGATGTATGGGTGGAAGTGACGTTTTGACGTTGCTTCCGCCCTGCTATGGTATGGAGACGGGCGGGGGCCATCTTGCCCTCACTCGTATCCATGCCCAGCACGAGAAAGGACCTGATCACCTCCGCCGTTGCTGACGGCTCCAATAAGCGGCGGAGGGCGCGGGAGAGCTGCGGGAGGGGGGGCCCTCTCCCACCACGGATAACGTTGATCTTGCGGTGAATCCGCCGCAGAGACCACCATTATCGTTTACAGGACCGTCGCCTGAAGAGATGGATACCCCGGTTGTGGCAGCAGCTGCTGCCATTACTGAGGTATCCCTTTTCAAATAGAGGACGTATATAGTTGTGCAGCGGTCCTTAAGTGGTTAAGAGTTCCCTTCACTGGAACTAAGGGGCCAAGCCCAACCCCTGTCCTAGCCTCAACCCAATAAAACACCTTTGGGATGAATTAGAACAGAGACTGCGTGCCAGGCCTTCTATCACGTACCTGGTGCTGGAGGCCAATGGAGAGATAGGGCTTTCCTTGCAGCTAAGTTCCAGACCCCCCTAAGGGTAAATACAGGAGAGGTCTGGCCCAAAGAAGCATGGATCACCTGCTGGACTGTATGCAGGAGGTTCCAGAGTACAGCTGGTGTGCTGGCATAGAATCAGCAGACAGGTGGTGCCCGTGAGGTATTGCAGGATTCGAAAAATGCTGCGACTGGAGCGTGGTCAGAAGGAAGCCTAGGTTGTGAGCCGGTGTGGTATCAGAACAGACATGGTCAGAGGGATAGCCGAGGTTGAACACAGGAAGCAAACAGGAGACAGGTCAAGGACAAGCCGGATCGGTAACAGGATACACAAGAACAGGAATATCACATGTAACAGGAGCCAAAGATCAACCAGCAAATGCAGATACTAGCAGACTTCCTTATATAGGCCCATGTGACCTGCTGGTAGAGATACTGGGTCCTAAAGTCCTTCTCCTGCCAGAGATGCTGGGTCCTAAAGTCCTTCCCCTGCCATAAGTGGTGGTAGAGATACTGGGTCTTAGAGCCCTTCTCCTGCTTTTGTTTCCCTGACACCTTCTCTCTAACATCAGTGTCTGATCTCACAAATGCGCTTCTGGAAGAATGGTCAAACATTCCCATAGACACACTCCTAAACCTTGTGGACAGCCTTCCCAGAAGAGTTGAAGCTGTTATAGATGCAAAGGGTGGGCCAACTCAATATTGAACCCTACGGACGAAGACTGGGATTACATTAAAGTTCATGTGTGTGTAAAGGCAGGTGTTCCAAAACTTTTGACAATATAGTGTTTATATACCACTCATAACTGAAATATTACATTTTTGATAGGCTGACAATGGTATCGGTGGAGCAATTTCAGTGTCTGTTACTTTGTTTACAACACTTTTACTTTTTATTTTCAATACTGTACCCTTCCACATTCTACAGTTATATTGTACATGCATAGTCAAGGGTTCCCATAAACACCAGGAGATTACCACAAAAAGTTTTTTTTTGTTTTGTTTTTTAAGTTATGTTTTAGATTTAAATAGTGCATATCAGATTTCTTCTTTAATTCAACCTAGGAAGTGCTCTGCATACTTTAATACATTCTTATTAAAGTAAGTTGCATCTGATGTAGCTGTTTGGAGACACTCTTCCTAGGTCAAATCATTAGACGAGACTTAATCCTTTAGAACAAGTTTTCAATACTGTTTACACCAGAGACTTAGTTCTACAAATCCTCTTTACACAAGACAAGAATAACATAGGCAGACACTATTTGTTTCTGATCTTTGCCAAGGAGCAGTGCAGACCTGGATCAACAGGGTGTATTGAGTCATTTAATATAACCAGAAGGATATTTAAAAAAAAAATAGATTTGCTGCATTATTCATTTTCAGTTTCCAGGCTGTGATCAATAGGAAATACAAGGAACTAAATAAGCAAAGTAATCTTTCTCTAACTCTTTGCATATTATAAAAACCTAGTTTCAAGTGTAAGCAAATTATGAGCAGGATAAAGGCTTTAGAAGTGTGGGGCACTTGGTTAAATATGCATAGCAGACTGAACTAACCATGCAGGGCTACAAAATAGATAAAATCATGACAACTGTCCCAGCTGGAGGTTAGTTATCTAAGCTAATTTTTTCTAGTGGATGAGATACCGAAGAGTAATAATTATTCTGCAATCCTTCTCCTTGTTATTTCCAATTGTGATGACTGGTCCTTCCGAAAACCTTTCTTCTCACCATTCTCCAATTGGTCTCGTCACTGCTTCCTCACCAACATCATCACATATTAAAATCAATTCATTATAATGGGACATGGCCACTGGTAGGAGTACTTGCCCATGCTTCAGTGCCAGAGGGAAGAAGCTTGAACCGCCAGCTGTCATGAGACTTTGGGGTAAGGTAAGTATTAATCTCTGCTATCTTATCATCTAGAAAAACTGAGCACTAGATCCTTTATCAGCTGGGTGTGGGAAAATATTAATGGTTTTGGAGCTGCCTAGAGTTTCTAGGCTTTACAGCATTGGCAGTAGGCCAGGACCCAAGTCTTAGGGATTGGATCCTGGGCTGGGTCACCACCTGGCGATTTGCTGCTTACTTAAACTTGTAAAGTCTAGTTTTTTAATTTTTGTTATACTTACCTGCTCTGTGCATTCAGACACGGAGCCCCGACCCAGCCCCACCCCCTCTCTCCCCTAATTAGCTAGCTGACTTTGATTGACAGCAGCGGGAGCCAATGGCGCTGCTGCTGTGTCCCAGCCAATCAGGAAGGAGAATCTCGGGTGGCTGAGACACACGTGGACATTACTGGACAGAGAGGGACCTCAGGCAAGTGTTGGGGGGCTACTGCACACATAAGGCTTTTTATCTTAATGCATAGAATGCATTAAGATAACAAAAACCTTCTGCCTTTACAACCCCTTTAAAGTGGTTGTAAACCCTCCCGTATACCCAGTGAAGTGAATAGCTTCAGGTGATACACAGAGATAAAACACATGATCCTACATACGTTTTACTTTTTTATATGCAGTCTTCTTTCCCTACATTCCATCAAAAGTGCAGATGTGTGATACAATTCTTCTGCATCTGTGAGCTGCAGAAAGTAAGGGGTGGAGAGCTGCAGTAACAGTGTGTGAGAGCTGATTGGAGGAAAGGGACAAACACCACTCCACACACTGCAAGGGAATGAAGGAACATGCAGAGCTGTGTTCTGAATAGACATGCTGTGTGCTGAGCTCAGGAAGCACCAGAGAGAAACCACACTTAGAGCTTTGGAGATGGACAAGTAAACACTACAGATATATGTGCTTTGTTCAGATTTAATGACTGAGGTTTACAACCAAGATCAGAGCTTTATGCACAATTGTACTCTATGCACTTTATGCATAAATGTACATCCTCTCCTTCTCCCAGAATGCCACAGTGCATGGAATTGCAGAAAGCGAATACAGAGATTCAAGTGCTTTTTGAATTTCTTGAAAGAAAAAAAGAAACATTGGATGGAACATTGGAGGCACCAAAGGACACTTTGAATTTGAACAATGGTGTTGTATTAAAATATTTTTATTGATACAAACATATTCAAATTCATATAAAATGTAAGCATGATGCATACAACAGAGTAAACATTATATTTCAAATTGAAGATCTGCACATGATATCACTCCTCAAAAAACTACTGCAACACAATACCCCTATGTGTTTCAACTGAAACAATCTTCTTCAGGGAGTTTTGTTGAGGTGTACATTGAATTGACACTAAAAGACAAATGTCAATCAGAGACACATTCTGCAAAATTATGTTCAAATAATATACATCAAATATTGAAAAAATCGTATATGGACACCAGTTCCAGCTCCAAAAGAATTTGAGAATATAGAGGCCATTCAAGAGAAGGCCACCCAATGTATAATGAAGATTAGTGTCCATTGAATATACTCTTCAACAAAGAACTCCCTGAAGAAGACTGGTTCAGTTGAAAGCGTAGGGGTATCGTTGTGTTCCAGTAGTTTTTTGAAGAATGAGATCATGCGCAATTCTTCAATTTGACATGTATTGCTTAATTTGATGTATGCATCATGCTTCAATTTTATATGAATTTTAATATGTTTGTATCAATAAAATTATTTTAATACAGCACCATTGTTAAAATTCAAAGTGCCCTTTGGTGCCTCCAAAGTCCCATCCAATTTTTCTTTTTTGTTTCAATATCCATTGTGGCCTCTCTCTGACACTTGGACATCCTAGGTCTCTCTGATAGAATATTTCAATTCTTTTTAATATACATATGTAAATTAGGGTTTCTTTAAGGACTATAAAATCATTGTTTATATATTGTGCTCATTAATTGTACAAAGCTTTAGTTACAAATATTCATTTAATACCTTAATGTCTTATAACACTACATATTATGTTGGAATTTAGTAAGAAAGTCTTATATTCTCTGCTTACCTTTTGACTGTATCTGTATATTTTAGAAACTTATACAGGTCTGAAATTGCTAGAAAAGGGGTAGGAGGGTTACTCCTCTGACACATTTTTCTGTATAGGTGAAGTTTGATGTCTTGCTTTTTAGGTGAACTTACAATATGGGCTGTTCTGGCTTTGCACATCACAGCGGTAAGTCAGATTAGTGATGTAGAGAAGCCTTATGCCTCGTATACACGACCGGTTTTCCCGGCAGGAAAACTGCCATGAGAGCTTTTGGCCCGGAATCCCGGCCTTGTCTATGCTCCATCGCAGTTTTCCCGAGAGGAAAACCGCCAGGAATCCGGAGCGGGAAAAATGAGAACATGTTCTCTTTTTTCCCTCCCAGATTCCCGGCGGTTTTTAAGCCGGCAGTTTACCTATGGGAAACACTGCGGTGGAGCATACACACGGCTGGGTTTCCCCGACCAAAGCTCTCATGGCAGTTTTCCTGCCGGGAAACCCGACCGTGTGTAGGGGGAAAAAGCTACCGAGCAGGTTCTCGGTTTTTCCCTCGGTTTTCCCGGCGGACTTTTTACCGCAGGGAAAACTGATCGTGTGTACTAGGCATAAGAAAGCATTACCTTAAAGTGGTTATAAAGCCTAATTGCTTTTTACGTCAATGCGAGGAATGCATTAGGGTAAAAAAAGTTCAGGCATCAGTATTATTAATAACCCCCCCTTTTTAATTACCTTTATTTACATTCGATCCAGTGCTGTACCCCTCTGCAGCTCTTCTTTCCCCTCATTTCCTGGTCTCACTGGCTTTGCTAACGCAGCGGGAGCCATAGGCTCCCTCTGTAGTCAATTAAAGACAATGACGAGGGATTGGGGGCAGAGCTTAGTCCCACTGTCTGTGTCAATAGATGCAGGCAACAGGGTTTGAGAGCGAGCCTGCACAAGTGCACCTATAGGAAGCAGCTTCCTATGGGGACACTCGCCAGAGAGGAAGAGACAGGAGTGTTGATGGGGGACCCAGGAAAAGGAGGTTCAGGGCTGCTTTGTGCAATTCCATTGCACAGAGCAGGTACGTATAAACCTGTGTGTTATTTTTTTTTTAAATTAACATTTTACCTTTACAATCAGTTTAAATACATTAGAATATATGAGCTTAGTATTTAGACTGTACTTTCTCCCTTTAAAGTCGTTTTTTGTTAACTGTATTTTTGTACCTTCTATGAAAAACCCAAATAAAGATTATTGAAACAGAATATATCAGCTTTGTTATGAGACAGTATATGATAACAGGATAGTAGTGATTGATGAGTAATAGGGCCAATTTTATACAGCTTTAGGATATAGTAAATTGCTTGGTCAGCATTTAATCAATTATGATTAATGTATTTCCTAAGCTTTAACTGTGGGGGGAAAGTGAAGGTTTTAAATTGCATAAAGAGCTATCAGTCTTCCTTTTGCATTGCTCCCAGCTTTCCCTAATTTTTAGTGACGAGCTGAGCATACCTGGATTCAGTTCGAGGCAGGTTCAGCAAACCTGCTGAATGGGTGCCAAATATTAAAAAACAGTAATGGACACTTTTTAGCCTTATGCCGCGTACACATGACCGGTTTTCCAGTCGGAATAAACTCTGATGGGTTTTTCCGGTGGAATTCCTCTCAAGCTGTCTTGCATACACACGGTCACACCAAATTCCGCCCGTCAAGAACGCGGTGACGTACAACACTACGACGAGCCGAGAAAAATTAAGTTCAATGATCATGATTCTGAGCATGCGTCTAATTGATTCTGAGCATGCATGGTTTTTAGTCCGTCGGAATTGCATACAGACGAACGGAATTTCCGTCGAAAAAAAAAAGAGAACATATTCTCTATCTAAGTCCGCACTATTTCCATCGGAAATTCCGACCGTGTGTACGCGGCGTAAGAGGCAAGTGGCTGTCAAACGAAGAGCATGATGGGTTGGGCACTGTTAAATTCTGTATGTTGGGGAGCAAAAGTGAAACATTAGAAATGCCAAATTCCTTTGTAAGAGAAGTATGGGAGTCAGGGTTTTTGTAGAATCATACTTACGTAGCTGAATGCATCTGATGTTGCATCTGTCCCCCGCTGGCTCTAACACTAAGAACCGAGTGATCAAACACCGCCGATTGCTCGGTTCTCAGAGTTCCATGAGCAGAGAGCTGATGTCAGTCACCAGCTCTCTGCTCTGCTCCTTCACACTCACTGGAGCTCTGGACTGTGGAGGGGTGGGAGGGGCCAAATCAGACTCTCAGAGGCTTGCTGAGAGCCTGAGCCGGGTGCCAGTCCAGGCATGTTAGTGGATCCTGACCATATGGTCACGATCTTGCCTGAGCCTGGACCGGCTCTGTGATGTCAGCTGACAGTGGGCCTCAAACTATTTTCTACTCATTTGTAATAAAGGTCCCTCTTTTGAAACCAATTCCCACTTTCCTTCTTTCTTCTCTAGTTGTCCCACATTGTGGGCTGACATATAGGCCCCTATAATGAAAATGACTAATTAACGATTATGTTTTACTGCCATAAACCTTTTATACAACCTCTATATTATGGCAACCAACAACTTTTACCCTGAGGAAGTCACAGGTGACGTAACACGTGGGAGGAGCCAGGTGACAGCGTAGCCGCCGAATGTTGGATCAAGACTGTACATTATCGTTTAAGGCTTATTTATTTCTGCTTAAATGTAAGTGCAATTATTTTAATAAATGTGGCATTTTATCACATACTACACTATGAGAGCCCACCCTGTTTTTTTTTTTTCTTGAGTGACTGGCAGCAGAGGATTAGAGGCTATGTGCACTGTTTATTTTACACTAGTGTTCATTTTATATTAGATGTAGAGTTTGTTTAACCTATAGGGATTTTAACATCAATAGGATTTGATCACTTATTGGTTTGTTTATATAGAAAGGGGGCACCGCATAATCACCACTAAGCATTTTATGTATGTAGCGGCCCCACCCTCTCTCCATCTTTATCGGTTACACACCAACTCATGTCTAGGGGTTCCTGGGTTGTGAGAGTGAGATGCGCCACGGCCCATGTCCTCCCCATTGTAGTAGGGAGGTGAAGGCCACTTCCTGATGTTTCCTCGGGCCGGTGTGTTCTGTGAATGCACTGAGTCTGTAATTGCAAGCTCACCAGCCTCCCCTTTGCTTCCAGTAACTGGAGTTCACACACCGGAGAAAGGTCCAACACTTGTTTATTTGGCACTCCAATAGCAAAGCACGATAAACAGTTCTTTTTTTCAGCAAACTGGTTGGGACCTATAACCTTGCCAACGGTGGGATGAGCAGATCAAGGCACTTCCTAACGTTTCAGTTCTATGCCACTGTACTATGATCAGCGGCGCCTAAGCCAATCCGGCTGTTGCAGAACAGGAAAGATGGGGTCTCTTCCAGCAACCCCTATGAACAGCAATGGAGCCCTCTTCGATACGCTGTGGCCCCTATCAGGGGGATGAGTCCTCCCAAGAGAGTTCCCAGAGGCCCACTGTCACCGGGTTGGTGCTGCTCCGGGTCTCCAGTGGGTAACCTCCCCGGCCTCCTCACCTCAGGTATGAGTCCCTCCGCTCAGGGACCCTCGGACAGTCCACCCTAGCGGGACCCAGTCGAAGGTACTGGGCCCCAGGCCTCCTCGATAGTACCTCACCCCAGGCTAAAGGTGCCTGGGATGGACGCCAACATGACTCCGGACCAGGCCATGGGCACCTGGACCAGACTCCTGGATCTCCCGCACCCAGGCCTAAGGGCCCTGGGTGCGGACCGCAACCCTCCTCCTCCGAGGACCTCCTTCTCCGCCAGACGATGACGACGACGACCTCGTGGTAAGGGCGTCTTCCCCTTTTATCTCCTCCCATCAACGGCCCGGCGGGTTCCCCGCCCCAGCCATACCATCTCCGGGAAGGGACAAAACAGGAAGCACTGCGAAGATGATTCTACCTGAAGCCTGTGGGTACCCCGCCACCCACAGGCAAAGGAGAATATTACATCCTCCAATCCTCCACGAAACAAAAAGGGGTCTGAATCCTAACACAATTATACACCTGGGTCACACTATTGCCCAGGTGTATCCCATCAATTTGAGGACCCCGCTACATGTACTTGCGCGAATGCCTATGTATGTGAGCAGCACTCTCTATATAGTTTTTCACAAAAAGGTTAAAAGGTAGCTCAGAAGTTTTCAATTTTTTTTCATTAAGTGGAACTTTGTTTATCTTTGACCTGCCTCCTGGTAGGCAAGAATCTCTGCAATATGTTTCAACTGCTGTTATTATTCTATATACCACACTGTTTGTAATGAAATACAAACTGAAACATAAAGTAAAACTATTGAACCATGAATTTGAAAATGTAGTACTAAAATGTAATACTAAAATATTAACAGTTAGGCCCCTTTCACACGGAGGTCCGTTCAGGTCCGCCTGTCAGTTTTTTAGGCGGACCTGAAACGGATCCTCCATGTACCCCTATGGAGGCACGGATGTCAGCGGAGACATGTCCGCTGACATCCGCTCCGCTCCGCCAAAGTGTGACGGAGGAAAACCCTATTTTTCCTTCCGTCGGCGGAGCGGATCGGATGACAACGGACTCTACGGTCCGTCGTCATCCGATCCCCCATAGGGGAGAGCGGCGCTCTGACAGGGCGGTCCCTGCACAGTGTGCGGGGACCGCCCAGTCATCCGTCAGCTCAGCGGGGATCAACGGAGCGATCCCCGCTGAGCAAGCGGAGCTTCACGGGCGGATCATCACGGATCCGCCCCGTGTGAAAGGACCCTTACAATGAACATATTGCACATGTGTTTAAGTGCATTTAGGGGCATTTGAGTGCTAATGCATTCCAATCGGCGGAGCAAATTTATATGGTAAATGGAATTTATTAACGCTGAAATGCTTTACGAGCCTAAACACATTTTTTTAAAGCAGCTTTTCTCCTGCCAGGAGTTCTTGCATTCAGAGGCGAAATGCCTTGTGTGCATGAGGTCCAAGGCACTCATAGGTACCAGAGTAGCATGCTTAGAAGGGGCATAACAGAGCTATAAAAATTAAAGTGTATGTAAACCCTTTAACCCCTTACTTGTTCTTTTTTGATCTGTTACATATACTAGTAAAAGTGTTTTGTTATATATGTTCAGTAAGTGCAAAATATATGTCGTTCTTGGTAAAAGTGCAGTGCACCCTTCCCAAACTCTCTGCTTCTGCTGTAGTGAACTTTCATGCAGTGTTATCAGCCCTGTCCAGCTCTGCTGCTGGACTGCAGAACACTCTCCCCACCCTTGTTTTGGAGATGAGGAGAAAGGGGGTGGTGTTCTGTGGTCCTAGGCAGGAGTTAGAAGCCTAGGGTGACAACTCTGCTCCTCGATATATACAGTGTGTACTGAGAGAGCATTGTGACCCCAGGACATGAAGGAAAAAAATCAGAAAAAAAAAAAGAATTATCACATTTAGGGACTGGAAAAGCTGCAATAAAATATATCTTTGTTTTTGGGTTTCGCAATGCTTTAACACATCCCGTTTTCCCTTTTGCCTGACTATCTCCATGTATTTAGTTGTAAATCCATGCATAGAACTCTAAGAAGAAGGGTGTGCAGGTAATATTACGGAGAGTTAAAGTGTTACTTAACCCACAACAGTAAAATCCATCTGTATATACTCACTGTGGAACCCAAGGGGTTAATCCTCTGCATTGTGTAAAAGGGCTGCTTGATCTTGTATGCACAGATCCTCCTCTTCTTCCACTGACTCCAAAACATGTCCGGATAAGACAAAGTTTTTAAAGTCAGGCTGCACATGTTCAGTTTGGTGTGTATTGCTAGAGAGGTTTTTTTTTTTCTTGGGAGAGAGCATTTGTTAGAGACAGGGCCAATCAGCACTTTCCAGACAGAGGGTCAGGGGTCCTGCAGCCTGACTGGAGAGCCAGTGCAGTATGAAAACTCCTCCTACAAGCTTTAACCAGGAACTGATAGAAATCACAAGACTGCTATATATTGCTGACAAGAACAACATTTGTATGTGCCTTGAACAGTATGAAGTGTAAATACTGCCCTGGTACAGCAAAAGGAAGAAAACTAAATGTTGTTTTTTCCCATAATCCCCCCCCCCCCTTTTTTTTAAATATCTTGAATCTGGAAAGGAGTTGAAACATTTACATAAGATAGTAAAAATCATCTTTAATATAATAAGTTTTATGTGTAATTATACATGAAAGTATTGTTAAAAAGTAGCAAAAATAACTTGAGTATAAGAGAATCAGATTAGCTCAAATATGACAATTGCTCCTCCAGAATTTCATCTGACTGAACTGTGACAAAACCTGCTAATCTGCCTTTTGTTTGTGCTAAAAGCCTCCATCGGTTTAAGAACACGGGATGATTTAATTCCTGACGGAACACTCAACATATACAATTGTTTCAGATAAATTCTCTGCCATGTAAGTAACTTCTAAACTAATCTGTAATTAGAGAGACATGAAAATGCTAAATGAGGTAAGCCAGGCGTGTCATAAACTGAGATATATATATATATATTTGCAATGGTTGTGTTATTTTGCTTAAAGGGGCATTACTGTTCCACTCCAACTATTGAAATCGCTCCATTCATAAGATGGTGGGGAGACATAATCCAACTGTATCGGTGCCCCCGTAGGAGTCACTGAAAGTTGTGGTCCACCTGTCACCCTGCCCAGCCCGGCATTCACTTCCCAGTCACTTTTGAGACAATGAACAATCCATGTGCTTGTTTTTTGCTGTTTTTATTGAGGAGATAAACTTGGATGGATAAAGGAATATATGGGATGCACAGTAAAGATCATAGAAATTTGGTTGGGACAAAACTATATACAGTCCAGAAGATTCGCTCCATTCCTCCTCCTGTACATCGCTTCCTATCTAGTGGTTTGCTCCATTCCTCCTGAATGTTGCTTTCTATTTAGTGGTTCACTCCATTCCTCCTAAATGTCGCTTCCTATTTAGTGGTTCCAGAAACAGCTAGCACATGGTGGTTAGGCCTGACACTGGCTCAGCCAGGCCTTAGCAGTAGCCTTTTGCAGGCAAGGACCGCGGGCGCCTACAGTGTAGCAGAAGTAAAAAATCTTTAGTGCTAGCTGTCCTATAGATGGACTACTTCTCTCCCTCTTTAGGCCCTGCCAGCCCTCCTGGCTGCAGCTGCCTGACTTCACTGACACAACATTACAGTCCACACTACTGGCTCTGCACCCATCCCAGACTGCACACTCCCACTCCTCCTGTGCCTCCTGTTCAGATCCTTCATGAGTTATTGAAGGGTTCCGTCCTGCACCCAAGTCGCAGGCCCAGGGTCACCCCCCCCCCCAGACTGGGGAGCTCCCTCAAAGGCTCAGACGGCCTAGTACACTATCCTAAGTTTTTCCACCTGACAACTCCTCCCCAGCTGGGCTGACTCTAGGTATTTAAGGAGGCCTTCCCCCTGCCAATACAGGTAGGGGATTGGTCAGTGCTCCTTAACACACCCCAGGCAGCTCCACCTCTCCTCTCCTGCTCTCTTCCTTCCTGAAGGCTCTAGAAAGAAGAGGGAGGTCTTAGTGATGCTGCCTGTGAATCACCGGATGCTGCTCTGAGCCACTCCCAACACACACAAATCAACACAAACAGGCCTAGCTTCCAGCTAGGCCTGCCTAAATTTACTTTTTTCTTACAAAAATCCTAACCTCTAGCACCTAACTATGTAGAGTGTGCTACACAATTAACAAATAATATTTTAAAACCAGATCTAAACCCTTAACTGGGTTAGATTTATTTTGCTAAAGCACTGTATATCACAAATATTTTCTTTTAATAATATACAGTACTTTGCAAAAGTTTAACCACTTCCCTACCCAGCCATAGTCAAATGACGTCCACAGATGGGATCTCCCATCCTGGGTGGACGTCATATGACGTCCTCGGCTTTGTAGGGGGATATCCGAATGATGCCTGCAGCTAGAGGCATCATTCAGATATCCTTTTATTGTGCCGGCGATTCCGCCGCTTGATCGTTCTTATAGGTGGCGGGAGGGGACATCCCCCCCCGCCACCATCCGGTGCTTCTCCGGGCTCTCCCGTGCCATCGGGGGCCCGGAGAATGAATCGTCCGGCGCACGATAGGAAGCATAGAGATGACTGGTGACTCTATGACCAACTGAGGCCCGTGCGCGATGTGATGACGTCACGCCCGGGTCCTCAGATGTAAACAAAGGCGCCATTGCGGCTAGGAAACATGAGATCAGTGAAAAAAAATTCACGATCTCATGCTTTCCAGCCTGGAGGAGAGATGTGGGGTCTTATTGACCCCGTATCTCTCAATAAAGAGGACCTGTCACACACCATTCCTATTACAAGGGATGTTTACATTCCTTGTAATAGGAATAAAAGTGATCAAAAAAAAAAAGAAGTAAAATAAGTGTAAAAATTAAAAAAATTAAGTAAAAGAAAAAAAAGAAAAAAAAAAAGAAAAAAAAATTAAAACGCCCCTGTCCCCGGTAGCTCGCGATCAGAAGCGAATGCACACGTAAGTCCCACCCATATATATAAACGCTGTTCAAACCACATATGTGAGGTATCGCCGCATGCTTTAGAGCGCGTGCAACAATTTTAGCACTAGACCTCCTCTGTAACTCTAACCTGGTAACCTGTAAAAAAAATTAAAGCGTCGCCTATGGAGATTTTTAAGTACCGAAGTTTGGCGCCATTCCATGAGTGTGCGCAATTTTAAAGCATGACATGTTAGGTATCTATTTACTCGGCGTAACATCATCTTTCATATTTTCCCAAAAAATTGGGCTAGATTTACTGTTTTGTTATTTTTTAATTCATGAAACCATTTTTTTTCCCAAAAAAAGGCGTTTGAAAAATTATTGCGCAAATACCGTGCAAGAAAAAAAGTTGCAATGACCGTCATTTTATTTCCTAGGGTGTCTGCTAAAAAAACATATATAATGTTTGGGGGTTCTGAGTAATTTTCTAGCAAAAGAATGATGATTTGTACATGTAGGAGAGAAGTGCCAGAATAGGCCTGGCATTGAGGTGGTAAAAAAAAGCCCGGGGTTGAAGTGGTTAAGGCAGATGTGAAAAAAAAAACTGTAAATTAAGAATGCATTCAGGAATAGAAGTGCTAATAGTTTATTTTTTATCAATTACCAAAATGGAAAGTAAATGAACAGAAGAAAAACCCAAATCAATCAATATTTGGTGAGGCCTTCAAAACAGCATCAATTCTTCTAGGTACACTTGCACATAGTCTTTGAAGGAACTCGGCAGGTAGGTTGTTCCAAATATCTTGGAGAACTAACCACAGATTTTCTGTGGATGCAGGCTGACTCAAATCCTTTTGTCTCTTCATGTAATCCCAGACAGACTCAATGTTGAGATCAGATATTTTTGTACATGAAAACATGGCTAAGCAGCTCAACTATGTACAAAATCATAGGAACTGGGGTACAGAAAAATGGCAGCAGGTACTCTGGACTAATGAGTCCAAATGTGAAATATTTGGCTGTAGCAGGAGGCAGTTTGTTCGTAAAGGGATGGAGAGCGGTGAAATAATGAGTGTCTGCAGGCAACAGTGAAGCATGGTGGAGGTTCCTTGCAAGTTTGGGGCTACATTTCTGTAAATGGAGTTGGAGATTTGGTCAAGATCAATGGTGTCCTCAATGCTGCGAAAGGCAGATACTTACTGTATTTATCGGCGTATAACACGCACTTTTTTCCCCTTAAAATTAGGGGGAAATCGTGGGTCCGTGTTATACGCCGATCCTCCGCCGATCCCCCTCGCTAGGTAGGGAGATAGGTAGGGAGATTGGGCGCAGTGAGGCATGGAAACAGTGAGACATGGGCACAGTGAGACATGGGCACAGTGAGGCATGGACACAGTAAGGCATGCAGATGGACACAGTGAGGCAAAGTGAGGCACAGTGAGGCATGCAGATGGACACCCTAGGCTTATACTCGAGTCAATACGTTTTCCCAGTTTTTTGTAGTAAAATTAGGTGCCTAGGCTTATATTCGGGTCAGCTTATACTCGAGTATATACAGTATGCCGCGTACACATGCTCGGAATTTCCGACAACAAATGTTCGATGTGAGCTTTTGGTCGGAAAGTCCGACCGCGTGTAGGCCCCATTGGACATTTTCTTTCGGAATTTCCGACAACAAAAATTTGAGAGCTGGTTCTCAAATTTTCCGACAACAAAATCCGTTCTCGTATATTCCGAGCGTGTGTAGACAATTCTGACGCTCAAAATTCCACGCATGCTCAGAATAGAGCAGAAGAGCCGCACTGGCTATTGACCCTTTTCTCTGCTTGTCGTAGTGTTGTATGTCACCGCGTTCTTAGCGTTCACAATTTCCGACAACATTTGTGTGACCGTGTGTATGCAAGACAAGTTTGAGCCAACATCCGTCCGAAAAAAATCCACGGTTTTGTTGTTGGAATGTCCGATCGTCTGTACGCAGCATAATTGTTGGTTGGTAGGGGATTAAATACTTATTTTACTCACTGAACTGCAACTCAATTTATAACATTTGTATCATGTGTTTTTGTTCTGGGTTTTTGGTTGATATTCTGTTACTTTAATTTAAAATACACCTCTGATAACAATTATAGACCCTTCATTTTTTGGTAAGTGGGCAAACTTACAAAATCTGCAGGGGATCAAATAATTATTTTTCCCACTGTGTATATATATATATATACGTGATCCTGCACAGCGCGGCCACCCTGTAGAAGTAAAACTGCTATAGAGGGGTCGGCAACTGGTTAAATTAGCTATTTGCCTATTCAGCTTTAAAGTAGATGTAAACCCCTACATATACCCAGTGAAGTGACCAGCCTCAGGCGATAAACAGAGAAGAAAAAAATTCTTCTACATAAGTTGTACCTGTTTATCGGCTGTTTTTTCATCTCTGCAGCTGTTCAAAGTCCTGAATTTATACCGCTTGTCTGAGATGTCAGAAAACAGGGGGCAGAGAGCTGAAATTGCCCAATGAGGAGAGCTCTGAGAGCTGATTGGAAGGAAAGGGACACACACCCCTTTCACACAGCACACAAGAACAAAGATGAAGCTATCGAACACAGGCTGCGTGCTAGAAGTCCCTCCCATGTTACCTTTTTTTCTTTTGGTGTCAGGAAAACTTATCAGAAGTGACTCAAGTAGACAACAGATGAATGGGGCAGCAGACAGAAATTACATTTAGTGGTTGATTTACTAAAACTGGAGAGTGCAAAATCTGGTGCATCTCTGCAGGGTAGCCAATCAGCTTCTAACTTGATCAATTAAGCTTTGACAAAAAAAAAACTGGAAGCTGATTGGTTTGTATGCAGAGCTGCACTCTCCAGTTTTAGTAAATCAACTCCATTGTGCTCTGGCCTGAGACAAGGACACACTATAGAGGGATATGGTTTGTTCATATTTCATGCCTGAGGTTTACAACCACTTTCATTGTACTGTAGTTACAATTACTTTTTTGGGTAGAAAACTCTCCATCCTTAAAAAATACTTTTCCTGGATTCTAGCTTTTGGTCCACTAATCTTTAGAGATTTGGGATGGTTAGACGTTCTTACTCAGTGTTGTCTGATAGCATACTCTATATTCAGCCTATTAGAACAGCAATCATATAGATACATTTTCTCATACTTCAGTTTTCAGTCGAAGGCACTTTAACATTCAAAGAAGGCTCTTAAATGGAAATGTTTCATTACCTCAGCAAATTACTTCTTGATTTCTGAATCCAAATGGGGGTATGGTGCAATGAACACCATGGAGTATGCTAATGGTGCATTTTCCTAGCCTCTTAATGTCATTTTTTTCTTCTTTTTTTGGACTGCATTAGGCTTTAAAATCTAGTGATACTGGTGACATGTTCTGGTAAGACTGGGATAAACAACATACAACTGAGCTCATGTATGAAATGTGAGAAGAACAGAACAAATGTGTTGCTCATACAAACCAAAGTCCAGACACCATCATTTTATTGTGAAAATAATAACATATAATGCAAATATTGGATTCATTTTTATGAACAAATATTTCTATATTGTTCCACAGAAGTGTGCTGCTGTCGCCTATACAGTATGGGGGTCTGTAGGAATCTGGTGCACAGAGGTGCTACCTACAACATCAGCTCTCCATTGTTGGCATTGGGCTGAAAATCAAAGCCACTAGAGGCCAATCTGCTGACAGCTTAAATATTTACTGCTTCTCAGGGGTTCTGGGCTTTAGCAAAATGGCAGCCTCCAGCAAGAAGAAACAGGAACAAAACTGGAGGCAATTTACAGCGCACACAAAATTTGATAGTATATCTATTAACCACTTAATCCCCGGACCATTTTGGCTGGTCAAAGACCAGGCCCCTTTTTGCGATTCGGCACTGCGTCGCTTTAACTGACAATTGCGCGGACGTGCGACATGGCTCCCAAACAAAATTGACGTCCTTTTTTCCCACAAATAGAGCTTTCTTTAGGTGGTATTTGATAACCTCTGCGGCTTTTATTTTTTGCGCTATAATAAATATCCCCCAAAAATGTATAAAATTTTTTTTTTTAATCAGTTTAGGCCGATACGTATTCTTCTACATATTTTTGGTTAAAAAAAATCGCAATTGCCATTTATTGATTGGTTTGGCAAAAGTTAAAAGTTATAGCGTCTACAAAATAGGGGATAGTTTTGTGGCATTTTTATAATTTTTTTTTTTTTTTACTAATAATGGCGGCGATCAGTGATTTTTTTCCTGACTGTGACATTATGGCGGACACATTGGACACTTTTGACACATTTTTGGGACCATTGTAATTTTTACAGCAAAAAGTGCTATAAAAATGCACTGATTACTGTGAAAATGACACTGGCAGTGAAGGAGTTAACCACTAGGTGGCGCTGTAGGGTTAAGTGTTCCCTGCATTGTGTTTCTAACTGTAGTGGGGGTGGGCTCTGTGTCACATGACACCGAACTCCGCTCCGAGAACACGGAGCCGAGATCCGTGTCATTGTCACTAGGCAGAGCCGGGAGATGCTTGTTTACACAAGCATCTCCCTGCTCTATACCTCAGTGAGATGATCGCGGGGATCAAGTCCGCGGGAACCGCGGTCCAACTCACGGGGAAGGCAGCAGGGTCGCAAGCACACCGCCGGCGGCACGCGACCGCGACCCCCACGTCAGGCAGTTGAAGGGGATGTACAGGTACGTGGATGTGCCTGCACGTGCCATTCTGCCGATGTATGTCTACAGGAGGCGGTTGGCAAGTCGTTAATGTGGAATGTATGTTCCTTGCTAAATAAAATTATTGTTTATAAAGTTGTTGTGGGTAAAGTTCCACTCAAAGTTTTACTCATCAAATCTTGCATTTTTACCTTTGTTACCCTAAAATAAACAGCCAATTGCCAGTGTTCAAGGGTTTTAATTCACCCAATTCTTAATTCGTACAATCCTTGGTGGCCTAAATGTTATATGTGCAGGGACCATGTCAAATGCTGTTGTGTCTCTAGATAAATTTAGTGTGTGTTATTGCTAAGTTGTAAGCATGTTATTTGTATTTTTATTGCCCTTTAGGTTTTTCCTAAACTCAAAGGGTGTTGATTGGTTTCACTTGTTGCTGAAAGTTAACTCCAAAAAGCAGTACAGGATGGTCAATTCCTTGGGTTCTAAATATTTATCTGACCCAGCCAATCCCTGACTGGCTGTATTTGGAGGTATTGCTTAGGTAGATGATAAATGATTTAGAGCACCTTTCCAGAACTCTCTTTCCTCTGGGGTTTTTCCCTGGGAGGATGTTTGTACAAGGGGTTGCTATATAAGCCTTCTTCATGCCAGGGGCATTTTATGAAGGCTCAAGGACTAAATCTAGAATGATTTCCCAAATGAGGCTGGACTGGGTAAGAGATCATGCTAAAGAGTGTCACAGAAGAACTAGGTAGAAGCTGCCGTCTGGACAGGAGGAGTCATTGCCCATACACTCAGGTATATTTGACTGCTTCCAAAAGGACAAAATGTCCACTGAAACTAAAGAATGGCTGTGGTGGCTGCCTTACAGGGTCATAGATCTAGGTAGCTGTTTGCCTATTTTCAGCATTTACCAAGAGGCTGCTCTTAAAGTGTCTTTTGCTAGCTTAGAATATCTGTCTTCCATTTTGTTCTTTTTTTTGGGGGGGGGCGGTTATTCTGCACCCCTAAACCATCTCTCCTATTGTGTTCAGCAATAAAGGGTAAAAAGACTATAGTAGCTGGGGCAAAACAAGTATCACAATCCAGGCACCTCAAACATCGACAGGGTAACGATCTGCCAATAAACAGAATACTGCTGCTTGCATCATTGGATAGAGTCCAATGTACACATCCATATATGAAAAAAAACTAAAAAAGAACAAATAAATCAAATGGCATAAGGAAGAGAGCATAATCATTTCCGATTAAGGATATATTGTGAATAGCAAATTAAATCACTCAATGTGAGTAAAGTTCTCAATCAGACCTAAAAATGTCTGCCTCACTTTCAGCAGCAGCTGAAAGTGAGATCCAGGATCCAGGGAAATAGTACCTTAATATTTGCGTCCAGACTGGTAAGGAAGAAATACAACTCACATCAATGATAAATAAACCACTTTAATAAACAAATATCCACTTACATAATAGACTGTGTCTATAAACTCTTTAAAGCCATCTAAGCCAGTGGTGAAGTATTGCCCTTCCTCTCGCTATGACCAGCAGTGGGGAGGGATACAGAAGCATGCCTTAGGGATGCATAGGCTGGGAAAGATGAGCTGGATAACCAGCTGACAGAGTACAATGTGAGGATAGACAGGCATCCAATACTATGCAGTATGGACTTCCAGTTTAGGTAGGCATCAGGTGGCCTACAAGGCTATGCATTTTAAGGGACTGCCTCCTTTTCAAGCCATGAAGAATAGTAGTTTCATCAAAACATGTTGCTGTGGAGCCCACATGATGCTTGCCTAATCTGGAAGTCTATATTTATGTTTTTCTTACACCGAGGAGTAGACCGAGACCCAAAATGCTAGTCATCTAAGCCACTTGGGGGTCACCTACCTCTGTTCAGGGGTAAGGAGCTCTACATATGTTTTTTTTTTCTCCCAATGCGATAAAAAGGTTGATTGAGTATTAGTTTTCTGCAAATAACCAGAACCTTACAGTAGATGGATGCCAGAAAAACAATAGAAATTAAAATTAAAAAGTGTAGTTTTCCTTTAAAACATTTAGTACCATATGATGAAATTACATAAAACATTCTTATCAATCTAAATAGTAAATCAATAGATACACATAAGCAATTATATACAAAGTTTGGCCCTGCCTCTACAAACCTCATGGGTGTCACTGTTGATCCTTTGATGTGATAAGTGGGCGTGGCCCCACTGACCAAAAAAAAAGGACGCTCAGAAGGTTAAAGGAGCACAACCTGGCTTGACTTCTAAAAGAAAAGTCGGGATTTGCTTATAACTTTTGCTGTTTATAGCATTGAATCCACCAACTGTTTTAACTGTTTTTCATTGACGAAAATGTCTACTTATGCATTTTTTATCATAGGCTTAGTTCAAATGGCCCATATTTCTGAAAGGTTTACTTTAAAACTAATATTTATGAGTCTTTTTTTTTTTTATTTCCTATTGCAGTTCATGCATGCAATTGTAGCTTTTAGCAGATTTTTTTTCCCTAGAAATATTCTTTCTTGTTTGTGGACTTAAATATCAAATGATCTCCAGGCAAGCATCTCTCAGAAACATTTCATTTCTCGCGTATTATGAATTTTTTTTAAATGCTAACTACAAACTGAATGAGCGGGTTTTCCATTCAAGAAGCCACTACTTTGAAAATTCAAGGTGTAGTTACAGATAAGGATTCTAAATGGGAAAAGAGAGGCAGATGTGACTCCCAGATCTGACTATTTCACTTCTTGAAAACGGACTTATCGGAAATATTTTCCCCTGGTAATTGGAGTGACGGCAGAAGAGCTTGCATACCATGTAGAACCTAATATAGTACATCTATTCTCATTACATTTTAAATTGAATTTTTTCTTTCCTTTGTTTTGTTCAAATGTACACTTTTTTTTTAAAACCAAATATACAATTTTGGCCTTAGAAAATATATTAAATAGGATTCCATTAATTAAAACAGAACTCCAGTTAAAAAGTAGCCAAGTAGTATTAAAAATGAAAACATATTTTGCTGCAATACTTACAGTGGTTGTAAACCCTTACATACTGTATATCCAGTGAAGTGGCTGACCTCAGGTGATACACAGAGATGAAACAATCCTCCTACATAACTTGTACATGTTTATCTGTAGTCTTGTCTTCTCTACATCCATTCAAAGTGTTGAATTATAGAGCTTGTCTGAGTGTTCAGAAAAAACATAGGGGCAAAGAGCTGAAATTATACACTGCAGAGCTTAGTGAGGAGAGCTCTGAGAGCTGATAGGAGAGAAGTAGGGATGAGCTTCGAGTTCGAGTCGAACTCATGTTCAAATCGAACATTGCCTGTTCGCCCCGTTCGCCGAACAGCGAACAAATTGGGGTGTTCGCGGCAAATTCGAAAAATCTATGGGAGAAATCTAAAGTGCTAATTATAAAGGCTTATATGCAAGTTATTGTCCTAAAAAGTGTTTGGGGACCCGGGTCCTGCCCCAGGGGACATGTATCAATGCAAAAATAAGTTTTAAAAACGGCCGTTTTTTCGGGAGCAGTGATTTTAATAATGCTTAAAATGAAAAAATAAAAGTGAAATATTCCTTTAAATTTCGTACCTGGGGGGTGTGTATGATATGCATGTAAAGTGGCGCATGTTTCCCGTGCTTAGAACTGTCCCTGCGAAAAATGTCATTTTTGAAAGAAAAAAAGTCATTTAAAACTGATTTGCAGCTATTAATGAATTGTCGGCTCCCGGCAATACATACAAAAGTCATTGATAAAAAATAAAAAAAAAAGCGTGGGGGTTCCCCAGAATTCAATTACCAGGCCCTTCAGGTCTGGAATGAATATTAAGGGGAACCCCGCCGCAAATTTTAAAAACAATTGACGTGGGGTTCCCCAAAATATCCATTCCAGGCCCTTCAGATCTGGCATGGATTTTAAGGGGAACTCCACCCCAAATTTAAAAAAAAATGGCGTGGAGTCCCCCTAAAAATCCATACCAGACCCCTTATCCGAGCACGCAACCTGGCCGGCCGCAGGGGAAAAGGGGGGGACGAGAGAGCAGCCCCCCCTCCCTCCTGAACCGTACCAAGCCACATGCCCTCAACATGGGGAGGATGTCCCCATGTTGATGGGGACAAGGGCCTCATCCCCACAACCCTTGCCCGGTGGTTGTGGGAGTCTGCGGGTGGGGGGCTTATCGGAATCTGGAAGACCCCTTTAACAAAGGGGACCCCCAGATCCCGGCCCCCCCCATGTGAATTGGTAAGGGGTACATTGTACCTCTACCATTTCACGAAAAAAGCGTAAAAAAATGTTTAAAAAAACACACAAACACCTTGAAAAAGTCCTTTGCTCTCTCGTCCCCCCCTTTTCCCCTGCGGCCGGCCAGGTTGCGTGCTCGGATAAGGGGTCTGGTATGGATTTTTAGGGGGACTCCACGCCATTTTTTTTAAATTTGGGGTGAAGTTCCCCTTAAAATCCATGCCAGATCTGAAGGGCCTGGAATGGATATTTGGGGGAACCCCACGTCAATTTTTTTTTAAATTTGCGGCAGGGTTCCCCTTAATATCCATTCCAGACCTGAAGGGCCTGGTAATTGAATTCTGGGGAACCCCCACGCTTTTTTTTTTTTTTTTTTATCAATGACTTTTGAATGTATTGCCGGGAGCCGACAATTCATTAATAGCCGCGAGTCAGTTTTAAATGAATTTTTTTCTTTCAAAAATGACATTTTTTGCAGGGACAGTTCTAAGCACGGGAAACATGCGCCACTTCACATGCAAATCATACACACCCCCGAGGTACGAAATTTAAAGGAATATTTCACTTTTATTTTTTCATTTTAAGCATTATTTAAATCACTGCTCCCGAAAAAACGGCCGTTTTTAAAACTTCTTTTTGCATTGATACATGTCCCCTGGGGCAGGACCCGGGTCTCCAAACACTTTTTAGGACAATAACTTGCATATTAGCCTTTATAATTAACACTTTAGATTTCGAACGTTCGAGTCCATTGTATTTAATAGGGTTCTAAAGTTTACACAAACATTTTGTCTGTTCGCAGGTTCTGGTGCGAACCGAACAGGGGGGTGTTCGGCTCATCCCTGGAGAGAAGGGACACAACATTTCACACAGCACACAGGAACAGGGCTGAGGCTGTCAATCAGCTGGAAGTCCCTCCCCTGTCACACTTTTTCTCTTGGTGTCAGGAAACCTTGTCAGAAGTGACTCATGCTGATAGCAGAGGAATGAAGCAGCAGACAGAAATTACACTATGGGGTTTATTTACTGAAGCTGAAGAGTGCAAAATCAGTCTCACTACTGCATTAAAACCAATCAGCTTCTAACCTCAGCTTGTTCAATTAAGCTTTGGCAATAAAACCTGGAAGCTGATTGGTTTCTATGCAGAAGTGAGCCTGATTTTGTTCTCCTGATTTTAAACCCCTTATGCCGCGTACACACGATCGGACATTCCCACAACAAAACCGTGGATTTTTTTCCGACGGATGTTGGCTCAAACTTGTCTTGCATACACATAGTCGCACAAATGTTGTCGGAAATTCCGATCGCCAAGAACCCAGTCACGTACAACACATACGACGGCACTATAAAAGGGAAGTTTAATATCAAGCGTGCCACCCTTTGGGCTCCTTCTGCTAATCTTGTGTTAGTAGAAGTTTGGTGAGAGACGATTCGCGCTTTTCAGCCTCATGCTTTTCAGTCCGTTACTGGTCTTTGCAGTGTGACGAATGTGCTATCTCCATTACGAACGCTAGTTTTACCAGACCGAGTGCTTCCGTTTCGTACTTGATTCAGAGCATGCGTGGAATTTGGTGCGTCTGAATTGTCTACACACACTCGGAATTAACGAGAATGGATTTTGTTGGTGGAAAATTTGAGAACCAGCTCTCAAATTTTTGTTGTCGGAAATTCCGACTGCAAATGTCCAATGGAGCCTACACACGGTCGGAATTTCCGACAACAAGCTCCCATCGAATATTTGTTGTCGGAAATTCCGAGCTTGTGTAAGCGGCATTAGTGTTCCTAATTGAGACAAGTATACACTATAGAGGGATATGCTTTGTTCATATTTCATGTCTGAGGTTTACAACCACTTTAACTTCAATCGAGAAATCCTCTCCTGCAGCCAAGGACACTTTATCAACATCTAATGGCCCTATCACCATATTCTGTAAACCTCTTCCTTTGGGCCTGGGGGCTCAGTAAATGAGCTTTAAAGCAAGCCCCTGCAAGAGATGAGGTTTGGGCTTGCCGCTACTATGGGTTTGCAGTGAAACCCCGGAATTTGCAAAGTTTATTAATTGCAAACGTATAGCTGTAAAGCCCCCAGAAATAGAGAACAACCTTTAATGCAGTACATGGCCATTTTCCTGGTCACTTGAGTAACAAGAACCAAATCATTTGATGCATAATACAGATAACTCACAGCAGTCATATTGTCATTGTGTGTTAGCTCTGTTAGGAAGAACAGGCAGGTCTGTGTAGGGAGAGATTTATTTTTTATTAACTTTTTATAATTTTGGCATCTGTACATGTCAGTGCCTGACTTCCCATGCCTTTTTTTGGCAATAACTTGCTTATTACAAAACAACGCGAGAAAAGTGCACTGGTGGATACAAATAGGGTATCATGTTTGTTTGCCTTGAGATAATAGAGGTGTTGTAAGTCGGTAAGAAACACGTCAAACTCTAAAAGGGCCCTATCAAGTTTAGCTTTAGTGGAGGGGAAGGGAAGTTTTGAAATGCGTTATGACAAGAATTAAAATCAGTTTCTAATTTTTGGTGGTGGTGTTTGCGCTCACGTTTGAGAAATCATGCCTGTCGGATAAGGGCACCCCGGATTACAGTTTTTTTGGGTTTCCCAAAGAGTGAGTAAGTAAAATCTGGAGAAGTGTTATTAATAAGATAGTCAGTGAGAGCGAGCTTGATATCTAATGAGTGGGATGGGTGAGTTAAAATCAAATAGTTTATATATCTCGTGCTTTTGGGACAGGGGAGGAGATGGTAGTACAAACTGCACTATGATCAGACCGGGTAAAGGGTATAATAATGATCGAGGAAAGGACTTCTGGTGCCATACCTATATTTAGGAAAATATGATCAATCCTAGAGAATGATTTATACGGATGCGATTAGTAGGTACAGCGTCTGCAAGCTGGGTTAAGCTCACGCCAGGAGTCAAAGAAGTTATATTTAGAAAGTTGTTGAAATTAAAGTTTAGAAGGACTGGAAGAGGGGCGGGGTGGAGATTTATCTAAAAAGGGAAAGAGGACTTGGTTTAAATCTCCACAGTACCTATTTTATGGGTATCAACTACATGGAAAATATGGGTAAGGAAAGAGGTTGGGTGTTTATTAGAAGCATAATATGATACTATGGTTACTGCTACATCTGAAATGTGTCCAGTAAGTATGAGCTAACGACCGTTGTGGTCTTTTATTTCAGATGTTGGTACAAATGGGGTTGTAATGTGGAAAGCTATAAGAAACCCTCATTATTTAGTAGCTACTCAGGCTGTAAATACTTGTGGATAAGAGGTACTAAAAAATGTGGGGGTGACTTGAGCTGTAAAATAAATCTCTTGTAGACAAAGAATATTTAAATTTTGGTTGCAGCAAAAGAGTAAAATGCCTTGGTACATTTATGTGGTATATTAAGACCTTGGACATTTAAGGTCAAAACATAATAATGATGTTAGGAACTGAATAACAGATGATTTAGCAATATATAATGGGAGTGCGACTACCTCAGGAAAAGAAGTAGGAACAAAGAAAGAATAGAAGAAAAGAAGAACTAGCTCTCGTAGAGCAAATGTATTTAAGATTTGCAATATAGTATAGAGATAGCGAAGAACAAAACACAAGGGTGTATTGGATGAGTGACAAGCGGTCCACCAGAGGCCAAAGGGCTACCACCCGATAGCCACATAATATTAATGGGGTTCTGAGGGAAGCTAACTGAGGGCGCAAAGACACCTCCAAAAGGAACACTACCACTGCCAAAACTGATTGACTTTGCATGCTATTTTGGTTGAGAGGGTGTTCTAAAAGCTGAATGTCTTGCAAGAAAGACTGAAGTTTTTCAGCAGAACGGCAGACATATTAGAAGCCTTGGTGCATGAAACAAATTGAAAATGGGAAACCCCGATGATATGTGATTTGATGTCGCTGTAGAACTTGGAGAAGCGGCTTCAAAACCCGTCTTTTAGAAATAGTGAGCTAGGAGAGGTCAGCAAATAGCTGATAAGTATGTCCCTGGAAGGTCAGCGTATCTTTCACTCTAGCTGCAGACAGGAGTTGTTCTTTGGTGCGAAAATAGTGAAATTTAGCGATTATATAGTGCGGTGGTCCATCAGCTTATACATGGTGTGAGGGCTCTATGAACCCTTTCCATTTGTTCGACTGGTATAGATGGCTGTAGTTCTTGAAATAGGGCCAGAATGGTAGCTTGTAAATCAATCACAGATTCAGGAATCCCACAAATACGTATGTTAGAATGCCGGGCCCTATTTTCATAATCCTCTAAACGAGATCGGAGAACTAATTTTTCCTCTTTGAGATTTTCAATATCAGTCATATAAGCTAGTGTGCTATTTTCCAGTTCATAAACCCTTAAAGTGGATGTAAAACCACTCTCATCCATTCTAAACTACTGCCATAGTGCTGATCTATAAGGATATACATGCCTCCTGCATGTATCCTTATCTGTCAAATGTCTCCCCTCTGTCTGTTATAAGAACTGAAAAACTGCAGATTCTGTGGGTGGATCTGTTGTCTGGAGCTCAGTGGGTGGAGTCGTGATGTCAGTAGACTCCCCACCCACCTCTACACTCCCCTTGTCAACATGCATTTTCTCCTGTGTATTCCTTCTGCTATGATCACTAACATCCAGTCAAAATCCAGAAAAGTAACCACATGACTTCAGAAAAGGAGTGGGGGTGGGAATTAAAAAAATAGGATTTTTATAACAGCTTACCTGTAAAATCCTTTTCTTGGAGTACATCACGGGACACAGAGCGACATAGTCATTACTAATGGGTTATATAGATACAGTCAGGTGCTGGCACTGGCAACTTCCAAAACCGGAAGTACCCTCCCCTATATAAGCCCCTCCCATCCGGGAGCACCTCAGTTTTGTAGCAAAGCAATAAGTGTCCCCAAAGAGGGGCGGGAGCTCTGTGTCCCGTGATGTACTCCAAGAAAAGGATTTTACAGGTAAGCTGTTATAAAAATCCTATTTTCTTTCTCGTACATCACGGGACACAGAGCGACATAGTCATTACTAATGGGATGTCCTAAAGCAATGCCAAATGAGGGGGGGGGATACACCATATATAAGCTGAGCGCTATCAGACATGAGGATCTTTTGCGGCCTGCAACACACTGCGCCCAAAGGCGACATCCTCCTGACTTCTAACGTCCACCTGGTAGAACCTAGTAAACATGTGAACTGAAGACCATGTTGCGGCCTTACAGATTTGAGCCAGGGAGGCCTGGTGATGCACTGCCCATGAAGTTCCAACTGCTCTCGTGGAGTGCGCTCTAACTTTGAACGGAGGCGGTCTCCTTCTCAAGCCATAAGCTTGCATAATGACCTGTCGAATCCACTTGGCTAAAGTAGATTTTGACGCTGCCTGACCCTTTCTGGGGCCTTCCGGCAGAATAAACAAAGTATCCGTTCTGCGAATCTGAGCAGTGGCTTTTAGATAAGCTTTAACTGCTCTTACTACATCCAAAGAATGCAATAACTTTTCCTCTACCGAAGTAGGTTTGGGGAAAAAAGAAGGAAGAACCACATCTTGGTTCAAATGAAACCTCGATACCACCTTAGGAAGAAAGGCTGGATGAGGACGTAACACTACTCTGTCCTTATGGATAACCAGATATGGCTCCTTACAGGACATAGCTGCTAATTCCGATACTCTTTTAGCCGAACAAATGGCTACTAGAAAAATCAATTTCCTGGTGAGAAGCACCAAGGAAATATGCTGTAATGGTTCAAATGGTTGTTTCTGTAGAACCGACAGAACCAAGTTTAGATCCCATGGACATATGGGAATATTAACCGGAGGACTAATACGCATCACTCCTTGTATAAAGGCTTTGACTAGTGAATGCGAAGCCAAGGGCCTTTGAAAAAATATTGACAAGGCCGAAATCTGACCCCTGATAGTACTCAAGGCAAGCTTCCTATCTACAGCCCACTGTAGGAAGTCCAGAATCCTACCTATTACGTACTTATGTGGATGCCATTTCTTGGCCTCACACCACGCGATGTACGCCTTCCAGATTCTATAGTAGATCTGCCTGGATACCGGCTTCCTGGCATTGATCATGGTAGATACCACAGCATTAGAGAGCCCTCTCTTTTTTAGAATGTGGGCTTCAATAGCCAGGCCGTCAAACCTAGGGCTGGTAAGGAAGGGTGGTATATCGGTCCTTGCGAAAGCAGGTCCGGACGACGTGGGAGAGTCCAAGGACTCCCCACTGAAATTTTACAATCTCCGCGTACCACGCTCTTCGGGGCCACGCTGGAGCCACCGGAATCACTGGTTTCTTTTCTACCCTGATTCTGCGGAGTAATCGAGGTAACCATTGTGGCGGTGTGAATGCATATATCAGCTTGAACTGATCCCAAGGGAACACTAGGGCATCCGAGCCGCAAGCTAGGGGATCCCTTGTCCGAGAGACAAACCTGTCCCCCTTTGCGTTGAATCTGGATGCTAGAAGATCTACATCCGATGTTCCCCACCGCTGACATATTGTCCAGAAAACCTCGGGGTGAAGGGACCCTTCCTCTGGGCCTAATTGCTGGCGACTTAGAAAGTCCGCCTTCCAATTCTCCACTCCTGGAATGAATACCGCAGATATGGCTGGGACATATTTTTCTGCCCATTTCAGGATGTAATTTACTTCCCTCTGGGCTGCACGACTCCTGGTGCCCCCCTGATGATTGATATATGCCACTGCTGTGGCATTGTCTGATTGAATTCTGACAGGGGACCCTTGGAGTTTGGATGTCCATGCTACTAGGGCATACCGGGCTGCTCGTATCTCTAAGAGATTGATGGGCAGGGCCTTTTCTGCATCCGACCATCTGCCCTGGAGAGACTATTGCTCCAGTACTGCTCCCCAGCCTATAAGGCTGGCATCTGTAGTGACCACCTTCCAAGAAATCGGACTGAAGGATTTCCTTTTTTCCAGATTCTGGGGAACCAACCACCAACGGAGGCTCTTGCGAACGGAAGGGGACAAGGACATTGTAAGTCTAGGGCCTGAACTTTTTTGTTCCAGGCTGACAGTATGGCCCCTTGCAAATTCCTTGAATGGAATTGACCGTAGGGTACTGCTTCGAATGATGCCACCATTTTTCCCAGCAGCCTCATATACAGGCGTATGGACGGCTGTCTTTTTTGTACCCACTAAGTGGATCAAATCTTTCAAAGACAACACCTTTCCTCGAGGCAAGAATATTTTTCTCTGGCCTGAATCCAACCTTAGCCCCAAGTATTCCAGACTTTTGACTGGTTTTTAGGGCTGACTTGTCTCGGTTGATAATCCAACCGTGAGATTCCAGATACTTGATTGTCTTGTGAACGACCACGTCTAGTTTTTTCACTGAGTGGTCTATCAGCAACAAGTCATCCAGATATGCCATTATCATTACACCTTGTGTTCTTAGATTGGCCAATAAAGGGCCAGAATTTTTGTAAACACTCGTGGTGCTGTGGCCAAACCGAAGGGTAAGGCTCTGAACTGAAAATGGCACCCTTCTACTGCAAAGCGTAGAAATTTTTGGTGGACTGGAAAGATGGGAATGTGCAAATAAGCATCTTTGATGTCGATCGCGGCTAACCAATCCTCCCCTTGTAGGGCAGTGGCCACCGATCGGATCGACTCCATCGGAAAGTCCTGATATACAGGAATTTGTATAGCCCTTTTAGAATTAATATGGGCCTCCCGTCCGCGTTTGCTTCGGGACTGTAAAGAGGTTTGAGTAAAACCCGAACCCTCATTCTTCCAGGGGAACCTCCATAATTACTCCTTGGAGCAATAGTTGTTCTAGTGCCAACAGGAGGGACTCTCTCTTCCGGGGATCCCTTGGCACGTTTGACCTCAAAAATGGGAAGGAGGAGAGTCTTTTAACTCCAAACTGTATCCCAAACCTACTGCGGAGAGCACCTATCTGTCTTGATCGTGTCCCGCCAGGTCTCTTGCGAACAACTGGAGTCCTCCCCCCACCCGACTGAGTGGGGGCTTCAATGAATTTAACTTTGGGGGAGGTTTTGTACCTCCCCTGACCCAGGGTTTCTCATTACCCTGCTACTGTCCCTGTTTTTTACCCCCGGGAATTGACCGAGGAGGCCGTCGGAACTGTTACACAGCCGATGCCCCAGGGACTGGAGAAGCAGGCCTCTTAAAGAGGGACCTCTAACTCTGTTTTTAACCGGCAAGAGCGTATTTTTACCGCTGGAAATTTTCTGGATATATTTGTCCAGGTTTTCCCTGAATAAGCGTTCACCATGAAATGGGACGCTAACCAGCCATTCTTTACAGGGAGCTTCAGCAGACCAGTTTTTGAGCCATAGGAGCCTACGCATATGTACTATAGACAGCGTAAGGCGGGAGGCCTGATGGACTGAATCCTCTATGGCGTCAACCGCAAAGCCTAAGGCTCTAGGTAGATCAGCTAGGGCAAAGCCTGCTGATCTGTCAAGTCCCTCAATACCTGTTTCAACTGATCCTTCACTGCTTAGCAGACCCCAATAGCTGCTACTGCTGGTTGTATCACCAAGCAGATTTTCATAAGGACTCCAATCTTTTATCTATTGGGTTCTTGAACATTTGGACATTATCCACTGGACATGTCAGTGATTTATACATACAAGAGATGGCTGCGTCCACTGTAGGGACCTTCCATTTTTTTTTTTTTTGATGAACTTATCCTCCATGGGATAGACCACCGGAAATCTCTTGGGGAAATAAATATTTTCTCAGGACGTTCCCAATCCTGGTAAATGAGCCCTTTCAGTAAAGGGTGAAGTGGAAAAGAACAAACAGTCTGGGGGCTTCTAGCGACCCCAACGAGGATACAGTAGTGGTTGATGGTTCTGCAAGGTGCATTTTTAAATGCTGATCGGACCATGTTAGTCAGAGACTGAACCCATAATCTTTCAGCTTGAGATGCTGAGAAAAGGTTCCCCCACTGTTGATTCCTCTATAACAGAATCAACCTCATCCTGATCCCCTTCAGGCAGGTCGATCCCTGTATGGGACTGTTGCTCTGCTAACAGGCACTCTGAAGGAGGAGACGGAGATCGGGCGTGCTTTCCCTGACAGGGAGGCAGCGATAAATGTTGACAATCTCTCTCTAATCCTCCCAGAGCTGAGGAAAAAACCTCCTCTGTTACATACACAGGAGCAGGTGAACTGAGGACAGCCACAGTACCAAGTACCCCTGCGGGGTCTCTACGGTCACTTACCTCTGAACTTCAGGGGAGACTGGTGCAGCAGAAGTATGCCCAAGATCCTCCGAGCCCGATGAGACCCCCTTCGCTTCCTGGAAGATTCAGTTCTGGAGCTTCTGGACGGCATATTCCTAAGCCTAAAGCTGAGGTATTCCAGCCGTAATACACCACTTTTACTGAGAATAGTCTAGCACAATTGCTGCTATATCACAGTTGGTGTCTACTAATGTGCCTTTCTAGGGGATGCCTGTATCAACCGCTTGCTGTATGCCCTTTTTTTAAATGTTGCCAGCTCTGTCTCTGTACTTCATAGCCAGCTCACCACACAAAACTGTGGTTTCTACATGCTGGGACGCCCGCACATGCGCAGAAGCGCTGCGGCGCACACAGAGCGTCATCCCCCAGGCTCCGCCCCCTTTCCTGGCTCACCTCTATATATAGAGGCGCGTGCATGCGCGCGGCCACGTGCGCCTTCGGCGCTAATTTTGAAAAATGGAGACTAGGGACAAGAGCCAGGGCCCCTCTTTGCCGCAGGCCGGGGGATGGACGAGCATTGCAACATGGCAGAGGAAGCAGTTTCCCATAAGAGAACTCACCATCTGCCTGGACTTGCTCTGCTGAGAAGAAACTAGTCCACATGACAAGAAAACATTCCACAGCGGCCTCTAGTGGACAAACACAGGTACCGCAGTCTAATATCTTAAATATATATAAAAAAAATTTTTTTTTTTTTTTTCTTGACCACCATTAAAAATTATTACATTTTTTTAGTAGTTACAGGCATGCACAGAATTTTGCGGGAATACCATTAGGTAACAGACAGAAAGACAAATTAGGCTTGGGGGTCCCCCAATAGAACCAAGTTCCTGGGGGCCCCCACTTACCTGTTCCCCGCCGCAGGACTTTGTTTGGTCCACAAAAGCCCAAACTTCACCTATCACGGCAGGCATTGTAATCAAACCTTCAGGGACCGGGTTCCCAAGGATTCCACTCCCCTGGACCTGTATAGCACCCTGCACAGAAAACATCTTGGTCGTGGGTATGACCAGAGCTCTGGATCCCAGGGTCCAGCTCTCCTAAGAGAAGCATTACAGGCAAAACCTTGCTCTTCTCTGCAAGGCCCGGGTACCGACCGTTTAGCTATGAAGCTTTTTTGGTCGGATCCGGAATAGCTTACTGAGGCCCAAAAGAACCTGTACGCAAGCTCAGTGAAAAACACATGTTTCTTCTTGGCCAACACCTTAGACACTGGCAAAAAACTGAGGTGCTCCCGGATGGGAGGGGCTTATATAGGGGAGGGTACTTCCGGTTTTGGAAGTTGCCAGTGCCAGCACCTGACGGTATCTATATAACCCATTAGTAATGACTATGTCGCTCTGTGTCCCGTGATGTACGAGAAAGAAATAATGCCTGTCTAAAGCTAGTGCACGAGATATGTAAATAACCTGTCACTCAAAGCAAGGGGGCGGAACGGACAAAGGGGTTTCTCTGTTTGTCCGTTTTATCTCGATGAACAATAAAAGAGGATTGTTTAGAGCTGGATTAACTCTTTGTGGCAAGACCTGGCACAAATGATACCTGGCACAAATCTTATACTCTACATTGTGACAGCAAAAAAAAATATTGGGTTTACATCCACTTTAACTCAAGGTTAGCAGTGCATTGGCCCAATTCTCTGATTTCCCTAGTCAGACTGTTTGTAATATGATCTGAAGTCTGTTTAAGGGCTTTGTGAAGCATTTTTTTCAAATTGCCTCAGTACAGTAGAATGTGCAGGGTCTGTAAAAGATGTTAATTGTGGCGCATGTGTTGATGACTCAGAGTCAGATTCCTCCTGTGTTACAGTTATTACCTTAGAGCGCTGAGAGGGTTTCAAAGCGCTTGAGGTAACAGGAGGAGAGGATTGAGCTGGTGACATTTTGACTGAAGCCTAGGCCAGCGCATCTTTGACATTTTTTTGGCTTCATTCTCGGGCGTGAACATCCGAGAACCATCACCTGAGGTAGCGGGGTTTTATCACTGGTCAGGCAGCAAATTTTTGACAGCGGAGCCGAGCTGGGACGTGATAGAAAGTGGCAGAAGCATCCCTGTGGAGCACTAAGCTGGCATGTCTGCTCAGTCAGGCTTCAAGCTCCACCCCCAGTATCACAGTTGTCATACATACCAAGGTTTTATTTTAGTTTGAAGCTGTAACTTGTCCATAAGAGAAGATGATGACCATATTTTAACCAGTATTCACAGGCCCTTCTCCAGATCTGTTTTGCCCAGCTATAGTTTATTTTGTTTATGGAACAGTGTTATTCCCATGGTCTAAATGTTTTATTGTGTTTGATTCATGTTGTGACACAAACTGCAACACGTCACTTTATTCAGTATAACAGGGAAGGGTTAGAACTTCTTCTCAAGTTGTTAATATCGTGTAGGTATTCCTGTTCCAGTAACAAACATTCCATTAATTCCTTGTACTGCTATACTGCTGTGAAAATTAAACAGTGAAATAAGGTGAAATCTTTCCAACAGGGCCATGAACAGCAATACTTAACATAAGTATTTACTCTTCCCAAGGCTTTACATTTCATTCGCTCATTTTTTAATGTTGCCATTTTTACAAGATCATTCTGTGATGTGTCATTATCTTGCTGAGGTTTATTAATTCTGCTTTATTTGTTTCATTGGCTAGAATTGCAACTGCAGAATACATGCGCCAACAGTGCCAAGGCCACAGACATTAAAATATTTCCCCGGGAGCCCACAGTAGTAGCTCCCTGTGCACATTATGGTATCAGTAATATTTTACCAAAGATAAATTGTTAATTTCCTTCATTGATTTGGTTAGGTTGAAATTTCTTGAAAAAGATTACAGATTTTTTTTCTATAGTTAAAGGGTTTGTTTTTGGGGGATGTATTTTGGGCAGTTTGGTTTATAGTATTTAGTGTTATTTGTATTTCCATTTTTATTCCTTTTTCATGTATTTGATCATGTATTTTTTGTGCAGTCGCGTAAAATGTTTTATTTTACTTATTTTTTATTTTTACACTGGATGTTCTTTTGCTTTCTGCAAAAAAACACAAACAAATAGGTTAATGGGGGACTTTTTTTGCCACAAAAGCATGGCCTGGATAGTTGGAAGTAGCTTTGTAACACCTCAGGAGACACTTAAAGCCAATTGTACCCTTAAATCAATCAAACTTCACCTAAACTTTACCATCCCCATTGACTTCAGTACATTTTGCCAAAATGGTGACATTTTGCTGAGATTTTTGCTCAGCTTTCTGGAAAATGAAAACTTACGATTTTACTCATGTTTACTGCTCAAGACTATGGAAATGCATTGGCAATTGTACCAAAGCATCTTCATATAAACCCAAGCCTTAGCCAAATTCCCTCTCCACCCTCCTTCCCACTACTCAAGCCTCAATTTTAGCCTGGAGGCACTTACTCTCCCAAGCATGACATGATAGTTCAATTTCCACATTTAGAATTCCAATCGAAACATTAGAAATACTTCTTCCTTACTGTTCTGTTACACAATGGAAAGAAAATGGTATGGAGTGGGTCGATGAAATTATGGAGCAAGGATCCCCTAAGTCATTTGAATCCTTACAGACTAAACACAGCATATCTAGTTCAAGCACTTTCCTTTATAGACGGATCGCCTTGTTTCTAACTAAACGCCCCCTCCCCCCCCTGTGATTAACATAACTCACTAGACATGTGCAAAAGGAAAAAATTTGTTTTGTTTTGTTTCGTTTTAATTCGTTAATTAATTAATTTAGTTTAGTTAGATTCGTTCAATTTGTTAAATTCGTTTTCAGATTTCGTTTAGTTTTCGACCGAATTCGAAAAATTGGTCGCATTCGAAAATATTTCAACCGAATTCGAAAATATTTCTACCGGATTCGAAATTATTTCAACATGATTCGAAATTATTTCAACATGATTCGAAATTATTTCAACCGCATTCGAAACTATTTCAATCGGATTCAAAAATATTTCAAACGAATTCGAAAAAATTTCAACCGGATTCGATAATATTTAAATCTGATTTTTTGCAGATTACTATTTATTTCCATCAGATCTCCTGCAGTATATTAACATCTATTTCATTTTTTATTTTTTTTGCAGGTCTCATCCGAAACAAATAGTAATCTGCAAAAAAATTAAAAATTAAATAGTATCTATATTCTATTCTGTTGTTCTATTGTTTTTCTAGACCGATTTTTCGAATTCCAATTAGAAAAGATTAGAATAGAAATAGAAAATAGACTTGAAAAAAAATAGAACAGAATAGAATAAAATATATATATTGTATTTTATTCTATTCTGTTCTATTGTTTTTCTATTTGATTCTTTCCAATATTTTCGATTCTATTCTAATTGTTTTCAAATTCGATTCGACTATAATTTTTTTCGAATTCAATTAAATTTTTTTTCGAATTCGATTCGAATTTCGTCCGTGGTTTTTCAATTCGAAACGTTTTTTCGGATTCGGTTGAATTCGTTAGCATTGTAATTCGTTAATTCGGATGCATCCGAACGTCCAAATAATGAAAATTCGTCCGAATTTCGATTCGGAACGAAACAAAATGCACATGCCTAAAACTCACGAGTGTGGCTGTTTTATACATCTATCAAAGACAAATGTAAAGGTATCTCTCTTATTTACAACACACTCCAACTTAAACAAAAGTTCATTAAATCACCGCCCATGGTAGCCTGTGAAAAAGATTTGAATAAAGTTTTTAATTCCGAACAATGGTCCACAGCACTCCATTACAACTACAGGGCTTCTCACTGCATTAACCACTGGGAACTAACTCAGAAGGTTTTGGCGAGGTGGTATAGAACTCCATACCAACTAGCCAAAAGGTTTCCCTCCCAATCCACTTTATGTTGGAGGGATTGTGGCCTCCCAGGCACAATCCTGCGTATATTCTGTCACTGCAAAAACCTGTTTAGTCACTGGAGAAAATTTTTCTGTATTATAGCGGATATCACCAGAGTTTTGAGAACCTCTGAACCAGCATTGGCAATCCTCCATCTGGGTATACAGTAAACCCCCGTTATATCGCGGTTCAGTTTTCGCGGTCCCAGTATATTGCGGTTTTTTCTGTAAGACCTATTAACATTATTTTATTGATTAAATCCTTGTTAATTAAATATTTTTGTGTTTTCCATTGCTCTTGCTATGTCTCTCAGTATCTTTTATGTGTTTAAATGTGTTTCTATTGTTTTAAAAGTGTGTTTAAAGACCTTAAAATGCTTTTAAAGTACAGCGAAAGTTATAAAAACATGCCTAGTGTGTATTTAAATAGGGTATTTCTATTTAGCGGATTTTCACTTATTGCGGGTGGGTCTGGAACGTAACCCCCGCGATGGAGGGGGGTTTACTGTAGACCAATACCCAATGACATTTCGTACTGTAATTATACATATTCTAATCACTGCAAAACTGGTTATTGACAGACATTGGAGAAACGCCTATTCTCCTAACCCCTCAGAAGTCCTAGCACAAGTCAACCTCAACTACCATTACGAAAGACTTATCGCTATCAGAAAAGCCTCTTGCTCAGATTTAGATAAAAACTGGAAATGTTGGAAAGAGTAGTATAGGCGGTAATTTACAAATAGTGGTTTGGTGCTATTCCCTTTCTTTTCTTTATCTCTCTTGATCTTTCTCTCCCTACTGTCCCTTCCCCCCTCTCTTTCCCTTTCTTTCTCTCCACTCGTTCTTCTTCTATAACATGTTATTGGTTGCTGATAGTCAATCCATCGAGCCCTGCGAGGCTAACAATTTTACTGTTTGTTTGTTTTATTGTTTATATACAGTGCTGTACTAGCTGTTATGTACACCCTAAACACCCGGGGTTTCTACATATCAGGAGACTGTTCATCCCAGCCTCTCCCAGCACAGTTTGCTCCCAACCGGGGTGCGGGGGGAGTCTGGGTATAGACCTGCAATCCTTTTACGTTACCCGGTATAACTTATAAGATTTACTTTGGTCTGACTATCTTTCATGTACTTATATCATGCTACCGAATGCTCAATGTATTTTGTATGTTTGCAAAATCTTTAATAAAAAACATTTGAAATATAAACCCAAGCCTTGTTTTAAACCTGACTCAGGATGGACAGGTAGCACTATTGTTAATATCATTGGTGTAGAAATCTTCCTTAGTTTTGTTTTATTATATCTCATTGTTAATGAAAGCTCTTTTGCAGATACAACTGCTCAGTGGGTAAAATGAAGATTTTCTATTGCAAGGAACAGCAGATTCAATCACCGAATACAGTGCTGAAACATGCCTTGCTTATTAACAAAATATATTCTGCAAGGAGGTTGTTTCTCTAAAACCTTTGCCCTGTGCACATAAAAAAATATTTATTTTGCTCTGCCATGCCTTGTAAGTGTATGTAACTGAATAAAGAAACTTTGAAATTACCTTAGCCTTGGGATAATGTGTACCTGGTATAAATCTTTAGAATTGCAAGCTGTTTCTTTATTCCATTTTCCATGCTACTGGGTATATAATATTACACATTTCCTATGCTTGCCCATCCACCTTTAATTTTCTTCAGCTGATTGAGGTAATAAGTAAAATAACAATGCTGTAACTGCTAATTATATTTAAAATGTGTTCATTCTTTAAAAACGATATAGTTTCAACAGCTTCCAGCTTGACATAAGTTACCCTAATGTTTGTGTGCATTTGGATTTTGAAACATCTTAGAAAGGGGAACTTCACTCTGTTGTCAGAAGAAAATTGTTGAACCGCAACCCGGAACAATTGCCTCCCACTAAAAACAAAGGGATTGATTTCCTATAGGCAAATAGGCTGTTCACTTTGCAAGTGCAGTTGCGTCTGTTTTACTTTCCTTGCATGTGATTGGGTATTATTTCCAAAGTGAAGCTTCAACTTGATCACTAAGCTCTGGGGAAAATGTCCTTGCAGAGTGCAACTTCACTTGCAAGGTGAACGTTTCCTTTAGTAAATCAAAGCTATAATCTCCCCTTCTTCACCATCAGTGCCTCAATTCACTACAAAGCAAAGTTAATCTTAAAGGAGCTATTAACAATGAAAAATAGCCTCCCCTTCTCTAAACACAAAAATGGGAGAGGCCTTTAAAATATGTGTCCCACAGAGGGTCATCTTGGTCAAAAGCCTAGTTTTAAATTTGAAGAAGCAATAAATCAAAACTTCCAACTGTGGTTGGGCAAAAATAACATTCTAAAACTTCTTTGGATTGATAGGACTCCAAGCTAGCATATTGGAAGAGGGGGATTTGTTGGACCCTTTTGATACAAATGTTCAGTACCAAAAGAAAAATAGGCTGGGTAGAGTATTCCTTTTTTCTTGTAAATGCAAATCACAAGAATCCAAATAACAAAAGCTGTATCTCAAGCAACAGTTTGGCCTCTTGCACATGGGATCCCTGATGCCTGAGAATACTGATCTAAATGCAGCCCATTGTTTGGCTTGTACACACAGTCACATAAACTTGCTCTGCGTATAGATCAGTAAAAAAAATACAAAAGTCTGTGTTACTGGTCAGTATTTGTATGTATGTACGTGCAAATACATGCAAATATGTGTGTATACCAGACTCCCTTGATTAAAAAAAATCTAGAGAAGTTTTTATGTGTATGCGCACGAGTATGCATGAATATACAGCTTATCCTCCCTTTTTTTCTCCCAGGAATATCTAATGTTCATACATCACTACTGTGTGCAAGTACCCTTAGGCTAAGGTGACCAGATTTTTAAAGTGAAATGCGGGGACATATTTTTGTTTTTTACTAGTAATGGCAGCAATCAGCGACTCTCTGCCCGTTGCCGCCGCCTCACAGCCTCTCAAGTCTTACTCTCCGGGTCCCAGCTACTACTGGGTGGGGAGTGGAGAAATAACTCCACCAGGGAAGTCCAGAGAAGTCAAGTCAAGAAGATAAGCAGGCAGGCGACTGACCGGGATTTGAGCCAAGGCAGAAGAACATGCGGGTGGAGCAGAATGGGCATGCACCCGAAACTGAAGAAATATTCCCTCCGCTCCGACCAGCACATGATCATCAGAAATGGGCACAGATAATGGAAAGAAATACACCCCCTAAGCTAGTAGGAGCGGCGGAGCGGGGGTGTAATTCAGAATTTTTTCTTTTAATCCTGCACTGACTGTCTTTGAAATTGCCCTGTTCAAATCCAATCCAGGGACAAAACCGGGGACAGATTTGGTCCGGGGACAGTGTCCTCAATCCGGGGACTGTCCCCTGAAACTGGGGATGTCTGGTCACTAGGCTTGTGCAATTCGTTTCGTAACGAATTGAAATTCGTCCGAATTTAGCAACTTTCGGACATTCGGAAGCATTCGAATTTCCGAACAAAGCAATTACGAATAAGACCGAATCCGAAATAAATTATACCGCAAATAGCGAATGCCCGAATGTCTTCGGCATAATTCGTTATGAAAAAGTTACGAATGTACGAATCCATACGAAGCACAATAACACTCACTCTGCTCTGCTCTCTGCTTCTCCCACACCGTGCTGAACTCCCTCTCAAAATGGTGTACAGGGGCGGAGGTTATAGCCGCATGTAAAAAACGAAAGTAAAATACGAGATTTCGAATCCATTCGAAGCACAATAACACTCACTCTGCTCTGCTCTCTGCTTCTCCCTCACCGTGCTGAACCCTCTCAAAATGGTGTACAGGGGCGGAGCCTATAGCCGCATGTTAAAAACGAAAGTAAAATACGAGATTTCGAATCGTTACAAATAACCGCAATGTATTTAGAAAAGTACAAATCCATTCGAAGCACATTAGGCATAATAGGCAGCGTCGTTGTGAGAGAGACACGGAAAATTACGAATCAACGAACCCAAAAAAAGTTACGAAAGTAGGAGTTGTGTCCAGAATCAACGAAAAACAACGTACTCTACCGAAAGTACGAACCCAAAAAAAGTTACGAAAGTAGGAGTTGTGTCCAGAATCAACGAAAAACAACGTACTCTACCGAAAGTACGAATTATAAAGCAACAAAAAATTCAACGAAAAATGTCGCTTGCAAAAATACGAATGAGTCCGAACACGAAAAATCCCGTCTAGCAAAATTACGAATGATTACGAATCAACAGGACCGGAAAGAAACGAACCGAAACGGAACGAATTTTTCCGTTGTGCACAAGTCTACTGGTCACCCTACCTTAGGCCCCTTTTACACAGGCGGAATTCGTCCAAGCGGATCCCCCTGCTCAGCAGGGGATCTCTCCACTGATCCCTGCTGAGCAGGCGAATGACAGGTCCATGTTTTAGCAGACCGTATCAGATTGAAAGTCGGTGGACTGACAACAGACACCTGTCCGCTAAAATCCGCCGCCCTATAGAGAACAATGGTTGGCCCGATCGTTTCCCTCCAAAAAACAGACAGGGGTGCCCGATAGGTATGCTGATGTGAAAGGAGAGTGCAAAATCTGGTGCAGCTGTGCATGCTAGCCAATCAGCTTCTAACTTCAGTTTGTTCAATTAAGCTTTGACAAAAAAAAAAAAAAAACTGGAAGCTGATTGGTTTCTGTGCAGAGTTGCACCAGATTTTGCACTCTCCGGTTTTAGCAAATCAACCCCTTAGTATTAAAGGACAACTTAAAGCTTTCTAGCATTCTGGGTCACTCTAATTTTGTTTATTTTTGTAAGCTTATATGTACTTCCCCTTTTTTTAGTTTTTCACACACATTAACCCCTTGCTGACTGCCGCTCGCAAATTTACGTCGGGAGCGGGCCCGCGGGTCCCGCGAATGTGTCCGATGTGTCTGCCATAATGTCACAGTCCCGATAAAAACCGCAGATCGCCGCCATTACTAGTAAAAAAAAATAATAAAAATGCCATAAATCTATCCCCTATTTTGTAGACGCTATAACTTTTGCGAAAACCAATCAATATACGCTTATTGTGATTTTTTTTACAAAAAATATGTAGAAGAATACATATCGTCCTAAACTGAGGAAAACATTTTTTTTTATATATTTTTGGGGGATATTTATTATAGCAAAAAGTAAAAAATATTTAATTTTTTTCAAAATTGTTGCTCTTTTTTTGTTTATAGCGCAAAAAATAAAAACCGCAGAGGTGATCAAATACCACCAAAAGAAAGCCCTATTTGTGGGGAAAAAAGGATGCCAATTTTGTTTTGGTACAACATCGTACGACCGCGCAATTGTCAGCTAAAGCGACGCAGTGCCGAATTGCAAAGAATGCTCTGGTCAGGAAGGGGGTAAAATCTTCCGGGGCTGAAGTGGTTAAATCTGCATTTGTGGCTTAAAAATCCATTTAAAACCCCCATAATATTATATATTTTCCAAAAGTAAGGGCCTTAGAAGAGAAAGATGGAAGTTGCATTTTTATATTTATTTTTTATCAGTTTTGAAATGGGTATAAAGTAACAACATCGATGCTGACAAAGACATGCACCTATGTTGTACATATTCAGTCAAAGGAATAGATAAGACAAGGTCTCTGCAATTTAACATACGCAGAAGGAATGTATTAAATAGACAATTGACAAATTATTAAGCTGATGAAGACAAATGTAATGAGAGACCTAATCAGAGACTGTTCACAGGAATAAGTGAAAAATATTTTAGTAAAGCCATATAATTAGAGTATAATAGATTGAGAAACTATGAAAATCTACCTAGACCAAAAGTGTTATGTGCCATTTCAAATAGAGGCATATCTGGAACTTAGCAGTACCTGTAGACATAACAGATTGCAGATGAGTATATGGCAGTGTTGCTCAACTCCAGTCCTCAAGGCGCCCCAACAGGTCATGTTTTCAGGATTTCCCTCAGATGAAACGGCTGTGGTAATTACTAAGGCAGTGAAACTGATCAAATCACCTGTGCAAAATAATGGAAAGCCTGAAAACATGACCTGTTGGGGCGCCTTGAGGACTGGAGTTGAGAAACACTGGTATATGGCACTGAAGTCAGAGTACATCATGCCTAAACACATAAGAACCACTGTTCAAAATCAAGTAGGAGAAGTGTCAGCAAGTAGAGATTCCACCTGCCACATATCGCAAAGGTTTTTCATTTTTTTTGCCAAAGATAGTGATGAGCTGAACATAACTGAGTTTGATCTGAGCCGGGATCGGCAAACATTACTAAAGTTTGGGTGCCAAAACAATTTTCCCCAAGGTAATAAGCAAAGCATTTTAACCACTTGCCGACCGCGCTATAGCCGATTGATGGCTACAGCACGGCCGGAAAAATCTGGGAGGCTGTCATATGACGGCCTCTTATGCTCGTCCTTCGCACCCAGAAGTGTCCATGATCGCTGGGTCCTAAGGACCCCGCGCATCACGGATTGTAGTAAAGGGCCAATCACAGCGGCCCTTTACTACGTGATTGCCATGTCCAATGACAGAGAAATCACTTTGTCAACAAACCGGGATCGTGCCTGGTTTCTCTACGCTGCTGCCGTGTTTCTCTTTCCTCTCCTCACATGCTGTATCAGTGTGCTCATCAGTGCCACTACAGTTCCCTATTAGTGCTCATCACTGCCCAATAGTGCACATAAGTGACCATCAGTGAGTGCTCAACAGTGCCACCCTATCAGTGGATCCTCACCAGCATTCGTCACTGCCATACAAATGTGTAAAAAATGCATACAATATGAGTTTTCATTTTCTTTCCACATTTTCCAAAAACGTGTGGAAAAAATGACATGTTCAAAAGACTCATAATGCCTCATTGAATAATACGTTGGGGTGTTTTCTTTCCAAAATGGGGTAATTTTGTGGGTGTTTCCATTGTCCTGGTGCTCCAGGGCCTTCGAAAATGTAATAGATAGTCAGGAAATTAGATGTGTAATTCACAGTGCCTTGAAAAAGCCCCTTGAAATTTTCCACATTATGTCATATTACAACCAAAAACATAAATGTGGTTTTTGTGATAGACCAACACAAAGTGGCACATAATTTAATGTACCGGGGTGTATTTGAACCGGGATCTTCCTGGTCCCACAGTTGCAGCCTTACCTGTTGTGCTATGGAGGAGATCTGGACTTTTGGAAATGCTGCCAGCTGTGGACAATTTTCAATCAATGCAGCCCGTTTATGTGGATTAGCTCCCTGGGTGTTCTGACTGCTTATCATCTTGATTATCGTCTTGAACTTCTGCCTGAATCCCTGACTACTCTCTAGCCTGCTGATTTTGTACTTCACCGCCAGGTCGTGTATGACCTCTGCCTGCCTGACCACTCTCTGGATTTCGATTGTGTACCGTTTTGCCTGACCTGTTGCCAACCTAATCTGCCTGACTACGTTTTCGCCTGAATCCTCAGCACGCAAGTTCCAATTCAGACACTACCTACCACAGGTACCTTACACATAAGTGTGATGTGGAAGGAAAATGATAAATGGTTTTCACATTTTGTTTACAAATAAATATCTGAAAAAAGTGTGACATGCATTTGTAATTCACCAACGTTTACTCTGATGCCCCTAACTAAAATCTAGTGGAACCAATTGCCTTCAGAAGTCACCTAATTAGTAAATAGAGTGCACTTGTGTGTAATAGTGATGAGCCGAACACCCCCGGGTTCGGTTCGCACCAGAACCCGCGAACGGACCGAAAGTTCGTACGAACATTAGAACCCTATTAAACACAATGGATGCGAACGTTCGAATTCTAAAGTGCTAATTATAACGACTATTATGCATGTTATTGTCCTAAAAAGGGTTTGGGAACCCGGGTTCTGCACCAGGGGACATGTATCAATGCAAAAAGAAGTTTTAAAAACGGTCGTTTTTCGGGAGCAGTCATTTTAATGATGCATAAAGTGAAAAAAAAAAAGTCAAATATTCCTTTAAATATCATACCTGGGGGGTGTCTAAAGTATGCCTGTGAAGTGCCACGTGTTTCCCGTGTTTAGAACTGTCCCTGCACAAAATGACACTTCTAAAGGAAAAAAAAGCCATTTAAAACTGCTTGCGGCTTTAATGTAATGTCTGGTCCCGGTAATATGGATGAAAATCTTTAAGAAAAATGGCATAGCTACCCCATGACCCCCCCCCCTACCCCAGCCCATTACCAGCCCCTTTGGGTCTTGTATGGATATTAAGGGGAACCCCGCACATAAAATAAAAAAGGCCCTATATACTCTGAACAGCCGTATACAGGCGGTGCATACAAGACAGGGACTGTAGGTTTGTTCTTATGTAGAATCTGTTTGTAATTTTGAACAGGTACATTGTTTAAGTGTATCTCCAGCCCAAAAATCTATTTTTAAACTTTTTGGAAAACATAGGTAAGGGTTATCACACCTGTAACATTTGTTTTGCTGTCTGTGCCCCTGTTCAGAACATTTCACCTCACTTTCCGTCCCAATGACAACTGTTTTTGAAATGTGGTGTTTTTCTTGAAACAAGGATTGGTGAGAAAGCATCAGTACAGAGGAGACACCTTTCTCCCATATTAATTCTTACAGGAGAGAACTTTCCTTCCTAGGGGTAGATTTCCTCTCACTTCCTGTTGTCTTCTTGCGTTTGCAAGTAGGAGTCGTTTGTAAGTTGGATGTTTGAAAGTAGGGACCTGCCGTATATACTCTGCAGAAATAGGCCCCTTAGTTGTTGGTGTTGGCACAACACTGTAAGCACTCACAGTTACTCTTGGTTGGTGCTGGAACGCCCTGCTGTCAACTATTATATCAGGAATTGTAATTACATATAATTGTTGAACAGTGGTAGTAAAAATTGGGCCTTTGATGGTGGTGCTGGTGCCACAACACTGTAAGCCCTGACAGTTACTCTTGGTGGGTGCAGCAATGGGCCCTGCTGTGAATTATTAGATCAAGAATTGTAATTGCATGCCCCTGTTGAACAGGGGCTGAAAAATTGGGCCTTTCGTGGTGGTGGTGGTGGTGGCGTTGCCACAACACTGTAAGCCCTCAGAGTTACTTTTGGTGGGTGCAGCAATGGGCCCTGCTGTGAATTATTAGATCAAGAATTGTAATTACATGCCCCTTTTGAACAGGGGCTGAAAAATTGGGCCTTTCGTGGTGGTGGTGGTGGTGGCGTTGCCACAACACTGTAAGCCCTCAGAGTTACTCTTGGTGGGTGCAGCAATGGGCCCTGCTGTGAATTATTAGATCAAGAATTGTAATTACATGCCCCTGTTGAACAGGGGCTGAAAAATTGGGCCTTTCGTGGTGGTGGTGGTGGTGGCGTTGCCACAACACTGTAAGCCCTCAGAGTTACTCTTGGTGGGTGCAGCAATGGGCCCTGCTGTGAATTATTAGATCAAGAATTGTAATTACATGCCCCTGTTGAACAGGGGCTGAAAAATTGGGACTTAGGCACTGGTGGCACAACACTGCAACCCCTCACAGATACTGTACTTGGAGCACAGCAATGAGCCCTGTTGCAAAGTATTGCTTCAAAAATTGTAATTACACGCCCCTGTTAAACAGGGGCTGAAAAATTGGGCCTTAGGCACTGGTGGCACAACACTGCAACCCCTCACAGATACTGTACTTGGAGCACAGCAATGAGCCCTGTTGCAAAGTATTGCTTCAAAAATTGTAATTACACGCCCCTGTTAAACAGGGGCTGAAAAATTGGGCCTTAGCCACTGGTGGCGGCACCCATAAACAAAAATGATCTTCCAAGCTATCATCATCAATCGTATCATTGAGGACTCGGAGGAGGAGGATAGCCAGTCAACATAACAGCACAGGCACTCAGCATCAGCATCAGTCTTGAAGGGATGTGACATGTTAAAATCAATTAGTCTGTTATATCAGCATCAGGTGTGTGGTAGCTGGTGGTGATCCAAGACTGGTTCATCTTGATGAAAGTCAGTCGATCAACCGAGTCGGTGGACAGGCGCACCCTGTGATCCGTGACAAATCCTCCAGCAGCACTGAATGTGCGTTCCGAAAGAACGCTGGATGCAGGACAGGCCAGTAGCTCAATTGCATACTGTGCAAGCTCTGGCCAGTGATCCATCCTCAAGACCCAGTAAGCCAGAGGATTTTCGGTGGGGAAGGTGTCCAAGTCTGACCTTGCCCCTAGATATTCCTGCACCATGTTTATCAGACGCTGGCGATGGTTGCTGGAACCGATCATACTTTGGGGCTGCGGACTAAAGAATTGTCTGAACGCATCGGTCAGACGGCCACCTTCCCCACCGCTCCTTCTTTGACTGGCCGAAGCCTCAGCAACTCGTTGTCCAGGACCAGGAGTTTGTAACCTCCCAGTCTCTGGGAACGCGTTGCACAGACCTTTCTGCAAGGCCTCCCGGAGTTGTCTCATCCTCTGCTCCCTCTGCGACGGTAACATAAGGTCCGCAACCTTACCCTTGTACCGTGGATCAAGGAGAGTGGCCAGCCAGTAATGGTCCCTCTCCTTGATCCGAAGAATACGAGGATCCTTCCGCAGACTTTGCAGGATCAGGGAGGCCATGCAGCGTAGGTTAGCTGAGGCATTCGGTCCGGAGTCCTCTGGGTCACTAAGGACGACATGATCCGCAGCCACCTCCTCCCAGCCACTTACAAGTCCACGGGTTTCTTGGGACTGTAAATCATCCCTAAAAGACTGCTGCTGTTGATGCTGCTGAGTGCCAGGCTCCACCTCCATGCTGACACAATCCTCCTCCTCCTCCTCCTCGTCCTCTTCCTGTGCGATGGGTGGGACAGAAGGAACACTGTCTGGGTAAAGGGGGCCTTGAGAGGCAAGGAAGTCCTCCTCTTCCTGCCTCTGTTCTGCCTCAAGTGCCCTGTCCATTATTCCACGCAGCGTGTGCTCCAACAGGTGGACAAGAGGTACAGTGTCACTGATGCATGCACTGTCACTGCTCACCATCCTCGTGGCCTCCTCAAATGGTGCCAGGACAGTGCATGCATCCCTGATCATGCCCCACTGGCGTGGAGAAAAAACCAAGCTCCCCTGACCCTGTCCTGGTGCCGTAGTCGCACAGGTACTCATTGATGGCCCTCTGCTGCGTGTGCAGCCGATGCAGCATGGCCAACGTTGAGTTCCACCTGGTGGGCATGTCACATATAAGGCGGTTCTTGGGCAGGTTCAACTCCTTTTGCAGCTCAGCCAGGCGAGCACTGGCATTATAAGATCTGTGGAAATGCACACAGACTTTCCTGGCCTGCCTCAGGACATCCTGTAAGCCCGGGTACCTGCCCAAGAACCGCTGCACCACCAGGTTAAGGACGTGAGCCACACAGGGCACATGGGTCAGTTGTCCCTGTCGGAGGGCGGAGAGGAGGTTGGTGCCATTGTCGCAAACCACCATTCCTGGCTTAAGCTGGCGTGGCGTCAACCACCTCTCGGCCTGGCCCTGCAGAGCAGACAGGACCTCTGCCCCAGTGTGGCTTCTGTCCTCCAAACACACCAGCGCAAGCACGGCATGGCATCTTTTTGCCTGCGTACTTGCGTAGCCCCTTGAACGCCTACGGAGCACCGCTGGTTCAGAGGACAAAGCACAGGAAGAGGCCATGGAGGAAGAAGAAGAGGAGGGGGTGGAGGAGAGAGGTGTGTCACAACCAGTAGTAGCATTTTGGAGGCGTGGCGGTGGAACAACCTCCAACACTACTGCACCTTGTTCTGCATCCTTCCCAGCTGCCAAAAGAGTGACCCAATGGGCCATGAAAGAAAGGTAACGTCCCTGTCCATGCCTGCTGGACCATGAGTCAGCGGTAATATGCACCTTACCGCTGACCGCCCTGTCCAGCGAGGCCAAGACATTGCCTTCCACATGCCGGTAGAGAGCCGGAATAGCCTTCCGTGAGAAAAAGTGGCGTTTGGGAACCTGCCACTGAGGAACCGCACATTGCACAAACTCACGGAAGGGGGCCGAGTCTACCAACTGAAAAGGCAGCAGTTGAAGCGCTAGCAATTTAGCCAAGCTAGCATTCAACCGCTGGGCATGTGGATGGCTGGGAGTGAACTTCTTTCGACGGTCCAGCAGCTGGGGCAGGGAAATTTGCCTGCTAGAATCGGACGTCGGTGTACTGCTAGCAGAGTGGCCGCAAGTACTTGGCTGTGACACACCTAATTCTACACCTTCATTCCTCTCAGTGCATGTTTCAGAGAGGACTGAAGTTATAGTGGGGTTGGAGATCCCAGCTGATGCGGTGCAAGGAGAGGTCCGCTTTGTTCTTTGGTGTGGGTCTTTGAGGTAGGCTTGCCAACGAGCTGCATGGCAGGTCAACATATGTCTGGTCAGGCATGTGGTACCCAAGCGGCTGATGTTTTGGCCACGCGATATACGCTTGAGACATATGTTGCAAACAGCAGCTGTGCGATCTGATGCACTAGCCTCAAAAAAGGCCCACACCAAAGAACTTTTTGAATGACGGGCAGAGGCAGCGCCCTGCACAGGCGGAGCTCTGCGGTGTGATTCCGTCGGTGTACTGCCCTTACGCTGGCCACCAAAGGGCATCCTGCCTCGTTGGAGATGTGCCTCCTCCTCATCCTCCTCCTCCTCCTCTCTCCTATTAGGCACCCACGTGGAGTCAGTGACCTCATCATCCCCTCCCTCCTCATCACTGGAGCCAATCTGGCAGTATGCTGCAGCTGCTGGAACATGACTGCCAGATTGGTGTCCTTCTTGAGCATCCCCTCTGTCTGCTCTCACGCTACTGCCTTCCTCTAGCTGGGTTTCATCATCAGACCCTTCAAAACGCTGGGCATCCTCCTGGAGCATGTACCCAACACTGTGCTCAAACAGTTCGGGGGACTCCTCAGGAGGAGGACATGGTGGGTCTAGGGAAGGAGTGACTGATGATGAGTCTGACATTGATACCAGGGAAGAGGACGCTTTGGCAGCTGCTTTGCCAGTACCCTGAGCCTGGGTGAGAGAGGATGAGGAGGAGGAGGAGGGCTTGGTCATCCACTCTACCAAGTCTTCGGCATGATGTGGCTCAACATGTCCAACTGCCGAAAAGAAGGACAAGCGTGTCCCATGGCCATGTGCTGATGACAATGCACCGCGTCCACGACCAGCACTGTTGCCCCCAGACACAGAGCCTGCTTGCCCTCTTTTATTGCCTCCTGACTGTCTGCCTCTCCTTGTTTGCCTTCCAGACATTCTAATGGATGGCCTGCAGGGAGATGGGAAAAAAGCAATAAGGGCTACCTTCAGGTGTCCTTCTCTGTCCCTTTAATTAAGGATTTCTAAATATGGTTGAGGATGATTGCTTTCGCACAGAATAGCACAATGACAATTTCCCTGACTGTCCAAAAAACAAGGATTTCAAAGATGGTTGATGAGGAATGCTTTAGCACAGTATAGCACAATGAGAATTTCCCTCACTGTCCTTCCCTGTCCCTACAAACAAGGTTTAGCACAGTAAAACACACTGACACTCTCCCTACCTATAGTTTTCTGTCCCTATAATTTTTTTTTTTTTTTAAAGATGGTTGATGAGGAATGCTTTAGCACAGTATAGCACAATGAGAATTTCCCTCACTGTCCTTCCCTGTCCCTACAAACAAGGTTTAGCACAGTAAAACACACTGACACTCTCCCTACCTATAGTTTTCTGTCCCTATAAAAAAAATTTTTTTTAAAGATAGTTGATGAGGAATGCTTTAGCACAGTATAGCACAATGAGAATTTCCCTCACTGTCCTTCCCTGTCCCTACAAACAAGGTTTAGCACAGTAAAACACACTGACACTCTCCCTACCTATAGTTTTCTGTCCCTATAAAAAATGTTTTTTTAAAGATGGTTGATGAGGAATGCTTTAGCACAGTATAGCACAATGAGAATTTCCCTCACTGTCCTTCCCTGTCCCTACAAACAAGGTTTAGCACAGTAAAACACACTGACACTCTCCCTACCTATAGTTTTCTGTCCCTATAATTTTTTTTTTTTAAAGATGGTTGATGAGGAATGCTTTAGCACAGTATAGCACAATGAGAATTTCCCTCACTGTCCTTCCCTGTCCCTACAAACAAGGTTTAGCACAGTAAAACACACTGACACTCTCCCTACCTATAGTTTTCTGTCCCTATAAAAAATGTTTTTTTTAAAGATGGTTGATGAGGAATGCTTTAGCACAGTATAGCACAATGAGAATTTCCCTCACTGTCCTTCCCTGTCCCTACAAACAAGGTTTAGCACAGTAAAACACACTGACACTCTCCCTACCTATAGTTTTCTGTCCCTATAAAAATCTTTTTTTTTAAAGATGGTTGATGAGGAATGCTTTAGCACAGTATAGCACAATGAGAATTTCCCTCACTGTCCTTCCCTGTCCCTACAAACAAGGTTTAGCACAGTAATACACACTGACACTCTCCCTACCTATAGTTTTCTGTCCCTATAAAAAAATTTTTTTTTAAAGATGGTTGATGAGGAATGCTTTAGCACAGTATAGCACAATGAGAATTTCCCTCACTGTCCTTCCCTGTCCCTACAAACAAGGTTTAGCACAGTAAAACACACTGACACTCTCCCTACCTATAGTTTTCTGTCCCTATAAAAATTTTTTTTTTTTGAAGATGGTTGATGAGGAATGCTTTAGCACAGTATAGCACAATGAGAATTTCCCTCACTGTCCTTCCCTGTCCCTACAAACAAGGTTTAGCACAGTAAAACACACTGACACTCTCCCTACCTATAGTTTTCTGTCCCTATAAAAAATTTTTTTTAAAGATGGTTGATGAGGAATGCTTTAGCACAGTATAGCACAATGAGAATTTCCCTCACTGTCCTTCCCTGTCCCTACAAACAAGGTTTAGCACAGGAAAACACACTGACACTCTCCCTACCTATAGTTTTCTGTCCCTATAAAAAATTTTTTTTAAAGATGGTTGATGAGGAATGCTTTAGCACAGTATAGCACAATGAGAATTTCCCTCACTGTCCTTCCCTGTCCCTACAAACAAGGTTTACACAGTAAAACAGACTGACACTCTCCCTACCTATCCTTCTCTTTCCCTAAACTAAAGGAATCCAGGTTAAGCAAGAAAAAAAAATGTCACTGTCCCTGCCTATGTTTCTCTTTCCCTGCTCCGGAACACACTACACTAGGCCGCCGTGCTGGCGGCCTTTTATAGTGTGGGGCGTGTACTAAACACCCTCAGCAATAATTGGCCACAGGCATCCTGCCTGTGGCCAATCATTGCTCTCCTCGCTGCCGGCGCTGTGATTGGCCAAGCATGCGGGGTCACAGTGCATGCTTGGCCAATCACAGCGCCTGGATGACACTGCGATGGCGTAGTGCATTGTGGGCCGCAAATTAGGCGCGAACGGCCCAAATCGTTCGTTGTTCGGCGAACGATCGAACAGCCGATGTTCGAGTCGAACGTATGTTCGACTCGAACACCGAGCTCATCCCTAGTGTGTAATTTAATCTCAGTTCAAATACAGCTGTTCTGTGAAGCCCTCAGAGGTTTTTTAGAGAACCTTAGTGAATAAACAACATTATGAAGGCCAAGGAACACACCAGACAGGTCAGGTATAAAGTTGTGGTGAAGTTTAAACCCGGGTTAGGTTATAAAAAATATCCAAAGCATTGAACAACTAACGGAGCACTGTTCAATCCATCATCTGAAAATGGAAAGAGTATGGCACAACTGAAAATCTACCAAGACATGGCCGTCCACCTAAACTGACAGGCCAGGCAAGGAGAGCATTGATCATAAAGCAGCCAAGAGGTCCATGGTAGCCAACAGCTCAGGTTGGAGAATCTGTCCACAGGACAACTATTAGTTGTGCACTTCAAGCCATTGCTGGAAGACAGCCATAAGAAGTCCCGTTTGCAGTTTGCGAGAAGCCATCCATGTGAGGGACACAGCAAACATGTGGAAGAAGGTGCTCTGGTCAGATGAGACCAAAATTTAACTTTTTGGCCTAAAAGCAAAATGCAGTGTGTGACAGAAAACGAACACTGCACATCACCTGGAACACACCATCCCCACCGTGAAACATGGTGGTGGCATCATCATGTTGTAGAGATGCATTTCTTCAGCAGGGACAGGGAAGCTGGTCAGAGTTGATGGGAAGATGGATGGAGCCAAATACAATACAGGGGAATCTTAGAAGAAATCCTGTTACAGTTTGCAAAAGACTTAAAGCTGGGGCGGCGGTTCACCTTCCATTAGGACAACAACCCTAAACATACAGCCAGAGCTACAATGGAATGGTTTAGAATAGATCAAAGCATATTCATGTGTTGGAATGGTCCAGTCAAAGTCCAGACCTAAATTCAATTGAGAATCTGTGACAAGACTTGAAAATTGCTGTTCACAGATGCTCTCCATCCAATCTGACAGAGCTTGAGCTATTTTGAAAAGAAGAATGGGCAAAAATGTCACTCTCTAGATGTGCAAAGCTGGTAGAGACATACCCAAAAAGACAAAGTATTGACTCAGGGGGGCTGAATACAAATGCACGCCACACTTTTCAGATATTTATTTGTAAAAAATGTGAAAATCATTTATCATTTTCCTTCCACTTCACAACACTTTGTGTTGGTCTATCACATAAAATCCCAATTAAATACATTTATATTTTTGGTTGTACCATGACAAAATTTGGAAAATTTCAAGGGGTATTAATACTTTTTCAAAGCACTGTATTTCCCTAGAACACCTGACGGTGCTCCTTGCATGTTGGGCCTCTGTATGTGTGCAGGCTGTGTAAAAGTCTCACACATGTGGTATCACCATACTCAGGAGGAGTAGCAGGATGTGATTTGGGGTTTAGTTGCAAGTATGCATGTGCCGTATGAGAAAAAATAACATGTTTGACAATTTTTTAGAAAAAATAAATCTTCATTTTGCAAAGAATTGTGGGGAAAAATTACAACTTCAAGAAACTCACCATGCCTCTTACCAAATACCTTGGAATGTCTATCTTCCAAAAAGGGGTCATTGGGGAAATGAGATAGGCCGTCAGTACCTCAGGTGTGATCAGGCGTGATCAATTTCCAATGATTGGCACCATAGCTTGTAGACTCTATAACCTTCACAATGTCCAAATAATATACACTGATTTGGGCTATTTTTACCAAAGAAGTGTAACAGTATAAACTTATAAAGAAAAATTACTAATTTGCTAAATGTTATAAAAGAATCGAAGAAAAATGCATTTTTTAACACGTGTTTCATTATTTTTTTATTTATAGTGCAAAAAATAAAAAACCCAGTGGTGATTAAATACCACCAAAAGAAAGCTCTATTTGTGTGGAAAAAAGGGACACAAATGTCATATGGGTACAGTGTTGCATGTCTGAGTAATTGTCATTCGAAGTGTGAGAGCATTGAAAGCTGAAAATTGGCCTGGTTAGGGAAGGGGGTATAAGTACCCAGTGGGCAAGTGGCATTGCCCTGGGAGACCTGTACCAAAATATGATCATGGAAAAAAGCTGTATGACACAATAACCGTGTATGGTATGATTTTAGATTTGGATAAACATTCAAATTCACACTAAAAATGTACTAAAAATTGAAATATTGAAGCCAGAAAAATTCAAACAATCAGAACAAATTTTTGATAACACTGATCCCTATTAGCTAATGAATAGTTGAGTGGTTCCTTAAATGTTACACGCCATCAGTCTTTTGGGTTGATTTAGTAAAGGAGAAGATCCTTTTTAAAGAAAAAGGTGAAACTGTGTTCACAATGAATATCCAATACTGTTCAAGGAAGGGTTTTCTTTTGCACAGGATTGAATGACTGAAGAAGACATTGTTTTGCCTGATTTACTAAGCTCAGTAGACATTTACTTTGCAAAGTTTGCACTTCTTTAGTAAATCAATCCCATTAAATTATATTAAAAATGAAATTAAACAATGTTCTACATTATGATGTAAATATATTTATATTATTATTATTTTATTTATATATATATATATATATATATATATATATATATATATATATATACCTAAAGTAAAAAGCCAATATGGAAAATGCAGGTGAGCAAGGTGATAATGAGAATGGCACAAAGGTCATGCCCTATAAATTCCGTTATCCTAGCCATTTGTTACCACTGAGAACTATGGCATTTACTTAATTAAATTTTCCTGCACTATAAGATGTATTCTTGTAGCTTCTCTTGAGGATGTCATTTCTGAAGGTAGTTTAGGGGAAGAAGAATGCTTAACCTTCATGATTCAGTTTTAAATAGCAGCAGGATTTTCAAGAGCATAATGTCTGCTTGAGCTGGGAATTTTCACTGTCACATCCACAATTTAATACACTCTATGGTGTCCTCTTATTAAAATGTGATAAAGTACATCACCAGTGTATCACAGCTTAAACTGCACATTTTTACAAAAGAGTTTAAAGTTAAACTAACAAGCTGTTGACGTTGTAAGTGTAGCGGGTATGTACTTTTAAATCTGGTGAAGACATCAGTGATGTTTAGTTCCCTGCGGCCCAGCAGGTGGCGCTGTCAATTTGGGCCGGGGTTGAACCATCGCTGCAGTGCCGTACCCTTTGTGACCTCTCGCAGCAGTTGTACGGCGGGGCGGAGATACCTGCTGTGCTTGCTGGGAGAGGGTATAAAGGGGGCGGACATCTTCGCCACGAGGTTCGAGTCCCGGGCACCTTCAGCCTGAGGGCTGCTGTTCACGGTCGGTGTCCAGGCGGCCTAGGCCTGGACACTTGGAGTTCGTGTTCCATCCCAGACACCTTCAGTCTGGGGTGAGGTACTCAGTCAGAGGCCTGGGGCCCAGTACCTTCCGCTGGGTCCCACCAGGGAGGGATTGTCCTAGGGTGCCCCGGGAGTTGGGCACCCGAATCCAGAGGCGCAAGGGACCGGAGGAGGGATTCATCCGAAGATCTGGTGCAGCATATTGCCAGTGCCGGGTGAACCTCTGGAGACCGCCCGGAGGGATATCTTTCCCAAACAGGGGCCAAGTTCATAGAGGAAGGTAGTTCATGTTCTATGAGCGGTGGCAGTGGCCCAACTATTCAACTCAGGTCAGTGGCAGGGACCTGCTATTAGGCCTGTGGCAGGGGCCTCAACAGTTCATCCGGTCGGTGGCAGCGACCAAAACTCACGGTCGGTGGCAGAGACCGTGCGCCAGGCCTAGCAAAGGAATAGGAGAGTTAATTTGTGCCTGGGCCTACTCGTATCCACACCCCTGTCTGTCTGTTACTAAAAGTTCAACTAATTGTGTTCACCCTGAAAGAAGAAAAATAAAAGAGTGTTGGACTTTTTATTGGCAGACACATCTCCACGGTACAAGGAGAGGCTTCGTATGCAGTGAACAGACCCGGAGGTAATTCAAGTGACTTTGCTCAACCCTCATACCCATACGAGGGGAGAGCTTGGCGTAGTGTTCCTGCACTCTCGTCTCCCAGGTACCCCTAGACACAAGCCACTCAAACGAGAAAACCGAGAGGGAGAGTGAGGCTCCGCTATATAAGAAAAAAAAGTAAAAAAAAACAAAACTGTTATTTGAAGTATACACTTCAAATGGTTTAGACCTATCCATTCTTGAACATTGAATGAAAGCCTGTGTGTTGCATTATGGCAGACAACTTATTTTGAATGGGCTGCCAGTGCACAAGAATGGACCAAAAGTTAGACATGCTTCTTTTTTCCTGATGCAGTACACCACACTGTATGGTTTTACATTTGCGTGCATTGTGGTGCTCTGCAATGCGTGTGCTTGCCTTAGTGCGCTGGTTGCCATTCAACGAACCCCAATGCCTGAGTCACCACATCACAAAGATGTGTTGCGACCCTAAAGGACCACTAAACCTTAAAGTGGTTGTAAACCCTCCGAGACAACTTAATCTTATCATATAGCAGATAACACAGGCAGCTGATCGCTTCCACCTAAAATCGTCTTTTTTGTGTTAATGACGTCACCCGCGATTGCGCAGTATTGCCCTTCATTAAAGGCACCTAAAGCGCGCCGTTTATTCATTCCCAGACTGACAAGAAATGACTGTGAGCGATCTTCCCCTCTGTACGGCACAGAGAAGTCTTGCGATGATTGACTCATTATACTCTTCCAGACACTTACCTGCCCGTGAGAATGTGTTTCCAGCTCGATCCCATTGCGCTGGTTCTCGGCGACAGGGTACTGTACATCTAGCGCTCGCTGCAATAGGAAAAACACATTTTCCTATCGCAGCGAGCGTGAGAAAGAAGCGTCAATGTCCCCTCTCTATGAAGGGGACATTGTCGGGGATCCGACTTGGATCCCTGTCGATACCAAGCACTGTGTTTGGTATGAATCACGAGGGGGAACTTCACGCCAAATTTTAAATAAAAAAACGGCATGGGTTCCCCTCCAGGAGCATACCAGGCCCCTAGGTCTGGTATGGATTTTAAGGGGAACCCCTACGCCTAAAAAACGGCGTGGGGGCTCCCCCAAAATCCATACCAGACCCTTACCTGAGCATGCAGCCTGGCCGGTCAGGAAAGGGGGTGGGGACGAGCGAGCGCTTCCCCATCCTGAACTGTACCAGGCCGCATGCCCTCAAAATGGGGGGTGAGTGCTTTGGGGCAGGGGGGCGCCCCCCCACCCCAGAGCACCTTGTCCCCATGTTGATGAGGACAAGGGCCTCCTCCCGACAACCCTGGCCGTTGGTTGTGGGCAGGGGCTTATCGGAATTCGGGAGCCCCCTTTAATAAGGGGGCCCCCAGATCCCGGCCCCCCACCTTATGTGAATGAGTATGGGGTACATGGTACCGCTACCCATTCACCCGGGGGGAAAAAAAAGTGTCAATAAAAAAACACACTAGACAGGTTTTTAAAGTAATTTATTAGGCAGCTCCGGGGGTCTTCTTCCGACTTTCGGAGGTCTCTTCCGACTCCCTCCGCTCTCTCCTCCCGCTCTCCGGCCTCTTCTCCCACTCTCCGTTGTCCTTCTGCCTTCTGCTGTCCTTTTCTTTGGAAAGTAGCCTAAAGCCCTGTACACACGATCGGATTTCCTATGGATTTTAAACTGATGGATTTTTCCATCGGAAATCCGATGAAGCTGACTTCCATCAGTCTTGCCTACACACCATCGGTCAAAAAAACGATCGTCACAAACGCCGTGATGTAAAACACCCTGACGAGCCAAGAAAAATGAAGTTCTATGCTTCTGAGCATGCGTCGACTTGATTCTGAGCATGCGTGGGTTTTTTATCCGATGGAGTTTCCCACAGACGATAGTAATTTGCTATCGTTTTTTTTTCCATCGGATAAATTTAAAACATGTTCTATTTTTTAACACCGATGGAAAAAAGACTGATGGGGCACATACACGATCGGTTTGTCCGATGAAAAAAGTCCATCGGACTGTTTTCATCGGTAAAACTGATCGTGTGTACAGGGCTTGAGTAGAACAGCCTGCCCCCTTTCAGCTTACTTTACAGAAGGTCTTTGCCTCTGTGTGGAAACTGTGGTCTCTCTATAAAGGACCGACATACTTACTGTTGAATCAGAGCTAGAGCTGTTCAATCATCAATATGTGTTAGTTGTTCTAAATACAGAGCTATAGGTTGAGGAATCAAGTCTCACTAGGGAGATGCTGTGAGCCGACAGTGGAGCCAAGCCAGAGATGTGGCATGCCTGGATGACACAACCACTCAGTGCCAGCGGGTAGGAAGAGGGATGGATTCCCGTAACCAGTGCGAAATGCAGGCTCGTCTGTTGCAATGATGACACGCTTCACTCGCATGTGCTTTTTTAAAGTCACCTGGTGACTGGCGTTTTCACACATACCTGTGCACTCAGACCTCCCGGGAACCTTCCCTCTCCCTCCTTCCTTGGACTAAGATTCCATCTCAACAGCATGGATACCGGCACCCCTGCATGCCACACTAGCTGTCTGCTGAAGGATGGTAACCCCTCAACGCCCACAGGATCCAGTATGGTATTGTTGGCTGTTTCAATCAATTTTATTTAGATATCTCAATCTTTTATACTTATACACTTTTTTGTTTATCAAAGAATAAGCATTTGTCTTTCTTATGTTATGATTGACTCCTGTGGCTCCTCTCAAGACACCCCCTGATCCATTAAGTGCTGTCCATCCTGTTGTTTGGTTTATGCCACATTTTCCAAATGTTACTGGTCAGCTGCACTGGTCCCGGATGGTGATTTCTGATTACTCTCTGATCCACATGCTTTATGGCTTGAAGACCATTCTGTGTTTTTTCAGGCTTTTATTGTTGCTTGTGTTCTTCTCACTAGGGAGATTCACCATTCCTATTTTTCTTGGTGACCACTGTCACTAGAACTGAAAGTGAGGGAAAGTCTAAAATTTTGAACGGTCACTGGAAATGGCATAGAGGGGAAACCTTCAATTTGGGACGCATGTGCGGATGCCAATTGCCTAAGAGAGAATTTCCTTTTCTGAGATTTTCTCAGACTTTCTCTTGTGTCTTCTCAATCTCCCCAGTGGGACAGCATAAAAAAAAAGAAAAAACTTTACAGGGATTTTACTATATTTACTATATTAATTTACTTATCTACTTTATTCAAAACTTAAAGTGGTTATAAAGGAAAAAGGTTTTGTTTTACCTTAATGCATTCTCGCATTAAGTTTAAAAAACCTTTTAGGTGCAGTTCCCCCTGCCTCCCCTATATACTTTTCTGTGTCTGATCTCGATCCAGCGTTGTGCCTGAGAGCATCAGGAGTCATTGACTCCTACTGCTGTTAATCAAATCCTGTGAAGAGGGAGCAAGTGGTAGGGCCGAGCCGCACTGTGTGTGTCAATAGACGGGGGATCGAGTCTGTACAAGTGCCCCCCAGCAAGCGGCTTGTTAGGTGGGACATTCAGAAGGCAGGAGGGGCTCGGAGCACCAGCGGGAGGGACCCCAAAAGAGGAAGATTGGGGCTGCTCTGTGCAAAACCATTGTACAGAGAAAGTAAGTATACCATTTGTTATTTGAAATAAAAATAGATTCTTTACAATCACTTTTTTATTAGTAGTAAAGTCACATGAAATAGTTGCCATTACCTTTTACAGCTGCAGGGCCTTTTATAACGATTGTCGAATTAACTGGCTGTTGTTTTGCAATGCATTTATATCTTTTACGGCTAAATATTTTTTTTTCTTATAACCTTAAACATAAAATGTTGAAGGGCCAGTTCACACCACATGCAGTCCAGTGTGCATTTTTTTATGCATCAAAAACGCATGGAAAGTAGGTTATATGGTTTTCAATGGCATAGTTCACACCAGTGCTTGCAGTTCCAGTGCGTTCCAATTCCAGAAAAAAGTAGAACATGTTGCATTTTTCCTACACTGGACTGTACTGGAATGCTGTAAAACACATCAAACACACACTGGAATGCTGTAAAACGCATCAAAATACACTGGAACACACATGTCCTTATTTAAAGTGGTTGTAAACCCTCAATGACAACTTTCACCTACAGGTAAGCCTAGATTAAGGCTTACCTGTAGGTGTTTGCAATATTTCCTAGACCTACACGGTTTAGGAGATATTTGCAAAAAATAATGCACCGATGTCTGCGGTGCAGGCGCACTGAGCATGCTGTTTTGTGAATGGTATCATGCCGTCATTGTTGGCTCCCTGCGCGCGGGAGTGACGTCACGTGCCGTCACGCAACTCCCGCCAGTCACAGAGCCGTAGTTCACGGATAGGGATGAGCTTCGTGTTCGAGTCGAACATACGTTCGACTCGAACATCGGCTGTTCGATCGTTCGACGAAGATCGAACGATTTGGGCCGTTCGCGCCAAATTCGAGTGACGCGAACGGCCCACAATGCACTACGCCATCGCAGTGTCATCCAGGCGCTGTGATTGGCCAAGCATGCACTGTGACCCCGCATGCTTGGCCAATCACAGCGCCGGCAGCGAGGAGAGCAATGATTGGCCACAGGCAGGATGCCTGTGGCCAATTATTGCTGAGGGTGTTTAGTACACGCCCCACACTATAAAAGGCCGCCAGCACGGCGGCCTAGTGTAGTGTGTTCCGGAGCAGGGAAAGAGCAGCATAGGCAGGGACAGTGACTTTTATTTCTTTCTTGCTTAACCTGGATTCCTTTAGTTTAGGGAAAGAGAAGGATAGGTAGGGAGAGTGTCAGTGTGTTTTGTGCTTGTGCTATAGTGTGCTTAAAAAAAACATTTTTTCTAGGGACAGAAAACTGTAGGTAGGGAGAGTGTCAGTTTCTTTCACTGTGCAAGTCCTTGTTTCTAGGGACTGGGAAGGACAGTGAGTGAATTCTCCTTGTGCTATAGTGTGCTTAAAAAAACATTTTTTCTAGGGACAGAAAACTGTAGGTAGGGAGAGTGTCAGTTTCTTTCACTGTGCAAGTCCTTGTTTCTAGGGACTGGGAAGGACAGTGAGTGAATTCTCCTTGTGCTATAGTGTGCTTAAAAAAAAACATTTTTTCTAGGGACAGAAAACTGTAGGTAGGGAGAGTGTCAGTTTCTTTCACTGTGCAAGTCCTTGTTTCTAGGGACTGGGAAGGACAGTGAGTGAATTCTCCTTGTGCTATAGTGTGCTTAAAAAAAACATTTTTTCTAGGGACAGAAAACTGTAGGTAGGGAGAGTGTCAGTTTCTTTCACTGTGCAAGTCCTTGTTTCTAGGGACTGGGAAGGACAGTGAGTGAATTCTCCTTGTGCTATAGTGTGCTTAAAAAAAACATTTTTTCTAGGGACAGAAAACTGTAGGTAGGGAGAGTGTCAGTTTCTTTCACTGTGCAAGTCCTTGATTCTAGGGACTGGGAAGGACAGTGAGTGAATTCTCCTTGTGCTATAGTGTGCTTAAAAAAAACATTTTTTCTAGGGACAGAAAACTGTAGGTAGGGAGAGTGTCAGTTTCTTTCACTGTGCAAGTCCTTGTTTCTAGGGACTGGGAAGGACAGTGAGTGAATTCTCCTTGTGCTATAGTGTGCTTAAAAAAAACATTTTTTCTAGGGACAGAAAACTGTAGGTAGGGAGAGTGTCAGTTTCTTTCACTGTGCAAGTCCTTGTTTCTAGGGACTGGGAAGGACAGTGAGTGAATTCTCCTTGTGCTATAGTGTGCTTAAAAAAAACATTTTTTCTAGGGACAGAAAACTGTAGGTAGGGAGAGTGTCAGTTTCTTTCACTGTGCAAGTCCTTGTTTCTAGGGACTGGGAAGGACAGTGAGTGAATTCTCCTTGTGCTATAGTGTGCTTAAAAAAAACATTTTTTCTAGGGACAGAAAACTCTAGGTAGGGAGAGTGTCAGTTTCTTTCACTGTGCAAGTCCTTGTTTCTAGGGACTGGGAAGGACAGTGAGTGAATTCTCCTTGTGCTATAGTGTGCTTAAAAAAAACATTTTTTCTAGGGACAGAAAACTGTAGGTAGGGAGAGTGTCAGTTTCTTTCACTGTGCAAGTCCTTGTTTCTAGGGACTGGGAAGGACAGTGAGTGAATTCTCCTTGTGCTATAGTGTGCTTAAAAAAAACATTTTTTCTAGGGACAGAAAACTCTAGGTAGGGAGAGTGTCAGTTTCTTTCACTGTGCAAGTCCTTGTTTCTAGGGACTGGGAAGGACAGTGAGTGAATTCTCCTTGTGCTATAGTGTGCTTAAAAAAAACATTTTTTCTAGGGACAGAAAACTGTAGGTAGGGAGAGTGTCAGTTTCTTTCACTGTGCAAGTCCTTGTTTCTAGGGACTGGGAAGGACAGTGAGTGAATTCTCCTTGTGCTATAGTGTGCTTAAAAAAAACATTTTTTCTAGGGACAGAAAACTCTAGGTAGGGAGAGTGTCAGTTTCTTTCACTGTGCAAGTCCTTGTTTCTAGGGACTGGGAAGGACAGTGAGTGAATTCTCCTTGTGCTATAGTGTGCTTAAAAAAAACATTTTTTCTAGGGACAGAAAACTGTAGGTAGGGAGAGTGTCAGTTTCTTTCACTGTGCAAGTCCTTGTTTCTAGGGACTGGGAAGGACAGTGAGTGAATTCTCCTTGTGCTTATGTGCTATAGTGTGCTTAAAAAAAACATTTTTTCTAGGGACAGAAAACTGTAGGTAGGGAGAGTGTCAGTTTCTTTCACTGTGCAAGTCCTTGTTTCTAGGGACTGGGAAGGACAGTGAGTGAATTCTCCTTGTGCTATAGTGTGCTTAAAAAAAACATTTTTTCTAGGGACAGAAAACTCTAGGTAGGGAGAGTGTCAGTTTCTTTCACTGTGCAAGTCCTTGTTTCTAGGGACTGGGAAGGACAGTGAGTGAATTCTCCTTGTGCTATAGTGTGCTTGAAAAAAACATTTTTTCTAGGGACAGAAAACTCTAGGTAGGGAGAGTGTCAGTTTCTTTCACTGTGCAAGTCCTTGTTTCTAGGGACTGGGAAGGACAGTGAGTGAATTCTCCTTGTGCTATAGTGTGCTTAAAAAAAACATTTTTTCTAGGGACAGAAAACTCTAGGTAGGGAGAGTGTCAGTTTCTTTCACTGTGCAAGTCCTTGTTTCTAGGGACTGGGAAGGACAGTGAGTGAATTCTCCTTGTGCTATAGTGTGCTTAAAAAAAACATTTTTTCTAGGGACAGAAAACTGTAGGTAGGGAGAGTGTCAGTTTCTTTCACTGTGCAAGTCCTTGTTTCTAGGGACTGGGAAGGACAGTGAGTGAATTCTCCTTGTGCTATAGTGTGCTTAAAAAAAACATTTTTTCTAGGGACAGAAAACTGTAGGTAGGGAGAGTGTCAGTTTCTTTCACTGTGCAAGTCCTTGTTTCTAGGGACTGGGAAGGACAGTGAGTGAATTCTCCTTGTGCTATAGTGTGCTTAAAAAAAACATTTTTTCTAGGGACAGAAAACTCTAGGTAGGGAGAGTGTCAGTTTCTTTCACTGTGCAAGTCCTTGTTTCTAGGGACTGGGAAGGACAGTGAGTGAATTCTCCTTGTGCTATAGTGTGCTAAAGCATTCCTCATCAACCATCTTTGAAATCCTTGTTTTTTGGACAGTCAGGGAAATTGTCGTTGTGCTATTCTGTGCAAAAGCAATCATCCTGAACCATATTTAGAAATCCTTAAGTAAAGGGACAGAGAAGGACACCTGAAGGTAGCCCTTATTGCTTTTTTCCCATCTCCCTGCAGGCCATCTATTAGAATGTCTGGAAGGCAAACAAGGAGAGGCAGACAGTCAGGAGGCAATAAAAGAGGGCAAGCAGGCTCTGTGTCTGGGGGCAACAGTGCTGGTCGTGGACGCGGTGCATTGTCATCAGCACATGGCCATGGGACACGCTTGTCCTTCTTTTCGGCAGCTGGACATGTTGAGCCACATCATGCCGAAGACTTGGTAGAGTGGATGACCAAGCCCTCCTCCTCCTCCTCATCCTCTCTCACCCAGGCTCAGGGTACTGGCAAAGCAGCTGCCAAAGCGTCCTCTTCCCTGGTATCAATGTCAGACTCATCATCAGTCACTCCTTCCCTAGACCCACCATGTCCTCCTCCTGAGGAGTCCCCCGAACTGTTTGAGCACAGTGTTGGGTACATGCTCCAGGAGGATGCCCAGCGTTTCGAAGGGTCTGATGATGAAACCCAGCTACAGGAAGGCAGTAGGGTGAGAGCAGACAGAGGGGATGCTCAAGAAGGACACCAATCTGGCAGTCATGTTCCAGCAGCTGCAGCATACTGCCAGATTGGCTCCAGTGATGAGGAGGGAGGGGATGATGAGGTCACTGACTCCACATGGGTGCCTAATAGGAGAGAGGAGGAGGAGGAGGATGAGGAGGAGGCACATCTCCAACGAGGCAGGATGCCCTTTGGTGGCCAGCGTAAGGGCAGTACACCGACGGAATCACACCGCAGAGCTCCGCCTGTGCAGGGCGCTGCCTCTGCCCGTCATTCAAAAAGTTCCTTGGTGTGGGCCTTTTTTGAGGCTAGTGCATCAGATCGCACAGCTGCTGTTTGCAACATATGTCTCAAGCGTATATCGCGTGGCCAAAACATCAGCCGCTTGGGTACCACATGCCTGACCAGACATATGTTGACCTGCCATGCAGCTCGTTGGCAAGCCTACCTCAAAGACCCACACCAAAGAACAAAGCGGACCTCTCCTTGCACCGCATCAGCTGGGATCTCCAACCCCACTATAACTTCAGTCCTCTCTGAAACATGCACTGAGAGGAATGAAGGTGTAGAATTAGGTGTGTCACAGCCAAGTACTTGCGGCCACTCTGCTAGCAGTACACCGACGTCCGATTCTAGCAGGCAAATTTCCCTGCCCCAGCTGCTGGACCGTCGAAAGAAGTTCACTCCCAGCCATCCACATGCCCAGCGGTTGAATGCTAGCTTGGCTAAATTGCTAGCGCTTCAACTGCTGCCTTTTCAGTTGGTAGACTCGGCCCCCTTCCGTGAGTTTGTGCAATGTGCGGTTCCTCAGTGGCAGGTTCCCAAACGCCACTTTTTCTCACGGAAGGCTATTCCGGCTCTCTACCGGCATGTGGAAGGCAATGTCTTGGCCTCGCTGGACAGGGCGGTCAGCGGTAAGGTGCATATTACCGCTGACTCATGGTCCAGCAGGCATGGACAGGGACGTTACCTTTCTTTCACGGCCCATTGGGTCACTCTTTTGGCAGCTGGGAAGGATGCAGGACAAGGTGCAGTAGTGTTGGAGGTTGTCCCACCGCCACGTCTCCAAAATGCTACTACTGGTTGTGACACACCTCTCTCCTCCACCCCCTCCTCTTCTTCTTCCTCCATGGCCTCTTCCTGTGGTTTGTCCTATGAACCAGCGGTGCTCCGTAGCCGTTCACGGGGCTACGCAAGTACGCAGGCAAAAAGATGCCATGCCGTGCTTGCGCTGGTGTGTTTGGGGGACAGAAGCCACACTGGGGCAGAGGTCCTGTCTGCTCTGCAGGGCCAGGCCGAGAGGTGGTTGATGCCACGCCAGCTTAAGCCAGGAATGGTGGTTTGCGACAATGGCACCAACCTCCTCTCCGCCCTTCGACAGGGACAACTGACCCATGTGCCCTGTGTGGCTCACGTCCTTAACCTGGTGGTGCAGCGTTTCTTGGGCAGGTACCCGGGCTTACAGGATGTCCTGAGGCAGGCCAGGAAAGTCTGTGTGCATTTCCGCAGATCTTATAATGCCAGTGCTCGCCTGGCTGAGCTGCAAAAGGAGTTGAACCTGCCCAAGAACCGCCTTATATGTGACATGCCCACCAGGTGGAACTCAACGTTGGCCATGCTGCAGCGGCTGCACACGCAGCAGAGGGCCATCAATGAGTACCTGTGCGACTACGGCACCAGGACAGGGTCAGGGGAGCTTGGTTTTTTTTCTCCACGCCAGTGGGGCATGATCAGCGATGCATGCACTGTCCTGGCACCATTTGAGGAGGCCACGAGGATGGTGAGCAGTGACAGTGCATGCATCAGTGACACTGTACCTCTTGTCCACCTGTTGGAGCACACGCTGCGTGGAATAATGGACAGGGCACTTGAGGCAGAACAGAGGCAGGAAGAGGAGGACTTCCTTGCCTCTCAAGGCCCCCTTTACCCAGACAGTGTTCCTTCTGTCCCACCCATCGCACAGGAAGAGGAGGAGGAGGAGGAGGAGGAGGAGGAGGAGGATTGTGTCAGCATGGAGGTGGAGGCTGGCACTCAGCATCATCAGCAGCAGTCTTTTAGGGATGATTTACAGTCCCAAGAAACCAGTGGACTTGTACGTGGCTGGGAGGAGGTGACTGCGGATCATGTCGTCCTTAGTGACCCAGAGGACTCCGGAGCGAATGCCTCAGCAAACCTACGCTGCATGGCCTCCCTGATCCTGCAAAGTCTGCGGAAGGATCCTTGTATTCTTCGGATCAAGGAGAGGGACCATTACTGGCTGGCCACTCTCCTTGATCCACGGTACAAGGGTAAGGTTGTGGACCTTATGTTACCGTCGCAGAGGGAGCAGAGGATGAGACAACTCCGGGAGGCCTTGCAGAAAGGTCTGTGCAACGCGTTCCCAGAGACTGGGAGGTTACAAACTCCTGGTCCTGGACAACGAGTTGCTGAGGCTTCGGCCAGTCAAAGAAGGAGCGGTGGGGAAGGTGGCCGTCTGACCGATGCGTTCAGACAATTCTTTAGTCCGCAGCCCCAAAGTATGATCGGTTCCAGCAACCATCGCCAGCGTCTGATAAACATGGTGCAGGAATATCTAGGGGCAAGGTCAGACTTGGACACCTTCCCCACCGAAAATCCTCTGGCTTACTGGGTCTTGAGGATGGATCACTGGCCAGAGCTTGCACAGTATGCAATTGAGCTACTGGCCTGTCCTGCATCCAGCGTTCTTTCGGAACGCACATTCAGTGCTGCTGGAGGATTTGTCACGGATCACAGGGTGCGCCTGTCCACCGACTCGGTTGATCGACTGACTTTCATCAAGATGAACCAGTCTTGGATCACCACCAGCTACCACACACCTGATGCTGATATAACAGACTAATTGATTTTAACATGTCACATCCCTTCAAGACTGATGCTGATGCTGAGTGCCTGTGCTGTTATGTTGACTGGCTATCCTCCTCCTCCGAGTCCTCAATGATACGATTGATGATGATAGCTTGGAAGATCATTTTTGTTTATGGGTGCCGCCACCAGTGGCTAAGGCCCAATTTTTCAGCCCCTGTTTAACAGGGGCGTGTAATTACAATTTTTGAAGCAATACTTTGCAACAGGGCTCATTGCTGTGCTCCAAGTACAGTATGTGTGAGGGGTTGGAGTGTTGTGCCACCAGTGCCTAAGGCCCAATTTTTCAGCCCCTGTTTAACAGGGGCGTGTCATTACAATTTTTGAAGCAATACTTTGCAACAGGGCTCATTGCTGTGCTCCAAGTACAGTATCTGTGAGGGGTTGCAGTGTTGTGCCACCAGTGCCTAAGGCCCAATTTTTCAGCCCCTGTTCAACAGGGGCATGTAATTACAATTATTGATCTAATAATTCACAGCAGGGCCCATTCCTGCACCCACCAAGCAAGAGTAACTCTGAGGGCTTACAGTGTTGTGGCAACACCACCACCACCACCACCACCACAAAAGGCCCAATTTTTCAGCCCCTGTTCAACAGGGGCATGCAATTACAATTCTTGATCTAATAATTCACAGCAGGGCCCATTGCTGCACCCACCAAGAGTAACTGTCAGGGCTTACAGTGTTGTGGCACCAGCACCACCATCAAAGGCCCAATTTTTACTACCACTGTTCAACAATTATATGTAATTACAATTCCTGATATAATAGTTGACAGCAGGGCGTTCCAGCACCAACCAAGAGTAACTGTGAGTGCTTACAGTGTTGTGCCAACACCAACTAAGGGGCCTATTAGGCTTGTGCAATTCGTTTCGTAACGAATCAAAATTCGTCCGAATTTAGCAACTTTCGGACATTCGGAAGCATTCGAATTTCCGAACAGAGCAATTACGAATAAAACCGAATCCGAAATAAATTATACCGCAAAATAGCGAATGCCCGAAGGTCTTCGGCATAATTCGTTATGAAAAAAGTTACGAATGTACGAATCCATTCGAAGCACAATAACACTCACTCTGCTCTCTGCTTCTCCCTCACCATGCTGAACTCCCTCTCAAAATGGTGTACAGGGGCGGAGGCTATAGCCGCATGAAAAAACGAAAGTAAAATACGAGATTTCAAATCCATTCGAAGCACAATAACACTCACTCTGCTCTGCTCTCTGCTTCTCCCTCACCGTGCTGAACCCTCTCAAAATGGTGTACAGGGGCGGAGCCTATAGCCGCATGTAAAAAACGAAAGTAAAGTACGAGATTTCGAATCGTTACAAATAACCGCTATGTATTTAGAAAAGTACAAATCCATTCGAAGCACATTAGGCATAATAGGCAGCGTCGTTGTGAGAGAGACACGGAAAATTACGAATCAACGAACCCAAAAAACGTTACGAAAGTAGGAGTTGTGTCCAGAATCAACGAAAAACAACGTACTCTACCGAAAGTACGAATTATAAAGCAACAAAAAATTCAACGAAAAATGTCGCTTGCAAAAATACGAATGAGTCCGAACACGAAAAATCCCGTCTAGCAAAATTACGAATGATTACGAATCAACAGGACCGGAAAGAAACGAACCGAAACGGAACGAATTTTTCCGTTGTGCACAAGTCTAGGGCCTATTTCTGCAGATTATATACGGCAGGTCCCTACTTTCAAACATCCAACTTACAAACGACTCCTACTTGCAAACGCAAGAAGACAACAGGAAGTGAGAGGAAATCTACCCCTAGGAAGGAAAATTCTCTCCTGTAAGAATTAATATGGGAGAAAGGTGTCTCCTCTGTACTGATGCTTTATCAGCAATCCTTGTTTCAAGAAAAACACCACATTTCAAAAACAGTTGTCATTGGGACGGAAAGTGAGGTGAAATGTTCTGAACAGGGGCACAGACAGCAAAACAAATGTTACAGGGGTGATAACCCTTACCTATGTTTTCCAAAAAGTTTAAAAATAGATTTTTGGGCTGGAGCTACACTTAAACAATGTACCTGTTCAAAATTACAAACACATTCTACATAAGAACAAACATACAGTCCCTGTCTTGTATGCACCGCCTGTATACGGCTGTTCAGAGTATATAGGGCCTTTTTTATTTTATGTGCGGGGTTCCCCTTAATATCCATACAAGACCCAAAGGGGCTGGTAATGGGCTGGGGTAGGGGGGGGGGGGGGTCATTGGGTAGCTATGCCATTTTTCTTAAAGATTTTCATCCATAGTACCGGGACCAGACATTACATTAAAGCCGCAAGCAGTTTTAAATGGCTTTTTTTTCCTTTAGAAGTGTCATTTTGTGCAGGGACAGTTCTAAACACGGGAAACACGTGGCACTTCACAGGCATACTTTAGACACCCCCCAGGTACGATATTTAAAGGAATATTTGACTTTTTTTTTTTCACTTTATGCATCATTAAAATGACTGCTCCCGAAAAACGACCGTTTTTAAAACTTCTTTTTGCATTGATACATGTCCCCTGGTGCAGAACCCGGGTTCCCAAACCCTTTTTAGGACAATAACATGCATAATAGTTGTTATAATTAGCACTTTAGAATTCGAACGTTCGCATCCATTGTATTTAATAGGGTTCTAATGTTCGTACGAACTTTCGGTCCGTTCGCGGGTTCTGGTGCGAACCGAACCCGGGGGTGTTCGGCTCATCACTATTCACGGACCCCGGAAGAAGAGGGGTGAAGATGGACGCTCGCCACTAGCGAGGAAGACCGGGACATCGCGGGCTTCTCCTGCAGGTAAGTGACACATAAGGGCTACTATGCGATGCATAGTAGCCCATTATGCTTTACCTTTGCAGGGAAACAAAGGAAGTAAACCCATCAGGGTTTACTTCCTCTTTAAAGTGGTGTTCCAGCTGGAATTTTTTTTTTAAGAGTCAGCAGCTACAAACACTGTAGCTGCTGACTTTTAATAAGGACACTTACCTGTCCAGGGAGCCCGCGACGTCGGCCCATAGAAGCTGTTCCGTCAATCGGATCGGGTGCCGGCGCCGCCATTCTATCTAAGGGAAACAGGCAGTGGAGACTTGTGGCTTCACTGCTCGTTTCCTACTGCGCATAATAATCCTGCTATATAATGTATCCCTCATGGCATTTGACATGCCAAATACCTAGCAGGATAAGGATTCATCATTTAACCCCTTACATGCTGAAAGCCCTGAGGGATACATCATGAAGCTCAGTAAATTATTAATCCGATTCCTGAGGGGTCGGTGGGTCAGTGTATGTGTTAGTCAGTGTCGATGTCAGGTGGGTCAGTGTAATGAGTAGTGCAGGAAGTAGGAGTGAGGTGGGTTAGTGTAGGTGTCAGGTGGGTCAGTGTAGGTGTCAGGTGGGTCAGTGTAGGTGTCAGGTGGGTCAGTGTAGGTGTCAGGTGGGTTAGTGTAGGTGTCAGGTAGGTTAGTCTAGGTGTCAGGTAGGTTAGTCTAGGTGTCAGGTTGGTCAGTGTAATGGTCACGTAGGTCAGGTGTGCAGGGTAGTGGTCAGTGTGCAGTGAAGTGGTGTGTAGTGGTCAGTGTGTAGTGTAGTGCTCAGTGTGTAGTGTAGTGGTGTGTGGGTTAGTGGTCAGTGTGTAGTGTAGTGGTGTGTTGTGGTCAGTGTGTAGTGTAGTGGTCAGTGTGTAGTGTAGTGGTGTGTGGGTTAGTGGTCAGTGTGTAGTGTAGGTGTCAGGTAGGTTAGTGTAGGTGTCAGGTAGGTTAGTGCAGGTGTCAGGTAGGTCAATGTAATGGTCACGTAGCTCAGGTGTGCAGGGTAGTGGTCAGTGTGCAGTGTAGTGGTGTGCGGGTTAGTGGTCAGTGTGTAGTGTAGTGGTGTGTAGTGGTCAGTGTGTAGTGTAGTGGTTTGTGGGTTAGTGGTCAGTGTGTAGTGTAGTGGTTTGTGGATTAGTGGTCAGTGTGTAGTGTAGTGGTGTGTAATGGTCAGTGTGTAGTGTAGTGGTCAGTGTGTAGTGTAGTGGTGTGTGGGTTAGTGGTCAGTGTGTAGTGTAGGTGTCAGGTAGGTTAGTGTAGGTGTCAGGTAGGTTAGTGTAGGTGTCAGGTAGGTCAGTGTAATGGTCACGTAGGTCAGGTGTGCAGGGTAGTGGTCAGTGTGCAGTGTAGTGGTGTGCGGCTTACCGGTCAGTGTGTAGTGTAGTGGTGTGTAGTGGTCAGTGTGTAGTGTAGTGGTCAGTGTGTAGTGTAGTGGTGTGTGGGTTAGTTGTCAGTGTGTAGTGTAGTGGTGTGTAGTGGTCAGTGTGTAGTGTAGTGGTCAGTGTGTAGTGTAGTGGTGAGTGGGTTAGTGGTCAGTGTGTAGTGTAGTGGTGTGTAGCGGTCAGTGTGTAGTGTAGTGGTCAGTGTGTAGTGTAGTGGTGTGTGGATTAGTGGTCAGTGTGTAGTGGTCAGTGTGTAGTGTAGTGGTCAGTGTGCAGTGTAGTGGTGTGCGGCTTAGTGGTCAGTGTGTAGTGTAGTGGTGTGTAGTGGTCAGTGTGTAGTGTAGTGGTCAGTGTGTAGTGTAGTGGTGTGTAGTGGTCAGTGTGTAGTGTAGTGGTCAGTGTGTAGTGTAGTGGTGTGTGGGTTAGTGGCTAGTGTGTAGTGTAGTGGTGTGCGGGTTAGTGGTCAGTGTGTAGTGTAGTGGTGTGTAGTGGTCAGTCTGTAGTGTAGTGGTCAGTGTGTAGTGTAGTGGTGTGCGGGTTAGTGGTCAGTGTGTAGTGCAGTGGTGTGCGGGTTAGTGGTCAATATGTAATGTAGTGGAAAGTCCGCAGGTTAAGGAGGTGGCACAAATTTCTTGCCTTGCCCCGGGCACTGACAACCCACGCTACGCCACTGAACTGTCTTTGTAAAGGAAAAATTGTAGGTCAGGTGTGCAGGGTAGTGGTCAGTGTGCAGTGTAGTGGTGTGTAGTGGTCAGTGTGTAGTGTAGTGCTCAGTGTGTAGTGTAGTGGTGTGTGGGTTAGTGGTCAGTGTGTAGTGTAATGGTGTGTTGTGGTCAGTGTGTAGTGTAGTGGTCAGTGTGTAGTGTAGTGGTGTGTGGGTTAGTGGTCAGTGTGTAGTGTAGGTGTCAGGTAGGTTAGTGTAGGTGTCAGGTAGGTTAGTGCAGGTGTCAGGTAGGTCAATGTAATGGTCACGTAGCTCAGGTGTGCAGGGTAGTGGTCAGTGTGCAGTGTAGTGGTGTGCGGGTTAGTGGTCAGTGTGTAGTGTAGTGGTGTGTAGTGGTCAGTGTGTAGTGTAGTGGTTTGTGGGTTAGTGGTCAGTGTGTAGTGTAGTGGTTTGTGGGTTAGTGGTCAGTGTGTAGTGTAGTGGTGTGTAGTGGTCAGTGTGTAGTGTAGTGGTCAGTGTGTAGTGTAGTGGTGTGTGGGTTAGTGGTCAGTGTGTAGTGGTCAGTGTGTAGTGTAGTGGTCAGTGTGTAGTGTAGTGGTCAGTGTGTAGTGTAGTGGTGTGTGGGTTAGTGGTCAGTGTGTAGTGTAGGTGTCAGGTAGGTTAGTGTAGGTGTCAGGTAGGTCAGTGTAATGGTCACGTAGGTCAGGTGTGCAGGGTAGTGGTCAGTGTGCAGTGTAGTGGTGTGCGGCTTACCGGTCAGTGTGTAGTGTAGTGGTGTGTAGTGGTCAGTGTGTAGTGTAGTGGTCAGTGTGTAGTGTAGTGGTGTGTGGGTTAGTGGTCAGTGTGTAGGGGTCAGTGTGTAGTGTAGTGGTCAGTGTGCGGCTTAGTGGTCAGTGTGTAGTGTAGTGGTGTGTAGTGGTCAGTGTGTAGTGTAGTGGTCAGTGTGTAGTGTAGTGGTGTGTGGGTAAGTGGTCAGTGTGTAGCGGTCAGTGTGTAGTGTAGTGGTCAGTGTGTAGTGTAGTGGTGTGTGGGTTAGTGGTCAGTGTGTAGTGTAGTGGTGTGTAGCGGTCAGTGTGTAGTGTAGTGGTCAGTGTGTAGTGTAGTGGTGTGTAGCGGTCAGTGTGTAGTGTAGTGGTGTGCGGGTTAGTGGTCAGTGTGTAGTGTAGTGGTGTGTAGCGGTCAGTGTGTAGTGTAGTGGTGTGTGGGTTAGTGGTCAGTGTGTAGTGTAGTGGTGTGTAGTGGTCAGTGTGTAGTGCAGTGGTCAGTGTGTAGTGTAGTGGTGTGCGGGTTAGTGGTCAGTGTGTAGTGTAGTGGTCAGTGTGTAGTGTAGCGGACAGTGTGTAGTGTAGTGGTCAGTGTGTAGTGTAGTGGTGTGTGGGTTAGTGGTCAGTGTGTAGTGTAGTGGTGTTTAGCGGTCAGTGTGTAGTGTAGTGGTCAGTGTGTAGTGTAGTGGTGTGTGGGTTAGTGGTCAGTGTGTAGTGTAGTGGTGTGTAGCGGTCAGTGTGTAGTGTAGTGGTCAGTGTGTAGTGTAGTGGTGTGTGGGTTAGTGGTCAGTGTGTAGTGTAGTGGTGTGTAGCGGTCAGTGTGTAGTGTAGTGGTGTGTGGGTTAGTGGTCAGTGTGTAGTGTAGTGGTGTGTAGTGGTCAGTGTGTAGTGTAGTGGTCAGTGTGTAGTGTAGTGGTGTGTGGGTTAGTGGTCAGTGTGTAGTGTAGTGGTGTGTAGTGGTCAGTGTGTAGTGTAGTGGTCAGTGTGTAGTGTAGTGGTGTGCGGGTTAATGGTCAGTGTGTAGTGTAGTGTAATGGTCAGTGTGTAGTGTAGTGGTCAGTGTGTAGTGTAGTGGTGTGTGGGTTAGTGGCCAGTGTGTAGTGTAGTGGTGTGTGGGTTAGTGGTCAGTGTGTAGTGTAGTGGTGTGCGGGTTAGTGGTCAGTGTGTAGTGTAGTGGTGTGTAGTGGTCAGTGTGTAGTGTAGTGGTCAGTGTGTAGTGTAGTGGTGTGCGGGTTAGTGGTCAGTGTGTAGTGTAGTGGTGTGTAGCGGTCAGTGTGTAGTGTAGTGGTGTGCGGGTTAGTGGTCAGTGTGTAGTGTAGTGGTGTGTAGCGGTCAGTGTGTAGTGTAGTGGTGTGCGGGTTAGTGGTCAGTGTGTAGTGTAGTGGTGTGTAGCGGTCAGTGTGTAGTGTAGTGGTGTGTGGGTTAGTGGCCAGTGTGTAGTGTAGTGGTGTGTGGGTTAGTGGTCAGTGTGTAGTGTAGTGGTGTGTAGTGGTCAGTGTGTAGTGTAGTGGTCAGTGTGTAGTGTAGTGGTGTGTGGGTTAGTGGCCAGTGTGTAGTGTAGTGGTGTGCGGGTTAGTATTTGTCGTGATATATGTAGAGAGACAGCACAAACCATTACTGTACATAAGCCATGTTTACTGAAAAGAACCAGCAGGAAACAGGAAACACAACACAGGAAGAAGTACAACAGAGATGCACCATAGAGTTGCATTTAAAGAAACATGTCATCCATAACATCTCCCCCTTTTAGTGTTAATAAATGAACATTGTGAAATTTAAAAGAGACAAAGCAATAACACATTCTACAGGTTAAGTCTCATAGGTGGTTTTGAACATCTACCACTACGGGTGAAGACTGGCCCTTGTACAAGGATTCCTTTAGCCCTTTCTGAAGTTACTGGGCTCCTCTCATCACGTACTGGCATGCTCTGCGCTTGACAGCTGTCGGGTATACTTGGTTGCCCAGAACTGTTATCGCCGTTGGTATGAGGCATTCCCTCTGTACATGCTTCACTGTCAATGGGTGAGTCTGATCTATCAACGGGATACTGAGAATCAGGCTGCTCTGCCACTCTCAAATCCACTCGATTGCGGCGATAGAGAGTTCCTTCAACTTCCACAAGATAGGAGCGTGGTGCAACCTTTTCCAGACAAGTACCTATTCTCCAACGGCCTGTTCGATCTCCAGGTAATGGTTTTATACGGATTCGTTCTCCAATATTTAACTCTGGCAAATCTCTGGCCGATGTGTCATATCGTGCCTTTGACACTTTTCTCTTAATCCTTATCTTTTCTGGAACACCTTGTATAACAGAGGGTTCAAGCAGCCTATTTGATACTGGTAAGGAGGTATTTAATCTCCTTGACATCAGTCTTTGTGCCGGGCTACTATCCATGCCTTCAGTCGGAGTGTTTCTCCAATGTAAAATGGCCTTCCATGGGTCTTTACCATCACTTTGTGCTTTCTTGCATAAATTTTTAACAATCTTTACAGCTGATTCAGCTTTGCCATTAGCCTGTGGATGACGTGGTGAGGAAGTAACATGCTCAAACTCCCATTCAGTGGCAAATTTTCTGAATTGTAGGCTTGCAAACTGAGGGACATTGTCGGAGATCACTGTATCTGGTTGGCCATGACGTGCAAACTGAGCCTTGCACCTCTTAATTGTAGCTTCAGTGGATAAGTCGGGAAGAAGGTCTATTTCCCAGAAGTCTGAATAATGATCGACTAAAAGCAGGTATTCCTTGCCTGCGTAGTTGAATAAGTCCATACTGATAATCTGCCACGGACGTGTAGGTATCTCATGTGACATCATGGTTTCTTTCTGTTGCAAATGGGCATATTCATTGCAGGTGGGACAATTACTGACAAAGTCTTTGATTTCACCATGCATGTTGGGCCAGTAAAGAGTATCACGAGCTTGCCTGTAGCATCCTTCACCACCAATATGGCTGGAGTGTATGCGTAATAACATCTCTGCTCTCAGTGACTTCGGCACGATGACCCTTGGACCTTTGTACAAGATACCATTTTGTATGCTGATCTCATGTCTAAAGGACCAGTATTCCCTTACAATTCCAGGTACTGCATCTTTTTCATCTGGCCACCCACTCAAAACAATAGACTTCAAAGCTTGTAAAGTTGCATCACTGTCAGTGTGCTGTATGAGTTGATATAGTCGTTATCTGTGACATTAAGATAGTCTGCTTGATTGATATCGGCAAAGAAATTTTGTTCCTGTTCCAGCAGACAAATTGTACGATGCTCATGCTCACCTCCAGGTGCCACATTATCTGACGTAGCTCTGCTCAGGGTATCGCTGATATACATTTCACATCCTGGCTTGTAGACAACATTGAGGTTGTAATGCTGCAATGTAAGCATCATGCTCTGCAAACGCTTGGGAGCACACAAAAGGGGCTTTTTGAATATGGCTATCAAAGGTTTGTGATCAGTTTCAGCTGTAATTGAATCCCGTCCATAAAGATAATGATGGAAACACTGGCAAGCAAATACAATGCTTAAACATTCCTTCTCAATTTGAGCATAATTTTGCTCAGCTGATGAAAGAGCTCTGGACGCATATGCAACTGGCTGACCTTTCTTTAAAAGGCAACAGCCTAGACCATTTTTACTGGAGTCACTTTGTATGGTAACAGGCTTTGTGACATCATAGTATTTCAACACTGGGGCAGAGGTGACCAAGTGTTTTATATCCTCTACTGCCCGGTCATGCTTGGGAAGCCAGTGCCAAACTGCATCTTTGTCCAGAAGTCGTCTTAGTGGCTCACACACCTCAGATAAGTGTGGCAGGAATTTTGCTAGGTATGTAACAAAACCAATAAATCTCTGTACCGCTTTGGCATCAGCAGGTTGTGGCATGTCCACAATGGCTTTAATCTTATCCGGGTCAGCTTTTAAGCCTTGTGAAGACAGGATATGTCCATGGAAATGGACTTCTTCCACCTTGAACTGCAATTTCTTCACACTAAGCCTCAGCATCACCTGCCTACAACGATCCAGTAGCGCTATTAACTTTTCATCATGGTCTTGCTCAGCCTCCTCATCTGTATTGCCGCAGCCAACTATAAGAATGTCATCAGCTATTGGCTCAATTCCGTCAAGACCACCCAATAGTTCATGCTGCTTTCGCTGGTATACCTCCGGTGCTACAGAGACTCCAAATGGTAGTTTGAGCCATCTCTTTCTGCCCCAAGGAGTCCAGAACGTGGTCATGTAGCTACTCTTTTCATCCAGTTTGCACTGTAAAAAGGCATCTCTAGCATCCACAAGTGTGAAGACACGTGCTTTAGGTAGTTTGTGCAAAATATCATCGAGTGTTGGCATTAAGTAGTGTGAGCATTTCAGGGCCATATTCAGAAACTTGGGATCAATGCATATTCTGATCTTCTCAGGCTTTCTGATAACAACCATGTTACTGATCCAATCTGTAGGCTCTGTTACTGAAGTTAGATGTCCTTCAGCTTCATATTTATCTAGTTGCGCTTTAACCAGTGGCTTAATGGCGATAGGCACATTGCGTGGGGCACATTGTACAGGTTGAATGGTAGGATCAAGTTCAAAACGAACCTCTCCTGGAACAGAGACTATCGGGCCCTCAAACACATCACTGTAGGTGTGAAGAATTTGCTGTTTTGTCAGTGGCCTAGTCAGAGATTTTGCAGGCTGATTATCAACATTATGTAGCTCAGCAGGAATGGTGAACAGCATCAGTCCAAGGCGCTCACATGTTGAACCTGATAATAGCGGTTTCTGATCGGCATCAACAATCTCAAAGTTCAGTTTATGTATATAATCACGTATGCTGCATTCTGTTTGGAATAGCCCCAATGATTCCATTAGTTCCCCTGAATACAACTTTAGTTTGGTGCTACTAGGCTGAAGGGGTGCTCTGGGTGCCAGTTTCATTTTGTCCTTTATACTCATGACATCACACGTTGCACCCGAGTCCAGCTGGCAGGGTTGGATTATATTGTTTAATCTGAGGTTTACAAACCATTTTTTGCCCTTTGTGTTTACAGCACCAATGCATTCTGAGGAGTAAACCATGTCAGTGCTAAGCAGGTGTGCATTCTCCGAATCTGACATTTGCTCAATTGTGTGCAGCTTCCTTGCTTCCATTTTACTGGAGAGACACACTCTTGCAAAGTGATTTGGTTTACCACATGCAGTACAGATTTTCCCATATGCAGGACACTTTTCTTTCTCTCGTACATGCACATTGCCGCAATACTTGCATGATGCAGGCTTCCTCCCAGGTGAGTTGTGTAGGTGACCCTTGTGCTGAAACTTATGCTGGTGGTTTTTGAAGTTTTGCTGTTGTTTAGAGGCTGCATTGATATTGTCAATCAGTTTATCCTGCTCCATAGCTTTCATATGTTTGTCAGTAAGTTCATCAGTGCGACATATCTCAATTGCTGTTTGTAGATCTAAATCATGTTTCCTCAATAGGTGGTGGCGTGTGCTTTCACTGGTGATACCCAAAACTATTTTATCACGAATAAGTTCATCTCTCAGAGAGCCATACTCACAGCTTGCAGCTTGCAGCTTTTGCTCTTAGCCGTGTGACAAACCTGTCTATTGATTCACAGTCTTCTTGCTTACAGCAGCCAAATATATATCTTTCATAGATGACATTTTTAGAAGGTCTGAAGAAAGCTTCTAATGCATCCAGAATGGTTTTGGTGTCACTCTTTTGCTCCTCTGTGAGGTTCAGATTATGCTTGTAAACATGGAGGCATTCACTGCCCATTATCCTTCTCAGCGTGGCTGCTTGCACTGCTGCAGACTTCTCATTTAACCCTGGGGCTAGGGAATAGTCCTGAAACTCAGCCCTGAAATTGTCCCAGTTACTGCCAACATCTCCACTCACCCTCATTGCCTCAGGCAGTGGAATGCTGTTAGCTGCCATGATGCTGTTTTCCTTGCTGCAAATACTCAGCATCCAGGACAGGACTGCAATTGTCAGGAGGCACAATCAGTTCCAAGAACACTCACATGAAGGCTGGCAGGCTCTCAGCATCAAATGTGTAGAAAGAGCATGGATCCAAATCTTCTGACACCATGTTTGTCGTGATATATGTAGAGAGACAGCACAAACCATTACTGTACATAAGCCATGTTTACTGAAAAGAACCAGCAGGAAACAGGAAACACAACACAGGAAGAAGTACAACAGAGATGCACCATAGAGTTGCATTTAAAGAAACATGTCATCCATAACAGTTAGTGGTCAGTGTGTAGTGTAGTGGTGTGTAGTGGTCAGTCTGTAGTGTAGTGGTCAGTGTGTAGTGTAGTGGTGTGCGGGTTAGTGGTCAGTGTGTAGTGTAGTGGTGTGTAGTGGTCAGTCTGTAGTGTAGTGGTCAGTGTGTAGTGTAGTGGTGTGCGGGTTAGTGGTCAGTGTGTAGTGTAGTGGTGTGTAGTGGTCAGTGTGTAGTGTAGTGGTCAGTGTGTAGTGTAGTGGTGTGCGGGTTAGTGGTCAATGTGTAGTGTAGTGGAAAGACCGCAGGTTAGGGAGGTGGCACAAATTTCTAGCCTTGCCCCGGGCACTGACAACCCACGCTACGCCACTGAACTGTCTTTGTAAAGGAAAAATTGTCTTTAAAATGTGTCTGTGGTCTTGTTAACATAGGTGCAACTTACCTAAATATTTTTTGTTGGGGGAAATGTTATATTTGATGTTGTTCAAGTTGAACAAGGTCATGTATTATGCATGTCTTTTTGGTAAGAAAAATTTAAAACATTTTAAAGTGTACTTTTCTTTTTAAACTTTAAAATGTATTTGACTTTTTTTTCAACTGTAGATTGTTACGCTTCATTGGCAGGTAACGCAGGTACTGTCTTATCTATTTGCAACAAAGACCAGAAATCTCTCTCCAGGAACACGTTAAAAAACATCCGCCACTTTAAGAACCAGTAGATGACATTTTGCTAGCTATAGCTCTCAGCTGTCACTGGCAATCAGAAGCAAATCAGATTGTTTTTCAGATCGTGTGAAATCTACTGTCAGTTCTGAATTAGTGATCACATGCATCCTAGAGGCTTTATTGATAAGAACGAAGGCCGTCAGCCTGCAGATGAATACTGCCACCTTCAGACTGTGGTATTATTCTGCAGTGCCATCTATTTAATAGAGCAACTGTCAGATATAGCTGCAGTATTAAAAACAATAAAAAAATTGAAAAAAATTAAATACTTCTCAACATTTTCTGTATGTATCAGCCTTTACAAAACAGGGTAGGATATATATATATATATATATATATATATATATATATATATATATATGTTTATTTTTTTAAATAAAAATTGTACCAAAAAAAAACTATATTTTCTTAACCACTTCAGCCCTGGAAGGTTTTACCCCCTTAATGACCAGGCCATTTTTTGCTATACGGCACCGCTTATTTTAACTGACAATTGCACAGTCGTGCAACACTGTACCAAAAAAAAAATATGTTTTCCCCACAAATAGAGCTTTCTTTTGGTGGTATTTGATCACCTCTACGGTTTTCATTTTTTGCGCTATAAACAAAAAAAAAGACAATTTTGAATAAAAAAAATAACTTTTACTTCCTGCTATAAAACATGCCCAATAAAAAAATGTCTTTATTAATTTAGGCCAATATGTATTCTGCTACATATTTTTGGTAGAAAAAAATCCCAATAGGCGTATATTGATTGGTTTGCGCAAAAGTTATCATGTCTACAAACTATGGGATATTTTTATGGCATTTTTTTTATTATTTTATTTTTTTACTAGTAATGGTGGTGATAAGCGATTTTTTGCAGGACTGCAACATTGTGGTGGACAAATCAGACACCTAGCTGACACTTTTGACACTTTTTTGGGAACAGTTGACATTATTACAGTAATCAGTGCTACTGTACTAATGACACTGGCAGGAAAGGGGTTAACACCAGGGGCGATCACAAAGGGTTAAGTGTGCTCTTAGGGGGTGCTTGCTAACTGTGTGCGGGTTGCTCTGACTGGATGAAGACAGAGATCGGTGTTCCTACTTAGCAGGAACACCGATCTCTATCTTCTTCCCTGTCAGACGACAATCTGCCTTGCTTACATGGGCATATCGCGGGTGACCAGCAGACATTGGGTCCACCAGACCGGCTGATTTGCATCCCCTGCGTCCAATCAGAGCGCAATCGTGCCTCTGGCAGACCACTAAATGACGTACAGGTATATCGTTTTGCGCAATAGAGCCGACCTGCCACAGTACATCTGCGGTAGGTGATCAGCAAGTGGTTAAAAAATATATATTAGCTGATGCAGCTAAATTTGGCATAGGTTTATAAGTATCATTGACCCCCTGGTCATGAAAGAGTCAATCAGAGCACCAATGTTTTTTTTTTTTTTTTTTGGATGGCCCCATTACTAACAAAAGGGAGTGGGTGGATTGTTGTACTACAGCTATATCTAGAGGAGTGCTGGAGAAGTTGACTGTATTCCCCGTATGCACTTAAATTTTTATTTTTCAGTTTTGACTGGCGTTTACATGTAAATACTGACATGGCACCAATATTAATGACACTGTTAATCAAAATAGTTACTCTGATAATAGCATTAGAATGGAAGTAAAATTTTATATTACATTTACAGTTTCATAGAAACATTTTATACATGTAAATGAATGTATTTTTATGGCTGCCTGCATTCATCAGCAGTATTACTGTTCGTATTTACGCTTCTACACAGGCTTGGCCTGGGATGCTTGTCTAGAGAGGTTTATCAAGCAGTGGATTGTTAAGTTATTATCACATCTGCGGAATAATGATACACTTGATTGATTGCCTCGTTTGTGAAATAGTTTATATACTGACACATCAGTGCAAGCTGCAGCTCATTGACCGCTAAGAGAATTTAAAATATGGTTTATGGAAAAAAATGGGCATAAGCTATTTCATATTTCATCCCTCATTGACTCTTGGAGGTCAAAAACAACAAGACCTATGACGGGTCTAATGCAGGTAATGTTTACAGGCTTCTGCTACAAATTCAGAATGCTGCACTATGGGAACTCATAGAGCTGACTTTATACTATATAGACCCCAGGTCTGAATGCAGTAGCCCACAGATTGTAAATCTATGCCATAACAAGAGCAATTCGCTACAGTAAATATAAACTAGGAAGTTCAAGCTTAGTAAAAACCTTTATTTAGTTCATTAGCATATTCAGTGAACCAAGGCTGCAATTACTGTCTTTTTTTTTAAATTAATCTGTCATGAGAGAAACAAGGGCTATGTTTTTTCTGACATTATTCTGAAAATGCTGCTTTTTAGGCTGATGCTTAGAGACTTGAATATTTTTTGTTTTTACATCCTATGAAATACCACACTGTGGTGATCTCCTATTGACCTTAATGAGCTCATTTGAGAGATGGTGCCTCCTGTCAGACTCTGCTGCAGCATGTGTACAGCTCTGTCTGGCCGCAATAGTAGAATTTAGCTGTGTGGTTGGGGTAGCAGTAAAATTATTACTATTAATATTATATGAAACGATTTATATAGCGCCAACAGTTTACGCAGCACTTTACAATGTAGAGGGGGGACAGCACAATTACAGTACAGTTCAATACAGAAGGTGCAGGAGGGCCCTGCTCATAGAACTTACATTCTAAAGGGGGGGGGGTGGTACAAAAGGTAATAGAAGAGAATGATTTGATGGGGGTGGCTCTGGGACATTTGTTAGGTGGGTGTGGGATAGGCTTCCCTGAATAAATGAGTTTTCAGGGATCTCCTAAAGGTGGACAGGGTAGGGGCTGATCAGACATACTGGGGGAGGGAGTTCCAGAGGATGGAAGAGGCTCTGGAGAAGTCCTGAAGGTGAGCATGGGAGGAGGTAACAAGGGATCTAGAGAGCAGGAGGTCCTGGGAGGAGCGGAGGGGATGATTTGGGCGATATCTGCAGATGATGTTGGTGATGTAGATGGGGGCGATGTTGTGAATGGACTTGTATTTTGTGGTTAGCATTTAGAATTTTACACAGTGGGGTAGGGGAAGCCAGTGAATGGATTGGCAAAGAGGAGCAGCAGTAATGGATCGGTTAGTGAGGTGTATTAGTCTAGCAGAAAAATTCATAATAGACTGAAGGGGGGATATCCTGCATAAGGGTAGGACATTAAGGAGAGAGTTGCAGTAGTCCAGGCAGGAAATAATCAAGGAGTGAATAAGTTGCTTTGTGGTGTCTTTAGTAAGGAAGGGCCCAATTCTGGAGGTGTTGCGGAGGTTAAGGCGGCAGGATTTAGCCAATGATTGGATGTGGGGGCTGAAGGAGAGGTCAGAGTCAAGGATTACACCCAGCACCCTGGCATGTGTGGAGGGACCAATGGTTGTGTTGTTGATATTATTGGTAAAGTCATGGGGGGGGGCATGAAGGAGGAAATATAACAATCTCAGTTTTAAAAAGATTGAGTTTGAGAAAGTGGTGTGACATCCATACCGATATGTCCTTCCGTAAGTTTGAGATCCGTGAGGAGATCGAGGAGGTGAGTTGAGGAGTGGAGAGATAGATCTGGGTGTCGTCGGAATAGAGGTGGTATTGGAAGCCATGGGAGGTTATCAACTGGCCCAGGGAAGAGGTATAGAGTGGGAATAGGAGGGGCCCAAGGACGGAGCCTTGGGGTACCCCAACAGAAAGAGGAAGAGGAGCGGAGGAGCGGAGGAGCTAGAGTTGTAAGTGACACTGAAAGTGCGCTGAGATAGGTAGGAGGAGAACAAGGATAAAGCAGAATCATGGAGGCCAAGGGAGTGTAATTTGCTAAGGAGTGTCAAAGGTAGGAGAGAGATCTCAAGCCCTGTACACACGGGCGAGAATCCCGTCGAAAAAAAAAACATTGGTTTTCTTGACGGGATTCCTGGCAAGCTTTTCTTGCCAAGCCCTGTGTACACACGCACATTCAAAAGAAACGCCGTTCTTTTGAATGGTAAGAACGCGGTGACGTCATCGACTACGGCGTCGCCGCCATCTTGCTTCACCCTACACTACCCTTGTAAGCTACAGCGCATGTGTCGAAGTCTCATCGAGCATGCGCGGACTTACCTGGGAACAGGTAAGCATGTAGCCTTGTACACACCCACGGTTTTCTCGTCGTGAAACAGGCCGTCGAGAATCCCGACGAGAAAATAGAGAGCAGGTTCTCCATTTTTCTCGTCGAGATTCCCAGCAGTTTTCCCGACGAGAAACCATACACACGACCGGTTTTCTCTGCAAAAAGCTCTCCCAGTTGTTTTCTTGCCGAGAAAACCGGCCGTGTGTACGAGGCTTAAGAGTATGAGTATGGAGTAATGGCCATTGGTTTTAGCAGTTAGTAGGTCATTGGTGAGTTTTAGTAGGGCAGTTTCAGTAGAATGTTGTGGGCGGAAGCCGGACTGTAGGGGGTCGAGAAGGTGGCAACCTAACAACCTGTTTTTATTATTTATTTATTACAGGTACTTATATAACCTCTTCAATTTACGCAGCGCTTTACATATTTATTATACAATCACACCAGTCCCTGCCCTCAAGAAGCTTATAATCTAAGGTCCCTAACTTACATTCATACATACACATACCAGGGCCAATTTGGGTAAGAGACAATTAACCAACCAGCATGTCTTTGGAGTGTGGCAGGAAACCGGAGTACCCAGAGGAAACCCACGCAGGCACAGGGAGAACATGCAAACTCCAGGCAGATAGTGTCTTGGTTGGAATTTGAACCGACAAATTCGGCGGGAAAAAACTGTAAAAATGCAAAACGCTGAAAAACGCTTATAAACGCTCAAAAACGCAGGTCGCCAGCGTTTTTTAGCGTTTTTTGATCCATTGAAAAAAAAAAAAAAAAACGCTAACACTGAAAAACGCTAATAAACGCTAGTAAAAAACGCTGATAAAAGCTATATTTTAAAGCAGCTTTTTCTGCCAGAAATCTGGCGTTCAAAACGACCGTTTTTGAGCTTCTGTGTACATGGAGCCTTAAATAGGAGGGGAGGGATTCAATGTGATCTTAGGTAGTCATCAACTAGAGAGCTTGCATTCTGAGTCAAACAATAAACCAATAAACCAATTCATATATACAATAAACAATTCATATACACAAAGAATAACAGAATACAACAAACACATTAAAAAAAAAAATTATATGCAAAGTTATTAAAGTGCTCCGTGCTCATTACTTACATAGAAAGTGCTCCAGTGCAAAAAAAAGTGCTCCTTAAAACATTTGTAAACCCCCAAAAATTTAATAAATATCCTGTTCCTTTAAAGCATGTTATACAGCACAGTGCTTGTGCTGTGTCATTTGGTCCCTTGTATCGTTTGAAATACCTGGCTGATCCTGCCTGTTTCTACCCTCCCCTCTGTACGCTGACCATAATATATCAGGGCTGCTGAGCCCTGATACTGTTGTCAGTGTACGTGCCTCCATCATACGCTGCTATCTGCAGTACTCCTGTCTCCCCCTGTCCTCCCCCCTCTCCCTGCCTGTCATCTCTCACTATCGCTGATCTGCTCCTCTCCCTACTGCTTCAAAACTAACTGATCTGTATATGATCCCCTCTGTCACATAAAAAAAACTGTGTCCTAGTGCCTATACTTTATAAAAAAAAGATTTCTACCTGTTTTAACAGTGTCTTCCAGCGATCGCATGACTCCATGCTCTCTACTCCTCTCCTCCCTGGCTGACGTCAGCAGGGGAATCTCAACCCCGCCCCCTGGAGATATCACACAGGGAGAGCTGAGAGCTTGGAGTCATCTTATCGCTGGAAGACACTGTTAAAACAGGTAGAAATCATTTGTTTAATCAAAGGGCCTGTTTAATCAAAGACGAAGATTAACACTGCTAAACCCTTCGGATGGTTAAATCATCTACTCTGTGGAGAATACCGATATACTCTTCAAGTGGGGCAATGACTGTCACTACTTCCGTGCCAAATTCTACTCACCAACAGTCATATGTGGGAAGCACAAATAGGAAGAAGAAGCCTCATGGTGTAGTATATGAAAAACTATCTTTATTTAAAAAGTAGATTGCATTTACATATGATTATGTAAACAGATGATTTCACACCATAAAACAGTAAAAACGCCCAGCCGCGGTGATCAGCTAACACGCCGGTATGTGGTGACGTCATGTTCTAACTCTGCCTGACACGTTTCCCCACAACTGACATCCTCTGGGATTGAATAATGACTGTGTTTCAAGCTACATATGAAATTAAGGATCATTAGTACCGTATATACTCGAGTATAAGCCGACCCGAGTATAAGCCGAGGACCTAATTTTACCACAAAAAACTGGGAAAATGTATTGACTCGAGTATAAGCCGAGGGTGAGAATGCAGCAGCTACTGTAAGCAGAAAAGAGGATCAACAATGCCCATTTCCAACCTCACTGTGCCCATTGCAACCTCACTGTGCCCATTGCAGTCTCACTGTGCCATACCTCACTCTGTGCCATACCTCACTGTGCCCATTGCAGTCTCACTGTGCCATACCTCACTGTGCCCATTTCAGTCTCACTGTGCCCATTGCAACCTCACTGTGCCATACCTCACTCTGTACCATACCTCGCTGTGCGATACCTCGCTGTGATCATTGAAGTCTCACTATGCCCGAGTACCTGAATTCTTGACAGACGTCCATTTTTTTTAAAGTCGCGGCTTCCTCCTGGCGTTTCGTTCCTTGATAGGCATTTGACACTGTGTTCCGCTCATCCTAGGACTCAGTTTCCCAGCAGACACTGTGTTCAGTGTTCCGCCAATCACGGACATTCTTTCATCCTTGGACAAGAGGCGTTGGCCATGAAATTGTATTGCATACAAACGCCAAAGAATTGTCGGACAAAAAACACAAAACTACGTACACACGATCGGATAATCCGACGGGAATTGTGTGATGACAGGCTGATGTCGGATAATCCGACCATTTGTATGCTCCATCGGACAATTTTTGTCAGATTTTTTGCCAATAAATGTGGGATAGCATGCCAACAAATGTGTGTTGTCAGATTATTCGATCGTGTGTACACAAGTCTGTCTGTGGCGCTAAAGAGCTGAAAAAACATGTAGTTTCATGTTTGTTGGCCAACAATTCTTTGCCGTTTGTATGTAATACACGTTCACGGCCAACGCCCTTCTGACAAAAGAGCGCAGAAAGTCCGATCATGTGTATGCGGCTTAAGAGATAAAGTTTTAATTTACATTTTTATATTATTGAGATTTTCAAACACACCAAGGTAAGCCGGAACACTTAAAAATCCCAGATGGGCAGAAATAGAATTTAAAATAATGTAATGGAAATTGGAAGCAAGAAAACAATAGGGTTCATTTACTGAAATTGGAGAGTGCAAAATCTGGTGCAGCTGTGAATGGTAGCCAATCTTCTAGTTAAAGTGGTAGTAAACCAGGAACTTTAAAAATAAAAATAAAATCCCCTGCAAGGCAAATGCATAATGTGCTGTTATGCATCGCATACTACCACATTATGAAATACTTACATCAGAATAAAGCCCTTCAGTGGTGTGCTGTCACTGCTGACAGGGCTTCCATCTTTTCCAGGTTTTCCTTCCAGGTTCGCTGGCTCCTGTCCCAGCCCTGTGATTTGCTGAGTTGCGATGACGTAACTTCAGCACATGCGCATTGATAGTCAAGGTTTAGGGTACAGAGCTCTAAAGCAGGGGTGTCCAAACTTTTGAAGAGCGAGGGCCACATAAGCGACTTGGGAACTGGTCGCGGGCCACAATAAGTGGAGCGGACGGAAGACAGATCTGTGTCCGCGGACACAGACACAGCCCACTCTACTCTGTGGGCTCTCCCATCCGATCCAACCAGATGAAAGGGGACAGATCCCCTTCAGTTTTTTTTTGTGTGGATTGGATTGGAGGTAGGTGGGTGCAAATGGACCCAAGTCCGTTTACATCTGCCGCTCCATAGAGATGAATGGAGGGTCTGTGTGGGTTGAACCGATCATGTGAAATGGGCCTAAGGTTGCTTTCACACTGCTGTGCTGCAGTTTACCTGCACTACGGGTGCAGCGCAGTGGACCTGTGGCTTTCCTGGGTTAGCTGCCCTTTGCCATCGATGTCTATAATATCCTGCTTACCACTTTCTGAAAGTACACCAAACCCGCAGGTAATAACAGAAGTCTAAAGCCCTGTACAAACGCTCGGTTTTCCCAGCGGTAAAAAGTCAGTCGGGAAAACCGAGGGGAAAGCAGAGAACCTGCTCGGTAGCTTTTTCCCCCTACACACGGCCGGGTTTCCCGGCAGGAAAACTGCCATGAGAGCTTTCGCTGGGAATCCCGGCCGTGTGTATGCTCCATCGGCACTGCCTCGCAGTGTTTCCCATGGGAAAGTATTAATAAATCTGGCGGAAAAAAAAAACGCTGAGAATCCCGACGGGAAAATAGAGAGCAGGTTCTCTATTTTCCCGCCGGGATTCCCGGCTGTTTTCCTGTCGGGAAAACTGCGAAGAAGCATACACACGTCCGGTTTTCCTGGCCAAAAGCTCTCTTGGCAGTTTTCCTGGCAGGAAAACCGGTCGTGTGTACGGGGCTTATGACTCAGTGCAGGTAACCAGAAGGTGCACTACGCTGCACCTGCGGATCAGCTTGAAAGCAGCCCAGTAACCACTGCAGAACAGATATGCCCAAATATAAACCATTTTTAGTAATAAACTTACATTTAATAAGTCTTCCATTCAAGTATCCCCGACTGTTGCTGTCCCAGGCAGAGTGCATTTGGTATCACTCTGCTTGTGACAGGAGCCGGCGCTATACAGGAAGCATCTGCTATTGTGACTCTGCTCCCTCTGCAGCCGCTTGCTTCCTCTACCGCTGGCTTCATTCAGAACACTGATGCTCTGGGATGGCGGGTTGGCCTCCTGCGATCTAAGCCTTCGAACCTGCTATCCCAAAGCAGGAGGTCGCGGACCACATCTGAGGGCTCCGCGGGCCACATGTGGCCCCCGGGCCACTGGTTGGGCACCCCCGCTCTAAAGGGACAGCGTGGATATGTTGTCTTTTCTGAGTGTATGCGCTGGTGACATCACCAGCTGCATTCAGTTTGAATATCTTCTAAACACAAGTTTAGGAGATATTCACGGTACCTACAGGTAAGCCTTATTATAGGCTTACCTGTAGGTACAAGTTCAAAGGCAGAGTCTACTACTGCTGTAAGCGTTCACACAAAAGCTGACTAGTTTCTGTGCAGCTCCAGCTTTTGCACTCTCCAGTTTTAGTAAATCATCCCCAATGAGTTGCATCAGGCTGTACCTGCAACTAAAATATATATTATTATTTTTTTGTGGAATGTTCATTTATTGCTGATGAAAGCAATGGGGTTTGAACTGAGCTGCATGTAGCTTGTAACTACTATATACAGTACATATTTCCATAAAACGTCATCCTGCATCATTTTGGCTATCAAACTTTTTATTTTGCTCTCAACTGTGATTGGTTTTTGCTTTGCTAACATTGCCCATTTAATTGCAGACTGAGGCTGGGTTCACACTAGTGCGACACGACATCTGTCCTACTTTGGATCCGACTTTGCCCTGCGACATGAAGCCGACATATGTCCGACTTTCAATGAACGGGGATCCGACTTGGATCCCCGCCAATATCAGGCACTGTGTTTGGTATGAATCTTGAGGGGGAACTCCACGCCAATTTTTAAATAAAAAAAACGGCGTGGGTTCCCCTCCAGAGGCATACCAGGCCCTTGGGTCTGGTCTGGATTTGAACGGGTGCCCCTACGCCGAAAAAACGGCGTGGGGGTCCCCCCAAAATCCAAACCAGACCCTTATCCGACCACACAACCTGGCAGGCCGCAGGGGAAGAGGGGGGGATGAGAGAGCGGCTCTCCGCTCCGCTCCGCTTTAATATAGGCTTCTCATGACGTCACAGTCACATGTTCCGGGGCACATGGCCCCGGAGCATGTGACTGTGACGTCATGGGAACATGTGACTGTGATGTCATGGGAAGCCTATATTAATGCGGAGCGGAGCGGAGAGCCAGTATTACAGCGGGAGGAAGCGACGCGTCAACATCGAGGAGGAGAAGAGGGAAGAAGACGCCGACGGCGACGACAGGAAGACCACGCCCCTCCACTAGCGAAAGAGCTAAAGAAGTTAGTGGAGGGGCCGGCAGAAGGACGACGGAGAGCCGGACGAGACGACGCAGAAGACCGGGCCTCCGTTAGCAAAAGAGCTAAAAAGAAGTTAGCAGAGGCCCGGTGGAAGAAAGAACCGGAGAGCGCGGCGACGACACCGGAGCCCCCCGAAGTCGGAAGAAGACCCCCCGGAGCTGTGCAATAAAATACTTTAAAAAGCTGTGTGGTTTTTTTATTGCAATTTTTTTCCACCAGGTGAATGGGTAGGGGTACGATGTACCCCATACTCATTCACATAGGGTGGGGGGGCTGGGATCCGGGGGCCCCCTTATTGAAGGGGGCTCCCGGATTCCGATAAGCCCCCCGCCCGCAGACCCCGACAACCAACGGCCAGGGTTGTCGGAAAGAGGCCCTGTCCTCATCAACATGGGGGCAGGGTGCTCTGGGGTGGGGGGGCCGCAGGTCGCCCCCCTGCCCCAGAGCACCAAACCCCCCATGTTGAGGGCATGCGGCCTGGTACGGTTCAGGAGGGAGGGGGGGCCGCTCTCTCGTCCTCCCCTCTTCCCCTGCGGCCTGCCAGGTTGTGTGCTCGGATAAGGGTCTGGTTTGGATTTTGAGGGGACCCCCCACGCCGTCTTTTCGGCGTAGGGGTGCCAGTTCAAATCCAGACCAGACCCAAGGGCCTGGTATGCTCCTGGAGGGGGAACCCATGCCGTTTTTTTATTTAAAATTTGGCCTGGAGTTCCCCCTCATGATCAGCAGAGCACAAGTCGCATGCCAAAGTCGGATCATGCAAGACTGCGGTCCGACTTTGATCCGACTTCAATGATAGTCAATGGGCTGAAGTCGGATCAAAGTCGGACCAAAGTAGTACAGGGAGCATTCTCAAAGTCGGACCGACATGTGTCGGACCAGTTAAGACGGCTCCCATAGGGAAACATTGATTTTCACACGTCATGCGACATGAGCTCCCAATGTCGGAGCGTTTGTCGCCCCAGTGTGAACCAGGCCTAAAGGTATAGACACTTTTATTACTTACTATGAAAGTACTATTTTATTTACCATCTTCAGCTGTAGAGCAAACCAAACCATTTTCTCATATTAATCACAAACGGCCTTACAAGCAGAAGCAAACAAGACTAGTATTTAATAAGAATTACTGAACAACATTATCCAATAAAAGGCTGTTCCCCTGACAATGGAGTGGTATGGTTATCCCTTCTCAGAAAATATATTTAATGTAAGCTTTTACGGCTGAGTTTGCTGTGGCTTGTTACATGAGCGTTTTCTTCCCTGGTAGTGCTGTAGGGATTTTAGGATGATTTGACAATTATAAATGAGATAAAACCGAAAGGCCCTTTAGCAGGATTGTTAGCATATCATTACAGCTCTAAACAAGCCTGCCAAAGGGGAAAAAGAGTATTATAGTCTGCACAAATAATACACAGGAACAAATTGCATTTCAGATATATGTATGAATTATTTCCTGCGCATAGTACAGCATGGCATTGACACCGCAATAATTGTAGTAAATAGACACGTCACCATATTTCTCTATATATACGTTTATTTAAACATGTCTATGTCTGACAAACTCAAATATGAGCTTTAAGTCTATCTAAAGCTACATTGATTGTTTGTTTTTTTGATAGAGTAGACAAGGGTTAAAACCACAGACAGTTTAATCTATGTCTCATTGAGGGAATTTCCCTTCAATTTCTGTTATGCAGACTTAACAGGAAGCAAGGGTACTGTATATCTTTTTAACCACTTCCGGACCGCTGCACGACTATATACATCGGCACTTTGAAGAGGGATACCTCGGTTATGGCTGCTGCCATAACCGAGGTATCCATCTCTTCAGGTGGCGGTCCGGTTTACGATAATGGTGGTCTCTGTGGCAGATTCGCTGTGAGATCACTGTTATCGGTGGTGGGAGAGGGGCCCTCCCTCCTGCCGCTGTCCTGCGCCCTCCGCCACTTACCGGAGCCATCGGTAGCGGCGGGGTGATCGGGTCCTGTCTCCTGCTGGGTATGGATACGAGTCAAGATGGCCCCCACCCGTCTCCATACCATAGCAGGGCGGAAGCGACATCAAAACTTCAGTTCCACCCATAGCTCTTAAAGGGCCTTTTTTTTTTTGCCATTTTTTCAAATGACAACATTTTTTTTTTTTATTGCATTTTAGTCTAAATATGAGATCTGAGGTCTTTTTGAACCCAGATCTCATATTTAAGTGGACCTGTTATGGTTTTTTTCTATTACAAGGGATTTTTACATTCTTTGAAATAGGAATAAAAGTGACCCAATTTTTTTTTTAAAAACAGTGTAAAAATAAATAAAATCAAGTAAAATAAATAAGAAAAAAAAATGTTTTTAAAGCGCCCTGTCCCGACGAGCTTGCGCGCATAAGCGAACGCATACGTGAGCAGCGCCCGCATATGAAAACGGTGTTCAAACCACACACGTGAGGTATCGCCACGATCGTTAGAGCGAAAAAAATTATTCTAGCCCTAGACCTCCTCTTTAACTCAAAACATGCAAACTGTAGAATTTTTTAAACGTCGCCTATGGAGATTTTTAAGGGTAAAAGTTTGACGCCATTCCACGAGTGGGCGCAATTTTGAAGCGTGACATGTTGGGTATCAATTTACTCCGCGTAACATTATCTTTCACAATATAAAAAAAATTGGGCTAACTTTACTGTTGTCTTATTTTTTAATTAAAAAAAGTGATTTGTTTTCCCAAAAAGGTGCGCTTGTAAGACCGCTGCGCAAATACGGTGTGACAAAAAGTATTGCAATGACCGCCATTTTATTCTCTAAGGTGTTAGAATTTTATTTTTTTAATGTTTGGGGGTTCAAAGTAATTTTCGAGCAAAAAAAATGTTTTTAACTTGTAAACACAGAGTCCTTAAGTGGTTAATATGAGGAAATTCCCCTCTTAGACAGTTTTTAAAGGAACGCGTGTACCCAATAGAGGATTTCCCATCTTTTCCTGTTCTGGTGGCAAGTTATTTTTGCATTTACCCTCACAGTCATTCTCTGTAGCATTGGTGATAAAATCATTTAGGGAGAGTGAATTCCCATAACAGGGATAGGATTAAAACCTTACCGGATATGGACAATTAGAGATAGTGAGACCCCCTAATGGGGATGCAGTAAAAACCTGACGGGTAATGTATTTCCTTAATTTATACCTAAAGTTTTATTGTAAAATAGCTTACAAAGCATTATACCCACTGCCATGATTGCACTGCTTTCTTTGTCACCACTTGAGACATTAGCCATCTCCATTTGTCCTGGTGACCATTGTCACGTAGACTTAAAGGGATGGGAAATCCAAAATGTTATGGCTGTGACTGGAACAGGAAACAAGGGGACTCTTTTGAAGAGAACATCTCTTTGTTGAGAACTGTCTAAGTAATTAATCACATTTAACTACAAATGTTCAATTTATTGAAGATACAGGAAGGGTCTGGTATGGATTTTGAGGGGGACCCCTGCGCCATTTAAAAAAAAATGGCGCAGGGTTCCCCTTTATATCCATACCAGACCTGAAGGGTCTGGTATGGAATTTGGGGGGACCCCCACACAATTTTTTTTTAACATTTTGTTCGGAGATCCCCTTAATATTCCGTTTTTTTCAATGACTTTTATCTGTATTGCTGGGACCCGACAATTCATTAAAGCCGCGAGTAGTTTTAAATTACTTTTTTTCCTTTAGAAATGTCATTTTGTGCAGGGACTGTTCTAAACACGGGAAAAATGTGCCACTTTACAGGCATACTTTAGACACCCCCCCAGGTACGAAATTAAAAAAATCTTTGGACTCGTCCCTGTAGCCAGTTTTCAATCCAGGTACTCACCCAATGGTCCATGCCTACAAACCTCAGTTTGTACAGTAAATGCTTGTGGGGAACTGTGTCACATACCTTTTCAAAATCTATTCTAGATACACCACATCCACAGGCCTTCCTCTATCTAGATTGTTAAGCCAAAGATGATTTAAAGAGTCAATTTAATAATTTGATGAAGATTTTTCTTTTTGTTTGTTCACTTTACCACATTCAAATCAAAACTAATCAAACATTTTAGATTCAACCAAGTCAAAATGTATTGATTATAAAGTTTTGAATCCAAAAAATCTGTAAATTCGAAAAATTTAAAAGACATAAAACTAATTCCGAATATGAATTCCGAATATGAATACTGAATATGAATTGAAGGAATCAACCAAAGTTAACTAAACGAAATAACTAGCTTACCGATTCAAATGGAACTAAACACATTTTTTCGTCATGCGCATGTCTAATACAGGGACTATATGCACCCCAAGTCTGTGCATTTCAAGCTGCTGTGGGCTTGGCTCCTGTGCTGTTTGGGCCAATAGTAAAGGCCACTGACTGTGGTGGCTGCATCACTTCATCCCTTCCCCCATCCCATAGTGCTGAGAACTACAATGGGGTGTTAAAAATGACAGTTGGCTGCATGAGAAACTCTGTGTTGCACAGCCGGAGGTGTCCACAAAGCTATTTCCAAAGGAGAATACACAAAGTTGCCCTGCATGCCCAACATGGAGTTGTAATGTAGAAAAAGAAGTCGAGTCAGAAACCCATAAACATAAAAAACAAAACAAAAAAAAAACATCTAAACTGGAGTTCTGCTTTAATATTTTTAACTTCAGTTCAGCAATGTTTTTCTTTCCCCTAGCTGATGACAATCTTTCATTCTCGTTTATTTCATTTTGGGTCCCTGTGTTTTGCTGTTAGGCACAGGCTGCAAATACTGTACAGTTTGTGTTCATTTATCAAAATCTCTTTATCAGAAAAAATGACTTCGAGGGAGTGTGTTGACTTTAGTGATCACTGCCTGGGGACATAATACGCTGACCATATTAATTTGAGGCTTGTTCCGGGCAAGGTCATAGATAGAAAGATAAAAACAGAAAACACAGTAGGCAGAGAACTGAAGTGCTTTTCTCGGAGAAGCAAAGTTTACATTTAAAAGAGTTTATAAATGTAGATGAAAAGAGCGGTTTTCGACATTAATTCGTCTGACTAATAATTTATAGAACAGATAAATGGTAACTATAGTGTATTTTAAATAACTGAGCCTTTTCTGTGTAATTTAAAGTGTTATTAATCCCAAAAACAAAAATGTATTATATCACAGCTTACTAATTCTTAATGAATTCCTGACAGAAAAAGTCTGATGGGAGCTTTTAGTCGGGAGTGTGTATGCTCCATCTGACTTTTTCTGTCGGGAATTCTGACAGAAAAAGATTGAGAGCAGGTTCTCAATTTTCCCGTCGGAATTTCCGACTGACTTTTCCCGTTGGAAATCCCGACCGTGTATACGGGGCATTAGATGTGATGGCTGCATTCCTTTTCTTATTTACAGCTTTCTTTCTTTTATTTTCTCCTGGTGATCTGGCTAGCAAGTCCTGTTATTTTTTCAACAGATCAAGTTTTCTTGCAAATGTATCAGTTAAGAGTGTTGAGACAATCCATTTACTACTGATGGGTGCTTACAATGATCAGTTTTTATTTATTTAGGCTCGGTTCACACCCAAACCGGCCGCAGATTGCACAGGAACGCTGTCCGCCCCTGTTCTCCATTACAGGAATGAATCAGGGCCGAATCTTTGCCTGAATTCAGCCCTGAAACAGAGCCAAAGACGTACAGCGTTTCTGTGCAGTGCGCTCTGCAGCCGCCCTGGAGATATGTGAACCAGCTCCATAGAGAGCCGGTTACATTCTCCTGCTATGGGAATTGGATGCGGGGAAATCCGCATCCAATTCCCATAGGTGTGAACCCAGCCTTATCTAAAATCTTTATCCCAAAAGAAAAAACTGTTGCTTTAACTGCTTGTGTAACTGCAGTTGGCTTCAATTTCTTAGTGTATCTCAATCTCCTAGTACGTCTAACACTTCCCTCCCCCAGACTGACAATGCTGCTGTCCAAAGGTGCCCCTGTGCTCCTTCATCCAGAGTGGAGGTATGCCAATACAGGAGGAGTGTTACTGCCCAGGTGATCAGATGAAAACAGAGGGAAAAAAGCCTAAAAAAAAAGCAAATACAGCCACCACATCTAATGATTGGAAAGCTGCAATATTCAGTTTTGGGTTTATTACCGCTTTAAAGTCAAAGGTTTTCTGGGCCTCCTCAGCCAACTTCTGGACACCCCCTTCCAGGGGTTGACTGGGGTATAATACATATGTAGCGCCCACCCCATTTATGGGTGCTATATACCCAAATTTAGGGGCTGGTCTGAGATAGTAGTTGGGCTCAGATCGTTCTCATTGTTAGGTTGTGCTACTTTATTTCTCCAGGTGGTATACTGGTGTGCAGTTCCCTGTGGCCTGTAGGTGGCACTGCCATGACAGGTCGGGGTTGAACCATCAGTACTAGTGCTGTGCCTTGGGGTGTCCTCTCTCGGCAGCGGTACAGTGGGCGTGGTTGGCCTGCTGTGCATGCTGGGAGAGGATACATAAGGGGTAGACGCCGCCTGGGAGGGGTCTTCGGAGGAGGAGAGGAGTCGGAGTCCAAGTGTGTGTGGCGCACGGCCCTCCAGGCCATGGGGCCACGTGTTTATCAGTCCCAGGCACCTTTAGCCCTGGGGCTGCATCTTCAACACTGGGCCCAGCACCTTTAGCTGGAGTTCGCTTCTGGGAAGAGGAATCCCAGGGGGTCCCTTGCGAGGGAGCCCGCTTCTAAGAAGAGGAGGCCGGGGGAGGACCTTTCTGACGGACCAGTGAGAGTTCATGGTGAAGGAAGGGGCCCGGTAACTTTCTGGAGGGATTTATCTATCCACCAAGGGCCTAGTAATGTGCTGCTGCTGGCACCTGTCCTTATTGCAAAAGCTGAGAAGTTCGGGACCTGATAGATTCTGTGGCAGACAGTCTCCCAATCGTATCTAGGGAAAATAACCTAATTAAGCGTCCGAGCATCACTTTGGCTGCTAGGATCCACTTTAGAGGAGACTATCCGGGTGAGCTAAACCTACTCTGGGATAGAGTGGTAATTGTAATATCTACTTGTGCCTGGACCTACCTCCCAAAACCTTGCTGTCCTGTCTCTTATCCACCCTTTCCTATCTGCTGAACATTGAGAAAATAAACTCAACGTTGGAGTTTAGAGTGGTGTGGACATTGGAATTACTTGGGGGGAAAACAGAGACTTGTCCCTATGTCTTGGGAGATGAGAACCAACTGACGGGAGAACCTAGCTGTGGGACCCAAATACATGACACCGCTTAACCTCCTCAACCAGGAGGGTACGGGCATATAGTACAGTGTGCCCTTTTCCTGCAAGTGAGCCAAAGGTGGGGAAAAAGGGTCCGTGTGCTACACGTGGGGGCTCGTCCGGGATTCTGCAGCTATACCCCCCCAGAAGTTGGACTTTGTTTCCCTGTGTGGTTCCGAGGAGGTCGGGCATTTTGGTGAATTTTGAACTGCGCCACTGATGAGAGTAATGGAGGTACAGGCCTAAACTGTATTTCTGGCTGCGTAGTTCGTGGGCGTGTCTCAACAAGAAAAGCCCGCGAGTTGCGTGCAACAAGAGGAAAATGGGAGGAGCCCGAAATATCGTGAGTTTCACGTGGTGACTTTGGCGCCAAGTGGACAGTGCGTGCTGGAATAGTGAGTGAGCAACATGTCTGCTGTTCCATGGAGTTCGGTTTCTGCTTCCACCATGGACGTTGCCTCACTGGCTGCCCCTCTGACAGATACGGGGATTCGGTTGAAGCCTCGGGGCCGCTTTGCACTGTACACGTGCCGAGATGTTGAGGCCTTGGGGATGGTCTGTCCCGCGTGCCAGGGACTGATGGTGAACCTTCGGCCTTTTGGGAGATGTACTAGATGTGGAGAGTTCCTCTTTGAGGTGGATCAGCCCACGGAAAAGCCCCGGGCCTACCGGGTAAATTGCTTAACAGGTGCCACCACTCAAGAGGAAGAAACCTGTGTTTCCACAACCACCCCCACGCGCACCACTGTGACCGTGAAGGAAGTCAAGCTCGAGGACGGAGAAGCCGGCGGATGCTGTCTCTGTTGCTACCGAAATTCCCTTCCACCTCCCGAGCGGAGAGTGGGCTACGTGAAGGCCTCCCGTGGCTACGATCAAGGTACACCCCAGCGCCTACCTAAACCGGAGCTCCAACCCGGAGGGACCTCCAGGAGATCCACTGCAGGCAACGGTAAGGAAGCTGGGGTCATGACAGTGAAGAGTTTGCCGGGAAAAGGTAAGAGGCTCAGTGTCCGTACTATAGGGGACAATTGGGTGCCTGACCCGCGGGAACTTTTGAGAGACAGTGAGTCAATGTCGACCAAAAACTACCTGTCGGCGGAGGAGAATGATACCTCCGATTTGGAGTCATCTTCCGATGTGGGAGATGACTTTGAGGTAGATGAACTGTTTGCCAGGAAGGGATGGGACAAAACCCTGTCGTCCACACCCTGAAGCATCAGGCAGGGATCGCCCATGGAAGCTGAGGAAGCTACACCCCGGGTGGAGGCCCCTACATGTGAGGAAGGAGATGCTCCCGTGCCTGTCTTGTCCGCACCCGCATTGCCAGTGCCTGCTACTGAACGTGCGCCACTGCAGGCCCCATTACCAAAACTTGAGGCAGTGAAAGTGCCAAAGTCCACAGATGCCCTTGTTTTGCCGGGTGCAGGAGACCGTGCAACCCTTCCTCCTCTTTCGAGACTACAACGGCTCTTTAATAAGAGAGTGGCCGTTGAATACAGCTGGGAATACCCCTATGTTCCCAGGGACCTGTTGTTTGAAGTCGAAGCATATCGAGAGAGGTGGTATGCGGACTTTGTTTGGAACCACCTAAAAGTGGCTAACGCCTGCAGATACTTTGTGTGCTCCGCTGCTATGACTGAGCAGTTCAAAGGATGCAAACAGGAGTGGAGTTATGGCTGACACATACATGCGGATCGGGTGGTCATTTGTAACAAGGAGTGAGAAGATTCCGTGTACTCTGTAGAGACCTTTGATACAAAGTGTAAGCTCCTTGTTTTACCAGATCCTCGCTTCTATCTTTAACCACTTAACGACCGCCCACCGCCGATTTACGTCGGCAGAATGGCACGGACAGGCAGAATCACGTAGATCTACGTGATCGCCTTCGTGCAGTTGGGGGGTCCATCCGGACCCCCCTTCACTGCAGTGAGCGGCCGTTAAGTGTTCGGGAGCGATCAGGTATGAGGGGGCGGCCGCTCGATTCCGCCCCCCCCCTCGCGATCGCTCCCGGCCAATGAAATTGCTTCCTCCGCCATGTGATGTAAACACAGGCTGGAGGAAGTGATGTCATCTCCCTCGCCGCGGTCTTTTCGTTCCCGGCGCCGAGGAGTGAAGACAGAGGTTAGTGCTCCAACAGTCCACTGACACGTAGGTACACATAGGCACACAAATCACCCCCCAGTCACCCCCAGATCACCCCCCAGGTCACCCCAAAGCCCCCAATCACAGTGTCACTGATTGCAGTGATCATTTATTTTACTGATCACTGCATTTAGTGTCATCTGTGATTGTAAAAAGTTGCAAGGCAGTTAGGATTAGGCCCCTTTAGGTCCAGGGTAGCCCCCTAACCCCCCCTAATAAAGGTTTAACCCCTTGATCACCCCCCAGGTAACCCTTTCACCCCCTAACTTCAGCGTCACTAAGCGATTGTTTTTCCGATCGCTGTATTCGTGTCGCTGGTGTTTTAGATAGGCAGTTATTTTTTTTTTAGGTTCGCCGCAGGTTTTTATTGGTGTCAGGTACCCCCATATTTAACCTAATAAAGGTTTTAACCCCCTGATTGCCCCTAGTTAACCCTTTCACCAGTGATCACCATATAAAGGTTACGGGTGACGCTGGTTGATTAGTTTGCTTTTTATAGCATCAGGGCACCCGCCGTATATAACCCAATAAAGGTTTAACCCCCCTGATCGCCCGGTGAATGTTTATACCAGAATGATGCCTGCGGGTTTAGGTATCATCTTGGTATCATTCTTTTCAGCCAGCAGCCGGCTTTCATGTAAAAGCAATTCTAGCAGATAATTAGCCTCTAGACTGCTTTTACAAGCAGTGGGAGGGAATGTCCCCCCCCCGGATATAAAAAGCGCCATTGGGAAATTGGGAAAGCATTTTATCACACCGATCTTGGTGTGGTCAGATGCTTTGAGGGCAGAGGAAAGATCTAGGGTCTAACCCCCCAATTTTTTTCAAAAAAAGAGTACCTGTCACTACCTATTGCTATCATAGGGGATATTTACATTCCCTGAGATAACGATAAAAATGGTAAAAAAATAAAATATGGAAGGCACAGTTTAAAAATAAAATAAAAAAGCCAAATAAATAATAAAAAAAAAAAAAAAAAAAAAAAGCACCGCTGTCCCCCCCTGCTATTGCGCAAAGGCGAACGCAAGCGTCGGTCTAGCGTCATATGTAAACAGCAATTGCATCATGCATGTGAGGTATCACCGCGAAGGTCAGATCGAGGGCAGTCATTTTAGCAGTAGACCTCCTCTGTAAATCTAACGTGGTAACCTGTAAAGGCTTTTAAATGCTTTTAAAAATGAATGTAGTTTTGTCGCCGCTGCTCGTTTGTGCGCAATTTTAAAGCATGTCGTGTTTGGTATCCATGTACTCGGCCTATGATCATCTTTTTTATTTCATCAAACATTTGGGCAATATAGTGTTTTTTAGTGCATTAAAAATAAAAAAAGTGTGTTTTTCCCCCAAAAAATGCGTTTGAAAAATCGCTGCGCAAATACTGTGTGGAAAAAAAAAATGCAACACCCACTATTTTAATTTGTAGGGCCTTTGCTTTAAAAAAATATATAATGTTTGGGGGTTCAATATAATTTTCTTGCAAAAAAAAATTTTCTTTCATGTAAACAAAAAGTGTCAGAAAGGGCTTTGTCTTCAAGTGGTTAGAAGAGTGGATGATGTGTGACATAAGCTTCCTAATGTTGTGCATAAAATGCCAGGACAGTTCAAAACCCCCCCAAATGACCCCATTTTGTAAAGTAGACACCTCAAGCTATTTGCTGAGAGGCATGTTGAGCCCATTGAATATTTTTTTTTTTTGTCCCAAGTGATTGAATAATGACCAAAAAAAAAAAAAAATGTACAAAAAGTTGTCACTAAATTATATATTGCTCAAACATGCCATGGGCATATGTGGAATTACACCCCAAAATACATTCTGTTGCTTCTCCTGAGTACGGGGATACCACATGTGTGGGACTTTTTGGGAGCCTAGTCGCGTACGGGACCCCAAAAACCAAGCACCGCCTTCAGGATTTCTATGGGTGTAAATTTTTGATTTCACTCCTCACTGCCTATCACAGTTTCGGAGGCCATGGAATGCCCAGATGGCACAAAACCCCCCCAAATGACCCCATTTTGGAAAGTAGACACCCCAAGCTATTTGCTGAGAGGTATGTTGAGTATTTTGCAGATCTCGCTTTTTGTCACAAAGTTTTGAAAATGTAAAAAAAGAAAAAAAAAAAGAAAAAAAAATGTCTTTCTTAATTTTCAAAAACAAATGAGAGCTGTAAAATACTCACCATGCCTCTCAGCAAATAGCTTGGGGTGTCTACTTTCCAAAATGGGGTCATTTGTGGGGGTTTTGGGCTATTTTGACATTTTATGGCCTTCAAAACTGTGATAGGTAGTGAGGAGTGAAATCAAAAATTTATGCCCTTAGAAACCTTGAAGGCGGTGCTTGGTTTTTGGGGTCCCGTACGCGGCTAGGCTCCCAAAAAGTCCCACACATGTGGTATCCCCGTACTCAGGAGAAGCAGCAGAATGTATTTTGGGGTGTAATTTCACATATAACCATGGCATGTGTGAGCAATATATCATTTAGTGACAACTTTTTGTACATTTTTTTTTTTTCTTTTTGTCATTATTCAATCATTTGGGACAAAAAAAAAAATATTCAATGGGCTCAACATGCCTCTCAGCAAATAGCTTGGGGTGTCTACTTTCCAAAATGGGGTCATTTGGGGGGGTTTTGTGCCATCTTGGCATTTTATGGCCTTCAAAACTGTGATAGGTAGTGAGGAGCGAAATCAAAAATTTATGCCCTTAGAAACCTTGAAGGCGGTGCTTGGTGTTTGGGGTCCCGTACGCGGCTAGGCTCCCAAAAAGTCCCACACATGTGGTATCCCCGTACTCAGGAGAAGCAGCAGAATGTATTTTGGGGTGTAATTTCACATATGCCCATGGCATGTGTGAGCAATATATCATTTAGTGACAACTTTGTGCAAAAAAAAAACAGTTTGTCATATTCCCGCAACCTGTGGCAAAATATAAAATATTCCATGGACTCAACATGCCTCTCAGCAAATAGCTTGGGGTGTCTACTTTCCAAAATGGGGTAATTTGGGGGGGGTTTTGTGCTATTTTGGCATTTTATGGCCTTCAAAACTGTGATAGGTAGTGAGGAGTGAAATCAAAAATTTACGCCCTTAGAAATCCTGAAGGCGGTGCTTGGTTTTTGGGGCCCTGTACGCGGCTAGGCTCCCAAAAAGTCCCACACATGTGGTATCCCCGTACTCAGGAAAAGCAGCAGAATGTATTTTGGGGTGCAATTCCACATATAACCATGGCATGTGTGAGCAATATATCATTTAGTGACAACTTTTTGTACATTTTTTTTTTTCTTTTTGTCATTATTCAATCATTTGGGACAAAAAAAAAAATATTCAATGGGGTCAACATGCCTCTCAGCAAATAGCTTGGGGTGTCTACTTTCCAAAATGGGGTCATTTGGGGGGGTTTTGTGCCATCTTGGCATTTTATGGCCTTCAAAACTGTGATAGGTAGTGAGGAGTGAAATCAAAAATTTATGCCCTTAGAAACCTTGAAGGCGGTGCTTGGTTTTTGGGGTCCCGTACGCGGCTAGGCTCCCAAAAAGTCCCACACATGTGGTATCCCCGTACTCAGGAGAAGCAGCAGAATGTATTTTGGGGTGCAATTCCACATATAACCATGGCATGTGTGAGCAATATATCATTTAGTGACAACTTTTTGTAATTTTTTTTTTTTATTTTTTTTTTTGTCATTATTCAATCACTTGGGACGAAAAAAATAAATATTCAATGGGCTCAACATGCCTCTCAGCAATTTCCTTGGGGTGTCTACTTTCCAAAATGGGGTCATTTGGGGGGGTTTTGTACTGCCCTGCCATTTTAGCACCTCAAGAAATGAGATAGGCAGTCATAAATTTAAAGCTGTGTAAATTTCAGAAAATGTACCCTAGTTTGTAAACGCTATAACTTTTGCGCAAACCAATAAATATACGCTTATTGACATTTTTTTTACTAAAGACATGTGGCTGAATACATTTTGGCCTAAATGTATGACTAAAATTGAGTTTATTCGATTTTTCTTATAACAAAAAGTAGAAAATATCATTTTTTTTCAAAATTTTCGGTCTTTTTCTGTTTATATCGCAAAAAATAAAAATCGCAGAGGCAATCAAATACCATTAAAAGAAAGCTCTATTTGTGGGAAGAAAAGGACGCAAATTTCATTTGGGTACAACATTGCATGTCCGCACAATTTACAGTTAAAGCAGCGCAGTGCCGAATCCCAAAAACAGGCTTGGTCCTAATGGCCCGAAATGGTCCGGGGCTTAAGTGGTTAAAGACAAGACTTTGTTTTTTTTTCTCTCCCTTGTCTTCTGGAAGTTTATTCCGTTGGGAACTCAAGGACTTTGCCCTTCACTGCTTGGGGTAATCTGCTCTGCCAAGAGTCAGGAGAGCTGTTGCTGTTTCTCTCCGCTTACAGCACCACAAGAGAACTGAACTTTGGGGTAGAGGTAGTTAGGTTCACCGTGAAGATCATCGTGCTCAAAATGGGGAATGTATAACAGTGGTACCTTACCATGTTAGGTAGTGTCAAGTGCTATGACGGTCGCATTACCACCAGGTGGCGGTGATTTGCAGGACTTTTATTTTATTATGCATCTCCCTTGAGGAGCGTTATAAACATATGCTAGGCCTAGTATATACAACTTTAGTTGAAGGGAGTCATCTTTTCTCGGAAAGATGGTTCACTTCGTGTACATATAGATATTGGTAGGATGTTTATTTGTTCTGTGTGTTTTCTCTCCCTCTGCAGGTGGACTACTAGCAACTGCCGGAGAAAGGGTGGAATAGTTAGTCTAGAGGGGTGGGATTGATAATGTATTATGCTATGTGATTGTGATATTGAGTATGGGATGTCCATGTTTGTATTCTTGTTAACCCTTCCTTCATCTCTTTTATTCATGTCCCTTCCCTATTATGTTGGTTCCGGCACAAGGATTTCAAATTTGTACATAGTTTGGAGATAAATCTGCGCTGGCTCAGGCTTGAGGAGCGTGGGTTTATCCCAGACACTGGGGACAGTGTCTCCTTTAGAGGGGGGTGTATGTAGCGCCCACCCCATTTAGGGGTGCTATATACCCAAATTTAGGGGCTGGTCTGAGATAGTAGTTGGGCTCAGATCGTTCTCATTGTTAGGTTGTGCTACTTTATTTCTCCAGGTGGTATACTGGTGTGCAGTTCCCTGTGGCCTGTAGGTGGCACTGCCATGACAGGTCAGGGTTGAACCATCAGTACTAGTGCTGTGCCTTGGGGTGTCCTCTCTTGGCAGCTGTACAGTGGTCATGGTTGGCCTGCTGTGCATGCTGGGAGAGGATACATAAGGGGCAGCCGCCGCCTGGGAGGGGTCTTTGGAGGAGGAGAGGAGTCAGAGTCCAAGTGCGTGGCGCACGGCCCTCTAGGCCATGGGGCCACGTGTGCATCAGTCCCAGGCACCTTTAGCCCTGGGGCTGCATCTTCAACACTGGGCCCAGCACCTTTAGCTGGAGCCCGCTTCTGAGAAGAGGAATCCCAGGGTGTTCCTTGCAAGGAAGCCCGCTTCCACCAAGGGCCTAGTAATGTGCTGCTGCTGGCACCTGTCCTTATTGAAAAAGCTGAGAAGTTCGGGACCTGATAGATTCTGTGGCAGAGAGTCTCCCGATCGTATCTAGGGAAAAGAACCTAATTAAGCGTCCGAGCATCACTTCGGCTGCTAGGATCCACTTTACAGGAGACTATCCGCGTGAGCTGAACCTACTCTGGGATAGTGGTAATTGTAATATCTACTTGTGCCTGGACCTACCTCCCAAAACCTTGCTGTCCTGTCTCTTATCCACCCTTTCCTATCTGCTGAACATTGAGAAAATAAACTCAACGTTGGAGTTTAGAGTGGTGTGGACATTGGAATTACTTGGGGAGAAAACAGAGACTTGTCCCTATGTCTTCGGAGATGAGAACCAACTGATGGGAGAACCTAGCTGTGGGACCCAAATACATGACACCGCTTAACCTCCTCAACCAGGAGGGTACAGGCATATAGTACGGTGTGCCCTTTTCCTGCAAGTGAGCCGAAGGTGGGAAAAAGGGTCGATGTGCTACACATATTAATACTGGAAATTTGACTCTCCCTGCCCTATATTCTGGAAGCTTCTTCCAGAAGCAGGTGGTAGAAATAAAAAACCCAGCTTAGAAAGCCCCGATCAGACAAAAAATAGTTACAGTGAAGCCAATAAGTACATTTAACCTAGCTAGAGAAGGGTGCTACACCATCATAGCTCAAAATTGAGGAATAAAGATGGAAAGGAGCAGGATTTGGCCTGTTTGGAATATGTCTGTGGACTGTGGAGTAATAATTGTCAGGGCGTGGAGTGAAGGCCATAACTATCAAAAAAAGAAATACAAAAGGTTTGCAAGGTAAAAAATAAATAAATGTGGAGTCAGCCAAAAGGGGCAGCAACTCTAAACACAAAACATAAAATTTCCGAAAGAGTGCTTCCACCACAATCAACAGAATGCACTGAAAGAGCGAGCAAACAACCATTGTAAAGTATGGCACATATGCCACAGGGACCTCAGTTTTATATATATAGTCCAATGTTGTCAATAATAGATCTGTTAATTTACATAGATATATTGTTAGCCAGACAAATGTTGTTTATGTTAAGGTTTAAAGATATAATGTAATGCAAGAGAATGTTTTAAGAGTTCAAGGAAATGGACACTTTTGGTTTGTATATTTTATCATTGTTAATGGGTTGAAACTGACATTGCAGGGGAAATGTTTGAGAAGCAATGAGGTTAGGAGTATATATTGATGAAGCTAATGATGTAGCAGGATGACAGGGGGAGTTGTAACACTCTCTTAGCATGCAACAAACTTTAGAAGTGCAGGGGTCATTGCAATTAGTTTGAGCGAGATGACTTAACTCTGCTGAGATTGGTGCATAAAGCAATTTATAGAGTCATCATTAATATATAGTAGCTCACTATATGAAGGGAAGCCTCATGGAAGCACAGCCATTTACATTTATATAATAAAAAAAAGGCCTTGCCAGCCAAAGTCCCATTTGGATATCTTATTGCTCTTCTTTGACCATTGGGTGATTAGAATCTGGGCATTCTACCTGTTGTGAGCTACATATTATTCAAATACAAAAACAAGTGCTGATCTAAAAGTATTTAACAAGTGATAAATAATGCAAAGTGACAAGATAAAACAAACCGATAAACCAAAAATGAATGCATTTTAATACACAAATATATATATATATATTCACTAAAAAGTGCTAAGTGCATATAAGTGAAAACAATCAGATAAATAAGTTCAAAAAGTCTATGTGGTCGAAACCACAGTTGTTCATCTCAATCTCTGCTAAGAGTAGCCACAAGTGTCCACTTAAGAGGTCACCACTGTGTATACATCCACCACCCAAGGACGGGTTAAAAACGCTTACCGGAGTTCGTGAACTCACGTGCCAGAAGCACTGAGTCAAACGAGCTGTAAAAAGTATATATCTCCAAAGGGATGGTCCATGGGATGGCTCTAGGGATCTGACAACGTATCCTTATGGGTGAGGATCATCTCTCGGTTATATCATGTGCTCCAACAATCATAAAAAGTAAAACACCTCCACATAGTGTAAAACCACCAATACAAAATGTTATTAAAAGTACAGAACACTTACATCAAGTATGAAGTTACAGCGCTCATCAAATCATCCAACACATATGGTCACAGAAGCAATATGAGATCCAACGGCATGGATAAGACTGCATATTATTATCTACATACTTTTTGCATCTCCTGATGAAGTAGAGCAGTGTTTTTCAACCTTTTTTCAGTCAAGGCATCCTTTCAAATTATGCGTAATCTCAAGGCACCCCAATGTAAACAGCTAAACTAATAGTTTTACATAATGCAACAACATCCACACATGTAGGACACCCAATGTTAGAGGTGATTTATTCTTCCAAAGCAAATACCGTTTTACACACTGGTACTGACTGGTACTCCAAGGTTTCTCTTCTCCCTCAATTTCTCTTTCTGTCAGCTAGTGAAACCCCAGTGCTGATGGAGAGGGGCAGGGGAGGGGCCCAACACCACCCTTATCAACCAATGACATTACAGGTTGTTAGGACGCCAGCAGCTAGAAGGTTGTAATGGCACACAATGAAAACCTGTGGCTTTGTGTAACCTAAAGGCAGTCTTGATCCCTCTGCTGGCTTGTATACAACTTTTGGACAATTTTTAGGCATTGTGTCAAGGCACCCTGAAGCAACCTGAAGGCACCCAGGGTGCCTAAGCACCCTGGTTGAAAAAGGCTGAAGTAAACATTATAGTCTGTAAAACACATCAGTAAGAATATTGTCACGTACCTGACTGGAGTCTGAAGTGACGAGGTCAGCCTCTCTTGTATCTCCGGCCCTGGCTCCACTGGAGGTGAGGACAGGAGAAACCAAGGGACCGGAGGAACACGAGTGCCTGCAGAAGCAGCCCCGGGAAGCCTGGAACAGATGATGCGACTCTGGGATGGCAGAAGGTCGCAGCAGATCGCAGGACTGAAGTTGCAGAGACCCGGGAAACGGAATTGAGCCAAACAGGAAACAGGAGCGTAGTCACATGGATAGCCGGGTTCAGCAGCAGGCGGACAGCAGGGTACATAGACATTAGGCAGGAGCGAGGTCAACAGGAAGCCGGGTTCAGAAACTGGTAATCAGAGAAGTAGCGAAGTCCAGCAGCAAGGTCAGGGGAAGCCAAGGTTCGGTAACAGGTATCAGGCAGGTTCAGGTAATAGCAGGTAGGGGTACTGGAACGCTGAAGATCCGTCAGCACTAGACTGGTGTCAGTGCGCCCCTTAAATAGGCCGACTGGCGCCAGAGGAAAGCGTGGACGCGTTCCCGCGAACGCGCACGCGCCCATGCGCATTGGCGCATCTGCGCATGCGCGGATGCGCCCAGAGCGCGCTGACAGTTCTTTTACTTAGACCCCTCCCTAAGGGCAGACTCCGGATGCCCCTCAGGGGCTTCTTTTCCGGATGGCGCTGAAAAAAGGCACAAACTTTCTGTGGGGCATGCACATTGGAGGCTGGTTCTCAGGAGTTCTCTTCTGAGCCATAACCTTTCCACTTAATCAGGAATTGTGTTTGGCCCCTCCTGGTTTTACAGTCCAGTACAGCTTCAACTTCGTATTCTTCGTTGCCTTCGACGAGTATTGAAGAAGGGCTTTCCGGATCTCGGTTGGGAAACGGGTTAGGTACCGTTGTTTTTAATAAAGAGATGTGGAACACGGGATGGATTTTCAGACTTTTAGGTAAAATCAATTCAAAGGCCACAGGGTTGATTCTCCTTTTAACTGGAAAAGGCCCCAAAAATTTAGGGCCAAGTTTTTTGGAAGGACACCTGAGTTTTAAATTTGCAGTAGACAACTAGACCTTGTCTCCTGGTTCCAGGTTCAAGTTACCCCTTCTCTTCTTGTCAAAGAACCTTTTGTTGCTTATCTGGGCTTTAGAGATGGTATCCTGGAGCACTTTGTTGTTGGAGTTAAAAAAGTCCAGTCTGTCCTGTACAGCAGGTACGGAGGATTCTATGGGCACCTCAGGCAAAAAGGAAGGGTGATATCCATAGTTAGCAAAAAACGGAGATTGCTTGGTAGCAGAGTGAATGGAGTTGTTATAGGAAAACTCCGCCAGTGGAAGAAGAGAAGACCAATCATCTTGAGAGAAGGAGGTGAAGCACCGTAGGTATTGCTCCAAAGTCTGATTAGTCCTCTCCGTCTGTCCATTTGTCTGAGGATGGTAAGCAGTGGACAGACGGAGTTCAATGTTTAGTGCTTCACACAGGGACCTCCAAAATCTTGAAGTGAACTGCACCCCTCGGTCCGAGACAATGTTATCGGGGACTCCATGCAGTTTTACAATTTCTTTGATGAATGTGGAGGCCGTCTCAGTGGCAGACGGGGTGCCTTGTAGGGGTACAAAATGTGCCATTTTGGTCAGGCGGTCTACCACGACAAATATGGAGGTGAAATTCTCAGATGGGGGAAGTTCCACAATGAAATCCATGGATATCATACTCCAGGGTTTCTTTGGTATAGGGAGACTTTCTAGGAGACCCCAAGTCTTGGCTCGATTGGTTTTACAGCGCAGGCATGTGACACAAGATTTTACGTATTTGTTACAGTCCTGTGTCAGGTCAGGCCACCAAAAGGAACAGGAAATCAGGTCTGCAGTCTTGTGAATGCCGAAATGGCCTGCCAGGGGGTGATCATGGCATCGCTTGAGAACAGAGACTCTGACCTGTTCTGGAACAAAAATCTGTTCATTGTGGAAATAGAGTCCGTCCTTAAACTGGAGAGGTAAATCTTGAGAAGGTGGGTGCTCAGTCACATCTGCCTTTATTTGGGAAATCAGGTCCGGTTGGAGAAGAAGGAAATTCTTGGCAGGCAGAATAGTGTCTGGCTCAGAAGGTTGGACTGGATCATGGAACATGCGCAAGAGCGCGTCAGGTTTGCCATTTTTGGAGCCTGGACGGAAGGTGATGTGGAATATGAAGCGGGAGAAAAATAACGCCCATCTTGCCTGCCGGGGTCTTAGTCGCTTGGCTGTTCTTAAATATTCCAAATTTTTATGGTCGATAAAAATGAGGTTAGGGTGAGAGGCTCCCTCTAACAAGTAACGCCATTCCTCAAGTGCCGCTTTAATGGCTAGCAATTCCCGATCACCAACGTCATAGTTTCTTTCAGACGGGTTCAGTCTTTTGGAGAAGAAGGCTATGGGATGTAGTAGAGATTTGGGACCTTGTCGCTGGGATAGAATAGCCCCAATGGCACTTTCGGAGGCATCTACCTCCAAGACATAGGCCAGTGACGGGTCGGGATGCTTCAGGATGGGAGCTGAAGCGAACAGGGTCTTTAGTTGTTCAAAGGATACTTGTGCTTCCGAGGTCCATTGAAAAGGGACATGTTGTTTGGTTAGCTGAGTGATGTGAGAGATTATGCCCGAAAAGATTTTAATGAACTTTCTATAAAAATTGGCAAATCCTACAAAACCTTTGCACCGCTTTCCTGTCAGTCGGAACCGGCCATTCTAGGATTGCAGCGACCTTCTGAGGATCCATGGCTATACCATCATCAGAGATGACAAGTCAGAGAAACTGTATAGTCTGCTTTTCGAAGTCACACTTCTCAGCTTTGGCATAGAGGTGATGTTCACAAAGTCTACTCAAGTCCTTCCTCACATGAGTGCGATGTAATTCCTTCGTATCGGAGAAAATAAGGATATCATCAAGGTAAACTATAATAAATAGATCAAGAAAGTCCCGGAACACATAATTTACCAGGTGCTGGAAGGTGGCAGAGACATTGCAGAGACCGAAGGGCATAACTAAGTACTCAAAATGCCCGAAGCGTTTCCTAAAGGCTGTCTTCCATTCATGTCCCTCCTTGATCCGGACTAAGTTGTAAGCTCCCCTCAAGTCAAGTTTGGTAAATATCCGTGCTCCTCGCAACCTCTGGAACAATTCAGGGATCAGCGGAAGCGGGTATCGATTTTTGACAGTTATCTTATTAAGATCCCGGTAGTCCATACAGGGCCTCAGAGAGTGGTCTTTCTTTTCCATGAAGAAAATACCAGCCCCTGCTGGCGAAGAGGAGTGCCGAATAAACCCTTTCTCCAGGCTTTTGTCTATGTATTTGCGCAGGGCTTCCAATTCATGCTCCGAAAGCGGATAGATTCGGCCGAAAGGGATCTCTGATCCTGGTAAAAGTTCTATGGGGCAATCGTAAGTCCTGTGTGCAGGCAAGGTATCTGCACTTTTCTTGTTGAAGACGTCTAGGAATTCATGGTATTCAACAGGTACCAGTTTCAGTGTTTCGGGGTCCGGGGAGATACTGAGGAGCGAAGCAGGATTAAAAGTCCCTTCAGGAAAACAATGTGTCCGGCAATAATTGGATGAGAAGGAGACATCTCCAGAACACCAGTCAATAATATGGGGATTATGGGCCTTTAGCCAAGGTAACCCCAGAATAATAGGAAACATGGGTGAGGCGATCACATCCAGACGGAGAAGTTCCCGGTGCCCAGAGGAAGTTTGGCAGGAGATGGATACAGTCTCTTGGGTTACAGGCCCAGACTTGAGACCAGAGCCATCTGCCAGATGAACGGCAAATCCCTGCTTCTTGGTACATAGAGACAGCTGATGTAAAGTGGCAAATGCTGAATACACAAAGCAGCTGCAAGCACCAGAATCTATAATAGCGGATACAAGAATAGTCCTTTCAGGTAGCTGGAGCTGGAGCGGAAGGGAAAGGTGGGACTGGCCCCTTCCGGGAAGATGCATCATGTAGGGCAGCGGAGAAGCGGCTTTGGCAGGTTTCACAGGACAAGTCTGTATGAAATGGCCAGTCTTTCCGCAGTAAAAGCAAAGTCTGTTACGTTGTCGCTGTAGGCGTTCCGAAGAAGACAGAGGTGGTCTAGGGAAACTTCCACAGGATGAGTCATTGTACCCCTTGTTCCTCAAGGGCACTTCCCGTGTCCTGGCGGAGATTGCAGAGAGAGAGGAGATGGTACTAGAAGATACTGGTGGCGAGGTATTGGTCCTCTCCGATTGTCTTTCTCGTAGCCGCCGATCGATCTGAATAACAGAGTTGATCAAATCTTCCAGGGATGTGGGTATGCCCACACGGGCTAGTTCGTCTTTTAAAGAATCAGAAAGTCCGAGACGAAACTGATGGTGGAGGGCGGCCCTATTCCACTGGGTATCTGTGCTCAGAACACGAAAGTCCGACACATAGTCTTCAACAGACCTTAGGCCTTGCTGGAGTCTGCTGAGCGTGAATTCTGCAGTCTGCTGGAGAAAAGGATCAGCATACAGCTGGGACATAGCGGAGAACAAGGAGTTAGCGGTTGTCAAAGCCGGATCGTGTTGTTCCCGAAGATGATGCGCCCAGGAAAGAGGTTCTTTAAGCAGTAAGGTAATGATGAACCCCACTTTGATGTTTTCAGAAGAGAAGGTACGGGGTAACAAGGAGAAATAAAGTTCACAAGTATTTCGGAAAGTGCGATACTGCTTGCGATCCCCGGAAAATCGCTCAGGCAACGGCACTCTGGGTACTGGAGGAGTGACGGACACGCAGAGCAGACTGAAGTCGGTTTGCGCAGAAGAGCTCACAACAGCAGGAGAGGTGGAAGCAGGTGAGGCATCAAGCTGGTTCAGGAGCTGATCTTCCATCCGGTTCAGATTGGTTTGAAGGTTCTGTACTGTGGATAGTGCAGAGAGGGATTGGCAAAAGTCCACAAAAGATGAGGCCTCCCTTTCAGACTCCATTGCTGGCTGACGGATACTGTCACGTACCTGACTGGAGTCTGAAGTGACGAGGTCAGCCTCTCTTGTATCTCCGGCCCTGGCTCCGCTGGAGGTGAGGACAGGAGAAACCAAGGGACCAGAGGAACACGAGTGCCTGCAGAAGCAGCCCCGGGAAGCCTGGAACAGATGATGCGACTCTGGGATGGCAGAAGGTCGCAGCAGATCGCAGGACCGAAGTTGCAGAGACCCGGGAAACGGAATTGAGCCAAACAGGAAACAGGAGCGTAGTCACATGGATAGCCGGGTTCAGCAGCAGGTGGACAGCAGGGTACATAGACATTAGGCAGGAGCGAGGTCAACAGGAAGCCGGGTTCAGAAACTGGTAATCAGAGAAGTAGCGAAGTCCAGCAGCAAGGTCAGGGGAAGCCAAGGTTCAGTAACAGGTATCAGGCAGGTTCAGGTAATAGCAGGTAGGGGTACTGGAACGCTGAAGATCCGTCAGCGCTAAAATGGTGTCAGTGCGCCCCTTAAATAGGCCGACTGGCGCCAGAGGAAAGCGTGGACGCGTTCCCGCGAACGCGCACGCGCCCGCGTGCATGCGCATTGGCGCATCTGCGCACGCGCATGCGCGGATGCGCCCGGAGCGCGCTGACAGTTCTCTTACAAATATTGTCCAGTTTCCATGAGTCTATTCAGTATGATCCTTGAACCTATTAGATATTGTGTTTATTATAACAAAGGGTGAACAAGGTATATGGCAAGTCATAGGGACACCTTTATGTGTGAGTTGAGTACAAATGATGTAATCTAGCCCTGAACGGGAGTGCATGCCAGATTTCATATTATTCTTTATTGTTGTAATAATTGGTCATGATTTTTGACTTTTTGATATGGTTTTGTACTAATAAAACTTGTTTTTATAAAATCTATGGTTTTATAAAATTGTATGTTATCATCACTGTAGGGCCTGGAAAGTCCAGCTAAAAGCTTTCCATGTGTTGCTGTGCCTAATGATGTAGCTAATGCCGATTTTTCAGATTGCCTGATGAAGTCGATTAAGATAAAACCCAGATAGGGACAGGCAGTTTGGTTAGCTGGTGATATTAGTCAGTACAGAGGTCATATTTCTGTGTCGTTACAACACACATTGGCTGGATAAACTGGTACCTGTGGTTCGCCAACTAGCAATGTGTCAACATAAAACTTCTCTTCATCTTACAAGCATTTTTATTTGTACCACCTAAACTGTATTTGTACATCTATTCAGAGATTCTATTTTTAAGTAGCAGCTAAGCATTCTTTATGCGGAACATTAGAACCTGTTTGGTTATAATACGGAAAGTGTGCATGTGGTTTCTTTCAAGCTGTGCTGCATCTGTTCTGTGCTGCGGTGATCAAACATCTCTGTGAGCATCTGTAAGCACAGAGGTGTGAAATAATATTCATTGCCAATCTAAAGAGAGCTACTATTGAGGTCATCAATAACATACTGAGTGACGACGACAGTTCTTTTGCTGACATGTCTTACTGAGGTTCAGGGAGTTATTCTAATATTAAAAGAGTACAGTTTATTTTTGTTTACACGTTACATTGCGTGTAATAGGGATGAGCTTCGTGTTCAAGTCGAACATACGTTCGACTCGAACATCGGCTGTTCGATCGTTCGACGAAGATCGAACGATTTGGGCCGTTCGCGCCAAATTCGAGTGACGCGAACGGCCCACAATGCACTACGCCATCGCAGTGTCATCCAGGCGCTGTGATTGGCCAAGCATGCATTGTGACCCCGCATGCTTGGCCAATCACAGCGCCGGCAGCGAGGAGAGCAATGATTGGCCACAGGCAGGATGCCTGTGGCCAATTATTGCTGAGGGTGTTTAGTACACGCCCCACACTATAAAAGGCCGCCAGCACGGCGGCCTAGTGTAGTGCGTTCCGGAGCAGGGAAAGACAAGCATAGGCAGGGACAGTGACATTTATTTCTTTCTTGCTTAACCTGGATTCCTTTAGTTTAGGGAAAGAGAAGGATAGGTAGGGAGAGTGTCAGTGTGTTTTACTGTGCGAGTCCTTGTTTCTAGGGACAAAGAAGGAAAGTGAGGGGATTTCTCCTTGTGCTATAGTGTGCTTTAAAAAAACATTTTTTCTAGGGACAGAAAACTGTAGGTAGGGAGAGTGTCAGTTTCTTTCACTGTGCCAGTCCTTGTTTCTAGGGACAAAGAAGGAAAGTGAGGGGAATTCTCCTTGTGCTATAGTGTGCTTTAAAAAAACATTTTTTCTAGGGACAGAAAACTGTAGGTAGGGAGAGTGTCAGTTTCTTTCACTGTGCCAGTCCTTGTTTCTAGGGACAAAGAAGGAAAGTGAGGGGAATTCTCCTTGTGCTATAGTGTGCTTTAAAAAAACATTTTTTCTAGGGACAGAAAACTGTAGGTAGGGAGAGTGTCAGTTTCTTTCACTGTGCCAGTCCTTGTTTCTAGGGACAAAGAAGGAAAGTGAGGGGAATTCTCCTTGTGCTATAGTGTGCTTTAAAAAAACATTTTTTCTAGGGACAGAAAACTGTAGGTAGGGAGAGTGTCAGTTTCTTTCACTGTGCCAGTCCTTGTTTCTAGGGACAAAGAAGGAAAGTGAGGAGAATTCTCCTTGTGCTATAGTGTGCTTTAAAAAAACATTTTTTCTAGGGACAGAAAACTGTAGGTAGGGAGAGTGTCAGTTTCTTTCACTGTGCCAGTCCTTGTTTCTAGGGACAAAGAAGGAAAGTGAGGGGAATTCTCCTTGTGCTATAGTGTGCTTTAAAAAAACATTTTTTCTAGGGACAGAAAACTGTAGGTAGGGAGAGTGTCAGTTTCTTTCACTGTGCCAGTCCTTGTTTCTAGGGACAAAGAAGGAAAGTGAGGGGATTTCTCCTTGTGCTATAGTGTGCTTTAAAAAAACATTTTTTCTAGGGACAGAAAACTGTAGGTAGGGAGAGTGTCAGTTTCTTTCACTGTGCCAGTCCTTGTTTCTAGGGACAAAGAAGGAAAGTGAGGGGAATTCTCCTTGTGCTATAGTGTGCTTTAAAAAAACATTTTTTCTAGGGACAGAAAACTGTAGGTAGGGAGAGTGTCAGTTTCTTTCACTGTGCCAGTCCTTGTTTCTAGGGACAAAGAAGGAAAGTGAGGAGAATTCTCCTTGTGCTATAGTGTGCTTTAAAAAAACATTTTTTCTAGGGACAGAAAACTGTAGGTAGGGAGAGTGTCAGTTTCTTTCACTGTGCCAGTCCTTGTTTCTAGGGACAAAGAAGGAAAGTGAGGGGAATTCTCCTTGTGCTATAGTGTGCTTTAAAAAAACATTTTTTCTAGGGACAGAAAACTGTAGGTAGGGAGAGTGTCAGTTTCTTTCACTGTGCCAGTCCTTGTTTCTAGGGACAAAGAAGGAAAGTGAGGGGATTTCTCCTTGTGCTATAGTGTGCTTTAAAAAAACATTTTTTCTAGGGACAGAAAACTGTAGGTAGGGAGAGTGTCAGTTTCTTTCACTGTGCCAGTCCTTGTTTCTAGGGACAAAGAAGGAAAGTGAGGGGAATTCTCCTTGTGCTATAGTGTGCTTTAAAAAAACATTTTTTCTAGGGACAGAAAACTGTAGGTAGGGAGAGTGTCAGTTTCTTTCACTGTGCCAGTCCTTGTTTCTAGGGACAAAGAAGGAAAGTGAGGGGAATTCTGCTTGTGCTATAGTGTGCTTTAAAAAAACATTTTTTCTAGGGACAGAAAACTGTAGGTAGGGAGAGTGTCAGTTTCTTTCACTGTGCCAGTCCTTGTTTCTAGGGACAAAGAAGGAAAGTGAGGGGAATTCTCCTTGTGCTATAGTGTGCTTTAAAAAAACATTTTTTCTAGGGACAGAAAACTGTAGGTAGGGAGAGTGTCAGTTTCTTTCACTGTGCCAGTCCTTGTTTCTAGGGACAAAGAAGGAAAGTGAGGGGAATTCTCCTTGTGCTATAGTGTGCTTTAAAAAAACATTTTTTCTAGGGACAGAAAACTGTAGGTAGGGAGAGTGTCAGTTTCTTTCACTGTGCCAGTCCTTGTTTCTAGGGACAAAGAAGGAAAGTGAGGGGAATTCTGCTTGTGCTATAGTGTGCTTTAAAAAAACATTTTTTCTAGGGACAGAAAACTGTAGGTAGGGAGAGTGTCAGTTTCTTTCACTGTGCCAGTCCTTGTTTCTAGGGACAAAGAAGGAAAGTGAGGGGAATTCTCCTTGTGCTATAGTGTGCTTTAAAAAAACATTTTTTCTAGGGACAGAAAACTGTAGGTAGGGAGAGTGTCAGTTTCTTTCACTGTGCCAGTCCTTGTTTCTAGGGACAAAGAAGGAAAGTGAGGGGAATTCTCCTTGTGCTATAGTGTGCTTTAAAAAAACATTTTTTCTAGGGACAGAAAACTGTAGGTAGGGAGAGTGTCAGTTTCTTTCACTGTGCCAGTCCTTGTTTCTAGGGACAAAGAAGGAAAGTGAGGGGAATTCTCCTTGTGCTATAGTGTGCTTTAAAAAAACATTTTTTCTAGGGACAGAAAACTGTAGGTAGGGAGAGTGTCAGTTTCTTTCACTGTGCCAGTCCTTGTTTCTAGGGACAAAGAAGGAAAGTGAGGGGAATTCTCCTTGTGCTATAGTGTGCTTTAAAAAAACATTTTTTCTAGGGACAGAAAACTGTAGGTAGGGAGAGTGTCAGTTTCTTTCACTGTGCCAGTCCTTGTTTCTAGGGACAAAGAAGGAAAGTGAGGGGAATTCTCCTTGTGCTATAGTGTGCTTTAAAAAAACATTTTTTCTAGGGACAGAAAACTGTAGGTAGGGAGAGTGTCAGTTTCTTTCACTGTGCCAGTCCTTGTTTCTAGGGACAAAGAAGGAAAGTGAGGGGAATTCTCCTTGTGCTATAGTGTGCTTTAAAAAAACATTTTTTCTAGGGACAGAAAACTGTAGGTAGGGAGAGTGTCAGTTTCTTTCACTGTGCCAGTCCTTGTTTCTAGGGACAAAGAAGGAAAGTGAGGGGAATTCTCCTTGTGCTATAGTGTGCTTTAAAAAAACATTTTTTCTAGGGACAGAAAACTGTAGGTAGGGAGAGTGTCAGTTTCTTTCACTGTGCCAGTCCTTGTTTCTAGGGACAAAGAAGGAAAGTGAGGGGAATTCTCCTTGTGCTATAGTGTGCTTTAAAAAAAAAAAATTTCTAGGGACAGAAAACTGTAGGTAGGGAGAGTGTCAGTTTCTTTCACTGTGCCAGTCCTTGTTTCTAGGGACAAAGAAGGAAAGTGAGGGGAATTCTCCTTGTGCTATAGTGTGCTTTAAAAAAACATTTTTTCTAGGGACAGAAAACTGTAGGTAGGGAGAGTGTCAGTTTCTTTCACTGTGCCAGTCCTTGTTTCTAGGGACAAAGAAGGAAAGTGAGGGGAATTCTCCTTGTGCTATAGTGTGCTTTAAAAAAACATTTTTTCTAGGGACAGAAAACTGTAGGTAGGGAGAGTGTCAGTTTCTTTCACTGTGCCAGTCCTTGTTTCTAGGGACAAAGAAGGAAAGTGAGGGGAATTCTCCTTGTGCTATAGTGTGCTTTAAAAAAACATTTTTTCTAGGGACAGAAAACTGTAGGTAGGGAGAGTGTCAGTTTCTTTCACTGTGCCAGTCCTTGTTTCTAGGGACAAAGAAGGAAAGTGAGGGGAATTCTCCTTGTGCTATAGTGTGCTTTAAAAAAACATTTTTTCTAGGGACAGAAAACTGTAGGTAGGGAGAGTGTCAGTTTCTTTCACTGTGCCAGTCCTTGTTTCTAGGGACAAAGAAGGAAAGTGAGGGGAATTCTCCTTGTGCTATAGTGTGCTTTAAAAAAACATTTTTTCTAGGGACAGAAAACTGTAGGTAGGGAGAGTGTCAGTTTCTTTCACTGTGCCAGTCCTTGTTTCTAGGGACAAAGAAGGAAAGTGAGGGGATTTCTCCTTGTGCTATAGTGTGCTTTAAAAAAACATTTTTTCTAGGGACAGAAAACTGTAGGTAGGGAGAGTGTCAGTTTCTTTCACTGTGCCAGTCCTTGTTTCTAGGGACAAAGAAGGAAAGTGAGGGGATTTCTCCTTGTGCTATAGTGTGCTTTAAAAAAACATTTTTTCTAGGGACAGAAAACTGTAGGTAGGGAGAGTGTCAGTTTCTTTCACTGTGCCAGTCCTTGTTTCTAGGGACAAAGAAGGAACGTGAGGGGAATTCTCCTTGTGCTATAGTGTGCTTTAAAAAAACATTTTTTCTAGGGACAGAAAACTGTAGGTAGGGAGAGTGCCAGTTTCTTTCACTGTGCCAGTCCTTGTTTCTAGGGACAAAGAAGGAAAGTGAGGGGAATTCTCCTTGTGCTATGGTGTGCTTTAAAAAAACATTTTTTCTAGGGACAGAAAACTGTAGGTAGGGAGAGTGTCAGTTTCTTTCACTGTGCCAGTCCTTGTTTCTAGGGACAAAGAAGGAAAGTGAGGGGAATTCTCCTTGTGCTATAGTGTGCCAAAGCATTCCTCATCAACCATCTTTGAAATCCTTGTTTTTTGGACAGTCAGGGAAATTGTCGTTGTGCTATTCTGTGCAAAAGCAATAATCCTCAACCATATTTAGAAATCCTTAAGTAAAGGGACAGAGAAGGACACCTGAAGGTAGCCCTTATTGCTTTTTTCCCATCTCCCTGCAGGCCATCTATTAGAATGTCTGGAAGGCAAACAAGGAGAGGCAGACAGTCAGGAGGCAATAAAAGAGGGCAAGCAGGCTCTGTGTCTGGGGGCAACAGTGCTGGTCGTGGACGCGGTGCATTGTCATCAGCACATGGCCATGGGACACGCTTGTCCTTCTTTTCGGCAGCTGGACATGTTGAGCCACATCATGCCGAAGACTTGGTAGAGTGGATGACCAAGCCCTCCTCCTCCTCCTCCTCATCCTCTCTCACCCAGGCTCAGGGTACTGGCAAAGCAGCTGCCAAAGCGTCCTCTTCCCTGGTATCAATGTCAGACTCATCATCAGTCACTCCTTCCCTAGACCCACCATGTCCTCCTCCTGAGGAGTCCCCCGAACTGTTTGAGCACAGTGTTGGGTACATGCTCCAGGAGGATGCCCAGCGTTTCGAAGGGTCTGATGATGAAACCCAGCTACAGGAAGGCAGTAGCGTGAGAGCAGACAGAGGGGATGCTCAAGAAGGACACCAATCTGGCAGTCATGTTCCAGCAGCTGCAGCATACTGCCAGATTGGCTCCAGTGATGAGGAGGGAGGGGATGATGAGGTCACTGACTCCACGTGGGTGCCTAATAGGAGAGAGGAGGAGGAGGAGGATGAGGAGGAGGCACATCTCCAACGAGGCAGGATGCCCTTTGGTGGCCAGCGTAAGGGCAGTACACCGACGGAATCACACCGCAGAGCTCCGCCTGTGCAGGGCGCAGCCTCTGCCCGTCATTCAAAAAGTTCCTTGGTGTGGGCCTTTTTTGAGGCTAGTGCATCAGATCGCACAGCTGCTGTTTGCAACATATGTCTCAAGCGTATATCGCGTGGCCAAAACATCAGCCGCTTGGGTACCACATGCCTGACCAGACATATGTTGACCTGCCATGCAGCTCGTTGGCAAGCCTACCTCAAAGACCCACACCAAAGAACAAAGCGGACCTCTCCTTGCACCGCATCAGCTGGGATCTCCAACCCCACTATAACTTCAGTCCTCTCTGAAACATGCACTGAGAGGAATGAAGGTGTAGAATTAGGTGTGTCACAGCCAAGTACTTGCGGCCACTCTGCTAGCAGTACACCGACGTCCGATTCTAGCAGGCAAATTTCCCTGCCCCAGCTGCTGGACCGTCAAAAGAAGTTCACTCCCAGCCATCCACATGCCCAGCGGTTGAATGCTAGCTTGGCTAAATTGCTAGCGCTTCAACTGCTGCCTTTTCAGTTGGTAGACTCGGCCCCCTTCCGTGAGTTTGTGCAATGTGCGGTTCCTCAGTGGCAGGTTCCCAAACGCCACTTTTTCTCACGGAAGGCTATTCCGGCTCTCTACCGGCATGTGGAAGGCAATGTCTTGGCCTCGCTGGACAGGGCGGTCAGCGGTAAGGTGCATATTACCGCTGACTCATGGTCCAGCAGGCATGGACAGGGACGTTACCTTTCTTTCACGGCCCATTGGGTCACTCTTTTGGCAGCTGGGAAGGATGCAGGACAAGGTGCAGTAGTGTTGGAGGTTGTTCCACCGCCACGCCTCCAAAATGCTACTACTGGTTGTGACACACCTCTCTCCTCCACCCCCTCCTCTTCTTCTTCCTCCATGGCCTCTTCCTGTGGTTTGTCCTATGAACCAGCGGTGCTCCGTAGCCGTTCACGGGGCTACGCAAGTACGCAGGCAAAAAGATGCCATGCCGTGCTTGCGCTGGTGTGTTTGGGGGACAGAAGCCACACTGGGGCAGAGGTCCTGTCTGCTCTGCAGGGCCAGGCCGAGAGGTGGTTGACGCCACGCCAGCTTAAGCCAGGAATGGTGGTTTGCGACAATGGCACCAACCTCCTCTCCGCCCTCCGACAGGGACAACTGACCCATGTGCCCTGTGTGGCTCACGTCCTTAACCTGGTGGTGCAGCGGTTCTTGGGCAGGTACCCGGGCTTACAGGATGTCCTGAGGCAGGCCAGGAAAGTCTGTGTGCATTTCCGCAGATCTTATAATGCCAGTGCTCGCCTGGCTGAGCTGCAAAAGGAGTTGAACCTGCCCAAGAACCGCCTTATATGTGACATGCCCACCAGGTGGAACTCAACGTTGGCCATGCTGCAGCGGCTGCACACGCAGCAGAGGGCCATCAATGAGTACCTGTGCGACTACGGCACCAGGACAGGGTCAGGGGAGCTTGTTTTTTTTTCTCCACGCCAGTGGGGCATGATCAGGGATGCATGCACTGTCCTGGCACCATTTGAGGAGGCCACGAGGATGGTGAGCAGTGACAGTGCATGCATCAGTGACACTGTACCTCTTGTCCACCTGTTGGAGCACACGCTGCGTGGAATAATGGACAGGGCACTTGAGGCAGAACAGAGGCAGGAAGAGGAGGACTTCCTTGCCTCTCAAGGCCCCCTTTACCCAGACAGTGTTCCTTCTGTCCCACCCATCGCACAGGAAGAGGAAGAGGAGGAGGAGGAGGAGGAGGATTGTGTCAGCATGGAGGTGGAGGCTGGCACTCAGCATCATCAGCAGCAGTCTTTTAGGGATGATTTACAGTCCCAAGAAACCAGTGGACTTGTACGTGGCTGGGAGGAGGTGGCTGCGGATCATGTCGTCCTTAGTGACCCAGAGGACTCCGGAGCGAATGCCTCAGCAAACCTACGCTGCATGGCCTCCCTGATCCTGCAAAGTCTGCGGAAGGATCCTCGTATTCTTCGGATCAAGGAGAGGGACCATTACTGGCTGGCCACTCTCCTTGATCCACGGTACAAGGGTAAGGTTGCAGACCTTATGTTACCTTCGCAGAGGGAGCAGAGGATGAGACAACTCCGGGAGGCCTTGCAGAAAGGTCTGTGCAACGCGTTCCCAGAGACTGGGAGGTTACAAACTCCTGGTCCTGGACAACGAGTTGCTGAGGCTTCGGCCAGTCAAAGAAGGAGCGGTGGGGAAGGTGGCCGTCTGACCGATGCGTTCAGACAATTCTTTAGTCCGCAGCCCCAAAGTATGATCGGTTCCAGCAACCATCGCCAGCGTCTGATAAACATGGTGCAGGAATATCTAGGGGCAAGGTCAGACTTGGACACCTTCCCCACCGAAAATCCTCTGGCTTACTGGGTCTTGAGGATGGATCACTGGCCAGAGCTTGCACAGTATGCAATTGAGCTACTGGCCTGTCCTGCATCCAGCGTTCTTTCGGAACGCACATTCAGTGCTGCTGGAGGATTTGTCACGGATCACAGGGTGCGCCTGTCCACCGACTCGGTTGATCGACTGACTTTCATCAAGATGAACCAGTCTTGGATCACCACCAGCTACCACACACCTGATGCTGATATAACAGCCTAATTGATTTTAACATGTCACATCCCTTCAAGACTGATGCTGATGCTGAGTGCCTGTGCTGTTATGTTGACTGGCTATCCTCCTCCTCCGAGTCCTCAATGATACGATTGATGATGATAGCTTGGAAGATCATTTTTGTTTATGGGTGCCGCCACCAGTGGCTAAGGCCCAATTTTTCAGCCCCTGTTTTACAGGGGCGTGTAATTACAATTTTTTTAGCAATAATTTGCCATAGGGCTCATTGCTGTGCTCCAAGTACAGTATCTGTGAGGGGTTGGAGTGTTGTGGCACCAGTGCCTAAGGCCCAATTTTTCAGCCCCTGTTTAACAGGGGCGTGTCATTACAATTTTTGAAGCAATACTTTGCAACAGGGCTCATTGCTGTGCTCCAAGTACAGTATCTGTGAGGGGTTGTAGTGTTGTGCCACCAGTGCCTAAGGCCCAATTTTTCAGCCCCTGTTTAACAGGGGCGTGTCATTACAATTTTTGAAGCAATACTTTGCAACAGGGCTCATTGCTGTCCTCCAAGTACAGTATCTGTGAGGGGTTGTAGTGTTGTGCCACCAGTGCCTAAGGCCCAATTTTTCAGCCCCTGTTCAACAGGGGCATGCAATTACAATTCTTGATGTAATAATTCACAGCAGGGCCCATTGCTGCACCCACCAAGAGTAACTCTGAGGGCTTACAGTGTTGTGGCAACGCCACCACCACCACCACCACGAAAGGCCCAATTTTTCAGCCCCTGTTCAAAAGGGGCATGTAATTACAATTCTTGATCTAATAATTCACAGCAGGGCCCATTGCTGCACCCACCAAGAGTAACTCTGAGGGCTTACAGTGTTGTGGCAACGCCACCACCACCACCACCACGAAAGGCCCAATTTTTCAGCCCCTGTTCAACAGGGGCATGCAATTACAATTCTTGATGTAATAATTCACAGCAGGGCCCATTGCTGCACCCACCAAGAGTAACTCTGAGGGCTTACAGTGTTGTGGCAACGCCACCACCACCACCACCACGAAAGGCCCAATTTTTCAGCCCCTGTTCAAAAGGGGCATGTAATTACAATTCTTGATCTAATAATTCACAGCAGGGCCCATTGCTGCACCCACCAAGAGTAACTCTGAGGGCTTACAGTGTTGTGGCAACGCCACCACCACCACCACCACGAAAGGCCCAATTTTTCAGCCCCTGTTCAAAAGGGGCATGTAATTACAATTCTTGATCTAATAATTCACAGCAGGGCCCATTGCTGCACCCACCAAAAGTAACTCTGAGGGCTTACAGTGTTGTGGCAACGCCACCACCACCACCACCACGAAAGGCCCAATTTTTCAGCCCCTGTTCAAAAGGGGCATGTAATTACAATTCTTGATCTAATAATTCACAGCAGGGCCCATTCCTGCACCCACCAAGAGTAACTCTGAGGGCTTACAGTGTTGTGGCAACACCACCACCACCACCACCACCACGAAAGGCCCAATTTTTCAGCCCCTGTTCAACAGGGGCATGCAATTACAATTCTTGATCTAATAATTCACAGCAGGGCCCATTGCTGCACCCACCAAGAGTAACTGTCAGGGCTTACAGTGTTGTGGCACCAGCACCACCATCAAAGCCCCAATTTTTACTACCACTGTTCAACAATTATATGTAATTAAAATTCCTGATATAATAGTTGACAGCAGGGCGTTCCAGCACCAACCAAGAGTAACTGTGAGTGCTTACAGTGTTGTGCCAACACCAACAACTAAGGGGCCTATTTCTGCAGAGTATATACGGCAGGTCCCTACTTTCAAACATCCAACTTACAAACGACTCCTACTTGCAAACGCAAGAAGACAACAGGAAGTGAGAGGAAATCTACCCCTAGGAAGGAAAATTCTCTCCTGTAAGAATAAATATGGGAGAAAGGTGTCTCCTCTGTACTGATGCTTTATCAGCAATCCTTGTTTCAAGAAAAACACCACATTTCAAAAACAGTTGACATTGGAACGGAAAGTGAGGTGAAATGTTCTGAACAGGGGCACAGACAGCAAAAAAAATGTTACAGGGGTGATAACCCTTACCTATGTTTTCCAAAAAGTTTAAAAATAGATTTTTGGGCTGGAGCTACACTTCAACAATGTACCTGTTCAAAATTACAAACAGATTCTACATAAGAACAAACCTACAGTCCCTGTCTTGTATGCACCGCCTGTATACGGCTGTTCAGAGTATATAGGGCCTTTTTTATTTTATGTGCGGGGTTCCCCTTAATATCCATACAAGACCCAAAGGGGCTGGTAATGGGCTGGGGTAGGGGGGGGGGGTCATGGGGTAGCTATGCCATTTTTCTTAAAGATTTTCATCCATATTACCGGGACCAGACATTACATTAAAGCCGCAAGCAGTTAAAAAAGGCTTTTTTTTCCTTTAGAAGTGTCATTTTGTGCAGGGACAGTTCTAAACACGGGAAACACGTGGCACTTCACAGGCATACTTTAGACACCCCCCAGGTACGATATTTAAAGGAATATTTGACTTTTTTTTTTCCACTTTATGCATCATTAAAATGACTGCTCCCGAAAAACGACCGTTTTTAAAACTTCTTTTTGCATTGATACATGTCCCCTGGTGCAGAACCCGGGTTCCCAAACCCTTTTTAGGACAATAACATGCATAATAGTTGTTATAATTAGCACTTTAGAATTCGAACGTTCGCATCCATTGTATTTAATAGGGTTCTAATGTTCGTACGAACTTTCGGTCCGTTCGCGGGTTCTGGTGCGAACCGAACCCGGGGGTGTTCGGCTCATCACTAGCGTGTAATAATGAATACCGTCTTTATGATCGGTCCCTAAAACTTCCTATAAATTATATTTGGATAAAGGGCCTGTTCTACCATCAGAAGGTTACTTCTTCTGCGGGTTGAATGCAGCTGAGAAATTTTCAAATCAGACACACCCATATTCTCAGTAAGCTCCACCTATTGATGCAGTAAGCCCATCCATTCTATTCAGAATTTTAAAGGCTAAGTTCACCTTATCCGCAAAATAGTCTATGCAGTCAAGGGGCCCCAGTAGGCATTACATTTTGCAGCTTTCTAAAATGTTCATTCATTTTATTGTCATACCTGTAGGCCATTTGGGCCCCCTTGGAAGACCCGCTGAAAAACTAACAACCCCAACAACCTGCCATGTTGATAGTATGTGAAAATCATTGGACGCTCATACCCAGCATTACAGGAGCAAAAACCAACAACTGTTTTTCTCCTAGCAATAAGACAGAATGTGGGGGTTGCTAAATGGGAGTTTTTTGCAGCCAGGCTTCCAGGTATGACAATAAAATTAATGGGCGTTTTTCAAAGCTGCACAGTTTTTTTCTAATATCTATTGGGGCCCCTTGACTGTATAGGTTATTTTCTGGTGAATCTAGCCTTTAAATCAGTTACTCAAAACTATGGGGTTGATTTACTAAAGGCAAATCCCCTGTGCACTGCAAGTTCACTTGGAAGTGCAGACGTTGTAGATCTGAGGGGAATATCTGGAATGAGGGGAAGCTCTTCTGATTTTATCATCCAGTCATGTACAAGCAAAAATGCTGCTTTTTATTTTCCTTGCATGTCCCCCTCAGATCTACAGTGACTACACTTGTAGTGCACAGTGGATTTGCCTTTAGTAAATAAACCTCCAAGTGTCTCTTGATACTGTTAATCCCCAAATGTACCTGAAATTTACACAGGTGTGTCACTCTGTACCTATCAGTGTTTGCCATCCAGTGTCTAAATTGTCAGGGGTACCTATTTTTAGGTACAGAGGGGTACCTATTTTTCACAGATACCCACTCTCACTTCTGTTTTGCTTTTCTAAGCAAAATCATCACCCCTGGAGGCTATGGGACCACCCTAAAAGGACATCACGTCTTGCACATGTCCTGTGACAACCAGCTTCCTATATCCAAGATAGCAGTGCAAGGGATCCAAAGACAGAAGAAGAACCAGCCTGGGTGAGGGTAGTGCTGGATCCCTCGACTGGTAAGTGTCTGCTTATTAAAAGTCAGCAGCTACAGTAGTTGTAGCTGTGGATATAAATTGTTTTAAATAAAATGCTCTCAGAAATTACCAAAGTTCCTCGTTAACCGCTTGCCGACTGCCTGCTGCCGGTTGACAGCGTCAGAATGGCTCCCCTACGCGAACCGCCGTAGCTGTACAGCGAGTGTTTTAAAGGATATAGGGGGCGCGCGCACACGCCTGCCATTTCACTTAGATGCTGATGCGCGTGCTCGGCGGCCGCGATGTCTGCCAGGCACCCATGATCGCTCCTGATATAGCCAGAATGGGGATTTGTGTGTGTAAACACATAAATCCCCATTCTGTCAGGGGTGAGGAGACAGATCTGTTGTTCCTAATGCTTAGGAACAACGATTGGTCTCCTTCCCCAGTCAGTTCCATCCACCCATAGTTATAACACACACTAAGGGAACACATTTAACCCCTTGACCGCCCCTTTGTGTTAACCCCTTCCCTGCCAGTGACATTTATACGGTAATCAGTGGCTATTTTTAACTCTGATTGCTGTATAAATGTCACTGGTCCCAAAATAGTGTCAAAAGTGTCCAATCTGTCTGATGCAATGTCGCAGTCCCGATAAAAATCGCTGATCACCGTCATTACTAGTAAAACATTTTTTTATAAAAATGCCATAAATCTATCCCCTATTTTGTAGATGCTATAACTTTTGCGCAGACCAATCAATATACGCTTATTGCAATTTTTTTACCAAAAATATGTAGAAGAATACATATTGGCCTAAACAGATTTTTTTTTAATTTGGGATATTTATTATAGCAAAAAGTAAAAAAAAAAAAAAATGCAGAGGTGATCAAATACCACCAAAAGAATGCTCTTGTGGAAAAAAAAATACATACCGTATATTTTTATACTTGTCAGTTAAAGCGACGCAGTGCCATATCACAAAAAATGGCCTGGTTAGGAAGAGGGTAAATTCTTCCGGGGCTGAAGTGGTTAAGGGTACTTACACACTGTATTGATGTATGAACATCATACATTCCTGGCAGAAAAACACGAGGATGGGCTGTATAAGGTTTGCGTGTACTTGCACACATACATGTAAAACTTCTTCTAGCTTTATTTTAACCAAGAAAGTATGCGCATATGTGTGTAACAATACTGAACGGCAATGTAGATTTCTGTATTTTTTTCACTGATCCATTGACAGGGCATGTTTACATGCCTGTGTGGACAGTCACATTGAAAACAATGGGCTGTATTTACATCAGTACAAAAAAAATGCCTGTATGCCTAAAAACATTGGTAAATAATAATGAATGGGATGCATTCCAGTTATCCACAGGCAGACAGGAAGTAAATTATATTCCTGGACAGGTTTTAAGAGGTTACTGGGTAGTCATAGTCAGTAAGTACAATTAAATTAGTGTTTTAAGGGAATAGTGTTATGCTTGTATGATGTAAACCAGAGTAATACCAACACATTTCTAGATTAAAGGGGTTGTAAAGGTTTGTGTTTTTTCACCTTAATGCATCCTATGCATTAAGGTGAAAAAACACCTCGCTGTCATGGGCCCCCAAGCCCCCCCGTTTTACTTACCTGAGCCCGTTCACCTGCTGTGCGCGTCCCCCGGCGTCCTCTCCTCCATTGAGTCTGGCCGTTGATTGGATAGATTGATAGCAGCGCAGGCATTGGCTCCCGCTGCTGTCAATCACATCCAATGACACGGCCGCCGGGGGGGGCGGGACGAGTCATACACTTGGCGTCTATGGACGCCAAGTGTATGACACGGGAGTGCACCCATTAACTAACCCTCTTGGGAAAGAGCTTCCCAGAGGGGGTTAGCTTTAATGGGGAGAAGCTGAGACAGGCGCCGTGGGACCCTAGAACAGCAGGATTGGGGCCACTCTGTGCAAAACAAACTGCACAGTGGAGGTAAGTATAACATGTTTGTTATTTAAAAAAAAAAAACATACGACCCCTTTAAGTTGGATTTACAAACATTGTCCACTCAAACTGCAAATGTCCTTGTCTACAAAATCACGTTTTCCTTTAGTGGTTCACAAAATGCAGTTGTATGCAAGTCAGTAGATGTCAAGATAAGTGTAACTGCTATAGTATAAAAGTATTACTAAGTGTTACATAATTAAAGTGATAAATGTGTACTCTAGCTAAAAATAATTGTTTGCAGGTGCTTTTTTTTTTTTTTTTATCAAAGACCATGCCAAGCACTTCACAGTTTGGCACAGACACCTCTGTCTAAATGTTCAACCTGTAATCATCCTCATCTGTCAAGACTGATAGCTCCTATTAAAATAGATTGCTACTGTACTGGAAAACAATTTATTTTCTTGTTTTCTTTCTTTTTATTTTTTAAGTTGCAGCATATTGTGCAATGTATAAATCAGTTACATGCATTTTGCACAATGAAGGTATTTCTATAAAAATTGATTATATAAAATATAAAAGCAATAAGCAATGAAAAGTATGAATAAAAGTAAGTGACTAACCAGCTAGAGAAGCCACAGAAGAAGCTAATGTGTTGCTAATGTGTGAAAAATAAAATTTGAACAGCGGGTAAAATAAACATTGAACACATCACCAATTTGTTAGGTAAATATATTTCTAAAGGTGCTATTGACATGGAATTTTCTTCTTTTTTTTCTCAATCAAAGGTTTTATTGAAAGATAATTAAAACATATATTTGACAATGTTGAAGAAATTGACATGAAACATGTACTGAAAAACAGTGTCAGTTGACAGTATAATTGGTATACAATTGTAAATGCGTATTAACATTTGTAGTCATGAAATTATATTCACTTATTGAATTTAAAGGGTGAAATAGTAGTAGGGAGATAGATATGGAAGGTTGTAAAGAATTGGGGTTAGAGGGTAAGTAAGGAAATGTAAGAGTGAGATAGTTGGGGGGGATTCTGTACCAACACTTTATATAAGCTTTATATAAGCTTGTATATATATTTCTGTTATGTGGTCATACTGGAAGGATCACCTCATTGTTGTAGTTATATAAACAATACAATGGAGTTACATACCATATAATGAGTTACTCAACCTCTTAAATGTGAAGTGAGCGATAGTCACTTGAATATATGAATAGTACCCAGGGTTGCCACATTTTATTGAAACTCTCGCTATTCTCATTTTTCATTGCCACAATCTCTTCCATCTTGTACAAATATTGTACCCTGTCCAACCAATCCTTGACCTTCGGGACTTTGGTGAATTTCCAATGCAGTGGAATAAGAGCTTTTGCTGCTGTTAAGAGATGTCTGGTTAATGATTTCTTATATTTACTGAGCGTAAAGTGGTTAATATGTACGATAATAAACAAGCAGCTGCGTTCAGGTTTATTTTGGTGTCTGTCATGTGCTTTATCCATTTTATAGTCTTTTCCCAGTAGTCAAGGATTGGTGGACATTCCCACCAGATGTGTAAGAAAGACCCTGTTTCCCTGTGACATCACCAGCAGGTATCTGACGTTGTGTTTGGCCATTTTTTGGCTTTCTGCGGAGTCATGTACCACTGTGTTAGGATTTTATAGGAGATTTCCTGGTATCTTGTGCTAAGCGAGCATTCATGTGCTAATATACATGCTTTTTCCCACTGAAACTGTGTCCTAGGGCATTTTCCCAGTTTTCTTTATGTTTGTTGCTAGCGTCTGTTTGTGACTAGTGTTGAGCGGACCCGAACTGTAAAGTTCGGGTCCGTACCGAATTTTGGCGTTTTCCCGACCCCGGACCCGGACCCGGATTTTGCGCTAAAGTCCGGGTTCGGGTTCGGATTCGGGAATTTATGGCGCAGTTAGAAATGCTTCAGGGGCCAGCCAATCACCATTTGATTAGCTGGTGTGCCCTTAGAAGCCATCATAGCCATGCCTACTAATGGCATGGCTGTGATTGGTCAGTGCAACATGTGACCCAGCATGTGACCAGCTTCTATATAAGAAAGAGGCACACAGCACAGATCGTCACTCTGCTTTTAGACAGTGTAGGGAAAGGATCCTGGCTGCTGTTGCTGTGAGGGAGAGAATTATATGATAGGAGTTAGTCCTGATTCTGCAATCTACTGATAGAAAAGATAGGGAGACAGTGTAGTGTAGTGTAGTGTAGTGGCAGGATCCTGTTTGTGCTTTCAGGGAGAGAGATTTAGATAGGAGTCCAGATTGAGAGATATAATAGCTCAGCGATCTGCATAGGTTTATCTGTTTGTGTTGCAAGCTCAGTGCACCAGCACTGCATTACGTTGAGTGATACACCTATTCCATACTGTGGCTGTATTGTGCTCTTGCTAAAAGACCTATTTTGGTCAGAAAAAAAAAAAGGCACTTTATTGTGCTTTTGCTAAAAAGACCAATTTTTGGGCCCCAAAAAAAAAAAAGGCACTTTATTGTGCTGTTGCAAAAAAAAAAAAGGCACTTTGTTGTGCGCAAAAAAGACCTATTTTTGGGCAAAAAAAATATTTTGCAGTGTATATCTCTAGTTGTGTGAAATAACCAATTTCTATATATTTTTCTTGTACTATGCTATACTAAAAAAAAAAAAAAAACTTTTTTTTGAATAGCATTCTCTGCAGCTGTGCGATTCAGCGGTTATATACTGTGGTTGTGTTGTGCTCTTTCAAAAAACGCCATTTAGGGCCACAGAAAATATTTTGCAGTGTGAAATACACATGTGGAGGTGTGTAAAATAAACAATTTCTATATATTGTACAGTGCTATACTAAAAAAAACAACATTTTTTTTGAATAGCATTCTCTGCACTTCTATAGCTGTGCGATTCAGTGGTTAAATACTGTGGTTGTGTTGTGCTCTTTCAAAAAACGCCATTTAGGGCCACAGAAAATATTTTGCAGTGTGAAATACACATGTGGAGGTGTGTAAAATAAACAATTTCTATATATTGTACAGTGCTATACTAAAAAAAACAACATTTTTTTTGAATAGCATTCTCTGCACTTCTATAGCTGTGCGATTCAGTGGTTAAATACTGTGGTTGTGTTGTGCTCTTGCAAAAAACGCCATTTAGGGCCACAGAAAATAAATTGCAGTGTGAAATACACATGTGGAGGTGTGTAAAATAAACAATTTCTATATATTGTACAGTGCTATACTAAAAAAAACAACATTTTTTTTGAATAGCATTCTCTGCACTTCTATAGCTGTGCGATTCAGTGGTTAAATACTGTGGTTGTGTTGTGCTCTTTCAAAAAACGCCATTTAGGGCCACAGAAAATATTTTGCAGTGTGAAATACACATGTGGAGGTGTGTAAAATAAACAATTTCTATATATTGTACAGTGCTATACTAAAAAAAAAAACATTTTTTTTGAATAGCATTCTCTGCACTTCTATAGCTGTGCGATTCAGTGGTTAAATACTGTGGTTGTGTTGTGCTCTTGCAAAAAACGCCATTTAGGGCCACAGAAAATAAATTGCAGTGTGAAATACACATGTGGAGGTGTGTAAAATAAACAATTTCTATATATTGTACAGTGCTATACTAAAAAAAAAAACATTTTTTTTGAATAGCATTCTCTGCACTTCTATAGCTGAGCGATTCAGTGGTTAAATACTGTGGTTGTGTTGTGCTCTTTCAAAAAACGCCATTTAGGGCCACAGAAAATATTTTGCAATGTGAAATACACATGTGGAGGTGTGTAAAATAAACAATTTCTATATATTGTACAGTGCTATACTAAAAAAAACAACATTTTTTTTGAATAGCATTCTCTGCACTTCTATAGCTGTGCGATTCAGTGGTTAAATACTGTGGTTGTGTTGTGCTCTTGCAAAAAACGCCATTTAGGGCCACAGAAAATAAATTGCAGTGTGAAATACACATGTGGAGGTGTGTAAAATAAACAATTTCTATATATTGTACAGTGCTATACTAAAAAAAACAACATTTTTTTTGAATAGCATTCTCTGCACTTCTATAGCTGTGCGATTCAGTGGTTAAATACTGTGGTTGTGTTGTGCTCTTTCAAAAAACGCCATTTAGGGCCACAGAAAATATTTTGCAGTGTGAAATACACATGTGGAGGTGTGTAAAATAAACAATTTCTATATATTGTACAGTGCTATACTAAAAAAAAAAAAACATTTTTTTTGAATAGCATTCTCTGCACTTCTATAGCTGTGCGATTCAGTGGTTAAATACTGTGGTTGTGTTGTGCTCTTGCAAAAAACGCCACTTAGGGCCACAGAAAATAAATTGCAGTGTGAAATACACATGTGGAGGTGTGTAAAATAAACAATTTCTATATATTGTACAGTGCTATACTAAAAAAAACAACATTTTTTTTGAATAGCATTCTCTGCACTTCTATAGCTGTGCGATTCAGTGGTTAAATACTGTGGTTGTGTTGTGCTCTTTCAAAAAACGCCATTTAGGGCCACAGAAAATATTTTGCAGTGTGAAATACACATGTGGAGGTGTGTAAAATAAACAATTTCTATATATTGTACAGTGCTATACTAAAAAAAAAAAACATTTTTTTTGAATAGCATTCTCTGCACTTCTATAGCTGTGCGATTCAGTGGTTAAATACTGTGGTTGTGTTGTGCTCTTGCAAAAAACGCCATTTAGGGCCACAGAAAATAAATTGCAGTTTGAAATACACATGTGGAGGTGTGTAAAATAAACAATTTCTATATATTGTACAGTGCTATACTAAAAAAAACAACATTTTTTTTGAATAGCATTCTCTGCACTTCTATAGCTGTGCGATTCAGTGGTTAAATACTGTGGTTGTGTTGTGCTCTTTCAAAAAACGCCATTTAGGGCCACAGAAAATATTTTGCAGTGTGAAATACACATGTGGAGGTGTGTAAAATAAACCATTTCTATATATTGTACAGTGCTATACTAAAAAAAAACAACATTTTTTTTGAATAGCATTCTCTGCACTTCTATAGCTGTGCGATTCAGTGGTTAAATACTGTGGTTGTGTTGTGCTCTTGCAAAAAACGCCATTTAGGGCCACAGAAAATAAATTGCAGTGTGAAATACACATGTGGAGGTGTGTAAAATAAACAATTTCTATATATTGTACAGTGCTATACTAAAAAAAAAAACATTTTTTTTGAATAGCATTCTCTGCACTTCTATAGCTGTGCGATTCAGTGGTTAAATACTGTGGTTGTGTTGTGCTCTTTCAAAAAACGCCATTTAGGGCCACAGAAAATATTTTGCAGTGTGAAATACACATGTGGAGGTGTGTAAAATAAACAATTTCTATATATTGTACAGTGCTATACTAAAAAAAACAACATTTTTTTTGAATAGCATTCTCTGCACTTCTATAGCTGTGCGATTCAGTGGTTAAATACTGTGGTTGTGTTGTGCTCTTTCAAAAAACGCCATTTAGGGCCACAGAAAATATTTTGCAGTGTGAAATACACATGTGGAGGTGTGTAAAATAAACAATTTCTATATATTGTACAGTGCTATACTAAAAAAAAACAACATTTTTTTTGAATAGCATTCTCTGCACTTCTATAGCTGTGCGATTCAGTGGTTAAATACTGTGGTTGTGTTGTGCTCTTGCAAAAAACGCCATTTAGGGCCACAGAAAATAAATTGCAGTGTGAAATACACATGTGGAGGTGTGTAAAATAAACAATTTCTATATATTGTACAGTGCTATACTAAAAAAAACAACATTTTTTTTGAATAGCATTCTCTGCACTTCTATAGCTGTGCGATTCAGTGGTTAAATACTGTGGTTGTGTTGTGCTCTTTCAAAAAACGCCATTTAGGGCCACAGAAAATATTTTGCAGTGTGAAATACACATGTGGAGGTGTGTAAAATAAACAATTTCTATATATTGTACAGTGCTATACTAAAAAAAAACAACATTTTTTTTGAATAGCATTCTCTGCACTTCTATAGCTGTGTGATTCAGTGGTTAAATACTGTGGTTGTGTTGTGCTCTTGCAAAAAACGCCATTTAGGGCCACAGAAAATAAATTGCAGTGTGAAATACACATGTGGAGGTGTGTAAAATAAACAATTTCTATATATTGTACAGTGCTATACTAAAAAAAACAACATTTTTTTTGAATAGCATTCTCTGCACTTCTATAGCTGTGCGATTCAGTGGTTAAATACTGTGGTTGTGTTGTGCTCTTTCAAAAAACGCCATTTAGGGCCACAGAAAATATTTTGCAGTGTGAAATACACATCTGGAGGTGTGTGTAAAAAAACAATTTCTATATATTTTCCTTGTACTCTGCTATACTAAAAAAACCAACCTTTTTTTTTGAATAGCATTTTCTGTAGCTGTGCGATTCAGCGGTTACGTGCTGTGGGTGTGTTGTGGTCTGGCAAAAAACGCCATTTAGGGCCACAGAAAATATTTTGCAGTGTGAAATACACATCTGGAGGTGTGTGTAAAAAAACAATTTCTATATATTTTCCTTGTACTGTGCTATACTAAAAAAAACAACCTTTTTTTTTTTTAATAGCATTTTCTGCAGTTCTGTAGCTGTGCGTTTCAGCCATTACGTACTGTGGGTGTGTTGTGGTCTTCCAAAAAACGCCATTTAGGGCAAGATCCTAAATTTGGAAAATATGAGGGGAAGGTCAAAGGGACGTGGTGGCCCCGGTCGTGGTGCTGCTGGTGGAGCTCCTGTTGCAGGGAGAGGACGTGGTGGATCTGTGCCAGCTACACGCACAAGTGAAACACCTTCCTCAGGTGCGAGTAGGCGACCGAGCCTGCGGCGGTATTTTGTCGCGCCTAATGAGGCTGTACCAATGTTTAGGCCAGGACAAGTACAGGCGATAGTAGATTGGGTTGCTGACAGTGCCTCGGGTTCCTTCACATTGTCTCCCACCCACTCTTCTGCTGAAAGATCAGAGTTAGCACCTGAAGCCCATGTCCATCAGTCTTTCACCTCACCCCCTTGCAAATCAGCCAAGCAGTCTGAGCCCCAAATCATGCAGCAGTCTCTTCTGCTTTTCGATGACTCTGTTAGCAGGGTTTCCCAGGGCCATCCACCTAGCCCTGCCCCAGAAGTGGAAGAGATTGAGTGCACCGATGCCCAACCACTTATGTTTCATGATGGGTACATGGGAGGACCATCGCAGCACGTCTCGGATGATGACGAAACACAGGTGCCAACTGCTGCTGCTTTCGCAATTGTGCAGACAGACATGGAGGCCAGGGGTGAAGACTGGGTGGAAGATGATGTGGAGGACGATGAGGTCCTCGACCCCACATGGAATCAACGTTATGCAGGTGACCAGTGTAGTTCGGAGGAAGAGGCGGTGGTCGCACAGAGCCACCAGCACAGCAGAAGAGGGAGCAGGGTGCAAAAACGGAGCATTCGTCCCCTAGACAGTACATCTGCTACTGCCCAACGCAGCAAGGGACCGAGCACACCAAAGCCAGGTCCAAGGACTTCCCTAGCGTGGCAGTTCTTCACACAGTGTGTTGATGACAAGACACGAGTGGTTTGCACGCTGTGCAATCAGAGCCTGAAGCGAGGCATAAACGTTCTCAACCTGAGCACAAGCTGCATGACCAGGCATCTAAGTGCAAAGCACGAGCTGCAGTGGAGTAGACACCTCAGAAACCAAGAAAGGTCTCTGGCTCCTCCTGCTTCCTCTTCTGCTGCAGTCTCGGCCTCTTCATCCACCTCTGTAGTGACAGTGGCACCTGTCACCCCGCAAACAGAGGATCTGCCAGCAACACTACCACCTGGGTCACCGACCATCTCCACAATGTCCCATGGAAGCGTTCAGCTCTCTATCTCCCAAACATTGGAGCGGAAGAGGAAGTACCCCCCTAGCCACCCGCGATCCCTGGCCCTGAATGCCAGCATTTCAAAATTCCTGGCCTTTGAAATGCTGTCATTCCGTCTGGTGGAGACGCAGAGTTTTAAAAGCCTGATGGCATTGGCTGTCCCGCAGTACGCCGTGCCCAGCCGCCACTACTTTTCCAGGCGAGCCATCCCTTCCCTGCACAACCAGGTGGGGGACAAAATCAGGTGTGCACTGCGCAACGCCATCTGTGGCAAGGTCCACCTAACTACGGATGCGTGGACCAGTAAGCACGGTCAGGGACGTTATATCTCCCTAACAGCACACTGGGTAAATGCAGTGGCTGCTGGGCCTGAGGCAGATAGCGGTTTGGCGCATGTCCTTCCACCACCGAGGATTGCAGGGCGCTTCAGTTTGCCTCCTGTTGCTAACTCCTCCTTCTCCGCTTCCTCATCCTCTACCGCCTCCTCATCCATTCAGCTTAACACCTTCACCACCAACTTCAGCACAGCCAGGGGTAAACGACAGCAGGCAGTTTTAAAACTTTCCTGTTTGGGGGAAAATCCCCACACCGCGCAGGAGTTGTGGAGGGACATGGAACAACAGACCGATGAGTGGTTGCTGTCAGTGAGCCTCAAGCCCGGCCTGGTGGTGTGCGATAATGGGCGAAATCTCGTAGCAGCTCTGGGTCTAGCCGGTTTGACGCACATCCCTTGCCTGGCGCATGTGCTGAACTTGGTGGTCCAGAGGTTCCTTAAAAATTACCCCAATATGCCAGAGCTGCTGCAGAAAGTGCGGGCTGTCTGTGCGCACTTTCGGCGTTCTCACCCTGCTGCTGCTCGCCTGTCAGCGCTGCAGCGTAACTTCGGCCTTCCAGCTCACCGCCTCATATGCTGGCCAGACTGTGCGAGCAGCAGCAGGCAATAGTGGAGTTTCAGCTGCAGCAATCACGCGTGAGTCGCTCTGCGGAACAGCACCACTTCACCACCAATAACTGGGCCTCCATGCGAGACCTGTGTGCCTTGTTGCGCTGTTTCGAGTACTCCACCAACATGGCCAGTGCCAATGACGCCGTTCTCAGCGTTACTATCCCAGTTCTATGCCTCCTTGAAAAAACGCTTCGTGCGATGATGGAAGAGGATGTGGCACAGGAGGATGAGGAGGAGGAGGAGGAAGCGGGATAATTTCAAAGGCTTTCAGGCCAGTCTTTCACAAGTGGCTACGAGGGTGGGTTCCTGCACCAACAAACGCCAGGTACACAATTGTCCGGCAGAAAGGGCACAGTTCTGGAGGATGACGAGGTGGAGGAGGAGGAGGAGGAGGAGGAGGAGGAGGAGCCATGTTCACAGCAGGGTGGCACTCAGACCAGCTCGTGGCCATTACTGGTGCGTGGCTGGGGGGATACAGAGGACACAGACGATACACCTCCCACAGAGGACAGCTTTTCTTTGCCTCTGGGCAGCCTGGCACACATGAGCGATTACATGCTGCAGTGTTTCCGCAACGACAGCCGAGTTGCCCACATTTTAACTGGTGCTGATTACTGGGTGGCCACCCTGCTGGATCCCCGTTACAAGGACAACGTACCGTCCTTAATTCCCTCACTGGAGCGGGATCGTAAGATGCGCGAGTACAAGCGCACGCTGGTAGACGCGCTGCTGGTGGCATTCCCACCTGACAGCGGGCGTACGGTGGAAGCACAAGGCGAAGGCAGAGGAGGAGGAAGAGGTCGCCAACGCAGCCGGGGCACCGGCAGCACCTCAGAAGGCAGGGTTAGCATGGCCGAAATGTGGAAAAGCTTTGTCAGCACGCCACAACAACCAGCACCACCAGCTGAGATGGAACGTCTTAGCAGGAGGCAGCATTTCACCAACATGGTTGAGCAGTATGTGTCCACAGGCCTACACGTACTGGATGACGGGTCTGCCCCCTTTAACTTCTGGGTCTCCAAATTGGGCACATGACCTGAGCTTGCCGTTTATGCCTTGGAGGTGCTGGCCTGCCCTGCAGCCAGTGTATTATCTGAACGTGTATTTAGCACGGCAGGGGGCGTTATCACAGACAAGCGCAGCCGCCTGTCCAGAGCCAATGTGGACAAGCTCACGTTCATTAAAATGAACCAGGCATGGATCCCACAGGACTTGTCCGTACCTTGTGCAGAATAGACATGTATACCGGTGTTGTGACAAAAACTGTCCGGCCATCGGATTGTGCCCGGCCCGTACTGCGCAGGCGCAGCGCTTGCGCAGTACAGAGGACAAGGAGATTCACAAAATCTCTGAAGATGAACGGCGCCTGCGCTGTGAGTGCAGGTTCAAGCCCCACCATCCAAGAGGACATACGGTAGCACATAGTAACAGGGCCCCTCACGGGCTCGCTTCGATCGCGGCCTTGCTTGGCTCGGCTTGAACATGGATGGTGTGGCCTTCACCTGAACTCAACACGCAGGCGCCGTTAGTCTTGGGAGATTTTTGAAATCCCCTTGTCCTACATACTCAGCAAGCGCAGTACAGGGCGGACACTATTCGACAGGGGACAGAATTCGACACATCACCGGCCTTACCCAGCCATTGTTGTATTTTTGAACCAGTGTTGGCTACCTCGTCCTCCTCCACCGCCGCTTCCACCTACACAGCCACATCCACCGCCACCTCAACCTCCTACTCCATATGGACCTCGTCCTGCTAGGCCAAGATTAAAATTTTTATTTTATTTTTTTGTAGCGCACAGATCCTTTCCCCCTTACCTGCCTTTATGTTGTTGGCTCTTCGCAGGAGGGAGAAAGGCACACCGCACTACCAGCCCGTATCCTCCTATATAAAGAGGTTGATCGGTGTACTTGACGGGCCGTGTCCACAGCCGGAGTCAAAACTCCTCCAGAGGATGATTCTCACCTCTACTGTAGGTAGAGGCAAGTCCTTTAATTGCCAGTAAAGTCAATGTCCACACCAGCTGAAACTCCAACTCTTATTCTCTCATGGCAAAATAAACTGTACTCAGATAGAAAAGGTTAGAGCAAAGAAACAGGACAGCTTAAGGTGTGGAGGAGGTCCAGGCACAAACGTAGCACATTCACTTCACTGCTTAGGTTTCTCAAACAGTTTTTGGCGCACGGTCTCTGCCACAGACATTGAGGTTGGTCTCTGCCACAGACCGGGTGTACAAGGCCCCTGCCACGGGCCTGGAGAACTTTGGTCTCAGCCACAGACCAGGGTGTATAAGGCCCCTGCCACGGGCCGGTTGAATAAGGCCTCTGATACAGTCAAGGTGACCTTGAGCTTCTCCTTCTACGAACCTAGCCCATATCAAGGGGAAGACATCTCTCCAGGGAGTCAACAGACCATTCCTTCACCGTGACTCCCGCATCGGTCCATCAGAATGATCCTCCCTTCCCTGGAACAGGGTCCCCTACACGAGGCGGCTCTGGACTCCAGGCTTTACTCCCGCCCCTAGGCCTCCATACCCAGGGCAGCAAGAACTCCAGGATAGTACCTCACCCCGGGCTAAAGGTGCCCGAGATGGAACAGGAACACATGCACCCAGGCCGAAGGCACCTGGGCGCGGACCCCACTGGACATCAGCCCCCAGGCCAAAGGTCTGCCCCTTTTATATGCTCTCCCGGCATGCACAGCAGGTTCCCCGCCCCGCTGTACTACTGCCAAGAGGGGACACAAAAGGCGCCACCTGTAGGCCGCAGACTGCACACCAATACTGTCCCCCGAGGACAAAATGGTCCATGAATCCTACAGAATTAGGGTATTTGAGCCTATTTACCACTCAAACACTTTCCTTAAATTTAGCACCCCGCTACATTTTTATTTCAAAGTATATTATTTTCCCACTAGCTTATCCATTAAATTAAATAATTTATTCCAGAAAGGGCGTATTCTGGGGCATTCCCACCATATGTGTGGCATCGTGCCGTTGAGTTTCTGAGGTTCTTAATGACTTCCTGTACCTCTTCTGCTGAAAAGGGGGCCTCCAGCATATTTTTTTATTTTTTAATTTTTTTATGTTCTTTTAAGTTATTTCCTATCCACATTTGTTTGCAGAGCACTTGCCATATTCTTAACAACATTTTGCTGCCATTTGCAGCCCTCTAGCCCTTTCCATTACTTTTTTAGAGCCTTTTTAGTCGTCAGAAGTCCGGGTCCCCATTGACTTCAATGGGGTCCGGGTCCGGGTCCGGGTTCGGGCTAAAGTTCGGTCCCGAATCCGAACTTTTTTCCGAAGTTCGGCCGAACCCGCCGGACCCGAATATCCAGCTACCCGCTCAACTCTATTTGTGACTGATTCAACCAAGTAAATACTAAAGAGGTCGTTTTCAGGACCTGGGTTCTGTTGTCACAGATATGTTCTAGTTGAGTCAATCTACTGCAGTATGCACTTTTGTGTTTACTATTTACTAGGAAATCCTTCAGCTGCATGTGGAACCAGATACCTGGGAATGCCTCTCCAAATTCTGTTTTGAAAGTTTCTAGTGATTTGACTCTGTTTCCAGTATAGCAATGAGTGACAAGGAATTTGGTGGTGTTGTTAGGAGATGGAAGAACTGGTTGATTTGTACCCGGTAAAAAGTCTAGGTTGTTGGCAATCAGGGTTAATGGGCCTGGCATTGTGGCTAACATATGTGGGATGGCTATCTTATGCCAAATGTTTAGCGTGGTGGCCACCAAGGGGTGTGTTATTTTTTTGGTGTATTTTGAATGGGTGGACCAGGGATAATATAACATTTGTTGCTTATTGTGTCCATGCTCTAGTTGAACCCAGTCTTTTTTATGTCCATGGCAGTGCCAATCTATCAATCTGGTGATATGTGAGGCCTGATAGTACTTTTTATAGTCATGGAGACCAATGCCTCCTTTACTTTTGGGTAGTGTGAGGAGACTTAACTTTATTCTCGGTTTTTTGCCTGCCCAAAGAAATTTCCTTTGTATTTTTGTAGTTTGGAGAAAAAAGAGTTAGGAATTGTGATTGGTAAAGCATTAAAGAAATAAAGTAACCGTGGGAGAGTGGTCATTTTAAAAATTTACGCTCTTCCAAACCAGGAAAAGAGCTTTAGTATCCATTTTTGTAGGTCCTGAGTGATGGAATTTAGAAGGGGGGAAAAAGTGCTTCAATGGTAAGAGTTCATTTAATTCCCAGATATTTGAGGGTGTTTTGTTTCCATTTAAACTTATGGTTGCTTTTTAGTAAGTTGTATTTGTCGGGGGGAAGATTTAGGTTGAGCGCTTCTGATTTAGTTAGGCTGACTTTAAAATTGGATATAAAGCCAAATGTTTTGAACGTTTTTGTGAGATTGGTGATAGATATGTGAGGTTGTGTGATAAAAAAGAGGAGGTCATCTGCATAAGCAGCTATTTTGTATTCTCTATTGTGTATTGTGAATCCTCTGATTTCTTGAGATATATTTATAGTTCTGATTAGGGATTCTAGCGATAGTATGAAGAGTAGCGAGGATAGGGGACAGCCCTAGCGTGTGCCATTGCAAATTTTTATCGGGTCTGAAAATACATTATTAATTTTGATTTTGGCTTGGGGGTTAAGGTATAAGGTTTTAATCTAGTTTAACATGTTCTCCCCCAAGCCAATGCGAGAGCATGTTGCTAACATGTAATCCCATGAAACTCTATCGAAGGCCTTCTTCACGTCTGTGGACAGGAGAAGACCCTCGGATTTCGAGTTCCTTAAGTAATTAATGAGATTTAAGCCCTGTACACACGATCGGATTTCCTATGGATTTTAAACCGATGGATTTTTCCATCGGAAATCCGATGAAGCTGACTTCCATCAGTCTTGCCTACACACCATCAGTCAAAAAAACGATCGTCCCAAACGCCATGACGTAAAACACTCAGACGAGCCAAGAAAAATTAAGTTCTATGCTTCTGAGCATGCGTCGACTTGATTCTGAGCATGCGTGGGTTTTTTATCCGATGGAGTTCCCCACAGACGATAGTAATTTGCTATTGTTTTTTTTCCATCGGATAAATTTAAAACATGTTCTATTTTTTAACACCGATGGAAAAAAGACCGATGGGGCCCATACACGATCGGTTTGTCCGATGAAAAAAGTCCATCGGACTGTTTTCATCTGTAAAACCGATCGTGTGTACAGGGCTTTAGAGATTTGGTAATGTTATCCCTGGCCTCTCTTCCTGGCATAAAGCCTACCTGTTCCGGGCCTATGACCTTTGAGAGAAGTGGTTTCAATCTGTTGGCTAGTATCTTCGCTAGTAGTTTAGTGTATACATTCAGGAGTGAAATTGGTCTGAAGTTCGCGCAGTCTGTGTGGTCTTTGTCCGATTTGGGGACTACTGCTATGTGTGCTGCGAGTAGGGAGGTAGAGTCATGTTTGTTTTTGGCTAGGTAGTTAAAGGCTTTTAGTAAGGAGTTGGTGATCAGCTGTATGAATGTTTTGTAGTACTGGGAAGTGAATCCGTCAGGTCCTGGGCTTTTCCCTGTTTTTAAGTCTTTAATTGCCTCTTGTAGTTCTGTGTCTGTTATAGGGTCGTCTAGGGTGGCTATATCATCTTTAGTAAGTGTTGGAAGTTTACTGTCTGTTAGAAAGTTTTGAATTGTTTCTTTCTTGCAAGTCGTAATATGAAGGGGTTTGTGTTGGGGAGGTAGGTCATAAAGTTTGGAGTAAAAATTATAGAAGATTTTTGCTATTTGGTCTGGTTTATGTTCGAGTGTTCCTTGTTTGTTGCGTATGGCGTGAATATGGTTGCTATCGTGGCATCTTTCAGGGCTCTGGCTAGTTGCTTCCCACTCTTGTCCCCGTGTTTGTAAAAACACTTTTCTTGAAAAAAAGGGATTTTTGGGTTTGTAGATTCAGCAATTGTTTCAAGGAGTTTCTGTTGTGGGTTAATTCGTCAGCAACCTTGGAAGAGAGGCTTTGTTTGTGTTGTAGTTCTAGTTTAGCTACAGTGTTAGACAGTTGTGTAATTTCTTTTTCTCTGTCTTTTTTCTTCCTAGCTCCCCACTAAATAAATTTGCCCCTGATCACACTTTTATGAGCTTCCCAATTGTTGAGGCGGTTTGTGTTAGAGTCTGCATTGTTTGGAAAATGTGTCTTAATGGAGTCCTGGACTTCGTCATGGCCTGATTGATCAGTCAACAGGGCAGCATTAAGTCTCCAATTGAATGTTGAACTTTTAGGTGGGTTAAATTTCATAGTGATAGCTGTAGGGGCATGGTCAGATAAAGCGATAATTCCGATTTCTGCTCTAACCAAGATAGATAAATCTCTCTGCGAAATTAATATTAAATCTATTCTTGGGTATCTTTTGTGGGGGTGCAGAGAAAAATGAGTAATCCCTATCTGAAGGGTGAGTTGACCTCTAAGAGTCCACTAAGGATAATGACTGTAGGAGAGCCTTAATGCGTTTCAGGATTTTATATGAGAAGTGAGATTGTCCTGTTGAAGTGTCCTGTAGTGGGGATAGGGGGATATTGAAGTCCCCTTCTAATAGCGTACATCCTTCCGTGAACCACTTCAGTTTGTTGACTATTTTTCTGCAAAATGTTATGTGTGACTTGTTCGGGAAATATACATTTGCCAGGGTGATTGGGGATCCTTCCCATGTGCCTTTTAGAAAAATGAATCTGCTTTCTGGGTCAACAAGTTGTTGTTTAAGTTCAAATGGTGCGTTTTTGTTTATTAGTATGGAGACTCACTTTGTTTTGGCCAGTGGATTTGTTGCATGATGAGCCACAGTGTAAAGATTGTCTGTAGTTTTAGGGATGTTTTGTCTTTTGAAGTGTGTTTCCTGAATGTATATGTAGCGATACCTCCAACTAAGGAGGCCGCAGAATTAGATTTTGGGCCCTGAGTGCAGCTCCGCCAACCGCAATAGGCTCTATCCCCTTCTGGCACAGCTAGTACTAACAATCAATGATATGTCCTATGCAATAGAATAACTAAGCAAGGACACAGTAATGAATTGTAATAGGTAAAGTGTTTTACTCATCAATTCTCAATATGAATAAAAGGGGGTAACAATAATCACAGTTCTAAACAATCACTCCTAAGGGCAGCGTCCTGCCACTCTAACACACTATATAGTAACACACGCTACAAGTGCGCCATACGGGCGACCGTTAACTAAGTGCCCTATGGCGCAGCAATCAAACACGCTAGAATCCCCACCAGGCCTGGTTCTAATATTTAGCTTAGTCCTTCTTTCTTCACCGGCAGGTCTGTAATGGTGGTGCACTTAAACAGAGTATAACTTTGTAATCCAAGGGGTATGAAAATAACTTGTAGGCCACGGCAGTCTATAGGCCTATACACAGCAACAGTATCTAAGCTGGGCTTATGCCCTCTCACCCGCCGGACTACGGATCCAGTCCGGGAAAACCTCCACCGGCCGTGTCACACACTCTCGATCTCTCCAACAATCGGGTCCCCGATCCGACAAGGCGGTAGCTCACAAAGTCAGATGCCACCCAGGCTCGCAGAGGGGAGGATGGAAGGCTCTTCGGTGCAGAGCAAGGCCTCAGGCTTCAGGCCTTGCCCCTCCGACACATCCGCACAGGAGGATCCGTCCGTGAAGTCTCGTGTCGCCAAAGAGGCCGAGCCCGGCCCCGCCTCTTCCTTTTATAACCCCTCCCATGAGTCTCTGCGGTGGAACGTCACAACAAGAATGGGGTTATGGGTAATGTAGTTTCTTCCCAATATAGGGGAACACCCCGCTACACACTCCCCCCACTTAAACTCTTTGGTCCCCAAAGATAAATTTTAGCAACAACTATATACAACATTGGACAATTCTGAAAACGATGTTGGGATAGGGGATTCCCACCATAACTGAGGGGTTGAATTCCCTTGCCCACAGGTCACATTATCTTGGGTGGCCTGACTAACTGTGCCAGAGAGTGAGCTGGGGTTGCCCTCCACCAAATGGACAGTGGAGGGATCCGGAATCTCAGCATTTCTCCTAGCAGTGACCACAGAGTCTTCCGAACTGTTCCCCATCTGGGGGTAGGTCAGCTTCTTAGGAGGTTGAATGACTCTTCGAGCTCTTTGCTCTCTTGGAATCTCTGGCTCTGGCGCCTCAGGCTCCTCTTCCTCGGAGTAACTATCATGGGCATCTTCCCAGTAATCTGTTGAAGGACTGAAAGGGATGAATTCTGTAGCCTCTGGGTTCAGCGTTTCATCTGTGGTATCTTGGGTGACTGGAAGATCTATGATAGAAGTTCCTGGAGTTGGGGAAGACCACAGCCAATCAAGCTCTCCTTCTTCATCTCCACTAAGTTGGGAGGCTTCTCCATTTCCAGCTCGGGAGGTCTGTGACCGAGTGTGCGGTCTAGGAGTATCCAAGATAGAGGCCGGTGCAGGGGAGTCTCCCACGGAAGGTATTCTAACTGCCTCCGTCAGTGGGAGCAGGTGGTTTCGATGCCATGTCTTCAGTGGGCCTACCTTTCCCTCTGGCTTCACCTTGTAGACAGGTAGGCCCGGCAACTTCCTGCAGATGACATAAGGTTCAGATCTCCATCTGTCTGCAAGCTTGTGCTTTCCGGGGACTCCCAGATTGCGCAACAGTACTCGATCCCCGGGCTGTAGGTCTTGTACCCGGACCTTCAGGTCGTAATTTTTTTTATTCCGAGCTCCCCTTTGATCTGAGGCCGCTTGAGCTTGTTCATAGGCTACTTTCAGGCTGTGTCTGAGTCTATCCACATATCCTCTGTGAGAGGTGACGGAGGAATGGTCCAGTGAGGTGCCAAAAGCCAGGTCCACCGGTAGTCTCGCTTCTCTCCCAAACATGAGTCGATATGGGGAATAGCCTGTAGCATCACTGATGGTGCAGTTGTAAGCATGTACCATGGCTGCTATGTGTTTGCTCCAATGTTGCTTTTTCTCGCTTTCCAGAGTCCCCAACATGTTGAGCAGGGTTCGGTTGAACCTTTCCGGCTGAGCATCTCCCTGAGGATGGTAAGGTGTAGTTCGAGTCTTCCTGATTCCCAACGAATCCAAGAGCTTCCGGATCAGCTTACTCTCGAAGTCCCTCCCTTGATCTGAATGGAGTCTCTGTGGCAGCCCATAATGGACAAAATACTTCTCCATAAGTACCTTGGCCACGGTGGAGGCCTTCTGATCTTTGGTGGGGAAGGCCTGGGCATACCGGGTGAAATGGTCGGTTATCACCAGAACATTTCCTAGTCCACTCAGGTCGGGTTCGAGGCTAGTGATGAGCCGAACACCCCCGGGTTCGGTTCGCACCAGAACCCGCGAACGGACCGAAAGTTCGTACGAACATTAGAACCCTATTAAATACAATGGATGCGAACGTTCGAATTCTAAAGTGCTAATTATAACAACTATTATGCATGTTATTGTCCTAAAAAGGGTTTGGGAACCCGGGTTCTGCACCAGGGGACATGTATCAATGCAAAAAGAAGTTTTAAAAACGGTCGTTTTTCGGGAGCAGTCATTTTAATGATGCATAAAGTGAAAAAAAAGTCAAATATTCCTTTAAATATCGTACCTGGGGGGTGTCTAAAGTATGCCTGTGAAGTGCCACATGTTTCCCGTGTTTAGAACTGTCCCTGCACAAAATGACACTTCTAAAGGAAAAAAAAGCCATTTAAAACTGCTTGCGGCTTTAATGTAATGTCTGGTCCCGGTAATATGGATGAAAATCTTTAAGAAAAATGGCATAGCTACCCCATGACCCCCCCCCTACCCCAGCCCATTACCAGCCCCTTTGGGTCTTGTATGGATATTAAGGGGAACCCCGCACATAAAATAAAAAAGGCCCTATATACTCTGAACAGCCGTATACAGGCGGTGCATACAAGACAGGGACTGTAGGTTTGTTCTTATGTAGAATCTGTTTGTAATTTTGAACAGGTACATTGTTGAAGTGTAGCTCCAGCCCAAAAATCTATTTTTAAACTTTTTGGAAAACATAGGTAAGGGTTATCACCCCTGTAACATTTGTTTTGCTGTCTGTGCCCCTGTTCAGAACATTTCACCTCACTTTCCGTCCCAATGACAACTGTTTTTGAAATGTGGTGTTTTTCTTGAAACAAGGATTGCTGATAAAGCATCAGTACAGAGGAGACACCTTTCTCCCATATTTATTCTTACAGGAGAGAATTTTCCTTCCTAGTGGTAGATTTCCTCTCACTTCCTGTTGTCTTCTTGCGTTTGCAAGTAGGAGTCGTTTGTAAGTTGGATGTTTGAAAGTAGGGACCTGCCGTATATACTCTGCAGAAATAGGCCCCTTAGTTGTTGGTGTTGGCACAACACTGTAAGCACTCACAGTTACTCTTGGTTGGTGCTGGAACGCCCTGCTGTCAACTATTATATCAGGAATTTTAATTACATATAATTGTTGAACAGTGGTAGTAAAAATTGGGCCTTTGATGGTGGTGCTGGTGCCACAACACTGTAAGCCCTGACAGTTACTCTTGGTGGGTGCAGCAATGGGCCCTGCTGTGAATTATTAGATCAAGAATTGTAATTGCATGCCCCTGTTGAACAGGGGCTGAAAAATTGGGCCTTTCGTGGTGGTGGTGGTGGTGGTGGTGTTGCCACAACACTGTAAGCCCTCAGAGTTACTCTTGGTGGGTGCAGGAATGGGCCCTGATGTGAATTATTAGATCAAGAATTGTAATTACATGCCCCTTTTGAACAGGGGCTGAAAAATTGGGCCTTTCGTGGTGGTGGTGGTGGTGGTGGCGTTGCCACAACACTGTAAGCCCTCAGAGTTACTCTTGGTGGGTGCAGCAATGGGCCCTGCTGTGAATTATTAGATCAAGAATTGTAATTGCATGCCCCTGTTGAACAGGGGCTGAAAAATTGGGCCTTAGGCACTGGTGGCACAACACTACAACCCCTCACAGATACGTTACTTGGAGCACAGCAATGAGCCCTGTTGCAAAGTATTGCTTCAAAAATTGTAATGACACGCCCCTGTTAAACAGGGGCTGAAAAATTGGGCCTTAGGCACTGGTGCCACAACACTCCAACCCCTCACAGATACTGTACTTGGAGCACAGCAATGAGCCCTATGGCAAATTATTGCTAAAAAAATTGTAATTACACGCCCCTGTAAAACAGGGGCTGAAAAATTGGGCCTTAGCCACTGGTGGCGGCACCCATAAACAAAAATGATCTTCCAAGCTATCATCATCAATCGTATCATTGAGGACTCGGAGGAGGAGGATAGCCAGTCAACATAACAGCACAGGCACTCAGCATCAGCATCAGTCTTGAAGGGATGTGACATGTTAAAATCAATTAGTCTGTTATATCAGCATCAGGTGTGTGGTAGCTGGTGGTGATCCAAGACTGGTTCATCTTGATGAAAGTCAGTCGATCAACCGAGTCGGTGGACAGGCGCACCCTGTGATCCGTGACAAATCCTCCAGCAGCACTGAATGTGCGTTCCGAAAGAACGCTGGATGCAGGACAGGCCAGTAGCTCAATTGCATACTGTGCAAGCTCTGGCCAGTGATCCATCCTCAAGACCCAGTAAGCCAGAGGATTTTCGGTGGGGAAGGTGTCCAAGTCTGACCTTGCCCCTAGATATTCCTGCACCATGTTTATCAGACGCTGGCGATGGTTGCTGGAACCGATCATACTTTGGGGCTGCGGACTAAAGAATTGTCTGAACGCATCGGTCAGACGGCCACCTTCCCCACCGCTCCTTCTTTGACTGGCCGAAGCCTCAGCAACTCGTTGTCCAGGACCAGGAGTTTGTAACCTCCCAGTCTCTGGGAACGCGTTGCACAGACCTTTATGCAAGGCCTCCCGGAGTTGTCTCATCCTCTGCTCCCTCTGCGAAGGTAACATAAGGTCCGCAACCTTACCCTTGTACCGTGGATCAAGGAGAGTGGCCAGCCAGTAATGGTCCCTCTCCTTGATCCGAAGAATACGAGGATCCTTCCGCAGACTTTGCAGGATCAGGGAGGCCATGCAGCGTAGGTTTGCTGAGGCATTCGCTCCGGAGTCCTCTGGGTCACTAAGGACGACATGATCCGCAGCCACCTCCTCCCAGCCACGTACAAGTCCACTGGTTTCTTGGGACTGTAAATCATCCCTAAAAGACTGCTGCTGATTATGCTGAGTGCCAGCCTCCACCTCCATGCTGACACAATCCTCCTCCTCCTCCTCCTCCTCCTCTTCCTCTTCCTGTGCGATGGGTGGGACAGAAGGAACACTGTCTGGGTAAAGGGGGCCTTGAGAGGCAAGGAAGTCCTCCTCTTCCTGCCTCTGTTCTGCCTCAAGTGCCCTGTCCATTATTCCACGCAGCATGTGCTCCAACAGGTGGACAAGAGGTACAGTGTCACTGATGCATGCACTGTCACTGCTCACCATCCTCGTGGCCTCCTCAAATGGTGCCAGGACAGTGCATGCATCCCTGATCATGCCCCACTGGCGTGGAGAAAAAAAACCAAGCTCCCCTGACCCTGTCCTGGTGCCGTAGTCGCACAGGTACTCATTGATGGCCCTCTGCTGCGTGTGCAGCCGCTGCAGCATGGCCAACGTTGAGTTCCACCTGGTGGGCATGTCACATATAAGGCGGTTCTTGGGCAGGTTCAACTCCTTTTGCAGCTCAGCCAGGCGAGCACTGGCATTATAAGATCTGCGGAAATGCACACAGACTTTCCTGGCCTGCCTCAGGACATCCTGTAAGCCCGGGTACCTGCCCAAGAACCGCTGCACCACCAGGTTAAGGACATGAGCCACACAGGGCACATGGGTCAGTTGTCCCTGTCGGAGGGCGGAGAGGAGGTTGGTGCCATTGTCGCAAACCACCATTCCTGGCTTAAGCTGGCGTGGCGTCAACCACCTCTCGGCCTGGCCCTGCAGAGCAGACAGGACCTCTGCCCCAGTGTGGCTTCTGTCCCCCAAACACACCAGCGCAAGCACGGCATGGCATCTTTTTGCCTGCGTACTTGCGTAGCCCCGTGAACGGCTACGGAGCACCGCTGGTTCATAGGACAAACCACAGGAAGAGGCCATGGAGGAAGAAGAAGAGGAGGGGGTGGAGGAGAGAGGTGTGTCACAACCAGTAGTAGCATTTTGGAGGCGTGGCGGTGGAACAACCTCCAACACTACTGCACCTTGTCCTGCATCCTTCCCAGCTGCCAAAAGAGTGACCCAATGGGCCGTGAAAGAAAGGTAACGTCCCTGTCCATGCCTGCTGGACCATGAGTCAGCGGTAATATGCACCTTACCGCTGACCGCCCTGTCCAGCGAGGCCAAGACATTTCCTTCCACATGCTGGTAGAGAGCCGGAATAGCCTTCCGTGAGAAAAAGTGGCGTTTGGGAACCTGCCACTGAGGAACCGCACATTGCACAAACTCACGGAAGGGGGCCGAGTCTACCAACTGAAAAGGCAGCAGTTGAAGCGCTAGCAATTTAGCCAAGCTAGCATTCAACCGCTGGGCATGTGGATGGCTGGGAGTGAACTTCTTTCGACGGTCCAGCAGCTGGGGCAGGGAAATTTGCCTGCTAGAATCGGACGTCGGTGTACTGCTAGCAGAGTGGCCGCAAGTACTTGGCTGTGACACACCTAATTCTACACCTTCATTCCTCTCAGTGCATGTTTCAGAGAGGACTGAAGTTATAGTGGGGTTGGAGATCCCAGCTGATGCAGTGCAAGGAGAGGTCCGCTTTGTTCTTTGGTGTGGGTCTTTGAGGTAGGCTTGCCAACGAGCTGCATGGCAGGTCAACATATGTCTGGTCAGGCATGTGGTACCCAAGCGGCTGATGTTTTGGCCACGCGATATACGCTTGAGACATATGTTGCAAACAGCAGCTGTGCGATCTGATGCACTAGCCTCAAAAAAGGCCCACACCAAGGAACTTTTTGAATGATGGGCAGAGGCTGCGCCCTGCACAGGCGGAGCTCTGCGGTGTGATTCCGTCGGTGTACTGCCCTTACGCTGGCCACCAAAGGGCATCCTGCCTCGTTGGAGATGTGCCTCCTCCTCATCCTCCTCCTCCTCCTCTCTCCTATTAGGCACCCACGTGGAGTCAGTGACCTCATCATCCCCTCCCTCCTCATCACTGGAGCCAATCTGGCAGTATGCTGCAGCTGCTGGAACATGACTGCCAGATTGGTGTCCTTCTTGAGCATCCCCTCTGTCTGCTCTCACGCTACTGCCTTCCTGTAGCTGGGTTTCATCATCAGACCCTTCGAAACGCTGGGCATCCTCCTGGAGCATGTACCCAACTCTGTGCTCAAACAGTTCGGTGGACTCCTCAGGAGGAGGACATGGTGGGTCTAGGGAAGGAGTGACTGATGATGAGTCTGACATTGATACCAGGGAGGACGCTTTGGCAGCTGCTTTGCCAGTACCCTGAGCCTGGGTGAGAGAGGATGAGGAGGAGGAGGAGGGCTTGGTCATCCACTCTACCAAATCTTCGGCATGATGTGGCTCAACATGTCCAGCTGCCGAAAAGAAGGACAAGCGTGTCCCATGGCCATGTGCTGATGACAATGCACCGCGTCCACGACCAGCACTGTTGCCCCCAGACACAGAGCCTGCTTGCCCTCTTTTATTGCCTCCTGACTGTCTGCCTCTCCTTGTTTGCCTTCCAGACATTCTAATAGATGGCCTGCAGGGAGATGGGAAAAAAGCAATAAGGGCTACCTTCAGGTGACCTTCTCTGTCCCTTTACTTAAGGATTTCTAAATATGGTTGAGGATTATTGCTTTTGCACAGAATAGCACAACGACAATTTCCCTGACTGTCCAAAACAAGGATTTCAAAGATGGTTGATGAGGAATGCTTTGGCACACTATAGCACAAGGAGAATTCCCCTCACTTTCCTTCTTTGTCCCTAGAAACAAGGACTGGCACAGTGAAAGAAACTGACACTCTCCCTACCTACAGTTTTCTGTCCCTAGAAAAAATGTTTTTTTAAAGCACACTATAGCACAAGGAGAATTCCCCTCACTTTCCTTCTTTGTCCCTAGAAACAAGGACTGGCACAGTGAAAGAAACTGACACTCTCCCTACCTACAGTTTTCTGTCCCTAGAAAAAATGTTTTTTTAAAGCACACTATAGCACAAGGAGAATTCCCCTCACTTTCCTTCTTTGTCCCTAGAAACAAGGACTGGCACAGTGAAAGAAACTGACACTCTCCCTACCTACAGTTTTCTGTCCCTAGAAAAAATGTTTTTTTAAAGCACACTATAGCACAAGGAGAATTCCCCTCACTTTCCTTCTTTGTCCCTAGAAACAAGGACTGGCACAGTGAAAGAAACTGACACTCTCCCTACCTACAGTTTTCTGTCCCTAGAAAAAATGTTTTTTTAAAGCACACTATAGCACAAGGAGAATTCCCCTCACTTTCCTTCTTTGTCCCTAGAAACAAGGACTGGCACAGTGAAAGAAACTGACACTCCCCCTACCTACAGTTTTCTGTCCCTAGAAAAAATGTTTTTTTAAAGCACACTATAGCACAAGGAGAATTCCCCTCACTTTCCTTCTTTGTCCCTAGAAACAAGGACTGGCACAGTGAAAGAAACTGACACTCTCCCTACCTACAGTTTTCTGTCCCTAGAAAAAATGTTTTTTTAAAGCACACTATAGCACAAGGAGAATTCCCCTCACTTTCCTTCTTTGTCCCTAGAAACAAGGACTGGCACAGTGAAAGAAACTGACACTCTCCCTACCTACAGTTTTCTGTCCCTAGAAAAAATGTTTTTTTAAAGCACACTATAGCACAAGGAGAATTCCCCTCACTTTCCTTCTTTGTCCCTAGAAACAAGGACTGGCACAGTGAAAGAAACTGACACTCTCCCTACCTACAGTTTTCTGTCCCTAGAAAAAATGTTTTTTTAAAGCACACTATAGCACAAGGAGAATTCCCCTCACTTTCCTTCTTTGTCCCTAGAAACAAGGACTGGCACAGTGAAAGAAACTGACACTCTCCCTACCTACAGTTTTCTGTCCCTAGAAAAAATGTTTTTTTAAAGCACACTATAGCACAAGGAGAATTCCCCTCACTTTCCTTCTTTGTCCCTAGAAACAAGGACTGGCACAGTGAAAGAAACTGACACTCTCCCTACCTACAGTTTTCTGTCCCTAGAAAAAATGTTTTTTTAAAGCACACTATAGCACAAGGAGAATTCCCCTCACTTTCCTTCTTTGTCCCTAGAAACAAGGACTGGCACAGTGAAAGAAACTGACACTCTCCCTACCTACAGTTTTCTGTCCCTAGAAAAAATGTTTTTTTAAAGCACACTATAGCACAAGGAGAATTCCCCTCACTTTCCTTCTTTGTCCCTAGAAACAAGGACTGGCACAGTGAAAGAAACTGACACTCTCCCTACCTACAGTTTTCTGTCCCTAGAAAAATGTTTTTTTAAAGCACACTATAGCACAAGGAGAATTCCCCTCACTTTCCTTCTTTGTCCCTAGAAACAAGGACTGGCACAGTGAAAGAAACTGACACTCTCCCTACCTACAGTTTTCTGTCCCTAGAAAAAATGTTTTTTTAAAGCACACTATAGCACAAGGAGAATTCCCCTCACTTTCCTTCTTTGTCCCTAGAAACAAGGACTGGCACAGTGAAAGAAACTGACACTCTCCCTACCTACAGTTTTCTGTCCCTAGAAAAAATGTTTTTTTAAAGCACACTATAGCACAAGGAGAATTCCCCTCACTTTCCTTCTTTGTCCCTAGAAACAAGGACTGGCACAGTGAAAGAAACTGACACTCTCCCTACCTACAGTTTTCTGTCCCTAGAAAAAATGTTTTTTTAAAGCACACTATAGCACAAGGAGAATTCCCCTCACTTTCCTTCTTTGTCCCTAGAAACAAGGACTGGCACAGTGAAAGAAACTGACACTCTCCCTACCTACAGTTTTCTGTCCCTAGAAAAAATGTTTTTTTAAAGCACACTATAGCACAAGGAGAATTCCCCTCACTTTCCTTCTTTGTCCCTAGAAACAAGGACTGGCACAGTGAAAGAAACTGACACTCTCCCTACCTACAGTTTTCTGTCCCTAGAAAAAATGTTTTTTTAAAGCACACTATAGCACAAGGAGAATTCCCCTCACTTTCCTTCTTTGTCCCTAGAAACAAGGACTGGCACAGTGAAAGAAACTGACACTCTCCCTACCTACAGTTTTCTGTCCCTAGAAAAAATGTTTTTTTAAAGCACACTATAGCACAAGGAGAATTCCCCTCACTTTCCTTCTTTGTCCCTAGAAACAAGGACTGGCACAGTGAAAGAAACTGACACTCTCCCTACCTACAGTTTTCTGTCCCTAGAAAAAATGTTTTTTTAAAGCACACTATAGCACAAGGAGAATTCCCCTCACTTTCCTTCTTTGTCCCTAGAAACAAGGACTGGCACAGTGAAAGAAACTGACACTCTCCCTACCTACAGTTTTCTGTCCCTAGAAAAAATGTTTTTTTAAAGCACACTATAGCACAAGGAGAATTCCCCTCACTTTCCTTCTATGTCCCTAGAAACAAGGACTGGCACAGTGAAAGAAACTGACACTCTCCCTACCTACAGTTTTCTGTCCCTAGAAAAAATGTTTTTTTAAAGCACACTATAGCACAAGGAGAATTCCCCTCACTTTCCTTCTTTGTCCCTAGAAACAAGGACTGGCACAGTGAAAGAAACTGACACTCTCCCTACCTACAGTTTTCTGTCCCTAGAAAAAATGTTTTTTTAAAGCACACTATAGCACAAGGAGAATTCCCCTCACTTTCCTTCTTTGTCCCTAGAAACAAGGACTGGCACAGTGAAAGAAACTGACACTCTCCCTACCTACAGTTTTCTGTCCCTAGAAAAAATGTTTTTTTAAAGCACACTATAGCACAAGGAGAATTCCCCTCACTTTCCTTCTTTGTCCCTAGAAACAAGGACTGGCACAGTGAAAGAAACTGACACTCTCCCTACCTACAGTTTTCTGTCCCTAGAAAAAATGTTTTTTTAAAGCACACTATAGCACAAGGAGAATTCCCCTCACTTTCCTTCTTTGTCCCTAGAAACAAGGATTGGCACAGTGAAAGAAACTGACACTCTCCCTACCTACAGTTTTCTGTCCCTAGAAAAAATGTTTTTTTAAAGCACACTATAGCACAAGGAGAATTCCCCTCACTTTCCTTCTTTGTCCCTAGAAACAAGGACTGGCACAGTGAAAGAAACTGACACTCTCCCTACCTACAGTTTTCTGTCCCTAGAAAAAATGTTTTTTTAAAGCACACTATAGCACAAGGAGAAATCCCCTCACTTTCCTTCTTTGTCCCTAGAAACAAGGACTGGCACAGTGAAAGAAACTGACACTCTCCCTACCTACAGTTTTCTGTCCCTAGAAAAAATGTTTTTTAAAGCACACTATAGCACAAGGAGAATTCCCCTCACTTTCCTTCTTTGTCCCTAGAAACAAGGACTGGCACAGTGAAAGAAACTGACACTCTCCCTACCTACAGTTTTCTGTCCCTAGAAAAAATGTTTTTTTAAAGCACACTATAGCACAAGGAGAATTCCCCTCACTTTCCTTCTTTGTCCCTAGAAACAAGGACTGGCACAGTGAAAGAAACTGACACTCTCCCTACCTACAGTTTTCTGTCCCTAGAAAAAATGATTTTTTAAAGCACACTATAGCACAAGGAGAAATCCCCTCACTTTCCTTCTTTGTCCCTAGAAACAAGGACTCGCACAGTAAAACACACTGACACTCTCCCTACCTACAGTTTTCTGTCCCTAGAAAAAATGTTTTTTTAAAGCACACTATAGCACAAGGAGAAATCCCCTCACTTTCCTTCTTTGTCCCTAGAAACAAGGACTGGCACAGTAAAACACACTGACACTCTCCCTACCTACAGTTTTCTGTCCCTAGAAAAAATGTTTTTTTAAAGCACACTATAGCACAAGGAGAATTCCCCTCACTTTCCTTCTTTGTCCCTAGAAACAAGGACTGGCACAGTGAAAGAAACTGACACTCTCCCCAGTGGCGTCACTAGGGTTGGTGTCACCTGGTGCGGTATAACATGGTGTCACCCCCCCCCCCCAATAATTTTTTTCACCCTAATAACACTGCATATATTGGCAACAGTAGTGCCGTTAATAACTATCAATCAACTAGCAAATTTGAATAACAAAATCATATGAAAATAATAGAAATCAAAGCTTAAACTGTTAAAGAACTGTATTTATTTTAACTTTAAACTTTACTGAATTAATAGATAAATAACACAAAAACAGGAACAAATATGAAAGCATTTAGTTAACATCTAAATCAAAACTTTGCTTTTCTAGCCTTGACAGCTGCAAAATTGTGAACAACATCATCAAAATCAATACATTTCGCTAGTTCACTTTCAACTGATAATATTGCAAGATCAGAAAGCCTTGCCTGTCCCATCGTTGAACGCAAATAGTTTTTTATCAGCTTCAACTTTGAAAAGCTCCTCTCACATGAAGCCACAGACACACAGATTGTCAGAAATATTTTTAGACATAGTGAAAGGGTTGGAAGAGATTCAATGAAGTCCCATTCTGCTATGAAGGTCAAAACTTGTAAAGCCGACCAATCTTTGACTTCTTCTAGGTTGATCTTGGCTGCTTTGAGATGTCTCCTCAGTCTGGGTATTTCCATTAACAGCTCACTCTCAGATATTTCGTCATAAAAAGTGGTCAGTTTTGGAATGGACACCTTTAATGTTTCTTCAGTTTCATATATGAGACTCTTTGCTTGAACAGCCTCAAACATGGCTGCAACTTCCATGATGGCTCTTAATCTGATCTGGAGTTCAGAATGGAAGCGATCAATGCACTCAAGCATTGCCCTCTTGTTCTCATCTTGTAGACTTATGCCTCCAGCATCACGTGCCTGTTCCCCTGCCATCCTCTTCTTAAACCTGGCTCTTCTCTCTACGGCAATTCCATATTCTTTAGATTTTAAATGTGCCTGCTTAATTGCATGTTCCACTAGGTGACTGCGCTCTTCAAACAGAAAAAGTCTTAGTGACTCTAGCTTTGTCACCACCTTGTCCAGACTTAAGCCTTTGGTCTGCAGGTACTGTTGTGTAACATCAACTTCTTGAAGTACATCACCCCAGAAGTATAGGTAGCACAAAAACGTAAAATCACAGACAGCAGGCAGTAGACATTCTGCTGCTCCTCTTGTGTCCATATTTTCAGAAGGATCACAAAGCGCTTCGATTGCAGACACAAACATATTCAATTTTTCTTTTACTGGCTTAACTGCAGCATGATGAGCACTCCAGCGTGTTGTTGATAATATTTTCACTGACACTCCAGTGTGACACTACAGTGCAGTGTGATGATGTGACAGGCTGAGTCGCTCGCTGGCTCTGTAGGGTAGGGAGGAGGATTGGAATTTAGGAATAGGAAGAATAAGGAGCCGGAGGACACACACCAGGCGCGGCCGCGGCGCTGGAGGTGTTGTTCCAGGCTTCCAGCCAGCGGGGTGAAATTAATCAATGAATGGGTCAGCTGTAAAAAAAAAAAAAAAAAAAATTAACAAAAAAAAAAAAAAAAAAAGGGAGGGTGTCACCCCTCTAGCGGGTGTCACCCGGGGGCGGACCGCACCCCCCGCACCCCCCTAGCAACGCCTCTGACTCTCCCTACCTACAGTTTTCTGTCCCTAGAAAAAATGTTTTTTTAAAGCACACTATAGCACAAGGAGAAATCCCCTCACTTTCCTTCTTTGTCCCTAGAAACAAGGACTCGCACAGTAAAACACACTGACACTCTCCCTACCTACAGTTTTCTGTCCCTAGAAAAAATGTTTTTTTAAAGCACACTATAGCACAAGGAGAATTCCCCTCACTTTCCTTCTTTGTCCCTAGAAACAAGGACTGGCACAGTGAAAGAAACTGACACTCTCCCTACCTACAGTTTTCTGTCCCTAGAAAAAATGTTTTTTTAAAGCACACTATAGCACAAGGAGAAATCCCCTCACTTTCCTTCTTTGTCCCTAGAAACAAGGACTCGCACAGTAAAACACACTGACACTCTCCCTACCTACAGTTTTCTGTCCCTAGAAAAAATGTTTTTTTAAAGCACACTATAGCACAAGGAGAAATCCCCTCACTTTCCTTCTTTGTCCCTAGAAACAAGGACTGGCACAGTAAAACACACTGACACTCTCCCTACCTACAGTTTTCTGTCCCTAGAAAAAATGTTTTTTTAAAGCACACTATAGCACAAGGAGAATTCCCCTCACTTTCCTTCTTTGTCCCTAGAAACAAGGACTGGCACAGTGAAAGAAACTGACACTCTCCCTACCTACAGTTTTCTGTCCCTAGAAAAAATGTTTTTTTAAAGCACACTATAGCACAAGGAGAAATCCCCTCACTTTCCTTCTTTGTCCCTAGAAACAAGGACTCGCACAGTAAAACACACTGACACTCTCCCTACCTACAGTTTTCTGTCCCTAGAAAAAATGTTTTTTTAAAGCACACTATAGCACAAGGAGAATTCCCCTCACTTTCCTTCTTTGTCCCTAGAAACAAGGACTGGCACAGTGAAAGAAACTGACACTCTCCCTACCTACAGTTTTCTGTCCCTAGAAAAAATGTTTTTTTAAAGCACACTATAGCACAAGGAGAATTCCCCTCACTTTCCTTCTTTGTCCCTAGAAACAAGGACTGGCACAGTGAAAGAAACTGACACTCTCCCTACCTACAGTTTTCTGTCCCTAGAAAAAATGTTTTTTTAAAGCACACTATAGCACAAGGAGAATTCCCCTCACTTTCCTTCTTTGTCCCTAGAAACAAGGACTGGCACAGTGAAAGAAACTGACACTCTCCCTACCTACAGTTTTCTGTCCCTAGAAAAAATGTTTTTTTAAAGCACACTATAGCACAAGGAGAATTCCCCTCACTTTCCTTCTTTGTCCCTAGAAACAAGGACTGGCACAGTGAAAGAAACTGACACTCTCCCTACCTACAGTTTTCTGTCCCTAGAAAAAATGTTTTTTTAAAGCACACTATAGCACAAGGAGAAATCCCCTCACTTTCCTTCTTTGTCCCTAGAAACAAGGACTCGCACAGTGAAAGAAACTGACACTCTCCCTACCTACAGTTTTCTGTCCCTAGAAAAAATGTTTTTTTAAAGCACACTATAGCACAAGGAGAATTCCCCTCACTTTCCTTCTTTGTCCCTAGAAACAAGGACTGGCACAGTGAAAGAAACTGACACTCTCCCTACCTACAGTTTTCTGTCCCTTGAAAAAATGTTTTTTTAAAGCACACTATAGCACAAGGAGAATTCCCCTCACTTTCCTTCTTTGTCCCTAGAAACAAGGACTGGCACAGTGAAAGAAACTGACACTCTCCCTACCTACAGTTTTCTGTCCCTAGAAAAAATGTTTTTTTAAAGCACACTATAGCACAAGGAGAATTCCCCTCACTTTCCTTCTTTGTCCCTAGAAACAAGGACTGGCACAGTGAAAGAAACTGACACTCTCCCTACCTACATTTTTCTGTCCCTAGAAAAAATGTTTTTATAAAGCACACTATAGCACAAGGAGAAATCCCCTCACTTTCCTTCTTTGTCCCTAGAAACAAGGACTGGCACAGTGAAAGAAACTGACACTCTCCCTACCTACAGTTTTCTGTCCCTAGAAAAAATGTTTTTTTAAAGCACACTATAGCACAAGGAGAAATCCCCTCACTTTCCTTCTTTGTCCCTAGAAACAAGGACTGGCACAGTAAAACACACTGACACTCTCCCTACCTACAGTTTTCTGTCCCTAGAAAAAATGTTTTTTTAAAGCACACTATAGCACAAGGAGAATTCCCCTCACTTTCCTTCTTTGTCCCTAGAAACAAGGACTGGCACAGTGAAAGAAACTGACACTCTCCCTACCTACAGTTTTCTGTCCCTAGAAAAAATGTTTTTTTAAAGCACACTATAGCACAAGGAGAAATCCCCTCACTTTCCTTCTTTGTCCCTAGAAACAAGGACTCGCACAGTAAAACACACTGACACTCTCCCTACCTACAGTTTTCTGTCCCTAGAAAAAATGTTTTTTTAAAGCACACTATAGCACAAGGAGAATTCCCCTCACTTTCCTTCTTTGTCCCTAGAAACAAGGACTGGCACAGTGAAAGAAACTGACACTCTCCCTACCTACAGTTTTCTGTCCCTAGAAAAAATGTTTTTTTAAAGCACACTATAGCACAAGGAGAATTCCCCTCACTTTCCTTCTTTGTCCCTAGAAACAAGGACTGGCACAGTGAAAGAAACTGACACTCTCCCTACCTACAGTTTTCTGTCCCTAGAAAAAATGTTTTTTTAAAGCACACTATAGCACAAGGAGAATTCCCCTCACTTTCCTTCTTTGTCCCTAGAAACAAGGACTGGCACAGTGAAAGAAACTGACACTCTCCCTACCTACAGTTTTCTGTCCCTAGAAAAAATGTTTTTTTAAAGCACACTATAGCACAAGGAGAATTCCCCTCACTTTCCTTCTTTGTCCCTAGAAACAAGGACTGGCACAGTGAAAGAAACTGACACTCTCCCTACCTACAGTTTTCTGTCCCTAGAAAAAATGTTTTTTTAAAGCACACTATAGCACAAGGAGAAATCCCCTCACTTTCCTTCTTTGTCCCTAGAAACAAGGACTGGCACAGTGAAAGAAACTGACACTCTCCCTACCTACAGTTTTCTGTCCCTTGAAAAAATGTTTTTTTAAAGCACACTATAGCACAAGGAGAATTCCCCTCACTTTCCTTCTTTGTCCCTAGAAACAAGGACTGGCACAGTGAAAGAAACTGACACTCTCCCTACCTACAGTTTTCTGTCCCTAGAAAAAATGTTTTTTTAAAGCACACTATAGCACAAGGAGAATTCCCCTCACTTTCCTTCTTTGTCCCTAGAAACAAGGACTGGCACAGTGAAAGAAACTGACACTCTCCCTACCTACAGTTTTCTGTCCCTAGAAAAAATTTTTTTTTAAAGCACACTATAGCACAAGGAGAATTCCCCTCACTTTCCTTCTTTGTCCCTAGAAACAAGGACTGGCACAGTGAAAGAAACTGACACTCTCCCTACCTACAGTTTTCTGTCCCTAGAAAAAATGTTTTTTTAAAGCACACTATAGCACAAGGAGAATTCCCCTCACTTTCCTTCTTTGTCCCTAGAAACAAGGACTGGCACAGTGAAAGAAACTGACACTCTCCCTACCTACAGTTTTCTGTCCCTTGAAAAAATGTTTTTTTAAAGCACACTATAGCACAAGGAGAATTCCCCTCACTTTCCTTCTTTGTCCCTAGAAACAAGGACTGGCACAGTGAAAGAAACTGACACTCTCCCTACCTACAGTTTTCTGTCCCTAGAAAAAATGTTTTTTTTAAAGCACACTATAGCACAAGGAGAATTCCCCTCACTTTCCTTCTTTGTCCCTAGAAACAAGGACTGGCACAGTGAAAGAAACTGACACTCTCCCTACCTACATTTTTCTGTCCCTAGAAAAAATGTTTTTATAAAGCACACTATAGCACAAGGAGAAATCCCCTCACTTTCCTTCTTTGTCCCTAGAAACAAGGACTGGCACAGTGAAAGAAACTGACACTCTCCCTACCTACAGTTTTCTGTCCCTAGAAAAAATGTTTTTTTAAAGCACACTATAGCACAAGGAGAAATCCCCTCACTTTCCTTCTTTGTCCCTAGAAACAAGGACTGGCACAGTGAAAGAAACTGACACTCTCCCTACCTACAGTTTTCTGTCCCTTGAAAAAATGTTTTTTTAAAGCACACTATAGCACAAGGAGAATTCCCCTCACTTTCCTTCTTTGTCCCTAGAAACAAGGACTGGCACAGTGAAAGAAACTGACACTCTCCCTACCTACAGTTTTCTGTCCCTAGAAAAAATGTTTTTTTAAAGCACACTATAGCACAAGGAGAATTCCCCTCACTTTCCTTCTTTGTCCCTAGAAACAAGGACTGGCACAGTGAAAGAAACTGACACTCTCCCTACCTACAGTTTTCTGTCCCTAGAAAAAATGTTTTTTTAAAGCACACTATAGCACAAGGAGAATTCCCCTCACTTTCCTTCTTTGTCCCTAGAAACAAGGACTGGCACAGTGAAAGAAACTGACACTCTCCCTACCTACAGTTTTCTGTCCCTAGAAAAAATGTTTTTTTAAAGCACACTATAGCACAAGGAGAATTCCCCTCACTTTCCTTCTTTGTCCCTAGAAACAAGGACTGGCACAGTGAAAGAAACTGACACTCTCCCTACCTACAGTTTTCTGTCCCTAGAAAAAATGTTTTTTTAAAGCACACTATAGCACAAGGAGAAATCCCCTCACTTTCCTTCTTTGTCCCTAGAAACAAGGACTGGCACAGTGAAAGAAACTGACACTCTCCCTACCTACAGTTTTCTGTCCCTTGAAAAAATGTTTTTTTAAAGCACACTATAGCACAAGGAGAATTCCCCTCACTTTCCTTCTTTGTCCCTAGAAACAAGGACTGGCACAGTGAAAGAAACTGACACTCTCCCTACCTACAGTTTTCTGTCCCTAGAAAAAATGTTTTTTTAAAGCACACTATAGCACAAGGAGAATTCCCCTCACTTTCCTTCTTTGTCCCTAGAAACAAGGACTGGCACAGTGAAAGAAACTGACACTCTCCCTACCTACATTTTTCTGTCCCTAGAAAAAATGTTTTTATAAAGCACACTATAGCACAAGGAGAAATCCCCTCACTTTCCTTCTTTGTCCCTAGAAACAAGGACTGGCACAGTGAAAGAAACTGACACTCTCCCTACCTACAGTTTTCTGTCCCTAGAAAAAATGTTTTTTTAAAGCACACTATAGCACAAGGAGAATTCCCCTCACTTTCCTTCTTTGTCCCTAGAAACAAGGACTGGCACAGTGAAAGAAACTGACACTCTCCCTACCTACAGTTTTCTGTCCCTAGAAAAAATGTTTTTTTAAAGCACACTATAGCACAAGGAGAATTCCCCTCACTTTCCTTCTTTGTCCCTAGAAACAAGGACTGGCACAGTGAAAGAAACTGACACTCTCCCTACCTACAGTTTTCTGTCCCTAGAAAAAATGTTTTTTTAAAGCACACTATAGCACAAGGAGAATTCCCCTCACTTTCCTTCTTTGTCCCTAGAAACAAGGACTGGCACAGTGAAAGAAACTGACACTCTCCCTACCTACAGTTTTCTGTCCCTTGAAAAAATGTTTTTTTAAAGCACACTATAGCACAAGGAGAATTCCCCTCACTTTCCTTCTTTGTCCCTAGAAACAAGGACTGGCACAGTGAAAGAAACTGACACTCTCCCTACCTACAGTTTTCTGTCCCTAGAAAAAATGTTTTTTTTAAAGCACACTATAGCACAAGGAGAATTCCCCTCACTTTCCTTCTTTGTCCCTAGAAACAAGGACTGGCACAGTGAAAGAAACTGACACTCTCCCTACCTACATTTTTCTGTCCCTAGAAAAAATGTTTTTATAAAGCACACTATAGCACAAGGAGAAATCCCCTCACTTTCCTTCTTTGTCCCTAGAAACAAGGACTGGCACAGTGAAAGAAACTGACACTCTCCCTACCTACAGTTTTCTGTCCCTAGAAAAAATGTTTTTTTAAAGCACACTATAGCACAAGGAGAAATCCCCTCACTTTCCTTCTTTGTCCCTAGAAACAAGGACTGGCACAGTGAAAGAAACTGACACTCTCCCTACCTACAGTTTTCTGTCCCTTGAAAAAATGTTTTTTTAAAGCACACTATAGCACAAGGAGAATTCCCCTCACTTTCCTTCTTTGTCCCTAGAAACAAGGACTGGCACAGTGAAAGAAACTGACACTCTCCCTACCTACAGTTTTCTGTCCCTAGAAAAAATGTTTTTTTAAAGCACACTATAGCACAAGGAGAATTCCCCTCACTTTCCTTCTTTGTCCCTAGAAACAAGGACTGGCACAGTGAAAGAAACTGACACTCTCCCTACCTACATTTTTCTGTCCCTAGAAAAAATGTTTTTATAAAGCACACTATAGCACAAGGAGAAATCCCCTCACTTTCCTTCTTTGTCCCTAGAAACAAGGACTGGCACAGTGAAAGAAACTGACACTCTCCCTACCTACAGTTTTCTGTCCCTAGAAAAAATGTTTTTTTAAAGCACACTATAGCACAAGGAGAATTCCCCTCACTTTCCTTCTTTGTCCCTAGAAACAAGGACTGGCACAGTGAAAGAAACTGACACTCTCCCTACCTACAATTTTCTGTCCCTAGAAAAAATGTTTTTTTAAAGCACACTATAGCACAAGGAGAATTCCCCTCACTTTCCTTCTTTGTCCCTAGAAACAAGGACTGGCACAGTGAAAGAAACTGACACTCTCCCTACCTACAGTTTTCTGTCCCTAGAAAAAATGTTTTTTTAAAGCACACTATAGCACAAGGAGAAATCCCCTCACTTTCCTTCTTTGTCCCTAGAAACAAGGACTGGCACAGTGAAAGAAACTGACACTCTCCCTACCTACAGTTTTCTGTCCCTTGAAAAAATGTTTTTTTAAAGCACACTATAGCACAAGGAGAATTCCCCTCACTTTCCTTCTTTGTCCCTAGAAACAAGGACTGGCACAGTGAAAGAAACTGACACTCTCCCTACCTACAGTTTTCTGTCCCTAGAAAAAATGTTTTTTTAAAGCACACTATAGCACAAGGAGAATTCCCCTCACTTTCCTTCTTTGTCCCTAGAAACAAGGACTGGCACAGTGAAAGAAACTGACACTCTCCCTACCTACATTTTTCTGTCCCTAGAAAAAATGTTTTTATAAAGCACACTATAGCACAAGGAGAAATCCCCTCACTTTCCTTCTTTGTCCCTAGAAACAAGGACTGGCACAGTGAAAGAAACTGACACTCTCCCTACCTACAGTTTTCTGTCCCTAGAAAAAATGTTTTTTTAAAGCACACTATAGCACAAGGAGAATTCCCCTCACTTTCCTTCTTTGTCCCTAGAAACAAGGACTGGCACAGTGAAAGAAACTGACACTCTCCCTACCTACAGTTTTCTGTCCCTAGAAAAAATGTTTTTTTAAAGCACACTATAGCACAAGGAGAATTCCCCTCACTTTCCTTCTTTGTCCCTAGAAACAAGGACTGGCACAGTGAAAGAAACTGACACTCTCCCTACCTACAGTTTTCTGTCCCTAGAAAAAATGTTTTTTTAAAGCACACTATAGCACAAGGAGAATTCCCCTCACTTTCCTTCTTTGTCCCTAGAAACAAGGACTGGCACAGTGAAAGAAACTGACACTCTCCCTACCTACAGTTTTCTGTCCCTTGAAAAAATGTTTTTTTAAAGCACACTATAGCACAAGGAGAATTCCCCTCACTTTCCTTCTTTGTCCCTAGAAACAAGGACTGGCACAGTGAAAGAAACTGACACTCTCCCTACCTACAGTTTTCTGTCCCTAGAAAAAATGTTTTTTTTAAAGCACACTATAGCACAAGGAGAATTCCCCTCACTTTCCTTCTTTGTCCCTAGAAACAAGGACTGGCACAGTGAAAGAAACTGACACTCTCCCTACCTACATTTTTCTGTCCCTAGAAAAAATGTTTTTATAAAGCACACTATAGCACAAGGAGAAATCCCCTCACTTTCCTTCTTTGTCCCTAGAAACAAGGACTGGCACAGTGAAAGAAACTGACACTCTCCCTACCTACAGTTTTCTGTCCCTAGAAAAAATGTTTTTTTAAAGCACACTATAGCACAAGGAGAAATCCCCTCACTTTCCTTCTTTGTCCCTAGAAACAAGGACTGGCACAGTGAAAGAAACTGACACTCTCCCTACCTACAGTTTTCTGTCCCTTGAAAAAATGTTTTTTTAAAGCACACTATAGCACAAGGAGAATTCCCCTCACTTTCCTTCTTTGTCCCTAGAAACAAGGACTGGCACAGTGAAAGAAACTGACACTCTCCCTACCTACAGTTTTCTGTCCCTAGAAAAAATGTTTTTTTAAAGCACACTATAGCACAAGGAGAATTCCCCTCACTTTCCTTCTTTGTCCCTAGAAACAAGGACTGGCACAGTGAAAGAAACTGACACTCTCCCTACCTACAGTTTTCTGTCCCTAGAAAAAATGTTTTTTTAAAGCACACTATAGCACAAGGAGAATTCCCCTCACTTTCCTTCTTTGTCCCTAGAAACAAGGACTGGCACAGTGAAAGAAACTGACACTCTCCCTACCTACAGTTTTCTGTCCCTAGAAAAAATGTTTTTTTAAAGCACACTATAGCACAAGGAGAATTCCCCTCACTTTCCTTCTTTGTCCCTAGAAACAAGGACTGGCACAGTGAAAGAAACTGACACTCTCCCTACCTACAGTTTTCTGTCCCTAGAAAAAATGTTTTTTTAAAGCACACTATAGCACAAGGAGAAATCCCCTCACTTTCCTTCTTTGTCCCTAGAAACAAGGACTGGCACAGTGAAAGAAACTGACACTCTCCCTACCTACAGTTTTCTGTCCCTTGAAAAAATGTTTTTTTAAAGCACACTATAGCACAAGGAGAATTCCCCTCACTTTCCTTCTTTGTCCCTAGAAACAAGGACTGGCACAGTGAAAGAAACTGACACTCTCCCTACCTACAGTTTTCTGTCCCTAGAAAAAATGTTTTTTTAAAGCACACTATAGCACAAGGAGAATTCCCCTCACTTTCCTTCTTTGTCCCTAGAAACAAGGACTGGCACAGTGAAAGAAACTGACACTCTCCCTACCTACATTTTTCTGTCCCTAGAAAAAATGTTTTTATAAAGCACACTATAGCACAAGGAGAAATCCCCTCACTTTCCTTCTTTGTCCCTAGAAACAAGGACTGGCACAGTGAAAGAAACTGACACTCTCCCTACCTACAGTTTTCTGTCCCTAGAAAAAATGTTTTTTTAAAGCACACTATAGCACAAGGAGAAATCCCCTCACTTTCCTTCTTTGTCCCTAGAAACAAGGACTGGCATAGTGAAAGAAACTGACACTCTCCCTACCTACAGTTTTCTGTCCCTTGAAAAAATGTTTTTTTAAAGCACACTATAGCACAAGGAGAATTCCCCTCACTTTCCTTCTTTGTCCCTAGAAACAAGGACTGGCACAGTGAAAGAAACTGACACTCTCCCTACCTACAGTTTTCTGTCCCTTGAAAAAATGTTTTTTTAAAGCACACTATAGCACAAGGAGAATTCCCCTCCCTTTCCTTCTTTGTCCCTAGAAACAAGGACTGGCACAGTGAAAGAAACTGACACTCTCCCTACCTACAGTTTTCTGTCCCTAGAAAAAATGTTTTTTTTAAAGCACACTATAGCACAAGGAGAATTCCCCTCACTTTCCTTCTTTGTCCCTAGAAACAAGGACTGGCACAGTGAAAGAAACTGACACTCTCCCTACCTACATTTTTCTGTCCCTAGAAAAAATGTTTTTATAAAGCACACTATAGCACAAGGAGAAATCCCCTCACTTTCCTTCTTTGTCCCTAGAAACAAGGACTGGCACAGTGAAAGAAACTGACACTCTCCCTACCTACAGTTTTCTGTCCCTAGAAAAAATGTTTTTTTAAAGCACACTATAGCACAAGGAGAATTCCCCTCACTTTCCTTCTTTGTCCCTAGAAACAAGGACTGGCACAGTGAAAGAAACTGACACTCTCCCTACCTACAGTTTTCTGTCCCTAAAAAAAATGTTTTTTTAAAGCACACTATAGCACAAGGAGAATTCCCCTCACTTTCCTTCTTTGTCCCTAGAAACAAGGACTGGCACAGTGAAAGAAACTGACACTCTCCCTACCTACAGTTTTCTGTCCCTAGAAAAAATGTTTTTTTAAAGCACACTATAGCACAAGGAGAATTCCCCTCACTTTCCTTCTTTGTCCCTAGAAACAAGGACTGGCACAGTGAAAGAAACTGACACTCTCCCTACCTACAGTTTTCTGTCCCTAGAAAAAAATGTTTTTTTAAAGCACACTATAGCACAAGGAGAATTCCCCTCACTTTCCTTCTTTGTCCCTAGAAACAAGGACTGGCACAGTGAAAGAAACTGACACTCTCCCTACCTACAGTTTTCTGTCCCTAGAAAAAATGTTTTTTTAAAGCACACTATAGCACAAGCAGAATTCCCCTCACTTTCCTTCTTTGTCCCTAGAAACAAGGACTGGCACAGTGAAAGAAACTGACACTCTCCCTACCTACAGTTTTCTGTCCCTAGAAAAAATGTTTTTTTAAAGCACACTATAGCACAAGGAGAATTCCCCTCACTTTCCTTCTTTGTCCCTAGAAACAAGGACTGGCACAGTGAAAGAAACTGACACTCTCCCTACCTACAGTTTTCTGTCCCTAGAAAAAATGTTTTTTTAAAGCACACTATAGCACAAGGAGAAATCCCCTCACTTTCCTTCTTTGTCCCTAGAAACAAGGACTGGCACAGTGAAAGAAACTGACACTCTCCCTACCTACAGTTTTCTGTCCCTAGAAATTTTTTTTTTTTAAAGCACACTATAGCACAAGGAGAATTCCCCTCACTTTCCTTCTTTGTCCCTAGAAACAAGGACTGGCACAGTGAAAGAAACTGACACTCTCCCTACCTACAGTTTTCTGTCCCTAGAAAAAATGTTTTTTTAAAGCACACTATAGCACAAGGAGAAATCCCCTCACTTTCCTTCTTTGTCCCTAGAAACAAGGACTCGCACAGTAAAACACACTGACACTCTCCCTACCTATCCTTCTCTTTCCCTAAACTAAAGGAATCCAGGTTAAGCAAGAAAGAAATAAATGTCACTGTCCCTGCCTATGCTTGTCTTTCCCTGCTCCGGAACACACTACACTAGGCCGCCGTGCTGGCGGCCTTTTATAGTGTGGGGCGTGTACTAAACACCCTCAGCAATAATTGGCCACAGGCATCCTGCCTGTGGCCAATCATTGCTCTCCTCGCTGCCGGCGCTGTGATTGGCCAAGCATGCGGGGTCACAGTGCATGCTTGGCCAATCACAGCGCCTGGATGACACTGCGATGGCGTAGTGCATTGTGGGCCGTTCGCGTCACTCGAATTTGGCGCGAACGGCCCAAATCGTTCGATCTTCGTCGAACGATCGAACAGCCGATGTTCGAGTCGAACGTATGTTCGACTCGAACACGAAGCTCATCCCTATTCGAGGCAGAGAAAGTCAATGCACACCAGGTCCATAGGCCCTTGGCTCTGTAGATGGCCCATTGGGGCAGCTTGATGGGGCAAAGTCTTCCTCTGGATGCATCGCGCACATGAGTGGCAGTACTCCTCTACCTCTGCCCTCATGCAGGGCCAATAGAACCGACTTCTGACAAGTTGAAAAGTCCTTTCAGCCCCTAGGTGGCCATGATTGTCATGCAAGGCCATCAAAACAGTCTCCCGATGTTTCTCTGGGAGGAACATCTGCCACTTATCTTCTGAATCATCAGAGGGGCCCCTTCGGTAGACCACTCCCTGATGCAACTGCAACCTATCCCACTCCTTCCTCAGTAGGCGAGCTTCTTTGGAGGGTTGACGCATGAGTATGTTTGGATCCTGATTTTTCAAGGCCTCCAGGACCAATCTCCCCATGGGGTCTTCCAATTGGTCACACCTTAATTCCTTTTTGGACAATCTTGGTAGGTTGCCCTCTTCCAATTGAGCTACTCCACAGTAGTGTTTGGGGACTCCCACCGTGGTAACTCCTATTTCCTCTGCTCTGGAGCATCCTCGGGCTTGGAATGCAGCTCCTTGACAAAGGGCCTGCACCCCGTCCGGTGCCACTTGGGTCCAATCTTCTATTTCAATGGTCGGGGAATGAGATCTTCTGGACAAGGCGTCTGCGTCTCGATTCCCCACTCCTGGTCTATACTTAAGGCTGAAGTTGAATCCAGACAGTGCGGCCAGCCACCTGTGTCCAGTGGCATCCAGCTTGGCCGTGGTGAACAGGTAGGTAAGGGGGTTGTTGTCGGTCTTCACAGTGAACTCTGCTCCGTACAGGTAGTCTTTGAGCTTGTCTACTACCGCCCACTTGAGGGCCAGGAACTCCAGCTTGTGAGTGGGGTAGTTCTTCTCAGAGGGGGTCAGGCTTCTACTCACATAGGCAACAGGCCGCAATTGCCCCTCATGTTCTTGGTAAAGTACTCCTCCCAGACCGTCGTGACTAGCATCCACGTGCAGTTCATAGGGTTTGGTTGGGTCTGCATAGGCCAAGACTGGTGCAGTGGTCAGGCTCCTCTTCAATTCCTGGAAAGCCTCTTCACACCTCTGATTCCACTGATCTCTGATGGACTCTCCTGGCCTCCTGGGCCCCGATCCATCCTCCTCTCCTTCAGTCTTGAGCAACTCATTCAATGGTCTAGCAATTCGAGCAAATCCCTCCACAAACCTTCTATAGTAGGAGCAGAAGCCCAAGAAGGATCTGAGTTCTGTTACTGTGGTGGGCTGTGGCCAGGAGGTAACTGCCTCCAATTTCTCAGGGTCTGTGGCCACCCCTTCTTCAGATACTATGTGCCCCAGATAGTTCACAGAAGACTGGTAGAACCGACACTTCTCAGGCGAAAGCTTAAGTCCTTCCTCACTGAGTCTTCTCAACACTTTCTCCAGCCTCTCTTCATGTTCCTCCAAGGTTCTCCCAAAGACAATGACATTGTCTAGGTATACAAGGACTTCGATCAAGTTCATGTCCCCTACTGTCTTCTCCATGAGATGTTGGAAAGTAGCTGGGGCTCCAGACAGACCTTGGAGCATCCGGTCGAATTCGAAGAACCCCACTGGGGTTATGAAAGCTGTCTTCTCCTTGTCTGCTGGGTGCATCGGAATCTGATAGTACCCACTCTTGAGATCAATAACGCTGAACCATTTGGCTCCAGACAAGCTCTGTAGGGCATCCTCTATCCTCGGAGTGGTGTATTGGTCAGGTATGGTTCTCCTGTTGAGAGTCCTGTAGTCTATACAGAGCCTCAATGATCCATTCTTCTTTCGGACCACTACTATGGGAGAGGCATAGGGGCTTCTGGACTCCCGTATCACACCAGTCCTCTTGAGTTCTGCAAGTTGTTCCCTCAGATCCTCCAGATCTGCTAGCGGGACCCGCCTGACTCTCTCTCGGAAGGGCTTATCTTCTTGGAGGCGGATCCGATGGGTGGCACTTCTTGCACACCCCACATCAAACTCATCCCTAGAGAAGATCTTCTCCCATCTATTCAACTGGGCCTTGGCTCTCTCTTTCCAAGCCCTGGACAGATTCGGGTTTTCCATGGTCAGCTTCTCCCAAACATCCGCTTCTTCACCTGTCCTCTTCACTTCTGACAGGGTAACAGGGGCCGCCGGGCTCACCTGGCCTAGCAACATTCTGGCTGGGATGTCCATGGGGTCTTTGGTAGTATTCCTAACACTCACTGGAACTCTATAATGGGCCTTCTTCAGGACCTTCAGCGGAATCACTTCCGGTATCACCTCCAGGCCTGAGGATTCACCCCTTGGGTCTGACTCCAGCATGACAAAGGGACCAGGCTGTTCCCAAGTAAGCTTCACAGTGGCCCTGAGACAGGTTACTTCACCGGGCTGCAACACTACCCCTTCTCTTCCAAGTCTCCACACCTTCCCTATCTCCTCTCCAGGGGTCTCCCGCTCTTGGACCAGCCGTTGGTAGGCTGTCTTCAGCATGGGATGGATCTTGGTAGCTGCTTGTCTTTCTTCCGTCACTAGAGGGGTCAGGAGTCTTCGGACCAGGTCCGTGTTCGTCCCTATTATAAGGGAATTCTTGTTGGCTCCAGGCGGCCTAGGACACACAACTGCCAGGGTGTCAAACACTTCGGCCTTCCCAGCCACGGATGGGTCAAAGGTTATTTGGACGGGAAGGTAGCCGTCGTAAGGGAAACTCTGGGTTCCAATTCCCCATATTTCCAGCTCCTCTATCTTCTGGATAGGCAGATGACTCAGGTGCCTGTCGTAGAAGTCCCGGTATAGTAGGGTCACTTGTGCCCCGGTGTCCAGGAGGCCCCTGGTGTAGACTCCCTCCACTTGAATGGGCACTATAGGGGATGGGCCTACCAGCTTCTCTGGATATGGTCCAGCAGGAGCTGCCTTCTTCAGACCTTTTCCCTTTGGACTCTCTCTTGTCCTATTCCCTTTGGACTTGAACCTTTCTTGAGCCTGGTATGCACTGACTTCCCTCCTTTTAATGGGTGTAGGAACCCGCTGAGGTGTACTATTATTTTTCTTGGGTGGGCACCCCCTTTGGGGGGTGCCGTGCCTCTCCTGAGGGGTCTCCCCCCTTCTTCTTGGAGTATAGCTTTGTTGAGGGGTATTACGTTTCCCCTTTGGTGTTCTATCTCTCTTTTTGTTTTTCTTTGCATTCAGCTTGGAGTTTACTGAAGATGGTGGGCACCCGGTTGACTCCTTCACCGGGGCCCTCTGAAGTTTCCCGCCGGCTTGCGGTTGTCTGGTCTCTTCTTCTTCGGACTAGAACATGTGGCTGCAATGTGGCCAACTCCCCCACAGTTGAAGCAGACTATATCTCCCCATTCTTGTAAAGGTTCGGGTGCTGAGGCAATCGGGAACAATTCCTTCCTTGGACTTTCCTTCTTCTTGGGACACTCTGTGTCTTTTGCTATCAGAGAGGTCAATATCTCTAATACCTTGGACATCTGAGTTTTTAGGGTGTCTATCTCCGCCTCTCTTTCAGGGGTCATCACTGGATTGACCAGCACCTGTGCGGGTACAACACTTGTCTTATCCTTCTGCTGGTCCTGTTGCAGCGCCTCCTCATCTCTGATAATTTTTATTAAATCAGCATAAGTCAGCAACATTCCTCCTCCCAAGGTTTTCAGGTGCAGCCAGACTGGATCGGAGCGTAGCGCTCCCTTTAAGACTTGCTTCATTCTTGCCGCATCGGCATCTTGGGGCTTCATCCCTTTCTTTAACACAATCTTGCACAGCAGCCTGTTTAGCCTTCTGACATACTCGGAAAGTTTCTCCTCCGGTTTTTGGAAAGTGTGTTCAAACTGGTAGACCGTCTCTGTCACCTTGTCTAATTGACCAAACTCTTCCTGCAGCATAGCTAGACAATCCTGCGCCGTGCACCCTGCATTCCCAAACCGGAAACTTTTCACTGCTTCTGCTGCTGCACCTTTAAGGCTTTCTAACACTCGCTGCCTCTTCTGTGCCTCCGGCACCTCCCATGCCTCCACTGCCTGTAATGCCTGTTCCACCCAAGTATCAAAATCTTCTTCCCCTGCCGGGACAGGGAGCTTCCCTGAGAATATTTTTAGTCTCCGGTAGCTAGTTTCCACATGCACCGTACTTGTCTTCTGACATTTGGCTAGCAAATCCCCTATTGCATTTATCAGTTCTGGTGATATAGCAGTGGCCGATGCAGGTGCCACCGGAGGTGGCGCCCTGTCTTCTCTTTCAGGTGTAGTTCGGGCCGCAGCCTGTGGCGATCCCGTAGGGGATGGTTCCCTTTCTACAGTTATTGCGTGCGCCAGCCTAAATGTTCTGTTGTCTGGCGTCCGCAGACACTTGTGCTTACAGGCCTCTGGCATCCCGTCCCAATATTCCACTAATGCGTATTGATATGAGATGTTTGGGTCTGTCTTCATGTCTATCACCCACGGTGTGTGATCTGGGGACACTGAACTCAGCAGTTCCTCTACCGTCTCACTTGACCATTTCTCGCCAGGAAGGCTAATGGCTATCGACTGTTTTGGCTCTGTATTAGCGGCTTTGCACCACTCTTCTACCGCTCTTGCATCCATGGGGTCCATGCCGGCACTTCTGGCGTTCGCTTGCTGCATCAGGATCCCTGACGAGAACCCCCACGTGTAGCGATACCTCCAACTAAGGAGGCCGCAGAATTAGATTTTGGGCCCTGAGTGCAGCTCCGCCAACCCCCGGCAATAGGCTCTATCCCCTTCTGGCACAGCTAGTACTAACAATCAATGATATGTCCTATGCAATAGAATAACTAAGCAAGGACACAGTAATGAATTGTAATAGGTAAAGTGTTTTACTCATCAATTCTCAATATGAATAAAAGGGGGTAACAATAATCACAGTTCTAAACAATCACTCCTAAGGGCAGCGTCCTGCCACTCTAACACACTATATAGTAACACACGCTACAAGTGCGCCATACGGGCGACCGTTAACTAAGTGCCCTATGGCGCAGCAATCAAACACGCTAGAATCCCCACCAGGCCTGGTTCTAATATTTAGCTTAGTCCTTCTTTCTTCACCGGCAGGTCTGTAATGGTGGTGCACTTAAACAGAGTATAACTTTGTAATCCAAGGGGTATGAAAATAACTTGTAGGCCACGGCAGTCTATAGGCCTATACACAGCAACAGTATCTAAGCTGGGCTTATGCCCTCTCACCCGCCGGACTACGGATCCAGTCCGGGAAAACCTCCACCGGCCGTGTCACACACTCTCGATCTCTCCAACGATCGGGTCCCCGATCCGACAAGGCGGTAGCTCACAAAGTCAGATGCCACCCAGGCTCGCAGAGGGGAGGATGGAAAGCTCTTCGGTGCAGAGCAAGGCCTCAGGCTTCAGGCCTTGCCCCTCCGACACATCCGCACAGGAGGATCCGTCCGTGAAGTCTCGTGTCGCCAAAGAGGCCGAGCCCAGCCCCGCCTCTTCCTTTTATAACCCCTCCCATGAGTCTCTGCGGTGGAACGTCACAACAAGAATGGGGTTATGGGTAATGTAGTTTCTTCCCAATATAGGGGAACACCCCGCTACATATACAATTGACGGTTTTACCTTTCTGAGTTCTTCAAGCAGTTTGGATCGTTTCTCTGGGGTGGGTGTTTAGGCCATTTACATTGTGTGAGATTAACGTAGGTGATTTACTCAAAAAGGAGTATGACATTTTGGTACTAGTTTGGTACTATATTAGTAAAAAATAGAGAGGGGAAAGAAAAATGGGGGCGAGAAGGTAAAGTGGGGAGAGGGAATAGAGGGGTGGAAATGTCTACTGATCACTATTCAGGTGTCAGTTGAGTTAGTTGGGGTTGGTGTACAAACACCTCGTGTGAGTCTTAGCTCTAGCTGTCGCCCAGAGGGCGTAGGGCAAACAAGTGGTATTATGAAGAAAAACACCTAGGGTGACTCTTGGGGGTGAGTGGAAGGTGCGTTTGTGGATGTGTATGCTGAGGTGGGTCTAGAAGGGACTAGTTCAGTCATCATGAATATAAAATATAAAAGCTTGTCTTAGCCCATTATTGCTAATGGTGTGCTATGACGACTAAGGTTGGTCAGTGTCCATTGACATTAGACAGTGTTCAACCTTATTTAAGTATAATAAACTTTAACAGCATTACATTGCTATTTATGATAACAAGAAACATAATAAGGGGGTCTTCAGCTGAGTGTCCAAGCATCAGGCCCCTATCACAGGGTTACATACTACCCGGACAGTCCAACCTCGCCTCCACCTTGACCATCAACGCGGTCAACTAGTTAAACAAGATATCTGTAATATTCGGAAAAAAATAAATAATAATATTTGAACAACCAAATTTTAACATGAAGTATGTGTGTGACCTACTACACCCCGCAGGATGAACTTAGGTCAATGTTGGATTTTATGTCTTCAACCTCTAGATTGCAGTAGAAGGCTAATGGATATAGGCCTCAAGCAGTGGTCTTGAATCAAGGTTAGTAATAGTTTAAGTATTGAAAAAGACCATTATTGGTGCTTGAATTTTGTGGTGGGGTTTGTGTTGTATTATGTACTCACTGTTCAGGGTGCATTTTCAGCAAACCCACACCTAAAAGTCGCGTTAAAGTGCATATTCTCCATTGTCCATTTTCTTTAAGGGAGATTGATCTGAGGGAAGTTCGAGTCTTTTATCTCGGGGTGAGACAAAAACAAGAAATAAAGGCAAAGAAAAGGTGAAAAAAGGCATAATACTGCTTAAGTTATAGTTATACAGTTATTCGAGTAAAGTTTGTTTTTATGAATGGTCTTCCATAAGTTTATATCACGTAGAATATATTGCACCAGTCACTATTAAAGGAATAAGGCAGTCTCAGCTGAATGTGACCGTTAGGCAATAACTGGGATTGAAAGGACCATTTTGCAGTAAGGTTTCTGGTTGATTCCTTCACAATTCAGTTTTAATAGAGCATTTTTGAGACAAGAGCTCCCTCTAGTGACAAAAGACGGTATTAATTGGTCATAGTTCTATTAAGTTTACAGTTATACCTATATTTAAATGAAGGTTGGTCAGTCAGATATAAATCATGTGATTTAGGCAGTTACGAGTTTCTTGAACCAAAAGCATAAGAACTGTGCTAACTTGCTGTTTGTCAAGTAAACAGAACAGGATAACAGAACTAAATTAAGTGAGAATAAATGTTGTTATGGGCTTGTCAGGCATAACAGTGAGGGAATATATATGCTTCATTTAGGTTCCCTCATTTTGGCGCTTTTAGCAGCAGGCGAGTTGTACTTGCTTCTGTTGTCATTTCTGCGGTATAGCCCTGGGTGATATGGTGATTTAGCTGGTGAGGGGTCATGCATAGGAGGCAGGTTGTTGATGGCTGGAGGGAAGCGTACCTGTCCAGCAGGTCAACTGGGGCAATTTGCAAGCTTTCACAGAATCTTTGTAAGTCATCTGGGATTTTTAAGAAATGCTGTTTGCCGTTGTAGTTGGCTTGAATAGCAAAGGGGAACTTCCACCTTTAACTTATTCCTTTCTCCTTTAGGACCTCCAGCAGTGGTCTTAGTGCTCTTCTGTTTTTTAGTGTGATAGGTGAGAGGTCTTGGAACAGCTGAATTTCTGTTTCGTTAAATATGACCTGGTCGTTTGTTCTGGCTTTTTACAGAATTTATTCCTTCAAGCTGAAGTTGGGAAGGCAGCATATAGTGTCTCTGGGAGGATTGTTGTCAGGTGCTCTGGGTCTGAGAGCACTGTGGGCTCTATCAAACTTCGATCGGGGAGGCCTCAGGCCTGTCTATTAGGCCATTAAAGATGGAGGAGAGTGCCGGCCTGATTTGCTTCGGTGTGATAGATTAAGGGACACCTCTCACTCTGATGTTGTGTCTCCTACCTCGATTGTCAAGGTCTTCGATCTGCCTGCTTGTATCGATCAAATGTTGAGAGTGTGTGATCGCTATGTCGTCCAGTCTAATCAGTGCTCTGTCTCTCATTTTTCCTGCCCTCTCGTTTACCGCCATTTGTTCTGACAGTCTCAGCAATTCAGTTTTTATGTCAGTAATGACCACAGAGAATGAGTTCTTTATATCAGCAGGTATCTCTGTCATGCTGGCTTAAGTCAGAGGGTAGTCGTTAGGTACATTAAAAAAAAATACAATAAACTATCGTCTAAGATTTATAGAAGATTACATTGTATTTTGATTTAACCTTTGTTACAGTATTATGCTAAAAAGAATGTAATGATTTTTGCATGTACTTTCTTGGATAAAAAGTTGTCCTATTAAGTTGTTTCTTATTATTCCTATGAAGTTTAAGTGATCAATGTAGTACCCAATTGGAAATGGATCAGTGCGCATGAGGTGAGTCACATGCTTCTGGAAATCCAGAAATACTGGTTTTATTTTTTTTCAACTTCTGACCCTGAATAGAGTCAGGAATTTGGTGGGGGTTGGTTGATTGAGCAAAACATATCTTTACTAGGGATGAGCTTCGAGTTCGAGTCGAACCCATGTTCGACTCAAACATCGCTTGTTTGGCTGTTCGCCGAATTTCAAACATTATGGGCCGTTCGCACCAAATTCGAGTCGCGCGTCACGGCCCATAATTCACTGCGGCATCGCAGTGCATTGCTGGCTGATGATTGGCCAAGCATGCACTATGACCCGTATGCTTTTACCAATCACAGCGCGCAAAAAACGGAGAGCCATAAATGGCCAAAGCCAGGGTGGCTTTGGCCAATTATGTCTCTGGGGGTTTAGTACACGCCCCACACTATATAAGGCTGCCTCCGTGGCGGCCTTGTGTAGTGTGTTGCGGTGGTTAAAGAGAGAGGTTAAAGAGAGAGAGAGAGACAGTGTCATTTATTTTGAGTTAGCTAGAGCAGGCAGGCGAGTCAGTTAGCTGCAGTTACAGTGTGTAGACGATATACATGCATCCTAGGTGTTGTATATATATTTACACACTGTATTCAGTTTAGCTAGATCCGTTCCTGTTATTCTCTATACTGACAGGCAGGCAGGTGATTGTGCTAGCTGCAGTGTTTCACTTAGTGTACTGTGTCCTTTGCACAGCATGTACCTGAATACAATTGGTGGTGTCCTCATACCAATACCACAGGCAGGGAGTTGCATTAATTTCATATAGTGTACTTCTGTCCTTTGCACAGTGTGCACCTAAAGGTACCTCAATACAATTAGTGGTGTTCTCATACTAAAACCACAGTCAGGGAGCTGCATTGATTTCATTTAGTGTACTGTGTCCTTTGCACAGCGTTCACCTAAAGGTACTTCAATACAATTAGTGGTGTTCTCATACTAAAACCACAGGCAGGGAGCTGCATTAATTTCATTTAGTGTACTTCTGTCCTTTGCACAGTGTGCACCTAAAGGTACCTCAATACAATTAGTGGTGTTCTCATGCTAAAACCACAGACAGGGAGCTGCACGTTTTTTCAGTTAGTGTACTGTGTCCTCTGCACAGTGTGCACCTAAAACTAAGTGAAGACAATTGCTGCTTTTCTCATACTAATACCACAGCAGGCAGTTGATTGTGCTAGCTGCAGTATAATCACTATAGATCTATGTATATATACATCCCACCTTTGTGCAGCTACATCTCACTGCAGGCCATTAGTATGTCTGGAAGGCAAACAAGGAGAGGCAGACAGTCATGAGCCAATAAAAGAGGGCAAGCAGGCTCTGTGTCAAGAGGCAACCATGCTGGTCGTGGACACGGTGCATCCTCATCAGCACGTGGCCGTGGGACACGCTTGTCCTTCTTTTCGGCAGCTGGCCATGTTGAGCCGCAACATACCGAAGACTTGGTAGAGTGGATGACCAAGCCGTCCTCATCCTCCTCATCCTCTCTCACCCAGGCTCAGGATACTTTGTTTGGCAAACCAGCTGCCAAAGCAGCCTCTTCCCTCGGCTCAATGGCATCAGTCACTCCTTCCCTAGCCCCACCATGTCCTCCTGAGGAGTCCCTCGAACTGTTTGACCACAGTGTTGGGTACATGCTCCAGGAGGTTGCCCAGCGTTTTGAAGGCTCCGATGATGGTACCCAGCTAGAGGAAGGCAGTAACGTGAGCCCAGAGAGAGGGGGTGCCCAACAAGGACAGCAATCTGGCAGCCATGTTCCCCCAGCTGCAGCATACTGCCAGATTTGCTCCAGTGATGAGGAGGGAGAGGATGATGAGGTCACTGACTCCACATGGGTGCCTGATAGGAGAGAGGAGGAGGAGGCACATCTCCAACAAGATAGGATGCCCTCCAGGGGCCAGCTTAAGGGCAGCCAACCGACTGCATCACACCGCAGTGTTCTGCATGTTCAGGGCGCTGCTGTCTCTGCGCGTTATTCCAAAAGTTCTTTTGTGTGGGCCTTTTTTGTGATGTGTGCAGCAGATCGCACCGTTGCTATTTGCAACATATGTCTTAAGCGTATCTCGCATGGCCAAAACATGAGCCGCTTGGGCACCATGTGCTTGACCAGACATATGTCGACCTGCCATGCAGTCCGTTGGCAAGTGTAGCGATACCCTCACTCTCCCTCTTTCCTACGGTGTATGGCTTGCGTCTAGAGGTACCTGGGAGAGGAGAGTGCAGGGACACTATGAGCAAAGTTAATTGAATTACCTCCGGGTCTGTCCACTGCATACGAAGCCTCAGTTGTCCCATGGAGATGTGTCTGCCAATAATAGAGCCCCACACCAATCGAAAGTCCAACACTCCTTTATTTCTCATACAGTACGGTGAACACACTCAGTTGAACTTCCAATAACAGACAAACATGGGGTGTGGGAACGAGTAGGCCCAGGCACAACTAAGCTCTCCTATTCCTTTTTAGCGAATAGGCCTGGCGCATGGTCTCTGCCACTGACCGTGAGGGTGGTCTCTGCCACAGACCGGATGAACTGTTGAGGCCCCTGCCACGGGCCTAATAGCAGGCCCCTGCCACTGACCTGAGTGAAATAGTTGGACCGCTGCCACCAGTCATTGAACGTGGACTGAACTTCCTCTTAGAATTTGGCCCCTGTTCGGGAAAGATATCCCTCCGGGTGGTCTCCAGAGGTACACCCGGCACTGGCAATCTGCTTCACCAGGTCTTCGGGTGAGTCCCTCCTCCGGTCCCTTATGCCTCTGGATTTGGGTGCCCCACTCCCGGGGCCCCCTAGAATGACCCCTCCCTCGCGGGACCCAGCGGAAGGTACTGGGCCCCAGGCCTCCGGCTGAGTCCCTCACCCCAGACTGAAGGTGTCTGGGATGGAACACGAACTCCAAGTGTCCAGTCCTAGGCCGCCTGGACACCGACCGCAACAACAGCCCTCAGGCTGAAGGTGCCCGGGACTTCCAACCTCATGGCGAAGATGTCCGCCCCCTTTATACCCTCTCCCAGGATGCACGGCGGGTTTCCCGCCCCGCCGTACAACCGCTGCGAGAGGTCACATAGGGTACGGCACTGCAGTGATGGTTCAACCCCGGCCCAAAGTGACAGCGCAACCTGCTGGGCCGCAGGGAACTATGCATCACTGGTGTCCTCACCAGTTTAAAAAGTACATACCCGCTACACAAGCATACAAAAAAGACCCACACCAAAGAACAAAGCGGACCTCTCCTTGCTCCTCATCATCTGGGATCTCCAACCCCACTATACCTTCAGTCCTCTCTAAAACCTGCACTGAGAGGAATGAAGGTGTAGAATTAGGTGTGTCACAGCCAAGTACTTGCGGGCAATCTGCTATTGGTACACTGACGTCAGATTGTACCAGGAAAATTTCCCTGCCCCAGCTGCTGCACCGCCAAAAGTAGTTCGCTCCCAGCCATCCACATGCCCAGCGATTGAATGCTAGCTTGGCTAAATTGCTAGCACTTCAACTGCTGCCTTTTCAGTTGGTAGACTCTGCCCCCTTCCGTGAGTTTGTGGAATGTGCGGTTCCTCAGTGGCAGGTTCCCAAACGCCACTTTTTCTCACAGAAGGCGATTCCGGCTCTCTACCGGCATGTGGAAGGCAATGTGTTATGTACAGAACGTACCTGGTCTTAGAGCCTGACTTTGTAGGAGGAGACCTCTCTTACAGCCCTGGCTCAGGAGTCACTGGATTGGGGACAGTGACCTCGAGAGCGCAGTGAGGTAGGAGTGCCTGCAGTAGGTGTGGTGGTTGGCACCGTGGCAAGGTGGTGATCCTCCAGGGATGGCTGGATCTGTAGGCAGCAGAGCAGGTGGTTGCAGGTCAGCGACCCGGGAGCTGGTGGATACTGGAACAGCGGAAGCTGGAGCAAGGTGAGATAAGCTTGGTTTAGGTGCACAAAACAGCAGACAGCAGGAGGGTCAGACAAGCCGGGTCAGAGCAGGTAGTCAGGTGTATGGATCAGCAGGCTTAGACGTAGTCAGGAACACAGGCAAGGTTTGGCAGCAGGTAGGCAGGTGAGAGACAGAGCAGGGTCAAGGCGAGCCGAGGTCAGGGTTGGAGAAATATTGGGTGGTCGAGCAAGCCGGGTCGGTACTGGTAACAGGTAGCAGGTATGCAGATATTCAGGTTTAGAAAGCTGCAGATCAGACAGCAATGCACTGTTGTAACTGCTGGACTTTTAAAGGCCTAATGGCGCCATATCGTTTAACGCGCACGCACGCACACACGCCGTGCACGCGTGTGCGCAATTGGCACACGCGTGCGCACACCCGGCGCGCGCCGACGCACAGGTACCGAGGGAAGCAAGAACTGTCTTTGATTTCTGGCAGGTCCCTGACATTGCCCCCCCCCCAAGGGGCAGCCTCCGGATGCCTAACCGTGCTTGTTTCTCAGGATGGGCAAGAAAAAAGGCACAGATTAACCTCTGGGCATGAATGTTACCTTCAGGTTCCCAGGAGTTGTCCTCCGGACCGTACCCCTTCCATTTGACTAGGAATTGGGTTAGCCCTTGCCGTTTCCTACAATCAAGGATGGCCTCCACCACGTATTCCTCGAGACCGTCAACCAAAACTGGTTCTGGTGGTCTGGCTCCTCTGTCAGGAAAGGGGTCAGGTACTGCAGGCTTCAACAATGAAACATGAAACACTGGGTGAACTTTTAGAGAGTCAGGTAAGGATAATTCGTAAGATACCTCATTGATTTTTCTTCTTACCGGGAAGGGTCCCATGAACTTGGGTGCCAGCTTCTTGGATGGGCAGGCCAACTTGAGGTTGTTCGTGGAAAGCCATACCTGATCACCTGGTTGAAGGTCCAGCTCCCCTCTCCTCTTCCTGTCATAGGCTTTCTTGCTGTCCGCTTGGGCCTTGGTTACTGCTTCCTGCAACACCCGGTTGTTACGGCTGAGGAAATCCACCGTGCTCTGTACTGCCGGGACTGGAGATTCTGGAAGAAAATCTGGTAAAAATGTTAAATGGAAGCCGTAATTAGCAAAGAAGGGGGATTGTCCAGTGGCCGAATGGTTGGCATTATTGTAGGCAAACTCTGCTAAGGGCAATAGGGACACCCAGTCATCTTGTGCAAAGGACGTGAAACATCTGATATACTGTTCAAGAGTCTGATTTGTCCTCTCAGTTTGCCCGTTGGTTTGGGGGTGGTAAGCTGAGGACATGGCAAGTTCAATTTCCAAGATTTTGCACAGAGCTCTCCAAAAACGTGAAGTGAACTGGACCCCACTGTCTGACACGATGTTTGAAGGGACTCCATGTAATCTGATGATTTCCTTAATGAAAACACGGGCAGTCTCAGCAGCGGATGGGGTGCCCTTTAGTGGCAAGAAATGGGCCATTTTAGTCAGGCGGTCTATGACCACAAAGATTGCTGTACACCCCTCGGAACATGGAAGCTCCACAATAAAATCCATAGCAATCATCCTCCATGGTCTATCAGGTACAGGTAGGGGTTTCAGTAGTCCCCAGGCTCGGTTCCTTGATGTTTTGTTTTGGTTACAGACGGGACATGCACTGACGTATGATTTGCAGAACTCCTCCAGACCTGGCCACCAGAATGTGCGCCGTACCAGCCCAAGAGTCTTGCAGACTCCAAAATGTCCTGCTAGTGGATGGTCGTGGAGGAGCTTCAGTACCTCAACCCGAGTGCTTCCTGGAACAAAAATTTGGCTCCCCCTCCAAAATAATCCATCTCTGGAAGTCAAGGTGGTACCAGGGGGTTTGGAAGAGTCCGTGTATGCTTGTCTGATTTGAGAGAGCAGATCAGTCTGTAGAAGTAAAAAATTACCTGCTGGTAGGATGGTGTCCGGAACAGATAAATCCTTGGGGTTGTCATGCATGCGTGATAGTGCGTCTGGTTTGATGTTTTTTGAACCTGGCCGGTAGGTGATATGGAAGCAGAAGCGTGAGAAAAATAAAGCCCAACGGGCCTGCCGAGGCTTCAACCGTTTAGCGGATCTTAAATATTCTAAGTTCTTGTGATCGGTGTAAATTAATACTGGGTGGGCAGCACCCTCCAACAGGTACCTCCATTCCTCTAAGGCGGCTTTGATGGCAAGTAATTCCCGGTCACCAACATCATAGTTTCTCTCTGCAGGGGAGAGTTTTCGAGAGAAAAACCCCACAGGGTGCATTAAGTCCTTGCTACCTTGGCGTTGGGAGATGACAGCCCCAACTGCAGCTTCAGATGCATCCACTTCAAGAATGTAAGGTAGTGCAGGATCAGGATGTCTGAGAATTGGAGCTGATGTGAAAAGTCCTTTAAGTGTGTCAAAGGCTCTTTGGGCCTCAGGGTTCCAATGGAAACGTAAGTTCTGCTTGGTCAGCTGTGTGATGGGTGTGATTATTGCAGAAAATCCCTTGATGAATCTCCTGTAAAAATTTGAAAAACTCACAAAGCGTTGCACTCCTTTCTTATCCAAAGGTACAGGCCAGTCCAGTATAGCGGACACTTTTTGAGGATCCATCCTTATCCCTGTGGGGGAGATTACCAATCCTAGGAATTGGATAGTCTGCTGCTCAAATACGCATTTCTCCGCCTTGGCATATAGTCCGTGTTGGCGGAGGCGGCCCAGTACCCTGCGGACATGTTCCCGATGTCTGTCAAGTGATCCGGAGAAGACTAGAATGTCATCAAGGTAGACAATGACAAAGATATCAAGGAAGTCTCTGAACACATCATTGATAAAGTGCTGGAAGGTGGCAGGAGCATTGCACAGGCCGAAGGGCATGACCAAATATTCGTAGTGGCCGAATCGGGTACGAAAAGCTGTCTTCCACTCATCCACGGACCGGATGCGGACCAGATTGTAGGCCCCCCTTAGGTCTAATTTGGTGAAGATGACAGCAGACCTTAATTTCTGGAAGAGTTCAAGTATCAGGGGAAGCGGATAATGGTTTTTGACCGTGATGTTGTTTAACTCACGGTAGTCCACACATGGGCGGAGGGTCTGGTCCTTCTTGGTGACAAAGAATATTCCGGCGCCTGCTGGTGAGGTAGATGGGCGGATGAACCCTTTGCCAAGATTTTCATTGATGTAGACCTTCAGAGCCTCTTGTTCCTTTTCTGACAAGGGGAAGATGCGCCCAAAGGGAATCTCGGCCCCAGGAAGGAGCTCGATGGGGCAGTCATAGGGGCGGTGAGGCGGAAGGGAGTCAGCCCCCCGGTTACTGAAGACATCAATAAATTCATGGTAAGGTCCTGGGACGGACTGAAGCAGGTTCTGGTCAGAGTTCATACATAACAGAGTGGTGGATGGGCTGAGGGATCCAGGTAGACAGTACTTCTGGCAGTAAGGGGACAGGAAGGACACTTCTCCAGACACCCAGTTGATCTGGGGGTTGTGAGCCTGGAGCCAGGGTATACCCAGGATCAAGGGAAACAGGGGAGAAGAGATAACATCAAGAGTCAGCCACTCCTTATGTTGAGTGGTAGAGGTGACAGGCAGAGGAAGGGTCTCCTGGGTTACCTGTCCTGATTTTATACGGGAGCCATCGGCCATGTAAACAGAAAGTCCATGAGTCTTTTCCTGAAGAGGGATGTTATGTTGATTGGCAAAGGTGGAGTCGATGAAACAACTACATGCGCCAGAGTCAATGATAGCGTTGACTGGGACTGTCCTTCCCTGGAGCTGCAATGAGCGAGAGAGAGTAAGGTGGGTTGCATTGGCAGATAAAGATGCGAGATTAGCAGGAATGAATGAAGGGCACTTACGCATCTTGAAAGGACAGTTGCGCACGTAGTGACCGGCTTCACCGCAATAGAGGCAAAGGTTCAGTTGGCGACGGCGTGCCCGTTCTTCTGGTAGCAGGGCTGGTCGCATTATCCCAAGTTGCATGGGTTCGGAGGTGTCCGGACTGGGATTGGCAGGATTTAAACTGGTGGGCGGCAGGTAACGGGAAGCAGGCATGGGAGCTCTTGTGGTCATCCATACTGGGCGACTTTGCTGGGACGAACGCTCTGCCCGGCGTTCACGAAGTCTGCGATCAATCTGGATGGCTGTGGTAATCAAGGCTTCAAGGGTCTCTGGTACCCCCACTCGGGCGAGTTCGTCCTTCAGACCCTCGGAAAGGCCCAAGCGGAATTGGTGACGCAGGGCTGCGTCGTTCCACTGAGTGTCTGCGCTCCAGCGTCTAAAGTCCGTAACATAGTCCTCGGCCGCTCGGCGACCTTGCTGGAGCGCAAGCAGGGCAGACTCAGCGGTGGCAGTCCGTTGGGGATCGTCATAAAGCTGGGCCATGACTTGGAAGAAGGATAGCAGGGATTGAGTCTGAACATTATTTTCTCCTAGTAGCCGATGAGCCCAGGTCTGGGGTTCACTCTGGAGTAACGAGATCACAAATCCCACCTTAGTGACTTCTAAGAAGAAAGTCCGGGGTTGTAGGGCAAAATAAAGCTGACAGGCATTACGGAAGGCCTGGAATTTTGTCCAGTCTCCTGAAAACCTCTCTGGGACAGGAACTCTGGGTTCGGGTGGAAGCATCACCACTGAAGGAGCAGAGGCAGTTGACGAAGGCCTGGCAGAGGGTGCAGGGGCCACATCACCGGAGGCAGCAAGGTTCTGAACTTGTCCTCCCAGCCGGATGTAGCCTTCCTGTAGACTCTTCACTGCTTGTGTGAGGGCTGCCAGGTGTTTGCAAATCTCCTCCATGGCAGGAACCCCTCCTGCAGGCTCTGTCATGGCTGTCTGATACTGTTATGTACAGAACGTACCTGGTCGTAGAGCCTGACTTTGTAGGAGGAGACCTCTCTTACAGCCCTGGCTCAGGAGTCACTGGATTGGGGACAGTGACCTCGAGAGCGCAGTGGTTGGCACCGTGGCAAGGTGGTGATCCTCCAGGGATGGCTGGATCTGTAGGCAGCAGAGCAGGTGGTTGCAGGTCAGCGACCCGGGAGCTGGTGGATACTGGAACAGCGGAAGCTGGAGCAAGGTGAGATAAACTTGGTTTAGGTGCACAAAACAGCAGACAGCAGGAGGGTCAGACAAGCCGGGTCAGAGCAGGTAGTCAGGTGTATGGATCAGCAGGCTTAGATGTAGTCAGGAACACAGGCAAGGTTTGGCAGCAGGTAGGCAGGTGAGAGACAGAGCAGGGTTAAGGCGAGCCAAGGTCAGGGTTGGAGAAATATCGGGTGGTCAAGCAAGCCGGGTCGGTACTGGTAACAGGTAGCAGGTATGCAGGTATTCAGGTTTAGAAAGCTGCAGATCAGACAGCAATGCACTGTTGTAACTGCTGGCCTTTTAAAGGCCTAATAGCGCCATATCGTTTAACGCGCACGCACGCGCACACGCCGTGCACGCGTGTGCAATTGGCGCACGCGTGCGCACACCCGGCGTGCGCCGATGCACAGGTACAGAGGGAAGCAAGAACTGTCTTTGGTTTCTTGCACGTCCCTGACACAATGTCTTGGCCTCGCTGGACAGGGCGGTCAGCGGTAAGGCGCATATTACCACTGACTCATGGTCCAGCAGGCATGGACAGGGACGTTACCTATCTTTCACGGCGCATTGGGTGACTCTGCTGGCAGCTGGGCAGGATGCAGGACAAGGTGCAGTAGTGTTGGAGGTTGTTCCGCCACCACACCTCCAAAATGCTAGTACTGGTGATTCTGACACACCTCTCTCCTCCACCCCCTCCTACTCTTCTTTCTCCATGGCCTCTTCCTGTGCTTTGTCCTCGGAACCAGCGGTGCTCTGTAGGCGTTCAAGGGGCTATGCAAGTACGCAGGAAAAAGATGCCATGCGGTGCTTGAGCTGGTGTGCTTGGGGGACAGGAGCCACACTGGGGCAGAGATACTGTCAGCTCTGCATGGGCAGGCTCAGAGGTGGTTGACGCCATGCCAGCTTAAGCCAGGAAAGGTGGTTTCTGACAATGGCACCAACCTCCTCTCCGCCCTCCGACAGGGACAACTGACCCATGTGCCCTGTTTTGCTCACGTACTTAACTTGGTGGTGCAGCGGTTCTTGGGCAGGTACCCAGGCTTACAGGAGGTCCTGAAGCAGGCCAGGAAACTGTGTGCATTTCCGCCGGTCATATAATGCCGGTGCTCAGCTGGCTGACCTCCAAAATGAATACAACCTGCCCAAGAACCGCCTAATCTGTGACATGCCCACCAGGTGGAACTCTACGTTGGCCATGCTGCAGCAGCTGCACACGCAGTAGAGGGCCATCAATGAGTATCTGTTGCAATATGGCACTAGGACAGGGTCAGGGGAGCTTGGATTTTTTTCCCACGCCAGTGGGGCATGATCAGGAATGCATGCACTGTCCTGGCACCATTTGAGGAGGCCACGAGGATGGTGAGCAGTGACAGTGCATGCATCAGTGACACTGTCCCTCTTTTCCACCTGTTGGAGCACATGCTGCGTGGAATAATGGACAGGGCACTTGAGGCAGAACAGAGGGAGGAAGAGGAGGACTTCCTTACCTCTCAAGGCCCCCTTTATCCAGACAGTGTTCCTGCTGGCCCGCCTATCACACATGAAGAGGAGGAGGAGGATTGTGTCAGCATGGAGGTGGAGCCTAGCACTCAACATCAGCAGCAGTCTTCAAGGGATCAATTACAGTCCCAAGAAACACATGGACTTGTAGGTGGCTGGGAGGAGGTGGCTGTGGATCATGTCATCCTCAGTGACCCAGAGGACTCTGCACTGAATGCCCCAGCAAACCTACGCTGCATGGCCTCCCTGATCCTGCAAAGCCTGCGGAAGGATCCTCATATTCGTGCTATCAAGGAGACGGATCATTACTGGCTGGCAACCCTCTTTGATCCACGTTACAAGGGTAAGGTTGCAGACCTTATTGTGGCGTCACAGAGGGAGCAGAGGATGAAACATCTTCGAGAGGCCTTGCAGAAAGGTCTGTGCAACGCGTTCCCAGAGACTGGGAGGTTACAAATTCCTGGTCCTGGACAACAGCTGAGGCTTCGGTCAGTCAAAGAAGGAGCGGTGGAGAAGGTGGCCATCTGACCGAAGCGTTAAGACAATTTTTTAGTCCGCAGCCCCAAGGTATGATCGGTTCCAGCAACCATCGCCAACGTCTGATTTACATGGTGCAGGAATACCTAGGGGCAAGATCAGACTTGGACACCTTTCCCACCGAAAATCCTCTGGGTTACTGGGTCTTGAGGATGGATCACTGGCCAGAGCTTGCACAGTATGCAATTGAGCTACTGACCTGTCCTGCATCCAGCGTTCTTTTGGAACGCACATTCAGTGCTGCTGGAGGCTTTGTAACCGATCACAGGGTGCGCCTGTCCACCGACTCAGTCAATCGACTGACCTTCATAAAAATGAATCAGTCTTGGATCACCACCAGCTACCAAGCACCTGATGCTGATGTAACAGAATAATTTTCTTTGAAATGTCGGATCCCTTCAAGACTGCCTATGCTGATGCAGAGTGGCTATCCTGTTATGCTGAGTGACTATCCTCTTCCTCCTCAATGATCATGCTGATAGCATGTAAGAACATTTTTGTTTCTGGGCACCGCCACCAGTGGCTAAGGCCCAATTTTTCAGCCCCTGTTTAACAGGGGCGTGTATTTACAATTTTTAATGCAATACTTTGCAGCAGGGCTCATTCCTGTGCTCCAACTAGAGTATCTGTGAGGGGTTGCAGTGTTGTGGCACCAACACCAGTGCCTAAGGCCCAATTTTTATGCCCCTGTTTAACAGGGGCGTGTAATTACAATTTTTGATGCAATACTTTGCAGCAGGACTCATTGCTGCGCTCTAACTACAGTATCTGTGAGGGGTTGCAGTGTTGTGGCACCAGCACCAGTGCCTAAGGCCCAATTTTTCAGCCCCTGTTTAACAGGGGCGTGTAAATACAATTTTTTGATGCAATACTTTGCAGCAGGGCTCATTCCTGCGCTCCAACTAGAGTATCTGTGAGGGGTTGCAGTGTTGTGGCACCAGTGCCTAAGGCACAATTTTTATGCCCCTGTTCAACAGGGGCATGTAATTACAATTCTTGATCTAATATTTCACAGATGGGCCCATTCCTGCGCCAACCAAGAGTAACTTGCCATTTTTCTCAATGATTTTCATCCATATTGCCAGGACCAGACATTACATTAAAGCCGCAAGCTGTTTTAAATGACTTTTTTTCCTTTAGAAATGTCATTTTGTGCAGGGACAGTTCTAAACACGGAAAACACTTGCCACTTCACAGGCATACTATAGACACCCCCAGGTACAATATTTAAAGGAATATTTCACCTTTTTTCACTTTAAGCATCATTAAAATCACTGCTCCCGAAACAACGGCCGTTCTTTACCCTTTTTTTTTTATTGATACATGTACCCTGGGGCAGGACACGGGTCCCCAAACCCTTTTTAGGACAATAACTTACATATTAGCCTTCATAATTAGCACCTTTGATTTCGAACGTTTGAGTCCCATAGACTTTAATAGGGTTCTAAAGTTCGTGAAAACTTTCGGTCCGTTCGCAGGTTCTGGTGCGAACCGAACCGGGGGGGTGTTCGGCTCATCCCTAATCTTTACCCAGCAAATATTTATTTGAGATTGTGGGGCTCTGGAGTGTTGTGTCTGAACATGGAAGACTGGGATTTCAGTTTTCTACGGGTTTTTTAATCTCTTACTAGGGTCCGGAGTCTGAAGGCTTCAGAGAGTCTTGGGTGGGATGAAGCCTTTAGGTCTTGCTCGAAGCCTTCAGATCTTGCTCGAAACCTGCAGATTGTGTGAGTTTGCAGGTGTGCATGCTCAATATAAGAACGGCCTGTCCTTAGATCCGGGCTCTCATCAGGAGACAGCTGTGTGTGCCATCCAGGTGACAGGCACACTCCCATCAGGTGAGAGGTGTGGGCTCCCATTAGGAGAGGTGCTCCACTCAAGAGACAGCACTCCATGCAGAATAAGAGATTTCATGTCTATCGGTCTGAGAGGATCAAAGCAGCTAAACAAGTCTGGAAGACTGGGAGAGCTGGAATGACTAGGTGAGTCCAGGGGACTGAGAAATCTAGAAGTCTGAAAGGAGTGAGAAAGCCTGGGGTGCAGGCTGAGTGAGCCAGGAGTGCCCAGGTTACATGGGGAGCTGGGTGAGTGGCCAGTGGAAAGAGCAGCTGCTGAAGAGGAAGCCAGGTGGCTCAGGATTTCTTGTTATCTGTTTTGCTGTCAAAAATCCACTGCTTGAGCAACTGTTTAAAAAATGTCTATATTTGATTTTAATAGAAGTGGGCTGCAAGCCTTAAAACCACACTTTGGACTGGTGTGGACTCACTACAAATGCTTCTAACACTGAGCTGAATTCCCCAAAATCACAAAGGATAAAAAGATTATTAACATCATATCATCATTGTCATCATCTTCAGCTGAATATATTAGTTATACTAGTTCATTTTTCCTCTCTTTCTTACATCTGTCACATTTTATCCTTTTCAAGGTTTATAATTCTTGAGACTTTGTGATAAATTGTCATGGAAATGGACTTATTTTAAATCTCAGTTCATGTGGTGCAATTTGCAAATTAACAACAGCATTTTTAAAGATCTCCTTTAGGTCTTTCTACTTGCTGATATTTTATTTTCCATGGTTAGAAGCCCTGCAGAAATATAAACATTTGTGTCAATTGAAAAGTTCCCTGTAATGTTGTCCATAAACAACAGCAAAATAAAATAAAAAAGAAATAGCTACTAGGAGTGTACTGAGCTTTTTTTGTGAATAAACTTTGGTCACTTCATCCTGTTTTTATTTAAACTTAGATGTTGATTGGCTACCATGTACAGCTGCACCGGATTTTGCACTATCCAGTTTTAGTAAATCAACCCCTAACTTCAGCTTGTTAAGGTAAGCTTTGTTAAAAAACCTGGAAGCTAATTGGTTTCTATGCAGAGCCACAGATTTTGCACTCTCCAGTTTTCATAGTATCACCTTGCCCCCAGCCCGCAAATTGTTGCAAATGAGATGCCAAAAAATACATTTTGGAATGCGGAACTGCTAGCCCCCCCATTCTTACCATATTGCAGTGTATACAAACTAATACCAGACTTTTTCTTTTTCAATATAAGATCTGTGAATCAATACGTTTAAACCATTTATTAGAGATCCACATTGGGGAGTTATGGAAGATAAAATCATCTGCAAAAAGTGGTGATTTAAATATAAATCCAGCTGCGCATATATATATATATATATATATATATATATATATACTGTATATATATCGTTTTCATAGTAGGTAACCTCTGCTTATGCAGTTGTTATATGCTCAGTAGTGCCCCCATGCCAGTGCCCAGCTTCCCATGCACTTTGTTTAACAAAACCTTGCTTATTAGCCTAGAAAATGGCCAGAATAGATTTCCAAGATTTACCCCCTGGTGATTTCAACAGGGTTTGGATTAAAGTCCCATAATTTTGAATCATCCTCTTTGTGTCTAGTGTAGGTAAATGTATTTTGTCTCCCCTGTAGGCAAAGGAGCGTGGGTTAATCTTGTCAGAAAGCTGTGCAGTGCTTCAAAGGTTGTGGATCTGTTACCTCCCCCTGTCTTCTGCAATTCTCTGGATAGTTCTAGAACTGTGGGTGGAGGGACAGAGGCTGCAGCCTGAATATTTATGAAGTTTCCACCAATCCCTGGGGAGGCAGGGCCCAGAAGGTAGGGAAAACCTCCATAAAAACTCAGGAGCCTGGCAGTCTGGGAGCAGGGTCCAGTCGTGGGGGCAAGGTGCTTCGTTGTGGACCTCAATGTTGAGGGCATGTGGCCTGGTACAGTTCAGGAGGGGGGCGCTCTCTCGTTCCCCCCTCTTTTCCTGTGGCCTGCCAGGTTGCGTGCTCGGATAAGGGTCTGGTATGGATTTTGGGGGGACCCCCGCGCCATTTTTTTTAACATTTTGGCACGGGTGTTCCCATTAAAATCCATACCAGATTTGAAGGGCCTGGTATAGATTTTGGGGGGACCCCCATGCCCTTAACCACTTCAATACATTATATTATATATACTACTAGGCTGTATATATATATATATATATATATATATATATATATATATATATCAAATACACTGCCTGCATGCCACTAACTAAGCTGCCTAATCTCTCTTCATTCATTACACTATATACGGCCGCTGTGTAAGCAGCAGCCTTATATAGTGTGGGGCGTGAACTTAGCCCCCTTAGCCATGATTGGCCAAAGGCACCCTGTCTTTGGCCAATTATGCTCTCTCAGCAGAGCGCGCTGTGATTGGCCAAAGCATGCAGGTCAGGTGCATGCTTTGGCCAATCATAAGACGCCAATGCACTGTGATCTCGCAGTGCATTATGGGGTGTTCCGCTGCGCTCGAATTTGCCGCCAATGCCCAATAATGTTCTAAATTCGGCGAACGGGCGAACACCCTATGTTTGGGTCGAACTTACGTTTGACTCGAACATCGAGCTCATCCATAACAGCCATCACACCCAGAACTACAGAGAGGACAATGAAGTGCAATATCTCCCGTCTGGGACAAGGGGAACAGCTTTAGTGCAGCGCAAGACAGTCAGAAGCACCCCAATATTTCTAGCTTGGGTCAACAGCAGCCCAGTGCCATGCAGCACAGCCAGGTGCGTTATTTCAGCTGCACCATCACTCCCACTGGTGTGCAGCACATCTCAGTTTGGAGTTAGTTCATAATAACCATAGACTTTAGCAGGTCCTCAACTGTTTGTTTGAAGATTGAAGTTCTTCAGTTCTGGGCATCTCATGTATCCTCAAGTTCAATCCAAGTTCAACGTTCTACAATAAATCTTTACAAAAACCCTAGAGCCATTGAAGAGAGTGTGGATAATTCATTTTGCCTGGCTGTTGGTGCGTGTGTGGGGGGAAAAGGCCCAAAATCCAGCAGCTCTTTTGGGGTAGTACTACAATTTACTATGAGTTTGATAAACAGCACACTATCATTTTCTCATCTCTGCTTTCAACTAACTAAAACCCCTGATTTCAACAGTCATTGGTTAAGCCACATTCCTCATTTAGCTTTGGAGGACCAAAAAAACAGTTTCAAGTTTTATATTTTTCACATTAAAATAGAATGAATACACTGCATATGCAGTATTTTAGCAATCTTGTGTAAGCCTCACTAGCTAATCCCCATCCCTCATTCAGATTTAGAGGACAAAAAACAATTTAAAGCATTTTCAAGCTACAGTAAAACCTTGGATTTCGAGCATAATTCGTTCCAGAAACATGCTTGTAATCCAAAGCACTGGTATATCAAAGCGATTTTCGTCATAAGAAATAAAGGAAACTCAGATGATTCATTCCACAACCATTTATTCATAAGTCCTTCAGTTTATAGTCCATATAAAAAGATTATATATATCAGTTCATCTTCTGTATTGATTTAAGCTGCTTGTGTTTTAATTAATTGCTTGTATAGCTATCTATGGTTCAGTTACAGCTAATCATGAGTGCGATTATGACCATAAACTAGTCCTGGGTCCTTTAAGCTTTAGCCCGCATGATTGTATGTTTACTACCATTGGGGTTAGCGGCATGCATGAGGTAAATCCCTCACCTGCGGCTGCTTTTGTATTTATATTGGGAAGCTGCGCCGTGAGACCATGCCCCTTTGACAAAATCGTAAGGATGAAACCGGTCAGGGAGTGATTTCACGGCGCCCAGACATTACATCAGAGACGCTATATTTCCCAAGATCCTGTGGAGAAGCAGGAAAGAGTTAGGGGATCACGCTGGAGGTTTTTATGACTTGGAGTTATCATTCAGCGTTTAATTAGGTTCATTCCAGTTGTCGGCAAGAGCGAGGGTTTTGACACACCAATGCACTTGATGCTGACACTGAACCATATTATCTTTTTGGGAACTATTGCAGTATCTGGATTTATGGAATTTTAAAGTTGTTTTAATAAACACATTTGAAACGGAAATATACTATGTGGAGCCTTTGTCTTCCTATGTCTCTGGATCAGTGTTTCTCAACTCCAGGCCTCAAGGCGCCCCAACAGGTCATGTTTTCAGGATTTCCATTAGTTTGCACAGGTAATTTGATCAGTTTCACTGCCTTATTAATTACCACAGCTGTGGGAAATCCTGAAAACCTGACCTGTTGGTGCGCCTTGAGGACTGGAGTTGAGAAACACTGCTCTAGATGACGGAATTTTGCTGAGAAGCACAGAGTGAACAGTTCGTTTGGATATCGTTGAGGCACAACATTCTCATCATTGTGGTGAGTTTAAATCCCTAAGGGGTGTGTGGAGCGTATGTGTGAAGTTATCTATGGTGAAAGGTCACCCATCGCTTGAAAAGTGATTCTGACCAACTTCTATCACATCTCATAGACTCTTATTTGATATTTATTACTGACTTTTTGTGCTTAGTTAGTGTGTTCTTTTGCTCTATATATTTATTTTTTCTATTTTTTCTATTTTATATGGCTATGTACATATATTTACAAGTCAGTTTTCATTAACTGATTATTAGCGCTGCTTTGATGCAATTTTACTGTTTCTTGCTTTACAGTTTTTGACACATCATTTGGTTTACATTTTCTATTATTATTTTAAGTGCCTGCTGACGGACACCTAGTGCCCATTCATTTATTACATTCACAGATTATCTTTACTGTTGTAGATCTTATCATTGTGCCTTAGCGCTGAGATAGGAGGAGCTAGGCAGTGCGATTTCGATTTTTTTCCTCCTTTTTTACATATTGTTACATTTTTTACTCTGGCAAGCAATGGATGCATTTAAGTATCTTACCAGTAGGCAAATTGATCTAAATAATTTATTTTCGGCAAGTGAGTTATCACAAGCCGAGGAAAACTATGAATTAGCGTTTACCGCTCTGGGTGGTGCTCTTGAAAAACAGGTGAGAACCTGGTGGGATATTAGCACCATAGAGCACTACCTTAAAGAGGGTATTATTGTAAGAAGCCTGAGGTGGGAAGTCACACCTCAGGACGGACTAGATGACTCTGAATCCATGGCTGAATGGCTATGTTTTTTTAACGGTGTAGGATTAAAACTCCAGGAACTAGTACTGCGCAGGAAGAAAAAGAAAATGACTAAACTAGAAACTAAAATTAGACAATTACAATTACAATTTGACCCAATAAAAGAATCCCAACAATTTTTAGATTTTAATAACAGGATCACCAAAAAACTGGAGAAGGTAGATAAAAATACCCAAAAAAAGAAAGTCAAGAAGTTCTATAGAGATCTCCAGGACTTTCAGACCAATAGTATTTACTTTTGGCAGAATTCTCAGAACCCTATAAATAATGAGGTAGAACAAATGGAAAGTGATGTAACACAAACCCAACCAGAAATATCTCAACAACCCAATCCTGGATCCTATCCACAAGCTCCAGTGAGAAACCAACCTCAACATAAACCTAAAAAGAAAACTCCCCAACCCCAAGCCAAATTAGGTACCCCAGTAAGGGCTGATGGCAATTTAGGTAATGGAATGAGAGTAAAGGAGTAGGGGGTATCTTTAACCTCAGTAATGCTACGTTGTCGCATAAGGAAACCAACATTCTTCATCAGGGGCTCAAATGCGGACTGAAAAGACCGCTGGGCAAATTTGATGCATATATGGATATCCACAAATACATGCGTAAACTAAGCATTAAAAAATATTTCCTGAATAAAAACTCGAATCCGGTTAATGTGAGTGGTAATTCGTCATTAGCAGTGGATAGCGGCCTCAAAAAACGCTCTCTGTTTAATCCACCAAATGTAGCCACTCAGCATTTGGATGTGTTTAAAAACCTTGTTTTACGTGACTGGGAACTTTTGGCCCCTAAAAAGAATGTCAACCCACGGTATATTTCAGAAGGGATTAAGTCCCTTGAAACTAGGAAGGACATTATTATAAGGCCTGCAGATAAGGGGGGTGGGGTCGTCATCCTGTCCAAAGAATACTATAATGATCAACTAAATCTGCTTTTGTCAGATACAGACACCTACGGAAAATTGGACAGGGACCCCACCTTACAATACCAATTAGAGCTGGAAGCGCTCATTGATTTTGGCTACCAGTCACATGTACTTACAGTGAAAGAAAAAAGATATTTAGTCCCGAGCAGTTGCCATATCCCTACAATATACACCCTCCCTAAAATTCACAAAGACCCTATAAATCCTCCCCCAAGGCCTATTGTGAATGGGATAGGCTCAGTAACCTCCAGGTTAGGCCATTATTTGGACATTTTCTTGCAGAAAAGTGTTACTATCACTAAGGCTTATCTTAAAGACACTAAAAGCTTACTACAAGCAATACAGGAGATCTCTTTAAGGGGGATTAGTGAAGTCTTCTTAGTAACAGCTTTGGTGACTAGTCTCTATACAGTGATCCAACATGAGGATGCTCTGTTGGCTCTCAATTGGGCACTCAGTTCGCAAGATGATCTACCATTTACACAAAAAGTTTTTTTGAGGCAGGCATTAGACTTTTGTCTTTCGCGAAATTATTTTTGGTTTGGCAATAGCTTTTATATACAAAGAAGAGAAGTTGCAATGGGCGCTAAATTTGCACCCAGTATTGCCAACCTGTTCATGGGGGAGTGGGAGGATAAGGTTGTGTTCCAGAATAGAAGGGCGGAGCTTCTTTTCTATAGACGCTACATTGATGACCTATTGTTTATATGGGCAGGACCAGAATCCACATTATTGGAATTCTTGGACCATCTGAACAACAACTCACAGAATATTAAACTTACTAGCCAGTGGAGTAAAAAAGATATCAACTTCCTGGATGTTAACATCTTCCGGGTTGAAGATAGTCTTCAGACAAAAGTTTTCTTTAAGTCCACTGACAGGAATAGTTTCCTGCCCACACATAGTGGCCATCACCCTCTTTGGTTAAGAAGCGTGCCCAAAAGCCAAATGATGAGGGTGAAGAGGAACTGTTCCCAGGCAGTGGACTTTGAACAACAATCCTTGATACTGAAAAATAGGTTCCTTGAAAAAGGATATAAGAAACAACATTTAGACAGTATAATAGAGGAGGTCAGAGTTCTACCAAGAGAGACCTGTTTGAGAGATAGGGTTATAGATGTTAATAATGTGGATCATGAATGGGGGTTTATAGCCTCTTTCCATTCACAATATAGGGAAGTGGAGAACATCTTTAAACACACACTGGCACGTGTTATGTTTAGATAGAACCCTCAAAAATGTATTACCAGTGAAGCCTAGGTTCATTTATAGAAAAGCTCCCAGCTTTGGGGACCGAATTGTGAAGAGGGTTGTGGACCCACCAGGCAGAAATCCATCCTTTTGGGATAGGGATGGATTTTTTGCCTGTAGACGATGTAAGGCATGTAAAGTGGTTTCTGGACCAATGAGGGGAGTAGAGAAATTTACGTCCACCTCAAATAATAAAGAGTTTTCAATTAAGCAATTCATTACATGCAATACTACTCATGTAGTGTACGCTCTGCAATGTCCTTGCGGATTAATGTATATTGGAAGAACTAAACGTTTACTTAGAATACGTATTGCTGAGCATGTACACAATATCCACATAGGTTTTAAAGACCACCGTGTATTGCTCCACTTTAAGCTGCACCACAACCAGGACCCCTCTGACTTGAGGTTTTGGGGTATAGATGATATCAAGCCAACCTGGAGGGGAAGTAATTTAGTTAGAGAGCTTACACAGAGAGAAACTCAGTGGATTTTTTAATCGATACTCTTGCACCTAAAGGGTTAAATATAGAGCTGGACCTAAACTGCTTTATAAGTGATTCTTGATTTAGATTCTGTTGGGTTTAATTTACCTGTCAGTTTATGCTTATAGTAGCAAGGTCAGTCACTCTATTATCTTGGGTACTATTAAGTGGAAACCCACACTTTGCATCTTAGGTCATCTTTACATTATTATTTAATTGATTATATTTAATTTATTTTATTATGGAAATGATGACTCACTATATATGGGCTTGTACAATTTTAACTTGTATGTGCTTTCTATTTGGGGTTCTGTTGTTCTGCCCTCTCCAGTTAGGAGATCTTATTGGTCATTTTTTTAGTTCATCATGTTATAATTAGTATATGGCTTATGTCATCTAAATTTTCTGATAATGCAATTTAGCGTATTTTAATATTCTTATATATATGTTAGACTACCTTGGTCATATATATTTTTATCTCTATTCTAGTCCGTTATAATAGATTTTATATGATCTGGAGATATGGATATACTGTATATTTTTGTTTCTTTTATTCCTTTTTCTAATAATTACTTAGAGGTTGGATTCTTTATTTAGCGCAGCACTATATCAGTTTATCTTCTGTATTGATTTAAGCTGCTTGTGTTTTAATTAATTGATTGTATAGCTATCTATGGTTCAGTTACAGCTAATCATGAGTGCGATTATGACCATAAACTAGTCCTGGGTCCTTTAAGCTTTAGCCCGCATGATTGTATGTTTACTACCATTGGGGTTAGCGGCATGCATGAGGTAAATCCCTCACCTGCGGCTGCTTTTGTATTTATATTGGGAAGCTGCGCCGTGAGACCATGCCCCTTTGACAAAATCGTAAGGATGAAACCGGTCAGGGAGTGATTTCACGGCGCCCAGACATTACAACAGAGACGCTATATTTCCCAAGATCCTGTGGAGAAGCAGGAAAGAGTTAGGGGATCACGCTGGAGGTTTTTATGACTTGGAGTTATCATCCAGCGTTATATTAGGTTCATTCCAGTTGTCGGCAAGAGCGAGGGTTTTGACACACCAATGCACTAGATGCTGACACTGAACCATATGATCTATTTGGGAACTATTGCAGTATCTGGATTTATGGAATTTTAAAGTTGTTTTAATAAACACATTTGAAACGGAATTATACTATGTGGAGCCTTTGTCTTCCTATGTCTCTGGATGACGGAATTTTGCTGAGAAGCACAGAGTGAACAGTTCGTTTGGATATCGTTGAGGCACAACATTCTCATCATTGTGGTGAGTTTAAACCCCTAAGGGGTGTGTGGAGCGTATGTGTGAAGTTATTGTGACAGGGGGTCACTTTGGAGCACAGGGTGAACAATGAAATAATGGACATTGAGAATATGTATGGGATTGTTTTAAAATGGGTCTGTAACATTATTCCCCAATATTGCCCAGGATCTGTAAATAGTTATTCTGTTGGTGCTGAACTCAACAGGTTAAATTAAGAGAGGCTGATGTGTCTCCTGTCTTCTTGTGTAATGCTAATGAGCCTCACCTATGCTACAGGCCCTTTCATTGTGATGATGTTGATTGGAGCTTGGTAGACCGGCTGGCTCCATATTATGGGATGTGGAAGTGTCTTCTGTGAGGAGGGGGGGGGAATCAACCCTTCTGCCTAAGACTGTTTATCAAAGGAGAAGTTTGAACACACCTGACCTGTATCACCATTGTCATTGGACAGTTTAACCCGCCCTGTTCCCCAAAGGATGGGAGGGGAGGGTTTTGAAGAGAAATGTGTTACCATGTGTTTTGAAAATAAAGTCATTCCCTGTTTTGGAACTTGAATACAGAGCGTTGTCTCGTATCTGGGGGGAGAATCATTCGTATGGGGTCTTCTTTGGCTGGTTGGAGTGTCTGGTGGCTTTCGTGTGGTTGGAAAGGGAATATCCTAACGGTGTTAACCCCTTTCATACTTGGGGTGCCGTTACAATTGTTGGCAAGCAGTGGGATTGATCCCCACAGCCGGAAGGACAGCTACAAGAGGACACAGGCCAATGGAAGCACAGTATGAACGGCTAAAGCGTTCTACCCTCAAAGACTTACTGGAGAACCGGGGAAGACCGGCCAACAACCGTAAGAAGAGGGACATTATCAGAGAACTAGTCGAAATGGATGGAGCTGAAAGGTCCAACATAACCGAAAGGCCCAGCGTAACAGACAGGACACCCGAAGAGGCAAGTTTTGATCGGGCTGTTAACATAAGATTGGCACATTATGGTCCTAACCCTACAGCGGAGATCATAGACCGAATTATAGCGGCTGTTGACATAAATTTGCTACAGCAAAGAGGTTCTGCAGCAGCAGAAGTCACAGCAGCACCAACTGAAAGGAGAAAGATACATTTTATTGCTTTTAAAAATTTCATTGAAACTGAGGGGGAGATTGATGGGTACCTTGCTGATTTTGAACGGCAATGTGCCCTACACCGGGTGCCCACAGAGGAATGGGTTACCATTTTGTCTGGGAAACTGTCTGGCCGGGCCAGTGAAGCGTTCAGGGCCATCCCAGACGAGGATATTATGAACTATGGACTGGTAAAAGAAACACTGTTGGCCAGGTATGCCGTCACACCGGAGGCATACCGGAGGCGGTTCCAAGAGACGAGCAAGCAGACTGGAGACTCGTATACCGAGTGGGCATGCCGCCTACACCGCACGGCCTCTCACTGGGTCGCTGGGTGCCAAGCAGAATCTGGGGAAGAGGTGCTGCAGGTGTTCCTGCTGGAGCACTTCTTTGACAAACTGTCCCTGGAAGTCAGAGAGTGGGTCCGGGACCGAAAACCTTTCACCTTGCCTGAAGCAGCTCGCTTGGCAGATGAATACACAGACGCCCGCAAACTGGATACCCCTGTGGTCAAGGCAACAGCTCGAGTGGATTATCGATCAGCGGTACCCCCTCTGGCTATCGCCTACCAACCACAGTCGTACCGCCCTACAGCACCACCTCCAGCGGCCACTTATTCTCAGCAGCCCAGGTTCAACTCCCAGGACTACTCACAACCCATCAGGTGTTTCGGGTGTAAACAGCTAGGGCACAAAAAGCCAGACTGCCCGTTGAATCCAGCCAGGCAGTCCCAGTCATGGAGACAGCCAGCAAGGGGGAACCGCAACACATCCATGCCTGCGGCCCACTGCGTTGAGGAGGAAGAACATTGGGGCGTCCTGCACCAGGCTGATCCAATACAAGCCGCTAACCGGGACAACAGGCAGCAACACAGGCAGACGGTCCGGGTTAATGGAACGGTAGCCAATGGCTTACGTGATAGTGGCGCTACCATGACCCTACTACAGAAGAACCTCATCCCAGAGAGCCAACACACCGGAGACACTGTAGCCGTAAGAGTAGCGGGAGGTACTGTCTTCCGGCTACCTGTTGCCCGTGTTCACCTGGATTGGGGGGTTAGTTCGGGACACGTGAATGTGGGGGTGATGAAGGATTTGCCAGCGGATGTACTACTGGGGAATGATTTGAGCCCCCTCCTTTCTGCTTACGCCCCGATGGGCCCTGATGGGCCCCGATGAAGTCAACCCCGTGACTACCCATGCCCAGACACGTACTGCTGGAACCGGCCCGCTTGCTGCTGAGACACAGGTGAGACTACCTTCCCCGACACGTACCTTAGATCAGGCGCTCTTAGGCTGGGATACCCCAGAAGCATTCGGGAGGGAAACTCGGGAGGACCCGACCTTACACAAGTATAGGGCTAAGGCAGATACTCAGGAAAGGGGAATAGATGGGGAGCTTTTTGAATGGGTGGGGGATAGACTGTATAGGATCCCTAAGCCAGCTTGGAGAAGTAAGGCCCCTTCGCAGAAACGACAGCTGGTGGTACCTAAGAAATACCAGCTGGAGATTCTGCGAATCGGGCATGATGTACCGCTAGCAGGACATCTAGGGTTCCGTCGTACAGCCCATAGGATCACACAGAATTTCTTCTGGCCCAATTTTAGCCAGGATGTGCGACAATACTGCAAAACGTGTGACACATGTCAACGGATAGGTAAGAGGGGGGACCACCCTAAGGCTAAACTCATGTCCATGCCTATTATTGGGGAGCCCTTTTACCGCATAGCCGTTGACATTGTGGGTCCCCTGGCCAGGCCTAGTCCATCCGTGAAGAAGTATATTCTCACCGTGGTGGACTACGCCACCCGTTACCCAGAGGCAGTGGCTATGTCTAACATTGAAGCAGAGACAGTAGCTGATGCCCTGGTTAAGATTTTTACCAGAGTGGGGTTCCCTAAGGAGATTCTCTCTGACCAGGGAACCCAGTTTACTGCGGTGCTCACCCAGCAGTTGTGGAAGGTGTGCAATATTAAGCCCTTGCTGAGCTCACCTTACCACCCTCAGACTAATGGTCTCTGCGAACGCTTTAACGGGACCCTCAAGCAAATGCTGAGGACCTTTTCGGACGCTTGCAGAGACTGGGAGAGATTCCTGCCTCACCTGTTATTTGCGTACAGAGAGGTACCCCAGGAATCTACGGGGTTCTCGCCCTTCGAGTTGCTCTATGGGAGAAGGGTCCGCAGACCCCTCGACCTCATCAGAGGACACTGGGAGGGAGAGACAGAGCAAGAAGGGACCCCCATAGTGCCCTACGTTCTGGAACTCCGGGACCGCATGGAGCAACTGTCTCTGATGGTAAGGGAGAATCTCCAGGCAGCCCAGGGAAGACAGAAGAGATGGTACGATCGGGGGGCCCGACAGCGTATCTTCCAGGTTGGGCAGAAGGTCTTAGTGCTCAAACCTGTGAAGACCGACAAGATGCAGGCATTTTGGCAGGGCCCGTATAAAGTAGTAGCCCAGGTATGTGATACTACCTATGTTATTGCCAGCTGTGCAGATGAAAGAATCCAGCGAACCTTTCATGTGAACATGCTGAAGGAGTATCAGGAACGGCAGGAGGATGTTGCTGCAGTATGTGCCCCTGCTGCGGACGACTCAGAAGGTTTACCCCTCCCTGACTTACTAGAGAGAGAGCCCCAGACTGACCTCATTAGCCTTGTGCAGCTAGGAGACCGGTTAAGCCCCACAAAGAAGGAACAGGCTAAGCGGCTTCTGGGGGAGAAACAGGCGACGTTCTCCCAAAAACCGGGCTATACGAGCCTAGCTGTGCGTAAGGTAGAGACCCCTGGACAAGCACCCCTTCGACAGCCCCCCTACCGTATCCCTGAAGCAGTCCGAGAAGAAATGCGGAAGGAGATACAGGAGATGATTCAGTTAGGAGTCATTGAGCCTTCTGACAGCCCTTGGGCCTCGCCTGTAGTCCTGGTGCCTAAGAAAGACGGAACTACCCGGTTCTGCGTGGACTACAGGCGACTCAATGAGAAGACCACCACCGATGCCTACCAGATGCCCAGGGTAGACGAACTGCTAGATCAGATAGCCAGGGGACGTTATTTAACTACAATAGACCTGTGTAAAGGTTATTGGCAGATCCCCCTGGCCGAGGATGCTATCCCCAAGTCGGCATTTGTTACCCCATTTGGCCTGTACCAGTCTAGGGTCATGCCATTTGGGATGAAAAATGCCCCGGCCACCTTCCAACGTATGGTGGATAGGCTCCTCGATGGCTTCCAGGATTTTGCATGTGCATACCTGGATGACATTGCGATCTACAGTGGGTCTTGGGAGGAGCACCTGGTGCACGTAGGGGTGGTTCTGGACAAAATTCGTACCGCAGGTCTGACCTTGAAACCAGACAAGTGCCATCTAGGTATGGCGGAGGTGCAGTACCTGGGACACCGAATGGGGTGTGGGAATCAGAGACCAGAGCCAGCCAAGGTAGAGGCAGTAGCTAACTGGCCCACGCCCCGTACTAAGACCCAGGTATTAGCCTTCTTGGGAACTGCAGGGTACTACCGACGTTTTGTGCCTAATTATAGTGCTATCGCCAAACCCCTGACGGACCTGACGAAAAAGAATTTACCTAGGCAGGTCCTGTGGTCTCCAGCTTGTGAAACCGCATTTCTAGCCCTCAAGCAAGCACTTGTAAATGCTCCTGTCTTGGCTGCCCCAGTACCTAACAAACGCTTTCTTGTCCACACAGATGCTTCCATGTTTGGACTGGGGGCTGTGCTGAGCCAAGTTGGGGAGGATGGAGGAGAACACCCTGTCGCATACCTGAGTAGAAAGCTATTACCCGGGAAGTGAGCTATGCGGCAATGGAGAAGGAATGTTTGGCCCTGGTCTGGGCCCTTAAAAAGTTGAACCCTTACTTATACGGACAGGAATTTTCACTGGTCACCGACCACAACCCATTGGTCTGGCTTAACCGGGTCTCAGGAGACAATGGCAGGTTGTTGCGGTGGAGCCTAGCCCTACAACCTTACAATTTCACCATCAGCTACCGACCCGGTAAGCAAAATGGCAATGCTGATGGGTTGTCCCGGCAAACATACGTCATCTCGGGCCCCTAGTGGTGATGGGTTGTCCAGACATTAGAAGAATGGAACTATGGACTAACTTCGGAATCAACCCGTCTGGGGTCCCCTCCTCTGTTAGTCTCCTGCCGAAAGGGGAGATGTGTGACAGGGGGTCACTTTGGAGCACAGGGTGAGCAATGAAATAATGGACATTGAGAATATGTATGGGATTGTTTTAAAATGGGTCTGTAACATTATTCCCCAATATTGCCCAGGATCTGTAAATAGTTATTCTGTTGGTGCTGAACTCAACAGGTTAAATTAAGAGAGGCTGATGTGTCTCCTGTCTCCTTGTGTAATGCTAATGAGCCTCACCTATGCTACAGGCCCTTTCATTGTGATGATGTTGATTGGAGCTTGGTAGACCGGCTGGCTCCATATTATGGGATGTGGAAGTGTCTTCTGTGAGGGGGGGGGGAATCAACCCTTCTGCCTAAGACTGTGAACACACCTGACCTGTACACCATTGTCATTGGACAGTTTAACCCGCCCTGTTCCCCAAAGGATGGGAGGGGAGGGTTTTGAAGAGAAATGTGTTACCATGTGTTTTGAAAATAAAGTCATTCCCTGTTTTGGAACTTGAATACAGAGCGTTGTCTCGTATCTGGGGGGAGAATCATTCGTATGGGGTCTTATTCGGCTGGTTGGAGTGTCTGGTGGCTTTCGTGTGGTTGGAAAGGGAATATCCTAACGGTGTTAACCCCTTTCATACTTGGGGTGCCGTTACAGTTATCTATGGTGAAAGGTCACCTATCGCTTGAAAAGTGATTCTAACCAACTTCTATCACTTCTCATAGACTCTTATTTGATATTTATTACTGACTTTTTGCGCTTAGTGTGTTCTTTTGCTCTATATATTTATTTTTTCTATTTTTTCTATTTTATATGGCTATGTACATATACTTACAAGTCAGTTTTCATTAACTGATTATTAGCGCTGCTTTGATGCAATTTTACTGTTTCTTGCTTTACAGTTTTTGACACATCATGTGGTTTACATATAAAAAGATTATCGCAATGTCACTTCAAGGCAACTTCAAGGCAACTTTGAGGCAACTTTGAGGCAACTTCGAGACAACTTCAGGGAAAGCCTGGGTAATCTTCCTGTAATGTCAGATCCAAGTCACATCAATTAAGATGAAGATCTGACTTGGAGGCAAAGTCCATTAACCTCCCTGGTGGTATGATTATTTCAGATTTTAGGTGCTGAAAGCGGTACCATTAATTTGCATGGAAATTTGGCATTTTATATTGTAGGCCTGTAATTCTTAAGAATAACTCACTTAAATCTGTCCAAACAGGAGTCTAGTAGACATCACGGGTATGATAAAGTTTGAAACACAAAATCATAAATTATAATATAATAAATAACTATAAAATAATTACAACAAATAATAATATAATAATAATAAATGTGTTTTTCAGTGTTTGATGATAAATTTCTCCACAAATCGCTATCGCTCAATTCTGCAAGTGATTCTAATTTATCATCGCTGTTTTCTAGCTGGTCTAAAACTACTTTTGATGTAAAGGGACACTTTTTGGATGCTATGGACAATCTCCAGTTTCCAGGCAGAAATAAAAGTATTTATAATGTAAAACTGCATGCAGGGCATTGGACAAACCACTAGGGACAAAGGGGGTGTGTAATTATTTGATACAGTACTGTAGTCTGTAATATTACAGTGTACTGTATGTATATTGTGTTTTTTACTTTTTGAATTTGGCGCCGAACTCCGTCCCCGTGCGTCTCAACGCTCACAGGGAACAGAGCTCGGCACTGTGAATCGAGCGAGACACGGCGGCTCACAGATCAAAGCGGGGAGACATCGCAGGATGCAGGGGACAAGGTAAGTAACCTCTACATGGATCCTGCGAGGCAATCCTGAGTGTGGCTTGGGGTTACCGCTTTTGGTATGAAAAATTCACCCCGAGCCACACTCGGGAATACCGCCAGGGAGGTTAAAGTCTTTTGGCACAAGTCGGATAGAAGTCGCCTTAAAGTAGTATAGGAACCTTTTCTAAAGTCAGAACGACTTCAGTAGTGCTAATTAAGACAGCTCTCATTGACTTAAATGGGATTTCACATGTCACGAGACTTGGAGTCTCACAAGTAGGATCCCAAGTCACGGCAGTGTGACCTGAGCCTAAATGTTGAACCTTCATTAAATGTAATCATAGTGCTACACTTAGAGGCACCTCTCTTCTCTTTTTTTTTTAAATCCTTTTATTTTTCATTTGCTCAATCAATACATGTGATTTGTGCATTTAGTCTTACACATTGATATATAAACAAAAACATATTAAAATTCCTGTCCATACAAAAAACAAAAAAAACCTAATCAATTTACAGTACAACAGTGACGTTTTAATTTTTCCCTTTTACTCCCCCCCCCCCCCGCCCAACCCTTTGAATCTTAACAACCTGGGTCTTTTCTCCTGTTCGCAAACTCTCCCAAATCGAATGCATTGTCATTAGCGCATTTAACTTATAATTCCCCCCCCCCCAACCGCCCCATAGGTTTCTACCTCAGGAGCCTATCCTTTACCAGTTGCAATGGCACAAGGCTAGGATCCTCCAGCCATGGTTGCCATATAAGATTGAATTTATCCACTGCCTTTCTACGTCTGTAGGCGAGCCGTTCTCTGAAAAGCAAGGAATTGACATACGCAATCCACTGCTTCCCTGTGGGAACCGTCTCTGCCATCCAATATCGCGCTATTAGCTTTCTAGCCAGGTACATTAATCTTATTATCATATAGTACCTTCCTTGTGGGAACTTTTTAGCTTCAATCGCCCCTAGCAGGTACACCAAAGGGTCCAAGGGTATTGGTACCTGGGCCACTCTTGTGATGTTCTGGGAAACCTCCTCCCAGTATCTGTGGAGTTTTGGGCACCTCCAAATTAGATGTATAAAGTCCCCTTGCTGTACTTTGCACTTTGGGCACAAGGGGGAGTCCCTTCCTCCCCACTTGTAAAGCTGTACTGGTGTTCTATAGGCCCTATGCAGAATAAATAATTGTGATAATTTGTGGGACGCTGATACAGATACCGCCGGAATAGAGTCCAACGCCATATCCCACTGGTCCCCATCTATATCTCCGATGTCTTCTGCCCATTTACTACGACATCTAAGGGAGGCATAGTCCTGTATTGAGGATAGTAATTCCGCATATGTTTTTGATATTAGTCCTCTCCGGGTATCCGCCTGGAGGACCTCCATCAGCAGACGTGACGATGATATTACTAAGGATTGTGTCATTTGCTGTGCCTGCAGAGCATGCCGAAGCTGAAGATATTGATAAAAGCCCCTTGGGGCTAACTGGAATTCCTGGCACATCTGTTCGTATGTTTTTAACACTTATCCCTCGTACAGTTGCGGAAAAAAACAAATCCCTCTCTCTTTCCAGGAGGTAAAGCCCTCTAGGTCCTGTAACTCTGGGTATCTAGGGTTTTGCCATATCGGGGTAAAGGGCAGTGGGCCCCTTAACCTCAAAGCCTTCCGGATCTCCCCCCAGACCTTTTTAAGGAGAATACCCGTAGGTGCAGAGTGTGGTATACTAGGCAAGTCCATCTCCAAATGAGATGCTGCCTTTAGTGTAGGAGCCACCGTAGTCACCAGGATACTTGTAGGATCCTCTTTTTCTTCCCTGCCCCATCCCGCCAACTGCTGGAACTGTGAGGCCAGAAAATACATTTTGGGGTGGGGAACTGCCAATCCCCCCCTGTCCTTACTATATTGCAGGGTGGTTAAGCTTATCCTGGCTATCTTTTTTTTCCATATCAAATCCCGCATCAGGGTATCTATTCGTTTGAACCATTTATTTGGGATCCACATAGGGGAGTTGTGAAAAACATATAATAACTGTGGGGCCCATACCATTTTTATTAAATTCGCCCGTCCCACCACTGACAGAGGGAGCTTGCACCAGCTATTGCATTTCCCTCTCTGTCTTTCCAGTAGTGGGCCCAGATTCAACTGAAGATATTCCGCTGGATCCGGGGATACCACTACCCCCAAATATTTAAAGTTCTTGGTTATAGCGATCTGCTCCGCGCCAGCTGGTAGTGGTTCTGTCAACGGATCTATGGGCATTATTGTTGATTTAGACCAGTTTATAGTGAAACCTGAAAAACCTCCGAAATCTCCTATGATACCCATCACTGTTTGCAACGATGCGGCCGTATCCCCCAGATAAATAAGTGCATCATCCGCATATAAGGAGATTTCTTCTCTTTAATACTCAGTTGTGACATGACGATACTTGAATTGCAAGACCTCACTAATTTATCAAGTTGAAATTTATTTTATGTTGCTCCTCTTGTAAAACACTCGTAGACCAAGTTACTCGCAATCCAATTGTTTACTGTACCATGCATAGCACGTAAGCACTGTTATAAGGCTGTAGTTTAACACATATTGAAAAATACTGGACTTAGGTGGTGCTCAAGCAAACAACAAAACAAAATATATATATATATATATATATATATATATATATATATATAAATTTGATTTCATTAAACATTTTAAAAACATTAACAGATTTAAAAACCTTTCTGTAATTGGCAGTAGTTGGTAGCAGGAATATGTATTTCTCATTCCCTCACACAGATAAATCTCTCTGGAAAACCATATAACAATTAAATAATAATCTCAGTGTATATTTATATGAACAATTTTACATAAGAAAGAGAGTATCCAATAGGGAGAATGTTTGTGTTTCTCTTCTTTGTGTGTTTCGCTGACAATATCTGCTTCTTCAGGAGAGCTGGAGAAGCAGCAAATCTACAATGAAACATGAGATTACAAAAAATATATTGCACTTTCACAATCAAAAAATACATACTGTATATTTGCTATTACATTGTACCAACCAATTGGAATTGCTCACTACAGCTAAGGACGGAACTTTGTAGACAAATGAAAGCCCATTATCCGTGGGACCCCTAGAGGGCGAGCATAAGAGTATACAGAAGGAGAAAGTCAGGGGAGGTGAAATAAGTTGATGAAACCAGATCTAGTACTTCTCTCTCCCTCCTGAAGAAAATGGATATTGTCCGCTAAATGCATAGATTAGAGAAACACAGAAATTGTTTATAGAAATATACAGCAAGATTATCAGTTGATTATTATATAGGTTTCCAGATACAGTGAGATCATTAATTTATTATTATATGGGTTTTCAGAGAAATATATCTGTGTGAGGGAATAAGAGATAGATACAACTGTGATGGTCAGCAGTTCATGATTTTCATTAACAAAGAAAAAGCTTAGATTTTCCTAGCAGATTTCAGCCTTTCCTTCGCCAGGTGTTTTTTCAAGTTTTTGGGCTTGTGTTCGATATGTGCAAAGAGAGATCACACAAATACTTATAAGTTAAACATTTAATAAAATTAATGACAGATACAGATAAAGAATATATGACAAGAATACTTAACCATGTCCTGCCCGTCCCATTGCAGATTGACGTCCGCAATGTGGCTCCATTATCCTGACTGGACGCCATATGATGTCCAGCAGGATAAGCCACGGTCACGTGCCCACGGGGGGCATGCAGCATGGCGATCGGTGGGGCTGTGTGTCACTCTGACTCATCGCATCTCCGATCATGGTAAAGAGCCTATGATGTAGGCTCTTTAACACATGATCAGCTGTGACCAATGACAGCTGATCACAGCAGTAACTAGGAAGTGCCGGTAACCGGGTTTCCTCGGTTCGCGCTGACAAGGAGAGCCGATTGGTTATCAGCGCAGCCCCCATCAGAGGTGCCCACCACAGCTGTCAATCTGTGCCCATCAGATGCCTGTCAGTACCAATCAAAATGGCAGTCAGTGCCTACCAAAGTGCCAATAAGTGCCTATCAGTAGCGCCTGTCAGTGCCCTTCACAGATGGCAATCAGTGCCCATCAGTAATGACTGTCAGTACCTCCTCATCAGTGCTGCCTATCAGTGCCATCTATTAGTGGCCATCAATGCCATCTATTAGTTCCCACCAGTGCCACCCATCAGTGCGAATCAGTGCTGCCTGTCAGTGCCCATCAGTGCCGCCTGTCAGTGCCCATCATTGCCGAATATTAGTGCTCATCAGTGCAACCTATCAGTGCCCATCAGTGCTGCCTATCAGTGCCCAGCAGTGCTGCAAATCAGTACCGTCTATCAGTGCCCATCAGTGCCGCCTATCAGTGCCCATTAGTGCTGCATATGAGTACCGTCTATCAGTGCCCATCAGTGCTGCATATCAGTACCGCCTATCAGTGCCCATCAATTCTACATATTAGTGCCTCCTCATCAGTGCCCATCAGTGCCACCTTATGAGTGTCAACTCATCAGTGCCCATCAGTGCCGCCTCATCAGTGCCCGTCAGTGAAGGAGAAAACAAAATGTTATAACAGAAACTAAGAAAACCTTTTATTTTTTTTCAAAAATGGCAGTCTTTTTTAGTTTGTTTAGCAAAAAATAAAAACCCCAGTGATGATCAAATAGTACCAAAAGAAAGCTCTCTTTGTGGGAAGAAAATGAAAAAAATGTAGTTTGGGTATAGCGTTGCATGACCGCGCAATTGTCATTTAAAGTGTGATAGCACTGAAAGCTGAAAATTGTCCTTGTCAGGAATGAGGGAAAGCGCCCTGTATTGAAGTGGTTAACTAAAGATTCTGTTTCCACCACGGTTCCCCCCCCCCCCCATTATAATGACATGACGCAGGTGACCACAAATGAATGCATGATTGCAAGCTCTTAAGACGTGACACGTATTACAAGCTGTGTACAGTATGTGTTATACAGGGAATTGACCAACCCAACCCCCACTGGAGAAAAATTACCTCACATTCCTAAGGGAGTGGCCTTGCTTGTCAATATAGTCAGTTTACACTCACATTCCTATCACTTGATCCAACTAAATGTTGTCCTTGTATAATCCCTTAGCCAAGGGGTAGAGTCATTCTTATATCTTGTGTGGCCCATTAGCCAGGTTTAGAATTCATTATTAGATATCGTGAGCCAAGAATATGAGAAGTATAAAATAATAATGTCCCCATCACCAGGTAGGATAATGTTTGTGGTCTACAGTCAGTGCAAAATATTCAAACTCAGTTGATCTGCTGTAATGAAAATGGTCAGTGATCAGATCATACATACATCAGTCATACCACAATCTCTGTGATCAGTTTAGGGCTGATCATATGCTTCGAAATCAGTGACAGATGATCCAGTAATCTGCCTATTCTTGCTAGTTTGGCTGGAGCTTCCAATTGCATCCTTTGCTTGAATAATCATCATCCAGAGCATTCTTTAGCTGAATGGACAATTAGCTTTACAGATCTTGAGGCATGACTGTGACTCTTGGTGAGGACCTTTATTTGCATACAGATAATGGCTTGTTCATTAATGCACAGCTCCAAGTTTTTTAGGATGTTAAAATTGTTCAGAAGCAAAGCCAAATGGGAGACAATGCAGGGAGCAATATATGATTTATTAATTACATTGGATTCAGAGATGAAAGTTGATTTAAGTAAAAGTGTTATTGGATTATCAAACGACTGTGGTGCTAATCTGTAAAAGATAAACATACGACCAAGGCACTAGCTTGGGATAGGAATGTATTGACCCACTGTTCATACAAAAGGATTACCCTTCTGCTAACATTTCTGGAATTGAAGCACTTCCTGACTAAAATTGTATTGTAGTCCCGCTCTGCTCCACACTGGTGGGCAAGAGTTTAAATTATGTGGCAATAGTGAAGAGAATCTTATTGTGCCTGATTATTTTGTCTGATGCCTCTCCCTGTAATGCTCACCTCAATACCAGGGGTCAGTGATTGTAGGTGGCAAGTGTAGTTTTGCCTATAGTAACCCTGTTCCCTTAAGACAAGCAGGTGTACAGGTACTTGGTTGCTCAAGGGGCGAAATTCACAACAGCCACTGGCCAATGGCAAGGTTAAAACAAAGAGCACCACTGGTCTCCATGGGAATCAGCCAAGGACTGATGTAACCAACGCTGTATCATGGCCTAGGCCAACAAGGCCCAGGCCTAGGGCAGCACTTTGCAAGGGGGCAGCACGGAAAGAGTCCCCGCCGGCCAGTCTTATGTGGCGAACTGGGCTGAGAGGCAAATTAGTCTAGCACCCCCATAAAGCGGCTGCACTGCTTCCGGTATGTGGGCGGCCGGCATTCTGCAACTGGGGGGGGGGGTGCTACTTCTAATTTTGACTGTCCTATCATCCTGGACCACAAACCTTCCTCACTGTGCTATATGTTTCTGCTGCACCATTGGCATGGTTATATGTTCTTAGTCCTCTCCGTAAAATTATCAGATATTTGTGCTTGAAGTGGAACTATAGGCAGCACTTTTTTTTTCATTTTGGATAGAGTAAGGGAGGGTTATAGGGTAAGGATGAGGTCATCACTGGCAGCAGAGTATTCCAGTCCAAGGTCAGGGAAAGTGGCAGACAGAGAGTATTCAAGGGACAGGCTAAGGTCAGTAATAGATATCCAGGGACAAGACAAGGCAAGGTTAAAAAAACAGGCTGAAGTCAGTAACAGAGTTTTAGGGACAAGGCACGGTAAGGTAAAGGTTCAAAATGCAAGATACAGAGCTTATGTAGCAGAAACTCAAGCCCTGGGCGTGTGATGTTTAAAAAAAGTGCCCCAGTGCCACCAGCAGACAGAGAATAAGGCTGGAAGAGTGTGGCCAGTGACTTTTAAGGAACAGAATAGATCTACTCATTTCCTGCACACATTACCCATCAATATGAGGTTGATCATATCATGTCATTGTGTTTATATGAGTGAACGCTATACATTTTATAGATGTTTTATATTATTGGTTTTATTGTTTTTGGATGATTTGTTTGATGAAATTTACAGTTGTTTAGAACCCATATATGTGTTTTTTTTCAGTTGCTTAGGTAACCACACACATCCGGGTATATATATTGACCACAACTTGTATAAATATACACTTTTTCATCTTTATGAAGTTGAAGTCTCAAACGACTATATATAGGAAATATTGTGTCCATATGTGCTTTTACATTTAGCAATCTGATCAATGTTTTGTGGGGACTTTTGTGCTACATTTTCATATCATTTGATACATTGCAAGTGACGGATGTTTTTGTGGTCATATTAACTTGATTCCATCGCAATTTTCCTGCACTTGATCATATAGAACCACATATTTGCCTTTAAATCGCACACAAATTTTCTTTTTTCTTTTCTATATTAGATTTTAATATAATATATATTGGCCATGTATGGCCATATATTATCCATCGTGGGCACATGCGTGTATGTTTAGACTTATTTAGACACACTCGTCTATCCATTACATGCACGTTTACATTCCCACGTTTGAGCTATTCATTATCATCCATACAATATATACGGCACTGATATATAGTCACTTTAGATTGGCAACTTAAAGGAATACTAGTAGGACAACTCTATCATCGATATATGGCTATAAGCTCTTTCTTCTTTTTTTGCTAATCTTAGCATTTTTCATCATGCATATACACTATATGATTCTATTATTGATACATTACAATCGTTTTTGATTTTATCCCATCCCTCCCTGCGTTATATATATTTTTTACATTAATGCTCTATGGGGCATACTATTGATAACTATATACCACGGGGTTGTGGGCTGGTTATTTACACATAAATGTATTAATCTTTCTTGGTCAACTTTCTATATATATAATTTTCTTACATTACATTATGACACTTTTTGGTGAACAAACTGACAAATTACCTTTACATCTTTCACTATTTGTGCGCTACGGATGCATTTGCCTTTGCTTGTGCATCCATTTCAGCATGTTGCACATGTATCATGTAAAGATTTAGGCGGTTCATCCATTGTGTTCTATATATTCACATCCATTTAATTTACACATTCCTCACCTTTTTGCATCAATCACAAGGTTTTTTCACAATATTAAATTTGATGCACACCTTTTCAAGGATATTATGTACATATATTTTTAGAATAGTTGGTACAATGAAACCACACACTTTAAAAAAAAAACATTTACTTCTTGGGCACAGGTTAGTCAGCATGTATACAACTTTTAATTAACACTCGTTAGCACTTAATCACCTACACTTGTGGTTGGGTCATATGACCCTTTTTGGGGGTATATCATGGGAATCATTTGTGCACTAGGCAGCTATGATTAAACACTAAGAAAGTGTGAAACTTGTCAGCTCTATACCAGAATTGTGTGACTTGCTGTGCTGTATTTGGATTTTTGAAGATTTTACATAATAAAGGCTTTTTATTGGAGTGCTGCTGTCCAGAAGACTTGATCTTTTGTTTTGCCTGAAATTGCATTGCCTGCACCCTTGGCTGTTGGGAGGAGATAACCACCTAGAGGACATCTACACTTGAGCGGTTTTTGTTTTTTGTTCAAAATGCAAGATACAGAGCTTATGTAGCAGAAACTCAAGCCCTGGGCGTGTGATGTTTAAAAAAAAGTGCCACAGTGCCACCAGCAGACAGAGAATAGGGCTGGAAGAGTGTGGCCAGGCTCAGTCCCCTGCATCTGACAAAGCAGTCTAGGAAAGGCCATAGGGGGAATGGGATGGGGGGGTGCATGCGATCAGGCTCCTTAGCCCTCAGCTGACAAAGAAGTCTCAGGAAGATGCAATGTCAGCAATCACAGGGAGGAGCTGGGTGCCTGTGACAAGCACTGGAAGTGTCTCATGCTTCTAATACTCACATCTATTGTGCACACCCAAGATCCCGGATTTTGCAAACCACAGGTATGGGAATGTTCTAACATGGTACAAGAACATGTAAAACCAATCCCTTACCCTCCACTATGACCTGATTTAATTCTATAATGGATGGCCATAGACTTAGCTTTGATCTTGAGATGTCATTGGTTATGTCACATATCCACACAATGAAGGGCATCATCAGACACTCAAGCCCTGTACACACGACCGGTTTTCCCGTCGGATAGAAAACCGTCGTTTTTCCCGACAGGATTCCTGCCAAGCTTGATGGGGTTCCTGCCAAGCTTGTCTTGCGTACAGACTGTCAGACAAAATCCCACTGGTCCAAAGCGCGGTGACGTACAACATGTACGATGGCACTATAACGGGGATTTTCAAATCCAACTGCGCCACCCTTTGGGCTGCTTTTGCTGATCTTGTGTTATCGCGTGTGTTATCGTGTGTTAGTAAAAGTTTGGTGAGAGACGATTCACGCTTTTCAGCCTCGCGCTAGTTTTACCAGAACGAGCACTCCCGTCTAATACTTGATTCTGAGCATGCGCTTTTTTTTGCCCTCGGAAAAGCATACACATGAACGGGAAAAAGTCAGTTGGGAATCCCGGCAGGAGAAAAGAGAACCAGCTCTCTTTTTTCCTGTTGGAAAAACTGCGATGAAGCATACACACGGCCAGGATTCCCAGGCAAAAGCTCTCATGGCAGTTTTCCTGCTGGGAAAACCGGTCATGTGTACGAGGCTTAAGATGCAAAAACTAGTACACACTGCTAGAGAAGGTTCACATGTACCACAGCTGACTTCGCATAAACCACTAAAGTCCACTGACCAAGTTGCAAGACACATAGGGGAAGATTTGCTGAAACTGGAGCACTCAAAACTTGGTGCAGCTGTGCTTGGTAATCAGACAGTTCCTAACTTCAGCTTGTTCAATTAAGCTTTGACAAAAAAGCAAAATTGGAAGCTAATTGGTTTCTATGCAGAGCTGCACCAGATTTTGCACTCTCCAGTTTTAGCAAATCTCTCCCTTAGCAACATGTACAGAGCATTTCAGGAAAGGTTGATACATCTTCATTCTCAGTGAACACACACCAACCTACAGCTGCCCAGTGAATTTAGGACTAAAAGTACATGGATTGAGTACTCCAAGCTCAATGAATGTACTCCAAGGTCAATTATTAATGTTAAGCCAGAGGGTTACCATGATTGCCAAGGAACTAGGAGCTCAGCCCCTTCAGCACAGAAATTTCTCTTATGACATGTTCTTTTTAACTATTCGTGCAGAATTTAAAAATAGAGAAAACCCACTATCCGAACTTTTTGAAAAGAGGACACATTTCTGTATAGAATTGCTGTTACTTGTCTGAATACAAATCCTACTCAGAACTCTTAACTCTTTTAAATAAAGTTGTTCATGCATTTATTACATTGACCATTATTATTATTCTATACCACTCAGGCATCTTTATTAAATCCATTTACTAGTCTGCATGATATGTGCATTGTAGATTGTTGTGACAGGTAAATTGCTTGCCGGTTTTACTTGAAAGACACATATATAAATAGCAAATGTGCAGCAATAGCTAGAGATATAATAAATAAATCACAGGAAAAAGACATATGCAGCATGATAATGATATACCTGTTGTAAATTGTAAAGATAACTGTTAACATTTGCCCCCGACAGCATCACTAGACTAAGACATTGTGATAGCATCCGTTTGAAAGGAGTTTTTGAAAAGATTAAATTCTCTGTATGTTAATGGTGTTTTGCTATTTTTGCCTACAGTATATCAACCAAATGTGATGACCATATATAATAACTTCCATCTTATTCTCCAAAACTACAACCTTTTTTTAGAATGGTACTGCTCTGGTATCCTGCTCCTCTGTGGATAAATATGGGTGTTTGTCAAAGCTGAAATCAAGGATAATCAAATATTGCCTAAATACATATGACAAATGGATTCTTACACGGAGCAAATGTCTTTCCTGCAATCACGGGCTGTAGGTTCACACTATAGCGATGCGGGAACCATCATGATTACAGTGCCGGACCCCGCATTGCATCTTTCCCGCAGGCAGTTCACACTGCCCTCTGCGAACTGTTGCAGGGATCAATACAATATCAATGACACCCCCAGAATGGTTCACAGATCGCAGTACGAACTGTGGATTCGGACAGGAATCAGATCGCAGGAGTGAGTACACCCCTGCAATCTGATTCCAGTGCGGGGGAAAAAAAAAGTCCCTGCACCTTTTTTGTGCGAATCCAATGCGAGTTCAGCCATACAACTGTAGGACTGAACTCGCATTGCACAGACATCACACGCGATCGACACCGCAGTGTGGGTGCCAATTAAATGCGATATCTGTGTTCGTTATGGTGTGAACCCGGGCAGACGTAGCTTGTTAACCACTTAACGACCGCCCACCGCCGATTTACGTCGGCAGAATGGCACGGACAGGCAGAATCACGTAGATCTACGTGATCGCCTTTGTGCAGTTGGGGGGTCCATCCGGACCCCCCTTCACTGCAGTGAGCGGCCGTTAAGTGTTCGGGAGCGATCAGGCATGAGGGGAGGGGCGCTCGATTCCGCCCCCCCCCTCGCGATCGCTCCCGGCCAATGAAAATGCTTCCTCCGCCATGTGATGTAAACAAGGCTGGAGGAAGTGATGTCATCTCCCTCGCCGCGGTCTTTCCGTTCCCGGCGCCGAGCAGAGAGGAAGCAGGTTAGTGCACTAACAGTCCACTGACACGTAGGTACACATAGGCACACAAATCACCCCCCAGTCACCCCCAGATCACCCCCCAGGTCACCCCAAAGCCCCCAATCACAGTGTCACTGATTGCAGTGATCATTTATTTTACTGATCACTGCATTTAGTGTCATCTGTGATTGTAAAAAGTTGCAGGGCAGTTAGGATTAGGCCCCTTTAGGTCCAGGGTAGCCCCCTAACCCCCCTAATAAAGGTTTAACCCCTTGATCACCCCCCAGGTAACCCTTTCACCCCCTAACTTCAGCGTCACTAAGCGATTGTTTTTCCGATCGCTGTATTCGTGTCGCTGGTGTTTTAGATAGGCAGTTATTTTTTTTTAGGTTCGCCGCAGGTTTTTATTAGTGTCAGGTACCCCATATATTATTTTAACCCCCTGATTGCCCCTAGAGTTAACCCTTTCACCAGTGATCGCCGTATAAGCGTCACTGGTGTCACTGGTTAGCCAGTAAGTTATTTAGTTATTTAGGTTACCCGTCAGGTTTTTATATAGTGTCAGGTACCCCCATATTTAACCTAATAAAGATTTTAACCCCCTGATTGCCCCTAGTTAACCCTTTCACCAGTGATCACCATATAAAGGTTACGGGTGACGCTGGTTGATTAGTTTGCTTTTTATAGCATCAGGGCACCCGCCGTATATAACCCAATAAAGGTTTAACCCCCCTGATCGCCCGGCGGGTGAGATCAATTAGGTTTTAGCGCCAGAGAGGGTCTGCGTCGCCCCAGGCAGTGTTAGGTTAGTGACAGTAACGCTAACACCCACGCGCAAAGCATACACCCCCCTTAGTGGTATAGTATCTGATCAGATCTGATCAGATCTATACTAGCATCCCCAGCGGTTTAGGGTTCCCAAAAACGCAGTGTTAGCGGGATCAGCCCAGATACCTGCTAGCGCCTGCATTTTGCCCCTCCGTCCAGCCCAGCCCAGCCCAGCCCACCCAAGTGCAGTATCGATCGATCACTGTCACTTACCAAACACAACACACATAACTGCAGCGTTCGCAGTGCTTGGTTTTTGGGGCCCTGTACGCGGCTAGGCTCCCAAAAAGTCCCACACATGTGGTATCCCCGTACTCAGGAAAAGCAGCAGAATGTATTTTGGGGTGCAATTCCACATATAACCATGGCATGTGTGAGCAATATATCATTTAGTGACAACTTTTTGCACATTTTTTTTTTCTTTTTGTCATTATTCAATCATTTGGGACAAAAAAAAAATATTCAATGGGGTCAACATGCCTCTCAGCAAATAGCTTGGGGTGTCTACTTTCCAAAATGGGGTCATTTGGGGGGGTTTTGTGCCATCTTGGCATTTTATGGCCTTCAAAACTGTGATAGGTAGTGAGGAGTGAAATCAAAAATTTATGCCCTTAGAAACCTTGAAGGCGGTGCTTGGTTTTTGGGGTCCCGTACGCGGCTAGGCTCCCAAAAAGTCCCACACATGTGGTATCCCCGTACTCAGGAGAAGCAGCAGAATGTATTTTGGGGTGTAATTTCACATATGCCCATGGCATGTGTGAGCAATATATCATTTAGTGACAACTTTGTGCAAAAAAAAAAAAGTTTGTCATATTCCCGCAACTTGTGGCAAAATATAAAATAATCCATGGACTGAACATGCCTCTCAGTAAATAGCTTGGGGTGTCTACTTTCCAAAATGGGGTCATTTGGGGGGGTTTTGTGCTATTTTGGCATTTTATGGCCTTCGAAACTGTGATAGGTAGTGAGGAGTGAAATCAAAAATTTGCGCCCTTAGAAATCCTGAAGGCGGTGCTTGGTTTCCGGGGTCCCGTACGTGGCTAGGCTCCTAAAAAGTCCCACACATGTGGTATCCCCGTACTCAGGAGAAGCAGCAGAATGTATTTTGGGGTACAATTCCACATATAACCATGGCATGTGTGAGCAATATATCATTTAGTGACAACTTTTTTTTATATTTTTTTTTTTTTGTCATTATTCAATCACTTGGGACAAAAAAAAAATATTCAATGGGCTCAACATGCCTCTCAGCAATTTCCTTGGGGTGTCTACTTTCCAAAATGGGGTCATTTGGGGGGGTTTTGTACTGCCCTGCCATTTTAGCACCTCAAGAAATGAGATAGGCAGTCATAAATTTAAAGCTGTGTAAATTTCAGAAAATGTACCCTAGTTTGTAAACGCTATAACTTTTGCGCAAACCAATAAATATACGCTTATTGACATTTTTTTTACTAAAGACATGTGGCTGAATACATTTTGGCCTAAATGTATGACTAAAATTGAGTTTATTCGATTTTTCTTATAACAAAAAGTAGAAAATATCTTTTTTTTTCAAAATTTTCGTTCTTTTTCCATTTATATCGCAAAAAATAAAAATCGCAGAGGCAATCAAATACCATTAAAAGAAAGCTCTATTTGTGGGAAGAAAAGGACGCAAATTTCATTTGGGTACAACATTGCATGTCCGCACAATTTACAGTTAAAGCAGCGCAGTGCCGAATCCCAAAAACAGGCTTGGTCCTAATGGCCCGAAATGGTCCGGGGCTTAAGTGGTTAAGGGGAAATATGTTGGAAGGAGACGGGTGCTGTGACATGATGAGCATCCAGATTTGTTGGTGATCTCCATGCTGGATCATTCTCTCTCTACTGCCTAATATTATTTTCTCTGTTGTAAGTGCATATTTTAGCTTAAATAAACCCCCTGTTTTTACATATTATGCAATGAGCTTTCTTTCTGTATTCCCCTATCCTGCACACACACCTGAGTGAAGCACAATGATCATCCTGAGTGAGGCAAGCTGTGCTGGGACGCTGTGGAATATTCTTTCAGTGTGGAGTCAGAGTCCAGACTGAGCAGTGTGGGGACGCTGAGCCTGCAGCTGTCGGATCTATCCATCCATCTTGGAGGTCAGGAGACATACAGAGGATGTGGCCAGGCATTGGGCATTTTCTTATCTCATGCGTTAGATGATCTCTTATAATCTAAAGATCATCGGAAGTTGGTAAGAGGCCAATTTAATTTTCATTTGGATTGTTATACTTTATTATCACTGGGAAAGGTTTTTGATACACATGGACACTTCTTTATTGAACTTTTTATTTACCACTAGTTGATACACTGTGTTTGCTATACTTTTTGATAAGAGTACTTATACAATACTGCTGCTAAAAACTGCTATATTTACAGTCAGGAGACTTGGAGCAGATAGAGAGAGAACAAAGTCTTTGCATGTAGAGATATTTACTGGTATACTGTACAATTCTGGTAAAAAGTGCAATACCCAGTGCTGTGTAGTGCCACGGTACAGTGAATTGCAATGTAGCGGGCTACTTATTGTGACAATTACACCCTCCTTGGGTTCACAGTACATAGACCCAACATTCTTTTCTAGGACTTTTTGTGTGTGTCTACAAAAACTTCAATTGCTGTTTAGTTGCTGCTCTCTCCCCCTTTAATGATTTTTTTTTCACACATTTTTGGGTTGTGGTTTACAGTCTTGGGGTTGGGGTTTAGTGTTTTAGGTTTTATTTTTTGCTGGGGTCTTTTTTTTTCATCATGATCAGCAGCATGAACTTTCTGACACAAGAAAAACTGCCCTTCGCCTGCAGCACATCACCACAAACATGTGCAGTAAAGTTTAGTGAATTAAATCACCACATTGTTAAGTGCACCAAGGCACCAAATCCTCTAAGCTGATTGGTGTCTTTCCTATTAAAAATGCAACCTGGAAAATTAGTTAGATATATATTTTTTTAAATTCAAAGCTGACTGGGGTCTTTTTTGTTCAAAAAGCAAGGAGTCACTACTATATTTGGCTGGATTTGATTGCTTAATTACAAGTATCTCACCTTTTCAAAATACAGCTTGGTAAAAGTGTTCATCTTTGTAAAAAAACAAAACAAAACCAAAAACACTATGAAGTGGCATTACACCATAGCAGCACCCTATGCTCATCAGATCTTACAACCATGCCTCTCCTTTGGTAACATACCTGTGGGGTATATTAGCAAAAACATAAGCCTGCCCGAAAAATTGCCACCACTTTACCTGGCATCTTCCGGTTCTACTACAATGATGGAACAGCCATTAGGATGTGCTCACCTTACGCTATAGGAGGTTGCCCCATCCTTTTTCTGAGGGACAAGCATGCGCTGTGAACTTTCTCGTATGTTAGCTTGGATTATCTCAGTGGCTGTGAAAGGCTGGAGAGAGAGCCACAATAAGGCAAGGGGCACAGAGAGCAGTAGCGGGCTCAAAGGTAATTACTGGTACCGGGTTTGCACAGGACTTGCATTTCTATTATTTGCAAGTGCAACTATTGAGGAATATACTGTATTTAAATTGAAGTTATCCTGCTCAGCTTTACGCAAAACTGTTTTAATTTGTCATTATGAATTTGATAAAGCGCAAATGATTATTTTTGGGCCATTTATGGAGAAAACAACACAATTCTTATAGGTTTACAAAAAGTTTCTCACAACTGTACAAATATTTTCACATTCTGAATAAATTGTATTATGGGCCACATATCAGTTTTTGGTAACAGCATGTGCCTTTTCTTTTTCCAGATTTTTCATTGAAAACTTACAGTAAATCATTTGTAGAATAAATAATATTGCTATTGAATGCAGAATTTGTCATGATCACAATGTTCATACTATAGATGACTCGCCTTATACCCGATAAAGGAATCTGCTGGAAGAAAAATGACTCAGCCTGTCCCATTTTTCCTGATGATCTGGGAAAAATGTTTCTTAGCCAGCCAAAGTATAATGAATTGTAGAAATGAATGTATCATATTACCCCCTCCACATAGTAGTTGTTTTGAGATTTTTCTTTTTAGGAGGCGAGAGAACAGATTAATCAGTGAAGAGATCTGTCAGATTTACGTGCCATTCTACATTGATCACAGGAGACATCTGTGAACATGTTGAAAAAAAAAAACAAAATGATTTTTAAAATGATGCCCTTAAAAAGAAAATAAAAAAATATTAAAAACTGAAATACCTATATGGAATACATGGATTATATGAATAAGTATATCTGAATATCTGGATACCCTAAATCATGGTTTCTCAAGCAGGGTTCCTCCAGAGATTGCTTGGGGTTCTTTAAGGAATGAGCCATTTCTGCCTCTCAGATATGCTCCAACTGACATCATTGATCTTTTTAGCTATCTATAAGGGGGCAATTCTTCCCAGTGACCACAAGTGTGTGGAGCATTCCTCCCACTGATAATCACACTAATGTATCATAAGTTATCATACCAGTCATTTTTAGCAGGGGTTCCTTTATGTTGAAAAGGTTAAGAAAGGCAGCTCTAAACTGTGGATCATTGTAGTGACTGTGGATCATTGTAGTGACTGACGAACCCTTTTGCATTGCTTTACCAATGTGACCAAAACCAGTGCAGACTGGTTATGTGGTATCCCTTATATTGTATATAAAGTGTGTTTATCTCTTGGAGTCACTTTTGAGAAGAAGAGCAGAGAGGCAGATTGGAGTATACTCACTGAGGGTGTAACGTTGAATAGATGTAATACATCTCTGGAGCCCTTCTTCTGGGGGCATTGGAATTCTTGCAATGTCCATTTTTATTTAAAGTGTAAATATTTAGCATAAGTGGCACTTTAACCATCTCCAGCCCACGCTATAGCGGAATGACGGCTACAGCGCAGGCCTTAATTGCCGGGAGGCCGTCATATGATGTCCTCCCGTGAATGAGCTGCCTGAGTGCCCCCTGTGGGGCGTGTGCGGTGCGCTCTGTGATCACTGAGTCTATGAGACTTGACTGATCACAGATCGGAGTAAGGGGCAGGTGATTGAAACCTGCTGTGAACGTGGTCCAAAATTATTTTGATTTTCCTCTAGAGGGAGAGGATACCTCTTTTGACAATAGGGAGGTGGGTGAGTTACCTTCTTCCCCTGTTCTTTTTACTGAGGTAAGCACATTGCAGGATTTAACTGATCTGGCTTTAGAATCGGATCCATGCCCCATTGATCCCATAGGCGTTCAGAACAATATATCATTTAAAATTAGATCGGATTATTATCCGGTGGGATCAAGGGGCAAGGATCTTGATCTTTTCCAGAAGATGGTGGAGAGGGATCTCACCCACCTAGCCCGCAATTGTCGCAAGAAACCCATGGTCAATAATTTGTCTGTTGCAGAGAGATTGGCTCTTAAGAATTTGGAGTCGGATGCTAACATTGTTATTAGAAATGCAGACAAAGGGGGGACTGCTGTGGTTCCAGACTCAGACATTTACAAGAAGGAAGCATTACGTCAATTGTCACATATGAACACTTACCAACGGCTCAAATCAGATCCCACAGGTCCGTTTACCACGGAGCTTTCCTCCCTACTGGATAGAGCTGTTTATGCTGGTATTTTCTCCGAAAAAGAAAAGGCACTTTTCATTCCAGTGAGCCCTACTATGCCGGTGTTTCACCAACTACCAAAGGTCCACAAGGGGCTGAGTCCTCTTGTGGACAGACCTATAGTAGCAGGCATAGGCTCCTTGAATGAACGCCTAGGTGAATGGGTGGACAGCAAACTCCAACTCTTGGTGACTGGCCTTCCTGGCTTTTTACGTGATACCAAACAGCTTATTAAACTCAAGGACTTTAAATGGAGGGATAATTACAGGTGGATTACCTGCGATGTAACTAATTTATATTCTAGTATCCCACACCATTTGGGGGTCCAGGCAGTTTCCATTTTTCTTAGGGAGTCAGTGAAATTTTCGTTAACTTTACAGGAATTAATATTGCAGACCCTCGATTGCTTACTGACAAATAACTTCTTTATGTTTGACGGGGACTACTATCTTCAGAGATGCAGGGCCTCTATGGGCGCAAAATTTTCGCCCTCACTTGCCAACCTTTTTATGGGTTTGTGGGAGAGGTCCCCCATCTTTGGACATGGTAGTCCCCGCCATCTTGATACGGTTTTCTTCTGTCGTAATATTGACGACCTGTTATTCATTACATCAGATGGGGAAGCAAGTTTAGATTCTTGGCTTACATATTTTAATAACAATTCCTTCAATCTTCAGTTTACGGGTAACATACAGGTCAAAAATATAGATTTTCTGGGCATTAAACCTTCAGGCTCAAATGGCACAGTGGTCACTATTATCCATAGAAAGTCCACATCGGGCAATGCCCTTCTGAGGGCAGATTCTGCCCATCTGGGTCACACCATCAAGGGTGTCCCCTATGGGCAATTTTTAAGGCTCAGACGTCAGTGAAGCAAGCCAGATAATTTTGCTATGGAAGCTAGTCTCATGTCCCAAAGATTCAAGGGTAGGGGTTACCCCAGTAAAGTTATTAATAAGGCTCTTATAGCAGCTAGCGCTATTTCTAGGGACACATTGTTGCAAGATCATGCCAAGAAACCTAATCGGAATTTTGTAACGCCTTATAACAGTGTCCCGGTGTTTTCTACCCCTTTTAGTTCGGAATTTAATAAAAATCAAGCATACGGTCACCAAATACCTGCCAATTTTGTTTAATGATCCCATTTACCAAGAGATCCTATCAAAGGGTATTAAAACGGTTTCCCGTAGAGCACCAACATTGGGGGGCGCCTTTCACCCAGTCTGTTCCAAAGTAAATCGGTAGGCTCTAACTGGTTACACTTTAAAGGCACCTACAGCTGCCAACATATTAAAACAGGCCAATTTGTACATTCCTATACTAACAACAGAGATTTTGAAATTCAGCAATTCATAAATTGTAATACCAAGTTCTTGGTATATGTCATCAATTGCGAATTGTGTCATGTGCAATATGTGGGACGTACTATTCGCAGACTCAGAGATCGCTTGTATGATCATCTACACGATATTGAGAAAAACCACAATACCATTGTTGCTAATCATTGGAATTCCATACACTCTAAGGACGTATCCTGCCTTTCTATTCAGGGGATTGAGAGGATCAACACCCCTGTTAGGGAAGGTGACAGGTTCAGGATACTGTGCAGGCGTGAGGTATACTGGATATTCTCGTTACACACAAGAATACCGGCCAGGCTAAATTTTGAATGGGACGTTTCCCACTATTATGATTAGCCCTATTACCCGCGCCTTTAGGTACTGCTCCACCAGCCACCTAGTTGTATGTACATTCTTTTTTTTACCATACAACGAGTTGTGTGTACTCTCTTCATTATATAACTAGCGGTACATTTCATGTACTGATTTTCGTGACGATATCATCCTATGATATAGAAGATCTTGGCCACATAAACGTTACATTCCCGACTCCATGCAATTCATATCACATTTCCTCTATTACATACACATTTAAAGCTTAGTATCTAGTGCTATTTTAGCATCGAATATTTTCGTCCAGTTTTTTCCGTGCTCTTTACATTTTCATTTTTTTTCTTCTTCTTTTCAATATTCTTTCTTTTTCTTTTTCCATTCTTTTCCTACCTGTCCTCCCCCCCCCCTTTTCTTTTCCAATTTTTCTCATCTTTTCTTCCCTTCCCTCCTTCCCCCCCCCCTTGTTCCTTCCCCTTCTAACCGCTCCCCCCCTTTCTTAGTCTCCTTACCTCCCCCTTTTCTTTTCCTGTTTTCCGCGCTATATTTACATATACAGGTTTCTGTTTAATGCCCGGGCTTACTCCTACATAGATAATATTTGCCTTAAACAATTCATGATAGTTATGGGCACTTGTCAGTAACATATGCACGGCAGGGATGAGCCGAACACCCCCCTGTTCGGTTCGCACCAGAACCTGCGAACAGACAAAATGTTCGTGTAAACTTTAGAACCCTATTAAATACAATGGACTCGAACGTTCGAAATCTAAAGTGTTAATTATAAAGGCTAATATGCAAGTTATTGTCCTAAAAAGTGTTTGGGGACCCGGGTCCTGCCCCAGGGGACATGTATCAATGCAAAAAGAAGTTTTAAAAACGGCCGTTTTTTTGGGAGCAGTGATTTTTTTTTTTTTTTTTTTTTTTTATTCATTTTTATTGAAAAGAATTTCAGACAAGATGATACAGATAGAGGAAATAAACAAAGGGTAATTTTTCACTGCTTGACATGTCTATAATACTATATGCATAGCAAAAGAAGTGATAATCCCCAAAGGGGATCACTGCACATATTCAATAACAACAGAAGGAGGTGAAAACATCACGGCCTTTGAAACGAAGAACAGGAGGATAAGAAGGGGGGAAGGAAAGAGGGGGGGGAAGGAGATGGAGGGGGAAGTGGGGATTAAGGGCGGGGGGAAGAAGGAGGAAGGGGAATGGACGGGGAAGGGGGTGGTTGATCCGTAGTGGACATGCTAGGTCATCAAATACAAGTAATAATTTATAATTTACCGACCATGCAATACAATTATTCATTTAGGTACATTTGAAACGAATGTCACATAGTATATTTTAAGAAGGACTTTTATGCCAGGTTGACCAGATTTCCCAGTGTTTGTTAAACCTAAGTTGATTGCCAAGTCTGTTGGCCATCAGAGATTCAAAGACGTAGTTTGTTTGGGTAATAAGCAGAACTTCGGAAACATTTGGTGCTTTGTCTGACTTCCAGTTTCTGGCAATTAGCGTCCTGGCAGCTAAGAGAATGTGAGTTATCACTGTTCTGTGGTCGGGAGGGAAAATTTCAATTCCAACATTTAAAATGGCTAGGGCGGGATTAGGGCGGGTCAGAACCCCCGTAATTCCTGAAATATGACGGAAAATGGAGTTCCAGAAACTGGTCAGGTGTCTGCAAGCCCATAGCATATGAAGTAGGTTGCCTGTTGTACCGCAGTTCCTCCAGCATAGTGGGGAGCTTTGGGACCCAAACTTGGAAAGCCTGTAGGGAGTAAGATACCACCGAAGTGCTATCTTTTGGGATAGTTCCCAATGGTTAACGCATCTAGATGCCTTATAGAGAGATCGAAATGCGTGTTGCCACTGGGAGACAGCAATAGTTTGACCCAAGTCTACCTCCCATTTCTCAAATGGTTGAGATTTTATAAACGTCAATTTATGTTGAAATAAATTATAGAATAGAGAGATTCCTTTAGTGGGGGTAGGACTAGTATTATAGAAGCGCCACACCACTTTCGGGAGGTGAAGCCTGCGTGTACTTAGTGACCTGAGGAAGTGGGAGATTTGTATGTACTTGTACAGGTCTGTGGAAGGGAGTGAGAATGTGTTTTGCAGGGCAGTGAAGGAGAGAAGGACCTCATCCTGGTAAAGATCATCTATAGCTTTAATACCCCTGTCCTTCCAGCTTTTGATGGAGAGATTAGGTACAATCTGAGATAGAATTTCAATAGGAGCAGGGATATCTATCAGGTCGGTGTGTGGGACTTGGAGACTTCTCAGGTCTCTCCAGACCTGTAAGGAGGCCTGGATGGTAGGGGGGAGATCTCGTAGAGGCAGTCGTCTCCACATATCTGCAAAGAGGAGGGATTTCAGGTCTGCGGATGGCATGAGTGACTGTTCAATGTCTCTCCAAATGGAAGGAGTCGATGGATCAATCCAACTCTTAAGTTGTGTTAGGAGGGAGGCACGATAATAGTCTCGGATATCAACCAACCCCATCCCTCCTGCTAAGCGGTGTTTAACTAGAAGGGTTTTGGAGCATCTTGGTCTCTTTGTTTTCCAAATGAAATGAGAGAGAAGAGTGTTAAGCTTTTTAATATGTATGGGGGATAGAGGAATGGGAAGAGTCCGAAATATATAGAGTATCTGAGGGAGGATTAACATTTTAAACGCCGCCAAGCGCCCCGACCAAGTCAGTTCCACATTGGAAAGACGCGTCAGTTCTACTGTTAATTTATTGATCAGGGTAGAGTAGTTAATCTCAGCTAGCCGTGAGGGGTCTGAGGTAATTTTTATACCTAGGTAGGTAATATGTGATTTGCTCCAAGAGTAAGGATAGGTATTCTGGAGATGATTTTTCAAATTGAGTGGGATGCCTAGATCTAAGATAACTGATTTTGAGAAATTGACTTTATAAAAGGAGACAGCACTGAATTCAGAGAGAGTTTCGTGGGCGTTACGTAGGGATACAGAAGGGGCGGTCAAGAACAGAATGATATCATCCGCAAATAGGTTAATATCATGGTATTTGCCTTGGATAGGAAAGCCTGTAATGTCTGGATGGGACCTGATCCTCTCGGCCAGCGGCTCAATAAGAAGGTTAAAGATTGAGGGGGAAAGGGGGCACCCCTGTCTCGTACCGTTGGAAATAGAAAAGGTATTTGAAAGCATGTTAGATGTGTAGACCTGGGCACAAGGGGAGGAGTATAGAGCCAATATGGCAGAGAGGATGGGCCCCATGAATCCGAATTTCTGTAGGGTTTGGTACATGTAGCCCCAGTGTACCCGGTCGAACGCCTTCTCCGCATCCAAGGATAAGAGCAGGGAAGGCGTCCGACAGAGATTGGCAGATTGAATTACTCCCAACACCCTTCTCGTGGCGTCCGATGTTTGTCTGCCCCGGGTGAAACCGGATTGATCCGGGCCCAGCAGCAGGGGAAGGATAGGCATTAATCTGCGCGCTAAGAGTTTAGCGTATATCTTCACGTCAGCGTTGAGAAGGGATATAGGTCTGAAATTAGCTGGATTAGTATGTTCTTTCCCAGGTTTAGGGATAGTGACAATATACGCCTTAAGCATCTCTGGAGGAAAGGAGGCAGAGGACATGGCAGCGCCGAACACCTCTTGAAGAGTTGGTGCTAAATTACTTAGAAAGGCCCTATAGTAGTCGTTAGGGAGTCCATCAAGACCCGGAGATTTACCTAGGGGAAGTGTTTTTATAACCTCCTTGATTTCACACTCTGTAATAGGTGAATTAAGAGAGTGGAGGTGATCTGGCGACAAGGAGGGAAGGTTTAATTTCTCTAGGAATTTCTGAATAGCCTCTCCTGTGGGTTGGGGTGTGTTAGGGTCATCCTGTAAATTGTAAAGAGAGGAGTAGTAGTCGGCAAAAGAGTTAGCTATTTCTTTGGGATTGAGTATTTTCTGGTGATTACTTGGGTGTAGTAGGAACGGGATTTTTGTTTTGACCCTAGTACTTTTTAGCCTTTGGGCCAGACATTTGCCTGCTCGGTTACCTGAGGCATAGTGATTTAACTTTAAATACTGAAAGTGCTTAGAATGTTGTTCAATAAGAAACAACCTGAGCTCCGCACGCTGCTGTGATAGCTGTTGGGAAATTTGTATATCAGGGGACGATTTGTTCAATGCCTCCAACTGCTGAATAGTATTAAGGAGTTGCTCTAACCTATGGGTCCTCCGCCTCTTTTCCCCCGCACATATTTGCAATATTATACCCCTAACAAATGCCTTATGGGCACACCATAACATTGCAGGGTCCGAAACCGAGCCTACATTATCTTCAAAGAAGGTGACCAATTTACTAGTTATAGTAGAGACATGTGTAGGCATCCCAAAGACACGAGAGTTGGCCCTCCATATGTAAGCAGGACTAGGGGTGTGCCCCTCCATCACCGTGATTGAAACAGGTGCGTGATCGGACCACGTGATATCATGGACGCTGGAGGAGGACACCGCCTGCAGGAGTATTTTGTCAACAAGGATCAAGTCTATTCTTGAATACGAGTTATGCCGAGTGGAGTGGAAGGTATAGTCTTTTTCATTGCCATGCTGGCATCTCCAGACATCAAAAAGGTCTTCTGAATGGAGAAGGTTTTGGAGTTGGGGTATTGGACGCTTGGAATCAGAGGAAGAGTCAAGTACGTAATCCACAGTTAGGTTGTGATCCCCACAGATGACCAGAGACCCTTGTCTAAGCTCAGCGACCTTGCTGTACAACCTTTTCAGGAATCTAAGTTGGTGGGAATTCGGAGCGTACAGGTTGACAAAGGTGAAGGGCTTGTTGTTGAATTCACCTATCAGTATGAAGTACCTTCCTTCCGGGTCAGCATGTGAGTCCAACAATGTAAAGGCTACTGAGTCTCTAACCGCGATAAGGACACCTTTCTGTTTGGAAGATGCCGAGGCAGAAAAGATATGAGGGAATCGGTTGTGGCGAAAATAGGGAGGACTGTCTGAGAGGAAGTGTGTCTCTTGAATACACAGGACATCGGCCTGAAGTTTGAGAGCTTCTCTCCAGACCGAGGCCCTCTTGGCCGGGTGGTTTAGGCCGTTCACGTTAAAAGAGACTATCTTAAGCGCCATATCCTAATAAGAAGCGAATATGATGAACGTACCTCCTGTTAGCCGAGACCACCCAGATCCCAGGGTCAGGCGGTAATGTGGCAATGCAGTGTTGTTGTTCTTGAGACGAATAGGATTGCAGATTCTCCGAGGCAGGATCAACCAGGTACAGGCTTGAGAAGGTGGGATAAGGGGGGACAAAGAGATTAAGACAGAGGGGGAGGGGAGGTAGAAACAAAGCAACAATACACAGTTCTTTGTGCATAAGGTAAAAAGAAAGTTCAAACAAGAACCAGAGGGAAGTCTCGCTTCCCATAACTTGACGGGGGGGTATCATTTTGAAAGAGTCAAAGGGCTACATACTCCAGAACATACCGGGAACCTTGAAGTAACTGAGTCATACTAAGGTACGAGCTAGTTGATTAAGATATTTGTTTTTTGTTGTTCTTCTTTTTCGACACCATTTGCCATTCATAATGTGGGTCAAGCTTAGGTGGTGGTGAGGACCCTGTTGTAGATTTCACTGGCAGAATATCTAAGGTGCGCAGGAAGGAGAGACCTTCCTCTATATCCATGATAACTGTGGACTTGCCCTCATGTGTGACCGTGAGTTTAACTGGATACCCCCACCTATAGGGGATGTTGTGGTTGCGGAGTGCTTTGGTCACTGACAGGAGGGATTTGCGCTTATGCATGGTGAATTGTGACAGATCTGCAAACAATTGAATATTTGAGAATTGAGCATTTGATTGCTGATTTTTGCGAAATGCAGTCATCAGTTGGTCCTTCACCTGGTAAAAGTGAACCCTCATCAGGACATCTCTGGGGATATTATCCGGGAGATGGGATGGTTTGGGTAATCTATGGATGCGGTCAATTTGCATTTCCACTTCTGGGACAGAGGGCAGGAACTGTTTCAATAGGTCACGGGCATATTGTTGGAGTTGGGTTGGGAGGATGGACTCCGGTACCCCTCTAATTTTCACATTGTTCCTCCTTGACCTATCTTCAAGGTCAGCGACCTTTGCCCTGAGCCAAGAGAGTTCCTCTGAGTGATCAGCGTGTGCATCAATCAAAGTGTTGTGGGATGCTGCAAACTCTCCCATTTTCCCCTCAACATGGTCTACTCTGCCTGCTAAGTCCCCTATGTCAGATTTAAAGTTCTGCATGCATTGCATCAGATCTGCGTGCATAGAGCTGCGGAGGGAGACAAGCATGTCTTTGAGCGTAGTGTCTGATACAGGGTGACCTGTAGTGGGGAATGAGGTGAAAGGGTCGACCAGCTCCCTCGTATCCTCCATTAGACTGTGTTTGTTGCTCACCTGCTGACCGTTGCCATCCAGACGAGGCTTAGATTTCGCTGGGCTGCGAGATAGCGGGGTCGAGGCCGGCGGAGGTGTCCCCGCGTGGATCAGAGGCGAACCTGGGCTGGCGGCCGCAGATTGCGCGCCGCTGGAGGAGGATGACGAGACATCACCCCCGTCGGCGCCATCTTGAATAGGCCCACGGCCTCTCGACGGGAAGAAATCCTCCAGTTTCTTGGGCTGAGTGTGGTCTTTCCTCTTTCGGGTCATTCCCCAAGCGTACTGGAGCTCTCAGCTGCAACGTGGAGGAGAAAGAAGCGTCTGGTGTCGCGCTATTCGACCGTGGTTCCCGTGTCTGGAGCGGAGCTATGCAGTCAGACGTCCATGCAGTAGCTCGGCAGCCACGCCCCCCGGGAGCAGTGATTTTAATAATGCTTAAAATGAAAAAATAAAAGTGAAATATTCCTTTAAATTTTGTACCTGGGGGTGTGTATGATATGCATGTAAAGTGGCGCATGTTTCCCGTGCTTAGAACTGTCCCTGCACAAAGTGTCATTTTTGAAAGAAAAAAAGTCATTTAAAACTGACTCGCGGCTATTAATGAATTGTCGGCTCCCGGCAATACATACAAAAGTCATTGATAAAAAAAAAAAAAAAAGCGTGGGGGTTCCCCAGAATTCAATTACCAGGCCCTTCAGGTCTGGAATGGATATTAAGGGGAACCCTGCCGCAAATTAAAAAAAAAATTGACGTGGAGCTCTCCCAAATATCCATTCCAGGCCCTTCAGATCTGGCATGGATTTTAAGGGGAACTCCACCCCAAATTAAAAAAAAAATGGCGTGGAGTCCCCCTAAAAATCCATACCAGACCCCTTATCCGAGCACGCAACCTGGCCGGCCGCAGGGGAAAAGGGGGGGATGAGAGAGCGGCCCCCCTCCCTCCTGAACCGTACCAGGCCACATGCCCTCAACATGGGGAGGATGTCCCCATGTTGATGGGGACAAGGGCCTCATCCCCACAACCCTTGCCCGGTGGTTGTGGGGGTCTGCGGGCGGGGGGCTTATCGGAATCTGGAAGACCCCTTTAACAAAGGGGACCCCCAGATCCCGGCCCCCCCTATGTGAATTGGTAAGGGGTACATTGTACCCCTACCATTTCACGAAGAAAGCGTAAAAAAATGTTTAAAAAAACACACAAACACCTTGAAAAAGTCCTTTATTAAAAAAAAAAAAAAAAAAACATTCCAGCGGTGAAATCCAGTGTCCCGCGGCGATCCCGATGTCCAGCGCTGTCCTTCATTGGTTGTGCCTGAGCGGACCTGATGGGGAACTCCCTCTCAGTATTTTAAATGTATAGACCCGCCCCTTCTAAAGTTCCCCATCAGGTCCGCTCAGCGGACCAGATGCGGAACATGAGAAGGGGCGGGTCTATACATGTATTACCAAAGTGAGAGCAGTCCCCCATCAGGTCCGCCCCTCTGTATGTCAGACCCGCCTACGTCATTGGCTTGAGCGGGGAACTTCCTTCACTATGTAAATTTTAATTACACAGTGAAGGAAGTTCCCCGCTCAAGCCAATGACGTAGGCGGGTCCGACATACCGAGGGAGCGGACCTGATGGGGAACTTTAGAAGGGGCGGGTCTATACATTTAAAATACTGAGAGGGAGTTCCCCATCAGGTCCGCTCAGGCACAACCAATGAAGGACAGCGCTGGACATCGGGATCGCCGCGGGACACTGGATTTCACCGCTGGAATGTTTTTTTTTCTTTTTTTTTAATAAAGGACTTTTTCAAGGTGTTTGTGTGTTTTTTTAAACATTTTTTTACGCTTTCTTCGTGAAATGGTAGGGGTACAACGTACCCCTTACCAATTCACATAGGGGGGGGCCGGGATCTGGGGGTCCCCTTTGTTAAAGGGGTCTTCCAGATTCCGATAAGCCCCCCACCCGCAGACCCCCACAACCACCGGGCAAGGGTTGTGGGGATGAGGCCCTTGTCCCCATCAACATGGGGACATCCTCCCCATGTTGAGGGCATGTGGCCTGGTACGGTTCAGGAGGGAGGGGGGGGCGCTCTCTTGTCCCCCCCTCTTCCCCTGCGGCCGGCCAGGTTGCGTGCTCGGATAAGGGGTCTGGTATGGATTTTTAGGGGGACTCCACGCCATTTTTTTTTTAAATTTGGGGTGGAGTTCCCCTTAAAATCCATGCCAGATCTGAAGGGCCTGGAATGGATATTTGGGGGAACCCCACGTCAATTTTTTTTTAATTTGCGGTGGGGTTCCCCTTAATATCCATTCCAGACCTGAAGGGCCTGGTAATTGAATTCTGGGGAACCCCCACGCTTTTTTTTTTTTTTTTTATCAATGACTTTTGTATGTATTGCCGGGAGCCGACAATTCATTAATAGCCGCGAGTCAGTTTTAAAAGACTTTTTTTCTTTCAGAAATGACATTTTTTGCAGGGACAGTTCTAAGCACGGGAAACATGCGCCACTTTACATGCATATCATACACACCCCCCAGGTACGAAATTTAAAGGAATATTTCACTTTTATTTTTTCATTTTAAGCATTATTAAAATCACTGCTTCCGAAAAAACGGCCGTTTTTAAAACTTCTTTTTGCATTGATACATGTCCCCTGGGGCAGGACCCCGGTCCCCAAACACTTTTTAGGACAATAACTTGCATATTAGCCTTTATAATTAACACTTTAGATTTCTCCCATAGATTTTTCGAATTTGCCGCGAACACCCCAATTTGTTCGCTGTTCGGTGAACGGGCGAACAGGCAATGTTCGAGTTGAACATGAGTTCGACTCGAACTCCAAGCTCATCCCTAATGCACGGTAATACATGCACGGTTTAATTTATTATGAGGGTCCTGCTTATCTTATATGTTTCCTTGTTTTATCTTCTTTTTCATACAGTTCATGGACTACGATCCATGTAAAAGTTTTTGAAGAACAGAACAAGGACGTGTATATTTTATTCACAGTTACCTAGTGCAGACCATGGTGTTTTAATGCTAATCTTTTGAGTATAACATCAGTTTTAAATGGTATATATATATATATACGGGCAATGGAATTCTTCATTTTAATTTATGATTTTCTGATGATGTTATTTATATATGTTTTTGGTTTTAGTCGTGATTTAGTCTTGATATATGCCAATGTCCCCGGACACGCTTTTTGCTAGGATATTTACCCGACATATTGTATATGTATATACACTTTGCGATGCGTGTTGGTGTTACACACATGTGCATGGCCAATTACATTGGCTATGTTGATGTGTGTATTACATTGACTATTTTAACAAATTGTGGCCGAAGCTATATCTAAATCATATATCATATACTGTCTTATCATACATATTTAGATATTCTATTTGAAGGTACAGTAGCTCTGTAGGTAAGTGGATTGCAGACATTGAATGTCTGCATTTCTATTAGTCTCACCGCCCTTTTGTCATCTTTTGGTCCATATCACATGTTCTATATATTTTATTTTATTTTCTATTTTTCATATTAACTTTATGGACCATAACAGATAACCGTTTTGACACCATTTATCACACGTTTTATTCTATGTTTCCTTATGCACAGTATTACAATTATTTTCATTGCATTGTATGTTGAATTGTGAATTTTGAGTTTTGAGTTTTTTAACTCTTACATACATTTACACAAATCTACATGTACACATATACATACAATATTATTCACATCACTTTTTCCTCTTTTCTCTGCACTCCTTTTTGGATTGTCCTTAGAACTTATATTAGGTGTCACCATCTATATGACCCCACATTTAACACAAATATTTAGTGGGTTAATATACTTTTCATATGTGTCACATGTGTATCCATTATTCTATTCACATTTAAAAATTGAATTAATGAGTGGTTTATATATATATATATATATATATATATATATATATATATACATATATAAATGTGGATACACTGAATTTCATGTAGGATTTTTTCACTTTATTTATCTGTCTTTGACTTTAATCCACTCACTTCAATATTGTAACGTCTGCATCATTATATGAGTCCAGTGTTTTGGACCACGTTCACAGCAGGTTTTAATCACCAATTATTTACTTGCTAATTAGATTGCATTCAACACTCCTTTTGGTCACGTGTTTTTGATAAGATTGGTATATATATTAGAAGTGTTTTCTGTGATAACCAGCTATGATTAAACACTAAGTATAGTGTGAAACGCGTCAGTTGTCCTGGTTGCTGTGGCTTGTAGTGCTTGTTCCTGATTTTACCAATAAAGGCTACGTTTGTTTGGAGTGCGGCTGTCCAGAAAATGTATTTTCCAGTCTGCTATATGCATTGCCTGCACCCATGGTTCCTGAGAAGAAGATAATCACTAATTAGATCTACCTGGAGCGGCGATTCCCTCGGTCCCGATCACAATTCAGGGTCAGTACTTATGAGTCCCCAGGACAGCTGTACACATTCCAGAGAAGGAGACCATCCTTCTTCAGACCAGATCCCATATGGTGAAGTCCCACAGTCAGTATCCTAAGAAAGATTGCTTCAGGTTCTCAGCCTTGCCACAGCTAAGACCCCAGTAACAGTTACAAAGTCCACAGGCAGCCAAAGTGATTAGCACCTCCAGAGCCTTTGGAACCCTCTGTGACAAGGAAAGAACAATCTCCTCAGGGCTCCAAACTATTTATCACCTTCCCCAGCCACCTTCTGGACACTTCCCTCTGGAGATTGGCTAGGTCATGATAAATATTCAGACTGGTCATTGACTCCCCCAGCCCTATATTCTGGAAACTTTTTCAAGAAGCAGGGGGGAACAGTCAAACACCCAGCCTGTGAAATCCTGAACAGACCCAAGCAAACAATCACTGCTCCCTTGACTACAAAAGGTACCAAAAACAAAATTTGCATAGCATCCTACACTTGGTGGCTGCTACGTGTTATTTTTGTATCTATCTTATAAAAACATATTTATCTTTCTGTTTTTTTGACCAGAGAAAGCTGATGCTATCTCTTTGGCCTGGTTTGTCTTGTGCATAAAGTTTGCTCTTGCACCCCTCTGTCCTTTATCAGTTTCTAATTAATTGATTAATTTACAAATACGCCCGAACCCATATTCCTTTAGATTGAGGCCAGGTTCACACTGGTACTACACGACAGTCGTACTACTTTGGATCTGACTTTGCCCTGCGGCTTGAAGTCCGACATGCGTCCGACTTCAATGATCAGGGATCTGACTTCGATCCCCGACAATACCAGGCACTGTGTCTGATATGAATCTTTAGGAAGAACTCCACGCCAAATTAAAAAAAAAAACTGCATGGGTTCCCCCTCTAGGAGCATACCAGGCCCTTGGGTCTGGTATGGATTTTAAGGGGAACCCCTACGTGGAAAAAACGGTGTGGGGGTCCCCCCAAAGTCCATACCAGACCCTTATCCGAGCACGCAGACCGACCGGTCAGGAAAGGGGGTGGGTGCTTTGGGGCAGAGAAGCGGAGTGAAGAAGAGCTGGAGAGGGCAGAAGAAATCGGAAGAGACCCCTGGAGCTGCCTAATAAATGACTTTAAAATTCTGTGTGGTGAGTTTTATTTTTGCCCCTTTTTTTCCATGTGAATGGGTAGGGGTACAATGTACCCCATACTCATTCACATAGGGTGGGGGGCCGGGATCTGGGGGCCCCCTTATTAAAGGGGGCTCCCAGATTTCGATAAGCCCCTCTCCCGCAGATCCCGACAACCAACGGCCAGGCGAGCTAGGGTAAGTGCAGGGCTGGCAGGTGAACGGGCAGGGGGTAAGTGTGGGGCTGGCTGGTTGGCTGGCTGGCGGGGGGGGTGGAGGGTTGTTTGTTTGCCACCCCCCCAAAAATGGAGCACCAGCCGCCACTGCTATACTCCATCCAATATCCAAGAAAAAAAAATACATTTCAGTTACTGTAATTGTTAAACACCAAGATGCATTACAAATAATCCATTTTCAGAAACCTCCATTGGAATTACTATATATACAGAAATAACAAATCTCTAAAATAAGTTCTGCGTGCATAAAGCGTCTCCTGAAAAGTTCTGACAGTCTTGTCACAAATACATTTTGCCCTGATTTGACCGTCTTACTTTTGCTGTTGTCACCGTTGCGTGCAGCATTAGAGATTTTCTTTCAGCTCTGTATTGAAACAATATAATTTTGATAATACATTTTTTGCTAGTAGTTTGTAAAACTTCATAGAACATAAAACTTTGCAGACCCTTAAGTTCTTGTGCAACCTATTCCGTTAGACGAAATATTATCCCCTGGCACATGCCTTATTGTAGGCTGAGCAGATGTAATATATATTTTAAAATATTGAAAATCTTTTGCTTTAAAAAAACTTTCAGATATTTAGAAGTCTTGTTCTATAACAATAGCCAGGAGGTCAGATTGTTAACAGCGGATTCTTATGTGCCAATCTAAAGCCTAGCAATCTGTTGGATGTAGAAAAAAAAAATTCATTGCACAAGGCTGAGCCTAGGCAAAGAAGGCATCATCAGTGTACATATTATGCCCTGCAGAGAAGAAAAGGGAATAACCTCATGTTCTTGCTCTTGGCAAAGGTTCCTCAGTTAGAGATTACAAGAAAATGTTCGTAGTTGCATAAATATTTCATGCAGCTCTTTTATGCCTTTCCCTCTTCAGTATTAAGTCTATTAAGAGTATGTATATGCACTTATGAATGGTGGAACCGGCAGTGACCCGTTTCAAATTACGCTATAAATCTTCTAATGGATTTTAAAACAAGCAACAACTTATTAAAATGGGAACTGTTAACGCATACAAAGAAAATGCAGCTAAAGGAACAAAAGATAAATAATTTAAACATATTTATACATATATTTGTTTTTAGATAATTGTTATTTAAAATAAAGGAAGCTTAACTTTTCACTGTATATTTGTCAGCAAAAAAAGTAAAATTTTTGTTTTTAGATAATTATTATTTAAAATAAAGTAAGCCTATGCAATGTAACAATTCACTGTATATTTGTCAGCAAAAAAATATATATATTTTTGCTGTATAAATTAATATTTAGTACAAAAGGTACAGTTATTATGCAAATGTTTTGCATTTAAATGGGCAGCTAGATGTAAGTACAATCATTTTCACTACAGTTCCTATATCTTGATACAACTTGTGATGTTGCACATCATTTATTCTTAGTATAACAAGCTGTTTAATGTTGCCATACATCTAAGGCCAGCCATACATGCTACAAAATTTGCAGAATTCTCCCATCAACACAGGCAGTGCTGACAAGAGAATCAGCCATTGTCTTCTCCTGGCGGGGGACAGTGATTATCGCTAGCAGCTATAGCAGGCGTTTGCAATAATCATAAGTGAATCCAGCAGGCTGGTTGTACCTAAGTTTATCGATCGATCAACTTGGTACATTTAGCCTGCCCCTTAGCTGTTTGAATCTAGGCCACTTCCTGCTAAACCGGCAGAGATTTGAACCATGTAAGTGGTAGGGGAGTGTCTCACATATTTCCTTATAATGGAACTCTGGGCATTAACCACCCAAAATCGTTTGCGCCCCTTTGGAGGCTAATTGCTATGTTAGTTAAAACGAAAAGATCCTAAGAAGAACCCAAAGGGGGCATGACATACTGGGCCCAGGGTCTTCAATCTTTTTATTTGTAAACAAGGTTGTGGGACATCCTTTTGAATGTGCCCAGTGTCTATGTGTTGTGAGCCTTCCTATTGGCCATTCAACGACTGGTTGCTCTCAGGCTCCAGAAGACTGCACAAGCTGGTGATGTCATAAAGAGGCAACATAAGGCCAGTGAAGGAACATAAACAGTGGATTTAGAGAAGTAAAATCTACTAAAGAAGAATATTAAAAAAATAATGTGAATAGGAGGAATGGGAGAGGTGAGGGGGTTTAAAATTACCCTACAGCTGCCTTTTTCAACAAAGGGTGCCTTCAGGTTTCTTCAGGGGTGCCTTGGCAAAATGCCTAAAAATTGCCCCAAAAGTGTATACAAGCCAGTGGGTGGGTCAATCCTGCATTTTTGTTACACAAAGCCACAGGTTTTCATTATGCACCATTACATAATGTTCTTGTTTGCCCCAGGGGCGGATCCAGAGTCTTTTCTCTGGAGGGGCACTGCCAAAAAATGTTTTTTTTTGTGGGAAATTTATCGGGGAAATGGTTGGTGTCGGCGCTTCAATCATCCCGGCACCATGGTTGTTTTGGTGTCAGGATGATTGAAGCGCATTATTTCTATTATTACATTGTAATATGAAATTAAATAGTTCAATGCAGAATCAGTGGGAGCCCCGAGTGTGTCACTTGCCACCGTCGCCTGCAATTAGTGGGAGCCCTGAGCGTGTCACTTGCCACACGTTGTGGATTGTCACTTGCCACGTCACCTGCCACATCTTGTGGATTGTCACTTGCCACACCTTGTGGATTGTCACTTCCCACATCACCTGCCACACCTTGCGGATTGTCACTTGCCACGTCACCTGCCACACCTTGCTGATTGTCACTTGCCTGCCACCAGATGCAGATTGTCATTTGCCACATCACCTGACACAATTTGCGGATTGTCACTTGCCACATCGCCTGCCACACCTTGCGGATTGTCACTAACTTGCCTGCTAAGGTGTAGTTTTGGTTGTCTCTTGCTGTGTCCCAGACTCCCAGAGTCAGGCAGCAGAGAGATAATGTAATCTCTCTGCTGTCTGCACAGTGAGGGTGGAAGTCACTGCAGGAATGCAGGGCAGGCACGGGCGGTGAGAGATGAGCCTGCTCTCTCACTCTCACCTGCGCTGCCAACACACTGAGCAGCACGGTCTGCCCACGAACCGCGCCGCCCACAAACCGCACCACAAGCGGAGCTGCCTGCTTTCTTACCCATCTGTGGAGCCGCACGCTATCGCACCTGCCCGCAGAGCGGCCCAACGTGACTCACTGACGTCACTCGTTGCTAGACGCCAAGCGGCCCAGGCGTTAGCAACAAGTGCAGGGAAGAGGCTCCACCCACCTCCTCCTCCGCTCCTGGTATCGTGTTAGTGCACCACGTAACTACATTAGACGAGTCTCTCTCTCAGCGCCGCTGATTGGCTGATGTGAGAAACTGAGAGAGAGACTCAGAGAGGCAGCGGCAGCCGCAGAACAAGTACTGTATATACTCGAGTATAAGCCGACCCGAATATAAGCCGAGGCACCTAATTTTACCCCAAAAAACTGGGAAAACTTATTGACTCAAGTATAAGCCTAGGGTGTCCTAGGCTTATACTTGCCTCACTTTGCCTCACTGTGCCCATGACTAGACTGATGTTTAACATGGAAGTCTATGGAAGGAGTGCCCGGCTTTGAAAAATCGGTTCTCCCAGACACCAAACTTTTCAAACTTATAGAGGAGACATGGGGCTACATGTGTGCCAAGTTTGGGGTCCAGAGGACCTACGACCAGCCGCTACCGGGTCTGCAAAATCACTGGAGAAATGACCGTTTAACATTGGAGTCTATAGAAAGGGGTGCCCGGTTTTAAAAAATCAGTGCTCCACGGCCGTAAGTCCCCCAGACACCAAACTTTGCACACTTGTAGAGAAGCCATGGGGCTACATGTGTGCCACGTTTGGGGTCCAGGGGACCTACAACCGGCCGGTACCGGGTCCGCAAAATCACCAGAGAAATTACCGTTTAACATTGGAGTCTATGGAAGGGGTGCCCAGATTTAAAAAGTCAGTGCTCCCCGGCCGTAGGTCCCCCATACAGCAAACTTTGCACACTTGTATAAGAGACATTGGGCTACATGTGTGCCAAGTTTGGGGTCCAGGGGTCCGACGGACGGTCGGTACCGGGTCCCCAAAGTTCGGGAGATCAGGCGCAAAAAAAAAAAACAGAGCAAGCGAGTGAGTGTGACAGATGGTCTTGGGGCGGCAATTGCCCTGTTGCCCCCCCTGGATCTGCCACTGGTTTGCCCCTCCCCTGCCCCTCTCCATCAGCGTTGGGGTCACATTAGCTGAGTGATGGAGAACAACTGAGGGAGAAGATAAACATTGGAATAATAGTCAGTACCAGTGTGCAAAGGCGTATTTGTTTTGGAAGAATAAATCACCTCTAATGTTGGGCACCCTATATGTGTAGTATGTTGTTGCATTATGTAAAACTATTTGTTTCGTTTTGTGTATTTTAGAATGGGGTGTCGTGAGAGTGTGCATAATTTTATAGGGTGCCTTGAGTGAAAATAGGTTGAGAAATACTGCTTTACAGATTTAAAACTGTATGTAGAAAATAACTTTCACCATCAGGGCCAGATTTATACAATATATCAGGAGCCTATAGGCAAATAAAACATGGAGCCTTTAACCTTACCCATACAAACATACCGTTTTCCTACAACATTTGTGTTGCTAGTTGTCTGAACCAATATTTAAACATTTTAGCAATTTTAATAATTCAAATGAAAAGGTAGATCACAGGCTGTAATCAAAAGCTGTTCTCAGCACCATTCTTATCCCTAACGCTCCAAATCCCTGAATGCCCAAAATATTACCCTACTCTAAAACAAACTCTCCAAACACTTAACCCCTAAACTATGACCTTCTTCTAAACCAGCTCTCCCAACATCTAAAGTAAAAAATATGTGCTGCAGCATTTTATTATACCTGCATCTGCACTTTCTGTTTTCTCTGCAAAGTCCCTAGTCCTGCCCATTGCTTTTTGGACAGACAGCACTGCCGCTGTTCCTGAAACTTCCTCAATGGGAGCTACAGTGTCTGGAAGGGGAAGTGTGTGAGACAAGATGAAGGAGGATTTGGCTCACTCAGGGATAATAAAGGACATTTTTGTTTACTTTATGAGGTTTTTGCATCACATAGTAAATGGATTTGGAACTAGTTTAGACTGTCATACAGGAGCCTTTAGTTGTGCTTTAACCCATAAACATTCACACGCAACCACCCAGAACACTTAACCTCCAAACTTTTGCTTTACCTCTTAGCTATCCTTATCTTAACCTGTCATTATGGATAAATGTACACAAAAATATTATATTATTTACCATATGTATATATCATTATTCTGGAAGGTGATATTATACAACACTGGTGGAGTATAATATGTGATGCTGGAAGATGTTATGCCTTTCTAAGTGGGACTACCACTATAAAATGATGGTGATACATCACTAAAACCATATCATATTATCTCCTATCCAGCCATTCCTCATTGTCTGGAATTGCAGCTGCTCAAAAGCGTAGAAGAGATGTTCTGGAGTGATGGGTGCATGGGCGGGGCTTATTGCCCAAAGCAGGGACCCTCATGAATGCGCTCGCTAATGCCCGGGAACAGAGGCATGGGGACCATGGTCATATGAAAGTCAGCATTATGGCGGTACCCCCAACTTAGAAGCGAGTCATTGCCTTGCACAGCTTCACTTCCGGGGACCGCGCCAAGCTGTGAATCTCGGAACACACCAAACGCTGCCCCTAATTCCTATGCTGTATACACCAGATGCCAGGATATAGGCACCAGACCATGTGATTGTATAAAATTCTTACTTTTTTACGTCGAAAAAATCATATGATTTTACGTTATGAGGCTTCCGTTTATCATTTGTCTTCCCCAATAACATCGGAGGAGGAGCAACTATTGTGAGACCTGCCAACAGAGACATCACTCAGGGAATATTTCCCCAACATGTGAAAGTGACCATACTAGAAATAGTTGGTGAAACCTTAGGGTGAGTGCACATCCATGTGGGGCACCTGTTTTTGAGCACAAGTTCAGTGGAGCACAATTTCTAAGATTTAAGAGCACAAGCACATTATGGAACACAGCATTTTGGGACTATTTTGGTCTATTTAACAAAAAATTGCAATAAGGACTATTGTTGACTAATTATTTGATGCTTTAGCACTAAGCGTGGTGTATTTCTTTTTACATGTTTAAACAGCAACATTATGCTCAGCTGGGACTTCAATGAGACTAGCAGGATCTGCAGCTGAACAGCCTCAAAGGGCAGCAGCCCTTCTGGTTGGGAATCTCTCCTCCTTAGGAAGAAGCATGCTCTCCCAGACTATGTATACACTCCCCAGCCACCATCTGGGAACCTTCTGCCAGAGATAGTATTCAGGCTGCTCATTTGATTTTCTCACACACTATATTCTGGACGTCTCATGAAGGCAGGAGGAAGCAATCAAATTTGCAACCTGCAGAGACCAGAGAAGACCAAAGCAATCACATGCTGCACTGCTGATTACAACAGAGCCACAAGAACTACTGTATATTTGCCTAATCCTAAATAGCAAGCTTTCTAGAAGGGTGCTACATTAACAACAGATGAGGAAGTAATTTGCCTATCAGTGAGATTTTACTGGCCATTTGAAAGACCGGTAAAAAAATAATACAGGATATGTTGCTTTACTGGTCATGTGTCCCATAGACATGAAAGAATCGTGTCTGTTAGAAAATAATGTTTTACCCACTTTAAAACAACTCTTGGTCCTATGTAGAAAATTATATAGCAATTTCAATAGTGCTTCTAAGAACTGACACTCTTCTGTCATATCTAAATTGTGAAAAGATAAAATTTAATTCAATGATATGTGTTATTATTATTTCCTTACATGCTGGCTTATAATAAAATAAATAAACTTCTGATAATGAAAGGAACCTGTCACAGGCCAGACTCCCATCTAGTCCTTTGCATAGAAAAACAACTGCAGTAGACTCAAACAAATGAAATGGCCACCTTGCGTTTTATGTTTTGTTTGCCGGAGATTACCAGGTAGATAATTGGTGTACACCTAAAAAAAAGGTTCTTTACCTAAAACAGTGCAACCAAGCACACTTATCATTCACCAGCCCAGTGCCAAAGCCTGTATAGGCCAGATAGCTTGGACAGATATTCAAGTCCTACAAACAACTTGTAGAGCATAGGCATTAACATTGACTAAAACATTAATTACTTTGTAGCTTTCATTCAACAGTGTGTGTGCCTTAGTGCTCAAAAAAAGTATATTGTGTAGCAGGTGTGGGTTGTGGTAATTTTCACTAGGGTGTCCATGGCATGCATCTCTTTGCTTGGGGTACCTAAAAAACAGTGGATCATCTTACACCTCTATTACATTAATGCAATATTTATTGCATGTGCTCCTTGCATGTTGAGATTTAAATAATGGTAATAGAAAGAAATAGTGTCTGTTTTACCAGAAAGGATTTAGGTGAATGCCCAGGTTCTACATAAAGGCAGCAAATAATAAACCTAAAGTCCAACCGAGGTCACAGAAATATATATGAAGACAATGTACCAACAATCTTAATTTCCATAGTTCTACCTGTATTTGACTTTTGTAGCAGTAGTGCAGTATGTCTTTATTTAATTTTACAGTCCAATAGGCACCAGAGTTAGATCAGGCACTCTCAGTAATCCGTATTCGGTGACAAAACTGATGTGACACGCCCCCTCTGTTTTTTTGCAATACAAAGTGCATCCATTAGGGGTACCAGGGTGCCACCCTTTCTATCCTCACCACTCCCTATATGAATAATGGATAGATTCATGCATAGCATGAATCTATCCATGGCCGCCGTGACCACCCCCTATTTAGACATCCGGCCCCTTTCAGGATGCCGTGTACCTGAATTAAAGCAGCAGGGGTGTTTTTTTAAAGCACCTGATTAGAGCCATAGGCTCTAATAGGCTTCAAAATAGGGTGGCTAATGGCACAGAGCATTGCACCATGAGCCCACCCAAGTGTTACAACACCGAATGTAAATTCACTGTTGTAACACTGATCCTCAATCCGGCCAATCAGAAGCGGGTGTGAGATTCATTTTTTGATTGGCCGAAAAGAGAAGACTGCCGCCGTGGAGACCCGTGGAGAGCAGGGGAACGTGAGGCCGCCGCTGACAACCAGCCGCCACTGACAAGGCGGTATAGACATTGTGAGGACACTTGTACTGAGGGATGTGCCTCTAACTTTACTAGCATAGAGAACTGGAGTGTGAGTATAGGATGAAGCATTTTCAATAAGAAAACACAATTCCTAGAAAAAAAAGTCAAAAGTTACAGTAGTAATATGTGAGGTACAGGATTATAAAGTGATAAAAAGCTATGATAATTTTTGGCCACTTCAGGTCTGCCCGTCAGTTTTACTGCTACAGGGTGGCACCTGTATGCCGGGTCATGTGTATATACGTGATCCGGCTCTTCCAGGTAGGGGGTGCGCAGGTAGGGGGCGTGCCGGCGGACTCAATGTCCGCCAGCACCTGCCAGTGACCAAGCAGAGAGGCAGAACTGCGGTCTGCCTTTGCAAACAAGGTAGATCACCGTTCTGAGAGGAGGGAAGGCATGGATCCTGTGTCTCTGCAAACCAGGGACTAGAATCCATGTCTTCCCCTAGTAAAAGCAGCTCACACAGTTTAGAAAAACACAGGATAGGCACACATTTAACCCTTTGAATGCCCCTGATGTTAACCCCTTCCAAGCCAGTTTTATTAGAACAGTACAGGATATTTTTTAGCACTGATCACTGATTTAGTGTCACTGGTCCCCAGAATGTGTCAAAAGTATCAGTTCGTGTTCGAATGTCTGCTGCAATATCGCAGTCCCACTATAAGTTGCTGATCGCCGCCGTTTCTAGTAAAAACATAAATACATAAAAATAGATAAAAAAAGATCCCATAGTTTGTAGATTCTATAACTTTTGCGCAAACCAATCAATATAAGCTTATTGGTATATTTGTTACCAAAAATATGTAGCAGAATACATATTGGCATAAATTGATGAAGAAATTCGATTTTTTTCCAATTTTTAATGGGTATGCTTTATAGCAGAAATTAAAAAAAACAAATATATAGTTTATTTATTTTTTTCCAAATTGTCTGCCTTTAGTACAGTAACAATAACCGTGCATATTTTTAGCACTGATCACTGTAATAATGTCACTGGTTCCCAAAAAAGTGTCTAAAGTGTCAGTTAGGTGTCTGATTTGTCCGCTGCAATGTCGTAGTCCTGCTAAAAATTGCTGATCGCCACCATAACTAGTAAAAAAAAGAAATAAAGAAAAATGCCATAAAAATATCCCATAGTTTGTAGACACGAGAACTTTTACGCAAATCAATCAATATACAGTTATTACCAAAAATATGTAACAGAATACATATTGACCTAAATGGATGAAGAAATTTGTTTGTTTTTTTTCCAAATTTTTAATGGGTATGCTTTATAGCAGAAATAAAAAAAATAAAAAAAATAAAAAAAGTTAATTTTCTTTTTTCCAAATTGTCTGTCTTTTTTCGTTTATAGCACAAGAAATAAAAAATGCAGAGGTGATCAAATACCACCAAAAGAAAGCTCTATTTGTAGGGGGGAAAAAGGACATACATTTTATTTGGGTACAGTGTCGCATGGCCACTCAATTGTCAGTTAAAATAACGCAGGGTCGTATTGCAAAAATGGCCTGTTCATGAAGGGGGGTAAATCTTCTGGAGGTCATGTGATTAAAGTGATTTTGTCACTGAAAAAATCGATGCTAGCAGGTATATCTGCATCTGTTTTTATTGTGCATTATTTATCCAGTGCCAGACCACTTAAAACAAGCAAAGCTCTTGACATCTTCAGGTAGTATTACCTACTTTCCATGCTTTACTATTAGGCCATCTTATTGATGGGCTTCCTCAATGGCCAATGGTGTAGGAGGGGGTTTACAAGTGCCATCACTGCGAAAAAAAGTGCAGGAGCCTAATTAGAACAGCCTGGCATCTGGGTGTAGCAGTGAAAGCTGCTGCAGGTACAAGCACCTTTTTTTGCATGCACTTTATACCTGCTAGCAGCTTGTATGAAATCAAACACATATTTTTTGGACTTTTTAGTTGGATTTAAGAAGAGAAAACAAAGAGGTGGATTTACTAAAAATAAATAGACTGGTACTCTGCAAATGCAGTTGCACTAATTTTCCCCAGAGCCTAGTAAATGTGCTAATAAAGCTCCGCTGATTTCCATCATCCAATCATGTTCATGCAAAAATGCTTTTTTTTTGTTTTTTATTGAGTAATACCCTTAATGTGTATTCTTTGTATTCTACCCTTACATTTACTAAGGAAAATGAATGCAACTTCACTTACAGAGTGCATGCAGTCTGTTTGCCTTTAGTAAATCAACCCCGTAGTGTACATTAAAATAAAAATATATCAGTACTAGTGAGAAGAAAAGGCCATGCTTGCAGTGGATTTTCAATGGTATAAGAAGTTAAATACATAAATTACTTACAAACATAAAAACAAGCTGCTCGTCTTCATTTTCAACTTTCATTTCTACAAGATTGAGGAAATAAATTTGTTGATGACATTCACTTAAAAATGTTCAATCACAAATGGCAGATGCTAGCGAAACATTCAAAATTAATTATTCTTCTAAAGTGTAATCCCTATGGAATAGGAAGAAGGAAAAAAAAAATAAACCACATTTTTAAACCTATTTTGATTTAGATCTGCCATACACTAAACAACAGCGCTAATATGACAGACTTGTTAATTAAAGTCTATCCTCATGATGAGTACAAGTGGTATGGGGAAATAATTTAACCTTCTAAACATCATCTTTTTAATTAGAGCTTCTATTTTGGCTTCACTTGAACATTAGGCAGCCTATTTGTGGATTTTGAAAATGATAAGTGTGAGGGGATTATACTGGTGAAGTGGTACATTTAAGTGTTCAGTCTTTTTTTTTTTTTTAGCTATGCTTTATACTTGTTTTTTCTCATCTCTTGGTGTTTTTAGAATATAAAGAAAGTAGTGCAGTAACTGCAGAACATCCCTGTGTGCTACATTTCAAACTTCAGGAACCAGAAGTTTTAGCCATATCGCCAATCACCTCCAGCCTATTTTTTCAGATTTAGATGGAGTGGATGTAAATCCTAAAGAAAAAATAAAATGGCATGGCAGCTTAACCCCTATTAAGATTTTTTGTGAAAGGGTGTTTTATAATACTTTTTTACCTGGTGATCCTGCCTTTCTTGTAGCTTCTTCTAGGGGGACAATGCTCCCCCATATGTGTTTCTGCACTGGGAGTGTTGTCACCTTAAAGTGCACATTTCCACTGTACATCTTACAACCAGTGGTGGCTGGTGGTAAATTGTTTGGAGGGGGATACCAAACAGTCAACCCACAGCCACCCGCCGGTCGGGGCATTCGCAACCCCTCCCCGGTTGGTCGGTTATGAGCCCGGCACTTACTCCATCTATAGCACGGGCAGTGCTTCCCTCCGGGCGACGACTTCCGCCATGCGTCTACTCCTTCCTCCTTCTAGGCCAATTGAAATGCTTCTCTTTTTGGCCAATTGGGAAACGGGTCTCAGACCTGCTTCCTGATTGGCCCGGAGGAGAATCAGTGTGACAATAGCTAATATGCATTTGCTATTGTCCCACAACTGGGTGGGCTGGGGGCACAGTGCTCTGCTCCCCCAGCCTACCCTTTCTCAAAGCCTATTAGAGCCTCTGGCTGTAATCACGTGCTTCAAAAAAATAAATAACTATAACTGTCACACAAAGTTCAGATAGATGAATGTCTGAGTGTCGGCTGTGCTAGCTGAGACAGCATTGAGAGCCGACACTCAGACACAGTGAACACAGCGGACATTCAGATATTCATCTATCTGAATTTTGTGTGACAGCCACACCTGTTTTGAGATTCTTCCATATATCTTAGCATGCAGAAACAGCCTTAAAGAATTGGGAGTCTTTGTTCCCCCAACACGCATTGGCTTGTTAAACGTGTTGAGATTTCTAATAAATGCCTTCAGTTCAAACTCACCTTCCAACTTGTGTTTACTGGATGCCAGGCACTCCTTTCTATCTACTCTACCTAGTTCACATGTGGAAACGACCATAAGGCTGTACCCAGATGTAGCAGCCCAGGCCCCAAAAAGGGCTACCCATCACCTTCTTTCAAGTTAGGCACAAATCATTGGAAGTGAAGTCTTCCTACTCACCCTTTTTCATCACTCACCTACAACCAGTGACTGATTGGCTAAAGTCGGTTTTTAATGAATGATGACTAGATAATGTATATTTGGTCAGGAACATGTAAACTATACCAGTGTAGATGCAACCACTGCCAGTTCTGTTGCCTGTTTGATCAATGTTGCATATTTCTTTGTGCTTCTTCAGAAGAGCATGAACAGTACATCTAGAAACCCCAGTCTGCTTTGAAATTTTTGCCTGGGAGAGACCTTGCTGAAGCAGTATAACTACCTTGTGTGTTGTTACTGTGTTCAGTCTTGGTGTATGACTTGAGGCATGACACTATCTTCCACAACTTCACCTTAGTAGCAGAGTTTGGCTGTTCCTCACCAAGTTTTGAGGCACTTACACAACTGTTTTTGTTTCAATTTATGAATGTGGTTTAACCTACATATGAAATTCATGATCATTAACAACTGTTTGGTAAAACTGGTTATTCATACACCTGACTCTAACCCTAAAAAATCCCTGACTTTGTGTAAGTGCACAGAGTGTGCAAGCTGAATTCCCCTGCCTAAAACATTTACAGAGATACAGTCAGGTCCATAAATATTGGGACATCGACACAATTATAATCTTTTTGGCTCTATACACCACCACAATGGATTTGAGTGTATTTACATCCAAATCAGGTGAACGGTGTAGGAATTACAACACTTTGTATATGTGCCTCCCACTTTTTAAGGGACCAAAAGTAATGGGACAATTGGCTGCTCAGCTGTTCCATGGCCAGGTGTGTGTCATTCCCTCATTATCCCATTTACAAGGAGCAGATAAAAGGTCCAGAGTTAATTTCAAGTGTGCTATTTGCATTTGGAATCTGTTGCTGTCAGCTCTTAATATGAGATCCAAAGAGCTTTCACTATCAGTGAAGCAAGCCATCATTAGGCTGAAAAAACAAAACAAACCCATCAGAGAGATATCAAAAACATTAGGCGTGGCCAAATCAACTGTTTGGAACATCCTTAAAAAGAAAGAACGCAGCAACACCAAAAGACCCGGAAGACCACGGAAAACAATTATGGTGGATGACCGAAGAATTCTTTCCCTGATGAAGAAAACAACCTTCTCAACAGTTGGCCAGATCAAGAACACTCTCTAGGAGGTAGGTGTATGTGTGTCAAAGTCAACCATCAAGAGAAGACTTCACCAGAGTTTATACAGAGGGTTCACCACAAGATGTAAAGATGTAAACCATTGGTGTGCCTCAAAAACAGGAAGGCCAGATTAGAGTTTGCCAAACAACATCTAAAAAAGCCTTCACAGTTCTGGAACAACATCCTATGGACAGATGAGACCAAGATCAACTTGTACCAGAGTGATGGGAAGAGAAGACTGTGGAGAAGGAAAGGAACTGCTCATGATCCAAAGCATACCACCTCATTAGTGAAGCATGGTGGTGGTAGTGTCATCGCGTGGGCATGTATGGCTGCCAATGGAACTGGTTCTCTTGTATTTATTGATGATGTGATTGCTGACAAAAGCAGCAGAATGAATTCTGAAGTGTTTCGGGCAATATTATCTGCTCATATTCAGCCAAATGCTTCAAAACTCATTGGACGGCACTTCACAGAGCAGATGGACAATGACCCGAAGCATACTGCGAAAGCAACCAAATAGTTTTTTAAGGGAAAGAAGTGGAATGTTATGCAATGGCCAAGTCAATCACCTGACCTGAATCCGATTGAGCATGCATTTCACTTGCTGAAGACAAAACTGAAGGGAAAATGCCCCAAGAACAAGCAGGAACTGAAGACAGTTGCAGTAGAGGCCTGGCAGAGCATCACCAGGGATGAAACCCAGTGTCTGGTCATGTCTATGCGTTCCAGACTTCAGGCTGTAATTGACTGCAAAGGATTTGCAACAAAGTATTAAAAAGTGAAAGTTTGATTTATGATTGTTAATCTGTCCCATTACTTTTGGTCCCTTAAAACGTGGGAGGCACATATACAAACTGTTGTAATTCTTACATCGTTCACCTGATTTGGATGTAAATACTCTCAAATTAAACCTGAAAGTCTGCAGTTAAAGCACATCTTGTTCGTGTCATTTCAAATCCATTGTGATGGTGTATAGAGCCAAAAAGATTAGAATTGTGTCGATGTCCCAATATTTATGGACCTGACTGTGTATATATATATATATATATATATATATATATGTGTGTGTGTGTGTGTATGCGTGTGTGTGTAGCACTCACCCTCAAAGGGGCCACTGGATATAAACAGGTGTCACTTAGCTGTCCAGAGGCTGCAGCCCGGGTACCAGTTCCAGAGCACACCAACAAAATGCAAGCTCAATCTAGAGGTGTCTTTTTGGCATTCTTTTGCAGGACTAAAACACAGATGGGTAGAGTGATGGGAGTGCGGGATGCTCCATATACAAGCAAGTAGAGGAGTACAAATTTCCCAAGAAAAGTTATTCAGTAGCAGCCTTAAGTATTGCTGAAATTAAAAGGGACAGCCAGATAATCTGAGACTCTGTATGAGCAAAAGGTTCCACTCATAATGCCCATAGATAGCCCCCCAACCAGCTTCCCTTCAGTTAAAAGTTCCCTCTCCAGCTGAGCTTTCATAGGCAGTGCCATCCAGTTTCTTTAAGTCCAAGTTCCTCCAAGGCCCTCAGCCAAGCACATTCTGGGGCCTAACAGCAACAGCTTTTCCATAACACACAGGCTGCCTCTCAGGTGGGGGACCCCTGGCCACACCCCAGCCACACTTCCTGGGCCTCCCTCCCTGGGATTGGTTGAGATGAGGTAAATATTCATAGCCCAGTGGATAACCCTCCTACTTTATTTCTGTAAGCTTCTTTCATAGGCAGGCAAGAGCAATCAACCACCAGACTTAGGGATAGACCTGACCAGACCTGGAAAATAAATAGCTGCTTAGCTGGGTACAGCAGATCCATAAAGGGGTGCAAGGGTGCTACATATATACATTATATATATATATATATATATATATATATATATATATATATATATATATATATATATATATAATATATTAGATGTGCATCTGGCTGATAGGACAAAAAGAAATGATTTGCATGGAACCAGCCACTGTCCTGAAATAAGGAAAAATCTTATTTTCGGGACATGTGATGAAATGGGATATGCAAATACCTTCTGTTAAGAAGACTTTACTGTGCTACAAACTGAGTAACTCGAAGGGCTACTTGTTTCCTGTAATCCCTTTTTACCATTGTTGGGTCCCAGGTCCATACAAGCTATGGTTTCCATACACTGCACTGATGATGGCCAAATAGCCCGAAACACCTGTGTGCAGTTTAAAATAAATGGCTCTATAATACTGGGCTTTATCTAGATAAACATCTGGCTGGTGTGATGAAATAAAATGATTTTCTGTCTTAATGTATTTATTGGTTTAAGCCACAATGTAAGAAATCAAAAGCAAGCATATAGGTCGCCCTCACAGGTGCTAAGGAATGATCAGGAATTACAGAGGAATCCAAAAGGAATACAAACATAACAATCATAGTTAAACCTTCTTGCGATTAGAATGATGTTGAAGGATAATTAAGGTGAAATGGAAAGGGAAGGGAAAAAGGGCATACACCACAACCTACTCACAGTCCTCCCAGGGGTGGTCCCATTCTTGACACCAACCCCAAAGGATGGAGTCTGTAATAACAAGAAGAAAGAAGAACCAGAAGGAAGGTAGGGGGAGTAAGAAAAGACAGAGTCTAGAGAAGGAAGAAGAAAAAGGAAGGAAAAAGAACGCAGACTCTGATATGCCGCCGGAAGCAGTCAGAGAAGGCCCGAACAAGCCGGTTGGAGTGAGGAAAATTCATAGGAAATCCAAGATTCCCAGACTTTGAGATATTTGGGGTGTGAGTCGTTTACGATGCTAGACGAAATAGAATGATTTTCATGACCTTGACCACTGTCCTAAAATAGGATATAATTCACTTATTTTTGAGATATGTGATGGAAAAAGACCTGTGAATATCTTCTGTTCTAAGCAGACTTCACCGTGCTAGGTCATCATTTGTAATTCCAGGTCAGTGAGAAATTTGGCCTTTGCAGTCTTTTGGATCTTAAAGATATTACCTGATGACAGAAAAACATACTGAAGTGTTTCCTGAAGTGAGAGAAGTCAGTCTGTGTTCACTTCAAACATCCTACCAAGTGCAGAGAAACTTGAAACAATAGAGCTTCTTCTCAGTGGCCAAGAGGACATAATGGGGTTGACTTACTAAAAGAGTAGAGACTGTTCACTTAGCAAAGTGATCGCTCATTCAACTTGGTAAACAAAGTGAAGTGAATAATATTTTAGCTTGCACTTGATTTAATGATTGCCCATGATTGCCCATAACTTCACTGTATTCGCTAAGGTAAGTCAGCATTTACTTTTCACTTTGGAAACAGCCACTACTCTTTTAATCAATCAACTTTAAGGTATTTTTATCCCACTTCAGTAAATCAGTGCCAAGTTCACTCCCCTTCACCCCACTTTACCTTATTTTAACACACTTCATGCTTTGGTAATTCAAGGTAGAAAATGTTGCTGCATAAATAATACAGACATTTAAGTTGTGTTTACTGCTGTTTGGCTGGAATTCCACTTAAAATAAGTGTGTGGATGGTATATGGTACAGGCCAGATTGGCCGCTTTTGTGCCCGTAGTCACCACGGGGTGCTTTTGGGGATGCGGTCAGGTGGGAACACCATATCATATATGGTGGACATGTCCCAAGGTCCGGAGATTTTGGATCAGGGTCTACAACTTTATATATACCCTCACCCAGATTAATCTGGCGAAGTCCGTGAAGCATGCACTCCTGGGTGGCAGGGTAGCTGAAGTCTCAAAAAACCATAGGAGGCTTCTTACATTTATATTCATATCAGCTAAAATTACCATAGTCAGAAACTGGAGGTCTGCAGCCCTTACATTTGACCAACTTAAACATAAAATGTCATGGCTTATGTTAAATGAAAGATTAACAGCAATTGTACAGGATAAGATAAAGTTGTTTAACAAAGTATGGGATCCATGGATCAGATACCTAACAAATGATCCCAGGACGCTCACAAGCCAGAACCCTCTTTTAAAGACGTGTCAAAGAGCGTGGAGCCCTCCCCCCCTCCCCACCCCCCCTCCCTAACTTCCCTTCCGGGCCCTGCCCTCCACGGGTTGGGAGCCCCCCTTTTTTTCCTTCTTTTCTTTTTATTCTCTTCTATGATCTACCCTTCTCCCCCTCGGCGAGATATCGACCTAATGTGGTCGGGGTGATAAAGCATGCACGGGGCCACGGAAAAGATGTAGAGTGTATGGTGTAGGAATCTAGGTGGGGTGTGATATATATACCATAAATTCTAGAGTAAATACGGTACAGCCTGCATAAGGATAAGATACTTGGCCTTGAAAACACAGGAGGAGGATTCCTCGCGTATATTGTATGTGTAATGCACTGAGGCTATTGTGCAATGCTCAATGTGATGCTGAGATCTTTGTTATTTGTTCTGTAAAAGCTTCACTAAAAATCATTGAAGCATAAAACCATATACTTATCTTTTTTTCACTCTCCTGGCAACCTGTTCAGCCGCTATGATCGAAGAACTTAGCAAATTATTCTGGGCATGGAGGGGCATGTGCATACCTCCCAAATTTTTGAGATGGGAAAGAGGGACACCTGAAAGACAAAGGCATAATTAGCTAGTATATCAAATACATTAGCTAGTATATCAAATACATTTGAAAAATAAGTTTTACCAACTTAAAAAAAATTTGTGGGGGCGTGGCCTGGCGCGCGGCGAGGATGGCAGCACACTAGAGGAGCTCCTCAGCCCACACGACCATTAGAAGCCCTACACCCGACCACAGGCTCTCAGATGCCGGGCAGAAGGCTGTATTCAACTCCCCGCTCCCACCTGCGCCGCAATACCGGATCATCCGCAGCGAAAAACATAGCGGACATCTTTAAAACGCAACAGTCAGGCCGCAACGGATCTCCGAGATCCAAGATGCCGCCGCCGCAACACGAGGAAGACGACAGTGAGGACTCCCGACCAGCGCCTGTAGACTCTAACAGGGGTAAGCCTGCACCAGACCACCCCTTAGCGTTAGCAGATATGTCTGTGATAGCCGCGGACATCAAAGCAACTTTCTCAGCGGCTATCACGGATTTGAAAACGAGCATGATAGTCATTAATGAAAAAATGGCGGCGGTGGAGCACGCAGGTCAGCGCAGGGACAAGGCCATATACAGGTTAGAGCTTACCACTCAGGCCCAAATGCAGCATTTCATTGACATGAATTGGCATATAGAGGATTTGGACAATAGGGGCAGGAGGTGCAACATTAGGGTGCGGGGGATCCCCGAATCTGTCGAGCATGAACAGATTGTCCCGGCCCTCAGGAGAGTGTTCAATAGTCTATTAGAACGCCAAGAAGATATGGAGATAGACTTTGTACGGGCACATAGGGCTCTTAGACCCAGAAGCTCTGATTCAGCACCCCCAAGAGACATCATATGTTGCCTGCAGAGCTTTGGCCTTAAAGAGGATATTATGCGCAAAGCGCGGAGAAATGACAGGATCATTTTTAATGGTGCGACAATAATGTTGTTTCAGGACCTGTCCCAGATAACTCTGAGAAACAGACGGGCCCTACGTCCCTTGTTGGACCGTTTGAGAGAAAGGGACCTGAAATACTCGTGGCGCTTTCCGTTCGCTTTGACTGTATCTTACAATGGTCACTTGCATATATTACGTTCTCCAGCAGACCTTCCTGAGTTTTGTGAATCGCTAGATATGGAACATGTAGCCCTCCCTGAATGGTACGCGGAATTTTTACACACTCCTCTGGAGAGGAGCCCTCCCGCCTCTCCCTTCATGTCACCTGACACCAGACTCTCTAAGAAAGCTAAGAAGGGGCGAGGTGGGAGCAGCAGACCCGACACACCGGGCAGACATGCGGGGCCTTCCAGGGACCGAAACGCAGAGTGACACTCCGCAGCATTGCTGGTACTCCCCTATTCCATGTTCCTGCTAACTGCCTACCTTTCCACCTGTGGTGAGACCTCTGTTCACGCTTTGATCAGCTACCATTACTCACCTCTAGCCTGTTGCCATGTTGGTAATTAATGTCTGAATTGGGCCCTCCGGGGTAACTATTCACCGCCTCCCTAACTTGAATCCAGGCTGGAATCCTTTCCTGACGCACAGATCGATCTGGAATACTGAGGATTGTTTGCGTCTTTATACAGCCATTATACCTAATCAACCTCCATGATCGGCCTCATTGAAATGAATGTCGGAGTTTGACCTTTGACCCTTTTTTTTTTTATATATTTTGTCAGCCGCAAGGTCTACCTTCTCATCCCAAGAGATGTAGCCTTGCTCCCTAAGGGGTTTGTATCTGCGACGCCCAGCTCTTCCAACCTATATTGATTGCTTCAACTCTCTTACAGACTTATCGTGGAAGATTCTGGGTGCACATGGTCAGGTGTAAAATACATTGAAATGTTTAATATGTTTTCTCTAACTTGGTTGTGTGGGCGGTGACTGGGAGGACCCTTCCATTTTATCGGGTCTCCCTTGACATCGCTCTTCTGGGTGGGCTGTCGTCGGGTCGTGTGTCTCCCAACGACCCCACAGAGAGCTCCTTGCTCCCCCTTTTGGGAAGCAGGGATCTCTACTATAAACTGGCAACTATCCCTTCCTGGGGGGGGTTTTTGACCGCTCAGGAAGTGGGACGATTTCTACGCCATCTTCTTATTGTGTCTTTCTCTTTGACCTTCTGTTTCTTCATAAATCTTTATTTCTCCCTTCTCCGACGGTCCACGGTTTCCAGATTCAGGATAGGGAGTTTAAAACGGCAGCATATGCTGATGATCTTTTATTCTTCCTGACCGACCCAACATTGACCGTCCCCAGTCTCTTAAAAGAATTCGCCCAATTTGGCTATTTAGCAAACTTAAAGATAAATTATTCAAAATCTGAAGCACTCAATATTTCACTACCAGAAGCTGTACTTTCCCTGACTAAGGCCAACTCCACATTTCGGTGGGATCCCATCGCCCTCCGGTACTTAGGAACATGGAGAAATTGAAAATAATACCTGTCACCTGTATCTCATAGGCACCACATCCCTTCATTAAGAAGCTATATAGGAATATGAAGGTATTGGGACTTTTAAGGTGCAACAACTACACAATATTCAATATAAAAAATATAATTTTATTACAAAAAAATATATGAAAATTCATAAGTACAAATATACATGAACCATCAAAATAAACATAATAGAGTTTCCAAAGTGCATACAGACAAAATTCTCTACATGTTTCGCCATTTTGTAGGCTTCCTCAGGAGTTTGTCATGCAAATACTGGAAACAAAGAAAGAAAAATAATAAATACATAATAATATTTACTCAAATTTCAAACTCAAAATTACAAAACAGAATATTATTAAGAAAAAAAGGATAACTGAAAACCATAACCAGCCCAATGGTTGCTCAAAAGTTCATCTCAAAATTAGATCTATTTATTCAAGGTATATGACCTTATTAGTATCAGTTGTAAGTACATTACCTGTAAATTTTGATGGTACAATCTAAAATTAAGAATGACCAGATAGCCAATGAGCTATCCCACACGGGGGCGCCCGTAAGGAGGGGATCATATGGTGTATCATAGAGGGGGAGAAATACTGGCACAAATAACCACCCGGATATTACTAGCACAGGAACAGAGGGCCATCTGGGGGAAATTACAAAGAAAAATCGAATGAAGTCAAATAACAATCTATGTATAAGAGTAAAGGTGTCTCCATCTAGTTATACGGCACATACCCCATCAGTATTTACCTGTTTATGGCTGTTGATAGTAAAAAATATTAGAATAGGCAAAAAAGGGGCAGTATCTCCAAAGTACCCCAATCAGTGTCCACTCTAAAGGAAAAAGAATTAGTGGAAATTACTATAAATATATAATAATCCCCTCTAGTTGGTAATCAGAATTTTAATTTTTTAGCCATATACTTGCTAGCTGATATATACCTGGTTAATCCAATTGGATAAAGTGTGTCCACATTAGGGCATCTCTGCCGAAAAACTTGTTTTACAAAACCGATCAATCAGTTTACTGAAAAAATATATAAAATATAAAAACCATTTTAGATTAAAGACCAAGTAAACCAGACAACAGGATAAAAACCAATGTTGCCCATAAAGAGATCTAGTGCCTAAGTAATTTACCTTTGACTGATATCTAAGAACGTCTTCTCCCCAGAATGTTGGTCATGCTACTGATTTGCAAGGCTGCGATCCGGACTATATACCCCCGTGTGGGATAGCTCATTGGCTATCTGGTCATTCTTCATTTTAGATTGTACCATCAAAATTTACAGGTAATGTACTTACAACTGATACTAATAAGGTCATATACCTTGAATAAATAGATCTAATTTTGAGATGAACTTTTGAGCAACCATTGGGCTGGTTATGGTTTTCAGTTATCCTTTTTTTCTTAATAATATTCTGTTTTGTAATTTTGAGTTTGAAATTTGAGTAAATATTATTATGTATTTATTATTTTTCTTTCTTTGTTTCCAGTATTTGCATGACAAACTCCTGAGGAAGCCTACAAAATGGCGAAACATGTAGAGAATTTTGTCTGTATGCACTTTGGAAACTCTATTATGTTTATTTTGATGGTTCATGTATATTTGTACATATGAATTTTCATATATTTTTTTGTAATAAAATTATATTTTTTATATTGAATATTGTGTAGTTGTTGCACCTTAAAAGTCCCAATACCTTCATATTCCTATATAGCTACTTAGGAACATGGCTGACCCCACAACTACAGTCTATTTACGAGGTGAATTATCCCCCCATGCTCAAAACCTGCGAAACTGATCTCAATAACTGGCATCTAGGCACCTTTTCATGGTTTGGTCGCGCGGCCATCATCAAGATGGTGGTCCTGCCTAAATTTCTATACCTGATGCGCACCATACCGACCAAGATCCCTCCGAAATTCTTAAAAGCACTAAACTCCATCATTCTGAAATTTTTAGGGCACCACAAGAAACCAAGGGTGAAATTAACTACTCTGATGATGCCTAAAGAAGCAGGTGGGATTAATCTACCGAATTTTAAAAACTATTATTACGCAGCACATATAGCCAGGGTCATCGATTGGCACTGCCACGACGACACGAAAGATTGGGTTAAGTTGGAAGCGACCTTAAGCGCGTTCCCGCTCATGCACTCACCATGGATCCCAGGGTCGGGCCTTTTCTCCAGTCAAAAAAGCTGTCCGATCACACATAATACATTAGACATTCTGAGAACACTAGTTAAAAAGAATAGGCCAAATATCACCACGATCCCCAGCCCTCTGACCCCGCTGAAAGACAACCCTGACTTCTCCCCGGGTATTCATAACTCCACGCTCCATTCAGCAACGACTGGTATCTCCTTACGAATGGGTGAATGCTTTCTAGGTACTAAGGTTAGAAACTGGACATCCCTTAAGACTGATTGCGACTTACCCCACCTAAAACAGTGGACTTATTTTCAGATCCGAAGTTACCTAGGTAAGTTTAGAAACTCTCCAGATCTTTACAGACCTCTGACCGAGATGGAAGAGGCCTGTCATAACAAAACCCCAGTATTTAAGGCCACCTCTCTAGCATATTCCTGGTTGCAAAACCCGGGAGAGGTGGGGGAGAGTGTACATAGGAGAGAGTGGTCCCGAGACCTAAACACGGAGATATCGGATAAACAATGGAAATATGCAAGCATCTTGGCACACAAATGCTCCATAAGTACTAAATTACAGGAAACCAGCTATAAGTTACTGACACGGTGGTATCACACGCCCGTAAGACTGCACAGATGGGATAGCCAAAAACCTGAGATATGTTGGAGATGTCAAAAGGAAAGGGGTACGTTGGCTCACATTTGGTGGCATTGTGCACTGATCACCAGCTACTGGTCAGAAGTGCGGACACTGATTAAACAGATCACTGAAACTAAGCTAAACCTAGATGCTGCTTGTTGCCTGCTTCATATATCCAGTTTTTCACTTAAGAGATACAAACATTCCCTGACAAAACACCTTTTGAATGCGGCCAAGTCCCTAATTCCCTTGTATTGGAACTCGTCTCGAGTCCCATCCATTTCTGAATGGCTAAATAAAGTAGGGGAAATAGCCACCATGGAAGACACCCTGGCCCAGGATGGTGGTAATGCGAAGAAGTTCCACGACATCTGGCTACCGTGGTTTGATTTTAAATATTCTCGGGAATATTCACATGAGGGTAGGAACACACCCTCCTAAGACTGTTCGTTACAATAACCTCTCCTGTGGCTGGCCCTTAGAAGCTGACCGCCTTTTGAGACCAATCTGTCTACTCTTCGTAATAAACGTAATACCCCCCCTTTTTTTTTTTCTTCTCTCTCCCCTTCTCTCTTCTTCCCCCCCCTGCTTTGATTTGCTTACCCCCTACTTTCTCTTTTCCTTTTCTTAAATCTAAACACTGCTTCAATTGAGATAGCGGATGTTGCAATAATGTTTGCTCAGAAAGTACAGGCCGATATTGCTCTTTTATCCCTTCTAACTAGAAGACACTGTTGCGTTCCCACTTTTCGACTATGTACAGATTAACATTACTTTCTATGAAGTTTGCTCAGAAGACTGGTAGTAATAATGTGTAATGGCTTTTTTCTTCACTATTCATTCACCTTTCTCTTTGTCAGTCATGACTCACGCCCGTGACTATCGCCTGACAGCAGTCTTCAGCTAAACATTGACACTGATTTTTTGCCACAATGTACTGTTTCGATCGCAATGTCTGCAGTTACATCTGCATCCTTTGATAAGTGCGCTTCTGTATTGTTTTTATTCTTTCTCTTAATAAAAACTTTGAATGATAAAAAAAAAAAAAAAAACATTTGTAAGTTACAAGTTAATATCACTTAAAATTAAGTAACTAATTATCACTAAGTATCACTTAGTTTTAATCATGAATCACTTAAAACTAAGTAATAGGGCAGCACAGTGGTGTAGTGGTTATTACTTTCGCCTAGCAGCAAAAGGGTTGCTGGCTTGAATCCTGACCATGACACTACCTCCATGTGACTTAGGGATCCTAGATTGAAAGCTCCTTAAGAGCAGGGACTAATGTCAATGTATATGTATATGTAAAGTGTTTCATAAATTGACGGTGCTATATAAGTGCTGGAAATAGATAAGTTAATGTATGTGCTCCTAATTTAAACTTTTCTGGAAAAATTGAGTTGGCTTTACTTAAACCTGTGATTTAAATTAGAAAAATTGAGTTGCCTTTTCTTGAACCTATGGTCTATAAACTGGAAACATTTAATTGGCTTTACTTAACCACTTGCCGACGGCCTCCTTGTACTTATACGTCGGCAGAATAGCACGTACAGGCACATCTGTTCTGTCCATCAGATGTCTATATTCTGATTATCTGTATTTGTGTTGATTAAAATGACATTTAAGGTTGTAATTTCTATAGAAATCATTTGCAGAGCGTAGACACCATCTAGCATCCCTTTTTGGTATTTCTTTCAGTTTGTTCATTATTAAATGCATTAATGTATAACCCAGAAAGTGATTAGAAAGCAAAGTATTCTGGGTAAAATCTCACAGGAAGAGACACATTCACCATGCTTTTCAAGACACTGCAGGAAGCAGGCTATGTCTTATTTCAATCTCTTACCATCGACCCTTAGAGAACTTAAAAAGTGGGATATTGTACTTATCAAGGTTTATTCTTGTTATTTGTAGTTTCACCTAGCTTGTTCCAAAAAACTGCGATCAAAGAAATACGGTATCATGTTTATGGGATAAGAATGGTTTAGCTGAATGTCCTTGAGACAGAACAGTGAAATTTTCAAGCTGACCTCTGAAGGGAAGATAAGCTGACGTCGGAAGTCTGTACAGCCTGGGGCTATGCAGTTACCATACAGTCAGAAGCCTTAAAGAAACAGGCCTGTGGGAGGTAAAGCAAGCAGCCACGCTACACAGAGACGCGCTCTGTCAAGCAGCACCGACACTAACGGTCTCTATACAGCAAGACAGCTTCTTCCCCGCAGCCATGTCTCACAGTGGAACATCTTCTTACAAAACACGGTCACGAGCAAGCTCATCTAGGTCATCTGTCGAAAATGCAGCAGCTATCGCCCTTTCAAAAGCTGAAGCAGCAAGAGCCAGGGCCGCATTCGCAGACCAAGAGCTGTAGATGAAAAAAGAAAAGGCCCACATTGAAGCAGAAAGGGTGCAACAGAAACAAGAGCGAGAGAAAGAAAGAGTACACCTTGAAGCAGAAAGGGTGAGACAGGAACAAGAGAGAGAGATGGAAAGAGTACACCTTGAAGCAGAAAGGGTGAGACAGGAACAAGAGAGAGAGATGGAAAGAGTGCACCTGGAAGCAGAAAAGGTGAGACAGGAACAAGAGAGAGAGAAACAAAGAATACGCCTGGAAGACGAGCTAGCCCAGCAGGAAGCATCTTTGAAATTGCAGCAAGCTATCTTAGAAGCTAACATGGAGAAGCTGGCAGTGGACCGAGACGCTGCCGCCGCCATTGCAGAAGCAGAAGCTTTAGAAGCAGCCGTCTACGATGAGCCAAGAGCAGGTAGCAGCATACCAGGCCTAGAAGAGGACCAACAAGATTCCTTGCAACACACGTCAGATTATGTCTACCAACACTGTCACCCAAGCAGCATCCTACAACAAGAAATTAAACATGACATCAGTGAGTCACATCAAATAAAGCAGCAACAAGCCGACCTTGGACCCCAGGGCTACAAGCAAGAAAAATCTGACAGAGTTCCAGACGTTCCAGTCCCAACCAAACTTTCTACTCCACAAGGTACCCAGCCTTCATACAAACATCAAACACCTGTCTTCACTCCAAAGGTGTATGCAACAAGCCGGTACGAACTGCCAACCTTATGCAAGTTTGAACCCAGAGAGCCTAAAGAAGAGACTTCTACCAGGTACGCCTATACACCGCACCACAATACACCAGCAGCCTACCCCAATGCCAATCAGGCTACTGTAGACTTTGCCAAGTTCCTGGCCAAACGTGAGCTAGTTACCCAAGGACTTGCCAAATTTAGTGATCGCCCTCAACACTACAGAGTGTGGCGATCCTCTTTCCAACGTGTCATTCGAGGTTTAGATCTATCCTACAGGCAACAGAACGCCTCGTAAAGTGGCTTGGCAATGATTTTGCTGAACACGCCAAAAGGATCAGAGACATTAATATAAACCACCCTGAGATAGGCCTTACAAACATCTGGAACCGACTGGATAGATGTTATGGCTCACCAGAGGCTATAGAGAGTACACTGTTTAAAAGGATAGAAGACTTCCCAAAAATACCTAGCAGAGGTTACCAAAGACTCAGAGAATTCAGTGACCTGTGTATGGAGTTACAAGTTGCTAAAGCAGAAGGGGACTTACCTGGCCTTTCTTATCTTGACTCTGCTAGAGGTATTAACTCCTTAGCACAAAAACTTCCTAATGAGTTACACGAAAGATGGATTGCTCATGGCTGTAACTACAAACGGAAACACAATGTGCCCTTTCCACCCTGTAGTGAGTTTGTGGACTTTGTAGACAGACAAGCAGGAACGAAAGATGACTTCAGCTTCATTTTTCCAGTGTCTTACACCACTTCTCCTGGCCCTAAGCAACTCAGAGCTCCAGTAGCAGTGCACAAAACTAACATTTCTTCCCACAGATTTGCAGTCTCAGCCAGAGGATCAAGACAATGACCCTACTAAGTTCTGTCCTCTACATAAGATGCCACATCCTCTTCTGAAATGCAGAGCCTTCAGGACAAAGACCATCCAGGATTGCAAAGATTTCCTCAAAGAGAACAACATCTGTTACAAGTGCTGCTCTTCATCCACACACTTCGCCAAGGACTGTAAGGTAAGTGTCAAATGTACAGAGTGTGACAGCACAGAACACAACACAGCTTTACACCCAAAGCCTACTTCAAGAACCTACCCACCTGTCCATGGTGACAAGGAGCAAGGCAGGGAGACCAAAGACTCTAGTACAGATGCCACAGCAATCACTTCACTGTGCACGGAAGTCTGCAAAGGAAGTACAGGTGGCAGATCCTGCTCTAAAATCTGTCTCGTGAAAGTTTACCCAAAGGGACGCAGAGACAAAGCAGTCAAGCTCTACGTCATCTTGGATGATCAGAGTAATAAGTCACTAGCTAGACCTGTGTTTTTTGACATTCTAAACCTTAAAGGCCCCAGCAGCCCTTACTCCCTTAGGACTTGTGCAGGTACAGTGGAAACGGTGGGGAGAAGAGCTGACGGCCTACAAATTGAATCTATGGATGGTAAGACATGCCTACCCTTACCGACCATAATAGAGTGCAACCAGATGCCAGACAACAGATCACAGATTCCCACACCAGACGCAGCAGCTCACCAGACCCACTTGAAGCACATAGCACATTTCATACCAGAACTTGATGATCAGGCTCAGATAATCTTAATCCTAGGGAGGGATATCTTGCAAGTCCACAAAGTAAGGAGACTGATCAAGGGTCCTAAAAGTGCTCCATATGCCCAAAAACTGGATCTTGGGTGGGTCATTATAGGTGATGTTTGCCTGGGAGGTGCACACAAACCGGCATCTGTTAACAATCTGCTCACTAGTACCCTCAAGAATGGTCGTCCTTCTCTTTTCCAACCCTGTCCAAATCACATCCTCATAAAGAAGTTACCTCACAACAACCCTGTACCTCTTTCTTTCCTAAGTCCCCTCTGTGACAGCAATACGTATGACGATGACCAAAGCGACTTAGGACACTTAGTGTTCAGGAGAACAAAGGAGGACAACCAGGTAACAATGTCCATTGAGTATAGGGTCTTCCTAGAGGTTATGGAAAGCAGTATGGAGAAAGACGTGACTAATAGCTAGGTAGCACCTCTTCCCTTTAGGCCACAAAGACAACGTTTGCCTAACAACAGAGAATTAGCATATAAATGCCCCACTTCCCTAAGACACAATCTTCAAAGGAAACCAGAGATGAGAGAACATTAATTTTCCTTCATGGACAAAATATTCCAGAATGGTCATGCTGAGATAGCCCCAGACCTCAAAGACTCAGAAGAATGTTGGTACTTACCCATATTTGGGGTCTATCACCCTAAGAAGCCAGGGCAGATTAGAGTGGTGTTTGATTCCAGCGCCAAGCATGAGGGTGTCTCTCTAAATGATGTCCTTCTTTCTGGCCCTGACCTCAACAACAGACTATTAGGAGTACTTCTCCGCTTCCGTAAGGATTCAGTCACATTCATGGCAGACATACAACAAATGTTCTATTGTTTTCTTGTTAAAGAAGAACACCGAAACTTTCTGAGGTTTCTCTGGTTCAGGGACAACAACCCCTCTGGAGACATCACAGAATACCGCATGAGGGTGCACATATTTGGCAACAGCCCTTCCCCTGCAGATGCTATATATGGCCTCAGACACTCTGCTAGAGTAGGAGAGTCAGAGTATGGGTCAGATGTCAAACAATTTGTGGACAAGGATTTCTATGTGGACGATTGCTTGAAATCACTACCCACAAATGAAGCCGCAATCAGTCTCCTCAAAAGAACTCAGGCAATGCTTGTGTGTTCCAACTTAAGGCTCCACAAGATTGCTTCCAACAGTTGAGAAGTTTTAGAAGCCTTTCCTGTCCAAGATCATTCCAACGAGTTAAAGGACTTAGATCTAGGCACAGACTCACTTCCCATGCAACATAGCCTTGGTTTGCTTTGGGACTTAAGATCTGACACCTTTACTTTCCAAGTAAACACAGAAGAAAAACCCTTTACCCGTAGAGGTGTCCTGTCTACCATAAACAGCCTGTATGATCCTTTAGGCTTTGCAGCACCTGTCACCATCCAGGGTAAGGCACTACTCAGAGACTTAACCTGTGAGTCGCTAGATTGGGACCACCCTCTCCCCACCGACAGTAAGAACCTATGGCTAGAGTGGAAGGACTCACTAACAGCTCTATCCAATCTTAAAATTCCACACCCATATGCTCCTCTGTCATCTGCAGACGTTCAGATGCAAAGACTTTGTGTGTTTGTGGATGCTTCTGTTAAAGCAATTGCTGCTGTAGCTTACCTGAAAACCATAGACATTAAAGGACAATGCCACATATGGTTTGTAATGGGAAAAGCAAAACTTGCACCACTGCCTGAACACACCATACCCAGGCTGGAACTTTGTGCTGCAGTATTGGCTACAGAGCTAGCTGAACTAATTGCAACTGAGACAAACCTATAAATCCAAGAATCTAAGTTCTACACAGACAGTAAAGTAGTTCTGGGTTACATCCATAATGAAACTAGGCATTTCTATGTCTATGTCAATAACAGAGTGCTGAGAATAAGGAGGTCCACTCGCCCAGAGCAATGGCATTTTCAAGACACTGCAGGAAGCAGGCTATGTCTTATTTCAATCTCTTACCATCGACCCTTAGAGAACTTAAAAAGTGGGATATTGTACTTATCAAGGTTTATTCTTGTTATTTGTAGTTTCACCTAGCTTGTTCCAAAAATCTGCGATCAAAGAAATACGGTATCATGTTTATGGGATAAGAATGGTTTAGCTGAATGTCCTTGAGACAGAACAGTGAAATTTTCAAGCTGACCTCTGAAGGGAAGATAAGCTGACGTCGGAAGTCTGTACAGCCTGGGGCTATGCAGTTACCATACAGTCAGAAGCCTTAAAGAAACAGGCCTGTGGGAGGCAAAGCAAGCAGCCACGCTACACAGAGACGCGCTCTGTCAAGCAGCACCGACACTAACGGTCTCTATACAGCAAGACAGCTTCTTCCCCGCAGCCATGTCTCACAGTGGAACATCTTCTTACAAAACACGGTCACGAGCAAGCTCATCTAGGTCATCTGTCGAAAATGCAGCAGCTATCGCCCTTTCAAAAGCTGAAGCAGCAAGAGCCAGGGCCGCATTCGCAGACCAAGAGCTGTAGATGAAAAAAGAAAAGGCCCACATTGAAGCAGAAAGGGTGCAACAGAAACAAGAGCGAGAGAAAGAAAGAGTACACCTTGAAGCAGAAAGGGTGAGACAGGAACAAGAGAGAGAGATGGAAAGAGTACACCTTGAAGCAGAAAGGGTGAGACAGGAACAAGAGAGAGAGATGGAAAGAGTGCACCTGGAAGCAGAAAAGGTGAGACAGGAACAAGAGAGAGAGAAACAAAGAATACGCCTGGAAGACGAGCTAGCCCAGCAGGAAGCATCTTTGAAATTGCAGCAAGCTATCTTAGAAGCTAACATGGAGAAGCTGGCAGTGGACCGAGACGCTGCCGCCGCCATTGCAGAAGCAGAAGCTTTAGAAGCAGCCGTCTACGATGAGCCAAGAGCAGGTAGCAGCATACCAGGCCTAGAAGAGGACCAACAAGATTCCTTGCAACACACGTCAGATTATGTCTACCAACACTGTCACCCAAGCAGCATCCTACAACAAGAAATTAAACATGACATCAGTGAGTCACATCAAATAAAGCAGCAACAAGCCGACCTTGGACCCCAGGGCTACAAGCAAGAAAAATCTGACAGAGTTCCAGACGTTCCAGTCCCAACCAAACTTTCTACTCCACAAGGTACCCAGCCTTCATACAAACATCAAACACCTGTCTTCACTCCAAAGGTGTATGCAACAAGCCGGTACGAACTGCCAACCTTATGCAAGTTTGAACCCAGAGAGCCTAAAGAAGAGACTTCTACCAGGTACGCCTATACACCGCACCACAATACACCAGCAGCCTACCCCAATGCCAATCAGGCTACTGTAGACTTTGCCAAGTTCCTGGCCAAACGTGAGCTAGTTACCCAAGGACTTGCCAAATTTAGTGATCGCCCTCAACACTACAGAGCGTGGCGATCCTCTTTCCAACGTGTCATTCGAGGTTTAGATCTATCCTACAGGCAACAGAACGCCTCGTAAAGTGGCTTGGCAATGATTTTGCTGAACACGCCAAAAGGATCAGAGACATTAATATAAACCACCCTGAGATAGGCCTTACAAACATCTGGAACCGACTGGATAGATGTTATGGCTCACCAGAGGCTATAGAGAGTACACTGTTTAAAAGGATAGAAGACTTCCCAAAAATACCTAGCAGAGGTTACCAAAGACTCAGAGAATTCAGTGACCTGTGTATGGAGTTACAAGTTGCTAAAGCAGAAGGGGACTTACCTGGCCTTTCTTATCTTGACTCTGCTAGAGGTATTAACTCCTTAGCACAAAAACTTCCTAATGAGTTACACGAAAGATGGATTGCTCATGGCTGTAACTACAAACGGAAACACAATGTGCCCTTTCCACCCTTTAGTGAGTTTGTGGACTTTGTAGACAGACAAGCAGGAACGAAAGATGACTTCAGCTTCATTTTTCCAGTGTCTTACACCACTTCTCCTGGCCCTAAGCAACTCAGAGCTCCAGTAGCAGTGCACAAAACTAACATTTCTTCCCACAGATTTGCAGTCTCAGCCAGAGGATCAAGACAATGACCCTACTAAGTTCTGTCCTCTACATAAGATGCCACATCCTCTTCTGAAATGCAGAGCCTTCAGGACAAAGACCATCCAGGATTGCAAAGATTTCCTCAAAGAGAACAACATCTGTTACAAGTGCTGCTCTTCATCCACACACTTCGCCAAGGACTGTAAGGTAAGTGTCAAATGTACAGAGTGTGACAGCACAGAACACAACACAGCTTTACACCCAAAGCCTACTTCAAGAACCTACCCACCTGTCCATGGTGACAAGGAGCAAGGCAGGGAGACCAAAGACTCTAGTACAGATGCCACAGCAATCACTTCACTGTGCACGGAAGTCTGCAAAGGAAGTACAGGTGGCAGATCCTGCTCTAAAATCTGTCTCGTGAAAGTTTACCCAAAGGGACGCAGAGACAAAGCAGCCAAGCTCTACGTCATCTTGGATGATCAGAGTAATAAGTCACTAGCTAGACCTGTGTTTTTTGACATTCTAAACCTTAAAGGCCCCAGCAGCCCTTACTCCCTTAGGACTTGTGCAGGTACAGTGGAAACGGCGGGGAGAAGAGCTGACGGCCTACAAATTGAATCTATGGATGGTAAGACATGCCTACCCTTACCGACCATAATAGAGTGCAACCAGATGCCAGACAACAGATCACAGATTCCCACACCAGACGCAGCAGCTCACCAGACCCACTTGAAGCACATAGCACATTTCATACCAGAACTTGATGATCAGGCTCAGATAATCTTAATCCTAGGGAGGGATATCTTGCAAGTCCACAAAGTAAGGAGACTGATCAAGGGTCCTAAAAGTGCTCCATATGCCCAAAAACTGGATCTTGGGTGGGTCATTATAGGTGATGTTTGCCTGGGAGGTGCACACAAACCGGCATCTGTTAACAATCTGCTCACTAGTACCCTCAAGAATGGTCGTCCTTCTCTTTTCCAACCCTGTCCAAATCACATCCTCATAAAGAAGTTACCTCACAACAACCCTGTACCTCTTTCTTTCCTAAGTCCCCTCTGTGACAGCAATACGTATGACGATGACCAAAGCGACTTAGGACACTTAGTGTTCAGGAGAACAAAGGAGGACAACCAGGTAACAATGTCCATTGAGTATAGGGTCTTCCTAGAGGTTATGGAAAGCAGTATGGAGAAAGACGTGACTAATAGCTGGGTAGCACCTCTTCCCTTTAGGCCACAAAGACAACATTTGCCTAACAACAGAGAATTAGCATATAAATGCCCCACTTCCCTAAGACACAATCTTCAAAGGAAACCAGAGATGAGAGAACATTAATTTTCCTTCATGGACAAAATATTCCAGAATGGTCATGCTGAGATAGCCCCAGACCTCAAAGACTCAGAAGAATGTTGGTACTTACCCATATTTGGGGTCTATCACCCTAAGAAGCCAGGGCAGATTAGAGTGGTGTTTGATTCCAGCGCCAAGCATGAGGGTGTCTCTCTAAATGATGTCCTTCTTTCTGGCCCTGACCTCAACAACAGACTATTAGGAGTACTTCTCCGCTTCCGTAAGGATTCAGTCACATTCATGGCAGACATACAACAAATGTTCTATTGTTTTCTTGTTAAAGAAGAACACCGAAACTTTCTGAGGTTTCTCTGGTTCAGGGACAACAACCCCTCTGGAGACATCACAGAATACCGCATGAGGGTGCACATATTTGGCAACAGCCCTTCCCCTGCAGATGCTATATATGGCCTCAGACACTCTGCTAGAGTAGGAGAGTCAGAGTATGGGTCAGATGTCAAACAATTTGTGGACAAGGATTTCTATGTGGACGATTGCTTGAAATCACTACCCACAAATGAAGCCGCAATCAGTCTCCTCAAAAGAACTCAGGCAATGCTTGTGTGTTCCAACTTAAGGCTCCACAAGATTGCTTCCAACAGTTGAGAAGTTTTAGAAGCCTTTCCTGTCCAAGATCATTCCAACGAGTTAAAGGACTTAGATCTAGGCACAGACTCACTTCCCATGCAACATAGCCTTGGTTTGCTTTGGGACTTAAGATCTGACACCTTTACTTTCCAAGTAAACACAGAAGAAAAACCCTTTACCCGTAGAGGTGTCCTGTCTACCATAAACAGCCTGTATGATCCTTTAGGCTTTGCAGCACCTGTCACCATCCAGGGTAAGGCACTACTCAGAGACTTAACCTGTGAGTCGCTAGATTGGGACCACCCTCTCCCCACCGACAGTAAGAACCTATGGCTAGAGTGGAAGGACTCACTAACAGCTCTATCCAATCTTAAAATTCCACACCCATATGCTCCTCTGTCATCTGCAGACGTTCAGATGCAAAGACTTTGTGTGTTTGTGGATGCTTCTGTTAAAGCAATTGCTGCTGTAGCTTACCTGAAAACCATAGACATTAAAGGACAATGCCACATATGGTTTGTAATGGGAAAAGCAAAACTTGCACCACTGCCTGAACACACCATACCCAGGCTGGAACTTTGTGCTGCAGTATTGGCTACAGAGCTAGCTGAACTAATTGCAACTGAGACAAACCTATAAATCCAAGAATCTAAGTTCTACACAGACAGTAAAGTAGTTCTGGGTTACATCCATAATGAAACTAGGCATTTCTATGTCTATGTCAATAACAGAGTGCTGAGAATAAGGAGGTCCACTCGCCCAGAGCAATGGCATTTTCAAGACACTGCAGGAAGCAGGCTATGTCTTATTTCAATCTCTTACCATCGACCCTTAGAGAACTTAAAAAGTGGGATATTGTACTTATCAAGGTTTATTCTTGTTATTTGTAGTTTCACCTAGCTTGTTCCAAAAAACTGCGATCAAAGAAATACGGTATCATGTTTATGGGATAAGAATGGTTTAGCTGAATGTCCTTGAGACAGAACAGTGAAATTTTCAAGCTGACCTCTGAAGGGAAGATAAGCTCACGTCGGAAGTCTGTACAGCCTGGGGCTATGCAGTTACCATACAGTCAGAAGCCTTAAAGAAACAGGCCTGTGGGAGGCAAAGCAATTAGCCACGCTACACAGAGACGCGCTCTGTCAAGCAGCACCGACACTAACGGTCTCTATACAGCAAGACAGCTTCTTCCCCGCAGCCATGTCTCACAGTGGAACATCTTCTTACAAAACACGGTCACGAGCAAGCTCATCTAGGTCATCTGTCGAAAATGCAGCAGCTATCGCCCTTTCAAAAGCTGAAGCAGCAAGAGCCAGGGCCGCATTCGCAGACCAAGAGCTGTAGATGAAAAAAGAAAAGGCCCACATTGAAGCAGAAAGGGTGCAACAGAAACAAGAGCGAGAGAAAGAAAGAGTACACCTTGAAGCAGAAAGGGTGAGACAGGAACAAGAGAGAGAGATGGAAAGAGTACACCTTGAAGCAGAAAGGGTGAGACAGGAACAAGAGAGAGAGATGGAAAGAGTGCACCTGGAAGCAGAAAAGGTGAGACAGGAACAAGAGAGAGAGAAACAAAGAATACGCCTGGAAGACGAGCTAGCCCAGCAGGAAGCATCTTTGAAATTGCAGCAAGCTATCTTAGAAGCTAACATGGAGAAGCTGGCAGTGGACCGAGACGCTGCCGCCGCCATTGCAGAAGCAGAAGCTTTAGAAGCAGCCGTCTACGATGAGCCAAGAGCAGGTAGCAGCATACCAGGCCTAGAAGAGGACCAACAAGATTCCTTGCAACACACGTCAGATTATGTCTACCAACACTGTCACCCAAGCAGCATCCTACAACAAGAAATTAAACATGACATCAGTGAGTCACATCAAATAAAGCAGCAACAAGCCGACCTTGGACCCCAGGGCTACAAGCAAGAAAAATCTGACAGAGTTCCAGACGTTCCAGTCCCAACCAAACTTTCTACTCCACAAGGTACCCAGCCTTCATACAAACATCAAACACCTGTCTTCACTCCAAAGGTGTATGCAACAAGCCGGTACGAACTGCCAACCTTATGCAAGTTTGAACCCAGAGAGCCTAAAGAAGAGACTTCTACCAGGTACGCCTATACACCGCACCACAATACACCAGCAGCCTACCCCAATGCCAATCAGGCTACTGTAGACTTTGCCAAGTTCCTGGCCAAACGTGAGCTAGTTACCCAAGGACTTGCCAAATTTAGTGATCGCCCTCAACACTACAGAGCGTGGCGATCCTCTTTCCAACGTGTCATTCGAGGTTTAGATCTATCCTACAGGCAACAGAACGCCTCGTAAAGTGGCTTGGCAATGATTTTGCTGAACACGCCAAAAGGATCAGAGACATTAATATAAACCACCCTGAGATAGGCCTTACAAACATCTGGAACCGACTGGATAGATGTTATGGCTCACCAGAGGCTATAGAGAGTACACTGTTTAAAAGGATAGAAGACTTCCCAAAAATACCTAGCAGAGGTTACCAAAGACTCAGAGAATTCAGTGACCTGTGTATGGAGTTACAAGTTGCTAAAGCAGAAGGGGACTTACCTGGCCTTTCTTATCTTGACTCTGCTAGAGGTATTAACTCCTTAGCACAAAAACTTCCTAATGAGTTACTCGAAAGATGGATTGCTCATGGCTGTAACTACAAACGGAAACACAATGTGCCCTTTCCACCCTTTAGTGAGTTTGTGGACTTTGTAGACAGACAAGCAGGAACGAAAGATGACTTCAGCTTCATTTTTCCAGTGTCTTACACCACTTCTCCTGGCCCTAAGCAACTCAGAGCTCCAGTAGCAGTGCACAAAACTAACATTTCTTCCCACAGATTTGCAGTCTCAGCCAGAGGATCAAGACAATGACCCTACTAAGTTCTGTCCTCTACATAAGATGCCACATCCTCTTCTGAAATGCAGAGCCTTCAGGACAAAGACCATCCAGGATTGCAAAGATTTCCTCAAAGAGAACAACATCTGTTACAAGTGCTGCTCTTCATCCACACACTTCGCCAAGGACTGTAAGGTAAGTGTCAAATGTACAGAGTGTGACAGCACAGAACACAACACAGCTTTACACCCAAAGCCTACTTCAAGAACCTACCCACCTGTCCATGGTGACAAGGAGCAAGGCAGGGAGACCAAAGACTCTAGTACAGATGCCACAGCAATCACTTCACTGTGCACGGAAGTCTGCAAAGGAAGTACAGGTGGCAGATCCTGCTCTAAAATCTGTCTCGTGAAAGTTTACCCAAAGGGACGCAGAGACAAAGCAGTCAAGCTCTACGTCATCTTGGATGATCAGAGTAATAAGTCACTAGCTAGACCTGTGTTTTTTGACATTCTAAACCTTAAAGGCCCCAGCAGCCCTTACTCCCTTAGGACTTGTGCAGGTACAGTGGAAACGGCGGGGAGAAGAGCTGACGGCCTACAAATTGAATCTATGGATGGTAAGACATGCCTACCCTTACCGACCATAATAGAGTGCAACCAGATGCCAGACAACAGATCACAGATTCCCACACCAGACGCAGCAGCTCACCAGACCCACTTGAAGCACATAGCACATTTCATACCAGAACTTGATGATCAGGCTCAGATAATCTTAATCCTAGGGAGGGATATCTTGCAAGTCCACAAAGTAAGGAGACTGATCAAGGGTCCTAAAAGTGCTCCATATGCCCAAAAACTGGATCTTGGGTGGGTCATTATAGGTGATGTTTGCCTGGGAGGTGCACACAAACCGGCATCTGTTAACAATCTGCTCACTAGTACCCTCAAGAATGGTCGTCCTTCTCTTTTCCAACCCTGTCCAAATCACATCCTCATAAAGAAGTTACCTCACAACAACCCTGTACCTCTTTCTTTCCTAAGTCCCCTCTGTGACAGCAATACGTATGACGATGACCAAAGCGACTTAGGACACTTAGTGTTCAGGAGAACAAAGGAGGACAACCAGGTAACAATGTCCATTGAGTATAGGGTCTTCCTAGAGGTTATGGAAAGCAGTATGGAGAAAGACGTGACTAATAGCTGGGTAGCACCTCTTCCCTTTAGGCCACAAAGACAACGTTTGCCTAACAACAGAGAATTAGCATATAAATGCCCCACTTCCCTAAGACACAATCTTCAAAGGAAACCAGAGATGAGAGAACATTAATTTTCCTTCATGGACAAAATATTCCAGAATGGTCATGCTGAGATAGCCCCAGACCTCAAAGACTCAGAAGAATGTTGGTACTTACCCATATTTGGGGTCTATCACCCTAAGAAGCCAGGGCAGATTAGAGTGGTGTTTGATTCCAGCGCCAAGCATGAGGGTGTCTCTCTAAATGATGTCCTTCTTTCTGGCCCTGACCTCAACAACAGACTATTAGGAGTACTTCTCCGCTTCCGTAAGGATTCAGTCACATTCATGGCAGACATACAACAAATGTTCTATTGTTTTCTTGTTAAAGAAGAACACCGAAACTTTCTGAGGTTTCTCTGGTTCAGGGACAACAACCCCTCTGGAGACATCACAGAATACCGCATGAGGGTGCACATATTTGGCAACAGCCCTTCCCCTGCAGATGCTATATATGGCCTCAGACACTCTGCTAGAGTAGGAGAGTCAGAGTATGGGTCAGATGTCAAACAATTTGTGGACAAGGATTTCTATGTGGACGATTGCTTGAAATCACTACCCACAAATGAAGCCGCAATCAGTCTCCTCAAAAGAACTCAGGCAATGCTTGTGTGTTCCAACTTAAGGCTCCACAAGATTGCTTCCAACAGTTGAGAAGTTTTAGAAGCCTTTCCTGTCCAAGATCATTCCAACGAGTTAAAGGACTTAGATCTAGGCACAGACTCACTTCCCATGCAACATAGCCTTGGTTTGCTTTGGGACTTAAGATCTGACACCTTTACTTTCCAAGTAAACACAGAAGAAAAACCCTTTACCCGTAGAGGTGTCCTGTCTACCATAAACAGCCTGTATGATCCTTTAGGCTTTGCAGCACCTGTCACCATCCAGGGTAAGGCACTACTCAGAGACTTAACCTGTGAGTCGCTAGATTGGGACCACCCTCTCCCCACCGACAGTAAGAACCTATGGCTAGAGTGGAAGGACTCACTAACAGCTCTATCCAATCTTAAAATTCCACACCCATATGCTCCTCTGTCATCTGCAGACGTTCAGATGCAAAGACTTTGTGTGTTTGTGGATGCTTCTGTTAAAGCAATTGCTGCTGTAGCTTACCTGAAAACCATAGACATTAAAGGACAATGCCACATATGGTTTGTAATGGGAAAAGCAAAACTTGCACCACTGCCTGAACACACCATACCCAGGCTGGAACTTTGTGCTGCAGTATTGGCTACAGAGCTAGCTGAACTAATTGCAACTGAGACAAACCTATAAATCCAAGAATCTAAGTTCTACACAGACAGTAAAGTAGTTCTGGGTTACATCCATAATGAAACTAGGCATTTCTATGTCTATGTCAATAACAGAGTGCTGAGAATAAGGAGGTCCACTCGCCCAGAGCAATGGCATTTTGTGCCTACAGACTATAATCCTGCAGACCTAGCGACCAGATCTGTAACAGCCAGTTGCCTCGAAAGTACTTCATGGTTCACAGGTCCCACCTTTCTAAGCAGTCCTGACTGTAACACTACTGACCTTACCACGTTTGACCTAATAGATGCAGACAAGGATCAGGAAATTCGCCCTCAGGTTTCTACTGCAGTCACAACAACTTCTCTCAATCAGTTTAAAACTCATGGTTTCAGCAGGTTCTCCACCTGGAGGTCACTAGTTAGAGCTATCACTTGCTTAATCCACATCGCTCAGTCTTACAAAAAACAACCACCAACTCATGTAAATTGCAGAGGTTGGCACCACTGTAGGAAAAAATGGCATGTTGAGAGTAGGAGGCCGTTTAAAAGAAGGCAAGTTAGAGTTCTCAGAGAAACATCCTTTAGTGATCCCTGGTCACCATCATATTGCCTATTTACTCATTCAACATTACCATGACCAAACTAAACACCAGGGCCGACTGTTTACTGAAGGAGCTTTACGAGCTGCTGGACTATGGATAGTTGGAGCCAAAAGATGTGTGAGTAAGTTCCTCTTCAAGTGCGTTATCTGTCGAAAGCTTTGTGGAATGTTACAGATCAGGGATGAGCCGAACACCCCCCCGTTCGGTTCGCACCAGAACCTTCGAACGGACCGAACGTTCGTACGAACTTTAGAACCCTATTAAATACAATGGACGCGGGGGCGTGGCCAGCATGTGAAGGGAGAAAGATGTGCCTCACTGGAGCTCCGATCCTGACGATCATTCTCAGCCACTTTACAGCCTTTATTCTGCTTACCAGACACCGGCTTCCCCCTGACCGCTTCCCGCTGTCATCCCGGACGCCAGATCGTGGTTCCGATGAGCCCCCCGAAATTCCACAAGTCTAAACCGGGCCCGAAGGCTCCCCGCCCACCTCGGCCGGCGGCCATCTTGACCACGAGCTCTCCATCCTCAGTCATGGCAGCAAGCGCTCGGACCTCCGCTGAGCTGGGAGCGGCTGATTCCCCCACGGGAACCGAGATTCTGGCCGCGATCACGGCATGCAGGGACTCGCTGACGGCAAAAATAGACTATCTGACCGTGGATGTTGGCCTGATTCGCCAGGATCTGGACAAGTTCCGCTCCCGGATTTCAGAGGTGGAGGAGAGGGTCTCCACGGTGGAAGACACGGTCCGGACGGACTCCAGGGAGCTTAAAGCTCTGCAGATCCAGGTAAAGGCACTCCAGAAGAGAGCAGTGGACACCGAAAATCATTTGAGACGCAACAACGTCCGTATACTGGGCCTGCCTGAGAGGGCTGAGGGCCCTAGGCCTGCGGAGTTCACTGAAAAGCTCCTGGCTACCCTGTTTAACCTTGCTGACCTCCCTCCTACGTTCGTGGTGGAGAGGGCCCACAGGGTCCCGCCGCTGCCTCCGCGGCCTGGGGCCCCTCCGCGCCCATTCCTGCTGCGTCTACTGAACTACCGGGACCGCGACCGTATCCTGGCGGCTGCTCGCACCATGCCGGAGGTTAAATACAACAATGCCAAGCTGCTTTTCTTCCCTGACTTTTCCCAAGAGGTGCAACACCGCCGCAAGGCCTTCACGGAGGTGAGATGCAGGCTCCGGGACAAGGGAATCCGTTTTGGCCTCCTGTACCCTAGCAGGCTGAGAGTCACCGACGGAGACCGCGTCCACTTCTTCGACACGCCGGAGGCTGCTTCGGAGTGGCTGGACACCCGCTGAAAATGCCTATCCTAGTATGAGCGTTCGGCCCCGTTTCACTGTGTTCAGCTAAGTATGCCACCCTCTCCCAATGTTTCCCCTGCTTTGATCCGGTGAGGCCTGGACACCTTTCCCCCTCTCCCCAGCTCGGCCTGGCAGACACTTACAGCCGTCTAGACTCCCACATCATGCTTCATTGCAGTCTGGACTACGGTTTTAACCTCCTTACTGTGGAGCTCCAGAGTGTTACCCAAGGTTTTTTTCCCCTAATTTTTTTTTTTTTTTTAATTGTTAATTTTTTCTCTTGGACTTTGCTGCTGCTATTCCCCTTCTTATCTATTGTCCTGTTGCATCACCTCCTTTGGCCAAAGCGATCTGGGCTAGTGACTATTTTTCCCTTTCCCCTTCTCCCCACTCCTCTGGCCCTAGGGCAGCCCTGGTAGAAGCCCTCCGCAGGCTATTGCTATACACCCCCCCCCCCCGTCCAGTGACTGACTCTTTGTCTGCGAGATGCCCTGATCTCACAGCAGTCTTTCTCAGGTTTCTTGGATACTTATTGCAATCCACCTGTTTAGTGTTACGGTTCATGGGATTAGGCCCGCTCTGTGTCCTCCTTAGTTGTAGAGGGATGTGCATAGTTCTGGGCAGGGACGGCACTCAGGTGCCGATGGGTTTTCGGTTTGCACTGTTGTATTTTTGTTATGTTATGTTTTATTTTTTTTGCTCCATGCTTTGCTGTCCTATGTCCTGGTGTTGGATCCCTCAGTATTTGCTGCCCCCAAGTGGTCTTGAGACATTCCCCACTGCTCTTACTGTGCTCATTTATGTTCCCAGCTATAATGACACCTTCCAATGACCCCACGTTTACCATCTTATCCTGGAACGTTCGTGGTCTGAATTCAAAATTTAAAAGGGCACTGCTGTTCCGTTACCTCAAATCTCACTCCCCGAGCCTGATACTACTGCAAGAAACGCACCTTGTGGGCAGCAAACTGATGGCGCTTAAAAAACCATGGGTATACAGAGCGATTCATGCATCCTATTCAACTTATGCCCGTGGGGTGTCAGTGCTGATCTCTAAATCCTTTCCCTGGGAAGTTGAACACGTCCACACAGACCCTCAGGGCAAATACGTGATAGTGGTCTTGAAGCTCTGGAGTCAACGTTATGTGGTGGTGAGTGTGTATATACCCCCTCCCTTCTCCTCTGAGTTACTATATGCTATCATGGACAAGGTTGCTCCATATTGCCCGGCTAAGCTGATTCTAATGGGAGACTTCAATGCCATACTAGACCCGGGACTAGATAGGCCCAGCCCCCCCAAGAACTTTTCCGCAGAGCTGGGGGCGTGGGCCCAGGCAATGGGGGTGGAGGAGGTCTGGAGATGGAGACACCATGTTGATCGGTCCTATTTCTGCTTCTCTGCCACACACAAAACGGCCTCCCGTATAGACTTGGCCTTTGCTAACCCCTCTCTAATGTCTGATGTGCTAGAAGCTACTTACCTGCCTAGCGGCCTCTCCGACCATAACCCCTTGAAGCTTACGATTCATTGCCGGGGCTCACGCAGCTCTGCTCTGTGGAGATTGGGGCCCCACTGGATTGCCCACCCTGAGATAGTTGACAAAATTCCCCCCCTCCTCACGGAGTACTGGGAACACAACTCGGGGTCCTCTTCACCAGAGGTCACGTGGGATGCCTTCAAGGCCTACACCAGGGGCCACTATATCTCATCTATCTCAGCGGTCCGTAGAGAACGAGCACAACTGACGACCTCCCTTCAGGAGGCTGTTGACTCCTCCTCTGCAGAATATGCTGCCGCCCCATCTGAGACCAATTTTGACGAGCTCCGCGCTAGACAGAGAGACTTGCATCTCCATGTGACAGAGGCCACCAGACTTGACTTGTACCACACTAAACAAAACATTTTCGAACAAGGAGATCGCAACGGGCGCCTACTGGCAATGCTTGCGCAACATGACCGACTGCTAACTAGGATCCCAGAGATCAAACTGCCCACGGGGGGCTCGGCTTCCTCCCCACAGGATATACTTGACGCTTTCCGCAGTTTTTATAGCTCGCTATATACCTCTGCATTGTCTGCAGACTTTGACCCCGGAGACCTCGCGGACCACCTTGATCCCCTAGCTCTGGGCTGGCTGTCGGACGAGGAACGTGCCAGCTTGGTGGAGCCGATCACTCCGGAGGAGGTCCTCGGGCCATTCAATCTTTCCCTGTGGGAAAGTCCCCGGGTCCGGATGGCCTTCCCGTGGAGTTTTACAGGACTCACGGGAGTCATCTGGCACCAATTTTGGCCTCCCTTTACTCACACTGCCTACAATCGGGGGAGCTGCCGCCCTCCATGTACTATGCACATGTGGTGTTGATCCACAAACCACCAAAAGATCCCACATCCTGCGCCTCCTATAGGCCGATTGCTCTCCTTAATCTAGATTTTAAGATCCTCACCAAACTGATTACTAGGAGACTTCAACCCTCACTGCCCACCATTATTGAGACCGACCAAACCGGGTTCACGGCCAATAGATCCATGGACATCAACCTAAGACGGCTGCACACCAACATTCATGCACAACACCTCAATCAGGGCTCCAGGGTGGTAGCATCGCTGGACATAGAGAAGGCCTTCGACACAGTCGAGTGGCCTTTTCTGTGGGAGGTCCTCCGCAGGATGGGGTTCCCGCTTTTGTTCATCCAATGGCTGCAAACAATTTACAAGAGGCCCACCTCGGCCATTAAACTGGGAGGAGGTCTTTCCCGTCCCTTTCCATTGTCAAGGGGTACCCGACAGGGCTGCCCTCTCTCACCGGCCCTATTTGCCATAGCCATCGAACCAGTGGCGGAGGCGCTTCGTACTTCCCCACACATCAAGGGACTTCGAATCGGCTGGCTGGAGGAGAGGGTGGCTCTGTACGCGGACGACCTCCTCCTCTTTCTTAATGATGCGGGACCATCATTAGCGGGTGCCCTACAGGTATTGAACACGTTTTCCCCTATTACTGGGTTGAAGGTGAACTGGCCTAAATCCCTCCTGTTCCCCATTGACCCAGCGGCCCGGGAGGGGGCCTCCCCCGATCTTCCACTCGTATGGGTGGAACAGTTTCGCTACCTTGGAGTCGTGATTTCTAGAAAGGCCACCGAATACATGTCTCTAAATTTGTCCCCGGTGCTCCGGGAGGTACGATTGAGGCTGAAGGCATGGGAGTCTCTACCCTTATCGCTGTTAGGTCGTATTAACCTAATTAAAATGAAGATATTGCCAAAATTCACCTACCTTTTTAGACACTCACCACAGTGGATTCCGAAATCTTTTTTCACCCAACTTAACAAACTGTTCTCCGCCTTTGTCTGGGGCCCTCAATCCCCTAGATACAGGTGGACCACACTGATGCACCCGGCCTCTCAGGGGGGTCTCGCTTTTCCCGACTTCCATAAATATTTTCTGGCCGCCCAGCTGGTCACGGCGGCGTGGTGGCTAGATCCAGATGTCACCAACTCGGCGGTGCTACTCGAGGCAGTCTTTGGAGGCTCTTAAGTTCTTACTTTTTCACGGCCCTCATGCCCCATATCCACTGACCCCCTCAATGCTTACTACCTTGCGGGCGTGGGGTGCTGGTCTCAGACTGGAGCGATATCCGCTGAAGCACACTCTCCGAATGCTCCGCTCTGGTGCAACCCCAATCTAAATCAGATATATATGATACCTGAACCCCACGCCTGGGCAAAATTTAATGTAAAACGACTTTCTCAGATAATCCATGACAACTCTCTGATTCCCCTGCCTCTTTTACGTACTAAATTCAATATCCCAGACTCATATTTCTTTAGATATCTGCAACTCTCCCATGCCTTCAGCTGCCAATTCTCCCATGCCAATCCCCAGCTCATACAGGCTTCTCTCGAAGAAGTCCTGAGGCTAGACTGCACCAGCAAACCAACTTCTCAGATATATTCACATCTTCTCAGGGTCTCACTGCCGGATCTAGAGAAACTCAGGGCCCGCTGGCTCCAGGACGTCCCGGACCTCGACGGAGACGACTGGGATGATGTCTGGGACTTTCCATTCCGATCCTTAGTCTCCATCAGGGACCACCTGATACAGTTTAAACTGCTCCACCGAGCATACTTTACTCCATATAGGCTACATATAATGGACTCCAGTCTCTCCCCGGAGTGCTGGAGGTGTGGGGGGACTCCGGGGGACTTTATTCATATACTCTGGACCTGCCCAGCCATCACAGGGTTCTGGGAGGAAGTGATGTCATGCATCCGCCTGATCAGTGCCTGATCAGTGCCATCCCCTTACAGCCTTCCATATCCGTCTGCCTGTTGGGTCTGGTTGAACAGCTGATCCCTACTGTAGCAGGTCGCACCATGGTGAGCATTACACTCCATTGGAAGAAGCCGGCCCCACCTACAATTGCTTTCTGGAAGCAGCTGGTAAACAAAAACTTACCTCTATACAAAGACACATACTCCAACAGAGGCTGTCCTACCAAATACCAGAAGGTATGGTCAAAATGGTTGGCGGAACCATCCACTGCCTGATAGGTACAGTAAAGCCTGGAGCTACGTTCTGTGTCCTCTACCATCTGTACATATATAAGACCATAGGGTTGGCGTTTACCCCAATTGGCATGACTCCAGCCGTGGGATCCACACCTCACTTCCTGTAATAGTGATTGCCGTTTGATTATACTGTGAATATCTCCTGATGTACTTTTTGTACCCCATGTGGAGTTCACTATTATGCACTATGTTTTGTTTTTTTTTGTCTTTTTTTTTTTTTTGTTTTTTTTTGTGTTTTATGTTGTACACTTGTTTGTCTCTTAAAGACCAATAAAAAGATTTATAAAAAAAAAAATAAAAAAATACAATGGACGCGAATGTTCGAAATCTAAAGTGCTAATTATAACGCCTAATATGCATGTTATTGTCCTAAAAAGGGTATGGGGACCCGGGTCCTGCCCGAGGGGACATGTATCAATGTAAAAATAATCGTTTAAAACTGTAGTTTTTTCGGGAGCAGTGATTTTAATGATGCATAAAGTGAAAAAAAAAAGTGAAATATTACTTTAAATATCGGACCTGGGGGGTGTCTAAGTATGCCTGTGAAGTGGCACGTGTTTCCCGTGTTTAGAACTGTCCCTGCACAAAATGACATTTCTAAAGGAAAAAAAGCCATTTAAAACTGCTTGCGGCTTTAATGTTATGTCTGGTCCCGGCAATACCCCATCACCCCCCCTCCCACCCTACCCCAGCCCATTACCAGCCCCTTTGGGTCTTGTATGGATATTAAGGGGAACCTTGCACCCAAAATAAAAAAAGGCCCTATATACTCTGAACAGCAGTATACAGGCGGTGCAAAAAAGACACGGACTGTAGGTTTGTTCTTAAGTACAGTCTGTTTGTAATTTGGAACAGGTACATTTTTTGAGTTTAGCTCTAGCCAAAAAATCAATTTTTAAGCTTATTGGAGAACATAGGGAAGGGTTATCACCCCTGTAACATTTGTTTTGCTGTCTGTGCACCTGTTCAGAACATTTCACCTCACTTTCCGTCCCAATGACAAATGTTTTTGGAAACAAGGATTGGTGATAAAGCATCAGTGGAGAGGAGACACCTTTTTCACATATTAACTCTTACAGGAGAGAATTTGCCTTCCTAGGGGTAGATTTCCTCTCACTTCCTGTTGTCTCCTTCCGTTTGCAAGTAGGAGTCGTTTGTAAGTTGGATGTTTGAAAGTAGGGGCCTGCCATATATACGCTGTAGAAATTTGCCCCTTAGGTGTTGGTGCTGCCACAACACTGTAAGCCCTCACAGTTACTCTTGGTGGGCGCTGGAACGCCCTGCTGTCAACTATTATATTAGGAATTGTATTTACATGCCACTGTTGAACAGTGGTAGGAAAAATTGGGCCTTTGGTGGTGGTGCTGGTGTCACAACACTGTAAGCCCTCACAGTTACTCTTGGTGGGTGCAGGAATGGGCCCTGCTGTGAATTATTAGATCAAGAATTGTAATTGCATGCCCCTGCAACCCCTTACAGATACTGTAGTTGGAGCGCAGCAATGAGCCCTGTGCAGCAATGAGCCCTGCTGCAAAGTATTGCATCAAAAATTGTAATTACACGCCCCTGTTAAACAGGGGCTGAAAAATTTAGGCTTTAGGTGAATGCTATGCAAAGCACACAGTAGTACACTAAGTGAAACACTGACTGTCTGCAGCTAGCACAATCACCGGCCTGCCTGTCACAGTATAGAGAATAACTGTATCCAGGCGAGCTTTAGGTGAATGCTATGCAAAGCACACAGTAGTACACTAAGGCCCCTTTCACACAATCCGTGTCCGTGTGCGGGCTCCACTTTGCTCAGAGGGGATCGCTTTGTCGATCCCCGCTGAGCAGGCAGTTGACACGTCTGTCTCCGCACACTGTGCAGGGACCGACCTGTCAGAGCGCCGCTCTCCCCTATGGGGGATCGGATGACGACAGACCGTAGAGTCCGCTGTCATCCGATCCGATTCACAGACGGATGGAAAAGTAGGGTTTTCCTCCGTCACACTTTGGCGGATCTGAGCGGGTCGGATGTCAGCGGACATGTCACCGCTGACATCCGTGGCTCCATAGGGGTACATGGAGCATCCGTTCAGGTCCGCCTAAAAAACTGACAGGCAGACCTGAACGGTCCGTCCGTATGAAAGAGCCCTAAGTGAAACACTGACTGTCTGCAGCTAGCACAATCACCTGCCTGCCTGTCACAGTATAGAGACTAACAGGAATGGATCTAGCTAAAATCAATACAGTGTTTAAATATATATACAACACCTAGGATGCATATATATCCTCTACACACTGTAACAGCAGCTAACTGACTCGCCTGCCTGCTCTATCTAACTCAATATAAATGACACTGTCTATCTCTCTGAAACTGCCTCTTTCACAAACGCCAACACACTACACAAGGCTGACTTCCAGGCGGCCTTATATAGTGTGGGGCGTGTACTAAACGCCCTGAGCCATAATTGGCCAAAGCCACCCTGGCTTTGGCCAATTACGGCTCTCCGTTTTTTCCGCGCTGTGATTGGCCAAGCATGCGGGTCATAGTGCATGCTTGGCCAATCATCAGCCAGCAATGCACTGCGATGCAGTGAATTATGGGCCGCGTCGCGCAACACGAATTTAGCGCAAATGGACCGTAACGTTCGTTCATCGTTGAACGATCGAACAGCCGATGTTCGAGTCAAACGTGTGTTCGACGCAAACTCGAAGCTCATCCCTATTACAGACACAAAAGATGGCCAATCTACCATCTGACAGAATTAGCATAGATCCACCTTTCACTAATGTTGGACTTGATGTTTTTGGTCCCTGGTCTGTCGCCACCCGGTGCACAAAAGGGGGACACTAAAACAGTAAACGCTGGGCAGTCATATTCGTCTGCATGTCCATACGAGCTGTTCACATTGAAGTTATTGAGTCAATGGACACTTCAAGTTTCATTAATGCTCTTAGATGCTTCATTGCAATCCGAGGCCCAGTGAAACTCATTCGCTCTGACAGAGGGTCTGACTTTGTAGGAGCAGTAAAAGAACTGCAAATTCCTTCCAACTTGGACATCCTCAGTGTAAAAAGATATTTGAGAAAGCAAGACTACACATGGATCTTCAACCCACCTCACTCTTCCCACATGGGAGGTGTTTGGGAGAGGATGATAGGCATAGCCCGCAGAATTCTTGACTCTATCTTCCCACAAGTAGGAACTGCAAGGCTTACTCACAAATGTTTAGTGACATTTATGGCAGAGGTTACAGCTATCATTAATGCCAGACCCTTGACTTCAATTTCAAGTGACTCTGAAGATCCAATGGTTCTCACACCTACCATGTTGCTCACGCAAAAGACTGGTCTTGCAGGTACTCCAGCTGGAGAGTTTTGTGAGAAAGACCTTTACAAACGTCAATGGAGACAAGTTCAAACCCTTGCCAATACCTTCTGGAGTCGGTGGAAGGACCAATACACATCTATTCTACAACTAAGGAGGAAGTGGCACACTGAAAAACCTAATCTTAAACTTGGTGATGTTGTGCTCATGAAAGATTGCCAGACACTAAGGAATATGTGGCCTTTAGGTCTAGTCACCAAAGTACTGCCAAGCAAAGATAATCTTGTCCGTAAGGTTGAGGTCAAGACCTTCCAACAGAATGAAGCCAAAGTGTTCTTAAGACCAGTGACTGAACTTGTTCTGTTACTTTCTACGGAAGACTCTGTTAGTGACGTCACTTGATGTCAGGCGGGGAGTGTTCTGTCCATCAGATGTCTATATTCTGATTATCTGCATTTGTGTTGATTAAAATGACATTTAAGGTTGTAATTTCTATAGAAATCATTTGCAGAGCATAGGCGCCATCTAGCGTCCCTTTTTGGTATTGTTTGAGTTTGTTCATTATTAAATGCATTAATGTATAACCCAGGAAGTGATTAGAAAGCAAAGTATTCTGGGTAAAATCTCACAGGAAAAGACACATTCACCATGCTTTTCAAGACACTGCAGGAAGCAGGATATGTCTTATTTCAATCTCTTACCATCAACCCTTAGAGAACTTAAAAAGTAAGTTTTTACTGTCTCATATTGTACTGTGTATCTTTGTCTCTGCAATGTATGCTAAATGTATGGGATATTGTACTTATCAAGGTTTATTCTTGTTATTTGTAGTTTCCCCTAGCTTGTTACAATAAACTGTGATCAAAGAAATATGGTATCATGTTTATGGGATAAGAATGGTTTAGCTGAATGTCCTTGAGACAGAAAGACATCCACGTACCTGTATGTTGCCCTTTAACTGCCTGACATGTGGTCGCGCGTGCAGACGGCGGCACGCTCGCGACCCTGCTGCCTTCCCCGTGAGTCGGACCATGGGGCCCGCGGACTCGATCGCCCCGGGGATCCCCGCGATCGTCTAATGGAGGTATAGAGCAGGGAGATGCTTGTGTAAACAAGCATCTCCCCGCTCTGCCTAGTGACAATGACACGGATCTCGGCTCAGTGTACTCGGAGTGGAGATCGGTGTCATGTGACACAGAGCCCATCCCCCTACAGTTAGAAACACAATGCAGGGAACACTTAACCCCTACAGCGACACATAGTGGTTAACCCCTTCACTGCCAGTGTCATTTTTACAGTAATCAGTGCATTTTTATAGCACTGATCGCTGTAAAAATGACAATGGTCCCAAAAATGTGTCAAAAGTGTCCGATGTGTCCGCCATAATGTCTCAGTCATGAAAAAAATCACTGATCGCCGCCATTACTAGTAAAAAAAAAGAATTAATAAAAATGCCATAAAACTATCCCCTATATTGTACATGCTATAACTTTTGCGCAAACCAATCAATAAACGCTGATTGCAATTTTTTTTACCAAAAATATGTAGAACAATACGTATCGGCCTAAACTGAGGAAAAAAAATGTTTTTTTATATATTTTTTGGGGATATTTATTATAGCTAAAAGTAAAAAATATTGCATTTTTTCAAAATTATTGCTATATTTTTCTTTAAAGCGCAAAAAATAAAAACCGCAGAGGTGATCACATACCACCAAAATAAAGCTCTATTTGTGGGAAAAAAAGGAAGTCATCTTTGTTTGGGAGCCACGTTGCACGACCGCGCAATTGTCAGTTAAAACGGTGTAGTGCCGAATCGCAAAAAGGGGCCTGGTCTTTAACCAGCCAAAATGGGTCGGGGCTTAAGTGGTTAAACCTATGGTCTATAAACTGGAAAAAATTAAGGTATGTATTCCTAACTTAAAACACTATGGTCTATAAACTGAAAAAAAAATATTGGCTTTACTTAAAACAACAAAGTTGAAAACATGAAAAATCTAATGAGTCAGACAAAAATAAGTTTAGTTGACAGTACTTAAAAAGCTGATGCAAATAGTTGCCTCAATTTTTTTGAGTAGACCCAGCACAATATTTTTTACAGCGTACACTTCCTATTTTTTGTACAAGAAATGGGGTGAGCTAATACTGTGTTCTGTAATGATGTGGGGGACAGGGTCAACAGTAGGGAAACCACTGCAGCAAGGAACGTGAAGAATTACACTCCCAGGAGTGTTGGCTGAAGATACTTTAGGTGATCACTTTTCTGCATTACAGCTGTGTTTAGTGGTTTGGGTTCCTAACCTCCCTGGCGGCATAATTCTGTCAGATTTTAGGTGCTGAAAGCGGTACAATTATTTTTCATGGAAATTTGGCATTTTATATTGTAGGCCTGCAATTCTTAGGAATAACTCACTTAAATCTGTCCAAACAAGTATCTAGTTTGAAACACAAAATCATAAATTATAATATAATAAATAACTATAAATAATTATAACAAATAATAATATAATAATAATAAAAATTATTTAATAATGTAATCAAATCAAAAACACAGAAATTTGCTCAGTTGCAGAATTGTTGCTGTCATTAGATTTAGTGTTTGATGACGAATTTCCCCACAAATCGATATCTCTCAATTCTGCAAGTGATTCTAATTTATTATCGCTGTTTTCTAGCTGGTCTAAAACCACTTTTGACATAAAGGGACACTTTTTGGTGCTATGGAAAATCTCCAGTTTCCAGGCAGAAAAAACAGTTTTTATAATATAAAAGTGCATGCAGGGCAATGGACAGACCACTAGGGACAAAGGGGATGTGAAATTATTTGATACAGTACTGTAATCAGTAAGATTACAGTATACTGTATCTATACTGTGTTTTTAATTTTTTTAATTTGGAGCCGAACTCCGTCGCAACGACGCAGGGAACGGAGCTCGGTACTCGGCAGTGTGAATCGAGCGAGGCACGGCTCGCACACACTGCGGGGAAACATCGCAGGATCCAGGGAACAAGGTAAGTAACTCTCCCTGGATACTGCGATGGAGCCCGAGTCTGGCTCGGGGTTACCGCTTTTGATAGTAAAAACTCTCGACCTCGGGATTACCGCTAGGGAGGTTAACAGGCAAATCTTTTTTGGCCATTTCAGTTCTAGAGTTCATTTAATGCATTATATAGGGACAAGATCATTCCTCTCTATTACTATTTCTCTCTCATCTATGGCTCTCTTAAAGTGGTTGTAAACCCTTTACAACCACTTTATGCTACAGGTAAGCCTATAATAAGGCTTTCCTCTAGCTACCCAGGATATCTTCTAAACCTGCACGATTTAGGAGATATCCCCTATCCCCTGCATGTGCCGATGTCGTCGGCACATGCGCACTAAAGCAAACTGAAGCAATGGCACGTATGTGCCGTTGCTTCAGTCAGTGTGCCGTTACTATGTGTTTACTATGTGTTTACTATGCTTCAGTTTGTAAATGAACAAGAAGCCGCTAAGCACAGAGCACTTCCCATTCATTCACTGTCCCCTACAGCTGAGGCTGCAGAGGAAGGCATGTTTGTTTGAGCTTTGGAGTGCACACCCCAGTGCAATAGGCATTTATGATTATATGATTATAATTTAGAATCTCTGGGCAATTCCACCATACGTAGTAAGCCATACCTTCCTGTCCATATCCACAGAAGAATTGTGTGAGGCCTTAGGTACAAAGGTGGCTAATTGGGATGTAACTCAAACCAGTGGAAACCCTTCTATAGGAGGACCCCACTACTCTGGAGTTCACACTATTTATCAGCCTCTGCAGCCACCTACTGGGCCACCCCTACCAAGGATTGGCTGGTACTCAATAAAAATTAAGCAACATATTTATTTATTTATTACAAAGCTGCAGCCTGTGAAACCCAGAGCAGCCTAAAAAAATCACTATAAAGGAGCCACACAAAAACACAAGGAGTATGCTACATATAGAATCTTGGGGAGAATGTTCATTATGATAGAATATAATCTTCCAAAACAAGATGGTGGGGAACAAGACCATCTACCCAAGTTTTTTGAATAGATGAGGATAGTTTCATTTATACAGATTCTGGAAATAAGAGATCAGGTGTATGCCCAGGTATGGAAGGGAATCAGATTGCAATTTGAATAAAAAATTAACTTGCATAGCTCTGCAGCTTTGGTTGTCCAGGTTTACTGGGATTTACAGTAGACTGTATTTACAGTACATTTATGGTGAGACCTGAAAAGGCGAAGAATTGTATCAGGGTTTTTTGGAGATTCAGAATCATGGTTATTAGAGATATGAACATCATAATAATGTCATCTGCAAAAAGAGGAGATTTATGTTCCTGATCTCTGCATAAGATGCTTTTATGTTTCGGTTCATGGATCATAATGGCTGAGAGTTCCAAGGCCAGGATAATTAAGATTGGGGAAAGCAGGCAGCCCTAGCACATGTCCTTAGATATTGTCAACCATTGAGATTTGGATTCTTTTACAGAAGGTGCTGTGGAGGAAGACTGGTGAAGGGTTGTAAGAATTTATACTAATTTTGAACCAAAACCTAATGACTGTAGAGTAAACAGGAGATAGTCCCAAGATATTGGGTCAGAGATTTAACAAAAGTAGTATGCTTTACCTGCCCCCCTCTGGTTTCAGTTAGATTGGACTGCGGAAATGAGGTTCAGGACCCTTCTAATTTTAAATCTAGCAGTTTTGGACAAAGCCTATTTGTCTTTATGAATATTGATCCCGGGATCTTAGTCATATTGTTTAGTTAGCAAAATGGGGATGATGGTTTGCATAATCTCCTAGATCTTTTCCTGGTTTGGGGACTACATGAATAAATGCCATTTTTTTTGTTAAGAGAGAGAAGCCATTCCTAATATTAATAAAAAGGCTACAAAGGTGCAGGGCCAATATGTCTTTATAGACTACTAGATCTGGACTAATGGGTTTGCTAATCAGGACTAACCCCACACTTCAGCACTTGTGAAACAGGATGTCAAACCACAGTTCATACCATAGTGAGGCACTAATGAGAAAGATAGACAAGAGTGTAGTGCCTGAACAATGGGAGTCTGGCTTGAATGTTTTGCCCTTCATTGCCCTAAAAGCCACATAGGGTGAATCCTTTTTTTTTTTCAAAGTTCCAGATATATTTGCTCAAACATACATTTTAAAGGAAAACCCACTAAAAAATGTTAATGTTTACTAAAAACATTGACAGGAACTGCTATGCAAGCCATTTTGGAATGTAATATTATTAAACATAGATTTTCCTTCCTTCCTTTCAATAAGCAGCTAACAAGGATTTTCTAAAATTGGCCAAAAAAATTAAATATTGCTTATATAAAAAAAATGCCAACTAGGGGTGTTCTATTTTCTATTTGTGAGAGTTTTTACAAGGTAGGTTTACCTTAAAGTGCAAGTTTATTTTTATATATAAATCTTTGTCCTCACTACCAAGCCCTCCTTCTACGGAAAATATAAAAGCCCTTCCTCCTGTGAAGGCACAATGCCCACCTTGCCCAAAGAAGGGCAGTATTTACAGGTCACTGCTACAGCTTTCACCTCATTGGTTATATTAGCCTACATAATACTTAAAGCGATTGCAAATCGCTGGAAGGTTTTTTTTTTTTTTTCTTACCTGCAAGGTAAAGCCACAATGTGCTAGTATGCATCACATACTAGCTAATTATGTGAAACTTACCTGAAAACAAAGCATTCCAGCTATGCAATGTCATCACTGGAGGCCGCTTTCATCTTCACCCGTCTTGCATGTGCACGGGAGCCGAGATTTACGGCACAGGGCTCTGAAGGAACTCCTTCAGAGCGCATGCGCAAGTGATGTCACTGGCTGCATGTTTGGTAAATATCTCCTAAACAGTGCACGTTTAGGAGATATTTACACTACCTATAGGTAAGCCTTATTATAGGCTTACCTATAGGTAATTTTTTATGTTGGATGTTTACTTCCACTTTAAAGCCCAGCTTCATCAAATATGTTTTATTTCATTTTAAAGTGAACGGAGTGGGAAATGGATTTAAGCCTCTTTTAGTTTTTTATTGCTGTGTATGTTCCTACTGAGGAGATTTTATTTCACTTTCTGTTAAGACAGGAAGTGATAGAAAATGTCTCCAACTGGAACACAGACAAAAACAAAATAACATTTTTAAAACTGTGAGAAATGGTTTGACATTTTTAGAATGCTTTATTTGCAGACTATCTCTTCTTGTCCCAGTGACAACTGCACCCACATTCCTTATACAGTGGGTCAAAAAAGTATATAGTCAGCCACCAATTGTGCAAGTTCTCCCACTTACAAAGATGAGAGAGGCCTGTAATTGTCATCATAGGTATACCTCAACTATGAGAGACAAAATGTGGAAACAAATCCAGACAATCACATTGTCTGATTTTGAAAGAATTTATTGGCAAATACTTTTTTGCCCCACTGTATGAGCATTACAGGGGCAGGAAGTCAGGGAAAATAAAAACTCAATGAAAATTTGACTAAACTAAATATAATATTTTCGGTTAGATTTCGAATTTAAAAAAATAATATACTGTAGGATTAAAAGATAAACCACTGAGATACTAAACAAATAAAATTCAATCTAAACATGATAAAACTAACATAATAATTCACTATGAATAATAACTAAGAATAATTTCTGAGGCCAAGTTTCAAATAACCCCCCCCCCCAAAAAAAAAAGACAAAAAAGTGGAAAGAGATGAGCACAAATTGGATGAAAGAAATTAAATACTTATTTGTCATGCGGTCAATAAAAATAAAATAGGAAGCCACAATTAAGACCAAAAGACAGGGGATGGAGCCTTTATTAAAGGATGTTCTGAAGATGGCAATTTGATGTGAGAATTAGATTATGATTAGAGTTGATAATGCAGCTGTGCCACTCTTGAGTGACAGAGCAGCCGATGAAGTGAACAGGCAATTATAACTACAGGAGTCTTTCTAATCTTTACAATCCCAACCTCACAGTCATATCCATTTAAATTAATTTTTATGAAGACTGCAAATTCATGGCTTACCCAAATTGGAAATTTGTTTATTAACCACGGGAAATACTTTAAGGAGAAGTAAATAGCCCCGACATCTCCAATGTGCGTCCTCTTGCCTCTTTAACTTGTAGCAGTAATATTGGGAGATTAATTTGAAGACTAATGCCTTTATGAAATGTGATTGATCCCTAGAAGCATGCAGTTATTATGATTATCAGAGAGAAAGTCGTAGGAACGTGTGTAAAAGTCAGATCTGATTCATGTCTTCTGTTTGCTAAGCAATGGACAAAAAGAGGGTGTCTTGTTTGCTAATACAGTATAAGGGAAATCTTGCTCCCTGCAAGTGGAATTTACAGGAATATTTTAACCAACTTTGGACCTAGTTATTTAAATAGGTCTGCTCAGCAGAGATAGCAATAGTTCATTACCAAGCCATATTGAAAACCTGTTCTAAGAAGGTTTATGCTGCTTGAAGATTAATTTGCCATCATGCCTATCCTTGCAATGCACGTATAAATAGTTAGGACTTATATTGGCATTATTTCTTGACAGACTACTTCATGACAAGCAAATAAAATGATTTAAAATTCATTGAGCATAAAAAATCTTTCAGCAGGCAAATTGTCAAAATTTAACAGCACAATGTTTTTTTTTTAATTGAAGAATTGCTAATATTTTCCAACTATTAAAGACTGAATTACCCAAGAGGGATTTATAAAAAACAAAATTGTGAAAATGTTAATTGAAAGCTCTAAAGCAGCACTGACTGGGCACAAAAGGAGTAGCCACAAATAAAATGAGGTGTAAAATGGGTGTAGCAGTGTACTAACTCTATTGAAGAGAAAGATTTACCTGTACTGCTTGGTAAACCATTTAAGAATACTGGAAAAAGTCCTTCATAATTTGCAGATCCACTATTAAAAATAAAGTTCACAACTTCTCCAACCCCAACTTATCTCCTTGTATATTTGGAGTGGGAACAGCAAGGATGAAAATAGTAGGATTTTTGGAACAGCTTACCTGTAAAATCCTTTTCTTGGAGTACATCACGGGACACAGAGCGGCATAGTCATTACTATGTGGGTTATATAGAATTACCTTCAGGTGCTGGCACTGGCAACTTCCAAAACAGGAAGTACCCTCCCCTATATAAGCCCCTCCCATCCGGGAGCACCTCAGTTTTGTAGCAAAGCAATACGTGTCCCCAAAAGAGGGGTGGGAGCTCTGTGTCCCGTGATGTACTCCAAGAAAAGGATTTTACAGGTAAGCTGTTCCAAAAATCCTACTTTCTTGTTCATACATCACGGGACACAGAGCGGCATAGTCATTACTATGTGGGACGTCCCAAAGCAATGCCAAATGAGGGGGGGATATACCATACATAAGCTGGGCGCCATCAGGCATGAGGATCTTTTGCGGCCTGCAACACACTGTGCCCAAAGGCGACATCCTCCTGACTTCTAACGTCCACCTGGTAGAACCTAGTAAACGTGTGTACTGAAGACCATGTTGCGGCCTTACAAATTTGAGCCAGGGAGGCCTGGTGATGCACTGCCCATGAAGTTCCAACTGCTCTCGTGGAGTGCGCCCTAACTTTGAACGGAGGCGGTCTACTTCTCGAGCCATAGGCTTGCATTATGACCTGTCGAATCCACTTGGCTAAAGTAGATTTTGATGCTGCCTGACCCTTTCTGGGGCCTTCCGGCAGAACAAACAAAGAATCCGTTCTACGAATCTGAGCAGTGGCTTTTAGATAAGCTTTAACTGCTCTTACTACATTCAAAGAATGCAATAACTTTTCCTCTACCGAGCTCGGTTTGGGGAAAAAGAAGGAAGAACCACATCCTGGTTCAAGTGAAACCTCAATACCACCTTAGGAAGAAAGGCTGGGTGAGGACGTAATACTACTCTGTCCTCATGAATAACCAGATATGGCTCTTTACAGGACATGGCGGCTAATTCCGACACTCTTCTAGCCGAGCATATGGCTACTAAAAATATCAATTTTCTGGTGAGTAGAACCAAGGAAATGTGCCGCAAAGGTTCAAACGGCTGCTTCTGCAGAACCGACAGAACCAAATTTAGATCCCATGGGCATATGGGAGCTTTAATCGGTGGAATAATACGAGTCACCCCTTGCATAAAGGATTTGACAAGTGAATGCATAGCCAGGGGCCTTTGAAATAGTATTGATAAGGCCGAAACCTGACCCCTGATAGTACTTAAGGCAAACTTCCTGTCTACAGCCCACTGCAGGAAGTCCAGAATTCTGCCTATAACGTACTTACGTGGATGCCACTTTCTGGCCTCGCACCAAGTGATGTACGCCTTCCAAACTCTATAGTAGATCTGCCTGGATACAGGCTTCCTGGCATTGATTATAGTTGATACCACAGAGTTAGAGAGACCTCTCTTCTTTAAGATGTGGGATTCAATAGCCAGGCCGTTAAACTTAGAGTTAGTAAGGAAGGGTGGTATATCGGCCCTTGCGAAAGCAGGTCCGGACGACGTGGAAGGGTCCAAGGACTCCCCACAGACATTTTGATGATCTCCGCGTACCAGGCCCTTCGGGGCCACGCTGGAGCCACCAAGATCACCGGCTTCTTTTCCAACCTGACTCTGCGAAGGAGTCGAGGCAACAATTGTAGCGGAGGGAATGCATATATCAGTCTGAACTGATTCCAAGGGAACACCAGAGCATCCGAGCCGCAAGCGAGGGGATCCCTTGTCCGGGAGACAAATCTGTCCACCTTTGCGTTGAATCTGAATGCTAGCAGATCTACATCCGGTGTTCCCCACCGCTGACATATTGCTCGGAAGACCTCGGGATGAAGGGACCATTCCCCTGGGCATAACTGTTGGCGACTCAGAAAGTCCGCCTTCCAATTCTCCACCCCTGGAATAAAGACAGCTGACATACATGGGACATGCTTTTCTGCCCATTCCAGGATGTGACTTACTTCCCTCTGGACTGCACGACTCCTGGTGCCTCCCTGATGATTGATATATGCCACTGCTGTGGCATTGTCTGATTGAATTCTGACAGGGGACCCTTGGAGTCTGGATGCCCAGGCTACTAAGGCATACCGGGCTGCTCGTATCTCTAAGAGATTGATGGGCAGGGTTTTTACTACATTTGACCATCTGCCCTGGAGAGACCATTGCTCCAGTACTGCCCCCCAGCCTATAAGGCTGGCATCTGTAGTGACCACCTTCCAGGATATCGGACTGCAGGGTTTTCCCTTCTGGAGATTCTGGGGGATCAACCACCAGCAGAGACTCTTCCGAACGGAAGGGGACAAAGCCATCGGGAAGTCTAGAGCCTGAATTTTCCCGTTCCAGGCTGACAATATGGCCCTCTGTAAATTCCTTGAGTGGAATTGGGCGTATGGCACAGCTTCGAATGATGCTACCATCTTTCCTAGCAGCCTCATGCACAGGCGTATGGACGGCTGTCTTTTTGCACAAAGCAGACGGACCAAGCCCCTCAAAGAGGATACCTTGTCTAGAGGTAAGAAAATCTTCCTCTGGTCTGAATCCAGCCGTAGCCCTAGATATACCAGGTTTTTCACTGGCTGTAGGGCTGACTTGTCCAGGTTGATGACCCAACCGTGAGATTCTAGATACTTGATTGTATCGACAATTACCACTTCTAGCTTGGCAACTGAGTGGTCCATCAACAACAGGTCGTGTAGGTATGCCATTATCGTTACACCTCGTGTACTTAGATCGGCCAACAGTGGGGCCAGAATTTTTGTGAACACTCGTGGTGCTGTGGCCAGACCGAATGGTAAGGCTCTGAACTGAAAATGGCGCACTTCTACTGCAAAGCGTAGAAATTTTTGATGACCTGGAAAGATGGGAACATGCAAGTAAGCATCTTTGATGTCGATCGAGGCTAACCATTCCTCCCCCTGTAGGGCAGCGGTGACCGATCGGATCGACTCCATCCGGAAGGACCGGACGTTTAGAAATTTGTTTAGACTCTTTAGGTCCAATATGGGTCTTATGTCCCCGTTTGGTTTCGGGACTGTGAAAAGGTTTGAGTAGAAACTCAACCCCCACTCTTCCATAGAAACCTCCATAATTACTCCTTGGAGCAATAGTTGTTCTAACGCCACTAGGAGACACCTTCTTTTCAGAGGGTCTTTTGGCATGCCTGACCACATAAAATGGGAAGGAGGAGACTCTTTTAACTCCAACTTGTATCCCCGAGTTACTGCGGAGAGCACCCATCTGTCTTTGATCGTCTCCCGCCAGGTCTCTGTGAACAACTGAAGTCTTCCCCCCACCCGTTTGAGTGGGGGCAGCCCTTCATAGGCTTGACCTGGAGGCTGGTTTAGTACCTCTTCGGATCCAGGGCTTTTTATTACCCTGTGACTGTCCCTGATTTTTACCTCCTGAGTTTGACCGAGGAGGCCGTCTGAACTGCTTAGTAGCAGACGTCCCAGGGATAGCAGAGGTAGTCCTCTTAAAAGACGGACCCCTAGACCTCTTTTTAATTGGTAAGAGAGTACTTTTACCACTGGAAATCTTCTGGATATATTTATCCAGGTCTTCGCCAAAAAGGCGTTCTCCATGAAATGGGAAGCTAACTAAGAGCTTCTTACAGGGAGCCTCAGCAGACCAGTTCTTGAGCCACAGAAGCCTACGCATATGTACCAAAGACAGCGTGAGGCGGGAGGCCTGATGGATAGAATCCTTGATGGCGTCAACCGCAAAGCATAATGCTCTAGGCAGATCAGCCAGAGCCTGGGCCTGCTGGTCTGGCAAATCCCTCAGGACCATTTTCATTTGATCCTTTAAAGCTTGGCAGACCCCAATAGCTGCCACTGCTGGCTGTATAACAGCACCTGCTGTGGAAAAAGCAGATTTTAATAAAGATTCCAATTTTTTATCTACTGGATCTTTGAACATTTGAACATTATCTACTGGACATGTCAGTGATTTGTTCACAGAAGAAATGGCTGCGTCCACCGTAGGAACATTCCATCTCTGGGTGAATTTTTCCTCCATGGGATAGATCACCTGAAATTTCTTAGGTGGAACAAATAGTTTATCAGGATGTTCCCAGTCCTGGTATATAAGTCCTTCCAATAATGGATGAATTGGAAAGGAGCAATTAATCTGGGGAGCTTTTAGCGACCCCAACGAGGAGACAGCAGTAGTTGATGGTTCAACAAGAGGCATTTTAAATGCAGATCGAACCATGTCAGTTAGGGTCTGGACCCACAATCTTTCAGTCTGTGATGCTGAAAATGGTTCATCTACTGTCGATTCCTCAAAAACAGAGTTAACCTCCTCCTGATCCCCTTCAGGTAGGTCGGTCCCTTCCTGGGACTGTTGCTCTGCCAACAGGCACTCTAATGGAGGGGATGGAGATCTGGCGCGCTTTCTTTCCTGTAGAGAAGAAGCGATCAATGCTGCCAATCTCTGCTCCAATCCCTCCAGAGTTGAGGCAAAAACCTCCTCTGTTATATATGCAGGAGCAGGTGGACTGAGGACAGCCGCAGTACCTGGCGCTCCCGGGGGTTCCTTATGGGTATTAACCTCTGATTTCTCAGGGGAGGAGGGTGCAGATGACTGCTCCAGATCCTCAGAGCCCGATGGAGACCCCCTACACTTCCTGAGAGGTATATCTCTGAGTTTTTTAGGCGGCATATTCCTTAGTTCAAAGCTGAGGTATTCCAGCCGCAATACACCCCTTTACTGAAATAGTCTAATGCAATTTGCTGCTATGTACATCAGTGGGTGTCTACTAATGCGTCTTTCTGGGGATGCCTGTATCAACCGCCCGCTGTAAGCCCCTATACCATGCTACCAGCTCCTTTTCATGCTCTGTGTCCATAGCAAGCAGCGTGGACTGAGTCCTTTTATCTTGCTGGGACGCCCGCACATGCGCAGAAGCGCTGGGCACACAGAGCGCGTCATCCGCCAGGCTCCGCCCCCTTTTTTGAAGCTAAATCTTATAAAAAGAAAGCGTGTGTGCGCGCGCGCGTGCACGCGTGCGCTCTTGGCGCCATGTAGGGAGAGGAGCCAGGGTCCCTGTTTCACCAGGACTCGGGGATGGTAGGAAACTACTTGGCAGCATGACAGAGGAATGCAGCTTCCCTGATAGAGAGCTCACTCATCTGCCTGGACTTTCACCATGGAAGGAATAGTCCCAAGAAAAAAAGACGTTCCACAGCGGCCTCTAGTGGACAAACACAGGTACCGCACTTTGTCTTTTTATTTTTTTTTTAAAACCTCCTTTATGAAAAACATTTCTAGGTTTACAGTTTTTAAAACTTCCTTATGAAAAGACATTTCTAGGATTTCTTAGGCATATACAGCTATTAGCGGGAATACCTTTAGGTAACAGGCAGAAAGACATATTAGGCTTGGGGGTCCCCTCAATAGAACCAAGTTCCTGAGAGGCCCCCACTTACCTTTTCCCCGCCGCAGGACTTTGGTCCACAGAAGCCCAAACTTCACCTCTCACGGCAGGCATTGTACTAGACCTTCAGGGACCGGGTTCCAAAGGATTCCACTCCCCTGGACCTGTATAGCACCCTGCACAGATAGCCTCTTGGTTTTGGGTATGACCAGAGCTCTGGATCCCAGGGTCCAGCCCTCCTAAGAGAGGCATTACAGGCAAAACCCTGCTCTTCTCTGCAAGGCCCGGGTACCGACCGTTTAGCTATGAAGCTTTTTTTTGGTCGGATCCGGAATAGCTTGCTAAGGCCCAGAGAACCTGTACACAAGCCCAGATGAATACATGTTAACCTTGGCCAACACCTTAGACACTGGCAAAAAAATTAGGTGCTCCCGGATGGGAGGGGCTTATATAGGGGAGGGTACTTCCTGTTTTGGAAGTTGCCAGTGCCAGCACCTGAAGGTAATTCTATATAACCCACATAGTAATGACTATGCCGCTCTGTGTCCCGTGATGTATGAACAAGAAATACACATTTTTTAAACAGGATATTTTTTTTAGCTTTGGGTGGAAAGCCTATAAACTGGATCAGATTATAACTGCTGTGTTTTCTACACTGCAGAAGTTACAAGTGGGGAAAATACTTATTTGATCACCTGCAGATTTTATAAGTTTGCCCACTTACAAAGAAATGAAAGGTCTATCATTTTTACCATAGGTGTATTTTAAATGATAGAGATAGATTATCAACCAAAAATAGAGAAAAAAATTAAGTTGCAGTTCAGTGAGTAAAATAAGTATTTGATCCCCAAGCAAAACATGACTTAGTACTTGGTGGAGATACCCTTGTTGGCAAGCACAGAGGTAAGACGTTTCTTGTAGTTGGTAACCAGGTTTTCACACGTCTCAGGAGGGATTTTGATTCACTCTTCTTTACAGATCTTCTTTAAATCTGCTTTAAATCTGTCTCTTGGCAACTCAAAGTTTCAGCTCCCTCCATAAATTTTCTAAAGGATTAAGGTCTGGAGACTGACTAGGCCACTCCATGATCTTAATGTGCTTCTTCTTGAGCTACTCCTTCTTGAGCCACTCCTAGGAAGAAAAATGCTGACTATGACCCTAAGAACACCATCCCTACAAGCAAGCATGGAGGTGAAAACATTATGCTTTGGGGTTGTTTCTCTGCTAAAGGTACAGACCGACTTTGCTGCATTGAGGGGCCAATGGATGGGGCCATGTATTGTAAAATCTTGGATGAGAACCTTCTTCCCTCAGCCAGAACACTGAAGATGGGCCATGGATAGGTCTTTTAGCATGACAATGACCCAAAACATACCGCCAAGGCAACAAAGGAGTGGCTCAAGAAGAAGCACATTAAAGTGGTTGTAAACCCACTTATGTAACTTGCACCTACAGGTAAGCCAGGATTAAGGCTTACCTGTAGGTGCAAGAAATATCTCCTAAACCTACACGGTTTAGGAGATATTTTACAAAAAAGAATGCACCGCTCGCTGTCTAGGGCGCATGCGCGCCGTAGACAACGGCGCATTCATAGGGTTAATCCCATTCACAAATCCGGCTTAGCCGGATTTGACGACTCCCGCGCGCTTGCGCGGAGTCACGTCTTCGCCGCTCCGGCCAATCACAGCGCCGGAGCGGCGCTGTGATTGGCTGGAGCGGCGATACCCGGAAGTAACATTCTGGCTATCGCCGCAGCGATGGCTGCGGCTGGAGAGGGAGACGAGGACGGCTTCATGGGCCCTGATCTAAGGTAAGTGATGCATAATGAGCTAGAATGCTAGTCATACTAGCTCATTATGCCTTTGTCTTGCAGGTGGGATTAAAAAAAATAAAAACATTACCAGGGTTTACAACCACTTTAAGGCCATGGTGTGACCTAGCTAGTCTCCAGACCTTAATCCTATACAAAATGTATAGATGGAGCTGAAATTTTGAGTTGCTAAGGGACAGACAAGAAACCTTAAGAATTTAGAGAAGATCTGTGAAAAAGAGTGGACCAAAATCCCCCCTGAGATGTATGCAAATCTAGTTGGAGAAATTTCTAATGACTTCTTGTTCTCTCACTAGAACTCTAAGCAATTGTATCCCAAAAAAAGAATGTCCACAGGGGTAGGACAGGGGGTTCCAATGCTCACATCCTCTTACCAGTGAAGTAGGATATTAATTATGCCCCCAAACACATCCAGCTAGTGCCTTGTCTCCAGTGGACATGGGGTAATTAGTATACAAGGTTTTTTTTATACGTCATACCCACTGCTGGGGCTCTGACTATGTGCTAATGATCTGACCTGATAAATAACTGTAGAAGGTATAATACTGTAAATTAATGCTTTCATTAAAATTCGTTAGTGCATAGGCACTATATAGCTTACAATGTAAATTTTGTCCTTGCTATATTTTGGAACACTTCCAAATAAATTAACTTGAATAATGTTAATGCCAAATGAAAAGAAAAAGTTCACCCAAAAATAATGGATTAATATGAATACCAGAGTACTTATGCTGTCTGCAGAAAAGAAAATACCGTATATACTTGAGTATAAGCCGACCCGAGTATAAGCCGAGGTACCTAATGTTACCACAAAAACTGGGAAAACTTACTGACTCGAGTATAAGCCGAGGGTGAGAATGCAGCAGCTACTGTGAGTGGAAGAGGGTCAACAATGCCCATTTGCACGCCTCACTGTGCCCATTGCAACTTCACTAAGCCAATTGTCACTGCCCATTGCCACCTTACTGTGCCCATCCTCACTGTGCCCAACCTCACTGTGCCCCTAAAATTGAAATTAAACATTGAAAATTGTACCTGAAAAAAATTGAGAGGCTGCGGCGTCCATCATTTAAAACTCGCGGTCTCTTCCTGGTCCCTTCCGTGATAGGTGGAACTGTGTCTGCTTATCACGCCTATCACGAACGTTCTCTCATCCTCAGTTTCCCGGCAGACGTCCGTGATTAGCGGAACACTGAACACAGTGTCTGCTGGGATGGGTGAGGGTGAGAGAACGTTCGTGATAGGCGATTCTCAGCAGACACAGTTCCGCCTATCACGGAAGGGACCAGGAAGAGACCGCAAGTTTTAAACGATGGACGCCGCAGCCGCTCAATTTTTTTCAGGTACAATTTACAATGTTCAATTTCACTGACTCGAGTATAAGCCGAGGGGGGGGACTTTCAGCCCAAAAAAAGGGCTGAAAATCTCGGCTTATACTCGAGTATATACGGTAACTAAAATTCTTTTAATTTGTCTGCAGTGAAATGCCAACAAGTAGCAATTTTACATAATTCCAACATTCCAACTACTTTTAATTATATAAATAGAAGTTTTTACACTTTTTTAAACTTACTTTCCTTGGGCAGTAGTAAATTTGATGTTTAATTTTCACTTACACGTTATGTCTTACACATTTTTTTCTCTTTGATGTTGAAGCCATGAATTAGGAGACCTAAATGTACCCATAAAAATACAAGGTTACCCACTAGTCACCAGGGGGATTTGCTCATAATATCACAACTACCCTAAGAAAGACTTTAAGCATGGGGAACATTTTCCTATAAGGATTATCTCCTGCATATTGAATGAATCAGCAGATCTTGGATATCTGCAGAAGGGAGGATTCTGATCTCTCCTCCCACCAATAGCAGCATACTATGGACAGGAATAGTGGGTACGAACTGGGGAATGAGGGTGGACTGCCCAGAGAACTGTCTACACTGTCCCTTTTGCCTCACATGGGACATGTGGGACGTCTCAAATCTCAGATAACATTTGTATATATTGGAGGAAACAAAAATGAGATGATGGATGGCATCCAGGGACAGGCTTCTACAAAAATGGAGGACTGTTCAAGAGAGACGCATGACAACAAGGAAACAGGGCTTGCAAAAAGAAGCTGTACCCCAGCCTGCATTACTTATACCCTCTCTGCAGGACTGTTATGGCTTTATACTTCAGAGACCGCTTATAATGTGACCAGCTGTAAGAGTGTCCTTGTTCACCACCAGCTTGGCTTTGAGCTTTAATATTTTGGATAATATGTATTTCCAGAAGCACTGGCATATGTGCATTTTTTTTTAAATAAATCTTTTTATTACATTTCTTAAACAAACAAACAAACAAAACATGACAACACATCATACACATTGAACCTAAAATATACTAGTAAAATATCAAGATTCCATTACATTAACCCCATCTATATTAGATGTCGTGTACGATTTGTCCAACCACTTTGCCCAGACTTTATCGTACTTACTAGGGCAACCACTATTCCTATAGGTGTCTCTGTACAATGGAAAATTATTATTCATCAGTTGTTTCCAATATATTCGCTCAGTCACTGTAGGGATAGTAGCCTCTACCAAACCCAACAAGCAAACAAACATTGAAACCAGTAAAGGAGAAGAGGTGATAGAATTTGATAAATCCACCACCTCCACCTCCACCCAAAAATTAGCTATATATGGGCAAGTCCTGAAGATGTGTGTGAAATCCCCTCGAGATGCTCCACACCTCCAACACTTAGAAGAGCAACCAGGATTTATCTTTTGAAGTCTTTAAGGTGTAATTTATGCTCTATGTACCAGTTTAAATTGGATCATATGGTCCCTCAAGGAAACCAGAGATCTCAGAGGGAAATCCCTCACACCACTCCAATCCTCCATATCCAAATCAGGTATATCTCACATCCACCTAGCTCGAAGACCCCCTATTGGAAAGATAGAAATACAGTTTCGAGGTAGGCTTATCCTGACGCTCAGACATAAGTACTAATTCCAGAGTAGATTGTATCATCATTAAACTGTCCTGTGGAAACTGTGCATGAAACGTGTGAAAAAGCTGAAAGTATCTAAATAGATGGGAACTAGGTATATTACAAGTTGAGGTAAGTGTAGAAAAAGTAGATAGCTTCTGATCAGTAACCACTTGAAAAAGTAATTTATTATTATATTAAGTCCATGCAATAGGCTCTGGTGTTTTAAAAAATTGGGGAAGAGTAGGGTTAAACCATAAAGGGGCATTTGGAGAAATCGCACCCTTTGGATAACACTCGTATCTAAGACCAGCCTCCCAGGCTCCAATTGAATTAAGCATAGGAATAGTCACCTGATGAGGTGCCCTATGCCCCCTAAATAAAAGTACCTTAAGAGCTACAGTGGAACCTACCACTGCTGCTTCCAGCCAAGTGGAGGAATTATATATGTGCATTTTTAAGTAGAAACATAAGTACTGATCTGAGAGTGGGGTTAATAACTCAGCCCAAAGGTTCCCCTATATGTCTGAAAGCCCCTTAGCCACCCTACCTCCATCAGAGCTCTTCAGCCCATCTCCCTCACCTAGAGTCACACAAGACCCATTAGTTTGGTGCACCCCAAAAAGCACCCCAACCCAATTTTTTATCTCCCCTTCTTCATCCTACTGATACGAATGCCGAGGAAAGCCTTCTCAGACTGACGCCACTAAAGCAGCAGTATTTTTCCTTCCACTGACACCAACACCAACACAGCAGCATTTTTCACTTCCACTGACATTGATGCAGCTGCATTTGGCACAGGGACATTTTTTCCAATCGATTACACCACCAATACAGGGCATTTCTTCCTCTGCCATTGTTAGCCCCATATTTACTACTGCTATCAAACTTTTTAATTAGCTAGAGTGTTCAACACCATTGGCACTATTTTGGCACATGCCGTAACAATCAAATACATTTCAAAAGCAGTGTGGCTATTGCCCCCACCCTCTACTCCAGGGATACTCCAAATTACGACCCTCCAGCTGTTGCGGAACTACACATCAAATGAGGCATTGTAAAACTCTGACATTCACAGACATGACTAGGCATCATGTGAATTGCAGTTCCTGAACAACTGGAGGGCCATACTTTGGAGACCCCTGCTCTACTCAATTATCTTTCCCATCCCTATTCATTGCCCACTGATTTTAAAAATTTCCAAGGTATGGTAAACACTTTGTTATGAGAAAGCTCGAGTGACTCAAGTGAAGCGCGTCAACATATCTATATACCTTGTGTATTGTCTGGCTGGATTCCAATAAATATCTTCAAAGAACTTTGACTAGGTCTGTGGTGTGCCACCATTTCCTGTGTTTCATATATGGTAAACACTATCTATGGTAAACATCGTCAATGATATACTCCTTTTCTTCAAAATGATAAATACCACCATATTGTGTGTATATATACAAATGCATGCATGAACTATTAACAGTACCATAATAAATCTATGGGAATGATAATTAATAGGGAGTATCAGTAGCCTATATGTATTTATAAATGCTTTATACATATTTGATGTGTTATAATAAAACATTTACAATGGGCAGCTAGGAATTACGCTCCTAATTAGTGATGAGCCGAACACCCCCGGGTTCGGTTAGCACCAGAACCCGCGAACGGACCGAAAGTTCGTACGAACATTAGAACCCTATTAAATACAATGGATGCAAACGTTCGAATTCTAAAGTACTAATTATAACGACTATTATGCATGTTATTGTCCTAAAAAGGGTTTGGGAACCCGGGTTCTGCACCAGGGGACATGTATCAATGCAAAAAGAAGTTTTAAAAACGGTCGTTTTTCGGGAGCAGTCATTTTAATGATGCATAAAGTGAAAAAAAAAAGAGTCAAATATTCCTTTAAATATCGTACCTGGGGGGTGTCTAAAGTATGCCTGTGAAGTGCCACGTGTTTCCCGTGTTTAGAACTGTCCCTGCACAAAATGACACTTCTAAAGGAAAAAAAAGCCATTTAAAACGCCTTGCGGCTTTAATGTAATGTCTGGTCCCGGTAATATGGATGAAAATCTTTAAGAAAAATGGCATAGCTACCCCATGACCCCCCCCTACCCCAGCCCATTACCAGCCCCTTTGGGTCTTGTATGGATATTAAGGGGAACCCCGCACATAAAATAAAAAAGGCCCTATATACTCTGAACAGCCATATACAGGTGGTGCATACAAGACAGGGACTGTAGGTTTGTTCTTATGTAGAATCTGTTTGTAATTTTGAACAGGTACATTGTTTAAGTGTAGCTCCAGCCCAAAAATATATTTTTAAACTTTTTGGAAAACATAGGTAAGGGTTATCACCCCTGTAACATTTGTTTTGCTGTCTGTGCCCCTGTTCAGAACATTTCACCTCACTTTCCGTCCCAATGACAACTGTTTTTGAAATGTGGTGTTTTTATTGAAACAAGGATTGGTGATAAAGCATCAGTACAGAGGAGACACCTTTCTCCCATATTAATTCTTACGGGAGAGAATTTTCCTTCCTAGGGGTAGATTTCCTCTCACTTCCTGTTGTCTTCTTGCGTTTGCAAGTAGGAGTCGTTTGTAAGTTGGATGTTTGAAAGTAGGGACCTGCCGTATATACTCTGCAGAAATAGGCCCCTTAGTTGTTGGTGTTGGCACAACACTGTAAGCACTCACAGTTACTCTTGGTTGGTGCTGGAACGCCCTGCTGTCAACTATTATATCAGGAATTGTAATTACATATAATTGTTGAACAGTGGTAGTAAAAATTGGGCCTTTGATGGTGGTGCTGGTGCCACAACACTGTAAGCCCTGACAGTTACTCTTGGTGGGTGCAGCAATGGGCCCTGCTGTGAATTATTAGATCAAGAATTGTAATTGCATGCCCCTGTTGAACAGGGGCTGAAAAATTGGGCCTTTCGTGGTGGTGGTGGTGGTGGTGGTGTTGCCACAACACTGTAAGCCCTCAGAGTTACTCTTGGTGGGTGCAGGAATGGGCCCTGCTGTGAATTATTAGATCAAGAATTGTAATTACATGCCCCTTTTGAACAGGGGCTGAAAAATTGGGCCTTTCGTGGTGGTGGTGGCGTTGCCACAACACTGTAAGCCCTCAGAGTTACTCTTGGTGGGTGCAGCAATGGGCCCTGCTGTGAATTATTAGATCAAGAATTGTAATTACATGCCCCTGTTGAACAGGGGCTGAAAAATTGGGCCTTAGGCACTGGTGGCACAACACTGCAACCCCTCACAGATACTGTACTTGGAGCACAGCAATGAGCCCTGTTGCAAAGTATTGCTTCAAAAATTTTAATTACACGCCCCTGTTAAACAGGGGCTGAAAAATTGGGCCTTAGGCACTGGTGGCACAACACTGCAACCCCTCACAGATACTGTACTTGGAGCACAGCAATGAGCCCTGTTGCAAAGTATTGCTTCAAAAATTGTAATTACACGCCCCTGTTAAACAGGGGCTGAAAAATTGGGCGTTAGGCACTGGTGGCGGCACCCATAAACAAAAATGATCTTCCAAGCTATCATCATCAATCGTATCATTGAGGACTCGGAGGAGGAGGATAGCCAGTCAACATAACAGCACAGGCACTCAGCATCAGCATCAGTCTTGAAGGGATGTGACATGTTAAAATCAATTAGTCTGTTATATCAGCATCAGGTGTGTGGTAGCTGGTGGTGATCCAAGACTGGTTCATCTTGATGAAAGTCAGTCGATCAACCGAGTCGGTGGACAGGCGCACCCTGTGATCCGTGACAAATCCTCCAGCAGCACTGAATGTGCGTTCCGAAAGAACGCTGGATGCAGGACAGGCCAGTAGCTCAATTGCATACTGTGCAAGCTCTGGCCAGTGATCCATCCTCAAGACCCAGTAAGCCAGAGGATTTTCGGTGGGGAAGGTGTCCAAGTCTGACCTTGCCCCTAGATATTCCTGCACCATGTTTATCAGACGCTGGCGATGGTTGCTGGAACCGATCATACTTTGGAGCTGCGGACTAAAGAATTGTCTGAACGCATCGGTCAGACGGCCACCTTCCCCACCGCTCCTTCTTTGACTGGCCGAAGCCTCAGCAACTCGTTGTCCAGGACCAGGAGTTTGTAACCTCCCAGTCTCTGGGAATGCGTTGCACAGACCTTTCTGCAAGGCCTCCCGGAGTTGTCTCATCCTCTGCTCCCTCTGCGACGGTAACATAAGTTCCGCAACCTTACCCTTGTACCGTGGATCAAGGAGAGTGGCCAGCCAGTAATGGTCCCTCTCCTTGATCCGAAGAATACGAGGATCCTTCCGCAGACTTTGCAGGATCAGGGAGGCCATGCAGCGTAGGTTAGCTGAGGCATTCGGTCCGGAGTCCTCTGGGTCACTAAGGACGACATGATCCGCAGCCACCTCCTCCCAGCCACGTACAAGTCCACGGGTTTCTTGGGACTGTAAATCATCCCTAAAAGACTGCTGCTGTTGATGCTGCTGAGTGCCAGGCTCCACCTCCATGCTGACACAATCCTCCTCCTCCTCCTCCTCCTCCTCCTCGTTCTCTTCCTGTGCGATGGGTGGGACAGAAGGAACACTGTCTGGGTAAAGGGGGCCTTGAGAGGCAAGGAAGTCCTCCTCTTCCTGCCTCTGTTCTGCCTCAAGTGCCCTGTCCATTATTCCACGCAGCGTGTGCTCCAACAGGTGGACAAGAGGTACAGTGTCACTGATGCATGCACTGTCACTGCTCACCATCCTCGTGGCCTCCTCAAATGGTTCCAGGACAGTGCATGCATCCCTGATCATGCCCCACTGGCGTGGAGAAAAAAAACCAAGCTCCCCTGACCCTGTCCTGGTGCCGTAGTCGCACAGGTACTCATTGATGGCCCTCTGCTGCGTGTGCAGCCGCTGCAGCATGGCCAACGTTGAGTTCCACCTGGTGGGCATGTCACATATAAGGCGGTTCTTGGGCAGGTTCAACTCCTTTTGCAGCTCAGCCAGGCGAGCACTGGCATTATAAGATCTGCGGAAATGCACACAGACTTTCCTGGCCTGCCTCAGAACATCCTGTAAGCCCGGTTACCTGCCCAAGAACCGCTGCACCACCAGGTTAAGGACGTGAGCCACACAGGGCACATGGGTCAGTTGTCCCTGTCGGAGGGCGGAGAGGAGGTTGGTGCCATTGTCGCAAACCACCATTCCTGGCTTAAGCTGGCGTGGCGTCAACCACCTCTCGGCCTGGCCCTGCAGAGCAGACAGGACCTCTGCCCCAGTGTGGCTTATGTCCCCCAAACACACCAGCGCAAGCACGGCATGGCATCTTTTTGCCTGCGTACTTGCGTAGCCCCTTGAACGCCTACGGAGCACCGCTGGTTCAGAGGACAAAGCACAGGAAGAGGCCATGGAGGAAGAAGAAGAGGAGGGGGTGGAGGAGAGAGGTGTGTCACAACCAGTAGTAGCATTTTGGAGGCGTGGCGGTGGAACAACCTCCAACACTACTGCACCTTGTCCTGCATCCTTCCCAGCTGCCAAAAGAGTGACCCAATGGGCCGTGAAAGAAAGGTAACGTCCCTGTCCATGCCTGCTGGACCATGAGTCAGTGGTAATATGCACCTTACCGCTGACCGCCCTGTCCAGCGAGGCCAAGACATTGCCTTCCACATGTCGGTAGAGAGCCGGAATAGCCTTCCGTGAGAAAAAGTGGCGTTTGGGAACCTGCCACTGAGGAACCGCACATTGCACAAACTCACGGAAGGGGGCCGAGTCTACCAACTGAAAAGGCAGCAGTTGAAGCGCTAGCAATTTAGCCAAGCTAGCATTCAACCGCTGGCCATGTGGATGGCTGGGAGTGAACTTCTTTCGACGGTCCAGCAGCTGGGGCAGGGAAATTTGCCTGCTAGAATCGGACGTCGGTGTACTGCTAGCAGAGTGGCCGCAAGTACTTGGCTGTGACACACCTAATTCTACACCTTCATTCCTCTCAGTGCATGTTTCAGAGAGGACTGAAGTTATATTGGGGTTGGAGATCCCAGCTGATGCGGTGCAAGGAGAGGTCCGCTTTGTTCTTTGGTGTGGGTCTTTGAGGTAGGCTTGCCAACGAGCTGCATGGCAGGTCAACATATGTCTGGTCAGGCATGTGGTACCCTAGCGGCTGATGTTTTGGCCACGCGATATACGCTTGAGACATATGTTGCAAACAGCAGCTGTGCGATCTGATGCACTAGCCTCAAAAAAGGCCCACACCAAAGAACTTTTTGAATGACGGGCAGAGGCAGCGCCCTGCACAGGCGGAGCTCTGCGGTGTGATTCCGTCGGTGTACTGCCCTTACGCTGGCCACCAAAGGGCATCCTGCCTCGTTGGAGATGTGCCTCCTCCTCATCCTCCTCCTCCTTCTCTCTCCTATTAGGCACCCACGTGGAGTCAGTGACCTCATCATCCCCTCCCTCCTCATCACTGGAGCCAATCTGGCAGTATGCTGCAGCTGCTGGAACATGACTGCCAGATTGGTGTCCTTCTTGAGCATCCCCTCTGTCTGCTCTCACGCTACTGCCTTCCTCTAGCTGGGTTTCATCATCAGACCCTGCGAAACGCTGGGCATCCTCCTGGAGCATGTACCCAACACTGTGCTCAAACAGTTCGGGGGACTCCTCAGGAGGAGGACATGGTGGGTCTAGGGAAGGAGTGACTGATGATGAGTCTGACATTGATACCAGGGAAGAGGACGCTTTGCCAGCTGCTTTGCCAGTACCCTGAGCCTGGGTGAGAGAGGATGAGGAGGAGGAGGAGGGCTTGGTCATCCACTCTACCAAGTCTTCGGCATGATGTGGCTCAACATGTCCAGCTGCCGAAAAGAAGGACAAGCGTGTCCCATGGCCATGTGCTGATGACAATGCACCGCGTCCACGACCAGCACTGTTGCCCCCAGACACAGAGCCTGCTTGCCCTCTTTTATTGCCTCCTGACTGTCTGCCTCTCCTTGTTTGCCTTCCAGACATTGTAATGGATGGCCTGCAGGGAGATGGGAAAAAAAGCAATAAGGGCTACCTTCAGGTGTCCTTCTCTGTCCCTTTACTTAAGGATTTCTAAATCTGGTTGAGGATGATTGCTTTCGCACAGAATAGCACAATGACAATTTCCCTGACTGTCCAAAAAACAAGGATTTCAAAGATGGTTGATGAGGAATGCTTTAGCACAGTATAGCACAATGAGAATTTCCCTCACTGTCCTTCCCTGTCCCTACAAACAAGGTTTAGCAGAGTAAAACACACTGACACTCTCCCTACCTATAGTTTTCTGTCCCTATAAAAAATGTTTTTTTAAAGATGGTTGATGAGGAATGCTTTAGCACAGTATAGCACAATGAGAATTTCCCTCACTGTCCTTCCCTGTCCCTACAAACAATGTTTAGCACAGTAAAACACACTGACACTCTCCCTACCTATAGTTTTCTGTCCCTATAAAAAAATTTTTTTTTAAAGATGGTTGATGAGGAATGCTTTAGCACAGTATAGCACAATGAGAATTTCCCTCACTGTCCTTCCCTGTCCCTACAAACAAGGTTTAGCACAGTAAAACAGACTGACACTCTCCCTACCTATCCTTCTCTTTCCCTAAACTAAAGGAATCCAGGTTAAGCAAGAAAAAAAAAATGTCACTGTCCCTGCCTATGCTTCTCTTTCCCTGCTCCGGAACACACTACACTAGGCCGCCGTGCTGGCGGCCTTTTATAGTGTGGGGCGTGTACTAAACACCCTCAGCAATAATTGGCCACAGGCATCCTGCCTGTGGCCAATCATTGCTCTCCTCGCTGCTGGCGCTGTGATTGGCCAAGCATGCGGGGTCACAGTGCATGCTTGGCCAATCACAGCGCCTGGATGACACTGCAATGGCGTAGTGCATTGTGGGCCGTTCGCGTCACTCGAATTTGGCGCGAACGGCCCAAATCGTTCGATCTTCGTCGAACGATCGAACAGCCGATGTTCGAGTCGAATGTATGTTCGACTCGAACACGAAGCTCATCCCTACTCCTAATCAACTAAGTGATTAAAATGTGTATATAGTAATTGAATGCAGTATAAAGGATAAGAGTGGAGTAGTGGTATATACTGTAATTGGTCTATGATACTTATATGAATTAAAATCTTAGGATTTCGTAAGTACTGAATGCACGTATAGATGTGTAATGGCCAAATCCCTCATTACAAGTGTTACCATGCACACACTGGTAATGCAGACGAAGAAAGGGCTGCGCCTGACCAGGTCTACAAAATTACAAGATGCACTGAGGAATGAGGTCAGCCTCTCATGCCAATTGTTCTGAAAAATCATATTGAAACAATATGTATATGCAAAGTAGTAGAATTATTAAAAATGAAGGGTTCTAATGCAGTGTTTGTCGGGCCGAATATATATTTCTGTGACTTCTAATGGGCTTTAAATCTTTTTACGATATAAAGGATGGTAAATAGTCTGGCAAACTGGGGCTGTTTACTAAAGGAATACAGACTGTTAACTAAGCAAAGTCAATGTTTGGTTAGTTTACTAAAAGATGATAAAGCTGCATTTATCCCTTAAAATGCCCTGTTGCCAGGCAGTTCATTACAAAAACAATATTCACATACGATTACGTGTGCATTTAACATATTCTATACTAGGTATTTGCCTGCAAAGCTAAAACCTCCTCTTCTGTGTACATCCAAAAACCCAAAGACTCTGCAATGTCATCTTGAATGGCACTTAACTCTTGAAGTGTGGAAAAAATATGGTTGTGCTAACCCTGTATAGATTGCACAACTAAGTGCATAACTAAAAATAACATTGTGAATACATCAACATTTGAGTGAAAAAATGAAAATAATCCAAAAAACAATCTTATAAATAGCAAATAAGATGAACCATATGTAGCGGGGTGTTCCCCTTTAATGCAAGAGACTACATTACCCAGAACCCCATTCGGCAATGTTCCGCTGCAGAGACTCATGGGAGGGGTTATAAAAGGAGGAGGCGAGGCTGGGCTCGGGCTCTTTGGGACACGAGACTACACAGACTGATCCTCCTGTGCGGATGTGTCGGAGTGCAAGGCCTGAAGCCTGAGGCCTTGCTCAGCACCAAAGAGCCTTCCACCCCCTCTGCGAGCCTGGGTGGCATCTGACTTTGCTCAGCTACAGCCTTGTTGGATCGGGGACCCGATCGCTGGAGAGACTGAGTGTGTGTGTGACACAGTCGGTGGAAGTTTCCCGGACTGAGACCGTAGTCCGGGCGGGTGAGAGGGCATATGCCCAAACGATATACTGTTACTACATATAGGCCTATAGACTGTCGTGGCCCACCAGTTGTTCCTGATACCCTTATTGAAGAGCCGTACCATAGTTGAACTTACAGTTCGTATAGCCAAGTTCCCACCCCTCCCACGTTTTGGGTTACTGCGCCATAGGGCACTTAACTAACGGTCGCCCGTGTGGCGCACTTGTTGCATGTCAGCTCTTTAGTGTGTTAGTGTTGCAGGGCTCTGCATTACCATTGATTATTCTGTAAACTGTGATTACGGTTATATCTTTCTTACCAAGAGCTTAAGTAAAACCTTATACTTATTTAAATTTAGTATTGTCTCAATGCTCAGTTATTCATAAAGTATAAGATATACAATTTACTGTCAATACTAGCTGTGCCAGTAGGGGGTAGAGCCTATTGCCGGGGGTTGGCGGAGCTGCCATCAGGGCCCAAACTAAATCTGCGGCCTTCTTAGTTGGAGGTATCGCTACACATAGATATGTGAAAAAATAGTCCAGCAATAATACCTTGACTGAAAATAAATCAAATAAGACATATAAATTAGTGAAATAAATGTCAATCAAATCAATAATCCGTGGGTCAAAGTTCACAAATATTGAAATGTATAAAGTCCTTGCACCCGTGCAGAAAATAATATGCTTAGTGAAGTTGATCCATAAATGCAAACTCTTTAAAGTTTAGGAGAAAACTGTTGTGAAATCCACCACCAGATTGAATAAAATGCCTCCTTACCAGAGCTCCGTGACCCCCCGTGACAGAGGATCAGGAGAAGCTTGAATTAAAAAAGCACGATTTGCTCCAAAGACACCCAAATTTGGACAGCAATCTCAGTCAGCACATTCCGTAGACACTCGATGGATCTCAGACTCGTGTATGTGTACAATGTAAAAAACATAATGCCTCTCCATAGTGTAAAAACGTTTTGAGGTTTATTAAAGTAAAAAAGTAGCACACTTACAATTACACAGCGATAAAAAGCCCACAGCTGAAAAAAAAAAGCCTGACATCCTCCTTCCTTATCAACTAATGATATAATTGGTTGTTAGGGCGACAGTGGCTGGAAGGTTGTAAAAGGTGCACAATGAAAACCTGTGGCTTTCTGCAACTAAAAGGCAAGCTTCATCCACAAGCCGGCTTGTATACAATTTTTGGGCACTTTTTAACGATTTTGCCAAGGCACCCCTGAAAAACCTGAAGGCACCCCAAATATTTATAGAAAGGGAAATCACTACAAGTAAGCATTTACAGTAAAACACTTGCTTTTTCTATGCTGATACCTGGCATTTCTTAAGTTGATTCCATTTTCCTGTGCAGCTAGTATGAACCAGTCCCTAAATCTAGCCATATGAAGTCAGATTCTGTTTAAAAAAAGAAAAGAAAACAATTGCAATATATAATAATTTTCCCTATACATATCATCCAGTCAGTGAAGGGGTGTATTTATTAATAAAGCTTCATATATATTATTGCAATGGAATTAACCTTTGCAGGCAATAAATGGTTGGTTTAAGAGGATTAAAATGGTAAATCTTGTTAATTTTTAGGTCATCAATAAAATTGTCTGTGCTCAATATTGTGTTAGCAAGGGTTAATAATTATAAATATAATTACAAAATGTAATGGTATTTTTTTAATTGAGTTAGTTTAATAACAATGCTTGAAGTAATAAGAGAGACTTAATATTGCCGTGCGTGATTAAATATTACTTTGAAAAGTTAAATTTTACTAAGAAGGATGGCGTATTTTTTGGCTTTAATTTTCTACAGAGGGTTATTGATATTATGATGTGATGGTTGATGATCAATGCTTTAGCACACTATAATGGTTGCTTCCAGCATCGACGCGTCTCTGGCCCCCCTTCCGTTTGCCCGGCATGGTGGTCGGTTACAGCGGAGAGTGATCGCTGTGGTTATGTGACTCGATCGCCGTTTTGCGGGTGTTATGTGCCGCTTTGTCCCTGCTTTGCCTGGAGCTCCTTTCTCATGCGGCCATCTCGGTCGCCGTCAAGCTCCGCCCCCTTTTCAGAGAGTTAATTTGTAAAGGGGGACAAGCCAGGATCCCACTTCGAACAATGCAGCTGCCGGTAAGGGAAGGAGGTTTGGCATTACCTCACCCCGAGTGCTACTACCTTTCGGCACAGCTACAGCACCTAATGGGATGTGATACTCCGGGAGGAGGTACCCCTAACGGGAGAATGATGTTAACTGGAGCATTACATAACACAACTATTGAAGCACTAGAGGCGGATTCCTTCTGTTATAGGAACCCAATAATAAAAATGATAACCAAAATATGGAAAACAGTTAAAAAACAGATGGGATATACTGGGCTAACTAAAGACACTGCTCTTTGGAACAATAGCAACTTGCAGGAAATCCTCCCAATAGGAAAGGTCAGAGAATGGGAAACACACAACACTCATTTTACACTTACCTCCAGCTGGGGCATGCCCTTGAAGCCCAATTCAGGACACAAACCTTAGAATGGAACAAAACACCTCTCTTTCAAAACATACTCAAGGCAGGCTCAACTAAGGGTCTTATATCCGAAATATATGGACAGATAAGCAAAAAAGTCAACCCCGGGGTGAAACTCTGTAAGGTAAGAGAGAGGTGGGAAGAGGATATAGGGGAAATAACACAGGAGCAGTGGAGGACAATCCTAGAGATGGGACCCAAGGTATCAGTTTCACCCCCGCAGAAAGTATCCCACCTGATGTTGATAAATAGAGCCTATTACACTCCCAGGTGTCTATTTAAGTATGGTAGAAGATCAGATGATAAATGCCCTAGATGCCAGGGGTCTGGAGATCTTATACATATGGTGTCCATTTAGTACTTTTATTAACTCCGGAACTAATATTTCTCCGTAATATTTATACACCTCCGTCGGGAACCCATCTGGGCCGGGGGACTTTTGATTTGCCATATCAGCTACTGCCTGTTGGAGTTCTGCAAGGGATATTGGAATTTCTAATTTGTCACTTTCCTCTTGTGTGATTCCTCTAGATTTCCCAAGAAGTCCTCCATTTCTCCTTCCACCCCCGCCATCTCTGTGCTGTGTAAAGGTTTTTATAGTAAGCCCTAAATATCTGCACTATCTCAGGGGTATTATATGTAATCTCTCCTCCTGTGGGTCTAATAGCCAGGGTAGTGGAGGGGGGGAGTTAGACTTCACTAACTGTGCCAGCATTTTTCCTACGCGTTCACCCTCTGCAAATGAAGACTGCCGCAGGAAGAGTCGTCTAGTCTCAACTTTCCATGTAATTGCTATCTTATAATCTTGTTGTTTATCTAGCCATGTTTTTTTCTTCTCCGGTGTTGGGCCTATTACATAATTATTTTTGGCAGCTAGCACCTCTCTGCGGATATTTTCCTCCCATTCCCTAGCTTTTTTATTATATTTGGCCACCTGCTGGATCAGGATACCTCTGAGATATGCCTTCAGGGTATCCCAGAGTATCCCGGTCACCGCAGTGCCTTCATTAACCACTTCCCTACCCAGCCATAGTCAAATGACGTCCACAGATGGGATCTCCCATCCTGGGTGGCCGTCATATGATGTCCTGGGCTTTGTAGGGGGATATCTGAATGATGCCTGCAGCTAGAGGCATCATTCAGATATCCTTTTGTTGTGCCGGCGATTCTGTGCACCATAAGAACAATCATAGCAGCGGTTCCGCCGCTTGATCGTTCTTATAGGCGGCGGGAGGGGACATCCCCCCCTCCCGCCGCCATCCGGTGCTTCTCCGGGTTCTCCCGTGCCATCGGGGGCCCGGAGAATGAATCGTCCGGCGCACGATAGGAAGCATAGAGATGACTGGTGAACAGATGGTCACCAGTCATCTCTATGACCGTCAGAGGCCCGGGCGCGATGTGATGACATCACGCCCGGGTCATCAGATGTAAACAAAGCCGCCATTGCGGCTAGTAAACATGAGATCAGTGAATTTTTTTTCACGATCTCATGCTATCCAGCCTGGAGGAGAGATGTGGGGTCTTATTGACTTATTGACCCCGCATCTCCCAATAAAGAGGACCTGTCACACACATTCCTATTACAAGGGATGTTTACATTCCTTGTAATAGGAATAAAAGTGATCAAAAAAAAAAGAAGAAAAGTTAAATAAGTGTAAAAAAAAAATAAAAAAAAAGTAAAAAAAAAAAATAATAATAATAAAAAAAAATTTAAACGCCCCTGTCTCCGGTAGCTCACGATGAGAAGCGACCGCACATGTAAGTCCCGCCCACATATGTTGCACGTGCAACAATTCTAGCACTAGAGCTCCTCTGTAACTCTAACCTGGTAACCTGTAAAAAAAATTAAAGTGTTGCCTATGGAGATTTTTAAGTACCGAAGTTTGGCGCCATTCCATGAGTGTGCGCAATTTTAAAGCGTGACATGTTAGGTATCTATTTACTCAGGGTAACATCATCTTTCATATTTTCCCCAAAAATTGGGCTAACTTTACTGTTTTGTTATTTTTTAATTCATGAAACCATTTTTTTCCCCAAAAAAGGCGTTTGAAAAATTATTGCGCAAATACCGTGCAAGAAAAAAAGTTGCAATGACCTTCATTTTTTTCCCTAGGGTGTCTGCTAAAAAAACATATATAATATTTGGGGGTTCTGAGTAATTTTCTAGCAAAAGAATGATGATTTGTACATGTAGGAGAGAAGTGCCAGAATAGGCCCGGTATTGAGGTGGTAAAAAAAGCCCGGGGTTGAAGTGGTTAAATTCCACAAATTCCCTCAATTTGGGCAAGACCTCGTCTGTTTTCTTTATTAGTTTGAACCAGTATGGGTTTATTTTCCACTCTCTCTGGGCTCTTTTCCCCCCTAAGTTTAAGGTGAGAACAATTGGGGAATGATCTGATACTCCTCTTTGCAAATATACAATCTTTTCCGTGATCTGCAGCGCTCTATCATTTCCCAAGGCCATATCTATCCTGGAGATTGTGGAGTACGAGCTTGAGTAGCAAGAGTATTGCTGGATGCTCGGATTCCGCACTCTCCACATATCAATTAACCCTACTTCATCCAGAAATTGACTCAATCGGCTCTTCTCTATAGGTTCTGAGTGCGTCGGTGCAGGAAACCTAACCACCTTTTTGTCTAGGACCTTGTTAAAGTCTCCTACCACTATGACCGGCACTTCTTCCTTACCCAACATAAATTCATTTAAACTAAGCATTACATCAATTTTAAATGGTGGGGGGATATAGATATTTGCCACTATATACATTCTATTATCAATTGAGCAGTGCAGGAAAATGTATCGGCCGTTCTCATCTATGCAGGTCTGTCTGATGTTGGTTCACATATCTAATTTTTTTGGCTGAAATTATGATCATTTGGAAATACTAAACAACACACAAAATTGTGATATTTTAAATTTGCATCAGCATGGTTTTGTTTTTGGTTTGTAAAAACACCTGTGTGAGTGGGTAAAGAGTTTTGTGAGATGGACAGCAACAAGTGAGAGAGACAGAGAATTATATTTTACCAAAACATGAAAACATTACACATTCTAGCATTCTTAAAAACAAAATATATGAAGAAGAAGCAACATTGTTTCAAGGACAATTTATTTGAGAGAAAGATACAGTTCATCTCAACATTAAAAGTATTTATTTGGGGAAGTTACAATTGTACCGATATAATCAATGGCTGAAGCTTGCATTGGGCTACATAGCACAAATTTTCACTCTTAAAAACACATTTACTATAGCGCCCTGTAAAAAAGTAATGGGAGTTAAAATGAGAGTTGTTTGCAGGTCTGAGCATGCTCAGTTGTGCTGGCACATAGTTGTACAGAGACGGGGAATTTATCTCTTCTCAGACTTTTAAAGATATTTCAGTGTATATAACACTTTTTAAAGCAGTTTAAAAACAGATTATCTTTAAACAATATACCACATATTTAAGTACCATTTAGGCGATCATATCATGCTGTAAACATTATTTCCATGTGCAATTCTCCAGGTTCTAGCAAGAATAAGGGTTTGGGCGGTATCTGTTGTCTGGGCGTTGCAGAAAATTTGATTGTGGGAGTATTTTTTCCCCCAGCGCTACAGTGAATTCCGTTTGGGCACTAATTTGCGTGATTTTGCTATTTTGAGATTATTTATTTGCGCAAGTGCATATTAGCGCTATTAGTACTATACTATATACCCCCACCGTGTCCATATACTTCCAACAATGCTTAAAAATAAAGTGAAAATAGCACTCTCATAGTGTAGTAATGTATAAAAAGCTTTATCATCAAAAGTAAATATTGCACTTACAGAATGATGAAAATGAAAAGGCTCAGCAAACATCCAAGCATCGCAAACGGCATTCCTACAGGCTCCACTCCGGGCACCAAAGTGTAATCCAGTGGTCAATACCATCTGGTAAGTAGTTTGTCACACTGTTTGGCTTGGAGAGCACAACATTTCATCTGCTGTTTCTTGCCCAGTATCATGTTTTCTCTGCACCCTAAGGAATTTCTTACTGAACACTAATGATAAACACCTTATTTCTACATGTTGGACTTAATTGGTGGACTTATTGAGTTGCTGTCTTTTTTGATGTTTTTATCACCGATTTTCATTGGCACAAAATTTTTTCTTTTTTGATTTGTTTTCATGTATTGTATTTTAGTGGTGCACTACATTTACACATTTTATTTGAGTTTTTTGTATCGGAAATCTTTTTTAACTAATATTTTTTCCGAGCGCAGTGTTTTTCTCTTTATAATAAAAATGCATGGACAGTGTTTAACATGGATCCCAATGGCCCTAAAAATGCAGATTTTTTTCTGTATGGAACACATCAAAAAGGCATAAAAACGTGCCAGAACACACGTCTTTAAAGAAAATTAAGAAAAAAGAGGGGAAAACCTGCACTGGAACACATAAAAAATACACATGTAGAAATGCATGCTGAACACAGAAATAGTGGTTGGAACCAGGCGTAAATAATCAGGAAGGGCGCTATCCAGCAGCTCCAGTGGCTCAGCAAGAAGAGACATTTGGGCTTCCATGTGTGCACAGATGCCCCCCAGGTCTTTGGGACTCGTCAGAGACTTTTTGGACATCTGAAAATATGTGTTTGGTTTCACGTGCATGTGTGTAGATTCTGCAGATATCAAGGTACCAGATACCAGTGATGCGTATTTGCAAAATTTTCTGACATGGCAGTGTGAGAGAGGAGTGGTGGGACCTAAATTTTGGGGGATTGAAGTTCCTCTTTAAGAATATGAAAATACTTTAACCCCTTCATGCCTAGGTATTTTTTTGGCACTTGTTACTTATAAGTTAAAATCTGTATTTTTTGCTAGAAAATTACTTAGAACCCCCAAACATTATATATTTTTTTAGCAGAGACCCTAGAGAATAAAATGGCGACCGTTATTATTTTAGGCCACACTCTATTTGCGCAGCGGCCTTTCAAATGCATTTTTTCTGGAAGAAATACTTTCATGAATTAAAGTTAGCCAAATTTTTGTATAATGTGAAAGATGATGTTACACTGAGTACATAGATACCTAACATGTCATGCTTTAAAATTGCGCACACTCGTGGAATGGCAACAAATACGGTATTTAAAATCTCCATAGGCGACGCTTTAAAAATTTCTACAGGTTATCTGTTTAATGTTACAGAGAAGGTCCTGTGCTAGAATTATTGCTCTTGCTCTAACGATCATGGCAATACCTCACATGTGTGGTTTGAACACTGTTTATATTTGCGGGCGCGACTTACGTATGCATTCGCTTCTGCGTGCGAGCAAGGAGGGATGGGACGTTTAACTTTTTATTATTATTTTTTAGTTTTTTTACACTGTCACTTTAGATTTTTTATTTTTGATCACTTTTATTGCTGTCACATGGAATGTAAGCATCCCTTGTGACAGTAACAGGCAGTAACAGGTACACTTTATGGAGGGATCTGGGGTCTATAAGACCCCAAATCCCTCCTTTGCACCTAAAAGCATTCAAAACACCTAGTTCAAAACGCCAAATCTGGCTCCTTTAAGTCTTCAGTAAATCAAACGTGATGCCATGGCATTGCTTCCGGGTTACTAGATCCGAGACCCTATCAAAGCCGATTCCGGCATTGTTCGGGTCTCAGGCCAGCCGGCAGATGTGCCGGCTGGTCGCTCAGCCCCCCCGCCCCCCTCCCCCGCTGGGATGGGAGGCCTGAAGACGGCAGGAGGGGGGCTGTACCCTCCTACTGCTTGTATTAACAGCCGGGTGGCTGTTTAGTCGCATCGGTTGTCATTACAAGAAAGTCGACAGCCCGCTATAAAAAACGGCAGCTGCAGGCATCACCCCGGTACAAACCCTTCAAGCCGTTACACCGACGTGAAGGGGTTAACATCCATAGTCTTAGCGCAGTTGCCTTGGAAATCCTCAACAGATACTGTATAAGACAGATACAGGAGCCAGAAATTAAATATAATTTTTTTCTGGGTTATTGCTTTTAGCTTTTCGCCTGGCCAGGCTAAAATAGCCACTACTTTTTATTTGTATTGAGATTGCCTTCCAAGATATTTTTCCTAGTGCATCAGTAAAAAATGTTTGTACCTGCTGTTTTTATGTTGATTTGAAGGAGTGACAGAATCTGTAGAACATTGAATCCTTCCACTGGGAACAAAATGAAAATGATTCACCAGCTATCCAATGCCATGATGACAATCTGCTTGGAGTGATGATGTGCTTGTTAGCTGTGTTTAGCGGTATGGGACTTGGTGATACATTGCTATTTGCAGCAATATAAACTATAAGAAGGAACTGTTCCATCAGTTTGGGGATGCTTTTCTCGACGGTGGCACTTCAAATCTTTGATGCAATATTTTATTCTTGTCATACAAAAACATTTCTTTATAATTTATTGGTGCGATTTATATGTATGTTTATAAAGAACATTTTTTTAATAGAGCAAAATGGTAACATTTATTGATTTACAGTACAAGTCTGGTTTAATTTTATTTCCTGTATCATGGTAATAACAAAATAAAATAAATAAGAGCAGCAATAAATGAGTTTCGCAAAATAATTATTTGGGTTACTGAAGGTACTTTTTACATGTATTGCATAAACTATGGACTAACTAAGTAATGACTACCATATTTATCGGCGTATAACACGCACAGGCGTATAACACGCACCCTAGCTTTAAGAGGGAATTTTCAGGAAAAACACTTTCCACAGCCCTCTGCGTATAACACGCAGGCACAGTTTACCCTCTATTTTCAGGGTAAAAAAGAGTGTTATATACCAATAAATACAGTAATTAAATTTTTATTTTACATAAGATGTTAGGTAGGCCACTGGTTTTGTCAGACAGGGATAAAGTGAACCTTCACTCAAAGGTGAAAGTGGCGCTATTTCTCCTTCCTACCCTTCCCCCCTTTAGATTTTCTTTGTTTTTTTTAAGGGGAGCAGGAATATTTTTTGACAGGTACCTGCTCCCACTTAGGTCTAGGTGAGAATAATGTGCACTTGGAAACAGCCCCTGATCATGGTCATACCCCCAGCCTAATGTCACACATTCCAGGAAGCTGCAGGACCACTCCCACAGCGCCAACACGATCTCGCTCATGCATGAAGTCACAGTAGGATCCCATATCCAAAATGGAGGCACCAGGGATCAACAGCAGTGAGAAGAACTGGAAGTGGGTGGATAAATCTGGACCCCAGGCATTGGTAAGTACCTTATTTTTAAAAATCAGTAGCTACAATATTTGTAGCTGCTGAGTTTTGTTTAACCACTTCAACCCCGGAAGATTTGGCTGCTCAATGACCAGGCCATTTTTTGCGATACGGCACTGCGTCGATTTAACTGACGATTGCGCGGTCGTGCAACACAGTACCCAAACAAAATTGGTGTCCTTTTTTTTCCCACAAATAGAGCTTTTTTTTGGTGGTATTTGATTATCTCTGCGGTTTTTATTTTTTGCGCTATAAATAAAAAAAGAGTGACAATTTAGAAAAAAAACACAATATTTTGTACTTTTTGCTATAATAAATATCCCCATTTTTTTTTTAAAAAAAGCAAAATTTTTCAACGGTTTAGGCCGATATGTATTTTTCTACATATTTTTGGTAATAAAAATCACAATAAGCGTATATTGATTGGTTTGCGCAAAATTTATAGCGTCTACAAAATATTTATGGCATTTTTATTATTATTTTTTAACTAGTAATGGCGGCGATCTGCGATTTTTATCGGGACTGCAACATTATGGCGGACAGATCGGACACTTTTGACAAATTTTGGGACCATTGACAATTATACATATTATAATTATACATATTAAATGCACTGATTACTGTGTAAATGTCACTGGCAGGGAAGGGGTTAACACTAGGGGGCGATCAAGGGGTTAACTATGTTCCCTAGTGTGTGTTCTAACTGTAGGGAGATAGGACTGACTAGAGGAGATGACAGATCCCTGTTCCTAGCTAGTAGGAACTCACAATCTGCCTCTCCTCTCCTTACAGAACAGGCATTTGTGTGTTTATACACACGTGTCCCTGTTCTGGCTCTCGTGCCAGCGATCGCACATGGCCGGCGGTCATCGCGACTGCCGGCCATGCGCATCGGCACCCCTGTAGCGCCTCCGGCTGCGCATGTGCACCTGCTATCCCACTTAAAGGAGCTGATGTACAGCTACGATGGTTCACGGGATCATTCCGACCTTCTGCAGTATAATGATGGCGGCTGGTCAGCAAGCGCTTAAAAAAAAAAGACTGAAGTTCCTCTTTAACGGCTTCAGCCCCGGACCATTTTGGTGGTCAAGGAGCTGGCCACTTTTTGCGATTCGGCACTGTGTCGCTTTAACTGACAATTGCGCGGTCGTGCAACGTGGCTCCCAAACAAAATTGACGTCCTTTTTTTACCACAAATAGAGCTTTCTTTTGGTGGTATTTGATCACCTCTGTGGTTTTTATTTTTTGCGCTATAAACAAAAAGAGAGCGACAATTTTGAAAAAAATTCAATATTTTTTACTTTTTGCGATAATAAATATCCCCAAAAAATCTATAAAAAAAAAAAATTCCACAGTTTAGGCCGATACATATTCTTCTACATATTTTTGGTTAGAAAAATCGCAATAAGCGTTTATTGATTGGTTTGCGCAAAAGTTATAACTTCTACAAAATAGGGGACTGTTTTATGTCATTTTTATTAATAATTATTTTTTTACTAGTTATGTCGGCGATCAGCGATTTTTATCTTGACTGCGACATTATGGCGGACACATTGGACACTTTTGACACCATTTTGGGACCATTGTCATTTTTACAGCGATCAGTGCTATAAAAATGCACTGATTACTGTAAAAATTACACTGGCAGTGAAGGGGTTAACCACTAGGTGGCGCTGCAGGGATTAAGTGTTTCCTAGTGAGTGATTCTTACTGTGAGGGGGCTTGGCTACACGTGACATGTCACTGATGACCGTTCCCGATCACGGGTGGCAGATTTAAAGGGACGTACCTGTACGCCAATCTGCCTGCCCGTGCTATTCTGCCGACGTACATCGGCGTGCGGCGGTCGGCAAGTGACACTGCCTGCACAGAGAGAGACCGCTTGACACTGCCTGCACAGAGAGAGAGACTGCTCCACATTGCCCGCAGTGCAAAGGGGTCACTATCTGTGGGGGCAGTGCGAGTGGGGTCACTCTCTGCAGGGGCAGGGCGAAGGGGTCACTCTCTGTGAGGGAAGTGTGAAGGAGTCACTCTCTGTGGGGGCAGTGCAAAGGGGTCACTCTCTGTGGGGGCAGTGCGAAGCGGTCACTCTCTGTGGGGGCAGTGCGAAGGGGTCACTCTCTGTGGGGGCAGTGTGAAGGGGTCACTCTCTGTGTGGGCAGTGTGAAGAGGTCACTCTGTGGGGGCAGTGTGAAGGGGTCACTCTCTGTAGGGGCAATGTGAAGGGGTCACTCTCTGTGGGGGCAGTGCAAAGGGGTCACTCTCTGTGGGGGCAGTGTGAAGGGGTCACTCTCTGTGGGGGTGAAAGTTTTCCAGCCATCAGAATACAATGATCACTGCTGGCAGCTATAGCAGCCAGCAGTGATCGCCCAAAAGTGGAGTGGAGTGGCAGTTCCTGCTGCAAGTGAATACAAGCCTTTGAGCTCACACTGGTGTACTGGCAGTTTTCCATAGCCATAGTCCCTCAGACATTTTTTAGGTTGCACATTTTTGCTGCATTTTCTGGAATTGCACCAAAGATGCAGCATGCAGGACATTTTGTTCACTTTCACAACATACATTAAAAATGGGCAACCTCTATGGGACCAGGGGCAACATGCAGGAAGACTGGCAGTACACCGGCACTGCAGACAAACCGCAGCATGCCAGTGTGAGCCCACATCATAACACCTAAGAGGACAAGGTAGTGTCACAGGCTGCTAGGGAAAAAAAAGCTCTTTAGGTGCAGAGAGGGGGAGGAAGGAGGAGTTCACTTACTTGTATGGTCCCAGCCTCCCAGGAGACTCACTGTATTCGAGCCGACTGCTCAGATTTAACTTTCCCGCCCACACATCCTCTTTACAGACAGCACACAAGCTGCCCAGAGTGTGGGCGGGGAAAGAGAGAGCAGGTCCAGCCTCTGCCAGCCATTTGTGTGGAGGAGGGAGGGACTGTGTTGTGCTCTGTAACACAGACTGTCAGCCCTGAGACATTGCTGGCTCGCAGTACTGGATGGAGATGCCGCACTTGGTTCTGAGCTGGCGACACAGTGGCCCTTCGAGAGCATATGAGAGCAGCCCAGGGGGAAAATGCATCGCTGCCCCCATGCTCAGCCCGCCCCTGACTGTGCTGTATATCATGCTTTAACCACTTGCCGCCCACCATATAGCAAAATGACAACGGTAGGGTGATGCTGTTATCCTGATCGGACATCATATGATGTGATCAGGATAACTAGCCGGTGCCCCCCCGCGGCGATCGGTGATGCAGCGTGTCAGTCTGACACACCGCAACTCCGATCTAGGTAAAAAGTCTCTGACAGAGACTTTTTACCACGTGATCAGCCGTGTCCAATCACGGCTGATCACAGTTTAAACAGAAAATGCCGTTTATCGGCTTTTCCTCACTTGCGTCTGTCAGACATGAGTAGAAAAGAGCCGATCGGATGCTCCTCTAACAGGGGTGTCTGTGCTGATTGATTATCCGCGCAGCCCCCCCAAGGATGCTTACACTGGGCCACCAGGGACGCCACCAGAACCACCAGGGATGCTCACCACTAGTCACCACCAGGTATGCCACCCATAGCCACCAGGGATGCCAATCAGTGCCCACAATGGATGCCAATCAGTGCCAAACAATAATGCCTGCCAATCAGTTATGCCCATCAGTAACATCCATCAGTGTACATCAGTGCCACCTATCCGTGCCCATCCATGCCCATCCATGCCACCTATCAGTGCCCATCCGTGCCACTTATCAGTGCCTATCAGTGCCGCCTATTAGTGCCCATCAGTGCCACCTATGTGTGCCCATCAGTGCTGCATATCAGTGCCACCTATCAGTGCCCATGAGTGCCACATATCAGTGCCCATCAGTGCTGCATATTAGTGCCCATCATCGGTGACCATCAGTGCCACCTCATCAGTGCCACCTCATTGGTGCCACCTCATCGGCACCCATCAGTGCCGCCTTATCAGTGCCTGTCAGTGCAGCCCAATCAGTGCCCGTTAGTGAAGGAGAAAACAGACTTATTTACAATGTTTTGTAACAGAAACCAAAATTTTCAAAATGTTCAGTTTTTTTTTTGTTTAACAGAAGATAAAAATCCCAGAGGTGATCAAATACTACCAAAAGAAAGCCGCAGGGACCCCTTTACAACTCACAATCTCAGTGGGTCTCCTGGGGGCACGGATCCGGGGTGTCCTCCGCAGGCATGAATGCCTCATATACACGATTTGTGTCTCCACTTTGTGGAGCATTGCCCTGCACTGGAAGACCCCTGCTGTGCCACTCCCTTCTGTCCTAACCAGAATGGATGCTATAATGCTGATGGAGAGGATTTTGTACACCTTGCAGGATAGAATGAACTTATTTGACCAAAGATGGGAATCCTGGACGACTCATAAGAATGTTCTACTGTCTTGAGCCTAGCTTCTACTTTACGTAGTGTAAGTGTAATCCTTTAATGGGGAATGCCTCCGTGTATACCTGAGCTTCCCATCTTTTGTCCTGGTTATTACTAATCTGTAGGATCCTCATTCTTTGATGTTTTTTCTGATATGCTTCAAATTTTTGTTTTATGTTTAGTTTTTTGTTTTTTTTGTTTGTTTTTTTCTTTCCTGTTTTTTTTTGTTGTTTTCCGCATACATTGGTGATTTGGAATATATGATATGACTTTTGACTGTATGCTTTCTTTATTCCAATAAAAAACGTTTGTAAAAAAAAAAATGTGACAGCGCTGAAAGCAGAAAATTGGTCTGGGCAGGAAGGTGTATAAGTGCCCTGTATTGAAGTGGTTAAGAAAACAGGATCCATTTTTTTTTTTATATACGGTAACAACCACAATATGTAATATGCAGTTAACCTGTATGTAAAGCCAAACCTTTATTTTAGTTATGAATATGTGAATATAATGTGAATGTTAGAAGCTCTGTCAGTTTTTCCTTGCTGTCTGTGTTCCTGCTGATGGTGTTCATCCTCTCTATTTGTCTCAGTGACCGTTGTCACCAAGACAAAAAGTGAGAGGAAATCTAAAACTTGAGAAAAAACAGAGACTAAAGGTCATGGTGATCTTCATGCATTCAAAGCAATATTGTGCTCACATTATTGAATAAGTAGAACTACCTAGTAGTGTGTGCCTAGTGTGTAACATGTTAGAATAAAATTCTGAAATGAATACAGAGAGGAGTGTAACAAGGAAAGGTCAGCTTACATTTAAAAATATTGAATTAAAGGCCTGTTTGTATATTATTGACTCATATTTTGGGATGGTCAATTGATTTACTGCTTGTGAAGGTAAATACATCTACCCTAATACTCTTGAGCTGCTTATTTCCTCCCTCTTCCATTTTTTCTTCTTTGTGGTCCACTAATTGGTAAACAGAGGTGCCATTGCCATATTGAAAAACTTTTTATTTAATTGCTGTGCTAATATTTCTGTTGTAAATAAGGTATGTGAAAATGTATAAGATAGTCTATATTTTACAATGAATATGATAATATAAGAGGCTAAATTACATTTTCAAACCATAATTTGCAATACAGATTGTTGGCCTGGTAAATGCACAGAGAAGTCCCTCCACCAACCAAGCCAATAAGGGTTAACGTAGTACAGATCTAAAACTGTATCTGTAGAGACAATAACTGGGCTGATGGGAGAACTGTATGCCAAAGGATATGTGTGATATGGTTTGATGAGAAATACATACAGTATACTGCATTAATATTTGATTTTTTTTTAAGATAAAGTTGTTATATTTGAATGATAATACAAAAATTAGATTTTTTAAAGAATATCTTGATCATATTTGACGAGCAGAGTATGTGGGCGTGGCTTAATGCTCCCACCCTGTGGCCTCTGACGCTCTCTACTCCTCTTCTGTGACCTCTCAGGCTAGGTGCTTGTGCCACAATGCTAGTCTAAATATGTGGGGCACGTAGGGAGGTGGCCAAGCTCGCAAGCCCCCTCAATATACAATATATGTAAAGCGCTGAGTAAATTGACATCACTATATAAGTACCTGTAATAAAAATAAAATACCAGGGCCTTCCATCACCCTTGCCATGTCACTAACAACTCCCCACTGGACGACTGCTTAAAGAGGAACTGTAGTCTTCTCACATAATTTTCAATAAAAACAACTTTGCCATTCTGAAGCTTCCACTCAACCATTTTGCATATTATATTATATATACTGTGATTCTGTACTTGCTAAATATGCTGCAGAAATATCCCTCCATCGAGTCTGGCTGCAACCATTTTAACTGTGGGCAGCTGAAGGTGCTGCCTGTTTACTTCCTGGATTTACACAGACACACAGAGGTACACCTCCAGCCCTGCAGCTTTCATTGGACCTCTTATGACTTGTGCCCCCTCCCTTCCTGGCAAACTCTCACGAGAGTGAGAGAGAGAGAGCTGTGCATGATGTCATAAGCCTAGGCTTTTTACCAGCCTGGAAACAGAAAGTGGGCTGTATAAGATATTTACTGGCAGAAAAAATAAAAGTTTTACTATCCAAAGTTAAAACAACAAGGGCAGAAGATGAAATAGATGGAAAGATGAAAAAATAACTGAAGTTCAGTTTTAAGCACCCGACATTACTCAGTTTGTCCCACAAACAGCAATAAAGCCTCTCCCGCTTCACACTGATTCCTCTTTATTCCCATTCTATGTACTTTTTTTAGGTATGCATTGCATATACCCTTTTAAAGTAACTTCAGACCAGGCACCATATTGGAACTTCAGAACTGTTACAAGCTAATTTTTCAATCACATGTCGGTACTGTCAGGTCACCTAAAGCCAGGTGACAGATGCACACCGTTGGGGTCAGGAGTGCACCGCTAAGGTAGTGAACCCTATAGCTGACTGCTGCGGATAGATAACTGGGTGATTAAGGAAGGCAGGTCCACTGGAGCACTAACAGGGATCCCACAGGGAGCTATAGCCTAAGATTCCCCAGGGCGCGGAGTCTAAGATCCAGCAGATGTTCACCAGAGCCTCTAGTGGTGAGGATGGACTGGGCTGCAACTGGATCCAGGTCGCAGCCCCCAGAGTCCCCCAGCTCACGCTCACAGTAGGCTATAGAGAGAGGATAGAGGGGAAGCAGCAGCTCAGGATACAAAGATAATGAGGGGATAAGCCAAACGTCGGGGCGACTAGCAGACAAGGCTAAACAAAGGACAAGCCAAAGGTCAAGGTCAAAAGCAGACAGGGATAGTCGAGAACAAGTCAAGATCAGTAAAACAGAGACAGACGTAGCACACGGCAAGCAGGAACCCAAACACACAATAGCTTAACAAACAACGTTGATCAGCATGGCTGGCTTGCAGTGCACAGGTTAATATAGTGTTCCCTGATAGGGCCTGGGGTGGAGCCATGCTTGGAGGAGAGATTATTTAAGCAGCCAGGTGAGAGTGGCTGGCCTCTAAGGTGAACACATGGAGAGGTAAGCTGAGAGACAAACATTACTGCTTAACCATGACAGGTACAAAACAGTCTTCCCCATATTCCCTCCATACATTTCTCTAGTTGATCCTAACCTCAGGCTGCCCCAGATCATATCTTATAAATAGCGCAAGGTCCATAGAATAAAGACCATCTCTAGTGAATCCAACTTTGGTATTCTGACTGGGTACACACAGGGTTGCCAACTTTCAGTAAATTTACGAACAGTTTGTAAAATCTGTACTTTTTGCATCTGTCCTTGAATGTCTATTACGGACATGTAGGCTGCATGTCCGTAACTGACATTCATGGACAGATGCAACCATTTTGGATTTTACAAACTGCTTGTAAATTTACTGAAAGTTGGCAACCCTGGGTACACACCAAGGGGGAGCCCAATGACAAGGACAGTCCTCCAAGTGGCAGCAGTCCTCCATACAATTCCCCATCCAAAGGCCCTACAAGGTTGCCTCCCCTTGAATTTATATCACATTTATACCAGAGCCATCTGGGAGCCAGAAATAACTTCTGGGCAACCTGGCAGCAAAATAAACATGTTTAATTAGTACAAGGCCATGACAAAATGAGGTAGAACATAGCCAAGTATTCACCCTAAATAGGCACCTGCCTACAAGTACCTAAAAAAATCAAAATAATTACCTATGGGTGGGTAGTTTGTTGTATTTTTTATATGGGATATTGGTACATTCCTTAAAGAGGATAATTTTTGAGTGGACAAACCCTCCCCTTATTATTACTAGTACACACATTAGAATAGATTTAGTTTCCTCCTGAAGGAGCAAGGTAGGAGGTGATTCCCCTCTTGCTTTAGAAATGTCTTGTCTTACTGTGTCTGTGGCATGGGAGGAAAAAAGAAAGATGTATAAACAGGGCAAGATTGACCACTAATGAATGAAATTACTTACTTAAAATTATATTAAAAACCAGCTCCAATGAAAACCTCTTTCCTTTAGCTTTGTATAGATATTGGAAGGGTTATAAGCTCTGTGAACAGAGGAGGCTAGATCAATTTTTCTGCCTTTGCTGAGAGAATAAGTGGGTAGAACTAAGTCCCCGATCCTGAATCTCAAGCTTAAAATAAAAGCAGACAAATAATCCAACCCAGATAGCTGACTCTTCCATTTGAAAGCTTAGCATTTCTGTTGTAGTTGGATGAGAGAAGGGATCTTCAAACTATGGTTCACAAGCCAACTCTAGCCTGCTGCAAGATATTATACAGCCGTCTGATGCAAGAGGGGAGGGACTCTTATGTAAGGTGGTTCTGATGGGGACTTTGATGGGCTCAAGTTTTTTTAAAATGCATTGCTTTATTGTTCTAAACTCGTCATGCTGATAACAAAAAACTCCAAGCAAAACCTTTTTGTTTTTGGAAAAAAAATGTTGCTCTCATACTTAAAAGGTTGAAGACCCTTGGATAAGAGCAACAGATATAAAAAACATTTTCATAAACCAGTATATCAGAAAAATATTCTCTAACGTCTGTAAGCACTATGGCATTGCCAAATTTTAATCTAAAGAATTCATCATTTCAGACCATTTGGCACCATAGTGCCTGAGATTACTTCGATCACTTTGCTTCTGTGGCTGCATAGGTGCACACTGCACAGCAAGCACTTGAATTGGTACCTTTAGTTATCCTAAAGGTTTGTTCTATCTGACAATTCAAACATGAAAGTTGCTGTGGGGATATTGACTTTTCTAAAAAGATAGGGTAAATGGGCAATCTCACGCTGATAATCAATATTCAAAAATAAAGCTGCTGACCCCAGATTTCAAAAATATATAGATCTTGAAACAAACATTTAGTTTAATTGTACATACACACCGTGCATGTATAGTGGGGGCGCTGACCACAGTGCTAAATTAAAAACCTGTGAAACAATAATTATGATACCTGCATATATACCATACTATAAAAGCGTGAAAATTGCAAAATATATAGTGTATCACCAACCCAAATGTGCAATCAAATAAACACTTTAAGCTATAGCTAATCAAGCAGAGCTATGTGAGATTGAAATGCACTTCAGTGAATTGACACCCCTGCTGATCAGTGTCAAATTAGAAAAACACAACAACATAAATGTCCTTAATAATTGTCCAAATGAATAGTGAACGGTGATTTTCCAACAGTTCATAACATTCAATAATATGATGAAACTTGGGTATACTTGATCCAAACTCAGAAAAATATCTTGATGTGATAGCCTTCACCAACTTAGTGTGTGACACTCAATAGTGCTCAAAGAAGATTGGCCGCTTACCAGATCATGTTGACTCATTTAATTAAAAAGGAGTCAAAAGCGCTTGTTGCAAGTAGCACTTGCTAATATGGGTAGAGAAATCATACATGGAACTGAGATTCCCTGCCTCCTGGAGGCTCGATCATGCATATGCGGGACACAAAAGAGAGAAAACAGCAAATAGTGTAATCTCCTTCAATAAAAAGTATTTAAAAAAATGGACAGACAAATGCCCCCTTACTTGAATAGTGCCACAGACCCGGCACTGAGGCTGAATAGCTTAGACAAGTGGGGCGCGATGAATCTGAGCGGAGGAACGGTCCGGCGTGCGTTGCACCTTCAGCCAAGAGAGAACCAGCGGGACCGGAAGTAACGCCAGAAACGTAGCCTAGCGTCGCCTCGACAGCTGTTTCGTGTTGCACGTCATCAGGAAGCATATACAGCATATACAGTAAAGCTCATAGTGGCAGATCAGGCTACCACAAAGAAGAAATAAAGGCACATTTTGGGAACATTGCCTACTATGTGCCTATGGGTTTACTTTGAGTTTTTTTTTACCCATTTGCTTTAACAACATCAATATCAGTTAAAGTGGTTGTATAGTCTTTTTTTTTTTACTTTTACCTACAGGTAAGCCTATAATAAGGCTTACCTGTAGGTAAAAAAAATGTCTCCTAAACCTTTACGGTTTAGGAGATATTCCCCTTGCAATGAGCCGCTGACTGCAGCGGGGCATGCGCACAGGGGATTCTCGGCTTAAGGCCCGGCAGACGCCGGACCTTGCCGGAAAGAAGTCTCCCGCGCACATGCGCGGGAGTGACGACATTGCGACTCCAGCCACTCACAGCGCTGGAGCCGCGATACCCGGAAGACACGACGAGGCAACATGTTGGCTACCTCGGCGTGGACCAGGTGAGTGACGGACGCCTCGTTCTAAGGTAAGTATTTCATAATGAGCTAGTATGCGGTGCATACTAGCTCATTATGCCTTTTGCCTTACAGGCATTATGTCAGCGGGTATACAACCGCTTTAAATGTGTGGTATGTTATATAACCTCAGCAGCACATCTCTGGTCACATCTAGAAGTCAAACCTCAAAAAATAGAAAAAGATGGAAATGGTGCTAAACCTCAGAAAAACACACATACAAGTTTATTAAAAATACATATTTTTTTATTAGAAACATATTTCTAAAAAAAAGGACAATAAGTCCATAAAAACAGTAGACGAATAGACATGTGCACACTGAAACATTTTGTTTCGGAATTTCGTTTTAGTCCGAAAAATACATTATTTAGTTTCTCCCAGAATTAGTTTTTATTTATTTTGTTTCATTAAAAAATGCATTAGTCCGAAAATCCGAATTAATTAAGGTCGAATCTGTCAATTGAAGGCTTATGGTGTCTGTCGAATGTTCTAAGAAGATTCGACGAAGTAGCTAAACTGTACGACGCTGCAATCGTAGATTTCCGGTCAAATGCTTCGCCCACAAGCTATAGTAGAATTCTAATGTTGAATGACTAGTAATAATTATATTTATTAATTATTATTACTAGTCAACCAACATTAGAATTCTTCTATAACCTATGGGCGGAGCATTTGACTATAATTGTCCACTCACGGCGATCATATGTTTTTAGCTTAGATAAATAGAAAACTGCGCCAATGAAAAATATCCCAATATGGGATATAAAAGTCCAAAGGTGTATCCTCCAGATGGAAGAAATCCAGGGAAGAGATAACAATGGGCTATAGTGTGTCCAACAGTCCTGTACATTAACACATCCTGCTTGACATCAACACCACTAGAAATGGCTGCTTACCAGATAAAGGTCAGATAAACGCAGTCGGCTATGACCCAGCCGCGGCTTTTACATAGAGGGGATCCAGAGATATCGTATACACTCCTCCAATATTTAAGGGCCTCTTGATAGCTCAATGGCACAAAATAAAAAGATAGAAAAGGACATAGGACCATTTGATGGGTATAGGATAGTCAAGCACCACCACCGTGAATTATGAAAACAACCGTGAATAGCACCCGATGGTAATGGCTCCTTACCGACCGCAAGGAAGGGGCTCACGATCAATGTAACCTGGCCACAGCCTGTGTCCTACACGATATGGCCCAATTCAAACTCGCGGAGCTCTCCTCATCGATACCAGAGTGTCACCGATATTCAATACACCGTACCAAAAGAAGGAGGGGGGAGACCATAGAGTAATACCCAGGAGCCGGTCTGTGTAATGTGATCTCTCTTCCCTCTAGTGCAGCACGCACGCGGTCATGCTTCCCCGCCACTCCGCATATGTTTTTAGCTGCTTCGTCGAATCTTCATGTCTCTATAATGTCGAATCTTTTCTCTCTATGTCGAATCTTTTCTCTCTATGTCGAATAATCTCGGACTAATAGAGTTAGGTTAGGCACATTCAACCGCAGGTTCGATAGACACAGATGGCTATTGTCACCGTCATGTCCAATCTTCTATCTGTATCGAACTGTTTTTGCAACGGAACAAAAATAAAGCATTTTTTATGTTGGATCTTTAGGATTTCAAATTCTGCGCGTTCGTTATCGTTTATTAAAACAAACGTGAAAATGCCATGAAATTCGGACGAAAATGGATTCGGGTGAAAACTAATATGAAATGTTTATAACATCAACTACCCCATACATCTTCTTATGTTCAAATAAATAGTCAATCTGGAGTATAGTGGATATAGAACCAAACAATAAGCAGACTGATGTAATATCATGGTAGCTTCATCTCCTTTCTTAGTGGTGGCATGGTGCAGCCATTCCTCTTGGACTGAGTGGCGTTTACTTAAAGATGTGTGAATGCCAGTGTCTTGGACTCTAAGCCTTGTTGGCATGATTTCACACTCGCGAGCGGTGTTACTGCTCTGGGCCAAAAATGACGCCAGAAACAGCATTGGATCATGGAGAGGGTAAGTAGAACTTTATTTTAAGAATAATTTTAGTACTTTTTTTTTTAAATGGGGGAAGATTGAAAAAAAAAAATGAAGGTCTTCTTTAGCTTTTATTTTTCTTTCTACCATCAATGCCAGAAGAACATCTGCTTTTATAGCATAGCATTGAAATAAAGATAGCATTAGCCATATTTCAGTTTTAAGGATACCATGGCTGATTGAGAAGATAGAGAAGATACATCTACAGACACTATTGCTCCAATGTCAGTCTCATGTAATCAACATTTTCAACTTAGCAGAATTAAACTGGATTCTAATATGTCCCTCCAGCATACTTACATATTTATACTGATCATATTTGTAGATGCACACAGCAGAAGCAACAGACGTAATAGAAACAACACACACAGGGTTGTCTATCAGGCATTGCACAAACAGAACCAAAAGCTTATCCAACATAAATATCTCATGTACCAAGACGTTAGCAATAGTTTTGTGTGGTTACTTATGCTGTGAGACAGTGCCTTTTCCATTCCTTCCAACTTTTTCAGATGGGAACGAGGGACGCCTATTATCAAAAACATGTAAGCATAGGACACACCTCCTGACATACCCCCTTAACCACTTAAGCCCCGGGCCATTTTGTAGCTAAAGGACCAGAGGTGTTTTCAGAATTTGGCACTGCGCTGCTTTAACTGGAAATTGTGCGGACATGCAATGTTGTACCCAAACGAAATTTGTGTCCCTTTCTTCCCACAAATAGAGCTTTCTTTTAATGGTATTTGATTGCCTCTGCGATGTTTATTTTTTGCGATATAAACGGAAAAAGACTGAAATTTTTTTAAAAAAATGATATTTTCTACTTTTTGTTATAAGAAAAATCGAATAAACTCAATTTTAGTCATACATTTAGGCCAAAATGTATTCAGCCACATGTCTTTAGTAAAAAAATGTCAATAAGCGTATATTTATTGGTTTGCGCAAAAGTTATAGCGTCTACAAACTAGGGTACGTTTTCTGGAATTTACACAGCTTTTAATTTATGACTGCCTATCTCATTTCTTGAGGTGCTAAAATGGCAGGGCAGTACAAAACACCCCCAAATTACCCCATTTTGGAAAGTAGACATCCCAAGGAAATTGCTGAGAGGCATGTTGAGCCCATTGAATATTTTTTTTTTGTCTCAAGTGATTGAATAATGACAAAAAAAAAAAACAATTACAAAAAGTTGTCACTAAATGATACATTGCTCACACATGCCATGGTTATATGTGGAATTGCACCCCAAAATAAATTTTGCTGCTTCTACTGAGTACGGGGATACCACATGTGTGGGACTTTTTGGGAGCCTAGCCGCGTACGGGCCCCCGAAAACCAAGCACCACCTTCAGGATTTCTAAGGGCGCAAATTTTTGATTTCACTCCTTACTACCTATCACAGTTTCGAAGGCCATAAAATGCCAAAATAGCACAAACCCCCCCAAATGACCCCATTTTAGAAAGTAGACACCAAAGGAAATTGCTGAGAGGCAAGCTATTTGCTGAGAGGCATGGTGAGTATTTTACAGCTCTCATTTGTTTTTGAAAATGAAGAAATGGGGGTTTTGTGCCATCTGGGCATTCCATGGCCTCTGAAACTGTGATAGGCAGTGAGGAGTGAAATCAAAAATTTACACCCTTAAAAAGCCTGAAGGCGGTGCTTGGTTTTTGGGGTTCCGTACGCGGCTAGGCTCCCAAAAAGTCTCACACATGTGGTATCCCCGTACTCAGGAGAAGCAACAGAATGTATTTTGGGGTGTAATTCCACATATGCCCATGGCATGTTTGAGCAATATATCATTTAGTGACAACTTTGTGCAAAAAAAAAAAAAAATTGTATTTTTTCCGCAACTTGTGTCAACATATAAAATATTCAATGGACTCGACATGCCTTTCAGTATATAGCTTGGGGTGTCTACTTTCCAAAATTGGGTCATTTGGGGGGGTTTTGAACTGTCCTGGCATTTTTTACACAACATTAGGAAGCTTACATCCACTCTTCTAACCACTTGAAGACAAAGCCCTTTCTGACACTTTTTGTTTACATGAAAACATTTTTTTTTTTGCAAGAAAATTATGTTGAACCCCCAAACATTATATATATTTTTTTAAAGCAAAGGCTCTACAGATTAAAATGGTGGGTGTTGCATATTTTTTTTCCCACACAGTATTTGCGCAGCGATTTTTCAAACACATTTTTTGGGGAAAAAATACACTTTTTTTTAATTTTAATGCACTAAAACACACTATATTGCCCAAATGGTGATGAAATAAAAAAGATGATCTTAGGCCGAGTACATAGATACCAAACACGACATGCTTTAAAATTTCGCACAAACGCGCATTGGCGACAAACTACATACATTTTTAAAAGCCTTTAAAAGCCTTTACAGGTTACCACGTTAGATTTACAGAGGAGGTCTACTGCTAAAATGACTGCCCTTGATCTGACCTTCGCGGTGATACCTCACATGCATGGTGCAATTGCTGTTTACATATGACGCCAGACCGACGCTTGCTTTCGCCATTGCGCAAGAGCAGGGCAGGACAGGGGTGTTTTTTTTTTTTATTATTATTAATTTTGCTTTTTTATTTTATTTTTAAACTGTTCCTTCCATTTTTTTTTTTTTAATCATTTTTATTGTTATCTCAGGGAATGTAAATATCCCCTAAGATAGCAATAGGTAGTGACAGGTACTATTTTTTTTAAAAAACTGGGGTCTATTAGACCCTAGATCTTTCCTCTGCCCTCAAAGCATCTGACCACACCAAGATCGGTGTGATAAAATGCTTTCTCAATTTCCCAATGGCGCTTTTTATATCCGGGGGGGGACATTCCCTCCCACTGCTTGTAAAAGCAGTCCAGAGGCTAATTAGCCACTAGGATTGCTTTTACATGAAAGCCGACCACTGGCTGAAAAGAATGATACCAAGATGATACCTAAACCCGCAGGCATCAATCTGGTATAACCATTCAAAGTCCAGCAACATACCAGTACGTTGCTGGTCCTTGTTGGACATGTATTGTAATCTTTTTTTTCATGCAGCCTGTTGGCTGAACAAAAAAAGAGATTGATCGGTGGGTATGCCCACCATTAGAATACCTCCCTTCATTCACCCACTTCTAATGATGGGCATACATGCACCATTTATATATGCCGAAGCATGGGGGCATCCTCCCGCAAAAGTTATGCCACACTCACATGGTCGGACTTTTCCACGGGCAAGCCTCCGTCGGAATTTCGACCGTATGTACGCAGCATTAGGACCAAAATTGCTCCTCCGCCCCTGATGCCCCAATGCTTCGGCATATATGCTTTTTTTTTAACTGTGGTGGTGAAATCACCTCCTACAGCACTGGAGTCACAGGGATCAGGCCTGTCTCTGTGAACGCTGCAGTTACAGTGCCTTGCGAAAGTATTCGGCCCCCTTGAACTTTTCATCCTTTTGCCACATTTCAGGCTTCAAACATAAATATATAAAATTTTAATTTTTTGTGAAGAATCACAAACAAGTGGGACACAATTGTGAAGTGGAACGAAATCTATTGGATTTTTGAAACTTTTTTAACTAAGAAAAAAATGAAAAGTGTGGCGTGCAAAATTATTCGGCCCCCTTGCGTTAATACTTTGTAGAGCCACCTTTTGCTGCGATTACAGCTGCAAGTAGTGATGAGCCGAACACCCCCGGGTTCGGTTCGCACCAGAACCCGCGAACGGACCGAAAGTTCGAACGAACATTAGAACCCTATTAAATACAATGGATGCGAACGTTCGAATTCTAAAGTGCTAATTATAACAACTATTATGCATGTTATTGTCATAAATAGGGTTTGGGAACCCGGGTTCTGCACCAGGGGACATGTATCAATGCAAAAAGAAGTTTTAAAAACGGTCGTTTTTCGGGAGCAGTCATTTTAATGATGCATAAAGTGAAAAAAAAAAGTCAAATATTCCTTTAAATATCGTACCTGGGGGGTGTCTAAAGTATGCCTGTGAAGTGCCACGTGTTTCCCGTGTTTAGAACTGTCCCTGCACAAAATGACACTTCTAAATGAAAAAAAAGCCATTTAAAACTGCTTGCGGCTTTAATGTAATGTCTGGTCCCGGTAATATGGATGAAATTCTTTAAGAAAAATGGCATAGCTACCCCATGACCCCCCCCCTACCCCAGCCCATTACCAGCCCCTTTGGGTCTTGTATGGATATTAAGGGGAACCCCGCACATAAAATAAAAAAGGCCCTATATACTCTGAACAGCCGTATACAGGCGGTGCATACAAGACAGGGACTGTAGGTTTGTTCTTATGTAGAATCTGTTTGTAATTTTGAACAGGTACATTGTTGAAGTGTAGCTCCAGCCCAAAAATCTATTTTTAAACTTTTTGGGAAACATAGGTAAGGGTTATCACCGCTGTAACATTTGTTTTGCTGTCTGTGCCCCTGTTCAGAACATTTCACCTCACTTTCCGTCCCAATGACAACTGTTTTTGAAATGTGGTGTTTTTCTTGAAACAAGGATTGCTGATAAAGCATCAGTACAGATGAGACCCCTTTCTCCCATATTTATTCTTACAGGAGAGAATTTTCCTTTCTAGGGGTAGATTTCCTCTCACTTCCTGTTGTCTTCTTTCGTTTGCAAGTAGGAGTCGTTTGTAAGTTGGATGTTTGAAAGTAGGGACCTGCCGTATATACTCTGCAGAAATAGGCCCCTTAGTTGTTGGTGTTGGCACAACACTGTAAGCACTCAGTTACTCTTGGTTGGTGCTGGAACGCCCTGCTGTCAACTATTATATCAGGAATTTTAATTACATATAATTGTTGAACAGTGGTAGTAAAAATTGGGGCTTTGATGGTGGTGCTGGTGCCACAACACTGTAAGCCCTGACAGTTACTCTTGGTGGGTGCAGCAATGGGCCCTGCTGTGAATTATTAGATCAAGAATTGTAATTACATGCCCCTTTTGAACAGGGGCTGAAAAATTGGGCCTTTCGTGGTGGTGGTGGTGGTGGCGTTGCCACAAGACTGTAAGCCCTCAGAGTTACTCTTGGTGGGTGCAGCAATGGACCCTGCTGTGAATTATTAGATCAAGAATTGTAATTGCATGCCCCTGTTGAACAGGGGCTGAAAAATTGGGCCTTAGGCACTGGTGGCACAACACTACAACCCCTCACAGATACTGTACTTGGAGCACAGCAATGAGCCCTGTTGCAAAGTATTGCTTCAAAAATTGTAATGACACGCCCCTGTTAAACAGGGGCTGAAAAATTGGGCCTTAGGCACTGGTGCCACAACACTCCAACCCCTCACAGATACTGTACTTGGAGCACAGCAATGAGCCCTATGGCAAATTATTGCTAAAAAAATTGTAATTACACGCCCCTGTAAAACAGGGGCTGAAAAATTGGGCCTTAGCCACTGGTGGCGGCACCCATAAACAAAAATGATCTTCCAAGCTATCATCATCAATCGTATCATTGAGGACTCGGAGGAGGAGGATAGCCAGTCAACATAACAGCACAGGCACTCAGCATCAGCATCAGTATTGAAGGGATGTGACATGTTAAAATCAATTAGTCTGTTATATCAGCATCAGGTGTGTGGTAGCTGGTGGTGATCCAAGACTGGTTCATCTTGATGAAAGTCAGTCGATCAACCGAGTCGGTGGACAGGCGCACCCTGTGATCCGTGACAAATCCTCCAGCAGCACTGAATGTGCGTTCCGAAAGAACGCTGGATGCAGGACAGGCCAGTAGCTCAATTGCATACTGTGCAAGCTCTGGCCAGTGATCCATCCTCAAGACCCAGTAAGCCAGAGGATTTTCGGTGGGGAAGGTGTCCAAGTCTGACCTTGCCCCTAGATATTCCTGCACCATGTTTATCAGACGCTGGCGATGGTTGCTGGAACCGATCATACTTTGGGGCTGCGGACTAAAGAATTGTCTGAACGCATCGGTCAGACGGCCACCTTCCCCACCGCTCCTTCTTTGACTGGCCGAAGCCTCAGCAACTCGTTGTCCAGGACCAGGAGTTTGTAACCTCCCAGTCTCTGGGAACGCGTTGCACAGACCTTTCTGCAAGGCCTCCCGGAGTTGTCTCATCCTCTGCTCCCTCTGCGATGGTAACATAAGGTCCGCAACCTTACCCTTGTACCGTGGATCAAGGAGAGTGGCCAGCCAGTAATGGTCCCTCTCCTTGATCCGAAGAATACGAGGATCCTTCCGCAGACTTTGCAGGATCAGGGAGGCCATGCAGCGTAGGTTTGCTGAGGCATTCGCTCCGGAGTCCTCTGGGTCACTAAGGACGACATGATCCGCAGCCACCTCCTCCCAGCCACGTACAAGTCCACTGGTTTCTTGGGACTGTAAATCATCCCTAAAAGACTGCTGCTGATGATGCTGAGTGCCAGCCTCCACCTCCATGCTGACACAATCCTCCTCCTCCTCCTCCTCCTCCTCCTCTTCCTGTGCGATGGGTGGGACAGAAGGAACACTGTCTGGGTAAAGGGGGCCTTGAGAGGCAAGGAAGTCCTCCTCTTCCTGCCTCTGTTCTGCCTCAAGTGCCCTGTCCATTATTCCACGCAGCGTGTGCTCCAACAGGTGGACAAGAGGTACAGTGTCACTGATGCATGCACTGTCACTGCTCACCATCCTCGTGGCCTCCTCAAATGGTGCCAGGACAGTGCATGCATCCCTGATCATGCCCCACTGGCGTGGAGAAAAAAAACCAAGCTCCCCTGACCCTGTCCTGGTGCCGTAGTCGCACAGGTACTCATTGATGGCCCTCTGCTGCGTGTGCAGCCGCTGCAGCATGGCCAATGTTGAGTTCCACCTGGTGGGCATGTCACATATAAGGCGGTTCTTGGGCAGGTTCAACTCCTTTTGCAGCTCAGCCAGGCGAGCACTGGCATTATAAGATCTGCGGAAATGCACACAGACTTTCCTGGCCTGCCTCAGGACATCCTGTAAGCCCGGGTACCTGCCCAAGAACCGCTGCACCACCAGGTTAAGGACGTGAGCCACACAGGGCACATGGGTCAGTTGTCCCTGTCGGAGGGCGGAGAGGAGGTTGGTGCCATTGTCGCAAACCACCATTCCTGGCTTAAGCTGGCGTGGCGTCAACCACCTCTCGGCCTGGCCCTGCAGAGCAGACAGGACCTCTGCCCCAGTGTGGCTTCTGTCCCCCAAACACACCAGCGCAAGCACGGCATGGCATCTTTTTGCCTGCGTACTTGCGTAGCCCCGTGAACGGCTACGGAGCACCGCTGGTTCATAGGACAAACCACAGGAAGAGGCCATGGAGGAAGAAGAAGAGGAGGGGGTGGAGGAGAGAGGTGTGTCACAACCAGTAGTAGCATTTTGGAGGCGTGGCGGTGGGACAACCTCCAACACTACTGCACCTTGTCCTGCATCCTTCCCAGCTGCCAAAAGAGTGACCCAATGGGCCGTGAAAGAAAGGTAACGTCCCTGTCCATGCCTGCTGGACCATGAGTCAGCGGTAATATGCACCTTACCGCTGACCGCCCTGTCCAGCGAGGCCAAGACATTGCCTTCCACATGCCGGTAGAGAGCCGGAATAGCCTTCCGTGAGAAAAAGTGGCGTTTGGGAACCTGCCACTGAGGAACCGCACATTGCACAAACTCACGGAAGGGGGCCGAGTCTACCAACTGAAAAGGCAGCAGTTGAAGCGCTAGCAATTTAGCCAAGCTAGCATTCAACCGCTGGGCATGTGGATGGCTGGGAGTGAACTTCTTTTGACGGTCCAGCAGCTGGGGCAGGGAAATTTGCCTGCTAGAATCGGACGTCGGTGTACTGCTAGCAGAGTGGCCGCAAGCACTTGGCTGTGACACACCTAATTCTACACCTTCATTCCTCTCAGTGCATGTTTCAGAGAGGACTGAAGTTATAGTGGGGTTGGAGATCCCAGCTGATGTGGTGCAAGGAGAGGTCCGCTTTGTTCTTTGGTGTGGGTCTTTGAGGTAGGCTTGCCAACGAGCTGCATGGCAGGTCAACATATGTCTGGTCAGGCATGTGGTACCCAAGCGGCTGATGTTTTGGCCACGCGATATACGCTTGAGACATATGTTGCAAACAGCAGCTGTGCGATCTGATGCACTAGCCTCAAAAAAGGCCCACACCAAAGAACTTTTTGAATGACGGGCAGAGGCAGCGCCCTGCACAGGCGGAGCTCTGCGGTGTGATTCCGTCGGTGTACTGCCCTTACGCTGGCCACCAAAGGGCATCCTGCCTCGTTGGAGATGTGCCTCCTCCTCATCCTCCTCCTCCTCCTCTCTGCTATTAGGCACCCACGTGGAGTCAGTGACCTCATCATCACCTCCCTCCTCATCACTGGAGCCAATCTGGCAGTATGCTGCAGCTGCTGGAACATGACTGCCAGATTGGTGTCCTTCTTGAGCATCCCCTCTGTCTGCTCTCACGCTACTGCCTTCCTCTAGCTGGGTTTCATCATCAGACCCTTCGAAACGCTGGGCATCCTCCTGGAGCATGTACCCAACACTGTGCTGAAACAGTTCGGGGGACTCCTCAGGAGGAGGACATGGTGGGTCTAGGGAAGGAGTGACTGATGATGAGTCTGACATTGATACCAGGGAAGAGGACGCTTTGGCAGCTGCTTTTCCAGTACCCTGAGCCTGGGTGAGAGAGGATGAGGAGGAGGAGGAGGGCTTGGTCATCCACTCTACCAAGTCTTCGGCATGATGTGGCTCAACATGTCCAGCTGCCGAAAAGAAGGACAAGCGTGTCCCATGGCCATGTGCTGATGACAATGCACCGCGTCCACGACCAGCACTGTTGCCCCCAGACACAGAGCCTGCTTGCCCTCTTTTATTGCCTCCTGACTGTCTGCCTCTCCTTGTTTGCCTTCCAGACATTCTAATAGATGGCCTGCAGGGAGATGGGAAAAAAGCAATAAGGGCTACCTTCAGGTGTCCTTCTCTGTCCCTTGAAACAAGGACTTTGACAGTGAAAGAAACTGACACACTCTCCCTACCTACAGTTTTCTGTCCCTAGAAAAAATGTTTTTTTTAAGCACAATTTAGCACAAGGAGAATTCACTCACTGTCCTTCCATGTCCCTGGAAACAAGGACTTTGACAGTGAAAGAAACTGACACACTCTCCCTACCTACAGTTTTCTGTCCCTAGAAAAAATGTTTTTTTTAAGCACAATTTAGCACAAGGAGAATTCACTCACTGTCCTTCCAGGTCCCTGGAAACAAGGACTTTGACAGTGAAAGAAACTGACACACTCTCCCTACCTACAGTTTTCTGTCCCTAGAAAAAATGTTTTTTTTAAGCACAATTTAGCACAAGGAGAATTCACTCACTGTCCTTCCAGGTGCCTGGAAACAAGGACTTTGACAGTGAAAGAAACTGACACACTCTCCCTACCTACAGTTTTCTGTCCCTAGAAAAAATGTTTTTTTTAAGCACAATTTAGCACAAGGAGAATTCACTCACTGTCCTTCCAGGTCCCTGGAAACAAGGACTTTGACAGTGAAAGAAACTGACACACTCTCCCTACCTACAGTTTTCTGTCCCTAGAAAAAATGTTTTTTTTAAGCACAATTTAGCACAAGGAGAATTCACTCACTGTCCTTCCAGGTCCCTGGAAACAAGGACTTTGACAGTGAAAGAAACTGACACACTCTCCCTACCTACAGTTTTCTGTCCCTAGAAAAAATGTTTTTTTTTAAGCACAATTTAGCACAAGGAGAATTCACTCACTGTCCTTCCAGGTCCCTGGAAACAAGGACTTTGACAGTGAAAGAAACTGACACACTCTCCCTACCTACAGTTTTCTGTCCCTAGAAAAAATGTTTTTTTTAAGCACAATTTAGCACAAGGAGAATTCACTCACTGTCCTTCCAGGTCCCTGGAAACAAGGACTTTGACAGTGAAAGAAACTGACACACTCTCCCTACCTACAGTTTTCTGTCCCTAGAAAAAATGTTTTTTTTAAGCACAATTTAGCACAAGGAGAATTCACTCACTGTCCTTCCAGGTCCCTGGAAACAAGGACTTTGACAGTGAAAGAAACTGACACACTCTCCCTACCTACAGTTTTCTGTCCCTAGAAAAAATGTTTTTTTTAAGCACAATTTAGCACAAGGAGAATTCACTCACTGTCCTTCCAGGTCCCTGGAAACAAGGACTTTGACAGTGAAAGAAACTGACACACTCTCCCTACCTACAGTTTTCTGTCCCTAGAAAAAATGTTTTTTTTAAGCACAATTTAGCACAAGGAGAATTCACTCACTGTCCTTCCAGGTCCCTGGAAACAAGGACTTTGACAGTGAAAGAAACTGACACACTCTCCCTACCTACAGTTTTCTGTCCCTAGAAAAAATGTTTTTTTTAAGCACAATTTAGCACAAGGAGAATTCACTCACTGTCCTTCCAGGTCCCTGGAAACAAGGACTTTGACAGTGAAAGAAACTGACACACTCTCCCTACCTACAGTTTTCTGTCCCTAGAAAAAATGTTTTTTTTAAGCACAATTTAGCACAAGGAGAATTCACTCACTGTCCTTCCAGGTCCCTGGAAACAAGGACTTTGACAGTGAAAGAAACTGACACACTCTCCCTACCTACAGTTTTCTGTCCCTAGAAAAAATGTTTTTTTAAGCACAATTTAGCACAAGGAGAATTCACTCACTGTCCTTCCAGGTCCCTGGAAACAAGGACTTTGACAGTGAAAGAAACTGACACACTCTCCCTACCTACAGTTTTCTGTCCCTAGAAAAAATGTTTTTTTTAAGCACAATTTAGCACAAGGAGAATTCACTCACTGTCCTTCCAGGTCCCTGGAAACAAGGACTTTGACAGTGAAAGAAACTGACACACTCTCCCTACCTACAGTTTTCTGTCCCTAGAAAAAATGTTTTTTTTAAGCACAATTTAGCACAAGGAGAATTCACTCACTGTCCTTCCAGGTCCCTGGAAACAAGGACTTTGACAGTGAAAGAAACTGACACACTCTCCCTACCTACAGTTTTCTGTCCCTAGAAAAAATGTTTTTTTTAAGCACAATTTAGCACAAGGAGAATTCACTCACTGTCCTTCCAGGTCCCTGGAAACAAGGACTTTGACAGTGAAAGAAACTGACACACTCTCCCTACCTACAGTTTTCTGTCCCTAGAAAAAATGTTTTTTTTAAGCACAATTTAGCACAAGGAGAATTCACTCACTGTCCTTCCAGGTCCCTGGAAACAAGGACTTTGACAGTGAAAGAAACTGACACACTCTCCCTACCTACAGTTTTCTGTCCCTAGAAAAAATGTTTTTTTTTAAGCACAATTTAGCACAAGGAGAATTCACTCACTGTCCTTCCAGGTCCCTGGAAACAAGGACTTTGACAGTGAAAGAAACTGACACACTCTCCCTACCTACAGTTTTCTGTCCCTAGAAAAAATGTTTTTTTTAAGCACAATTTAGCACAAGGAGAATTCACTCACTGTCCTTCCAGGTCCCTGGAAACAAGGACTTTGACAGTGAAAGAAACTGACACACTCTCCCTACCTACAGTTTTCTGTCCCTAGAAAAAATGTTTTTTTTAAGCACAATTTAGCACAAGGAGAATTCACTCACTGTCCTTCCAGGTCCCTGGAAACAAGGACTTTGACAGTGAAAGAAACTGACACACTCTCCCTACCTACAGTTTTCTGTCCCTAGAAAAAATGTTTTTTTTAAGCACAATTTAGCACAAGGAGAATTCACTCACTGTCCTTCCAGGTCCCTGGAAACAAGGACTTTGACAGTGAAAGAAACTGACACACTCTCCCTACCTACAGTTTTCTGTCCCTAGAAAAAAATGTTTTTTTTAAGCACAATTTAGCACAAGGAGAATTCACTCACTGTCCTTCCAGGTCCCTGGAAACAAGGACTTTGACAGTGAAAGAAACTGACACACTCTCCCTACCTACAGTTTTCTGTCCCTAGAAAAAATGTTTTTTTTAAGCACAATTTAGCACAAGGAGAATTCACTCACTGTCCTTCCAGGTCCCTGGAAACAAGGACTTTGACAGTGAAAGAAACTGACACACTCTCCCTACCTACAGTTTTCTGTCCCTAGAAAAAATGTTTTTTTTAAGCACAATTTAGCACAAGGAGAATTCACTCACTGTCCTTCCAGGTCCCTGGAAACAAGGACTTTGACAGTGAAAGAAACTGACACACTCTCCCTACCTACAGTTTTCTGTCCCTAGAAAAAATGTTTTTTTTAAGCACAATTTAGCACAAGGAGAATTCACTCACTGTCCTTCCAGGTCCCTGGAAACAAGGACTTTGACAGTGAAAGAAACTGACACACTCTCCCTACCTACAGTTTTCTGTCCCTAGAAAAAATGTTTTTTTTAAGCACAATTTAGCACAAGGAGAATTCACTCACTGTCCTTCCAGGTCCCTGGAAACAAGGACTTTGACAGTGAAAGAAACTGACACACTCTCCCTACCTACAGTTTTCTGTCCCTAGAAAAAATGTTTTTTTAAGCACAATTTAGCACAAGGAGAATTCACTCACTGTCCTTCCAGGTCCCTGGAAACAAGGACTTTGACAGTGAAAGAAACTGACACACTCTCCCTACCTACAGTTTTCTGTCCCTAGAAAAAATGTTTTTTTTAAGCACAATTTAGCACAAGGAGAATTCACTCACTGTCCTTCCAGGTCCCTGGAAACAAGGACTTTGACAGTGAAAGAAACTGACACACTCTCCCTACCTACAGTTTTCTGTCCCTAGAAAAAATGTTTTTTTTAAGCACAATTTAGCACAAGGAGAATTCACTCACTGTCCTTCCAGGTCCCTGGAAACAAGGACTTTGACAGTGAAAGAAACTGACACACTCTCCCTACCTACAGTTTTCTGTCCCTAGAAAAAATGTTTTTTTTAAGCACAATTTAGCACAAGGAGAATTCACTCACTGTCCTTCCAGGTCCCTGGAAACAAGGACTTTGACAGTGAAAGAAACTGACACACTCTCCCTACCTACAGTTTTCTGTCCCTAGAAAAAATGTTTTTTTTAAGCACAATTTAGCACAAGGAGAATTCACTCACTGTCCTTCCAGGTCCCTGGAAACAAGGACTTTGACAGTGAAAGAAACTGACACACTCTCCCTACCTACAGTTTTCTGTCCCTAGAAAAAATGTTTTTTTTAAGCACAATTTAGCACAAGGAGAATTCACTCACTGTCCTTCCAGGTCCCTGGAAACAAGGACTTTGACAGTGAAAGAAACTGACACACTCTCCCTACCTACAGTTTTCTGTCCCTAGAAAAAATGTTTTTTTTAAGCACAATTTAGCACAAGGGAATTCACTCACTGTCCTTCCAGGTCCCTGGAAACAAGGACTTTGACAGTGAAAGAAACTGACACACTCTCCCTACCTACAGTTTTCTGTCCCTAGAAAAAATGTTTTTTTTAAGCACAATTTAGCACAAGGAGAATTCACTCACTGTCCTTCCAGGTCCCTGGAAACAAGGACTTTGACAGTGAAAGAAACTGACACACTCTCCCTACCTACAGTTTTCTGTCCCTAGAAAAAATGTTTTTTTTAAGCACAATTTAGCACAAGGAGAATTCACTCACTGTCCTTCCAGGTCCCTGGAAACAAGGACTTTGACAGTGAAAGAAACTGACACACTCTCCCTACCTACAGTTTTCTGTCCCTAGAAAAAATGTTTTTTTTAAGCACAATTTAGCACAAGGAGAATTCACTCACTGTCCTTCCAGGTCCCTGGAAACAAGGACTTTGACAGTGAAAGAAACTGACACACTCTCCCTACCTACAGTTTTCTGTCCCTAGAAAAAATGTTTTTTTTAAGCACAATTTAGCACAAGGAGAATTCACTCACTGTCCTTCCAGGTCCCTGGAAACAAGGACTTTGACAGTGAAAGAAACTGTCACACTCTCCCTACCTACAGTTTTCTGTCCCTAGAAAAAATGTTTTTTTTAAGCACAATTTAGCACAAGGAGAATTCACTCACTGTCCTTCCAGGTCCCTGGAAACAAGGACTTTGACAGTGAAAGAAACTGACACACTCTCCCTACCTACAGTTTTCTGTCCCTAGAAAAAATGTTTTTTTTAAGCACAATTTAGCACAAGGAGAATTCACTCACTGTCCTTCCAGGTCCCTGGAAACAAGGACTTTGACAGTGAAAGAAACTGACACACTCTCCCTACCTACAGTTTTCTGTCCCTAGGAAAAATGTTTTTTTTAAGCACAATTTAGCACAAGGAGAATTCACTCACTGTCCTTCCAGGTCCCTGGAAACAAGGACTTTGACAGTGAAAGAAACTGACACACTCTCCCTACCTACAGTTTTCTGTCCCTAGAAAAAATGTTTTTTTTAAGCACAATTTAGCACAAGGAGAATTCACTCACTGTCCTTCCAGGTCCCTGGAAACAAGGACTTTGACAGTGAAAGAAACTGACACACTCTCCCTACCTACAGTTTTCTGTCCCTAGAAAAAATGTTTTTTTTAAGCACAATTTAGCACAAGGAGAATTCACTCACTGTCCTTCCAGGTCCCTGGAAACAAGGACTTTGACAGTGAAAGAAACTGACACACTCTCCCTACCTACAGTTTTCTGTCCCTAGAAAAAATGTTTTTTTTAAGCACAATTTAGCACAAGGAGAATTCACTCACTGTCCTTCCAGGTCCCTGGAAACAAGGACTTTGACAGTGAAAGAAACTGACACACTCTCCCTACCTACAGTTTTCTGTCCCTAGAAAAAATGTTTTTTTTAAGCACAATTTAGCACAAGGAGAATTCACTCACTGTCCTTCCAGGTCCCTGGAAACAAGGACTTTGACAGTGAAAGAAACTGACACACTCTCCCTACCTACAGTTTTCTGTCCCTAGAAAAAATGTTTTTTTTAAGCACAATTTAGCACAAGGAGAATTCACTCACTGTCCTTCCAGGTCCCTGGAAACAAGGACTTTGACAGTGAAAGAAACTGACACACTCTCCCTACCTACAGTTTTCTGTCCCTAGAAAAAATGTTTTTTTTAAGCACAATTTAGCACAAGGAGAATTCACTCACTGTCCTTCCAGGTCCCTGGAAACAAGGACTTTGACAGTGAAAGAAACTGACACACTCTCCCTACCTACAGTTTTCTGTCCCTAGAAAAAATGTTTTTTTTAAGCACAATTTAGCACAAGGAGAATTCACTCACTGTCCTTCCAGGTCCCTGGAAACAAGGACTTTGACAGTGAAAGAAACTGACACACTCTCCCTACCTACAGTTTTCTGTCCCTAGAAAAAATGTTTTTTTTAAGCACAATATAGCACAAGCACAAAACACACTGACACTCTCCCTACCTATCCTTCTCTTTCCCTAAACTAAAGGAATCCAGGTTAAGCAAGAAGGAAATAAAAGTCACTGTCCCTGCCTATGCTGCTCTATCCCTGCTCCGGAACACACTACACTAGGCCGCCGTGCTGGCGGCCTTTTATAGTGTGGGGCGTGTACTAAACACCCTCAGCAATAATTGGCCACAGGCATCCTGCCTGTGGCCAATCATTGCTCTCCTCGCTGCCGGCGCTGTGATTGGCCAAGCATGCGGGGTCACAGTGCATGCTTGGCCAATCACAGCGCCTGGATGACACTGCGATGGCGTAGTGCATTGTGGGCCGTTCACGTCACTCGAATTTGGCGCGAACGGCCCAAATCGTTCGATCTTCGTCGAACGATCGAACAGCCGATGTTCGAGTCGAACTTATGTTCGACTCGAACACGAAGCTCATCCCTAGCTGCAAGTCACTTGGGGTATGTCTCTATCAGTTTTGCACATCGAGAGACTGAAATTCTTGCCCATTCTTCCTTGCAAAACAGCTCGAGCTCAGTGAGGTTGGATGGAGAGCGTTTGTGAACAGCAGTTTTCAGCTCTTTCCACAGATTCTCGATTGGATTCAGGTCTGGACTTTGACTTGGCCATTCTAACACCTGGATACGTTTATTTGTGAACCATTCCTTTGTAGATTTTGCTGTATGTTTGGGATCATTGTCTTGTTGGAAGATAAATCTCCGTCCCAGTCTCAGGCCTTTTGCAGACTCCAACAGGTTTTCATCCAGAATGGTCCTGTATTTGGCGGCATCCATCTTCCCCTCAATTTTAACCATCTTCCCTGTCCCTGCTGAAGAAAAGCAGGCCCAAACCATGATGCTGCCACCACCATGTTTGACAGTGGGGATGGTGTGTTGAGGGTGATGAGCTGTGTTGCTTTTACGCCAAACATATTGTTTTGCATTGTGGCCAAAAAGTTTGATTTTGGTTTCATCGGACCAGAGCACCTTCTTCCACATGTTTGGTGTGTCTCCCAGGTGGCTTGCGGCAAACTTTAGACAAGACTTTTTATGGATATCTTTGAGAAATGGCTTTCTTCTTGCCACTCTTCCATAAAGGCCAGATTTGTGCAGTGTACGACTGATTGTTGTCCTGTGGACAGACTCTCCCACCTCAGCTGTAGTTCTCTGCAGTTCATCCAGAGTGATCATGGGCCTCTTGGCTGCATCTCTGATCAGTCTTCTCCTTGTCTGAGCTGAAAGTTTAGAGGGACAGCCAGGTCTTGGTAGATTTGCACTGGTCTGATACTCCTTCCATTTCAAAATGATCGCTTGCACAGTGCTCCTTGGGATGTTTAAAGCTTGGGAAATCTTTTTGTATCCAAATCCGGCTTTAAACTTCTCCACAACAGTATTACGGACCTGCCTGGTGTGTTCCTTGGTCTTCATGATGCTCTCTGCGCTTTCAACAGAACCCTGAGACTATCACAGAGCAGGTGCATTTATACAGAGACTTGATTACACACAGGTGGATTCTATTTATCACCATCAGTCATTTAGGACAACATTGGATCATTAAGAGATCCTCGCTGAACTTCTGGAGTGAGTTTGCTGCACTGAAAGTAAAGGGGCCGAATAATTTTGCACGCACCACTTTTCAGTTTTTTATTTGCTAAAAAAGTTTCAAAAATCCAATAGATTTCGTTCCACTTCACAATTGTGTCCCACTTGTTGGTGGTTCTTCACAAAAAATAAAAATTTTATATCTTTATGTTTGAAGCCTGAAATGTGGCAAAAGGATGAAAAGTTCAAGGGGGCCGAATACTTTCGCAAGGCACTGTATGTGTGTTGTGTTTTGTAAGTGACAGTGATCGATCGATACTGCACTTGGGTGGCCTGGGCTGGACGGAGGGGCAAAACGCAGGTGCTAGCAGGTATCTGGGCTGATCCCGCTAACACTGCATTTTTGGGAACCCTAAATTGCTGGGGACGCTAGTATAGATCTGATCAGATCAGATATTGATCTGTTCAGATATTATACCACTAAGGGAGGTGTATGCTTCACGCGTGGGTGTTAGCATTACTGGCACTAACCTGACGCTGCCTGGGGCGACGCAGACCCTCTCTGACGCTAAAACCTAATTGATATCAGCCGCCGGGCGATCATGGGGTTAAACCTTTATTGGGTTATATACGGCGGGTGCCCTGACACTATAAAAAGCAAACTAACTAACCAGCGTCACCCGTAACACTTATATGGTGATCACTGGTGAAAGGGTTAACTAGGGGCAATCAGGGGGTTAAACCTGTATTAGGTAATATATGGGGTACCCGACGCTATAAAAACCTGCGGTGAACCTAAAAAAAATAACTGGCTACCTATCGGCATCACCGACACTAAGACAGCGATCAGAAAAACGATGGCTTAGTGACAGCGGTGCTAGGGGGTGAAAGGGTTACCTGGGGAGCGATCAAGGGGTTAAACCTTTATTGGGTAATATATGGGGGTACCCGACGCTATAAAAACCTGCGGTGAACCTAAAAAAAATAACTGCCTACCTATCGGCATCACCGACACTAAGACAGCGATCAGAAAAATGATGGCTTAGTGACAGCGGTGCTAGGGGGTGAAAGGGTTACCTGGGGAGCGATAAAGGGGTTAAACCTTTATTGGGTAATATATGGGGGTACCCAACGCTATAAAAACCTGCGGCGAACCTAAAAAAAATAACTGGCTACCTATCGGCATCACCGACACTAAGACAGCGATCAGAAAAACGATCGCTTAGTGACACTGGCAAAATGGGGTGAAAGGGTTACCTGGGGGGGCGATCAAGGGGTTAAATCTTTATTAGGTAATATATGGGGGTACCCGATGCTATAAAAACCTGTGGCGAACCTAAAAAAAATGACTGGCTACCTATCGGCATCACCGACACTAAGACAGCGATCAGAAAAACGATCGCTTAGTGACAGCGGTGCTAGGGGGTGAAAGGGTTACCTGGGGGGCAATCAAGGGGGTTAAACCTTTATTAGGTAATATATGGGGGTACCTGACGCTATAAAAACCTGCGGCAAACCTAAAAAAAATAACTGGCTACCGATCGGCATCACTAACAATAAAACAGCGATCAGAAAAATGATCGCTTAGCGACAGCGGTGCTAGGGGGTGAAAGGGATATCTGCCCTGACACTTTTACAGTCACAAATGTCACTGATTGCAGTGATCAGTAAATAAATGGTCACTGCAATCAATAACACTGTGACTGGGGGCTGGGGGGTGATCTGGGGGGTGATCTGGGGGTGTCTGGGGGGGCCTGGGGGGGCGATCATGTGCCTATGTGTGCTGGTGTTAGTGTAGTGTTTGTGCACTAACCTCTGTGTCTTCTCTCATGCGGCGCTCGGTATATGTGAGCGCCGCATGAGGGATGACATCACTTCCTCCTGCCTGTGTAAACATTACACAGGCAAAGGAAGCATTTGATTCGCCGGGAGCGATCGCGAGGGGGTGGCCAGAATCGAATGGCGGCCCCCTCATCACGGATCGCTCCCGAAGCGATCCCGGCCGCTCACTGTACCGGAGGGGGGTCCGATTGGACCCCCCACCCATACGAAGGCAGGCACGTACAGGTACGTGATTGTGCCTGTCCGTGCCATTCTGCCGACGTATATTTACAGTGGGCGGTCGTTAAGTGGTTAAAGGTGAATTATACAAATTTATAAAATGGTGGAAGATTGAAAAATAAAAAAATGAAGGTCTTCTTTAGCTTTTATTTTTCTTTCTACCATCAATGCCAGAAGAACATCTGCTTTTATAGCATAGCATTGAAATAAAGAAAGCATTAGCCATATTTCAGTTTTAAGGATACCATGGCTGATAGAGAAGATACAACTACAGACACTATTACTCCGATGTCAAAATAGGACACACCTCCTGACATACCCCCTTAAAGATGAATTATACAAAAAAAAAAACATTAGTTAAAGCGGAGCTCTACCGTGAAAAAAATATTAAAAGCCAGCAGCTACACATACTGCAGCTGCTGACTTTTAATATTACCTATTCTGGAGTCCAGCGACGTCGGCAGCAGAAGACGAGCAATCGCTCATCTCTCGGCTGCCCCCACCGCCATCATGGGTGAGGGAATCAGGAAGTGAAGCGTTGCGGCTTCACTTCCCGGTTCCCTACTGCGCATGTGCGAGCAGCGCTGCGCGTCTTTCACTGGTTCCCCCTTTGTCCTGGGAGCCGTGTGTTTCCCATAACACAACGGGGGTGGGGGGGAAGTGACGCACTGCACGCAGTCTACCCGCAGTGTGTATTCCCGGAAGTGGGTGCAAATACCTGTCTTAGACAGGTATCTGCACCCCCTCCCCCCTGAAATGTGCCAATTGGGGCACCGGAGTGGGGGGAGGAATCCGATGAGCGGAAGTTCCACTTTACGGTGGAGCTCCGCTTTGAGGTGCTTTTTTGTTACCACTACTATACTGGCTTTTGAAATTTACAAATGTAGCCATTTAGAAATTGGATGAAAGGTTTAGCACTGGGGAACACTTCCTGAAAGATAAAAAGTACATTTTATATACAATTGTATAGATCAGACCAAAATTAGGGAGAAATGAGGGGGAAAGAGGGACAGAGGGACTTTGTTCCAAATCAGGGACAGTCCCTCGAAATCAGGGACAGTTGGAAGCTATGCCTTCTCCACCAATATGGGCAGGAATAGGCCCCAGGCTTATTGCCCCTCCAATAGCGCCTCTCCAGCTTGTCAATATACAGAACATTATTAGGACATGGGTTTCCAGATCCTCTTCAGTTGTGGATGGCAATCACCTATCTCTCTCCATGCCTCATGGGGGAAAACAGACTATTAAATTAAGCTACACCTGGTTGATTCTAACACCAATATCTCTGTGCCTTGCTGTTTCTTAACAGACCTCAACCAACTCTGCACTCTCTCTTTAGCCTTTGTCAACTCCTTATCCTTGAATTTGCCTCATTACCTTCAGACATTACATCTTTATGGTGCAAAAGGAATAATTGGAGCCTGCAAAAACGTTATTTGTTGAGCAATAACAATTACTTTTCTGGAACATTCACTGTCAATTATTTAAACACTGAGTGCTTTTAAATACACTTTCTGTCTTTAGTACAGCTGCAGCTTTTGATCACTGGCTTATGTCCTTTTTTTTCATAGAGCTGCTCTTCAACCACTTGCTGACCGTCTAACGACGATATACGTCGGCAGAATCGCTCGGCTGGGCAAAGCAACGTACCTGTACGTTGCTTTGAATTTCCCGCCATGCGGGCGTGCGCCCGCGGCAAGCTCCGTGACCGTGCCCGCGGGACCTGCGGACTCGATGTTCGCCGTTGTTCCGTGATCGTGTTGCGGAGCTGCAGAATGGGGAGATGCCTATGTAAACAAGGCATTTCCCTGTTCTGCCTAGTGACAGCACAGTGATCTATTGCTCCCTGTCATTGGGAGCAGTGATCACTGTCGTGTCACTTGTAGCCCAGCCCCCCCACAGTCAGAATCACTCCCTAGGACACACTTAATCCCTTCAACACCCCCTGTTTATGCCCCTTCCCTGCCAGTGTCATTTTCACAGTAATCAGGGACTTTTTATAGCACTGATCGTTGTATAAATGACAATGGTCCCAAGATAGTGTCAAGTGTGTCCGATGTGTCCGCCATAATGTCACATTAAAAATCGCTGATCACCGCCATTACTAATAAAAAAATAATAATAATAAAAATGCCATAAAACTATCCCCTATTTTGTAAACGCTATAACTTTTGCGCAAACCAATCAATATATGCTTAGTGCGAAGAATACATATCGGTCTAAACTGGGAAAGAAATAATTTTTTTTATATATTTTTTGGGGATATTTATTATAGCTAAAAGTTAACAATATTGCTTTTTTTTCAAAATTGTTGCTCTTTTTTTGATTATAGCGCAAAGAATAAAAACCGCAGAGGTGATCAAATACCACCAAAAGAAAGCTCTATTTGTGGGGAAAAAAGGACGTCAATTTTGTTTGGGTACAACGTCACTCGACCGCGCAATTGTCAGTTAAAGCGACGCAGTGCCGAATCGCAAAAAGTGCTCTGGTCAGGAAGGGGGTAAATTCTTCCGGGGCTGTAGTGGTTAAGGATCTGTAATAGCTACATAGCCACAAAAAGTAGTATTTCCTATATTACGATGGATCATGTTCTGTGTCTAACATACAGTATTATTTTGTGTGTTTTTTTTTTTTTTTAGAGGTATATTTAAATAAAATAAAATGGTATTGTTTTATTTGACATATGCATACTTTCCGAACAATAAACACATAAAGCAACCACCATGTGATAAGGATTTGTTTGTTCTAGTTCTGCAACTTTCACAAAAAAAACTTGAATTCTTTATAAAGTCATTGAATAGTTAATTCTAGCTGCTTAGAAAAGACACAGACTCCCCGGGGGCTTATGCTTTATCTTGGTATTTATTGAACTTTAAGCTACAACCAACAGGCTGGTTAATAACAATTTATGCAGCTGTCAATCTTTTTGACCAATGTCATCAATATTTCATGCTGCCAAATAACAACAATTAAGATGCAGGTCTAGAGGAAACACTTGGGGCAAAAGTGATTCTAGAAGTAAAATGCAAAATCGACAGGCAGCACAGACATTTCCGATGGGCATACAAATAATTCCTTCCTAAGTAAAATTCTTTGTAAAACAATGTGAAGTAATGCTCTTCATTACTCACTCAGAGTGTTCTGCAGAAAAAAGCTAAATAATACATCTGTACAAAAGTGCTGAAAGAGCAGACTGATTACTTTTGATCATTGCTTTTCACTGATGTTTATAAACCAATGTTTTATAACACACGTAATGTTTGTGTAATGTGATTGTACTAAATTATATGTAGGATAAATCAATCATTTGAACCAAATCACAAGAGGCCTTCTTTAACCACTTCAGCTCAGGAAGATTTACCCCTCTTCATAACCAGGCCATTTTTTTACGAATAGGGCACTGCGTTAATTTAACTGACAATTTCACGGACGTGCGATGCTGTACACAAAAGAAAAGTTATATCCTTTTTTCTCTTCAAATAGAGCTTTCTTTTGGCGGTATTTGATCACCTCTGTGTTTTGTTTGTTTTTTCTTTATAAGACAATAAAAAAATAATAATAATTTACTTTCTGCTATAAAACACGTCCAATTAAAAAAAAAATAGAAAAAAAAATCAAATTTCTTCATCAATTTAGGCCAATATGTATTCTGATACATGTTTTTGGTAAAAATAATCCCAATAAGGGAATATTGATTGGTTTGCGCAAAAGTTATATTGTCTACAAGCTATGGGATATTTTTATTTATTTATTTAATTTATTTTTTATTTTTTACTAGTTATGGCAGCGATCAGCAACTTAAAGCGGGACAGCGATATTGCGGCGGACAAACGGGACACCTTACTTTTGGGGACCAGTGACACTGATAGAGTGATCAGTGCTAAAAAAGTACACTGTCACTGTACTAATGACACTTTTAGGGAAGGGGTTAACAGCAGAGGCAATCAAAGGGTTAAATGTGTTTCCTGTGAGTGCTTTCTAACTGTGTGGGAGGTGCTTCTACCAAGAGAAGGCATAGATCCATGTTCCTGCTTTGGAGAAACACAGGATCAATGTCTTCCCTACTGACAGAACGGAGGTCTGACTTGCTTATATAGGCAGATTGCCACTGTGCCTGTGTACTAAACAATCGGTGGGTGCAGGCAGACATCGCTGGGCTCCCTCTGTGTGTGATCATAGCGGTAGCAGGTCAGCTGCGGCACGTGTGTGCGCCCAGACCTGGAAGTGTCAGATCACGTACCAGCTACCTGATCTGGCGCAGAGCGGCCACCCTGCCGCAGTAAATGTGTGGTGGGTGGTCGTGAAGCTGTTAAGGTAAATCTATTATCTTTTAAAACTTATTTTGGTATGTATGCTAATGTGATCAGCCTAATTTAACCACTTATGGTCCACTCTATAGCAGTCTTACTGCTACAGGGTGGCACTTGTACATGATCTGACACTTACAGGTAGGGGGTGTGCTTGCTCGCCACCAGCTGCTCGCGTCCGCTGTAATTACACACAGTGTAAGCTGATTGACGGATGAACGGTACCTGATGTCCTCCAGCCCCCAATGATCGTTAGGCAGAGAGACCAAATGGCAATCTGCCTATGTAAACAAGGCAGACCGCTGTTCTGACAGATGGGAAGGGATGGAATTTGTGTCCCTGCAAAGCAGGGAATAAATGCCATCACTTCCCCTATTAATAGCACCTCACACCGTGTAGTAAAACACTGGCTAGGCACACAGCTAACCCTTTTATTGCCCCTAATGTTAACCCTTTCCCAGCCAGTGTCATTAGTACAGTAACAGTGCATATTTTTAGCACAAATCACTGTATTAGTGTCACTGGTCCCCAAAAAGTGTTAAAAGTGTCAAAAGTGTCAGTTCGTGTCCGAATATCTGCCGCAATATCGCAGTCTCTCTATAAGTCGCTGATCGCCGCCATTATTAGTAAAAAATGTATAAAAATATCCCATAGATTATAAGTGCAAACCAATCAACATACGCTTATTGGGATTTTTTACCACAAGTAATATGTAGCAGAACACATATTGGCCTAGATTTTTGAAAAAATTTACTTTTTATACATTTTTTTTATTCCCTATGGGACCTTCCATTCCCTCTCCTAGTGGATGCCAATTGATTATCTCTAGAAGATGAGGTCACAACAGAAGAGGTGGAGAAGGACATAGAGTCTTTCCTAAATGAAAAACTACCTGGCCATGATAGCCTACAAATAGAGTTAAACAAGCAATACTGTGGCATTGTAGGACCTACTGTATGTTAGTGCAGCTCTACAATTCTTCCATGGACGCTGACACACTTCCCACCAAAAGTATGCATAACACTGATCCATAATCCTGATAAGGATCCCTTACTATGTTCCTCTTATAGACTGATTTCACTCCTTAACTGGGATCTGAAAATACTAAAAATAAGAAAAAAGTGGCTACCAGACTTATGAAAGTCATTGACACCCTGGTTAACGTGGATCAAATAGGTTTTCGCCACTGTCACATACCTTATAGCAGAGCTTGACGTGTAGAGGGAGGCCTCTTTTACAGCCCTGGGTCAGGGACCACTGGTGATGAGACAGTGGCCGTTAGAGTACAGTGAGGTGCGAGTGCCTGTAAGGTGTCCAGCTGACCGTAAAGGTACAGTAAGTAGCAGGTGCTTCGCCAGAGATGGGTCAGAAGGCCAGAAGAGCAGATGAAAAAGGGATTTTTATAACAGCTTACCTGTAAAATCCTTTTCTTGGAGTACATCACGGGACACAGAGCGACTTAGTCATTACTAATGGGTTATATAGTTTACCTTCAGGTGTTGGCACTGGCCAATTCCAAACCGGAAGTACCCTCCCCTATATAAGCCCCTCCCACCCGGGAGCACCTCAGTTTTGTAGCCAAGCAATAAGTGTCCCAAAAAGAGGGGTGGGAGCTCTGTGTCCCGTGATGTACTCCAAGAAAAGGATTTTACAGGTAAGCTGTTATAAAAATCCCTTTTTCTTTTTCGTACATCACGGGACACAGAGCGACTTAGTCATTACTAATGGGACGTCCCAAAGCAATGCCAAATGAGGGGGGGGTACATAAGCTGGGCGCCATCAGGCATGAGGATCTTTTGCGGCCTGCAACACACTGCGCCCAAAGGCGACATCCTCCTGACTTCTAACGTCTACCTGATAGAATCTAGTAAACGTGTGTACCGAAGACCATGTTGCGGCCTTACATACTTGAGCCAGGGAGGCCTGGTGATGCACTGCCCATGAAGTTCCAACCGCTCTTGTGGAGTGCGCCCTAACTTTGAACGGAGGCGGTCTCTTTCTCAAGCCATAGGCTTGTATTATGACCTGTCGAATCCACTTGGCTAAAGTAGATTTTGATGCTGCCTGACCCCTTCTGGGGCCTTCCGGCAGAACAAACAAAGAATCCGTTCTGCGAATCTGAGCAGTGGCTTTTAGATAAGCTTTAACTGCTCTTACGACATCCAAAGAATGTAATAACTTTTCCTCTACTGAGCTAGGTTTGGGGAAAAAAGAAGGAAGAACCACATCTTGGTTCAAATGAAACCTCGATACCACCTTAGGAAGAAAGGCTGGATGAGGACGTAATACTACTCTGTCCTTATGGACAACCAGATATGGCTCCTTACAGGACATAGCTGCTAATTCCGACACTCTTTTAGCCGAACAAATGGCTACTAAGAAAAACCAATTTCCTGGTGAGAAGAACCAAGGAAATGTGTTGTAATGGTTCAAACGGTTGTTTCTGTAGAACCGACAGAACCAGGTTTAAGTCCCAAGGACATATGGGAATACTAACCGGAGGGCTAATACGCATCACTCCTTGTATAAAGGCTTTGACTAGTGAATGCGAAGCCAAGGGCCTTTGAAAAAATATTGACAAGGCCGAAATCTGACCCTTGATAGTACTCAAGGCCAGCTTCCTATCTACAGCCCACTGTAGGAAGTCCAGAATCCTCCCTATCATGTACTTACGTGGATGCCATTTCTTGGTCTCACACCACGTAATGTACGCTTTCCAGATCCTATAATAGATCTGCCTGGATACCGGTTTCCTGGCATTGATCATGGTAGATACCACAGAATTAGAGAGCCCTCTCTTTTTCAGAATGTGGGCTTCAATAGCCAGGCCGTCAAACCTAGGGCTGGTAAGGAAGGGTGGTATATCGGTCCTTGCGACAGCAGGTCCGGACGAAGTGGGAGGGTCCAAGGACTCCTCACTGACATTTTTACAATCTCCGCGTACCATGCCCTTCGGGGCCACGCTGGAGCCACCAGAATCACTGGTTTCTTTTCTACCCTGATTCTGCGGAGTAATCGCGGTAACAATTGTGGCGGTGGGAATGCATATATCAGCTTGAACCGATCCCAAGGGAACACTAGGGCATCCGAGCCGCAAGCTAGGGGATCCCTTGTGCGAGACACAAACCTGTCCACCTTTGCGTTGAATCTGGATGCTAGCAGATCTACATCCGGTGTTCCCCACCGCTGGCATATTGCCTGGAAAACCTCGGGGTGAAGAGACCATTCCCCCGGGCATAATTGTTGGCGACTTAGAAAGTCCGCTCTCCAATTTTCCACTCCTGGGATGAAAACCGCGGATATGGCTGGGACATATCTTTCTGCCCACTCCAGGATGCAATTTGCTTCCTTCTGGGCTGCACGACTTTTGGTGCCACCCTGATGATTGATATATGCCACTGCCGTGGCATTGTCTGATTGAATTCTGACAGGGGACCCCTGGAGTTTGGATGTCCATGCTACTAGGGCATACCGGGCTGCTCGTATCTCTAAGAGATTGATGGGCAGGGCCTTTTCTGCTTCTGACCACCTGCCCTGGAGAGACCATTGCTCCAGCACTGCCCCCCAGCCGATGAGGCTGGCATCTGTAGTGACCACCTTCCAAGAAACCGGACTGAAGAGTTTCCCTCTTTCCAGATTCTGGGGCACCAACCACCAATGGAGGCTCTTGCGAACGGAAGGGGACAGGGACATTGGTAAGTCTAAAGCCTGAACTTTTTTGTTCCAGGCTGACAGTATGGCCCTTTGCAAATTCCTTGAATGGAATTGACCGTAGGGTACCGCTTCGAATGAAGCCACCATCTTTCCCAGCAGCCTCATGCAGAGACGTATGGATGGTTTTCTTTTTGTACCCACTAAGTGGGTCAAATTTCTTAAAGACGACACCTTCTCTGGAGGTAAGAAAATCTTTCTCTGATTTGAATCCAGCCTTAGCCCTAAGTATTCCAGACTTTTGACTGGTCTTAGAGCTGACTTGTCCCGGTTGATAATCCAACCGTGATATTCCAGATACTCGATTGTCTTGTGAATAGCTACTTCCAGCTTTTCCACTGAGTGGTCTATTAGTAGCAGGTCGTCTAGATATGCCATTATCGTTACACCCTGTGTTCTTAGATTGGCCAATAATGGGGCCAGAATTTTTGTGAACACTCGTGGTGCTGTGGCCAGACCGAAAGGTAAGGCTCTGAACTGAAAATGGCGCCCTTCTACTGCAAAGCGTAGAAATTTCTGATGGGCCGGAAAGATGGGAATATGCAGATAAGCATCCCTTATGTCGATCGAGGCTAGCCATTCCTGCCCTTGTAGGGCGGTGGCCACTGATCGGATCGACTCCATCCGAAAGGTCCTGATATTTAGGAACTTGTTTAGCCCTTTTAGATTTAATATGGGCCTCACGTCCCCATTTGGTTTGGGGACTGTGAAAAGGTTCGAGTAAAACCCGAATCCGCTTTCTTCCAGGGGAACCTTCATGATTACCCCTTGGAGCAATAGTTGTTCTAGTGCCAGAAGGAGGGATCCTCTCTTTTGGGGATCTCTTGGCACGTTTGACCTCATAAATTGGGCAGGAGGAGTGCCTTTTAACTCCAGCTTGTATCCCAGACTTACTGCGGAGAGCACCCATCTGTCTCTGATGGTGTCCCGCCAGGTCTCTGTGAACAACTGAAGTCTTCCCCCCACCCGATTGAGCGGGGGCAATACTTCATGCCTTAGGGGGAGGTTTTGTACCTCTCTTGATCCAGGGCTTCTTGTTACCCTGTGATTGTCCCTGATTTCTGCCCCCTGAATTTGACCGCGGAGGCCGTCGGAACTGCTTCCCAGCCGATGTGCCCGGGACTGGAGAGGTAGGCCTCTTAAAAGAAGGACTTCTACCCTTGTTCTTAACCGGTAAGAGTGAACTTTTACCGGCAGAAATTTTCTGGATATATTTGTCCAGATCTTCTCCAAATAAGCGTTCTCCATGAAATGGGAAGCTAACCAGCAGTTTTTTACAGGGAGCTTCAGCAGACCAGTTTTTGAGCCACAGAAGCCTACGCATATGTACTATAGACAGCGTAAAGCGGGAGGCCTGTTGGATTGTATCCTTTATGGCGTCCACCGCAAAACACAAGGCTCTAGGCAGGTCAGCTAGGGCATGAGCCTGCTGATCTGGTAAGTCCCTTAAGACTTGTTTCAACTGATCTTTCACTGCTTGGCAGACTCCAATCGCTGCTACCGCAGGTTGTGTCACCATACTTGCTGTAGAGAAAGCAGATTTTAGTAAAGACTCCAATTTTTTATCTATTGGGTCTTTGAACATTGGAACATTATCTACTGGACATGTCAGTGATTTGTTAACAGAAGAGATGGCTGCGTCCACTATAGGGACCCTCCATTTTCTTATGAACTTATCCTCCATGGGATAGATCACCGGAAATCTCTTGGGGGGAGCAAATATTTTATCAGGATGCTCCCAATCCTGGTAAATAAGCCCTTCTAATAAAGGGTGGATTGGGAAGGAACAGACCGCCTGGGGAGCTTTTAGCGACCCCAGCGAGGAAACCGTAGTGGATGGTGGTTCCGCCAGAGGCATTTTAAATGCTGATCGGACCATGTTAGTCAGAGACTGAACCCATAATCTTTCAGCCTGAGAAGCTGAGAAAGGTTCTTCCACTGTTGATTCCTCTATAAGTGAATCAACCTCATCCTGATCCCCTTCAGGTAGGTCGATCTCTGTGTGGGGCTGTTCCTCCACTAACAGGCACTCTGAAGGAGGAGACGGAGATCGGACGCGCTTTTCCTGTGACAGGGAAGCAGCGATCAATGCTGTTAATCTCTCTTCCAATCCTCCCAGAGTTGAGGATAAAACCTCCTCTGTTATATATACAGGAGCAGGTGGACTGGGGACAGCCGCAGCACCAGGCATTCCTGCGGGGTTTCTACGGCTACTGACCTCTGCATTCTCAGGGGAGATTGGTGCAGTGCAAGCATGCCCAATATCCTCAGAGCCCGATGGAGACCCCTTTGGCTTCCTGGAAGATCTATTTCCGGAGCGTCTGGACGACATATCCTTTAAGCACAAAGCTGAGGTATTCCCGTCGTCATACACCAATTTTTGCTGGTAATAGTCTAACACAGGTGCTGCTATATACCAGCTGGTGTCCACTAAAGTGCCTTTCTATGGGGATGCCTGCATCAACCGCCTCTGTGTGCCACTGTTTGTTGCTAGCTCTGTTTGCATGCAGCTGACACTTGTACTGTGTCTTTTAACCATGCTGGGACGCCCGCACATGCGCAGAAGCGCCGCGGCGCGCATCGAGCGTCATCCACCCGCCCCGCCCCTTTTTTTTCATAGGAGGCGCGTGCACGCGCCCGCGCGCGCGCCCGTGCGCCAATGGCGCCCTTTTCGAAAACCAACAGAGGACTAGGAGCCAGGGCCCTTTTTGCCGGAGGGCCTGTGCGGTGGATGAACGCAGCAACAGGGCAGAGGAAGTGGATTCCCTCAGAGAAACTTACCAGCTGCCTGGATCTTTTGAGTTGAGAAAACCAAAGATCCACATTTACAAGAAAAATGGACTACAGCGGCCTCTAGTGGTTTAACACAGGTACCGCGGTCCCTGTTTTTTTTTTTTTTTCTTGACTACTATTAAAATTTTACATTTTCAGTAGTTATAGGCAAACACAGATATTTAGCGGGAATACCGTTAGGTAACAGACAGAAAGACAAATTAGGCTTGGGGGTCCCCCAATAGAACCAAGTTCCTGAGGGCCCCCACTTACCTGATCCCTGCCGCAGGACTTTGTTTGGTCCACAAAAGTCCAAACTTCACCTATCACGGCAGGCATTGTAATTAAACCTTCAGGGACCGGGTTCCCAAGGATTCCACTCCCCTGGACCTGTATAGCACCCTGCACAGACAGCGTCTTGGTCGTGGGTATGACCAGAGCTCTGGATCCCAGGGTCCAGCCCTCCTAAGAGAAGCATTACAGGCAAAACCTTGCTCTTCTGCTGCAAGGCCCGGGTACCGACCGTTTAGCTATGAAGCTTTTTTGGTGGGATCCGGAACAGCTTACTAAGGCCCAAAAGAACCTGTACGCAAGCCCAGTGAAAACACATGTTACTCTTTGGCCAACACCTTAGACACTGGCAAAAAACTGAGGTGCTCCCGGGTGGGAGGGGCTTATATAGGGGAGGGTACTTCCGGTTTGGAATTGGCCAGTGCCAACACCTGAAGGTAAACTATATAACCCATTAGTAATGACTAAGTCGCTCTGTGTCCCGTGATGTACGAAAAAGAAAGCAGCAGACCCGGGATTTGGCAGCAGGCAGGCAGTGGCTGGCAGCACATGGCAGGAGAAGGACCAGCAGGGAGCAGGTAAGTAGAACGCAGAGCTGAGCAGACAGATAACTAAATGTCTGGTCAGACGATCCAGGTCAGCAACAGATGGTTGAGTACAGGCATGGATGGCAAGCAGGAGAATGGTCAAGCAGAAGTCAGAACATATGACTATGTACTATGGCCAGTATTTCTGATATTAATATCTGTAGACTATACACTCATGTGTACCGTATTTATTGGCGTATAACACGCACTTTTTTCCCCTTAAAATCAGGGGAAAATTGTGGGTGCGTGTTATACGCCGATACCCACCTATCCCCGTCGATATCCACTGACTGTGAGCGATCGCCGCCGAGATACACATAGCCGAGTGTACTCTGCTTTTCTCGGCTCTGCTCAGTCACGCCCAGTCCCTGTGTTATGTCCATCATAGGGCGGGACTCGGCGTGACTGTGAGCCGAGCTAAGAAGAGCCGAGTAGAGCCGAGTACACTCGGCTATGTGTATCTCGACTCCGCCCAGTCCCTGCATTCCCTGCATTCTTGGCGGCGTTCGCCCCGCTCCGCCCAATCTCGGCGGCGCCAATTTTTAATTCGGGCAGGGCTGCAATGAACACTGGGGGCAAGGTGACACTGGGGCAAGGCTGCACTGTGACAAGACTGCAGTGGACACTGGGGCAAGGCTGCAATGGACACTGTGACAAGGCTGCAATGGACACTGTGACAAGGCTGCAATGGACACTGTGAAAAGGCTGCAATGGACACTGTGACAAGGCTGCAATGGACACTGGGGCAAGGCTGCACTGTGACAAGGCTGCAATGGACACTGGGGCAAGGCTGCACTGTGACAAGGCTGCAAATGACACTGATAAGGCTGCATTTAAATGTAAGTTTTTTTTCCTTAAACTTTCCTCTTAAAAGTTTTTTTCCCTAAAATTCCCTCCTAAACTTGGGGTGCGTGTTATACGCCGATAAATAAGGTAATTGATGCAAAAACAGGTGGTGGCAGCATTGGATTTGTAAAAAAAGTTCATTGAGACAGGTTTAAATGAGATTGGGTTTTGGCCCTATATGTATGCCCTGGATTTCCCTTTTATACAGAACAAAAGAGAGAATAAAAATAGATGGACATGTTTCCCAGCTTTTCTAGATACTTATGGGTACTACAGAGGGCTGTACCCTATCTCCGGGACTCTTCCTCATCATAATTGGTTGACATTGAAGCAAGCTTTATTTGCTCGTGTTCTATTTCTTCAGGACCCTGGCCCATCTCTGGCAGCTGCTTTAAATTTCAGATGTATATACATCCTATTCGGGGCTAAAAATCAACTGGAGTATATCACAAATATTGATTCTGGATGATGGGCCCCAGGTGCAGGCTAACCCATTGCTGCCTCTAAATTAGGTAATGTCTATAGAATATCTGAGGATAACATTTACTAGAACTGTGACTGTAGCTTGTGGGCCCCAATGCAAAAGTTGACCTGGGGCCCCCTCACCACCACCACCACCACCACCACATATCAAGATACTCCAAATGGCTAAAGAATTAATCAGGCCATAGACAATACAATTTTCTAAATGTCTGGTCAATTTTCTTTCCTTCCACCTTCCGCTGCTTTCTCCTGTGCACAGTATCCCCCCTCATCCTGTATGCACTGCCCCCTCCTGCTCAAATTGTCCACCTACCTGTACACACTGCCCCCCTGCACACAACCCCCCTCTCCCTGTTCACACTGCCCCTCCTGTACATATTACCCCCTCCCTGTACACAATGCCCCCTCCTGTACATAGTACCCCCTCCCTGTACATATTACTCCCTCCCTGTACACAATCCCCCCTCCCTGTGAACAATCCCCCCTCCCTGTACATACTACCCCCCTCCATGTACAACATGCCCCCTCCTGTACATATTACAGACCATCCCTGTACACAATTCCCCCTCCTGTACATATTACCCCTGCTCTGTACACAATGCCCATGCCTGTATATATCACCCCCCTCCCGGTACACAATGCCCCCTATTGCCCCAATTTACCCCCTCTCTGTACACATTACTCCCCCCTGCATTTCCCCCTCCATGTACACCCCCCCCCCCCAACATTGCCTTCTTGCATACTGTCCCCTAAAATATGAGGCATCATTTTCTGAGATGTTGTACCAATTAATGCTTTGCCTGGCAAGAGTTAATGCTGTCTCGCTGGGCTGCACATTCCAAAAGTCAGTCTTTCTTTGCTCATATTCCTGAGATCCTGGACTAATCTGCCGACATCTCCAGCTCCCTGGAGTATACAGCATAGACAGCAGAGCAGTAGCAATGCTACCTAATCCAGCAAGAAGCCCTGATTGGCTACAGTGAACTAGTAAGAGATGCGCCTGGTTCAAGGCCAAAAATAAGTCCTTGAGCTTCTTTGCCGTGACAAACACATGAAGGGTAGTCTATTCAAAAGAATTGGCTGCCCCATGTGCAACACATGGGAACCAGTGTAAATCGCTCTTTAAAAAATCGCGAGCAGGAAGAATGCGTGTTCTCACTACGCGAGATGTGAACGTGGCCTTACTGTGTGTGAAGTTGTACATCTGGTGCAAATTGTGCTTCTGAATTTTATCTTGCATACAAAGAGGAAGTCAATGCTCAAACTGAATATCAGCTTTTTCCCCTAGGGTGACCAGAGGTTGCCTAGCATTATACAATGGAAATCCTGCTATTTAATGCCTTAGAAGTTTAAAGCAGAACTATAGGCAAAATGTTTTTTTTTTTATTTGGATAGAGTAAGGGAGGGTTATACCCATGTCAGATTTTTCTTCGTCATCTCTTCTCCTAATTACAGAGATTTCCCTTCATTTCCTGTCCCATAGTCAAACAGGAAGTGAGAGGAAATCCCTCAAAATTACGGAATTCCTTGGTGACCCCAGGTCACCAGAACTAGTGTCCCCATAGATCTATTACTTTTCTGGGGACAACCCGAAATTTGGGATTTTTTATTTTACTTTCACTTTTAATGCTAATGTTAAACAGGACAAATTAAGAGGATGAGTCTCCTAATGGGGACACAGACAGCAATAAAAACGGACAGGTGTTCTAGTCCCTCTCCCCTCTATCCAAAAAAAAAAAAAAAAGTTTTGCTTTTAGTTATACTTTAAGGGGTATGAATCCCTATCCCATTTGTTATATTTGCCTATGTAAGGCTGTTGTATACTTCCTGGATGCTATTGTGGTAAGAATGTATCATCCTTCCTTATCAGCGCAGTGATGACACACATTCTTTAAAAATGTTAACTTATGCTTATTGGCTAGAAGGCAATCAATGGATAAGTAGCATGTTTTGAAAAATTCTTATTTTTTTCCTTATCATTTATGTGTGTGTTTGTTACAAATATATAAAAACACTATTTAGTTAATTTACTTATTAGTTTCAATTTAAATATTTGTATTTGTATTTATAACACTTGCAAGGTGGGCATCACCACTTTGCTGATGTTTGCAAATGTACTCTAGGGCAGCCCTCAAAAATTCCACTCGCCTGCTTGCATTTTGCGAGTGGATTTTGAGGGCTGGCGAGTGTGGGCTGCCTGGGAGCGGGGGGGGGGTGAGCGATCGTAGGGGAAGAGAGAGGAGAGGAGAGCCGCCGCCGATGCCGCCGCCTGGTTGATCAGAGCGGGTTGAACAAAACCGCTTTCATTTCAAAAGCTGTGTGTTGCCCGCCACGCGCCGTCATATACAGCCCTTTACCCTTGTCCGGGCTCTTTGATAGACAGATAACCTGTCCCCGGATTGAACGGGTGATCAGTCTATCAAAGTGCCCGGACAAGGGGGAAGGGCTGTATATAATGGCGCGTGGCGGGGAACACACAGCTATTGAAATGAAAGCTGTTATATTCCCCCCGCTCTGACCAACCAGGCAGGGGCGACTCTCCTCTCTATTCCCTTACACAGGTAGGCTGCATTGGGGACACAGGCTGCATTAGGGACACAGGCTGCACTGGCAGACATGGGAAGGATGCATTGGTGGCCACGGGCAGGCTGCATTGGTGGACACAGGCAAGCTGCATTTTTTGGCATGGATAAAGTTGTTGTTAATATTTATTTTTATAACTTAATTCTGCAGAAAACATTTAAGTGTCATTTCATGAGATAATTTATGAGGGCATGTTTAGGGGGTGGGATTAGGGGCGGGGCATGGTAGGGGTTGGGCGGGACAACTGGTGGCAAGTAACTCTTGAGGCCTAAGGGCATTGGTGTGTGTGCCTATTATTTTCTATCTCCAAATAGATTTCCATAAATTTTCTTCACACTCTTCAATTCTCTTTGCATTCCATTAATTTCATTCGCACTAGTTAGCCGTGTGTACCTGTAGGTGGAATGGTGTCTGTTTCTAATATGGCTGCAGAGCACCAAATATAATAGACAAAGTGGTGTTACCCGTTTATTATATTTAAGATTTAATATCTCAAAGATATGATGTGGGTTAAATGAGAGTTCTTTGACCAAGTGACAGCTTTAACACAATAACAACATTTATTGGTGAGTAGTTGAAACTATCTAATACACAGCCATCTATCTATAGTCCACACCAAGGAAGAAAATATTAGGTTAAAATAAAAGAATTACATGAAGGAATACAGAGTATATTCCTTAAAACATTAATCTACAAACATATTTAGTTACAAGTAAAAGGCAGACGTTTCCCCTATTTACCCCTTGCACCAAGCTTCCATTCTGATGGCTGCACTTCTATAAAGCGTGTGTTTCCCTCCCATCTAGTCTGTGTATATCATTACAACCTGATGCCTCATTGGTTGGCATGGCGTGGCTCTGATTGGTGGGCTTCCCTATTCCTGGTTAAGGACTGGCTACATCTCCAATCCCTATACTTTGCATAAGTCAGCCCCCTTTAATGCAAATCCTTGTGACTTGAGTGGGAGATTAACTTGAATTTTCCCGGGAAGTTAAGTATTGATTACTGGTTGGCCTCCCTTCATTGCATATCCCAGCATGGGATCCCTTGAAGTAAGTATGTGTAAAACAATGAGGTTTGGAATTGTCTGGTCTAACAGAGACTTCTGTGAAGATAATATGTTACGCCATACATAGATACACACCAAATTAAATATATTCATAATTACAATATTTTACAGCTATTAATGGAGATTTCACATAAACTCATAAGGCAACAGTGGTCTGGAAAGTATTATGAAGAATTCCTGTACTGTGGAGGCACCCGTTGCTGTTGATTCTTTTTTGTTGCAGAGTCTGGAGGGGGTAGACATGTGGAATAAGGTTTGTGAGTTGGCTAAACAAGACAAGGAGCTTTCTTTTAGTAGTAATTGCGCTACAACAGGGTGAGATTTTTCACTAGTATGCTGGATGTTCCCCACCAGTGGCCACACATCATATAGTGTTCCCTCATTAAAATGCCTCCTCCATCATCATGGCAGGACTAGGTACCAGGCTTATTGCCTCTCCACTAGTGACTCCTCCACTTGTCAATGTACAGAAAATTGCCAGGACATGTGTTTTCAGTACCCACTAGTTCCTCTCCAGTTGTGTACAGCAAATAATCATGCATCTCTCTCCAGGCCTTATGGGGAAAAATGTATAACATCTGTCAACAGCAACAATCTGCTAAGAATGTTCTTCTGTCTTGATGAAAAATCAGTATGATGCTTATCAGTTTATCAGTAATTTCTTTTTGCTACAACAGTAACCTATTGTCTAAAGTGTTTCCTGAATCTTGGGTTATGTACACAAGGTGGTTTCACAAATTTTCATACCTTCCATCTTGTTTTTGGACAATCAACATCTTTCTTGACACATTAAATGGTGATTGGATTAGGATGACTGAATTTGGCTATAAACGCTGGGATACGTTCTTTATACTCATTAGAGCTAACCAAACTGCTTGGATGATTAGAAAAACAGCTTCAACAGTACAAAGCAAGTTCAACTGAATGGAATTACCTACTGCTAGATGAGCTTATATCCAGCAAGTGGGTACCAGCAACATGTTAGCAGAAAACAGGTATATATTTCTGTTGCTGTTGGAATGGTAAGAAGACATATACTCTGGAAAAAGGCTAAAACGATTTATAGAGGATTTTTGTATGTTTCAATAACATCATATAATTGTAATTAAAATGCTACTTTAACATGATTTGACTTAACGTATAACTAAGGGCAAAACTTTTTTATTCGTTTTGGAAAGAGTGGAATAGAATTAAAATCCCTGTCCATTTTTATTGCATTCTGAACCCCTGTTAAGGAGATCCACCCTCTCTATTTGTCATTTTTACTAGCATTGAAAGTGTAAGTAAAAGGAAATCCCAAATTTTGGATTGTCCCCAGAAAATTATTGGGAGATGACATCTTCTAATGGGGACACTAGTTCTGGTGACCTGGGGGTCCCCGAGGAATTCTCTTAATTTGCAGGGATTTCCTCTCACTTCCTGTTTGGCTATAGGACAGGAAGGGAATGAAAATCTCCACAATGGGACACAGACGGTGAAAAACAAAATCTGGGTTATGAGTGACCCTCTATCCCAAAAGAAAAATGTTAATAATAGTTCTACTTTAAGTACCAAGTGTTGAATACTTAGTTCACATTTAGCTGGGGCACCTTGTTACTTATTCTTGATCCCCTTACTCTCGACACTCTGTAAAAGCCCCTGCTTGAATAGCTACCAGAGTGGTGAAGCAGCTTTTATAAAGCATTACTTTAAATAAAAAAAATTCATACACAGTTAAGGCCCGTACACACGATTGGATTTTCCAATGGGAATTGTGTGATGGCAGGCTTTTGTTGGTAAATCCGTCCGTTTGTATGCTCCATCGGACAATTGTTGTCGGATTTTACAACAACAAATGTTGACTAGCGTGCTTTAAAATTTTCCGACAACAAATGTGTGCTGTCGGATTATTCGATTGTGTGTACAGAAGTCGTTCAGAAAAATAATCCAAAGTACAAACACGCATGCTCGGAAGCAATGCTAACCATAACACAACATTAGCAGAAGTTGCCAAACGGGTGGCGCTAAAGAGCTGAAAAACCATGTAGTTTCATGTTTGCGGTTCGTGTGCAATACAAGTTCATGGCCAACGCCCTTCGGACAAAAGTCCTACGCTTTGTCCGATGGAAATCCGATTGTGTGTACGAGGCTTTAGATGAACATATTTAGCCTTTAAACCAACACCAAAATTACGCATTGTATCTTACTTTCTTACACCTAATTAAAATGTTCTTATGATGCATCACTAAAAAAAAAAAATACAGTGCTAGAACATTAATATACCTCTGAGTTTTCTTAATTGAAACTCTTTAGTAAACTAGTTAATTTTACAAAGTATTTTTTCCAGACATAATGAAACCTGCTGTTTCCATTGTGCTCTTCTTTTTCCTATTCTCTCACTTAAACATTATCAGTGTAATATAATTGTACCATAGGTGACATGCATAATTTTTCCTGGTTGCACTGACTTCCTCTCTTAATTAAACAACTAATTTTTCCATAACATCCAGCTTGCTCATTACTCATTTTCAATTATGCCTCTATTTCCTCTAGACTTTAATTATGTCTTACAGAGAAAGGTATAAATTAATTTTTATATTAACTGTTTGACTAACTAAGTGGTTTACAGTTCAGGTCACTATGTAAAATGGAATTATTACCACCAACACACAGTTCATAACCCCTCTTTAGCATTTTTTTTTAAAGAAAGGAAACAACTTTTTAACATTAAAAACTGAAGCAATGCAGATATTCCCAGTGTGTAAAGAAGCAGAATATTTGGTATTGTCCTATTAATGCACAGATATTATCAATTTTCATAGATCTTCTGATGTTAATATCAGGGATTATAAGGAAATGTGTGGACAAAATGCTATTACACTTTTCGAAGATTGCTGAATGGTAACATTTTAGCAAGAGGTTTGTGTTAGAGCACTTAAAGTGGAGTTCTGCCGAAAAAAATAAATAAATAAAAGTCAGCAGCTACAAATACTGAAGCTGCTGACTTCTAATATTAGGACACTTACCTGTCCTGGGCGCCCGCGATATCGGCACACAAAGCCTATCTGTCCCTCGGCTCTCGGGTGGAGGCGCCGCCATCTTCGGTAAGGGAATCAGGAAGTGAAGCCTTGTGGCTTCAATTCCTGGTTTCCTACTGTGCATGCGCAAGTCACGCTGCCCGATCTCACTGGTCCCTGCTGTCTTCTGGGACCTGTGTGTCTCCCAGAAGACAGCGGGGGGGACAAAGTAGGTGCCAGAAGTGGCGTAGATTGCCGCGGCGACCTATGCCCGGAAGTGGGAGCAAATACCTGGATTACACAGGTATCTGCTCCCTCCTCCCCCCTGAAAGGTGCCAAATGTGACACTGAAGGGGGGGAGGATTCCGAAAAGCGGAAGTTCCATTTTTGGGTGGAAATCCGCTTTAATGCTCATTTTATCTCTGTTTTTACACATGTCAATGATTGCCTTATGCCTTTCTCCCCTTGTCACTGCAATTTTACATCCTAACATATATGGAAAGAAAGATGAATCTAGAGAAAGGCAATACAGTCTGGGGAGTTAAGTAAATCCCACAAAGGGCTCTAATCTTCTGCTCTGTTCATTCTGTATTTATACATTGCGGGTTGAATGAAAACAAATGTGTCGATTCCCCCATCCATATATTCAAGGTGGTTTGGGGAATCACTCCCGCTGTGGTATTGTGTTCCCATGGTGGGTAGCCTTCCCCACTGTGAGAACACAATGATCAGTGTTGCCGGCTATAGCCGGCAACATTGATCAAGGGAAAAAAACCAACAACCTGGTGTGTTAAGAAGTTGTTGGAGAGATCAACTTCTGTATAACCAGCCTGTCTGATCCCCGCTGAAGCGACTGAATTTCGATCCATCCATGGCTGGCTTTTATTACCTAAAAAACACATTATATTTTCCAAGTTAAAAGTATGGTTCTTTTTTTTTTTAATACCAGGACTCCTATACATCTATATTCAGTCTTGGTAGGATTCTGGCCCTGATTTCATATAATACTACAGTAGTAAAATATTTGGTGAACTCCAAGAAATCAGCTAAATACACTGGTTCATACATAGAAGGGAGCTGTTTCACCTGCCAAAAAAACTGTATGTCTGTTTATCTATTCCAGGGAGTTAAAGTGGAAATAAACTCCCTAAAAAGACATTAAAGTGATACTAAAGTCTTGTTTTTTTTTCTTTAAAAATAACAAACATGTTATACTTACCTGCTCTGTGCAGTGGTTTTTCACAAAACAGCCCCGATCCTCCTCTTCTCGGGTCCCTTTGCTGGCTCTCTTGGCCCCTTCCTCCTGTCGAGTGCCCCACAGCAAGCAGCTTACTATGGGGGCACCCGAGTCGAGCCACAGTTCTGAGTGCCCATTCAGACATGGAGCCGCAATTCGGCTATGCTCCCTCTCTCTCCTGATTGGCTAACTGGCTTTGATTGACAGCAGCTAAAGCCAATGGTGCTGCTGCTGTGTCACAGCCAATCAGGAGGGAGAGTCCCGAACAGCCGAGGCACTCGTGGATCGAGATGGGTTTAGGTTAGTATAAAGGGGGCTGAGGGGGGCTGCTGCACACCGAAGTTTTTTTTATCTTAATGCATAGAATGCATTAAGATATAAAACCTTCTGCCTTTACAACCACTTTAACTATTTTTAATCTTTATGATGCTAGTATTAGTAAATAGATAGGAAGGTATATTATATTCAGTTGTTTTAAACTTTTTTTTTTACATTTCTTCAGTTGCTTTATGGTTTGTAGCCTAGGCCAAAATTATATTATACATCCAAGAGTATTCATGGACATTTTATTTTCATCTGGAGGAGGGGAGATGAGGCTTTTTTCAAGGTGGCCATGGCTAGAAATGCTAGTGATTTCTCAACAAAATAAAGCATGGAAACATGTATGGATGGGCGAGCCAACACTTCCCCCATAAGCAAAGGGGAAGGGGTTTCTTGGATGATGTCACTGGCCATATATGGACATGCCCTTATTTGGTCAATGACATCACTGGGATCCCAAGTTTCAATTGCATAAAGTTGTTTTAAACATAGAACTTCTAATACAAGGTAATGTATTAAAAAAGTGAAATTATGGTTTAACCCTTTTGCTGCCAGGTCTGTACGTCATACGGACCTAACAGCAGGGGGTATTGCACACAATCTGGTGGCTGCAGACACCGGGATGAATGTGTGTGAATCTGACAGATAGACTCCTGCCTGTCAGGTGTGAGCTTACCGGGCTCCACTTGCCCATCGGCGGACCTGGGACAGTCATGGCGGGTGTCGGCATGTAGAGGGGAAGGAGAAGAGCAGATATATGTCCGCTCAATTCCCCTTCTTTCAGTGACCCGGCAAAATAAAGGAAACGCGGAGAGCGGGAGGCAGAATATCATTGAACGGAGAGAAGAAGGCACACCTGCACTGGATGAAGGGTTTCACAAGTACACTTTCCAGAATAACTAGCAGATGATTGGTTGCTAGGATGTCGGGTGGCCCTGGCAACCAATCACTAGCTGGTTAATATGAAAATGTAACCCAGCCCCCACACCTACCCTCCATTCCGTGCAAGTGTGCCTCCCACTCTCTGGTCCGTGTAAGGTAGGAGAATGAATATGGGCAAGAGAACATGGCTGTAAAGGGGGGGGGGGGGGGCAGGGGTATCGTGAAGGGGGCAGTGATGTGTGTATGTGAAGGGGTGATTTGAAGAGGGACAGAGCACAATATTGTGGGGGAGGGTGATGTGAAAGGGGAGCAGTGCTGTGGAGGGAGGGTGAGGTGCAGGGAGCAAGTGCTGTTGAGAGGGGGGATGTAAAGGGGGGTAGTGCTGTGGGGCAGTGATGTAAGGTGGGGCAGTGCTATGTGGGGGTTTATGGGAAGGCTGATAGTGGACACTAATGTGAAGGGAAAACTGATGTGAAGTGAGGGACTGTGATGTGCGGAGGACTGAGGACACTGATGTAAGAATAGGATTGTGTTTCTTGTTTAAAAAAAAAGAATAGGATTGTGATATAAAATGAGACGACTGTGATTGGAAGGATCTGAGTCATCGCACAAACAAGGACCTCTGCTGAAAGAAAATTTTACAGGTTTATTAAAAGCCAGTCACATCGATAAAACAGAGATCGACAATACACACTGTGCAAGCGGCAGCAACACCCGCCAGCATGTGTGATGATCAAACTCCACCCAATGCGTTTCTTCTAAACAAGCATAGTCAGAGAAGGAGATCATTCTGCCATGTCCCGTCATTTGTGACATCATCAGGCATGCCAGCGTTTACATTTACAATAGCATTCAGGTCGTGCCATGCAGGAAACAGGGATGGCCACAGTATAGCTATGCTAATAATAACATCTAAAATGCTAATGTTTCATAATTGTAGAAATTTAAAAGATAGCAGAATGACAAGATGCAATTCCTATGTTTGTATATAAATTGTGCAGTTGTGTGTGTATATATATATATGAATATATATATATATATATATATATATATATATATATATATATATATATACATACATACATATGAGAGACAATTAAACAAGTAACATTTTTAAGTGCCCATTTAATTATTTAAAGTTATATATCACAATTTAAAAAAGCCTTGGTTTTGGCGTAATCAGGAGATGTATAGAAAATATGTTGATCATTTTAAAAGGATGATCCTGCTCATGAATTGTTGCATTCCATATTCATGAAACTCTAATCAGCAAAATAAATTATACAGAATTTATATAAAAAATAGATGTTTGGAATAAATGAAGATGCTTTTAAAATCCAGGTGCAGGCTTTAAGGTAATTAATGTTAACCTAAATGTAATCACTTTGTTCTGTATTTCATTGGATTATGTTGACTTTTTTAATTTGATTGCCATGCAGATGTGTGCTAGGTTGATTGCATTTAAATTGTGCAAATGAAATGAAAATCTTCAAAATATACCAATAGAGTTCAGCCTACAGCTCTCATAAGGCTCAAAATAGACAAGCCATGATGTAAGGATGGAAAAAAAAAAATGAACTTCCTATGAAAGTGCTCTTAAAATGTATGTAAACTCAAAAGCTATATTTAGATATGTGTGGCAGCATGCATCAGTGTATCTAAATTACTTAAATAAATGTATTAACTGGTGACCCTGCCAGTAATAGCACTAAAACATGAGGATCCTTTTTTAGGTTGATATCACTAAGATGTCAAGCCTCGTACACACGGCCGAGAATCTCGTCAGGAAAAAACTTGTCGTTTTTCTTGACGAGATTCTTGGACAAGAAACTTGTCCCGGCCGAGTGTACACACGCTCGATTCAAAGAACCCGCGGTTCTTTGAATGGAGCGAACGCGGTGACGTCATCGACTACGACGAGCTTGCGCTCATCACATTCGATGCCGTCATCGCCATCTTGCTACACCCTACCTATGCCTAGGAAGCTACCGCGCATGCGTCAAAGTAATTTTGAGCATGCGCGGGTTTCCACGGCGACAGGTAAGTGTACACACTTTTCTCGTCGAGAAACATGCCAACAAGAATCTCGATGAGAAAATAGAGAGCAGGTTCTCTATTTTTCTCGTCGAGATTCTGGTCAGTTTTCTCGACGAGAAACCATACACACAAACGATTTTCTCTGCAAGAAAGCTATCTCGGTAGTTTTCTTGTAGTTTCTTGCCGAGAAACTCGTTCGTGTGTACGAGGCTTCAGTCTCGTAATTAGCATCAGCACTAACAGTCCAACTGGTGGTCTCCATTAATGGGACTACAAGATGCTGGCTGTGAATACATACTACATTCCTGTAGTCAGCACTGATCAGAGCCGAAATAATCTGGGCACTTCCATGCACTGCCATGTGATTTGTGATTGACAACAGCTCTGAGAAGATTTCCTGGTTACGTAAATCCACATCTATGATGAGTGTGCACACAGTGGAAATAAGAGGTGAAGTACAAGAAGTGTAGTGTTGGTGGTTGTAACGACACCCCAAATATGAAAGGGGTTTAACGCCGTTTAAAGATATTCCCCCTCCTGGACACAAATTCACTGTTGATCCTCCACAGCCAGACGACCACTTCCCATAGGAATTAATCCTTCTGAAAGAACGAGACGCACTCTGTATCTTTCTCTGGATAGACTGACTTTATTGAAAAAAACATTGTAACTTTTATACACATCCAATACTGCATTAACCTAAAATGAACAATAGTCCGGCTCCACCCACAACATAACAAGACCCAATACACATTATTTTGACACCTCCTAGAAGACAACAGGTTAGCTTTTGTCTCCCAATACCCATCTGACCAGACCCAATTTACATGAGTCAATTAGCTACAGCTGCTGTCTCAGACCCATGACCTCTAGACTAGCCTTAGGCCTCGTAGTCACGACCGAGTTTCTCGGCAAGAACCAGCAAGAAACTTGCTGGCAGAGATGTCTTGCCGAGAAATTTGTTCGTGTGTATGGTTTCTCGTCAAGAAAACCGACAAGTAATCTCGACGAGAAAATAGAGAACCTGCTCTCTATTTTCTCGTCGAGATTCTCGTCAGCCTGTTTCTCGACGAGAAAAGTGAGTGTGTGTACACTTACCTGTCCTCCGGGAAGCCCGCGCATGTTCGAAATGAATTCGACGCATGCGCGGTAGTTTCTTAGGCATAGGTAGGGTATACCAAGATGGCGGCGATGGCATCGAATGTGACGAGCGCATGCTCGTCGTAGTCGATGACGTCACTGCGTACGCTCCATTCAAAGAACCGGGGGTTCTTTGAATCGAGCGTGTGTACACTCGGCCGGGACAAGTTTCTTGTCCAAGAATCTCATCGAAAAAAACGACATGTTTTTTTTTCTACGAGAATCTCGGCCGTGTGTACGAGGCTTTACTGTCTCCCATCTATCAAAAGACTTCACACAATATTTGCATAACAAACTTTCAATACACATCTTACAATGAAAGGATTTGTAGCCGGTCTGTCTGAGTACAATACACATCTCTCAATTAACCTGTTGAGTTCAGAATAAAACAACCAGTAAATATTGTGGATAGTGTTGAGCGAACCCGAACTGTAAAGTTCGGGTCCGTACCGAACTTTAGCTTTTTCCCGAACCCGAACCCGGACTTTGCGCAAAAGTCCGGGTTCGGGAATCTAATTACGCAGTTAGAAATGCTTCAGGGGCCAGCCAATCACCTTTTGATTAGCTGGTGTGCCCTTAGAAGCCATCATAGGCATGTCTACTAATGGCATGGCTGTGATTGGTCAGTGCAACATGTGACCCAGCTTCTATATAAGCTAGAGGCACACAGCACACACATCACTCTGCTTCAGAATAGATAGGGAGAGGATCTTGTCTGCTGCTGCTGCTTTTAGGGAGAGATAGAAAAATACATGAGTTAGTCCTGATTCTGGAATCTGAGGGAAAAGATAGAGAGACAGTGTAGTGTAGGGCCAGGTTCCTGTTTTTTGCTTTTAGGGAGAGAGATATATTATATAGGAATAGGAGTCCAGATTCAGAGATATAACTCAGCGATCTGCATAGGTTTACCTGTTTGTGTTGCAGTGCAGTCTTTTTACACTGCTCTGAGCCCAGTGTCAGAGAAAATCTACCTTTTATCTGCAAGCTCAGTGCACCAGCACTGCATATATTACGTTGAGAGATACACCGTTTCCATACTGTGGGTGTATTCTGCTCTTGGAAAAAGATCCATTTAGGACAAAAAAAAAAAAGGCACTTTATTGTGCTCTTTTCCAAAAGACCCATTAAGGGCAAAAAAAATTAAAAAATTCCATTTTATTTTGCTCATGCAAAAAAAGACCCGTTTAGGGCAAAGAAAAAATAAAAAAAATTTGCACTTTAATGTACGCTTGCAAAAAACGCCATTTAGGGCCACAAAAAATATTTTGCAGTGTGTTATACATATGTGGAGGTGTGTGAAATAAACAATTTCTAAATAGTTTTCTTCTACTGTGCTATACTAAAAAAACAACATTTTTTTTGAATACCATTTTCTGCAGTTCTGTAGCTGTGCGATTCAGCGGTTACGTATTGTGGGTGTATTGTGGTCTTCCAAAAAACGCCATTTAGGGCCACAAAAAATCTTTTGCAGTGTGTTATACATATGTGGAGGTGTGTGAAATAAACTATTTATATATAGTTTTCTTCTACTGTGCTATACTAAAAAAATAAAAAAAAATTTTAATAGCATTTTCTGCAGTTCTGTAGCTGTGCGATTCAGCGGTTACGTACTGTTGGTGTATTGTGGTCTTCCAAAAAACACCATTTAGGGCCACAAAAAATATTTTGCAGTGTGTTATACATATGTGGAGGTGTGTGAAATAAACAATTTCTAAATAGTTTTCTTCTACTGTGCTATACTAAAAAAACAACATTTTTTTAATAGCATTTTCTGCAGTTCTGTAGCTGTGCGATTCAGCGGTTACGTACTGTGGGTGTATTGTGGTCTTCCAAAAAACGCCATTTAGGGCCACAAAAAATATTTTGCAGTGTGTTATACATATGTGGAGGTGTGTGAAATAAACAATTTCTAAATAGTTTTCTTCTAATGTGCTATACTAAAAAAACAAAATTTTTTTGGAATAGCATTTTCTGCAGTTCTGTAGCTGTGCGATTCAGCGGTTACGTAATGTGGGTGTATTGTGGTCTTCCAAAAAATGCCATTTAGGGCCACAAAAAATATTTTGCAGTGTGTTATACATATGTGGAGGTGTGTGAAATAAACAATTTCTAAATAGTTTTCTTCTACTGTGCTATACTAAAAAAAAAACATTTTTTTTAATAGCATTTTCTGCAGTTCTGTAGCTGTGCGATTCAGCGGTTACGTACTGTGGGTGTATTGTGGTCTTCCAAAAAACGCCATTTAGGGCCACAAAAAATATTTTGCAGTGTGTTATACATTTGTGGAGGTGTGTGAAATAAACAATTTCTAAATACTTTTCTTCTACTGTGCTATACTAAAAAAAAAATTTTTTTTTGAATAGCATTTTCTGCAGTTCTGTAGCTGTGCGATTCAGCGGTTACGTACTGTGGGTGTGTTCTGCTCTTCCAAAAACACCCATTTAGGGCAACATCCTAAATTTGGAAAATATGAGGAGAAGGTCAAAGGGACGTGGTGGCCCCGGTCGTGGTGCTGCTGGTGGAGCTCCTGTTGCAGGGAGAGGACGTGGTGGATCTGTGCCAGATACACGCACAAGTGAAACACCTTCCTCAGGTGCGAGTAGGCGACCGAGCCTGCGGCGTTATTTTGTCACGCCTAATGAGGCTGTACGAATGTTTAGGCCAGGACAAGTACAGACGATAGTAGATTGGGTTGCTGACAGTGCCTCGGGTTCCTTCACATTGTCTCCCACCCACTCTTCTAATGAAAGATCAGAGTTGGCACCTGAAACCCATGTCCATCAGTCTTTCACCTCACCCCCTTGCAAATCAGCCAAGCAGTCTGAGCCCCAAATCATGCAGCAGTCTCTTCTGCTTTTCGATGACTCTGTTAGCAGGGTTTCCCAGGGCCATCCACCTAGCCCTGCCCCAGAAGTGGAAGAGATTGAGTGCACCGATGCCCAACCACTTATGTTTCATGATGAGTACATGGGAGGACCATCGCAGCACGTCTCGGATGATGACGAAACACAGGTGCCAACTGCTGCTGCTTTCGCAATTGTGCAGACAGACAAGGAGGGCAGGGGTGAAGACTGGGTGGAAGATGATGTGGAGGACGATGAGGTCCTCGACCCCACATGGAATCAACGTTATGCAGGTGACCAGTGTAGTTTGGAGGAAGAGGCGGTGGTTGCACAGAGCCACCAGCACAGCAGAAGAGGGAGCAGGGGGCAAAAGCGGAGCGTCCGTCCCCTAGACAGTATGTCTGCTACTGCCCAACGCAGCAAGGGACCGAGCACACCAAAGCCAGGTCCAAGGAGTTCCCTAGCGTGGCAGTTCTTCACACAATGTGCTGATGACAAGACACGAGTGGTTTGCACGCTGTGCAATCAGAGCCTGAAGCGAGGCATAAACGTTCTCAACCTGAGCACAACCTGCATGACCAGGCATCTAAGTGCAAAGCACGAGCTCCAGTGAAGTAGACACCTCAAAAACCAAGAAAGGTCTCTGGCTCCTCCTGCTTCCTCTTCTGCTGCAGTCTCGGCCTCTTCATCCACCTCTGTAGTGACAGTGGCACCTGCCACCCCGCAAACAGAGGATCTGCCAGCAACACTACCACATGGGTCACCAACCATCTCCACAATGTCCCATGGAAGCGTTCAGCTCTCTATCTCCCAAACATTGGAGCGGAAGAGGAAGTACCCCCCTAGCCACCCGCGATCCCTGGCCCTGAATGCCAGCATTTCAAAACTCCTGGCCTTTGAAATGCTGTCATTCCGTCTGGTGGAGACGCAGAGTTTTAAAAGCCTGATGGCATTGGCTGGCCCACAGTACATCGTGCCCAGCCGCCACTACTTTTCCAGGCGAGCCATCCCTTCCCTGCACTACCAAGTGGGGGACAAAATCAGGTGTGCACTGCGCAACGCCATCTGTGGCAAGGTCCACCTAACTACGGATGCGTGGACCAGTAAGCACGGTCAGGGACGTTATATCTCCCTAACAGCACACTGGGTAAATGCAATGGCGGCTGGGCCTGAGGCAGATAGCAGTTTGGCGCATGTCCTTCCACCACCGAGGATTGCAGTGCGCTTCAGTTTGCCTCCTGTTGCTAACTCCTCCTACTCCGCTTCCTCATCCTCTACCGCCTCCTCATCCGGTCAGCGTAACACCTTCAACACCAACTTCAGCACAGCCAGGGGTAAACGACAGCAGGCAGTTTTAAAACTTTCCTGTTTGGGGGAAAAACCCCACACCGCGCAGGAGTTGTGGAGGGACATGGAACAACAGACCAATGAGTGGTTGCTGTCAGTGAGCCTCAAGCCTGGCCTGGTGGTGTGCGATAATGGGCGAAATCTCATAGCAGCTCTGGGTCTAGCCGGTTTGACGCACATCCCTTGCCTGGCGCATGTGCTGAACTTGGTGGTCCAGAGGTTCCTTAAAAATTACCCCAATATGCCAGAGCTGCTGCAGAAAGTGCGGGCTGTGTGTGCGCACTTTCGGCGTTCTCACCCTGCTGCTGCTCGCCTGTCAGCGCTGCAGCGTAACTTCGGCCTTCCCGCTCACCGCCTCATATGTGACGTGCCCACAAGGTGGAACTCCACCTTGCACATGCTGGCCAGACTGTGCGAGCAGCAGCAGGCAATAGTGGAGTTTCAGCTGCAGCAATCACGCGTGAGTCGCTCTGCGGAACAGCACCACTTCACCACCAATAACTGGGCCTCCATGCGAGACCTGTGTGCCTTGTTGCGCTGTTTCGAGTACTCCACCAACATGTCCAGTGCCAATGACGCCGTTCTCAGCGTTACTATCCCAGTTCTATGCCTCCTTGAAAAAACGCTTCGGGCGATGATGGAAGAGGATGTGGCACAGGAGGATGAGGAGGAGGAGGAGGAAGCGGGATCATTTCAAAGGCTTTCAGGGCAGTCTTTCACAAGTGGCTACGAGGGTGGGTTCCTGCACCAACAAACGCCAGGTACACAATTGTCCTACAGAAAGGGCACAGTTCTGGAGGATGACGAGGTGGAGGAGGAGATGGAGGAGGAGGAGGAGGAGGAGCCATTTTCACAGCAGGGTGGCACCATCACTGGTGCGTGGCTGGGGGGATACAGAGGACACAGACGATACACCTCCCACAGAGGACAGCTTTTCTTTGCCTCTGGGAAGCCTGGCACACATGAGCGATTACATGCTGCAGTGTTTCCGCAATGACCGCCAAGTTGCCCACATTTTAACTGGTGCTGATTACTGGGTGGCCACCCTGCTGGATCCCCGTTACAAGGACAAAGTACCGTCCTTAATTCCCTCACTGGAGCGGAATCGTAAGATGCGCGAGTACGAGCGCACGCTGGTAGACGCGCTGCTGGTGGCATTCCCACCTGACAGCGGGCGTACGGTGGAAGCACAAGGCGAAGGCAGAGGAGGAGGAAGAGGTCGCCAACGCAGCCGGGGCACCGGCAGCACCTCAGAAGGCAGGGTTAGCATGGCTGAAATGTGGAAAAGCTTTGTCAGCACGCCACAACAACCAGCACCACCAGCTGAGATGGAACGTCTTAGCAGGAGGCAGCATTTCACCAACATGGTTGAGCAGTATGTGTCCACAGGCCTACACGTACTGGATGACGGGTCTGCCCCCTTCAACTTCTGGGTCTCCAAATTGGGCACATGGCCTGAGCTTGCCCTTTATGCCTTGGAGGTGCTGGCCTGCCCTGCAGCCAGTGTATTATCTGAACGTGTATTTAGCACGGCAGGGGGCGTTATCACAGACAAGCGCAGCTGCCTGTCCAGAGCCAATGTGGACAAGCTCACGTTCATTAAAATGAACCAGGCATGGATCCCACAGGACTTGTCCGTACCTTGTGCAGAATAGACATGTATACCGGTGTTGTGACAAAAACTGTCCGGCCATCGGATTGTGTCCGGCCCGTACTGCGAAGGCGCAGCGCTTGCGCAGTACAGAGGACAAGGAGATTCACAAAATCTCCAAAGATGAACGGCGCCTGCGCTGTGAGTGCAGGTTCAAGCCCCAACATCCAAGTGGACATACGGTAGCACATAGTAACAGGGCCCCTCACGGGCTCGCTTCGATCGCCACGCTTCGGGCACGGCCTCACTTGGCTCGGCTTGAACCACGGATGGTGTGGCCTTCACCTGAACTCACCACGCAGGCGCCGTTCATCTTGGGAGATTTTCGAAATCCTCTTGTCCTACATACTGAGCAAGCGCAGTACAGGGTGGACACTATTCGACGGGGGACAGAATTCGACACATCACTGGCCTTACCCAGCCATTGTTGTATTTTTGAACCAGTGTTGGCTACCTCGTCCTCCTCCACCGCCGCTTCCACCTACACAGCCACATCCACCGCCACCTCAACCTCCTACTCCATATGGACCTCGTCCTCCTAGGTCAAGATTATAATTTTTATTTTATTTTTTTGTAGCGCACAGATCCTTTCCCCCTTACCTGCCTTTATGTTGTTGGCTCCTCGCAGGAGGGAGAAAGGCACACCGCACTACCAGCCCGTACCCTCCTATATAAAGAGGTTGAGCGGTGTACTTGACGGGCCGTGTCCACAGCCGGAGTCAAAACTCCTCCAGAGGATGATTCTCACCTCTACTGTAGGTAGAGGCAAGTCCTTTAATTCCCAGTAAAGTCAATGTCCACACCAGCTGAAATTACAACTCTTATTCTCTCATGGCAAAATAAACTCTACTCGGATAGAAAAGGTTAGAGCAAAGAAACAGGACAGCTTAAGGTGTGGAGGAGGTCCAGGCACAAACGTAGCACATTCACTTCACTGCTTAGGTTTCTCAAACAGTTTTAGGTGCACTGTCTCTGCCACAGACCTTGAGGTTGGTCTCTGCCACAGACCAGGGTGTATAAGGCCCCTGCCATGGGCCAGGTGAATAAGGCCTCTGATACAGTCAAGATGACCTTAAGCTTCTCCTTCTACGAACCTAGCCCATATCAAGGGGAAGACATCTCTCCAGGGAGTCAACAGACCCTTCCTTCACCGTGACTCCCGCATCGGTCCATCAGAATGATCCTCCCTTCCCTGGAACATGGTCCCCTACATGAGGCGGCACCCTAAGACTACTCGACCTTTAGCGGACTCCAGACGAAGGCTCTGGACTCCAGGCTTTACTCCCGCACCTAGGCCTCCATAACCAGGGCAGCAGGAACTCCAGGATAGTACCTCACCTCGGGCTAAAGGTACCCGAGATGAAACAGGAACACATGCACCCAGGCCGAAGGCACCTGGGCGTGGACTCCACTGGACATCAGCCCCCAGGCCAAAGGTCTGCCCCTTTTATATGCTCTCCCGGCATGCACAGCAGGTTCCCCGCCCCGCTGTACTGCTGCCAAGAGGGGACACAAAAGGCACAGCACTGTATCGGCGGTTCAACCCTAGCCTACCATGGCGGCGCCACCTGTAGGCCGCAGGGAACTGCACACCAATACTGTCCCCCGAGGACAAAATGGTCCATGAATCCTACAGAATTAGGGTGTTTGAGCCTATTTACCACTCAAACACTTCCCTTAAATTTAGCACCCCGCTACATTTTTTATTTCAAAGTATTTTATTTTCCCACTAGCTTATCCATTAAATTGAATAATTTATTCCAGAAAGGGCGTATTCTGGGGCATTCCCACCATATGTGTGGCATCGTGCCGTTGAGTTTCTGAGGTTCTTAATGACTTCCCGTACCTCTTCTGCTGAAAAGGGGGCCTCCAGCATATTTTTTTATTTTTTTATTTTTTTTATGTTATTTTAAGTTATTTCCCTATCCACATTTGTTTGCAGAGCACTTGCCATGCTCTTAACAACATTTTGCTGCCATTTGCAGCCCTCTAGCCCTTTCCATTACTTTTTTAGAGCCTTTTTAGTCCTTAGAAGTCCGGGTCCCCATTGACTTCAATGGGGTTCGGGTTCGGGTTAAAGTTCGGTCCCGAACCCGAACTTTTTTCCGAAGTTCGGCCGAACCCGTCGAACCCGAACATCCAGGTGTCCGCTCAACTCTAATTGTGGACTAATATTACTATTTAAATTTCAAGCAATCCAAGCCATATTCTTAATGTCCATTGTTTCCTGGCTCACCCTGTGTCCAAAGTGACCCCCCCTGTCACAGTGGTTTTAAAACAAGAAATAAAAGGTGAGTTTCAAAAATAATTTGTCACTTGAAAACTCATCAAGAGCGTATGGTAAAAATATTTATCAGAGAATTTTTCATTATTCATTAAAGCTAGGTTTGTTCTTGATCCTTTTACCAAAATCTAGTACCAATGTTGATACCCTTTCAGAATTCCATAAGGCCGGTTTCACACTGGGGCGGTGTGTGCGGTGGCGGTATAGCACCGCTATTTTTAGCGGCGCTATACCGTCGGGATTGCTGAGGTATTCGGCCGCTAGTGGTGCGGTTTTAACCCCCGCTAGCGGCCGAAAAAGGGTTAATACCACCCGCAAACCGCTGCTACAGCCGCGGTTTGCGGGCGGTATTACCGCGGTGTCCCATTCATTTCAATGGGAAGGAGCGGTGTAGGAGCGGTAAACACACCGCTCCTCTCACCGCTCCAAAGATGCGGCTAGCAAGACTTTTTTTCACGTCCTGCTAGCGCACCGCTCCAGTGTGAAAGCCCTCGAGGCTTTCACATTGGAGAAACAGCAGCCGCTGTTTAGGCTCGGTTTGCAGGCGCTAATTTTAGCAAACTAGCGCCTGCAAACCGCCCCAGTGTGAAAGGGGCCTTATGGATGTGATTATGCACAGAGATATGGAAACAGGACTGTGTCCATTTACTTGTGTGGTTTTTGTCTAGTTCACTTCTACAAAGTTTGCACAGTTTTAGCCCCTAGTGATATCCAGGGTGCTCCTCCATGCTGCCTTTAACACACTTCCATCCTCCTCTGTGCCAGACCTCCTTTTTTTCCACAACCGTTCAAGAAGGGTTGTGCTATTACACACAAGTCCTATATAAAATTATTCCAGGAGCCAAGAAGTCACCATTTCTTCCTATTGCTTCTCAGTGCCATACTACTTTCCATAATCACGCTGCACAGTATGATCATTTCCTACGCTCAGAGACAGTGGCAAGAAGATTTTATCCACAGGGAGTCAAGGTTGCAGTCAGCTGTGCTTCTGAGATTTAGGGAAGTTTGCATCGGAAGTTGGGGTGAATGGGTTCCTTTCTAACAGAGGGGCTAAGCAGGCAAAATAGCTGTAATTTGTATAAATCTACAATAATCCCTTAAGTGACCCTAAACAAAAAATATCCATACACATCCAATACTATAACCCTGTAATCTATTTTTAATGAAATTGCTTCCTACTGTGTTTTTCAGCCTCCTTGTAATACCCTCTGTGTACTCCCAAACCTCGTATTTTCCCCTTTACTTTTATTTGGAGCAAACAGTGCACATTAGCTGTGGACATGTACACTGCACTATGCATACTGTACATCCTATATACAGTAAAACCTTGGATTGCATGCACAATTCGTTCCGGAAGCATGCTTGTAATCCAAAGCACTTGTATATCAAAGCAAATTTTCCCATAAGAAATAATGAAAACTCAAATGATTCGTTCCACAACCATTTATTCATAAGTCCTTCAATTTATAGTACATATAAAAAGATTATAGCAATGTGATAAATTGTGTAACCATAAAATGTCCATCCACAAATGGCAGCCTCCCCAAGGGGATTAGAAGCAAAATCCAGCAGGAGCTACAGAGTATAAAAGAGAAGATGCACCTTTAAAGCCGTGTACACACGATCGGTTTTACCGATAAAAACAGTCCGATGGACTGTTTTCATCAGACGAACAGATCGTGTATGGGCCCCATCGGTCTTTTTTCCATCGTGTGAAAAAATAGAACATGTTTTAAATTTATCCGATGGGAAAAAAACGATAGCAAAATCCGATCGTCTGTGTGGAACTCCATCGGAGAAAAAACCCACGCATGCTCAGAATCAAGTCGACACATGCTCAGAAGCATTGAACTTAATTTTTCTCGGCTCGTCTGAATGTTTTACGTCACGGCGTTTGGGACGGTCAGATTTTTGACTGATGGTGTGTAGGCAAGACTGATGGAAGTCAGCTTCATCGGATTTCCGATGGAAAAATCCATCGGATTAGAATCCATAGGAAATCCAATCGTGTGTACAGGGCTTGAGTGTAGCAATATGGTTACATTTAATGAAGGTACAACATTTAGCAACTCACATGATTGATGATTAAAAGAGGCACATCTAAGTATGCATTGATCCGGGGTAAAGCGATCCACATAGACCGTCCTTCTCACCGCCGGCTCTCACCGCTGTCAGTCTGCAATTGTGACCGGGAAGACTATTCTGCAGTAGAGCAATCTGAAAGCGAGGCTTGAACCGCTCATGGTAGGGACTACATCAATCGTGGTGCAGAGGATGGTCTATGTGGACAGCTTTACCCCGGATGCCTGGGTAGTGCCCTGTTCCTAAAGAATAGGGGCTATGTTGTAAATTTAGTGTTTGTCTGAATTGTAAATAGTTTAGATTGATTGTACAACGTTAAATTAGCTTCTGTTCCAATTTTGGCTATGTTATGCGCATTTCTCACTGTTGCCAGTAGCTGTCACTGTTACCACAGGCCAGTGTGAGAAATACAGCAAGCTGAAGTGCATTGAATATTCTTGGCCCAGAAACAGCCCAGTGGGAGTGTTCTTGCTGCTGTGTATTCTAGGAGAGGGTATTTAAGGGGCAGATGCCTTGTTTTCAGTCTCTTCTACCTCGGGGCCTGCTGGCTCTGTACCTCAAGGCTCTCTGCCTCATGGCCCTTCTGGCCTAAGGCATGTCATTCTCTTCTACTTTGGGGCCTGCTGGCTCGAGGCTATGTTGCTGCAAGTAGACCCAGAAGTCTGTCTGGGGCCTACTTATCCGGAGGTGGTCCTGTGCTGTCTTGCCTGCGCGGAAGAAGCCAAGTCAAACTGAGAAGATCCGGGGGGGGGGCCTTACTGAAGAGAACCAGGCTGAAGGCTGGTTTCGCAGGAAGGGCCTGGTGACTCGTTTGGAGGATGCACCTAAGCTAATCTACCCTCACATTACTGCCGGATGGCTTAAAGGTTCTGGTACTGTGCAGCTGTTCTACAACTAACTAACTGCTGGCTACAAAGTCACCGTTCGCTAAGTCTGTGAGAGAGACTTGTCCGTGCATCATACCGGCTGCTAGGTCAGTGTGAGAGGCCTATCCGGGTGTTGCAAGATCCGCTGACAGAAAGCTGTTTTGTCCTCTGGATCCAAGAAATTCATCCGTGATCTACAAAAAGGTATCTGAAACTTCCCTAACCCTCTATCCTTCTACTATTACAAGTTCTTTTATTAACGCATTGGAAAAAGACTGAAGTGACTGGCGCTCACATCTGTTTGGCATTTCCTATCATAGACTCATAGTACTGGGACAGTGAAAGGTGGGGTAACGGCAGAACCAAAAATATAATCAGCAGCCTTCTAGGCGGTATCACTATACCTGCATACTTAGATGTGCCTCTTTTAATCATCAACCATGTGAGTCATTAAATATAACCATATTGCTACACTTAGAGGCGCCTCTCTTCTATTTTATACTCAGTTGTGACATGACACTACTCTTATATCAAGACATCGCTTGTATAGCAAGACAGAATTTATTAAAAAATGTTGCTTGTTTTGCAAAACGCTCTTAAACCAAGTTACTCTCAAACCAAGGTTTTACTGTACTATACTGTGCTATACATACGTCCATAGTCCATCTGAAGAGAAAGCAAGAGGATGGCTGCATAATAAACAAAGCCAGCCTCTAACAGAAAGTCAGATCACAGCTGCAAAAAAACATACGTGAATATATATTTTTTCTTTTTAAACCGGAAATTAGTGTCACATTAAGGCTGCCTGGTATTCACATGCTTTTTTTCAGACATGTGACTCCCAGGGTATTGGAGCAAAGTTAAGAATCGCATCCCCAGAGCATGTATCTGCAATGGCTGCTCCCATATCTCTTTTCCTATGGGTTCATTTCGAAGTAAGGCCAAAGAAAAACATTTTTTTTTTTTTTGGGACAGAGTAGGAAATAGTTAAGCCTATTGCCCATTGAGCAGATTTCTCCCCACATTGTCCCAGAAACATAACTTGAAGTAGAAGGGAATGTCCCAAACGTTATCACATCTCAGACAGGTGTTTCCATTAGGAGATGTACCTTTACCTCCTGTTCTTGTGGCAAAATGTTGGATTTTCCATTTTTCCTCATGATGATGATGGTCCCCCAGACCAATGGATGGGCACAGCAATGTAAATCTAATTGAGCCCCTCACCACTAAAATAAACAAAAAAAGGTTTTAGCTGTCGCTGGATTAATTTTAATCTGATAATGATGTAACTCCCTGCAAAAGAAGACTTCTAATACTTATCCCTCCAGTAGGCAGCAAGTCCGAACTTTGCTGTCTTCAAAAGGGTTGGCAGCTAAAGAGTCATAAAGTGTCTCTAAAATCAGCTCAATTAAAGATTTTATTTCTACACATATCTCCCTGCAATAAAAGACCCTAAACACTTACCTTTCCTATGGGTAAAAAGTCTGAATGTTCATTTTCAAGAGCTATGGTTTTCATCAGAACTTTCAACTTCAGACTGTTTCAAGTGTGTCAAATGTTTGTGACCCCCATTAGGGCTATAATTCCATTCATAGTCCCCTGCATCAGTACTGTGAAACAAAATGCAGTAGGCGCCCATGCATAGAATCACAGCACACAGCAGGGGGTATCCAATACTCACAGAACTGCCTTAACTATTCACAAGACGCTTTTCACAACTGACAAGGAAAAGGCAAATGTATTAAATATTTTTTCTGTTCTGTTTTTACAGATGAAAAAGATGGGTTTGATAGTTGTGACAGTAATACCACTGAGGTTTCACTGAAGGAACCTAAGTGGTTGACTTAAAAACAGGTACAAAAGATAGTAAAGAAACTTTCATCTCAAGGTCCAGATGGCTTACACCCACGAGTCCTTGAGGAACTTAGCTAATTTATAACCAAGCCGCTATTTCTAATTCTTGACGGTAACTTACTTACTGGAATGTACCAACTGTTTGGTGTACAGCAAATGTAGTACATATTTACAAAAAAGGATCAAGATGTATACCAGGAAACTACAGACCGGTAAGCCTAACATCAATAGTATGTAAGGTATTTGAGGGAATGGTAAGGGATCCCATACATAAATTTGTCTGCGATAAAGGTATTATAAGTGACAACCAGCATGGATTTGTGAAAGACTGTTCTTGTCAGACCAACCTGTTATTATTCTATGAGGAAATAAGTGAGGAATTGAAAGATGGATGTCCAGTGGATGTAGTTTGTCTAGATTTTTCTTAGGCATTTGATACTGTACCTTATAAATGTTTACTTTATAAAATAGGGTTTGCTGAAGTTGATGAAATTGTATGTACATGAATTGGAAAGAGGTTACATGAACAGGTCCAGAGAATAGTGATAAATTACTCATCCTCTGAATGGACTAAAATTGTAAGTGGTGTGCCCCAGGGTTCTGTCTTGGGCCCAATGCTGTTTAGTTTGTTTGTTAACCACTTAAAACCCGCGCTATAGACAAAAGACATCTGCAGCGCGGCTCTCAAGTGCTGATTGGACGTCTATGGACGTCCTCCTGTTTCTCTCCCCCCTGCACGCCGCCGAGGGCGCGTGGCGGGGAACAGCTGTGCCCGCCGTGGTCACGTGATGCCGATGCGCGTGCCTGGCGGCCGCGATGTCCGCCAGGCACCCGCGATCGGCTGTGACAGAGGCAGGACGTGGATCTCTGTGTGTAAACACAGAGATCCATGTCCTGTCAGGGAGAGAGGAGACCGATGCTGTGTCCCTTGCACATAGGGACACAGATCGGTCACCTCCCCCAGTCATTCCCCTCCCCCACACAGTAAGAATCACAAATAGGGAACATAGTTAACCCCTTCCTCGCCCCCTAGTGTTAACCCCTTCCCTGCCAGTCAAATTTATACAGTAATCAGTGCATATTTATAGCACTGTTCGCTGTATAAATGTGAATGGTCCCAAAATAGTGTCAAAAGTGTCCGATATGTCCGCCGCAATATTGCAGGCCTGACAAAAATCGCAGATCGCCGCCATTACTAGTAAAAAAAAAAGATATAATAAAAATGTCATAATTCTATCCCCTATTTTGTAGGCGCTATAACTTTTTCGCAAACCAATCGCTATACGCTTATTGCAATTTTTTTTACCAAAAAAATATAGAAGAATACGTATCGGCCTAAACTGAGAAAAATAAATTGTTTTTTTAAAAAAAATTGGGATATTATTATAGCAAAAAGTAAAAAAAATGTTTTTTTTTTTTAAATTTTCTGTCTTTTTTTGTTTATAGCGCAAAAAATAAAAACCGCAGAGGTGATCAAATACCACCAAAAGAAAGCTCTATTTGTGGGGAAAAAATGATAAAAATATAATTTGGGTACAGCGTTGTATGACCGTGCAATTGTCATTCAAAGTGCGTCAGCGCTGAAAGCTGAAAAATGTTCCGGGCACGAAGGGGGTTTAGTGCCCAGTTGTCAAGTGGTTAATAGTGTCTACTGATGATACCAAATATGCAGGGAAAAAATATGGTACATGATACAACATCATCACAGGAAGACTTTATAAAATAAAAGGTTGGGCAGCTACATGGAAAATGAGATTCAATATTGAGAAATGTAATGTTGTGCACTCTGTTACCAAAAATATACATTCAAAATATACATTAGAAGGTGCTCCCCTGAGAATTAGCAATGGAAACGTATCTGGGGGTTCTTTTAGAGCACAAATATAGCAATAACATGTAATGCCAAGCCACAGCTAATAAAACTAGAAAAATACTGTCATGTATTAAAAAGGACATGCATTCCAGAGACAAATGAATAATGCTATACCTTTACAGAATATTGGTTTGGCCTTATTTTGAATATGCAGTTCAGTTTTGGTCACCAGTCCTCAGAGAAGATTTTGTTAAATTAAAAAGATTTCAGCAAAAGACAAGAAAATGAATTAAGGTGGTGGGGGACCTCTGCTATGAGGATATATTACATAGATTACAATTATTCACTCCGGAGAAGAGGCACGTAATAGGTAATATGGGTACATTGTACAAATATATGAAAGATTACTTCAGTAAAAAAGGTTTACTCCAAGGTTCCTAAAGAGGACACGTGGCCATGATTTGTGGTTAGAAGAAAAGAGGTCTAAGCTTAGATTGAGGAAAGGGTTCTTTACTGTTAGAGCAGTAAAATGTGGGGATCCTTGCTCCAGGAAGTGGTGCTGCTGAGAGTGTTGACAACTTCAAAAAACCTCAGGAAGCAGAATATACAGGGCTATGGGAATTGTTAGAGAATAAAACTCACACACACATACAAACATGTAAGGGTTGAGTACTAAAACTGGACAGTGCAAAATCAGGTGCAGATCTGCATGGAAACCAATTAGCTTCCATTTTTTTTTTTTTGTCAAAGATTAAATTAACAAGCTGAAGTTATAAGCTGATTAGCTACCTGCACAGCTGCACCAGTATTTGCACTCTCTAGTTTTAGTAAATCAACTAGGTAATGCATGTCCAAAGTCCGGCCCACGGGCCAATTGCAGACCGTGTTCTGGTTCCGAACGGCCCGCCTGGTAATCTGGACATATATATCTTTTGTGGCCCCCAACGAATCTCCGAGCTTCGGGGCCACAAAATATATATATATTCTGGCTGCCTCGGAGGGGACAGGGAGGGGGCTGGATGAGTGCTGTACATACAGTGAGAATTTTGTGTTTACGCTGTGGCCTCTGTAATAAATAGTCCCCCCTCCTGCGCTGCCATTGGACGACTGGGTGATGGCCTTTGTATTAAAGAGGCCGCCGAGAAAATAGGAGTTTCTCCTGTATGCAATCTGTTGGCACTCTTCTCGCCCCCCTCCCTGTCCCCTCCGAGGCTGCAGATGGGCATGGATCAGGCTGCACTGATAGCAATGGTGAGTCTGTATTAATGGAAATGGTGGGGCTACATTTATGGCAATAGGGGTGCTGCATTCATGGCAATGGGGGTGTTGCATTCATGGCAATGGTGGGGCTGCATTAATTGCAATAGGGGTGCTTCATTCATGGCAATGGGGGTGCTGCATTCATGGCAGTGGTGGGGCTGCATTCATGGCAATAGGGGTGCTGCATTCATGGCGATAGGGATGCTGCATTCATGGCGATGGGGGTGCTGCATTCATGGCAATGGGGGTTCTGCATTCATGGCAATGGGGGTTCTGCATTCAGGTCAGTGGTGGGGATGCATTCATGGCAATGGTGAGGCTGCATTACTGGCAATGGTGGGGCTGTATTCATGGCAGTTGTGGGGCTGCATTCATGGCAACGGTGAGGCTGCATTCATGGCAATGGTGGGGCTGCATTTATGGCAGTGGTGGGGCTTCATTAATGGCAGTGGTGGGGCTGCATTCATGGCAATGGTGAGGCTGCATTCATGGCAATAGTGGGGCTGCATTCATGGCAATTGTGGGGCTGCATTCATGGCAATGGGGGTGCTGCATTCATGGCAATGGGGGTGCAGCATTCATGGCAATGGGGGTGCAGCATTCATGGCAATGGTGGGGCTCCATTATCGGAAATTGTGGGGCTGCATTCATGGCAATGGTGGGGCTGCAATAATGGCAATGGGGTTGCTGCATTCATGGCAATGGGGGTGCTGCATTCATGGCAGTGGGGGTTCTGCTTAGCATTCATGGCAATGGGGGTTCTGCATTCATGGCAGTGGTGGGGCTGCATTCATGGCAATGGTGAGGCTGCATTAATGGCAATGGTGGGGTTGCATTCATGGCAGTGGTGGGGCTGCATTCTTTGCAGTGGTGGGGCTGCATTCAATGCAATGGGGGTGCTGCATTCATGGAACTTGCGAGGCTGCATATGGACACTGATTGGGCTGTATTGATGGGCACTGACCCTTATTTTGCTTCACAGTTCTTTATTTAAAATAAAAAATAAAAATCCTTAAACATTCCTCTTAAAGTGAAGGTGCGTGTTACACGCCGATAAATACGGTATATCCAAGTAACATGCCCAAGCTCATCTCTTCACCACACACAGTCACAAAGGCAGGAGAATTCTTGTTGGGCAGTGTATTAGTGCTCAAACGAACACACTTAGACTGAAATGTAATGGTTCAAAGAATGTCAGGCAAAATGGTCGACCCTCACTCATGTTCACTTCATCAAATCTGGCCCTCTTTGGAAAAAGTTTGGACACCCCTGTCATACTGTAGGTTGAACTGGGTGGACCTGGGTCTTTTTTAAACCTTGCAAACCACGTGACTATTTTTGAGGCTGATGGTTCTGACGGCAGCCATAGCTCTGGAAGACAGCATAATTCCAACTCGTTGCCCACTGATGAGGTATGTATTAAGAATCCTCTTTTGCAGCTTCGTTTTTTTCAAGCGAAGGAGTAGCTTTTAGCAACATCAGCAGTAGGTTTGCTATTCACCTTCCCTGACATGCCATCAGAGGAAGCATTTACAAATCTGCATACAAAAATTCAACAATCGCAGGGAACAGCAAACATGTAAAAAGGTGAAATTGTGGGTGAATTTTAAAATCATAACTGAAGGTGTGCCTACTAAAATTGTGCCATAGTTTCAGTTAATATAAGAAATGGACTCCATTTATTACCATGGTAGAGTGGTAGCTGTCCGAATGTATAATATATTAAATAATAGCATAATTTAATTAAAAATAATATTTTATTTATTCATTTATATGATTACTAAAACTGGTTCAAAAATAAAGTCATTAATTATGTATGGCCAAACTCCTCTAATTAATTGTGAAGGGCATTTGATTCACAAGTTTTTATTGAAGCGTTTTTACCTGATTGAAAATGGCATGTGTGACATCAAGCAGTCCTTCTATCATATTGCTTACAGATTGCTCTTGCCACCAGTAAGGTGACAGGAAAATGACAGCTCGATTCAATTAATGAGAAGTTTATTAATAATTTTGGATGGTAATCAGCTGAAGATTAGACATTTGTAAGCAGGTAATTAAAAAGTTTCACCAGGGAAACGGGGATGCCAGGCAAGGATCCTCATTGGAGGTAACTTGGTCTCATAGCAGCACACAGGCCTGCCACCTAGCAGTGGAATAATGTCTAGGGTAATACCGATGGGTGAGGGAGGCAAACAGCATGCCCCACTCTCTTATTTCAGGCAGCATTATTGGCACCATCTCGAGAATATCTCCATTCCCTTCATATAGCCACATTATTTTCTAAGCGAGACAACTGCAGTTTTACAGGGCACAATGGAATATATTCCAGATTGCAAAATGTAAATCAAGAAGTTACTACCTTGGGTCTGTATAAGGGGTTTTATTTATGCTGAGTAGAGTTGAGCGGACACCTGGATGTTCGGGTTCGACGGGTTCGGCCGAACTTCGGAAAAAAGTTCGGGTTCGGGACCGAACTTTAACCCGAACCCGAACCCAATTGAAGTCAATGGGGACCCAGACTTCTAAGGACTAAAAAGGCTCTAAAAAAGTAATGGAAAGGGCTAGAGGGCTGCAAATGGCAGCAAAATGTTGTTAAGAGTAGTGATGAGCCGAACACCCCCGGGTTCGGTTCGCACCAGAACCCGCGAACGGACCGAAAGTTCGAACGAACATTAGAACCCTATTAAATACAATGGATGCGAACGTTCGAATTCTAAAGTGCTAATTATAACAACTATTATGCATGTTATTGTCCTAAAAAGGGTTTGGGAACCCGGGTTCTGCACCAGGGGACATGTATCAATGCAAAAAGAAGTTTTAAAAACGGTCGTTTTTCGGGAGCAGTCATTTTAATGATGCATAAAGTGAAAAAAAAAAAGTCAAATATTCCTTTAAATATCGTACCTGGGGGGTGTCTAAAGTATGCCTGTGAAGTGCCACGTGTTTCCCGTGTTTAGAACTGTCCCTGCACAAAATGACACTTCTAAAGGAAAAAAAAGCCATTTAAAACTGCTTGCGGCTTTAATGTAATGTCTGGTCCCGGTAATATGGATGAAATTCTTTAAGAAAAATGGCATAGCTACCCCATGACCCCCCCCCCTACCCCAGCCCATTACCAGCCCCTTTGGGTCTTGTATGGATATTAAGGGGAACCCCGCACATAAAATAAAAAAGGCCCTATATACTCTGAACAGCCCTATACAGGCGGTGCATACAAGACAGGGACTGTAGGTTTGTTCTTATGTAGAATCTGTTTGTAATTTTGAACAGGTACATTGTTGAAGTGTAGCTCCAGACCAAAAATCTATTTTTAAACTTTTTGGAAAACATAGGTAAGGGTTATCACCCCTGTAACATTTGTTTTGCTGTCTGTGCCCCTGTTCAGAACATTTCACCTCACTTTCCGTCCCAATGACAACTGTTTTTGAAATGTGGTGTTTTTCTTGAAACAAGGATTGCTGATAAAGCATCAGTACAGAGGAGACACCTTTCTCCCATATTTATTCTTACAGGAGAGAATTTTCCTTCCTAGTGGTAGATTTCCTCTCACTTCCTGTTGTCTTCTTGCGTTTGCAAGTAGGAGTCGTTTGTAAGTTGGATGTTTGAAAGTAGGGACCTGCCGTATATACTCTGCAGAAATAGGCCCCTTAGTTGTTGGTGTTGGCACAACACTGTAAGCACTCACAGTTACTCTTGGTTGGTGCTGGAACGCCCTGCTGTCAACTATTATATCAGGAATTTTAATTACATATAATTGTTGAACAGTGGTAGTAAAAATTGGGCCTTTGATGGTGGTGCTGGTGCCACAACACTGTAAGCCCTGACAGTTACTCTTGGTGGGTGCAGCAATGGGCCCTGCTGTGAATTATTAGATCAAGAATTGTAATTACATGCCCCTGTTGAACAGGGGCTGAAAAATTGGGCCTTAGGCACTGGTGGCACAACACTGCAACCCCTCACAGATACTGTACTTGGAGCACAGCAATGAGCCCTGTTGCAAAGTATTGCTTCAAAAATTGTAATGACACGCCCCTGTTAAACAGGGGCTGAAAAATTGGGCCTTAGGCACTGGTGGCACAACACTGCAACTCCTCACAGATACTGTACTTGGAGCACAGCAATGAGTCCTGTTGCAAAGTATTGCTTCAAAAATTGTAATGACACGCCCCTGTTAAACAGGGGCTGAAAAATTGGGCCTTAGGCACTGGTGGCACAACACTGCAACTCCTCACAGATACTGTACTTGGAGCACAGCAATGAGCCCTGTTGCAAAGTATTGCTTCAAAAATTGTAATTACACGCCCCTGTTAAACAGGGGCTGAAAAATTGGGCGTTAGGCACTGGTGGCGGCACCCATAAACAAAAATGATCTTACAAGCTATCATCATCAATCGTATCATTGAGGACTCGGAGGAGGAGGATAGCCAGTCAACATAACAGCACAGGCACTCAGCATCAGCATCAGTCTTGAAGGGATGTGACATGTTAAAATCAATTAGTCTGTTATATCAGCATCAGGTGTGTGGTAGCTGGTGGTGATCCAAGACTGGTTCATCTTGATGAAAGTCAGTCGATCAACCGAGTCGGTGGACAGGCGCACCCTGTGATCCGTGACAAATCCTCCAGCAGCACTGAATGTGCGTTCCGAAAGAACGCTGGATGCAGGACAGGCCAGTAGCTCAATTGCATACTGTGCAAGCTCTGGCCAGTGATCCATCCTCAAGACCCAGTAAGCCAGAGGATTTTCGGTGGGGAAGGTGTCCAAGTCTGACCTTGCCCCTAGATATTCCTGCACCATGTTTATCAGACGCTGGCGATGGTTGCTGGAACCGATCATACTTTGGGGCTGCGGACTAAAGAATTGTCTGAACGCATCGGTCAGACGGCCACCTTCCCCACCGCTCCTTCTTTGACTGGCCGAAGCCTCAGCAACTCGTTGTCCAGGACCAGGAGTTTGCAACCTCCCAGTCTCTGGGAACGCGTTGCACAGACCTTTCTGCAAGGCCTCCCGGAGTTGTCTCATCCTCTGCTCCCTCTGCGACGGTAACATAAGGTCCGCAACCTTACCCTTGTACCGTGGATCAAGGAGAGTGGCCAGCCAGTAATGGTCCCTCTCCTTGATCCGAAGAATACGAGGATCCTTCCGCAGACTTTGCAGGATCAGGGAGGCCATGCAGCGTAGGTTTGCTGAGGCATTCGCTCCAGAGTCCTCTGGGTCACTAAGGACGACATGATCCGCAGCCACCTCCTCCCAGCCACGTACAAGTCCACTGGTTTCTTGGGACTGTAAATCATCCCTAAAAGACTGCTGCTGATGATGCTGAGTGCCAGCCTCCACCTCCATGCTGACACAATCCTCCTCCTCCTCCTCCTCCTCCTCCTCCTCCTCTTCCTGTGCGATGGGTGGGACAGAAGGAACACTGTCTGGGTAAAGGGGGCCTTGAGAGGCAAGGAAGTCCTCCTCTTCCTGCCTCTGTTCTGCCTCAAGTGCCCTGTCCATTATTCCACGCAGCGTGTGCTCCAACAGGTGGACAAGAGGTACAGTGTCACTGATGCATGCACTGTCACTGCTCACCATCCTCGTGGCCTCCTCAAATGGTGCCAGGACAGTGCATGCATCCCTGATCATGCCCCACTGGCGTGGAGAAAAAAAACCAAGCTCCCCTGACCCTGTCCTGGTGCCGTAGTCGCACAGGTACTCATTGATGGCCCTCTGCTGCGTGTGCAGCCGCTGCAGCATGGCCAACGTTGAGTTCCACCTGGTGGGCATGTCACATATAAGGCGGTTCTTGGGCAGGTTCAACTCCTTTTGCAGCTCAGCCAGGCGAGCACTGGCATTATAAGATCTGCGGAAATGCACACAGACTTTCCTGGCCTGCCTCAGGACATCCTGTAAGCCCGGGTACCTGCCCAAGAAGCGCTGCACCACCAGGTTAAGGACGTGAGCCACACAGGGCACATGGGTCAGTTGTCCCTGTCGGAGGGCGGAGAGGAGGTTGGTGCCATTGTCGCAAACCACCATTCCTGGCTTAAGCTGGCGTGGCGTCAACCACCTCTCGGCCTGGCCCTGCAGAGCAGACAGGACCTCTGCCCCAGTGTGGCTTCTGTCCCCCAAACACACCAGCGCAAGCACGGCATGGCATCTTTTTGCCTGCGTACTTGCGTAGCCCCGTGAACGGCTACGGAGCACCGCTGGTTCATAGGACAAACCACAGGAAGAGGCCATGGAGGAAGAAGAAGAGGAGGGGGTGGAGGAGAGAGGTGTGTCACAACCAGTAGTAGCATTTTGGAGGCGTGGCGGTGGGACAACCTCCAACACTACTGCACCTTGTCCTGAATCCTTCCCAGCTGCCAAAAGAGTGACCCAATGGGCCGTGAAAGAAAGGTAACGTCCCTGTCCATGCCTGCTGGACCATGAGTCAGCGGTAATATGCACCTTACCGCTGACCGCCCTGTCCAGCGAGGCCAAGACATTGCCTTCCACATGCCGGTAGAGAGCCGGAATAGCCTTCCGTGAGAAAAAGTGGCGTTTGGGAACCTGCCACTGAGGAACCGCACATTGCACAAACTCACGGAAGGGGGTCTACCAACTGAAAAGGCAGCAGTTGAAGCGCTAGCAATTTAGCCAAGCTAGCATTCAACCGCTGGGCATGTGGATGGCTGGGAGTGAACTTCTTTCGACGGTCCAGCAGCTGGGGCAGGGAAATTTGCCTGCTAGAATCGGACGTCGGTGTACTGCTAGCAGAGTGGGCGCAAGTACTTGGCTGTGACACACCTAATTCTACACCTTCATTCCTCTCAGTGCATGTTTCAGAGAGGACTGAAGTTATAGTGGGGTTGGAGATCCCAGCTGATGCGGTGCAAGGAGAGGTCCGCTTTGTTCTTTGGTGTGGGTCTTTGAGGTAGGCTTGCCAACGAGCTGCATGGCAGGTCAACATATGTCTGGTCAGGCATGTGGTACCCAAGCGGCTGATGTTTTGGCCACGCGATATACGCTTGAGACATATGTTGCAAACAGCAGCTGTGCGATCTGATGCACTAGCCTCAAAAAAGGCCCACACCAAAGAACTTTTTGAATGACGGGCAGAGGCAGCGCCCTGCACAGGCGGAGCTCTGCGGTGTGATTCCGTCGGTGTACTGCCCTTACGCTGGCCACCAAAGGGCATCCTGCCTCGTTGGAGATGTGCCTCCTCCTCATCCTCCTCCTCCTCCTCTCTCCTATTAGGCACCCACGTGGAGTCAGTGACCTCATCATCCCCTCCCTCCTCATCACTGGAGCCAATCTGGCAGTATGCTGCAGCTGCTGGAACATGACTGCCAGATTGGTGTCCTTCTTGAGCATCCCCTCTGTCTGCTCTCACGCTACTGCCTTCCTCTAGCTGGGTTTCATCATCAGACCCTTCGAAACGCTGGGCATCCTCCTGGAGCATGTACCCAACACTGTGCTGAAACAGTTCGGGGGACTCCTCAGGAGGAGGACATGGTGGGTCTAGGGAAGGAGTGACTGATGATTTGTCTGACATTGATACCAGGGAAGACGACGCTTTGGCAGCTGCTTTTCCAGTACCCTGAGCCTGGGTGAGAGAGGATGAGGAGGAGGAGGAGGGCTTGGTCATCCACTCTACCAAGTCTTCGGCATGATGTGGCTCAACATGTCCAGCTGCCGAAAAGAAGGACAAGCGTGTCCCATGGCCATGTGCTGATGACAATGCACCGCGTCCACGACCAGCACTGTTGCCCCCAGACACAGAGCCTGCTTGCCCTCTTTTATTGCCTCCTGACTGTCTGCCTCTCCTTGTTTGCCTTCCAGACATTCTAATAGATGGCCTGCAGGGAGATGGGAAAAAAGCAATAAGGGCTAACTTCAGGTGTCCTTCTCTGTCCCTTGAAACAAGGACTTTCACAGTGAAAGAAACTGACACTCTCCCTACCTACAGTTTTCTGTCCCTAGAAAAAATATTTTTTTTAAGCACAATATAGCACAAGGACAATTCACTCACTGTCCTTACAGGTCCCTGGAAACAAGGACTTGCAGAGTGAAAGAAAAAAAACACTCTCCCTACCTACAGTTTTCTGTCCCTAGAATAAATGTTTTTTTTAAGCACAATATAGCACAAGGACAATTCACTCACTGTCCTTACAGGTCCCTGGAAACAAGGACTTGCAGAGTGAAAGAAAAAAAACACTCTCCCTACCTACAGTTTTCTGTCCCTAGAAAAAATGTTTTTTTTAATCACAATATAGCACAAGAACAATTCACTCACTGTCCTTACAGGTCCCTGGAAACAAGGACTTGCAGAGTGAAAGAAAAAAAACACTCTCCCTACCTACAGTTTTCTGTCCCTAGAAAAAATGTTTTTTTTAATCACAATATAGCACAAGGACAATTCACTCACTGTCCTTACAGGTCCCTGGAAACAAGGACTTGCAGAGTGAAAGAAAAAAAACACTCTCCCTACCTACAGTTTTCTGTCCCTAGAATAAATGTTTTTTTTAAGCACAATATAGCACAAGGACAATTCACTCACTGTCCTTACAGGTCCCTGGAAACAAGGACTTGCAGAGTGAAAGAAAAAAAACACTCTCCCTACCTACAGTTTTCTGTCCCTAGAAAAAATGTTTTTTTAATCACAATATAGCACAAGGACAATTCACTCACTGTCCTTACAGGTCCCTGGAAACAAGGACTTGCAGAGTGAAAGAAAAAAAACACTCTCCCTACCTACAGTTTTCTGTCCCTAGAAAAAATGTTTTTTTTTAATCACAATATAGCACAAGGACAATTCACTCACTGTCCTTACAGGTCCCTGGAAACAAGGACTTGCAGAGTGAAATAAACTGACACTCTCCCTACCTACAGTTTTCTGTCCCTAGAATAAATGTTTTTTTTAAGCACAATATAGCACAAGGACAATTCACTCACTGTCCTTACAGGTCCCTGGAAACAAGGACTTGCAGAGTGAAAGAAAAAAAACACTCTCCCTACCTACAGTTTTCTGTCCCTAGAAAAAATGTTTTTTTTAATCACAATATAGCACAAGAACAATTCACTCACTGTCCTTACAGGTCCCTGGAAACAAGGACTTGCAGAGTGAAAGAAAAAAAACACTCTCCCTACCTATAGTTTTCTGTCCCTAGAAAAAATGTTTTTTTTTAATCACAATATAGCACAAGGACAATTCACTCACTGTCCTTACAGGTCCCTGGAAACAAGGACTTGCAGAGTGAAATAAACTGACACTCTCCCTACCTACAGTTTTCTGTCCCTAGAATAAATGTTTTTTTTAATCACAATATAGCACAAGGACAATTCACTCACTGTCCTTACAGGTCCCTGGAAACAAGGACTTGCAGAGTGAAAGAAAAAAAACACTCTCCCTACCTACAGTTTTCTGTCCCTAGAAAAAATGTTTTTTTTAATCACAATATAGCACAAGGACAATTCACTCACTGTCCTTACAGGTCCCTGGAAACAAGGACTTGCAGAGTGAAATAAACTGACACTCTCCCTACCTACAGTTTTCTGTCCCTAGAATAAATGTTTTTTTAAGCACAATATAGCACAAGGACAATTCACTCACTGTCCTTACAGGTCCCTGGAAACAAGGACTTGCAGAGTGAAAGAAAAAAAACACTCTCCCTACCTACAGTTTTCTGTCCCTAGAAAAAATGTTTTTTTTAATCACAATATAGCACAAGAACAATTCACTCACTGTCCTTACAGGTCCCTGGAAACAAGGACTTGCAGAGTGAAAGAAAAAAAACACTCTCCCTACCTACAGTTTTCTGTCCCTAGAAAAAATGTTTTTTTTAATCACAATATAGCACAAGGACAATTCACTCACTGTCCTTACAGGTCCCTGGAAACAAGGACTTGCAGAGTGAAAGAAAAAAAACACTCTCCCTACCTACAGTTTTCTGTCCCTAGAATAAATGTTTTTTTTAAGCACAATATAGCACAAGGACAATTCACTTACTGTCCTTACAGGTCCCTGGAAACAAGGACTTGCAGAGTGAAAGAAAAAAAACACTCTCCCTACCTACAGTTTTCTGTCCCTAGAAAAAATGTTTTTTTTAATCACAATATAGCACAAGGACAATTCACTCACTGTCCTTACAGGTCCCTGGAAACAAGGACTTGCAGAGTGAAAGAAAAAAAACACTCTCCCTACCTACAGTTTTCTGTCCCTAGAAAAAATGTTTTTTTTAATCACAATATAGCACAAGGACAATTCACTCACTGTCCTTACAGGTCCCTGGAAACAAGGACTTGCAGAGTGAAATAAACTGACACTCTCCCTACCTACAGTTTTCTGTCCCTAGAATAAATGTTTTTTTAAGCACAATATAGCACAAGGACAATTCACTCACTGTCCTTACAGGTCCCTGGAAACAAGGACTTGCAGAGTGAAAGAAAAAAAACACTCTCCCTACCTACAGTTTTCTGTCCCTAGAAAAAATGTTTTTTTTAATCACAATATAGCACAAGGACAATTCACTCACTGTCCTTACAGGTCCCTGGAAACAAGGACTTGCAGAGTGAAAGAAAAAAAACACTCTCCCTACCTACAGTTTTCTGTCCCTAGAAAAAATGTTTTTTTTAATCACAATATAGCACAAGGACAATTCACTCACTGTCCTTCCAGGTCCCTGGAAACAAGGACTTGCAGAGTGAAATAAACTGACACTCTCCCTACCTACAGTTTTCTGTCCCTAGAATAAATGTTTTTTTTAAGCACAATATAGCACAAGGACAATTCACTCACTGTCCTTAGAGGTCCCTGGAAACAAGGACTTGCAGAGTGAAAGAAAAAAAACACTCTCCCTACCTACAGTTTTCTGTCCCTAGAAAAAATGTTTTTTTTTAAGCACAATATAGCACAAGGACAATTCACTCACTGTCCTTCCAGGTCCCTGGAAACAAGGACTTGCAGAGTGAAAGAAAAAAAACACTCTCCCTACCTACAGTTTTCTGTCCCTAGAAAAAATGTTTTTTTTTAAGCACAATATAGCACAAGGACAATTCACTCACTGTCCTTCCAGGTCCCTGGAAACAAGGACTTGCAGAGTGAAAGAAAAAAAACACTCTCCCTACCTACAGTTTTCTGTCCCTAGAAAAAATGTTTTTTTTAATCACAATATAGCACAAGGACAATTCACTCACTGTCCTTACAGGTCCCTGGAAACAAGGACTTGCAGAGTGAAAGAAACTGACACTCTCCCTACCTACAGTTTTCTGTCCCCAGAATAAATGTTTTTTTAAGCACAATATAGCACAAGGACAATTCACTCACTGTCCTTCCAGGTCCCTGGAAACAAGGACTTGCAGAGTGAAAGAAACTGACACTGTCCCTACCTACAGTTTTCTGTCCCTAGAATAAATGTTTTTTTTAAGCACACTATAGCACAAGCACAAAACACACTGACACTCTCCCTACCTATCCTTCTCTTTCCCTAAACTAAAGGAATCCAGGTTAAGCAAGAAAGAAATAACAGTCACTGTCCCTGCCTATGCTGCTCTATCCCTGCTCCGGAACACACTACACTAGGCCGCCGTGCTGGCGGCCTTTTATAGTGTGGGGCGTGTACTAAACACCCTCAGCAATAATTGGCCACAGGCATCCTGCCTGTGGCCAATCATTGCTCTCCTCGCTGCCGGCGCTGTGATTGGCCAAGCATGCGGGGTCACAGTGCATGCTTGGCCAATCACAGCGCCTGGATGACACTGCGATGGCGTAGTGCATTGTGGGCCGTTCGCGTCACTCGAATTTGGCGCGAACGGCCCAAATCGTTCGATCTTCGTCGAACGATCGAACAGCCGATGTTCGAGTCGAACGTATGTTCGACTCGAACACGAAGCTCATCCCTAGTTAAGAGCATGGCAAGTGCTCTGCACACAAATGTGGATAGGGAAATAACTTAAAATAACATAAAAAAAAAAAAAAATATGCTGGAGGCCCCCTTTTCAGCAGAAGAGGTACAGGAAGTCATTCAGAACCTCAGAAACTCAACGGCATGATGCCACACATATGGTGGGAATGCCCCAGAATACGCCCTTTCTGGAATAAATTATTCAATATAATGGATAAGCTAGTGGGAAAATAAAATACTTTAAAATAAAAATGTAGCGGGGTGCTAAATTTAAGGGAAGTGTTTGAGTGGTAAATATGCTCAAACACCCTAATTCTGTAGGATTCATGGACCATTTTGTCCTCGGGGGACAGTATTGGTGTGCAGTTCCCTGCGGCCTACAGGTGGCGCTGCCATGGTAGGCTAGGGTTGAACCGCCAATACAGTGCTGTGCCTTTTGTGTCCCCTCTTGGCAGTAGTACAGCGGGGCGGGGAACCTGCTGTGCATGCCGGGAGAGCATATAAAAGGGGCAGACCTTTGGCCTGGGGGCTGATGTCCAGTGGGGTCCATGCCCAGGTGCCTTCGGCCTTGGTGCATGTGTTCCTGTTCCATCTCGGGTACCTTTAGCCCGGGGTGAGGTACTATCCTGGAGTTCCTGCTGCCCTGAATATGGAGGCCTAGGTGCGGGAGTAAAGCCTGGAGTCCAGAGCCTTCGTCTGGAGTCCGCTAAGGGTCGAGGAGTCTTAGGGTGCCGCCTCGTGTAGGGGACCATGTTCCAGGGAAGGGAGGATCATTCTGATGGACCGATGCGGGAGTCACGGTGAAGGAAGGGTCTGTTGACTCCCTGGAGAGATGTCTTCCCCTTGATATGGGCTAGGTTCCTAGAAGGAGAAGCTCAAGGTCATCTTGACTGTATCAGAGGCCTTATTCACCCGGCCCGTGGCAGGGGCCTTATACACCCTGGTCTGTGGCAGAGACCAAAGTTCTCCAGGTCCGTGGCAGGGGCCTTGTACACCCTGTCTGTGGCAGAGACCAACCTCAAGGTCTGTGGCAGAGACCGTGCACCTAAAACTGTTTGAGAAACCTAAGCAGTGAAGTGAATGTGCTACGTTTGTGCCTGGACCTCCTCCACACCTTAAGCTGTCCTGTTTCTTTGCTCTGACCTTTTCTATCCGAGTAGAGTTTATTTTGCCATGAGAGAATAAGAGTTGCAATTTCATCTGGTGTGGACATTGACTTTACTGGGAATTAAAGGACTTGCCTCTACCTACAGTAGAGGTGAGAATCATCCTCTGGAGGAGTTTTGACTCCGGCTGTGGACACGGCCCGTCAAGTACACCGCTCAACCTCTTTATATAGGAGGGTACGGGCTGGTAGTGCGGTGTGCCTTTCTCCCTCCTGCGATGAGCCAACAACATAAAGGCAGGTAAGGGGGAAAGGATCTGTGCGCTACAAAAAAATAAAATAAAAATTATAATCTTGACCTAGGAGGACGAGGTCCATATGGAGTAGGAGGTTGAGGTGGCGGTGGATGTGGCTGTGTAGGTGGAAGCGGCGGTGGAGGAGGACGAGGTAGCCAACACTGGTTCAAAAATACAACAATTTCTGGGTAAGGCCGGTGATGTGTCGAATTCTGTCCCCCGTCAAATAGTGTCCACCCTGTACTGTGCTTGCTCAGTATGTAGGACAAGGGGATTTCGAAAATCTCCCAAAACGAACGGCGCCTGCGTGGTGAGTTCAGGTGGAGGCCACACCATCCGTGGTTCAAGCCGAGCCAAGTGAGGCCGTGCCCGAAGCGTGGCGATCGAACAGAGCCCGTGAGGGGCCCTGTTACTATGTGCTACCGTATGTCCACTTGGATGGTGGAGCTTGAACCTGCACTCACTGCGCTGGCGCCATTCATCTTCGGAGATTTTGTGAATCTCCTTGTCCTCTGTACTGCGCAAGCGCTGCGCCTTCGCAGTATGGGCCGGACACAATCCGATGGCCGGACAGTTTTTGTCACAACACCGGTATACATGTCTATTCTGCACAAGGTACGGACAAGTCCTGTGGGATCCATGCCTGGTTCATTTTAATGAACGTGAGCTTGTCCACATTGGCTCTGGACAGGCGACTGCGCTTGTCTGTGATAACGCCCCCTGCCGTGCTAAATACACGTTCAGATAATACACTGGCTGCAGGGCAGGCCAGCACCTCCAAGGCATAAAGGGCAAGCTCAGGCCATGTGCCCAATTTGGAGACCCAGAAGTTAAAGGGGGCAGACCCGTCATCCAGTACGTGTAGGCCTGTGGACACATACTGCTCAACCATGTTGTTTTTTTAGTATAGCACAGTAGTGAGAAAGCTATATAGAAATTGTTTATTTCACACACCTCCACATATGTATAACACACTGCAAAATATTTTTTGTGGCCCTAAATGGCGTTTTTTGGAAGACCACAACACACCCACAGTACGTAACCGCTGAATCGCACAGCTACAGAACTGCAGAAAATGCTATTAAAAAAAATATGTTTTTTTTTAGTATAGCACAGTAGAAGAAAACTATATAGAAATTGTTTATTTCACACACCTCCACATATGTATAACACACTGCAAAATATTTTTTGTGGCCCTAAATGGCGTTTTTTGGAAGACCACAACACACCCACAGTACGTAACCGCTGAATCGCACAGCTACAAAACTGCAGAAAATGCTATTCAAAAAAATGTTTTTTTTTTAGTATAGCACAGTAGAAGAAAACTATATAGAAATTGTTTATTTCACACACCTCCACATATGTATAACACACTGCAAAATATTTTTTGTGGCCCTAAATGGCGTTTTTTGGAAGACCACAACACACCCACAGTACGTAACCGCTGAATCGCACAGCTACAGAACTGCAGAAAATGCTATTCAAAAAAAATGTTGTTTTTTTAGTATAGCACAGTAGAAGAAAACTATATAGAAATTGTTTATTTCACACACATCCACATATGTATAACACACTGCAAAATATTTTTTGTGGCCCTAAATGGCGTTTTTTGGAAGACCACAACACACCCACAGTGCGTAACCGCTGAATCGCACAGCTACAGAACTGCAGAAAATGCTATTCAAAAAAAATGTTGTTTTTTTAGTATAGCACAGTAGAAGACAAATATATAGAAATGGTTTATTTCACACGCCTCCACATATGTATAACACACTGCAAAATATTTTTTGTGGCCCTAAATGGGTCTTTTTGCAAGCGTACATTAAAGTGCAATTTTTTTTGCCCTAAACGGGTCTTTTTTTGCCCTTAATGGGTCTTTTGGAAAAGAGCACAATAAAGTGCCTTTTTTTTTTTGCCCTAAATGGATCTTTTTCCAAGAGCAGAATACACCCACAGTATGGAAACGGTGTATCTCTCAACGTAATATATGCAGTGCTGGTGCACTGAGCTTGCAGATAAAAGGTCGATTTTCTCTGACACTGGGCTCATGGCAGTGTAAAAAGACTGTACTGCAACACAAACAGGTAAACCTATGCAGATCGCTGAGTTATATCTCTGAATCTGGACTCCTATTCCTATATAATATATCTCTCTCCCTGAAAGCACCAACAGGAACCTGGCCCTACACTACACTGTCTCTCTATCTTTTCCCTCAGATTCCAGAATCAGGACTAACTCATGTATTTTTCAATCTCTCCCTAAAAGCAGCAGCAGCAGACAAGATCCTCTCCCTATCTATTCTGAAGCAGAGTGACGTGTGTGCTGTGTGCCTCTAGCTTATATAGAAGCTGGGTCACATGTTGCACTGACCAATCACAGCCATGCCATTAGTAGGCATGGCTATGATGGCTTCTAAGGGCACACCAGCTAATCAAAAGGTGATTGGCTGGCCCCTGAAGCATTTCTAACTGCGCCATTAGATTGCCGAACCAGAACCCGAACCCGGACTTTCGCGCAAAGTCCGGGTTCGGGTTCGGGTTCAGGAAAAAGCTAAAGTTCGGTACGGACCCGAACTTTACAGTTCGGGTTCGCTCAACCCTAATGCTGAGATAGTGGTGGGTTACAGTAACTTTTTTAAACCAACAAATTCCTGTAAATATTTTTTTTTAAGACTTACTGTATATGCATATAGTGCTTTAATTTTGCATACACAATGCTAAATACTAGGGACATTGCTTACAGAAGAGTGATAATCTTCTAAATACGAGTGTCTATATTAGGGGTGGAAAACAAATTACTTATAACTAGTTGCATATGTATAGGACGTTTTAGGTGTCAAAAATAATTATAACATCACAACCATGAATGTAACACACAGCCCTATGTGACTGGGATTTCTTTGCAACATTTTATTTTACATGACATCTGAGGAAGTAGATTCCAGAATATCTGCGAAACGCATTAAGAACCCCACCACCAATTTGTAAGAATTGCAAGAATTGATATTGTACAGATATATGTTTAGACTTCAGCAGTGGCTGTGAAAGGGTTGTTTTTTTTTTTTTGTTTAGGATAGATGTGGTATGAAGGTGCGTTTGTCATTGTATCCATTTAAGATGTCTCCCTTTTATTATACCTGATTTCGTTTTTATGTATATACATGTAAATACAAAATGGGAGTTTAATTATAACTTTAATTTTTGTAGTGATAGCTTCCAAATTTTCCTGACTCTATCCAAACTACAAGAAGTTTTTGTATATAGTTAATCTGATTAAATAATGGAGTTTATGATGTAATAAAAATAAATAAATAATGGAGTTTAATGGTGCACAAGGAACTATAGTACACATGATTAAAATGTGTACATATTTTATTTCACAATTATAAATGTAGCGGGGTCCCCTTTAAGACTCCCAGGACTACCTTACCTAGAACCCCTTTCGGCAATGTTCCACCCCAGAGACTCATGGGAGGGGTTATATAAGGGAGAGGCGAGGCAGAGCTCTCTTTTTGGACACAAGACTTCAGTAGAGAGATCTTCCTGTGCGGATCTGCTGTGGTGCAAGGCCTGAAGCCTGGGGCCTTGCGCTGCTACCCAAAAGAGTCTTCCACCCCATCTCGAGCCTGGGTGGCATCTGACTCGGTTTCTTCAACTGCTGCTGAGCCGGAGACCCGACCGCTGCAGACGCTGTGTGTGGAGACACAGCGGGTGGAAGTTCCCAGACTGGGATCACGTCCGGAGGGGTGAGCGAGCACATGCTCAATCCACAAATACTGTATACCAATGTTAGGCCTACAGACTGCCGTGGTCCACCAGTTCCTAATTCAGTTCTTTCTCCCCACTGGAGATCCATAGCAGAACTGAGACAAACGGATCTCTATTGGAGTGTACTGTGTTGGTATTTTTACCTCCCCCCCTTGGATTACAAACGTGTTCCTGAAATGTGTACCACCGTTTAAAGACTTGCATGCAAAGAATTTTACCCCCTAGAGACTGAGTTATATGGTCAGGCCTGGCCATCTAGATAGTTTATTTAGTTGCTGCGCCATAGGGCGCATAGTGAAGTATTATTACACGTGGCGCGTGTGCGCCATATCTTAATAGTTATAGTGTGACTACTGCTGCAGGGCTCTGCAGATAGATTTATGTGATCTGTTACAACTGTTGATTTTATTGCCAGTAGAAAGTAAATTTGTTATTCTTCTATCATTGCATTGGTGTCTGAATTTAACCATAGAGCATAAGATATACACATATCACCCTAGACTAACTGTGCCAGAAGGGGGTCGAGTAAATTGCCGGGGGTTGGCGGAGCTGTCTTCAGGGCCCAAACTAAATCTGCGGCCCTCTTAATTGAAGGTAACGCTACACGTGGGGGTTCTCGTCCGGGATCCTGATACAGCAGGTGAACGCCAGAAGTGCCGGCATGGACCCACAAGCAATAGAACAGTTGTGCAAAGCCTCTAGGGCAGAGCCAAACAACTCGATAGTCATCAGGCTCCCTGGGGAGGAATGGTCGAGGAGTTAATGAAGTTAGTGTCCCCAGAACACACACCGTGGGTGATGGATATAAAGTCAGAGCCAGACACTTCATATCAGTATGCACTAGTGGAGTACGGGGACGGGATGCCAGAGGCTTGCAAGCGCAAGTGTGTGCGGACGCCAGATAACAGAACCTATAGGTTGGCGCACGCAGTAACTGTAAAGAAGGAACCATCACCAACGGGATCACCGCAGGCTGCGGCCCATACCTCACCAGAAAGAGGAGATGGGGTGACGCCCCTGGTGGCACCCGCACCTGCCACTGCTATATCACCAGAATTGATAAAGGCAATAGGGGATCTGCTAACCAAATGTCAGAAGACAAGCACGGTGCATGTAGAGACTAGCTACCGGAGACTGAAGACATTCTCATGGAAGCTCCCTGTCCCTGCAGGGGAAGAAGATTTTGATACCTGGGTGGAGCAGGCATTACAAGCAGTAGAGGCATGGGAGGTGCCTGAAGCGCAGAAGAGGCAACGAGTGATAGAAAGCCTCAAAGGCGCAGCAGCAGAAGCAGTGAAAAGTTTTTGGTTTGGGAATGCAGACTGCACGGCTCAAGACTGTCTAGCCATGCTACAGGAAGAGTTTGGTCAATTGGAAAAGGTGACAGAGATGGTCTACCAATTTGAACATACTTTCCAACAGCCGAAGGAGAAACTTTCAGAGTATGTTAGGAGACTGAACAGGTTGCTGTGCAAGATTGTGTTGAAGAAGGGAATGAAGCCCCAAGATACAGATGCGGCAAGAATGAAGCAAGTCTTAAAGGGAGCGTTACGCTCGGATCCAGTCTGGCTACACCTGAAAACCTCGGGAGGAGGAACGTCACTGACTTACTCTGATTTGATAAAAATCATCAGAGATGAGGAGGCACTACAACAGGACCAGCAAATGATTAAGACAAATGTTGTCCCCGCACAGGTGTTAGTCAACCCAGTGATGACCCCTGAAAGAGACTCAGAGGTAGACACTTTAAAATCACAAATGTCCAAGGTGTTAGAGATGTTGACCTCTCAGATAGCAAAAGACCCAGAGGGCCCCAGGAGAGAAGTACCAAGGAAGGAACTATTCCCAATTGCCTCAGCACCCGCATCTTTACAAGAATGGGGAGATATAGTCTGCTTTAACTGTGGAGGAATTGGCCATATTGCAGCTACATGTTCCAGTCCCAAGAAGAAGAAAACAGATAACCACAAGCCGGCGGGAAACTCCAGAGGGCCCCGGTGAAGGAGTCAACCGGGTGCCCATCATCTTCAGTGAGCTCCAAGCTAATGCGAAGCAGAAGAAAAGAGGAGATAAAACACCTCAGAGGAAACACAACATTTCTCAACAGAGATACACCCCAGAGAAAGGGGGCAAGACCCCTCAGAAGAGGCACAGCACTCCCCAGAGGGGATGCACACCTAAGAAAAACAATAATATCCCTCAGCGGGTCTGTACACCCATTGAAAGGAGGGAAATCAATGCATACCAGGCTCAAGAAAGACTAAAGTCCAAAGGGAGTTGGACGAGAGAGAGTCCGAAGGGAAAGGACCAGAAGAAGGCGACCCCTGCCAGGCCATATCCGAAGAAGCTGGTAGGCCCATCTCCTATAGTGCCCATTCAAGTGGAGGGAGTCTACACCAGAGCTATCTTGGATACTGGGGCACAAGTGACCCTATTATACCGGGATTTCTACGATAAGCACTTGAGTCATCTGCCCATCCAGAAGATAGAGGAACTGGAAATACGGGGGATTGGAACCCAGAGCTTCCCCTACGATGGCTATCTGCCCATCAAGATGACCTTTGACCCGTCTGTGGCTGGGAAGGCCGAAGTGTTTGACACCCTGGCAATTGTGTGCCCTCGGCCGCCAGGAGCCAACAAGAGTTCCCTTATAATAGGGACAAACACGGACCTGGTCCGAAGACTCCTGACCCCTCTAGTGAAAGAGAAGGGGCCAGCGGCCACCAAGATCCACCCCATGCTGAAGACAGCCTACCAACGGCTGGTCCTAGAGCAGAAAACCCCTGGAGAGGGGATAGGGAAGGTGTGGAGACTTGGAAGAGAAGGGGTAGTGTTGCAGCCTGGCGAAGTAACCTGTCGCAGAGCCACTGTGAAGCTTACTTGGGAGCAGCCTGGACCCTTTGTCATGCTGGAGTCCGACCCAAGGGAAGAGTCCTCTGGTCTGGAAGTGATACCAGAAGTGATTCCGCTGAAGGCCCTGAAGAAGGCCCATTGTAGAGTTCCGGTGAGTGTTAGGAACACTATGGGTGGCCCCATGGAAATCCCAGCCAGGATGCTGCTGGGCCAGGTGAGCCCTGCTGTCCCGGTTACCCTGTCAGAAGTCAAGGGGACGGGTGAAGGAGGAGATGTTTGGGAGAAGCTGTCCATGGAAACCCGAATCTGCCCAGGGCTTGGAAAGAGAGAGCCAAGGCCCAGTTGACCAGATGGGAGAAGATCTTCTCCAAAGATGAGTTCAATGTGGGGTGTGCAAGGAGTGCCACCCATCGGATCCGCCTTCAGGAAGACAAGCCCTTTAGAGAGAGGGTCAGGCGGGTCCCACTAGCAGATCTGGAGGATCTAAGGGAGCAACTCGCAGAACTCAAGAGGACTGGTGTGATCCGGGAGTCTAGAAGCCCCTATGCCTCCCCGATAGTGGTGGTCAGGAAGAAGAATGGGTCATTGAGGCTCTGTATAGACTACAGGACTCTCAACAGGAGAACCATACCCGACCAGTACACCACTCCGAGGATAGAGGACACTTTACAGAGTTTGTCTGGAGCCAAGTGGTTCAGCGTTATGGATCTCAAGAGTGGATACTATCAGATCCCTATGCATCCAGAAGACAAGGAGAAGACAGCCTTCATAACCCCAGTGGGGTTCTTCTAGTTTGATCGAATGCCTCAGGGACTGTCTGGAGCTCCTGCTACCTTCCAACGTCTCATGGAGAAGACTGTAGGAGACATGAACCTTATTGAAGTCCTTGTATACCTGGACGATGTCATTGTCTTTGGGAGAACCCTGGAAGAACACGAAGGGAGGCTGGAAAAAGTGTTGAGAAGACTCAGTGAGGAGGGACTCAAGCTTTCACCTGAGAAGTGTCAATTCTACCAGTCTTCTGTGAACTATCTGGGGCACATAGTGTCTGAAGAAGGGGTGGCCACAGACCCTGAAAAATTGGAGGCAGTTACCTCCTGGCCACGACCCACAACAGTAACAGAGCTCAGATCCTTCTTGGGGTTCTGCTCCTATTACAGGAGGTTTGTGGAAGGATTCGCCCGAATTGCCAGACCATTGAATGAACTACTCAAGACCAAGGGGGAAGAGGACGACTCAGGGCCCAGGAAGCCGGGAGAGTCAGAGATCAGTGGAACCAAAAGTGTGAAGAAGCCTTCCAGGCGTTGAAAAAGAGCCTAACCACTGCCCCAGTCTTGGCCTACGCAGACCCAACCAAACCCTATGAACTACATGTAGATGCTAGTCATGACGGTCTGGGAGGAGTACTTTACCAAGAACACGAAGGACAACTGCAGCCTGTTGCCTACGTGAGCAGGAGCCTGACCCCCTCTGAGAAGAACTACCCTACTCACAAGCTGGAGTTCCTGGCCCTTAAGTGGGCGGTAGTAGACAAGCTCAAAGACTACCTGTATGGGGCGGAGTTCACTGTGAAGACCGACAACAACCCCCTTACCTACCTTTTCACCACAGCAAAGCTGGACGCCACTGGACACAGGTGGCTGGCCGCATTGTCTGGATTCAATTTGAGCCTAAAGTACAGGCCAGGGGCTGGAAATCGAGATGCAGACGCTCTGTCCAGGAGATCTCATGGCCCCACCAGTGACACGGAAGACTGGACTCAAGTGGCACCTGACGGGGTGCGGGCCCTTTGTCAAGGGGCTGAATTACAAGCCAGAGGAGGCTCAAGGGCGGCAGAGATAGGAGTTACCATGGTAGGAGTCCCCAAACAATACTGTGGAGTAACCCAACTGGAGGAAGACCATCTGCCGAAACTGTTCAAGAAGGAACTGAGATGCGACCAATTAGAAGACCCCATGGGGAAATTGGTTCTGGAAGCCTTGGAGAATCAGGATCCAAACAGACTCCTGCGCCACTCCTCAAAGGAAGCTCGCCTGTTGAGGAAAGAGTGGGACAGGTTACAGGTGCATCAGGGAGTGGTCTACCGAAGGGGCCCCTCTGATGACCTGGAAGATAAATGGCAATTGTTTCTTTCGGAAAAACATCGCAAGACTGTTCTGATTGCCCTACATGACAATCACGGCCACCTAGGGGCGGAAAGGACCTTTCAACTCGTTAGAAGTCGGTTCTATTGGCCCTGCATGAGGGCAGAAGTGGAAGAGTACTGCCATTCATGTGCACGCTGCATCCAGAGGAAGACTTTACCCCATCAAGCTGCCCCAATGGGCCATCTACAAAGTCAAGGCCCAATGGATCTGGTATGCATTGATTTTCTCTGCCTCGAACCCGACCTGAGTGGACTAGGAAATGTTCTGGTGATAACCGACCATTTCACCCGGTATGCCCAAGCTTTCCCAACCAAAGACCAGAAGGCTTCCACAGTAGCCAAGGTACTTATGGAGAAGTATTTTGTCCATTATGGGCTGCCACAGCGACTCCATTCAGATCAAGGAAGGGACTTTGAGAGTCGGCTGATCCGGAAACTCCTGGATTCGTTAGGAATCAAGAAAACCCGAACCACACCTTATCACCCACAGGGAGATGCTCAGCCGGAGAGGTTTAACCGAACCCTGCTCAACATGTTGGGAACTCTGGATAGTGAGAAGAAACAACATATGAGCAAACACATAGCAGCTATAGTACATGCTTACAAGTGCACCACCAGTGATGCTACAGGCTACTCCCCATATCGACTCATGTTTGGGAGAGAAGCAAGGTTACCTGTGGACCTGGCCTTTGGCACCTCTTTAGACCATTCCTCAGCCACATCCCACAAAGGATATGTGGACAGGCTCAGACACAGCCTGAAAGTAGCCTATGAACAAGCTCAAGCGGCCTCAGATCAAAGGGGAGCTCGAAACAAAAGAAACTTCCACTTGAAGGTCCGAGTGCAAGACCTGCAGCCCGGGGACCGGGTACTGCTACGCAATCTGAGGGTCCCTGGAAAACACAAACTTGCAGACTGATGGAGAGCTGAACCCTATGTCATCTGTAGGAAGCTGCCGAGCCTACCTGTCTACAAGTTGAAGCCAGAAGGAAAGGTACGACCACTGAAGACGTGGCATCGAAACCACCTGCTCCCACTTGCTGAAGCGGTCAGGATACCTCCAGTGAGGGACTCCCCTGAGCCAGTCTCTATTCTGGATACCCCCAGGCCAAACACTCGGTCCCAGACCTCTTGGGCTGAAGATGGAGAGGCCTCTGAACTTAGTGGAGATGAAGGAAGAGAACTTGACTGGCTGTGGCCTTCCCCAACTCCAGGAACTTCTTCTATAGATCTTCCAACCACTGAAGACACTATAGATAGACAACTGAATGCAGAAGCCACTGAGTTCATCCCATCTAGTCCTTCATCAGATTACTGGGAAGTAGGGATGAGCTTCGTGTTCGAGTCGAACATACATTCGACTCGAACATCGGCTGTTCGATCGTTCGACGAAGATCGAACGATTTGGGCCGTTCGCGCCAAATTCGAGTGACGCGAACGGCCCACAATGCACTACGCCATCGCAGTGTCATCCAGGCGCTGTGATTGGCCAAGCATGCACTGTGACCCTGCATGCTTGGCCAATCACAGCGCCGGCAGCGAGGAGAGCAATGATTGGCCACAGGCAGGATGCCTGTGGCCAATTATTGCTGAGGGGGTTTAGTACATGCCCCACACTATAAAAGGCCGCCAGCGCGGCGGCCTTGTGTAGTGTGTTCCGGAGCAGGGAAAGAGAAGCATAGGCAGGGACAGTGTCATTTTTTTCCTTTACTAATCCTGGATTCCTTGTGTTTAGGGACAAATAAGGATAGGTAGGGAGAGTGACAGTGTGTTATTCTGTGCTAAACCTTGTTTGTAGGGACAGAGAGGTACAGTGAGGGAAAGTGTCAGTGTGCTATTCTGTGCTAAATCTTGTTTGTAGGGACAGAGTAGGACAGTGAGTGAAACTGACAGTGTGCTATTCTGTTCTAAACCAATCTTGCTGAACCATATTTTCAATCCTTGAGTTTAGGGACAGAGAGGTACAGTGAGGGAAAGTGTCAGTGTGCTATTCTGTGCTAAATCTTGTTTGTAGGGACAGAGTAGGACAGTGAGTGAAACTGACAGTGTGCCTTTCTGTTCTAAACCAATCTTGCTGAACCATATTTGAAATCCTTGAGTTTAGGGACAGAGAGGTACAGTGAGGGAAAGTGTCAGTGTGCTATTCTGTGCTAAATCTTGTTTGTAGGGACAGAGTAGGACAGTGAGTGAAACTGACAGTGTGCTATTCTGTTCTAAACCAATCTTGCTGAACCATATTTGAAATCCTTGAGTTTAGGGACAGAGAAGGACACTCGTGGAAACTATCAGTGTGCTATTCTGTGCTAAATCTTGTTTGTAGGGACAGATTAGGACAGTGAGGGAAAGTGTCAGTGTGCTATTCTGTTCTAAACCAATTTTGCTGAACCATATTTTAAATCCTTGAGTTTAGGGACAGAGAAGGACACTCGTGGAAACTATCAGTGTGCTATTCTGTGCTAAATCTTGTTTGTAGGGACAGAGTAGGACAGTGAGGGAAAGTGTCAGTGTGCTATTCTGTTCTAAACCAATTTTGCTGAACCATATTTGAAATCCTTGAGTTTAGGGACAGAGAAGGACACTCGTGGAAACTATCAGTGTGCTATTCTGTGCTAAATCTTGTTTGTAGGGACAGAGTAGGACAGTGAGGGAAAGTGTCAGTGTGCTATTCTGTTCTAAACCAATTTTGCTGAACCATATTTGAAATCCTTGAGTTTAGGGACAGAGAAGGACACTCGTGGAAACTATCAGTGTGCTATTCTGTGCTAAATCTTGTTTGTAGGGACAGAGTAGGACAGTGAGGGAAAGTGTCAGTGTGCTATTCTGTTCTAAACCAATTTTGCTGAACCATATTTGAAATCCTTGAGTTTAGGGACAGAGAAGGACACTCATGGAAACTATCAGTGTGCTATTCTGTGCTAAATCTTGTTTGTAGGGACAGAGTAGGACAGTGAGGGAAAGTGTCAGTGTGCTATTCTGTTCTAAACCAATTTTGCTGAACCATATTTGAAATCCTTGAGTTTAGGGACAGAGAAGGACACTCGTGGAAACTATCAGTGTGCTATTCTGTGCTAAATCTTGTTTGTAGGGACAGAGTAGGACAGTGAGGGAAAGTGTCAGTGTGCTATTCTGTTCTAAACCAATTTTGCTGAACCATATTTGAAATCCTTGAGTTTAGGGACAGAGAAGGACACTCGTGGAAACTATCAGTGTGCTATTCTGTGCTAAATCTTGTTTGTAGGGACAGAGAGGTACAGTGAGTGAAACTGACAGTGTGCTATTCTGTTCTAAACCAATTTTGCTGAACCATATTTGAAATCCTTGAGTTTAGGGACAGAGAAGGACACTCGTGGAAACTATCAGTGTGCTATTCTGTGCTAAATCTTGTTTGTAGGGACAGAGAAGGACAGTGAGGGAAACTGTCAGTGTGCTGTTCTGTGCTAAACCAATCTTGCTGAAGCATATTGCAAATCCTTGTGTTTAGGGACAGAGAAGGATAGGCAGGGGACAGTGTCAGTGTCATTGTTGCTAAGCCTCCTGCACAGTATACACCTGAAGGTAGCCCTTATTGCTGTTTTTCCCATCTCCCTGCAGGCCATCCATCAAAATGTCTGGAAGGCAAACAAGGAGAGGCAGACAGTCAGGAGGCAAAAAAAGAGGGCAAGCAGGCTCTGTGTCTGGGGGCAACAGTGCTGGTCGTGGACGCAGTGCATTGTCATCAGCACATGGCCATGGGACACGCTTGTCCTTCTTTTCGGCAGCTGGACATGTTGAGCCACATCATGCCGAAGACTTGGTAGAGTGGATGACCAAGCCCACCTCATCCTCCTCATCCTCTCTCACCCAGGCTCAGGGTACTGGCAAAGCAGCTGCCAAAGCGTCCTCTTCTCTGGTATCATTATCTTCATTAGTCAATCCTTCCCTAGACCCACCATGTCCTCCTCCTGAGGAGTCCCCCGAACTGTTTGAGCACAGTGTTGGGTACATGCTCCAGGAGGATGCCCAGTGTTTCGAAGGATCTGATGATGATACCCAGCTAGAGGAAGGCAGTAGCGTGAGAGCAGAGAGAGGGGATGCTCAAGAAGGACACCAATCTGGCAGTCATGCTCCAGCAGCTGCAGCATACTGCCAGATTGGCTCCAGTGATGAGGAGGGAGGGGATGATGAGGTCACTGACTCCACGTGGGTGCCTAATAGGAGAGAGGAGGAGGAGGAGGAAGAGGAGGAGGCACATCTCCAACGAGGCAGGATGCCCTTGAGTGGCCAGCGTATGGGCAGCACACCGACGGAATCACACCGCAGAGCTCCGCCTGTGCAGGGCGCTGCCTCTGCCCGTCATTCAAAAAGTTCTTTGGTGTGGGCCTTTTTTGAGGCGAGTGCATCAGATCGCACAGCTGCTGTTTGCAACATATGTCTCAAGCGTATATCGCGTGGCCAAAACATCAGCCGCTTGGGCACCACATGCTTGATCAGACATATGTTGACCTGCCATGCAGCTCGTTGGCAAGCCTACCTTAAAGACCCACACCAAAGAACAAAGCTGACCTCTTCTTGCACCGCATCAGCTGGGATCTCCAACCCCACTATACCTTCAGTCCTCTCTGAAACCTGCTCTGAGAGGAATGAAGGTGTAGAATTAGGTGTGTCACAGCCAAGTGCTTGCGGGCACTCTGCTAGCAGTACACCAACGTCCGATTCTAGCAGGCAAATTTCCCTGCCCCAGCTGCTGGACCGTCGAAAGAAGTTCACTCCCAGCCATCCACATGCCCAGCGGTTGAATGCTAGCTTGGCTAAATTGCTAGCGCTTCAACTGCTGCCTTTTCAGTTGGTAGACTCGGCCCCCTTCCGTGAGTTTGTGCAATGTGCGGTTCCTCAGTGGCAGGTTCCCAAACGCCACTTTTTCGCACGGAAGGCGATTCCGGCTCTCTACAGGCATGTGGAAGGCAATGTCTTGGCCTCGCTGGACAGGGCGGTCAGCGGTAAGGTGCATATTACCGCCGACTCATGGTCCAGCAGGCATGGACAGGGACGTTACCTTTCTTTCACGGCCCATTGGGTCACTCTTTTGGCAGCTGGGAAGGATGCAGGACAAGGTGCAGTAGTGTTGGAGGTTGTTCCACCGCCACACCTCCAAAATGCTACTACTGGTTGTGACACACCTCTCTCCTCCACCCCCTCCTCTTCTTCTTCCTCCATGGCCTCTTCCTGTGGTTTGTCCTCGGAACCAGCGGTGCTCCGTAGGCGTTCAAGGGGCTACGCAAGTACGCAGGCAAAAAGATGCCATGCCGTGCTTGCGCTGGTGTGTTTGGGGGACAGGAGCCACACTGGGGCAGAGGTCCTGTCTGCTCTGCAGGGGCAGGCCGAGAGGTGGTTGACGCCACGCCAGCTTAAGCCAGGAATGGTGGTTTGCGACAATGGCACCAACCTCCTCTCCACCCTCCGACAGGGACAACTGACCCATGTGCCCTGTATGGCTCACGTCCTTAACCTGGTGGTTCAGCGGTTCTTGGGCAGGTACCCGGGCTTACAGGATGTCCTGAGGCAGGCCAGGAAAGTCTGTGTGCATTTCCGCAGATCTTATAATGCCAGTGCTCGCCTGGCTGAGCTGCAAAAGGAGTTGAACCTGCCCAAGAACCGCCTTATATGTGACATGCCCACCAGGTGGAACTCAACGTTGGCCATGCTGCAGCGGCTGCATACGCAGCAGAGGGCCATCAATGAGTACCTGTGCGACTACGGCACCAGGACAGGGTCAGGGGAGCTCGGGTTTTTTTCACCACGCCAGTGGGGCATGATCAGGGATGCATGCACTGTCCTGGCACCATTTGAGGAGGCCACGAGGATGGTGAGCAGTGACAGTGCATGCATCAGTGACACTGTACCTCTTGTCCACCTGTTGGAGCACACGCTGCGTGGAATAATGGACAGGGCACTTGAGGCAGAACAGAGGCAGGAAGAGGAGGACTTCCTTGCCTCTCAAGGCCCCCTTTACCCAGACAGTGTTCCTTCTGTCCCACCCATCGCACAGGAAGAGGAGGAGGAGGAGGATTGTGTCAGCATGGAGGTGGAGGCTGGCACTCAGCATCATCAGCAGCAGTCTTTTAGGGATGATTTACAGTCCCAAGAAACCAGTGGACTTGTACGTGGCTGGGAGGAGGTGGCTGCGGATCATGTCGTCCTTAGTGACCCAGAGGACTCCGGACTGAATGCCTCAGCTAACCTACGCTGCATGGCCTCCCTGATCCTGCAAAGTCTGCGGAAGGATCCTCGTATTCTTCGGATCAAGGAGAGGGACCATTACTGGCTGGCCACTCTCCTTGATCCACGGTACAAGGGTAAGGTTGCGGACTTTATCTTACCGTCGCAGAGGGAGCAGAGGATGAGACAACTCCGGGAGGCCTTGCAGAAAGGTCTGTGCAACGCGTTCCCAGAGACTGGGAGGTTACAAACTCCTGGTCCTGGACAACGAGTTGCTGAGGCTTCGGGCAGTCAAAGAAGGAGCGGTGGGGAAGGTGGCCGTCTGACCGATGCGTTCAGACAATTCTTTAGTCCGCAGCCCCAAAGTATGATCGGTTCCAGCAACCATCGCTAGCGTCTGATATACATGGTGCAGGAATACCTAGGGGCAAGGTCAGACTTGGACACCTTCCCCACCGAAAATCCTCTGGCTTACTGGGTCTTGAGGATGGATCACTGGCCAGAGCTTGCACAGTATGCAATTGAGCTACTGGCCTGTCCTGCATCCAGCGTTCTTTCAGAACGCACATTCAGTGCTGCTGGAGGATTTGTCACGGATCACAGGGTGCGCCTGTCCACCGACTCGGTTGATCGACTGACTTTCATCAAGATGAACCAGTCTTGGATCACCACCAGCTACCACACACCTGATGCTGATATAACAGACTAATTGATTTTAAAATGTCACATCCCTTCAAGACTGATGCTGATGCTGAGTTCCTGTGCTGTTATGTTGACTAGCTATCCTCCTCCTCCTCCTCAATGATCCGATTAATGATGATAGCTTGGAAGATCATTTTGGTTTATGGGTGCCGCCACCAGTGGCTAAGGCCCAATTTTTCAGCCCCTGTTTAACAGGGGCGTGTAATTACAATTTTTGATGCAATACTTTGCAACAGGCCTCATTGCTGTGCTCCAAGTACAGTATCTGTGAGGGGTTGCAGTGTTGTGCCACCAGTGCCTAAGGCCCAATTTTTCAGCCCCTGTTTAACAGGGGCGTGTAATTACAATTTTTGATGCAATACTTTGCAACAGGCCTCATTGCTGTGTTCCAAGTACAGTATCTGTGAGGGGTTGCAGTGTTGTGCCACCAGTGCCTAAGGCCCAATTTTTCAGCCCCTGTTCAACAGGGGCATGCAATTATAATTATTGATCTAATAATTCACAGCAGGGCCCATTGCTGCGCCCACCAAGAGTAACTGTCAGGCCTTACAGTGTTGTGGCACCAGCACCACCATCACCACCACCACCACCACCAAAGGCCCAATTTTTCAGCCCCTGTTCAACAGGGGCATGCAATTATAATTATTGATCTAATAATTCACAGCAGGGCCCATTGCTGCGCCCACCAAGAGTAACTGTCAGGCCTTACAGTGTTGTGGCACCAGCACCACCATCACCACCACCACCACCACCACCACCAAAGGCCCAATTTTTCAGCCCCTATTCAACAGGGGCATGCAATTATAATTATTGATCGAATAATTCACAGCAGGGCCCATTGCTGCGCCCACCAAGAGTAACTGTCAGGCCTTACAGTGTTGTGGCACCAGCACCACCATCAAAGGCCCAATTTTTACTACCACTGATCAACAATTATATGTTATTACAATTCCTGATATAATAGTTGACAGCAGGGCGTTCCAGCACCCACCAAGAATAACTGTGAGTGCTTTCAGTGTTGTGCCAACACCAACACCTAAGGGGCCAATTTCTGCAGAGTATATACGGCAGGTCCCTACTTTCAAACATCCAACTTACAAACGACTACTACTTGCAAACGGAAGAAGACAACAGGAAGTGAGAGGAAATCTACCCCATGGAAGGAAAATTCTCTCCTGTAAGAATTAATATGGGAGAAAGGTGTCTCCTCTCTACTGATGCTTTATCACCAATCCTTGTTTCAATAAAAACACCACATTTCAAAAACAGTTGTCATTGGGACGCAAAGTGAGGTGAAATGTTCTGAACAGGGGCACAGACAGCAAAAAAAATGTGACAGGGGTGATAACCGTTCCCTATGTTTTCCAAAAAGCTAAAAAAAAGGAATTTGGCATGGAGCTACACTTAAACAATGCAGCTGTTCAAAATTACAAACAGATTCTACATAAGAACAAACCTACAGTCCCTGTCTTGTATGCACCGCCTGTATACGGCTGTTCAGAGTATATAGGGCCTTTTTTATTTTGTGTGCGGGGTTCCCCTTAATATCCATACAAGACCCAAAGGGGCTGGTAATGGGCTGGGGTAGGGTGGGGGGGGGGGGGTTGATGGGGTAGCTATGCCATTTTTCCTAAAGATTTTCATCCATATTACCGGGACCAGACATTGCATTAAAGCCACAAGCAGTTTTAAATGGCTTTTTTTCCTTTAGAAATGTTATTTTGTGCAGGGACAGTTCTAAACACGGGAAACACGTGGCACTTCACAGGCATACTTTAGACACCCCCCAGGTACAATATTTAAAGGAATATTTGACTTTTTTTTTTCACTTTATGCATCATTAAAATGACTGCTCCCGGAAAACGTCCGTTTTTAAAACTTATTTTTGCATTGGTACATGTCCCCTGGTTCAGAACCCGGGTTCCCAAACTCTGTTTCGGACAAAAACATGGATAATAGTCGTTATAATTAGCACTTTAGAATCCGAACGTTCGCATCCATTGTATTTAATAGGGTTCTAATGTTCGTGCGAACTTTCGGTCCGTTCGCGGGTTCTGGTGCGAACCGAACCCGGGGGTGTTCGGCTCATCACTACTGGGAAGATGCCTGTGATACTTACTCTGAAAAGGACCCTAGAGACTCTATGTATCCCTCGGCTCCTGAAGCAGATGTTCCAGAGCCCGCTGTGTTGCCCGAACCTGCTACGGAAGAAAAGCCTGTGGCACCAGAGCCAGAAACCCCAAGAGAGCAAAGGGCTCGAAGAGTCATAAGGCCTCCCAAAAAGTTGACTTACCCAAAAATGGGGAAGAGCTCAGAAGATTCTGTGGTCACTGCCAGGAGGAGTGCAGAGAATCCAGATCCCTCCACTGTTCATTTGGCGGAGGGCAACCCCCACTCACTCTCTGGCACAGTTAGACAGGCCACCCATGATAGTGTGACCTGTGGGCAAGGGAATTCAACCCCTTTGTTTTGGTGGGAATTCCCTATGCCGACATCATACGCAATGTTGTCTAGGGTTGTACGCAATGTATGCTAGAATTATCTTTGGGGACCAAAGAGTTTAAGTGGGTGGAGTGTGTAGCGGGGTCCCCTTTAAGACTCCCAGGACTACCTTACCCAGAACCCCTTTCGGCAATGTTCCACCCCAGAGACTCATGGGAGGGGTTATATAAGGGAGAGGCGAGGCGGAGCTCGCTCTCTTTTTGGACACGAGACTTCAGTGGAGAGATCTTCCTGTGCGGATCCGCTGTGGTGCAAGGCTTGAAGCCTGGGGCCTTGCGCTGCTACCCAAAAGAGCCTTACACCTCATCTCGAGCCTGGGTGGCATCTGAATCGGTTTCTTCAACTGCTGCTGAGCCGGAGACCCGACCGCTGCGGACGCTGTGTGTGGAGACACAGCGGGTGGAAGTTCCCGGACTGGGATCACATCCGGAGGGGTGAGCGAGCACATGCTCAATCCACAAATACTGTATACCATTGTTAGGCCTACAGACTGCCGTGGCCCACCAGTTCCTAATTCAGTTCTTTCTCCCCACTGGAGATCCATAGCAAAACTGAGTCAAACGGATCTCTAGTGGAGTGTACTGTGTTGGTATTTTTACCCCCCCCCCTTGGATTACAAATGTGCTCCTGAAATGTGCACCACCGTTTAAAGACTTGCATGCAAAGAATTTTACCCCCTAGAGACTGAGTTATATGGTCAGGCCTGGCCATCTAGATAGTTTATTTAGTTGCTGCGCCATAGGGCGCATAGTGAAGTATTATTACACGTGGCGCGTGTGTGCCATATCTTAATAGTTATAGTGTGACTACTGCTGCAGGGCTCTGCAGATAGATTTATGTGATCTGTTACAACTGTTGATTTTATTGCCAGTAGAAAGTAAATTCGTTATTCTTCTATCATTGCATTGGTGTCTGAATTTAACCATAGAGCATAAGATATACACATATCACCCTAGACTAACTGTGCCAGAAGGGGGTCGAGTAAATTGCCGGGGGTTGGCGGAGCTGTCTTCAGGGCCCAAACTAAATCTGCGGCCCTCTTAATTGAAGGTAACACTACATAAAAAAAATGCACAATTTATAAATGAAAACCTATAGGTCCAGTGGACTCTACAAAGATAAGTGGTTATCCCTATTACAGCTCACTCAACTTGGAATATCATTACCCATAGTTTTGAACATATAGGATTCCAGATTAGAGGAAGAGCTGACACAAAGTAGGAATTCCTTGAAGCAAATACTAGACCTCAAAATTAAAAAGTCCCTCTTCTTCAAGAAGAGTATTTTTTATGAACAAGGGGATAAAAGCGGAAAATAATTGGCCAAAGCGCTTAGAGACACAACAACTGCGGGTCACATACATGCCATACGCGACAAAGAAGGCAAGCTAAGACATAAACCTGAAGAGATAGCAGAGCTCTTCCATAAGTTCTACTCCAAATTATATTACCTACCAGAGCAACACAAACCCTCCCACTTAACACTCTCGAAACAAGAGACAATCCAAGAATTCCTAATAGATAGCAAAATCCCTACCCTTAAACTAGAAGATTTGAGCAAACTGGAAGATCCCTTTACCATCACAGAAATACAAGAAGCCATCAAAGACTTAAAAAAAGGGAAAAGCCCAGGTCCGGATGGATTCACTTCCCAATACTATAAAACTTTCACCCATCTACTTACCAAACCCCTTCTGACAGCATTTAACTTCTGAGCAAAGAATAAGAATAGCTCTAACTCCTTTCTTATGGCACACATCGCAGTAGTCCTCAAACCCCACAAAGATCACACAGATTGTGTTAACTTTAGGCCCACCTCACTCCTGAATGTTGATTTAAAGCTTTTAGCAAAAATTCTTGCCAATAGATTGAAACCCCTCTTAGCAAAAATCATAGGCCCAGAACAAGTAGGCTTTATGCCAGGCAGGGAAGCTCGTGACAACATTACCAAAGCCCTGAACCTGATACACTTTGCTCGAAATTCCAAGACCAAATGTTTACTACTATCCACTGACGCCGAAAAGGCTTTTGATAGAGTTTCTTGGGAGTATATGGTGTACACACATAGGATTAGGCGAAAATATGTTAACATGGATAACAGCACTCTATCAAAACCCACAGGCCAAAATCAAAATAAACAATATTCTATCCAACCCCATAAAAATATATAACGGTACACACCAGGGTTGTCCCCTTTCTCCACTTCTTTTTATTATTTCCCTAGAGCCACTAATTAGAGCGATAAACCTGTCTAAAGATGTAGTAATAGTAATTAAAGTAATGTAGTTTGCTTCAATGTCTTGTAGGTATGGGCAAGTTGCCCACATCCAAGATGGCGGTTCATGCACCAGGAATGCCTGGAGCTCAGATCTGGGTGGGTCTTGATGTACAGATTATAAAAGGTGGTGTGTCAGCATGCCGCCCGTGCCCCTGGACGACGACATGTCTGTCGAAACGACGTAGGGAGGAGCGGCGTGCTGACGTCATCACATTTCCAACGCAGAGTCCCGGAAGGACGGGCTGTGGACGCCAGCCGGCTACACTATATACTTTTACACGCCTAATAATCTACACAACATTGTAAGTGTGACTCTTTTATTTTAATATATTTGTTTTTACTGTATCACGCTATGGTGGATTTTTCTTTTTCTGCCATGACGCATATGATGAGCTGAGAGGGATTGGAGGTCCATCTACTACACTGGTGGAGGCAGCTGATCGCGCCACTTAGAGACCCTGGCAGGGGTAACAGCCGCAGGTTTAGACTGATCTCTTTCAGGGATCAGTGGCTCTGGTAAGCGGCAGTCTTATTGGAGGTGGTGGACTTTTTCTTGTACTGGAATACAGCACTTTTTCTCGGGTGTTTTATCGTTTGAAGTCACAGAGGCATGTTTAGAAGATATCTCTATCAACTGAATATCAATGCTAATTTCGCAGACTACTTATTTTTACATCAATTTAAATGTGAACTGATATATGGACTTTATATGCACTGATGCACTTTTTTTTATTATTCAAATTTGTTTATTGAATTTTATCAAATTACAGAGAAATAATAACAAAATAAATAAATAAATAAAGCAACAATCACAGTAATCACTACAATAGGTTCAAAATTAGCATATGAAATCATATATATATCATGGATCAAGAGACAATTGATTCACTCAATAATCAGAGTGAGTTACTAAATAAAGTGTAGACTCAGAATGAGAATTACAATTGAAGCCTTAAAGGTAAACACCTAAGGAGGATAAAGAAATGTATTAAAGCCTCAAAAGGTATGAGACAGAACGATCGCTACTATATAACTCTTAAAAATCAAGTATCTGTGCCTAAAAAAATTGAGAGGAACATATGTAGGTATACTTGTTGAACCTATATATATGAAAAATAAAAAATAAAAACACAAAAAAAAACCCATATAAACAAGTTGAGAAAAAGAGAAGGGGAAGAGCAGGAAGAAGAGAAGGAGAAGAGGAAGTGACAGAATAGAGTTGAGCGGACACCTGGATATTCGGGTTCGACGGGTTCGGCCGAACTTCGGTAAAAAGTTCGAGTTCGGGACCAAACTTGACCCGAACTTGACCCCGAACCCGAACCCCATTGAAGTCAATGGGGACCCGAACTTCTGAGGACTATTCGCGCTTGTTTCCCGTGCTTAGAACTGTCCCTGTACAAAGTGTCATTTCTGAAGGAAAAAAAGTCATTTAAAACTCACTCGCGGCTTTTAATGAATTATCGGCTCCCAGCAATACATAGAAAAGTCATTGATTAAAAAAAAAAAAAAGCGTGGGGGTTCCCCCAAATTCAATTACCAGGCCCTTCAGGTCTGGTATGGATATTAAGGGGAACCCTGCCGAAAATGAAAAAAAAAATGCGTGCGGTTCCCCCAAATATCCATACCAGGCCCTTCAGGTCTGGTATGGATTTTAAGGGGAACTCCACCCCAAATTTTTTAAAAAAATCGCGTGGAGTACCCCCAAAAATCCAGACCAGACCCTTTATCCGAGCACGCAACCTGGCAGGCCGCAGGAAAAGAGGGGGGGATGAGAGAGCTCCCCCCCTCCTGAACCGTACCAGGCCACATGCCCTCAACATGGGGAGGATGTCCCCATGTTGATGGGGACAAGGGCCTCATCCCCACAACCCTTGCCCGGTGGTTGTGGGGGTCTGTGGGCGGGGGGCTTATCGGAATCTGGAAGACCCCTTTAACAAAGGGGACCCCCAGATCCCGCCCCCCCATGTGAATTGGTAATGGGGTACATTGTACCCCTACTATTTCACAAAGAAAGTGTAAAAAATAAAAAAAATAAAATACACAGACACCATTGGGAAAGTCCTTTATTAAAAAAATAAAATTAAAAATTAAAAAAAACATTCCAGCGATGAAATCCAGTGTCCCGCGGCGATCCCGATGTCCAGCGCTGTCCAGACGAAATGTCATTGGCTGAGCCTGAGCGGACCTGATGGGGAACTTCCTCGGCAGTGTATTAAATGAATAGACCCGCCCCTTCTAAAGTTCCGCATCAGGTCCACTCAGCCAATGACATAGGTGTAAGGCTGAGGACCTGATGCGGAACATGAGAAGGGGCGGGTCTATTCAAGTATTAAACTGTGGATGAAGTTCCCCATCAGGTCCGCCCCCTCGTATGTCAGACCCCGCCTACGTCATTGGATGAGCGGACCTGATGGGGAACTTCCTCGGCAGTATAATACATGAATAGACCCGCCCCTTCTCACCTTCCGCATCAGGTCCTCAGCCTTACACTACGTCATTGGCTGAGCGGACCTGATGGGGAACTTTAGAAGGGGCGGGTCTATTCATTTAATACACTGCCGAGGAAGTTCCCCATCAGGTTCGCTCAGGCTCAGCCAATGACATTTCGTCTGGACAGCGCTGGACATCGGGATCGCCGCGGGACACTAGATATCATCGCTGGAAGTTTTTTTTTTTTTTTTCTTAATAAAGGACTTTCCCAATGGTGTCTGTGTATTTTTTTTACAATTTTTTACACTTTCTTTGTGAAATGGTACCCCTTACCAATTCACATAGGGGGGCGGGATCTGGGGGTCACCTTTGTTAAAGGGGTCTTCCAGATTCTGATAAGCCCCCTGCCCGCAGACCCCACAACCACAGGGCAAGGGTTGTGGGGATGAGGCCCTTGTCCCCATCAACATGGGGACATCCTCCCCATGTTGAGGGCATGTGGCCTGGTACGGTTCAGGAGGGGGGGGCGCTCTCTCGTCCCCCCCTAATTTCCTGCGGCCTGCCAGGTTGCGTGCTCGGATAAAGGGTCTGGTCTGGATTTTTGGGGGTACTCCACGCCATATTTTTTTTTCAATTTGGGGTGGAGTTCCCCTTAAAATCCATACCAGACCTGAAGGGCCTGGTAATTGAATTTGGGGGAACCCCCACGTTTTTTGTTTTTTTTATCAATGACTTTTCTATGTATTGCCGGGAGCCGATAATTCATTAATAGCCGCGAGTGAGTTTTATATGACTTTTTTTCCTTCAGAAATGACACTTTGTGCAGGGACAGTTCTGAGCACGGGAAACAAGCGCGACTTTACATGCATATTGCCGAACCCGAACATACAGTCAATTGTTCGGGTTCGGGTCCGTGACCCCAAAACCCAAAAGTTCGGTACGGACCCAAACTTTACAGCTCGGGTCCACTCAACCCTAGACAGGAAGAATCCCCGGGAATAAATGCATCAATAGCCATTTGCTTATAGATAATTACTGCGAGATATATCAAGGCATCAACAAGGTGTCATCAAAGTTTGGTGGCAAAAACTGAGTTATCCATGGTTGCCAAATATCTTTAAAGGAATTTATTTTATCTTGAATTATGGCTTCCATTTTGGCACTGATGCACTTTTTATACGATTTGGTCGCATAGGAGGGTACTTTTGAGTTTTAAAGCCCATGCTAGTCAGTTGTACGTGCAATCCTCTTCCTTGTGTGCAGAATAATATGCATCAGTGATTGGACTCACTGTTCTTATATTTATTTAGATTTATTTCACGATTTTGCGCAGCTTGATTTTTTATTATCTCTGTCTAAATATATCCACGGATTTACAGTAGACAAAAGAGAATATAAAATAGCCACTTATGCGGATGATCTCCTGTTTTTCCTCACGCAACCTCACACATCCATCCCTAACCTCAATTTTTTTTTTAAACATTTGGGTTCATTTCTAATTTTTAAAATAAACTAAACCAAATCTGAAGCACTTAATCGTACCCTCCAATTCTTACACAGTGGTACATTACACCACAAAAGGCCAGGAGATGGTTCCACACAACCCCAGATACATGCTGGCGCTGTGGTAAAGACACAGGTACCTTTTTACACATTTGGTGGGAATGTCCCCCAATCCCTGCCTACTGGGAAGAAATTACAAAGTGGATCAAATACATTACAGAAAATAAAATAAAATGAAATGCTGCCACCTGTCTGATTAACATTAATCCTCTTACATTAAGTAAATATAAGAAAACACTCACCAGACATCTATTAACAGCTGCTAAAACCCTTATCCCCCTTCATTGGAAAACCGCACATACCCCGAAAGTCAAGGATTGGTTGGACAGGGTAAACTACATTTACAAAATGGAAAAAAATTTAGCCATGAAAAAATAAAACAGCACCCGTTTCAACTAGACATGGCAACCTTGGCTACTATTTAGTCTCTCGACTATGTGAAGTATTAAATCTGACTTCCTTTGTTCTATACGCATATATTACGTTGTAAAGAAAATAATCAAACCACCATTTAGTTATATATATATATATTTTTGTGTGATTATGTCAAATCATATAATTCCTCTATTTCCCCCCCATTCTACCCTTCCTCCCTCCCCCCTCACTCCCTTTGTATCCCGTCCTACCCCTATCCCCCTCACCTGCCTAATGCCACGTACACACGATCATTTTTCCCGTCGGGAAAAATTACATTTTTTCCTTTGGACGAGAAAAACGATCGTCTGTGGGCTTTTTGCCGTTTTTCCCGACGGGAAAAATGGCATTAATCACGATGAGAAAAATTAGAACATGTTCTAATTTTTCTCATCGTTTTTTCCATCATTTTTTTCCGCTGCAGTTTTCCCATAGGGAGACACTGCTGCGGAGCCCACAGACGGTCGTTTTTCTCGACAAAGAAAAAAATGACGGGAAAAACGGTCGTGTGTGGGGGAAAATGCCGTTCCCTCGTTTTTCATTTTATTTCATGTCGTGATTCACGGCGGTGTTTTCACCGCCGTGAATCACGATCGTGTGTACGCGGCATTACTGTTAAAGATTCCATTTAACACCAATACAATTGTAACCACTCATCTGTTATCGTGCATCATTTCCTTGTAAACTGACATTTGTTATTATCCTCTTATTTTTCTGTATCTTAGCCATGGTTCACAATGGTGCGATTTGACATGCGATTTGACATGTCAAATCGCATGTCAAATCGGCGAAATTTGCCGCAAATTGCGGGCAATGGCACCGTCCTAATCGGTGCGACGCCGCATCTGCGGCGCTGCACCGATTACAAAAAGTAGTTTTTGTACTACTTTTTTGCGATTTCAGCCGCGATTTACATTGACATCTGTTTCAGATGTCTTTGAAATCGTGGCTGAAATCGGGACTGCCAGCGGGAGTGAAATCGTGCGAGTTCAGCTGAACTCGCAGGCTTCACTCCCGCAGCCCCAGTGTGAACGTGGGCTTAAAGTCAAATGTTTGCTTGTTTATTCTCAATAAAAACCTTTGATTGTGAAAAAAAAAAGGATTCCACACATAGGTATCACAATTACATTTGACATTCACTTGATACACGTCCCTCAATGGGGATTGTATAGAAGCTCTAAGATATCCGAGAAGAGGATGTATAAAGACACGTTTAGCGAGAAGTACCTGCTTCTTCAGGAGAGAGGGAGATACACACAATTTCAAACATAAGATCATGAAAAGTACAATTGTTGCATTTGTCAACCATAATTGCACTTGCTTTGCATATAGTAACAATGTGATGGAAATAATCGCTGCACCTCAACACTGGACCACCAAAGTTCACCAATGCTACACCACCAGATCCCCAGTGCAGGGACACTAGAAGAAGAAGCTCCCTTTCCTGAAGAAAGAAGCAGGTACTTTCCATGAAATGTGAATCTTCTATGTTGAAAACAAATGATTTATTTTGCTGCATAGTTGTAATAATTAGGGATGAGCTTTATTTTCGAGTCGAACATGAGTTCGACTCGAAATTTGGCTGTTCGCCCGTTTCTTAGAACAGCGAACAATTTGGGCTGTTCGCAGCAAATTCGAAAAGCCGCCGAAAACCGTTAAAAGTCTATGGGAGAAATCAAAAGTGCTCATTTTAAAGGTTAATATGCAAGTTATTGTCATAAAAAGTGTTTGGGACCCTGGGTCCATATATGGGGACATATATGAATGCAAAAAAAGTTTTAAAAACTGACGTTTTTTAGGGAGCAGTGATTTTAATAATGCTTAAAGTGAAACAATAAAAGTGAAATATTCCTTTAATCTTCATACCTGGGGGGTGTCTAAAGTATGCCTGTAATGTCGCGCATGTTTCCCGTGTTTAGAATTGTCCCTGCACAAAATGTAATTTCTGAAGAAAAAAAAGTAATTTAAAACCACTCGCGGCTATAATGAATTGTCAGCTCCCCGGCAATACAGATCAAAGTCATTGAAAAAAATGGCAGGGGTCCCCCCCACAGTCCATTACCAGGCCCTTTGTGTCTGGTATGAATATTAAGGGGAACCCCGAACCCCAAAAAAATGTGGGGGTCCCCTCAAATTCCATATCAGGCCCTTCAGGTTTGGTATGGATATTAAGGGGATCCCCGCACCAAATTTAAAAAAAAATGGCGTGGGGTCCCCCCAAAAATCCATACCAGACCCTTATCCGAGCACGCAACCTGGCAGGCCGCAGGGAAAGAGGGGGGATGAGAGAGCGCCCCCCCTCCTGAACCGTACCAGGCCACATGCCCTCAACATGGGGAGGCTGTTCCCATGTTGATGAGGACAAGGGCCTCATCCCCACAACCCTTGCCCGGTGGTTGTGGCGGTCTGCGGGCGGGGGCTTACCGAAATCTGGAAGCCCCTTTAACAAAGGGGAACTCCAGATCCCGGCCCCCCATGTGAATTGGTAACTGGGTACATTGTACCCCTACCATTTCACGAAGAAAGTGTAAAAATTTGTAAAAAACACACAGACACAGTTGGACAAGTCTTTTATTTAAAAATAAAAATAAAAAATTCCAGCGATGTAATCCCGTCGATGTCCAACGATGATCCATTCTACAGCGGCGCTGCAGTCTCCCCTCTTCAGCAGGAACAAAACCCCCATGACGCATAAGAGGGGGCGGGGTCACCCGTCCTTATCATAGGGAACCGGAATCTGGAGTTACCAATTCACATGGGGGGGCCGCGATCTGGAGTTCCCCTTTGTTAAAGGGGGCTTCCAGATTTAGATAAGCCCCCCCACCCGCAGACCCCCACAACCACCGGGCAAGGGTTGTGGGGATGAGGCCCTTGTCCTCATCAACATGGGGACAGCCTCCCCATGTTGAGGGCATGTGGCCTGGTATAGTTCAGGAGGGGGGGCGCTCTCTCGTCACCCCCCCCCCCTTTTCCTGCGGCCTGCCAGGTTGCGTGCTCGGATTAGGGTCTGGTATGGATTTTTTTGGGGACGCCACGCCATTTTTTTTTAAGATTGGTGCGGGGTTCCCCTTAATATCCATACCAAACCTGAAGGGCCTGATGGAATTTGGGGGGACCCCCACGTTTTTTTTTTTGGTTCGGGGTTCCCTTAATATTCATACCAGACCCAAAGGGCCTGGTAATCACTGCTCCCGAAAAAACGCCAGTTTTTAAAACTTTTTTTTGCTTTGATACATGTCCCCTGGGGCAGGACCGGGGTCCCCAAACACTTTTTATGACAATAACTTGCATATTAGCCTTTAAAATTAGCACTTTTGATTTTTCATGTTCGTGTCCCATAGACTTTAATGGTGTTTGCGTGTTCGAACAAATTTATTGCCTGTTCGCATGTTCTGGTGCGAATCTAACAGGGGGGTGTTCGGCTCATCCCTAGTAATAATATGTGTCTGTTATACGTATCTGCCTGGAGTTCAGATTGAAATTTAGGGTAGTGATAGATAAAATATGGACAAAGTCACAAGACCGAGGCACAACTAAATTTAAAGAACTTTGTAAATGATGATCACATTTTTTTTTTTTTCAGTTTTGCTAATTGTTCGTTTAGACTTTAGAGCCACATTTTCCAGATCAGTGCACTCTGCAGTTTTTCTTTAAAGGTTCATGACATGCAGTTAAGTATTTGATCAAACATCCTGATAATGGTCAATTTTATCAAACCTATTTTTTATACATTACTTAAATAACATGCTTTTGATTATTAATGGAAATTTTACTTATTATGGCACTTTAACAGGTTCTGAAAATTCTCAAGCGCAATTTATTTTTATATAATGGAATTTGAAAAGTTTGAAAATCTGCTATAAGAGCAATTATGTTTTCATTTTTCAACTGGGAGCTTATAGTCATCATATTTGGATTAAGGAAACAGATGGTTGACTGTGGGAACAATTTTATGCTTATTATTTTGCTCTGTTACCAGAGAAATGCTAAGCTACTTTCAACTTTCAATCCACTCAAATTATTTTAAAAAGTTCAGAGAAAATTGGTTGCTTTACAATGTTCAGATGACATTTGAAGTGCATAAATTTCACCATCTTTTGACTTTAATACAAGCAATCGGACCACTAACACAGACTAACCCACACTGACAAGCCCACCAACCCAGTCTGACAAGCACTTGTTCCCTCTACCCCAGACTGGTAAAGCCATGATAATCAATTTAAAGGGTTGGTCAACACAAAACAGTTGTTTGGTAGAACAACAGTTTTTTTTTCTATAGCCTCGTACACACGGCCGAGATTCTCGTCGAAAAAAACATGTCGTTTTTTTCGACGAGATTCTTGGACAAGAAACTTGTCCCGGCCGAGTGTACACGCGCTCGATTCAAAGAACCCGCGGTTCTTTGAATGGAGCGTGCGCGGTGACGTCATCGACTACGACGAGCATGCGCTCGTCACATTCGATGCCGTCGCCGTCATCTTGGTATACCCTACCTATGCCTAGGAAGCTACCGCGCATGCGTCAAATTCATTTCGAACATGCGCGGGCTTCCGGGAGGACAGGTAAGTGTACACACACTCACTTTTCTCGTCGAGAAACATGCCGACGAGAATCTCGACGAGAAAATAGAGAGCAGGTTCTCTATTTTCTCGTCGAGATTACTTGTCAGTTTTCTTGACGAGAAACCATACACACGAACAAATTTCTCGGCAAGACATCTCTGCCAGCAAGTTTCTTGCTGGTTCTTGCCGAGAAACTCGGTCGTGTGTACGAGGCCTGACTCTTAGTACTCTTGGTGTGTGAGCCCTTAGGTCTGTACACCAACTTTCTCCATTATGAGGGGTTCACCAACTCTGTGTTTGATTTCTTTTTAGTTTATTTTATGTAATGGGGCATGCATCAGAAGGAGTGGGAACACTCAAATTCTCAGATTTACAGGAATAGATTTTAAAATTATGCACATTCTATGGATAATAGTTGCCCTAGGGGAAGGGTGTCAGTGATGCTGAGATAAGGTGACCAGATTTTTAAAATGAAATCCGGGGACATAATTTTTTTTTTTTTTTACTAGTAATGACTAGAGTTGAGCGGACACCTGGATGTTCGGGTTCGACGGGTTCGGCCGAACTTCGGAAAAAAGTTCGGGTTCGGGACCGAACTTTAACCCGAACCCCATTGAAGTCAATGGGGACCCGGACTTCTAAGGACTAAGAAGGCTCTAAAAAAGTAATGGAAAGGGCTAGAGGGCTGCAAATGGCAGCAAAATGTTGTTAAGAGCATGGCAAGTGCTCTGCAAACAAATGTGGATAGGGAAATAACTTAAAATAACATAAAAAAAATTAAAAAATTAAAAAATATGCTGGAGGCCCCCTTTTCAGCAGAAGAGGTACGGGAAGTCATTAAGAACCTCAGAAACTCAACGTAACGATGCCACACATATGGTGGGAATGCCCCAGAATGCGCCCTTTCTGGAATAAATTATTCAATTTAATGGATAAGCTAGTGGGAAAATAAAATACTTTGAAATAAAAATGTAGCGGGGTGCTAAATTTAAGGGAAGTGTTTGAGTGCTAAATAGGCTCAAACACCCTAATTCTGTAGGATTCATGGACCATTTTGTCCTCGGGGGACAGTATTGGTGTGCAGTTCCCTGCGGCCTACAGGTGGCGCTACAATGGTAGGCTAGGGTTGAACCGCCGATACAGTGCTGTACCTTTTGTGTCCCCTCTTGGCAGTAGTACAGCAGGGCGGGGAACCTGCTGTGCATGCCGGGAGAGCATATAAAAGGGGCAGACCTTTGGCCTGGGGGCTGATGTCCAGTGGGGTCCACGCCCAGGTGCCTTCGGCCTGGGTGCATGTGTTCCTGTTCTATCTCGGGTACCTTTAGCCCGGGGTGAGGTACTATCCTGGAGTTCCTGCTGCCCTGGGTATGGAGGCCTAGGTGCGGGAGTAAAGCCTGGAGTCCAGAACCTTCGTCTGGAGTCCGCTAAGGGTCGAGGAATCTTAGGGTGCCGCCTCGTGTAGGGGACCATGTTCCAGGGAAGGGAGGATCATTCTGATGGACCGATGCGGGAGTCACGGTGAAGGAAGGGTCTGTTGACTCCCTGGAGAGATGTCTTCCCCTTGATATGGGCTAGGTTCGTAGAAGGAGAAGCTCAAGGTCATCTTGACTGTATCAGAGGCCTTATTCACCCGGCCCGTGGCAGGGGCCTTATACACCCTGGTCTGTGGCAGAGACCAAAGTTCTCCAGGTCCGTGGCAGGGGCCTTGTACACCCGGTCTGTGGCAGAGACCAACCTCAAGGTCTGTGGCAGAGACCGTGCACCTAAAACTGTTTGAGAAACCTAAGCAGTGAAGTGAATGTGCTACGTTTGTGCCTGGACCTCCTCCACACCTTAAGCTGTCCTGTTTCTTTGCTCTAACCTTTTCTATCCGAGTAGAGTTTATTTTGCCATGAGAGAATAAGAGTTGTAATTTCAGCTGGTGTGGACATTGACTTTACTGGGAATTAAAGGACTTGCCTCTACCTACAGTAGAGGTGAGAATCATCCTCTGGAGGAGTTTTGACTCTGGCTGTGGACACGGCCCATCAAGTACACCGCTCAACCTCTTTATATAGGAGGGTATGGGCTGGTAGTGCGGTGTGCCTTTCTCCCTCCTGCGAGGAGCCAACAACATAAAGGCAGGTAAGGGGGAAAGGATCTGTGCGCTACAAAAAAATAAAATAAAAATTATAATCTTGACCTAGGAGGACGAGGTCCATATGGAGTAGGAGGTTGAGGTGGCGGCGGTGGAGGAGGACGAGGTAGCCAACACTGGTTTAAAAATACAACAATGGCTGGGTAAGGCCGTGTCATGGATATGCATTAATGTCTGTCTGCCATCTTACCTTTCCTCCTCATGTGTTCATCTTAGAGACCAGACCTCCTTCACCTGGCTTCCTTTATAATCTCCTCCCAGCCAGACTCCACCCCAGGCCCTATCACAGAACACTATATTAACCTGTGCACTGCAAGCCTGCTTTGCTGATCAACGTGTTTGTTAGGCATTGTGTGTTTGGGTTCCTGCCTGCCGTGTGCTACGTCTGTCTCTCTGTTATACATTTGGCTTGTCCCCCACTATCCCTGTCTGCTCGTGACCCTTGACCTTCGGCTTGTCCTTTGTTTTCCTTGTCTGCTTGTGGCCCTTGACCTTCAGCTTGTTATTCGTTACTCTTATATCTTGTGCTGCTGCTTCCCCTCTTTTCCCCTTATCCTACGGGGAGTGAGCTAGGAGACTCTAGGGGCCGCGACCTGGACCCAGCCTGCAGCATAACATCCTCACCACTAGAGGCTCTGGAGAAGACCTGCTGGGTCTTAGACTCCGCGCCCTGGGGAATCTTGGCTCTAGCTTCCTATACCGCCGCAGGCTCGGTCGCCTACTCGCACCTGAGGAAGGTGTTTCACTTGTGCGTGTATCTGGCACAGATCCACCACGTCCTCTCCCTGCAACAGGAGCTCCACCAGCAGCACCACGACCGGGGCCACCACGTCCCTTTGACCTTCTCCTCATATTTTCCAAATTTAGGATCTTGCCCTAAATGGGTGTTTTTGGAAGAGCAGAACACACCCACAGTACGTAACCGCTGAATCGCACAGCTACAGAACTGCAGAAAATGCTATTCAAAAAAAATGTTTTTTTTTTAGTATAGCACAGTAGAAGAAAACTATATAGAAATTGTTTATTTCACACACCTCCACATATGTATAACACACTGCAAAATATTTTTTGTGGCCCTAAATGGCGTTTTTTGGAAGACCACAACACACCCACAGTACGTAACCGCTGAATCGCACAGCTACAGAACTGCAGAAAATGCTATTAAAAAAAAATGTTGTTTTTTTAGTATAGCACAGTAGAAGAAAACTATATAGAAATTGTTTATTTCACACACCTCCACATATGTATAACACACTGCAAAATATTTTTTGTGGCCCTAAATGGCGTTTTTTGGAAGACCACAACACACCCACAGTACGTAACCACTGAATCGCACAGTTACAGAACTGCAGAAAATGCTATTCAAACAAAATGTTGTTCTTTTTAGTATAGCACAGTAGAAGACAAATATATAGAAATGGTTTATTTCACACGCCTCCACATATGTATAACACACTGCAAAATATTTTTTGTGGCCCTAAATGGGTCTTTTTGCAAGCGTACAGTAAAGTGCAAATTTTTTTTATTTATTTTTTTTGCCCTAAACGGGTCTTTTTTTGCACGAGCAAAATAAAATGCTAGTTTTTTTTTTTTGCCCTTAATGGGTCTTTTGGAAAAGAGCACAATAAAGTGCCTTTTTTTTTGCCCTAAATGGATCTTTTTCCAAGAGCAGAATACACCCACAGTATGGAAACGGTGTATCTCTCAACGTAATATATGCAGTGCTGGTACACTGAGCTTGCAGATAAAAGGTAGATTTTCTCTGACACTGGGCTCATGGCAGTGTAAAAAGACTGTACTGCAACACAAACAGGTAAACCTATGCAGATCGCTGAGTTATATCTCTGAATCTGGACTCCTATTCCTATATAATATATCTCTCTCCCTGAAAGCACCAACAGGAACCTGGCCCTACACTACACTGTCTCTCTATCTTTTCCCTCAAATTCCAGAATCAGGACTAATGCCGCGTACACACGATCATTATTCACGGCGGTTTAAAAACCGCCGTGAATAATGACATTTTAAACGAGGGAACAGCTTGTTCCCCACACACGGTCATTTTTCTCGTCATTTTTTAAAATGACGAGAAAAACGATTGTCTATGGGCTCCGCGGCAGTGTTTCCCTATGGGAAACACTGCCGCGGAAGAAATGTCAGGAAAAACGACGAGAAAAATTAGAACATGTTCTAATTTTTCTCATCGTGATTAATGCCGTTTTTCCCGTCGGGAAAAACGGCAAAAAGCCCACAGACGATCGTTTTTCTCGTCCAAAGGAAAAAATTTCATTTTTCCCGACGGGAAAAATGATCGTGTGTACGCGGCATCACTCATGTATTTTTCAATCTCTCCCTAAAAGCAGCAGCAGCAGACAAGATCCTCTCCCTATCTATTCTGAAGCAGAGTGACGTGTGTGCTGTGTGCCTCTAGCTTATATAGAAGCTGGGTCACATGTTGCACTGACCAATCACAGCCATGCCATTAGTAGGCATGGCTATGATGGCTTCTAAGGGCACACCAGCTAATCAAAAGGTGATTGGCTGGCCCCTGAAGCATTTCTAACTGCGCCATTAGATTGCCGAACCCGGACTTTCGCGCAAAGTCCGGGTTCGGGTTCGGGTTCGGGAAAAAGCTAAAGTTCGGTACGGACCCGAACTTTACAGTTCGGGTTCGCTCAACCCTAGTAATGACGCCAATCAGCGACTCTCTGCCCGTCGCCGCCACTGCCCACCTGACAGCCTGTCAAGTCTTACTCTTCGGACCCCTGCTACTGCTGGGTGGGGAGCGGAGGAAGATCACTCCGCCAGGCAAGGCGAGGAGATAAACAGGCAGGCGGCTTGAGCCAAGGCAGAAGAACATGCGACCGGAGCTGAATGGGCATGCATCCGAAAATGAAGAAATATTCCCTCCGCTCCGACTAGCACATGATCATCAGAAAGGGGCACAGATAATGGGAAAAAAATACACCCCCCTAAGCTAGTAGGAGCGGGGGGGGTGCAATTCAGAATCTTTTAATTTTGCACTGACCGTCTTTTGCCCCAGCCCCTGTTCAAATCCAATCCGGGGACAAAACCGGGGACAGACTTGGCCCGGGGACAGTGTCCTCAATCCGGGGACTGTCCCCGGAAACCGGGTATGTCTGGTCACCCTATGCTGGGAGCAAGTCTGTTGTTGTTTTTCACAAGTTCAACCTCTCCAGCAGAATGTTTACATGGGCGAGACAAACCACTTAACACTGGTAGGGGTATTTAAATTGATCAACCTTTATTAATTCATAAATCAATGTGTATATTCCCGCATTCCCTTCCTTTCTGTGTTCCTAATCATGTGTGTAGTTAGATGGCAGCAGGCCAAATCAATGTGTTCCCACAAATATTAAAAAATGTATGTGAGTATATATATATATATATATATATATATATATATATATATATATAGTGACATTATGAAAGGTGAGGTGATTGATGGACGTTATGTTTGACCTTGCATGCGTTCATTTGCAGAGAACTAAGATGGAATCCGTTCCGGGTCTTACCAGCCATCACCAGCCAGAAAACTGCCTCAGTGTGAAAGGGGCCTGAGAGAGAGACAGCTACTGATGTGATGTCTGCTTTGTGAGAGACAGAAAAAAGGTTTACAATATCTTTGTTTTTTAGGTGACTGGGAGAAGTCCTTTACCTGTGAGTTAGGATCCTGAACTGTTTAGTTAGGGCCTGGATGGCGAGGATTTATTTTCTATTTTGTTTATTTGATTTTCGTGCAACCTTTTTAAAATAAAACTGGCTAAAAGTCACTGTAGCGGCCTCCACTCTCTCACTCCACTGCTGGCTGGTTTCTGCTTGTCTAGGGGTACCTTGGAGAAGAGATTACGGGGTCACCACGCCAAGCCTCCACCGCAGATGTTTGTGTGGTGTAAGCACCTTCGGGTCGGTGTTCTGAGTTTGGAGCCTCCGCCTCTTCTGTGGAACAGTGTCTGCCAGTAAATGAGCCCCACACCAATAAAAGTCCAACACTCCTTTATTCTTCAATGTCAGGATGAAACACAATCAGTTGAACTCCCTCAAACGAACAGACAGGGGGGGTGTGGATACGAGTAGGCCCAGGCACAATGAACTCTCCTATTCCTGTATCAGCGAATAGGTTTGGCACAAAATCTATGCCACCTGTTGAAAATCTTGGTCGCTGCCACCGACCGGATGAACAGTGAACCTTCCTCCTGACTGCACTCGGCCCCTGTTTGGGAAGATACCCCCTCCGGGCGGTCTCCTGAGGCTCACCCGGCACCGGCAATCTGCTGCACCAGGTCTTCGGGTGAGTAGCTCCTCCGGTCCCTTACGCCTCTGGATTCGGGTACCCCACTCCCGAGGTCCCCTAGGATATCCTTCCCTCGCGGAGCCCAGCGGAGGACACTGGGCCCCAGGCCTCCAACCGAGTACCTCACCCCAGGCTGAAGGTGCCCGGGGTGGAACACGAGCTCCGGATGTCCAGGCCTAGGCCGCCTGGACACCGACCACGAACTACAGCCCTCAGGCTGAAGGTGCCTGGGACTCGATGACCCAGTGACTAAAATGGCCGACCCCTTTATACCCTCCCCCAGCAAGCCCAGCGGAGCCCCCGCCCGCTGTACTCATGCTGCGAGAGGCGAAAAAGGGTATGCTACTGCAACGATTGCTCAACCCCGGGCCCAAAGTGACAGCGCCACCTGCTGGGCCCCAGGGAACCACACATCACAGATATCCCCACCAAATTCAAACATGAGAGAAAAGCATATACCCGCTACATCACATTTTAATAAAACCTGCCGTTTGGACTACCTTTTTCCCAGGGAAGGTGATCCCAATTGAGCTAACTCCCCACAATATACATATACAGTATCTCACAAAAGTGAGTACACCCCTCACATTTTTGGAAATATATTTTATTATATTGTAGCAATACCCTCTTCAGGGCCGCTGATTAGTTTTGGGTTTTGCACATTACCTTTTCAGCTGCGTTGTCTGGGTAGGAAAGTCTGTAGTAATGCAATGTCCACACAGATGTAAAACCTCAAACAGTTAGGCTTTATTTTTCTTATGCAGTAAACTTTGAGAAGTAGAAGGTATAGAAGAGTAAAGGAAGGTTCAGGCACTCGCCACAAAAAGTTGACAAAAGTACAAGTTCAAAGTCACTCACCACCCTCAATGTTAGAGTGGGTATTGGTCACCCGGATAGTCCCCTCTCACATGGCCTAGCAGCCGGGATGACACAAGAATTAGCAAGAGGGCAGTCTCTGCCACAGACTGCCCAAGGTGAAGAAGGTCTCTGTCACAGACCTGTTTAAATGTACAAAGTCTCTGCCACAGACCTGTTTGAAGTGAAGCAATGGATAGTCCAGGAATCCTCTGCCACAGGATTTCAATGTCCCAAACTTCCAGCCTGAAGCCTCGTACACACGGCCGAGATTCTCGTCGAAAAAAACATGTCGTTTTTTTCGACTAGATTCTTGGACAAGAAACTTGTCCCGGCCGAGTGTACACACGCTCCTTTCAATGAACCCGCGGTTCTTTGAATGGAGCGAACGCAGTGACATCATTGAATACGACGAGCATGCGCTCGTCACATTCGATGCCGTCGCCGCCATCTTTGTTCACCCTACCTATGCCTAGGAAGCTACCGCGCATGCGTCGAAGTCATTTTGAGCATGTGCGGGCTTCCCGGCGAAAAGGTAAGTGTACACACACACACTTTTCTCGTAGAGAAACAGGCTGACGAGAAAATAGAGAACAGGTTCTCTATTTTCTCGTCAAGATTCTTGTCGCTTTTCTTGACGAGAAACCATACACACGAACGAATTTCTCGGCAAGAAATCTCTGCCAGCAAGTTTCTTGCTGGTTTTTGCCGAGAAACTCATTTGTGTGTACGAGGCTTGACAGTTAAAGAGCCTTTAAGCCGATCCGATGAACTGCAGGGCTTGTAGTATAGTGGGTCACTCCTTGACAAAGTCACCAGGCCTCACCCGAGACAGCAGCACTTTGGCGATCTCCTCCAGGGCAGGTCCTCCCCTGGTCTTCTTCACCAAGATAACTTCCCTCCTATTTGGACGGACAGCTTGGGATCCCCTTCGAATGTAGGCTCCAGCCAGACCAACTGGGCCTACTGAGCAGCGATGCAGCCTCGGGCCAACGTGGCCCCGAGACCAGGACCACACACACATACCTCGCGCCAGGATGGCTGCGGTGTGAGAACGCTCCAAACAATGGCATCTGCCTCTTAAGTACTCCCTCCCAGTAGGCACAGCGGGTTCACCACTCCCACTATATCACTGCCAAAAAGGGCCACTCAATGCACCATGGCCTGCCCGTGTTCCAACAGGTGCCTGAGGTGGTAACGCCACCTACAGGCAAAAAGGGAAATCACTACCAGGCAAACCATAACTGAGACAGAGGCGAAATTAAATGTAATTATCAACCATCTGAGCCCATCTACTGGCTCATACATCCCTCTAAATTTAAATAGCATCCCAACCATTTGGGATGGGTGCTACAATATCTTTTCATGTGACAGCACTGAAGAAATTACATTTTTCTAAAAGTAGTGAGTGTACAGCTTGTATAACAGTGTAAATTTGCTGTCCCCTCAAAATAACTCAACACACAGCCATTAATGTTTAAACCACTGGCAACAAAACTGAGTACACCCCTAAGTGAAAATGTCCAAATTGGGCCCAAATTGTCAATATTTTGTGTGGCCACCAATATTTTCCATAGCAAAATGTGCGGCGCTAAGAGAAAACAGTGAATAACTAAATAAAATAAACTATATATATATATATATATATATATATATATATATATATATGGAGCGGCCCCCTCACTCCCCTCTTGTTCTTCAGCTCGTCTGTCTCTTGTCTAGGGGTACCTTTCAGAGGGGAAGGGAGCAGGGACACCACACCTGGCCTTCACCACAGAGTTACCTTGAACAATGTCTGTCAGGAAATGAGCCCCACACCATTAAAGTTCAACACTCCTTTATTCTTCTCGAATGAACACAATCAGTTGAACTCCCTTGGTAGAAACAGAACAGAAAAGGAGGTGTGGATGCGAGTAGGCCCAGACACAATGTGTTCTCCACTTTCCTCCCTGAAAGTGAGCTGCGGTCCCCGAGCGAGGGGGGATTTCTCTCCAGATGAGAGACTCACCCGTCACTGGCAATATGCTGCACCAGGTCTTCGAATGAGGAGCTCCCCCCGGTCCATTACGCCTTCCGGATTCGGGTACCCACTCCCGGGGTTCCCTAGGATCTCCTTCCCTCGCGAAACTCAGTGTTGGGCACTGAGCTCCGGACCTCCATCCGAGTACCTCACCCCAGGCTAAAGGTGCCTGGGATGGAACACGACCTCCGGCTGTCCTCTAGGCCTAGGCCCGCCTAGAGAACTGACACGAACCACCGTCCACAGGCTGAAGGTGCCTGGGACTCGACCCCATGACAAAGATGGCCGGCCCCTTTATACCCTCTCCCAGAAAGCACGGCGGGTTCCCCGCCCCACCATACCGCTGCCGAGGGAGGACAAAAAGGAAGCCTGCCACACAGCATTGATTCAACCCCAACCCAGGGCGACAGCGCCACCCACTGGGCTGCAGGGAATTACACATCACTGATGTCTCTGCCAAGTTCAAATTTAAACCCGGGAAAGTACATACCTGCTATATATATATATATATATATATATATATATATATATATATATATATATATATATTGCACAAATAAATAAAAATATTAAATTAATATACAGTATCCTATAAACCGTGCAAATAACATTCAATAATTTACAATGTCAAAAATAAAGTGCAAGTGCTCTGTGTGCGGCACAATATCCTTAAAGCGGAGGTCCACCCTAAAAAAAAATTGCCAAAAAGGCTCCAAAAAAAATTAAAAATAAAAAAACATTTATACTTACAAGAAATGGCTGTTGCTAGGCAGATCGTCCTAATCTGCCACTTCCTATTCCGCTGTGATCTTCTGTCTTCTCCTCCTTGCGTTGTCTTCTGGGACATTTGGGCGCGCTGTCTTTTGGGACCTGTGTGTGTCCCAGAAGACAACCGGCCATTCACAAAGCGCTGCGCAACTCGCGCATGCGCAGTAGGAAACGGGCAGTGAAGCCGCAAGGCTCCACTGCCTGTTTCCCTTACTTCGAATGGCGGCACCGGGACCCGATCCGATGGACAGATCGGCCTTGGGCGGCCGACATCACGGGCACCCTAGACAGGGAAGTGTGCTTATTAAAAGTCAGCAGCTACAGTGTTTATAGCTGCTACCTTTATAAAAAAATGTTTTACAGCTGGACCTCCGCTTTAATACGTATGCTGAATCAAATTCTTTAACAGTCCATCATAAAACCATAGATAAAAGTGATGCTGGTGTCTTCATGCAGTGCACACACAATCCTCGTGTACCCCTCCACCAGTTGTACCCTCACCTTAAGGACTTTGTATAAAAGCCTGTTGTAAATGTTAACAGCTTTAAAAGATCCTCCTGTGATCCCTCCTTCCTGTGATAACTTTTTGGCTTAAATGCAGATCAAGAGCAACTCCTTCCTCCTGGTTACAAGCAACCTCCTCTCATATATGTCACATGTAGAAACAATAGAGGCTTGCAATAGTGTGATATCGTTTTAAAAGGTTTATTACAACTTAAAATCCACAAGAATTACACTCACATTTCATGATTAAAAAACAGGCCTTAGTAAACTCATGTATGGTGGGGTGATAGTGTCACTTGAAGACGGATCTGCAGCCCCGGTCAGCGGCGTTCACCCCGTTCACCCCGTCTTAAGCCTGTGCTCCAGAGCACTTCCTGATTCCTTTCACGTCAGCCGATCAAGCTCCTCCTACCTCACAATCTTGTGACTTCCTCTAGGATTTGGTTGAGATTGTCACAAGCCAACATTACCCAATTACAAAATAGTATTGCGTAAAATGCACTTTTAGGTAAAGATCACATGGACATTTTATGGCTTTTGATTCCATTCTGACAGACCCTGACTTGGAGACCTGCAATAAGTTAAATTCATCATCAAGGCATAGTCACTGTGAATCGCTATTGAGCAGTACAGCTTGCGCAAGCAATACTCATGGCTCCATGTACATACTGTATATCCTATAATTGCAATGATGCATTTATATTATTGTTTTCTTTTTTTGTTTCATAAATTGTTTTCATTAAGACAATCAATTTCACAAGTACATTCAAAATAAATCATATAAAATGTAGTTCCAAAAAAAAAAAAAAAAATGTAGTTCCTCTTTAAGGGCAATAACTGCGCTACAAGCTTTGGATCATTGTCTGTACTCTATCAAGCTGAATATTTGTGCTTTTTTTCCCATTTTGTTTTGTCTATGGCTTGCAAGACATACACTTTAGTTCTGTGGTGAACTTCAATGTCATCCATTGTTCTTCGCACTGCTGTCCTAGCACTTTTTCACCCCTTGACATAGTTCTCCATGATATCTATGGAATTTCCTGCCTAATCCAGCTGATGGTGCCCATATCTTTTTGTTGTCTTAAATAGGATCAATATAACTATTCAGATAGGATAAGTATCTTCTTGATGAGTTAATGTTTAACAAAGGCCAATCTTGATGGACGTAAGGCTTTCAGTACCATAGCTTTGCATACTGTACTATTTATGGTATTTCTCATACTGCACAGACAGTGGATTGCCCTATTTCAAGGGCATGGACACTTTAGATGTGAAATTATGCATGGGTCATACAGGAAATGAATATGTAATTGCAGTTAAATATGGCAATAATTATCATATAGGAAGGCCATATACAGTATGTTATAAGGTACTGATGGACTAATGTCTGATAATCTCTAGACCCTTATAATAAATCCATCAGCAGACCCGAGAGGGGAATTTGTCAGGACCTGGACTTGAACCTGGGACCTCTTCAGTGTCCGGCGCTGACTCTTCCCAGTGAGCTATCTGGGATGCTTGATACCTCCCTGCCTGATCTATTGAAGAATCCTATCTGATCCAACCTTGACTTGTGTCTTGATTGCTGTTGAACCTTGAACTCCTTGCTCCTCCCATGAACTTCCTATATAAGCCTTGTCTCAGCACTTCCTCTCTGCCAGGTTATTGTGCCTTCTCAGCCAGTGCCTTGCGCTTGTCTTCCCTGCTGCCGTCTGTATTTTGCTACCACTAGTGATCAACCCTTGACTTTTTTCCTTGACTACTCTACTGCCTGATCTCAACCTGCAACTACTCGTTACTAGGGATGAGCCGAACACCCCCGGGTTCGGTTCGCACCAGAACCTTCGAACGGACCGAAAGTTCGCGCGAATTTTCGAACCCTATTCGTTATAATGGACGCGAACATTCGAAATCAAAATTGCTAATTACAACGGCCAATATGCATGTTAATGTCATAAAACAGGTTTGGGGACCCGGGTCCTGCCCCAGGGGACATATATCAATGCAAAAAGAAATTTTAAAAACTAAAGTTTTTTCGGGAGCAGTCATTTTAATGATGCATAAAGTGAAAAAAAAAAAAGTGAAATTTTCCTTTAAATATGGTACCTGGGGGGTGTCTAAAGTATGCCTGTGAAGTGGCATGTGTTTCCCGTGTTTAGAACTGTCCTTGCACAAAATGACATTTGTAAAGGAAAAAAAGAAGCCATTTAAAACCACTTGCGGCTTTAATGTCATGTCTTGTCCTGGCCGCCATATGGCTGAAAATCCTTGAGAAAAATGGCATGGCTACCCCATCACCCCCCCCCACCCCAGCCCCTTTGGGTCTTGTATGGATACTAAGGGGGACCCCGCACCCAAAATAAAACCCTATACCTACAACCCTATATACTCTGAACAGCAGTATATAGGTGGTGCAAACAAGACATGGACTGTAGGTTTGTTCTTAAGTAGAATCTGAACAGGTACATTATGAAGTGTAGCTACATCCCAAAAAAATCAATTTTTAAGCTTTTTGGAGAACATAGGGAGGGGTTATCACCCCTGTAACATTTGCTGTCTTTGCACATCTGTTCAGAACATGTCACCTCACTTTCCGTCCCAATGACAAATGTTTTTGGAAAAGTGGGGTTTTAATTGAAACAAGGATTGGTGATAAAGCATCAGTAGAGAGGAGATACCTTTTAAATCTAACAGGATAGAATTTTCCTTCCTAGGGGTAGATTTCCTCTCACTTCCTGTTTTCTCTTGCCGTTTGCAAGTAGGAGTCGTTTGTAAGTTGGATGTTTGAAAGTAGGGGCCTGCCATATATACTCTGCAGAAATTTGCCCTATTAGATGTTGGTGTAGCCACAAGACTGGTGGGCACAGGAATGGGCCCTGCTGTGAGTTAATAGATCAAGATTTGTACTTGCATGCACCTGTTGAACCGGGCAGAAAAATTGGGCCTTTGGTGGTGGTGGTGGTGGTGGTGGACGGTGTTGCCACAAGACTGTAAGCCCTCACAGTTACTCTTGGTGGGTGCAGGAATGGGCCCTGCTGTGAGTTATTAGATCAAGATTTGTAATTGCATGCACCTGTTGAACAGGGCAGAAAAATTGGGCCTTTGGTGGTGGTGGTGGTGGTGGACGGTGTTGCCACAAGACTGTAGGCCCTCATAGTTACTCTTGGTGGGCGCAGGAATGGGCCCTGCTGTGAACTATTAGATCAAGATTTGTAATTACACGCCCCTGTTAAACAGGGGCTGAAAAATTGTGCCTTAGGCATTGGTGCTGGTGCCACAACACTGCAACCCCTCACAGATACTGTACTTGGAGCACAGCAGTCACACCTGTTGCGAAGCATCTTTTTAAAAAATTGTAATTACACGCCCCTGTTATACAGGGGCTGAAAAATTGTGCCTTAGGCACTGGTGCTGGTGCCACAACACTGCAACCCCTCACAGATACTGTACTCTGAGCACAGCAATGAGACCTGTTGCAAAGCATTGCCTAAAAATTGTAATTACACGCCCCAACAGGGGCTGAAAAATTGTGCCTTAGGCACTGGTGCTGGTGCCACAACACTGCAACCCCTCACAGATACTGTACTCTGAGCACAGCAGTCACACCTGTTGCGAAGCATCTTTTTAAAAAATTGTAATTACACGCCCCTGTTATACAGGGGCTGAAAAATTGTGCCTTAGGCACTGGTGTGGTGGCATGGATCATTGAGGAGGAGGAAGAGGATAGACAGTGAACATAACAGGACAGTCACTCAGCATCAGCATAGGCAGTCTTGAAGGGATGTGACATTATAAATTATTCCGTTATATCCGCTTCAGGTGTCTGGTAGCTGGTGGTGATCCAAGACTGATTCATTTTTATGAAAGTCAGTCGATCAACCGAGTCGGTGGACAGGCGCACCCTATGATCGGTGACAAATCCTCCAGCAGCACTGAATGTGCGTTCGGAAAGAACGCTGGATGCAGGACAGGCCAGTAGCTCAATTGCATACTGTGCAAGCTCTGGCCAGTGATCCATCCTCAGGACCCAGTAAGCCAGAGGATTTTCGGTGGGAAAGGTGTCCAAGTCTGACCTTGCCCCTAGGTATTCCTGCACCATGTATATCAGACGCTGGCGATGGTTGCTGGAACCGATCATACCTTGGGGCTGCGGACTAAAAAATTGTCTGAACGCATCGGTCAGACGTCCACCTTCCCCACCGCTCCTTCTGCTACTGACCGAAGCCTCAGCAACTCGTCGTCCAGGACCAGGAGTTTGTAACCTCCCAGTTTCTGGGAACGCGTTGCACAGACCTTTCTGCAAGGCCTCCCTGAGATGTCTCATCCTCTGCTCCCTCTGCGACGGCAAGATAAGGTCCGCAACCTTACCCTTGTACCGTGGATCAAGGAGAGTGGCCAGCCAGTAATGGTCACTCTCCTTGATCCGAAGAACACGAGGATCCTTCCGCAGGCTTTTGCAGGATCAGGGAGGCCATGCAGCGTAGGTTAGCTGAGGCATTCGGTCCGGAGTCTTCTGGGTCACTGAGGATGACATGATCGCCAGCCACCTCCTCCCAGCCACGTACAAGTCCACTGGTTTGTTGGGACTGTACATCATCCCTAAAAGACTGCTGCTGCTGATGCTGAGTGCCAGGCTCCACCTCCATGCTCACACAATCCTCCTCCTCCTCCTCCTCCTCCTCTTCCTGTGTGATGGGTGGGACAGAAGGAACATTGTCTGGATAAAGGGGGCCTTGAGAGACAAGGAAGTCCTCCTCTTCCTGCCTCTGTTCTGCCTCAAGTGCCCTGTCCATTATCCCACGCAGCGTATGCTCCAACAGGTGGACAAGAGGTACAGTGTCACTGATGCATGCACTGTCACTGCTCACCATCCTCGTGGCCTCCTCAAATGGTGAGAGGACAGTGCATGCATCCCTGATCATGCTCCACTGGCGTGGGGAAAAAAAGCCAAGCTCCCCTGACCCTGTCCTGGTGCCGTAGTCGCAAAGGTACTCATTGATGGCCCTCTGCTGCGTGTGCAGTCGCTGCAGCATGGCCAACGTTGAGTTCCACCTGGTGGGCATGTCACATATTAGGCGGTTCTTGGGCAGGTTCAGCTCCTTTTGCAGCTCAGTCAGCCGAGCACTGGCATTATAAGATCGGCGGAAATGCACACAGACTTTCCTGGCCTGCCTCAGGACATCCTGTAAGCCTGGGAACCTGCCCAAGAACCGCTGCACCACCAGGTTGAGGACGTGAGCCATACAGGGCACATGGGTGAGCTGCCCCTGTCGCAGGGCGGAGAGGAGGTTGGTGCCATTATCAGAAACGACCATTCCTAGCTTAAGCTGGCGTGGCGTCAACCACCTCTCGGCCTGCCCCTGCAGAGCTGCCAGAACCTCTGGCCCAGTGTGGCTCCTGTCCCCCAAACACACCAGCGCAAGCACGGCATGGCATCTTTTTGCCTGCGTACTCGCGTAGCCCCTTGTACGCCTACGGAGCACCGCTGGTTCCGAGGACAGAGCACTCGAAGAGGACATGGAGGAAGAAGAAGAGGAGGGGGTGGAGGAGAGAGGTGTGTCACAACCAGTAGTAGCATTTTGGAGGCGTGGTGGCGGAACAACCTCCAACACTACTGCACCTTGTCCTGCATCCCTCCCAGCTGCCAATAGAGTGACCCAATGGGCCGTGAAAGAAAGATGACGTCCCTGTCCATGCCTGCTGGACCATGAGTCAGCGGTAATATGCACCTTACCGCTGACCGCCCTGTCCAGCGAGGCATGGACATTGCCTTCCACATGCCAGTAGAGAGACGGAATCGCCTTCCGTGAGAAAAAGTGGCGTTTGGGAACCTGCCACTGAGGAACCGCACATTGAACAAACTCACGGAAGGGGGCCGAGTCTATCAACTGAAAAGGCAGCAGTTGAAGTGCTAGCAATTTAGCCAAGCTAGCATTCAACCGCTGGGCATGTGGATGGCTGGGAGTATACTTCTTTCGACGGTCCAGCAGCTGGGGCAGGGAAATTTGCCTGCTACAATCGGACGTCGGTGTACTGCAAGTACTTGGTTGTGACACACCTAATTCTACACCTTCAGTCCTCTCAGAGCAGCTTTCAGAGAGGACTGAAGATATAGTGGGGATGGAGATCCCAGCTGATGAGGAGCAAGGAGAGGTCCGCTTTGTTCTTTGGTGTGGGTCTTTTATGTGTGCTTGCCAACGAGCTGCATGGCAGGTCGACATATGTCTGCTCATGCTTGTGGTGCCCAAGCGGCTGATGTTTTGGCCACGCGAGATACGCTTGAGACAAATATTGCAAATAGCAGTGGTGCGATCTGATGCACTCGTCTCAAAAAAGGCCCACACCAAAGAACTTTTGTGATAACGTGCAGAGGCAGCGCCCTGCACAGGCGGAGCTCTGCGGTGTGGTACAGTTGCTGTGCTGGCCTCTAGCTGGCCTCCAGGGGGCATCCTGCCTCGTTGGACATGTGACGCTGCATCCTCCTCCTCCTCCTCCTCTCTCCCTTCAGGCACCCACGTGGAGTCAGTGACCTCATCATCCCCTCCCTCTTCACCACTAGAGCAAACCTGGCAGTAAGCTGCAGCTGGTGGAACACTACTGCCAGATTGCTGTCCTTCAGCATCCCCTCTCTCTGCGCGCACACTACTGACTTCCTCAAGCTGGGTATCATCATCCGAGCCTTCGAATCGTTGGGCATCCTCCTGGAGCATGTACCCAACACTGTGCTCAAACAGTTCGGGGGACTCCTCAGGAGGACATGGTGGGTCTAGGGAAGGGGTGGCTGATGATGCCATTGAGTACGCGTTGGCAGCTGCTCTGCCAGTACCCTGAGCCTGGGTGAGAGAGGATGAGGAGGATGAGGAGGGCTTGGTCATCCATTCTACCAAGCCTTCGGCATGATGCGGCTCCACATGTCCAGCTGCCGAAAACAAAGACAAGCGTGTCCCATGGCCACGTGCTGATGACGATGCACGACCACGTCCACGGCCAGCACTGTTGTCTCTAGAAACAGAGCCTGCCTGCCCTGTGTTCTTGCCTCGGCACGCTCTGCCTCTCCTTGGCGGTCTTCCAGCCATTGTAGTCGGTAGTGTATATAGTATAAAAAATAGAACTCCTATGTGTGCTCACAACACACTGTAGGTCCTATGGGTGCTGACACTAACACACTATAGGTACTATGTGTGCTGCTGACAAGAAAATATAGGAGCTCTGTTTGCTGCCACTAACACACTAGAAGTCCTATTGGTGCTTCTGAGATGAAAATATAGGAGCTCTGTGTGATGCCACTAACACACTAGAAGTCCTATGGGTGCTGCTGAGAAGAAAATATAGGAGCTCTGTGTGATGCCACTAACACACTAGAAGTCCTATGGGTGCTGCTGAGAAGAAAATATAGGAGCTCTGTGTGATGCCACTAACACACTAGAAGTCCTATGGGTGCTTCTGAGATGAAAATATAGGAACTCTGTGTGATGCCACTAACACACTAGAAGTCCTATGGGTGCTGCTGAGAAGAAAATATAGGAGCTCTGTTTGCTGCCACTAACACACTAGAAGTCCTATGGGTGCTTCTGAGATGAAAATATAGGAGCTCTGTGTGATGCCACTAACACACTAGAAGTCCTATGGGTGCTGCTGAGAAGAAAATATAGGAGCTCTGTTTGCTGCCACTAACACACTAGAAGTCCTATGGGTGCTGCTGAGAAGAAAATATAGGAGCTCTGTGTGATGCCACTAACACACTAGAAGTCCTATGGGTGCTACTGAGAAGAAAATATAGGAGCTCTGTTTGCTGCCACTAACACACTAGAAGTCCTATGGGTGCTGCTGAGAAGAAAATATAGGAGCTCTGTGTGATGCCACTAACACACTAGAAGTCCTATGGGTGCTTCTGAGATGAAAATATAGGAGCTCTGTGTGATGCCACTAACACACTAGAAGTCCTATGGGTGCTGCTGAGAAGAAAATATAGGAGCTCTGTTTGCTGCCACTAACACACTAGAAGTCCTATGGGTGCTGCTGAGAAGAAAATATAGGAGCTCTGTGTGATGCCACTAACACACTAGAAGTCCTATGGGTGCTTCTGAGATGAAAATATAGGAACTCTGTGTGATGCCACTAACACACTAGAAGTCCTATGGGTGCTGCTGAGAAGAAAATATAGGAGCTCTGTTTGCTGCCACTAACACACTAGAAGTCCTATGGGTGCTTCTGAGATGAAAATATAGGAGCTCTGTGTGATGCCACTAACACACTAGAAGTCCTATGGGTGCTGCTGAGAAGAAAATATAGGAGCTCTGTTTGCTGCCACTAACACACTAGAAGTCCTATGGGTGCTGCTGAGAAGAAAATATAGGAGCTCTGTGTGATGCCACTAACACACTAGAAGTCCTATGGGTGCTGCTGAGAAGAAAATATAGGAGCTCTGTTTGCTGCCACTAACACACTAGAAGTCCTATGGGTGCTGCTGAGAAGAAAATATAGGAGCTCTGTGTGATGCCACTAACACACTAGAAGTCCTATGGGTGCTTCTGAGATGAAAATATAGGAGCTCTGTGTGATGCCACTAACACACTAGAAGTCCTATGGGTGCTTCTGAGATGAAAATATAGGAACTCTGTGTGATGCCACTAACACATTAGAAGTCCTATGGGTGCTGCTAAGAAGAAAATATAGGAGCTCTGTTTGCTGCCACTAACACACTAGAAGTCCTATGGGTGCTTCTGAGAAGAAAATATAGGAGCTCTGTGTGATGCCACTAACACACTAGAAGTCCTATGGGTGCTTCTGAGATGAAAATATAGGAACTCTGTGTGATGCCACTAACACATTAGAAGTCCTATGGGTGCTGCTGAGAAGAAAATATAGGAGCTCTGTTTGCTGCCACTAACACACTAGAAGTCCTATGGGTGCTGCTGAGAAGAAAATATAGGAGCTCTGTGTGATGCCACTAACACACTAGAAGTCCTATGGGTGCTGCTGAGAAGAAAATATAGGAGCTCTGTTTGCTGCCACTAACACACTAGAAGTCCTATGGGTGCTGCTGAGAAGAAAATATAGGAGCTCTGTGTGATGCCACTAACACACTAGAAGTCCTATGGGTGCTGCTGAGAAGAAAATATAGGAGCTCTGTTTGCTGCCACTAACACACTAGAAGTCCTATGGGTGCTGCTGAGAAGAAAATATAGGAGCTCTGTGTGATGCCACTAACACACTAGAAGTCCTATGGGTGCTTCTGAGATGAAAATATAGGAGCTCTGTGTGATGCCACTAACACACTAGAAGTCCTATGGGTGCTGCTGAGAAGAAAATATAGGAGCTCTGTGTGATGCCACTAACACACTAGAAGTCCTATGGGTGCTTCTGAGATGAAAATATAGGAACTCTGTGTGATGCCACTAACACACTAGAAGTCCTATGGGTGCTGCTGAGAAGAAAATATAGGAGCTCTGTTTGCTGCCACTAACACACTAGAAGTCCTATGGGTGCTTCTGAGATGAAAATATAGGAACTCTGTGTGATGCCACTAACACATTAGAAGTCCTATGGGTGCTGCTGAGAAGAAAATATAGGAGCTCTGTTTGCTGCCACTAACACACTAGAAGTCCTATGGGTGCTGCTGAGAAGAAAATATAGGAGCTCTGTGTGATGCCACTAACACACTAGAAGTCCTATGGGTGCTGCTGAGAAGAAAATATAGGAGCTCTGTTTGCTGCCACTAACACACTAGAAGTCCTATGGGTGCTGCTGAGAAGAAAATATAGGAGCTCTGTTTGCTGCCACTAACACACTAGAAGTCCTATGGGTGCTGCTGAGAAGAAAATATAGGAGCTCTGTGTGATGCCACTAACACACTAGAAGTCCTATGGGTGCTGCTGAGAAGAAAATATAGGAGCTCTGTTTGCTGCCACTAACACACTAGAAGTCCTATGGGTGCTGCTGAGAAGAAAATATAGGAGCTCTGTTTGCTGCCACTAACACACTAGAAGTCCTATGGGTGCTGTTGGGGTGCAATGCTGTGCTAACAGCACTGCGGTTGGTACTACTGCAATACTGTACTAACAGTAAGCACGCACCAGACTAATCCCCAGCAGCAGCTAATAACACGCTAACTGTGCAATCAGCAGCAATGAATGATCAATGACTTAGGTAGCAATGGTTTAGCAAAGAAATAGCCAATGGTTTAGCAAAGAAGAGCAAATCTTTCAGTATCAAGCAAAGACAGAATCAGCAGACTGATCTCTCCTAAAGCCGGAACTCATGTGACCGGGGCCGATGGCGTGGCGGCCTTTTAAATGGTGGGGCATGTACTAAAGCCCCTGAGCTGTAATTGGCTACAGGCGTCCTGCCTGTAGCCAATTATTGCTCTCCGAGTTTCGGGCGCTGTGATTGGCCAAGCATGCGGGGTCACAGTGCATGCTTGGCCAATCATCAGCCAGCAATGCACTGCGCCGGCCGCGCCGGCCGCAATGCATTGCGGGGCCGCTCGCATCACACGAATGTGATGCGAACGGCCCAAATAGTTCTGGGCTCGACGAGCGAGCGAACGCCCGGTGCTCGATTCGAACATGGGTTCGAATCGAGCACCGGGCCCATCCCTACTCGTTACCGACCTTTTGGTTTGTTTACCTCAACGCTGCAGTTTGATCCTTATCTGCTCATCCGCTACTGGACCCCGGCTTGCTCACACCCTTGTGGGAAAAACCTGAGGACCGCGACCTGGTACTAGCATGTAGCTAAATCCATATCCATCATCAGGAGCTCTGGTGAACACCGGCTAGTACTTAGACACCGCACCTCAAGCCTGTGTCATCTGCCAGGGTGACTGCACGTGCACCTATCCTGCTGGTTGGTGTTAGTCCTGCCACTGCTATAGCAACTGGTCTTCAAGTCTGACGCCTGATCGTGACAGAATTGTTGCTTGCACATGTAAATAAATAACAATCTATCATTCTGTAGTGCCCCCAAGCTGCAAGTTAAAGCCAAGTCCCCTGCTAGTGTACAGTAAAGGCTATGCCAGATGTGGAAGGCAGGACTACTCCAGCATGAGGGGAAATCCCCCCTGATCCCTCCATATGCACCTAGTTAGTTAGGTTGTCACTTGGGTTGTTGCGCTATCACGTTTGTTTTGTCACTTTACATTGTTTTTAGTTTACTGGTGTTGGTGCTGGTGTTGGAGGAGTGATATTTATGTTAATAAACCTAATTTAACCTTATTCAGCCTGGTTCCTAATTTAGTAAGGTACAGCCCATCAATCTGGTCATCCTTGCTGGATACCTACATTTGGTACCCCTTACAGGGTGTTGCAGTGCTCAAAAGACTGTTCAAGAGTAAGTTCTTAAACAGGGTCTCTTTTCCCACTTCTCTGACTACAGGTCTTAGGTCCACTCATTTCCCTCAAAAGGAACATGCTCACATGTCTCTTTAACTACATCTTCCTGCTCTATGCTGCTGCTCCTCTACAGAAAGTCCTTACTGCTGTGCCTATACTGAGGGAGAGTCTCTCAGGTCTTGCGGCTGTGTACCTTAGCGGAGCAGGCGGAAGCCTCCCCCCGTCCTCTCTGTTTACATCCACACAGGAGGAGGAGGAGCCCAAGGGACACACACCACTGTACACTGTGTATATCCATCCGCGTTGTTCTGAGGTCTGTAAACTACTATATATGTAGATGGACATGTACAGGGGGCACTGTGGGAGGGGAGAGGGGGGGTTGTACTGTACTGATGAGTGGGTCTGCACTGATGGGGGGTTGCACTGAGGGGGGTCTGCACTGAAGGGGGTCTATACTGAGGGGGTGTCTATACTTATGGGGGGTCTGCACTGAGGGGGGTTTATACTAAGGGGGTGTCTATACTGATGGGGGGTCTGTACTGAGGGGGGAGGTCTGTACTGAGGGAGGGGGCAGTACTGAGGGAGGAGGGTCTGTATGTAGTGGGGGGATCAATACTGAGGAGGAGGGGTCATTGCATAGTGGGGGTTTTTACTGAGGAAAGGGGGTCTGTACTTAGTGGAGGGTCTATACTAAGGAAAGTGCAAAAGAGGGGGACTGTGTGTGAACACAGGTGGGACTTTGAGTGAGACACATGGCTAATGTCTCCATCCCGGGTACAATATAGAAAAAAGGGGGGAATTTGGGACTTTGAATGAGGTTCTGGACAAGGTGGGGGTACATAAAGGAAACACATGTTTTTAATAACATGAGGAGTAAAATGTATTACAATATGAGAATGATGGGATTGCACATGATATTACATACATATCGTAGACATAGAGGACATATTCTTGCATTGACTTAAAAGACTCATGGCAATATGACAGTGCATATGATTCATGGACATAAAGTTTACAAACTAACATCAACTAAAATTACATAACAGTATGATAGATAGATGTACAAATCCCATGAGTGCACATATGTGAACATTGGTTCCTTAAAGCGGCATAGTGCAGTGGAATGACAAGATGTAGCAATTGTGTAGGCATGACGGTGGTAAAATTGTAGATGGATCAAAAGGCTGGTATGGAAGTGTATTGGCATCCTTTTTAGCCCGACGCGTTTCGTATTTAACTCATCAGGGGCGGATGCTTCCAATAAGCAATCTAAAAAGAATGTATATGAAAGGTTGGATTTAGCCTATATTGACATAAAGCATAAACAGGAGAGGCCATTTGTACCAATCCTGAGAGACTTACATACAAAGGATGGATCATGGGGATGAGTAAAACGATGGACCAGGGCCAACCAGAAGGTGTCCTACCCAGAAGCCGAGGCAATGGGAATCCGTGCAGGCAAGATGTAAGGATGGGGGTACCAAGTGGTACAGATGGACCTGCCGAGTTAGTGCACCACAGTGATGGTAAACTTGTGGGGAATGCCAAAGAAGTCTATAGGGGGTGAAATAAAGTGTGTAAGAAATTGAACTCACACTAGACAGAATCCAGTAACGTGGTGGAGTCAAGTCAAAATTTGCCTCAGTATTGTGCAATGGGACAAGAAGAGTCCAAATGCAATGGCGTACTCAGCATATAACGGTGGAGACTGTGTGCACATGACAGTATTTATACAGAAACCCCCATCATACAAAGCCATGCGTGGGTTCCCGCCAACGTCACGCCGGCTAGTCACGTGCGGGGAGGGGCCTTAACCACTTAACGACCGCTCACTGTATATATACGTCGGCAGAATGGCACCGACAGGCACAATCACGTAGAGCATACGTGATTGCCTTTGTACAGTTGGGGGGTCCGATCGGACCCCCCTCCTATACAGTGAGCGGTGGCTAAGTGTCCGGGAGCGTTCCGGGATGAGGGGGCAGCCATTCGTTTCTGGCCACCCCCTCGCGATCGCTCCCGGCGAATGGAAATGCCCCCTCTGTCTGTGTCAGACAGAGGGAGCAGGAGGAAGTGATGTCATCTCTGGTGCGGCGCTCACATATACCGAGCGCCGTACAAGAGAAGATATCAGGTCAGTGCACACAACACTACACTGACACCAGGACACATAGGGACATAAATCGCCCCCCCAGGCCCCCCAGATCACCCCAGATCACCCCCCAGATCACCCCCCCAGCCCCCAGTCACAGTGTCACTGATTGCAGTGACCATTTATTTAGTGATCACTGCAATCAGTGACATTTGTGACTGTAAAAGTGTCACCAAAGTTTAGTCTTAGGTCCAGTGTAGCCCCCTAACCCCCCCTAATAAAGGTTTAACCCCCTGATCACCCCCCAGATAACCCTTTCACCCCCTATCACCACTGTCGCTAAGCGATCATTTTTCTGATCGCTGTCTTAGCGTCAGTGATGCCGATCGGCAGCCAGTAATTTTTTTTAGGTTCGCCGCAGGTTTTTATAGCGTCAGGTACCCCAATATATTATCTAATAAAGGTTTAATCCCCTTGATCGCCCCCCAGGTAACCCTTTCACCCCCTATCACCACTGTCACTAAGCGATCGTTTTTCTAAACGCTGTCTTAGTGTCTGTGATGCAGATCGGTAGCCGGTAATTTTTTTTAGGTTCGCCGCAGGTTTTTATAGCGTCAGGTACCCCAATATATTATCTAATAAAGGTTTAACCCCCTTGATTGCCCCCCAGGTAACCCTTTCACCCCCTATCACCACTGTCGCTAAGCAATTGTTTTTCTAAACGCTGTCTTAGTGTCGGTGATGCAGATCGTAGCCAGTAATTTTTTTTAGGTTCGCCGCAGGTTTTTATAGCGTCAGGTACCCCAATATATTATCTAATAAAGGTTTAACCCCCTTGATCGCCCCCCAGGTAACCCTTTCACCCCCTATCACCACTGTCACTAAGCGATCGTTTTTCTAAACGCTGTCTTAGTGTCTGTGATGCAGATCGGTAGCCGGTAATTTTTTTTAGGTTCGCCGCAGGTTTTTATAGCGTCAGGTACCCCAATATATTATCTAATAAAGGTTTAACCCCCTTGATCGCCCCCCAGGTAACCCTTTCACCCCCTATCACCACTGTCGCTAAGCAATTGTTTTTCTAAACGCTGTCTTAGTGTCGGTGATGCAGATCGTAGCCAGTAATTTTTTTTAGGTTCGCCGCATGTTTTTATAGCGTCAGGTACCCCAATATATTATCTAATAAAGGTTTAACCCCCTTGATCGCCCCCCAGGTAACCCTTTCACCCCCATCACCACTGTCGCTAAGCAATCGTTTTTCTAAACGCTGTCTTAGTGTCGGTGATGCAGATCGGTAGCTGGTAATTTTTTTTAGGTTCGCCGCAGGTTTTTATAGCGTCAGGTACCCCCATATATTATCTAATAAAGGTTTTAACCCCCTGATTGCCCCTAGTTAACCCTTTCACCAGTAATCACCATATAAGTGTTACGGGTGACGCTGGTTAGTTAGTTTGCTTTTTATAGTGTCAGGGCACCCGCCGTGTATATAACCCAATAAAGGTTTAACCCCCTGATCGCCCGGCGGGTGATATCAATTAGGTTTTAGCGTCAGAGAGGGTCTGAGTCACACCCCAGGCAGCGTCAGGTTAGTGCCAGTAACGCTAACACCCACGCGTGAAGCATACACCCCCCTTAGTGGTATAGTATCTGAACAGATCAATATCTGATCTGATCAGATCTATACTAGCGTCCCCAGCAGTTTAGGGTTCCCAAAAACGCAGTGTTAGCGGGATCAGCCCAGATACCTGCTGGCACCTGCGTTTTGCCCCTCCGTCCAGCCCAGGCCACCCAAGTGCAGTATCGATCGATCACTGTCACTTACAAAACAAAAACACACATAACTGCAGCATTCGCAGAGACAGGCCTGATCCCTGCGACTCCAGTGCTGTAGGAGGTGATTTCACCACCACAGTTAAAAAAAAAAGCAAATATGCCGAAGCATTGGGGCAGCAGGGGCGGAGGAGCGATTTTGCTCCTAATGCCGCGTACATACGGTCGAAATTCCGACGGAGGCTTGCCCGTGGAAAAGTCTGACCATGTGTGTGCGGCATAACTTTTTTGCGGGAGGATGCCCCCATGCTTCGGCATATATAAATGGTGCGTGTATGCCCATCATTGGAAGTGGGTGGATGAAGGGCGGTATTCTAATGGTGGGCATACCCACCGATCAATCTTTTTTTTCGTTCAGCCAACTGGCTGCATGAAATAAAAAGATTACAATACATGTCCAACAAGGACCAGCAACGTACTGGTATGTTGCTGGACTTTGAATGTTTATACCAGAATGATGCCTGCGGGTTTAGGTATCATCTTGGTATCATTCTTTTCAGCCTGCGGCCGGCTTTCATGTAAAAGCAATCCTAGCGGCTAATTAGCCTCTGGACTGCTTTTACAAGCAGTGGGAGGGAATGCCCCCCCGGATATAAAAAGCGCCATTGGGAAATTGGGAAAGCATTTTATCACACCGATCTTGGTGTGGTCAGATGCTTTGAGGGCAGAGGAAAAATCTAGGGTCTGGAAGACCCCAGTTTTTTCAAAAAAAGAGTACCTGTCACTACCTATTGCTATCATAGGGGATATTTACATTCCCTGAGATAACAATAAAAATGATAAAAAAAAAAAAATACTTGGAAGGAACAATTTAAAAATAAAATAAAAAAGCAAAATTAATAATAAAAAAAAAAAGAAAAAAAAAAAAGCACCCCTGTCCTGCCCTGCTCTTGCCCAATGGCGAACGCAAGCGTCGGTCTGGCGTCATATGTAAACAGCAATTGCACCATGCATGTGAGGTATCACCGCGAAGGTCAGATCGAGGGCAATCATTTTAGCAGTAGACCTCCTCTGTAAATCTACTGGGGTAACCTGTAAAGGCTTTTAAAGGCTTTTAAAAATGTATGTAGTTTGTCGCCAATGCGCGTTTGTGCGAAATTTTAAAGCATGTCGTGTTTGGTATCTATGTACTCGGCCTAAGATCATCTTTTTTATTTCATCAAACATTTGGGCAATATAGTGTGTTTTAGTGCATTAAAATTAAAAAAAGTGTATTTTTTAACCCAAAAAATGCGTTTGAAAAATCGCTGCGCAAATACTGTGTAGAAAAAAAAAATGCAACACCCACCATTTTAATCTGTAGGGCCTTTGCTTTAAAAATATATATAATGTTTGGGGGTTCAACATAATTTTCTTGCAAAAAAAAAAATGTTTTCATGTAAACAAAAAGTGTCAAAAAGGGCTTTGTCTTCAAGTGGTTAGAAGAGTGGATGTAAGCTTCCTAATGTTGTGTATAAAATGCCAGAACAGTTCAAAACCCCCCCAAATGACCCCATTTTGGAAAGTAGACACCCCAAGCTATATACTGAGAGGCATGTCGAGTCCATGGAATATTTTATATGTTGACACAAGTTGCGGAAAAACGACAATTTTTTTTTTTTTTTTTTGCACAAAGTTGTCACTAAATGATATATTGCTCAAACATGCCATGGGCATATGTGGAATTACACCCCAAAATACATTCTGTTGCTTCTCCTGAGTACGGGGATACCACATGTGTGAGCCTAGCCACGTACGGGACCCCAAAAACAAAGCACCGCCTTCAGGCTTTCTAAGGGTGTAAATTTTTGATTTCACTTCTCACTGCCTATCACAGTTTCGGAGGCCATGGAATGCCCAGATAACACAAAACCCCCCAAATGACCCCATTTTGGAAAGTAGACACCCAAAGCTATTTGCTGAGAGGTATTGTGAGTATTTTGCAGATCTCGCTTTTTGGCACAAAGTTTTGAAAATTGAAAAAAAAAAAATATATATATATATATTTTCTTTCTTCATTTTCAAAAACAAATGAGAGCTGTAAAATACTCGCCATTCCTCTCAGCAAATAGCTTGGGGTGTCTATATTCCAAAATGGGGTCATTTGGGGGGGGTTTGTGCGATTTTGGCATTTTATGGCCTTCGAAACTGTGATAGGTAGTGAGGAGTGAAATCAAAAATTTGTGCCTAGAAATCCTGAAGGCGGTGCTTGGTTTTCGGGGTCCCGTACGCGGCTAGGCTCCTAAAAAGTCCCACACATGTGATATCCCCGTACTCAGGAGAAGCAGAAAAATGTATTTTGGGGTGTAATTCCACATATAACCATGGCATGTGTGAGCAATATATCATTTAGTGACAACTTTTTGTAATTTTTTTTTTTTGTTTTTTTTTTGTCATTATTCAATCACTTGGGACAAAAAAAAATATATTCAATGGGCTCAACAGGCCTCTCAGCAATTTCCTTGGGGTGTCTACTTTCTAAAATGGGGTCATTTGGGGGGGTTTTGTGCTATTTTGGCATTTTATGGCCTTCGAAACTGTGATAGGTAGTGAGGAGTGAAATCAAAAATTTGCGCCCTTAGAAATCCTGAAGGCGGTGCTTGGTTTCCGGGGTCCCGTACGCGGCTAGGCTCCCAAAAAGTCCCACACATGTGGTATCCCCGTACTCAGGAGAAGCAGCAAAATGTATTTTGGGGTGAAATTCCACATATAACCATGGCATGTGTGAGCAATATATCATTTAGTGACAACTTTTTGCAATTTTTTTTTTTTTTTTTTTTAGTCATTATTCAATCACTTGGGACAAGAAAATTAAAAATTCAATGGGCTCAACATGCCTCTCAGCAATTTCCTTGGGGTGTCTACTTTCCAAAATGGGGTCATTTGGGGGGGTTTTGTACTGCCCTGTCATTTTAGCACCTCAAGAAATGAGATAGGCAGTCATACATTTAAAGCTGTGTAAATTTCAGAAAATGTACCCTAGTTTGTAAACTCTATAACTTTTGCGCAAACCAATAAATATACGCTTATTGACATTTTTTTTACTAAAAACATGTGGCTGAATACATTTTGGCCTAAATGTATGACTACAATTGAGTTTATTAGATTCTTCCTATAACAAAAAGTAGAAAATATCATTTTTTTTCAAAATTTTCGGTCTTTTTCCGTTTATATCGCAAAAAATAAAAATCGCAGAGGCAATCAAATACCATTAAAAGAAAGCTCTATTTGTGGGAAGAAAAGGACGCAAATTTCGTTTGGGTACAACATTGCATGTCCGCACAATTTACAGTTAAAGCAGCGCAGTGCAAAATTCTGAATTCACCTCTGGTCCTCTAGCTACCAAATGGTCCGGGGCTTAAGTGGTTAATCGGGACGATACCAACCGCTCGATGGAGGCTGACCTCTGTGGATGGTGACTGCCGAGTTGGTGAAGATACGTCCAACGTCACGGCACCAGTGATGACGTCATGCGTGGGACGCAGTGCGTGCCGTCGATGTGATGAGGGCCCCGCCCAGCACCCCGAGCTACGCCTGGTGAGGGAGGAGGAAGGGGGTGGAGGGACGGCGCATAGAACACATTGCAGCTTCCGGGCAATGGACAAAAAAAAGGAAAGGCCTATAGTACCAAAGGCTGACAGTCCCCAATGGAATGCAAACAACAAAAAACAAAAAACAAACAAATGCCGTATCACTCAGGCATGGTGACCATGTCTAGAGTGAGGGGGGGCCCCAAAAAGGGTACACGACCGTAGAGGGGAACCCAGACCACCCACAGAGGCGGCAGGGGATCAATGCTGACTCAGTCCAAAACCTCCATCCCGTTAAAGTGCAAAAGAGGGGGACTGTGTGTGAACACAGGTGGGACTTTGAGTGAGACACATGGCTAATGTCTCCATCCCGGGTACAATATAGAAAAAACGGGGGAATTTGGGACTTTGAATGAGGTTCTGGACAAGGTGGGGGTACATAAAGGAAACACATGTTTTTAATAACATGAGGAGTAAAATGTATTACAATATGAGAATGATGGGATTGCACATGATATTACATACATATCGTAGACATAGAGGACATATTCTTGCATTGACTTAAAAGACTCATGGCAATATGACAGTGCATATGATTCATGGACATAAAGTTTACAAACTAACATCAACTAAAATTACATAACAGTATGATAGATAGATGTACAAATCCCATGAGTGCACATATGTGAACATTGGTTCCTTAAAGCGGCATAGTGCAGTGGAATGACAAGATGTAGCAATTGTGTAGGCATGACGGTGGTAAAATTGTAGATGGATCAAAAGGCTGGTATGGAAGTGTATTGGCATTCTTTTTAGCCCGACGCGTTTCGTATTTAACTCATCAGGGGCGGATGCTTCCAATAAGCAATCTAAAAAGAATGTATATAAAAAGATGGATTTAGCCTATATTGACATAAAGCATAAACAGGAGAGGCCATTTGTACCAATCCTGAGAGACTTATACATACAAAGGATGGATCATGGGGATGAGTAAAACGATGGACCAGGGCCAACCAGAAGGTGTCCTACCCGGAAGCCGAGGCAATGGGAATCCGTGCAGGCAAGATGTAAGGATGGGGGTACCAAGTGGTACAGATGGACCTGCCGAGTTAGTGCACCACAGTGATGGTAAACTTGTGTGGAATGCCAAAGAAGTCTATATGGGGTGAAATAAAGTGTGTAAGAAATTGAACTCACACTAGACAGAATCCAGTAACGTGGTGGAGTCAAGTCAAAATTTACCTCAGTATTGTGCAATGGGACAAGAAGAGTCCAAATGCAATGGCGTACTCAGCATATAACGGTGGAGACTGTGTGCACATGACAGTATTTATACAGAAACCCCCATCATACAAAGCCACGCGTGGGTTCCCGCCAACGTCACGCCGGCTAGTCACGTGCGGGGAGGGGCCTTAATTGGGACGATACCAACCGCTCGATGGAGGCTGACCTCTGTGGATGGTGACTGCCGAGTTGGTGAAGATACGTCCAACGTCACGGCGCCAGTGATGATGTCATGCGTGGGACGCAGTGCGTGGCGTCGATGTGATGAGGGCCCCGCCCAGCACCCCGAGCTACGCCTGGTGAGGGCGGAGGAAGGGGGTGGAGGGACGGCGCACAGAACACATTGCAGCTTCCGGGCAATGGACAAAAAAAAGGAAAGGCCTATAGTACCAAAGGCTGACAGTCCCCAATGGAATGCAAACAACAAAAAACAAAAAACAAACAAATGCCGTATCACTCAGGCATGGTGACCATGTCTAGAGTGAGGGGGGGCCCAAAAAGGGTACACGACCGTAGAGGGGAACCCAGACCACCCACAGAGGTGGCAGGGGATCAATGCTGAGGTAAATTTTGACTTGACTCCACCACGTTACTGGATTCTGTCTAGTGTGAGTTCAATTTCTTACACACTTTATTTCACCCCATATAGACTTCTTTGGCATTCCCCACAAGTTTACCATCACTGTGGTGCACTAACTCGGCAGGTCCATCTGTACCACTTGGTACCCCCATCCTTACATCTTGCCTGCACGGATTCCCATTGCCTCGGCTTCCGGGTAGAACACCTTCTGGTTGGCCCTGGTCCATCGTTTTACTCATCCCCATGATCCATCCTTTGTATGTAAGTCTCTCAGGATTGGTACAAATGGCCTCTCCTGTTTATGCTTTATGTCAATATAGGCTAAATCCATCTTTTTATATACATTCTTTTTAGATTGCTTATTGGAAGCATCCGCCCCTGATGAGTTAAATACGAAACGCGTCGGGCTAAAAAGGATGCCAATACACTTCCATACCAGCCTTTTGATCCATCTACAATTTTACCACCGTCATGCCTACACAATTGCTACATCTTGTCATTGCACTGCACTATGCCGCTTTAAGGAACCAATGTTCACATATGTGCACTCATGGGATTTGTACATCTATCTATCATACTGTTATGTAATTTTAGTTGATGTTAGTTTGTAAACTTTATGTCCATGAATCATATGCACTGTCATATTGCCATGAGTCTTTTAAGCCAATGCAAGAATATGTCCTCTATGTCTACGATATGCATAGGCGTGCCCACGGGGTGTGCCGGGTGTGCCCAGGCACACCCTAATCATCCCTGTGCGCCTCTCACTGCTAGTGCTAATTGTGACTGCTGCGAGCCTGCAACATTGTCTGTGGAGCTCATGTCACCACTGGGGTCGGACCGGGCAAGAAAAAACATCTGTGTGCTGTGGGGGGAGGTGATAAAGCAGGAACAAGAGAATCACGGGACCACAGCCGCGGAGTAACCCAGCCGCATTTGCCGATGGGTCTTCTATAGTTCCGGCTCCAGGTCCCGCCCGGAGGCGGCGGAGTGATATACATCTGCACTCCGCCCCCCCTCCGGCCTCCTCTCTCTCCCTTCGAAGAAGCAGCGGAGCCTCAGCCAGGATAGCGGCAGGCGGGTGGCTCAGTGAGGCGAGCAGTGAGACAGCACTGAGAAGGGCAAGCAGCAAGACACACGATGGACCACAAAAAAAAAAGAAAAAGGCAACTTGACATGAACCCTCCCTAACTTGTCAGCAAAAAAGTAAGTGTGCATTTTTAGATATATAAATGCACACTTACTTTTTTGCTAACAAGTCAGGCAGGGTTCATATTGATTTGAATTGTATATGATATATTTATATATTTGTATATATATATATATATATATATATATATATATATATATATATATATATATATTATATACAATTCAAATCAATATGAACCCTGCCTGACTTGTTAGCAAAAAAGTAAGTGTGTATTTATATATAACATATATATATATATATATATATATATATATATATTACACATGCAATTCAAATCAATATGAACCCTGCCTGGCTTGTATATATAAATATTTTTTTATTTTTTTTGCCCATACATACATCAAGTCAATTTTTAAATGTCATTTTTTTTTTTATTGTTCTTACGTGTTAAAATAACGCTTCGATAATGTTATTTTATTTTAACGTGTGAGAACAATTTAAAAAAATAACATTTAAAAATCAACTTAACCACGACTTTTAGAAGATTTTCCCCCTTCATGACCAGGCCATTTTTTGCTATTTAACTGCGCTACTGACAACTGCGCAGCCATGCAACACTTTACCCAAATTCATTTTATCATTTTTTTTATGCAAATAGAGCTTTCTTTTGGTTGTATTTGATCCCCACTAGGTTTTTCTTTTTTGCTAAAGACAAACAGAATGAAAAATAAAAAAAAAACATATTTTCTACTTACTACTGTTACTACTACTACTACTACTGTTATAAAACCTATCCAATAAAATACATTTTCTTAAAAAATGTAGGCAAATATGAATTCTACTACATGTCTTTGGTATACAAAAAAAAAAAAAAAAACCTAAGTGTATATTAACTACTTCCTGTATGCCCACAGCCCCAATATATGGCGGACAGAAAACAGTGCCAATGTGGGTTAACGTACCTGTACGTCAGCCCACATTGGAGGCTCCTGCACGGCTCACAGAGCGCGCACCTGGGAGCCCTGTGATCAGTGTGTGGCCTTTACACAGAATCCTATTACCGCTGGTCTTGTATCATGTGATGGATGTGTCCAATCAGAGCGTCCTGATCATCGCCATAACCCATACCAATGTCCTGATCACCGCCATACCCCATACCAGCATCCTGATAAATTGTAATACATATACAGTATACCAGAGTTTGTAGACTGTATAACTTTCACACAGACCAAATCTGGAGAGATCTATTGTTGCTGGGGGGGGGGAGATATCTATTGTTGCTGGGAAGATATATTGTTGCTGGTGAATCTATAGTTTCCGTGAGGGATCTATTGTTGCTAGGGAGATGTCTTGTTCCTGGGGGATCTATTGTTGCAGAGGGAATCTATTGTTGCTGGGGGATCTAACAAGTTTATTTAAAGAAATAAATACAATTCAGGATATTAAAACCTGACACTTTAAAAAAAAAATCCTACTTACCGTGCGGTTTGTGTAAAAATTGCTTATTTGATCTGGAGTATTTATTTAAAAGGTTTGTTTATGTTAAAAGATTATTTAATTAATAAGTTAAAAAATAATGTTTGTTTACATTGATTATTATTATTATACAGGATTTATATAGTGCCAACAGTTTGCGCAGCGCTTTACAACATCAGGGAAGACAGTACAATTACAATACAGGAGGGATCAGAGGGCCCTGCTTGTTAGAGTTTACAATATAGAAATAAATGTTTATTTCATTAAAAGTTTTAATTCATTTTAAAATGTTTGTTTACATTTACCATATTTATTCAAATGTGTGTGTGTGTATATATGTATGTGTATATGTGTATGTGTATATGTGTATATATATATATATATATACATACATACACCTTTATACCGACGCACGTGTTTTTGAGCTTTGGTTTGAGGTGCACACCCTAATGCATTAGGCTGCGCACGCCTATGACGATATGTATGTAATATCATGTGCAATCCCATCATTCTCATATTGTAATACATTTTACTCCTCATGTTATTAAAAACATGTGTTTCCTTTATGTACCCCCACCTTGTCCAGAACCTCATTCAAAGTCCCAAATTCCCCCCTTTTTTCTATATTGTACCCGGGATGGAGACATTAGCCATGTGTCTCACTCAAAGTCCCACCTGTGTTCACACACAGTCCCTGTCTTTTGCACTTTAACGGGATGAAGGTTTTGGACTGAGTCAGCATTGATCCCCTGCCGCCTCTGTGGGTGGTCTGGGTTCCCCTCTATGGTCGTGTACCCTTTTTGGGGCCCCCCTCACTCTAGACATGGTCACCATGCCTGAGTGATACAGCATTTGTTTGTTTTTTGTTTTTTGTTGTTTGCATTCCATTGGGGACTGTCAGCCTTTGGTACTATAGGCCTTTCCTTTTTTTTGTCCATTGCCCGGAAGCTGCAATGTGTTCTGTGCGCCGTCCTTCCACCCCCTTCCTCCGCCCTCACCAGGCGTAGCTCGGGGTGCTGGGCGGGGCCCTCATCACATCGACGCCACGCACTGCGTCCCACGCATGACGTCATCACTGGCGCCGTGACGTTGGACGTATCTTCACCAACTCGGCAGTCACCATCCACAGAGGTCAGCCTCCATCGAGCGGTTGGTATCGTCCCGATTAAGGCCCCTCCCCGCACGTGACTAGCCGGTGTAACGTTGGCGGGAACCCACGCATGGCTTTGTATGATGGGGGTTTCTGTATAAATACTGTCATGTGCACACAGTCTCCACCGTTATATGCTGAGTACGCCATTGCATTTGGACTCTTCTTGTCCCATTGCACAATACTGAGGTAAATTTTGACTTGACTCCACCACGTTACTGGATTCTGTCTAGTGTGAGTTCAATTTCTTACATACTTTATTTCACCCCATATAGACTTCTTTGGCATTCCACACAAGTTTACCATCACTGTGGTGCACTAACTCGGCAGGTCCATCTGTACCACTTGGTACCCCCATCCTTACATCTTGCCTGCACGGATTCCCATTGCCTCGGCTTCCGGGTAGGACACCTTCTGGTTGGCCCTGGTCCATCGTTTTACTCATCCCCATGATCCATCCTTTGTATGTAAGTCTCTCAGGATTGGTACAAATGGCCTCTCCTGTTTATGCTTTATGTCAATATAGGCTAAATCCATCTTTTTATATACATTCTTTTTAGATTGCTTATTGGAAGCATCCGCCCCTGATGAGTTAAATACGAAATGCGTCGGGCTAAAAAGGATGCCAATACACTTCCATACCAGCCTTTTGATCCATCTACAATTTTACCACCGTCATGCCTACACAATTGCTACATCTTGTCATTCCACTGCACTATGCCGCTTTAAGGAACCAATGTTCACATATGTGCACTCATGGGATTTGTACATCTATCTATCATACTGTTATGTAATTTTAGTTGATGTTAGTTTGTAAACTTTATGTCCATGAATCATATGCACTGTCATATTGCCATGAGTCTTTTAAGTCAATGCAAGAATATGTCCTCTATGTCTACGATATGTATGTAATATCATGTGCAATCCCATCATTCTCATATTGTAATACATTTTACTCCTCATGTTATTAAAAACATGTGTTTCCTTTATGTACCCCCACCTTGTCCAGAACCTCATTCAAAGTCCCAAATTCCCCCCTTTTTTCTATATTGTACCCGGGATGGAGACATTAGCCATGTGTCTCACTCAAAGTCCCACCTGTGTTCATACACAGTCCCCCTCTTTTGCACTTTAACGGGATGGAGGTTTTGGACTGAGTCAGCATTGATCCCCTGCCGCCTCTGTGGGTGGTCTGGGTTCCCCTCTACGGTCATGTACCCTTTTTGGGGCCGCCCCTCACTCTAGACATGGTCACTAGGGATGAGCTTCGTGTTCGAGTCGAACATACGTTCGACTCGAACATCGGCTGTTCGATCGTTCGACGAAGATCGAACGATTTGGGCCGTTCGCGCCAAATTCGAGTGACGCGAACGGCCCACAATGCACTACGCCATTGCAGTGTCATCCAGGCGCTGTGATTGGCCAAGCATGCACTGTGACCCCGCATGCTTGGCCAATCACAGCGCCGGCAGCGAGGAGAGCAATGATTGGCCACAGGCAGGATGCCTGTGGCCAATTATTGCTGAGGGGGTTTAGTACACGCCCCACACTATAAAAGGCCGCCAGCGCGGCGGCCTTGTGTAGTGTGTTCCGGAGTAGGGAAAGAGAAGCATAGGCAGGGACAGTGTCATTATTTTTCCTTTACATAATCCTGGATTCCTTGTGTTTAGGGACAGATAAGGATAGGTAGGGAGAGTGTCAATGACAGTGTGCTATTCTGTGCTAATCCTTGTTTGTAGGGACAGAGAGGTACAGTGAGGGAAAGTGTCAGTGTGCTATTCTGTTCTAAACCAATCTTGCTGAACCATATTTTCAATCCTTGAGTTTAGGGACAGAGAGGTACAGTGAGGGAAAGTGTCAGTGTGCTATTTTGTGCTAAATCTTGTTTGTAGGGACAGAGAGGTACAGTGAGGGAAAGTGTCAGTGTGCTATTTTGTGCTAAATCTTGTTTGTAGGGACAGAGAGGTACAGTGAGGGAAAGTGTCAGTGTGCTATTCTGTTCTAAACCAATTTTGCTGTTCCATATTTTCAATCCTTGAGTTTAGGGACAGAGAAGGACACTCGTAGAAATTATCAGTGTGCTATTCTGTGCTAAATCTTGTTTGTAGGGAGGGACAGAGTAGGACAGTGAGGGAAAGTGTCAGTGTGCTATTCTGTTCTAAAACTATTTTGCTGAACCATATTTTCAATCATTGAGTTGAGGGACAGAGAGGTACAGTGAGTGAAACTGACAGTGTGCTATTCTGTTCTAAACCAATTTTGCTGTTCCATATTTTCAATCCTTGAGTTGAGGGACAGAGAGGTACAGTGAGGGAAACTGACAGTGTGCTATTCTGTTCTAAACCAATTTTGCTGTTCCATATTTTCAATCCTTAAGTTGAGGGACAGAGAGGTACAGTGAGTGAAACTGACAGTGTGCTATTCTGTTCTAAACCAATTTTGCTGTTCCATATTTTCAATCCTTGAGTTGAGGGACAGAGAGGTACAGTGAGTGAAACTGACAGTGTGCTATTCTGTTCTAAACCAAATTTGCTGTTCCATATTTTCAATCCTTGAGTTGAGGGACAGAGAGGTACAGTGAGGGAAAGTGTCAGTGTGCTATTCTGTTCTAAAACTATTTTGCTGAACCATATTTTCAATCCTTGAGTTGAGGGACAGAGAGGTACAGTGAGTGAAACTGACAGTGTGCTATTCTTTTCTAAACCAATTTTGCTGTTCCATATTTTCAATCCTTGAGTTGAGGGACAGAGAGGTACAGTGAGTGAAACTGACAGTGTGCTGTTCTGTTCTAAACCAAATTTGCTGTTCCATATTTTCAATCCTTGAGTTGAGGGACAGAGAGGTACAGTGAGGGAAAGTGTCAGTGTGCTATTCTGTTCTAAAACTATTTTGCTGAACCATATTTTCAATCCTTGAGTTGAGGGACAGAGAGGTACAGTGAGTGAAACTGACAGTGTGCTATTCTGTTCTAAACCAATTTTGCTGTTCCATATTTTCAATCCTTGAGTTGAGGGACAGAGAGGTACAGTGAGTGAAACTGACAGTGCTATTCTGTTCTAAACCAAATTTGCTGTTCCATATTTTCAATCCTTGAGTTGAGGGACAGAGAGGTACAGTGAGGGAAAGTGTCAGTGTGCTATTCTGTTCTAAAACTATTTTGCTGAACCATATTTTCAATCCTTGAGTTGAGGGACAGAGAGGTACAGTGAGTGAAACTGACAGTGTGCTATTCTGTTCTAAACCAATTTTGCTGTTCCATATTTTCAATCCTTGAGTTGAGGGACAGAGAGGTACAGTGAGTGAAACTGACAGTGTGCTATTCTGTTCTAAACCAAATTTGCTGTTCCATATTTTCAATCCTTGAGTTGAGGGACAGAGAGGTACAGTGAGTGAAACTGACAGTGTGCTATTCTGTTCTAAACCAATTTTGTTGTTCCATATTTTCAATCCTTGAGTTGAGGGACAGAGAGGTACAGTGAGTGAAACTGACAGTGTGCTATTCTTTTCTAAACCAATTTTGCTGTTCCATATTTTCAATCCTTGAGTTGAGGGACAGAGAGGTACAGTGAGTGAAACTGACAGTGTGCTGTTCTGTTCTAAACCAAATTTGCTGTTCCATATTTTCAATCCTTGAGTTGAGGGACAGAGAGGTACAGTGAGTGAAACTGACAGTGTGCTATTCTTTTCTAAACCAATTTTGCTGTTCCATATTTTCAATCCTTGAGTTGAGGGACAGAGAGGTACAGTGAGTGAAACTGACAGTGTGCTATTCTGTTCTAAACCAATTTTGCTGTTCCATATTTTCAATCCTTGAGTTGAGGGACAGAGAGGTACAGTGAGTGAAACTGACAGTGTGCTATTCTGTTCTAAACCAAATTTGCTGTTCCATATTTTCAATCCTTGAGTTGAGGGACAGAGAGGTACAGTGAGTGAAACTGACAGTGTGCTATTCTGTTCTAAACCAATTTTGCTGTTCCATATTTTCAATCCTTGAGTTGAGGGACAGAGAGGTACAGTGAGTGAAACTGACAGTGTGCTATTCTTTTCTAAACCAAATTTGCTGTTCCATATTTTCAATCCTTGAGTTGAGGGACAGAGAGGTACAGTGAGTGAAACTGACAGTGTGCTATTCTTTTCTAAACCAATTTTGCTGTTCCATATTTTCAATCCTTGAGTTGAGGGACAGAGAGGTACAGTGAGTGAAACTGACAGTGTGCTATTCTGTTCTAAACCAATTTTGCTGTTCCATATTTTCAATCCTTGAGTTGAGGGACAGAGAGGTACAGTGAGTGAAACTGACAGTGTGCTATTCTGTTCTAAACCAATTTTGCTGTTCCATATTTTCAATCCTTGAGTTTAGGGACAGAGAAGGACACTCATAGAAATTATCAGTGTGCTATTCTGTGCTAAATCTTGTTTGTAGGGAGGGACAGAGTAGGACAGTGAGGGAAAGTGTCAGTGTGCTATTCTGTTCTAAAACTATTTTGCTGAACCATATTTTCAATCCTTGTGTTTAGGGACAGAGAAGGATAGGCAGGGGACAGTGTCAGTGTCATTGTTGCTAAGCCTCCTGCACAGTAGGTAGCCCTTATTGCTGTTTTTCCCATCTCCCTGCAGGCCATCCATTAAAATGTCTGGAAGGCAACCAAGGAGAGGCAGACAGTCAGGAGGCAAAAAAAGAGGGCAAGCAGGCTCTGTGTCTGGGGGCAACAGTGCTGGTCGTGTACGCGGTGCATTGTCATCAGCACATGGCCATGGGACACGCTTGTCCTTGTTTTCCGCAGCTGGACATGTTGAGCCACATCATGCCGAAGACTTGGTAGAGTGGATGACCAAGCCCACCTCATCCTCCTCATCCTCTCTCACCCAGGCTCAGGGTACTGGCAAAGCAGCTGCCAAAGCGTCCTCTTCTCTGGCATCATTATCTTCATTAGTCAATCCTTCCCTAGACCCACCATGCCCTCCTCCTGAGGAGTCCCCCGAACTGTTTGAGCACAGTGTTGGGTACATGCTCCAGGAGGATGCCCAGCGTTTGGAAGGATCTGATGATGATACCCAGCTAGAGGAAGGCAGCAGCGTGAGAGCAGAGAGAGGGGATGCTCAAGAAGGACACCAATCTGGCAGTCATGCTCCAGCAGCTGCAGCATATTGCCAGATTGGCTCCAGTGATGAGGAGGGAGGGGATGATGAGGTCACTGACTCCACGTGGGTGCCTAATAGGAGAGAGGAGGAGGAGGAGGATGAGGAGGAGGCACATCTCCAATGAGGCAGGATGCCCTTGAGTGGCCAGCGTATGGGCAGCACACCGACGGAATCACACCGCAGAGCTCCGCCTGTGCAGGGCGCTGCCTCTGCCCGTCATGCAAAAAGTTCTTTGGTGTGGGCCTTTTTTGAGGCGAGTGCATCAGATCGCACAGCTGCTGTTTGCAACATATGTCTCAAGCGTATATCGCGTGGCCAAAACATCAGCCGCTTGGGCACCACATGCTTGATCAGACATATGTTGACCTGCCATGCAGCTCGTTGGCAAGCCTACCTTAAAGACCCACACCAAAGAACAAAGCTGACCTCTTCTTGCACCGCATCAGCTGGGATCTCCAACCCCACTATACCATCACTCCTCTCTGAAACCTGCTCTGAGAGGAATGAAGGTGTAGAATTAGGTGTGTCACAGGCAAGTACTTGCGGGCACTCTGCTAGCAGTACACCAACGTCCGATTCTAGCAGGCAAATTTCCCTGCCCCAGCTGCTGGACCGTCGAAAGAAGTTCACTCCCAGCCATCCACATGCCCAGCGGTTGAATGCTAGCTTGGCTAAATTGCTAGCGCTTCAACTGCTGCCTTTTCAGTTGGTAGACTCGGCCCCCTTCCGTGAGTTTGTGCAATGTGCGGTTCCTCAGTGGCAGGTTCCCAAACGCCACTTTTTCTCACGGAAGGCGATTCCGGCTCTCTACAGGCATGTGGAAGGCAATGTCTTGGCCTCGCTGGACAGGGCAGTCAGCGGTAAGGTGCATATTACCGCTGACTCATGGTCCAGCAGGCATGGACAGGGACGTTACCTTTCTTTCACGGCCCATTGGGTCACTCTTTTGGCAGCAGGGAAGGATGCAGGACAAGGTGCAGTAGTGTTGGAGGTTGTTCCGCCGCCACGCCTCCAAAATGCTACTACTGGTTGTGACACACCTCTCTCCTCCACCCCCTCCTCTTCTTCTTCCTCCATGGCCTCTTCCTGTGGTTTGTCCTCGGAACCAGCGGTGCTCCGTAGGCGTTCAAGGGGCTACGCAAGTACGCAGGCAAAAAGATGCCATGCCGTGCTTGCGCTGGTGTGTTTGGGGGACAGGAGCCACACTGGGGCAGAGGTCCTGTCTGCTCTGCAGGGGCAGGCCGAGAGGTGGTTGACGCCACGCCAGCTTAAGCCAGGAATGGTGGTTTGCGACAATGGCACCAACCTCCTCTCCGCCCTCCGACAGGGACAACTGACCCATGTGCCCTGTATGGCTCACGTCCTTAACCGGGTGGTGCAGCGGTTCTTGGGCAGGTACCTGGGCTTACAGGATGTCCTGAGGCAGGCCAGGAAAGTCTGTGTGCATTTCCGCAGATCTTATAATGCCAGTGCTCGCCTGGCTGAGCTGCAAAAGGAGTTGAACCTGCCCAAGAACCGCCTTATATGTGACATGCCCACCAGGTGGAACTCAACGTTGGCCATGCTGCAGCGGCTGCACACGCAGCAGAGGGCCATTAATGAGTACCTGTGCGACTACGGCACCAGGACAGGGTCAGGGGAGCTCGGTTTTTTTTCACCACGCCAGTGGGGCATGATCAGGGATGCATGCACTGTCCTGGCACCATTTGAGGAGGCCACGAGGATGGTGAGCAGTGACAGTGCATGCATCAGTGACACTGTACCTCTTGTCCACCTGTTGGAGCACACGCTGCGTGGAATAATGGACAGGGCACTTGAGGCAGAACAGAGGCAAGAAGAGGAGGACTTCCTTGCCTCTCAAGGCCCCCTTTACCCAGACAGTGTTCCTTCTGTCCCACCCATCGCACAGGAAGAGGAGGAAGAGGAGGAGGAGGAGGAGGAGGATTGTGTCAGCATGGAGGTGGAGGCTGGCACTCAGCATCATCAGCAGCAGTCTTTTAGGGATGATTTACAGTCCCAAGAAACCAGTGGACTTGTACGTGGCTGGGAGGAGGTGGCTGCGGATCATGTCTACCTTAGTGACCCAGAGGACTCCGGACTGAATGCCTCAGCTAACCTACGCTGCATGGCCTCCCTGATCCTGCAAAGTCTGCGGAAGGATCCTCGTATTCTTCGGATCAAGGAGAGGGACCATTACTGGCTGGCCACTCTCCTTGATCCACGGTACAAGGGTAAGGTTGCGGACCTTATGTTACCGTCGCAGAGGGAGCAGAGGATGAGACAACTCCGGGAGGCCTTGCAGAAAGGTCTGTGCAACGCGTTCCCAGAGACTGGGAGGTTACAAACTCCTGGTCCTGGACAACGAGTTGCTGAGGCTTCGGGCAGTCAAAGAAGGAGCGGTGGGGAAGGTGGCCGTCTGACCGATGCGTTCAGACAATTCTTTAGTCCGCAGCCCCAAAGTATGATCTGTTCCAGCAACCATCGCCAGTGTCTGATATACATGGTGCAGGAATACCTAGGGGCAAGGTCAGACTTGGACACCTTCCCCACCGAAAATCCTCTGGCTTACTGGGTCTTGAGGATGGATCACTGGCCAGAGCTTGCACAGTATGCAATTGAGCTACTGGCCTGTCCTGCATCCAGTGTTCTTTCAGAACGCACATTCAGTGCTGCTGGAGGATTTGTCACGGATCACAGGGTGCGCCTGTCCACCGACTCGGTTGATCGACTGACTTTCATCAAGATGAACCAGTCTTGGATCACCACCAGCTACCACACACCTGATGCTGATATAACAGACTAATTGATTTTAAAATGTCACATCCCTTCAAGACTGATGCTGATGCTGAGTGCCTGTGCTGTTATGTTGACTGGCTATCCTCCTCCTCCTCCTTAATGATACGATTAATGATGATAGCTTGGAAGATCATTTTGGTTTATGGGTGACGCCACCAGTGGCTAAGGCCCAATTTTTCAGCCCCTGTTTAACAGGGGCGTGTAATTACAATTTTTGATGCAATACTTTGCAACAGGCCTCATTGCTGTGCTCCAAGTACAGTATCTGTGAGGGGTTGCAGTGTTGTGCCACCAGTGCCTAAGGCCCAATTTTTCAGCCCCTGTTCAACAGGGGCATGCAATTATAATTATTAATCTAATAATTCACAGCAGGGCCCATTGCTGCGCCCACCAAGAGTAACTGTCAGGCCTTACAGTGTTGTGGCACCAGCACCACCATCACCACCACCACCACCACCAAAGGCCCAATTTTTCAGCCCCTGTTCAACAGGGGCATGCAATTATAATTATTGATCTAATAATTCACAGCAGGGCCCATTGCTGCGCCCACCAAGAGTAACTGTCAGGCCTTACAGTGTTGTGGCACCAGCACCACCATCAAAGGCCCAATTTTTACTACCACTGTTCAACAATTATATGTTATTACAATTCCTGATATAATAGTTGACAGCAGGGCGTTCCAGCACCCACCAAGAGTAACTGTGAGTGCTTTCAGTGTTGTGCCAACACCAACACCTAAGGGGCCAATTTCTGCAGAGTATATACGGCAGGTCCCTACTTTCAAACATCCAACTTACAAACGACTACTACTTGCAAACGGAAGAAGACAACAGGAAGTGATATGGGAGAAAGGTGTCTCCTCTCTACTGATGCTTTATCACCAATCCTTGTTTCAATAAAAACACCACATTTCAAAAACAGTTGTCATTGGGACGCAAAGTGAGGTGAAATGTTCTGAACAGGGGCACAGACAGCAAAACAAATGTTACAGGGGTGATAACCCTTCCCTATGTTTTCCAAAAAGCTTAAAAATAGGTATTTGGGCTGGAGCTACACTTAAACAATGTAGCTGTTCAAAATTACAAACAGATTCTACATAAGAACAAACCTACAGTCCCTGTCTTGTATGCACCGCCTGTATACGGCTGTTCAGAGTATATAGGGCCTTTTTTATTTTGTGTGCGGGGTTCCCCTTAATATCCATACAAGACCCAAAGGGGCTGGTAATGGGCTGGGGTAGGGGGGGGGGGGTTGATGGGGTAGCTATGCCATTTTTCTTAAAGATTTTCATCCATATTACCGGGACCAGACATTGCATTAAAGCCGCAAGCAGTTTTAAATGACTTTTTTCCCTTTAGAAATGTTATTTTGTGCAGGGACAGTTCTAAACACGGGAAACACGTGGCACTTCACAGGCATACTTTAGACACCCCCCAGGTACAATATTTAAAGGAATATTTGACTTTTTTTTTTTCACTTTATGCATCATTAAAATGACTGCTCCCGGAAAACGTCCGTTTTTAAAACTTCTTTTTGCATTGATACATGTCCCCTGGTGCAGAAGCCGGGTTCCCAAACTCTGTTTCGGACAATAACATGGATAATAGTCGTTATAATTAGCACTTTAGAATCCGAACGTTCGCATCCATTGTGCGAACTTTCGGTCCGTTCGCGGGTTCTGGTGCGAACCGAACCCGGGGGTGTTCGGCTCATCACTAATGGTCACCATGCCTGAGTGATACGGCATTTGTTTGTTTTTTGTTTTTTGTTGTTTGCATTCCATTGGGGACTGTCAGCCTTTGGTACTATAGGCCTTTCCTTTTTTTTGTCCATTGCCCGGAAGCTGCAATGTGTTCTGTGCGCCATCCCTCCACCCCCTTCCTCCGCCCTCACCAGGCGTAGCTCGGGGTGCTGGGCGGGGCCCTCATCACATCGACGCCACGCACTGCGTCCCACGCATGACGTCATCACTGGCGCCGTGACGTTGGACGTATCTTCACCAACTCGGCAGTCACCATCCACAGAGGTCAGCCTCCATCGAGCGGTTGGTATCGTCCCGATTAAGGCCCCTCCCCGCACGTGACTAGCCGGCGTGACGTTGGCGGGAACCCACGCATGGCTTTGTATGATGGGGGTTTCTGTATCAATACTGTCATGTGCACACAGTCTCCACCGTTATATGCTGAGTACGCCATTGCATTTGGACTCTTCTTGTCCCATTGCACAATACTGAGGTAAATTTTGACTTGACTCCACCACGTTATTGGATTCTGTCTAGTGTGAGTTCAATTTCTTACACACTTTATTTCACCCCATATAGACTTCTTTGGCATTCCCCACAAGTTTACCATCACTGTGGTGCACTAACTCGGCAGGTCCATCTGTACCACTTGGTACCCCCATCCTTACATCTTGCCTGCACGGATTCCCATTGCCTCGGCTTCCGGGTAGGACACCTTCTGGTTGGCCCTGGTCCATCGTTTTACTCATCCCCATGATCCATCCTTTGTATGTAAGTCTCTCAGGATTGGTACAAATGGCCTCTCCTGTTTATGCTTTATGTCAATATAGGCTAAATCCATCTTTTTATATACATTCTTTTTAGATTGCTTATTGGAAGCATCCGCCCCTGATGAGTTAAATACGAAACGCGTCGGGCTAAAAAGGATGCCAATACACTTCCATACCAGCCTTTTGATCCATCTACAATTTTACCACCGTCATGCCTACACAATTGCTACATCTTGTCATTCCACTGCACTATGCCGCTTTAAGGAACCAATGTTCACATATGTGCACTCATGGGATTTGTACATCTATCTATCATACTGTTATGTAATTTTAGTTGATGTTAGTTTGTAAACATTATGTCCATGAATCATATGCACTGTCATATTGCCATGAGTCTTTTAAGTCAATGCAAGAATATGTCCTCTATGTCTACGATATGTATGTAATATCATGTGCAATCCCATCATTCTCATATTGTAATACATTTTACTCCTCATGTTATTAAAAACATGTGTTTCCTTTATGTACCCCCACCTTGTCCAGAACCTCATTCAAAGTCCCAAATTCCCCCCTTTTTTCTATATTGTACCTGGGATGGAGACATTAGCCATGTGTCTCACTCAAAGTCCCACCTGTGTTCACACACAGTCCCCCTCTTTTGCACTTTAACGGGATGGAGGTTTTGGACTGAGTCAGCATTGATCCCCTGCCGCCTCTGTGGGTGGTCTGGGTTCCCCTCTACGGTCGTGTACCCTTTTTGGGGCCCCCCTCACTCTAGACATGGTCACCATGCCTGAGTGATACGGCATTTGTTTGTTTTTTGGTTTTTGTTGTTTGCATTCCATTGGGGACTGTCAGCCTTTGGTACTATAGGCCTTTCCTTTTTTTTGTCCATTGCCCGGAAGCTGCAATGTGTTCTGTGCGCCGTCCCTCCACCCCCTTCCTCCGCCCTCACCAGGCGTAGCTCGGGCTGCTGGGCGGGGCCCTCATCACATCGACGCCACGCACCGCGTCCCATGCATGACGTCATCACTGGCGCCGTGACGTTGGACGTATCTTCACCAACTCAGCAGTCACCATCCACAGAGGTCAGCCTCCATCGAGCGGTTGGTATCGTCCCGATTAAGGCCCCTCCCCGCACGTGACTAGCCGGCGTGACGTTGGCGGGAACCCACGCATGGCTTTGTATGATGGGGGTTTCTGTATAAATACTGTCATGTGCACACAGTCTCCACCGTTATATGCTGAGTACGCCATTGCATTTGGACTCTTCTTGTCCCATTGCACAATACTGAGGTAAATTTTGACTTGACTCCACCACGTTACTGGATTCTGTCTAGTGTGAGTTCAATTTCTTACACACTTTATTTCACCCCATATAGACTTCTTTGGCATTCCACACAAGTTTACCATCACTGTGGTGCACTAACTCGGCAGGTCCATCTGTACCACTTGGTACCCCCATCCTTACATCTTGCCTGCACGGATTCCCATTGCCTCGGCTTCCGGGTAGGACACCTTCTGGTTGGCCCTGGTCCATCGTTTTACTCATCCCCATGATCCATCCTTTGTATGTAAGTCTCTCAGGATTGGTACAAATGGCCTCTCCTGTTTATGCTTTATGTCAATATAGGCTAAATCCATCTTTTTATATACATTCTTTTTAGATTGCTTATTGGAAGCATCCGCCCCTGATGAGTTAAATACGAAACGTGTCGGGCTAAAAAGGATGCCAATACACTTCCATACCAGCCTTTTGATCCATCTACAATTTTACCACCGTCATGCCTACACAATTGCTACATCTTGTCATTCCACTGCACTATGCCGCTTTAAGGAACCAATGTTCACATATGTGCACTCATGGGATTTGTACATCTATCTATCATACTGTTATGTAATTTTAGTTGATGTTAGTTTGTAAACTTTATGTCCATGAATCATATGCACTGTCATATTGCCATGAGTCTTTTAAGTCAATGCAAGAATATGTCCTCTATGTCTACGATATGTATGTAATATCATGTGCAATCCCATCATTCTCATATTGTAATACATTTTACTCCTCATGTTATTAAAAACATGTGTTTCCTTTATGTACCCCCACCTTGTCCAGAACCTCATTCAAAGTCCCAAATTCCCCCCTTTTTTCTATATTGTACCCGGGATGGAGACATTAGCCATGTGTCTCACTCAAAGTCCCACCTGTGTTCACACACAGTCCCCCTCTTTTGCACTTTAACGGGATGGAGGTTTTGGACTGAGTCAGCATTGATCCCCTGCCGCCTCTGTGGGTGGTCTGGGTTCCCCTCTACGGTCGTGTACCCTTTTTGGGGCCCCCCTCACTCTAGACATGGTCACCATGCCTGAGTGATACGGCATTTGTTTGTTTTTTGTTTTTTGTTGTTTGCATTCCATTGGGGACTGTCAGCCTTTGGTACTATAGGCCTTTCCTTTTTTTTGTCCATTGCCCGGAAGCTGCAATGTGTTCTGTGCGCCGTCCCTCCACCCCCTTCCTCCGCCCTCACCAGGCGTAGCTCGGGCTGCTGGGCGGGGCCCTCATCACATCGACGCCACGCACTGCGTCCCACGCATGACGTCATCACTGGCGCCGTGACGTCAGTCACCATCCACAGAGGTCAGCCTCCATCGAGCGGTTGGTATCGTCTCGATTAAGGCCCCTCCCCGCACGTGACTAGCTGGCGTGACGTTGGCGGGAACCCACGCATGGCTTTGTATGATGGGGGTTTCTGTATAAATACTGTCATGTGCACACAGTCTCCACCGTTATATGCTGAGTACGCCATTGCATTTGGACTCTTCTTGTCCCATTGCACAATACTGAGGTAAATTTTGACTTGACTCCACCACGTTACTGGATTCTGTCTAGTGTGAGTTCAATTTCTTACACACTTTATTTCACCCCATATAGACTTCTTTGGCATTCCACACAAGTTTACCATCACTGTGGTGCACTAACTCGGCAGGTCCATCTGTACCACTTGGTACCCCCATCCTTACATCTTGCCTGCACGGATTCCCATTGCCTCGGCTTCCGGGTAGGACACCTTCTGGTTGGCCCTGGTCCATCGTTTTACTCATCCCCATGATCCATCCTTTGTATGTAAGTCTCTCAGGATTGGTACAAATGGCCTCTCCTGTTTATGCTTTATGTCAATATAGGCTAAATCCATCTTTTTATATACATTCTTTTTAGATTGCTGATTGGAAGCATCCGCCCCTGATGAGTTAAATACGAAACACGTCGGGCTAAAAAGGATGCCAATACACTTCCATACCAGCCTTTTGATCCATCTACAATTTTACCACCGTCATGCCTACACAATTGCTACATCTTGTCATTCCACTGCACTATGCCGCTTTAAGGAACCAATGTTCACATATGTGCACTCATGGGATTTGTACATCTATCTATCTATCATACTGTTATGTAATTTTAGTTGATGTTAGTTTGTAAACTTTATGTCCATGAATCATATGCACTGTCATATTGCCATGAGTCTTTTAAGTCAATGCAAGAATATGTCCTCTATGTCTACGATATGTATGTAATATCGTGTGCAATCCCATCATTCTCATATTGTAATACATTTTACTCCTCATGTTATTAAAAACATGTGTTTCCTTTATGTACCCCCACCTTGTCCAGAACCTCATTCAAAGTCCCAAATTCCCCCCTTTTTTCTATACTAAGGAAAGGGGCTCTGTACATAGTGAGGGGGGTCTGTACTAAGGAGAGGTCTATACTGAGGGAGGGGGGTTTGTACTGAGTGGGGGGTCTGTACTTAGAGAGGGGGGTCTGTACTGAGGGAGGGGGATTTATACTGCAGGAGGGGGATCTGTACTTAGTGAGGTGGGTCTGTACTGAGGGAGGTCTATACTAAGGGGGTCTGTACTGAGGGGGAACTATAGTTGGTAGTGGGGGGTGACATAATTTTTTCCACACCAGGTGGCACCAACCCTAGTGACGACACTGGTCATTTATACAGTAATCAGTGCATTTTTATAGCACTGATCTCTGTATAAATGTCACTGGTCCCAAAATTGTAAAAGTGTCTGATCTGTCTACTGCAATGTCGCAGTCCTGCTAAAAATCACTGATCACCACCATTACTAGTAGAAAAAAAGTTAATAATAAAAATGCCATAAATATATCCCCTTTTTCGTATACGCTATAACTTTTGCGCAAACCAATCAATATACGCATATTGCGATTATTTATTTTTTTCAGACATCTGTTTATTTTTTATTTTTTGGAGATATTTATTGTAGCAAAAAGTAAAAAAGTACATTTTCTTCAAAATTGTTGGTCTTTTTTTGTTTATAGCGCAAAAAATAAAAACCGCAGAGGTGAAAAATACCACCAAAAGAAAGCTCTATTTGTGGGAAAAAATAAGGACATCAGTTTTGTTTGGGTACAGCAACGCAGTGCCGCATCGCAAAAAATGGCCTGCTCATTAAGGGGGAAAATCTTCTGGTCCTTAAGTGGTCAGTGAGCCTGTTATTATTTTCATGCTGTTTAAAGGGTAAGTTCATCTTTGTGAAAAAATAATAAATGCAGACGCACAAAAATGTTGCAGTAGATCACAAGTAAAATATCAGTCTTCGGCAGACACTGTTGTCTGCTTGTACGGACAGATAGTTACTCAAATGCGGGAAGTATCAGTGAACTAAGGGGGCGCTGATGAGCACCCTTGTAGTTCATTGAGAACTACAAGCCATCTGCCGCAGTGGAAGACAGGAGTTCATTCAGTCATTCAGTTCATTCAGTCACAGATCTATGTGAAAGAATAACGCTCTGCCTACAAATTGTGACAGCTGGTGTGGGGAGAGGATCACCTGGCTGAGGAGAGGATCACCTTACTGCTGTTAGACATGTGCAGAACAGAAAAATGTGTTTAGTTTCAGATAGATTCATTATGTTACTATTTTTTTTCATTGATTTATTTTGGAATTCTTTTAGTTTAGTTTCATTTCCTTTGTTTATTAATTTTCTAACAAATTCCAAATTTCCGGAACGATTCAAATTCGGATCGATCGAAAAATTATTGAGTTCTGTGTGAAGAATAGCTGGTTGTTAAGAAGCCGGTTGCTAAAGCTGTAGCTGTCAGCAGGTTTCCCAAAAATAATTAAATATAAATATAAATTCTGAAAAAAAAAAACAGCGTGGGGGTACCCCCTATCAATACCAGGCCCTTCGGGTCTGGTATGGTTTTTAAGGGGAACCCCATGCCAATTTATTTTTTTTAAATGCCATGGGGTCCACCGAAATCTACACCAGACCCTTATCCGAGCATGCAGCCCGGCAGCCCCAAAAAGGGGAGGGACAATCGAGCGCCCCCTCCTGAACCATACCAGGCCATATGTCCTCAACATGGGGGGGTGCTTTGGGGCAGGGGGCTCCGCCCAAAGCACCTTGTCCCTATGTTGATGGGGACAAGGATCTCTTCCTCACAACCCTGGCCCGGGGGTTGTGGGAGTTTGCGGGTGGGGGGCTTATCAGAATCTGGAAGCACCCTTTAACAAGGCGGCACCCATATCCCGCCCCCCATGTAAATGGGTATGGGGCTTATTCATTCACCAAAAAGTGCTCAAAGAGTTAATAAAAGCACAACGACAGTTTTTGACAAGTCCTTTATTTTTTTTTAAACGCCGCCTTCCTAACATGACTTTTCCCATCCAGGGACACAGCTAAATGACAAGTAAACATAGGGGGCAGAGGTTACCCAGTGGCGTAACCAGGTGACCCCGCCCCCATGTCTACCTCATTGGGCGAGTGTCATTCCTAAATGACAGATAAACACGGGGGTGGGGTTACCCGGTAACATCACCGGGTGATGTTGCCCCATAATGACACTCACCCAATGAGAGGTACTATAGACATGGGGGCGGGTCAATCGGTTACACCCTAGATGGTAACAGTTGTGTTCAGCACGCAGCGTTTTTTTTTTTTTCATTCGGGTCGGCGGTTTTATGTTTTTTTTAATAAAGGACTTGTCAAAAACTGTTATTGTGTTTTTATTAACTTTGATTTTTTTTTGTAAACGAGCAGGGGTACTATGTACCAAACACTCATTCACATGGGGGGGGGGGGGCTAGGCCAGATTCCAATAAGTCACCCCCGCTAACCCACACCCACAGGGCAAGAGTTGTGAGTAAGAGGCCCTTGCCCCCATCAACATGGAGTCAAGGTGCTTTGGAAAGAATTGCCCAAAAGCACCTCCCCATGTTGAGGAAGGGCCTGCTGGGCTGCATGCTCAGATAAGGGTCTGGTATGAGTTTTGGGGGGACCCCACTCCATTTTTTTTTGGACTCAGAGTTTCCCCGTAAAATCCATACCAGACCCAAATGGCCTGGTATTGATGGGGGGGAGGGGTCACGCTGCTTTTTTTTGAATTGCTGGAAATTATTTTGTTTACATTCAGCTGTCAGTGGGGAAACCCGCTGACAGCTGGTGAGTCGTCAGTTGTCAAGGACACAGCGGCCAGTTTCCCGGCCAGCTCCTTAACAACCAAGCTATTCGGATTGATTGATCATTTTTCCATTGATTCGAATCTGAATTGTTCCAAAAATTTGAAATTTGTTAGAAAACTAATAATAAACTAAACAAAACTGAACTAATTTAAATGCAATTTGTTACTATTGTCATTTGGAGATTCGGATACCTCTGAATATCCCAAAATGTGTCCGAATTTAGATTCGGACCAAAACGAATTGTACATGTCTACCAGTTGTCACAGTGGGGATCGGGGCTGCATTAGTAATATGTTACATATTACCCCCCCTAAATACGGGTGTAATATGTGACATGTTACCAAAGGTCATCCTTTAAAGTTAGTAGTATCTTATTGATTTCAGGGAGCTCTTATTTACAGAAAAAATAGATTAACTAGCATGACATACATATATCACTCCTAAACTATGCAAAAGGGATAATATAATAAACGAAAATTAGACTGCAGTTAAATTAATTAGGTGGACTCCCTTACAGAGAAGCCATGATAAAACATAGGCTGAATGTCATGATGATAGCCAAGGTAGAGATATGAAAACAAATTAATGCATTATTTAATAAGCTTTTTTATTCAAAATGATCATACTAAATCATTATAATTAGACAAAGCCATGCTGGAAATTCGCTGTGCTTTTAATTTTAGAAAGTGTCAAATGGTTTAATTCTTTTTCATGATAACTGTGTCATGAAAAACTGTAAATACATTTAGGTTTTCAGCAGAGGAGTGGTATGTAATTAAATAATGTAAATTATAACGACCGTGATAGATCTGCTGGCGCATGAAAGCCAGTCCGGTAATGTAAATATCTTGGAAGATTATTTGGTAGTTTTGAATATTTACTGAGTACAAAGCAACATTGGCTTTCCATTATAAACTCAAATGTGTCTACTGACCCTATACTATAAATCTGAAGGTTCCTTTTTTCTTACAATGTTTCCGTATTGACAGGAAAGCATAGCGTTTTCGTATATACCTTCATTATTTATTTATTATGTTCAGGGCTGAAAATTGTTAAAGCTATATTTTTTTTATATTTTTGGTTGTGGTGGCTGCATTTCGTTTTTTTTTTCTTTTTTTGCCACTTACACATGTCCTGTCCTAAGGTTATGATGTTAACTCTTCATACTAAATCAAGACAACAGAAAGAAGATGAGAGTACAGAGCCACATCCCTCTCCAATTTTGTATAACATAGAGGAGCATGGTTCTATAGTCCAAAGATAGCTAAGGACAATTCAGGATAGGCAGAGAGCAGATGAAGTTATCGACTGGCAATATTTCTTGCAGATTTAAAAACAGATATACAAAACACTTTCAATAGTATATTTAAGACTAAAAAGGACCAAATGAGAGAAGTTCTTTGCTATGTTATCTTACTGTTATTCTGTGAATAACCTAATATTGGAGATGTCAGGATATGGACAGACCCTACCTCCTCTCTCCGAACATAAATGGGCTCACATTTTTTCAGTTTTAGGTCCCTTTTAGACTGGCATCATCTGGTCCGATCATCAGAGGATCCATGAACAGATCTCCTGCTGAATTGGAGTAGAGTTGGACTGATGTTCCTCTTGTGACCTTTGAACCCATTTTTTCTTTTTCTTCTTTCACAAACTGGAACTTTCCCTTGTTGGGTCTATAGGCGGCAAAATTAAAATGGACTCAGTTTACATAAGAGTGCCTTAGATCTGTTACGTTTATCTCTAGAAAAGCGAAAAAGGACACAGACCTTTTCCCAAAAAAATTCCAGACCTATAATGCAAGGTGAGCTAACATGTTGTTTAATCTTTCTAATTAAAGACATTAGCAACCCTCTTCACCTTTTTAAACTTATGCCGCATACACACGACCATTTTTCATGATGAGAAAAATGCCATTTTATAAAATGGTCATTAAAAATGATCGTTTGTGGGCTCCCGAGCATTGTTCACGACGCAAAAAATGGGCATTAAAAATTTAGAACATGCTCTATTTTTTCTCGTCGTTTTTCACGTCGTCGTTTTTCTCGATGTGAAAAACGGGCGTGTGTACGTGGGGAAAAAACGCGCATGCTCAGAAGCAAGTTACAGTATGAGACGGGAGCGCTCGTTCTGGTAAAACTAGCATTCGTAATGGAGATAGCACATTCGTCATGCTGTAAATTATTGCATTGTTTAATGCAGCGCATTCTTTTCTTCTTTATAATGCTACAATAATCAAATTATTTTGCTGCTGATATTCTCACAGAGTTATGACAAACTTGTTTCTTTATTATTTATCATGATCTCATTAATAATCTTTATATTTTGTAAGCCAGATCTCCCTAAAAAATATTTTATACATTTTTACAATCTTTTAATAAAGATCTTCTTTTTTGGTTATTAATTGGATAATATTTTAGACTGATTTTCATATTTTTTTTGGTATTTTTGAGTGTGTCAAGTTACCACAACAAACTCTCTATTTTGTATAAAAACACATGCTCAATTTTTGACTGCAAACCAAAAATCCATTTATTCTGGCTCAAAAAAAATTAAAGGTGAAGGCAAACCAAAAACACAGGTAATAAAAACAAAGAAGCCAGGAAGGCAGCACTGGAGACCCTGCTTGAATTTTTCCAGACACAGATCACCACAGCAAACAACCAAGGATGTCAAGAACAAAATTTGGACCATGAGAAGCACATATCATAGCATTATTTTTTGGTCTTCTTTGTAGCCTTCTTTACAGCCTTCCCTGCAGCCTTCACTGCAGCCTTTGCTAACCGTGTCTTCGGAGGCTGTGTCCCTGGAGGAGAGCTTGGTAGGAGCAGGAACAGGAGCAGGAGCAGGAGCAATCTCCACAAGGTCTGTATAATTTGTGAGCTTCCCCATCATGCCCATGTTGACCGCAATCAAAATGATGGTTTCGCATCTGAGACGCTGGCCCATGTCCATTGTGGGCAGTTTGTGATCAATAAGGGCAGCAAATCCCTCTGCAGCGGGGGGGCATTCTGAGGGCCGCAGTAGCCTCCCTAATTAGGGCCTGTGTTTCCTCCTCCATCTGTATAAGCCTCCTGGCCCTTTTTGGTGAAATGCGGAGAGGAGGTATCTGGGACCTGGTGTTACGCCGTGTCCCACTGGAGCCTGCCTCCTCCTGGGTCCCACTGGGGCCTGCCTCCTCCTGGCTCACATTTTCTCCCCCCTCATCCTGGCTTTGTTCTGTCTGTGTATCAAAAAGGTACAATTTTGGTCGTCATCTATCACACACATTTGTCACCTCATGACAGTTGCAAATTGAATGCTAATAAACATTAAAGACAATCATTCTGATCCCTGCATTTTTCATTCTTGTCCCCATCATTTTTGGCCACTACTGTCTATTGATATGTCAAACACTTTTTGTTCAATCATTACATTTTTTGCACTAGTAACATCTATTTTACATCATTATATTTTTAGTACAAGAAATCTTTAGCTAAATACTATACCTGGCTCCATATGGTCAAATCAGGCTCCTCCAGGAATTCTGGTTGTTACCCTGAAGAAGGTTGAACTTGGCTGCAGGGAAGGCTGGAGGGTTGGCTGCAGGGAAGGCTGGAGCTACTTCTGGGGGGAAGGCTTGAAAGGGATTCCCTTGCTTCCAGATGGTCGTCAAGGAAGTTTAGCTGACTGAAGTACCACAGATTAGGCTTGTAAATTTGATCTGCAGCTGCTCCTGACCTCATTGATTTGATTACTTTGTTGCGTTCAGTACGATATGTGCCCCTAATGGTCGCAATTTTCTTCTTGACATCCCGGATTGTTGCTGTGGGGATCTGGGTTTTCATAAATTCAAGCATGCTCTCCAGTGCTATCTTCATGGCTTCTTTATTTTTATTAGTCTTCATTTGGTCTGCCATAAAACTGGAAGATTCTTCCACCTTTGCATGAACTCTGCCATAAACTCAGTATCTTTGAAGACCTGCATGATTTCTGCAAGTCAAAAACCAGTCAAAAATACTAATGTCAGTCAAGACTCTACTACTAATCTTTCTCACCATATTTAGGCCACAAACTCATCCACTGATCAGTCAAGTCAAAAAAATGTTACGTACCCTCGATCTACACGTTCGTTGCTTCCGACCTTCTTCCACACACTGAATGTCGTTTTGACCCATGCGGATTACCGTTATATACATTGCGCATGCGTGAAGCACTGCATGCTTTCCCTGCCCCTGACGTTCGTTATACTACTTTCCCGCCCCTTCTTGCTCGTCGTAATGCACACAAACATGGCTTTTGAGGAGATGGTTGAAATGGTGGCAATATTGAAGAGGGAGGATTATGATGCAAAACATGGCCCATACAAAAAGCCTAATCGGGTCAAGGCCAAAATAATGGACAAAGTGGTTAAAACTCTGCAAATTAAATTTGGGGTACGCAGATCAAAAGAACAGCTCTGCAAAAGATGGTCTGACATCAAGTTGAGGGAGCCGGAGCAATACCACAAAATTAAAAAAGTTATTGGAAAAAGTTAGTAATTTTCCTGTGTTACTCAGATTATTATTACTAGCATGGTGTTGCATGTGCTTTTTCTTTAATGTAGTACAGTTCAAGATGTCAAGTTTCATGTTCGTGGGCACAATAATCGGTCGTAGCAATCATCGTTCATTCGCTCACTAATAATAATAAGATTTTTTTGTCTGATACAGTGTTAACCAAATTTGACCATGCCTATTTAGGCATGGTCAAATTTAGTTAACACTGTATCAGACTAAAACATCGTAATTTTATTAGTGAGTGATTGAACGATGATTCATACGACTGATTATTGTGCCCACGAACATAAAACTTTACATCTTGAACTATTTATGTGAGAATATTTTTTGATGTGTAGATGTGTTGGTTGTGTAGATGTGTTGGTAACTATTTAAAATTTAAGGGGGGAGGGGGAGAGTGCCTGTTAGGGTACAGGCAGGAAAAGGGGTCACTTCTGGCAACAAGATGTACTCGATCAAACTGAAGGTAATCGAAATGGAATTTATTTCAGTATCAAAAGGTTAAAAATTCACAACACAGTTAGGTTAAACCCTATGAAATTGATTGATAACCCAACATTTTAACACATATTAACACATGGCATAGGGGGTCCCTGCCATGAGTAACACACAGGACAAGACAAACAAAAAGACAGGACATTAAACACAGTGCTGGTCTGGACGTATTGGATCAACCCTGACAGTTTAAACCAAAGTAAATATCTAAAGTGAAATTGAATTGTTGGGACAATATTCCCACTCAATGTCAATTGTTAGGGGATCTGCTTAGGGCTGGTCCAAGCGAGGAAAGGAGGAAGAAATGGGGGAGACAGAAAAACCTGCAGGTGAGAATTATAACAAAATTAACAGGTTTTTAGTCTGCTGCCACCCTTGCTATCACGCAATATTTCCATTTTTTACCTCAAGGTCACTTTTTGTATTTGCATCTATTAATGCTGCATGTACTATTTTATATTATGATGTTATGCCAATAAAGGCTATACCTTTTTACATCACATCCTGGTTTTACTTACACCATATGGAGCCATCTATTTCTTCCTTTTATGACATCCTGCTTTAAAGCGATATCCCCAACGGAAAGTCTGCAGAGAGTTATATCTTTTGGATGACCATCCTATTATCGCAGTTTTGATGTTGTTTGGAGGTGTGATTCGTGATATCCATATTGGAGCATCTACCTTGGAGTTCCCGTCCATGCCTACTTACATTGCAATGGCCCCCCTACCCATAAAATACTCCAAATACTGTTGCCGCACATCTCGGCCGCTTTGGGGGGCCAAGCCTGTAGGGCCAGCTTCCTGGGCTGGCAATGCAGTTTCAGAATGTAGTGTGGCCTCAGGCCCAACAGAAGCAAAATAATTTGGTGAATTTTTTTTTTTTTAATTATGAAGGACGCAACAGCACATTATGTGATTCTATGTGATATCTTTTGGATGACCATCCTATTATCGCAGTTTTGATGTTGTTTGGAGGTGTGATTCGTGATATCAATATTGGAGCATCTACCTTGGAGTTCCCGTCCATGCCTACTTACATTACAATGGCCCCCCTACCCATAAAATACTCCAAACACTGTTGCCGCACATCACGGCCGCTTTGGGGGCCAAGCCTGTAGGGCCAGCTTCCTGGGCTGGCAATGCAGTTTCAGAATGTAGTGTGGCCTCAGGCCCAACAGAAGCAAAATAATTTGGTGAATTTTTTTTTTTTTAATTATGAAGGACGCAACAGCACATTATGTGATTCCACTTGTACTCCGCCAGATTTATTGAGGTCAGAAAAAGGCGGAAACGGCTGGCCATGATGCCAGAGGCATTTTCAACCACCCTTCTGCCTCTGGCCTGCCTGAAATTAAACACCCTCCTCTCAGGGGTGAGGGTCCTTTGGGGTAATGGCCTCATCAGATGTGGACCGAGCGCAAACGCCTCATCTGCGATGAAAACAAAGGGTAGTCCCTCTTCATTATCGGCCGCAGGTGGCAATGCCAGGTCATCTGATTGTAGCCGTTGGGCGAACTCCGTCTGGGCAAAAACTCAGCCGTCAGACATCCGCCCATTTTTCCCCACATCCACAAAAAGGAATTCATATCTGGCAGACACCACCGCCATCAGCACGATACTGTGGAACCCTTTATAATTAAAATAAAAGGATCTCGAACGGGGTGGTGGCATGATGCGGACGTGCTTACCATCAATGGCTCCTCCACAGTTGGGAAAGTTCCAACGCTGTGAAAACTACGATGCCACATTCTGCCATTCCTGTGGCGTAGAAGGGAACTGTGTAGTCAAACAAGAAAAAAAAATTAATACTTTGATACATAAACATTGCAAGCATATTATCCCAAAACATTCTTGCCAAAATATCAGTATAACATTAATTTGAAGGAGTATTTTAAGACAAAAAAAAATGACCACTAATCAGATTCCTCACCCCCTCTGATGGCCCAATCAAATTATTTTATGGGGGGGTTCGAGATGATTTGGGGACCTCAGAAATAAAGGCTCTAGCACTCTGTCTGAATTCAAAAAAATAAAAATTATGAACACAAGCACTACAATGAAGCAGACAAAAAACATTGTGAAGTGACTAGGCTAGGTGTGTTTGGGCCCAGGATAGAATGCTGGAGAGTTTGGTTATTGGAAATATACATGTAGGCCAAAAAATGGAGCATTAAAAGCTTACAACATCCATGGGGACAAAGGGGACATTCACAGCATATTACAATCATGGTAATTAGGGACTGTTGAAAAACATACTATATATTAGCAAGCATTAAATACATAGAATGTGAGGTTAAAGGACAAAACTTACCTTAATATAGTCCTCCTGCAGGACTTGGATTATGTCAGAACAGGTTTCTGGGATAATGAGGCCCAGAGCCTGGGGGGAGATGCCTGTCGAGAACTTGAAGTCCTGCAAGCTTCTCCCTGTTGCCAGGTAGCGCAACATAGCAAGTTGCAACTAGCCTCTGCTCAGCAGTGATGGCTTCCCGCATATCGGTGTCCTGCCTGGTGATATAGGGGGACACCAAAGCCAAGAGCTGCTGAAAAACGGGGTCAGGCATCCTAAGAAAATTCCTGTAGTCATCAGGGTTATTCTCCTGGATCTACCGCAGCAGAGGCATGTGATAGAGTTGGTCCCGCTGGAGCAACCAATTATTGGTCCATGAACTCCTCCTCACCCTGTTCATGGACCGGAGCTGGGATAAAACAACAATCCCAGTACCAAGCACAGCACGATCTCGGCGACAAGAACGTACCTGCAACATGGCTAGAAAATGGTCTTCTAATCAGAACGAACTAAAAGAACGCACTGAAGAACAGCAAGGCCTCTGAAGAACGACCTGAAAAACAGTAACGAGCGGACAGGAACACACTGCAAAAACAGATACGAACTGACTACAAGCACTGAAAGACAGATACGAACCCACAAGCACAAACTGAACACCAGAAAACAATCTTTAAAGCACGAAGACTCAAAAGCGCGAATCGTCTCTCACCAAACTTTTACTAACACGCGGTAACACAAAATCAGCAAAAGCAGCCCAAAGGGTGGCGCCATGCGAATGGAACTTCCCCTTTTTAGTGCCGTCGTACATGTTGTTGAACGTGTTGTATGTCACCGCGCTTTGCTCAAGCATTTTTTTCACAATAGTGTGTAGGCAAGGCAGACTTGAGAAGAATCGCGTCAAGAAAAACAGTTTTTTTCAATGACATTAAAAACGGTCGTGTGTACGCGGCATCAGACAAAATTGTTAAAAAAAATAAGATTTAGATAATTTTGCCATTAGACATATTAGAAAAGTTTAATTTAGGACAGAGTTCTTCTTTAAATGTCAGTTTACGCAGTATTATTTTCTTTGCAGTATTCACAAACATTTGCTTATATCAAGTTTTACATTATTTACACTGTGCAGGGTTTCTTAACAGAGGGCGGTTAATCTCATTCAATTCCAGTCTGCTTTGTTAGCGATAAGAAGGTCAATGTCCATTGTAGCAGGTTAATAGAAAGTGAAAAAGTTAAGCAGAATATATAATTATTTCAAGCTACACTGTGTTATCACTTTTCCTGGCCTTGACGTTACCTGGCAGAGATTTGAAAAAGCTAAAAAAAAAGTCAAAATTGTTCATTCGATAGAAAGCAAAATATACTGTATGTTTGTTTAAATGTATCTCTTGATGGGTATTTTTTTATTTCTTAGGGCTCATGCATACTGGGCGTTTTGAATGCCGCTTTTAGGAGAGTTTAGTGTCTGTTTTTTTTTTTTTTTTTTATAAAATTGCTATTCTGCTCTATTAAATTACCTTGTGTATATTCATCTGTTATTGTTAACTACAGTTAACTACAGTATACTGTAGATTAAATCATTACTACTTTTCTGGTAAAGGGGCTCCATAATTTAGGAACCACTCAAGAGTTTGAAATAATTAAGTTTTTCATCTTAAAAGCCTGAAATGATAAGAGATTCTGAATCTATATAGTGATCAAGGGATCTCACTGCTTGAAAGTTTGCAATGATAAAGGGGTATTGTGCTTTGAAAGCTTGCACTGCCTTCTGATAGCTAGCACAATTAGGAACCTGGATTGTTAAAGGTAAGTATTTTGGTAGGTTCCTGCAGACCATGGGTGTCATTTAACCCAGAAGACTAAGGACAGAATTACAGTAAGGAGGATAAGGCAATTATTGCCATAAAAGCTATTTTATTTATTTTTTAAAGTTGCTGTGGGACTATTTAAGGAAGAAAAAAAAAATCCCAGGACTGAGGCTATACTCATCTTGCCTTTGGAAACTGTTGCTTAAGGTCCCTTTTGGTCCTATCACATGATCAAATGACAAGGCATGGGTTTATGTGATTTTTGCTGAAGGAGGAAACTGTGAGTCCAGTAAAGCAGGCCGATCAGCAGCTCAGCTCGAACTTGGATCCTCCCATTCAGCAGAGAGCATATTGACCAATGTTTTAGAATTTGGGCACATAGCTGAAGCAGAATTTTATCCAGGAAAATAATGTTTCATGTTTTATAGGTTGGGTGGACCAAGTATGGCAGCTGGGCTTTATAATTTGATTGTAGGTCGACCATAACACTCTTTAGTTTAGATGCACATAAGGAAAGTAAGCAGACAAAACTGCAAATAGATTCCATGAGCGGATGCTTCTGATTGCGGAGATTGTCAAGTGATTCGAAGTGGAATTTTAAATTCTGATTAGCAACATGTTTAAAACATTGTCTGATAAATTTCACAAAAATCATGTATATTTCATCGTTTACAGCTTTACGCTTCCATTGTGCAGCTATTTTAGAGAGACTTGCAAATTAGACACATCTCTCCAATGCACATCTGAAAACTGAGACTAAGAACATTACATAACAAGATATCACTTCAGTCCACAACGTTCCACCCCTCTTGTTTCTACTTATTTTTTTAAAGTAGAAAGCGGTGATTGCTTGTGTTAGTTTTCATTACATCTTTAAATTACCCAAAACCTGGGGTCTCTTTAATGTAGTGCCGGGTACAGGCCCCTTCAGGGCTCCCGCTATCCCATGAGTTCTTCACCCTGCAGACCACCCTGATTTCTGTTAGGCACTGAAAGGGGGGGGGCAACATCTTTATATGTTAGGGGAGTGCCACAAGGCAGTGAGCATTCTAGTGAGCTGAGAACCCACCCTCACTCCTTCCATCCTTTCCTGACTTGCCCTGTTTCCTTGGGGCTGCCCTACCTAACAGGAGAAGCCCAAACAGAATTGCAGTGATGTTCCAGTGCTGAGGTTCATGTTTGTCTGCACCAGGGGCGTACCTAAGGGGGCGCAGTTCATACCAGGTATTGGCACTCTTGAGGTGCTGGCCAGTTGCCCAACATTTTGACAGACAGGCAGAAGCAATGCTGTAGTGTAAGTATCATAGATTCCAGCTGCAGTAGACAATCGGGGGAGCTCAAATCAGGTGGAGGGGGAACGTTTGGCCAAAACATTTGCAGGTTCACTGCCAGAAATAAGGAACATCCAATAATGCAGTGCATTGCCTTTTCCCTGGTCAGCTGATTCACATTATTTGAGAGACTCACAGCAGCCATATTGTTGGTGTGTGTTAAAGCTATTAGCAATGCTGTAGTAAGGACTGATAGTGTTTTTTTCTTTAAAAGTTTTAATTGTTGGTATATGTCGCCTATAGCAGTGCCTGGCTTCCCATGCCCTTGTTTGATAATAGCTTGCCTATTAACCTTACACATGAGCAGAAACAAGACTGCCCCACTCAGACCCCCCCCCCACACCATCAACTTCAGAGGGGTTTGCTACAAAACGTAGTGCAGTGTTTCGCAAGCAGGGTGCTGCGGCACCCTGGGGGAATTCAGATGCCACAAGACTCAGTTTGCTCTGGATAACAGATGAATGAGAGGACTCTGTCATTTTGTGGGGAACCTGTGGTGATGGAGGACTTTTAGGTGATAGGAAGACTCTGATCTGTCATGTGGGTACTCTGATGTAATGGGGGGCTCTCATGTATAGGAAGGACTCTGATGTGATGGGGGTGAATCTGATGTGATGGGGGCCTTTGACTCTATAATGAGGCCTCTGATGTATACGGGAGGACTTTGATGTGATGGGGGCCTCTGATGTGATGGGAGGCCTCTGATGGGAATGGGGGGGCTTTTGATGTGACATTCATTTCCTCAAGGTGGTTGCGTAACATTGCCATTTTTTACATTTTGGATTGGGGTGCCTTCAAACTTTGCATACTTTTGAAGGGTGACCACCAGGAAATGATGGTACAGCAGCACATGCCTTTACAATCAGCTAATGGAACCTGTGTATTTTTTTCCTAGCTTCATAACTGAGGTCGTGTTTGAGAAAAACTTGTTGTACATCATCTCTCTGCTCTGCAACATAGATATTTGCATCATTGACTGCTATATGGATTTTCTAGTATGAGTCATTTGAGATGATTGGAAAATATTTTGAGTATCTAGGAATATTGCTGTAGAACAACTTTAATTAAACTTTAAATTAAACAAAATCTATCTTGATCTCATCAAACTTCCTGAAAATGGCACAGTACAAGACATGGCATGTCAACACATAATCTTAAAATTCAAATAAAGAGAGATAATTATGGCAATAAGATGATATACAAAAATTTAAGCTACTTTGCAAAGTAGGAGAAAAAGAGAATATATTATAAGACAGTGTGTATAAATAATAAAGAGCTCTGATAAAAGCTATCTGTGTCTAAGCTTTATATTTACTGGCTGAACCCTGCCGGACCTTTCACCATAGTTATAAAGAACATTAGTCAGATCAAAATTTTGGAGGTTTCAAGTGGATCTAAACCTAAGAACATGTCATATTTATCGCTTTGATATGCTCGTAATCTGAGGTTCAACTGTAAAATACAAATACATGTGTAGAGTGCACATTAAAACAAATCTGCATTAGTATATCCCCCATTCAGCAAGGTACTCTGTTTTTGACAGAGTCATAGCATTGTAACCTGGTTGGGCTCACACCCATACAGCAGTGGTTATTCAATAGGTTTGGTCACAGAAATGTTTGCATTTTATAAACCTGTAGGTATTTTGCAGGCTATAAAACCCACACTTTTGACACTTTTTGGGGACCAATGGCAATAATACAGTGATCAGTGATAAAAATATGCACTGTCACTGTACTAATGACACTGGCGGGGAAGGGGTTAACATTAGGGGCTATCAAAGGGTTAAATGTGTTCCTAGCCAGTGCTTGGTTACTGTGTGGTAAGGTGCTTCTACTAAGGGAAGGCAATAGTCTGTGTCCCTGCTTAGCAGAAACACAGGATCAATGTCTTCCCTAATGACAGAACGGCAGTCTGCCTTGTTTACATAGGCAGATTGCCATTCTGCCTGTGTAATAAACAACCCACTGCTGGGCTCCTGCTGTGTGTGATCACAGCGGGGGCGGGTTTGGCGGCGGCGCGCGTGTGACCCAGACCTGAAAGTGGCAGATCACGTACTAGGTCAGTGGTTCTCAACTCCTGTCCTCAGGACCCACTAACAGGCCAGATTTTAAGTATTACCTTGGGGAGATGCAGACTAGAATACTGCAACTGTACCACTGTATCATTGTACTAGGTACATGATCTGATGCCAAATGGTTGCCCTACTGCAGTATATGGGCAGTCATGAAGTGGTTAAAATAGGTAATGTTGACCACTTTAACCACTTTATATATGTGTGGTAGATAGATAGATACAGTATCTCACAAAAGTGAGTACACCCCTCACATGTTTGTAAATATTTTATTATATCTTTTTATGTGACAACACTGAAGAAATTACACTTTGCTACAATGTAATGTAGTGGCATGTGACTCGTTAGTGTTACAAGGTGTGAATGGGGAGCAGATGTGAAAATTTGGTGTTATCGCTCTCACTCTCTCATACTGGTCACTGGAAGTTCAATATGGCACCTCATGGCAAAGAACTCTCTGAGGATCTGAAAAAAAAAAGAATTTTTGCTCCACATAAAGATGGCCTAGGCCAGTGGCCTCCAAACTGCGGCCCGAGGGCCAAATGCAGCCCTTTGCTTGCCATTATCCGGCCTGACACTGACACAAAGTCTGACACTGACAATGAAGCACCATGTCTCCCACTGACACCACTAACGGGGCACTATTCCTCCCTATGATACTAACGACGGGGCAGTATTCCTCCCACTAATACCAGATGTTTACTCTCACTGATACCTGGAAAATCTCCACCCCGCTGGCCAGATTCCGGCCCTCCTAGAGTCTGAAGGACAATAAACTGGCCCTTTGTTTAGAATGATTGGAGATCCCTGGCCTAGGCTATAAGAAGATTCCCAAGACCCTGAAACTGAGCTGCAGCACGGTGGCCAAGACCATATGAATGGACTGGCCAAGCATGTCTCCAGACCTAAGCACTATTGAGCATCTGTGGGGCATCTTCAAACGGAAGGCGGAGGAGCGCAAGGTCACTAACATCCACCAGCTCCGTGATGTTGTCATGGAGGAGTAGAAGAGGACTCCAGTGGCAACCTGTGAAGCTCTGGTAAACTCCATGCCCAAGAGGGTTAAGGCAGTGCTGGAAAATAATGGTGGTCACACAAAATATTGACACTTTTGTGAGATACTGTAGATAGATAGATACAACTCCATGTCTACAATTTAGGAGAGCACTATATAATGATCTGATGAATGCATTTTCTAGATTCTATATACTATATACTATATATGGAAAAACTGTACCTTATAAAAAAAAAAATTGTATATATATTGTTTACATACAGTTTTTTATATACAGTATAGTACAGCATATAGAAAGCATATAATAATATAGGACTCTCCTAAATTATAGATAGTGGTTTACTGAATTTGTGAATAAAATACTTATTTTAACACCTTTACTTTGTATCTGTCTTATGCTGTGTGTATGCCCAGATTATTCTTGTAGATGTATTAATAAAGATGCATTGATTAAAAGAAATTGGCTAGCAGCTCATAATAGAATATCATTGATTGAAAGGCATTGCTCGTAATGGTTTCCTTCAAGGTAGCATCTGTTATGCATTAACCTTTCAGCCTTCAGAATCACAGAGATACGGATTTCTTGCTCAAACTACTGGTCAGATGACTCAGCCATGACATTTAATAAATTGCACTTTCTGCACACACATTCCAAACTTCTCATAAGCTGGAAAATACATTATGAAAAATTCACAATTGTACTAGCAGAACAGTGTTCTGTTCTAACAATATGTCTGTAAAATAACATACCAGACACAAGATGCTTGTATATTTAGATAAATAGCAATGTCACTCATCTGTTGTATAATCTCTGGAAGTGTTGATCACAGAACGACATGTCATGGACATAGACTAGAGGTCTGTTTAGAGATTTTGTTGCCTTAGGTACCCTTAAAAGACCATGAAATTTTATAAAAAATGTCACCTGTTTATTATTTAGAAACTTAAAGGGGAACTCTAGCCTTACTTTCTGTCTTGCACAATTGTACAGACTCCTTTCCTGTAATGAAATTGTGTACTCTGATTTGACTGCACAATGTAAGCTTCTCACAGTGTACATTGAGACCTACAGCAAGTCAGATATACCCTGCTTCATTTTCTAGCTGCAGGGTGTCCAACACCATCTAGCTCTTTCCTCCTCAGCCTTAGTATCCTTGGCTCACCCCTTTCATTCATTAGATTTTAGTTCTTTCAGTCTTGGAGGTTCTACTACAACTTCCTGCTGGCCCCTCTCACCAGCCTGCATTTCATAGACAAACCACAAAGGCCTAGTGATGATAGGTCTAAAAAAAGGTATGTAATAAAACAAAAAAAATCTATTTAACAATTTTATGAGTTTGTTGATGAGGCAGGAAAAGGAGGAACCAGCAATGGTATATTATACGCATAATTCAGCCAGAAAGTACTATGGGTATGATGGTTTCTTTATGTGTAAACTACAATGGGAGTGTACAGTCCACCAATCAAAGCTGGCATAGGGGAGATGACTGTTTATTACATTACAAAGTGTTGATACTGTTATCACTAAATCCCACTCCCCTTCTTCAGTTTTTATGCTGACTTTTCCCAAGAGTGTCCAGAGGTGACCAGAAAATTTACAAGATAAACATATGTATTTTGATACTGCTGTCTTACCTTGTGAGTGCTGTATGACGAAAAAAACCTGAAGACAATTCTGATTCCTATTACTTTAACAATTAAAGTGTATGTTACCTTACATATTTAATTTTTTTCTATGTCTGTGTTCACATATGTGTATTTTGTAAATCAGAGTCTCTATCTTTTTTATATACAGTACTTCTTCTATCTGAAGTATCTGGTCAGTCACCTTCTGTCCAAAGCACAGAAGCTGATCTGTACTTGTGTGATCAGTTTTTATCCTTTGGTTGCTCATTCCAATTTGCAAGACACTGTGCAGACACACAGCATGCCTGTATTGGGTAGTTTGTTCAGCCACCATACCCCCCTACCAAACACAGCCTTTCTCTGAAACACACTCCCTCCCAATCACAGCCTGCCTCTGGAACACACTACCTCCCAATCACAGCCTGCCTCTGGAACACGCTACCTCCCAATCACAGCCTGCCTCTGGGACACACCGCCTCCCAATCACAGCCTTGCTTTGAAACACACTCCCTCTCAATCACTACCTGCCTCTGGAACACACCCCCTCCCAATAAAAGCCTTCCTCTGGAACACACTACCTCCCAATCACAGCCTTCCTCTGGAACACACACCCTCCCAATCACAGCCTTCCTCTGGAACACACTCCATCCCAATCACAGCCTGCCTCTGGAACACACACCCTCCCAATCACAGCCTGCCTCTGGAACACACCCCCTCTCGATCACAGCCTGTCTCTGGGACACACCCCCTCCCAGTCCCAGCCTTCCTCTGGAACACACTACCTCAAAATCACAGCCTGCCTCTGGAACACACATCTGCCCAATTACGGCCTTCCTCTGGAACACATCCCCTCCGAATCACAGCCTGCCTCTGGAACACACTCCCTCCCAATAACATCCTGCCTCTGGGACACACCTCTTCCCAATCACAGCCTTCCTCTGAAACATACTCCCTCCCAATCACAGCCTGCCTCTGGAACACACTCCCTCCAATCACAGCCTGCCTCTGAAACACACTCCCTTCCAATCACAGCCTTGCTCTAAAACACACTCCCTCCGGAACACACCCCCTTCCAATCACAGCCTAGCTCTGAAACATACTCCCTCCCAATCACAGCCTGCCTTTGGAACACACTCCCTCCCAATCACAGCCTTCCTCTGGAACACACTCCCTCCCAATCACAGCCTTCCTCTGGAACACACACCCTCCTAATCACAGCCTTCCTCTGGAACACACTCCTTTCCAATCACAGCCTTCCTCTGGAACACACCCCCTCCCAATCACAGCCTTCCTCTGGAACACGCTCCCTCCCAATCACAGCCTTCCTCTGGAACACACCCCCTCCCAATCACAGCCTTCCTCTGGAACACACCCCCTCCCAATCACAGCCTTCCTCTGGAACACACCCCCTCCAAAATTACAGCCTTCTTCTAAAACATACTCCCTCCCAATCACAGCCTGCCTCTGGAACACACTCCCTCCCAATCACAGCCTACCTCTGCAACACATTCTCTCCCAATCACAGCCTTCCTCTAAAACACACTACCTCCCAATCACAGCCTTCCTCTGGAACTGTCAGGAATCAGATGTGATCAGAACTATGTGGACTGCAAATGAGGAAACCGCAAACAGAAATAAATGAAAGTACGTTTATTTGAGGTAAATACATATAAATGTGAATACACCACCAATAAAACAAGTGAACAACCAAACAACCAAACAGTAACCAACCAGCATATGTAGCAAAAGGGGGAACCAGAATCGTAGTCAAGCCAGGCCAGGATCATTAACAGGAGATCAGCAGATGGGGGGCCAGGAGTAGACAGACAGGGACAAGAAGAAAGCAATCAGGCTGCAGAGCAAGGATCCAGGGATGCAGGAACAGATACAACAGGTTCAGGATACAGGAATCGGGGTTCAGGTAAACAGGCTGCAGTTCAGGGCACGAGGACGATACCAGGGAGGTGTGTGTGCACTTGCCGGGTATTTATAGTATTACCTGCTAACAAGCTCAGGCGACCCCTGATTGAAGAAGGTAAAATCTGCACCACACTGCCAAGATCCATCCGTGGTGGACGCCAGTACTGCGGCCCAAATATGACATAACACCAGCAGGTAGAAGCTCCCCTGACAGTTCCAAACTGCCAGGAGACACCTGCTGGTGGACCCCAGTAGTGCATGCCAAATGATAGATATTACCAAGGGATGGAACCTTTCCTTACAGGAACACAACCCCTCCCAATTAGAGCCTTCCTCTGGAACACATCACTTCCCAATTACAGCCTTCTTCTGGAACACACTCCCTCCCAATCACAGCCTTCCTCTGGAACACACCCCCTCCCAATCGCAGCCTTCCTCTGGAACACACTCCCTCCCAATCACAGCCTTCCTTTGGAACACACTCCCTTCCAATTACACCCTGCCTTTGGAACACGCCCCTTCCCAATTACAGCCTGCCTCTGGAACATACTCCCTCACAATCACAGAATTCCTCTGGAACACACTCCCTCCCAATCACAGCCTGTCTCTGGAACACACCCCCTCCCAATTACAGTCTTCCGCTGGAACACACCCCTCCCAATTACAGCCTGCCTCTGGAGCACACCCCCTCCAAATTACAGCCTTCCCCAGGAACACACCCCCTCCTAATCACAGCCTTCCTCTGGAACACACCCCCTCCCAATCACAGCCTTCCTCTGAAACACACCCCCTCACATAACAGAACTTTTTAACCTTGTAAAAAAGGTAAGAAAGATCATTTCTGAAACTAAGTAAAAGCAGTTGTATATTTACAACTTCTTTAAATGAGATTACTGTACTAAAATTGCTCTTCCAACCAGGTAGGATTTTAGGAATAAAAACATTAAAAAAAAACACTATCTTGTATTGGACAACACAGTGGCTACGTGGTTAGCACTACCTGCCTGGAGTTTGCATGTTCTCCCTGCGCCTGTGTGGGTTCCTCCCACAATCCAAAGACATGCTGGTAGTAAAATTGGCCCTAGTATGTGTATGAATGTGAGTTATCGACCTTCGATTGTAAGCTCTTTGAGAGCAGAGACTGCGGAGTATGTACAATACATCTATGTAAATTGATGGCGCAACATAAGTACCTGTAATGAATTTTCAATTAGAAATATTCACTATAGTCTCCATGAGGTTAGAAAGCAATGCTGTTGTGAGTAATCACTCTCTGTAATCATTTTTGGCAAAATAACCGGGGCATGCCACCACTTCCCAAACAATGCTGGAAAAGCATATTTTCAAATGACCCGGAAACCTCAAGAAAAACAGGACTTTAACATGTTACTAAACCCACAACAGTAAAATCACTCATAGTTTGTAGACGCTATAACTTTCACGCAAGCCAATCAATATACACATATTTTTTGTACCGAAGACATGTAGCAGAATAAATTTTGGCCTAAATGAATGAAGAAATCGTTTTTTTTTTTCTTTTTTAATTGGATATTTTAATTTACGCTTTTTTTTTTGTTTTATAGAGCAAAAAAAATAATAATTTAAACCCAGTGGTGGTCAATTACCACTGTAGCGCTACCCCCAATTAAGAGAGCCGCTGATTTGATTTCGGGCCCTGTACGCAGTACCGCCAACCCCCGGCAATCTTAATCGACCCACTCTGGCACAGTCAGTCTAGGGTTAAACCCCTATCACTCTTAGGTGTATTATACTTAATAATCTCTAAACAGTCAGACAGCACACTGAGGCAAGAATATAAAATATATATATATCAGCTTTACTGGTAATGAAGGATTTAAGATATAACATGCAACATATACATGGGCCTGCAGAGCCCTGCATCAATCAATGTACTAGGTGCAGCACAGTAATATGGCGCCACGCAGTGTCCACCACGCGGTGCTATTATAGCGTGTGCTCGCCTATGGCGTAGTAACACAAACTTTCTAAAACTCCCCCACCTAAGTCAGGCCTGACATGGAATGGAACTAAGTCTCTTTCCCCTAAGGGATGAAGGTTTCTTCACCGGCCAGCTGTCGTTGGTGCACTTAAAGGAATAACCATTTGTAATCCACATTGGGTGTTAACTTGAAATAACAGGGCAAAACGGGGGGGGGGTAGATTCTTCAGCTCTGTCCCGCTACCAGACCCCCCAATAAACACTGGTGAGCGAACAGTGGGCCTAGGCAGTCTATAGGCCTGAACACAACTCAGTCTATTGATATGGGCAGGTGCCCGCTCACCGCTCCAGGCGCGATCCCAGCCTGGGACTTCCACCTCCTGTGTATCGCACACAGCGTCTGCTCCGATCGAGTCCTCGATCCAGCTCACGTCCTATCACGACGGGTCAGGATCCACCCAGGCTCCGCAGTATGGTGGAAGGCTCTTCGGACTTCAAGCAAGGCCTCAGGCTTCAGGCCTTGCTTCACAGCCGATCCACATAGGATGACTTGTCACTTGACGCGCCGTGTCCCAAGCGAGCGAGCTCCGTCTCGCCTCCCACTTAAGTAACCCCTCCCATGAGTCTCTGCGGTGGAACCTCCACCCTGGGGCCGAATGGGGTTCTGGGTAACGTAGTCCTGGGGCCTTAGAAGAGACCCCGCTACACACTCCCCCCACTTGAACTCTTTGGTCCCCAAAGATAACATAACTTCAAACTACACATTTAACAACATCCATCAATTCTCCATATGATGTTGGCAGAGGAAATTCCCACCAGAAACGAGGCGGTGAACTCCTCTGCCCACAGGACACATTAACAACAGTATCCTGCCTAACTGTGCCAGAGAGTGAGCTGGGGTTGCCTCCCACCAAATGAACAGTGGGAGGGTCAGGGTCTTCCATACTCCTTCTGGCAGTGAATACAGTGTCTTCCGCACTCTTCCCCATTTGTGGGTAGGTTACCTCCTGGGAGGTTTCATGGCCCTCCGCTCCCTCTGTCCTCTGGGACTTTCCGTGGGAACAGATTCTTCTTCTGTGACCAACTCGGGAGTTCCTTCGAATTCAGGAGCATCTGGCTCTGGAGCAGGAAGATACATGGCTTCCCTTGGGTCCTCTTCAGGTGATAGCTCACCGACACTCGCCCAAGCATCTGACCAGTGACTAGATGGAATGAACTCCATAGCTTCTGCATTCAGTGTGTGATCCTCGGTATCTTCGTCAGGTGGAAGATCAATAGCAGAAGTCGTTGGGCCCTGGGAAGGCCAAAGCCAGCCAATTTCCTCCCCCTCGCCTTCACTCATTTCTGAATCTTCTGTATCCTCCCTCCGAGGGGTCTGAGACCGAGTGTTGGGTCTAGGGGTGTTCGGAATGGACATGGGTTCAGGAGAATCCATCATAGGAGGCGACCGAACTGCTTCAGCGAGCGGAAGTAGGTGGTTTCGATGCCAAGTCTTCAAGGGCCCTAACTTCCCCTCGGGTTTAAGTCTGTAAACGGGTAGGCCCGGTAATTTTCTACAAATGACATAAGGTTCTGGTCTCCATCTATCTGCGATTTTATGTTTTCCAGGGACCCCCAGGTTCCGCAATAACACCCTGTCTCCTGGTTGTAAGTCTTGGATCCTAACCTTTAGATCAAGATTCCTCTTGTTGCGAGCCCCTCTCTGTTCCGAGGCCGCCTGAGCTTGCTCATAAGTAGTGATGAGCCGAACACCCCCGGGTTCGGTTCGCACCAGAACCCGCGAACGGACCGAAAGTTCGTACGAACATTAGAACCCTATTAAATACAATGGATGCGAACGTTCGAATTCTAAAGTGCTAATTATAACAACTATTATGCATGTTATTGTCCTAAAAAGGGTTTGGGAACCCGGGTTCTGCACCAGGGGACATGTATCAATGCAAAAAGAAGTTTTAAAAACGGTCGTTTTTCGGGAGCAGTCATTTTAATGATGCATAAAGTGAAAAAAAAAGTCAAATATTCCTTTAAATATCGTACCTGGGGGGTGTCTAAAGTATGCCTGTGAAGTGCCACGTGTTTCCCGTGTTTAGAACTGTCCCTGCACAAAATGACACTTCTAAAGGAAAAAAAAGCCATTTAAAACTTCTTGCGGCTTTAATGTAATGTCTGGTCCCGGTAATATGGATGAAAATCTTTAAGAAAAATGGCATAGCTACCCCATGACCCCCCCCCCCTACCCCAGCCCATTACCAGCCCCTTTGGGTCTTGTATGGATATTAAGGGGAACCCCGCACATAAAATAAAAAAGGCCCTATATACTCTGAACAGCCGTATACAGGCGGTGCATACAAGACAGGGACTGTAGGTTTGTTCTTATGTAGAATGTGTTTGTAATTTTGAACAGGTACATTGTTGAACTGTAGCTCCAGCCCAAAAATCTATTTTTAAACTTTTTGGGAAACATAGGTAAGGGTTATCACCCCTGTAACATTTGTTTTGCTGTCTGTGCCCCTGTTCAGAACATTTCACCTCACTTTCCGTCCCAATGACAACTGTTTTTGAAATGTGGTGTTTTTCTTGAAACAAGGATTGCTGATAAAGCATCAGTACAGAGGAGACACCTTTCTCCCGTATTTATTCTTACAGGAGAGAATTTTCCTTCCTAGGGGTAGATTTCCTCTCACTTCCTGTTGTCTTCTTTCGTTTGCAAGTAGGAGTCGTTTGTAAGTTGGATGTTTGAAAGTAGGGACCTGCCGTATATACTCTGCAGAAATAGGCCCCTTAGTTGTTGGTGTTGGCACAACACTGTAAGCACTCACAGTTACTCTTGGTTGGTGCTGGAACGCCCTGCTGTCAACTATTATATCAGGAATTTTAATTACATATAATTGTTGAACAGTGGTAGTAAAAATTGGGGCTTTGATGGTGGTGCTGGTGCCACAACACTGTAAGCCCTGACAGTTACTCTTGGTGGGTGCAGCAATGGGCCCTGCTGTGAATTATTAGATCAAGAATTGTAATTGCATGCCCCTGTTGAACAGGGGCTGAAAAATTGGGCTTTTCGTGGTGGTGGTGGTGGTGGTGGTGTTGCCACAACACTGTAAGCCCTCAGAGTTACTCTTGGTGGGTGCAGGAATGGGCCCTGCTGTGAATTATTAGATCAAGAATTGTAATTACATGCCCCTTTTGAACAGTGGCTGAAAAATTGGGCCTTTCGTGGTGGTGGTGGTGGTGGCGTTGCCACAACACTGTAAGCCCTCAGACTTACTCTTGGTGGGTGCAGGAATGGGCCCTGCTGTGAATTATTACATCAAGAATTGTAATTGCATGCCCCTGTTGAACAGGGGCTGAAAAATTGGGCCTTAGGCACTGGTGGCACAACACTACAACCCCTCACAGATACTGTACTTGGAGCACAGCAATGAGCCCTGTTGCAAAGTATTGCTTCAAAAATTGTAATGACACGCCCCTGTTAAACAGGGGCTGAAAAATTGGGCCTTAGGCACTGGTGGCACAACACTACAACCCCTCACAGATACTGTACTTGGAGCACAGCAATGAGCCCTATGGCAAATTATTGCTAAAAAAATTGTAAGTACACGCCCCTGTAAAACAGGGGCTGAAAAATTGGGCCTTAGCCACTGGTGGCGGCACCCATAAACAAAAATGATCTTCCAAGCTATCATCATCAATCGTATCATTGAGGACTCGGAGGAGGAGGATAGCCAGTCAACATAACAGCACAGGCACTCAGCATCAGCATCAGTCTTGAAGGGACGTGACATGTTAAAATCAATTAGTCTGTTATATCAGCATCAGGTGTGTGGTAGCTGGTGGTGATCCAAGACTGGTTCATCTTGATGAAAGTCAGTCGATCAACCGAGTCGGTGGACAGGCGCACCCTGTGATCCGTGACAAATCCTCCAGCAGCACTGAATGTGCGTTCCGAAAGAACGCTGGATGCAGGACAGGCCAGTAGCTCAATTGCATACTGTGCAAGCTCTGGCCAGTGATCCATCCTCAAGACCCAGTAAGCCAGAGGATTTTCGGTGGGGAAGGTGTCCAAGTCTGACCTTGCCCCTAGATATTCCTGCACCATGTTTATCAGACGCTGGCGATGGTTGCTGGAACCAATCATACTTTGGGGCTGCGGACTAAAGAATTGTCTGAACGCATCGGTCAGACGGCCACCTTCCCCACCGCTCCTTCTTTGACTGGCCGAAGCCTCAGCAACTCGTTGTCCTGGACCAGGAGTTTGTAACCTCCCAGTCTCTGGGAACGCGTTGCACAGACCTTTCTGCAAGGCCTCCCGGAGTTGTCTCATCCTCTGCTCCCTCTGCGACGGTAACATAAGGTCCGCAACCTTACCCTTGTACCGTGGATCAAGGAGAGTGGCCAGCCAGTAATGGTCCCTCTCCTTGATCCGAAGAATACGAGGATCCTTCCGCAGACTTTGCAGGATCAGGGAGGCCATGCAGCGTAGGTTTGCTGAGGCATTCGCTCCAGAGTCCTCTGGGTCACTAAGGACGACATGATCCGCAGTCACCTCCTCCCAGCCACGTACAAGTCCACTGGTTTCTTGGGACTGTAAATCATCCCTAAAAGACTGCTGCTGATGATGCTGAGTGCCAGCCTCCACCTCCATGCTGACACAATCCTCCTCCTCCTCCTCCTCTTCCTCTTCCTGTGCGATGGGTGGGACAGAAGGAACACTGTCTGGGTAAAGGGGGCCTTGAGAGGCAAGGAAGTCCTCCTCTTCCTGCCTCTGTTCTGCCTCAAGTGCCCTGTCCATTATTCCACGCAGCGTGTGCTCCAACAGGTGGACAAGAGGTACAGTGTCACTGATGCATGCACTGTCACTGCTCACCATCCTCGTGGCCTCCTCAAATGGTGCCAGGACAGTGCATGCATCCCTGATCATGCCCCACTGGCGTGGAGAAAAAAAACCAAGCTCCCCTGACCCTGTCCTGGTGCCGTAGTCGCACAGGTACTCATTGATGGCCCTCTGCTGCGTGTGCAGCCGCTGCAGCATGGCCAACGTTGAGTTCCACCTGGTGGGCATGTCACATATAAGGCGGTTCTTGGGCAGGTTCAACTCCTTTTGCAGCTCAGCCAGGCGAGCACTGGCATTATAAGATCTGCGGAAATGCACACAGACTTTCCTGGCCTGCCTCAGGACATCCTGTAAGCCCGGGTACCTGCCCAAGAACCGCTGCACCACCAGGTTAAGGACGTGAGCCACACAGGGCACATGGGTCAGTTGTCCCTGTCGGAGGGCGGAGAGGAGGTTGGTGCCATTGTCGCAAACCACCATTCCTGGCTTAAGCTGGCGTGGCGTCAACCACCTCTCGGTCTGGCCCTGCAGAGCAGACAGGACCTCTGCCCCAGTGTGGCTTCTGTCCCCCAAACACACCAGCGCAAGCACGGCATGGCATCTTTTTGCCTGCGTACTTGCGTAGCCCCGTGAACGGCTACGGAGCACCGCTGGTTCATAGGACAAACCACAGGAAGAGGCCATGGAGGAAGAAGAAGAGGAGGGGGTGGAGGAGAGAGGTGTGTCACAACCAGTAGTAGCATTTTGGAGGCGTGGCGGTGGGACAACCTCCAACACTACTGCACCTTGTCCTGCATCCTTCCCAGCTGCCAAAAGAGTGACCCAATGGGCCGTGAAAGAAAGGTAACGTCCCTGTCCATGCCTGCTGGACCATGAGTCAGCGGTAATATGCACCTGTCCAGCGAGGCCAAGACATTGCCTTCCACATGCCGGTAGAGAGCCGGAATAGCCTTCCGTGAGAAAAAGTGGCGTTTGGGAACCTGCCACTGAGGAACCGCACATTGCACAAACTCACGGAAGGGGGCCGAGTCTACCAACTGAAAAGGCAGCAGTTGAAGCGCTAGCATTTTAGCCAAGCTAGCATTCAACCGCTGGGCATGTGGATGGCTGGGAGTGAACTTCTTTCGACGGTCCAGCAGCTGGGGCAGGGAAATTTGCCTGCTAGAATCGGACGTCGATGTACTGCTAGCAGAGTGGCCGCAAGTACTTGGCTGTGACACACCTAATTCTACACCTTCATTCCTCTCAGTGCATGTTTCAGAGAGGACTGAAGTTATAGTGGGGTTGGAGATCCCAGCTGATGCGGTGCAAGGAGAGGTCCGCTTTGTTCTTTGGTGTGGGTCTTTCAGGTAGGCTTGCCAACGAGCTGCATGGCAGGTCAACATATGTCTGGTCAGGCATGTGGTACCCAAGCGGCTGATGTTTTGGCCACGCGATATACGCTTGAGACATATGTTGCAAACAGCAGCTGTGCGATCTGATGCACTAGCCTCAAAAAAGGCCCACACCAAGGAACTTTTTGAATGACGGGCAGAGGCAGCGCCCTGCACAGGCGGAGCTCTGCGGTGTGATTCCGTCTGTGTACTGCCCTTACGCTGGCCACCAAAGGGCATCCTGTCTCGTTGGAGATGTGCCTCCTCCTCATCCTCCTCCTCCTCTCTCCTATTAGGCACCCACGTGGAGTCAGTGACCTCATCATCCCCTCCCTCCTCATCACTGGAGCCAATCTGGCAGTATGCTGCAGCTGCTGGAACATGACTGCCAGATTGGTGTCCTTCTTGAGCATCCCCTCTGTCTGCTCTCACCCTACTGCCTTCCTGTAGCTGGGTTTCATCATCAGACCCTTCGAAATGCTGGGCATCCTCCTGGAGCATGTACCCAACACTGTGCTCAAACAGTTCGGGGGACTCCTCAGGAGGAGGACATGGTGGGTCTAGGGAAGGAGTGACTGATGATGAGTCTGACATTGATACCAGGGAAGAGGACGCTTTGGCAGCTGCTTTGCCAGTACCCTGAGCCTGGGTGAGAGAGGATGAGGAGGAGGAGGAGGGCTTGGTCATCCACTCTACCAAGTCTTCGGCATGATGTGGCTCAACATGTCCAGCTGCGGAAAAGAAGGACAAGCGTGTCCCATGGCCATGTGCTGATGACAATGCACCGCGTCCACGACCAGCACTGTTGCCCCCAGACACAGAGCCTGCTTGCCCTCTTTTATTGCCTCCTGACTGTCTGCCTCTCCTTGTTTGCCTTCCAGACATTCTAATAGATGGCCTGCAGGGAGATGGGAAAAAAGCAATAAGGGCTACCTTCAGGTGTCCTTCTCTGTCCCTTGAAACAAGGACTTGCACAGTGAAAGAAACTGACACTCTCCCTACCTACAGTTTTCTGTCCCTAGAAAAAATGTTTTTTTTAAGCACAATATAGCACAAGGAGAATTCACTCACTGTCCTTCCAGGTCCCTAGAAACAAGGACTTGCACAGTGAAAGAAACTGACACTCTCCCTACCTACAGTTTTCTGTCCCTAGAAAAAATGTTTTTTTTAAGCACAATATAGCACAAGGAGAATTCACTCACTGTCCTTCCAGGTCCCTAGAAACAAGGACTTGCACAGTGAAAGAAACTGACACTCTCCCTACCTACAGTTTTCTGTCCCTAGAAAAAATGTTTTTTTTAAGCACAATATAGCACAAGGAGAATTCACTCACTGTCCTTCCAGGTCCCTGGAAACAAGGACTTGCACAGTGAAAGAAACTGACACTCTCCCTACCTACAGTTTTCTGTCCCTAGAAAAAATGTTTTTTTTAAGCACAATATAGCACAAGCAGAATTCACTCACTGTCCTTCCAGGTCCCTAGAAACAAGGACTTGCACAGTGAAAGAAACTGACACTCTCCCTACCTACAGTTTTCTGTCCCTAGAAAAAATGTTTTTTTTAAGCACACTATAGCACAAGGAGAATTCACTCACTGTCCTTCCCAGTCCCTAGAAACAAGGACTTGCACAGTGAAAGAAACTGACACTCTCCCTACCTACAGTTTTCTGTCCCTAGAAAAAATGTTTTTTTTTAAGTACACTATAGCACAAGGAGAATTCACTCACTGTCCTTCCCAGTCCCTAGAAACAAGGACTTGCACAGTGAAAGAAACTGACACTCTCCCTACCTACAGTTTTCTGTCCCTAGAAAAAATGTTTTTTTTAAGCACAATATAGCACAAGGAGAATTCACTCACTGTCCTTCCAGGTCCCTGGAAACAAGGACTTGCACAGTGAAAGAAACTGACACACTCTCCCTACCTACAGTTTTCTGTCCCTAGAAAAAATGTTTTTTTTAAGCACACTATAGCACAAGGAGAATTCACTCACTGTCCTTCCAGGTCCCTGGAAACAAGGACTTGCACAGTGAAAGAAACTGACACTCTCCCTACCTAGAGTTTTCTGTCCCTAGAAAAAATGTTTTTTTTAAGCACACTATAGCACAAGGAGCATTCACTCACTGTCCTTCCAGGTCCCTGGAAACAAGGACTTGCACAGTGAAAGAAACTGACACTCTCCCTACCTACAGTTTTCTGTCCCTAGAAAAAATGTTTTTTTAAGCACAATATAGCACAAGGAGAATTCACTCACTGTCCTTCCAGGTCCCTAGAAACAAGGACTTGCACAGTGAAAGAAACTGACACTCTCCCTACCTACAGTTTTCTGTCCCTAGAAAAAATGTTTTTTTTAAGCACAATATAGCACAAGGAGAATTCACTCACTGTCCTTCCAGGTCCCTGGAAACAAGGACTTGCACAGTGAAAGAAACTGACACTCTCCCTACCTACAGTTTTCTGTCCCTAGAAAAAATGTTTTTTTTAAGCACAATATAGCACAAGGAGAATTCACTCACTGTCCTTCCCAGTCCCTAGAAACAAGGACTTGCACAGTGAAAGAAACTGACACTCTCCCTACCTACAGTTTTCTGTCCCTAGAAAAAATGTTTTTTTTAAGCACAATATAGCACAAGGAGAATTCACTCACTGTCCTTCCAGGTCCCTGGAAACAAGGACTTGCACAGTGAAAGAAACTGACACTCTCCCTACCTACAGTTTTCTGTCCCTAGAAAAAATGTTTTTTTTAAGCACACTATAGCACAAGGAGCATTCACTCACTGTCCTTCCAGGTCCCTGGAAACAAGGACTTGCACAGTGAAAGAAACTGACACTCTCCCTACCTACAGTTTTCTGTCCCTAGAAAAAATGTTTTTTTTAAGCACAATATAGCACAAGGAGAATTCACTCACTGTCCTTCCAGGTCCCTAGAAACAAGGACTTGCACAGTGAAAGAAACTGACACTCTCCCTACCTACAGTTTTCTGTCCCTAGAAAAAATGTTTTTTTTAAGCACAATATAGCACAAGGAGAATTCACTCACTGTCCTTCCAGGTCCCTAGAAACAAGGACTTGCACAGTGAAAGAAACTGACACTCTCCCTACCTACAGTTTTCTGTCCCTAAAAAAAATGTTTTTTTTAAGCACAATATAGCAGAAGGAGAATTCACTCACTGTCCTTCCAGGTCCCTGGAAACAAGGACTTGCACAGTGAAAGAAACTGACACTCTCCCTACCTACAGTTTTCTGTCCCTAGAAAAAATGTTTTTTTTAAGCACAATATAGCACAAGGAGAATTCACTCACTGTCCTTCCAGGTCCCTAGAAACAAGGACTTGCACAGTGAAAGAAACTGACACTCTCCCTACCTACAGTTTTCTGTCCCTAGAAAAAATGTTTTTTTTAAGCACACTATAGCACAAGGAGAATTCACTCACTGTCCTTCCCAGTCCCTAGAAACAAGGACTTGCACAGTGAAAGAAACTGACACTCTCCCTACCTACAGTTTTCTGTCCCTAGAAAAAATGTTTTTTTTAAGCACACTATAGCACAAGGAGCATTCACTCACTGTCCTTCCAGGTCCCTGGAAACAAGGACTTGCACAGTGAAAGAAACTGACACTCTCCCTACCTACAGTTTTCTGTCCCTAGAAAAAATGTTTTTTTTAAGCACAATATAGCACAAGGAGAATTCACTCACTGTCCTTCCAGGTCCCTAGAAACAAGGACTTGCACAGTGAAAGAAACTGACACTCTCCCTACCTACAGTTTTCTGTCCCTAGAAAAAATGTTTTTTTTAAGCACAATATAGCACAAGGAGAATTCACTCACTGTCCTTCCAGGTCCCTGGAAACAAGGACTTGCACAGTGAAAGAAACTGACACTCTCCCTACCTACAGTTTTCTGTCCCTAGAAAAAATGTTTTTTTTAAGCACAATATAGCACAAGGAGAATTCACTCACTGTCCTTCCAGGTCCCTGGAAACAAGGACTTGCACAGTGAAAGAAACTGACACTCTCCCTACCTACAGTTTTCTGTCCCTAGAAAAAATGTTTTTTTAAAGCACAATATAGCACAAGGAGAATTCACTCACTGTCCTTCCAGGTCCCTAGAAACAAGGACTTGCACAGTGAAAGAAACTGACACTCTCCCTACCTACAGTTTTCTGTCCCTAGAAAAAATGTTTTTTTTAAGCACAATATAGCACAAGGAGAATTCACTCACTGTCCTTCCAGGTCCCTGGAAACAAGGACTTGCACAGTGAAAGAAACTGACACTCTCCCTACCTACAGTTTTCTGTCCCTAGAAAAAATGTTTTTTTTAAGCACAATATAGCACAAGGAGAATTCACTCACTGTCCTTCCAGGTCCCTAGAAACAAGGACTTGCACAGTGAAAGAAACTGACACTCCCCTACCTACAGTTTTCTGTCCCTAGAAAAAATGTTTTTTTTAAGCACACTATAGCACAAGGAGAATTCACTCACTGTCCTTCCCAGTCCCTAGAAACAAGGACTTGCACAGTGAAAGAAACTGACACTCTCCCTACCTACAGTTTTCTGTCCCTAGAAAAAATGTTTTTTTTAAGCACAATATAGCACAAGGAGAATTCACTCACTGTCCTTCCAGGTCCCTGGAAACAAGGACTTGCACAGTGAAAGAAACTGACACTCTCCCTACCTACAGTTTTCTGTCCCTAGAAAAAAATTTTTTTTAAGCACACTATAGCACAAGGAGAATTCACTCACTGTCCTTCCAGGTCCCTGGAAACAAGGACTTGCACAGTGAAAGAAACTGACACTCTCCCTACCTACAGTTTTCTGTCCCTAGAAAAAATGTTTTTTTTAAGCACAATATAGCACAAGGAGAATTCACTCACTGTCCTTCCAGGTCCCTAGAAACAAGGACTTGCACAGTGAAAGAAACTGACACTCTCCCTACCTACAGTTTTCTGTCCCTAGAAAAAATGTTTTTTTTAAGCACAATATAGCACAAGGAGAATTCACTCACTGTCCTTCCAGGTCCCTGGAAACAAGGACTTGCACAGTGAAAGAAACTGACACTCTCCCTACCTACAGTTTTCTGTCCCTAGAAAAAATGTTTTTTTTAAGCACAATTAGGGATGAGCTTCGTGTTCGAGTCGAACATACGTTCGACTCGAACATCGGCTGTTCGATCGTTCGACGAAGATCGAACGATTTGGGCCGTTCGCGCCAAATTCGAGTGACGCGAACGGCCCACAATGCACTACGCCATCGCAGTGTCATCCAGGCGCTGTGATTGGCCAAGCATGCACTGTGACCCCGCATGCTTGGCCAATCACAGCGCCGGCAGCGAGGAGAGCAATGATTGGCCACAGGCAGGATGCCTGTGGCCAATTATTGCTGAGGGTGTTTAGTACACGCCCCACACTATAAAAGGCCGCCAGCACGGCGGCCTAGTGTAGTGTGTTCCGGAGCAGGGATAGAGCAGCATAGGCAGGGACAGTGACTTTTATTTCTTTCTTGCTTAACCTGGATTCCTTTAGTTTAGGGAAAGAGAAGGATAGGTAGGGAGAGTGTCAGTGTGTTTTGTGCTTGTGCTATATTGTGCTTAAAAAAAACATTTTTTCTAGGGACAGAAAACTGTAGGTAGGGAGAGTGTGTCAGTTTCTTTCACTGTCAAAGTCCTTGTTTCCAGGGACCTGGAAGGACAGTGAGTGAATTCTCCTTGTGCTAAATTGTGCTTAAAAAAAACATTTTTTCTAGGGACAGAAAACTGTAGGTAGGGAGAGTGTGTCAGTTTCTTTCACTGTCAAAGTCCTTGTTTCCAGGGACCTGGAAGGACAGTGAGTGAATTCTCCTTGTGCTAAATTGTGCTTAAAAAAAACATTTTTTCTAGGGACAGAAAACTGTAGGTAGGGAGAGTGTGTCAGTTTCTTTCACTGTCAAAGTCCTTGTTTCCAGGGACCTGGAAGGACAGTGAGTGAATTCTCCTTGTGCTAAATTGTGCTTAAAAAAAACATTTTTTCTAGGGACAGAAAACTGTAGGTAGGGAGAGTGTGTCAGTTTCTTTCACTGTCAAAGTCCTTGTTTCCAGGGACCTGGAAGGACAGTGAGTGAATTCTCCTTGTGCTAAATTGTGCTTAAAAAAAACATTTTTTCTAGGGACAGAAAACTGTAGGTAGGGAGAGTGTGTCAGTTTCTTTCACTGTCAAAGTCCTTGTTTCCAGGGACCTGGAAGGACAGTGAGTGAATTCTCCTTGTGCTAAATTGTGCTTAAAAAAAACATTTTTTCTAGGGACAGAAAACTGTAGGTAGGGAGAGTGTGTCAGTTTCTTTCACTGTCAAAGTCCTTGTTTCCAGGGACCTGGAAGGACAGTGAGTGAATTCTCCTTGTGCTAAATTGTGCTTAAAAAAAACATTTTTTCTAGGGACAGAAAACTGTAGGTAGGGAGAGTGTGTCAGTTTCTTTCACTGTCAAAGTCCTTGTTTCCAGGGACCTGGAAGGACAGTGAGTGAATTCTCCTTGTGCTAAATTGTGCTTAAAAAAAACATTTTTTCTAGGGACAGAAAACTGTAGGTAGGGAGAGTGTGTCAGTTTCTTTCACAGTCAAAGTCCTTGTTTCCAGGGACCTGGAAGGACAGTGAGTGAATTCTCCTTATGCTAAATTGTGCTTAAAAAAAACATTTTTTCTAGGGACAGAAAACTGTAGGTAGGGAGAGTGTGTCAGTTTCTTTCACTGTCAAAGTCCTTGTTTCCAGGGACCTGGAAGGACAGTGAGTGAATTCTCCTTGTGCTAAATTGTGCTTAAAAAAAACATTTTTTCTAGGGACAGAAAACTGTAGGTAGGGAGAGTGTGTCAGTTTCTTTCACTGTCAAAGTCCTTGTTTCCAGGGACCTGGAAGGACAGTGAGTGAATTCTCCTTGTGCTAAATTGTGCTTAAAAAAAACATTTTTTCTAGGGACAGAAAACTGTAGGTAGGGAGAGTGTGTCAGTTTCTTTCACTGTCAAAGTCCTTGTTTCCAGGGACCTGGAAGGACAGTGAGTGAATTCTCCTTGTGCTAAATTGTGCTTAAAAAAAACATTTTTTCTAGGGACAGAAAACTGTAGGTAGGGAGAGTGTGTCAGTTTCTTTCACTGTCAAAGTCCTTGTTTCCAGGGACCTGGAAGGACAGTGAGTGAATTCTCCTTGTGCTAAATTGTGCTTAAAAAAAACATTTTTTCTAGGGACAGAAAACTGTAGGTAGGGAGAGTGTGTCAGTTTCTTTCACTGTCAAAGTCCTTGTTTCCAGGGACCTGGAAGGACAGTGAGTGAATTCTCCTTGTGCTAAATTGTGCTTAAAAAAAACATTTTTTCTAGGGACAGAAAACTGTAGGTAGGGAGAGTGTGTCAGTTTCTTTCACTGTCAAAGTCCTTGTTTCCAGGGACCTGGAAGGACAGTGAGTGAATTCTCCTTGTGCTAAATTGTGCTTAAAAAAAACATTTTTTCTAGGGACAGAAAACTGTAGGTAGGGAGAGTGTGTCAGTTTCTTTCACTGTCAAAGTCCTTGTTTCCAGGGACCTGGAAGGACAGTGAGTGAATTCTCCTTGTGCTAAATTGTGCTTAAAAAAAACATTTTTTCTAGGGACAGAAAACTGTAGGTAGGGAGAGTGTGTCAGTTTCTTTCACTGTCAAAGTCCTTGTTTCAAGGGACAGAGAAGGACACCTGAAGGTAGCCCTTATTGCTTTTTTCCCATCTCCCTGCAGGCCATCTATTAGAATGTCTGGAAGGCAAACAAGGAGAGGCAGACAGTCAGGAGGCAATAAAAGAGGGCAAGCAGGCTCTGTGTCTGGGGGCAACAGTGCTGGTCGTGGACGCGGTGCATTGTCATCAGCACATGGCCATGGGACACGCTTGTCCTTCTTTTCGGCAGCTGGACATGTTGAGCCACATCATGCCGAAGACTTGGTAGAGTGGATGACCAAGCCCTCCTCCTCCTCCTCATCCTCTCTCACCCAGGCTCAGGGTACTGGAAAAGCAGCTGCCAAAGCGTCCTCTTCCCTGGTATCAATGTCAGACTCATCATCAGTCACTCCTTCCCTAGACCCACCATGTCCTCCTCCTGAGGAGTCCCCCGAACTGTTTCAGCACAGTGTTGGGTACATGCTCCAGGAGGATGCCCAGCGTTTCGAAGGGTCTGATGATGAAACCCAGCTAGAGGAAGGCAGTAGCGTGAGAGCAGACAGAGGGGATGCTCAAGAAGGACACCAATCTGGCAGTCATGTTCCAGCAGCTGCAGCATACTGCCAGATTGCCTCCAGTGATGAGGAGGGAGGTGATGATGAGGTCACTGACTCCACGTGGGTGCCTAATAGGAGAGAGGAGGAGGAGGAGGATGAGGAGGAGGCACATCTCCAACGAGGCAGGATGCCCTTTGGTGGCCAGCGTAAGGGCAGTACACCGACGGAATCACACCGCAGAGCTCCGCCTGTGCAGGGCGCTGCCTCTGCCCGTCATTCAAAAAGTTCTTTGGTGTGGGCCTTTTTTGAGGCTAGTGCATCAGATCGCACAGCTGCTGTTTGCAACATATGTCTCAAGCGTATATCGCGTGGCCAAAACATCAGCCGCTTGGGTACCACATGCCTGACCAGACATATGTTGACCTGCCATGCAGCTCGTTGGCAAGCCTACCTCAAAGACCCACACCAAAGAACAAAGCGGACCTCTCCTTGCACCGCATCAGCTGGGATCTCCAACCCCACTATAACTTCAGTCCTTTCTGAAACATGCACTGAGAGGAATGAAGGTGTAGAATTAGGTGTGTCACAGCCAAGTACTTGCGGCCACTCTGCTAGCAGTACACCGACGTCCGATTCTAGCAGGCAAATTTCCCTGCCCCAGCTGCTGGACCGTCGAAAGAAGTTCACTCCCAGCCATCCACATGCCCAGCGGTTGAATGCTAGCTTGGCTAAATTGCTAGCGCTTCAACTGCTGCCTTTTCAGTTGGTAGACTCGGCCCCCTTCCGTGAGTTTGTGCAATGTGCGGTTCCTCAGTGGCAGGTTCCCAAACGCCACTTTTTCTCACGGAAGGCTATTCCGGCTCTCTACCGGCATGTGGAAGGCAATGTCTTGGCCTCGCTGGACAGGGCGGTCAGCGGTAAGGTGCATATTACCGCTGACTCATGGTCCAGCAGGCATGGACAGGGACGTTACCTTTCTTTCACGGCCCATTGGGTCACTCTTTTGGCAGCTGGGAAGGATGCAGGACAAGGTGCAGTAGTGTTGGAGGTTGTCCCACCGCCACGCCTCCAAAATGCTACTACTGGTTGTGACACACCTCTCTCCTCCACCCCCTCCTCTTCTTCTTCCTCCATGGCCTCTTCCTGTGGTTTGTCCTATGAACCAGCGGTGCTCCGTAGCCGTTCACGGGGCTACGCAAGTACGCAGGCAAAAAGATGCCATGCCGTGCTTGCGCTGGTGTGTTTGGGGGACAGAAGCCACACTGGGGCAGAGGTCCTGTCTGCTCTGCAGGGCCAGGCCGAGAGGTGGTTGACGCCACGCCAGCTTAAGCCAGGAATGGTGGTTTGCGACAATGGCACCAACCTCCTCTCCGCCCTCCGACAGGGACAACTGACCCATGTGCCCTGTGTGGCTCACGTCCTTAACCTGGTGGTGCAGCGGTTCTTGGGCAGGTACCCGGGCTTACAGGATGTCCTGAGGCAGGCCAGGAAAGTCTGTGTGCATTTCCGCAGATCTTATAATGCCAGTGCTCGCCTGGCTGAGCTGCAAAAGGAGTTGAACCTGCCCAAGAACCGCCTTATATGTGACATGCCCACCAGGTGGAACTCAACGTTGGCCATGCTGCAGCGGCTGCACACGCAGCAGAGGGCCATCAATGAGTACCTGTGCGACTACGGCACCAGGACAGGGTCAGGGGAGCTTGGTTTTTTTTCTCCACGCCAGTGGGGCATGATCAGGGATGCATGCACTGTCCTGGCACCATTTGAGGAGGCCACGAGGATGGTGAGCAGTGACAGTGCATGCATCAGTGACACTGTACCTCTTGTCCACCTGTTGGAGCACACGCTGCGTGGAATAATGGACAGGGCACTTGAGGCAGAACAGAGGCAGGAAGAGGAGGACTTCCTTGCCTCTCAAGGCCCCCTTTACCCAGACAGTGTTCCTTCTGTCCCACCCATCGCACAGGAAGAGGAGGAGGAGGAGGAGGAGGAGGAGGAGGAGGAGGATTGTGTCAGCATGGAGGTGGAGGCTGGCACTCAGCATCATCAGCAGCAGTCTTTTAGGGATGATTTACAGTCCCAAGAAACCAGTGGACTTGTACGTGGCTGGGAGGAGGTGGCTGCGGATCATGTCGTCCTTAGTGACCCAGAGGACTCCGGAGCGAATGCCTCAGCAAACCTACGCTGCATGGCCTCCCTGATCCTGCAAAGTCTGCGGAAGGATCCTCGTATTCTTCGGATCAAGGAGAGGGACCATTACTGGCTGGCCACTCTCCTTGATCCACGGTACAAGGGTAAGGTTGCGGACCTTATGTTACCGTCGCAGAGGGAGCAGAGGATGAGACAACTCCGGGAGGCCTTGCAGAAAGGTCTGTGCAACGCGTTCCCAGAGACTGGGAGGTTACAAACTCCTGGTCCTGGACAACGAGTTGCTGAGGCTTCGGCCAGTCAAAGAAGGAGCGGTGGGGAAGGTGGCCGTCTGACCGATGCGTTCAGACAATTCTTTAGTCCGCAGCCCCAAAGTATGATCGGTTCCACCAACCATCGCCAGCGTCTGATAAACATGGTGCAGGAATATCTAGGGGCAAGGTCAGACTTGGACACCTTCCCCACCGAAAATCCTCTGGCTTACTGGGTCTTGAGGATGGATCACTGGCCAGAGCTTGCACAGTATGCAATTGAGCTACTGGCCTGTCCTGCATCCAGCGTTCTTTCGGAACGCACATTCAGTGCTGCTGGAGGATTTGTCACGGATCACAGGGTGCGCCTGTCCACCGACTCGGTTGATCGACTGACTTTCATCAAGATGAACCAGTCTTGGATCACCACCAGCTACCACACACCTGATGCTGATATAACATACTAATTGATTTTAACATGTCACATCCCTTCAAGACTGATGCTGATGCTGAGTGCCTGTGCTGTTATGTTGACTGGCTATCCTCCTCCTCCGAGTCCTCAATGATACGATTGATGATGATAGCTTGGAAGATCATTTTTGTTTATGGGTGCCGCCACCAGTGGCTAAGGCCCAATTTTTCAGCCCCTGTTTTACAGGGGCGTGTAATTACAATTTTTTTAGCAATAATTTGCCATAGGGCTCATTGCTGTGCTCCAAGTACAGTATCTGTGAGGGGTTGGAGTGTTGTGGCACCAGTGCCTAAGGCCCAATTTTTCAGCCCCTGTTTAACAGGGGCGTGTCATTACAATTTTTGAAGCAATACTTTGCAACAGGGCTCATTGCTGTGCTCCAAGTACAGTATCTCTGAGGGGTTGTAGTGTTGTGCCACCAGTGCCTAAGGCCCAATTTTTCAGCCCCTGTTCAACAGGGGCATGCAATTACAATTCTTGATCTAATAATTCACAGCAGGGTCCATTGCTGCACCCACCAAGAGTAACTCTGAGGGCTTACAGTCTTGTGGCAACGCCACCACCACCACCACCACGAAAGGCCCAATTTTTCAGCCCCTGTTCAAAAGGGGCATGTAATTACAATTCTTGATCTAATAATTCACAGCAGGGCCCATTGCTGCACCCACCAAGAGTAACTGTCAGGGCTTACAGTGTTGTGGCACCAGCACCACCATCAAAGCCCCAATTTTTACTACCACTGTTCAACAATTATATGTAATTAAAATTCCTGATATAATAGTTGACAGCAGGGCGTTCCAGCACCAACCAAGAGTAACTGAGTGCTTACAGTGTTGTGCCAACACCAACAACTAAGGGGCCTATTTCTGCAGAGTATATACGGCAGGTCCCTACTTTCAAACATCCAACTTACAAACGACTCCTACTTGCAAACGAAAGAAGACAACAGGAAGTGAGAGGAAATCTACCCCTAGAAAGGAAAATTCTCTCCTGTAAGAATAAATATGGGAGAAAGGGGTCTCATCTGTACTGATGCTTTATCAGCAATCCTTGTTTCAAGAAAAACACCACATTTCAAAAACAGTTGTCATTGGGACGGAAAGTGAGGTGAAATGTTCTGAACAGGGGCACAGACAGCAAAACAAATGTTACAGGGGTGATAACCCTTACCTATGTTTCCCAAAAAGTTTAAAAATAGATTTTTGGGCTGGAGCTACACTTCAACAATGTACCTGTTCAAAATTACAAACAGATTCTACATAAGAACAAACCTACAGTCCCTGTCTTGTATGCACCGCCTGTATACGGCTGTTCAGAGTATATAGGGCCTTTTTTATTTTATGTGCGGGGTTCCCCTTAATATCCATACAAGACCCAAAGGGGCTGGTAATGGGCTGGGGTAGGGGGGGGGTCATGGGGTAGCTATGCCATTTTTCTTAAAGAATTTCATCCATATTACCGGGACCAGACATTACATTAAAGCCGCAAGCAGTTTTAAATGGCTTTTTTTTCCTTTAGAAGTGTCATTTTGTGCAGGGACAGTTCTAAACACGGGAAACACGTGGCACTTCACAGGCATACTTTAGACACCCCCCAGGTACGATATTTAAAGGAATATTTGACTTTTTTTTTTTCACTTTATGCATCATTAAAATGACTGCTCCCGAAAAACCACTGTTTTTAAAACTTCTTTTTGCATTGATACATGTCCCCTGGTGCAGAACCCGGGTTCCCAAACCTTATTTATGACAATAACATGCATAATAGTTGTTATAATTAGCACTTTAGAATTCGAACGTTCGCATCCATTGTATTTAATAGGGTTCTAATGTTCGTTCGAACTTTCGGTCCGTTCGCGGGTTCTGGTGCGAACCGAACCCGGGGGTGTTCGGCTCATCACTAAGCACAATATAGCACAAGGAGAATTCACTCACTGTCCTTCCAGGTCCCTAGAAACAAGGACTTGCACAGTGAAAGAAACTGACACTCTCCCTACCTACAGTTTTCTGTCCCTAGAAAAAATGTTTTTTTTTAAGCACAATATAGCACAAGGAGAATTCACTCACTGTCCTTCCAGGTCCCTGGAAACAAGGACTTGCACAGTGAAAGAAACTGACACTCTCCCTACCTACAGTTTTCTGTCCCTAGAAAAAATGTTTTTTTTAAGCACACTATAGCACAAGGAGAATTCACTCACTGTCCTTCCAGGTCCCTGGAAACAAGGACTTGCACAGTGAAAGAAACTGACACTCTCCCTACCTAGAGTTTTCTGTCCCTAGAAAAAATGTTTTTTTTAAGCACACTATAGCACAAGGAGCATTCACTCACTGTCCTTCCAGGTCCCTGGAAACAAGGACTTGCACAGTGAAAGAAACTGACACTCTCCCTACCTACAGTTTTCTGTCCCTAGAAAAAATGTTTTTTTTAAGCACAATATAGCACAAGGAGAATTCACTCACTGTCCTTCCAGGTCCCTAGAAACAAGGACTTGCACAGTGAAAGAAACTGACACTCTCCCTACCTACAGTTTTCTGTCCCTAGAAAAAATGTTTTTTTTAAGCACAATATAGCACAAGGAGAATTCACTCACTGTCCTTCCAGGTCCCTGGAAACAAGGACTTGCACAGTGAAAGAAACTGACACTCTCCCTACCTACAGTTTTCTGTCCCTAGAAAAAATGTTTTTTTTAAGCACAATATAGCACAAGGAGAATTCACTCACTGTCCTTCCAGGTCCCTGGAAACAAGGACTTGCACAGTGAAAGAAACTGACACTCTCCCTACCTACAGTTTTCTGTCCCTAGAAAAAATGTTTTTTTTAAGCACAATATAGCACAAGGAGAATTCACTCACTGTCCTTCCAGGTCCCTAGAAACAAGGACTTGCACAGTGAAAGAAACTGACACTCTCCCTACCTACAGTTTTCTGTCCCTAGAAAAAATGTTTTTTTTAAGCACAATATAGCACAAGGAGAATTCACTCACTGTCCTTCCAGGTCCCTAGAAACAAGGACTTGCACAGTGAAAGAAACTGACACTCTCCCTACCTACAGTTTTCTGTCCCTAGAAAAAATGTTTTTTTTAAGCACAATATAGCACAAGGAGAATTCACTCACTGTCCTTCCAGGTCCCTGGAAACAAGGACTTGCACAGTGAAAGAAACTGACACTCTCCCTACCTACAGTTTTCTGTCCCTAGAAAAAATGTTTTTTTTAAGCACAATATAGCACAAGGAGAATTCACTCACTGTCCTTCCAGGTCCCTGGAAACAAGGACTTGCACAGTGAAAGAAACTGACACTCTCCCTACCTACAGTTTTCTGTCCCTAGAAAAAATGTTTTTTTTAAGCACAATATAGCACAAGGAGAATTCACTCACTGTCCTTCCAGGTCCCTAGAAACAAGGACTTGCACAGTGAAAGAAACTGACACTCTCCCTACCTACAGTTTTCTGTCCCTAGAAAAAATGTTTTTTTTAAGCACAATATAGCACAAGGAGAATTCACTCACTGTCCTTCCAGGTCCCTGGAAACAAGGACTTGCACAGTGAAAGAAACTGACACTCTCCCTACCTACAGTTTTCTGTCCCTAGAAAAAATTTTTTTTTAAGCACAATATAGCACAAGGAGAATTCACTCACTGTCCTTCCAGGTCCCTAGAAACAAGGACTTGCACAGTGAAAGAAACTGACACTCTCCCTACCTACAGTTTTCTGTCCCTAGAAAAAATGTTTTTTTTAAGCACACTATAGCACAAGCACAAAACACACTGACACTCTCCCTACCTATCCTTCTCTTTCCCTAAACTAAAGGAATCCAGGTTAAGCAAGAAAGAAATAAAAGTCACTGTCCCTGCCTATGCTGCTCTATCCCTGCTCCGGAACACACTACACTAGGCCGCCGTGCTGGCGGCCTTTTATAGTGTGGGGCGTGTACTAAACACCCTCAGCAATAATTGGCCACAGGCATCCTGCCTGTGGCCAATCATTGCTCTCCTCGCTGCCGGCGCTGTGATTGGCCAAGCATGCGGGGTCACAGTGCATGCTTGGCCAATCACAGCGCCTGGATGACACTGCGATGGCGTAGTGCATTGTGGGCCGTTCGCGTCACTCGAATTTGGCGCGAACGGCCCAAATCGTTCGATCTTCGTCGAACGATCGAACAGCCGATGTTCGAGTCGAACGTATGTTCGACTCGAACACAAAGCTCATCCCTACTCATAAGCCGTCTTCAAGTTGTGTCTAAGTCTATCTACATATCCCTTGTGGGAGGCAGCAGAACAATGATCTATGGAGGTGCCGTAGGCCAGATCCACTGGCAATCTTGCTTCTCTCCCGAACATAAGTCTCTAAGGTGAATATCCAGTAGCATCGCTGACAGTGCTGTTGTAAGCGTGCACAAGGGCCGCTATGTGGCTACTCCAATGTTGCTTTTTTTCACCATTTAAAGTTCCCATCATGTTGAGCAGGGTTCGGTTAAACCTCTCCGGTTGAGCATCACCTTGAGGATGATAAGGAGTAGTCCTGGTCTTCTTGATCCCTAAGGCATCTAGGAGTTTTTGTATCAGTTTGCTCTCGAAATCCCTCCCCTGATCTGAGTGGAGCCTTTGTGGTAGTCCATAATGTATAAAGTACTTCTCTACAAGTATTTTGGCCACAGTAGAGGCCTTCTGGTCCTTGGCTGGAAAAGCCTGTGCATACCGGGTGAAATGGTCGGTTACTACCAGAACAATTACTAGTCCCCTCAGGTCGGGTTCGAGGCAGAGGAAATCAATGCACACCAGGTCAAGCGGGCCTTCACTTTGTAAATGGCCCATTGGGGCAGCTTGATGGGGCAGAGTCTTTCTCTGTATGCATCGGGCACATGAATGACAGTATTCCTCAACTTCAGCCCTCATGCAGGGCCAATAGAAACGGTCCCTAACAAGTTGGAAAGTCCTTTCTGCTCCCAGGTGACCATGGTTGTCATGTAAGGCGATCATGACCGTCTCCCTGTGTTTCTCCAGCAAGAACAACTGCCATTTGTCTTCTTGGTCATCAGAGGGGCCCCTTCGGTAGACCACTCCCTGATGTACCTGCAGCCTGTCCCACTCTTTTTTTAACAGGCGAGCTTCCTTCGAGGGGTGACGTAAAAGTATGTTTGGGTTCTGATTTTCTAATGCTTCTAGGACCAATCTCCCCATAGGGTCCTCCTGTTGGTCGGATCTCAACTTCTTTTGGTCAGTCTGGGTAGGTTATCGTCCCCCAGTAAGGTTGCTCCACAGTACTGCTTAGGGACTCCTACAATAGTGACCCCTATCTCTTCTGCTCTTGAACCTCCCTTGGCTTGGAGTTCAGCCCCTTGGCAAAGGGCCCGCACCCCGTTGGGTGCCACTTGGGTCCAGTCTTCACTACTGTGGGTGGGAACATGAGACCTTCTGGACAGGGCGTCCGCATCTCGGTTTCCCGCCCCAGGTCTATATTTCAAGCTGAAATTGAAGGCAGACAGCGCCGCCAGCCATCTATGTCCTGTGGCGTCCAGCTTTGCTGTGGTAAACAGATAGGTAAGGGGATTGTTATCCGTTTTTACAGTGAAATCTGCTCCATATAGGTAATCTCGAAGTTTGTCTACTACGGCCCACTTGAGGGCCAGGAACTCCAACTTATGGGTGGGATAGTTCTTTTCAGAGGGGGTCAAGCTTCTGCTCACATACGCAACAGGTCTCTGTTGCCCTTCATGCTCCTGGTAGAGTACTCCTCCCAGACCATCATGACTGGCATCCACATGGAGTTCGTAAGGCTTCTTTGGGTCTGCATAAGCCTGAACAGGGGCAGTGGTCAAGCTCTTTTTCAGCATCTGGAAGGCGCCTTCACACTTCTCAGTCCACTGGTCCTTGACTGGCTCCCCTGACTTCCTGGGACCCGAGTCATCCTTTTCCCCCTCCATCTTCAGCAACTCATTCAAGGGTCTCGCTATTCGAGCAAACCCCTCCACGAACCTCCTGTAATAGGAACAGAACCCTGGGAAGGACCTAAGTTCTGTTACAGTGGTAGGTCTTGGCCAGGAGGTGACAGCCTCCAGTTTTTCAGGGTCTGTGGACACCCCATTTTCAGACACTATGTGTCCCAGATAGTTGACTGAAGGTTGATAAAATTGGCATTTTTCAGGCGAGAGCTTGAGTCCTTCTTCACTCAGCCTCTTCAAGACCTTCTCCAGCCTTTCTTCATGCTCCCCCAGAGTTATGCCAAAGACTATGATGTCATCCAAGTATACAAGGACCTCGATGAGGTTCATGTCTCCTACAGTCTTCTCCATCAGTCTTTGGAATGTGGCTGGAGCTCCGGACAGACCTTGAGGCATCCGATTGAATTCAAAGAATCCCACTGGGGTTATGAAAGCCGTCTTTTCTTTGTCTTCTGGGTGCATCGGGATCTGATAATACCCACTCTTTAAGTCCATAACACTGAACCACTTGGCTCCAGACAAGCTCTGCAGGGCATCTTCTATCCTTGGAGTGGTATACTGATCCGGAGTGGTTCTCCTGTTGAGGGTCCTATAGTCAATACACAACCTTAGTGACCCGTTCTTCTTCCGGACCACTACTATGGGGGAAGCATACGGACTTCTAGATTCCTGGATCACACCTGTTCGCTTGAGCTCAGCAAGCTGCTCCCTCAAATCCTCGAGGTCTGCCAATGGAACCCGCCTAACCCTTTCTCTGAAGGGCTTGTCTTCCTGGAGGCGGATTCGATGGGTGGCACTCCTAGCACACCCCACATCAAACTCATCATGTGAGAAGATCCTCTCCCACCGAGTCAACTGGTTCCGGGCTCTCTCTCTCCAAGCCCTGGGCAGGTTTGGGTTCTCCATGGAAAGCTTCTCCCACACTGTACTCTCCCCATCTGTCTTCGCCACATCTGATGAGGCAACCGGTGTGGCTGGGCTCACCCGGCCCAATAACAGCCTGGCAGGGACTTCCATGGGGCCATCCGTGGTGTTTCTGACACTCACAGGCACCTTGCAGTGGTCCGTCTTCAGGGCCCTCACCGGGACCACTTCCGGGACTACCTCCAAGCCTGAAGGTTCTTCTCTTGGGTCGGGTTCCAACATCACAAAAGGGCCCGGCTGCTCCCAAGTGAGTTTCACTGTGGCCTTCAGGCAGGTTACTTCACTGGGTTGTAGCACTATCCCCTTTTTTCCCAGTCTCCAGACCTTTCCTACCGCCTCTTCCGGGGCCTTCTGCTCCAAGATCAGCCGTTGGAAGGCGGTCTTCAACATGGGATGAATCTTTGTGACTGGGAGGTTCTTCCTTCTTGTTAGTGGGAACAAAAGTCTTCGGACCAGATCCGTGTTGGTTCCTATTATTAATGAACTCCTGTTGGCTCCAGGTAGATATCCATCATAAGGAAACTTCTCTGTTCCAATTCCCCATATCTCCAAGTCTTCAATCTTCTGTATGGGTAAGTGACTCAGGTGCCGGTCGTAGAAGTCTCGATACAACAGGGTCACCTGTGCTCCAGTATCCAACAGGGCTCTTGTGTATATCCCCTCTACTTGAATGGATACAATTGGGGAGGGACCCACCAGTTTCTCTGGGTACTGCTTCGAAGGGGTCTCTTTCCTTAGATCTTTGCATTTCCCTTCTTGACTTTCCTTGCTCTTTTTGTCTTTGGACCTAAGTCTCTCCTGAGCCTGGTATGCATTAATCTCTCTCCTCTGTATGGGTGTAACTACCCGCTGAGGGACTTTATTGTGTTTCTTTGGAGTACGTTCCTTCTGAGGAACCCTTGGTTTCTTCTGTGGGGCCCTGGCCCCTTCTCTCATGTGCTTCTTATTCAGTATGGAGTTCCTTGATGATGATGGGCACCCGGTTGACTCCTTTACCGGGGCCCGTTGAAGTTTTCCGGCGGCTTTCAGTTATTCAGTCTCTTCTTCTTGGGACTGGCACATACTTTGGCAAGATGCCCAGCTCCCCCACAATTGAAGCAGATCACATTTCCCCAATTTTCCAGGGATGCGGGTGCTGAGGTATTCGGGAACAATTCCTTCCTCGGACTTTCCCTCTCTGGTACCCTTGACTCCTTTTCCATCAGGGAGGTCAACATTCCCAGCACTTGGGACATCTGCGACTTCAAGGTATCTACCTCTGCATCTCTTTCTAAGGTCATAGCCATCCTGACCATCACCGGAGGAGGGTTCACCGTCTCAACTGGTTGGCTCCTCTTTTTCTCCTCCAGCATAGCTTCTTCCTCTCTGACTACTCGGATCAAGTCAGGGTACTTCAGGCTCTTTCCGTCCTGTCTTGTATGTAACGCCAGTGCGATGGGATCCAGTGGTTGAGATCCTCTCATCACCTGTTGAACCCGGGCCTCATCCACCCTCTTCGGGTCAATCCCTTTCTTTAAGATCATCTTGTGCAGTATTTTATCTAGGCGCATCATGAACTCTGATAGCTTCTCCCCTGCCTTTTGATAACAATGCTTCAGTTGGTAGGTGAGTTCAGTGATCTTTTCTGTTCCACCAAACACATTCTGCAGAATGTCTAGATAGTCCTGCGCCGTACAGTCTGTTTTGCTCATCTTGAGGTTGCGTACGGCCTCTAAAGCAGGCCCCTTCAAGCTCTCAGCAATTCTCTGCATCTTCCTGTGGTCTGGGACTTCCCACTCCTCCAGAGCCTGAGTTGCACGGTCTAACCACTCCTCAAATCCTTCTTCGCCTGAAGGTACAGGTTTCCTTCCTGAAAACATTCTGAGTTTCCGGTATCCTGCTATTTGATAATCCGCCGGGTCTTTCTTGCATTGTGCTATGATTTCCCCTAGAACCACGCATAATTCTGTGCTGAGGGTGCCCTGTGGCGACCCGGGACTCTCTTCTTTCTTTACATCTTTTAGGTTGGGTGGGACACGTATTAACTTATAAGTTTGTTTATCCACTGTCTCTATGCTTGGCTTCTTGAAGTCTTCTGGGACTCAATCCTTCCATTTAACCAGTACATATGTCGAAGGAGGTTCTGATCTTACATCCACTATCCATGCTTTCTGTTGTGGGGACAGGGACATCACTAACTGTTTCACTGCATCTTCTTGCCAGATCCCTGGGAGTTCTATAATCACTGCCCCATTTTCATCTACGTTGGCTGCTGCGCACCACTTCACTACTTCTAGTGGGTCCATGCTGGTACTTTTTGGCTGCTATTTGCTGCAACAGGATCCCGGACTCACGAGCCCCCACGTGTAGCGCTACCCCCAATTAAGAGAGCCGCTGATTTGATTTAGGGCCCTGTACGCAGTACCGCCAACCCCCGGCAATCTTACTCGACCCACTCTGGCACAGTCAGTCTAGGGTTAAACCCCTATCACTCTCAGGTGTATTATACTTAATAATCTCTAAACAGTCAGACAACACACTGAGGCAAGAATATAAAATATATATATATCAGCTTTACTGGTAATGAAGGATTTAAGATATAACATGCAACATATACATGGGCCTGCAGAGCCCTGCATCAATCAATGTACTAGGTGCAGCACAGTAATATGGCACCGCACAGTGTCCACCACGCAGTGCTATTATAGCGTGTGCTCGCCTATGGCGTAGTAACACAAACTTTCTAAAACTCCCCCACCTAAGTCAGGCCTGACATGGAATGGAACTAAGTCTCTTTCCCCTAAGGGATGAAGGTTTCTTCACCGGCCAGCTTTCGTTGGTGCACTTAAAGTAATAACCATTTGTAATCCACATTGGGTGTTAACTTGAAATAACAGGGCAAAACGGGGGGGGTAGATTCTTCAGCTCTGTCCCGCTACCAGACCCCCCAATAAACACTGGTGAGCGAACAGTGGGCCTAGGCAGTCTATAGGCCTGAACACAACTCAGTCTATTGATATGGGCAGGTGCCCGCTCACCGCTCCAGGCGCGATCCCAGCCTGGGACTTCCACCTCCTGTGTGTCGCACACAGCGTCTGCTCCGATCGAGTCCTCGATCCAGCTCACGTCCTATCACGACGGGTCAGGATCCACCCAGGCTCCGCAGTATGGTGGAAGGCTCTTCGGACTTCAAGCAAGGCCTCAGGCTTCAGGCCTTGCTTCACAGCCGATCCGCATAGGATGACTTGTCACTTGACGCGCCGTGTCCCAAGCGAGCGAGCTCCGCCTCGCCTCCCACTTAAGTAACCCCTCCCATGAGTCTCTGCGGTGGAACCTCCGCCCTGGGGCCGCATGGGGTTCTGGGTAACATAGTCCTGGGACCTTAGAAGAGACCCCGCTACACCACCAAAAGTAAAAATGGGGGAAAAATGATATATATTTTTTTTGCATAAAGCCTTGCATGACCGCCCAATCGCCAGTTAAAGTAGCACAGTGCTGAATAGCAAAACTGGCCTGATCGTGAAGGGGTAAAATCTTCCATAGCTGAAGTGGATAATGCTAACTACAAATTGACAGGTGCACTTTAGAAAAGCCACATGATATAAAGTATGATATAAAAGGAAATTTCCATTTAATCATAGAAAAGAGATTTAAGCAGTGCCGTTTAAATTCTTCTATTTGTACACCAAATTCCAATTTACGGTATTGCACCAAGAATTATTATTATAAGATGTGATAGCGCTCAGGAAAATGGACAAGTGGCCAATAGAAGATGCCGCCTAGCTAAATCAATAAAATGAATATCGCTGCTTGCCACAGAACAGCCATAAGACGATGACATTATCCATCTATGGCTCTAAGGCATCAACGGATTCTCAATTTAAATAGCAGTGTGCAGAAAAGCAAATTAGCATATTTAGTGGTTACTAATACTATCCTGTTAGCGGAGTAGCTTGAGGATAGAATTATTGGACACATCCAATAGTACATGGGGATCATTTTAGGAAATACATTTATTTATTTACCTACTTGCACATTCTTCATTCGAACTGCTACCTGAAAGGCAATGTATGGTCTTATCATTTTTTTCTTGCTCAGAACATTTTAAAGAGGTCAGCTAAAAAATAATCTTATTAATGTGTGCTAATGTTTAATAAACCCTTTTTTCTGTGCATAATTTGTAATTATTTAGGTACATGGGAGCAGTCGCATTTGCTCATTACATACTCAGACGATGCTTCCTGCTTTGCAGTGTTACACAGTGGTTTTCAATTACTGCTTCATCACATAATGTAGGCAGTGAAACTGACATCTCATTCAAAGCAATGTACATTCTGTGTGGCTGATATTCTATCTCAACAATTAGGTGGCTGAGTAGTTGAAATGAGTCACTGAGAGATTCCCCTTGTTTAACACAGTACCACAATTATGGAAGTGCATGATTGTAAAAAAAAAAAAAATGAACGTTGCATCAAAAATGACTTTAAAGTGATAAGAAAACAAAACCCAAACATGTAATATATTGCAGCTTATCCTTATTTGTAGTGGCTGCATTCATTTTCCTTTTTTAGGCTTTCCCCCCTCAGTTTTTACATGATGATTTGGCCAGTAGGCCCCTTTCACACGGGCGGCTGTTCTGCCGCAGATAAAAGCATGTTTTGTTATTTTGAAATTCAGAGAATCCTGGCACAGCGTTCACTTGCAGTTGTACATTGCGATTAGCTGCGTTTATGTGTGTTTACGTGCGGCTGCATTTAGCCGCGTTTAGCTGCGTTGGAACATTCTTGCTATTTCTGTTTCACCGTTCCATTGCTTTCTGTTGTTTTTCTTTCCTTGTTGCCGCTGCTATCTGCAGGTGAAATAGTACACTGCGATTACCTGCAGATAGCTGCAGATAGCTGCAATAAATCGTTCCTGGACGCAGTCAAATAAATTTTTTCTATCCGCACCAAACCCCATGTATTGAAACCATTGCTAAACACACAATGAGGCCATAGGAAATCATTGTGTGAGTTTAGCTGCGGTAGATAACTTAATCTATCCGCAGCTAAAAGCTGAATTCTATCGGCCCGTGTGAAAGGGGCCTAACACACCTCCTTTGTTAGAGTACCCGCACTCTGGATGAAGGCGCACAGGGGCACCTTTGGACAGCAAAACTGTCAATCTGGGGAGAGGGGAGTGTGAGATGTACTAGTAGATTTAGATACACTAATTAATCAAAGCAAAACGCCAGATAATACTTTATAAGTAGTGATGAGCCGAACACCCCCGGGTTCGGTTCGCACCAGAACCCGCGAACGGACCGAAAGTTCGAACGAACATTAGAACCCTATTAAATACAATGGATGCGAACGTTCGAATTCTAAAGTGCTAATTATAACAACTATTATGCATGTTATTGTCATAAATAGGGTTTGGGAACCCGGGTTCTGCACCAGGGGACATGTATCAATGCAAAAAGAAGTTTTAAAAACGGTCGTTTTTCGGGAGCAGTCATTTTAATGATGCATAAAGTGAAAAAAAAAAAGTCAAATATTCCTTTAAATATCGTACCTGGGGGGTGTCTAAAGTATGCCTGTGAAGTGCCACGTGTTTCCCGTGTTTAGAACTGTCCCTGCACAAAATGACACTTCTAAAGGAAAAAAAAGCCATTTAAAACTGCTTGCGGCTTTAATGTAATGTCTGGTCCCGGTAATATGGATGAAATTCTTTAAGAAAAATGGCATAGCTACCCCATGACCCCCCCCCCCCCCTACCCCAGCCCATTACCAGCCCCTTTGGGTCTTGTATGGATATTAAGGGGAACCCCGCACATAAAATAAAAAAGGCCCTATATACTCTGAACAGCCGTATACAGGCGGTGCATACAAGACAGGGACTGTAGGTTTGTTCTTATGTAGAATCTGTTTGTAATTTTGAACAGGTACATTGTTGAAGTGTAGCTCCAGCCCAAAAATCTATTTTTTAACTTTTTGGGAAACATAGGTAAGGGTTATCACCCCTGTAACATTTGTTTTGCTGTCTGTGCCCCTGTTCAGAACATTTCACCTCACTTTCCGTCCCAATGACAACTGTTTTTGAAATGTGGTGTTTTTCTTGAAACAAGGATTGCTGATAAAGCATCAGTACAGATGAGACCCCTTTCTCCCATATTTATTCTTACAGGAGAGAATTTTCCTTTCTAGGGGTAGATTTCCTCTCACTTCCTGTTGTCTTCTTTCGTTTGCAAGTAGGAGTCGTTTGTAAGTTGGATGTTTGAAAGTAGGGACCTGCCGTATATACTCTGCAGAAATAGGCCCCTTAGTTGTTGGTGTTGGCACAACACTGTAAGCACTCAGTTACTCTTGGTTGGTGCTGGAACGCCCTGCTGTCAACTATTATATCAGGAATTTTAATTACATATAATTGTTGAACAGTGGTAGTAAAAATTGGGGCTTTGATGGTGGTGCTGGTGCCACAACACTGTAAGCCCTGACAGTTACTCTTGGTGGGTGCAGCAATGGGCCCTGCTGTGAATTATTAGATCAAGAATTGTAATTACATGCCCCTTTTGAACAGGGGCTGAAAAATTGGGCCTTTCGTGGTGGTGGTGGTGGTGGCGTTGCCACAAGACTGTAAGCCCTCAGAGTTACTCTTGGTGGGTGCAGCAATGGACCCTGCTGTGAATTATTAGATCAAGAATTGTAATTGCATGCCCCTGTTGAACAGGGGCTGAAAAATTGGGCCTTAGGCACTGGTGGCACAACACTACAACCCCTCACAGATACTGTACTTGGAGCACAGCAATGAGCCCTGTTGCAAAGTATTGCTTCAAAAATTGTAATGACACGCCCCTGTTAAACAGGGGCTGAAAAATTGGGCCTTAGGCACTGGTGCCACAACACTCCAACCCCTCACAGATACTGTACTTGGAGCACAGCAATGAGCCCTATGGCAAATTATTGCTAAAAAAATTGTAATTACACGCCCCTGTAAAACAGGGGCTGAAAAATTGGGCCTTAGCCACTGGTGGCGGCACCCATAAACAAAAATGATCTTCCAAGCTATCATCATCAATCGTATCATTGAGGACTCGGAGGAGGAGGATAGCCAGTCAACATAACAGCACAGGCACTCAGCATCAGCATCAGTCTTGAAGGGATGTGACATGTTAAAATCAATTAGTCTGTTATATCAGCATCAGGTGTGTGGTAGCTGGTGGTGATCCAAGACTGGTTCATCTTGATGAAAGTCAGTCGATCAACCGAGTCGGTGGACAGGCGCACCCTGTGATCCGTGACAAATCCTCCAGCAGCACTGAATGTGCGTTCCGAAAGAACGCTGGATGCAGGACAGGCCAGTAGCTCAATTGCATACTGTGCAAGCTCTGGCCAGTGATCCATCCTCAAGACCCAGTAAGCCAGAGGATTTTCGGTGGGGAAGGTGTCCAAGTCTGACCTTGCCCCTAGATATTCCTGCACCATGTTTATCAGACGCTGGCGATGGTTGCTGGAACCGATCATACTTTGGGGCTGCGGACTAAAGAATTGTCTGAACGCATCGGTCAGACGGCCACCTTCCCCACCGCTCCTTCTTTGACTGGCCGAAGCCTCAGCAACTCGTTGTCCAGGACCAGGAGTTTGTAACCTCCCAGTCTCTGGGAACGCGTTGCACAGACCTTTCTGCAAGGCCTCCCGGAGTTGTCTCATCCTCTGCTCCCTCTGCGACGGTAACATAAGGTCCGCAACCTTACCCTTGTACCGTGGATCAAGGAGAGTGGCCAGCCAGTAATGGTCCCTCTCCTTGATCCGAAGAATACGAGGATCCTTCCGCAGACTTTGCAGGATCAGGGAGGCCATGCAGCGTAGGTTTGCTGAGGCATTCGCTCCGGAGTCCTCTAGGTCACTAAGGACGACATGATCCGCAGCCACCTCCTCCCAGCCACGTACAAGTCCACTGGTTTCTTGGGACTGTAAATCATCCCTAAAAGACTGCTGCTGATGATGCTGAGTGCCAGCCTCCACCTCCATGCTGACACAATCCTCCTCCTCCTCCTCCTCCTCCTCCTCTTCCTGTGCGATGGGTGGGACAGAAGGAACACTGTCTGGGTAAAGGGGGCCTTGAGAGGCAAGGAAGTCCTCCTCTTCCTGCCTCTGTTCTGCCTCAAGTGCCCTGTCCATTATTCCACGCAGCGTGTGCTCCAACAGGTGGACAAGAGGTACAGTGTCACTGATGCATGCACTGTCACTGCTCACCATCCTCGTGGCCTCCTCAAATGGTGCCAGGACAGTGCATGCATCCCTGATCATGCCCCACTGGCGTGGAGAAAAAAAACCAAGCTCCCCTGACCCTGTCCTGGTGCCGTAGTCGCACAGGTACTCATTGATGGCCCTCTGCTGCGTGTGCAGCCGCTGCAGCATGGCCAACGTTGAGTTCCACCTGGTGGGCATGTCACATATAAGGCGGTTCTTGGGCAGGTTCAACTCCTTTTGCAGCTCAGCCAGGCGAGCACTGGCATTATAAGATCTGCGGAAATGCACACAGACTTTCCTGGCCTGCCTCAGGACATCCTGTAAGCCCGGGTACCTGCCCAAGAACCGCTGCACCACCAGGTTAAGGACGTGAGCCACACAGGGCACATGGGTCAGTTGTCCCTGTCGGAGGGCGGAGAGGAGGTTGGTGCCATTGTCGCAAACCACCATTCCTGGCTTAAGCTGGCGTGGCGTCAACCACCTCTCGGCCTGGCCCTGCAGAGCAGACAGGACCTCTGCCCCAGTGTGGCTTCTGTCCCCCAAACACACCAGCGCAAGCACGGCATGGCATCTTTTTGCCTGCGTACTTGCGTAGCCCCGTGAACGGCTACGGAGCACCGCTGGTTCATAGGACAAACCACAGGAAGAGGCCATGGAGGAAGAAGAAGAGGAGGGGGTGGAGGAGAGAGGTGTGTCACAACCAGTAGTAGCATTTTGGAGGCGTGGCGGTGGGACAACCTCCAACACTACTGCACCTTGTCCTGCATCCTTCCCAGCTGCCAAAAGAGTGACCCAATGGGCCGTGAAAGAAAGGTAACGTCCCTGTCCATGCCTGCTGGACCATGAGTCAGCGGTAATATGCACCTTACCGCTGACCGCCCTGTCCAGCGAGGCCAAGACATTGCCTTCCACATGCCGGTAGAGAGCCGGAATAGCCTTCCGTGAGAAAAAGTGGCGTTTGGGAACCTGCCACTGAGGAACCGCACATTGCACAAACTCACGGAAGGGGGCCGAGTCTACCAACTGAAAAGGCAGCAGTTGAAGCGCTAGCAATTTAGCCAAGCTAGCATTCAACCGCTGGGCATGTGGATGGCTGGGAGTGAACTTCTTTCGACGGTCCAGCAGCTGGGGCAGGGAAATTTGCCTGCTAGAATCGGACGTCGGTGTACTGCTAGCAGAGTGGCCGCAAGTACTTGGCTGTGACACACCTAATTCTACACCTTCATTCCTCTCAGTGCATGTTTCAGAGAGGACTGAAGTTATAGTGGGGTTGGAGATCCCAGCTGATGCGGTGCAAGGAGAGGTCCGCTTTGTTCTTTGGTGTGGGTCTTTGAGGTAGGCTTGCCAACGAGCTGCATGGCAGGTCAACATATGTCTGGTCAGGCATGTGGTACCCAAGCGGCTGATGTTTTGGCCACGCGATATACGCTTGAGACATATGTTGCAAACAGCAGCTGTGCGATCTGATGCACTAGCCTCAAAAAAGGCCCACACCAAAGAACTTTTTGAATGACGGGCAGAGGCAGCGCCCTGCACAGGCGGAGCTCTGCGGTGTGATTCCGTCGGTGTACTGCCCTTACGCTGGCCACCAAAGGGCATCCTGCCTCGTTGGAGATGTGCCTCCTCCTCATCCTCCTCCTCCTCCTCTCTCCTATTAGGCACTCACGTGGAGTCAGTGACCTCATCATCACCTCCCTCCTCATCACTGGAGGCAATCTGGCAGTATGCTGCAGCTGCTGGAACATGACTGCCAGATTGGTGTCCTTCTTGAGCATCCCCTCTGTCTGCTCTCACGCTACTGCCTTCCTCTAGCTGGGTTTCATCATCAGACCCTTCGAAACGCTGGGCATCCTCCTGGAGCATGTACCCAACACTGTGCTAAAACAGTTCGGGGGACTCCTCAGGAGGAGGACATGGTGGGTCTAGGGAAGGAGTGACTGATGATGATGATGAGTCTGACATTGATACCAGGGAAGAGGACGCTTTGGCAGCTGCTTTTCCAGTACCCTGAGCCTGGGTGAGAGAGGATGAGGAGGAGGAGGAGGGCTTGGTCATCCACTCTACCAAGTCTTCGGCATGATGTGGCTCAACATGTCCAGCTGCCGAAAAGAAGGACAAGCGTGTCCCATGGCCATGTGCTGATGACAATGCACCGCGTCCACGACCAGCACTGTTGCCCCCAGACACAGAGCCTGCTTGCCCTCTTTTATTGCCTCCTGACTGTCTGCCTCTCCTTGTTTGCCTTCCAGACATTCTAATAGATGGCCTGCAGGGAGATGGGAAAAAAGCAATAAGGGCTACCTTCAGGTGTCCTTCTCTGTCCCTTGAAACAAGGACTTTGACAGTGAAAGAAACTGACACACTCTCCCTACCTACAGTTTTCTGTCCCTAGAATTTTTTTTTTTTTTAAGCACAATTTAGCACAAGGAGAATTCACTCACTGTCCTTCCAGGTCCCTGGAAACAAGGACTTTGACAGTGAAAGAAACTGACACACTCTCCCTACCTACAGTTTTCTGTCCCTAGAAAAAATGTTTTTTTTAAGCACAATTTAGCACAAGGAGAATTACCTCACTGTCCTTCCAGGTCCCTGGAAACAAGGACTTTGACAGTGAAAGAAACTGACACACTCTCCCTACCTACAGTTTTCTGTCCCTAGAAAAAATGTTTTTTTTAAGCACAATTTAGCACAAGGAGAATTACCTCACTGTCCTTCCAGGTCCCTGGAAACAAGGACTTTGACAGTGAAAGAAACTGACACACTCTCCCTACCTACAGTTTTCTGTCCCTAGAAAAAATGTTTTTTTTAAGCACAATTTAGCACAAGGAGAATTACCTCACTGTCCTTCCAGGTCCCTGGAAACAAGGACTTTGACAGTGAAAGAAACTGACACACTCTCCCTACCTACAGTTTTCTGTCCCTAGAAAAAATGTTTTTTTTAAGCACAATTTAGCACAAGGAGAATTACCTCACTGTCCTTCCAGGTCCCTGGAAACAAGGACTTTGACAGTGAAAGAAACTGACACACTCTCCCTACCTACAGTTTTCTGTCCCTAGAAAAAATGTTTTTTTTAAGCACAATTTAGCACAAGGAGAATTACCTCACTGTCCTTCCAGGTCCCTGGAAACAAGGACTTTGACAGTGAAAGAAACTGACACACTCTCCCTACCTACAGTTTTCTGTCCCTAGAAAAAATGTTTTTTTTAAGCACAATTTAGCACAAGGAGAATTACCTCACTGTCCTTCCAGGTCCCTGGAAACAAGGACTTTGACAGTGAAAGAAACTGACACACTCTCCCTACCTACAGTTTTCTGTCCCTAGAAAAAATGTTTTTTTTAAGCACAATTTAGCACAAGGAGAATTACCTCACTGTCCTTCCAGGTCCCTGGAAACAAGGACTTTGACAGTGAAAGAAACTGACACACTCTCCCTACCTACAGTTTTCTGTCCCTAGAAAAAATGTTTTTTTTAAGCACAATTTAGCACAAGGAGAAGTACCTCACTGTCCTTCCAGGTCCCTGGAAACAAGGACTTTGACAGTGAAAGAAACTGACACACTCTCCCTACCTACAGTTTTCTGTCCCTAGAAAAAATGTTTTTTTTAAGCACAATTTAGCACAAGGAGAATTACCTCACTGTCCTTCCAGGTCCCTGGAAACAAGGACTTTGACAGTGAAAGAAACTGACACACTCTCCCTACCTACAGTTTTCTGTCCCTAGAAAAAATGTTTTTTTTAAGCACAATTTAGCACAAGGAGAATTACCTCACTGTCCTTCCAGGTCCCTGGAAACAAGGACTTTGACAGTGAAAGAAACTGACACACTCTCCCTACCTACAGTTTTCTGTCCCTAGAAAAAATGTTTTTTTTAAGCACAATTTAGCACAAGGAGAATTACCTCACTGTCCTTCCAGGTCCCTGGAAACAAGGACTTTGACAGTGAAAGAAACTGACACACTCTCCCTACCTACAGTTTTCTGTCCCTAGAAAAAATGTTTTTTTTAAGCACAATTTAGCACAAGGAGAATTACCTCACTGTCCTTCCAGGTCCCTGGAAACAAGGACTTTGACAGTGAAAGAAACTGACACACTCTCCCTACCTACAGTTTTCTGTCCCTAGAAAAAATGTTTTTTTTAAGCACAATTTAGCACAAGGAGAATTACCTCACTGTCCTTCCAGGTCCCTGGAAACAAGGACTTTGACAGTGAAAGAAACTGACACACTCTCCCTACCTACAGTTTTCTGTCCCTAGAAAAAATGTTTTTTTTAAGCACAATTTAGCACAAGGAGAATTACCTCACTGTCCTTCCAGGTCCCTGGAAACAAGGACTTTGACAGTGAAAGAAACTGACACACTCTCCCTACCTACAGTTTTCTGTCCCTAGAAAAAATGTTTTTTTTAAGCACAATTTAGCACAAGGAGAATTACCTCACTGTCCTTCCAGGTCCCTGGAAACAAGGACTTTGACAGTGAAAGAAACTGACACACTCTCCCTACCTACAGTTTTCTGTCCCTAGAAAAAATGTTTTTTTTAAGCACAATTTAGCACAAGGAGAATTACCTCACTGTCCTTCCAGGTCCCTGGAAACAAGGACTTTGACAGTGAAAGAAACTGACACACTCTCCCTACCTACAGTTTTCTGTCCCTAGAAAAAATGTTTTTTTTAAGCACAATTTAGCACAAGGAGAATTACCTCACTGTCCTTCCAGGTCCCTGGAAACAAGGACTTTGACAGTGAAAGAAACTGACACACTCTCCCTACCTACAGTTTTCTGTCCCTAGAAAAAATGTTTTTTTTAAGCACAATTTAGCACAAGGAGAATTACCTCACTGTCCTTCCAGGTCCCTGGAAACAAGGACTTTGACAGTGAAAGAAACTGACACACTCTCCCTACCTACAGTTTTCTGTCCCTAGAAAAAATGTTTTTTTTAAGCACAATTTAGCACAAGGAGAATTACCTCACTGTCCTTCCAGGTCCCTGGAAACAAGGACTTTGACAGTGAAAGAAACTGACACACTCTCCCTACCTACAGTTTTCTGTCCCTAGAAAAAATGTTTTTTTTAAGCACAATTTAGCACAAGGAGAATTACCTCACTGTCCTTCCAGGTCCCTGGAAACAAGGACTTTGACAGTGAAAGAAACTGACACACTCTCCCTACCTACAGTTTTCTGTCCCTAGAAAAAATGTTTTTTTTAAGCACAATTTAGCACAAGGAGAATTACCTCACTGTCCTTCCAGGTCCCTGGAAACAAGGACTTTGACAGTGAAAGAAACTGACACACTCTCCCTACCTACAGTTTTCTGTCCCTAGAAAAAATGTTTTTTTTAAGCACAATTTAGCACAAGGAGAATTACCTCACTGTCCTTCCAGGTCCCTGGAAACAAGGACTTTGACAGTGAAAGAAACTGACACACTCTCCCTACCTACAGTTTTCTGTCCCTAGAAAAAATGTTTTTTTTAAGCACAATTTAGCACAAGGAGAATTACCTCACTGTCCTTCCAGGTCCCTGGAAACAAGGACTTTGACAGTGAAAGAAACTGACACACTCTCCCTACCTACAGTTTTCTGTCCCTAGAAAAAATGTTTTTTTTAAGCACAATATAGCACAAGGAGAATTCACTCACTGTCCTTCCAGGTCCCTGGAAACAAGGACTTTGACAGTGAAAGAAACTGACACACTCTCCCTACCTACAGTTTTCTGTCCCTAGAAAAAATGTTTTTTTTAAGCACAATTTAGCACAAGGAGAATTACCTCACTGTCCTTCCAGGTCCCTGGAAACAAGGACTTTGACAGTGAAAGAAACTGACACACTCTCCCTACCTACAGTTTTCTGTCCCTAGAAAAAATGTTTTTTTTAAGCACAATATAGCACAAGCACAAAACACACTGACACTCTCCCTACCTATCCTTCTCTTTCCCTAAACTAAAGGAATCCAGGTTAAGCAAGAAAGAAATAAAAGTCACTGTCCCTGCCTATGCTGCTCTATCCCTGCTCCGGAACACACTACACTAGGCCGCCGTGCTGGCGGCCTTTTATAGTGTGGGGCGTGTACTAAACCCCCTCAGCAATAATTGGCCACAGGCATCCTGCCTGTGGCCAATCATTGCTCTCCTCGCTGCCGGCGCTGTGATTGGCCAAGCATGCGGGGTCACAGTGCATGCTTGGCCAATCACAGCGCCTGGATGACACTGCGATGGCGTAGTGCATTGTGGGCCGTTCGCGTCACTCGAATTTGGCGCGAACGGCCCAAATCGTTCGATCTTCGTCGAACGATCGAACAGCCGATGTTCGAGTCGAACGTATGTTCGACTCGAACACGAAGCTCATCCCTATTTATAAGCAGTTGCAGCTACGTTTTTTTTTACTTTTGAGATAAAGATTTTACATTAATAAATGTAAATAAAATCTCATCATTGTAAGCACCCCTGACAGTGTTGAATGGTTTGTCTCAACTCTGTAACTGATACATCCTGCTGGAGAGCTAGTTCTTTTGAAAAACAACAGACTTACTTACTTGGATGACCAGATGAAAATATGAGAATGGAAGCCAAAAAAAGAAAATGCATGCAGCCGTCAGCTGCAATATAGTAAATGTTTGCTTTTGGGCCTAATACCACTTTAACCACTTGCCGACCGCCACACACCGATTTACGTCGGCAGAATGGCATGGGTAGACAAATGAGCGTACCTGTGCGTTCCTTTGAATTTGAGGCCTAGCTGGTGCATGCGTGTCTCCGGCGGTGCGCGCTCCTGCCACGTGCCGCAGGAGCGTGCCTGCGAGTCACGCGAACTTGATGTTCGCTGGCGGCTAGCGATTGCAGCGAGGAGAGGGAGAATGGAGACACATCTATGTAAACTAAGCATTTCCCTGTTCTGCCTAGCAACATGACAGGGATCTACTGCTCCCTGTCATCGGGAGCAGTGATCTCTGTCATGTTGTAGTGAGCCCATCCCATCTACAGTTGTAGATATGTATAAATGTCAATGGTACCAAAATAGTGTCAAAAATGTCCGATCTGTCCGCCATATTGTTGCAGTCCTGATAAAAATCGCAGATCGCCACAATTACTAGTAAAAAAAAAATTATAATAAAAATGCCATAAATCTATCCCCTATTTTGTAGCAATATAACTTTTGCGCAAACCAATCAATATACACTTATTGCAATTTTTTTACCAAAAATATGTAGAATACATATCAGCCTAAACTGTGGAAGAAATTAATTTTTTTATATTTTTTGGGGATATTTATTATAGCAAAAAGTAAAAAATATTGTTTGTTTTTTTAATTTATAAAAACAAAAAATGCAGCGCCTAAAGAGTATACAATAGCCCAAACACACGTAAGGATTGGGACAACTAACAAACGGTGAAAATATACGGCCTACAAAAAGGCCTAGGATAAATAAATCCAAATGTGCATCACTCCAAATTATACCTTCACATGTGTATAAAAACTCATGTATAATATAGTACAGTGAACTAATAATAAAGTCCAATAAAAGTGACCAGTGTGTAGACTGGAAACGGATGACAGAAATGTTATATTATATAATGAAACATTAGAGCATTGTCCCCATAAAAGAAATCCAACGAAACTTCAAGATCATGGGAAACGTGTTCATAGATCCATAGCACCCAGAGACGTGACTCCAACACCAGGGATGGGGGAAAGAAATGGATACTCTTACCCCTATATGTGGACACACACACCAGTGGTGGTGGGTCAAACAGGCAGAAGGTATAGATATGGACTTCACTGGATCCATTCTCTTGGAGCAGCAGCAGATGAAGCGAGCTCAAGGAATCCAATCCTCTCCAAGGTAATGGCACAAAATTCCAAGACGTCAGTGCATCAAAGATCCAGCGATACTGCCTTAAGGAGATCAGGACTTAGGAAACAGGTGGTGCAGGCTTAGCTGACTCCATGTGGACTGTCCAGTGGAAAAAGATAAAAGAGTTGTTTTTTTAATTGTCTGTCTTTTTTTGTTTATAGCTCAAAAAATAAAAACCGCAGAGGTGATCAAATACCACCAAAAGAAAGCTCTATTTGTGGGAAAAAAAGGACGTCAATTTTGTTTGGGTACAACGTCGTACGACCGCGCAATTGTCAGCTAAAGAGACGAAGTGCCGTATCGCAGAAAAATGCTCTGGTCAGGAAAGGGGTAAATCCTTCCGGGGCTGAAGTGGTTAAGGTAACACTGCGATAATAACTCAAATGTGCATTCTAATTTTTCTTTAAAGTTTTACTAAACCTCCCACCCCCCAAAAAATTTAAAAATTTAATTAGGGATAAAATCTTTATTAATCATTAGGTTCCTGGGGTAACCTGCTGGGTCACCCATAGTTCATTGTTGGTGGTGGCAACAGTTTGCAGGCTCACAGAACTTCTGCACTATTGCCATCACACTGTGCATGCTCCTCTTTTATTCTCTAAGTAATTCAGGTCTACACATGGCTTACTGTAGGGGATGTCTCCTAGCTTACTACAACCTAGGCTGGGCGAGGGGAAGCTGAGCCGGAATCGGGCACTTGTCCTTTTTCAGGCCCTCCTCCAGGTTATGCAAAGTGAATTGGAACTGTCAGTCAAGGATCAAATCCACCCCAAGGGTGTCACAGGACACGTGGCCAGCCCAGCTTAGCCCCGTCCCAATCCCGAGCTGTGCTGCAGAAGAAAAAGGAAAAAAAGTCACATGACACGCCCCACTCAACATGAAAAAAGGTATGTAATAAAATATTAAAGCAAGTTACATGTGACTCAATGCCTGCTGGTGTGCCCCATCATTTCGAGGTGGCAGTACTAGCAAGGTTTATATTCACTTTAATTTACCCTGTTATTGCAACACCCAAGATCAGCCAGTCAGATTTCAATTTACTGCAAGAAAATACTGAAAAATACACTGATTGGTTGTTTTTGCTCGTTGTGCATTTTGCCCTCAATTTCTGAGACTGTACCCTTTATACAGAAAAGTTCAGAAAGCTTACTCAGTCTGTAGTAAACACCAAGTTATCTCGCTCTATGGAGTGCTCTTTGTCCATATGAGGAACGAATATCAACCAACACATTCACTTTATACATCACTAAATCTACTGAACAAATGTAATTTAGGTTCCTAATACCACAACTCCTAGCAGAATATCTTTTGTGTCTGGTCATGTTCTTCATCCCTTCACTTTTCTGTCCACAGTCTGTAGACAGTTTGAAAGTTAAAGGGGTTGTAAATCCTTGTGTTTTTTCACCTTAATGCACCCTATGCATTAAGGTGAAAATACTTCTTCTAGTGACCGACCCGCCCAGTCCCCTCGTTTTACTTTACCTGAGCCCTGGAATTTCACACTGCAGAGACGCGCTCTTCCTCTGCCTGGGGTTTTCGGCTCTTCATTGGATAGATTGATAGCAGTGCAGTCATTGGCTTCCGCTGCTGACAATCAAATCCAATGACACGGGCGACAGGGGGTGGGGAAGAGCCCTACATTCGGTGTCTATGGACGCCGAATGCTGGACTCGGAAGCGCGTCCGCAAGGTACCCCCCCGGGAGAGCGCTTCACTTAGGGGTTATACGATGCGGGGAGGAGCCACGAGAGCGAGGGATCCCAGAATTTGAGGATCTGGGCCACTCTGTACAAAACGAATTTCACAGTGGAGGTAAGTAAGTATGTTTGTTATTTAATTTTTTTTTTAGCTTTTTATGTACCAAAGCAAAGCCTTTATATGGCATTTAAAAAATGTAGACATGATTCAGGTGTGCAAACTAGAGATATGGTCAATATGGTCACCAATGCATACTGACTCTGCTAAATGTGGCCTGGCCATCTAGGCTTTAATTAGCCATGGTAATGAATAGGGTCAACCACAGGTGTATTCACTAACTTGTTGTTTACAGGGATAGGAATTATTACACCGGTGCTTCTTGTACGAGGGCAGTCCAATAAGATCTTACCCTTACCATGAACTATTTGTGCTAGAGATCTGAAATTTTGTATTTGTATAGGTGGATATCTTAGCAATATGCATGCCATTTGTTTTTGGAGGTCGTGGTGAAATATAGTTAGAGCCAAGAGAAATGTAGTAGGTGTCCTGCCGGACAAATTTGAATACTGAGCCGTGATTAGGTTCCTCCATCTTCAAGGGAAATCTGCCCAAAGATGAGGAGAACTATTTAAACATATTAGCTACCATGAATGAAAGATGGGTATATCTATATGATCCTGAGACTAAAGAAATGAGTAAAACATGGAAACATGCTTCATCACTCACCCCCAAAAAGGCTACTGAAGCTGGTTTTCTTTAAAATATGCATACTTCTATGCATGATATTAAAGGTCTGTTCCACAGATGTGAGAAGTGTGTAACCATAGGAGGTGGATATGTAGAGAAGGAGGAGTCAGTGGACTAAATTTCAGAACCCTAGCACATCAGAATCTTGGTGAGGGTAAGAACTTATTGGCCTCCCCTTGTAAGTCTGGTAGTGGCAAGGGTGGCATAATTTCAAAAGATGGTTTTGTCTGGTGTAATTATAGAATCATATTTCTATCTTAAGCCTAGTACACAAGGGTCGAATGTTAAATGTTCAATGAAAAATGCCTGACATTCGGATCGTGTGCATGGCAGCAGGTCTGACAGAAGCCGGCCAAATGTCGTATAAGCATGCTGGAAAACCAGCAGCCGACCAGCTCCTGATCAGCACTGATGGGGGGGCCATCCCCCTGTCAAAACACAATAGAACAGCAGGGGAGATCATGCACTTACATCAGATTGTAAGTACAGCGGCTCTGACCGGAGCTGTCAGTTTGTTTTTTTTGTTTAGCCCGCTGGGTTGAACAAAAAAAAAAAAATAGTGGTGTGTACTAGGCTTTATGAAAGTCTATAAGAATGAATCATTACGGAATTTGTATTTTATTGCATAGGGCATTTACCACCCGTAATGGCTGTACCCTCTTCTAGGTAGCCCATGATGTATAAAATATGTCAACACAAGGTTACAACAATCTTACAGCGTCAGCAACAGTCATGAGTTTATTTTAGTTGTAAGTAGGGATGAGCTTCGAGTTCGAGTCAAACTCATGTTCGACTCGAACATTGCATGTTCGCCCGTTCGCCGAACAGCGAACAAATTGGGGTGTTTGCAGCAAATTCGAAAAGTCTATAGGAGAAATCTAAAGTGCTAATTATAAAGGCTTATATGCAAGTTATTGTCCTAAAAAGTGTTTGGGGACCCGGTCCTGCCCCAGGGGACATGTATCAATGCAAAAAAAAAGTTTTAAAAACTACAGTTTTTTCGGGAGCAGTGATTTTAATAATGCTTAAAGTGAAACAATAAAAGTGAAATATTCCTTTAAATTTCGTACATAGGGGGTGTGTATGAAATGCATGTAAAGTGGCGCATATTTCCCGTGCTTAGAACTGTCCCTGCATAAAATGTCATTTTTGAAGGAAAAAAAGTCATTTAAAACTCACTCGCGGCTATAATGAATTGTCGGCTCCCGGCAATACATACAAAAGTCATTGATAAAAAAAAAAAAAAAAGCGTGGGGGTCCCCCAGAATTCAATTACTAGGCCCTTCAGGTCTGGTATAGATATTAAGGGGAACCCCGCCGCAAATGAAAAAAAAAATGCGTGCAGTTCCCCCAAATATCCATACCAGGCCCTTCAGATCTGGCATGGATTTTAAGGGGAACTCCATCCCAAATTGTAAAAAAAATGGCGTGGAGTCCCCCCAAAAATCCATACCAGACCCTTATCCGAGCACGCAACCTGGCAGGCCACAGGAAAAGAGGGGGGGATGAGAGAGCGCCCCCCCCTCCTGAACCGTACCAGGCCACATGCACTCAACATGGGGAGGATGTCCCCATGTTGATGGGGACAAGGGCCTCATCCCCACAACCCTTGCCTGGTGGTTGCGGGGGTCTGCGGGCGGGGGGCTTATCGGAATCTGGAAGGCCCCTTTAACAAAGGGGACCCCCAGATCCCGCCCCCCCTATGTGAATTGGTAAGGGGTACATTGTACCCCTACCATTTCATGAAGAAAGTGTCAAAAAATGTAAAAAAAACACACACCGACACCTTGGAAAAGTCCTTTATTAAAAAAAAAAAAAAAAAAAACATTCCAGCGGTGAAATCCAGTGTCCCGCGGCGATCCGATGTCCAGCGCTGTCCGTCATTGGCTGAGCCTGAGCGGACCTGATGGAGAACTTCCTCCGCAGTCTATTACATGTATAGACCCGCCCCTTCTAAAGTTCCCCATCAGGTCCGCTCAGCCAATGACTAGGTGTAAGGCTGAGGACCTGATGCGGAACATGAGAAGGGGCGGGTCTATACATGTATTACACAGTGAAGGAAGTTCCCCATCAGGTCCGCCCCCTCGGTATGTCAGACCGCGCCTACGTCATTGGCCTGAGCGGACCTGATGGGGAACTTCCTTCACTGTGTAAATTTAAATTACACAGTGAAGGAAGTTCCCCGCTCAGGCCAATGATGTAGGCGGGGTCTGACATACCGAGGGGGCGAACCTGATGGGGAACTTCCTTCACTGTGTAATACATTCACAATGGGGGGGCCGGGATCTGGGGGTCCCCTTTGTTAAAGGGGTCTTCCAGATTCCGATGAGCCCCCCGCCCGCAGACCCCCACAACCACTGGGCAAGGGTTGTGGGGATGAGGCCCTTGTCCCCATCAACATGGGGACATCCTCCCCATGTTGAGGGCATGTGGCCTGGTACGGTTCAGGAGGGGGGGGTGCTCTCTCGTCCCCCCCTCTTTTCCTGCGGCCTGCCAGGTTGTGTGCTCGCATAAGGGTCTGGTATGGATTTTTGGGGGGACTCCACGCCATTTTTTTTTTATTTGGGGTGGAGTTCCCCTTAAAATCCATGCCAGATCTGAAGGGCCTGGTATGGATATTTGGGGGAACCGCACGCATTTTTTTTTTATTTGCGGCGGGGTTCCCCTTAATATCTATACCAGACCTGAAGGGCCTGTTAATTGAATTCTGGGGGACCCCCATGCTTTATTTTTATTTTTTATCAATGATTTTTGTATGTATTGCCGGGAGCCGACAATTCATTAATAACCGTGAGTGAGTTTTAAATGACCTTTTTTCCTTCAAAAATGACATTTTTTGCAGGGACAGTTCTAAGCACGGGAAACATGCGCCACTTTACATGCATATCATACACACCCCCCAGGTACGAAATTTAAAGGAATATTTAACTTTTATTTTTTCATTTTAAGCATTATTAAAATCACTGCTCCTGAAAAAACGACAGTTTTTAAAACGTATTTTTGCATTGATACATGTCCCCTGGGGCAGGACCCGGGTCCCCAAACACTTTTTAGGACAATAACTTGCATATAAGCCTTTATAATTAGCACTTTAGATTTCAAACGTTCGAGTCCATTGTATTTAATAGGGTTCTAAAGTTCACACAAGCATTCTGTCTGTCTGTCTTTCTGCTATAATACATATCCAAAAAAAAAAAAAAAAAAAAATGTTTATTCATCAGTTTAGGCTGATATATATTCTTCTACATATTTTTGGTAAAAAAAATAGGTGTGTATTGATTGTTTTGCACAAAAGTTATCGTGTCTACAAACGACGAGATAGATTTAGGGACTTTTATTTATTTTTTTATTGTTTTTACTGGTAATGGGGGCAATCTGTGATTTTTAGCGGGACAGCGACATTGCTGCGGACAAATCTGACCCAAATAACACTTTTCGGGGACCAGTGACATTATTACATTGATCAGTGCTATAAAAATGCACTGATCAATGTAAAAATTACACTGGCAGGGAAGGGGTTAACACTAGGGGGCGATCAAGGGGTTAAGTGTGTTAGCCTGTTCTAACTGTAGGGGGATGGGCTGGCAGGGACATGACAGAGATCTCACGGAACACTAGATCTCTGTCATGTCATTAGGCAGAACGGGAAATCGCCTTGTTTACATAGACAGTTGCCCGTTCTGCCCCTCCTCACCGTGATCGCGGGCCACCGGCGGACATCGAGTCTGCGGGCACGCTCCCGTGCCATCATTACGCGCACCCGCTATCCTCCTTGTACGGAGTAACGTACAGGTACGTCACTTTGCTCAGGAGAGCCGACCTGCCGCAGTATATCTGCGTGAGCAGGTCGGCAAGTGGTTAAATTATAGATATTGGAATTTCCTTTCAAATTTGGCTGTTAGTGAACATAACAAATAGGAATTTACCTGAAGTTGTGAATTATCCGAAATAAGGAATGCCGCATCTTAACGAATGGAACGTAACAAATTAATAATAATAAATAATAATAATATTAATAAAATGTTTTTATTATTATTATTAATAATAATTTGTTATGTTCCATTAGTTTAGATGCGGCATTTGTTATTTCGGATAATTTCAGATTTTAGAATTTTGAATTTTCGAAAAATTTGTTACCTAGGTTTTCATTAATTAGAATATTTCCAAATTAACAAATTTGTTGAATTTCATTAATTTGGAACGCAACGAATTGCACATGTCTATAAAAGACTCATGCACGCCTACATGAACTTCATTATATTATAATATAAAGTATACATTAGACGCGTATTACACTACACATATTGGGTATCTCCACACACATTTTGAGATTTAGTAATCATTTTCGGGTCATCATTTTACCCTAGGTTCACATCTATGGGATTCTGCTTTTGTGCGGGCACAGCAGCCCTTTCATTTAATTTCACAGAAAACAGTGCATGCACCTTTTTTTAAATGTGTTGTGCAGGAAAATTCCTGCTTCACACCTATGCAGTTTGCTTTTGAGCTGTTTCTGCCATGCTTTTTGCAGTGCGTTTTTGCACATGTGTTTTTCACTCGCTTTTTGATGCGTTTTGTATTTTTTATGCTTTTTTCCCTCAATTTGTTGTTGGGCAGATAAAAAAAAAAGCAAAACGCAGCAAAATAGCCTCAAAATCGCAACACAAATGCACAACATGCTTTTCTGCAGCTTCTCCGTTGAAGTCTATTGAACCAAAAATGAACTGTTTTGAGTTTTAAAAAGTCCCTGACCCTTTCCAAAAATGCAGTGAATGTGTTCCATAGGAAACCATGTTAAATGGACTGTAGTGCGTTTCTGCAAAAAAGCACCAAAACACGCATAGCTGTGAACCAGGCCTTAACCACTTCAGCCCTGGAAGAATTTACCCCCTTTCTGACCAGAGCACTTTTTGCGATTCGGCACTATGCCCCTTTAACTGACAATTGCGCGATCGTGCGACGTTGCACCCAAACAAAAATGGTGTCCTTTTTTTCCCACAAATAGCTTTCTTTTGGTGGTATTTGATCACCTCTGCGGTTTTTATTATTTGCTCTATAAACAAAAAAGAGCAAAAATTTTTGAAAAAAAAGCAATATTTTTAACTTTTTGCTATAATAAATATGTATTCTTCTACATATTTTTGGTGAAAAAAATTGCAATAACCGTATATTGATTGGTTTGCACAAAATATATTTAACATCTACAAAATAGGACATGCCCCGGGGCTGTGACGTCATAAGGGGGCGGGGTCACTGGGTGACATCACCTGGTGACCACGCCCCATGCTTATATAAGTCGTTGCGCACCACGCACACAGCATTACAGCGGGAGAGAGCGTCGTGTCAACATCGGAACAAGAGAAGAGGGAAGAAGACGACGGAGAAGACTGGGCCAACGCTAGTAAAAGAGCTGGTAGAAGATAGCGGAGGAGCCCGGCAGAAGGCAGAAGGCACCGGAGAGTGGGAGAAGAGAGCAGAGAAGTTGGAAGAAGACCCCTGAAGTCGGAAGAAGACCCCCGGAGCTGCCTAATAAATTACTTTAGAAATCTGTCTAGTGTGTTTTTTTATTGACACTTTTACTCCAGGTGAATGGGTAGGGGTACGATGTACCCCATACTCATTCACATAGGGTGGGGGGCCGGGATCTGGGGGCCCCCTTATTAAAGGGGGCTCCCGTATTCCTATAAGCCCCCCGCCCGCAGACCCCGACAACCAGCGACCAGGGTTGTTGGGAAGAGGCCCTTGTCCTCATCAACATGGGGACAAGGTGCTTTGGGGTGGGGGGGCCGCAGGGCTCCCCCTGCCCCAAAGCACCCACCCCCCATGTTGAGGGCATGCGGCCTGGTACAGTTCAGGAGGGGGGCGCTTGCTCGTCCCCACCCCCTTTCCTGACCGGCCGGGCTGCGTGCTCGGATAAGGGTCTGGAATGGATTTTGGGGGGACCCCCACGCCATTTTTTCGGCATAGGGGGTTCCCCTTAAAATCCATACCAGACCGAAGGGCCTGGTATGCTCTTGGAGGGGGAACCCATGCCGGTTTTTTATTTAAAATTTGGCGTGGAGTTCCCCCTCAAGATTCATACCAAACACAGTGCCTAGTATTGGCGGGGATCCAAGTCGGATCCCCGTTCATTGAAAGTCGGACGTATGACGGCTTCAAGTCGCAGGGCAAAGTCGGATCCAAAGTAGGACGAGTGTCGTGTCGTACCAGTGTGAACCCAGCCTACTGTAACTGCATACGTTTAGATTTACAAAGATTTTATTTAATAACGTGATGTCTATATTTTTTTATATTTCAAGGGATATTTCAAAATTATGTTCTGTTTTGTATAGGTTAATAAATATTTTAGCGCATCTTTAAAGAAAATATGGCTTTGATTAAAAAAATATGTCGCCCTTTCAAATCAGTGTTACATTTTTTAATTCTGAATGTCCTAGAGAAAATATATTGTTTGGGAGGTGAGGTGTCTTTTGCAAACTTTCAAATCTTTAATGTCTATGTGAAAATAGTGAAATTGATTTGGCACCTGAGATGAAAAATGAAAAACAGTGGCCGGCAGCAAATGAGTTAAAGGGGACCTGTCATAACAATGAACACCTGTCACGGAAGCAGCTGTTGGTATCCCATGACATGCAGGCTAAATACTAGTTCTAGGCAATAAAGAAAAGCTAATTTAGCTTCACAGCAAGTGTCACTCGCCCAACATAGTATGCAGGCTGTGAAACGGGGAAAGAAAGCTTCCATCTTAGTTTTGTAACAAATTCCCTTTAAGACTTTTTCGATTGCTTGAATGCTGAGAAGAATTTCTGTGAATTGTATTGTACTAGGCTTTTTTTTTTTGTTATACAGTACAGTTCAGTTTACATCAAGAGGTACATTATGATAGAAATAAACTTACTCGTGCTGAAGTTGCTCCTAATGAATTATTATACCATATCATTTTGTTAAGTGCTGTAGCCACAATATATAATATCATTTAAAATACATGTACAAATGCAAATTTCTAGGTGATTTACACGTTCATATAAAGAAGATATTAAATAACTCAGGAAGGTCTACTTCTTCGTAAAACATTTGCTGAATCAAGAATGTGCTGAAATATAGATGATATTAACCAAATCTTTTAGGGCTCATTCACACATAGCGCCGTGATTGGCGTTTTTCTCCACTAGATGAATGCCGGTCACTGTTGAGGCACATCGAAAACAACTGTGTTCTATGTCAGCGACCCCCAACCTTTTTGGCACTGGGGTCAGACTGCGTAGAAGAAAACGATGCCAAGGCCTGGTGCGATGCGTGTTTTCGCTGGTAATTTGTCAGGGCAATTGCTGGTGTTGGTGCTTCAGTCATCACGGCATCAAGGTTGGAATGGTGTCAGGAGGATTGAAGCGCATTATTTCTATTATTACATTGTAATATAGAATTAAACAGTTCAACTCTCCATAATGTAGAATCAGAATCAGAGGAAGCCCTGATCATGTTACTTGCCACCGTCGCTTACCACCAGATGCAGCTTGTCATTTGTATATAAAGAAAGAAAATACTGCGCTAATCTAAAATAGTGAATAAAAATAAAGCTGCTACATAAAATGTGACTAAAATTAATAAACATGGAATGAAGATGTAGCGCTAAGTGAAGAAATGAAGCCCAATGATTTGGGCCTCCAATCAAACCAAAGTGATAAATAATATCAATATAATGAGTCCATACAGTGTCCATAGAAAATTTTTCGTGTTGTGAAGAAAGAACATGTAGCACTGAAGGGTCATCACATAACTCTTGTAGAAAAAGAGAGGTAGAATACTCTTACCGGAACATTAGACCTGTGGTTTAGGCAGGTCAAATAGGCATACGAAATCCCAGTGGCACTCCTCATCAGTTAGTCTGGAAACTGGATCAGATGGGTCCCCAATGTAGACTGTCCGGTAGGCTCCCCGACTTGACAGCAGACTCTGGGTTTCACACCAATCCAGGTGGTCCTCCGATGGAACTGGAACCGCCACTCAGCAAGGAGACTCTTTACCACGGTGAATATTAGTAACCAGTGGCCAAAGGAAGCTATTACTTGACCAACCACCCATGTGAGGAGAAAAGAAGGGAAGGAATGCTCCAATGGTGCAGGTCAATGAGGGTTTATTCAACCAACATAAAAGTGATCACAAACAATAAAAACGTTTAAAAAGGGGCAGTGAATGAGGTAGTGTACCAAGCCCTACGCGTTTCGAACAAATGTTCTTCAACAGGGGCATCAACCAACCTCTTCCACTGCAGAAATATATATAGTGAACAAATACAATCTAACAAGGTTCTCAACCAATCAGACAGATAATTGATTACAACATATGATTGGGTAAACAGCTCACCAGATCCAAGGTGGGTAGTCTCCACCTCCAGGTCAACCTACCACGTTCGCTATACGGTTCGCACCTCCCAGGAAGCAAACCATGATAGGCCGAGCTGGAGATGGACCCAAGCGACTGCCAATAACCTTTGTTCAAAAAGCCCGCCATGAAAAAGTGGGTTGGAGACGACGTGCGGCGTTCAACGCCCACACCACATCTCAACGCCCACCCAAACATGCCATGCAGCAGTATACAAAATAAATAATATGCAATATATAAAAACAAATATGTGTGGCTAAAACGCCACTTACATACACGGTACAACTCCCACTGTATCCAATCCGGGACAAATAGTATCATGCAAACGATGAGTAGAAACAGGAAGTGTCATGTAACCAAAGCGAGGCTTGGAAAGCCTCGCTTCCTGTATGTAAAACACTCATCTGTCACTAAAAAGTCTACCAAGCCTCTCTCTCACAAAGAGGCTTGAAGCGCATGGACACTCTACGATGAGTAGAAACAGGAAGTGTCATGTAACCAAAGCGAGGCTTGGAAAGCCTTGCTTCCTGTATGTAAAACACTCATCTGTCACTATAAAGTCTACCAAGCCTCTCTCTCACAAAGAGGCCTGGAGCGCATGGGCACTCTACGATGAGTAGAAACAGGAAGTGTCATGTAACCAAAGCGAGGCTTGGTGAGCCTTGCTTCCTGTATATAAACACTCATCTGTCACTAAAAAGTCTGCCAAGCCTCTCTCTCACAAAGAGGCCTGGAGCATATGGACACCACCAAGTAATATCAAACAGGCTAAAAAGACCTTAAAGTAACAGCACCATCTTGTGGTAAATAAAGAAAAGTGCTGGAATAAAATTATCTAAAAGTCTACCAGGTCAATGGATCAGTAGACAGTACATAAAATAACCTAAACACCAAAATAAACTACAAATATGGGGAGCACTTAAGACACCCTAGAGAAAATAAATAAAAAATGGACCAGAACCTAAAAGAGGGCGCACACAAAGCCAAATACAAGAAGATTTGCATACGCACACATAGCGAAAAATCTTATTAATCCACGGAAAGAAGGGAAGGGCACTCAAGCCTTATTGATGAATGAATTGATATCCCATTCAACATTCATTCCGTGGGGGGCATAGGTGCGAAGCTCATAGATCCAGTACATTTCAAGTCGGGATACTCCCCGAATCCTAGATTCTCCCCTCCAATGTGAAACGTACTGATCTATGGCTAAAAACTGAGTGCCTGTGGGGTCTCGATCATGGTGTTCAAGATAGTGTCGCGGGACACTATGATTGGTTTTCCCATTTTTTATGTTGGCAATATGCTCATTCACCGTTATAGTGAAGGTTCGGATCGTACGTCCCACATATTGTTTTTTGCATGGGCATGTCAGCAAGTAAACAATGTATTGCGTGGCGCAAGTAGTAAAACACTTCATATGGTAAGTCTTAAGTGTAACCGTAGACTGGAAGGTCTCACTCTTGCGTCTCCCACTAATGTTATGTGCGCAAACATTGCACTTGCGACACGGAAAATAGCCCTTGCAATTTTGAAAAAAAGAGATACGTTTAGGAGGGTCTATAACATTTGGTGCGATGTCACCCTGGACAGACCGGGCACCTCTAAAGATCACCCCTGCCCGTTCAGGTAGCACCGCATCTAAAAGTGAATCGCTTCTAAGGACATTCCAGTGTTTCTTCAGTATTTCTTTTACCTGGCGAGACTGCACAGAGTAAGTAGTGAAGAAAGACCACTTAAACTTCTCATTGGTAGCTTTGGGGGGACCAACCACAAGTAGGGAGTCCCGATCGATCCGCTGGATCCGATCGATCTCCTCATCGAGATCTCCGGGTGAATAGCCTTTATCGATAAAACGGCCCCTCAGGACAGCTGCTTGTAAAACAAAATCACTGACTTTACAGCAGTTCCTCCGCAACCGGAGGAACTGGCTCTTTGGCACTGACTTAAGCCATTGTGAATGATGGCAGCTGTCTCGAGGGATGTAACCGTTACGATCGGTAGGCTTGAAAAACGTAGAGAATTCCAACCGGTTGTCAACCACTTTGATTTCCAAATCCAAAAAATGGACTGATGTAGAACTAGCTTCATGGCTCAGCCTAATACCACATTCGTTGGCGTTAAGCGAGACCATAAAATCCTCTAGAGATGCTTGGCTGCCATTCCATAGGAGGAGGATGTCATCTATATAACGAACCTAGAGAACCAATTCTGGTCTCCTATGGGCATAGATGACATCCTCCTCCCACTTGGCCATGAATAAATTGGCCAGGCTGGGGGCAAATTTTGCCCCCATCGCAACACCCTTGGTTTGTAGGTAGAAACTGTTCTGAAACCAAAAGTAATTGTGGGTAGTAGCGAATCTCAGAAGTTGCATGATGAAATTACGCTGCACATTGGGTATGCTAACACTCTGAGACAGGTAATATTCAACAGCCTCGAATCCCAAATCATGGGGTATACATGTGTAGAGGGCAGCCACATCCGCAGTGGCCAGAATCATGCCACATTTGCCATGTCACTTGCCACCAGATGCCGCTTGTTACGTCACCTGTCACCAGATGCAACTTGTCACTTGTCATGTCATCTGCCACCAGATGCGGATTGTCCTTTGCCATATGGCCTGCCACCAGATTCAGCTTGTCACTTGCTACCAGATTCAGCTTATCACTTGCCACATCACCTGCCACCAGATTCAGCTTATCACTTGCCAGATCACCTGCCACCAGATTCAGCTTGTCACTTGCCACCAGATTCAGCTTGTCACTTGCCACATCACCTGCCACCAGATTCAGCTTGTCACTTGCCACGTCACCTGCCACCAGATTCTGCTTGTCACTTGCCACGTCACCTGCCACCAGATTCAGCTTGTCACTTGCCACGTCACCTGCCACCAGATTCAGCTTGTCACTTGCCACCAGATTCAGCTTGTCACTTGCCACATCACCTGCCAGCAGATTCAGCTTGTCACTTGCCACCAGATTCAGCTTGTTACTGGCCACATCACCTGCCACCAGATTCAGCTTGTCACCTGCCACCAGATTCAGCTTGTCACTTGCCACGTCACCTGCCACCAGATTCAGCTTGTCACTTGCCACATCATCTGCCACCAGATTCAGCTTGTCACTTGCCACGTCACCTGCCACCAGATTCAGCTTGTCACTTGCCACGTCACCTGCCACCAGATTCAGCTTGTCACTTGCCACATCACCTGCCACCAGATGCAGCCTGTCACTGTTACCTGCCACCAGATGTGGATTGTCACTATCCTGCCACCAGATGTGAATTGTCACTGTTACCTGCCACCAAATAGCAATTTGTCACTAATTTATTTAAATGTAAAAAAAAATTTTTTACCCCCAGCATTGCAGAGTACAGTACAGGTGCTGACAGCCTCTCCTCAGACTGAGGGCGGGCGGTGAGACATGACGTCATTCTCTCTATGCTCATCTGCGGCTGCTCCTCTGTGTAGAGCAGCCTTCATGGCCCTCTACGTAAAGTAAGATGAGGTCATCTCTGTGCGGCAGCCGCACCGCTGACAGAGTCTCCTTTGCGGTGCGGCCCGGCAGCAGAGGCGCCACGGCCTGGTGTTGGGCCGCGGCCCAGGGATTGACAACCTCTGTTCTATGTGACCCATTCGCACTGCAATACATCCCGGAGGTGCGGTGCAGTGAGTCCTGTAATATGCAGACCAGTGGTGACCAGTGGCGGACCTCCTAATCCATGCATCCGGCCCCCTAATCTACATGTGGGGCGCCGGACGCATTAATTCCAATATGGGTTTTTATTTATTTTTAGAAGCACCTGATTAGAGCCTGAGGCTCTAATAGGCTTCAAAAAAGTGTGGGCACTGCGCCCCGAGCTCACACAGTTACGTGACAATAGCGAATTAATAATAAAGCGGAAGTTCCGCCAAATTTTTTTTTTTAAAAGCCAGCAGCTACAAATACTGCAGCTGCTGACTTTTAAAATATGGACACTTACCTGTCCAGCACGCCCGCGATGTCGGCAGCCGAGGTCGAGCAATCGCTCGTCCCCCGGGTGCACCCACCACCATCCTCGGTGAGGGAATCGGGAAGTGAAGCGTTGCAGCTTCACTGCACGGTTCCCTACTGCGCATGCGCGAGTATCCCGCAGACCCCGACAACCAGCGACCAGGGTTGTCGGGAAGAGGCCCTTGTCCTCATCAACATGGGGACAAGGTGCTTTGGGGTGGGGGGCCGCAGGGCACCCCCCTGCCCCAAAGCGCCCACCCCCCCATGTTGAGGGCATGCAGCCTGGTAGGGTTCAGGAGGGGGGCGCTTGCTCGTCCCTACCCCCTTTCCTGACCGGCCGGGCTGCGTGCTCGGATAAGGGTCTGGAAAGGATTTTGGGGGGACCCCCACGCCATTTTTTCGGACCCCCACAACCCTTGCCCGGTGGTTGTGGGGGTCTGTGGGCGGGGGGCTTATCGGAATCTGGAAGCCCCCTTTAACAAAGGGGACCCCCAGATTCCAGCCCCCACATGTGAATTGGTAATGGGGTACCATTTCACAAAAGAAAGTGTCAAAAAATGTTAAAAACCACACAGACACAGTTGGGAGAAGTCCTTTATGAATAAAAAAAAAAGAAAGAAAAAATTCCAACGATGATCGAGCGATACGGAGAGATAAAAAAATAAAAAAAGCCTTGATCCTCTCTCCATGGTAGGTACCCATGGAATGACGCTCTCCCTCCGTGACATTTCTTTTGTGAAATGGTAGGGGTACAATGTACCCCGTTACCAATTCACATTGGGGAGGCCGGAATCTGGGGGTCCCCTTTGTTAAAAGGGGCTTCCAGATTCCGATAAGCCCCCTGCCCTCAGACCCCAACAACCACCAGGCAAGGGTTGTGGGGATGAGGCCCTTGTCCCCATCAACATGGGGACATCCTCCCCATGTTGAGGGCATGTGGCCTGGTACGGTTCAGGAGGGGGGCACTCTCTCGTCCCCCCTCTTTTCCTGCGGCCTGCCAGGTTGCGTGCTCAGATAAGGGTCTGATATGAATCTTTGGGGGGAACCCCACGCCATTTTTTTTTTATTTTGGTGCGGGGTTCCCCTTAAAATCCATACCAGGCCTAAAGGGTCTGGTATGGATTTTTAGGGGGACAACTTAGCCATTTAAAAAAAAATTGGTGCAGGGTTCCCCTTAATATCCATATCAGACCTGAAGGGCCTGGTAAAGGAATTTGGGGGGACCCCACACTTTTTTTTTATTTTGGTTCGGGGTTCCCCTTAATATTCATACCAGACCCAAAGGGCCTGGTAATGGACTGGGGGGGAACCCATGCCGTTTTTTTCAATGACTTTTATCTTTATTGCCGGGACCCGACAATTCATTAATAGCCACGAGTAGTTTTAAATTACTTTTTTTCCTTCAGAAATAACATTTTGTGCAGGGACAGTTCTAAAGACGGGAAACATGCACTACTTTACAAGCATACTATACAGGTACGAAATTTAAAGGAATATTTCACTGCTCCCGAAAAAACGGACGTTTTTTAAAACTTTTTTTTGCATTGATACATGTCCCCTGGGGCAGGACCCGGGTCCCCAAACACTTTTTATGATAATAACTTGCATATTAACCTTTAAAATTAGCACTTTTGATTTTTCATGTTCGTGTCCCATAGACTTTAACGGTGTTCGCGTGTTCGAACAAATTTTTTGCCTGTTCGCATGTTCTGGATGCGAACCGAACCGGGGGTTGTTCGACTCATCCCTACTTATAACAGTGATTATCACTGTTATAAGAAATCATTTTATGAATGGCATCTATTCATTCACAGTATGTACTATTGTGATAGCTGTGATAAGTCACAGCTATTACATGGTAAAGATGTGATGTGACTGGCCTTATCTGTACCATGTGATCCTTGTGACCAATCACAGAGATCATCACAATAGTACACAATAAATGGCTATGAAAGCCATTCATTGTGTACATCTGTCATGTGATCGCTGTGAATGGTAACAGTGGTCACATGGTAATGGGGCCAGATTAGTACAATGCTCTGTGATCCGCTGTGTCCGGTGGACACAGAATGTGACAGCTCATGCTGCAGCGTGGCCCCTAGGGGGCACACGAGGTGCGTGACTGGAAAAATGTCATATGATGTCCACCCTGAACTGTAGTGCTCCTGCTCAGCTGTCATTTGTCTATAGGCCAGGCGAGAAGTGGTAACATAATTGGGTGAAATGCATTAGTGGGTAATGGACACAGGTGGAGACTGTCTACCAGCCAGGCAGGAACAATAAATATACAGTACATGTAGTGAAGTCATCAATGTGAGGCCTTGTTTTCATGGTTTGCTAGATATAATTAATGCTTCCAATGTTAAAGTTTAATGATGAAAAAGGGAGATGTAAGAGAAGTTATTTGTTATGATGTACATATTTATTAATATAAGCCACTTTTCTACGATTCAATTATTCAACTATTTTATTCCTAGCTAATCTATATGCTTGCAATATAAAAATAACGAATTTAATTTTGTAGATTAAACCCTGGAAAAAACAAAAAACAAAGACAAAGGCATAATGAGCTAGTATGCATCGCATACTAGCTCATTATGAAATACTTACCTTAGAACAAAGCCCTCCAGGAGCCCTCACACACTTCTGAGACAGCTATCTTCCCCAGTGTTTCTTCCAGGTTTGAGGGCTCCAGCCCTGTGAGTGGCCAGAGCCACGATGACGTCATTCCCGGGCATACGCAGGAGCTCTGAAGGTCCGGCACGGTAGGCCGAACCTTCAGAGCGCATGCGCCGATGACGTCATTGCCTGCATGCACTCTGAATATCTCCTAAATTGTGCAAGTTTAGGAGATATTCACAGTACCTACAGGTAAGCCTTTTTATAGCTGTCAGCCACTGGAATGTTAGCCAAAATTATTTTTCGATATAGGAAAATAATGATTTTAGAACTGCAAGCTTATCAGCATTGGTTATCTAGTTAAGAGGCACAACATTTCTATTCATGTAGATATTCTTAAAATTAGTTAATTCATTTATTGAATTTCTAAAGTAGCAAAATAACTACTGGTAATTGATAAATGATAAGCTGTGATCTCAAACAAGAATAACAATGATCTTGTTTTTATTAGGGGGAAATAACTTCATTAACACTTATTGTCCTCCTAATTCACTCATGAACAGTGATATCCTTAAATTTAGTTTGACAAGAACACCTACAAACAGTTTATGTAACTTGTTTCTTAGATATATTTGTTTTTTTATCTAGTAAATCTGTCTGTCAAGTTACTTGTAGTTTTATTTGCTCAACAAAAGTTGAACTTGATTTGTGTTGCTTTGCGTTTCACTGGCATCCCTACTAAATCTTTTAGTTGTCTTGCAATAGTAGAACTGTATTAATACTAAGTAGTCACTTTTTATGGCATCCCGGAGAAGATAATAATACATTTGTATAACTTATGTTAGAGTTTTCTCAACATTAATCATGTTTTTTTTTTTTTCACAAGGGAAAACAAACTTTCATGGTCTCCATTTCTACAACATAAATAAAGTGAATGTAGTGAAGATATAAATTCTGTCAAAGAAAAAAGAAAAGAGGAAACATATTCATATTTATATTTTAAGTTACCTATAATTTAATATGACTCCTGTACTGAATTATAGGAAGTTTGCTCATTTCTTTTATTACATTTATTTATTTTTAAGCAAATCTACAAATTAAATCATTATTTATTCCATAAATACAAAAAATATATATATCTTTTTTTCCTATTAAAGTGGAACTTCACTCTTCCAATCAACATTGATTTTTTTTTCTTTAATCCTAATGCTGCTAGCATTGATAAATAGATAGGAAAGTATATCATGTTTACTTGTTTTAAACTTTTTTCATAGTTCTTCAGTTGCTTCCTGATTTCTTGCCTAGGCGAATTATGTCATACATCCCAGGATCCTTTATGATTGGAGAAGAGGAGAAGGGGTTTTCTCAGCAAAGCACACTCATGCACCTGCATGCTTGGGAAGTAAATGCTAAATGAATTGATTTCTCAACAAAATAAAGCATGGAGACATGGATGGATGGGGGAGTTTGATCTAAATAATTACGGTAAAATTAATTGAATAGAGTTTTTGGTTTGTGGTGCTCAGATGCAGTGAAGATCTGATTTAATAAAGTGGTTTACTTTGTAAGTAGTTGGGCTCTAGTTCATCAAGCTGCAATTGCAAAAGTGCAAAGTGATACTAAAGTCTCGTTTTTTTATTTTTTTCTTAAAAATAACAAACATGCTATACTAACCTGCTCTGTGCAGTGGTTTTGCACAGAGCAGCCCGGATCCTCCTCTTCTCAGGTCCCTCGCTCGCTCTTTTGGCCCCTCCCTCCTGTCGAGTGCCCCCACAGTAAACAGCTTGCTATGGGGGCACCTGAGCCGAGTTGATGATCTTTGTGTCCTTTCAGATAAAGAGCTGTGATTTGGCTCTGCCCCCTCTCTCTTCTGATTGGCTAACTGACTTTGACTGACAGCAGTGGAAGCCAATGGCGCCACTACTGTGTCTTAGCCAATCAGTGTGTCCCAGACGGCCGAGGCACTCGTGCAAATCGCTGGATCAAAATGGGGCTCAGGTAAGTATTAGGGGGGCTGCTGCACACAGAAGGTTTTTCATCTTACTGCATAGAATGCATTAGGCTGCTTTCACACTGAGGCGCTTTTCAGGTGCTATTGCGCTAAAAATAGTGCCTGCAATGCGCCCTGAAAGAGCCGCTACTTTGTATCCAGTGGTGCTCTGGAATGCGGGTAAAAAAACTCCTGCCAGCCGCATCTTTGAGGAGCGGTAGGAGCGGTAAAAATACCGCTCCTATAGCGCCCCCACTCATTGAAATCAATGGAGTAGCGCCTCCAACCCGTCCGCAAAACACTGTGACGTTTTTGCAAGCGGGTTTAACCCTTTTTCGGCCCCTAGCGGGGGTTAAAATCACCCCGCTAGCACCCGCAAATTGTGGCAAACACGACGGTAAAACGCCGCTAAAAATAGCGGTGTTTTACCGCCAACGCACCCAACGCTTCAGTGTGAAAGTATCCTTAAGATAAAAAAAACTTCTGTCTTTAGAATCACTTTAAGGTATGCTATAGTGGCCTCTCTGAACTCCAGTGAAAATAATATATTCTAAATATATATACTCGTGTTAGAAATTCACACAACGTCAATTCTGGTTTTCGGTTGAATGCACGCCAGCAGCAGTGTTTCTCATTGCAATCCTTTGCTAAACTTATGCCTGTTTTAACCTACATTTTGTAAGTACCTTTTTTATCTGCGCAATAAATACCTTTACCAAGTACTTCACTATAGCCCCCTTTTTTATGTTGTTTTGGGCACTATGATCCACGTTTGATTGTCATGAACATTGGAGATCTCCCTGTAGGGATGAGCTTCGAGTTCGAGTTGAACCCATGTTCGACTCGAACATCGCCTGTTCGGTTGTTCGTCGAATTGCGAACATTATGGGACGTTCGCGCCAAATTTGATTGGCGCATCGCGGCCCATAATTCACTGCGGCATCGCAGTGCATTGCTGGTTGATGATTGGCCAAGCATGCACTATGACCCGCATGCTTGGCCAATCACAGCGCCGTCTGAACAGAGAGCCGTAATTGGCCAAAGTCAGGGTGGCTTTGGCCAATTATGGCTCAGGGGGTTTAGTACATGCCCCACACTATATAAGGCCGCCTCCGTGGCGGCTTTGTGTAGTGTGTTGCGGTGTTGGTTAAAGAGAGAGCTTACAGAGAGGGAGAGACAGTGTCATTTATATTGAGTTAGATAGAGCAGGCAGGGGAGTCAGTTAGCTGCAGTTACAGTGTGTAGAGGATATATATGCATCCTAGGTGTTGTATATATATTTATACACTGTATTCCATTTAGCTAGATCCGTTCCTGTTATTCTCTATACTGTGACAGGCAGGCAGGTGATTGTGCTAGCTGCAGTCAGTGTTTCACTTAGTGTACTGTGTGCTTTGCACAGCGTTCACCTAAAGCAGTTAGTGACTAATAGTGGTGTTCTCATAATAAAACCACAGGCAGAGAGCTGCAAGTATTTTCAGTTAGTGTACTGTGGCCTCTTCACAGTTTTTACCTAAAACTAACTGAAGACAATTGCTGCTTTTCCCACACTAATAACACAGCAGGCAGTTGATTCTTATAGCTGCATTATCAGTACAGATATATATATATATATATATATATTGTAACAGCAGGCAGGTAAAATCACCAGGTTGCATCCAGGATGGGAGATATATATGTCCTAGATTCAGGCTTTATGCCAGTTTATACCACTAGGGGGAGTGCTGGGAGTCTTGCAGGGGAAGAGTTAATGAGCCCAGCTGAAGCAAGTGGGCTCATTAGGGCCTCTACAAGAACTCCCAGCATGCTAAGGGAGATGCTCCAACCTGGAACCAGATCTGTGCGGATAGTCTGGGGAGTGTGATCTCTGTGCGGTGAGCCAAAGCCTGCGTGGTTATTGCTAAGAACTTCAAAAAAGCAGGGAGCTAGGGACTGGGACAGCACAAGGCTGTATCCAGTTGTTAGTTAGGGACACCAACATGTGTAGTGAGCGGTCAAGTTGACCAGGATTTATTTTCCTGTTTCTTTTGTTTTTGCTGTATTTTTTTGTCTGTATATAGTTTAAATAAAACCACACCCTTTTGTTTTCTCCTACCACTGTCTGCTGTGCCCGTTTTTGTGTGGTGAACCCATCCAGGGGGTCACACACACCCGCTGCTGAGTTAACCCCCTCACAGTTGGTGAAGAATGCGAGCAGTTTTTTTTTTTAAAAAGGCCAGCATGGAGGAGATACTGAAACAGCTGGCTCTAGCAAATGCCAATCAGCAGCAGACAAATGCAGGTTTGCAAAAGAGCCTTTTTGGCTCAACAACAGAGCCTCGCAGCCCAGCAGCAGACAAATGAAACTTTGCAACAGAGCCTCGCAGCCCAGCAGCAAGCTCATCAACAGAGTCTGGCAGCCCAGCAACATGCCCAGCAGCAATCTGAGGCCCGCTTCATAGACCTGTTGCAGAAGCAAGAGCAGAGACTACAGCAACAAATGGAGACATTAATGCAGCAATGTCCACAGACCAGTGAGGCAAGTAGTTCCGCTAATACTCCGTCCTTTGGGGTGAGTCGTTTACTGACGAAAATGACTGGAGAGGATGATCCAGAGGTGTTTTTGACCACATTTGAAAGGACTGCTGAAAGGGAAAAGTGGCCTAAGGAGCAGTGGACCGGACTGATGGCCCCTCTGTTAACTGGTGAATCGCAGAAAGCTTACTATGACCTAGAGCCTGACCAAGCAAAAGACTATGTGATGCTAAAAAATGAAATATTGGCACGTCTGGGTGTCACCCTGGGTGTCCGGGCTCAGCGTGTGCATAACTGGACTTTCCGGCTTGGAAAACCCCCCAGGTCTCAAATGTATGATCTCATTCACCTGAGCAGGAAGTGGCTACAGCCAGAGACTTTGTCCGCACCAAAGATAGTGGAACGTGTTGTGATGGATCGTTTCTTGAGAGCTCTTCCTACTGCCATCCAAAAGTGGGTAAGCCATGGAGACCCAGAAACGGCCGATAATCTTGTGGATCATGTAGAGAAGTACTTGGCTACGGAAAACCTGACTGCCTCTTCCAGAGACTCACGGACTTTCCACCCTAAGACCAGACCATTCCCAGTGGCGGGTAAGATGATTCCAAGGGGTGAGGGTGGAAAGAATGAGAGGGTGAGAGTTATACCTAATGTCTGGCGAGAACAGCCTGGGAAGTCAGGGGCTCAAGAGGCAGCAAAAAGGATTGTTTGCTACCGCTGCCGGCAAGAGGGACATATTGAAGCAAATTGCCCGGTTGTGGATGAGCCCATGCAATGTGACTTTCTAAGGGACAGACGTCAGTCGCTGTTTGCGACAGTTGCATGCACTGCCATTCGGGGAACTGAGAAACATTTATGCAAAATGTGTATTAATGGTAACAATTTTGTCGTGTTGCTGGATTCAGGTAGCCTGGTGACACTGATAAAAGCTGAATTAGTCACTACAGAGGTCTCTGAGAATAACAAGGTAGCTGTTATTTGTGTGCATGGGGACACCCGAGAGTATCCTGTGACTACAGTGTGTTTTGAGACCTCCAAAGGTAACCTCTCTCATCAGGTGGGGTTAGTGTCTCAGTTACCACATGATGCCATTGTGGGAAGGGATTTTCCAAAGTTTTGGGAACTCTGGGATCGTCCTGAGCCCCCCACTGGTGCCCCTATATACCAGGAATGTGATAGCCAGAATTTCTCTGAGAGTGGTGAGGACTCTCCAGAATTCCCCTTGTCGGTATTGGCAGGGGAGACTCGAGAAACTGGGGAGGAGCCAACATCCTCAGACGAAAACGTGCCGTCTGTGGAGTTTTCTGATCTCGAGGTTCACAAGGAAAATTTTGCCACAGAACAGTTAAAAGACCCCGCCCTAATAAAGGCGCGGAAAACGTAGTGAAAATAGATGGCGAGTTAGTGAACCCAGATGAGACCTGCACTTACCCGTACTTCATCGTGGAAAAGGACCTACTGTATCGGGTGGCTAAAAGGGCAGAAGAAACCATTGAGCAGCTTGTGGTCCCCAAACCTTACAGGAAGTTGGTGTTAGAGTTGGCCCATGGGCACATTCTTGGAGGTCATCTGGGGACAGAGAAAACCTGAGAGTATTGCAAAGATTCTATTAGCCTGGGGTCATGAAGGAAACAGAAAATTATTGTTCCTCCTGCCCTGTGTGTCAGAGGTCGGCACCGATGCCACATTTCCGTAACCCGCTGGTACCTCTTCCCATCATTGAGGTCCCCTTTGAGAGGATCGCAATGGATTTGGTAGGTCCGATAATGAAGTCCGCTAGGGGGCATCAGTACATTTTGGTTATATTGGACTATGCCACCCGGTATCCGGAAGCGATTCCTCTCCGAAATAACTCGGCCAAAACCATAGCCAAAGAGCTATCTCTTGTTTTTAGCCGTGTGGGTATTTGTAAGGAACTGCTTACAGACCAAGGTACACCCTTTATGTCCCGGGTTATGAAAGAGCTGTGCAAGTTGTTCAAAGAGACACAATTGCGTACATCCGTGTATCACCCCCAAACAGATGGGTTGGTTGAAAGATTCAACAAAACCCTAAAACAAATGTTAAAGAAGGTGGTGGATAGAGATGGAAAGGATTGGGACTGTCTAATCCCCTATTTAATGTTTGCCATTCGGGAGGTACCCCAATCCTCTACGGGTTTCTCACCCTTTGAGTTACTCTATGGGAGACACCCAAGAGGGCTGTTGGATATCACCAAGAAAACTTGGGAAAGTGAGAGTTCTCCCCACAGGAGTGTGATTGAGCATGTCGCCCTGATGCAAGATAGAATTGCACAGGTAATGCCAATCGTAAAGGAACATTTGGCCCAAGCGCAGTTGGCACAGCCGAGAGTGTACAACCGTGGGGCCAAGTCCCGTACCTTTTCCCCGGGGGATAAGGTATTGGTACTTGTCCCTACGGTTGAAAGCAAATTCCTTGCTAAATGGCAAGGCCCCTACGAGATAATGGAAAAAGTGAGCAAAGTGAATTACAAGGTCAGACAACCAGGAAGGCGAAAGCCCGAACAGATCTATCACATTAATCTGTTGAAAGCCTGGAGGGATAGGGAATCCCTAGTCGCAGAAACTTTGTCACCAGGTCAGTCTGATTCCTGAGGTTGGAATAGCAGTCACCTTGTCAAACCCCCAACAACAGGAGGTTAAAGAGTTTGTGCTTCGCAACAAGGAGGTTTTCTCTGAGCTGCCGGGACAAACGTCTGGGGTAGAGCATGATATTATTACCCCGCCCGGTGAAAGGGTGAAGCTAAAACCCTATCGGATCCCAGAGGCCCGACGGGAGGCAATACGTGAGGAAGTGCAGAAAATGCTTGAGTTGGGGGTGATAGAGGAATCCCAAAGTGATTGGTCCAGTCCCATAGTGTTAGTGCCTAAACCGGATGGGAGCTGGCGATTTTCGACAACTGAACAAAGTTACAAAATTTGACACCTACCCCATGCCACATATAGATGAGTTGATCGACCGGCTCGGAACAGCCCGATACATGACAACTCTCGATCTCACAAAAGGGTATTGGCAAATTCCCCTGGCCAAATCGGCCAAGGAGAAAACCGCGTTTGTAACCCCAGACGGGGCGTTCCAATATAAAAGAATGCCGTTTGGATTACAGAATGCACCGGCAACATTCCAGCAGAAAATGGACCAGATACTGAGGCCCCATCAGAAGTATGCTGCGGCTTACCTGGATGATGTAATTGTCCATAGCACAGATTGGGCCTCACATCTGCCAAAAGTGCAAGCAGTCCTAGACTCTATCCGGGAAGCTGGGTTTACGGCCAACCCCAAGAAGTGTACCATTGGACAGGAGGAGGCCAAATATCTTGGGTACACCATTGGGAGGGGAGTGATAAAACCCCAAGTCAATAAAGTCGAGGCCATACATAATTGGCCACGTCCCAACAGCAAGAAGCAGGTACGAGCCTTTCTTATCGGCGATTCATTCCCCACTTTGCCTCTCAGGCTGTGCCCCTAACCAACCTGACAAAAGGGAAAGAGTCTGTCATGGTTAAATGGACCTCAGAGGCTGAGGCAGCATTCCAATTCTTAAAAAAGCCTTATGTAGCCAGCCAGTGTTGTACTCACCAGACTTCTCTAGGGACTTTGTCGTACAAAGTGATGCATCAGACGTTGGGTTAGGAGCAGTATTGTCCCAGGTCTGGAATGGAAAAGAGCACTCAGTCATTTACCTCAGCAGGAAATTGAAGTCCCATGAGGTAAATTACGCCACGATTGAGAAGGAGTGTTTAGCGGTGAAGTGGGCTCTAGATTCCCTTCGGTACTATCTGCTAGGGAGGCACTTTGACCTAATTACTGATCACGCTCCTTTAAAGTGGATGGCTCAAAACAAAGAGACAAATAGGAGAGTAAATAGGTGGTTCATGGCCATACAAGAATTAAACTTTACGGTAAAGCATCGCCCTGGCATTCAAATGGGGAATGTGGATGCTTTGTCTCGAGTACATGCATGCCTGATTGCTTGTGTTCCAACTCCAAGGTTAAAACAAGAGGGGGGGTATGTAACAGCAGGCAGGTAAAATCACCAGGTTGCATCCAGGATGGGAGATATATATGTCCTAGATTCAGGCTTTATGCCAGTTTATACCACTAGGGGGAGTGCTGGGAGTCTTGCAGGGGAAGAGTTAATGAGCCCAGCTGAAGAAAGTGGGCTCATTAGGGCCTCTACAAGAACTCCCAGCATGCTAAGGGAGATGCTCCAACCTGGAACCAGATCTGTGTGGATAGTCTGGGGAGTGTGATCTCTGTGCGGTGAGCCAAAGCCTGTGTGGTTATTGCTAAGAACTTCAAAAAAGCAGGGAGCTAGGGACTGGGACAGCACAAGGCTGTACCCAGTTGTTAGTTAGGGACACCAACGTGTGTAGTGAGCGGTCAAGTTGACCAGGATTTATTTTCCTGTTTCTTTTGTTTTTGCTGTATTTTTTTGTCTGTATATAGTTTAAATAAAACCACACCCTTTTGTTTTCTCCTACCACTGTCTGCTGTGACTGTTTTTGTGTGGTGAACCCATCCAGGGGGTCACACACGCCCGCTGCTGAGTTAACTCCCTCACAATATATATATATATATATATATATATATATATATATATATATATATATATACTTTCCACCTTTGTGCAGCTACATCTCACTGCAGGCCATTAGTATGTCTGGAAGGCAAACAAGGAGAGGCAGACAGTCACAAGGCAATAAAAGAGGCTCTGTGTCTAGAGGCAACAGTGCTGGTTGTGGACACGCTTGTCCTTCTTTTCGGCAGCTGGCCTTGTTGAGCCGCAACATGCCCAAGACTTGGCAGAGTGGATGACCAAGTCATCCTCCTCCTCCTCATCCTCTCTCACCCAGGCTCAGGGTACTTTGTCTAGCAAAGCAGCTGCTAAAGTGGCCTCTTCCCTCGGCTCAATGGCATCAGTCACTCCTTCCCTAACCCCACCATGTCCTCCTGAGGAGTCCCCCGAACTGTTTGACCACAGTGTTGAGTACATGCTCCAGGAGGATGCCCAGCGTTTTGAAGGCTCTGATGATGGAAACCAGCTAGAGGAAAGCAGTAATGTGAGCCCAGAGAGAGGGGGTAGTAATGTGAGCCCAGAGAGAGGGGGTGCCCAACAAGGACAGCTATCTTGCAGTCATGTTCCCCCAGCTGCAGCATTCTGCCAGATTTGCTCCAGTGATCAAGAGGGAGGGGATGATGAGGTCACTGACTCCATGTGGGTGCCTGATAGGAGAGAGGAGGAGGAGGAGGAGGCACATCTCCAATGAGGCAGGATGCCCTCCAGGGGCCAGCTTAGGGCAGCACACCGACTGCATCACACCGCAGAGCTCTGCGCGTTATTCCAAAAGTTCTTTGGTGTGGTATCTCGCGTGGCCAAAACATCAGCCGCTTGGGCACCACAAGCTTGATCAGACATATGTCGACCTGCCATGCAGTTCGTTGGCAAGCCTACCTAAAAGACCCACATCAAGGAACAAAGCGGACCTCTCCTTGCTCCTCATCAGCTGGGATCTCCAACCCCACTATACCTTCAGTCCTCTCTGAAACTTGCACTGAGAGGAATGAAGGTGTAGAATTAGGTGTGTCACAGCCAAGTACTTGCGGGCAATCTGCTATTGGTACACAGACGTCAGATTGTACCAGGCAAATTTCCCTGCCCCAGCTGCTGCACCGCCAAAATAAGTTTGCTTCCAGCCATCCACATGCTCAGTGGTTGAATGCTAGCTTGGCTAAATTGCTAGCACTTCAACTGCTGCCTTTTCAGTTGGTAGACTCTGCCCCCTTCCGTGAGTTTGTGGAATGTGCGGTTCCTCAGTGGAAGGTTCAGAGGTGGTTGAAGCCACGCCAGCTTAAGCCAGGAAAGGGGGTTTGCGACAATGGCACCAACCTCCTCTCCGCCCTCCGACAGGGACAACTAACCCATGTGCCCTGTTTGGCTCACGTCCTTAACTTGGTGGTGCAGCGGTTCTTGGGCAGGTACCTGGGGTTACAGGAGGTCCTGAAGCAGGCCAGAAAACTCTGTGGGCATTTCCGCAGGTCATATAATGCCAGTGCTCGGCTGGCACACCTGCAAAAGGAATCCAAGAACCACCTAATCTGTGAAATGCCCACCAGGTGGAACTCTACGCTGGCCATGGTGCAGCAGCTGCACACGCAGCAGAGGGCCATCAATGAGTATCTGTTGCAATATAGCATCAGGATAGGGTCAGGGGAGCTTGGATTTTTTCCCCCACGCCAGTGGGCCATGATCGGGGATGCATGCACTGTCCTGGCACCATTTGAGGAGGCCACGAGGATGGTGAGCAGTGACAGTGCATGCATCAGTGACACTGTCCCTCTTGTCCACCTGTTGAAGCACACGCTGCGTGGAATAATGGACAGGGCACCTGAGGCAGAACAGAGGCAGGAGGAGGAGGACTTCGTTACCTCTCAAGGCCCCCATTATCCAGACAGTGTTCCTGCTGGCCCGGCTATCACACAGGAAGAGGAGGAGGAGGAGGATTGTGTCAGCATGGAGGTGGAGCCTAGCACTCAGCATCAGCAGCAGGCTTCAAGGGATTGATTACAGTCCCAAGACACCCATGGACTTGTACGTGGCTGGGAGGAGGTGGCTGCGGATCATGTCGTCCTGAGTGACCCAAAGGACTCCGGACCAAATGCCTCAGCAAACCTACGCTGCATGGCCTCCCTGATCCTGCAAAGCCTGCGGAGGGATCCTCGTATTTGTGCGATCAAGGAGAGGGATCATTACTGGCTGGCAACCCTCCTTGATCCGCGGTACAAGGGTAAGGTTGCGGACCTTATCTTGCCGTCGCAGAGGGAGCAGAGGATGAAGCATCTTCGGGAGGCCTTGCAGAAAGGTCTGTGAAATGCGTTCCCAGAGACTGGGAGGTTACAAATTCCTGGTCCTGGACAACATGTTGCTGAGGCTTCGGTCAGTCAAAGAAGGAGCGGTGGAGAAGGTGGCCGTCTGACCGATGCGTTCAGACAATTTTTTAGTACGCAGCCCCAAGGTATGATCGGTTCCAGCAACCATCGCCAGCGTCTGGTTTACATGGTGCAGGAAAAACTAGGGGCAAGATCAGACTTGGACACCTTTCCTACCGAAAATCCTCTGGTTTACTGGGTCTTGAGGATGGATCACTGGCCAGAGCTTGCACAGTATGCAATTGAGATACTGGCCTGTCCTGCCTCCAGTGTTCTTTCGGAACGCACAATTAGTGCTGCTGGAGGCTTTGTAACCGATCACAGGGTGCGCCTGTCCACCGACTCGGTCGATCTACTGACCTTCATAAAAATGAATCAGTCTTGGATCACCACCAGCTACCAAGCACCTGATGCTGATGTAACCGAATATTTTTTTTTGAAATGTCAGATTCCTTCAAGACTGCCTATGCTGATGCTGAGTGACTATCTTGTTATGCTGAGTGACTATCCTCTTCCTCCTCAATGATCATGTTGATAGCTTGTAAGAACATTTTTGGTTCTGGACACTGCCACCAGTGGCTAAGGCCCAATTTTTCAGCCCCTGTTTAACAGGGGCATGTAATTACAATTTTTGATGCAATACTTTGCAGCAGGGCTCATTGCTGTGCTCCAACTACAGTATCTGGGAGGGGTTGCAGTGTTGTGGCACCAGCACCAGTGCCTAAGGCCCAATTTTTCAGCCCCTGTTTAACCACTTCAATACAGGGTTTTTTGTACCTATTCAATACTGGGCCTATTTTGGCACTTCTCTCCTACATGTACAAATCATCATTCTTTTGCTAGAAAATTACTCAGAACCCCCAAACATTATATATGTTTTTTTTAGTAGACACCCTAGGGAATAAAATGACGGTCATTGCAACATTTTTTCTTGCACAATATTTGCGCAATAATTTTTCAAACGCCTTTTTTAAAAAAAAAAATGGTTTCATGAATTAAAAAATAACAAAACAGTAAAGTTAGCCCAATTTTTTGGGAAAATATGAAAGATAATGTTACGCCGAGTAAATAGATACCTAACATGTCACGCTTTAAAATTGCGCACACTCATGGAATGGCGCCAAACTTCGGTACTTAAAAATCTCCATAGGCGACGCTTTTTTTTTTTTATATATAGGTTGCCAGGTTAGAATTACAGAGGAGGTCTAGTGCTAGAATTGTTGCACACGCTCTAACGCACGCGGCGATACCTCACATGCGTGGTTTGAACAGCGTTTACATATGTGGGCGACTTACGTGTGCATTCGCTTCTGATCGCGAGCTACAGGGGCGTTTTAATTTTTTTTTTATTATTATTATTTTTTTTTACTTATTTTTTTTTTTTTTACAATGATTTTACTTTTTTTTTTTTGATCACTTTTATTCCTATTACAAGGAATGTAAACATCCCTTGTAATAGGAATGTGTGTGACAGGTTCTCTTTATTGAGAGATGCGGGGTCAATAAGACCCCACATCTCTCCTCCAGGCTGGAAAGCATGAGATCAGTGAAAATTTTTTCACTGATCTCATACTTACAGCCGCAATGGCGGCTTTGTTTACATTTGAGACCCGGGCGTGATGTCATCACATCACGCCCGGGCCTCCGACGATCATAGAGATGACTGGTGACCATCTGGTCACCAGTCATCTCTATGCTCATCACGTGACCCCACCAACGATGCCGGAAGATTCGCTCCGGGTCCCCGATCGCACAGGGGAGCCCGGAGAAGCACCGGATGGCAGCGGGAGGGGGGGTGTCCCCTCCCGCCGCCTATAAGAACGATCAAGCGGCGGAACTGCCGCTATGATCATTCTTATTGTGCACAGAATCGACGGCACTTCAAAAGGATATCTGAATGATGCCTCTAGCTGCAGGCATCATTCAGATATCCCCCTACAAAGCCGAGGACGTCATATGACGTCCACCCAGGATGGGAGATCCCATCTGTGGACGTCATTTGACTATGGCTGGGTAGGGAAGTGGTTAACAGGTGCATGTAATTACAATTTTTGATGCAATACTTTGCAGCAGGGCTCATTACTGCGCTCCAAGTACAGTATCTTTGAGGGTTTGCAGTGTTGTGGCACCAGTGCCTAAGGCCCAATTTTTATGCCCCTGTTCAACAGGGGCATGTAATTACAATTCTTGATCGAATAATTCACAGCAGGGACCATTCCTGCGCCCACCAAGAGAAATTCTGTGGGCTTACAGTGTTGTGCCACCACCACCAAAGGCCCAATTTTTCCTACCACTGTTCAACAATGGCATGTAATTACAATTCTTGAATATAATAGTTCACAGCAGGGCGTTCCAGCGCCCACCAAGAGAAACTGTGAGGGCTTACAGTGTTGTGGCAACACCAACACCTAAGGGCCAAATTTCTGCACAGTATATACAGTACGTCAGGCCCCTACTTTCAAACCTCCAACTTACAAAAGACTCCTACTTGCAAACTGAAGGAGACAACAGGAAGTGAGAGGAAATCTACCGCTATGAAGGGAAATTCTCTCCTGTAAGAGTTAATATGGGAAAAAGTGTCTCCTCTCCACTGATGCTTTATCAGCAATCCTTGTTTCAATAAAAAAAACAAATTTTCATTGGGACGGAAAGTGAGGTGAAATGTTCTGAACAGGTGCACACTGCACAGACAGCAAAACAAATGTTACAAATAGATTTTTGGGCTGGAGCTACACTTTAAAAATGTACCTGTTCCAAATTACAAACAGATTCTACTGAAGAACAAACCTACAGTCCCTGTCTTGTTTGCACTGCCTGTATAAATTTGGGTGCAGGGTTCCCCTTAATATCCATACAATACCCAAAGGGGCCGGTAGTGGGCTGGGGGGGGGGTACCCATGCCATTTTCTCAATGATTTTCATCCATATTGCCGGGACCAGACATTACATTAAAGCCGCAAGCAGTTTTAAATTACTTTTTTTTAGAAATGTCATTTAGAAATGTCATTTTGTGCAGGGACAGTTCTAAACACGGGGAACACGTGCCACATCACAGGCATACTTTAGACACCCCCCAGGTACGATATTTAAAGGAATATTTCACTTTTTTTTTCACTTTAAGCATCATTAAAATCACTGCTCCCAAAAAACTGCAGTTTTTAAAACTTTTTTTTGCATTGATACATGTCCCCTGGGTCAGGACCCGGGTCCCCAAACACTTTTTAGGACAATAACTTGCATATTAGCCTTGACAATTAGTAGACTTGTGCACAACGGAAAAATGTGTTTAGTTTCGGTTCGTTTCTTGTGCACAACGGAAAAATTTGTTTAGTTTCGGTTTGTTTCTTTTCGGTCCTGTTGATTCGTAATCATTCGTAATTTTGCTAGACGGGATTTTTCGTTTTCGGACTAATTCGTATTAAGTGACATTTTTCGTTGAATTTTTAGTTGATTTATAATTCGTACTTTCGGTAGGGTACATTGTTTTCCGTTGATTCTGGACACAACTCCTACTTTCTTAACTTTTTTTGGGTTCGTTGATTCGTAATTTTCCGTGTCTCTCTCACAACGACGCTGCCTATTATGCCAAATATGCTTTGAATGGATTTGTACTTTTCTAAATACATAGCGGTTATTTGTAACAATTCGAAATCTCGTATTTTACTTTTGTTTTTTACATGCGGCTATAGCCTCCGCCCCTGTACACCATTTTGAGAGGGTTCAGCACGGTGAGGGAGAAGCAGAGAGCAGAGCAGAGTGTTATTGTGCTTCAAATGGATTAGAAATCTCGTATTTTACTTTCGTTTTTGACATGCGGCTATAGCCTCCGCCCCTGTGCACCATTTTGAGAGGGAGTTCAGCACGGTGAGGGAGAAGCAGAGAGCAGAGCAGAGTGAGTGTTATTGTGCTTCGTATGGATTCGTACATTCGTAACTTTTTGCATAACGAATTATGCCGAAGACATTCGGGCATTCGCTATTCGCGGTATAATTTTTTTCGGATTCGGTTTGTTCGGAAAGTCGAATGCTTCCGAATGTCCGAAAGTTGCTAAATTCTGACGAATTTCGATTCGTTACGAAACGAATTGCACAAGCCTAATAATTAGCACGTTTGATTTTGAACGTTTGTGTCCATTGTATTTAATAGGGTTCCAAAGTTTGCGCAAACTTTCGGTCCGTTCGCAGGTTCTGGTGCGAACCAAACCAGGGGGGTGTTCGGCTCATCCCTATCTCTCTGGTATCCTGATGGGAATTTTCCATCCCGGGCCAACATTCTAAGCCTGAAACGACCCCTAGACTGAAAAGCTGAGGGTCCATTCCATCCGGTGAGTGGGGACACAGGAGGGAGTGTGGCGCACTTTGAGTTTGGAGCACGATCACACTTTATAAATTGGAGCACATTATTCACCAATATATGGACATTAACCTACTTATGAATTGTTTTCACTTTATTTAGTGATACATCATTTGCACTACTGCTAGTGCTGTCATTTATTCATTTTGTTTCATTCTCTCTGAACTCCAGGCAAACAAATAGATAAATGGATTAAATTCATATAGGGGGTTTATTTACATGCCAAAGAATTTTCTGTCCATCAGTTCTGAGATTTTCACAATTTTGCTATATAACACAGACCTGTTTGGCAGGGCAGGAGACTCTGCTGCATTTTAAAGCAGAACCTCACCTTAAAGAAAATTGCACTCATGCCCTCCTCCCCCCTCTTCTAATTTTGGCACTTCCCCTCCCCCCCCTTTTCCACATGCCCGCAACTTTCTGGGACACGTCACAGTTCCCAGAAGGCTGCGGAACTCATCACAAAGAGCAGCATGGCTTGCACAGCCACAGTGGGCAGCCAGCTATGGAGCCACCAGGAAGCACAGCCGGCTGCCCACAGTAAACATACCAGTGGCAGGGACCCAAAGATCGAAATAGGCTAATGGTCGCATTTGGTTTTGACCCACCTCTCAGCCTCCGACTTGACAGTAAAATGGAAAGCAACAGACTCATAAGCTCATCTCTCTGTCACTCTGCTCTCTCCTCCTACCAGCATAGTCCTTGTTAGTACATGTAACATAAAGAAACGGCTTCCTTTGCTGCTTCTCCCTCTCCCAGTATGATTCTTGATGAACAGTTGATTACAAGAGGCTGATATCAAGTCAAATTCAGGTACTTACACTTATTGCAAAAATGTATTTATGAATAAGGCGGCATTATTTGTGTCCTATGTAGATGTGTGATGTTCAGCTTTAAGCACTACTTATTCCATCTTACATGCTTTGGCAACCTAATAAAAGCAGTTTGTTTGTATTAATTGCCCAGCTGTCCTATAGCCTGTATAAGTGGATTGGAAAACTGGGCATTTCCTGCAGGAATGGGCTAATCGCCATATTGCCAACAGCTATTGAATGCTTTATTTAAGCATAGTCTGTATCAATTGACGTGGTAAAGTATTGTCAGTGTAATTAAATTGGGACATTGTATTTATTAAATAGACATTTGGGCATAGTCTGAATTTATTTCACTGATCTGAAAAAATTTAACTGCTCCATTTTCAATCTAAATTGATAGTTGGTAATTAATTGGCTAGCAGAGCAGAGCATTCAGTGTAAAATGGAACAATCTTTTCTCCAAAATAACTGAAAAAGCATTTCCCCTTTCTGCCTTATGTTTACAATAAACACATCCTCTCTTTTCTTTACAAATTGCTCCCCATGTGTGATAAAGGACAAAAGCACAATTTGGTAACCACTTTTACTGCTACATGGCGGCAGTTGTAAGCCGGATCACCTATCACCTATATATGTATGATTCCACACTTCTGGGTAGGGGCAGCAAAAGTGCAACGCCGCCAGCAGTATGCTTCACCCCTCTATGGAGGACACATCATTTTAGCTGTGTTGTCTAAAGCCAGCCCATACTCATATTACTCCTCAATGTGAGGTCTGCCATTCCATAATGGGTCCATAGGTGCAGGACCCTGTTTGCCAGGCCTCAGTGCCCCGTGGTGTTTCCAGGTTGAGCATAGCACCTTCTGGGTGCTCCTCTTCATGGTTGGCTCTTCTATCTAGTACAACACACATTACCTCCATGGTTGGGGCGGAAAGGCAGAAAGTTCTGAGACTCTGTTTTTAAACCAGACATGGAATGTTCTTTGATACACCAATGAATGGCTACAAGGTTACCTTTAAGGGCTCATTTACACTTGCTTCAGCTTCAACACACATTAACGGCTAGTTTACACTTACTTCAAAACAAGGCTTCGGACAGTCTTACAGTCCTGTTTACACCTTGCTTTTGCTTTGGTTCAAAAATTATACCCTATGTAGCTTTAGTGTTCCTTTTACCCCTTGCCGACCGCCTTGCGATGTTATACGTCGACACAATGGCACGGGCAGGCAAATGGGCGTAATTTGCCGCCCATCGGGCGCGCACGCGCGTGCCCATCGCGTGCCTCTTGAGTGCACCCGCGGGTCCCAGGAACTCGATGTTCCCGGGCAGCCCATGATTGCAGTTGGCAAAGGCAGAAGAAGGGGATGCCTTTGTAAACAAGGCATTCCCCTGTTCTGCCTAGTGACACATCAGTGATCTACTGTTCCCTGTGATCGGGAACAGTGATCAGTCACTGGTAGCTCCTCCCCCTAACAGTTAGAATAACTCCCTAGGACACACTTAACCCCTTCAGAACCACCTAGTGGATAACCCCTTCACTGCCAGTGTCATTTTCACAGTAATCAGTGCATTTTTATAGCACTAATTGCTGTAAAAATTACAATGGTCCCATAAATGTGTAAAATGTGTCCGATGTGTTAATAATAAAAATGCCATAAAACTATCCCCTATTTTGTAGACGCTATAACTTTTGCGCAAACCAATCAATATACGCTTATTGCGATTTTTTTTACCAAAAATACGTAGAAGAATACAGATCGGCCTAATCTGAGTAAAAATTTTCTTTTTTAACAAAAAATTGGGGATATTTATTATAGCAAAAAGTACAAAATATTGCTTTTTTTTCAAAATTGACGCTCTATTTTTATTTATAGCACAAAAAATAAAAACCGCAGAGGTGGTCAAATACCCCCAAAAGAAAACTCTATTTGTGGGGAAAAAAAGGATGTCAATTTTGTTTGGTAGCCACGTCGCATGACCCCGCAATTGTCAATTAAAGTGACGCAGTGCCGAATCGCAAAAAGTGCTCTGGTCTTTGGCCAGCCAAATGGTCCAGGGGTTAAGAGGTAAAAGCGTCTTCAAAGCCTCCATAAAAGTCTATGGCAAAGCTCACTTGAAGCCCCACTGCAGCCCCACCGAAGCCTCATTGAAGCCCCATAAAGCCTCACCAAAGGCTAATCGAAGCCCCACAGAAGCCTCATCGAAGCCCCATCGAAGCACCAAGAAAAAGCAAGGTGTAAACATTTTATTTAGTAACAGGAGCTTTGACTGGTGTTGAGAGACCTTTAACAAAAGCGTGTCCGAAGCCATGTTTTTAAGCAAGTATAAACTAGCCCTTATACCCCTGATGAAGGAGCAACATAGTCTCTAAAATGCGTTGGGTGGAGGATACCAGATTGTATCATCATCTTGCTGTATATTTCATGTTTCCTGTCTTTTACTGATGATTCATAATAAATATCTGTTTTTATTAATGTATCTGTTATGTGTTTGAAGTTCTTATAAAGTTCCACAACTGGGGAATCACTGGGGAATCACTATGTCTATATATGTAAACAAGGCAGATCGCCGTTCTGACAGGGGGGAAGTGATAACATTTGTGCCCCTGCAAAGCAGGGAATAAATTCCAACTCTTCGCCTAGTAAAAGCACCTCATACAGTATAGAAAAACACAGGCTAGGCACACAGCTAACCCTTTGATCGCCTTGGATGTTAACTCCTTTATAGCCAATGCCATTAGTATAGTGACAGTGACTATTTTTTAGCACCCATCAGTGTATTAGGGTCACTGGTTCCCATAAAGTTAGTGTCAGAATGTCCGTCGCAATATTGCAGTCCCGCTATAAGTAAGAGGTGAGGAGGCATGATCAGAGCAGATGTTGCGTCCAAACACTGAACTAGGTATCTAAAATCAAGAACGAAAACCTGAAATGTAAAAAAAAAAAAGCAAACAATTATCAGTTGATAAGGAGAGGGGTCGCCATGTCCTTTATAACCGATGACTCATTTAGCTGTCAGTGGGGTTCCCCTGTTGACAGCTGAAGTGTAAGCGAAGTCCGGCAAATTGGTGCTGTCAAAAGAAAAAGCAGCCGGGCAATGTTTATCAACAACATTATTCAGCCGCTGAAACTGATAGATAAAACATTGTTTCTTTTTATCTATCTTGTAAGCAAAAAACTTGCGGTAGGTATCTGTAATTGGTTTTGGCGAGTACTAAAAAAAAAAAGTATCGGTATTCCTACTCATTGTACAAAACATGGTATTGGTGCATCCCTACCTGTAATGTTTGCTGTGCTGCTGTCTGTGCCCCTGTTCAGAAGATTTCACCTGTGATAATTGGATTTTGAAAATGTTGGGTTGTTGTAGAAACAAGGATTGGTGATAAAGCTTCGGCGGGACACCTTTTTCCCATGATAACTCTTACAGGAGTGAATTTCCCTTCCTAGAGGTAGATTTCCTCTCACGTCGTGTTAGACATGTAGGCTGCCAAAAAAATTTTGTTCGCTTTTGGTTTAGTTTCATAAATTTTTTGTTTCTTTTTTCATTTTTCGGGTCATTCGTTATGATCGCAATTCATAAATTTGAAAATTTGAAAATTCTAAAATAGGAAAGAAAATCCGAAAATTCTAAAGAAAAACGAACTAACTAATAACTAGCTATTAAATTGTAGGTATTGGAATTTCCTTTCAAATTTGGCTGTTAGTGAATGTAATGAATACGAATGTATCCAAAATTACGAATTATCCGAAATAACGAATGCTGCATCTAAACAAATTAATAATAAATAATAATAATAAAACGTTTTTATTATTATTATTGTTATTTATTATTATTAACCACTTCAGATCCACGCTATAGCCGAAAGACGGCTGCAGCGCGGACCTTAACTGCCGAGTGGACGTCCCCAGGACGTCCTTGTATTTACACTCTCCCCGCGCACTCCCGAGAGCGCGCATCAGGGAAAATCTGTGTTGGCCGTGTCCCTTGGACACAGCCAATCACAGATCGTGCTGAATGGCCAATCACAGAGGCCATTCAGCACTCGATCTCACTGCCCAATGAGAGATGATCTCAAATGTAAACATATGAGATCATCTCTCATTGCCGGCTTTCTCTCCTCACACAGAGACAGCGTGTGAGGAGAGAGAGAGATCTGTGCTGCTGCTGCTGTCAGTGAGTTTATTGTAAGAACAATCAAAGTAAAGTGAAGTAAAAAAACAGTCCCATATCTGCCAGTGCCCTCTGCCAGTGCCATCTGCCCGTGCCATCTGCCCGTGCCATCTGCCCGTGCCATCTGCCAGTGCCATCTGCCCGTGCCATCTGCCAGTGCCATCTGCCAGTGCCATCTGCCAGTGCCATCTGCCCGTGCCATCTGCCCGTGCCATCTGCCATTAGTGCCACGTATAAGTGCCACGTATCAGTGTCATCAGTGCCACGTATCAGTGCCACGTGTCGTCAGTGCCAACAATGGCTAGAAGATTATTTTCAGCCGAGGAGGCATACAATATTCTTGCGGCCGACGAGAGCAACGGGGAGCTCTCCGATTCGAATTCCTCCGCAAGTTCAGACTATGAGCCTGACTATGAGTCTGACGTGGACTACGAGCCTGTCCTAAGCAGTGGAACACTGACAGCCTCAGAAGAGGAGGAGGAGGAGGAGGGCCCGCCCGCCAGACGAAGGCGTTCTGCTGAGCAGGCAGTGCCATCCACCAGCACCGCAGTGCCATCCACCAGCACTGCAGTGCCATCCACCAGGCAAGCAAGGTCACGTACCAGTGGGGTGTCATCTCAGTCCCAAAGGGTTAGGTCCCATGCCAGCCTTCCCTATTCCCTTCAGAACCCCTTGTGGCTTCCTCCTAATTCAGGAGAAGCCAACATTCCCCCTTTCACTGCCCAGCCAGGAGTCCAGGTGGACACAGAAAATTTTGCCCCGATTGACTTTTTCAATTTAATTTTCACTGACGACATGCTTGCATCAATTGTGGCCCAGTGCAACCTATGCGCCCAACAGTTCATAGCAAGCAACCCAACGTCCTATTATGCCCGTCCCTACCAGTGGAGAGCCCTCACAGTGGAGGAGTTTAGAATCTTTTTGGGCCTCACATTCTGCATGGGACTAAACGGAAAAAATCAAGTGCGTTCATATTGGTCATCCCGCCCCATCTACCATATGCCCATCTTTTCCTCAGTAATGCCCAGGTCCCGATATCTAATGATTATGAGATTCCTACACTACAACGACAATACCCAGTGCCCTCCCCGAAATGACCCAAATTTTGATAAGCTTTATAAAATTCGGCCGCTACTAAATTATTTTTCTGAAACCTTCCCCCAGTTGTTTACCCCAGACAAACACATATGCGTGGATGAGTCCCTAATAAACTTTTCTGGCAGGCTGGGCATAAAACAATTTATACCCAGCAAAAGGGCCCGCTATGGGGTGAAGCTGTACAAATTGTGCGACAGAGAAACTGGGTATGTGTATGGCTTCATCATATATGAAGGGAAGGACACTGAACTGAACCCCCCTAATTGCCCAATCTACATTGGAACCAGTGGGAAAGTAGTTTGGGAACTCATAAACCCACTCCTAGAGAAAGGATACCACTTGTATGTGGACAATTTTTATACAAGTTTGCCCCTGTTCCGAAACTTGCACAGAATGAAGACTCCAGCATGTGGCACCGTACGGACGAACCGGAAGGGCTTTCCTCAAAGCCTGGTCACCAAAAAATTGAAAAGAGGGGAGACGGCGAGTTTGAGGAATGAGGAAATTTTGGCTGTGAAGTGGAGGGACAGAAGAGACGTCTACGTGCTTTCTTCCATCCACAACAATGAATTCGTTGAAATCACCAGAAGGAATGGCCGGATACAAAAACCCAAATGCATCTACGATTACAATAAGTTCATGGGGGGTGTCGACTTCAACGACCAGATGCTCGAACCCTACCTTTCCACAAGAAGAACATACCAGTGGTATAAGAAAGTTTCCATTTATTTATTTAATTTGGCCATGTACAACTCATATGTAATATATCAAAAATCCACTATAAGACCCAAATCCTTCCTTTTCTTCCAGGAGGAAATCACCACTGCCCTTATATATCCGAACAGCCCACCAGTAAACATTAGATCCGATGTCATTAGCCGATTCTCTGAGCGCCACTTCCCAGATAAAACCCCTCCCAGACCAACAGGCCAAAAACGCCAGAAAAAATGCCGGGTGTGCTCCAAAAGAGGAGAGAGAAGAGACACCATATTATTGTTCCCAATGTCCTTCAGAACCAGGCCTCTGCATGATTGATTGTTTCCGCCGTTACCATACCAAAATAAATTATTAGTTCACTTCCTGCCATTTATCTTTACACCCCTTATGCATCTGCTTTCTCTGTAACTGACCCTGGCTTGTTATTCGACCACGCTTCTGCCTACCGATTCTGTTTATACCTCTGCCTGATCTGGAACTGACCCTGGACTGTTATTTGACCACGCTTCTGCCTACCGATTCTGTTTATACCTCTGCCTGATCTGGAACTGACCCTGGACTGTTATTTGACCACGCTTCTGCCTACCAATTCTGTACATACCTCTGCCTGATCTGGAACTGACCCTGGAATGTTTGACCATGCTTTTTGCCTGCCTCTTGGACTGATCTTTTACCCTGCCAGTGGACTAGTGGGATTCATAACACAGGGGTCTCACATATGTGAGGGGCTCCAGAATTGTTTTTCTGGATGAAGAAAACAATTGTTTTTGTTTTCTCATTCCTAGATTAGGGTCTGGAGACTCGGAGGCTTCAAAGAGATTTGGGTGGGAGAAGCCTCTACCCCTGTCCCCATTCAGTCCTGAACGAGGCCCTACTTCTGCCTGCTGCCTGTAGGACCTATGCCATCATGCCTCTGCCTGTTGCATGAACTGACCACACCACATGGACCTGCCTACTATCAGGACCAATATTTTGGCACTGCTGACAATCTCTGCTTGCACTGACCCTGGACTGTATATAACAAAAAGACTGTTAACTATTGGAGTACTGCAGAATGCTCACCAGCTGCCTGTATGAACTATGGACAGTATTCCTGCCTGTTGCCTGGACAATTGCATTCGCTTTTGCTGACCAAGTCCCTGCCTGTTGCCTGGACCAGTGCTATCCTCCTGCGGACAACTGCGCTTCTAAAACAGGTAATCTTTTGCTTACCATTTGCTCAGCAGAATGTATTTTGGGGTGTAATTCTTGGTATGTGCATGTTATGTGTCCCTAGAACACCTGATGGTGTTCCTTGCATTTTGGGCCACTGTATGTGGCCAGGCTGTGTAAAAGTCTCACACATGTGGTATCGTCATACTCAGAAGGAGTAGCAGAATGTATTTTGGGGTGTAATTTTTGCTATGTGCATGCTATGTGTTGGAAATATCTTATAAATGGACAACTTTGCGTAAAAAAAATGCGTTTTCATTTTTTTCCCACATTTTCCCAAAACTTCTGGAAAAAAATGAAACATTCAAAAGACTCATTATGCCTCATAGATTATACGTTGGGGTGTTAGCTTTCCAAAATGGGGTCACTTTGTGGGCGTTTCCATTGTCCTGGTGCTCCAGGGCCTTCAAAATTTTAATAGGTGGTTGAGAAATTAGATGTGTAATTTATGCTCCTAGAATGCCTGACGGTGCTACTTCAATGTTGGGCCTCTGTATGTGGCCAGGCTGTGTAAAAGTCTCACACATGTGGTATCGTTATACTCAGGAGGAGTAGCATAATGTATTTTGAGGTGTCATTTTTGCTATGTACATGCTATGTGTTGGCAATATCTTATAAATGGACAACTTTGCGTAAAAAAATTGCGTTTTCATTTTTTTCCCGCATTTTCCAAAAACTTCAGGAAAAAAATGAACCATTCAAAAGACTCATTATGCCTCATAGATTATACGTTGGGGTGTTATCTTTCCAAAATGGGGTCACTTTGTGGGCGTTTCCATTGTCCTGGTGCTCCAGGGCCTTCAAAAGTGTAATAGGTGGTTGAGAAATGAGATGTGTAATTTATGCTCCTAGAATGCCTGAAGGTGCCATTTCAATATTGGGCCTCTGTATGTGGGCAGGCTGTATAAAAGTCTCACACATTTGGTATCGCCATACTCAGGAGGAGTAGCAGAATGTATTTTGAGGTGTCATTTTTGCTATGTACATGCTATGTGTTGGCAATATCTTATAAATGGACAACTTTGCGTAAAGAAATTGCGTTTTCATTTTTTTCCCGCATTTTCCAAAAACTTCAGGAAAAAAATGAACCATTCAAAAGACTCATTATGCCTCATAGATTATACGTTGAGGTGTTATCTTTCCAAAATGGGGTCACTTTGTGGGTGTTTCCATTGTCCTGGTGCTCCAGGGCCTTCAAAAGTGTAATAAGTGGTTGAGAAATGAGATGTGTAATTTATGCTCCTAGAATGCCTGAAGGTGCCATTTCAATATTGGGCCTCTGTATGTGGGCAGGCTGTATAAAAGTCTCACACATTTGGTATCACCATACTCAGGAGGAGTAGCAGAATGTATTTTGGGACGTCATTTGTGGTATACACATGCCATGTGAGAGAAATAACCTATTACAATGACAATTTTGTGGAAAAAATAAAAAAATAAAAATAAATCTTCATTTTGCAAAGAATTGTGGGAAAAAATTACAACATCAAAAACCTCACGATGCATCTTACTAAATACCTTGGAATGTATAATTTTAAAAAAGGGATCATTTGGGGGGTATTTGTGCTTTGCTGGCTTGTTCGGGTCGTAAGAAATGAGATAGGCCACCAGTACATTAGGTGTGATCAATTGTTTATGATCCGCACCACAGCTTGTAGACTCTATAACTTTCACAAAGACCAAAGCATATCCACTAATTTGGGTTATTTTTACCAAAGATATGTAGCAGTATAAATTGTGGCCAAATTTTATAAAGAAAAATTAATAATTTGCAAAATTTTATCACATAAACTAAAAAAAAGCCTTTTTTTTTTCAAAATTTGCCGTATTTTTTCATTTATAGCGCAAAAAATAAAAAACCCAGAGGTGATCAAATACCACCAAAAGAAAGCTCTATTTGTATGGAAAAAAGGACAAAAAAATCATTTGGGTACAGTATTACATGACCGAGTAATTGTCATTCAAAATGTGAGAGCACTGAAAGCTGAAAATTGGTCCGGGCACGAAGGGGATTTAGTGCCCAGTTGTCAAGTGGTTAATTTGTTACGTTACATTCGTTTATATATGGCATTCGTCATTTCGGATACTTCATAACTTCGGATAAATTCATATTCGTTACGCTCACGAACAGCCAAATTTGAAAGGAAATTCCAATACCTATAATTTAATAGTTAGTAATAGTTAAGTAATTATTAGATTTTCGAATTTCGAATTTACGAATTTTCAAAGTTACGAATTTTCAAAGTTACGAATTTAGGGATTTTCAAATATTCAAATTTACGGATATTCGGAAAATTCGATAAACTGCTTTTCGTTAATTCAGATATTTCTTAAATAACAAATTTGTCGAAATTCGTTAAAGCGAATTCAGAACGAAACAAATTTCACATGTCTACTTCCAGTTGTTTCCATCCATTTGTAAGTACGAGTCATATAAAAGTCAGATGTTTGTAGCTAATGGACTGCCTGCACTGTATACTTTAACAGACAACAAGGCTCAATTCGCTAAAGGATAAAGATCATTATTTGCAGCCACGTGACTATAATTCCAAATATCATTGGACTTTACTGTCGATTACTGTCACTTTTATGAAAATATGGATCCTTATCCTTTTGTGTTAGCTTTGTGAATTGAGCCTATGGGCTAGAAAACTGATTAAATGGGTATTAATATATCCAAGGATGGGGGATCATGAACAAAAGTGTGAAAAAATTATATCTTTAACCTATGCTCAGAATCACAATATTTTGTGATTGCATTGTGCTCAATATAGTCATTTCTAGTTTCATTAAATCTTCCATTTATATTACTTTTATTCTTTTTAATAATCATTAAGGAAAATTCCAGTTTCAAAAAATAACACAGCCATCCATAGTTATGGTCTGTATTCTTAATTATTATCATCCATGCTTGTGGCAGCTTTGAATATATTGTTAGAGCTATTTCTGAAAAATCTATTTAAATCTTGAAAAGCAAAAAAAAAAAAAAAAAATTTAAATAATAATAATGTGAAAAGAAAAAGACATTTTCTTTAAAGAGTGTGATAATGCATTTTTTATGATCTGTTTTTGTCCATTACATCAAAGGTATATTTAATTCTAAGTACTTTTTGCCAATAAAACTGTCAGATTAGACTCAGTTTTCAGACAATAGCATATTATTCATGAATAATGGTGAGAGAGAAAACTTTTTAATCTGTGTAAAAGTTCATATTCGACTTTAGCTAGATCAAGTATTGTTCATTGCATTGCCCTTGCTCTTCACAGTTACATAAATGAATCGATTGCAAGTAGTCATTTATCAACTTATCTTCTAGAGGGAATGAAGATTTTCGTCAGCAAATTTGAAATAGGTATATTTCCTTTCTTAAATTCAGATGGATTTTATATCCTTGAAAAGAAAATCACCCCTTTCGCAATCATTATATTTGATGGTAAATAACTGATGTGGGGGCGTGGTCTGGTGCCGTTCCAGGATGGACGTGTAGTGTGCGAGCTCCCGTCCCGAGGTCCAGCAACTTCAGCTTATCAGCTTACCTGCTCCACCGGACATGGTGAGAACCGCTCGCAGTGCCTCGGCAACCCGTTCCCGATCCCCGCTGAACACCGACACCCCGCAAATCCCCGAGATATTCCGGTCACGGCCTACGGCCAGGATGCAGGCCTCGCAAGCAGCCTCCTCCCAAGCGCCACGCGCCCAGAGCTCCAGCCCGCAGCGACCCGAGGAGCAGAGATCCCCAGGTCTGGCAACGGGGATGACTCACCCCCCGGCAGTGAGCCTTAATGACCTGCACAGCGTCGCTACGGATATTAAAAACACCCTCATGGCGGCCATCTTGGACATGAGGTCGGACATACACGCCATGACGCTTAGGGTGGAAGAGGTGGAATACGCTCAAGCCCGCCAAGACACAGCGATTTGTCACGTTCAACAGGTAACAGAGTCGCATGCGATCCACCTCAGGGAGATCAATCGCCACATGGAAGATTTAGATAATCGCGGAAGGCGTCACAACCTTAGAGTGAGGGGTATTCCAGAAATGATCGATGCCAGCCAGCTCCCAGTGGCAGTAACTACCATCTTTAACGATCTACTTGAAAGAGCCCCTGATACCCCGATCGCGTTCGAACGGCTCCACAGGGCACTGCGCCCGCGGGGAAGGGACACAGATCCCCCACGGGATGCAGTCTGCTGCCTCACAGACTTTCCCTTGAAGGAGGAAATATTACGCAAGGCCAGACACCGCAACCAACTGTCTTTCCAGGGAACGGATATCAGAATCTACCAGGACCTATCTAACATCACCCTGCAGCGCAGACGCGAGCTACGTCCCCTCCTGGAAACACTGAGGGCCAGATCCATAATCTACCGATGGAAGTTCCCCTTCTGCCTGACAGCAACTCACCAAGGCCGCACAGCCAATCTAAAAGTCCCGGAGGATTTAGACCACTTCTGCACGGCCATGGAGATACCGTATGTGGAAGTACCAGACTGGTACAGCGACTTCCGTATACCGCCATTCAGAAGAGTCACCTCCATGGAAGGTATCGCAGAAGCAGGCAACTTTAGTATCGGCCGCCGACGCTCTCACCCACCTCCTCCCCACACTCCTTCAAAGGATCAAAGAGCCCCGCGTAATGGTAGCCCGACGGCTTCTCCAGTGCCCCGCAAAGCACGCATCGCCTAACAAGAAACATGAATACCGTCCTTCTGTTTCCACCTCACAGCTGGACTCTGGACCACTCCAATTCGCAGGTAACTTTATACAGCAATCCCTAGGGAACACTGGCAGAACGGTTGGTACCCTCTTTCCCTCTTGGACAACTCCCGAAGGTTTCCCCGGTCGCCCTAACTTCCTTATGTCGGGTCAGAGACTACCTTCTCCCGCACTGATTGTCTTTTCCTCCTTCTCCTCACACTGTATTCATTCTTGCTCATCGGCTGTACCCTTTTTCTATTGAAGCCTTCTTCCTACATTCTCCTATCTACTCCAATGCAGCTAATGACATGTCGATATATAATCCCCCGATTGCATTATGTGCTGTCTTTCTCCCCACAGGCCCTACTAGCTCCTAGCTCCTGAATTTTCTGCTTTACAGCACTGAGGGTGGTCGGGGATCCGAGGGGGACATGCACAGGTGTGTGGCCTACGTGGATGTCGGGTAGAATCCATTCTCAGGTTTGGGAATGGGCGTGCCCCCCTCGGATTTAGACAGCCTGCCCTTAACCCCTGGGTATGATTTTGTTTACTATGTTTTTGTTTACTATGTTTTGTTTGCTATGTTATCCATATTTGGATTTTTGATGTCAGCCATAACTGCAGATGCATACTTGTTCACGGTAACGCAAGCTGTACGTTCTGTTCTGTTCTGTTTTAACTAATTCACCATGTTACTGACTCTGTTCCCTGCATATTCCTCTAAACCAAAGTATATGCCCCCTATTCTCTGTCATGTGACATCTGAAATTTGAGCAATACACTTAATTTCTTATCCCCCTCTTCCACACAAACCCCCAGATTACACAATGCTAAACATCCTCCTCTAATTGCCGAATAAATGCCCTTACAACTCCACAGCCTTCATGCTTTATGAGAATAAGCCGTTACACACAGCCCTGAAGTCACCTACGAATCACCCTCTCACCATGTCCTTATAGGATGACCTGTCCGTCATCTACACAACAAGATTACTCCTCTGACACCAAAATGAGCCATAGATGACGCTAACAATCAGCAGCGTCTGTTATCCTTAAGACCTCATAGAGAGACGCAGACCTCACCTCTCTCTAGTTGAACTCCACCTACCGCTCTCACACACAGCGGACTCTGGTAGACACCGCTGAACCTCACCGGTACCCCCACTCCTAATTGGTGGGCTTGCAGGTCAAGTCCCACACCCGGTATAATACCCCATCCCCCTACCTGTCCCCTCCTTCCTCCCTGGTTATCTTCCTCCTCAACGTCCTAACCTCACCTACCCCACATCTTCCCTTCTCCCCATCCGCATAACCCCCCCCCCCTTTCTTTTCCTCCCGTCTCTGACTTCCCCATATCCTCCCGCCCCCCACTCGCTTAAACCTCTACTACCAACATGAGCCCCGATAATGTCCGAGGCGCCAACCTGTCCCTAAAGGTAGTCTCCCTTAACGCCAAAGGACTGAACATACCTGAAAAGCAAACACAACTCTTTTCCCTCATGCGCAGCATGAAAGCTGACATAATCTTCTTACAGGAAACCCACTTTTGTAAGAAATCAGTTCCCAACATGACTAATCGCCTCTTCCCCCATAGTTTCCATGCCACCTCACCTATCTCGAAATCCAAAGGAGTCTCCATAATCATTTCCAAAAACCTTCCCATCCAAATTACAGACACTCACCTTGACGAACTAGGCAGGTATATCTTCCTAAAAGGGACACTCAGGAACAAACCAATCACTTTGGCTAACATATACAGCCCCAACTCGTCCCAAGTTCCCTTTTTTAGGGCTGTAACAAGACACCTAACCAATTTCCAAGAGGGTATTCTTATACTGGGAGGGGATCTCAATGTACCCCTGAACCCCCTTTTAGACACCTCGTCGGGGAAATCCCACCTACCATACAGGGCGCTCCGACAAATCAGAAAATGTTTCCAAGAACTCTTGCTCCACGACACATGGCGCACTTTACACCCGAACGTAAAGGATTTTACATTCTTCTCCGCCCCACATAACAAATATTCACGACTAGACTACATATTTCTTACCCAACAGGATCTCCCGTCCCTGAAAGCAGCAACCGTCGAACCGATGACCTTCTCGGACCACCACCCTATCTCAATGACCCTCACTTTCCCTGAAAAAGTATACCGCTCGCAAATTTGGAGACTAGACCCTTCCATCCTGACAGACAAAACCAAAGAATTAGAGATTCAAACTTGCCTAAGCAATTATTTCACTGAGAACAACACCCCGGACATTTCTAAACTTACTCAGTGGGCGGCTCACAAATGTGTTGTCCGAGGGAAATTGATTTCCCTGGGGGCCGCAATTAGAAAGGAAAAACGGGCCAAACTGGCTGATCTCTTTTCCAAACTTAATAAACTAGAAGCACTACACAAACGAAACCTGGCCCAGCAAACCCTCGTAGAACTACTAGAGACTCGTACACTCATTCAGGAAGAATTGGGCCATCACCTCAGGAAGAAATACACTCTATCTCAGAAACTTTTTTACGAATTCGGCTACAAAAGTGGCCATCTTCTTGCTCAAGCCTTACGCAAGAAAAGGGCTGCTAATACGATACACCACATACAATCCCCCACGGGTAAGACTCTCACGAATAACAATGACATAGCCAGAGAGTTTGAGAAGTACTACTCGTCCCTATATAATCTAGATAAATCCGAACCCCCTACTACCTTATCGAATGACAGACCCAATGATATTAACTCGTTCTTAGACCAATTTGCTCCAGGAAAGCTCCCCACTGACACCACCACGATTCTGGAATCCCCGATCTCTATTCAGGAATGGAAAAAAGCTTTAAAACAACTTAAGCCTGGTAAGAGCCCGGGACCTGATGGTCTTTCCGCCGTATATTTCAAGACATTCTCAGACCTTCTTCAACAACCCTTCCTTGACGCCTTCAATACACTCTCTCCCACAAATCCTTTCAAAAGCGAAATGTTAGAAGCACATATCGTTGTTATCCCCAAAGAAGATAAGGACCCCACCCAAACGGGAAATTATAGACCAATCTCATTATTGAATGTAGATGTCAAAATCTTTTCTAAGATTTTGGCAAACAGACTCTTACCGCTTCTCCCTTCCTTAATCTCTCATGACCAGACCGGCTTTATCCCTGGACGTGAAGCCAGGGACAACACTGTTAAAGCAATAAACTTACACCACCTTATGACACAGACAACCCAAAAAGGCCTGTTTTTGTCACTCGATGCGGAGAAGGCGTTCGACAGAGTAGCTTGGGACTATATGACAGCGGTTCTGAGGGCCATAGGATTGGGCCCATATATGCTAGGCCTAATCCTGTCACTATACACGGGACCATCTGCTAAGGTACGGGTCAACAATACTCTGTCGGACGCCTTTCCCATCGGAAATGGCACAAGACAGGGCTGCCCCCTGTCCCCCATCCTCTTTGTACTCACACTTGAACCATTCCTCCGTAAACTGACATACAACCCAGATATCCAAGGTATAAGTTCCTCCAAAAGAGAATATAAATACGCTGCTTTCGCAGACGATATTTTGTTGTTCCTGTCGAACCCACTGATCTCCCTACCAAACCTTCTTTCTGAATTTAAACAATTTCAGTTCCTCTCCCACCTTAAAATTAATTTCTCGAAATCCTTTGCCCTTAATATAACATTACCTCAACACATAGTTGATCAATGTAAGGCTAACTTCCCGTTCCAATGGAAACATGATTCCATCACATACCTAGGGATACAACTCCCTTCCAAACTCTCAAACCTCTACGCTAAAAACCATGTTCCTATCCTACACAGAATATCCTCTGATCTTGAAACATGGAACAAACCGCTTTTCTCTTGGTTTGGCAGAGCGGCGATCCTCAAAATGAATGCCCTCCCGAGAATACTCTATATATTGCAGGCGATCCCTATACATATACCTCCGGCCTTTTTTAAATCTTATAGAAACATATGCACTAAATTCTTATGGGGGAACCGTAGACCCAGAATCAGCTTTACGCAGCTCACCCGACCTAAAAGACTTGGGGGCATAGGCCTCCCCAACCTTCTCAATTATTACACTGCTACACACCTTACCAGGATAGTGGACTGGAATACTCAATCTCTCCACAAAGATTGGGTTTCCCTAGAAGCATCTTTTTCTGCTCTCCCTTTGGAGTCTCTCCCATGGTTACTCTCACCCCACGTCCCCTCTGAATTACACGTACACCCACTTATAGGCCCAACCTTGCAATGCTTCAAAAAGCTTTGCTACCGATCACCCATATCTTCGATTCCCGGCCCACTGACACCTGTAAAAATGAACCCTGGGTTCCCACCAGGTATGCACGCAAAGTTTCTTACCGATAACTGGACACAGAGCCCAATTAGATCACATCAGTTCTTCCTCCGGGGCAAACTATTGTCTACATCCCAACTCTCCTCCCAACTAAACAAGCCACCCATTCCCCCTTGGACATATATTTTAATTGCTCATTTTCTAAAATCCCTTAACAAGAATATACAATGCTCCAGAGAACTCACCCCTTTCGAAAAGCTATGTATCCAAACGACACCCCAATCTCATCTAGTTTCTACCACACATGAACTCCTCTTCGCCGAGATGAAAGCTAACGAGACCTTAGCCTGTAAGAACTGGGAGTCAGACCTCTCGGTATCTCTTTCAGCGGAACAATGGGAACTAATTTTCCTCAACATACATAAACGGTCGACGAATGTGTCGACCCAGGAAAACGGCTTTAAGATCCAATCTAGATGGTACCGCACGCCCACCCTTCTGCATAAATATAATCCCACAATCCCAGAGGTTTGCTGGAGATGTCTCCGGGAAAGGGGAACCCTTCTCCATATCTGGTGGTCCTGTCCATCTCTAAAAGACTTCTGGGAAAAGGTATGCCATATAACCTCTCGAGTCACCTCATATCATTTGGACCTTTCCCCTTCTCAATTCCTTCTACACCATTCACCCCTGTCGCACAATTCCTATCACAAATCCCTAGCAATGCACATGATCAATGCGGCAAAGCAGTGTATCCCTATACACTGGAAATCGACTCACCAACCAACCATAAAAGAATGGTTTAACAGAATATGCAAAATTGAGGAAATGGAAAATCTTATACATATTGCAAGAGAGACTCCGTCATCATTTAGTAAAAAATGGGCCTGCTGGTTACACTATAAAACGACCCCAGAATTTGCAAACTCCCTGAACCCTGACAAAGGATAAATTACTCCTCTGAGAATTGTCATTAAAAATCTACGACGTGCCAGGATCTCCCCTTAACCCTAAACCTTACAAAGACACCTCTCTCCTCCTATATCTCCCCCTATACAGATCCGCCCCTAGTTTCTCATAACACGCCCCTTGAACACCCCAAGGGGTCGGGGAAGTCAGAGACGGACCCCCTGCCAACGCCATCCCTTCCTGCCTCACTCCCCTCCCCTCGATCCCCACCCCACCCCTTCTCCTTCCACCACTTACCCCCTCCTACTTTCTCATCCACAAGCTTCTGTACAATACAACCACTAACATAGCTCCAGCCTACACTACCGCATTCATACACTCTCAACGAAATAAACCTGTTTATAGCTCCTTCCCTCCCTTTCTGCCATATTGCACCTGTTGGCCTTTCCCTCCCACACAGACCAAAAGTCCATAACGGCATCCGTGAACCTACCTAGCTCTAACCTACCAACAAGATCTATCCCCGTCAATGGTAGTGGACTTTGACTAGACCCCACAACTACCTTGAATTAAGGTAGCCCACCCCAACACGGCCTAGTTCATGAAGGATGCACATAGCCATTTCATTTTCACTACCCGCAAGTTGAATTGTATGTGACACATGTTATTCATCCATGTTTTGTGGTTGTATTAATACCTTATTGTACTACTATTGTTCAAGATATCTGTAAATGCTTTTTACATTTCAATAAACTGTTTTTGGAAAAAAAAAAAAAAATAACTGATGTGAACTCAGTTTCCAAGATACTTAATACTGCCATTCTGTCTACTGCCCAGAGACAAATAAAAGCCACTATGGATCCAGAGTGGTACAAAAGGGATTTGCTTCCTCTCAATATAACACTTTATGCGATCAACCATTCTTTCCCAGGTAGTTCCTCAGTGAGGGAGATAAAAGATCCTTCTCAAGACCAGGACTCCAGCACAGTGCCCTCCAGCAAAAACCCTTTAGTAATGTTCTCCAGGCCCCTAAAAGAGTTGAGGATTTTTTTTTTTTTTTAGAATCATACTTACCTTGGTGAATGCTGCATCTGTCCCCAACCGGCTCTAAGGCTGAGAACCGAGTGATCAAACACCACTGATCTCTCGGTTCTCAGTGCTCCGTAAGAACAGAGCTGGTGACTGAAATTCACAAGCTCCCTGCTTTGCCCCCGTGCCCACGGGCTTCAGCATGCTGTCTACTGAAAATGGGTCACAGAAGTGCGCAACGAACTGCACTCTTCTGATCCACATTTAAAGTACTAACAAACAAGCTTTGGCTGTACTTCTCCTTTAACCCAGCACCTGATAAGGCCCAAACTTCAATCCTTCAGTAAACTCTAGCTGCCTCCCAGGAGCAGCAGCCCCAGGAGAAGAGGAACCGTCCTAGTAGAGGGAGAACACTCTAGAAAGGCCTCCTAAATATTTATTACCATCCCAGCCACTTCCAGATGCCCCCTTTCAGGGATTGGCTAAGGCATGATAAAAATTCATAACTGAATATTTGATCCTCCCTGGCATATTTTCTGGAAGCTTATCCCAGAAGCAGGAGAAATCAAACACCCAGCTTAGACAGCCCTGACCAGACAAAATAATAGATCACTGCTCCACTGACTATAGTGAAGCCAACAACTAAATTTAGCCTAACAACCTAACTAGGGGAGGGCACTAAATTTAGAAATGGCAATCTATAAATAGATACTTATAGATACTGTAATTGCAGGCTTTTTATTCATTGCATATGCTATTTTTCTTCTTCAACCTATTCTTCTCAGGGTGTCTATTTTCATCAAGGGCAGATGAATACATCTCCCATTATTTCCTGGAACTCTGCCAGGAACTTTGGGTCTGCCTCATGGAACATGTGACAATACACATCACCTGAAGGGGAAAATAAATCTTGGAAGATTTTAGTTTGCAAATGATATTTCCCAGCAAGGCACTGATGATGTAGCTTTCCCAGGATGCATCCGCCCTGTCTTGTTCACATCACCAATGCTTCAGTCAACATGAAGGTGGAATACATTTTTTTAACTAATAACTGTAAGATGATTTTATAATAGAATGCAGACTTTTAGTATTAGAGGGTGTTCTTTTACTAGAAACGTTAATTCGGGGACAGAATTGCTTCAATGTAACTTGCAATGCAGAAATTGAGACAAATAAAAAGCCACCCACTAATGATGTCACTTGTAGTAAGTCTTTATTAAGTCTTTATTAAGCCAGCAGAGACACGCTGAAGCCTCGTACACACGATCGGATATCCTATGGATTCTAATCCGATGGTTTTGTCCATCGGAAATCCGATGAAGCTGACTTCCATCAGTCTTGCCTACACACCATCAGTCAAAAAACCGACCGTTCCAAACGCGGTGACGTAAAACACTCCGATGAGCCGAGAAAAATGAAGTTCAATGCGTCTGAGCATGCGTCGACTTGATTCTGAGCATGCGTGGGTTTTTTATCCGATTGACTTGCCCATAGATGATCGGAATTTGCTATCGGTTTTTTATCCATCGGAAAAATTTAAAACATGTTCTATTTTTTGACACCGATGGAAAAAAGACCGATGGGTCCCATACACGATCGGTTTGTCCGGTGAAAAAAGTCCATCGGACTGTTTTCATCGGTAAAACTGATCGTGTGTACAGGGCTTGAGAGTATCCACCAATCGGCCACAAAACTGATGCGTTTTACCCCTTCAAGTTTAGTAGAGATGTATAGTTTTAAATTTTGGTTCAGAACTGTTTTTCTGAATTGCTGTCTTAAATTACTTTTCACCACATGCTTACTGGGAACTTACACCCTCTTCCTGCCAGGCCAATTTTCAGCTTTCAGCACTGTCACATTTTGAATGACAATTGCGCAGTCGTGCAACACTGTACCCATATGAATTTTTTTTCACACAAATAGAGCTTTCTTTTGGTGGTATTTAATCACCACTGGGTTTTTTATAATTTGCTAAATAAACAAAAAAAGAGTACACGTTTGGAAAAAAAACAAACATATTTTGTTAGAAAATTTTGCAAACAGGTAATTTTTCTCCTTCACTGATGAGATGGCACTGATGGGCACTGATAGGCTGCACTGATGGGCACTTGTAGGCTGCACTGATGGGCACTGATAGGTGGCACTGATGAGGCGGCACTAATAGGCAGCACTAATGGGCACTAATAGATGGCACTGATGGGCACTGTAAGGTGGCACTGATAGGCACTGGTAAACGGCATAGATAGGCAGCACTGATACTGATCCTAGTGGGCACTGATCAGGAGGCACTGATGAGGCTGTATTGATGGGTGGCACTGATGGGCACTGATAGGTGGCACGGTGGCAGGGAGAGGTGGCACTGATGGGCAATGATAGGCACTGATATGCACTGGTAAGTGGCACTGATAGGCAGCACTGATAAGTGACACTGATGATGAGGCAGTGATGGGCACTGATTGACAGCATCGATGAGCACTAATAGGTGGCACTGGTGGGCACTGATTTGCAGTACTGATGGGCACTGATAGATGGCACTGGTGGTCACTGATTAGCAGCACTGGAGGGCACTTATTAGCAGCATTGGTGGGCACTAAGGGGACCGATGTCCCTCTAACAGAAGCCGGTTAGCGGCTTTCTTCTTTTCTTCATGCTGACAGCGTGAAGAGAAAAAAAAGCTGATAACTGGCTTCTATTTACTCCCGCGATCAGCTGTCACTGGTTGACAGCTGATCACGTGGTAAAGGGCCTGCTGTTATTGGCATTTTACCTCGATCAGTGATCAGCCGAGTCCCGAGGACTCTGCGATCACAGAGCGTGCTGGCAACGCGAAAACGGGAGGACGTACATGGACGCTCTTCCAGCATTTTAAGCCTGTGCTGTAGCCGCCGTTCGGCTATAGCGCGGGCACCAAGTGGTTAAATGACTGACCTTGAACAAATATGTAGTATAGAAAATCCTTATCTGCAATCCTGCTTCTGTATATTGAAGCAAAAGTATCAGCATGGCAGCCAGGCAAGTAGCATTTTCAGAAAGAGAGGTCAGTGAAGACAGGCTTAATCTTTCTCTCATGACAGGTTTTCTTTAAACTCAATTATTGAACATCTTCCCTTTTTCTGGTGGGTGAAGACTGACTATAATCAGGCAAATCCTAAATCTTTTTAATTCTGTTTGGCCATCTGAAGCTTTCATTATATCGTCATGAAAACTTCAAACCCACACATGCTCTTGTTCCTTTTATAACAGTTCAGATCAGTCACATATTTAAAAAAATACATTCTAGTTGTTTGTTTTTTTTTTGTCATATCCAAAAAAGAAGTATATGCTTTACAGTAAGACAGGGCTTTCCCTCAGCATCTGAGGTACAGCCATCAAAAGAACAGTTGTACAATAGACAAGCCTTTTATATGTCCTTCACACAATAGAACAAAATGTAAAGCTATGAGCATCAATTCAGCTAACAGTAACAGAATATTCCCCAACATATGCTCTCTTTTCTTTATACAGTAGTATCTGCATGGGAGCTTGCATGGAAGTTTTTAAGCATAAATACAGTATATAATACTATCCACATGTATGAAGTGCACAAGAGAAACCAGAAACATATAAAATCACAGTAAAAATGCTAAACAAGAGAAGATAAAAATCATGTAAGGACTAGGAGTGCATTATTTTCATTTAGATGACTTGTATAGTAGGAAGGGAAAGTTAATGTCTATATAAACCCAAAATCTATTTTTCAGTATGTTGGCATCATGACTCACTGCATCCAGTTTTGTTAAAGTCCAATTGAACTTTTCAGTGAGTTAACTCCATTCCTGGTGCATCAAAACAAAAAGTGTTTAATGTTAATTTTTTTTCTAAAGTAGCCACAGCCTGAATAGAAAAGCCTGTCCCCTGCCAGCAGCTGTAGAGTTTGACCCTCACTCTCTGTGGAGAAGCAGTTGTCTCATTGCAGAGGTCCAACACACCCACTATTGAGTAGAGATGGGAAGGCCTGGAAGTAAAATGGAAAAATTGGGGGGGGGGGACAGTTTTTTTCAATTTTTTAAAGCTGTTTTTTTTTTTGGGGGGGGGGGGGGTTCCAGGAAAGATTGAAAAAAAAAGGAAATGTGGAATATTTTCCTTTTATAATGATACGTAATATATCTATGACTATTGAAACTATATCATATGAAGACCTTGATGAAAGATTTCTGAGACTTCATGTAAAATCTTAAATTATTGCAAGTTCTCTCAGGCTCAGCTTTAGTTCTCAAACAAGAGAAGTGTGCATTTCTGTCACTAGGAGGCACTGCAGGGGAAAGTCTCCAGTTTAGTTTGCTTGTGGGCTCCATCTTGTAGCTCCTACAGTTGGGTGATTGTTGGAATAGAGTAGATGATGGTTTCTGTCCTCTCAGGCCTTAATTGACAGGCTAAATTAGTTTATCTTTATAACCTTTAAATGATTCCTATTAATGTTCTCCTACATCACAGCATAATGTTTATGTATATTCTGGTCAGTAAATAGTTTTTACTTGTCCACCTCTCAGTAAAAAGTTGAGACCAACATCTAGACCAACATCTAGACCAACATCTAGAGTCCACAGTGCAATTTCTGCTGAGAGCAAAGCTGCAATTTGCAAATGATGTGAGAAGAAATGTTATTTTCCAGATGCTATAAGGATGACAAAACATATCCTGGCATGCTAGAGGTGCCCTAAAGACATGAAACATACTTTATGGAATTAGTATTATAACGAAAGTGCAAGTTGCTTTTCCCTCCAGAGTTCTGATTCCAGATACACTCTTTCTTGTGTTTCTGGATCATCACAAAGTGTTTCTTCACCAGCAGCATCTTTAAGTAAGGAAGTGTTGCAAACTGCCTCACAAAAATAAACAATACCTTGATTCAAAGAAAAAATGGCACCTGAAAATCTAAATATATTTAATTGGTAAAACTACTCCACAATGTTTTTTTTTTTTTTTTCTCTAATTTTCCTAAAAAAATTAAATTTTCCCCAAAAATCTGGGATTTTTTTTCTTCCATGGCTTCACAATTTCTGGAAATTTTACATCTGTACTAATGAGTCAGAGCTTTTTCCATCATAGTAGTAGATCGCTGAGCAGAAAACGAAAACGAAAAAACTAAACTAAAAATAAATCATTGATGTACGGTATACATAGTTACATAGTTACATAGTAGGTGAGGTTGAAAAAAGACACAAGTCCATCAAGTCCAACCTATGTGTGTGATTATATGTCAGTATTACATTGTATATCCCTGTATGTTTTTGATCTTTTTGCAAGGCTTCCAAATCCTGCGGAGAAGTTACTGCCCTGCTTAGCTTAGTATCGTCCGCAAATACAGAGATTGAACTGTTTACCCCATCCTCCAGGTCGTTTATGAACAAATTGGTCCCAGCACAGAACCCTGAGGGACCCCACTACCCACCCCTGACAATTCCGAGTACTCCCCATTTATCATCACCCTCTGAACTCACATTGTATATCATTTTTTCATTCAGATTACTGTAGTTTTCCAGTCCACCCCAATATGATGGCAACCTGATGATGTATGAACTTGCCTGGTTCTTATGATGGAACAATGCCATAGGCTTCCAGCAGCTTCTCACATTCGCTAAAAAGAGTTAGTACTAAGATGTTCTTCAAAGCCAATGATCAGATTGAACCCTGCCTTAGAATTTTGAATGTGATTAGGGCTACAGAGAGTTAAGAAATAGAAAGTGGGGTTTGCCATAGATAGATCGGATTCCATTCACACAATTAAAGCGGAGCTCCCCTGAAACAAATACTGCAGCTGCTGACTTTTAATATTAGGACACTTACCTGTCCTGGAGTCCAGTGACGTCGGCAGCAGATGACGAGCAATCGCTCATCACTCTGCTGCCCCCACCGCCATCCTCGGTGAGGGAACCAGGCAGTGAAGCCTTGCGGCTTCACTGCCCGGTTCCCTACGGCGCATGCGTGAGTCGCGCTGCGCTGTTTTCACTGGTCCCTGTTGTGTTCTGGGAGCCAAGTGTCTCCCAGAACACAACGGGTATTCTGCGGAAAGTGACGTACTACCCGCAGAATACCCGCAGAGAGGACTCCCGGAAGTGGGTGCAAATACCTGTCTTAGACAGGTATCTGAACCCCCCTCCCCCCTGAAAGGTGCCAAATATGACACAGGAGGGGGGGGGGGGTTCCGATGAGCGGAAGTTCCACTTTAGGGTGGAGCTCCGCTTTAAAGTGGATAGAGAAATCCTCCCTGCTGTCAGAATACACTGATCAGCGGCTGCAGCACATTGGCTGCAGCCGCTGATTGAGAATTTTTTTTACCCAACCTATTCTACAGAGCTAGAGCATCACACATGGATCAAAATTCAGCTGGTTCCTGCTGAACCGGCTAAATTTTAATACATCTATGGCCAGCCTAACACAGCACAGGCTTTAAGAAGCCTAATTCTTTTTCTCCTTCTATATAGTCTGATTGCGAAATCTGGTTGCATTTTTTTGCCAAGTTTATCAATTCAGTCTTTACCTGATAGTATTGGTAACTCACTGATTTTTTGCAACCATTCAAATGCTCCTAAAAAAAATAATTAAAAAAAAGTTTATTTTTATTTTTTGTTAGTTTTGAGCATAATAATGTTCGTAGAATCCTCACTCTTTTGCTGAGCAAAGCAGCCTAAAGACACTTCATATCTATTGTGTTTGTGTGTGCCCCCCCCCCCCCCACACACACACACACACACACGCCAGCCCCTATTTCACTTCAACCAAGCAAACCATTTATGATTAAGCACTAGGACAAGTGATTATAAACTGTGTTCTTTTGCAAGAGCTTTTTGTTTTTTGTTTTTATTTCAACAACAGTACGGCTTTAGTGCCCGTTCACACCAGAATGCTATTCACTTGAATCAGCTGAATCGCACCAGAATCACATAAGAACGCAGAGCACTTAAAGAGACAGTAGGGATTTTCTAAAACTGAAACATGCAAAATCTGGTGTAGCTCTGCATAGAAACCAATCAGACGAATCAAACCAATTGAGCAAGCTGACATTAGAAGCTGACTGGCTACTATGCACAGCTGCACCAGATTCTGAGTGCTCCGGTCTTAGTAAATCTCCTCCACTGTGACCAACTTAAAAAAAAGTGTGTAAAAGCACAGCAAAATCAAGTAAATAATTACTTTCAGTGATTTTGTTTTCCATTTGACCACTCCATGAAGAATAAATTCTCTACCACATCCCCTTTCCTCCTCACACACCATAGCCCTTTCCTCTTCTGGGAATGTCTAGTTACCATGTGTGCTGGCCTAGCTTATTTTGCCCTCCTATCAACTCCCTACATTGTAAGTAGCTGTCAGGGAATGGATTATCAATTGAGTGACAGTTGTGAGTGTGCTGGGGCTGCTGATATCACATTTAAAATAGAGGCATCCAGCAGCAATCTCAAGACTTTTTGGTGGTCTACACAAAAGAGGGTTTTACAGGAAAATAACATACATGAAATATGTTAAATGTACATATGATCTTATGGGAAGATTCTTGTTGAAATGAATGGTCTCCATTGGGATCTCTTTATGTATTTGTTGTAAAAAGCAGATGGAGATAATATTATAATATAAGATTACATCTGACTTTTGTCTTGTTCTTGTTACAGATATGAACACCACAGCATTGTTGGTTAGAATGAGCAACTCCTTTGTATCTTTACTCCAGTTTTCATAAAGTAGCCCAATTGTATTTTTTTAACCACTCATAATTCAAGTGAAAACACATCTAGTGACATAAAATTCTGGTCAGCACCACTTCTAAAATATTTCTCTGCAAAAAGGTTTTCAGCAACATAAAATCAATGAAACAATACATTTAGCTGCTGTGCAGTGTTTTTCTCCCAGCTATTTCTGAGGAGGAGAATAGTTGTTTTATATCTTCTATTTTCCCCAGTGCAGTGTTTCTAGCTAACACTTTTTAAGTACATACAGCAGTACTACATTTAATCATCCACTTCTTAACTTTGTCTACAAAGATGGTTTATTATAGCAGAAGTTTTATCATTTCAAAGCAATAAATAATAATATTGTTTCATTTAAGAACAAAGGCTGCCACATTGGACTATTTAAAATCCTTAATATTGTTAAATGGATCCTAAAATTGCCTACGTTGTTATGTATTAGATGGTAAAACTGAACTAGTTTTGTTCTGCTGTAGTGAATCAACTCACCCACCACCACTGTGCACCAGTTTTGTTGTTATAAATTATTGAGCTGCTTGTTTTTTCTCTTTAGGGTGCTTTTTTTCTCAGAGAATAGGTGCAGGAACACCCCCTTCTAAGTCACTTTGTATCCCTGCCCCCTACCCACCTCCAAGCACTTACCCTTGGTTCCACCCCTACCTCCGAGCACCGACCCTTGGTTCCTCCTCCTACCCACCTTCGAGCACTGAACCTTGGTTTCGCCCCTACCCACCTCTGAGCACCGACCCTTGGTTATGCCCCCATACCCACCTTCGAGCACCAACCCTTGGTTCTGCCCCTACCCACATTGGGGCACCGACCCTTGATTCAAACCCCCTACCCAGATTCCAGTACAGTCCCTGTCACGTACCTGGTCCTGAAGCTGAAATTCTAAGAGCGCGCTCCTTGCGTCTGAGTGCTCAGTGTCCCTGAAGGTGGTAACAGGAAGCACAAAGCACAAAGTAACAGGGGTTACTACTGTTCATACTGTCTGCTAGCTGTGCCTCAGATGAGGGTTGGTGGTATAGAGATCTCTCTGCAGGTGGACACCAGAGGAGGTGAGCACTAGGACCCATGAGCGCTGATGACGGTGCAGACTGCACACGGCTGTAAGCAGGTTGTAATGGTAAGTGCAGCAGACAGGATCAACGGGTAAGTAATGTACTGCAGGTTGGGTACATCAGATGGGCACCAAGGTGGATCACAGCAGACAGGGCACAGCAGAAGGCATAGTTGGAAACAGAAGCAAAGGTCAGAAAGCCAGGGGCCAGCAGATCGGATGGCAGAGTTGTGGTTAGGCAAGCTGGGGTCATACACAGGGCAGAAGACAAGAGAAGATCCGTGAACAGTCTGAGGTCAGAGCTGGGAGTGAGACAAGGGGTATCCAAGAGCAAGCCAGGTTGATAACAGGTGAACAGAAGCAGCAGACAACACAGGAACAGGAAGCTGAAGACCAGTCAGTAATGTCCATGTGCCACAGTCATCCTTTTAAAGGCCTGAGGGTTTTGGGATCTCACATACACTACGTGCGTGCGCACGCACATCTCTTCACCATGGAAAATGTGCGTTCGCAATACGTGTGCGGGTATTTGTGCGGGCACGGCCATATTGAGAATTGGCTAATGTGCCAGGTCTGTGAGCGCCTATTCTCCGGCTAGTTCCCTGAAGTCTCTTTTAGAGAATATAGAGCCATGTATCATTTTGTAGTGCTAAGTAATTTGTATGGAATTTGGTAATGATAACAAGAAAAGCAATAAAATAGATCTCTCACAGCCAGCAGCATTAGCCCCTTAGCAGCAACAACAGATCTCCCAGCAGCCAGCATCAATAGACTCTCCAGCAGACAGCAACAGTAGACCCCTCCCAAAAATATTCCCTCCAGCAACAATTGACCCTTTAGTAACAAAGGATCCCCCACCAGCAAAAGTAGATTGCTGTGCAAAAATAGATCCCCCCAGCAATAATAAATCCCCCAGCAGCAAGCATCAATAGACCCTCCATCACACCCCAGCACCCCTTGCCATTGAATACATTCGGTGCTGGAGGTGCCAGAACTGCGTTCCCGCTGAAAAAAAAAGCCCTGATAAGAAGCATTCATAAGATGTCTATATTGGCTATAAAAGAAGAAAAAGATGTCTATAATGGCTATGATTGATAATCAAACTATCCTTACAGTGGCTTTCAGGATACAGAAGGCTCAACATCTCAGGCTGCATTTTATGAATTGTCTGGAAAATGCAGGCTGTGGTGTAGTGGAGTAACCCTGCACAGTATAACAGAGAGTGGTTAGTTGTATCAGATATGGTGTAATCACAGTATCTGTAATCACAGGAGAATACTGTGTTGTTGTTCTTCTTGATCTGATGCCTAGACCTGGCAGTGGTACTCACTATCTCAGTTGTACTGTGGAGGGTGACCCATGCTATATATTTTTTAACTGATATTCTATACGGTATATTAATATTTTGCTATTTTATTAAGTTTTTGTTTTACAAATAAACATTTAAACAAAGTGTGCATCAATGGCGCTGGTATCCTAGAGCATTATGGGTTTTCACCAGAAGCTGATAACTTTCAGGATAGCTATACCTAAAACTTTGTACGGATCTTGTACGTGATCTTAACAGGGAAGGTGAGGAGGGGATATAGTTGACTGCTCTAAATCAATAATTTTGTGTGTATAAAATTCAGCTTAAAGGGGTTGTAAAGGTTCGTTTTTTATTTTCTAAATAGGTTCCTTTAAGCTAGTGCATTGTTGGTTCACTTACCTTTTCCTTAGATTTCCCTTCTAAATATTATTTTTCTTTGTTTTCTTTGTCTGAATTTCTCACTTCCTGTTCCTCCTCAGTAAGCTGTTCAGTAAGCTGTTCTGGCTGACTCCACACCACTCGGATGATGGTGTGAAGTTTAGTGAGGAGAAACAGGAAGTGAGAAATTCAAACAAAGAAAAAAAACATTTAGAAGGTAAATCGAAGGAAAAGGTAAGTGAACCAACAATGCACTAGCTTAAAGGAACCTATTTAGAAAAAAAAAAAAACGAACCTTTACAACCCCTTTAATGGGCACTGTAAACAATGGGCCTTTTCGACAAAACAAGAAAAGATATCCTTAAAAAAACACATGAAAAAGAGACTAGAGTTTTACCAGCCAGCTAAAAACGAGGATTTGAGATAATCATACAAGTTGTACCTTAGATTGTAAGCTCCTTGGGGACAGGGACTGAATGTACAGTATGTAAAGCACTACGTAAATTGCTGACACTATATAAATACCTACAATAAATATCACTTATAAATCTTTTTATTTAATTTCTTAAACAAACAAAACATAACATGACAACACATCATACACATTAGATCTAAAATATATAAGTAAAATAACACAATCCCATCACCTTGCATAGCAAAAAACAAGAAATAAAGAAAAATTATGATTATCACTATTATTTCCAATCATTTCTAAACACAAATATCCCATATAGGGAACATCCCTTCTATGAATTGTTACCTCCCTCTATGTTAGATGCCGTATATGGCTTATCCAGCCACTTTGCCCAAACCTTATCATACTTACTAGGGCGACCCCTATTCCTATAGGTATCTCTATACATTTGAAGATTATTATTAATCAATTGTTTCCAATATATAAGCGGAGGAGGATGAGGTTTCTTCCAATATAATGCAAAAGATTTTCTTGCGTAGAATAATGTTGTATTAATAAATATTTGTTCAATCTCTATAGGGGTAATATCCTCTACTAAGCCCAGCAAACAGACTGACATTGAAAACGGTAAAGGAGCAGAGGTGATAGAGTTTAATAGATCCACTACCTCCATCCAAAATGTAACTATATATGGACAGGCCCAGAAGATGTGTGTGAAATCCCCTCGAGCTGCTCCGCACCTCCAGCACTTAGAGGAACAAGCAGGATTTATCTTTTGAAGTCTATATGGCGTGATATATGCTCTGTGTATGAGTTTAAATTGGATAACACAGTCCCTCAAGGAGACCAGAGATCTCAAAGGGAAATCCCACACACAGCTCCAGTCCTCCATACTCAGATCTGGTATATCTTGCATCCACCTAGCTCGGAGACTCTCTAATGGCAGGATAGAAATTAAAGTAAGATGAGAATAGAGTCTCGAGGTAGACTTATCCAGACACTCAGACCTAAGTACTAACTCCAAGGTAGATTGTATCATCGTTAAACTATTCTGTGGAAACTCTGCATGAAAAGTTTGTGAAAGCTGGTAGTATCTAAATAGATAAGAGCTAGGAAGATTAAACATTGAGGTTAGTGTAGAGAAGGTGGATAACCTCTGATCAGTAACCACTTGGACAAGTAATTTAATATTGTATTTGGTCCATGCAATAGGCTCTGGTGTTTTAAGGAATTGAGGAAGGGTAGGGTTTAGCCATAGAGGGACATTTGGAGAAATCGCTCCCTTTGGATAACCCTCACATCTAAGGCCGGCCTCCCAAGCTTGAATAGTATTAAGCATAGGAATAGTCACCTGATGAAGTGCCCTACGGCCCCTAAATAAGAGAACCTTGAGAGCTTCTACGGAACCTACTACTGCTGCTTCTAACTGGGTAGAAGAGTTATACAGATCTGGGTTTAACCACCATGCGGCCGTAACCAACTGAGCGGGCAAAAAATATTTGTATAGATCCGGAAAAGCTAGTCCTCCCTCTTCACAAGGGCGCATCAGAGTACTTAATTTATACCTAGGATTTTTTATCCCCCATAAAAAAGATGAAAACAACTGATTTAGTCTTTTGAAAAAGGATACAGGGAGCCATTGAGGAGAATGTCTAAATAGGTACATGAATTTAGGTATAATTTTCATTTTTAAAAGATTAATACGTCCCAGTAGAGACAACGGTAGAGACTTCCATACTTTTAATTTAGACTCAGTATCTCCCAAAATTGGGGTCAGATTCAGAGACATAAATTCAGAAGACTGACGAGAAATTACCATTCCTAAATACTTAAAATGATCTACCCACTGCAGTGGAGTATCCTTCATAGCTGTACTACGGGCCTCCATATCTATTGGAAACAGCAATGACTTAGTCCAGTTTACCTTCAGCCCTGTAACCATTGAAAATGAATCCAGTATATCCAAGGCCCCTTGTAACGAGGGGCCAGCATTATTTAAAAATAATAAGAGGTCGTCTGCATACAGAGCTACCCTCTCCTCCAGCCAACCGATCCGCAATCCCCTAATATTAGGTGAAGTACATAGAGCCTCAGCCACCGGCTCCATAGCAATCGCAAAAAGGGCTGGAGAGAGAGGGCAGCCCTGACGGGTTCCCCTAAATAGTGAAAAGGAAGCTGACAACCCTCCTCCCATCTTTACTGCAGCTCTGGGATTCTTATAAAAGACCTGTAACCATTTTATAAATACCGTTGGGAAGCCCATTCTGCGGAGTACTTCCCACAGAAAGGGCCACTCCAAGGTATCAAAGGCCTTCTCAATGTCCAGGGAGGCAATAACACTAGATCCCATATTAAGATGTGAAGCATAAATATTAGTATATAATCTCCTGAAGTTTACATCAGTGGATCTGCCTGGCATGAAACCAGTCTGATCTGAATCAATGATATTAGACATCAACGGTTGTAATCGTCTGGAAATTAACTTAGTCAGAATCTTGAAATCTACATTCAAAAGTGCAATAGGCCTATATGAAGCACAGGAGGATGGGTCTTTCGGATGCTTGTAAATTAGGACTATATAAGCTTGACTCATTGAGTCTGGCATGGATCCCTCCTTCAGACAATCTGAGTAAAGAGAGGCCAGTACAGGAGATAAAAGCTCTCCATGAGCCCTATAGAATTCAATAGGAAGACCATCAGGCCCCGGTGACTTCCCCAATGAAAAGGAGCCAATAGCAGAAAGGACCTCCTCCGATGTTATAGGACATACTAGCATCTCCCTCTCATTATCGGATAGCCATGCCAATGCGACTGAGTCCAGTAACTCCGCTAACTCAGTCGACTAAAAACTAGAAGGCAGCTGAGATGTATATAATGTCTGATAGAATTGTCGACGGACCGTATCTCCAGAAGTGGTATGTATTTCCGAAATCTGAGTACTAGATTGTTCATGTTTAGCCATCATGGCCAAAAACCGTCCATTACGGTCCCCCTGCTCAAAAGATTTCTGTTTATTTTTATATAGATCTGTCCTCGTAGCCTCAGTTATATGCAAATGTAGGGTCTGTTTACTATGTAGTAAGGCATTAACATTTAATTCTGAGGGATCCGCGGTATATTGGGCTGTTTGTTCCTCTACTATAACTTTCAAAGCGTCATTTTTTGCTCGTTGAGACTTATTAACCGCTTTAATAGCGGATATATATTGTCCTCTTGCATATGCCTTAAAAGCATCCCATAATATTGCCGAAGTGGATGATCCTACATTAAACTCCCAATACTCTACTAGAAAGGGCGGGATTTTTTTAACTATGTCTAAGTGTGAGATCCAATGCGTGCCCAATCTCCACTGTGCTGCATCACGAAGGTGATGCATGCAGAGTGTAAGCATGAGTGGAGCATGATCGGATAACCCACTCTGAAAATATTTAGCATCTACTATATCTGCTAATGTCGCTGAATTGACAAAGGCTAAGTCTATACGTGAAGCTGTCTTATAAGAAGTTGAGAAACATGAATATGATCTACTTAGTGGATTTTTCCTTCGCCAAACTTCTACCAAATCTACCATCTGGGCCCAATTAAGGAGCCTTGCAGAGAAATTTTTTGCAGGAGTTGGTCTATCCCAAACAGGATCAAGTATAGCATTAAAGTCACCCATTATCAGTAACTTAGCCGGACTGTACAAATAAATTTTTTCCACAAGACTATATAAGGGGGTCACCAAAAAAGGAGGTGGTATATACACACTAGCAATTATATATCTCTGGCCCCATAGCAAAAACACAACAAGAACATATTTACCCTGGGGGTCAGAGAATACATCTTCCACCGTACAGGATAAAGATCTGCTCAATAAATATCACTTAAAAAAATTATAATTAATAATTATAATTATCTGACTAAAAAAATAAAAATTTAAAAAATTAAAGCAAAAAAGAAAGATAAACAAACATTTTCTTCCAAAATGTAATTACAGCTTTTACATAGATTATGGTGAATTTAATGACCAGCTGTTTTCTTTCCTGTATCAATTTAGAGGTCTTTGATACCTCTCAGCACAGCTCCCATCTTCATACTTCTCACCACTGTAGCTATTATTGTCCTACTTGCATTTAGTCCAGACTAGGTTCACTTAGCCTCCCTTGGGTTTGCGATTGCTTTGGATAAAGCAAAGAATACACCAACATCTAACACTATGGTAGGAAATCCAGAGGAGAGATCTGAAAATGATGAAGTGTCAGGGGGGAATTTAACCTATTGATACTTACCCAGCATTGTAATGTCAGCAATGTTTTTAGAGGGAATGTACAGTGGTTTTGCAGTTATTAATATTATAAAAAAAATACAGTGTAAAATAAATAATAAAATAAAAAAATATTTATTTTATATGTCAGGTAAATTAGTATATTGTATATTGCATATACATTGTATACAAATGAATAATAGTTTCACTGACAGCCAATAGCTAAAGCTTACCACCTCTTGTTAAACAAAAATGATATTTACAGAGCTCAATAGCTCAACTGCAAAATTTAAATACATAAGTAAATGAATCAGAGCAGTAACTCATCTCTTATCAGATGGCTCTGCCTGAAGCTTTAGTGGGCTGTATTATACTCTCCCTTTTATCTTTTTGGCTAATATTAATGCCCTGAGAATCCATACATAATATAAACAGACATAAATCATAATTTCAAACACTTATAGAAAACGTCTCATACAATAAAATTGACCCAAATATGTTATATTTCCACTTCAAAGAAAGATTATTGATGTTTTCACATTTTAACTATGCACCTGAATGCTTTTTGCTTCATGTACTGTACTTCTAACAATGCACATTTAACATTTTATTTGTAATTCTGTTTGCTAGTCTATTGAATTATGCATGCCTACTGCTGTATAAGACCACTTTCACACTGAGGCGCTTTTCAGGCGCTTTCACGCTAAAAAAAGCGCCTGAAAACGTATTTCCATTAAAATCAATTAATCCTTTCACACTGGGGCAGTGCGCTGAAAAAACGCCCCTCTCCATTGAAATGAATTGAAAGCGATTCAAAAGCGCCTGAAAAGCGCTTCAAAAGCGCTCAGTGTTTTGCTGGCAGTTTTTCAAGCGACTCAGTTTGAAAGTGGCCTTACACAAAAATTCCCCAGCACAATTTCCAGCTAGCCCGCACAAAAATAACTAAACTGTTTCATCATCTCAGGTCAAAACAGGTTTCTATTTCATAGATTTTTAAATACATGTAAAGTCATACTGCAGCATCAAGGTGCCACCGCAAGGTTTGATTCCTAACTCTCAAATATCTAAGCTCCCAAATACAACATACATGCACAAATTGAGAGGCAGCCCCTTCCTCCTTAAAGATGTTTGGTGTGCCGTTAATTAATGGCACTGAAAGCGCAACTAGTACTTTTAGGTGTATAAACATGGTCATACACTATGCAATCTGATTGTGTATTTAGTGAGAAGGGTGATCACTGATTGATTGCATTTCATTTAAAAAACATGCAGCTGGGAATGGGTGGGTGGATGATGCAGGGTGTGTGCTAATGAGGTCAGCTTGTCAACTCCTTCCTGTGTCATGACCTAAAGTCTGATCAGGAAGAAGACTATACTAATGGAAACGTTTGGAAACGTGGATTAGGACAAGAAAAGTAAGTGACTGTAGATTTAATGGAAAGCTTTGCTATTTTTGAAAAAAAAAAGTACATGAGTGCTATATTGTTGCATAGGGGAGCTGGAATTTAGAAGAAAAAAAAGTGTACAAAGGTGAACTTATCCTTTAACCACTTAAGGACCGAGCCTCTTTTTCAGATATAAGTGGTAAAGAGCAATCAGCACAAAAATAAACAACACCCCCTATTTTAAAAATTGCAAGGTGAACACTTAAGATTTTTCACAAGAAACCAAAAGAGAAATTTATATATTAGGAAGGGCAGCGCAATGAACAATAAAAATCACAGAAGAATATTTATGGATAAATTATTATGGCATGAAGTCCGGAAAAGTCCTTATTAAAGCTGGTGAACTACAAGTCTCAGAAGAATCAGCAAAAAGGCTCCACTGGCGACAGTCAAACAACAGTGAGCAAATGATGACAGACCCTCCACCTCTGGTCTTATATCTACGCTCACCTCAAAGCATGGACTTCTGAACTAACAGGTAGTCAATGCAAGCAGATCCCACACAACAAGGTAGGTAGCTGGTGAATCAATAGGAACGGTTCCTCCAGAGTATTCACATCAAGTGACGGTATCCAAATATGTATGAAAAAAGATGAAGGATCTAAGTGCACACTGTGCAATATTGTCAGTTTAATTTATTAAAAGCCCAAAAATGGGCTACTCACATTTTACAGGTAAAAAACAGGCTCTTTGTACAACCACTGTGTACATGTATCATGTTGATGGCAGCGGGTGACATCATCCAGGCGTGGCTCCTCCCCCGTACACGTTACGTTCGAATGAACTTCCTCAGCGGGGCGGGCTGAGGAAATTCATTTGAACGTAACGCAATATTTCCAAGCACATTTTCCAGATAGTTGGCACAAACTTAAGTTCAATTTATAGTGCTGGTTTGCTGGCTTATTGGTGGACAATTATCAATGACTTTGTCACGTCACCAACTTACATTTTGGTGGGGCTGTGTACATCTCAGAACATACTGCACTTAAATTTAAAATTTTTGCGCAGGTAAAACAGCTCCCATGTATGTCTTCAATTGTGGATCTGTTTGTCTGGAATTCTGGAACCCCTAAATAACCATAGTTACCTAATAGTACTCAAAGATCACAGAGTACAAACATGCCAACCAAACCAAAAACATTCAGAGAGTGGTGTCCCCTTTTCTGGAAGTGAAAGTTAGAAAGGAAGATGGTGGCACACCACAGTGAAGTCAAAATCTTAGAAGTTCTTTATTGTCATCTTGCCAGACTAAAACACAAGGACATGGTTGACGCGTTTCATACGAATCACTCATTCTAACTCGGTTAGCCCGAGTGATATGTGTGAAACGCGTCAACCATGTCCCTGTGTTTTTGTCTGGCATGGTGACAATAAGGAACTTCTAAGATTTTTACTTCACTGTGGTGTGCCACCATCTTCCTTTCTTTATTTGCATCTTCGGTGGTGAGCCAGGGTGAGCACCTGCAGCAGTCAATAACCTACTGATTGCCTGAGCGGTGTACACATTGTGTTTGGATTGGAAGGGAAAGGTGCATGAATCACTAGACTAGCTGAACAGAAGTACAGTTTCTGTTTTGCTCACATCTGTTTATTTCAGCTGTATATGTAGCTGATTCCTTGGATCTCTTTTGCAATACCAAATACCCAGGTTGGCGCGAGAAAACATTTTGGCTTTTCGTTTGATTGTTAGCATTTTGTACGTTTTACTGTATGTTCTCAGTAAGTTTTATTTACACATAACACAGCACAATAGTTTTATGACTGAAGTATTACAAGTATTCACTTTCACAAGAAATACTCTCATTCTTACTTGTTTGATAGTCACCAATCTTTTCCAAACTGCCTGAAATTTTTTCACAGGTTTTAACATTGTCCAAAAATAACTTTTTCAACTAATCAGTGTTCCTTCTATTCACTCAGGTCTGATCTGCTATCCTCCCACTCAGTCCGAGTGGAGGTTAATAACAAGCAATGGATATCATTACACACACATCTGAACTATACAGGCAACATACGTCTTCTCTGTGAGTAATCATATCATATTCATAATGTGCCTTCTACACAATGTTCTTGCCAGAAGTCACAGGTGGGTGTGCAGTAAAACTGATATTAGTAAGCAATCTGAGTTTATCATCTTATTTTTACATATGTTTTCTTTCTCTTGCTACTTGGCAATTTAGAACTGGAAAAAAGTAAACTTCTACCTAAAAGCAACTCAATAGCCACTCCAAGCAACAAGCTGAAATTGGGCACAGCTGAGAGTTATGTCCCCCAAAGACAGAACATAATGCAGGATTCAGTTGTACATTGTGTACAATGGCTGCATTCTCTACGGGTTTGAATTTAAAGACCTCATTCAGACTTGGGTACCTATCTACACACCCATGCAAAGAGGCTTCTTTGTCCACATGGGATGCACTAGTGTTTTGTGAATCCACATGAATGTAGTCCCATTCATGTATATTGGGAAAGCCAGCCGCTGGTTGCAATTTGACAGCCATGTAGATGTGTGTCCCTAAATTCATGCAGTATGTGTTCAGGGACACACACTCACATGTGAATGAGGTATTACTGGACATTCTTTTTTTCTTTAGCCACTTCCCCCTGGTAGACATCATATAACGTCATTTACTTTGGGTGGAGATTTCTGAATGAGGCCTGCAGCTACAGGAATTAAAATGTGCAATTTGTTTCGCTCCGAATTAGTTTTTAAACGACTTTCGGCAAATTAGTTGATTTGGAAATATCCGAATTAACGAAAACCCCTTTAACTAATTTTTCTAAATATTTGTAATTAGGAATATTCAGAAATTTGAATGTTTGAAAATTCATGAATTCAGAAATGTCATGGATATGCAGTAGTGTTTGTCTGTCAGCTTAACTTCCTTCCCATGTGTTCATCTTAGAGGCCTAAACCCTTTCACCTGGCTTCCTTTATAATCTCCTCCCAGCCTGACTCCACCCCAGGCCCTATCACTGAACACTATATTAACCTGTGCACTGCAAGCCTGCTTTGCTGATCAACGTGTTTGTTAGGCATTGTGTGTTTGGGTTCCTGCCTGCCGTGTGCTACGTCTGTCTCTCTGTTACGTTATTGGCTTGTCCCCGACTATCCCTGTCTGCTTGTGACCCTTGACCTTCGGCTCGTTCTTCGTTATCCTTGTCTGCTTGTGGCCCCTGACCTTCAGCTTGTTATTCGGTTCTCTCTTATCGTGTGCTGCTGCTTCCCCTCTTTTCCCCTTATCCTACGGGGCGTGAGCTAGGAAACTCCAGGGGCCGCGACCTGGTCCCAGCCTGCAGCTAACATCCTCACCACTAGAGGCCCTGGAGAAGACCAGCTGGGTCTTAGACTCCGCGCCCTGGGGAATCTTGGCTCTAGCTTCCGTTTGGATCCCGGTTGTGCTCCTCTGGTCCCGCTTTCCACAACCACCCAGTTTCCTATCCGCAGAAGCCAGCCATAGGGTTCACTACCTCGAGGTGCACTCCTGTCCCCCTACGGTGTGCATCTGTCACCTGGCCACAGGTGACCCTGACAGTTTGATCAGCCATGAACCCGGCTGACATCCCGCTACCCGCGGATGATCCATTGTAGGGCATAGTTTGCAGACTTGAAACCCAGGAATCGAATCAGACTCAGGTGATGCGATTCCTCCAGGATCTGGCTTCTCGCTTCGAGCAGCTTCAGGCCTCCTTGGGAACCCTGAATCCGCAACCTCAAATACAATCAGCGGCTGCACCTATTGCACCAGTCGCAGCCACACACTCACTACAACTGCCAGCTCCGTCCCGTTTCTCTGGGGACTCCAAGGCTTGCAGGGGGTTCCTTAGCCAATGCACGATTCATTTTGAGCTCCAGCCCCAAAACTTCCTGTCTGATCGGGCTAAGGTAGCCTATATCATTTCCCTCCTCTCTGGTGAAGCTTTAGCCTGGGCAGCCCCTCTGTGGGAACTGAATGATCCAGTGGTTTCTAGCCTGTCTGGCTTCTTGAAACTTTTTCGGAATATCTTCGAAGAACCGGCTCGTGTCTCTTCAGCGGCCAGCGCCCTTTTACGTCTCCACCAAGAGTCTGCTTCTGTGGGACAGTATGCCCTTCATTTCCGCATACTGTCGGCTGAGTTGAGCTGGAACAATGAGGCCTTAGTCGCAACCTTTTTGCATGGCCTGTCTGATAGAGTGAAGGATGAATTAGCAGGAAGAACCATCCCCACTGATCTGGCCGGCGTTATCTCCTTGTGTAACCAGATCGATATTCGCTTTCAGGAGAGGACCTTAGAAAAGCAACGCCAGCACTCCTTGGTTCTTAGTCAGCCTGAGCTCCCCTCTCTTCGACCCGTAGAGCATCTCCTACCAGCTGAGGAACCCATGCAGCTGGGTCGGACCAGGCTATCCCCCGAGGAACGTGCTAGGCGCAGAACTCTTGGTCTGTGTCTTTACTGTGGGGGCAAAGGTCATTTTCGTGACACTTGCTCTCTTTGTCCAGAAAAACGTTCGGGTCCACTTCATCTGGAAAGTGGAGTATTGGACCCAGAAATATCACCTTCCCCTTCTCGTCTTCTGCTTTCTGTGTTCCTTCATGTTGGTGCTTCTTCTCATTCGGTCTCAGCATATCTGGATTCCGGAGCCGCTGGTAATTTCATGGACTGGGAAATCGCATCGTCCATGAGACTTACTCTTTTGCCCCTCACCACGCCATTGGTGGTCTTGGCGATTGATGGTACTGTTCTCCCAGGGGGACCTATCCGCTTCCAGACCCTCCCTGTTAAGATGTCGGTAGGGACACTCCACCAGGAGTGGATATCCTTCCTTATCTTACCCAAGGCCTCAACGCCTATAATTTTGGGTCTCCCATGGTTACAGCTCCATTCTCCTCATGTGGACTGGACTACTGGACAGATCCTGGCTTGGGGTCCCTCCTGTTCCTCGTCCTGCCTACCCAAGGTTGCCCCCTGTGAATCTGAGCCGGTCATTCATTCCAGGTTGCATAACCATTTACATTTCTCTGTCCCTAACCACCCTTGGACGCACAGCCAGGCTAGCTTGTCTACAAGTCCTGCAGTCGCTACGTCTTGCGATGCGATTCAGGTAGTCGCTACACCTGACTCAGCTATTCACTCTGCCTCTGTACTAGTTATGCCAGTCCAGCCCATGCCCAGTGAGCCTCCTACTTTTTCTTGTTTGGGACATTCTGCTTGTCCTTCAGCTATTCAGCTTGACTCCGGCGACATGTCACCTTCTAACCAACCTGACTTCAGGGTTCCACTGACATCTGCCCAGTCTGATGGTCCTGTGCAAGATGACCAGTTCCCCTTTAAGGGTCTAGGGGACCCTCCTCAGATTCCTGTTGATCCTCTCATGCCCTTGCTTATTCCTAGAGAGCCTTTGGTCCTCAATAGATCTTCTTGTCATCTCCCTACCTCGTTTTCGGTCTCTGAGGATAATCTTAAGTACAAGGTTAGACAAGTTCTGGATTCTCGGCTCTGCAGAGGCATTCTTCAGTACCTTGTGCATTGGAGAGGTTTTGGTCCTGAGGAAGCGTCTTGGATCACTGCATCTGATGTCGCTGCACCTCATCTGTTGAGAAGGTTTCATCAGAGATTTCCCTTTAAGCTTGGGTCCAGGCGGGGGAGGGCCCATAAGAGGGAGGGTACTGTCATGGATATGCAGTAGTGTTTGTCTGTCAGCTTACCTTCCTTCCCATGTGTTCATCTTAGAGGCCTAAACCCTTTCACCTGGCTTCCTTTATAATCTCCTCCCAGCCTGACTCCACCCCAGGCCCTATCACTGAACACTATATTAACCTGTGCACTGCAAGCCTGCTTTGCTGATCAACGTGTTTGTTAGGCATTGTGTGTTTGGGTTCCTGCCTGCCGTGTGCTACGTCTGTCTCTCTGTTACGTTATTGGCTTGTCCCCGACTATCCCTGTCTGCTCGTGACCCTTGACCTTCGGCTCGTTCTTCGTTATCCTTGTCTGCTTGTGGCCCCTGACCTTCAGCTTGTTATTCGGTTCTCTCTTATCGTGTGCTGCTGCTTCCCCTCTTTTCCCCTTATCCTACGGGGCGTGAGCTAGGAAACTCCAGGGGCCGCGACCTGGTCCCAGCCTGCAGCTAACATCCTCACCACTAGAGGCTCTGGAGAAGACCAGCTGGGTCTTAGACTCCGCGCCCTGGGGAATCTTGGCTCTAGCTTCCGTTTGGATCCCGGTTGTGCTCCTCTGGTCCCGCTTTCCACAACCACCCAGTTTCCTATCCGCAGAAGCCAGCCATAGGGTTCACTACCTCGCGGTGCACTCCTGTCCCCCTACGGTGTGCATCTGTCACCTGGCCACAGGTGACCCTGACAAGAAAAAAATCGGAAATTCGTGAATCCGAAAACCCAAAAATTTAAAAATTTGAAATAATAACTAACTAATAATAACTTAACTATTGCTAAGTATTAAATTATAGGTATGTGAATTTCCTTTCAAAAGTGAACATAACGAATACGAATTTATCCGAAGTTATGAATTATCTGAAATAATGAATGTTACAAATTAATAAAAATAAATAACAATAAATAATAATAAAAACTATTATTATTATTTATTCATTTGTTCTGTTCCATTTGTTTAGATGCGGCATTTGTTATTTTGGATAATACGTAACTTCGTATTTGTTACGTTCCCTGACAGCCAAATTTGAAAGGATATTCAGATGTAAACACTGCCATTGTTTTTGCTGAAATGCCTGAGATTGATTTTATGTATTATTTTATCTCAGGCTTTCCAGCATAGAGGATAGATGTGAAGAGGACCTGTCATGCCTCATTCCTATTACAAGGGATGTTTACATAAGAATAAAATTGATCAAAAAATAAAAATATATCTTTATCCCCTCGTGTTTGCAGAAGCAAACGCATACGTAGACAGAGGTTTGTTAGAGAACCTTAGTGAACAAACAGCATCATAAAGGCCAAGGAACACATCAGACAGATCAGGGATAAAGTTGTGGAGAAGTTTAAAGCAGGGTTAGGGTATAAAAAAATATCCCAAGCTTTGAACATCTCACGGAGCACTGTTCAATCCATCTTCCAAAAATGGAAAGATTATGGCACAACTGCAAACCTACCAAGACATGGTCGTCCACCTAAGCTGACAGGCCAGGCAAGGAGAGCATTAATCAGAGAAGCAGCCAAGTGCTGTCAGAAACCATGAAACAGACAGAGACAAGTACAGTTAAATCACACTTGTTTAATAATAATAATAAAAAGGTAAACAGAGTAAGCGTAGTCAAAACATAGCCAGAGTTCAGTAATCGGATCGGGTAGTCGGCCAAGCCAAAGTCCAAGAGCCAGCGATAAAGGTAGTAGTACAGCGAGCAGGATCTGTAGCCAGAGGGGACGTCAGTCAAGCAGGTCTTCAACTGGAACACAGGCGAAGGCGAAGAGCAAATGAACTGGAAGTTCTTAAGTAGGCAGAGCTGACGAGCGGATCATCAACAGGTGGATCACTGTGGAGAAATGGAAGCTGGCAATTAGCTAACAGCTGAGCTGCCAGCACAGAGAAGGAAGGGCTGAGCCCCGCCCTGACAGTGGCCCATGGTAATTCTGGAGGAGCTGCAGAGATCCACAGCTCAGGTGGGAGAATCTGTCCACAGGACAACTATTAGTCGTGCATTCCACAAATCTGGCCTTTATGGAAGAGTGGCAAGAAGAAAGCCATTGTTGAAAGAAAGCCATAAGAAGTCCCGTTTGCAGTTTGCGAGAAGCCATGTGGGTAACACAGCAAACATATGGAAGAAGGCGCTCTGATCAAATGAGACCAAAATTGAAATTTTGGGCATAAAAGCAAAACGCTATGTGTGGCGGAAAACTAACACTGCACATCACCCTAAACACACCAGCAGGGACAGGGAAGATGTATGGATCCAAATACAGGGCAATCTTAAAAGAAAACCTGTTAAGTCCTGTACACACGATCGGATTTCCTATGGATTCTAATCCGATGGATTTTTCCATCGGAAATCCGATGGAGCTGACTTCCATCAGTCTTGCCTACACACCATCAGTCAAAAATCCGACCGTCCCAAACGCTGTGACGTAAAACACTCCGACAAGCCGAGAAAATTAAGTTCAATGCTTCTGAGCATGCGTCGACTTGATTCTGAGCATGCGTGGGTTTTTTGTCCGATGGAGTTCCACGTAGACGATCGGAATTTGCTATCGTTTTTTTTCCCATCGGATAAATTTAAAACATGTTCTATTTTTTCTCACCAGTGGAAAAAAGACCGATGGGGCCCATACACGATCGGTTTGTCTGATGAGAAAAGTCCATTGGACTGTTTTCATCGGTAAGACCGATCATGTGTACACGGCATTAGAGTCTGCAAAAGACTTGAGACTGGGGCGGAGGTTCACCTTCCAGCAAGACAAGACACTAAACATACAGCCAGAGTTACAATGGAATGGTTTAACTTTAGATCAAAGCATATTCATGTGTTAAAATGGCCCAGTCAAAGTCTAGACCTAAATCTAATTGAGAATCTGTGGCAAAAATTGCTGTTCACAGATGCTCTCCATCCAATCTGAAAGCTCTTTTGCAAAGAAGACTGTGCAAAAATGTCACTCTCTAGATGTGCAAAGCTGGTAGAGACATCCCCAAAAATACTTGCAGCTGTAATTGCAACGAAAAGGGGTTCTACAAAGTATTGACTCAGGGGGGCTGAATATAAATGCATGCCACACTTTTCACAAATTTATTTGTAAAAAATTTTGAAAACCATTTATCATTTTCCTTCCACTTCACAATTATGTGACACTTTGTGTTGGTCTATTACATAAAATCCCAATAAAATACATTTACGTTTTTGGTTATAACATGACAAAATTTGAAAAATGTCAAGTCACTGTATATACAAATTCTCCAATAAGCTAGCAATGCATACTCTATACTATAGTAACTAGACAAAAGATCCCCATTAGATGGAGGAGAAATACAATCCCACCCCAGATGGGCTTGATCTATAGTATTACAGAGTTCAGAAGGCTGGAAACTCAATTGGCCAGGATATGGGATTGGATGGATACATTCTTACACTTTAGTCTGTGTGGGACCATGTACCACTCCCTCTATTCCTTATGCTATACAGTGGGGAATTTTTTTTTGATCACCTGCAGATTTTGTAATTTTGCCCACTAACAAAGAAATTAAAGGGGTTGTAAAGGTTCGTTTTGTATTTTCTAAATAGGTTCCTTTTAGCTAGTGCATTGTTGGTTCACTTACCTTTTCCTTTGATTTACCTTCTAAATGTTTTTTTTCTTTGTCTGAATTTCTCACTTCCTGTTTCTCCTCAGTAAACTTCACACCATCATCCGAGTGGTGTGGAGTCAGCCAGAACAGCTTACTGAACAGCTTACTGAGGAGGAACGGGAAGTGGGAAATTCAGACAAAGAAAACAAAGAAAACAAATATTTAGAAGGGAATTCTAAGGAAAAGGTAAGTGAACCAACAATGCACTAGCTTAAAGGAACCTATTTAGAAAATAAAAAATGAACCTTTACAACCCCTTTAAGGGTCTATAATTTTTATCATAGGTGTATTTTGAATGATAGAGATAGAATATCAACCAAAAATCCAGAAAAAAACACATGATACAAACCTTATAAATTGAGTTGCAGTTCAGTGAGTAAAATAAGTATTTGATCCCAAAACAAAGCATGACTTATTACTTGGTGGAGAAACCCTTGTTGGCAAGCACAGAGGTAAGACGTTTCTTGTAGTTGGTGACAAGTTTTGCACACATCTCAGGAGGGATTTTGGTCCACTCTTCTTTACAGATCTTCTCTAAATCATTAAGGTTTCTTGGCTGTCTCTTGGTACAGCTAGGTACAGACTGACTTTGCCACATTGAGGGGCCAATGGATGGGGTCTTGTATTGTAAAATCTTGGATCAGAACCTTGTTCGTTCACCTAGAACACTGAAGATGGGTCATGGATGGGTCTTTCAGCATGACAATTACCCAAAACATACTACCAAGGCAACAAAAGAGTGACTCAAAAAGAAGCACATTCAGGTCATGGAGTGGCCTAGTCAGTCTCCAGACCTTAATCCTATAGAAAATTTATGGAGGGAACTGAAACTTCGAGTTGCCAAGAGACAGCCAAGAAACCTCAAGGATTTAGAGAAGATCTGTAAAGAAGAGTGGACCAAAATCCCTCCTGAGAGTGTGCAAACCTGGTCACCAACTACGTCTTACCTCTGTGCTTGCCGACAAGGGTTTCTCCACCAAGTACTAAGTCATGTTTTGCTTGGGGATCAAATACTTATTTTACTCACTGAACTGCAACTTAATTTATAACATTTGTTTTATGTGTTTTTACTGGAATTTTGGTTAATATTCCATCTCTATCATTTAAAATACACCTATGATAAAAAATACAGACCCTTCATTTCTTTGTAAGTGGGAAAACTTACAAAATCTGCAGGGGATCAAATAATTATTTTCCCCACTGTAAGTCAACTGTAGAACATGCTATTACCTATTTTTCAATTGCTATTTAGGCCGGGTTCACACTAGTGCGACACGACATCTGTCCTACTTTGGATCCGACTTTGCCCTGCGACATGAAGCCGACATATGTCCGACTTTCAATGAACGGGGATCCGACTTGGATCCCCGCCAATATCAGGCACTGTGTTTGGTATGAATCTTGAGGGGGAACTCCAGGCCAAATTTTAGACAAAAAACCGGCATGGGTTCCCCTCCAGAGGCATACCAGGCCCTTGGGTCTGGTCTGGATTTGAACGGGCGCCCCTACGCCGAAAAAACGACGTGGGGGTACCCCCAAAATCCAAACCAGACCCTTATCCGAGCACACAACCTGGCCGGCCGCAGGGGAAGAGGGGGGGACGAGAGAGCGGCCCCCCTCCCTCCTGAACCGTACCAGGCCGCATGCCCTCAACATGGGGGGTTTGGTGCTCTGGGGCAGGGGGGCGACCTGCGGCCCCCCCACCCCAGAGCACCCTGCCCCCATGTTGATGAGGACAGGGCCTCTTCCCGACAACCCTGGCCGTTGGTTGTCGGGGTCTGCGGGCGGGGGGCTTATCGGAATCCGGGAGCCTCCTTCAATAAGGGGGTCCCCGGATCCCGCCCCCCCACCCTATGTGAATGAGTATGGGGTACATCGTACCCCTACCCATTCACCTGGTGGAAAAAAAATGCAATAAAAAAACACTACACGGGTTTTCAAAGTAATTTATTGCACAGCTCCGGGGGTCTTCTTCCGACTTCCGGGGGTCTTCTTCCGACTTCCGTGGGTCTTTTCCGACTTCGAGGGTCTCCGGTGTCGTCTCCCGCTCTCCGGTTCTTTCTTCCGCCGGGCCTCCGCTAACTTCTTTTTAGCTCTCTTGCTAACAGAGGCCCGGTCTTCCCGTTGTCTCGTCCGGCTCTCCGTTGTCCTTCTGCCGGCCCCTCCACTAACTTCTTGGTAGCTCTTTCGCTAGTGGAGGGGCCGGGCTTCCCGTCGCTGTCGCCGTCTTCTTCCCTCTTCTCCTTCTCGATGTTGACGCGTCGCTTCCTCCCGCTGTAATACTGGCTCTCCGCTCCGCATTAATATAGGCTTCTCATGACGTCACAGTCACATGTTCCCATGACGTCACAGTCACATGCTCCGGGGCCATGTGCCCTGGAACATGTGACTGTGACGTCATGAGAAGCCTATATTAATGCGGAGCGGAGAGCCAGTATTACAGCGGGAAGAAGCGACGCGTCAACATCGAGAAGGAGAAGAGGGAAGAAGAAGCCGACGGCGACAGCGACGGGAAGCCCGGCCCCTCCACTAGCGAAAGAGCTATGAAGAAGTTAGCGGAGGGGCCGGCAGAAGGACAACGGAGAGCCGGACGAGACGACGGGAAGCCCGGCCCCTCCACTAGCGAAACAGCTACGAAGAAGTTAGCGGAGGGGCCGGCAGAAGGACAACGGAGAGCCGGACGAGACAACGGGAAGACCGGGCCTCTGTTAGCAAGAGAGCTAAAAAGAAGTTAGCGGAGGCCCGGCGGAAGAAAGAACCGGAGAGCGGGAGACGACACCGGAGACCCTCGAAGTCGGAAAAGACCCCCGGAAGTCGGAAGAAGACCCCCGGAAGTCGGAAGAAGACCCCCGGAGCTGTGTAATGAATTACTTTGAAAACCTGTGTAGTGTTTTTTTATTGCAATTTTTTGTCCACCAGGTGAATGGGTAGGGGTACGATGTACCCCATACTCATTCACATAGGGTGGGGGGGCGGGATCCGGGGACCCCCTTATTGAAGGGGCTCCTGGATTCCGATAAGCCCCCCGCTCGCAGACCCCGACAACCAACGGCCAGGGTTGTCGGGAAGAGGCCCTGTCCTCATCAACATGGGGGCAGGGTGCTCTGGGGTGGGGGGGCTGCAGGTCACCCCCCTGCCCCAGAGCACCAAACCCCCCATGTTGAGGGCATGCGGCCTGGTACGGTTCAGGAGGGAGGGGGGGCCGCTCTCTCGTCCCCCCCTCTTCCCCTGCGGCCGGCCAGGTTGTGTGCTCGGATAAGGGTCTGGTTTGGATTTTGGGGGGACCCCACGTCGTTTTATCGGCGTAGGGGCGCCCGTTCAAATCCAGACCAGACCCAAGGGCCTGGTATGCCTCTGGAGGGGAACCCACGCCGGTTTTTTATTTAAAATTTGGCCTGGAGTTCCCCCTCAAGAGCAGAAGAGCACAAGTCGCATGCCAAAGTCGGACCATGCAAGACTGCGGTCCGACTTTGATCCGACTTCAATGATAGTCAATGGGCTGAAGTCGGATCAAAGTCGGACCAAAGTAGTACAGGGAGCATTTTCAAAGTCGGACCGACATGTGTCGGACCAGTTAGGACGGCTCCCATAGGGAAACATTGATTTTCACACGTCATGCGACATGAGCTCCCAATGTCGGAGCGTTTGTCGCCCCAGTGTGAACCAGGCCTTAGTGGCTAATGCCCCATACACACAATCGTTTTTCATGCCGTTAAAATTTCCATTTTTTAAAATGGCCATTAAAACCGATCGTGTGTATGCTCCAGAGCATTTTTAACGACGTGAAAAACGGGCATTAAAAATTTCGAACATGCTCTATTTTTTCACGTCGTTTTTCATGTCGTTTTTTTTTAACGATGTGAAAAACGATAGTGTGTATGCTTTTACGAGGTGAAAAAAAACGCGCATGCTCAGAATCAAGTATGAGACGGGAGCGCTCGTTTTGGTAAAACTAGCGTTCGTAATGGAGATAGCACATTCGTCACGCTGTAACGGACTGAAAAGCACGAGGCTGAAAAGCGCGAATCGTCGCTCAACAAACTTTACTAACATGAAGGGTGGCGCCATCCGAACGGAACTTCCCCTTTATAGTGCCGTCGTACATGTTTTACGTCACTGCGCTTTGCTTGAACGTTTTTTAAAATGATCGTGTGTACGCAAGACAGGCTTGAGAGGAAACATGAAAAAAAACGACGAGAAAAACGTTGGTTTAAAAAATGGCATGAAAAACGATCGTGTGTACGCCGCATTACTGTTTTATTCAGTTTTTTATGCATTGTCTAACTCTTGCTTATGTTAGAGAACATATTTTCATCATCACTTCACAGTGATATTTGGTAACTTTTTGGTCTACAAATAACGTTTTGTTTTTTTAATCCTTAACCACAAATTTTCTTCTTGATTTATTTGTTTAAGATCTAATTGTTACCATTGCAACAGTCTGTGTGCTGTATCTCCTAACCACATGCCTTTTTTTTTTTTTTTTAAATCTTCTTCTATGTCTACTGGATTTATACATTGTTCTCTTTGTAAATGGATCTTGCTGCAACAAACAAACAAGAAAACATTTTAGAGTAGCATTAAACCTAAAAGCAAACATTTATTATATTGTAGCTTACCAATTCTTAGATGTGATGGCTGTATTGGTTTTCTTTTTTAGGCTTTCTTTCTTTTATATTCACCTAATGATCCTGCTAGTAAATCTGTTGTTTTTAAACAGAACAAGCTGTCCTGCAGATGTAGCAGTACAGGGCTCCTACGTGGCAAATGGCTCTTTTCAACAGAACCATTTGCCACGTACAGGGCTCTTACAATGATCAGCTTTTATTAATTTAGATAAAACCTTTATTCTGAAAGGGACACAACTGTTGTTGTAACTGCTTAAAAAGTCTTAGCTGAAGTTGTCTTCATTTTGTTTATTGTATTTAAATCTGCTAGTACATCTAAACCCCCCCCCCCCCCCATAGACTGACACTGCTGCTGTCCATAGGTGTCCTATTTTCATTCAGAGTGTAGACCAGGGTTTCTCAACAAGGGTTCCATGGATCCCTATGGTTTCTCCAGAAGTTGCTAGGGGTTCCTTTAGCAATGAGCAATTTCTTATCTCAGATACGTTCCCATTGACACCGTTGATATTTTTAGCTATGTGTAAGAGGGAACTTCTTCCCAATGACCACAAGTGTAAGGAGCATTCTTTCCACTGACCAGCACACTAATGTATCATGAGTTGTAGATTTAGTAATTTTTAGCAGGGGTTCCTTGAGACCGGAAAGTTATTTCAAGGGTTCCTCTGTGTTTGAAAGGTTGAGAAAAGCTGATGTAGACACTCTAATACAGGATGCAAATTACTGGTCAGATCACCAGGTGAAAACAGAGTGAAAAAAAGTCTAAAAAAATTTAAATAATGCAGACAGATTGACAAGCTGAAATATACAGTATTGCAATTTTGGTTATTACCGCTTTAACAAAAAAGCAATTAGAAGAAGAGTATGGAGACTTCCAGGACCACCCAACCCCCATCCTTCGTGGCAATCAACTACCATGCCCTTTTTAAAAAGAAAAATCATATGCAAACCTTTTTTCAGGTGTTTTGGTACAGTCATGTCTTGATACAGCTCCTTTTCTGTCCTCCGTGGTGGGTGAGTCTGAAATTTACAGTGGACTGTGTGAGGGGGTTAGCTCGGTAGCGGGTGTGTGTGACCCCCTGGATGGGCTCCCCACACAAAAACAGGCCCAGCAGACGGAGGTTGTGGTTTTCAAGATCAAAAGGTGCGGTTTATTTCTCTATTTACAGTGACAAAAACACAGCAAAGCAAAAAGAAACATAAACAAAATAAATCCTGGTCAGCTTGACCTCTGACTAAACATGCAGGTTTCCTAAACTAACAACTGGGATCAGCCTGGTGCTGTCCTAGTCCCTAAGTCCCTGGTTTAGTAAATGTCCAAACAAATAGCCACACAGGCTCTGTCTCACCGCACAGGGGTTCACTCTCCCTAGACAGTCCACACAGGTCTGGGTCCAGGCATGAGCAAACACCTAATGAAGCTGGGAGTTTTTATAGAGGCCTTAAACGAGCTGACAAGCTTCAGCTGGTCTCATCAACTCCCTGCCTGCACGACGCCCAGCACTCTCCCTAGAGGTATGAATCATCCATGAGCCCACTAGCCTCAGCTGGGCTTCATCAACTCTCTCCCTAGTTGTATAAGTCGGCATAAAGCCTGAATCTGGGAGAAATATACCTACCCCCCTGGATGCAACCAGGTGACTTTACCTTCCTGCTGTCACATACCCCCCCCCTCTTGTTTTAACCTTGGGGTTGGAACACCAGCAATCAGGCATTCATGTACTCGAGACAAAGCATCCACATTCCCCATTTGAACGCCAGGGCGATGCTTTACTGTGAAGTTGAATTCCTGTAGGGCCAGGAACCACCTATTTACTCTTCTATTTGTCTCCTTGTTTTGAGCCATCCACTTTAACGGAGCGTGATCCGTAACCATGTCAAAGTGCCTACCTAGCAGATAGTACCGAAGGGAATCTAGAGCCCACTTCACCGCTAAACACTCCTTTTCAACCGTGGCGTAATTTACCTCATGGGACTTCAACTTCCTGCTGAGGTAAATGACTGGGTGCTCTTCCCCGTTCCAGACCTGGGACAATACTGCTCCTAACCCCACATCTGACGCATCACTTTGTACGACAAAGTCTTTAGAGAAGTCGGGTGAGTACAACACTGGCTGGCTACATAAGGCTTGTTTCAAGAATTGGAATGCTGCCTCAGCCTCGGGGGTCCATTTAATCATGACCGACCCTTTCCCTTTCGTCAGGTTGGTTAGGGGCACAGCCTTAGAAGCAAAGTGGGGAATGAAGCGCCGATAATAACCCGCGATTCCCAGAAAGGCTCGTACCTGCTTCTTGCTGTTGGGACGTGGCCAACTCTGGATGGCCTCGACTTTGTTGAGTTGGGGTTTTATTACTCCCCTGCCAATGGTGTACCCAAGATATTTGGCCTCCTCCTGCCCAATGGTACACTTCTTGGGGTTAGCCATAAACCCCGCTTCCCGGATAGAGTCTAGGACTGCTTGCACTTTTGGCAGATGTGAGGCCCAATCTGTGCTATGGACAATTACGTCATCCAGGTAAGCCGCAGCATACTTCCGATGGGGCCTCAGTATCTGGTCCATTTTCCGCTGGAATGTGGCCGGCGCATTCTGTAACCCGAACGGCATTCTCTTATATTGGAACGCCCCGTCTGGGGTTACAAATGCGGTTTTCTCTTTGGCCGACTTGGCCAGGGGAATTTGCCAATACCCTTTTGTGAGGTCAAGAGTCGTCATGTATCGGGCTGTTCCCAGCCGGTCGATCAACTCATCTATACGTGGCATGGGGTAGGTGTCAAATTTTGTAACTTTGTTCAACTGACGAAAATCGTTACAAAATCGCCAGCTCCCATCCGGTTTAGGCACCAACACAATGGGACTAGACCAATCACTTTGGGACTCTATCACCCCTAAGTTCAGCATTTTCTGTACTTCCTCCCGTATTGCCTCCCGTCGGGCCTCTGGGATCCGATAGGGTTTTAACTTCACCCTTTCACGGGCGGGGTAATAATATCATGCTCTACCCCAGATGTTTGTCCCGGCAGCTCAGAGAACACCTCCTTGTTGCGAAGCACAAACTCCTTAACCTCCTGTTGTTGGGGTTGTGACAAGGTGGCTGCTATTCCAACCTCCGGAATCACGCAACCAGTTTGAGCTGGTGACCAAGTTTCTGCGACTAGGGACTCTCTATCCCTCCAGGCTTTCAACAGATTAACGTGATAGATCTGTTCGGGCTTTCGCCTTCCTGGTTGTCTGACCTTGTAATTCACTTCGCTCACTTTTTCCATTATCTCGTAGGGGCCTTGCCATTTGGCAAGGAATTTACTTTCAACCGTAGGGACAAGTACCAATATCCTATCCCCCGGGGAAAAGGTACGGGTCTTGGCTCCACGGTTGTACACTCTCTGCTGTGCCAACTGCGCTTGGGCCAAATGTTCCTTCACGATGGGCATTACCTGTGCAATTCGATCTTGCATCAGGGCGACATGCTCAATCACACTCCTGTGGGGAGAACTCTCACTTTCCCAAGTTTCCTTGGCAATATCCAACAGCCCTCTTGGGTGTCTCCCATACAGTAACTCAAAGGGGGAGAATCCCGTAGAGGATTGGGGCACCTCCCTAATAGCAAACATCAAATAAGGAAGTAGACAGTCCCAATCCTTTCCATCTCTATCCACCACTTTCTTCAACATTTGTTTTAGGGTTTTGTTGAATCTTTCAACCAGCCCATCGGTTTGGGGGTGATACACAGACGTACGCAATTGCGTCACTTTGAACAATTTACACAGCTCTTTCATAACCCGGGACATAAAGGGTGTACCTTGGTCCGTAAGCAGTTCTTTACAAATACCCACCCGGCTAAAAACAAGAGATAGCTCTTTGGCTATGGTTTTGGCCGAGGTATTTCGGAGAGGGATCGCTTCTGGATAACGGGTGGCATAGTCCATTATAACTAATATGTACTGGTGCCCCCTAGCGGACTTGATTATAGGACCTACCAAATCCATTGCGATCCTCTCAAACGGGACCTCAATGATGGGTAGAGGGACCAGCGGGCTACGGAAATGTGGCATCGGGGCCGACCTCTGACACACAGGGCAGGAGGAACAATAATTTTCTATGTCCTTCATCACCCCAGGCCAATAGAATCTCTGTAATACCCTCTCTCGGGTTTTCTCTGTCCCCAGATGACCTCCAAGAATGTGCCCATGGGCCAACTCCAACACCAACTTCCTGTAAGGTTTGGGCACCACAAGCTGCTCAACGGTTTCTTCTGCCCTTTTTGCCACCCGATACAGTAGGTCCTTCTCTACGCTGAAGTATGGGTAAGTGCAGGTATTATCTGGGTTCACTAACTCGCCATCTATTTCCACTACGTTTTCCCGTGCCTTTATTAGGGCGGGGTCTTTTAACTGTTCTGTGGCAAAATTTTCCCTGTGAACCTCAAGATCAGAAAACTCCACAGACGGTAGGTTTTCGTCTGAGGAGGTGGGCTCCTCTCCAGTTTCTTGAGTCTCGCCTGCCAATACTGACAAGGGAAATTCTGGAGAGTCCTCACCACTCTCAGAGGAGTTCTGGCTATCACCTTCCTGGTACATAGGGGCACCAGTGGGGGGCTCAGGATCATCCCACAGTTCCCAGAACTTCGGAAAATCCCTTCCCACAATGGCATCATGCGGTAATTGAGATACTAACCCCACTGGATGAGAGAGGGTACCTTTGGGGGTCTTGAAACACACTGTAGTCACTGGATACTCTCGGGTGTCCCCATGCACACAAATAACAGCTACCTTGCTATTCCCAGAGACCTCTGTTTTAACTAATTCAGCCTTTATCAGGGTCACAAGGCTACCTGAATCCAGTAATACCACAACATTTCTACCATTAATACACATTTTGCATAAATGTTTCTCAGTTCCCCGAATGGCAGTGCATGCGACTGTCGCACACAGCGACTGACGTCTGCCCGTCAGAAAGTCACACTGCATGGGTTCCTCCACAACCGGGCAATTGGCTGCAATATGTCCCGCTTGCCGGCAGCGGTAGCAAACGATCCTTCTTGCGGCCTCTTGAGCCGCTGATTTCCCAGGCTGTTCTCGCCAAACTTGGGGTAGAGCTCCCACCCTCTCACTCTCTCCACCCTCACCCCTTGGAATCCTCTTATCCGCCCCTGGGGATGGTCTGGTCTTAGGGTGGAAAGTCCGAGAGTCTCTGGAAGAGGCCGTCAGGTTCTCTGCAGCCAAGTATCTCTCTACACGATCCACAAGTTTACCGGCCGTTTCTGGGTCTCCATGGCTTACCCACTTTTGAATGGCGGTAGGAAGAGCTCTCAAGAAACGATCCATCACAACACGTTCCACAATCTCCGGTGCGGACAAAGTCTCTGGCTGTAGCCACTTCCTGCTCAGGTGAATGAGATCATACATTTGAGACCTGGGGGGTTTTCCAAGCTGGAAAGTCCAGTTATGCACACGCTGAGCCCGGACAGCCAGGGTGACACCCAGCCTTGCCAATATTTCAGCTTTTAGCATCCCATAGTCTTTTGCTTGGTCAGGCTCTAGGTCATAGTAAGCTTTCTGCGATTCACCAGTTAACAGAGGAGCCACCAGTCCAGCCCACTGCTCCTCAGGCCACTTTTCTCTTTCAGCAGTCCTTTCAAATGTGGTCAAAAATACCTCTGGATCATCCTCTCCAGTCATTTTTGTCAATAAACGACTCACCCCAAAGGACGCGGTATTAGTGGGACGGCTTTCCTCACTGGTCTGCGGACGTTGCTGCATTACTGCTTCCATCTGTTGTTGTAGTCTCTGCTCTTGCTTCTGCAACAGGTCTATGAAGCGGGCCTCAGATTGCTGCTGGGCTTGTTGCTGGGCTGCGAAGCTCTGTTGTTGAGCTGCAAGGTTCTTTTGCAAACCTGCATTTGTCTGCTGTTGATTGGCATTTGCTAGAGCCAGCTGTTTCAGTATCTCCTCCATGCTGGCTTAAAAAAAAAAACTGCCACTGGTTCTCCACCAACTGTGAGGGGGTTAGCTCGGTAGCGGGTGTGTGTGACCCCCTGGATGGGCTCCCCACACAAAAACAGGCCCAGCAGACGGAGGTTGTGGTTTTCAAGATCAAAAGGTGCGGTTTATTTCTCTATTTACAGTGACAAAAACACAGCAAAGCAAAAAGAAACATAAACAAAATAAATCCTGGTCAGCTTGACCTCTGACTAAACATGCAGGTTTCCTAAACTAACAACTGGGATCAGCCTGGTGCTGTCCTAGTCCCTAAGTCCCTGGTTTAGTAAATGTCCAAACAAATAGCCACACAGGCTTTGTCTCACCGCACAGGGGTTCACTCTCCCTAGACAATCCACACAGGTCTGGGTCCAGGCATGAGCAAACACCTAATGAAGCTGGGAGTTTTTATAGAGGCCTTAAACGAGCTGACAAGCTTCAGCTGGTCTCATCAACTCCCTGCCTGCACGATGCCCAGCACTCTCCCTAGAGGTATGAATCATCCATGAGCCCACTAGCCTCAGCTGGGCTTCATCAACTCTCTCCCTAGTTGTATAAGTCGGCATAAAGCCTGAATCTGGGAGAAATATACCTACCCCCCTGGATGCAACCAGGTGACTTTACTTTCCTGCTGTCACAACTGCTTTCCAGTATTACGTGGCACAATTCTCTCTAGCATTCTCTTGTGAGCCCAGAGCAGCTCAGTCTTTGAGGACCTAATTAGGTACCCTGGAAAGATGTTCACAAATAGAAGTACTCCGTGGCAATTAATTGATGGAGAAGCAGGAGGCTGTATCAGTTTTTCCTGAACAGACAGTGACAGAGTCTCTTTAAAATAAGGCTATTTGTCTCACATTCGGTATTTTAGTGTATCAAGTATATTTTCCAGCATTTTCCATTAAATATAGATTTTTATATATCACTCACTATTTATCGTTACTATTTAGTACTCATTTTAGTCAGTGAAATGTTATTTGCTGTGTGGTATTATATATTGATATTTTAAACTTGGAAAATTGGATGACAGATTATAGCCAGCTTCTGTGTTTAACTATCTACTTGATCCATAACTTTCGCTTCAGCTAGAAACTATTCATTGTCATTTCGGGCTGGAACTTGTCCTACGTTTCCGAGGAAGCGACTCCACCATTTATTTTCAAATCAATACTCAATTACTAGGACTAAGATTTCCTCCTTTTCCCATCTTCAAGATGAAATTATGGACTTCAGCAATAACACTTAGTCAATGCAATTCACTGTCCATTAACTTGTGATGCTGATAAATTAAAGGCCATGAGGATACTTTATTAGACCTGTAGTATTGCTCTAATATTAATTAATCTTTGAAGAAAAGGTCTTTTGCATTGTGACGGATGACCTGAGAAAACAATTTACTGCTAACTAAATACCTTTTAATTCCTGTTCTTTTAGTGCTCATTGACAAGATCCCTCAACAAGCCATCAACGTTACTGGTAATGTTTCCTTTTTCTTGTTATTGAGAGGAGCGTACTGATGAACTTTTGTCCTTTTCCTCAAAGAGCAAATAACTAAGTTAGTAAATGTCATGCACTTGGAGAAGAACCCCAGGCAAGCATTAAAATATTATCTATATAGATTCACTGAAAATGGTAGAATTATATTTAAACTGAGCTACGTTTAATTACCTTTAAATAGACTCTACCATGAACCCCCTCAAGGGCCTGTGTTGAAGTGCTTTTGTTTGCATTGGATGGATTTTGTACAAGTCTAAGAAAATGGTTAAAATGCAGAAGTCAACTGCAGGTCAAATGCAGGTAGGGTGCATATACCGCTCAGGTGAGTACTGAGCAAAAATCCAGTGTGGGTGCCTGCCCCGACACACCACTCCAGACTCTAAAGGCAAATAAAAAACTGGCCACACACCACAACAGAGCTGTAGCTAATAAGATCCTTTATTTTCATGATAGCCAGAAAGCAGAACAGGCCCAAATGTGTACGCATTTCACATGGACATCTCGTGCTTAATAATAACATCAAATGCACCTGTCAATGAATTTGAAATGATCTCAAAAGTGCCTAAGGCCCCTTTCACACGAAGGGTCCAATCAGGTCTTCCTGTCAGTTTTCCAGGCGGACCTGATCCGACCCTCCATTCACCCCTATGGACTGGTGGGTGTAAACAAACTTGTGTCCGTTTACACCTGCCTACCTCTTATCCAATCGGGTCCACTAAAAAAACTGAAGAGGATCCATCCCCCTCCATCTAGATGGATTGGATAGGTGGGCTTTCGGGTGTAAAAGGACAGGAGAAGTCCATTTGCCCACTCTGCTCTGATCAGCTGGGGATCAGTAGACAGATCCTCTGCTGGTCAAATCAGAGTATGCCCAAAGGGTGAAAGGGGCCTTAAACTGATGTCAAACTGATGTCATTGACACAAGCCCAAAGTTCATAGACTCAAACCATACAAAAACAGCTTTAGTTTTCAAAACCCTGGTGTTACGGTCAAATGCTGGGCTGCTCTGGCAAAAAAAAGGTTAAACATTTCTTAATAGCTTGCCTTTGGCTCTCTCATTTTTCTGTTGGCCCATCACTCTGAAAGGCTTCCTCACTGACCAATAGGAATGTGCACAAGGCAAGAATGGGTGGGCAGGCTTTGGCACAATGAGCTTTGCCTGTAATAATGGATGGGAGTTCATCAGTAACAAGAGATTTTTTGAGGCTGCTGTAGGTAAGTGCAGATACCCTTTATATATACTGGCAAAAATATAAAACACCAAAAATAAGCTAGTTGTCCCCACCTCCTTGACAAATGGATGTTTTTTTGTTTTTAAATTGCATAATGAACTGGCTGTTTAATGAATGGATTAGACAATAGGCATATTAGACATAGACAAGGTTAGAGAAAATAACTGAGAACAAAATCTTTGTGATTTCGGCAAGTGACTAAAATGTAGTTTGATCACTGGTAATGCATTTTCAAAATAATACTTTGCAAGGAGTCTGAAACTCAGCAGCTGTGAAATCTTGGAGCATATTTTCCCTTCCTTCTCTATGACACCTTGATAAGGCAATTATCACATAATTACCTTAACAAGTGGCATTACAGGAAATTATTGTCATTCTACTGTTAAAATAACACATAATCAACTGCAAGTGAATTCTAGAATCCTCAATCAGCATCTCATTAAACAGAACTATCTCAGTAAAGGAAGTGCTATTGGTGAGTAATATATGACAAACAAGTCTACGGGAAAAAAATTCTAAAAAGTATAAAGAAGACCAAAAATCCACTTAGGCAATATCAGTTTAAATAACTTAAAAAAAAGCAGCATCTAGGTTTTGTTGAGTCTAATTTGGTTTAATTTTACAAGTACTTTTAGAAACTAGTATGTTACAATATGAGGACAATTATATTTAATACGCACAACTGTCTCCACGGTAAAGTACAAAGTGGTTTATAAATTACTATAACCATCAAAAAGACATAACAATTTAGGCTTGTAAAAATATACTGTAACACTACATTTAGTATCATGAAATATACAACAGGATAAAGAATTTCCATTAATATTAGATTTAATTTTCGACGTAAATCTAGTGACTCATAAGGGAGCGTGGAAGGGGGCTGTACTCCATAAGAGATATCTAAACTGAAGAACAAACATTTAGTATATTTCAGTTCTCCATAGATACAGTGCAGTGAGTGTTAGCCTAGGACAGTGATGGCAAACCCTGGCACCCCAGATGTTTTGGAACTACATTTCCCATGCTGCTCAACTACACTGCAGAGTGCATGAGCATCATGGGAAATGTAGTTCCAAAACATATGGGGTGCCAAGGTTCGCCATCACTGGGCTAGGACAAGAAGTTTGTTTCTGGTAGAATTGCCAGGAAAAAAAAACAGAAAATCTAATGCAGAGACCATATTTCAAGGACTGGTAAGCTACAACATATCCAAAAAATGTTTTGTTTGGCTCTGATACACTTACACGCCTCTTGCTGCTCCCCTTAAAAATTAATACTAGTTTGCCTGAAAAGTACTCCCACCAGCTCCAACTAGCCTTTGCTTCTCTCACTTTCTGGTTCTCCACTGCGGTCTAGACTGGGTACTATAATAGACAGAGACACTGACTGGGTGCTCTGAATTTTTTTATGGTTGGGGGTAGATTCTTTGGAAAGTTGAGTCACTAATTGCATCAATTCAAAGCCCCTGCCTTACACATTATTTATTGACCAGGCACTGTCAATTCCAAATAACAGGAAAGCTTTTCAAGTACGTTTGTTGCTATTTTTTTAATGGGAGTGCAAAGAAATAGATCCTAATTATTTTAATAATTAGGTGGATTTTGGAAATGTCAAGTGGATGGGCTGCTACTACATAGAGAGTGGTGGGGGGAGTTCTATAAAGGGTGGTAAGCTGGTCCTGGGTAGGGATGAGCCGAACACCCCCCCCCCCCCCGTTCAGTTCGCACCAGAACCTTCGAACGGACGAACGTTCGCACGAACTTTAGAACCCTATTAAATACAATGGACGCAAACGTTCGAAATCTAAAGTGGTAATTATAACGCCTAATATGCATGTTATTGTCCTAAAAAGGGTTTGGGGACCCGGGTCCTGCCCAATGGGACATGTATCAATGTAAAAATAATCTTTTAAAACTGTAGTTTTTTCAGGAGCAGTGGTTTTAATGATGCATAAAGTGAAAAAAAAGTGAAATATTCCTTTAAATATCGTACCTGGGGGGTGTCTAAAGTATGCCGGTGAAGTGGCACGTGTTTCCCTTGTTTAGAACTGTCCCTGCACAAAATGACATTTCTAAAGTTTTTTTAAAACTGCTTGCGGCTTTAATGTAATGTCTGGTCCCGGCAATATGGATGAAAATCATTGAGAAAAATGGCATGGCTACCCCATCACCCACCCCTACCCCAGCCCATTACCAGCCCCTTTGGGTCTTGTATGGATAATAACAGGAACCCAGCACCCAAAATAAAAAAGGCCCTATATACTCTGAACAGCAGTATACAGGCGGTGCAAAAAAGACACGGACTGTAGGTTTGTTCTTAAGTACAATCTGTTTGTAATTTGGAACAGGTACATTTTTTAAGTGTAACTCCAGCCAAAAAATCTATTTTTAAGCTTTTTGGAAAACATAGGGAAGGGTTATCACCCCTGTAACATTTGTTTTGCTGTCTGTGCACCTGTTCAGAACATTTCACCTCACTTTCCATCCCAATGACAAATGTTTTTGGAAAATTTGTTTTTTTTATTGAAACAAGGATTGGTGATAAAGCATCAGTGGAGAGGAGACAACTTTTTCACATATTAACTCTTACAGGAGAGAATTTGCCTTCCTAGGGGTAGATTTCCTCTCATTTCCTGTTGTCTCCTTCCGTTTGCAAGTAGGAGTCATTTGTAAGTTGGATGTTTGAAAGTAGGGGCCTGCCATATATAGTTTGCAGAAATTTGCCCCTTAGGTGTTGGTGTTGCCACAACACTGTAAGCCCTCACAGTTACTCTTGGTGGGCGCATGAATGGGCCCTGCTGTCAACTATTATATCAGGAATTGTATTTACATGCCACTGTTGAACAGTGGTAGGAAAAATTGGGCCTTTGGTGGTGGTGCTGGTGGCACAACACTGTAAGCCCTCACAGTTACTCTTGGTGGGTGCAGGAATGGGCCCTGCTGTGAAATATTAGATCAAGAATTGTAATTGCATGCCCCTGTTGAACAGGGGCTGAAAAATTGGGCCTTAGGCACTGGTGCTGGTGCCACAACACTGCAACCCCTCACAGATAGTGTACTTAGAGCGCAGCAATGAGCTCTGTTGCAAAGTATTGCATCAAAAATGTAGGCTTTAGGTGAATGCTATGCAAAGCACACAGTAGTACACTAAGTGAAACACTGACTGTCTGCAGCTAGCACAATCACCGGCCTGCCTGTCACAGTATAGAGAATAACTGTATCCAGGTGAGCTTTAGGTGATCGCTATGCAAGGGACACAGTAGTACACTAATGCCCCTTTCACACTGGGGCGGTTTGCAGGCGCTATTGTGCTAAAAATAGCACCTGCAAACTGAGCCTAAACAGCAGATGCTGTCTCTCCAATGTGAAAGAGCGGTGCGCTAACAGGACGTGAAAAAAAGTCCTGCTAGCCGCATCTTTGGAGCGGTGAGAGAAGTGGTGTGTTTACCGCTCCTACACTGCTCCTTCCCATTGAAAGCAATGGGAAACCGCGGTAATACCACCGGCAATGCGCCTCTACAGAGGCGCATTGCCGGCGGTATTAACCCTTTTTCGGCCGCTAGCGGGGGTTAAAACCGCACCGCTAGCGGCCGAATACCTCCACAATTCCAACGGTATAGTGCCGCTAAAAATAGCGGCGCTATACCACCACCGCACCCACTGCCCCAGTGTGAAACCAGCCTAAGTGAAACACTGAGGCTGGTTTCACACTGGGGCGGGGGGTGCGGTGGCGGTATAGCGCCGCTATTTGTAGCGGCACAATACCATCGGAATTGCGGAGGTATTCGGCCGCTAGAGGCCGAAAAAGGGTTAATACCGCCGGCAATGCGCGTCTGTAGAGGCGCATTGCCGGCGGTATTACCACGGTTTCCTATTGCTTTCAATGGTAAGGAGCGGTGTAGGAGCGGTAAACACACCGCTCCTCTCACCGATCCAAAGATGCGGCTAGCAGGACTTTTTTTCACGTCCTGTTAGTGCACCGCTCCAGTGTGAAAGCCCTCAGGCTTTCACATTGAAGAGACAGCAGCCGCTGTTTAGGCTCGGTTTGCAGGCGCTATTTTTAGCACAATAGCGCCTGCAAACCGCCCCAGTGTGAAAGGGGCCTGACTGTCTGCAGCTAGTACAATCACCTGCCTGTCTGTCACAGTATAGAGACTAACAGGAACGGATCTATCTAAACTTAATACAGTGTATAAATATATATACAACACCTAGGATGCATATATATCCTCTACACACTGTAACAGCAGCTAACTGACTCGCCTGCCTGCTCTATCTAACTCAATATAAATGACACTGTCTATCTCTCTGAAACTGCCTCTTTCACAAACGCCAACACACTACACAAGGCCGACTTCCAGGCGGCCTTATATAGTGTGGGGCGTGTACTAAACCCCCTGAGCCATAATTGGCCAAAGCCACCCTGGCTTTGGCCAATTACGGCTCTCCGTTTTTTCCGCGCTGTGATTGGCCAAGCATGCGGGTCATAGTGCATGCTTGGCCAATCATCAGCCAGCAATGCACTGCGATGCCGCAGTGAATTATGGGCCGTGTCACGCAACACGAATTTAGCGCGAACGGACCATAAAGTTCATTCTTCGTCGAACGTTCGAACGGCCGATGTTCGAGTCGAACGTGTGTTCGATGCGAACGCGAAGCTCATCCCTAGTCCTGGGAGACCATAGTTATCGGTTTTTGTTAGTCTCTGGAAATAGTTTTTTACTTCTTCTTCTTCATAAGTGTTGTACTTAGGTAAAAAAGGTCGTCAGTGCATGTCACTGGCAGCTAAAACTCCTGAGGGGGCTGTTTAAATATCTGGATATCTCGGACAGAAAAACTGTCATCTGTGCCACGATAGGTAGCTGCCTAAACTACTGCAACTCTTTTTATCTGGGATTGTTAGTGCAGAAGCTTCAACTTTTTCAAAATGCTGCGGCAAGGTAACTCATGGATGTCCCGTTGAGGGATCATATCACCCCTGTCCTCTGCGCCTTGCATTGGCTGCCGGTCCACTATCGCACCTTTTTTAAGGCAGGATGAATTATGTTTAAGATTATGAGAGGCCTGGCCCCAAGCCATCTCTGCTCTCGTTTTCATAAAAAGAGCGTGTGGAATGAATGGACAGCCGCACTCCGAAAACCATGAAGGTTGCCTTTATTGGGTAAAAAAACTTACAGCACTGCAAGTCACAGCAAGAAATGGGGGGGTACAGCCGACGCGTTTCACACTAAAAACTAGTGTTTAGTCATGGCTAAACACTAGTTTTCAGTGTGAAACGCGTCGGCTGTACCCCCCCATTTCTTGCTGTGACTTGCAGTGCTGTAAGTTTTTTTACCCAATAAAGGCAACCTTCATGGTTTTCGGAGTGCGGCTGTCCATTCATTCCACACGCTCTTTTTCTGCATCAATTGCATCGCCAGCACCCTGGTTCCTAGGAAGACACTGACCATCTACTTGCACTCACCTGGAGCGGTGATCTTTTTTCTCTCCTCGTTTTCATAAACTAGCTCTTGTAAGATCACTCAGATCTACCGGCAGAGATCTCCTCTACATTTTGGTGCCCAAGAAGATCCGGCGTGGTGGTCGGGCCTTCTTCCACCAGGGTGCCGTATTATGGAATAGCCGGCTGAGCTCTGAGGAAGAAGACTTGTCTTTGAAACGCGTAAGTCGACAGTGACCCCTGTCAATCCCTCTGTGACTTTTTGGAATGGGTTCCGTTTCGGACACATTGCTGCGAATTTGTGGACTCTGTTAACGTGTGTCTTTCACGTATGTTTGTAAGTAGGTTTCTTTTATCATTTTTTAATAAATCCACTCAAGGATAATGCACGAGGCTGGTGCGCCTTTCTTTTTTCTCTTTGTCATTTACCGCTAGAATACCCCTATACATGAAGGCAGCAAGGCCAAGTGACATTTATCATTCCACTTACAGTCTGTTTAGTATTCCACTTGTGCGCAGGAGTTTTTGTTTTCTGTTATTCAAGGTTATGGAATAGCCTCCCTGTCGAGCTCCAGGAGGCCCCTACTATCCCGGTCTTCTGCGGGTTACTGAAGACTTGACTTTTCACGCAAGCCTTTCCTGCGTAGCCTCTCTCTTCCACCCTTTCTGCCATTCTGTGCTGCTTTTGGTTCCTGGGTCCTCTTTTCCCAGGAACTCTGCTATGCGCATCGGCACCCTTCGGAGTAAGACCGCGCTATATTAAGATACCTCTCAACTCAACTTATATAAGCCTTTGAAAATCAATAAAACAGAATCCCCCCCCCATTTTTTTTAATAAAAATAATAATAATTAGGTGGATTCCTTCCCCAATTGCATCATTATAAGGGGGGTTATCAACAAAGATCAATTATATTTAAAATGTCATTGTTTTATGATCATCATCTTTAAGTGAAGAAGAGTGGCGATATGTATGGGGATAACTCCTAACTCCCCTATCACCTAAGAAATAACTGGGACTATTACGGCACCCATACACAGCAAATTATAACATTTAAAACATTTTAATGGAAAATAGTAGCAAAATTGAACACTGAATTTTAGATACAGTATAATACATTACATACAATATAATGAAAACAGAAACAAGACACATTTTACAAATTCTGCAGGTGTGCAGAGAATTGGTACTGGTGCGATTGACGGTTCCTCGACATGTTTCGCGGTATAGACCGCTTCTTCTGGAGGCGTCATAAAACAGTACAATCTATAGGGTAATAATAGACTGATGTAAATGTAATGTCATCTTTGTTAAACCAGTAGTATAGGAGTATACTTGTATAAGTTGTAGATACAGACCTGGCTCACCAAACTGATCGGTTTAACCGAAGAGAGAGTATGATGCGCTGTAGCACCACGAAAGGGGGGTGCTACCCCCTGGGACGGACACGGGAGGGAAAGATGACGGCACTGGAATATTAATTGCATGACAAATGTTAGGGCCTGGTAGGTAAAGAAACACAAAAGAAAGAAAAGACAAAGGGGGGGGGAATAAGAGGGAGTGAGGGGGGAAGTGAACTAGGATGGCCATGCGAAGGCAAGTGCCACTGTGAATAGTGATCAGTATTAATAAATGAAGGGAACACGGGAAGCGGTGTTGTGAAAAAAAGGGAGAGTAGAGAAAAGGAAGAAAAACAGGAAGCAAGAGGAGAGACAAAATAAGAAGAGGAGAAAAGAAAGGAAAAAGGAAAAAAAAGACAGAAATTAAGACAAGAAAATATGAGAAAGGGAAGGGGGTAAGTGTTGGGATAAGTGATGGAAAAATCACTGATAGAAATCACTGAATAAGTGCTTGTGCTCGGGGTGAGGAGAGAAAAATTAGAAAAACATCCAGGGACTAACCCGCAATGCAAAACAATAACAGGAATCCGAGACTAGTTGCAAACGCTTAGTTTGTCACTAATGTTGAAATTGGACACCAATGTTGGCACGGCCAGAGCAGCCTAATACGCTCATGGCATATAGACTGAATCTTCATCCAACCCATTCGGGATGATGGCACCCCCCCCCCCACATGAATATTTACCGTAGAGGCAACCCTTTTTCCTTCATCATCTTTAAGTGATATTAAAGTCTTGTTTTTTTTTTTTTTGTTTACAAAATAATAAACATGTTATACTTACCTGCTCTGTACAGTGGTTTTGTACAGAGAAGCCCATATCCTCCTCTCTCGGGATCCTTGCCAGTGCTTCTGGCCCCTCCTTCCTGCTGAGTGCACCCACAGCAAGCAGCTTGCTATGGGGGCACCCGAGCCAAGCCACTGCTCTGTTTGTTCATTCAGACATAGAGCCGCGGCTCGGCCACGCCCCCTTTCTCTTCTCATTGGCTCCATGACCTCGGTTGACAGCAGTGGGTGCCAATGAGAGTCCCAGACAGCCAAGCCTCTCATGCAATATCACTGGATCAAGATGGGGCTCAGGTAAGTATTAGGGGGGTTGCTGAACACTTAATTTTTTTTTTACTTAATGCATAGAACAGGGGTAGGCAACCTTAAGGAGGTGGAGAACTACCTGAACCACATGGGAGAAGTCAAAGATCACAGGGCACAATGCCACCTCACACCTGATTTAAACCTCTAATTGCCATACTACCGCAATCACGTGCATTGCACGGCACTCATGGGTTTAAATCAGCTTCATACTAACCTGAAGATCTCTTATTTCCTTCTGCTGGCACCACTTTGGAGACCACTAGCCGAGATAAGAGATGGAGTGCAGTTGGTATCACTCTGCATGGGACAGGAGCCAGCACTACAGAGGAGGCATCAGCTTATGCGTCTCTTGCTCCCTACTACAGCTCCAATTTTACAAGTAGTCCCTATGCATTGCACTCTGTTTGATGCTCTGGGATGGCTAGGTCAGCAAGCCCAGACCGCAATCTACCAGTCACCTGGCCACGATCTACTGGTAGATCGCCATCTACTGGTTGCTGACCACCCCGGCATAAAATGTATTAAAATAAAAACCTTCTGCCTTTACCACTTTAACCACTTTAAAGTTATTATAAAACAAAGGTTCATGGGGCTCAACACTAGGGATGAGCTTCGTGTTCGAGTCGAACCCATGTTCGACTTGAACATCGTCTGTTCGGCTGTTCGCTGAATTGCGAACATTATGGACCGTTCACGCCAAAGTTGAGTGGCGCGTCACGGCCCATAATTCACTGCGGCATCACAGTGCATTGCTGGCTGATGATTGGCCAAGCATGTACTATGACCCGCATGCTTGGCCAATCACAGCGCGCAAAAAACAGAGAGCCATAATTGGCCAAAGCCAGGGTGGCTTTGGCCAATTATGGCTCAGGGGGTTTAGTACACGCCCCACACTATATAAGGCCACCGGCTTGGCGGCCTTGTGTAGTGTGTTGGAGTTGTTAAAAGAGAGAGATTACAGAGAGAGACAGTGTCATTTATATTGAATTAGATAGAGCAGGCAGGCGAGTCAGTTAGCTGCAGTTACAGTGTGTAGAGGATATATATGCATCCTAGGTGTTGTATATATATTTATACACTGTATTCAGTTTAGCTAGATCCGTTCCTGTTATTCTCTATACTGTGACAGGCAGGCAGGTGATTGTGCTAGCTGCAGTCAGTGTTTCACTTAGTGTACTGTGTGCTTTGCATAGCGTTCACCTAAAGCTTACCTGAATACAGTTAGTGACTATTATAGTGGTGTTCTCATAATATAACCACAGGCAGAGAGCTGCAAGTATTTTCAGTGTACTGTGTCCTCTGCACAGTTTTCACCTAAAACTAACTGAAAACAATTGCTGCTCTTCCCATACTAATACCACAGCAGGCAGTTGATTCTGATAGCTGCATTATAATCAGTACAGATATAGATACATGTATGTATATATGTATATATATATATATATATATATATATATACATCCCACCTTTGTGCAGCTACATCTCACTGCAGGCCATTAGTATGTCTGGAAGGCAAACAAGGAGAGGCAGACAGTCATGAGGCAATAAAAGAGGGCAGGCAGGCTCTGTGTCTAGAGGCAACAGTGCTGGTCGTGGACATGGTGCATCCTCATCAGAACGTGGCCATGTAATACGCTTGTCCTTCTTTTCGGCAGCTGGCCATGTTGAGCCGCAACATGCCCAAGACTTGGTAGAGTGGATGACCAAGCCTCCTCATCCTCTCTCACCCAGGCTCAGGGTACTTTGTCTGGCAAAGCAGCTGCCAAAGCGGCCTCTTCCCTCGGCTCAATGGCATCAGTCACTCCTTCCCTAGGCCCACCATGTCCTCCTGAGGAGTCCCCCGAACTGTTTGACCACAGTGTTGGATACATGCTCCAGGAGGATGCCCAGCGTTTTGAAGGCTCCGATGATGGAACTCAGCTGGAGGAAGGCAGTAACGTGAGCCCAGAGAGAGGGGTTGTAACATGAGCCCAGAGAGAGGGGGTGCCCAACAAGTAAAGCTATCTGGCAGTCATGTTCCCCCAGCTGCAGCATACTGCCAGATTTGCTCCAGTGATGAGGAGGGAGGGGATGATGAGGTCACTGACTCCACGTGGGTGCCTGATAGGAGAGAGGAGGAGGAGGAGGCACATCTCCAACGAGGCAGGATGCCCTCCCGGGGCCAGCTTAAGGGCAGCACACCGACTGCATCACACCGCAGAGCTCCGTATGTGCAGGGCGCTGCTGTCTCTGCGCGTTATTCCAAAAGTTCTTTGGTGTGGGCCTTTTTTCAGACGTGTGCAGCAGATCGCACCGTTGCCATTTGCAACATATGTCTAAAGCGTATCCCGCGTGGCCAAAACATCAGCCACTTGGGCACCACGTGCTTGACCAGACATATGTCGACCTGCCATGCAGTCCGTTGGCAAGCGTACCTAAAAGACCCACACCAAAGAACAAAGCGGACCTCTCCTTGCTCCTCATCAGCTGGGATCTCCAACCCCACTATACCTTCAGTCCTCTCTGAAACCTGCATTGAGTGGAATGAAGGTGTATAATTAGGTGTGTCACAGCCAAGTACTTGCGGGCAATCTGCTATCGGTACACCGACGTCCGATTGTACTAGACAAATTTTCCTGCCCCAGCTGTCTCACCGCCGAAAGAAGTTCGCTCCCAGCCATCCACATGCCCAGCGGTTGAATGCTAGCTTGGCTAAATTGCTAGCACTTCAACTGCTGCCTTTTCAGTTGGTAGAGTCTGCCCCCTTCCGTGAGTTTGTGGAATGTGCGGTTCCTCAGTAGCAGGTTCCCAAACGCCACTTTTTCTCACGGAAGGTGATTCCGGCTCTCTACCGGCATGTGGAAGGCAATGTCTTGGCCTCGCTGGACAGGGCAATCAGTGGTAAGGTGCATATTACCGCTGACTCATGGTCCAGCAGGCATGGACAGGGCCGTTACCTATCTTTCACGGCGCATTGGGTGACTCTGCTGGCAGCTGGGAAGGATGCAGGACAAGGTGCAGTAGTGTTGGAGGTTGTTCTGCCACCACGCCTCCAAAATGTTACTACTGGTGATTCTGACACACCTCTCTCCTCCACCCCCTCCTCTTCTTCTTCCTCCATGGCCTCTACCTGTGCTTTGTCCTCAGAACCAGCGGTGCTCCGTAGGCATTCAAGGGGCTACGCAGGAAAAAAGATGTCATGCGGTGCTTGAGCTGGTGTGCTTGGGGGACAGGAGCCACACTGGGGCAGAAATTCTGTCAGCTCTGCAGGGGCAGGCTCAGAGGTGGTTGGCGCCACGCCAGCTTAAGCCAGGAAAGGTGGTTTCCGACAATGGCACCAACCTCCTCTCTGCCCTCCGACAGGGACAACTGACCCATGTGCCCTGTTTGGCTCACATCCTTAACTTGGTGGTGCAGCGGTTCTTGGGCAGGTACCCGGGCTTACATGAGGTCTTGAAGCAGGCCAGGAAACTCTGTGGGCATTTTCACCGGTCATATAATGCCAGTGCTCGGCTGGCTGAGCTGCAAAAGAATTACAACCTGCCCAAGAACCGCCTAATCTGTGACATGTCCACCAGGTGGAACTCTACATTGGGCATGCTGCAGTGGCTGCACACGCAGCAGAGGACTATCAATGAGTATCTGTTGCAATATGGCACCAGGACAGTGTCAGGGGAGCTTGGATTTTTTTCCCCACGCCAGTGATCAGGGATGCATGCACTGTCCTAGCACCATTTGAGGAGGCCACAAGGATGGTGAGCAGTGACAGTGCATGCATCAGCGACACTGTCCCTCTTGTCCACCTGTTGGAGCACACGCTGCATGGAATAATGGACAGGGCACTTGAGGCAGAACAGATGGAGGAAGAGGAGGACTTCCTTACCTCTCAACTCCCCCTTTATCCAGACAGTGTTCCTGCTGGCCCGGCTATCACACAGGAAGAGGACGAGGAGGAGGAGGATTGTGTCAGCATGGAGGTGGAGACTAGCACTCAGCATCAGCAGCAGTCTTCAAGGGATCAATTGCAGTCCCAAGACACCCATGGACTTGTACGGGGCTGGGAGGAGGGGGATGCGGATCATATCGTCCTCAGTGACCCAGAGGACTCCGTACCGAATGCCTCAGCAAACCTACGCTGCATGGCCTCCCTGATCCTGCAAAGCCTGCGGAAGGATCCTCGTATTCGTGCGATCAAGGAGAGGGATCATTACTGGCTGGCAACCCTCCTTGATCCACGTTACAAGGGTAAGGTTGCGGACCTTATCTTGCCGTCGCAGAGGGAGCAGAGGATGAAGCATCTTCAGGAGGCTTTGCAGAAAGGTCTGTGCAACGCGTTCCCAGAGACTGGGAGGTTACAAATTCCTGGTCCTGGACAACGTGTTGCTGAGGCTTTGGTCAGTCAAAGAAGGAGCGGTGGAGAAGGTGGTTGTCTGACCAATGCGTTCAGACAATTTTTTAGTACGCAGCCCCAAGGTATGATCGGTTCCAGCAACCATCGCCAGCGTCTGGTTTACATGGTGCAGGAATACCTAGGGGCAAGATCAGACTTGGACACCTTTCCCACCGAAAATTCTCTGGGTTACTGGGTCTTGAGGATTGATCACTGGCCAGAGCTTGCACAGTATGCAATTGAGGTACTGGCCTGTCCTGCATCAAGCGTTCTTTCGGAATGCACATTCAATGCTGCTGGAGGCTTTGTAACCGATCACAGGGTGTGCCTATCCACCGACTCGGTCGATCGACTGACCTTCATAAAAATGAATCAGTCTTGGATCACCACCAGCTTCCAAGCACCTGATGCTGATGTAACCGTTTAATGTTTTTGGAAATGTCAGATCCCTTCAATACTGCCTATGCTGAGTGACTATCCTGTTATGCTGAGTGACTATCCTCTTCCTCCTCAATGATCATGCTGATAGCTTGAAAGAACATTTTTGGTTCTGGGCACTGCCACCAGTGGCTAAGGCCCAATTTTTCAGCCCCTGTTTAACAGGGGCGTGTATTTACAATTTTTGATGCAATGCTTTGCAGCAGGGCTCATTGCTGTGCTCCACCTACAGTATATGTGAGGGGTTGCAGTGTTGTGGCACCAGCACCAGTGCCTAAGGCCCAATTTTTCTGCCCCTGTTTAACAGGGGCGTGTAATTACAATTTTTGATGCAATACTTTGCAGCAGGGCTCATTCCTGCGCTCCTAATAGGGTATCTGTGAGGGGTTGCAGTGTTGTGGTACCAGCACCAGTGTCTAAGGCCCAATTTTTCTGCCCCTGTTTAACAGGGGCGTGTAATTAAAATTTTTGATGCAATACTTTGCAGCAAGGCTCATTGCTGCGCTCCTAATAGGGTATCTGTCAGGGGTTGCAGTGTTGTGGTACCAGCACCAGTGTCTAAGGCCCAATTTTTCTGCCCCTGTTTAACAGGGGCGTGTAATTACAATTTTTGATGCAATACTTTGCAGCAGGGCTCATTGCTACGCTCCAAGTACAGTATCTGTGAGGGGTTGCAGTGTTGTGGCACCAGTGCCTAAGGCCCAATTTTTATGCCCCTGTTCAACAGGGGCATGTAATTACAATTCTTGATTGAATAATTCACAGCAGGGCCCATTCCTGCGCCCACAAAGAGTAACTGTGAGGGCTTACAGTGTTGTGGCAACACCCCCACCACCACCACCACCACCACCAAAGGCCCAATTTTTCTGCCCCTGTTCAACAGGGGCATGTAATTACAATTCTTGATCTAATAATTCACATCAGGGCCCATTCCTGAACCCACCAAGAGTAACTGTGAGGGCTTACAGTGTTGTGGCAACACCACCACCACCACCACCACCAAAGGCCCCATTTTTCTGCCCCTGTTCAACAAGGGCATGCAATTACAATTCTTGATCTAATAATTCACAGCAGGGCCCATTCCTGCGCCCACCAAGAGTAACTGTGAGGGCTTACAGTGTTATGGCACCAGCACCACCACCAAAGGCCCAATTTTTCCTACCACTGTTCAACAATGGCATGTAATTACAATTCTTGATATAATAGTTCACATCAGAGCCCATTCCAGCGCCCACCAAGAGTAACTGTGAGGGCTTACAGTGTTGTGGCAACACCAACACCTAAGGGCCAAATTTCTGCAGAGTATATACGGCAGGCCCCTACTTTCAAACATCCAACTTACAAACGACTCCTGCTTGCAAACGGAAGGAGACAACAGGAAATGAGAGGAAATATACCCCTAGGAAGGGAAATTCTCTCCTGTAAGAGTTAATATGGGAAAAAGGTGTCTCCTTTCCACTGATGCTTTATCACCAATCCTTGTTTCAATAAAAAACCCAAATTTTCAAAAAACATTTGTCATTGGGACGGAAAGTGAGGTGAAATGTTCTGAACAGGTGCACAGACAGAAAAACAAATGTTACAGGGGTGATAACCCTTCCCTATGTTTTCAAAAAAGCTTAAAAATAGATTTTTTGGCTGGAGCTACACTTAAAAAATGTACCTGTTCCAAATTACAAACAGATTCTACTTAAGAACAAACCTACAGTCCCTGTCTTGTTTGCACCGCCTGTATACTGCTGTTCAGAGTATATAGGGCCTTTTTTTTTATTTGGGTGCAGGGTTCCCCTTAATATCCATACAAGACCCAAAGGGGCTGGTAGTGGGCTGGAGGTGGGGGGGGTACCCATTATACATGTGCATTAGTTTTCATCCGAATGCGTTTTCATCCGAATTTCAGGTATTCTCAGTATCGTTTTAACAAACGAAAACGAAAGCACAGAATCCGAAAACCGAAAGATCCGACATAAACAAATGCTTTATTTTCGCTTTCGTTGCAACAACAGTTCGATATAGATAGGAGATTCGACATGACGCTGACAATAACAATCTGTGTCTATCGAACCTGTGGTCGAATGTGCCTAACCTTAACTCTATTAGTCCAAGATTATTCTACATAGAGAGAAAAGATTTGACATTATAGAGAGAAAAGATTCAATATACTGTAGAGAGAAAAGATCGCTGCTGGAATTGGGTGGGGGAAGTAAAATAAAATAATGATGATGATGAATGTTATTGGCTGATTGTAACCAAAGAGGAGGAGCAGTAAAATAGCTAGAACTAACTTGACAATTCGACATGAAGGACGAAGATTCGACAAAGCATCGAAAAACATACAAATGTCAAATCTGTCATTGAAGGCTTATGGTGTCTGTCGATAGTTAGAAGATTCGACAGTGCAGCTAAACTGTACGACGCTGCAATCGTACATTTCCGGTCAAATGCATGCGCCCATAGGCTATAGAAGAATTCTAATGTTGGTTGACTAGTAATAGTAATTAATAAATATAATTATTACTAGTGTCATACAATATTAGAATTCTACTATAGCTTGTAGGCGGAACATTCGACCGGAAATGTCGTACAGTTTCGCTGCTCCGTCGAATCTTCTTTGTAGATTCGACAGACACCATAAGCCTTCAATAACAGATTCAACCTTAATTAATTCAGATTTTCGGACGAATGCAATTTCTAACAAAAAACAAAATAAATAAAAACGAATTTCGGGAGTAACTAAATAAATTTATTTTTCGGACGAAAACGAAATTCCGAAACAAAATATTTCAGTGTGCACATGTCTAGTACCCATGCCATTTTTCTCAATGATTTTCATCCATTTTGCCGGGACCAGACATTACATTAAAGCCGCAAGCAGTTTTAAATTACTTTTTTTCCTTTAGAAATGTAATTTTGTGCAGGGACAGTTCTAAACACGGGAAACATGTGCCACTTCACAGGCATACTTTAGACACCCCTCAGGTACGATATTTAAAAGAATATTTCACGTATTTTTTTTTCACTTTAAGCATCATTAAAATCACTGCTCCCGAAAAAACTGCAGTTTTTCAAACTTTTTTTGCATTGATACATGTCCCCTGGGGCAGGACTCAGGTCCTCAAACCCTTTTTAGGACAATAACTTGCATATTAACCGTTATAATTAGCGCTTTTGATTTCGAACGTTCGAGTCCATTGTATTTAATAGGGTTCTAAAGTTTGCGCAAACTTTCGGCCCATTCGCAGGTTCTGGTGCGAACCGAACCGGGGGGTGTTCGGCTCATCCCTATTTAACACACGTAATATCTAATAATGAAATATATACATGCATATACTGTATATAAACAACACACTGCGCATCACTGTTTAAATCAAGTTATTCCATGTAACAAACATAAGGATTTAAATACACCCTATCATTAAATAAACAGATTTCATCTTTAGTGACACTTTAAAAAATATAATCAAGTATGTATTCTTAAAAGGGGATTAAATGCTCTGCTATTGTGTAGAAGAAAGAGGGGAGAAGACAAGAGAGAGAATAAAAGTTATTTTAAAGACTGTTTTAAAGTAGAACCGTGGCTGTGCTATTAACATTCAAATGTTCACAACAATTTTCTTAACAAGCTGAAAATATTCTTCAAACCAAATTATCACTGGCTTCTGTAACTATAAATCAATGAGGATGAATGACTCCACAGTGCCTACTACAAAGGTCAGTGAAGGCTTAGTTTTAAGTTTGTTTGCTGCTTGTTAGTTTGTAGCCTGGCTACAAGTTAATTTGAGGATATAAGTTGGCATATCTGTAAGGCCTCGTACACACGACCGATTTTCTCGTCGTAAAAAACACGTCGTTTTTTTCGACGAGATTCTTGTTAAGCTTGTCGATTTTCTTGTCAAGCTTTCTATGCGTACACACTGTCATTTTCCAATTTCCTCGTGGTTCTCTGCGCTCACGTCCAGCACGTACGACGGCACTATAAAGGGGAAGATCTTTTTTCTTGGCGCCACCCCTTGGGCTGCTTTTGCTGATCTCGTGTTACCGCGTGTGAAGTAAAAGTTTGGGAAGAGACGATTCGCACTTTTCAGTCTTCGTACTTTTCAGATCGTTTTCTGCCGTTCAGTTTGTGCTTGTGGGTTCGTATCTTGACTTTCAGGGCGTCTAGGCAGGTCGTATCTGTTTTACAGTGCGTTCTTGCCTGTTCGTTTCTGAATTTCAGTTCGTTATTCATAGGCCTTGCTGTTCTAAAGTGCGTTCTGTTCTGTACGTTCTGATTAGACGACCGTTTCCTAGCCATGTCGCCTGGACGTTCTCGTCGTCGAGTTCGTGCTGTGCGTGCGCTTGGTGTTGGTCTGCTTGTTTTGGACCAAGACCAGTCCATGAATGGTGTGAGGAGGAGTTCATGGACCAAGAATTGGTTGCTCCAGCGGGACCAATTCTGCCACATGCCTCTGCTGCGGGAGATCGTCGAGAATAATCCTGAGGACTACAGGAATTTTCTGAGGATGTCTGACCCCGTTTTTCAGGAACTGTTGGCTTTGGTGTCCCCCTATATTACCAGGAAGGACACCGTTATGCAGGAAGCCATCAGTGCTGAGCAGAGGCTCATTGACACGTTGCGTTACCTGGCGACAGGGAGAAGTCTTCAGGACTTGAAGTTCACCACAGGCATCTCCCCCCAGGCTCTGGGCCTCATAATCCCAGACACCTGTTCTGCCATCATCCAAGTCCTGCAGGAGGACTATATTAGGGTAAGTTTTCTCCCTTAACATCACATTTTATGTATTACATGTATGCTAATGTATTGTATTTCTTTCATCCTTCCCTAATTACCATGATTGTAATATGCTGAGAATGTCCCCTTTGTCCCCATGCATGTTGGAAGCTTTAGATTGCCCCTTTTTTATCCTCCCTAAATATTTCCCCTCACTAACTTTTCCAGCAGGGGCGCCTGTTGCTCCAAATGTTGGGGGGTTCCAACCCCAATTTCGGAAATAAACGTCCTCCTTTTTTGCTCTGTTGCCTAATAAACGCCCCCAGTTGTCCCCTCCAATGCAGCCATTTAGTCCCCTCTAATGCAGCCAGTTTCCCCCCAGCCCTGCACTTACCTTCTTGTGGTCAGCGCCATCCTTCTTCTGTCCTTGATGTCTTCTCCTTCCCTTCATGTTGCATCAGCCAATCATGTTACCATTAAACAGACTTGGTGAACATGATTGGCAGAGCAGCCTGTCAGTGTTTACACAAGGAATGCCCCCCTCCTTGCGTCCCCGATTTTTCTTTGAGGAAGCCAATTACATCCCTCAGGTTGTAATTTGCAAGACTATTTTAATACCTGTTTCTGCTCTGCAATTTTAACCCCCTAAATGCCGCAATTATTCATATGTCGGTCGCTTTACAAGAGGCCATCCACCTGAATAGTGTGCGGCATAGACAATACATAGGTTCATGCAACGCATGAACCTATGTATTGTTCTGAGTGATGGGCACAGGAGAGAGGGGACAGTGCTCCAGTGCCCACTCTGGATGCACCGCCACTGCAATGCTATCCTGTGGCCAAACACATCTCCCCCCCCCCCAAAATAATTTAGTAATGGCCCATCAGAGGGGGTGATGAATATGATAAATGAGCCTTCCATTATACTTTTTTTACACACCTTAATAAACGTATAATTAGATTGATGTTGGTCTCTAATTTTTAGGGATTGAATTTCCTTGTAATGTATGCCTTTGTTTTTCTAATATTATTTCATCTTGTTTCACTCCACAGCTTCCTTCCACGCCACAGGAATGGCAGACTGTGGCATCGGAGTTTGCCACGCGGTGGGACTTCCCCAACTGCGGTGGTGCCATAGACGGGAAGCACGTCCGCATCGTGCCGCCACCCCGTTCTGGATCCTACTACTACAATTACAAGGGGTTTCATAGCATTGTGCTGATGGCGGTGGTGTCAGCACGGTATGAATTCCTCTATGTTGATGTAGGGAAGAATGGCTGGATGTCTGATGGGGGATCCTTCATCCAGACGGAGTTTGCCCTCCGTCTCCAGAGTGACGACCTTGCATTGCCACCGGATGCAGGGAATATTGAAGGACTCCCCTTTGTTTTCTTGGCTGATGAAGCCTTCGGACTCGGATGGCATCTTATGAGGCCATTTCCACAGAGGACCCTGACCCCAGAGAAGAGTGCGTTCAATTACCGGCTGGCCAGGGCCCGAAGAGTCGTTGAAAATGCCTTCGGCATAATGGCCAGCCGGTTCCGCCTTTTTATGACTTCCATCCACTTGGCGGACTACAAAATAAACTATGTAGTGTTATGCTGCTGTGTGCTACACAACTTTCTGAGCCAAAAATCTAATTCCTATATGGCCTCAGTTTTGCCAGAGGCTGGACTTTCCCCTGCAAATCCCCTTCCGGGCCTGGAATCTGCCCGTCTTGGCTTGCCCCCCCAAAATGCCCGTGTGGTTCGGGACAAATACATGGAGTATTTCACGGGTAGGGGGGCAATTCCTATGCCAGCCTATGTCTAAGTATCCCAATAAGAATCTTGTTTAAACCTTTAATTATTTGTTCTTTCCTGTCTCCTAGTTTGTCTTTGTGCATTTGTAGTGGCAAGTGTATTTTACTTTAGTAAATAACAACCAATTTCACTATGTTACCTTACAAAAGAACCAAATAAGCTTAGAGAGTATTATAAAAAGAAGCTACACGTTGTTTGTGGTCAAATATTTTACTCTCTGCACATTTTTTTTTGTTTTACTTTGGGGTTGGCCTGGCCACAACCCGGCAAATTTTGGCTTATGAAAATACAAAAATACCACTTGCATTTCTAAAATGACAACATTGGATACCTCTGAGCAATCTGAGACATTCAGTTACACAAACTATGTCTCTATGTGCCCGTCCTAATATGGGGTCCTGCCACCCCTTGCCCAGCCAAAAATTCAATATGCACACATTTTTACTTTTTTGCAAATAGGAAGTTTACAATCCTGATCCCTATTGTCAACATGTGCTATCTGCCATCAGGGGTGATCAATGGACGTGTTTTGGGGGTGCATCCCCTTCCTCAGTTCACCGACTTTTGATACGAGGAAGGGGTTGCACCCACAAAAGACGTACATGGATATCCCCTGATGGCAGATAGCACATGTTCACACACTGTGTGCATATTAAATTTTTGGCTGCTTTGTTACTCAAAAAATTAGAAAAAATATAAAAACAAACATGTAAAAACAAATGTGTTTGGATGGCTTATTGAATTCTCCCCAAAACATCGAGAATGTCTTTAAATGTTTGTTCCATCACATGGATTCTTTGTTTAATTAGGTCCAGTTCCGTGCTACATTCCATCACTTGCTGGATGAGGCGGAGGGCACTGTCAGCAGAGAACCGTGTGCTATCCTTCACAACATTTCCATCCCCTAAAAACCATAAAAAAAATTAATAAAACTCTGCAGGCCTACCTCGCTTACCTTAAGCTGTGGTGTCAGATACTGACCTGTTGTGGTGACCAGATCCACAACGTCATCCACCTCTCCTTCCTGCACTTCTCCTTCCTCCACCTCAACTTCCTGCACATCTTTCGGTTGTGGATCTTTGGGAGTTTGGGGTTGCTTGGAAGTTGTGGGGTGCATGTGCTCCCTGGAGTGTCCTCCTCCCAGTCTTCTCTCCCCTATGAGAATAAAACCAAAGGTCTATTTATCACACTGTAAAAATCTCATTGTTAAACTAAAAACAGGCTAAATTGTTTGGAAGTGGGGTACAAGTGTGTGTTTGTGCGGAATTTAAAGAAAAATGCATTATTTATGACCCCAAATATGTTTAGTATTCACATTTGGATGTAATTTTTTGGACATGGAGGCACCACAAATAAACTCTGATGCACCTGTGTGGGACACCCAAAAAAGGCGGGTCTGGTGGCCCACACTATAGTGCTCCAAAGTACAGATGTGGAAGCAGCTGCTGAGTGTCCTCTCCTTTACACTGATTAAAGTTTGCATTTCATTCTCCTTACAAACACATCATCTAGACTTAAAAATTATCCACAATACTTGATCAAAAATGGCAGATGTCTAATTACTTTTGTGGCTCTTAAATAAGCCAAAACCGCGGATAGTGGCCGAACGAAGTGTCGGTAACGTAACGAACGATTACTGTGCCCAACCTAGTTCAAAATATTACATTTTGGAAGGGAGTCCAATATGATAAAAAAAAAAAAAATGTCAGTTTCTAAAAAGATTAATAGCAGAAAGGTCGTCATTTTACTTACTTTTAGCGAGCATCCTCTTTATGATCCTCAACTGGTCTGGCTCCCTCAGTTTGAGGTCTGACCACCTCTTTCTGAGCTGCTCATTTGAGCGTTTCACCCCGAACTTCGCCCTCAGACTCTTCACAACTTTAGTGAGGATTTTGGCCTTCCTTCTATTTGGTTTGCTATACGGCCCATGCTTGGCATCATAATCAGCCTTGACCAAGATGTCCACCATCTCCGCCATCTCCGCCAAAGACATATTCGATGCCTTGAATCTCCTCCTTGATCGTGACATGTCCTCGGTCTCCGGGCTTGTCTCCTCGCTAGTTGCGGAATTATCAGACACCTGCTGTAACTCCGCCATATCTGTCTGCGCGCCGAAAGAGAAGGGGCGGGGAAAAGATGTTAGTTAGAACGTCATGGGCGGTCGCCGTGTGCGGAGCGACGTGTTCGAATTTGGACGCATGCGCGGTGTGTATATAGCAAACACACATGTGACTATAGTACGTTCGGTGTGCGGAGAGAGGAGTTCAAGTGACGGACGTGCGAACGAAGGTATGTGATTTTGTGAGACTTGTAAAAATTGTTGGCCTATACTGTCTTGAGATTGGTGGAGGATATATATGGTGACTAGGATGTGAAGGAGGTTAGACTGTTTGCCTCACATTATTTAAATATAATTTATTTTACTTGCAGATACAATATGAATGTCTTTATTAGCGACAAAGAGTTCCTGGCAGAATTTATTGACCGGGTAAGGGAGCTGCCGGCTCTGTGGGAGACCAAAAACCCCATCCATAAAAAAAAAGGGGTGAGAAAAGCAGCGCTGGAGAAGCTGCTCCCATTTGTGCATACCAAGGTGCCCACAGCCACAGCAAAACAAGTGGACACTAAAATTGGGAGCTTGAGAGGTACCTACAGGACTGAACGCTCTAAGGTGCTGGCTTCTCAGAGGTCAGGAGCAGCAGCAGATGATGTTTATGTCCCGATTTTGTGGTACTACAGCAGGATGTCCTTCCTGGATGACCACATTGAGCCAAGGCCATCACTCTCCACTCTTCCCCCCAGACTTCCCTGCAGCCAACCTGAGCCTTCTCTGGAGCAAGAGGAGGCAGCCATCCTGGATGATCCTGATTTGTCCATCTGGAGCCAGGTATAGTATTAACTGAAAATGTAGTGGGATAAAATTCCCAAATATGTCAGGATGAGAAACATACATTATTTTGTATTCCACAAGTGAAATCATGATCTGTAGACATTATTCTGCAATTAATTGTGTGGTAAATAGTCAAGCTGATGTAGTGGTAAATTTAAAGCAAGGATTTATGCATTTACATTCTAATTGCTTCCATCAGGATTACAAAGTTTGATGCAAAGATTAAACCAACATATTAAACTATGTTCCTTTTTCATACACAGGATGAAATCAGCCAGGAGGAGGGTCTGGAAACTGTCAGGCAGGAGGAGGAAGGGCCCAGTGGCAGCCAGGAGGTGGCAGGGCCCAGTGGCAGCCAGGAGGTGGCAGGGCCCAGTGGCAGACAGGAGGTGGCAGGGCCCAGTGGCAGACAGGAGGTGGCAGGGCAAAGGAGAAGCACCAGATCCCAGGTGCCTCCCATCCGGCTTCACAAAAGAGGCAGGAGGGACAGGACCACCAGTGAGGCAGCAATGGCCCTTATTAAAGAGGCCCATGCCACCCTCAAGGAGCCCACATCCCCTGAAGAGGCCATTGCCGGCCTAGTGGAGGCTAAGTTCAAGGTGATGAGCATGGAGCAACGCCTCCTATGCGAGCCCCTGCTCATCACCTTGCTCAACAAGGGGGTGATGGAGCAAATTACCCCCAATACCGCCATATGTGAGGTGGCCCAACTGACCCAACCTCAACCTCCACCTCCACCTTCCTCTTCTGCCCCACCCCCTTCTGCTACACTTCCACCTTCTGCCCCACCCCCTTCTGCTACACCTCCACCTTCTGCCCCACCCCCTTCTGCTACACCTCCACCTTCTTCCCCACCCTCTTCTGCTACACCTCCACCTTCTGCCCCACCCCCTTCTGCTACACCTCCACCTTCTGCCCCACCCCCTTCTGCTACACCTCCACCTTCTTCTTCTGCCCCACCCCCTTCTGCTACACCTCCACCTCCTCCTCCTGACAGGAGTACCCCTCCAGTGGGCCAGCCTCCAGCCAAACGAAGAAGGAAGGCTGCAGGAAAGGCTGCAGGAAAGGCTGCAGGAAAGGCTTCAGGAAAGGCTGCAGGGAAGGTTGCCAGGAAGAAGAGGAAGTGATGGCCTTGCTTCATTGTGGTCGGACAGAAGGCAGCCTGTTGTAGTACCACACACTTGGGACATATATCTCACCTGCTGCTGTTCCTGACCTCTGGGAGGCCAGCATCAGATTGTGTTCTGAAATGTGGGCCTTCTCAAGCTCCCAATTTTAGTGTCCACACAGGGTTGCTGTGTGCTCTGGGGTCCCTGGGATGCACAAATGGCAGCAGCTTCTCCAGCGCTGCCTTCTCTTTATTTAATTTATAAACATGAATAAATGTGTTTTTTGTTTAAGTTCATACTTGACTATGTGTATTTTTAAATAAAAAAAAAACAAGCTTTGGAGTAAGCAGATACATTTGACTGACAATAAAAGGCACAGATATCACCCCCCCAAAAGAATAACTAAATCTGATTAGCTCAAAAACATGGTGTGAAATTTTAAAAATATAGATTCGAAAATTAAATGGGAGATCGCTATCAAAACATTGAGAAATTATAATTAACATCATTTTGAAAAATCTAACCATTTAAATTATTCCTAAAAACTTGCACAATATAATACACATAAATCTTATAAAGAGCAGCATGAAAAAGGTTAAAAATAAGGCAGAACTCTGTGTGAATATCAGCAGCAAAAGAAGGTCACTCGTTTTGATTAATGTAACATTCTAACGAAGAATTCAATGCAGAACATTTAAACTATGAAATATTTATGAGCGTGACGAATGTGCTCTCTCCATTATGAAGGCTTTTTTTACCAGAAGATGCGCTCCCGTCTCATAGTTGCTTGTGAGCATGCGCGCTTTTGGAAGAGTCGTAAAAGCATACACACGAACCATTTTCTCGTCACAAAACAGGCCGACGAGAAACGCGACAAGGAAATCTGGAATCCTGACGAGAAAATAGAGAGCAGGTTCTCTATTTTCTCGTCGAGATTCTCGTCAAGTTTCTCGTCGTAAAACCATACACACGAACGTTTTTCTAGACAAAAAAACTCTCGCGGCACTTTTCTGGACTGTTTTGGACGAGAAAATCGGTCGTGTGTACGAGGCCTCAGTCTGTAAAAAATAAGTCTTTCAAATCAAGGATAGCTCAGCCATGGTATAATATTAATACACTGTTAGTATACTTGAAGAAGCATTTCAAGAACAATCAAAAAACAATGCAGATAATAATATGTGGTGAATAAAAATAGTGTGGCGCTCAAAACAATAAAAATAAGTAAATGGCTACTTAAAGCAATAAAAACAACAGTGCTCTAATAACACAATTAAACATGTGAGTCCGCTACAAGGGTATTCAGATGAATTATCCTCTTTGCGAACTGTGTGATATACCGTGAAGGTACAACGTGAAAATGGAATAAAGTCCCAAATAACAAAAATATATGTGATCATGGATGTCCTTCAATGGATGACCTTCCCACAATGCAGACTGACAAAGGGACTTCAATGTAGAAGATGGATCAAGCAAGGAGAAGACACTAGTTGTTATAGATGGGTACTCTTACCGCTGATGGTGGACCCACCTACCGTACGGCAGTGGGTCTTGCAGGCTTAATGGTCACCAAGACCAAACGGGATGTAACTGGATGTCCTGGGTCCTCACTTGAACTCCAACCGGATGATGAAAGGGTAACTCAAACGATGGATGGTTCGCACATGGGCCAGGTTCCACAGCAATCCGCGAAAAATATAAAGATGGAAAAAAACCAAAAAGACTCCAGATGGTGCAGGTCAATAAAAACCGATTGCCGGAATTTTATTAAATAAAAAAATTTTGTCCAACAATCATGCAGACAAATAAAAAGTGATCACAAAATAAAAATATATTCAAAGCAATATGGGGTGCAGCGTCAGCAGGCCCTACGCGTTTCGACTACTACAGTCTTCAACAGGGGCATGAAGACTGTAGTAGACTGTAGTAGTCGAAACGCGTAGGGCCTGCTGACGCTGCACCCCATATTGCTTTGAATATATTTTTATTTTGTGATCACTTTTTATTTGTCTGCATGATTGTTGGACAAAATTTTTTTATTTAATAAAATTCCGGCAATCGGTTTTTATTGACCTGCACCATCTGGAGTCTTTTTGGTTTTTTTCCATCTTTATATTTTTCGCGGATTGCTGTGGAACCTGGCCCATGTGAGAACCATCCATCGTTTGAGTTACCCTTTCATCATCCGGTTGGAGTTCAAGTGAGGACCCAGGACATCCAGTTACATCCCGTTTGGTCTTGGTGACCATTAAGCCTGCAAGACCCACTGCCGTACGGTAGGTGGGTCCACCATCAGCGGTAAGAGTACCCATCTATAACAACTAGTGTCTTCTCCTTGCTTGATCCATCTTCTACATTGAAGTCCCTTTGTCAGTCTGCATTGTGGGAAGGTCATCCATTGAAGGACATCCATGATCACATATATTTTTGTTATTTGGGACTTTATTCCATTTTCACGTTGTACCTTCACGGTATATCACACAGTTCGCAAAGAGGATAATTCATCTGAATACCCTTGTAGCGGACTCACATGTTTAATTGTGTTATTAGAGCACTGTTGTTTTTATTGCTTTAAGTAGCCATTTACTTATTTTTATTGTTTTGAGCGCCACACTATTTTTATTCACCATTCCTGTACACTTTGTTTGTTTGAGTGTTGGCAGCTTGCATGCACATTGTTTTTGGTTTAGCGCAGTATTTTCCCCCTTTTTTCCCGATAATAATATGTGAACTATTTTCTATGGCATGCACATAAAGATAGTTCCAAATGGCATAAAGTGAAAACTTGTTGAAAAGAGGAACCAGGGTCAATTCAATACTACATACAATCATGTAAAAAGTCCAGCTGTTAAAAATAAACCATTTAGTATATGTAAACACAATCACTAAAATCTCATATAAGTCTTAACATGCTAATGCAATTTCATAAGTCATTGTCAATATTTTTTAATCTACAGATTCATTAAAATGATACCTGAGGATCCTGCTATAAAGGTTCTTGTTAGGGCACTTTCTGTTATACACTGACAGTGTGATTTACCTATTTTGTGCTCATGGATTGTCATCCTGACACTCAGGCTTGTAGGCAGAGGCAGTTTACTCTCACCTCTTTAGGTGTTGCTGTGTTGCTGACAGTTGTACAGAGGGAATGGAACATTGTTCCTCTGCAGCAGTGTTTCTCAACTCCAGTCCTCAAGGTGCCCCAACAGGTCATGTTTTGCAAATAATGTGAGGGGGTTTTTCTCAACAAACATAGGAGTGAGGTGACGGTTAAATCAGTATTTAAAATGAATTTTAGATTTTATTCACAAGCACTACTAAAAGTCTGTCCTCGCCATTGTCAATTTGTCCAATATTGGCCTTGGGTACAAGCGTGGAAATGGCAGGTTGCTCCTGTCAGGCAGTGGCATCCAAGAGGAGAATTCAAAGGGGGGCGGGGAGGGAAAAGGGGAATGTAGTTGAAAAAGCAAAGGGTAGAAATGCAGTAAAGAGGGGTATATATAGATAGTGCAAAATAAGGTAATGAAATTGAGGGAAAGATCCCTTTATGGCATTTGGTTGTGCATCTTTACGCACTTAAGTTGGTAAGAATACCGGAATACCAAGTGTTTGTAGGCTCTTGCTCTGACAAATCTTTTCAAATATTGTGAGAGGGCAAGTAAAGATGGATATATGTGAAGAATATGTTAGATAATGTTTAGCTTGGAGATAGATCCACCAGGACAGGTTTGCTGTTACCATGCAGTGCCCTATGTCTGATCACGTCAGAAGTTTTTCTTTCCCCAAGATTTTCCTGCAGTGAGTAGGCATTGGTCTGACAATTGTCTGGTAAACTCAGTAGTATTACCAGGTGGGAACTGTTGAGAGGGCGCTCCTTCAAGAATCCCTCTTTTAAAGGATGCTTATCTATGGGTTTGCAGTCTAGTACATTTGAAGATCATGGGAGTGTTGTTAAAGGAAAAGAGATCCAGCCCTGTTCCATGGCTATTCAATGATTTGTAATTTCTCATATGGCAAGCCTTGTAGTAATTTTTGACATCAGGTCCTTCCAGACCACCTCTTTCTTTGGGGGATCGAAGTATAGTATTCCTTAGTCTTTGTTTGTTTGTCAAGCCAAACAAATTAGCCCATCTCTTTATTTTGAGTTTGGAAAAAAGCAGGTGGGGTAATAATATGTATAGTTTACTTTTCATATAGCAGTTGTGGTAAAATATTCATCTTGATGACTATCATTCTTCCTAGCCAAGAGAAGGAAATGTTTTTCACTTTTTAAGGTCATATTTAATCTGTGTAAATGTGGTTAATTATTTGTAAAAAAATCTCATGGAGGATGGTAGATTGATCCCTAATTATTTAAGATGAGAGAAACAGTGAATTGACTTTTCTAGTGTCTACCTAATATCCTTCCATGTGTTGATATGCATTGCATGCAGCTGAGTTAGCATAGCTAACTGTTAAGCTAGAAACTGTAACGTAGTATTCAAAAGTCTGTATTCATACATGCAAGGAGGTAAAGGGCTGTGTCACAAGGAATAACAAATCATCCTCAAATGTAGTTACTTTTTTTATACTTTTTTATGTGTTTTGGTCACTTAACAGACCATGAATCTCCTCATCGGCTCTAATGGTCCTAAGGAATAGCTCCAGGGTTAAAAGAAACCATAACTGGAGAAAAATGGCACCTTTGACTAGTACCAATTTTGAGATTGTAAAAACCTCAGAAAAGGTGTCATTGAATTCAACTCCAGCACTCAATTTTAAATAGATTGTTCTGATCCAAGACTTATTTTTTCACCAGGGTTGATATTTGTGCAAGGATCTGTAAGATCACTGGAAAGGTTATTAAAATACATATTATGTTGCTTCATCACAATTCACACTTTCAGCCAGGTAACATCTGCCCCAGACTTCTTGCCCTATGGTGATTTGATTATTTAGATTAGAGTAGGGTGGCTTTATAAAACATCATACCTCACACCTAGGGATGAGCTTCGTGTTCGAGTCGAACATACGTTCGACTCGAACATCGGCTGTTCGATCGTTCGACGAAGATCGAACGATTTGGGCCGTTCGCGCCAAATTCGAGTGACGCGAACGGCCCACAATGCACTACGCCATCGCAGTGTCATCCAGGCGCTGTGATTGGCCAAGCATGCACTGTGACCCCGCATGCTTGGCCAATCACAGCGCCGGCAGCGAGGAGAGCAATGATTGGCCACAGGCAGGATGCCTGTGGCCAATTATTGCTGAGGGTGTTTAGTACACGCCCCACACTATAAAAGGCCGCCAGCACGGCGGCCTAGTGTAGTGTGTTCCGGAGCAGGGATAGAGCAGCATAGGCAGGGACAGTGACTGTTATTTCTTTCTTGCTTAACCTGGATTCCTTTAGTTTAGGGAAAGAGAAGGATAGGTAGGGAGAGTGTCAGTGTGTTTTGTGCTTGTGCTATAGTGTGCTTAAAAAAAACATTTATTCTAGGGACAGAAAACTGTAGGTAGGGACAGTGTCAGTTTCTTTCACTCTGCAAGTCCTTGTTTCCAGGGACCTGGAAGGACAGTGAGTGAATTGTCCTTGTGCTATATTGTGCTTAAAAAAACATTTATTCTAGGGACAGAAAACTGTAGGTAGGGAGAGTGTCAGTTTCTTTCACTCTGCAAGTCCTTGTTTCCAGGGACCTGGAAGGACAGTGAGTGAATTGTCCTTGTGCTATATTGTGCTTAAAAAAAACATTTATTCTAGGGACAGAAAACTGTAGGTAGGGAGAGTGTCAGTTTATTTCACTCTGCAAGTCCTTGTTTCCAGGGACCTGGAAGGACAGTGACTGAATTGTCCTTGTGCTATATTGTGATTAAAAAAAACATTTATTCTAGGGACAGAAAACTGTAGGTAGGGAGAGTGTCAGTTTATTTCACTCTGCAAGTCCTTGTTTCCAGGGACCTGGAAGGACAGTGACTGAATTGTCCTTGTGCTATATTGTGATTAAAAAAAACATTTATTCTAGGGACAGAAAACTGTAGGTAGGGAGAGTGTCAGTTTATTTCACTCTGCAAGTCCTTGTTTCCAGGGACCTGGAAGGACAGTGACTGAATTGTCCTTGTGCTATATTGTGATTAAAAAAAAAATTTATTCTAGGGACAGAAAACTGTAGGTAGGGAGAGTGTCAGTTTATTTCACTCTGCAAGTCCTTGTTTCCAGGGACCTGGAAGGACAGTGAGTGAATTGTCCTTGTGTTATATTGTGATTAAAAAAAACATTTTTTCTAGGGACAGAAAACTGTAGGTAGGGAGAGTGTTTTTTTTCTTTCACTCTGCAAGTCCTTGTTTCCAGGGACCTGTAAGGACAGTGAGTGAATTGTCCTTGTGCTATATTGTGCTTAAAAAAAACATTTATTCTAGGGACAGAAAACTGTAGGTAGGGAGAGTGTCAGTTTATTTCACTCTGCAAGTCCTTGTTTCCAGGGACCTGGAAGGACAGTGAGTGAATTGTCCTTGTGTTATATTGTGATTAAAAAAAACATTTTTTCTAGGGACAGAAAACTGTAGGTAGGGAGAGTGTTTTTTTTCTTTCACTCTGCAAGTCCTTGTTTCCAGGGACCTGTAAGGACAGTGAGTGAATTGTCCTTGTGCTATATTGTGCTTAAAAAAAACATTTATTCTAGGGACAGAAAACTGTAGGTAGGGAGAGTGTCAGTTTATTTCACTCTGCAAGTCCTTGTTTCCAGGGACCTGGAAGGACAGTGACTGAATTGTCCTTGTGCTATATTGTGATTAAAAAAAACATTTATTCTAGGGACAGAAAACTGTAGGTAGGGAGAGTGTCAGTTTATTTCACTCTGCAAGTCCTTGTTTCCAGGGACCTGGAAGGACAGTGACTGAATTGTCCTTGTGCTATATTGTGATTAAAAAAAACATTTATTCTAGGGACAGAAAACTGTAGGTAGGGAGAGTGTCAGTTTATTTCACTCTGCAAGTCCTTGTTTCCAGGGACCTGGAAGGACAGTGACTGAATTGTCCTTGTGCTATATTGTGATTAAAAAAAACATTTATTCTAGGGACAGAAAACTGTAGGTAGGGAGAGTGTCAGTTTATTTCACTCTGCAAGTCCTTGTTTCCAGGGACCTGGAAGGACAGTGACTGAATTGTCCTTGTGCTATATTGTGATTAAAAAAAACATTTATTCTAGGGACAGAAAACTGTAGGTAGGGAGAGTGTCAGTTTATTTCACTCTGCAAGTCCTTGTTTCCAGGGACCTGGAAGGACAGTGACTGAATTGTCCTTGTGCTATATTGTGATTAAAAAAAACATTTATTCTAGGGACAGAAAACTGTAGGTAGGGAGAGTGTCAGTTTATTTCACTCTGCAAGTCCTTGTTTCCAGGGACCTGGAAGGACAGTGACTGAATTGTCCTTGTGCTATATTGTGATTAAAAAAAACATTTATTCTAGGGACAGAAAACTGTAGGTAGGGAGAGTGTCAGTTTATTTCACTCTGCAAGTCCTTGTTTCCAGGGACCTGGAAGGACAGTGACTGAATTGTCCTTGTGCTATATTGTGATTAAAAAAAACATTTATTTTAGGGACAGAAAACTGTAGGTAGGGAGAGTGTCAGTTTATTTCACTCTGCAAGTCCTTGTTTCCAGGGACCTGGAAGGACAGTGACTGAATTGTCCTTGTGCTATATTGTGATTAAAAAAAACATTTATTCTAGGGACAGAAAACTGTAGGTAGGGAGAGTGTCAGTTTATTTCACTCTGCAAGTCCTTGTTTCCAGGGACCTGGAAGGACAGTGAGTGAATTGTCCTTGTGTTATATTGTGATTAAAAAAAACATTTTTTCTAGGGACAGAAAACTGTAGGTAGGGAGAGTGTTTTTTTTCTTTCACTCTGCAAGTCCTTGTTTCCAGGGACCTGTAAGGACAGTGAGTGAATTGTCCTTGTGCTATATTGTGCTTAAAAAAAACATTTATTCTAGGGACAGAAAACTGTAGGTAGGGAGAGTGTCAGTTTATTTCACTCTGCAAGTCCTTGTTTCCAGGGACCTGGAAGGACAGTGAGTGAATTGTCCTTGTGTTATATTGTGATTAAAAAAAACATTTTTTCTAGGGACAGAAAACTGTAGGTAGGGAGAGTGTTTTTTTTCTTTCACTCTGCAAGTCCTTGTTTCCAGGGACCTGTAAGGACAGTGAGTGAATTGTCCTTGTGCTATATTGTGCTTAAAAAAAACATTTATTCTAGGGACAGAAAACTGTAGGTAGGGAGAGTGTCAGTTTATTTCACTCTGCAAGTCCTTGTTTCCAGGGACCTGGAAGGACAGTGACTGAATTGTCCTTGTGCTATATTGTGATTAAAAAAAACATTTATTCTAGGGACAGAAAACTGTAGGTAGGGAGAGTGTCAGTTTATTTCACTCTGCAAGTCCTTGTTTCCAGGGACCTGGAAGGACAGTGACTGAATTGTCCTTGTGCTATATTGTGATTAAAAAAAACATTTATTCTAGGGACAGAAAACTGTAGGTAGGGAGAGTGTCAGTTTATTTCACTCTGCAAGTCCTTGTTTCCAGGGACCTGGAAGGACAGTGACTGAATTGTCCTTGTGCTATATTGTGATTAAAAAAAACATTTATTCTAGGGACAGAAAACTGTAGGTAGGGAGAGTGTCAGTTTATTTCACTCTGCAAGTCCTTGTTTCCAGGGACCTGGAAGGACAGTGACTGAATTGTCCTTGTGCTATATTGTGATTAAAAAAAACATTTATTCTAGGGACAGAAAACTGTAGGTAGGGAGAGTGTCAGTTTATTTCACTCTGCAAGTCCTTGTTTCCAGGGACCTGGAAGGACAGTGACTGAATTGTCCTTGTGCTATATTGTGATTAAAAAAAACATTTATTCTAGGGACAGAAAACTGTAGGTAGGGAGAGTGTCAGTTTATTTCACTCTGCAAGTCCTTGTTTCCAGGGACCTGGAAGGACAGTGACTGAATTGTCCTTGTGCTATATTGTGATTAAAAAAAACATTTATTCTAGGGACAGAAAACTGTAGGTAGGGAGAGTGTCAGTTTATTTCACTCTGCAAGTCCTTGTTTCCAGGGACCTGGAAGGACAGTGACTGAATTGTCCTTGTGCTATATTGTGATTAAAAAAAACATTTATTCTAGGGACAGAAAACTGTAGGTAGGGAGAGTGTCAGTTTATTTCACTCTGCAAGTCCTTGTTTCCAGGGACCTGGAAGGACAGTGACTGAATTGTCCTTGTGCTATATTGTGATTAAAAAAAACATTTATTCTAGGGACAGAAAACTGTAGGTAGGGAGAGTGTCAGTTTATTTCACTCTGCAAGTCCTTGTTTCCAGGGACCTGGAAGGACAGTGACTGAATTGTCCTTGTGCTATATTGTGATTAAAAAAAACATTTATTCTAGGGACAGAAAACTGTAGGTAGGGAGAGTGTCAGTTTATTTCACTCTGCAAGTCCTTGTTTCCAGGGACCTGGAAGGACAGTGACTGAATTGTCCTTGTGTTATATTGTGATTAAAAAAAACATTTTTTCTAGGGACAGAAAACTGTAGGTAGGGAGAGTGTTTTTTTTCTTTCACTCTGCAAGTCCTTGTTTCCAGGGACCTGTAAGGACAGTGAGTGAATTGTCCTTGTGCTATATTGTGCTTAAAAAAAACATTTATTCTAGGGACAGAAAACTGTAGGTAGGGAGAGTGTCAGTTTATTTCACTCTGCAAGTCCTTGTTTCCAGGGACCTGGAAGGACAGTGAGTGAATTGTCCTTGTGTTATATTGTGATTAAAAAAAACATTTTTTCTAGGGACAGAAAACTGTAGGTAGGGAGAGTGTTTTTTTTCTTTCACTCTGCAAGTCCTTGTTTCCAGGGACCTGTAAGGACAGTGAGTGAATTGTCCTTGTGCTATATTGTGCTTAAAAAAAACATTTATTCTAGGGACAGAAAACTGTAGGTAGGGAGAGTGTCAGTTTATTTCACTCTGCAAGTCCTTGTTTCCAGGGACCTGGAAGGACAGTGACTGAATTGTCCTTGTGCTATATTGTGATTAAAAAAAACATTTATTCTAGGGACAGAAAACTGTAGGTAGGGAGAGTGTCAGTTTATTTCACTCTGCAAGTCCTTGTTTCCAGGGACCTGGAAGGACAGTGACTGAATTGTCCTTGTGCTATATTGTGATTAAAAAAAACATTTATTCTAGGGACAGAAAACTGTAGGTAGGGAGAGTGTCAGTTTATTTCACTCTGCAAGTCCTTGTTTCCAGGGACCTGGAAGGACAGTGACTGAATTGTCCTTGTGCTATATTGTGATTAAAAAAAACATTTATTCTAGGGACAGAAAACTGTAGGTAGGGAGAGTGTCAGTTTATTTCACTCTGCAAGTCCTTGTTTCCAGGGACCTGGAAGGAGTGACTGAATTGTCCTTGTGCTATATTGTGATTAAAAAAAACATTTATTCTAGGGACAGAAAACTGTAGGTAGGGAGAGTGTCAGTTTATTTCACTCTGCAAGTCCTTGTTTCCAGGGACCTGTAAGGACAGTGAGTGAATTGTCCTTGTGCTATATTGTGATTAAAAAAAACATTTATTCTAGGGACAGAAAACTGTAGGTAGGGAGAGTGTCAGTTTATTTCACTCTGCAAGTCCTTGTTTCCAGGGACCTGGAAGGACAGTGACTGAATTGTCCTTGTGCTATATTTTGATTAAAAAAAAAATTTATTCTAGGGACAGAAAACTGTAGGTAGGGAGAGTGTCAGTTTATTTCACTCTGCAAGTCCTTGTTTCCAGGGACCTGGAAGGACAGTGAGTGAATTGTCCTTGTGTTATATTGTGATTAAAAAAAACATTTTTTCTAGGGACAGAAAACTGTAGGTAGGGAGAGTGTTTTTTTTCTTTCACTCTGCAAGTCCTTGTTTCCAGGGACCTGTAAGGACAGTGAGTGAATTGTCCTTGTGCTATATTGTGCTTAAAAAAACATTTATTCTAGGGACAGAAAACTGTAGGTAGGGAGAGTGTCAGTTTATTTCACTCTGCAAGTCCTTGTTTCCAGGGACCTGGAAGGACAGTGACTGAATTGTCCTTGTGCTATATTGTGATTAAAAAAAACATTTATTCTAGGGACAGAAAACTGTAGGTAGGGAGAGTGTCAGTTTATTTCACTCTGCAAGTCCTTGTTTCAAGGGACAGAGAAGGACACCTGAAGGTAGCCCTTATTGCTTTTTTCCCATCTCCCTGCAGGCCATCTATTAGAATGTCTGGAAGGCAAACAAGGAGAGGCAGACAGTCAGGAGGCAATAAAAGAGGGCAAGCAGGCTCTGTGTCTGGGGGCAACAGTGCTGGTCGTGGACGCGGTGCATTGTCATCAGCACATGGCCATGGGACACGCTTGTCCTTCTTTTCGGCAGCTGGACATGTTGAGCCACATCATGCCGAAGACTTGGTAGAGTGGATGACCAAGCCCTCCTCCTCCTCCTCATCCTCTCTCACCCAGGCTCAGGGTACTGGAAAAGCAGCTGCCAAAGCGTCGTCTTCCCTGGTATCAATGTCAGACAAATCATCAGTCACTCCTTCCCTAGACCCACCATGTCCTCCTCCTGAGGAGTCCCCCGAACTGTTTCAGCACAGTGTTGGGTACATGCTCCAGGAGGATGCCCAGCGTTTTGAAGGGTCTGATGATGAAACCCAGCTAGAGGAAGGCAGTAGCGTGAGAGCAGACAGAGGGGATGCTCAAGAAGGACACCAATCTGGCAGTCATGTTCCAGCAGCTGCAGCATACTGCCAGATTGGCTCCAGTGATGAGGAGGGAGGGGATGATGAGGTCACTGACTCCACGTGGGTGCCTAATAGGAGAGAGGAGGAGGAGGAGGATGAGGAGGAGGCACATCTCCAACGAGGCAGGATGCCCTTTGGTGGCCAGCGTAAGGGCAGTACACCGACGGAATCACACCGCAGAGCTCCGCCTGTGCAGGGCGCTGCCTCTGCCCGTCATTCAAAAAGTTCTTTGGTGTGGGCCTTTTTTGAGGCTAGTGCATCAGATCGCACAGCTGCTGTTTGCAACATATGTCTCAAGCGTATATCGCGTGGCCAAAACATCAGCCGCTTGGGTACCACATGCCTGACCAGACATATGTTGACCTGCCATGCAGCTCGTTGGCAAGCCTACCTGAAAGACCCACACCAAAGAACAAAGCGGACCTCTCCTTGCACCGCATCAGCTGGGATCTCCAACCCCACTATAACTTCAGTCCTCTCTGAAACATGCACTGAGAGGAATGAAGGTGTAGAATTAGGTGTGTCACAGCCAAGTACTTGCGCCCACTCTGCTAGCAGTACACCGACGTCCGATTCTAGCAGGCAAATTTCCCTGCCCCAGCTGCTGGACCGTCGAAAGAAGTTCACTCCCAGCCATCCACATGCCCAGCGGTTGAATGCTAGCTTGGCTAAATTGCTAGCGCTTCAACTGCTGCCTTTTCAGTTGGTAGACTCGGCCCCCTTCCGTGAGTTTGTGCAATGTGCAGTTCCTCAGTGGCAGGTTCCCAAACGCCACTTTTTCTCACGGAAGGCTATTCCGGCTCTCTACCGGCATGTGGAAGGCAATGTCTTGGCCTCGCTGGACAGGGCGGTCAGCGGTAAGGTGCATATTACCGCTGACTCATGGTCCAGCAGGCATGGACAGGGACGTTACCTTTCTTTCACGGCCCATTGGGTCACTCTTTTGGCAGCTGGGAAGGATTCAGGACAAGGTGCAGTAGTGTTGGAGGTTGTCCCACCGCCACGCCTCCAAAATGCTACTACTGGTTGTGACACACCTCTCTCCTCCACCCCCTCCTCTTCTTCTTCCTCCATGGCCTCTTCCTGTGGTTTGTCCTATGAACCAGCGGTGCTCTGTAGCCGTTCACGGGGCTACGCAAGTACGCAGGCAAAAAGATGCCATGCCGTGCTTGCGCTGGTGTGTTTGGGGGACAGAAGCCACACTGGGGCAGAGGTCCTGTCTGCTCTGCAGGGCCAGGCCGAGAGGTGGTTGACGCCACGCCAGCTTAAGCCAGGAATGGTGGTTTGCGACAATGGCACCAACCTCCTCTCCGCCCTCCGACAGGGACAACTGACCCATGTGCCCTGTGTGGCTCACGTCCTTAACCTGGTGGTGCAGCGCTTCTTGGGCAGGTACCCGGGCTTACAGGATGTCCTGAGGCAGGCCAGGAAAGTCTGTGTGCATTTCCGCAGATCTTATAATGCCAGTGCTCGCCTGGCTGAGCTGCAAAAGGAGTTGAACCTGCCCAAGAACCGCCTTATATGTGACATGCCCACCAGGTGGAACTCAACGTTGGCCATGCTGCAGCGGCTGCACACGCAGCAGAGGGCCATCAATGAGTACCTGTGCGACTACGGCACCAGGACAGGGTCAGGGGAGCTTGGTTTTTTTTCTCCACGCCAGTGGGGCATGATCAGGGATGCATGCACTGTCCTGGCACCATTTGAGGAGGCCACGAGGATGGTGAGCAGTGACAGTGCATGCATCAGTGACACTGTACCTCTTGTCCACCTGTTGGAGCACACGCTGCGTGGAATAATGGACAGGGCACTTGAGGCAGAACAGAGGCAGGAAGAGGAGGACTTCCTTGCCTCTCAAGGCCCCCTTTACCCAGACAGTGTTCCTTCTGTCCCACCCATCGCACAGGAAGAGGAGGAGGAGGAGGAGGAGGAGGAGGAGGAGGATTGTGTCAGCATGGAGGTGGAGGCTGGCACTCAGCATCATCAGCAGCAGTCTTTTAGGGATGATTTACAGTCCCAAGAAACCAGTGGACTTGTACGTGGCTGGGAGGAGGTGGCTGCGGATCATGTCGTCCTTAGTGACCCAGAGGACTCCGGAGCGAATGCCTCAGCAAACCTACGCTGCATGGCCTCCCTGATCCTGCAAAGTCTGCGGAAGGATCCTCGTATTCTTCGGATCAAGGAGAGGGACCATTACTGGCTGGCCACTCTCCTTGATCCACGGTACAAGGGTAAGGTTGCGGACCTTATGTTACCGTCGCAGAGGGAGCAGAGGATGAGACAACTCCGGGAGGCCTTGCAGAAAGGTCTGTGCAACGCGTTCCCAGAGACTGGGAGGTTGCAAACTCCTGGTCCTGGACAACGAGTTGCTGAGGCTTCGGCCAGTCAAAGAAGGAGCGGTGGGGAAGGTGGCCGTCTGACCGATGCGTTCAGACAATTCTTTAGTCCGCAGCCCCAAAGTATGATCGGTTCCAGCAACCATCGCCAGCGTCTGATAAACATGGTGCAGGAATATCTAGGGGCAAGGTCAGACTTGGACACCTTCCCCACCGAAAATCCTCTGGCTTACTGGGTCTTGAGGATGGATCACTGGCCAGAGCTTGCACAGTATGCAATTGAGCTACTGGCCTGTCCTGCATCCAGCGTTCTTTCGGAACGCACATTCAGTGCTGCTGGAGGATTTGTCACGGATCACAGGGTGCGCCTGTCCACCGACTCGGTTGATCGACTGACTTTCATCAAGATGAACCAGTCTTGGATCACCACCAGCTACCACACACCTGATGCTGATATAACAGACTAATTGATTTTAACATGTCACATCCCTTCAAGACTGATGCTGATGCTGAGTGCCTGTGCTGTTATGTTGACTGGCTATCCTCCTCCTCCGAGTCCTCAATGATACGATTGATGATGATAGCTTGTAAGATCATTTTTGTTTATGGGTGCCGCCACCAGTGCCTAACGCCCAATTTTTCAGCCCCTGTTTAACAGGGGCGTGTAATTACAATTTTTGAAGCAATACTTTGCAACAGGGCTCATTGCTGTGCTCCAAGTACAGTATCTGTGAGGAGTTGCAGTGTTGTGCCACCAGTGCCTAAGGCCCAATTTTTCAGCCCCTGTTTAACAGGGGCGTGTAATTACAATTTTTGAAGCAATACTTTGCAACAGGGCTCATTGCTGTGCTCCAAGTACAGTATCTGTGAGGAGTTGCAGTGTTGTGCCACCAGTGCCTAAGGCCCAATTTTTCAGCCCCTGTTTAACAGGGGCGTGTCATTACAATTTTTGAAGCAATACTTTGCAACAGGGCTCATTGGTGTGCTCCAAGTACAGTATCTGTGAGGAGTTGCAGTGTTGTGCCACCAGTGCCTAAGGCCCAATTTTTCAGCCCCTGTTTAACAGGGGCGTGTCATTACAATTTTTGAAGCAATACTTTGCAACAGGGCTCATTGCTGTGCTCCAAGTACAGTTGCTGTGAGGGGTTGCAGTGTTGTGCCACCAGTGCCTAAGGCCCAATTTTTCAGCCCCTGTTCAACAGGGGCATGTAATTACAATTCTTGATCTAATAATTCACAGCAGGGCCCATTGCTGCACCCACCAAGAGTAACTGTCAGGGCTTACAGTGTTGTGGCACCAGCACCACCATCAAAGGCCCAATTTTTACTACCACTGTTCAACAATTATATGTAATTAAAATTCCTGATATAATAGTTGACAGCAGGGCGTTCCAGCACCAACCAAGAGTAACTGTGAGTGCTTACAGTGTTGTGCCAACACCAACAACTAAGGGGCCTATTTCTGCAGAGTATATACGGCAGGTCCCTACTTTCAAACATCCAACTTACAAACGACTCCTACTTGCAAACGCAAGAAGACAACAGGAAGTGAGAGGAAATCTACCACTAGGAAGGAAAATTCTCTCCTGTAAGAATAAATATGGGAGAAAGGTGTCTCCTCTGTACTGATGCTTTATCAGCAATCCTTGTTTCAAGAAAAACACCACATTTCAAAAACAGTTGTCATTGGGACGGAAAGTGAGGTGAAATGTTCTGAACAGGGGCACAGACAGCAAAACAAATGTTACAGGGGTGATAACCCTTACCTATGTTTTCCAAAAAGTTTAAAAATAGATTTTTGGTCTGGAGCTACACTTCAACAATGTACCTGTTCAAAATTACAAACAGACTCTACATAAGAACAAACCTACAGTCCCTGTCTTGTATGCACCGCCTGTATAGGGCTGTTCAGAGTATATAGGGCCTTTTTTATTTTATGTGCGGGGTTCCCCTTAATATCCATACAAGACCCAAAGGGGCTGGTAATGGGCTGGGGTAGGGGGGGGGGGTCATGGGGTAGCTATGCCATTTTTCTTAAAGAATTTCATCCATATTACCGGGACCAGACATTACATTAAAGCCGCAAGCAGTTTTAAATGGCTTTTTTTTCCTTTAGAAGTGTCATTTTGTGCAGGGACAGTTCTAAACACGGGAAACACGTGGCACTTCACAGGCATACTTTAGACACCCCCCAGGTACGATATTTAAAGGAATATTTGACTTTTTTTTTTTCACTTTATGCATCATTAAAATGACTGCTCCCGAAAAACGACCGTTTTTAAAACTTCTTTTTGCATTGATACATGTCCCCTGGTGCAGAACCCGGGTTCCCAAACCCTTTTTAGGACAATAACATGCATAATAGTTGTTATAATTAGCACTTTAGAATTCGAACGTTCGCATCCATTGTATTTAATAGGGTTCTAATGTTCGTTCGAACTTTCGGTCCGTTCGCGGGTTCTGGTGCGAACCGAACCCGGGGGTGTTCGGCTCATCACTACTCACACCATGTTTTTGGACAATCAAAATCTGACTTGGCACAGTGGTGATTTAATTAAGATCATTGAGTTACTTGTGTGGATCCATATGCAGGCGTATGTCCCAGGCACTCATTTGAACAACCACCTGGAGGACTGGTTATGGTTAAACGTCTTCAACATTACACATTATTGAGTATGCTCATTTAAACTCTTGTATAGGGATGAGCTTTATGTTCGGGTCGAACATGAGTTAGACTCGAACATTGGCTGTTCGCTAGGGATGAGCTATGAGTTTGACTCGAACATCGGCTGTTCGATCGTTCGACGAAGATTGAACATTATGGGGCGTTCGTGGCAAATTCAAGCGACGTGTCATGGCCCATAATGCACTGTGTCATCGCAGTGCATTGCTGGCTGATGATTGGCCAAGCATGCACTATGACCCGCATGCTTTGGCCAATCACAGCGCCATCCGCACAGAGAGCCATAATTGGCCAATGTCTCCCCACTATACCTTCAGTCCTCTCAGAAAACTGCACTGAGAGAATTGAAGGTGTAGAATTAGGTGGGCCACTGCCAAGTACTTTCGGGCAATCTGCTATCGCTACACCAACATCCAATTGTAGCAGGCAAATTTCCCTACCCCAGTTGCTAAACCGGTGAAAGAAATTCGCTCCCAGCCATCCACATGCCCAGCGGTTGAATGCTAGCTTGGCTAAATTGCTGGCACTCCAACTGCTGCCTTTTCAGCTGGTAGACTCTGCCCCCTTTCGTGAATTTGTGGAATGTGCGGTACCTCAGTGGCAGGTTCCCAAACGCCACTTTTTTTCACGGAAGGCGATTCCGGCTCTCTACTGGCATGTGGAAGGCAATGTCTTGGCCTCACTGGACAGGGCAGTCAGCGGTAAGGTGCATATTACCGCTGACTCATGGTCCAGCAGGCATGGACAGGGACGTTACCTATCTTTCACGGCGCACTGGGTGACTCTGCTGGCAACTGGGAAGGATGCAGGACAGGGTGCAGTATTGTTGGAGCTTGTTTCACCACCACGCCTCCAAAATGCTACTAGTGGTGATTCTGACACACCTCTCTCCTCCACCCCCTCCTCTTCTTCTTCCTCCATGGCCTCTTCCTCTATAGATTTGTCCTCGGAACCAGCGGTGCGCCGTAGGCATTCAAGGGGCTACGCAAGCACTCAGGCAAAAAGATGCCATGCGGTGCTTGAGCTGGTGTGCTTAGGGGACAGGAGCCACACTGGGGCAGAGATTCTGTCAGCTCTGCAGGGGCAGGCTCAGAGGTGGTTGACACCACGCCAGCTTCAGCCAGGAATGGCGGTTTGCAACAATGGCCCCAACCTCCTCTCTGCCCTCCAACAGGGACACCTGACCCATGTGCCCTGTTTGGCTCATGTCCTTAATTTGGTGGTGCAGCGGTTCTTGTGCAGGTACCCAGGCTTACAGGATCTCCTGAGGCGGGCCAGGAAAGTCTGTGTGCATTTCCGCTGGTCATATAATGCCAGTGCTTAGCTGGCTGACCTCCAAAAGGAATACAACCTGCCCAAGAACCGCCTAATCTGTGGCATGCCCACCAGATGGAACTCAATGTTGGCCATGCTGCAGAGGCTGCACACGCAGCAGAGGGAAATCAATGAGTACCTGTGCGACTATGGCACCAGGACAGGGTCAGGAGAGCTTGGCTTTTTTTCACCACGCCAGTGGCTCATGATCAAGGATGCATGCACTGTCCTGTCACCATTTGAGGAGGCCACGAAGATGGTGAGCAGTGACAGTGCATGCATCAGTGATACTGTCCCTCTTGTCTACCTGTTGGAGCACACGTTGCGTGGAATAATGGACAGGGCACTTGAGGCAGAACCGAGGGAGGAAGAGGAGGACTTTGTTATCTCTCAAGGCCCCCTTTATCCAGACAGTGTTCCTGCTGGCCCGCCAATCACACAGGAAGAGGAGGAGGAGAATTGTGTCAGCATGGAGGTGGAGCATAGCACTCAGCATGAGCAGCAGTCTTCAAGGGATCGTTTACAGTCCCCAGAAACCCATGGACTTGTACGTGGCTGGGAGGAGGTGGCTGCGGATCATGTCATCCTTAGTGACCCAGAGGACTCCGGACCGAATGCCTCAGCTAACCTACGCTGCATGGCCTCCCTGATCATGCAAAGCCTGCGAAAGGACCTTCGGATTCGTGGTATCAAGGAGAGGGATCATTATTGGCTGGCAACCCTCCTTGATCCACGTTACAAGGGTAAGGTTGCAGAACTTATCCAGCCATCGCAGTGGGAGAAGAGGATGAAACATCTTCAGGAGGCCTTGCAGAAAGGTTTGTGCAACGCATTTCAAGAGCCTGGGAGGTTACAAATTCCTGGTCCTGGACAACGTGTTGCTGAGGCATCGGTCAGTCACAGAAGGAGCGGTGGAGAAGGTGGCCGTCTGACTGATGCGTTCAGACAATTTTTTAGTCTGCAGCCCCAAGGTCTGATCGGTTCCAGCAACCATCGCCAGCATCTGATTTACATGGTGCAGGAATACCTAGGGGCAAGATCAGACTTGGAGACCTTTCCTACCGAAAATCCTCTTGGTTACTGGGTCTTGAGGATGGATCACTGGCCAGAGCTTGCACAGTATGCAATTGATCTACTGGCCTGTCCTGCATCCTACGTTCTTTCGGACTGCACATTCAGTGCTGCTGGAGGCTTTGTAACCGATCACAGAGTGCGCCTGTCCACCGACTCGGTTGATCGCCTCACCTTCATAAAAATTAATCAGTCTTGGATCACCAGCTACCAAGCACCTGATGCTGATGTAACCAAATAATTTATTTATGAATGTGAGATCCCTTCAAGACTGCCTATGCTGATGCTGAGTGACTATCCTGTTATGCTGAGTGACTATCCTATTCCTCCTCAATGTTCATGGGCTAAGGCCCAATTTTTCTGCCCCTGTTTAACAGGGGCGTGTAATTACAATTTTTGCTGTAATATTTTGCAGCAGGGCTTGTTCCTGCGCCCACCAAGAGTAACTGTGAGGGCTTACAGTGTTGTGGCAACACCACCACACCGCCGCCAAAGGCCCAATTTTTCTGCGCCTGTTTAACAGGGGCATGTAATTACAATTTTTGATCTAATATTTCACAGCAGGGCCCGTTCCTGCCCCCACCAAGACTAACTGTGAGGGCTTACAGTGTTGTGGCAACACCACCACACAACCACCAAAGGCCCAATTTTTTGGACCCTGTTCAACAGGGGAATGTAATTACAATTCTTGATATAATATTTCACAGCAGGGCCCGTTCCAGCGCCCACCAAGAGTAACTGTGAGGGCTTACAGTGTTCTGGTACCACCAACACCTAAGGCCCAAATTTCTGCAGAGTATATAGGGCAGGCCCCTACTTTTAAACATCCGACTTACAAACGACTCCTACTTACAAATGGAGGGAGACAACAGGAAGTGAGAGGAAATCTACCCCTAGGAAGGGAAATTCTCTCCTATAAGAGTTAAAATGGATGTAAACCCACTCTCATCCTTTCTAAACTACTGCCATATTGCTGATCTATAAGGATATACATGCCTCCTGCATGTATCCTTACCTGTAATAAAGGAGTGTATATACTGCGTTGTCTATATGTGGATCCTAAAAAAAACGCTAGTGAAGCAGAAATATATGTGCTGCAACTTAAATATGTGAGACACACACAAAAGAGTATAAATAGAAAAAAATCAAGCTGCATGTTGGAGAACAATCTGGGATAGTCCGAACATTTCCACATATCTGTTCTTACAATCAAGGTTAGCCCTGCTGACACGTGCAGTTAATCTACAGAGGAATTTGGCCCCAGGCAAAGTCTACATAGCAGGGGGTCTGGCTTATGGGTTTATAGAACAATAAAATCTACAAGCAAGCTGAAGTGAGACTGCCCTGTGAACAATGGTTGGTCCAGAAGGCAAAGAGGTTGGCAATGGGGGAAGTCTGAATGGTGTCTGTTTTGTAAAAAGGCTTCGTAACACAGAGCTCAGCCCTTCTGACCTAAAGACCTTGCTGAATCCACATGGATCTCTGGAGGCCTAATAGCAGCCTGTTGACTCGGGCCTTAACTCCATGAGGCTTGCTGGGGCCTCCAATCTATGTGATATCTGAAACCAGCCGATGAAGAGTATCTTGGGAAATGTGTTGAGTATATTATTAGAGTTGTTATAGACTGTATCTGATATCTGTTGTTAAGATATGTTTCCTATTTTTAAAGGAAGTAAATATGACTTGTTTTACTAAGCAACTGGGTCCGTCTTTATAATATACTGTACAGTGTATCATTAGGCCTAGCATTCTCTGATAGGTTAGACTAGCAAACAAGGGACTATACAATTAATACATAGATGTGATAGTTAGATATTATGGATTAATAATATATATAATATTGCATACTTTATAATACTGCGCAACAACATGAAATTAATATATGAACAATATGTCCAATCTCTGGTGCAAATGGAACCTGCACCTGAGAGGAGAAGTTATGTATCCAACAGGTAGAAGTAAGAGCAATGAACCCCAAAACAAATTCTCCTATTACGCCAAAACTCATGAGAGATTTAAACAATATACATAATGTCCATGGAGCAGTTCATGTATAAAATCATTAAGCTAAAATGTTAACGCTGAAAGTTGTTAGTGGGGATATCAATCTTCTTAGCATGCATCAGTGACATCAAATATGAACACCCGAGAACAGTGCTGTTATCCTGACAGAAAAGAGTCCACCAACTCTAATGTAGCAGCCGCTTACCATAAATACTGATCCCTGAAAGAGATCAGTCCAAACATACGGCTGTTACCCCTGCCAGGGTCTCTGAAAGGCTCAATCAGCTGTCTCCACTCATCTGATGCATATGTTTCCAATCGCTCTCAAAGTGTTTGTTTTAAACTTTTTTTTTATTAATTTTTTACATTTCTTCAGTTGCTTCCTGGATTCTGGCCTAGGTCAAAATTATGTTATATACCCAAGGAGTCTTCATGGACATTCATTTATCTTATCTGGGGGAGGGAAGGAAGGGTTTTTTCATCTAAGCACACCTTCCTGTCTGCATGCCTAAGCTGGTGTAAATGTATCCTTACCTGTCAAATGTCTCCCCTCTGTCTGTTATAAGAACTGAAAAACTGCAGATTCTGTGGGTGGATCTGTTGTCTGGAGCTCAGTGGGTGGAGTCGTGATGTCAGTAGACTCCCCGCCCACCTCTACACTCCCCTTGTCAACATGCATTTTCTCCTGTGTATTCCTCCTGCTATGATCACTAACATCCAGTCAAAATCCAGAAAAGTAACCACATGACTTCAGAAAAGGAGTGGGGGTGGGAATTAAAAAATAATGCCTATCTAAAGCTAGTGCACAAGATATGTAAATTACCTTTCACTCAAAGCAATGGGGTCGAACAAACAAAGGTTTTTCTCTGTTTGTCTGTTTTATCTCACTGAACAATAAAAGAGGATTGCTCAGAGCTGGAAATTTTTTTTATTAAAACTACTGCCAAAACAAAACAGGAAAATATATACAGAAATATATACACATATATACAGATCACAAAAAATATAAAACTATACACACCACAGCAACTCTAATATTCATATAGACTAATAAACTTAAATAAGAAAAACCTGGCTACTAAAAGCCGGTTTCAACAAGGAACTACAATTTCCAGTCACTGCAGTTCCAAAGAGAAAAACAAAACATACTAATCAACCTACACACTAACAATATTTAGCTAACACTCACCTAATATTGCAGGCGAGAATGTAACCGAAGCCTTCGTTGTCTGCAGCCCTACTATCAAAAGAAAAATATACAAAAACTAAAAGGAGTGAAAAAAGGACAGAAAGAACCAATACCCAGAGAAAGGAGCCCAGGCTTCAAGGAGGCCGGAAGGAAAAACCCCTCCACAAACGGGCACTCCTATCTACCCCAACTCTTTCCCTTTCCAGATACCTCACCTTCACCAGTTCCCGAAAGATATCACCCACCATCTCATGCACAGACAGGACTTTGCCCCTAGTGGACACCAAACACCGAGCATGCCATGTGTAATAGAGAGCCACTAGACTAGCTAAATAAAGTGATGACAACTCAAAACCCCTGTGAGCTCTGAAGTCACCATACACCACCTCAGAATAGGACAAGGATGAGAGACGGGGATAGCCAATGGCTTCCCCTGCCCCCTCAAGAACCTCAATGTTGAAAGGGCATTCGACCAAAAAATGGTCCATGGTCTCCAATGCCCCCCCACATTCCACACGAGGACAGCCCCTGTCCTCCAGGTTCCGATACTTTAGGTTCCCACGGACATAGAGGCGTCCGTGGAAAGCCCTCCAAGCAAGATCCCAAAACTTGCTTGGGATTCTTGGGGAGTTCAGAAGGGCTAGCCCCCTCTCGAGGACTCTCTCCGGGCAGTCCCTTAAAGAAAGTGGCCTCAAAATGTCCGAGGCCATGACCCTTGAGTACAGTCCACGCCAACCCAAAGAGTCCACCTCAAGGGCAGTTATCCGCCACTGTCTCAGTACCTTCGAAGCCTGTGGGACATAGGACGGAAGGTACCCGTGCGATCTACGGAGATCACCAGGCCGTCCTCCATCCTCCCACTCACTCAGGAACAGCAAGAGCCAGTTCTTGCATGAACGCTCCCACAGGGTATGCAAGTTCACAAAGATGGACTGCAGGTTGAACTTTACAAAGATGACAGTGAAAAACACTATCAGATTGACCTTGTCCAACCCACCATGCCTCCTCTGTCGGTACGTGACCTCCCTCTTGATCAGATTTAGCCTGTTTCCCCACAACAGCAGAAAAAACAGATGTCAGGGAAAGCTTCATCCACTGGTGGCGCTGTCGGTCCTATGGATCACAGTACTAGTGTCCACCAGCAGGTGTCCTCTCGCAGCCTGTATCTTTGACAGAGGATCTCACCTGCTGGTGGTAATGCCTGATCCATGGGCCGTAGTACCGGCGCCCACCAGCAGGGGTATTCCGGCAGTGTGGGGCAGGCAGTACTACCTTCGATCAGCTGTGACATGAGGGCAATTATAGCAGTCCTATAAATACCCGGCGAGCCCTCACATGATCGCCTTGGTATCTTTCTCCTGGAGCCTTGACCTTGTAGCCTGTATCCGGACCTTGAGCCTGTATCTGTCCTTGAGCCTGTACCTGTCCTTGAGCCTGTACCTGTCCTTGAGCCTGTACCTGTCCTGTCCCGTCCCGTCCTGACCTGACCTGACCTGATCCCCGTCCTGAGCCTATCCATCCATCTTCTCCCTGCCTGGTTTTGTTCCCTATTCCCATCTGCTGACTCCCCGTGTATGACCTTGGCCTGGCTACGTTTATGCCCCTGGAACACTCCTTTGTCTATCTCCTGATCTGCTGTGTATGACCCCAGCCTGGCTTACGTTTAAGATTCTGGTACTGCCCTTTGCTGTATATATTATTTGTTGTTTGTGGGTTGTTTTGTTAGTTTGCACTGTTTGTATTTATCCATATCACCTTCTCAATAAATCCCATTATATTTCACTCTACATGCGTTTTGGTTATCTCTGTGCAGTCCACACAGTCTGGTTAATTAATTCCCTGATAACAGGCCACAGATCCGTGTGTAGAGAGATGCTGGCAAAATACAGACATAGCTGACATAGAGAAATTCTGGCAGCAGGTACGTTTTGACCAGGCTCACTCTTTCCCTCAGTGTCAGCTTCCAGCCTTTCCAGGCATTCACTTTCCGAGTTGCCTAAAATTCTGACTTCTGGCTCGGGCCGGGGAAACACGTCCGGAAGGGTAAACTGCTCACCCTCCTTTCCCAACCAGAGAACTTCACTCTTGTCCCAATTGACCAGTGAACCAGATGCCTCGGAGTAGCTCCCAATTTGCGTTTCCACAAAAAGGGCCTCCTCTCGGCTGGACACCACCACCGAGACATCGTCCGCGTAATTCACAACCCTAACGGCTGGATCTAGACCACTGCCGGGCTCCATCGGAACCCCCCTCAAACCCCCGCAGTCGAGCCTTCTCACAAAGGAATCAACCGCAAAGACATATGCCCCATACACACGATCGTTTTTCATGCCGTTAAAAATGCCATTTTAAAAAATGGCCATTAAAAATGATCGTGTGTAGGCTCCAGAGCATTTTTAACGACGTGAAAAACGGCCATTAAAAATTCCGGACATGCTCTCTTTTTTCACGTCGTTTTTCATGTCGTTTTTTGTAACGACGTGAAAAACGATAGTGTGTATGCTTTCACGACGTGAAAAAAAACGCGCATGCTCAGAAGCAACTATGAGACGGGAGCGCTCGTTTTGGTAAAGCTAATGTTGGAAATGGAGATGGCACATTCGTCACGGTGGAATTAATAGCATCGTTTTAATGCAGCGCATTCCGTTCTTCTTTTGATAATGCTTTAAAATTACCCTCTTTTGATAATGACATTGAGAGTTATGCCAAACTTGTTTCTAAAGTAATTCCAAATTGCTCTAATGATTATAAAATATTATTTATAAGCCGCACCTCCCTCCTAAATAATACTAATAATAATAAAATAATGTAATTCTCCTTTTTTCTTTAAATTTTATTTTACTGTTGTTTTTTTTTTTGTGGCCTTTTTTTTATTATTTTGGCTTAAATTATTCTTGTGTAAAGTTACCACAACAACCTTCCAAATGTGTCTCATTTGGCCTCAGGGAGGTTTGTGTCCCCTGATAATAACAATAATATAATTTGAGATGTCCCTGCCTGCTCCCTAGCAAGCTCTCTTTTGAAATACAAATCACATAGTCAAGTATTTTAAGGGCACTAATTTTTTTTTTATTTCAGAACATTAACAAATTAAAGTGGAAGGCAGCACTGGAGAGCCTGCTTGCATTTGTGCATCCCTTTGACCCCACAACAACCATCCAAGATGTCCAAACCAAAATAGAGATTATATCCCCCAAAAAAATGAGCCCAATCTTGTCTTGAGCTCCCAGAGGTCAGGAGCCACAGCAGATAAGTCCTATATGTCCCCAGTCTGTGGTACTACAGCAGGCATTATTTTCTCCTCTTCCTTGTAGCCTTCTCTCCAGCCTTCTCTGCAGCCTTGGTTGGTTTCTTCCTTGGAGGCTGGGGATCAGGAGGAGAGGTTGTGGCAGGAGGAGTAGTAGGAGGAGGAGGAGGAGGAGGTGGAGGAGTAGGGACAACCTCCGTTATGTCCGTGTACCTAGTGAGTTCACCCAGCACGCCCTTATTGATGACTTTCAATAGCAGGGTCTCACTGAAATTTTTTTGCTGCAACTCCATTTGCCCTAGTTTGTGGGCGAGGACTGCGGCAAATCCCTCATCAACAGAGGGTGCCTCTCTGAGGGCCGCTGTTGCCTCTCTGAGGAAGGCCCTGGTTTCCTCCTCCACCTGCCTACCTCTCCTTGGCCCTCGTGGTTTAACTACCAGGGGAGGCATCTGGGCTCTTGTGCTGGGCCAAGCCTCCTCCTGGGTGCCACTGGGCCCAGCCTCCTCCTGGGTGCCACTGGGCCCTGCCTCCTCCTGGGTGCCACTGGGCCCTGCCTCCTCCTGGGTGCCACTGGGCCCTGCCTCCTCCTGATCCCCAACATCACCCTCTTCCTGGCTCTGCTCTGGCTGTAAAAAAAGAAAGGGACATTATTTATTTTGCCACATCATCATTCACAGACATTGTTCACCTCTAGACATTGTTGAAATCAATGCCAAAAGTTATGTCATTTTCATTGATTCCGCATCCTGGTTTTGTTGTCTTGTGCACATAAAATTAGGCCACTACTGTATCTTGCTCTTCACAAACTTTATTGGTAGAAGTGTACATACCTTTAACAATACTAACATCTATTTAAATTCTACAATTTTGTACGATATAAATATAGATATCAATACTTTACCTGGCTCCATATCTCCAAATCTGCCTCCTCAAGGCCCTGATCTTGATCCTCAGAGGAAGCCAGAGCAGGGTTGACAGGAAGGCTGGAGGACTGGCTGCAGGGAAGGCTGGAGGGTTGGGTACAAGGAAGGCTGGATTGACCTCTGGGGGGAAGGGTGGAGAGAGATTCCCGCACTTCCAGCTGGTCATCCAGAAAAGCAAGCTTACTGTAGTACCACAGACTGGGTTTATAAACCTTATCTGCTGGTGCACCTGACCTCTGGGACCTCAGGACCATAGTCCTCTGGGTCCTGTATGTCCCTCTGATGGTCGCAATTTTGTTTTTGACATCTTGGAGAGTTGTTGTGGGTATCTTTGTTTGCACAAATGCAAGCAGGCTCTCCAGTGCTGCTTTCCTGGCGTCTTTATTTTTATTACCGCCACTTTTTGTTTGCCATAATATAGGGAGCTCTTGCCATTTGTCGATGAACTCCCCCATGAAGTCTGGGTTTTTAAAAGTATTCATGATATCTGTAAAAGCGAGAAACCAAAAAAAATATATATTTCAGGCAACATTCCTCAACTGTGCATTGTCTACATATTTTGAGCACACAAATCTCCTCGTCTGATGAACCTCAAAAAGTAAAATTGTTAGGTACCTTGGTCACGACGTTCGTTGCTAACGCCCTCTCCCGACAAATGAACGTATTTCCCAGACATGGATCTTCACTTGATATACACAGCGCATGCGTGAAACTCCGCACGCTTTCCCCGCCCCTGACGTTCGATATTGTACTTTCCCCGCCCCTTCTCGCTCGTAGTGCTGAACAAAACATGGCGGAGACACAGGTGGCTGAGATTACCTCTACAGAGGATGAAATTACAGAGGAGCCCAAATCAAGACCCAGGAGATATAAGGCATCCAACATGTCATTCGAGGAAATGGTGGAGATGGTCGCCATTTTAAAGAAGGAGGATTATGATGCCAAGCATGGTCCGTATAAAAGGCCTAATCTGGTCAAGTCCAGAATTATGGGCAAAGTGGTCAAAAGTCTTCACAAAAAATTCGGGGTGTGCAGAACGAAGGAACAGCTCCGAAAACGATGGTCAGATCTGAAGTTGCGGGAGGCCGACCAATATAAAAGAATCAAGAAAGTTATATTAAAAAGTAAGTATTTTTTTTTTGAGTTTCCATGGTACATATTATTTTCTTGTATTCTGTCGTGTATTTTTAACTTTCATATAGTACACTGAAAGATACCATCTTTCAGGTTCGTCCGCACAGTAAACGGACGTATTAAACCTCTTTCTCCGTACAGTTCCTCAAACGATGTTTTAGGATCATCCAGTGTGAACACCCATGTATTTTGGTTTATTTGGGGGAGTAAATTTGGGCCTCACTTATTTTTTGTGTGCTAATCCAAAGGACATTTGTTCGTTTGAAAAAACGATATGCATGGTAATGTTAAAGGGAGTGAATGCTCAGCAGCTGATGAAACATCTGAACGCAGTAGTACAAGTGTGGGCCTAAAGCCAAAAAGCTTGAGGGTGTCACACACAGGTGATCCAGTGTAGATACTTTGGGGTGTTACAATGTTTCAAATTTGTGTTCAAAATGTATATGCTCTGGTTTGGGCTATGTATCCAATCATTTGTCCCGGTTGGCACAGGGGGTAAAATTTAAAATGGAGCATGCTTCAAAAGAATGATTACAACGTTTTTTTTCAGGTTTCTTATTTTAGCAAAATTGAGTCGCTACTAATGAAACTATTCCTTTTATTTCAATCTCCCTAGGGATTCGAAAAGCTACCTCAGATGAGACGAGAATTGCAATACCTACAACAATACCCCCAGAACCCCAGGATGGAGAGGAATGTGATGTTGTGGAAGTGGAAAGTGGCACCACCACAGGTCAGAGAGAAACCAGACACATGCATGTTAAATAGATGTAGGCCTACATATTCTATCCTACTTATTTCTTTTTACATTTAGGTGCAGTTCTGGCCGAAGACCCCAATAAGTTGACACATCACAGTGCCCAGATCCTGATCCAATACCTGATGGTCTGCTGTCGTGACCTCGAAAAAATTAAGGGAGACTTGCTAGAGATCAGGGCAAATACAAAGCGGGTGGAGGAAAGGCTCCAAAATATCATGGCTGTGCTTGGGCGTGTCTAATGTTTTTACACCAAATAACGTTTTACTTGCAGAGTTTTCTATGTTTTTTTGTTATTTTACCCTTTAATGACTAGCACATGTTTAGCTTTTTCAAAATTTTGACAAATATAGTTTGTTTAGGCATGGCTGGTCATGCGTTTTAATACACCCGAAATTAAGGGAACATCCACATTTCTAAGGAAGTTGCCCACCTAAACAAAAAAAATAAAGGTATTTTTACATAACAAATCATTGTGGCTTCATTATGTAAATGTGGTGCTGAGTGAACTAATCAATGTTTGGTGTTTACACTGACAATGAAGGCTAATTAAAAGATTGTTTAATCCACATGGCAAAACAAGTGCACTAGGTAAACCTACCAGAAACATCAAACATTATACAATAAAAAATACAAACCAATCTTTACTCAAGAACAAGTTTAATTTTTTTGGTCTAAAATTATTATAGATTGTCTGGCATTTCAATGGCCCCCCTACCCATAAAATAGTCCACATATTGGTTACGGACCTCACGTCCGGTTGGGGGGGCCAAGCCAGGACGGCCAGGTTCCAGGGCCACCAAAGTTTCTGCATTGATTAAAGAGGCCTCAGGCCCAATCAAAGATATATAACTCGTTGAATGCACCCTTAGGAAATTATGCAGCACACAGCACGTCATAACCACATGGTTCCATTTGTATGGGGCAAGGTGGATGGAGGTAAGGAAGAGGCGAAATCGGCTGGCCATGATCCCAAACGCATTTTCCACCACCCTTCTGGCTCTGGCCAGCCGATAATTGAAAACCCTCCTCTCAGGGGTGAGGGTGCGTTGCGGGAATGGCCTCATCAAATGGGGTCCCAGGCCAAACGCCTCATCCGCCACAAACACAAAAGGTAGTCCCTCCACATTCTGCTCCGCTGGTGGCAAGGCCAGCAGATCCAAAAGGAGCCGTTCTCCAAACTCCGTCTGGGCAAAAACTCCTCCATCAGACATCCTGTCATTCTTGCCAACGTCCACATAGAGGAACTCGTAGGTGGCCGACACCACTGCCATCATCACGACGCTGTGGAACCTCTTATAATTATAATAAAAGGATCCCGAATGGGGTGGTGGGACGACCCGAACATGTTTGCCGTCGATGGCTCCTCCACAGTTCGGAAAGTTCCATCGCTGGGCAAACTCGGAAGCCACATTCTGCCATTCATGTGGCGAAGAAGGGAACTGTGGAATTAAAGAAATAACAAATTAATACTTGGAGCCAGAAACATTGAAAGCTGATTTCATACACACATTCATGGCCAACATTGGTAGAAACTGTTAAAAAAAAAAATGGAAGCAAGAAAAAACAAAAAAAAACAAAACATTATGGGGGGGGGGGGGTTGAAGATGAGTTGGGAATATCACACATGAAGGCTGTAGCACTCTGTATTGAAGTTAACAAAAATGAAACATTCCTAGGCAAAATTTAGGGTGCGTTTTGGGTAAAGCACTACGATGGAACATATAATAAAAAACATGGAAATGACTAGGCAAGGTAGGTATGGCCCCAGGATAGCATGCTGGAGAGGTTAGGTAAGCCAAATTTACAGGTAGGCCTCAAACCCCAAACTTTAAATAATAAAACATGGGGAGAAAGGGGACATTCCCTGCAGCTAAGAATCATGTGAATTAGGGACTGCAAATAAAGCAAATTAAAAATATCCAAAAATAAAAACCATACAATGTGAATTTTTGAAGAAGAACACTTACCTTAATATAGTCCTCCTGCAAAACTTGAAGGATGGCAGAACAAGTCTCTGGTATAATGATCCCCAGAGCCTGGGGGGATATGCCTGTGGAGAACTTAAGGTCCTGCAGGCTTCTCCCAGTAGCCAGGTATCGCAACGTGGCGATGAGCCTCTGCTCAGCACTGATGGCTTCCCGCATAACGGTGTCCTGCCTGGTAATATAGGGGGACACCAAAGCCAACAGCTGCTGAAATACGGGGTCAGACATCCTGAGGAAATTCCTGAAATCATCAGGATTATTCTCCCTGATCTCCTGCAACAAAGGCATGTGACAGAATTGGTGCCGCTGGAGCAACCAATTCTTGGTCCATGAACTCCTCCTGACCCTGCTCATGGCATGGAGTCGGGATACAGCATGAACCCCTGCACCAACTACAGCACGAACTCTACGACGAGTACGTAGCCGCAACATGGCTAGATAACGGTCGGCTGAACAGAACGAACTAGAAGAACGCACGGAAGAACAGCAAGGCCTATGAAGAACAAGCTGAAAAACACGAACGTGCAGAGCAGGCCGCACTGAATAAACAGATACGAACTGACTACAAGCAGTGCTAAACAGATATGAACCCACAGGCGCAAACTGAACTCCCGAAAACGATCTTCAAAGCACGAAGACTGAAAAGCGCGAATCGTCTCTCACCAAACTTTTACTAACACGCGGTAACACGGAATTAGCAAAAGCGTCCCAAAGGGTGGCGTCATTCGAATGGAACTTCCCCTTTATAGTGCCGTCGTACGTGTTGAACGTCACTGCGCTTTGCTTGATCATTTTTTTTTAATGATGGTGTGTACGCAAGGCAGGCTTGAGAGGAAACATGAAAAAAAACGAGGAGAAAAACGTCGGTTTAAAAAATGACATTAAAAACGATCGTGTGTACGGGGCAATAGAGTAGGGGAATCAGCGGACAACCCTGCCTGACACCAGAGTCCACAGCGAAGTCAGGACCCACCCAACCGTTAACAAGAGGGAAGCTCTCAGCCCCCCCCGTACAATACCTTGAGCCAATTCACAAATTGATCTGGCAGGCCATACCTTCTCAGGAGAAGCCAGAGGTACTCGTGGCTCACCCGGTCAAAAGCCTTTGCCTGGTCTAGTGCCAGCAGATACCGCCCGTCCCCCGTTGCCCTGCACCTTTCCACGGCCTCCCGGACGTTCAGGACGGCACTAAAGGTGCCCCGGCCAGGAATTGCACAGCGACTGCTGACATACGCAAAAAAAGTATCTTTACCAATATCTTCCTATCTGTGGTGAGAAGGGCGATCGGGCGTCAATTCTCAACCACAGTCGGATCCTTCCCCTTTGACAAATCTCATTGAGGGGGGAGCAGGCCTTTGGCCAAACACTAATTAAAGACCTCCCTCAAATGAGGAGCCAAAAGACTCTTGAAGGCTTTATAAAATTCTGCTGTGAGCCCATCAGGCCCAGGCGACTTTTTTGATGACAAGGAGTCAATGGCCTGCTCAATTTCAGCAACTGAGATCTCAGCTGTCAGAGAGTCTGGGAGATCAGGCTCCACTTGGATCGGAATCTCATCAAGGGAAGTCCTGACTTTCTCCATATCCAAAGATTTCTTCCGAAGGAGGCCTGAAAAATGGTCCCTGATGACACCCAGGATCCCCGATCTGGACCGAACCAAGGACCCAGAGGCATCCCTCAGGCCATGTATGACCTTCGAACTTACCGCGTCACCACATACTGCCTCACCACAGCTCTGGTAAGAGGAGGAAAACTCAAGAACCAGGGAGGCGAGACGGTCATACTGGCACCCCTTCATCTGAAGCTTCAGATCGGATATCTGTTCCTGAGGGCCCCCAGATGAAACCAAGCAGTCCAACTGCCTGTGCAACCTCTGGTAAGCCAGATACTTAGAAACTGCCCAGTACCTAGAGATCCTGCGGAAAAAGCCCTCCGACCTTTTCTTCACCACATCCAACCATTCCTGGCGGGAGCAGCCGCTCTCAAGAAGCGAGGCCTGATCCGCAAGAAAGATCTCATAGGCCTCCCTGACCTCGAGGTCCTCAGGTAGCGACCCATTCAGGCGCCACAGACCCCGCCCCTTCTGAGGAGTGTCAGCCACGTTCAAAGTCACAGATACCATACAGTGATCAGAGAACTCCACCGCCTGCAGCACAGGCGCCGCAAAGGCAGAGTCCCCTTCAAAAAAAACCTATCTAACCTACTTCTACTGTTACCTCGGGCATAGGTAAACCCAGAGTGATTGGGGAGGTGCTGAACGTGCACATCCACCAACCCGCCTTCCCTTACTACACTGTTTAAAAAGATGCTATCATATCCCAGGGGGCCTAAGGTGCCTGCCTGATCCTTTGATCTGGTGACCATATTAAAGTCACCACCAAAGACCACCTGCTGGGACGTAAATAAGTAGGCCTTGACCATCGTAAGGAGGCTCTTCCTATCCCTCTTAGTCTGAGGACCATAAAAGTTGATCAGACGGAGGAATTGCCTCCTCACGACAGCGTCCACCACCAGACATCTTCCAACCTCTACCTCAATCACTCGTCTGCAACCCACCGGACCAGTCTTAAAAAGGACTGCAACTCCACTGCAGGGCTCGGCCGCAAGAGACCAGAGGGAGGGCCCACACCTCCACTCCCTCTTTGCTAGATGCATCTCTGCCACAGATGCCAGCCAGGTCTCCTGCAAAAACAAAATGACAGCTTCAACTCCGCTGAGAAAATCAAAGGCCATGAAACGAGCCGCCGCAGAACGCACACTTGCGACATTAATGGTCGCAACGAGTATTGGAGAGGGTACCGCCATCCTTAGTGATTTTGGTTTACATTCTCCTCTGCACATCTACTATACTTATAAGTCCTGATCCTCTTCGGAACCTGAAAAGGCACTAAACATATTGCCCAGGGCCACTGGGGCAGGACCCCTGGCACCCTTACATGGACCAGGCCGGGGACCTGAGACCCCCTCCTGCCCAGAAACCTTCTTCTTCTTTTTTTTTTCTTTCTCACCCAACCATCCTCCATGCCTGGGGCCACCCCACCACCATCATCTCCTGAGTCGCCACTAGAGGCATCTTTCGGCCGCTTATGAGGGCCCTTAATGGATTCTGGAACCTCCATAGACTCCTCCTCTTCCCCAGAATCTTGAGGGTACAGAAGGGGGTCCAGAAAAGGATGGGAAAGGGAGGGAGGGGAGGGGGCGGAGGAGGAGAGAGGGAAGGAGAAGGGGGAGGAAGGGGAGATGGGGAGGGGGGAGGGGGGAAAGGAAGGGCCGGGAGGGGGGAAGGAGAAGAACAAGGGGGGGAGGGGGGATGGTCTTTATCCGAGGGTTTCTTGGCTTTTGGGGGCCTATTAGCCACAGTGGCTTGTGCGGGCTCACCCGACCCCCCGGGAGCGGGCCCCACGAAGCCAGGCGTACCCCTGGCAGAAACCCCCTCCTCACCTTGCCTGCGCCTCCCAGGTCTCTGCCTCTGGGGAAACGGTCCCTCCGGACCACGAGCCCCAAGCCCATCCCTCGTGCCTGCCTGCGGTGCTGGATCTTCCCCAGCTGGTGCATCAGCTGGGACCGGCCCTTCCCCACCATCCGTATGCCCCCTGAAAGCCTTAGGGCACCAGCTGAATGGGTGGCCCAGCACCCCACAGAGGTTGCAGACTATTAGTCTGCAAGACTCCGAGGAGTGCCCAAACCCGTTGCACTTAACGCACCTAGGCATCGTGCAATCTGTGCTAAGGTGGGCTGGACTTCCACACCTGAAACAGCGACGGGGCTGGCCGGGATAGAAGACCAGGATTCTGTCCCTACCGATAAAAGCACTCCCAGGGACATGGGTCACGCTGTTCCCTTGGTGCTTCAGGCGAATCCTGGCCAACCAAGCCCCGGTCCAGAACCCACGCTCGTCCAGGTTCTTACGCAGGGGGGCCTGTAGCTGTCCAAACCTCCCCAACCAGGTCACGATATCCTCAGGAGGGAGGGATTCATTCCACACCAAAATGGTCAGGGACTTCACCTCCTCCTGCCTGGATAAAGGAATCACCATTATGCTCCTCCATGGCTCAGATATTTTTAGGAGCTCGTATAGGGTCAGGAAGAGCTCCATGCAAACCAAGGAGGTGAAGCTGACATTGAATTCCCTGGAGCCAGTGGGGTGGATCACCGCAAAAAGGTCAGCAACCTTAAACTTCATTGCCAACAGGTAATCCACCACCTGGCCCCTGCTGGGGCACTGTCCTGAACCCTCCCACTTTAGCTGGGCTACGTTCCTCCTTCGTCTCTCTGGGCCCCCTGTACCCCTAGACCAAGGGCTCGCCCCCTGGAACTGGTCCATGGGGGGAACCCGAAAGTTTTGGGCTCCAAATTGGCCGTACAGGGAACCCAGAGGGACACTGGCCCCAGCCACCTGAGCGAAAGATCTCCCCTCCTTCAGGGCCCTCAACAGGTTGGCCTCCTGTGACCCCCCAACACACCCCCAACTACAGGAGTGGGAGCACCCATGGAGGAAACCCCATTAACAAGAGTGGGACCCCCCACGGAGGAAACCCCCTGACCCGGGCCCACCGGGGGGGTCCACCCCTACCCGCCTCCCCCGAACAGGCAGCACCCAGGTTTTCTTTCCCTCTTACCATAGGAGGGGGATCCCCCTCCGGAATCCCGCTCATGAGGGACCCAACCTGGCCCCCCAGCAGGCTCTCCCAATCTGCCGAGACACCTGAACACCCGACATGATCCCCAGACTGGCACTCCCACTGCTCCTGCGACTGCTCCATAGATCAAATATAGGCCAGTGCTGAACAATCCCCTGACAACTCGCCCGCATCAGATTCACACCACGCCCCCATCCGCTGGGCTGCACTCAGCTCCCCTGAGGAGGACTCCATACCTTCCACGGAGGTGTCCCCGGGATTGCCACATACTTCCGGATCAGGCGGGGGACAGAGGGCAACAGAAGCCGCGGACCGGAAGTGCTCCTGGTCTTTCCCCGCCACTTCCGGTTCGGACTCCCCATCCACTTCCGCTTCCGGGCCAGACTCCCAGTACACCCCCGGGTCAGATCCCCCACCCACTTCCAGATCGGGCGGACATAGAGCACCAGAAGTTGCAAGGCAGACACGACCCGACCCTTCCACCTCCTCCTCCCGCCCAGGCCCCTCCCACTGAGCACTTCGCTGGCCAATCCCGGACTCTGAGGCCATGCCCACACTGGTGGTAGCGGCCGTATCTAATGGCGCCAAACCATCCTTCCTTTGTGGATCACATGGTTCATTGTCCACCACAGCAGATGGCGTCTCCCCCACCCCACCAGGGATCACTACCCCCGCTGCCTCAGTCTCTCTTACACCAAGGTCTTTAGAGTCCGCCATAACTGCGGCAGTCTTTCCAGGCTGTAAAGTCTCTCTTAAGGCTGCAGACACCTGTCCCTCCTCCATAGTATGAGCAGTCACGGCAGGATCCGCCATTACCGGCGGCCCGCCCTGCGCCTGGCTACATACAGGATTCACAGGGGTAATTGGGGTCTTAACAGCCACAGTCTTTTTGGCCAGCATCTTCTTATCCACATTAGCCTCCTTCCCAGCCCCCGAGAGTGGCGTAAGGACCACCACTGGCGACCGCCCCAGTTTTCCTACCCCAATGCACCCATCACCTGACCATCCCAGGCTGCTTCGCAGGATGCCCTACCCGGGCCTGCCTGTGCACCAGCACCCTTTACCAGCTGGCCCGCAGCAGGATCCCGGGGATCCTCCACAGCCATGACACCATGGACTGCACCTTCCGGGGGGGAGGAAGGGGGAGGTTCTCACCGATCCCACCAGCTTCCACTTCACCGGCCACTGCTCCAGGGTCTGCTGCCTCCACCGTCCCTTCAGGCTGGGGATGCTGCACAAGATGCTTTTGGCTGCTGTGCCTAGCAGCTTGGGATCCTTCCTTGCTTGCTCTCTTTAGCTCGTCCCTGACATCCATAAGGAAGGCCCTCTCTCCTGGGCCTCTCTCACAAAGTCCTCCCAGCAGGCTCCACAGGCTTCCACATTGGGATTTCAGTAGCTCAATGGCCTCATGGAACTCTCCTCTCTTGGAGCTGCTGGCCCGATCCCTCCGGTTCCTTAGGTTAGCCAGGACGGCTGACTTGCCGCAGAAAGCTTTGGTGGCCTTTTGAATAAGGCCCTTGACCCGAGCCTTCCTCTTCTGCAATTTTGCAGCATCTTCCCCAGGTTGGGCCTGGGTCCAATCCAAAAGTTCAAACTGGATTTTTAAAAAGAGTAGTTCCTCCCTTGCCAGATCTCTTACACCCAGGGGTGAAGCCAAAACATCAGGCCGGGAAAGTGGCCCTGATCCTGGGCTGGAGGAAGCCATAGCTTCCCTTCTCTGGAGCACTTCAGGAGCTCTGCAGGTACGCCCTCCTCTTCCCACAGTCAGACAGCAACTGCTGCTCAGCTGCTCAGAGCTGGATTAACTCTTTGTGGCAAGACCTGGCACAAATGATAGGAAATCTTATACTCTACATTGTGACAGCAAAAAGGAAAAAAATAATTTCGGGTTTACATCCACTTTAATATGGGAAAAAGGTGTCTCCTCCACTGATGCTTTATCACCAATCCCTAAAAACCCCAAATTTCCAAAATCCAATTGTCATTGGGACAGAAAGTGAGGTGAAATTTTCTGAACAGGGGCACAGACAGCAAAACAAATGTTACAGGGGTGATAACCCTTCCCTATGTTTTCCAAATAGCTTAAAAATAGATTTTTTGGCTGGAGCTACACTTACTAAATGTACCTGTTCCAAATTACAAACAGATTCAACTTAAGAACAAACTTACAGTCCCTGTCTTTCTTGGGACCGCCTGTATACTGCTGTTCAGAGTATATAGGGCCTGGGGGCCCCACCCCTTTTCTTTTTTTAATTTGGGTGCGGGTTCCCCTAATATCCATACAAGACCCAAAGGGCCTGGTAATGGGCTGGGGGGTTACCCATGCTGTTGTTCTCAATAATTTTCATCCATATTGCCTGGACCCGACATTACTATACAGCTGCAAGCAGTTTTAAATGACTTTTATTCCTTTAGAAATGTCATTTTGTGCAGGGACTGTTCTAAACACGGGAAACACGCGCCACTTTACAGGCATACTATAGACACCCCCCAGGTACGATATTTAAAGGAATATTTCACTTTTATTTTTTCACTTTAAGCATCATTAATGGTCGTTTTTAAAACTTTTTTTTGCATTGATACATGTCCCCTGGGGCAGGACCCGGGTCCCCAAACCCTTCTTAGGACAATAACTTGCATATTAGCCTTTAAAATTTGCATTTTTAATTTCTCACGTTCGAGTCCCATAGACTTTAACGGTGTTCGAAAGTTCGCCCAAACTTTCGGTCCGTAGGCATGTTCTAGATGCGAACCGAATCTGGGGTGTTCGGCTCATCCCTACTGTTCGCCCCTGTTCGCCGAATAGCGAACAATTTGGGGTGTTCGCGCCAAATTCCAAAGCCACGGAACACCCTTTAAAAGTCTATGGGAGAAATCAAAAGTGCTAATTTTAAATGTTAATATGCAAGTTATTGTCATAAAAAGTGTTTGGGGACCTGGGTCCTGCCACAGGGGACATATATCAATGCAAAAGTTTTTTCGGGAGCAGTGATTTTAATAATGCTTAAAGTGAAACAATAAAAGTGAAATATTTCTTTAAATTTCGTACCTGGGGGGTGTCTATAGTATGCCTGTAAAGTAGCGCATGTTTCCCATGCTTAGAAAAGTCCCTGCACAAAATGACATTTCTAAAGGAAAAAAAGTCATTTAAAACTACTCGCGGCTATAATGAATTGTCGGTTCCCCCAAATTTCATTACCAGGCCCTTCAGGTCTGGTATGGATATTAAGGGGAACCCTGCGCCAAATAAAAAAAAATAGCATAGGGGTCCCCCTCAAAATCCATATCAGACCCTTCAGGTCTGGTATGGATTTTAAGGGGAACCCTGCACCAAAATTTAAAAAAAAATGGCGTGAGGTCCCCCCAAAAATCCATACCAGACCTTTATCCGAGCACGCAACCTGGCAGGCCGCAGGAAAAGAGAGCACCACCCCTCCTCCTGAACGTACCAGGCCACATGCCCTCAACATTGGGAGGATGTCCCCATGTTGATAGGGACAAGGGCCTCATCCCCACAACCCTTGCCCGGTGGTTGTGGGGGTCTGCGGGCAGGGGGCTTATCGGAATCTGGAAGCCCCCTTTAACAAAGGGGACTCCCAGATCCCGCCCCCCCTATGTGACTTGGTAACAGGGTACATTGTACCCCTACCATTTCACCCAAAAAAGTGACAAAAAAGGTAAAAAAAAAACACACACACAGCTTGGGACAAGTCCTTTAATAAAAAAAAAAGAATTCCACCACTGTAATCCTTCTACAACCCGCTGCCTGATACAAACTGCCATTTTTAAAACTTTTTTTGCATTGATACATGTCCCCTGGGGCAGGACCCAGGTCCTCAAACACTTTTTATGACAATAACTTGCATATCAACCTTTAAAATGAGCACTTTTGATTTTTCATGTTCGTGTCCCATAGACTTTAACGGTGTTCGCGTGTTCGAACAAATTTTTTGCCTGTTCGCATGTTCTGCTGCGAACCAAACCGAGGGGTGTTCGGCTCATCCATACTCTTGTATATATTACTAGTAGCTCTATATTTGAGGTAAAGCTTTTTGTGTCTTGTGTGATTTGTTAATTTGATGTCCAACTTTGTCTGGCTTATGTTTTTCCTATTATTATTATGCATTTATTTATTATTATATTTTTTTATTATTGCCATGTTATCTTTTTATCATGTTTGTTTATGAGTTCCTGCATTAAAAAGATTATTAATGCAAGCATTTATAAACAAACGTGAAAATAACACAAGAAAATAACCATTGTTTAAAATATTTAGACAACAAAATAAATAATACAATCTTGTAAAAGATGCTGTTTTATTGGTCTCAATGATTATTTCAATGTGTCCTTTAGAGCCGGTTCACACAGGAGCGTCCTGGGATCCGACTTCTAATCACCCCATGTCGCGCCGTTTAGAAAAGTAATGGAAGTGAATGGAGCCGTCTTAATGTACACTACTGCAGTCGCTCCGACTTCAGAAAAGGTTCCTGTACGACTTCAGTCTGACTTCTAGGTGACTTGTACCCATTGATTTCAATGGAAGTTGCCCCCAAGTCGGATCCCCTGTCCTAACTGAAGCAACTTTCCAGAAGAAAAAATAGTTTTCCTGGCAAACCCCTCCCTCCCACAGAGCTGATTATTGTTTGATTGGCCACTGGAAAGTCGCCTGTCCTGGAGGCAACTTGAAGTTGCCTTGTAAGTTGCCTGGAGTCGCACTGTGATTCATGCTCAAGTCGTGTCCATGTTGCCTCCCAAGGTCGTGCTGGAAGTCGTGTTGCCCCTGTGTGAATTGGCTCTTACAGGAATGCATTTATTTGTGTAGCAAAATGTACAAAGTACAAAAAGAACAGTTAATGCCACTGAATGATTTTTAACGACAAAATATGCATGGAAGTCTCAGATATTCTTTCATATTTAAATATGTTGTTGCTTTCTAAAGCCCATATAAAAGTCAGTGATACAAAATTGATAAGCTATTTAAAAGATATAAAAGGTGTTTTTTCATGTGCCAAGTACTTAAAAAATGTAACAACAGAAACACTTTGACATTTTCAAGAATGTCAATAACTAAAAAAATATTGATAATAGATTAATAGATAAAAATGGTGGAAAAAGTTTTGTATAAAAACATTAAGCATTCAGTTTCATTGTAGATTAGTTTATAATTTCTTCAAGATCTTTGATTTCTGCTTTAGCAATGCCAGAAGAGTACACAGTGATTTCTATAGCAACGACAATTTTCTAAATTACTTGTGATAAGACTTTATGAAGTCTATTAAATGTGAACTGAGCTTATTTTTCTTTAAAAGGTTACTAGAATATGTGGAAAATAAAAGTCCAGAACTGTTAACCTTTCGAGGGCTGGTTGAGTCAGCCCAGTTTATGTATGACTCAAATTTAAATTTTTACAAACAGGAAGGTTTGGTGATTTAGTAGGTTTCTGTCAGCAATTTTATTTCAGTGTAGCTAAGAAAAATTGTGGCAGAATGGCACCACTATATCAAATGAGAAGTACAGCCAAAGTTCGTTTGGCTGTACTCCTCCTATAGATCACAGGAGTGCAGTTCATTCTGCACTGTCGTGAACTGTTTTCAGCAGACAGCGGGCTGAAGTCTGCTGTCTGCTGATGTCACAGAGCCGATTGAGGCTCGGGCAAGAGCACGAGAAGGGAGTTGGGATCCACCCACATGCCTGTACCAGCACCCGGCTCAGCTTCTTAGCCCCCAAAGGGAAACTCCAGATCCCGCCCCCCCTATGTGAATTGGTAACGGGGTACATTGTACCCCTACCATTTAACAAAGAAAGTGTCAAAATTAGTAAAAAACACACAGACACAGTTGGACAAGTCCTTTTTAAAAAAAAAAGAAAAATATTCCAGCAATGTAATCCCGTCGATGTCCAGCGATGATCCATTCTCCAGCGACCCCGTCCTTATCATAGGGAACCCCGGGGGTTCCCTATGATAAGGACGAGTGACCCCGCCCCCTCTTACGCATCATGGGGGTTTCATTCTTGCTGGAGAGGGGAGACTGCAGCGTCGCTGGAGAATGGATCATCGTTGGACATCGACGGGATTACATCGCTGGAATTTTTTTTTTTTTTTTTTTTTTTTAAATAAAGGACTTGTGCAACTGTGTCTGTGTGTTTTTTACAAATTTTTACACTTTCTTTGTGAAATGGTAGGGGTACAATGTACCCCGTCACCAATTCACATAGGGGAAGGGCTGGGATCTGGAGTTCCGCTTTGTTAAAGGGGGCTTCCAGATTTTGATAAGCCCCCTGCCCGCAGACCCCCACAACCACCGGGCAAGGGTTGTGGGGATGAGGCCCTTGTCCTCATCAACATGGGGACAGCCTCCCCATGTTGTGGGCATGTGGCCTGGTACGGTTCAGGAGGGGGGGACGCTCTCTCGTCCCCCCCTCTTTTCCTGCGGCCTGCCAGGTTGCGTGCTCAGATAAGGGTCTGGTATGGATTTTTTGGGGGACCCCATGCCATTTTTCTTTTTTAATTTTGGTGCAGGGTTCCCCTTAAAATCCATACCAGACCTGAAGGGTCTGGTATGGATTTTTGGGGAGACCCCACGCCATTTTTTTTTCTTAATTTGGTGCGTGGTTCCCCTTAATATCCATACCAAACCCGAAGGGCCTGGTAATGGACTATGGGGGGGACCCCTGCCGTTTTTTTCAATGACTTTGATCTGTATTGCCGGGGAGCCGACAATTCATTATAGCCGCAAGTGGTTTTAAATTCCTTTTTTTCCTTCAGAAATGACATTTTGTGCAGGGACAATTCTAAACACGGGAAAAATGCACGACTTTACAGGCATACTTTGGACACCCCCCAGGTACAAAATTTAAAGGAATATTTCTTTTTTATTGTTTCACTTTAAGCATTATTAAAATTACTGCTCCCGCAAAAAACGTCCGTTTTTAAAACTTTTTTTTGCATTGATACATGGCCCCTGGGGCAGGACCCAGGTCCCAAAAAACTTTTTATGACAATAACTTGCATATTAACCTTTAAAATTAGCACTTTTGATTTCTCCCATAGACTTTTAACGGTGTTCTGCGGCTTTTCGAATTTGCCGCGAACACCACAAATTGTACGCTGTTTGCTGAATGGGCAAACAGCCAATGTTCAAGTCGAACTCATGTTCGACTCAAACATAAAGCTCATCCCTACTTCTGACGTTGTTTGTTGTTCAGGAATGGCTTGACAAGACGGATACGACATTTGAAGCCCATGTCCAGGATCCGTCTGTGTGTGGTGGCTCTTGATGCACTGACTCCAGCCTCAGTCCACTCCTTGTGAAAGTCCCCAACACTTTTGAATGGCCATTTCCTGACAATCCTCTCCAGGCTGCGGTGATCCCTGATGCTTGTGCACCTTTTTCTTTCACACTTTTCCCTTCCACATAACTTTTCTATTAATGTGCTTTGATACAGCACTTTGGGAACATCCAACTTTTTTTGCAATTACCTTTTGAGGCTTTCCCTCCTTATGGAGGGTGTCAATGATGGTTTTCTGCACAACTGTCAGGTCAGCAGTCCTTCCCATGATTGTGATTCCTACTGAACCAGACTGAGAGACCATTTAAAGGCTCAGGAACCCTTTGCAGGTGTTATGGCTTAATTAGCTGATAAGAGTGGGACACTTTGAGCCTAGAATATTGCACCTTTTCACAATAATCAAATTTTCTGAGATTGTGGATTTGTGGTTTTCGTGAGCTGTAAGCCATAATCATCACAAATATGACAAATCACAGGTTGAACTATCTTGCTTTGCATGTAATGAGTCTATCTCATATATTAGTTTCACCCTTTAATTCGCATTAGTGAAATAAATGAACTTTTGCACGATATTCTAATTTTTCGAATATCACCTGTACCTCAGTGCAAGAGATTATTTCAGGAAAAAAAATTAACTCTTTTATTGTGTATGCTTTTCTGCACACAGAATAAAGACAGCATCAACACTTTGTATGAGTAGATCTTTTAGGAAAAAATCATTTTGCGGACTACTAAGCAACCAGCAACTGTTGAGTTAATAAGAACTTTGGTCAGAAATCTGCAATATACAACACAGTTTCCAATGGGCAAATTTGTGACATACAACAACTGACTGTTACATACAGCACAGTTTACAGAGTGCTGTTGTCCAGAGAAGTTAAAAAACAACACAGTAAACAAAGTTAATCAGTTACGAGTATGTAACATAAATCACAGTTAAGAGTGTGCAGTGGTCCAGAGATTTCAACATACAAGACAGCATACAATGTGCAGGGGTTAGGGTACTGCATTGGTGGTCAGTGGGAGTTAGAATGCCCTTTACATTGTTACAAAAAATACAATGATGGATGGGACTTTCAAGGCATCACACAAAGACAAAAGATATATGAAGTATAAAATGCACTCTCTTAACTGCGATTAATGTTACATACTCCTAACTGGTGAACCATTCTGCAAACCTTTATTTATTGTTTCACATTCAGGTCTTTTATGTTAAACTGTTGGAAGACTTAATTATAGTACTCACTCTTATTAGAGCAAAAACAATGAACTCTGTATGAACAAAGACAGAACATATATTATATATGCTAAAAGTACAGAGAATAGGTTTAATCATTTATTAACATTGTTGCAATGAAAATGTGTTTTTCAGTTAGCTCGTCATCACAGATTGTGTCATGTGCAATTGTTTTTAATCTTCATCATAGGTGTGAATTCTAGGCTCACGCGTTTTCCCTTATGATATATTAGCATAGAATATATAATATATGCTACATATTAATCACAGGTTTCAACAAATCATAAAAGTATATAATTACCCTATACTTAAAAATAAGGAGAATTTATTCTACAGAATTTCCTGAGTGTTAACGCACAACCATTGTCAGTATCATATCATCGGTATTCTCATTTTATCACGTTATGCACACTTATTTTACTTTCTGTTTGCAACAGCAGCTACATAAAAATAATAAATCATATTACAACCCCAATCCCCCAAAAACTTGGGACACTGTGTAAAATCTACATGAAAACAGAATTCAATTGTTTGCACATCTCATGAATGTATTCGCAATAGAAAATAGAAAACATAACACCTGTTTACATTGAGAAAATGTGCCATTTTAAGAAGAAAATAAGGTAATTTTGAAATTGATGGCAGCAACATGTCTCAAAAAAGTTGTGCCTGTGGATCATGGGTATCCAATATTGCATTTCAGCCTTGTCCCTTGCGCACATTTCTCCAGATTCTCAGAATGTTTTGTTGATATTATGTACTGTATATTAATTTTTTTTAATTATTATTTAAGTTGAGGAACACTAGTCTGAAATTAATTGGTGGGCACCCTTTAAGCAGAAGGTTTAATGAAAAAAAAGCTATTCCCACATCCACACATTGGACGGCCTTCCCCACTGGCAGAACACAATGATCAGTGTTGTCGGCTAAAGCCAGCGACACTGATCGTTCAGGAAAAACCCAACAGGCTGGTTGTACACAAGTGGTTAGATAGATCCACTTGTGCACAGCCAGCTAGCCCAAACATGGATCAAAATTTGTCTGGGCCATGCTGAAATGGCTGAATTTCGATCCATATATGGCCAGCTTGAATGAGGGAATGTGTCTGGGTTTAATTTGAGGGGGTGTCTTCAAAGCCATCATGATGCCTGAAAATTGTGAACTTATATCCAGACCCCACTGAAGTGCAAATCTTGAAAATCAATTCTAGCCATTTTCAAAACTAACATGGCGGCCATGACCAATGCAACCAAAAATGTCAATAAATACTCTACAGCTGGAAGACTGTCTGCATTTTATTGTGGCTTCTGGGGGCAGGGGGAGCATGGAAAAATACAAATACTTTCAATTAAATGGGAGATGCCTTGAGGCTGTGTGAGGTGTTACATAACAATACAATTTTCATGAACAGCACCAGCCATCAGAGCGATTACAAGGCACATAGCTACTCTGGTTGGCTCTGTGCAATTACTTATGATCTGTAGTGCCTAATGACAGCACATGATGGATGTTTTTGGATATTACGCACTGGGAAGGTTCTTATTTTTTGGTCATGCTCCAGGCCACCTGTTGATTGCAGTTGATCATCATCAACTTTATATTTATACCAGGACTTGGAAGCTGGACCACTGCGGAACAATACATGGATATTCAAACTAAACTAGGTTAGTCCATGAGCCGGTGATCCACTCGAGTTTGGTGTACAGAGGAATACAGTCCAATTGCTGTTGATGAGCTCCCACTCATCGATCCATATTGGTCTGCAAGTGGTCGGTGTGGATCAGCAGACACGCTCATTGACCCATACGGGTCTGGTGGTAAGCAGCCATTTTTATTACCTTTTAGCATGTTGGTGTCTTCATGCTATTTCTTTAGAGGCGACCACACAATTCAGGATCAGCATTCAATTCATTTGGGACTTTTTATTGGTGTTCTCTGTTCTTAGTTCACTAAAACCGATTTTCACTTTACATTTGATATTATTGCATTCATGTTTAGAGTGTTGTTATTTCTTTTTCGTACATCACGGGACACAGAGCGACTTAGTCATTACTAATGGGTTATATAGATTACCTTCAGGTGCTGGCACTGGCCACTTCCAAACCGGAAGTACCCTCCCCTATATAAGCCCCTCCCATCCGGGAGCACCTCAGTTTTTTGCCAGTGTCTAAGGTGTTGGCCAAAGAGTAACATGTGTTTTCACTGGGCTTGCGTACAGGTTCTTTTGGGCCTTAGTAAGCTGTTCCGGATCCCACCAAAAAAAAGCTTCATAGCTAAACGGTCGGTACCCGGGCCTTGCAGCAGAAGAGCAAGGTTTTGCCTGTAATGCCTCTCTTAGGAGGGCTGGACCCTGGGATCCAGAGCTCTGGTCATACCCACGACCAAGATGTTGTCTGTGCAGGGTGCTATACAGGTCCAGGGGAGTGGAATCCTTGGGAACCCGGTCCCTGAAGGTTTAATTACAATGCCTGCCGTGATAGGTGAAGTTTGGGCTTCTGTGGACCAAACAAAGTCCTGCGGCGGGGATCAGGTAAGTGGGGGCCCCCAGGAACTTGGTTCTATTGGGGGACCCCCAAGCCTAATTTGTCTTTCTGTCTGTTACCTAACGGTATTCCCGCTAATATCTGTGTATGCCTGTAACTACTGAAAATGTAAAATTTTAATAGTAGTCAAGAAAAAAAAAAAAAAAAAAGGGACCGCGGTACCTGTGTTAAACCACTAGAGGCCGCTGTGGTCCATTTTTCTTGTCATGTGGATCTTTGGTTTTCTCAAGTCAAAAGATCCAGGCAGTTGGTAAGTTTCTCTGTGGGAATCCACTTCCTCTGCCCTGTTGCTGCGCTCATCCACCGCACAGGCCCTCCGGCAAAAAGGGCCCTGGCTCCTAGTCCCTGTTTGATTTTCGAAAAGGGCGCCAATGGCGCACGGGCGCGCGCTGCGGGCGCGTGCACGCGCCTCCTATGAAAAAAAAGGGGCGGGGCGGGTGGATGACGCTCGATGCGCGCCACGGCGCTTCTGCGCATGTGCAGGCGTCCCAGCTTGTATAAAGACACAGTACAAGTGTCAGCTGGATGCAAACAGAGCTAGCAACAAACAGTGGCACACAGAGGCGGTTGATGCAGGCATCCCCATAGAAAGGCACTTTAGTGGACACCAGCTGGTATATAGCAGCAACTGTGTTAGACTATTACCAGCAAAATTGGTGTATGACAACGGGAATACCTCAGCTTTGTGCTTATAGGATATGTCGTCCAGACGCTCTGGGAATAGATCTTCCAAGAAGCGAAAGGGGTCTCCGTCGGGCTCTGAGGATTTTGGGCATGCTGTACTGCGCCAATCTCCCCTGAAATTTCAGAGGTCAGTAGCCGTAGGAACCCCGCAGGAGTACCTGGTACTGCGGCTGTCCCCAGTCCACCTGCTCCTGTATATATAACAGAGGAGGTTTTATCCTCAACTCTGGGAGGATTGGAAGAGAGATTAACAGCATTGATCGCTGCTTCCCTGTCACAGGAAAAGCGCGTCCGATCTCCGTCTCCTCCTGCAGAGTGCCTGTTAGTGGAGGAACAGTCCCAGAGATCGACCTACCTGAAGGGGATCAGGTGAGGTTGATAAAGTTATAGAGGAATCAGCAGTGGAAGAACCTTTCTCAGCATCTCAGGCTGAAAGATTATGGGTTCAGTCTCTGACTAACATGGTCCGAGCAGCATTTTAAATGCCTCTGGCGGAACCATCAACCACTACTGTCTCCTCGCTGGGGTCGCTGAAAGCTCCCCAGACTGTCTGTTCCTTCCCAATCCACCCTTTATTGGAAGGGTTTATTTACCAGGATTGGGAGCATCCTGTAAAATATTTACTCCCCCCAAGAGATTTCCAGTGATCTATCCCATGGAGGATAAGTTCATTAAAAAAAAAAAAAAAATGGAGGGTCCCTACAGTGGACACAGCCATCTCTTGTGTAAATAAATCACTGACATATCCAGTAGATAATGTTCCAATGTTCAAGGACCCAATAGATAAAAAATTGGAGTCTTTACTAAAATCTGCTTTCTCTACAGCAAGCATGGTGACACAACCTGCAGTAGCAGCGATTGGAGTCTGCCAAGCAATGAAAGATCAGTTTAAACAAGTCTTAAGGGACTTACCAGATCAGCAGGCTCTTGCCCTAGCTGACCTACCTAGAGCCTTGTGTTGCGGTGGACGCCATAAAGGATACAATCCAACAGGCATCCCGCTTTACGCTGTCTGTAGACATATGCGTAGGCTTCTATGGCTCAAAAACTAGTCTGCTGAAGCTCCCTGTAAGAAATTGCTGATTAGCTTCCCATTTCATGGAGAACGCTTATCTGGAGATGATCTGGACAAATATATCCAGAAAAATTCTGCCGGTAAAAGTACACTCTTGCCGGTTAAGAACAAGGGTAGAAGTCCTTCTTTTAAGAGGCCTACTTCTCCAGTCCCTGGCACATCGGCTGTGAAACAGTTCCGACGGCCTCCGCGGTCAAATCCAGGGGGCAGAAATCAGGGACAATCACAGGGTAACAAGAAACCCTGGGTCAAGAGAGGTACAAAACCTCCCCCTAAGTCATGAAGGGTTGCCCCCACTCAATCGGGTGAGGGGAAGACTTCAGTTGTTCACAGAGACCTGGCGGGACACCATCAGAGATGGGTGATCTCCGCAGTAAGTCTGGGATACAGGCTGGAGTTAAAAGACATTCCTCCTGCCCATTTTATAAGGTCAAACGTGCCAAGCGATCCCCAGAAGAGTGGATCCCTCCTTCTGGCACTAGAGAAACTATTGCCTCAAGGGTAATCATGAAGGTTCCCTTGGAAGAAAACGGGTTCGGGTTTTACTCGAACCTTGTCACAGTCCCCAAACCAAATGGGGACATGAGGCCCATATTAAATATAAAAGGGCTAAACAAGTTCCTACATATCAGGACTTTTTCAGATGGAGTCGATCCGATCGGTGGCCACCGCCCTACAAGGGCAGGAATGGTTAGCCTCGATCGACATAAGGGATGCTTATTTGCATATTCCCATCTGTCCGGCCCACCAGAAATTTCTACGCCTTGCAGTAGAAGGGCGCCATTTTCAGTTCAGAGCCTTACCTTTCGGTCTGGCCACGGCACCACGAGTGTTCACAAAAATTCTGGCCCTACGATTGGCCAATCTAAGAACACAAGGTGTAATGATAATGGCATATCTAGACGACTTGTTGCTGATAGACCACTCAGTGAAAAAAACTAGAAGTGGTCGTTCACAAGATAATCAAGTATCTGGAATCTCACGGTTGCATTATCAACCGAGACAAGTCAGCCCTAAAACCAGTCAAAAGCCTGGAATACTTGGGGGCTAAGACTGGATTCAAATCAGAGAAAGATTTTCTTACCTCCAGAGAAGGTGTCGTCTTTGTAAGATTTGACCCACTTAGTGGGTACAAAAAAGAAAAACCATCCATACGCCTGTGTATAAGGCTGCTGGGAAAAATGGTGGCTTCATTCGAAGCAGTACCCTATGGTCAATTCCATTCAAGGAACTTGCAGAGGGCCATACTGTCAGCCTGGAACAAAAAAGTTCAGGCTTTAGACTTACCAATGTCCCTGTCCCCTTCCGTTCGGAAGAGCCTCCATTGGTGGTTGGTACCAGAATCTGGAAAAAGGGAAACCCTTCAGTCCGGTTTCTTGGAAGGTGGTCACTACAGATGCCAGCCTCATAGGCTGGGGGGCAGTACTGGAGCAATGGTCTCTCCAGGGCAAGTGGTCAGAAGCAGAGAAGGCCCTGCCCACCAATCTCTTAGAGATACGAGCAGCCCGGTATGCCCTAGTAGCATGGACATCCAAACTCCAAGGGTCACCTGTCAGAATTCAATCAGACAATGCCACAGCAGTGGCATATATCAATCACCAGGGTGGCACCAGGAGTCGTGCAGCCCAGAGGGAAGCGAATTGCATCCTGGAATGGGCAGAAAGGTATGTCACAGCCATATCCGCGGTTTTCATCCCAGGAGTGGAAAATTGGAGAGCGGACTTTTTAAGTCGCCAGCAATTATGCCCGGGGAATGGTCTCTTCACCCCAAGGTTTTCCAGGCAATATGCCAGCGGTGGGGAACACCGGATGTAGATCTGCTAGCATCCAGATTCAACGCAAAGGTGGACAGATTTGTGTCTCGCACAAAGGATCCCCTAGCTTGCGGTTCGGATGCCCTAGTGTTCCCTTGGGATCAGTTCAAGCTGATATATGCATTCCCACCGCGATTAATCCGCAGAATCAGGGTAGAAAAGAAACCAGTGATTCTGGTGGCTCCAGCGTGGCCCCGAAGGGCATGGTACGCGGAAATTGTAAAAATGTCAGTGGGAAGTCCTTGGACCCTCCCACATCGTCCGGACCTGCTTTCACAAGGACCGATATACTACCCTTCCTTACCAGCCCTAGGTTTGACGGCCTGGCTATTGAAGCCCACTTTCTAAAAAATAGAGGGCTCTCTAATCCTGTGGTATCTACCATGATCAATGCCAGGAAGCCGGTATCCAGGCAGATCTATTATAGGATCTAGAAGGCGTACATCATGTGGTGTGAGGCCAGGAAATGGCATCCACGTAAGTACATAATAGGTAGGATTCTGGACTTCCTACAGTGGGCTGTACATAGGAAGCTTGCCTTGAGTACTATCAAGGGTCAGACGGCCTTGTCAATATTTTTTTCAAAGGCCCTTGGCTTTGCATTCATTAGTCAAAGCTTTCATACAAGGAGTGATGCGTATTAGCCCTCCGGTTAGTATTCCCATATGTCCATGGGACTTAAACCTGGTTCTGTCGGTTCTACAGAAACAACCATTTGAACCATTGCGGCACATTTCCTTGGTTCTTTTCACCAGGAAATTGATTTTCTTAGTAGCCATTTGTTCGGCTAAAAGAGTATCGGAATTAGCCGCCTTATCCTGTAAGGAGCCATATCTGGTTATCCATAAGGACAGAGTAGTATTACGTCCTCATCCAGCCTTCTTCCTAAGGTGGTATCGAGGTTCCATTTGAACCAAGATGTGGTTCTTCCTTCCTTTTTCCCCAAACCTAGTTCGGTAGAGGAAAAGTTATTGCATTCTTTGGATGTAGTAAGAGCAGTTAAAGCTTATCTTAAAGCCACTGCTCAGATTCGTAGAACGGATACTTTGTTTGTTCTGCCGGAAGGCCCCAGAAAGGGTCAGGCAGCATCAAAAATCTACTTTAGCCAAGTGGATTCGACAGGTCATAATACAAGCCTATGGCTTGAAAAGGAGACTGCCTCCGTTCAAAGTTAGGGCGCACTCCACAAGAGCAGTTGGAACTTCATGGGCAGTGCATCACCAAGCCTCCCTGGCTCAAGTCTGTAAGGCCACAACATGGTCCTTAGTACACACGTTTACTAGATTCTACCAGGTAGACGTCAGAAGTCAGGAGGATGTCGCCTTTGGGCGCAGTGTATTGCAGGCCGCAAAAGAGCCTCATGCCTGATGGCGCCCAGCTTATGTATCCCTCCCCTCATTTGGCATTGCTTTGGGACGTCCCATTAGTAATGACTAGTCGCTCTGTGTCCCGTGATGTACGAAAAAGAAAAAGGGATTTTTATAACAGCTTACCTGTAAAATCCTTTTCTTGGAGTACATCACGGGACACAGAGCTCCCACCCCTCTTTTTGGGACACTTATTGCTTTGCTACAAAACTGAGGTGCTCCCGGATGGGAGAGGCTTATATAGGGGAGGGTACTTCCGGTTTGGAAGTGGCCAGTGCCAGCACCTGAAGGTAATCTATATAACCCATTAGTAATGACTAAGTCGCTCTGTGTCCCGTGATGTACTCCAAGAAAAGGATTTTACAGGTAAGCTGTTATAAAAATCCCTTTTTTTACACTTTACAGTATATGTGTTTTATCTCAGTGCTATATATACTTGCACTAAAAGTGCATCTGGTAACTTACCAGACAGCCATTATCACATACACTTTATTGGATTTACACATATTCACGTTTGTGTTTTAATGTATTCACATCATAATTTGTTTGTGGTGTGTGGGGTTGTTTAAATCCCCTTTTTCACATTAAGTCAGCGCATCTTAATTTCAACCACATATTTATTTGCCGGTGTCCAGGGACTCTCAGGTGCAGCAGGCATTTGCTAACTACTTGCCAGCATCTCCTTTTAATTTTCACATTACATGGTTAACTAAGCCTCTCCTACAAACTGGCAACACCTAGTCCTGCCCACTGTTTTCTGGACAGACACCACTGTGTCAGTTTCTGAATCCCTATCACTGTGAGTGTCAACATTTGGGAAAGGGGGCGCATGAGACACAAATAAAAGATGATTTGGCTCACACAGTGAAGATAAAGGAAGTTTTTGTTTACTTTAGGAGAATTATAGACCAAATTGTTGTTGGAATTAGTACTTGTTTGGTCTGTTTTAAAGGAGGCTCTAGCTGTACTTCAAAGCAGGTTTCCCTGTGATTAAAGTGGGGCTTCAGCCAAAGTTTTTTTACACATTTTGGTTAGAGTTTAAAAGAACCTCTGTCAGGTATTTATTGCTATCTGTGCCCCCTTGAGGAGATTTTCCCTCTCCTCCTGTCAGAGACACAAAAGGAAGTGAGAAGAATTCTCAAAGTGATGATACATAGACAGTTGTAACCGGAACAGGGGTCCCCATTAGAAGATTTCCCTTCAACTCCAGTTTATGCGGCAAAATTAAAAACCAAGATCTTTCTTAATTTCCTGTCTCTGTCATCACCAACATGGAATGCGAGAGGGAATCTACTCCGTGGAACTATGGACAACAATAAAAGTCTGGGAGCCCAGGGACCAGCTTTTTCTTTGGGGGGGGGGGGGGTTAAAGGGTATGGCACGCTTTAATAGAGAAGGATGGGTTTAAAAAAAAAATATATATATATTCACCTAGGTGGATGCTGCATCATTCCCCCTCTGTCACTGAGAGCTCAGCAATCAAACACAGCTGATCGCTCAGTTCTCCCCTCCACTCTGTCAGTCACTGGCGGCTCTCTGCTCTGCCCCTCCAGCGCTGTCACCCCGCACCCCCCCTTGCATTGCCACTGTAGCTCGCCTCTCCCTGCTCTTAACTGCCTGTCACTGCGCCGCTGCCTAAACCCACCCTGCGGCGCTGTCACCGCTTCAGTCGCAGAGAGGGGGTGCCGGCCTGACACCCCCCAGTGTGTGGCACCTGGGGCGGCCTGCCCCCCACTTGGTATGCTACTGGGGATACAGCAATCTGAAGCATGACACAGTAAAGTTGGCCATACATGATTTTTGTTCAAACTTTTGTACGAAAATCCTGAAAAATCATTCATTAGAACTTTCTTTTCCATCATTGAGTCAACTTATTCAGTTCAAAAGCTCTTAAAATGTCATCCAGAACTGTTATTTGAATTTGATCCTAGATGTACTGTATTAAACAGGTTTCCTTACTATATGTATAATTTGTTCTGAACAAAAAACATATTCACAGATGAAATTTCGTTCGAAGTTGAAAATGTTTCTATCTTGCTCCTTTCTCGTCACTACAGTCAAAATCAAACGTTGATTTGACCCCAATAACCGATAGAAATTTGAACAAACGTTCTGAAAAAGAAAATTTTCAAACACAATTCTACTGCCAATGACCTTGAAAATCACCTACAGTAAAACAACCTTTGTGTTATAGATGTACCCAAAATGTATCCAAGGCAGGAGACCAGAGGATTTAATAGAATTTTCACTGAAGTATCCTAGTCATGGAGTACAGAGTGGAGATTCAGTTACAAACATGATCACATTTTCTAATCTAGAGAAAAATGTCACTGCATTTGCACAATGTTGTAATTAATCCTTTTATGCTTCCTTGTCTGCATAGTACAATATAACTATAGGTTGTCTTTGACAGAGTGACTTTTACAGGTGAGCAATTATAATGATAATTATAGGTTATACAAATTACGGGAACAGCCTTTCAATGCTGTAAAAAGGAAGACTTGCAGTTTATACGTGTCTTGTTTTCTTGTCTTTTTGTGCATCCAATCCTACAATCCAAAAAAAAAGTAATATCAACAGTACATTGAAACATGTTTTAATGCCTTTTAACTCCAAATGTTCCTGCAATTATCTTATAAGAGTAACCTTTTTTTCCTAGCGAGGAGAATTATTTTATCCTTCAACATTACAATGTAGATTTATTTTCTTCACCATCCCCCACCTTAACTGCAAGTCCTTCCCCTTTAGTTGTGACTGATGAGTGGCACATGTTGGATGTCCCATCCTTGCTGATGGTGGGGTTAAGTGAAGCCATAGCAACACTTGCTTGAACCCACTGCGACTCACTGAAACCAATGTTTGATTCTTTAATTAAAGCCATGGCCATGGACCACCTAGCCTTTCATCTACAGAGCATATTCTAAGACCATGCAGGCATACAGAGGGTTAAAACTGCATGGTGCAAAATCTGGTGCAGCTCTGTACAGAAACCAATCAGGTTCCAGGTTTATTTTTTGTCAAATCTTAACCACTTGCTTACTGGGCACTTAAACCCCCTTCGTACCCAGACCAATTTTCAGCTTTCAGCACTGATGCACTTTGAATGACAATTGCGCGGTCATGCAACGCTGTACCCAAATGATATTTTTGTAATTTTTTTCCCACAAATAGAGCTTTCTTTTGGTGGTATTTGATCACCTCAGCAGTTTTTATTTTTTGCGCTATAAACAAAAAAAGACAGAACATTTAAAAAAAAAACACAATATTTTTTTACTTTTTGCTATAATAATATCCCAATTTAAAAAAAAAAACACTTTTTTTTTCTCAGTTTAGGCCGATACGTATTCTTCTATATATTTTTGGTAAAAAAAATTGCAATAAGCGTATAGTGATTGGTTTGCGCAAAATTTATAGCGCCTACAAAATAGGGGATAGATTTATGACATTTTTATTATATATATATTTTTTTACTAGTAATGGCGGTTATCTGCGATTTTTGTCAGGCTTGCGATATTGCGGCGGACATATCGGACACTTTTGACACTATTTTGGGACCATTCACATTTATACAGCGAACAGTGCTATAAATATGCATTGATTACTGTATAAATGTGACTGGCAGGGAAGGGGCTAACACTAGGGGGCGATCAAGGGGTTAAATATGTTCCCTGGAAGTGATTCTTACTGTGTGGGGGAGGGGACTGACTGGGGGAGGTGACCGATCTGTGTCCCTATGTACAAGGGACACAGCATCGGTCTCCTCTCTCCCTGACAGGACGTGGATCTCTGTGTTTACACACAGAGGTCCACGTCCTGCCTCTGTAACAGCCGATCGCGTGTACCTGGCGGACATCGCGGCCGCCAGGCACGCGCATCGGCATCACGTGGCACGGCGGGCACAGCTGTTCCCCGCCACGCGCCCTCGGCAGCGCGCGGGGGGGGGATGTAAACCGCAGGATGTCCAGGGACGTCCACCCGGCACTTGAGAGCCGCGCTGCAGACGTCTTTCATCTATAGCGCGGGTCTCAAGTGGTTAATTGAACAAGCTGAAGTTAGAAGCTGATTGTCTACTATGCACAGCTGCACCAGATTCTGAGTGCTCCAGTTTCCCCCACCAATTTGAACTTCCTTCTCGACGCATGCTGCCTAATGTCATACCATCTGCACTCCTCCTCCGTGAGTAGCTTTCATGCAGAGGGGAGATTTGTACTGGGGAGAAAACTGCACTGGGGGAAGGGGGGTCTGCACTAGTGGTTGGCGGGATTTTGGCTTGGGGAGGGAGGTAATTTTTTTTATTGTACTCTGTCTACTGACCTTTCCATTATGCTCTCCTGACCAATGAGCTCTGTGGGTTTCGTATTCTTGACACCTGCACTGTATTATGTAATTCTGACCCTTGCGCTCCATACGCCACCATACGCAACTCCATTACGCATTTCTGACCCCGTCAAACTTCTGATCCTTGCGCTCCATGTGTTACACGCTCCTAACCCCTAGCTAGAGTGTTATGCTTTCCTGACATCTGCGCTTTGTGAATTACTGAGTCATGGTCCTGTGCTCTTTGCATTGTACACTCTTGAGCCCTGCGCCTTGTACACCCCTGTGTACCCCCTAAACCCAGCATTATATACACTATGCTGTGTATTTTATACCCCCTGACAACTGCACTCTTTAAACTGTACAACAGTTGCTGGGTGCCAAGTTTTCACCAAATTTTCACACAGAACACTGAGATTTATCTGCAGAGTATGCCCTGTGCAGAAAATATAAGTAAGTAAAAAAAGAGTTAATTTTTTTACAAATAATTGTCTTAAAGTTTGCACATGGCTTTTAGTCTCTCACTTTTAGCACAGTAACTAAAGCATATTTATGGGTACAAAAACTAGTAGCATATGATACTGTGTACATAGTGAGTGGGCACAGGTTGTAAGTCCCTTTCACTGTTAGCACAATTTAGCTACACCATGCTCAGTGCACTGCATATTTATTTTCCCCAGGGGGTGCCAAAGTTTGAACTCTACCCCACCCCCAAGGAAAAAAAATTGTCTATGGCCCTGGTCATCCCACCATATCAATGATGTGATGATACTAGCAGTTATGCAGCATGGTGAACATGCAGCATGTGCAAAAACACTGCTGTGGATAAGTTTTAGGCAGGTATGAAAAAAACGCTGTAAATTAAGGATGCTTTCAGAAACAGAAGTATTGATTGTTTAATTTTAACAATTAACAAAATGCAAAGTAAATGAATATAAGAGAAATCCAAATCAAATCAATATTTGGTTTGACTACCCTTAGCCTCAATTCTTTTTTAAGGTACACTTCCACACAGTTTTTGAAGGAACTCAGTAAGTTGGCTGTTTCAAACATTTTGGAGAACTAACCACAGATCTATCTTCTTCCAACTAACACTAGCTGTACTTAACTATTGGCAACACAGAATAGTTCTTCTCTTACACTACAGTCTCTCACTGTAGATTTTTACTCACTGAGCTCCCAGTCTCTCACTAGACCTCCAGATCCAATTGCCACTGTATCTCCTGAGCTCTTCCACAGCTAGCACGCTGTATACTCCTCAAGCGTCACCCCCCTGTCATGCTGGGTCCCTAGCTTGGTACTCGATGCTCCTCAAGCGTCACCCCTGCTGTCCTGCTGGGTCCCTGGCTTGGCACCTGTTGAAGCTTTTTCCTTCTTCACCGTCCCCGGCTGGTGAGAAGACTGCTCTGGTACTGGCTCCAGCTTACCCACTGTAGTCTCCGGTAACAAGGTGGATGGTCCCTTGGTGGTGACAGCTTCCCCTCTACCTCCGACCACAGCTTGTTCCCTGTCCGGCTGAACCTTCACAACTCAGTTGGACTCCAATCCTGCAGTCCCAACCCTACACTGCTTCTTTTGCTGCGGGATAGGCCTCCGGCTTCCACCCAGACAGCGGTCTAGGTGGCACAGAACCCCGATCACCTGACGCCACCCAAATAAATAGGCTCTCCTAGCAGGCCAAGGGACCAAAGAAACCCCTGCCAATTGGCTGAGACGGCATATCCATCCATAGTCTGACCTTGCTACACCCTTGTCAATCTAATGCCACCAGCAAGTGCCATCTAGTGACATAAGAGAAAAGGTACAGCAATCCAGAGCTAAAGAGGAATCAGTGAATCTTCTAACAATCAGCCAGGATGATTAACACCTGACAAACTGAATTTATTAGCAACCCTGCCTAAACACCATGGTGCTACAAGTATAACTACCTTGTGTCTTGTTGCTATGCTCAGTCTTGCCATGGTGTATGACCTGTGACATAAACTGTCTTTCACAACCTCACCTTAGTGGCAGAGTTTGGCTGTTCCTCACCCATTTGTAAGCCTCCTACACAGCTGTCTGTTTCAGTTGATGAATGTGTTTCAACATACATATGAAATTCATTATCACTTGCGTGGTATAATTGGTTAATCATACACTTGACTGTGATCTTACAAAATCCCTGACTTTGTGCAAGTGTAAGAATTGATGCTGGTTTGAAGCCAAATGGTAGTCACACCAAATATTAATTTGATTTCGATTTTTCCTCTGTTCCCTCACTTTGCTTTTATAAAAAAAAAAAATGTAAATATATATATTTTTAAACATTCTTATATTACAGCATTTTTCCACACCTGCCTAAAACTTTTTCACAGTACTGTACAATTTCAAATGTGGTTTTGAGTAAGCGTTGCGCTAGAGTCATGTCTAACATCTTCTTACCCAGCTTCCCAGGAGGTGAACGGAAGAGATACATTTTAGTTTTGAAAGACTTACCAGAGGTTCTGCTTATTAGCTTAGTTTAATCAGATGAGTCAAGCAAATAGCTTTGATCAGCTGTGTCCTGGCTGTACTTCAATATTTACTCCCAGCATAAAAATGTAGTGTTTAGTATAATCAAAATGTATCAAACGTGCACAAGGCACATTTAAATGTTTGCTTTTTAAATGTTTAGTTCATTTCCTCTGTCACTGTAATTCCACATTCCGATTTGGAAACAGTCTGTGCTGCATGTAATCTTTTGGCTTTATATGTTTGTTTATTGCATATGGGTTGAATAACTTTGTTCACATTAAAATGACATTGTTACAATACACTGCAAGCTTAACTAAAAGCAGAGCCTAAAAAAAAAAAAATTAGGACTACAAAAATAACATTTTTAAACATGCTAGTTTAAGTTTATATAAAATATTGCATATTTATATTGAGGTGTTTTTTTTTTTACCCAACACATCTTCCTTAAGCTTCTTTTCATATATGTATCTCTATTTATCTACAACCTTTTGTCTGCAAAGTCTACTAAATCTATAATCGACACACCTAAGTGGATGACTCATCCTTTGTCGTATGGCTTTGTCCAAAGTTTCAGTTAAACAGAGGCACATGGCAGGAGCCAAGTGCCATGATGTGTATTTAGCTAACCTGCAGTGCTAATGGAATCCTTTGTCATGTATTAATCGTTTATTTGTAAGAACATTTTTTTAAATAAAACATCAGTTTAGTAACAATAACAGAAAAAGCTGTGTGGCTGATGGACAACAGTGATCTTGCCAGAGAGGGGACAGCTGAGTATGTGGCTTGTCAGGAGTGCTGGGTAAGAGCAATGGACCCACTAAGGGTAAAAGGGTAAGAGATGATCCATTGTCACTGGAACAGAAAGGCACGGACAGCAATAAATACATTGTCAGAAATTCTATCATTTCTTCTGTGCTACTAGAAATGTTTTTTTTTTTTTTCTGTGGTACAGTTGGAGACATTTCTCATCATTTCCTGTTTTGAGAAGAAATCAGGGGATCTCCCCAATAATGACGGGAGCTTTAACCCATCCTCACTGTAACAAAAATACAATAAATTGGTTTGGCTGAATTTGGTTTTTAAAGTGTGTGTATCATACCAACGAAACTAGTTGGGCAGAGTCATGTTGACATCACATCCGGTTGTGTCATTTACAGCGGCTGTGGGGATTGTTTTAAATAAAACATACTACACTATTGCAGTCTCTATCCTGGTAATTTCTTTACTTGTATCTGGAGGCAGAGCAGGGAAGAGCTGAAGAAAGTGCCATATGGAGCCAAACTGGAGAAAATAAAAAGTGTTAATAAAGCACTGTGGACCTGTTAATATAATGGTAAAATTATGTGCAGTGCTTAAAGATTTATATTTCTCCAATATAAGAACCAATGTATGATGTGAAATAACCACAACAATAAAAAGAAGAAATCAAAAAACTGTGAAAAGTGTTTTGAAAATTACACACAATCTATGAGTCCATATGTTGTCATAGAGGTTGGTAAAACGTGAATACAACAGTCCATAGATGAACAGTGAAAAAAAACTCAATAGTAGGAAAAGGTATTCCACATGCCGTCAGTGTTGAAATGAAAAAACGACAATAAAACCACCACCGGTTGTGTGAAGCTTACGGGAGTGTAAGGACTCAAATGTAAACACCAATGTACAGGACTCAAGCCCCGTACACACGATCGGTTTGACTGATGAAAACCGGACGTCCGATGGATGGTTTTCATCAGACCAACCGATCGTGTATGGTACCCATCGGTCTTTTTTCCATCGGTTGTAAAAAATAGAACATGTTTTAAAATTTTCCGATGGATAAAAAACCGATGGGAATTTCCGATCGTCTATGGGCAAGTCCATCGGTTAAAAAACCCATGCATGCTTAGAATCAAGTCGACGCATGCTCAGAAGCATTAAACTTCATTTTTCTCGGCTCATCAGAGTGTTTTACGTCACCGCGTTTGGAACGGTCGGTTTTTTGACTGATGGTGTGTGGCCAAGACTGATGAAAACCAGTTTCATCGGATTTCCGATGGACAAATCCATCGTACGAAAATCCATAGGTTATCCGATCGCGTGTACGGGGCTTCAGAGAAGCGGGAGGACGAAGATAGGAGACATTGCTGGAAGTGGCAGCAGAGGAGGTTATACCATTCTGAATATGAATATGAGATGACCTGGTCCAATATGTTGGCTGCTCCTGAGGACATATTATCCAGAAACTTCTCAAGGGAGCTACTGTATCCAGCAGACTGGCATTAGCAGAGCACCCAGATCAGGCTTAACTAAGCAATCACAGCTCACTGGGTACAGAGAGCCAAACTATGTTTTTACCTTACTGCCTACAGTGTGGCAACTAAATGTACCTTTCAAAAACATACACTAACTTTCCTAGCACCTACCTAGGAGGGTGGTATACCTGTATAGTATTCATTATAAGATAGATAATAAAGAAGAACTGCATAAACAAAAAGCACTTCAGCATATCCTCATATCTAAACTGTTCGACCACATGAAGAAGCCTGAAGCAAACGTTTACCAACTAAAGCAATGTGCAAACTGAACCATTTATGATGATGACATCTAAAATTGAACATTTGCCTCTGTCTAAACCTCTGGCTGGGCCGTGTGTCTCCAATTTAACTGAAAGAACAGAGGAGCATAGCTACAACATAGGCATAAATTGTTGAAAGTGATGCACAGAACAGAAAGTGTCTCATTGTGTTTCTGGACTCGATTATAAGAAATGGTAGTGTCTAGGATATTTGTGTGGTATCATTTTAAAAAGCCAAATAGAATCCAGTGGTTCAGGAACAGCCATAACCTATTTTAAATTAGGGACTATGTGACAGGCTAACAAAGACAAGGTCCCTAGAAACAGAATATTAACAGTCCCGAGTTATCCAGATGACAAATTCAGGTATATAGTATAAGACTGAAAGAGACTGAAGAAAAGGTAGCCCAAAATGTACCAGTCTCTGCCAGACATTGTTCCTTGATTAATAGTGGTCCAGCTAGAGGGGTGTTGAGAATATACACATCCACGAGGCAGCGACCACCAAAAAAAGCTGAAAAAGAAGCAAGGTATTGCTCCACAGCCATATTATGATTCTGGTTGTCCAGGATCTTTTTCCAAGTCACAGTAGTTTAGACACATGGATCATGATCTTCGCCATCTTTGTTGGCTGGGAGGAGATTTGGTATTGCCTGGATATTCCACCAGCCCATCTCTGTATATAAATGTATACAACATAATACATCTCTGGACCAGTCAGGATAAGGTACACACGGGCCAGCAACCTGATAAACTCTGTCCAGTTCAATCGGTTCTGTCAAAGCTTTGTCAAACAACATGTTTAGTATTGCTGCAACTATGTTTTTAAGCTGATGCCATGAATGCTATTTGTGGGAAAAAGGGTACATATTTTTTTTTAGGTACAGTGTTGCACGACCACGCAATTGTCAGTTAAAGTAACGGAGTGTCGTATCGCAAAAATGTCCTGGTCATAAAGGAGGGTAAATCTTCTGGAGGTCAAGTGGTTAAGATAAGGTATGACCTCAATGTGGAGATTAACCACTTGCCGACCAGCCGCCGTCATTTTACTGCGGCAGGTCGGAATGTTCCCGCGAACCGTCGTAGCTGTACAGTTGAAACTCGGATTACGAGCATAATCCGTTCCAGGAGAATGCTCGTAATCCAAAGAACTCGCATATCAAAGCGAGTTTCCCCATTGAAGTCAATGGAAACGAAAATAATTTGTTCCGCATTGACTTCAATGGGATGCAATACCGCATGCGGCCAGAGGTGGGGGGGGGCACCGGAGAGCCTCGGAAACGGCCAGAAAGGCCCGAGAACACGTCGGCTGACCTCGGCAAACGTCGAAAAGGCTTGGAAATTGAGTATTTCCGTGTCTTTCCGAGCATTGCCGAACGGCGCCGATTGGCTGAGATCGTCACTGTTTGGCTCTGCTCGGCTTCAGCGCCCCCGCACCTCAGTCAAAATGCAGTACTGCAGGCCCTATTAGGTTGAATTCTGCTCATCTTGCGAGACAACACTCAAGCATGTGCGTGTGCCCGCTGCACTGGGGGGGTGGCGATGCGCGTGGTCGGCGCTCGCGATGACCGCCAGCCATGCACAATTGTGGGCATGTTAGCCAGAACAGGGACGTGTGTGTGTAAACATATAAATCCCTGTTTGAAGAGGAGAGACAGAATGTGTGTTCCTACTAGTTAGGAACAACGATCTGTCATCTCCTCTAGTCAGTCCCATCCCCCTACAATTAGAACACACACGAGGGAGCACAATTAACCCCTTGATCGCCCCCTAGTGTTAACCCTTTCCCTGCCAATGACATTTATACAGTAACCAGTGCATTTTTATAGCACTAATCGCTGTATAATTGTCAATGGTCCCAAAAATTTGTCAAAAGTGTCCGATCTGTTCGCCATAATGTCGCAGTCCTGAGAAAAATCGCTGATCACTGCCATTACTAGTAAAAAAATATATATTAATAAAAATCTCATAATCTTCCCCCTATTTTGTAGACGCTATAACTTTTGCGCAAACCAATCAATATACGCTTATTGCGATTTTTATTACCAATAAAATGTAGAAGAATACATATCGGCCTAAACTGAGGAAAAAAATTGCTTTTTAAAAAAAAAAAAAATTGGGGATATTTATTATAGCAAAAAGTACAAAATATTGTTGTTTTTTTTCAAAATTTACGCTCTTTTTTTGTTTATAGCGCGAAAAAAAAACCCGCAGAGATGATCAAATACCACCAAAAGAAAGCTCTATTTGTGGGAAAAAAATAACGTCAATTTTGTTTCGGTACAACATCGCACGACCGCGCAATTGTCAGTTAAAGCGATGCAGAGCCGTATTGTAAAAAATGGCCTGGTCATTGAGCAGCCAAATCTTCCACGGCTGAAGTTGTTAAAGAAGAAGAGGTTCCAGCCCAACAGTCTCGATAGGATGATGTCTACTGGGGCCATTGCGGATGTGTTTAACCTACCTAACCACATTTTACCAGTTTATTGGGGCAACCCTGTTCTTGATACATTCGTTTTTTGAGCTAAAGGTAGGACTTAAAGTTGAAGTAAACCCTCCTATCGTTTTCAGCCAAGGAAGCTGCCATCTTGGCCCCTGTTTGATCTTCAACTGCCATGATGCTGCACATGTGATCAGTTATGACACCAGCCATTGGATGGTTTAACAGTTTGGTTGAGAGCACAAGCAATGTGACAGTTACATTCATGGCATGTGCCGGAAATGTAACTTTTTTGAAACTGTTAAATCGATGGGTTTACTTCCGCTTTAAATTCCGCTTTACACGACTCTTAACTGGTAAGCTTCACAATCTAGTGGTTGTTCTACATTTAAAGTAGGAGGCATGCTGACTCAGTAGAATATTCTAATTGTAGTACAAAATGTTGTCAAATGTTACAAAATGTCATCAAACACTATTGATGATAACAAAAGGGGTGGAGTCAGTACAGAAAGACATAATCATTCTCATATAAAAAGAACAGCATAATCTTTAAATAAAGCCGACCCTGGCCAAGCGCTCCAAACAGACGAATGAACAAATAATATACATGAACGGGAATGGAGCACATTATTTTAAATGGCTACACTTTTATTGATTTGTGACATATGGCAAATGCACTTGCATACTTATGGGTAATTATGCCAGAGCTGATCAGGATTCCTATCCCATTAAACGATTTCTGAATCAGCAGAGCTTGGCTGTAGCACAATCAAAGACTTCTTTGTGACAGATTGCAAGCAATACCCTCAACTCTTAGAGGACAATAATATTGACTGTATGTTAGATAAACATGAATCTTCTAAACAAGGAGTAAATATGCATAAATTGGCCTCCTTTTCATGCCTTGCACTAAAAAGACATTGGGACACAGTCTGCAGAGTTTAATTTAGACTATAATTACCTTTTCCACTGAAGTGTAGTAAGCTAGTAAATGAAGTGTTGAAATGCAAGGTTGCAGAGGCACAAAAATATCTGTTAAAGTCTTTTTAATATTCCTATTTGAAGCTCAATCATTTGCAAGCTGAGCATCCTACAGCTGCTTTCAAATAAAACCCTAAATGCGTTATTAGAAATACAATTAAACAAAACATTGCATAAAGTGAAAATTATGATTTGCAATTGTAATAACTCAATACTTAATATTGTTGCGCCGATAGAAGATAGCTCAGGGCTCAGCGGTGTGTGCGTTCATGAAAGCACACAGTTGGTGCCAGTGGGTAATATTGCTGGTATAGAAATTAATACTCCAAGTTAATTAAAGGGGAGGATCATTTTTAGTTAAAGGAAGACTGTCATGTGGTTTCCTTGAACTTTCATGAGACATCCATGTATTTTCAAAGAGCTCTCATATTGAGTTACTGTTGTAATGTTTACCTGTGTGTCATTTTTGTATATGCTTTTTATTTACATTTAACTTGCTAACTGTATCATAGTTATAATCATATATGCAGATCTGTATCATAGAGATTTGTAATGCGCCCTCTAGTGGTTGTTTATATGCAAGAAAGTGCAGTCATCTTCCTTACCTAATCATCATTTACAAGTTAAACTACATCTAAACCCTAACCGAATTACATTTAGTTTGATAGCACTGTGTATCATAAGGAGCTGACATGTTTTGTTATTTATTTATTATTGTTAGTAATATTTTTATAAAGAAATGCTGTTTTATACGTTTTTTATCCTTTGTTAAATCTCAAGCCCTGTATACACGATCGGATATCCTATGAATTCTAATCCGATGGTTTTGTCCATCGGAAATCTGATGAAGCTGACTTCCATCAGTCTTGCCTACACACCATCAGTCAAAAAACCGACCGTTCCAAACGCCGTGACGTAAAACACTCCGATGAGCCGAGAAAAATTAAGTTCAATGCTTCTGAGCATGCGTCGACTTGATTCTGAGCATGCGTGGGTTTTTATCAGATGGACTTGCCCATAGACGATTGGAATTTGCTATCGGTTTTTGATCCATCAGAAAAATTTAAAACATGTTCTATTTTTTAAAACCGATGGAAAAAAGACCGATGGGTCCCATACACGATCGGTTTGTTCGATGAAAAAAGTCCATTGGACTGTTTTCATCGGTAAAACCGATCGTGTGTAAAGGGCTTTAGTGCTGCTGAAAATCTGTGGCCTCTTTTCAGCCACTTCCTGTCTCCACGCATCCATTCCATCAATGGCTGAATGTCATTTTTCATAGCAGGTTTCTGATAGTGACCAAAGTGGTCCATGCCTGTATTATCTGAGTTGAAGCAGCTCTTTGTAGAACCCATATGACAAGGTGACAACAAAGGAGAACAAAAGGGAGGCAGGAACAGAGTGTTGTCTCCCTATAACAGAAAATGAATTACAAGGCGTGGTATACCCCATTGTCCTCTGGCCTCTATTTGTAAAACTTTTTGCCCAGTTCCTGGCAACTAAAAGATTATCCCTTGAAATGGGGCTTTGCCTAGACTGCAAAGGTTATTTGCTTGTTTATGTCTAGGGGAACATTAAAAGAAAATTTACTTACCTGATCCTCCACTCCTCCCTGCTGCTAGAGCAGTCGTCGTAGCATCTTCTCCCCCATGCTTCAGCAGTCTATGGTACTGACGTGATCAAGACCAATTCAACAGCCCTGCATTAGACATGTTAATGACAAGGGACAGTTCACTGCTGGCCCTGGGGTGTCATGTGCCAGCAGAGTGGAGGATCAGACAAGTTAAAGTAAATTATCCTCTCCCCTAGACAAAATGAGCAACTAACCCTTGCGGTGTGGGCGTAGCCCCACAGTTAGGGCCAATTTTAAATTTTCATAGAGTTGGGCTTTATCATCCATCATACCCAGGGGTGTTCTCACTGTCTCTTTAGAACTACACCTCACTGGCATTTCTCTTTCCCTTGTAAAATTAAAAGTTTATACATGTTATCTATGGAGAACCACAAGACCCAGCAGTCCCACTCCCAACACCAATATATATATATATTTAATATTGATTTTATTTCTATCAACTTTTTATATAGAATGAGTGAAAATGTTGGGGCACCATGTCTACTGTGCATACTTACTGTGGTTTAGTATAACTGACCAATCAAAATCTTTCTGTGACCAGCTCTAGGGTTAGTTGAGGACAGATTTTGCGGCGTGGCCCTAAAGTATATACCTAAATAAAGATGTTTATCATTAGAACTTCAGATGTACAGGGAAACATTTCCAATGCTAATCACCTGAGCTGATTGCTAATCTGTTGTAGATGATTTCTGTTCTAGAGAGGAATTACTTCTGACAAGTTCTCAGAAAAAAACGTTTTTGATTAATAGTTTGGTGTGATTGAGTCGTTATGCTGTTATGAAATGCATTCCCTTCATTTATACATCACAGACAAATTCCTCTGAAAGTGGTACAAGTATTTTCAGATCAGGTATACAGCAGAGAGCATACAGTATGCCATGTATCTGTTAACCTGTTGCAATTTCAGAGACCCTTTGTGTATTCTCAGTTTCCTACAAATCCTGGGGAAAGAGATGTAATGGCTTTAATATATAATCTGTAAAGGCCCTTAAAAAATTAATACAATTAATACAATAGATTGGGGATTCCAGATGATGCCAGTTGTGGGGAAACGCGTCGAGCAGAGGTAGCATGTGACCTCATCACTTATTGGCATGTCGGTTAGCTTCCGCGGCCATATGAACGAGTCTATTGCCTGTTTTTATTCATCTCAATGTACGTGCAATACCTTTTTAAATAAAAGTTCTTGGAATGTACTGCACCATGAGGTTTCTCCCTGTTTATGCTTTATACATGTGAGTGCTGATGATCAGCAGTTGGAGCAGAGGATGCGATATGTTCTTTCTATGTGAGGATTTTACCATTTTCATCCATCCAAATTACCCAGGGCTCTGACATTTAGAGTGTTGACCCTTTCTCTAGGAAAAAAATGTCATGCGCATTTGATCTATTTAACTCGAGATCACCTCGGTCTGGTAAGAGGCCCTTTTTGTTGAAGGAGCACTTTAGGCATTGGAGCACTTTCTCTACAGACGTTTATGAGCATGGAGCACTCTATTCACATATGATTGATCATGGACTATTTGTTTATATGAAATTTATATTTGTGCCTTGCATGGATTATGATATATTTATGAAATAAGAGTACTGTATCATGTTTGTTTGATTGATATTTGATGAACTGCACACATTTTTTATTTAAAGGGACAGCACACTTATTTGCACAATATTTAATCTATTATCTAAATTGTATGTATATTCAGAACCATTAATTATTTTAAATATTTAAAAAGAAATTTAGTTTAAAAATATATTAAAAAGTCCCACTGTGCAAAATGCAAATATATTTCATATATAATAAAATGCAATCCTTCAAAATATGTGATCTTTAACCCGATGATTAAAAAAAAAAATCCACGTGACTGGTGCATCAAATAAAATCTTCTTTAAAGTGGATTTAAACCTTCACATATACCCAGTGAAGTGAACAGCCTCAGATGATACACAGAAATCAAACAAATCTCCCTACATAAGTTTTACATTCAGCTTTATATATTCTTTAGAAAGTGCACATCGTGTTAGAAATTTCTGTTTCAGCAGTGGGAGGGGAGTCTGGGCATACATTGTGTATGAGCTGATTGGAGGAAAAGCACAGCCCCCCCCCCCCCTCCACATAGGCAGAGGAACAAAGAAACATGCAGAGCTGTGCTGTGAATAGACAAGCTCTCTGCTTATCTGTCTCTAAGTTACCTCCCTGACACTCATTTCCAGCAGCTTTTATCTTGTGTGTTGGAGAGCTTGTCAGAAGTTATCATGCTGATAACAGAGGAACAGAGGAGCAGAAAGACAGAACACTTAGTGCTTTGGAGAGAGATAAGTAAACACTACAGATATATGTGTTCAGGTCAGATTTCATGAATGGGGTTTACATCCACTTTAAATGTCCATAAACATGCAAACTCTGTGAGCATTCCACAGCTGTGGTCAAAGTTCTTCACCCACAATAATGGATATGCACTTACCCTCACAGATTAACCACTATGTTATAAGAGGTCTCTCAAAAAGCCCTATAAACTCCAGGCACAATATTACATAGTCCACAATCTCTCCAGGTTACATATATCCAAGTTCCATCAATCCAACTCTTCATTCCCCATGTACTGAACATATTCCTCAGTAAACAAACAGAAACATATATAGTGCATTCTGTTGCCACTTTATTAAAACAGTAAAGGGTTAACATCACTCACATGAATAAAAACGCCCCGCGTGCCTGTAAAAAACATTCCTCTGCCTGTCATCAACAATACATCTCCCACTTGGCTGTGCAAAGTTTCTCTCTTTCACGTATATACAGTATGTGTATACAGTATATGTGATTCGTCTTCCCTGCTGCATGGTGAAATCACTGAAAAAGACTCTGCCTTACGCGTTACGTCTCATAGACTTCATCAGAGACTAAAACAGCTGTCATTAAAAGATTTATTTTCAACTCTTGTTTTGGTGACAACTGTAAAATTTTGGCTTTAACATCACTTTCTGTATCAGTGACAATGGCCACCAGGATAAATACCATAGATAGAGTGAATCTACCCAGCGGGGTCACAGACAGCAATAGGGTAAAAACGTGTTCTTACTCCCTCAGACCACCAGTGTAATGGGTGCATTGACCCTGAACACCAACACAACACTTTGTAATGGGCATTTATAGACTACCAATATAAACATCACCATTGACCACCATGTAATATGGGTCATCGATAGTGAACATTAAAGTAACTGGGACAAGGACACTGACCACCAGTGTAAGAAATGGCCTTGCGCAATACTTGCAAACTCAACGTAAACAAGGTCTGGAGGGAGATGCAAATAAAGCTCATACACAAAGCATTCCTGCCCTTCAAGATAGACAAATCGGATGCTTTATTTTCTATCTGCCCCTGGTGCGCCACAATCCGTCCTACTCCAGCCCACCATTTTTGGAGCTGCTCTGCAATTTCTGTTTTCTGAGATGAGGTTGTCGGTTTCATCCACGCAATCACAAGTCTCAAGATTTATAAAGACCCTTCACTATGCTTCTTTGGATATGACAAGCAGTAATCAGTGGAAGTTATTAACAAGCCTTTCCCACAGTGGATACACCTTAGTCTTCTCATAGCTCGCAGTACAATCCTTCGATCTTGGACTTCTTCAACACCTCCATCCCTTTCACTTGTCAAGGAGGATCTCAAATCTTTGCTCTATCTCGAAAAATTGGACACTATTATACAGGATTTTGGGCCTAGGCTACAAAGCACTTTTTTACTTGATAAAAGTTATTTAAAGAACATTCCCTCTCTACTGTAGAAATGACTTCTCTAATGACATCTTTCTAATATACGGCATGGTATGCAAGGGCGAACTTGATATGCAAGGGCGAACTTGACTAATTCTTTGTACAGACTCAAGATTTAAACCTGCTCTTCAAGCAATAAGCTCTCCTCCTCCTTCCCTGTATTCACGTGCTGGCAGGAAGATCTAGGTCTTCAAGGAATTGATGGTTGAACCAGTACTATGGTATTGCTTGTCTTTGGTTGGTTATCTGACATTAACATATTCCATTCACTGGTGTTATTGTTTTTATTCCCTGCCACAAAATCTACTTGGGTTACTAGGGGGAGTTCTACCCATGCTTCCATATGAATAGATTCACTTATGCAGTACCCTCCCTCCTTTCTTCCCTCCCCTCTCCTCTACCCAACCACCCACCCCCATTTCCCCATTTGTGGTATATAGGATTAAACCTTGTTATTTGAGTATTTCTTGTTTTTTCTTATCTATGCTAATCCTGTTAAGATGCTGTCATCTTTGCCGATGCTCAAATCTGTTGTGGAACATAGCCTGAGGCTTGGTTCTGGCCTTGTTTTCTCTTATAAACAGGTCGATTGTACTGCTTTGTAAAAGAAAAAATAAAGAAATGGCCTTTACACTGACTACTAACGTAAGTTTATGTTGGAAAATAATACACATATCCTGTTGTTCAGTTCCTTTGTAAAATGGCTACTTGTATAATATTGAAAGCATTATAGAGTATCTATATTTTTTCTGTGGATTGGTATAGGGCATCAACATTTTGCTATGGTGTCCTGTGAATTCTGGTTATCTCCCTGCTGTTGTGTATTCATTTACAGGCTAAGTTCACCTTGTGTAACAAGGTATATGTTACACCTGTGTTTTTGGGTGTAACATGTAACATATTACTGTACAGCACCCGCCGGCACCACCTGAGCTTTCAGCGCTGTCGCAATTTGAATGACAATTGCGCGGTCATGCTACACTGTACCCAAACACATTTTTTATAATTTTGTTCCCACAAATAGAGCTCTCTTTCGGTGGTGTTTGATCGCCTCTGCGATTTTTATTTTTTGCGCAACAAATAAAAAAAGAGCGAAAATTTAAAAAAATATATGTTTTTCTTTGTTTCTGTTAATTTTTTTTGTAAATAAGTACCTTTTCTACTTCAATGACGGGCACTGATAAGGCGGCACTGAAGGGCACTGATAAGGCGACACTGATGGGCACCGATGAGGTGGCACCAATGAGGTGGCACTGATGAGGTGGCACTGATGGGCACTGATGATGGGCACTGATAGGCGGCACTGATGGGCGGCACTGATGGGCACTCATAGGTGGCACTGATTGGCACTCATAGGCGGCACTGATTGGCACTCATAGGCGGCACTGATGGGCACTCATAGGCGGCACTAATGGGCACTTTTAGGCGGCACTGATGGGCACTTATGGGTGGCACTGATAGGTGGCACGGACGGGCACTGATAGGTGGGCACTTATGGGCACAGATGGGCATGGATGGGCACTGATAGGTGGCACTGATGGACACTAGTAGGTGGCACTGGTGACACTGCTGCCTAGCAATGCCAGCCACCACACATTATTTTCTTGGCATGATAGTGCCAGTCAGTACCCATTTGTGGGCACTGATTGGCATATTTTTTTATGTTTTTTTTATATATATTTTTTTTTTACTACATGTGGATGGCCATGGGGGGTGCGCGGCGGCTGTTATCCCACACAACGTCATATGATGTCCAGTGTGGATAACAGAACCACTTCCCGGACGTCAATTTGCTATTGACTGGGCGGGAAGTGGTTAAATAAACCACTTTGAAGGAAAATAATGGTCAGTACCCATCAATGCAGCCTGTTTAGTGCCCATCTGCAGCCTCAATGCAGCCTGATCTGTGCCCATCTGCAGCCTGATGTGCACCCAGTTTCAGCCTGATCTGTGCCCATCTGCAGCCTGATCTGCGACCATTTGCAGCCTGATCTGTGCCCATCTGCAGCCTGATCTGCGTCCATTTGCAGCCTGATCTGTGCCCATCTGCAACCTGATCTGCGCCCTTTTGCAGCCTGATCTGTGCCCATCTGCAGCCTGATCTGTGCCCATCCGCAGCCTGATCTGCGCCCATCTGCAGCCTGATCTGTGCCCATCTGCAGCCTGATTTGTGCCCATCTGAAGCCTGATCTGTGCCCATCTGCAGCCTGATATGCGCCCATTTGCAGCCTGATCTGTGCCTATCTGCAGCCAATCTCCCATAAATTCAGCCTGATGCCCATTTGCAGCCTCACCTCTGCAGCCTGGAATCACTGAGCCATCATCTCCTGTTTACTCGGTAGGAAGTCACATACACAGTCCCGCCTCCGCCATCGGCATTGGACCAGCTCCTGTGAACAGGGGCAAAATGATATCTCTCTCTCTGGAGTCCATAACTCTCTTAATACAAGAAAAGACTTTGCTCGCTTTGGAAACCGCAGCTTGGCATTGCATGCCATTATTGAGCTTATGATCTACCAATACCCCCAGATGCTTTTCCACTATGGATCCCCTCAGTTGTACTCCCCCTAGTATGTATGATGCATTCATATTCTTAGCCCCCAAGTGCATAACTTTACATTTATCAACATTAAACCTCATCTGCCACATAGTCGCCCAATTAGACAGAGCATTGAGGTCGGCTTGTAAATTGGCGACATCCTGTAAGGACATTATTCCACTGCATAGCTTGTTGTCATCTGCAAAGACAGAAATGTTACTTTTGATCCCAGACCCAATATCATTTATAAATATATTAAAAAGTAAGGGTCCCAGCACTGAACCTTGGGGTACACCACTGAGAACCTTAGACCATTCAGAGTAAGAATCATTAACCACTACTCTCTGAATTCTGTCTTTTAGCCAGTTTTCTATCCATTTACAAACTGATATTTCCAATCCTGTAGACTTTACCTTACACATGAGCCATGTGTGGGGAACTGTATCAAACGCTTTTGCAAAATCCAAGTATACCACGTCCACCGCCACCCCTCTGTCCAAGGTTTTACTTACCTCTTCATAAAAAGAAATCAGGTTTGTCTGACAACTTCTGTCTTTCATGAATCCATGCTGTCTGTTGCTTAAATAGTTTTTTTTTTCCAGCAAGAACTCATCTATGTGGTCTTTTATTAATCTCTCCAGTATCTTCCCAACTATAGAAGTTAAACTAACAGGTCTATCGTTACTTGTTAAAGACTTTGTTGCCTTTTTAAATATAGGCACCACATTGGCCCTGCGCCAATCCAGTAGTACTATTCCTGTCATTAACAAGTCCCTAAAAATTAGATACAATGGCTTTGAAATTACAGAGCTCAATTCTTTTAGGATCCGTGGGTGTATGCCATCTGGTCCAGGTGCTTTATCCACCTTTATTCTGTCTAAATATTTCTGGACCATATCACTTTTGAGCCATTGTGGATTTGGGGCTGTGTCACTACCACCCCCATTATGGATGATCTCCCCCATGTTCCATTGTATACACAGAGCTGAAGAAAGTATTTAATAAATTAGCCTTCTCTTTGTCCCCAGTCACCCACTCTAGATTATTTTGTAAAGGGCCTACATGCTCAGACTTGACCTTTTTACTATTAATATATTTGAAGAATTTTTTGGGGTTATCTCACTGGCATTGCTATCTTAAAGTATTGATGTTAATGTAAATTATCTGGCTCTCGGGCAGGCAGCTTCTACTCCCCAGTGGATCTCCACAGTCTCCTTGGCATGTAGTATAATGTTACAAAAATTGAAATTGAAGCATCACACCACTGCTAAGAGGTCCAGATACAACTTTATTACAGCATAAGTCAGGGGGTCAATCAAAAGACTAATCAACATGTTTCAGGGGTCTAAGAGTGCTCCCTTCTTCACCGCTGACATAGCCTGTGCTTGTAATCACACTTGTCTATTCACATTGTTGTCAATCAAGCCCTGATGGAGGGGGAGCTCTTGGACACTCGAAACACATTGGATACTTTTTGGATTGTCTCCCTGACTTTTATCTAGATAAAATTGTATAAGGACCTCTTAGCAGTGGTGTGGCACCTCAATTTCCATTTTTGTACCTCTTTAACCACTTTAGCCCCGGACCATTTGACTGCCCAAAGACCAGAGCACTTTTTGCGATACGGCACTGCGTCACTTTAACTGACAATTGCGCGGTCGTGCGACGTTGCTCCCAAACAAAATTGATTACCTTTTTTTCCCACAAATAGAGCTTTCTTTTGGTGGTATTTGATCATCTCTGCAGTTTGTATTTTTTGCGCTATAAACAAAAATAGAGCGAAAATTTTGAACAAAAATTCAATATTTTTTACTTTTTGCTATAATAAATATCCCCAAAATATATATATATATATATAAAAAAAAATCCTCAGTTTAGGCCGATATGTATTCTTCTACATATTTTTGGTAAAAAAAATCGCAATAAAGCGTTTATTGATTGGTTTGCGCAAAAGTTATAGCCTCTACAAAATAGGGGATAGTTTTATGGCATTTTTATTAATATTTTTTTTTTACTAGTAATGGCGGCGATCAGCGATTTTTATCGTGACTGCGACATTATGGCGGACACATCGGACACTTTTGGTGCTATTTTGGGACTATTCACATTTATACAGCGATCAGTGCTATAACAATGCACTGCTTACTGTGTAAATGTGACTGGTAGTGAAGGGGTTAACCACTAGGGGGCTAGGAAGGAGTTAAGTGTGTCCTAGGGATGTGTTCTAACTGTGTGGGGGCGGGGCTTACTGTGACACGACACTGATCGCTGCTCCCGATGAGAGGGAGCAGACGATCAGTGTCCTGTCACTAGGCAGAATGGGGAGATGCTGTGTTTACACTGGCATCTCTTCATTCTTCAGCTCCGTGACACGATCGCGGGCACCCGGCAGACATCGAGCCTGGGGGTCCCTCGGGCACGGTCATATACGTTACTTTGCGCAGCCGTGCCATTCTGACGAAGTATAAGTACAGGAGACAGTCGGCAAGTGGTTAATAAGACACAACATTTTTATGAAATGCAATATTACATCAGCTAATTGCAGTACAGAGGATGTTTTTCCAGTCTTTTGAGGTGGAAAAGAATGACTTTCCTAAGCCCTGTCTTTGAAAAGCACTAACATTGACTAAGGGAACATGGAAGAAATGGGGAGGGTCTGGCCTTATTAGGTCTGAACTAATTATCACTATACAGGAGGGGGGTTGAGGGAGAAACCAAAGTCACATAGTTGTAATGGCCAAAATCCTCCAAAAGATGTTTGCAAACTACTCAACAATAATGACAGGATGCAGTTCAATGTGACACATAAAATGTACATGTAAGTGGAACAGAGCAACAAACCTAGCAAGGATTGATCTACAATCTTCTAACAGACAAGACAGTTTACATATTTGTCTTTCATCTGTGTATTTAGTTGTATGGCTGAAGTCCAGCTTTAACATCAAATATGGGTGTCAGGTCACCAGTGGCCAGGTGACAGATGCACACCGTAGGGGGACAGGAGTGCACCGCAAGGTAGTGAACCCTATGGCTGACTGCTGCGGATAGGAAACTGGGTGGTTGTGGAAAGCGGGACCAGAGGAGCACAACCGGGATCCTATGGGAAGCTAGAGCCAAGATTCCCCAGGGCGCGGAGTCTAAGACCCAGCAGGTCTTCTCCAGAGCCTCTAGTGGTGAGGATGTTATGCTGCAGGCTGGGTCCAGGTCGCGGCCCCTAGAGTCTCCTAGCTCACGCCCCGTAGGATAAGGGGACAAGAGGGGAAGCAGCAGCACGAGATATAAGAGTAACGAATAACAAGCTTAAAGTCAAGGGCCACAAGCAGACAAGGATAACGAAAGACAAGCCGAAGGTCAAGGGTCACGAGCAGACAGGGATAGTCGGGAACAAGCCAATAACGTAACAGAGAGACAGACGTAGCACACGGCAGGCAGGAACCCAAACACACAATGCCTAACAAACACGTTGATCAGCAAAGCAGGCTTGCAGTGCACAGGTTAATATAGTGTTCTGTGATAGGGCCTGGGGTGGAGTCAGGCTGGGAGGAGATTATAAAGGAAGCCAGGTGAAAGGGTTCTGGCCTCTAAGATGAACACATGGGAAGGAAGGTAAGCTGACAGACAAACACTACTGCATATTCATGACAGTACCCTCCCTCTTATGGGCCCTCCCCCGCCTGGGCCCAGGCTTAAAGGGAAATCTCTGATGAAACCTCCTCAACAGATGAGGTGCAGCGACATCAGATGCAGCGATCAAAGACGCCTCCTCAGGACCAAAACCTCTCCAATGCACAAGGTACTGAAGAATGCCTCTGCAGAGCCGAGAATCCAGAACTTGTCTAACCTCGTACTTAAGATTATCCTCAGAGACCGAAAACGAGGTAGGGAGATGACAAGAAGATCTATTGAGGACCAAAGGCTCTCTAGGAATAAGCAAGGGCATGAGAGGATCAACAGGAATCTGAGGAGGGTCCCCTAGACCCTTAAAGGGGAACTGGTCATCTTGCACAGGACCATCAGACTGGGCAGATGTCAGTGGAACCCTGAAGTCAGGTTGGTTAGAAGGTGACATGTCACAGGAGTCAATCTGAATAGCTGAAGGACAAGCAGAATGTCCTGAACAAGAAAAAGTAGGAGGCTCACTGGGCATGGGCTGGACTGGCATAACTAGTACAGAGGCAGAGTGAATAGCTGAGTCAGGTGTAGCGACTACCTGAATCGCATCGCAAGACGTAGCGACTGCAGGACTTGTAGACAAGCTAGCCTGGCTGTGCGTCCAAGGGTGGTTAGGGACAGAGAAATGTAAATGGTTATGCAACCTGGAATGAATGACCGTCTCAGGTTCACAGGGGGCAACCTTGGGTAGGCAGGACGAGGAACAGGAGGGACCCCAAGCCAGGATCTGTCCAGTAGTCCAGTCCACATGAGGAGAATGGAGCTGTAACCATGGGAGACCCAAAATTATAGGCGTTGAGGCCTTGGGTAAGATAAGGAAGGATATCCACTCCTGGTGGAGTGTCCCTACCGACATCTTAACAGGGAGGGTCTGGAAGCGGATAGGTCCCCCTGGGAGAACAGTACCATCAATCGCCAAGACCACCAATGGCGTGATGAGGGGCAAAAGAGTAAGTCTCATGGCGATTTCCCAGTCCATGAAATTACCAGCGGCTCCGGAATCCAGATATGCTGAGACCGAATGAGAAGAAGCACTAACATGAAGGAACACAGAAAGCAGAAGACGAGAAGGGGAAGGTGATATTTCTGGGTCCAATACTCCACTTTCCAGATGAAGTGGACCCGAACGTTTTTCTGGACAAAGAGAGCAAGTGTCACGAAAATGACCTTTGCCCCCACAGTAAAGACACAGACCAAGAGTTCTGCGCCTAGCACGTTCCTCGGGGGATAGCCTGGTCTGACCCAGCTGCATGAGTTCCTCAGCTGGTAGGAGATGCTCTATGGGTCGAAGAGAGGGGAGCTCAGGCTGACTAAGAACCAAGGAGTGCTGGCGTTGCTTTTCTAAGGTCCTCTCCTGAAAGCGAATATCGATCTGGTTACACAAGGAGATAACGCCGGCCAGATCATTGGGGATGGTTCTTCCTACTAATTCATCCTTCACTCTATCAGACAGGCCATGCAAAAAGGTTGCGACTAAGGCCTCATTGTTCCAGCTCAACTCAGCCGACAGTATGCGGAAATGAAGGGCATACTGTCCCACAGAAGCAGACTCTTGGCGGAGACGTAAAAGGGCGCTGGCCGCTGAAGAGACACGAGCCGGTTCTTCGAAGATATTCCGAAAAAGTTTCAAGAAGCCAGACAGGCTAGAAACCACTGGATCATTCAGTTCCCACAGAGGGGCTGCCCAGGCTAAAGCTTCACCAGAGAGGAGGGAAATGATATAGGCTACCTTAGCCCGATCAGACAGGAAGTTTTGGGGCTGGAGCTCAAAATGAATCGTGCATTGGCTAAGGAACCCCCTGCAAGCCTTGGAGTCCCCAGAGAAACGGGACGGAGCTGGCAGTTGTAGTGAGTGTGTGGCTGCGACTGGTGCAATAGGTGCAGCCGCTGGTTGTATTTGAGGTTGCGGATTCAGGGTTCCCAAGGAGGCCTGAAGCTGCTCGAAGCGAGAAGCCAGATCCTGGAGGAATCACATCACCTGAGTCTGATTCGATTCCTGGGTTTCAAGTCTGCAAACTATGCCCTGCAATGGATCATCCGCGGGGAGCGGGATGTCAGCCGGGTTCATGGCTGATCAAACTGTCAGGTCACCTGTGGCCAGGTGACAGATGCACACCGTAGGGGGACAGGAGTGCACCGCAAGGTAGTGAACCCTATGGCTGACTGCTGCGGATAGGAAACTGGGTGGTTGTGGAAAGCGGGACCAGAGGAGCACAACCGGGATCCTATGGGAAGCTAGAGCCAAGATTCCCCAGGGCGCGGAGTCTAAGACCCAGCAGGTCTTCTCCAGAGCCTCTAGTGGTGAGGATGTTATGCTGCAGGCTGGGTCCAGGTCGCGGCCCCTAGAGTCTCCTAGCTCACGCCCCATAGGATAAGGGGACAAGAGGGGAAGCAGCAGCACGAGATATAAGAGTAACGAATAACAAGCTTAAAGTCAAGGGCCACAAGCAGACAAGGATAACGAAAGACAAGCCGAAGGTCAAGGGTCACGAGCAGACAGGGATAGTCGGGGACAAGCCAATAACGTAACAGAGAGACAGACGTAGCACACGGCAGGCAGGAACCCAAACACACAATGCCTAACAAACACGTTGATCAGCAAAGCAGGCTTGCAGTGCACAGGTTAATATAGTGTTCTGTGATAGGGCCTGGGGTGGAGTCAGGCTGGGAGGAGATTATAAAGGAAGCCAGGTGAAAGGGTTCTGGCCTCTAAGATGAACACATGGGAAGGAAGGTAAGCTGACAGACAAACACTACTGCATATCCATGACAATGGGCTTGGCAATAGGTGATAAAATTAGTTAAATTGAGTGCCTAAAAGTACAATAATGGGTGAGGGGAGGGGGGGAACCTTCGTCCTATCAATTTGGAGAAAATATTTTTTATTGAGGCCACAATGGACTTTAATGGTACCATACAAACGCTTGGGAAACAAATAATAAGTAAAAATTTTGGATTTTATTCAATTTACAACAACATAATAAAATACATACATGATTTATTTATAAAAAAGCTCTGTAGAATATTTCAGATGTAACTTCAAGGACTGAGTTTACCAGTTTAACCAGTAGAAACTGTATTTAGCGTGCTCGACATGTTTTGTGGAACAATAAACCTTTTCTTCAGGAGAATATTGCATATATATGATGTTTACAGAGCAAAATTTGACATATCATACTAAAAATAAAAATAATAATAATAAAAAAAATATTATTATTTTTAGTATGATATGTAAAATGTTGCTCTGTAAACATCATATATATGCAATACGCTCCTGAAGAAGCGGTGTATTGTTCCGCGAAACATGTCGAGCGCGCTAAATACAGTTTCTACTGGGTAAACTGGTTAACTCAGTCCTTGTAGTTACATCTGAGATATTCTACAGAGCTTTTTTATAAATAAATTATGTATGTATTTTAATATGTTGTTGTAAATTGAATAAAATCCAACTTTTTTACTTATTATTTGTTTCCCAAGCATTTGCATCCTACCATTAAGTCCACTATGGCCTCAATACAAAATATTTTCTCCATGGTGACAAAATTAAAGCAGAGCTCCATCCTATTCAAGACATGAGCTCATTAATACTGCTGCCTGTAACACAAGTTAAAACGGAAGCTTTTTTTTTTCAATCTGTACAGTACCTTTGTTTAGACATCGCTTCCTGTCTGCACAAGCTGCGGGTATTCTGCGGGTAGTGTGTCACTTCCCGTACCCGCAGTGTGCCCTGGGAGCTTCTGTCATAGTATTCATTCCGGAGCCTTGCTATGAAGTATCGCGGGATATCGGAACCCGAAAGTGACGCGATCACATAAACAAACTGAGGAGGGCGTTTCAAAAGCCTCCATTAGAAACAAGGGACAACAATCATTCGGCAGCGTTACATTACCGGAGTACAACAACGGAAAGGACAAACTTAGGGTGGGCACTGTTAATCTTCAGACAATCGATTTTGAATAAAATAAAAAGGTCCGGGATCGAGCGGTGAATGCTGGGACATCAGCATTCACCGCAACAAGGAAGTGGCTGCTTGTGGGCTTCTCATGCCCACAAGCAAAATGGAAACCGCTGTAATAGAAGAATATAACTATTTATTTTAGACGGAATCGGAAAGTGGAGGACTTAGCACAGCTAACTCGTGAGTACTTTTTAAGTATGCTACAAACACATGAATGTTTACGTATGGCCGTGGGAGATCCGCTTTAAGTTATTTTTATTTCCTTCTTCTGGAATTCTTCTTTAATAATTATTTATCTATTCCATTCACATGGCAGGTGTCTTTTCTACTGAAAATATTGACTGTCTATTCGAGCCTTGACTAGAGCTGAAACCCATCAGGTTTTATTTATCCTAATTTCTATGATTTAATATGAATGCCAGCTGTGTACAGATGATATCTATGTGCAATAGGTGACATAAATTGGAGTCTTACAGGAGCTGTCTCCATGTGAGGGAACTATCAAACCTATTAAATGCACTGAGTGACACTGACAAATAGTCATGGCAGCCTGGATCAATGACATAAAAAATAGCTGTCACATTATGATTAGTGAACTATCACTAGCAATAATCTTGTTCAATAGACTCCTCGGAGGGTAATATTTGATTATCAGCGAGCACATCACAGTGTTAATTATGACTGTGCTGCATTTTCAATCTAAGTTTTATTTTTACAGTATCTGACAAGTGAAAGCTGGAGGTAATTTTCAGTGTCTTATTAGACATTTTAAATTCAGTTTCCAGTTCTATTTTTTTTTTTTTTTCAAAGCGGCAGCCTTTTCATTTAGCACCTACTTAGCAGATGTGTTTGACAGGGAATAATCATTAGGGTAGCGACTGAATCTAGCGGAAGTCTCTTTGGAAAATATCCATCAATTTTACATTAAATGAAAAGTCAAACTTGTGGAGTCAAAAGTTAATTTCTTTTAAGTTGCGTATTGCCTTCAAAGAGGCTGAATGTTATTGCTATTGGGTTTGATGCCACTGGGAATGTTTTGATTTCTGGTTTTGGAATGGATCAGAGTATTGGACACTAGCAAAAAAATAGCCATTCCTAGATTGGAACAGAATGTGAAAGGATGATGGATGCTGCAGTGTGATGTAGCCAGTGCATTACCTGGGTACCCAAGAATGCAGAGATGTCAACACACTGGAATACCTACAGTGCCTTGAAAAATTATTCATCCCCCTTGAAATTTTCCACATTTCGTCATGTTACAACCAAAAACGTAAATGTATTTTATTTATGTGATAGACCAACACAAAATAGCACATAATTGTGAAGTAGAAGGGAAATGATAAATGGTTTTCAACATATTTTACAAATAAATATGTGAAAAGTGTGGTGTGCATTTGTATTCAGCCCCCCTGAGTCAATTCTTTGTAGAACCACCTTTCACTGCAATTATCTAGACATGTGCACACTGAAATATTTCGTTTCGGAATTTCGTTTTCGCTCGAAAAATAAATTTATTTAGTTACTCCCGAAATTCGTTTTTATTTATTTCGTTTTTCGTTAGAAATTGCATTCGTCCGAAAATCTGAATTAATTAAGGTCGAATCTGTCATTGAAGGCTTATGGTATCTGTCGAATGTTCAAAGAAGATTCGACGGAGCATCGAAACTGTACGACGCTGCAATCATACATTTCTGGTCGAATGTTCCACCTACAAGCTAGCTATAGTAGAATTCTAATGTTGTATGACTAGTAATAATTATATTTATTAATTATTATTACTAGTCAACCAACATTAGAATTTTTCTATAGCCTATGGGCAGAGTATTTGACTGGAAATGTACGATTGCAGCGTCGTACAGTTTATCTGCTCTGTCGAATCTTCTTAGAACTTTCAACAGACACCATAAGCCTTCAATGACAGATTCGACGTTTGTATGTTTTTCGATGCTTTGTCGAATCTTCGTCATTCACGTTGAATTGTCAAGTTAGTTCTAGCTATTTTACTGCTCCTCCTCTTTGGTTACAATCAGCCAATAACATTCATCATCATCATTATTTTTATTTTACTTCCCCCACCCAATTCCAGCAGCGTTCTTTTCTCTCTATGTCGAATCTTTTCTCGCTATAATGTCGAATCTTTTCTCTCTATAATGTCGAATCTTTTCTCTCTATAATGTCGAATCTTTTCTCTCTATGTAGAATAATCTTGGACTAATAGAGTTAAGGTTAGGCACATTCGACCGCAGGTTCGATGGACACAGATTGTTATTGTCAGCGTCATGTCGAATCTCCTATCTATATCGAACTCTTGTTGCAACGAAAACGAAAATTAAGCATTTGTTTATGTCGGATCTTTCGGTTTTCGGATTCTGCATTTTTGTTTTCGTTTGTTAAAACGATAACGAAAATACCTGAAATTCGGACAGAAATGTATTCGGACGAAAACGAATGCACATGTCTAGCAATTACAGCTGCAACTCTTTTTGGGGATGTCTTTACCAGCTTTGCACATCTAGAGAGTGACATTTTTGACCATTCTTCTATGAAAAATAGCTCAAGCTCTGTCAGATTGGATGGAGAGCGTCCGTGAAAAGCAATTTTCAAGTCTTGCCACGGATTCTAAATTAGATTTAGGTCTGGACTTTGACTGACCCATTCTAACACGTGAATATGCTTTGACCTTAAACATTCCATTGTAACTCTGGCTGTATGTTTAGGGTCGTGTCCTGCGAACCTCAGTCTCAAGTCTTTTGCAGACTCTGAAGCCCCATACACACGATCGGTTTGACTGATGAAAACCGTCCGATGGATGGTTTTCATCAGACCAACCGATCATGTATGGTACCCATCGGTCTTTTTTCCATCGATTGGAAAAAATAGAACTTGTTTAAAAATTTTCCGATGGATAAAAAAACTATGGTAATTTCCGATCGTCTATGGGCAAGTCCATCAGTTAAAATACCCACGCATGCTCAGACTGAATTAGGAGACGGGAGCGCTCGTTCTGGTAAAACTAGCGTTCCTAATGGAGAGAGCACATTCGTCATTCTGCAAGTTATTGCTTCATTTAATGCAGCGCATGTTTTTTTGCTTTAGAACGGTCTTTAAAATGTCATTTCGGCAGCAGATCTTTCTCATGAGTTCTGAGAAACGTATGTCTTTCTTCTTTCTTGTGATCTTAGGAATAATTAGTTTAATTCTTCAAGGCCGACCTCACAAATTACACCTTTTTTTTGGTTTTTGTCTTTAATTTTGTTGTGCATTTTTTGGTGTGTCAATTTCTCCAAACAACATATTTTTTTTATTTTTTACTCATGGAGGTTGGTGTCCCTTGTTATTAATTACACATTGTATTTATGAAATCTTATTGCTACTTCAAAAAAAAACACATCAGGCATGTATGTTGGCTGAAATCAAATTTCCCTTTATTTCGGAAAAAAAAAAAAAAAAACCGAAGGTCAACTATTCAGAAATTAGCAGAGAATACCAAGTCATTAGATCCCAAATGCAGACCTGACTATGATCAATAATAAAATCAACAACAGCATGAAATCAGGAGCAGCAGCCAAAGACATACATCATCCCAAGCTGTGGTACTCCATCAACCTTCAATTTCTGGATGAGCAGCTCGAGGCCAGGTAATCACCTCCTGCTCTTCCCTGTAGCCTTCCTTCCACGCCTCTCTGCAGCGTTCTCTCCACGGCCCCGTCCACACACCCTTGCAGGCTGGGCCACTGTGGGTGGTGATGTGGCAGGAGGAGGAGGAGAAGGAGGAGAGGGATTGGCCTGCTGCGAGATATGGGTGGCCTCAGTCAGCAGCCCCCTCGCCCCCATGTGTACGGCCATATATATGAGGTGCTCACAAAGGGCCCGTTGTCCCGCCTCCATTCTGAGCAACTTATCCGCCAGATTGGTGCTAAAGCCCTCCGTAGGGTTGAGGGGGGCCCTCATAATGGCAGCAGCCTCCTGAATCATCTTTAGTGGCTCCTCCTCCACTTGTGTCATCCGCCGTTGTTTTGGCGATCTGACATGGAGGGGAGCCACTTGGGAGACGGTGCTGCCACTAGGCCTGGGGACCTGCTGAGTCCCACTTGGCCTTGCCCCCTCCTGCCTGCCACACTCCTGACCCTCTTCCTCCTGGCTTGCCTCATCCTGTTTTTAAAATAAAATGAAAAATTTGATTATATGGGGAATCTATCACACACAATTTTGATCTCATTACTGTTTTTTTTTTTTTTGGGGGGGGGGGGGTGATATCATTTATGGCTAATCCAAACAGTTCAACACAATATTACTTAGTGGACAATAATTATGGTCAAAAATACTATACCTGGCTGAAGATGTGAAGATCTGGCTCTTCTAGCTCGGGAGGCTCCTCCTCCGCCTCTGCAGGGGTGGAGGGAAGGGTGGAAGGAACGCTGGAGGGAAGGGTGGAAGGAAGGGTTGAGGGAAGGCTGGAAATAGATTCCCTGGCCTCGATCTGGTCATCCAGAAATTGAAGATGTCTGTAGTACCACAGCTTGGGTTTTACTACATTGTCGGCTGCTGCTCCTGATCTCTTTGACTGGCGCACTTCCTTGTATTTTTTTTTATAGGAATTACGCAGGTTGTTGATTTTATTATTGATCATAGTGTAGTCTGCATCTGGGATCCATGGCTTCATATCCTCTGCTAATTTGGTAATAGTTGCCCGACGCACATCACTCTTGTGGTACGCAGGGTGTTTCAGTTCCCACAGGTTGCGCTGTTCCTTATATTTTTCAATAAAAGTCAGCATCACCTCCGGCTCTCGTAGTTTATGCATCTTTTTGGATCAGCAAGTAAAAAAAAAAGTAAAAAAAAGAAAAGGATCAGAATTGTTTCTCCTCAACTTATCACAAAATTGCCCTTTACAATCATGAACCATTATAGGCCACTGCAGGCCCGAGTTCCCTTCTTACTTTAGTTCACTTCGTTGGTTCACTTCTGGTCGTCCTTACTCCGCGCATCCCTAATAACTTCTTTCCCCTTTTTATACCCTGCGCATGCGTGTAACTCCGCCCTCGTCGCCCGCCCATGACGGACTTTTTCAGCATTTCCCCGCCCCTTAACGATCGGCGCACAGTGTGAGACGGCGACATGTCGCAGACACAGGTGGCTTCATTAGTTGAAATTACCGACGAGGACAGCCCGGAGGCGGAAACGTCCCGATCCAGTAAAAAAAGATACAAGGCGACTAATATGTATTTTTCTGAGATGGCGGAGATGGTGGACATTCTGCGGAGGAAGGATTACAACGGCAAGCATGGCCCATACGACACCCCTAATCTCCGGAAGTCACAAATTATGGACAAAGTGGCGAAGACTCTCTATAAAAAATATGGGGTCAGGAGATCCAAGGAACAACTCCGTAAAAGGTGGTCAGACCTGAAGCTCAGGGAGCCGGAGCAGTATTGGAAGCTTATAAAAAGCATTGAAAAAAGTAAGTATATTTTACTGTGTTCTTTCACATTGTAATATGTATTCTTCCATGTTTTGCAACATGTGCTTGGCTTGACTGGTTTCACATTTTAAAATCTCAACTTTTATGTTAAGTGGAGAGTCCACTTATTTGCTAAATGTGTGGAAAAAATAATTGCTGCTCTTCCCCCAAACATGTTTGGCACATATCCACGTAAACTACATGTGGGCATGCCTCATTTTACTTCAACAATGTTTATCTACACATTGTTGGCTAGATGATGTGTTGTAAGGAAATGTAGAATGTGAATGAAAGGATAAACTGTATTCTGGGTAAAGGAGATGACACTCCAGCAGTTGTGTACTCTTTTTTGTTCTTCATCAAGATACTATACTCTGGGCCACATGACCAAATTTCTTAACGGTGTCACACACAGGTGGTCCAGTGGATACCTTGGTGGTTATCCAAGTGTATTTGTGAGTGTCCTCCAAAATAACATGTTGCTTTGTTGAGTTTGCAAGATCTCATATGTTCATCTTGAAACTCAGGGCCAAATATCAATTGGACCCCACTTTAAAACATTGAGAATCCATTTTCAGGCCTAAAAAGTCTGTGTGCTAAAGGATACTTTTTTTTTGCTATTCCCATAGGGGAGAGGAGAGTGGGAGGACACCATGCTCAGGAGACGAGGAACCCAATACCACAGAAACTCCCCGAAGATCCCAAAGCAGACCAAGTTCAGCAGGTTCAGGAAGCGGAGGGGGAGAAAGTGGAGGTGGAGGAAGGGGAGGTGGAGGAAGGGGAGGTGGAGGAAGGAGAGGTGGAGCTTATCAGCACAACAGGTCAGTGTCTGTCACCACAACTTCAAGGTAAATACAGATGTAGGCCTGCATAGTTTTAAAATATTTGTTTATTTTTAGGGACTGAACGTGGGGGTGTGTCAGGAAGTCCAAATCCTCCATTCTCGAGTGCCAGCGCCAAAATAATCATTCAGGAAATCATGGAATGCAGTAGCGAAATGGACATTATGAGAAAGAGAATGATTGTGATTGAGCAAAAATATAAAAAGATGATAGATATTTTGGGGAGAATAGTGTGAACCCCCCCTTTTTGTGTGTTTTGTTATGCGTCCGAAATTTTCTATGGGATTTCCACCAGCCCAAATGTGAGGATGCACACACTGAAGACTCAACATGTGCTATCTGCCGTCACAGGATATCTATGTCCCTGTTTTGGGGGTGCAACCTCTTCCTCCCTCCTCAAGTAGGGGAGAGGAACGGTTTTCACCCCCAAAGCATGTCCATTGATCCCCCATGATAGCAGATAGCACATGTTTACCCTAGCCATGGGATCATGTTGAAGATACCCATTTGAGCCCCAAAAAGAAAGTGTGGTTCTTCACATTTGGGATGGATCAGGGGTAACATCACCCCATCTCCTGTTTGTATTTTTCACTGTGTTATTTTATTACTTTTTCAGAAAAAAAAATGTGGCTTTTGACCCATGCATGTTTCTGCAAAAAAAGCCACACAAAAAATAAAAATAAATATTTCTAAAAAAAACAAAACTGTGGTGCAATCAATAAAAACATTTGGGAAGTCTAAAAAAGGTGTGCCTTGTTCTTTCTATGCACAATAGCAGTTCTGAAGATGCAAAAAGAGTGTTTTTACCTCTGAGATTTGAGGGTATTTACTAAGGACAAATACACTTGGCACTACTAGAACCTGGGAGACACAAACCCCAAATACAAGAATGACAACACAAGTTTGTACTAAATCAAATATTTTTGTTTATTTTAAAATGGTAAAAGCAAAGGTCAGATGTGGTCTGGCATTGCGATGGCCCCCCTACCCGAAGTACTCTACGTATTTCTGACGTACTTCACGGGCACTTTGGGGGGCCAAGCCAGTACGGGCAGTGCTGAGGCCGGTCAGATTTATCAGTTCAGAGGGATCGGCCTCAGGCCCAACTGATGACACATAATTTGTGGAGAATTTCCGTAAAAAATTGTGCAACAAGCAGCAGCAGTACACAATGTTGTTGAGTTTATAATCCGCCAAATTTATAGCTGTCTGGAACAGGCGGAACCGGCTGGCCATTATCCCGAAGGCATTCTTCACAACTCTCCGGGCTCTGGCCAGCCGGTAATTAAAAACCCTCCTCTCCGGGGTGAGGGTGCGTTGGGGAAACGGCCGCATGAGGTGTGGTCCTAGTCCAAAAGCTTCATCCGTGATGAAAACGAACGGTAGCCCTTCCACGTTCTCTGCATCTGGAGGCAGTGCAAGACCCCCAGCCTGCAGACGGTGAGCGAACACCACCGCCATTAACACAATACTATTGAAACCTTTATAGTTAAAATAGTACTGTATGACCCCGAACGGGGTGGCGGCACTATGTGGACGTGCTTCCCATCAATTGCCCCTCCGCAGTTGGGGAATTCCCACCGCTGGGAAAATTGATCTGCCACAGTCAGCCATTCCTGTGGTGTGCTAGGGAACTGTGGAGTCAAACAAAAAGAAGACATTAGTACGGTTTATGTTTACAGTGCAAGCAGATTACATGCAAAAACAGTGTTGACCAATATCATTCTAACATTATTATTTAAGGGAGTTTTTCCTACCAATAAACAAAGGCCCACTTAGCAGATGCCTCACCCCCGCTGAGTGGACATTCTAAAATAATCTAAGGGGGGGGGCCTAAGGTGATTGTGGGGGATCCAAAAAAAGGCTCTACCAGTCTGCTGAGCTTGATTGAGAACTAATTTTTTTTTACATCTTTAGGGGGGGCAATGACCCTTGAAAAAATGAAAAGGAAAATAGAAGGCTAGCTGGGTTTGCGCCCACGATAGCATGCTGGAGAGGTTAGTGAAGGGAAATAGGCATGTAAGGCCCAAAAAGGCCTTTACAGGTAAAAACATGCATGGGGAAAATGGGGACATTACCAGGATATTACAAACAGGCAAATTTGGGTTAGGAGGGGAAAAAAAAGAAGATACTAAAACAATCAAAACATATAATGTGAGGTTAAAGGAGCAAAATTACCTTCATATAGTCCTTCTGCAGGACCTGAATGATGGCCGAACACGTCTCAGGGATAATGATCCCGAGAGCCTGGGGGGAGATGCCTGTTGAGAACTTGAGGTCCTGCAAGCTTCTCCCAGTCGCCAGGTATCTCAACGTGGCAATAAGCCTCTGCTCGGCAGTGATGGCCTGGCGCATCACAGTGTCCTGCCTCGTTATATAGGGGGACAGCAAATCCAACAGACGGTGAAATACGGGGTCCGTCATCCTGAGATAATTCCTGAAATCATCAGGATTATTCTCATGGATTTCCCGCAGCAGAGGCATATGAGAGAATTGGTCCCGCTGGAGCAATCAATTCTTAGTCCATAAACTCCTCCTCACCCTGTTCACGGACTGAACTCGGGTTACAGTGTTAATTGCAACACCAAGCCCAAAGCCAGCACGAGCTCGAGAACGAGAACGCACTTCAAACATGGTTTTAAACCGGTCGGCTGGTCAGAACGCACTCAAAAAGAACGCACCATGGAACAGCAAGGCCTGAGAAGAACGACCTGAAAAACAGTAAACGAACGGCCAAGAAGGCACTGCAAGGCAGTAACGACCTGACTGCACACACTGAATCACAAATACAAACCCACAAGCACAAACTGAACACCAGGAAACGATCTGCAAAGCACGGAGACTGAAAAGCGCGAATCGGCTCTCACCAAACTTTTACTAACACGCGGTAACACGAAATCAGCAAAAGCAGCCCAAGGGGTGGCGCCATTAGATTTGTTCGGCCCTTTTATAGCGCGTCGTACGTTTTGTACGTGCCGTCGTTTTCTTGCCGTCGGTTTGTTAACTGATGGTGTGTGGCCAAGACTGATGAAAAACAGTTTCATCGGATTTCCGATGGTCAAATCCATCGGACGAAAATCCATAGGTTATCCGATCGTGTGTACAGGGCTTAACAGGTTTTCCTCTAAGATTGCCCTGTATTTGGCTCCATCCATCTTCCCATCAACTCTGACCAGCTTCCCTGTCACTGCTGAAGAAAAGCACCCCACAACATGATACTGCCTCCACCATGTTTCACGGTGGGGATGTTGTGTTCAGAGTCATGTGCAGTGTTAGTTTTCCGCCACACATAGCATTTTGCATTTAGGCCAAAAAGTTCAATTTTGGTCTCATCTGACCAGAGCACCTTCTTCCACATGTTTGCTGTGTTCCACATGTTTGCTGTGTCCCCCACATGGCTTCTCACAAACTGCAAATGGGACTTCTTATGGCTTTCTTTCAACAATGGCTTCCTTCTTGCCACTCTTCCATAAAGGCCAGATTTGTGGAGTGCACGACTAATAGTTGTCCTGTGGACAGATTCTCCCACCTGAGCTGTGGATCTCTGCAGCTGCTCCATAGTTACCATGGGCCTCTTGGATGCTTCTCTGATTAATGCTCTCCTTGCCCAGCCTGTCAGTTTAGGTGGACGGCCATGTCTTGGTAGGTTTGCAGTTGTGCCATACTCTTTCCATTTTTGGATGATGGATTGATCAGTGCTCCGTAAGATGTTCAAAGCTTTGGATTTTTTTATAACCTAACCCTGCTTTAAACATCTCCACAACTGTATCCCTGACCTGTCTGGTGTGTTCCTTGGTCTTCATGATGCTGTTTGTTCACTAGGGTTCTCTAACAAACCTCTGAGGGCTTCCCAGAACAACTGCATTTATACTGAGATTAAATTACACACAGGTGGACGCTATTTACTAATTAGGTGACTTCATAATTATATGCCACTTTGTGTTGGTCTATCACATAAAATCCCAATAAAATACATTTACGTTTTTGGTTGTACCATGACAAAATGTGGAAAATTTCAATGGGTATAAATACTTTTTCAAGCCACTATAATTGTTGTTTATAATGTAGAAACTAAATGAGCACAGAAATAAGGCAGTTTACAATGCAACTAGTTATGCAGAAAAGGTAATGTTCATCAGCAAGGCACTTTTTCAATAGTAATATAACATGAGCTTACAGACCACAGAAGGCCAGAGGAGCACTCCCCTTGGAGGAAGTATACGATTATTGGGTCTCCCTGCAATCAGGGCCGGATTCCTGACAAGGCCACCGAGGCCAGGCCTCGGGGCGGCAGTGGGTGCAGGGGCGGCGCTGCGTCAACAGGGGGGGTAAAAAATTCCTGTCGTCTCGGCCGGTGTCTTGCCCAAAAAAGTCCCCCAGCAGATAATGTCCCCCCTGTACTGCGCAGGCGCAGCACTTGCACAGTACGAACCACAATGGGGCCGACGAAAATAGCCGAACATAAATAGCTCAAAGTCGGCTGAACACGGCGCCTGCGCAATGACGACCATCTTGTGACAGACACTGCCGCACGCTCCCGATGCTCGTGCTACTCTGCAATGGGGCGGGTGCATTACTGTTATATCGTCAAAGGGGCGGAGAGCTACAGAAGAGGCCGAGTTTTCTATTGATGTGCAGAGCTGATAACTTGGCCATGCTTTTAGCAATATACTATACGCCTTAGCGGGGCGTGTTTAAACAAATGAAGGGCGGCTTTTGCAATGTTGTTGGGCGGCTTTGCTCGAGTATATTGCTAATACCACCCCCAAGTTATCAGCTTTGCCCATCAATTGAAAACTCGGCCTCTTCAGTAGCTATCCGCCCCTTAGACAATATAACAGTAATGCACCCGCCCCCTTGCAGAGTAGCACGAGCATCGGGAGCGCGCGGCAGCGTCTGTCACAATAGCGTCGTCATTGCACAGGCTGACTTTGAGCGATTTATCTTCGGCTATTTCCGTCGGCCCGCTTTTGGTTTGTACTGCGCAAGCACTGCGCCTGCGCAGTACAGGGGGGACATTATCCACCAGGGGGGACACTCATCAGCAGAACACCGGCAGCAAGTCCCCATGTTCCGACCCGGAGTCCCGACCGGCAACTACTATCAACAAGTCCCGATGTTCCGTCACAGCGTCAGGCAAATGGGAGGGGTCTTTTACTTTTCCTGCTCATGGGCAAGAAGGAAATCCTGGAGTGAACTTATAAGAAAACAGGCCCTGGAGACTTCCCAGCCCTCTCCTCCTGACTGAGGACCTTCACATCCAGTCCAGTGTTCATCTGTCTCCACATGTTCCAGGCAGCTATGGTTCTCCCATCACCACTGCTCTGCCTCTGGGCCCCCTCCAGCATGAGATTACAATGCCAAGCAGAATATTTGACTCAAAGGTATTTAATTCCTTGCTGGGTATGCTGCATAATGCATATATTTACAGTTATTATTGTATAAAAACAGTGCACAAATACACTAGGTATGTCTTCAATAACACAATATGCAAATCACAAGTACTTTCATTTTTTTTGGCGGGGGGGGAGGCTCAGATGTAATTAAATTTTTTACATTTTTTAATTTTTTACCTCATTTCTATCACATGGGGGGGGGCTCAGAAGCCCCCTATGTGATGGTGTGTGTGTGTGGGGGGGGGCGGCATTGAAGGACCCGGCCTTGGGGCGGCAAAGGGAGTAAATCCAGGCTTGCCTGCAATCCCCCAAAGTCCTTGCAGTTATCCGGCTGCTGGTGGGAGGCAGTTCCAACAACTGTCAAAAAAGACACCTTGCCAGGAGAAACTGACAGGGCACTATCCCTGACCTATTCCAACACTGAGGTGCATCAAATGAGGCAGAATCTGCTCTTCAACCACTTTAGTTCCGGACGGTTTGCCACCCTTCATGATCAGGCCATTTTTTGCGATACGGCACTTCATTCGTTTAACTGACAATTGTGCAGTCGTGTGCCACTGTACCAAAATAAAATGTATGTCCTTTTCTCCCCACAAATGGAGCTTTCTTTTGGTGGTATTTGATCACTTCTGCGGTTTTTCTTTTTTCCGCTATAAACAAAAAAACTCCAACAATTTTGAAAAAAAAACCAATATTTTTTACTTTCTGTTATAAAACATATCCAACAAAAAAAATGAAATTTTAATTAAATTTAGGCCAATATGTATTCTGCTGCATATTCTTGGTAAACAAAAACTCAATAAGCGTATATTGATAGGTTTGCGCAAAAGTTATAGTGTCTACAAACTATGGGATATATTTTACAAAATTTTTATTTATTTATTTATCTATTTTGCTAGTAATGGCGGTGATCAGTGACTTATAGCGGGACTTTTTTAACCACTTCCCTACTGTGCACGAAAACCCCCTTCCTGCCCAAGACATTTTTCAGCTTTCAGCGCTGTCACACTTTGAATGACAATTGCGCGGTCGTGCAATGTGGCTCCCAAACGAAATTTGCGTCCTTTTATTCCCACAAATAGAGCTTTCTTTTGGTGGTATTTGATCACCTCTGTGGTTTTTATTTTTTGCGCTATAAACAAAAGAAAAGCGTCCAGTTTGGAAAAAAAACACAATTTTTTACTTTTTGCTATAATAAATACCCATTTTTTTTTTCAAATAACATTTTCCTCAGTTTAGGCCGATACGTATTCTTCTACATATTTTTGGTAAAAAAAAAAATCACAATAAGCGCGTATTGATTGGTTTGCGCAAAAGTTATAGCGCCTACAAAATAGGGGATAGATTTATAGCATTTTTTTTTTTTTATTAGTAATGGCGGCGATCTGCGATCCCTGCTATAAAAATGCATTGATTACTGTATAAATGTGACTGGCAGGGAAGGGGTTAACCACTAGGGGGCGGGAAGGGGTTAAATATGTTCCCTCAATGTGTTCTAACTGTGGGGGGAGGTGACCAACTGGGGGAGGTGACCGATGGTTGTCCCTATGTACAAGGGACACACCATCAGTCCCCTCTCCCTCACAGGACGTGGATCTCTGTGTTTACACACAGAGATCCACTTTCCTGCTCGTTTCCCGGGCAATCGCGGGTGCCTGGCGGCAATCGCGGCCACCGGGCACGCGCATCGGGGCCCCCTAGCTCGTTTTAAAGGCAGGACGTCATATGACGTCCTGTCAGAATGAGAGTGTCCTCCGCCCGCCGTCAATTGACTGTGGGCGGGGGGACAAGTGGTTAAAATAGGTACAGCGTTGTAAACCCACGAACAGCTTTATGTTCATATTACATTGTATATCCCTGTATGTTGTGGTCGTTAAGGTGCCTATCTAATAGTTTTTTGAACTTATTGATGCTCTCCGCTATAACCACTGCTTGTGGAAGAGAATTCAACATCCTTACCGCTCTAACAGTAAAGAACCCTCTACACAGTTTAAGCTTAAACCGCTTCTCTTCTAATTTTAGTGAATGGCCACGTGTCTTTTTAAATTCCCTTGCGCAGAAGATTTTTATCCCTATTGTGGGGTCACCAGTACGGTATTTGTACATTGAAATGATATCCCCTCTCAAGCGTCTCTTCTCCAGGTAGAATAAGTTCAGTGCTTGCAGTCTTTCCCCATAGTTGAGATCCTTCAGTGCCTTTATTAGCTTTGTTGCCTTTCTCTGGACCCTCTCCACATCCCTTCTGAGGACTAGTGCCCAGAACTGGACGGCATACTCCAATATTCTGTTGGCTTTGCTTGCAGCAGCCTGGCATTGCATGCCATTGCTGAGCCTGTCATCTACTAGGACCTCCAGGTCCTTTTCCATCCTAAATTTCCCCAGTGGTTCTCCCCCTAGTGAGTAGAGTGCATTCATATTTTTGGTACCCAAATGCATTTTTTTTTCAACATTAAACCTCATTTGCCATGTAGTTGCCCACCCCATTAATTTGTTTAGATCTTCTTGAAAGGTTTCCACATCCTGTGTAGAAGTTATTTCCCTGCTTAGCTTAGTATCATCTGCAAATACTGGGATTTAGCTGTTTATCCCATCCTCCAGATCGTTTATGAATAAATTAAATAGGATTGGTCCCAGGACAGAACCCTGAGGGACCCCGCTTTCTACACTGGACCATTGTGAGTACTCCCCATTTATCACCACCCTCTGAACTCACCCCTGTAGCCAGTTTTCAATCCATGTACTCACCCTTTGGTCCACGCCGAAAAACCTTAGTTTGTACAGTAAACGTTTATGGTGAACTGTATCGAATGCCTTTGCAAAATCCAGATACACCACATCTACAAGCCTTTCCTTATCTTGATGGCAGCTTACCTCCTCATAGAAGCTTAGTAGGTTGGTTTGGCAAGAACGATTCTTCATGAATCTATGCTGATTACTGCTAATAATTCAGTTTATATTAGAATGTGTATATAGTCCCTTACCATCCCCTCCAAGAGCTTGCAAACTATTGATGTTAGGCTAACTGGTCTATAGTTTCCTGGGATATATATTGGCCCTTTTTAAAATATTGGTGCTACATTGGCTTTTCTCCAATCAGCTGGTACCATTCTAGTCAATAGACTGTTTGTAAAAATTAGGAACATTGTCTGGCAATCACTTGACTGAGTTCCTTAAGAACCCTCGGGTGTAAGTCCCGGTGATTTAATAATGTTAAGTTTCTCAAGTCTATTTCTAATTCTATCCTCTGTTAACCATGAGAATGCTTCCTGTGTTGTGTCATGAGGATTAACATTGCAGTCTTGGGTATTGAATCCCCCCGTTTCCCTTGTGAAGACTAAGGAGAAGAATAAATTCAAAACCTTTGCCATATCCCCATCTTTTGCAACCAGATTGCCTTCATCTTTCTTTATGGGACCAATATGTTCTGACCTCCCTTTCTTACTATTTATATACATATTTACTCTCCTCTGCTATGTGCCTTTGTGTTTCGATCTTAGCTGCCCTAATTACACCCTTACATTTCTTATTACATTCTTTGTAAAGTTGGAATGCTGATGATGACCCCTCAGCCTTGTATTGTTTAAAGGCCTCCTCTTTTGCTTTTATATGAATTTTTACGTTACATTTACGTTACGTTACATTTCTCATTACCTCCCCCAGACTCCAGGCAGGGGAGGGAAAACACAGCCCACACTCCTATCACAGAAGAGTCTTAGCAGTGGGGGAAGGTGAAGGAAGAGAGCAGGCACAGGAGTGCACAGCCCATTACTCACAAACAGCTGGCATCCCACCTGGCTGGGGGGGATTTGTTGGGGAGGGTGGCACAGGAGCACACAGCTGGGGGAGCACCCAGCTACATGTCGTTTTGGAGATACTCCACCATCTTAGCCCACACTCTCCAGGCTTGACGCCTACCCACTCTCATACTCTCTGCCTTAGGCCTATTACCCAGAATAAAGAATGTTGAGTCTCAAAAGCATTTTTCCGCACTTTTCTGCAAACTGTCAAAATCTTGCCCGAGATGGCCCGAGATACCCACGACATCCTGCTTCATCGGTCTTGGTAACGGAGACCATCAAGCCTTACTGACCCACTGTCGTATGACAGGTGGGTCCACCATTTGCGGTAAGAGTACCCAACTTCATCATTTCTATTTTGTCTTGTGAGTTCCACTATCAACATTGGGGTTCCTCCAAAAGTCACTATTGTGGTTGTGTTACCTCCGTTCTCCATGAGAAAACATCCATCCAATCTGGCACATGTTGTTTGGACTTTTCATTTGTGTTATTGTTTGTTTGCACTTACTTCAGCTGTGCACAGTCCTTAGGGGCTTCACTAATTTTTGTTCTTATGAAGGACAGTTTCACTGTTATGGCTGCATATTTGAGTTGACTCTATCATGGACTAATCTTTTAGATAGAAGATTCAACATGACAGTGACAATAGCAATCTGTGTCTATCGAACCTGCGGTTGAATGTGCCTAACCTAACTCTATTATTCCAAGATTATTCAACATAGAGAGAAAAGATTCAACATTATAGAGAGAAAAGATTTGACATTATAGAGACATGAAGATTCGACGAAGCAGCTAAAAACATACGATCGCCACGAGCGGACATTTATGGTCAAATGCTCGGCCTATAGGCTATAGAAGAATTCTAATGTTGGTTGACTAGTAATAATAATTAATAAATATAATTATTACTAGTCATACAACATTAGAATTCTACTATAGCTTGTGGGTGCAGCATTTGACCGGAAATGTAAGATTGCGGCGTCGTACAGTTTAGCTGCTTCGTCGAATCTTCTTAGAACATTCGACAGACACCATAAGCCTTCAATTGACAGATTTGACCTAAATTAATTCGGATTTTCGGACGAATGCATTTAAAAAAAAAACTAAATAAATAAAAACGAGTTTCGGAAGTAACTAAATAAATTTATTTTTCGGACGAAAACAAAATTCCGAAATGAACTATTTCAGTGTTCACAAGTCTAGTTTTCATATAGAACTCCCCTGATAATATCATCAGTAGATTTTTTAAGAGAGTGCAAAAAATGAAGTACTGAGGGGAGCATCCTGAGCATCTGAAGGAAATATTCTGGTGATCTAGTATCCACCAGGTGAATAGATGTGGGGATAAGCCAAGAAGGAATGCTGAATTGTTTAAAAGGGCACCACTGGTGTGTGCCAGGGCCTTAAGGGGAGACATTTTGTAAACAGTGTCCCAAATACACATGATTGAGAAAAGATGGGGCTCAAGATGGTTTTGACCATCGGTAGCAAGGTAATTTTTAAGCTGGCTATCCTACCCAGCTATGAGAGAGAGTATGTACGGCAAATTTTTATTTCCTCTTCCAAAGAGGTAATAAAGGGGGATATGATTGGCTTTATATAATGACAAAATATCCAGAGTGAGTTTCATTTTTAAGTAGGGTAAAGCGTGAGACCACTACTTAAATAGAAATTAGGCTTCATAAATCATTAAAACCAAGGGTGGAAGATTAAAGGAGTTGTAAAGGTACATTTTTTATTTTCTAAATAGGTTCCTTTAAGCTAGTGCATTGTTGCTTCACTTACCTTTTCCTTTGATTTACCTTCTAAAGGTTTGTTTTCTTTGTCTGAATTTCTCACTTCCTGTTTCTCCTCACTGAACTCCACACCATCATCTGAGTGGTGTGGAGTCATCCAGAACAGCTTACTGAACAGCTTACTGAGGATAAACAGGAAGTGAGAAATTCAGACAAAGAAAACAAAGAAAAAAAATATTTAGAAGGGAAATCTAAGGAAAAGGTAAGTGAAGCAACAATGCACTAGCTTAAAGGAACCTATTTAGAAAATAAAAAATGTACCTTTACAACTCCTTTAATGTTGAATCGTCAAAAAGGACACTTTTTGTGGTGTATATCCCTATAATTCTTTGCAAACCTGGATTCTCCTTAACTAGTTCTGGTATAAGCAAAAGTACTGTGTTAAAGCAGGTTATTTATTATAACATTACATAGATTACAGTTTGTGTCCTGAGACATTAGGTATATTTGTTATTGATGATTTATAGTACAATATTTAAATTCCTTTGGCGGGCTCCCTTGTATAATTAGGAGTCATCCTAGCTGGTTTATGGGTAAAAGTAATGTCTTATTTTTTTTATATACTAGTAAGGATTTTACAGTAATGATTTGCTTATAGTAAGCAGTGCACCTTTGTCTTTTTTATGGTATCTGTATAATATATAATTGGACATGGTTCTTGGTCAGCAAGCAATGGTGGTGCAGTTCTGTGTGTATTATTGTGTAGCACTTTAAAGCAGGAAGCGGAGAGTGCATGTGTGATGTCCATAAAGGGCTCCCTGTATGGACTCATATAATTACGCACTAAACACAGAAACTACTTAAAAATACAATAACGCACATAAAACTGATGAACAAGCTGATGAAAATACTCTATGCTCTGTTTAATGACTTCTCATGTACTTTTATGTGTACTACATATTCAAAGCAGTACATTAAAATGTATGGCAGTAAGATATTGATACTCATCAACACATAGGAGATTTATGAAAGATTCACCGGGCAGTATGCCTAGTGAATTATGATGAGATATTTGCCCGAATGAGAATTGATAGGATTCACTCTGCATTCCACATTCACGTTCACCCTATTTACAATAGGGTGAGTGTGCACGACATTCACAGCCTCCCTGTTACGTTAATATCAGCCCTCAGCCCTTCATCACTGGGGATTCTTTGAGAGGGGGTCAACATAGAAAATGGAGGTCTACCTCCCAAAGACCCAGCCTTTGAAAATTAATGGTTTACTGTTAAAGTAAAATGTTTGCTTTAACGCCCCTTCTTCGGCAACACATACTTTTTTCACTCTCTCACCAGGTCTGTCCAACCAACAGAACCTAAGAAGAAGAGCCCAGTGTAAGCCAAGTCACTTTAGTCATTGCTTACATGAAGTCCAAATGTGACAGCACTAGTCCAATCATCAAGGGGAATATGGAGCGAATCACATGCTACTCCATACTCATAGGTACCTGTATTTTCTTTTCCCTGGTACTTGAACAGAGTGGGGAGAGTGAAGAAAAGGCGAGTACGTGCTGCTCAGGAGAAGAATTAAAGTGAACCAGTTGCTTGTCCTGCATTAGTACAGCACAGGTTTGCTTTAAAGCTGAACACAGAAATACCTTGCATTGCAAAGATCACATGCTGCATTACTATGGTTATTCCCTGCTCCAGTAGGCTCCAGTGCTGCCCTCCTCTTCCCCAAGTCATGGCCTCCCTTAGCATCATTAGATACAAAGCAGAGCTAATAACGCTGTACTGTATGTAGAAGGGTAAGCATGCAACTGCAGCCACAAATGGTCTAGAAAGGAGGCAGTGCCGGACTGGTCACATGGACAGAGGGAACCCCATATTTCAGCACACCTAGACATAACAAGCATTTAACCCTTACAGTGTGGAGGGGCCCAGTTTTTTTTTTTTTTTTTTAATCCTGGAATTAAGCTTTAACCTCCCTGGCGGTAATCCCGAGTCTGGCTCAGGGTGAATTTTACATACCAGAAGCGGTAACCCCGAGCCAGACTCGGGCTGCATTGCAGAATACAGGGGAAGTTGCTTACCTTGTCCCCTGGATCCTACGATGTGTCCCGCGGCGTGGCGCACGGGGGCGGAGTTCGGCGGCAAATTCAAAATGTAAAAACACAGTATAGATACAGTATACTGTAATCTTACTGATTACAGTACTGTATCAAATAATTACACATCCCCTTTGTGCCTAGTGGTTAGTCCAGTGCCCTGCATGCAGTTTTATATTATAAAAACTGTTCTTTCTGCCTGGAAACTGGAGATTGTCCATAGCAACCAAAAAGTGTCCGTTTACATCAAAAGTGGTTTTAGACCAGCTAGAAAACAGCGATAATAAATTAGAATCACTCGCATGAATTGAGCGATAGCGATTTGTGGGGAAATTCGTCATCAAACACTAAATCTAATGACAGCGACCATTCTGCAACTGAGCAAATTTCACTGTTTTTGATTTGATTACATTAGTGAATAATTTTTATTATAATTACATTACTATTTGTTATAATTATTTATAGTTATTTATTATATTATAATTTATTATTTTGTGTTTCAAACTTTATCATACCCGGGATGTCTACTAGACTCTTGTTTGGTCAGGTTTAAGTAAGTAATTACTAAGAATTGCAGGCCTACAATACATAACACCAAATTTCCATGCAAAATAATTGTACCGCTTTTGGTACAAAATTCCAGACAGAATCATACCGCCAGGGAGGTTAAAGACATGCAATCCAATTCAAGCATCTATGCTGTAAACTAATCATTACATATCATTTAGCATAAAATACTTGCTCCTTCTTGCATCTGGCAAATATCCATGCGTCAATATGCCCAGGCTACTAGTAAAGTAAGCGATAGCAAATGGCCATAATCAACCACGTGCCAGGAAAGGAAGCTTTTTCTGGGAAGATGTATTTGGTACTTTATATTACATCCTCTAAAAACTGCTACTTTTTGAAATGTTATGCCTGATTTAATGCAAATAATGTAACTTATTTAACATTCTCTGCTAGAATAATGTATAACAGAGTGTAAGTGTGATTTGAAGCAAATAATTTAACAAAGTAATGTGCCTGGCAATAATTTATCCATCACATGAGACGCCTACCACTTCATCTTAACATAAGAAAGTATTAAATAGGAGAGCATCCGCCTAAATTGCTTTTTTTCTTAATTTCACTACTAAGTGTTAAAAGTGAAATGAAGTGCACAAAATATTTAACAATTTTCTTTTAGCAGGAGCAGACCCGGGCATGGATGGCGGCTTAGGGGCTAGCATTGCGTGTTTTGCAGTTAGTCTGGGGTTTTACTTTTTCTATCAGGGACACTGCCTGCTAGGGATGAGCCGAACACCCCCGGGTTCGGTTCGCACCAGAACCCGCGAACGGGCCGAAAGTTCACACGAATGTTAGAACCCTATTAAATACAATGGATGCGAACGTTCGAAATCTAAAGTGCTAATTATAACGACTATTATGCATGTTATTGTCCTAAAAAGGGTTTGGGAACCTGGGTTCTGCACCAGGGGACATGTATCAATGCAAAAAGAAGTTTTAAAAAAGGCCATTTTTCAGGAGCAGTCATTTTAATGATGCATAAAGTGAAAAAAAAAAGTCAAATATTCCTTTAAATATCGTACCTGGGGGGTGTCTAAAGTATGCCTGTGAAGTGCCACGTTTTTCCTGTGTTTAGAACTGTCCCTGCACAAAATTAAATTTCTAAAGGAAAAAAAAGCCATTTAAAACTGCTTGCGGCTTTAATGTAATGTCTGGTCCCGGTAATATGGATGAAAATCTTTAAGAAAAATGGCATAGCTACCCCATCACCCACCCCCCCCTTACCCCAGCCCATTACCAGCCCCTTTGGGTCTTGTATGGATATTAAGGGGAACCCCGCACACAAAATAAAAAAGGCCCTATATACTCTGAACAGCCGTATACAGGCGGTGCATACAAGACAGGGACTGTAGGTTTGTTCTTATGTAGAATCTGTTTGTAATTTTGAACAGGTACAAGTGTAGCTCCAGCCAAAAAATCTATTTTTAAGCTTTTTGGAAAACATAGGGAAGGGTTATCACTAGACTTGTGCACAACAGAAAAATTTGTTCCGTTTCGGTTCGTTTCTTTCCGGTCCTGTTGATTCGTAATCATTCGTAATTTTGCTAGACGGGATTTTTCGTGTTCGGACTCATTCGTATTTTTGCAAGCGACATTTTTCGTTGAATTTTTTGTTGCTTTATAATTCGTACTTTCGGTAGAGTACGTTGTTTTTCGTTGATTCTGGACACAACTCCTACTTTCGTAACTTTTTTTGGGTTCGTTGATTCGTAATTTTCCGTGTCTCTCTCACAACGACGCTGCCTATTATGCCTAATGTGCTTCGAATGGATTTGTACTTTTCTAAATACATAGCGGTTATTTGTAACGATTCGAAATCTCGTATTTTACTTTCGTTTTTTACATGCGGCTATAGGCTCCGCCCCTGTACACCATTTTGAGAGGGTTCAGCACGGTGAGGGAGAAGCAGAGAGCAGAGTGAGTGTTATTGTGCTTCGAATGGATTCGAAATCTCGTATTTTACTTTCGTTTTTTCATGCGGCTATAGCCTCCGCCCCTGTACACCATTTTGAGAGGGAGTTCAGCATGGTGAGGGAGAAGCAGAGAGCAGAGTGAGTGTTATTGTGCTTCGAATGGATTCGTACATTCGTAACTTTTTTCATAACGAATTATGCCGAAGACCTTCGGGCATTCGCTATTTTGCGGTATAATTTATTTCGGATTCGGTTTTATTCGTAATTGCTCTGTTCGGAAATTCGAATGCTTCCGAATGTCCGAAAGTTGCTAAATTCGGACGAATTTCGATTTGTTACGAAACGAATTGCACAAGCCTAGTTATCACCCCTGTAACATTTGTTTTGCTGTCTGTGCCCCTGTTGAGAACATTTCACCTCACTTTCCGTCCCAATGACAAATGTTTTTGAAAAGTAGGGTTTTTATTGAAACAAGGATTGGTGATAAAGCATCAGTAGAGAGGAGACACCTTTTTCCCATATTAACTCTTACAGGAGAGAATTTCCCTTCCTAGGGGTAGATTTCCTCTCACTTCCTGTTGTCTCCTTCCGTTTGCAAGTAGGAGTCGTTTGTAAGTTGGATGTTTGAAAGTAGGGGCCTGCCCTATATACTCTGCTGAAATTTGCCCCTTACATATTGGTGTTGCCACAACACTGTAAGCCCTCACAGTTACTCTTGGTGGGCGCATGAATGGGCCTTGCTGTGAATTATTAGATCAAGAATTGTAATTGCATGCCCCTGTTGAACAGGGGCTGAAAAATTGGGCCTTTGGTGGTGGTGGTGGTGGTGTTGCCACAACACTGTAAGCCCTCACAGTTACTCTTGGTGGGCGCATGAATGGGCCCTGCTGTGAATTATTAGATCAAGAATTGTAATTGCATGCCCCTGTTGAACAGGGGCTGAAAAATTGGGCCTTTGGTGGTGGTGGTGTTGCCACAACACTGTAAGCCCTCACAGTTACTCTTGGTGGGTGCATTAATGGGCCCTGCTGTGAATTATTAGATCAAGAATTGTAATTGCATGCCCCTGTTGAACAGGGGCTGAAAAATTGGGCCTTTGGTGCTGGTGGTGGTGGTGTTGACACAACACTGTAAGGCCTCACAGTTACTCTTGGTGGGCGCAGGAATGGGCCCTGCTGTGAATTATTAGATCAAGAATTGTAATTACATGCCCCTGTTAAACAGGGGCTGAAAAATTGGGCATTAGGCACTGGTGCTGGTCCCACGACACTGCAACCTCTCCCAGATACTCTAGTTGGAGTACAGGAATGAGCCCTGCTGCAAAGCATTGCATAAAAAATTGTAATTACATGCCCCTGTTAAACAGGGGCTGAAAAATTGGGCCTTAGGCACTGGTGGCGGCACCCAGAAACAAAAATGTTCTTCCAAGCTATCATCATCAATCGGATCATTGAGGAGGAGGAGGATAGTCAGTCAACATAACAGGACAGTCATTCAGCATCAGCATCAGTCTTGAAGGGATGTGACATTTGAAAATAAATTAGTCTGTTATATCAGCTTCAGGTGTTTGGGAGCTGGTGGTGATCCAAGACTGGTTCATCTTTATGAAAGTCAGTCGATCAACCGAGTCGATGGACAGGCGCACCCTGTGATCCGTGACAAATTCTCCAGCAGCACTGAATGTGCGTTCTGAAAGAACGCTGGATGCAGGACAGGCCAGTAGCTCAATTGCATACTGTGCAAGCTCTGGCCAGTGATCCATCCTCAAGACCCAGTAAGCCAGAGGATTTACGGTGGGGAAGGTGTCCAAGTCTGACCTTGCCCCTAGGTATTCCTGCACCATGTATATCAGACGCTGGCGATGGTTGCTGGAACCGATCATACCTTGGGGCTGCGGACTAAAGAATTGTCTGAACGCATCGGTCAGACAGCCACCTTCCCCACCGCTCCTTCTTTGACTGACCGAAGCCTCAGCAACTCGTTGTCCAGGACCAGGAGTTTGTAACCTCCCAGTCTCTGGGAATGCGTTGAACAGACCTTTCTGCAAGGCCTCCCGGAGTTGTCTCATCCTCTGCTCCCTCTGTGACGGTAAAATAAGGTCCGCAACCTTACCCTTGTACCGTGGGTCAAGGAGAGTGGCCAGCCAGTAATGGTCCCTCTCCTTGATCCGAAGAATAAGAGGATCCTTCCGCAGACTTTGCAGGATCAGGGAGGCCATGCAGCGTAGGTTGGCTGAGGCATTCGGTCCGGAGTCCTCTGGGTCACTAAGGACGACATGATCCGCAGCCACCTCCTCCCAGCCACGTACAAGTCCACGGGTTTCTTGGGACTGTAAATCATCCCTAAAAGACTGCTGCTGATGATGCTGAGTGCCAGGCTCCACCTCCATGCTGACACAATCCTCCTCCTCCTCCTCTTCCTGTGCGATGGGTGGGACAGAAGGAACACTGTCTGGGTAAAGGGGGCATTGAGAGGCAAGGAAGTCCTCCTCTTCCTGCCTCTGTTCTGCCTCAAGTGCCCTGTCCATTATTCCATGCAGCGTATGTTCCAACAGGTGGACAAGAGGTACAGTGTCACTGATGCATGCACTGTCACTGCTCACCATCCTCGTGGCCTCCTCAAATGGTGCCAGGACAGTGCATGCATCCCTGATCATGCCCCACTAGCGTGGTGAAAAAAACCCGAGCTCTCCTGACCCTGTCCTGGTGCCGTAGTCGCACAGGTACTCATTGATGGCCCTCTGCTGCGTGTGCAGCCGCTGCAGCATGGCCAACGTTGAGTTCCACCTGGTGGGCATGTCACATATAAGGCGGTTCTTGGGCAGGTTCAACTCCTTTTGCAGCTCAGCCAGGCGAGCACTGGCATTATAAGATCTGCGGAAATGCACACAGACTTTCCTGGCCTGCCTCAGGACATCCTGTAAGCCCGGGTACCTGCCCAAGAACCGCTGCACCACCAGGTTAAGGACGTGAGCCACACAGGGCACATGGGTCAGTTGTCCCTGTCCGAGGGCGGAGAGGAGGTTGGTGCCATTGTCGCAAACCACCATTCCTGGCTTAAGCTGGCGTGGCGTCAACCACCTCTCGGCCTGCCCCTGCAGAACAGACAGAACCTCTGCCCCAGTGTGGCTCCTGTCCCCCAAACACACCAGCGCAAGCATGGCATGGCATCTTTTTGCCTGCGTACTTGCGTAGCCCCTTGAACGCCTACGGAGCACCGCTGGTTCCGAGGACAAAGCACAGGAAGAGGCCGTGGAGGAAGAAGAAGAGGAGGGGGTGGAGGAGAGAGGTGTGTCACAACCAGTAGTAGCATTTTGGAGGCGTGGCGGCGGAACAACCTCCAACACTACTGCACCTTGTCCTGCATCCTTCCCAGCTGCCAAAAGAGTGACCCAATGGGCCGTGAAAGAAAGGTAACGTCCCTGTCCATGCCTGCTGGACCATAAGTCAGCGGTAATATGCACCTTACCACTGACCGCCCTGTCCAGCGAGGCCAAGACATTGCCTTCCACATGCCGGTAGAGAGCCGGAATCGCCTTCCGTGAGAAAAAGTGGCGTTTGGGAACCTGCCACTGAGGAACCGCACATTGCACAAACTCACGGAAGGGGGCCGAGTCTACCAACTGAAAAGGCAGCAGTTGAAGCGCTAGCAATTTAGCCAAGCTAGCATTCAACCGCTGGGCATGTGGATGGCTGGGAGTGAACTTCTTTTGACGGTCCAGCAGCTGGGGCAGGGAAATTTGCCTGCTAGAATCGGACGTCGGTGTACTGCTAGCAGAGTGCCCGCAAGTACTTGGCTGTGACACACCTAATTCTAGACCTTCATTCCTCTCAGTGCAGGTTTCAGAGAGGACTGAAGGTATAGTGGGGTTGGAGATCCCAGCTGATGCGGTGCAAGGAGAGGTCCGCTTTGTTCTTTGGTGTGGGTCTTTAAGGTAGGCTTGCCAACGAGCTGCATGACAGGTCAACATATGTCTGGTCAAGCATGTGGTGCCCAAGCGGCTGATATTTTGGCCACGCGATATACGCTTGAGACATATGTTGCAAACAGCAGCTGTGCGATCTGATGCACTCGACTAAATAAAGGCCCACACCAAAGGACTTTTTGAATAACGGGCAGAGGCAGCGCCCTGCACAGGCGGAGCTCTGCGGTGTGATTCAGTCGGTGTGCTGCCCTTACGCTGGCCCCCCGAGGGCATCCTGCCTCGTTGGAGATGTGCCTCCTCCTCATCCTCCTCCTCCTCCTCTCTCCTATTAGGCACCCACGTGGAGTCAGTGACCTCATCATCCCCTCCCTTCTCATCACTGGAGCCAATTTGGCAGTATGCTGCAGCTGCTGGAACATGACTGCCAGATTGGTGTCCTTCTTGAGCATCCCCTCTCTCTGCTCTCACGCTACTGCCTTCCTCTAGCTGGGTATCATCATCAAACCCTTCGAAACGCTGGGCATCCTCCTGGAGCATGTACCCAACACTGTGCTCAAACAGTTCGGGGGACTCCTCAGGAGGACATGGTGGGTCTAGGGAAGGAGTGACTGATGATGACATTGATACCAGGGAAGAGGACGCTTTGGCAGCTGCTTTACCAGTACCCTGAGCCTGGGTGAGAGAGGATGAGGAGGATGAGGAGGGCTTGGTCATCCACTCTACCAAGTCTTCGGCATGATGCGGCTCAACACGTCCAGCTGCCGAAAAGTGTGTCCCATGGCCACGTGCTGATGACGATGCACCGCGTCTCTAGACACAGAGCCTGCTTGCCCTCTTTTATTGTCTCCTGACTGTCTGCCTCTCCTTGTTTGCCTTTCAGACATTCTAATGGCCTGCAGGGAGATGGGAAAACCAGCAATAAGGGGTAGCTTCAGGTGTATATATTTTGCAGGAATCACACTATGCCTGCTGTAAGTGCTGCAAATGCCTGTTAGTGTAACACACTAGGAAAACACAGCAATAAGGCCTAGCTTCAGGAGTATATTTTGCAGGAATCACACTACGCCTGCTGTAAGTGCTGCAAATGCCTGTTAGTGTAACACACTAGGAAAACACAGCAATAAGGCCTAGCTTCAGGAGTATATTTTGCAGGAATCACACTACGCCTGCTGTAAGTGCTGCAAATGCCTGTTAGTGTAACACACCAGGAAAACACAGCAATACGGGCTAGCTTCAGGTGTATATTTTGCAGGAATCACACTACGCCTGCTGTAAGTGCTGCAAATGCCTGTTAGTTTAACACACTAGGAAAACACAGCAATACGGGCTAGCTTCTGGTGTATAATGTGCAGGAGGCACACTCCGCCCGCTGTAAGTGCTGCAAATGCCTGTTAGTGTAACACACCAGGAAAACACAGCAATACGGGCTAGCTTCAGGTGTATATTTTGCAGGAATCACACTACGCCTGCTGTAAGTGCTGCAAATGCCTGTTAGTGTAACACACCAGGAAAACACAGCAATACGGGCTAGCTTCAGGTGTATATTTTGCAGGAATCACACTACGCCTGCTGTAAGTGCTGCAATTGCCTGTTAGTGTAACACATCAGGAAAACACAGCAATACGGGCTAGCTTCAGGTGTATAATGTGCAGGAGGCACACTCCACCCGCTGTAAGTGCTGCAAATGCCTGTTAGTGTAACACACCAGGAAAACACAACAATACGGGCTAGCTTCAGGTGTATATTTTGCAGGAATCACACTACGCCTGCTGTAAGTGCTGCAAATGCCTGTTAGTGTAACACACCAGGAAAACACAGCAATACGGGCTAGCTTCAGGTGTATAATGTGCAGGAGGCTTAGCAACAATGACACTGACACTGTCCCCTGCCTATCCTTCTCTCTCCCTGCACACAAGGTTTATCAAAGAATATGACATTGACACTCTCCCTGCCTTTCCTTCTCTCTCCCTGCACACAAGGTTTATCAAAGAATATGACACTGACACTCTCCCTGCCTATCCTTCTCTCTCCCTGCACACAAGGTTTAGCAAAGAATCTGACACTGACACTCTCCCTGCCCATCCTTCTCTCTCCCTGCACACAAGGTTTAGCAAAGAATATGACACTGACACTGTCCCCTGCCTATCCTTCTCTCTCCCTGCACACAAGGTTTAGCAAAGAATATGACACTGACACTCTCCCTGCCTATCCTTCTCTCTCCCTACACACAAGAATAGCACAAAGAATAGCACACTGTCCCTGCCTATCCTTCTCTTTTCCTGCACCGGAACACACTACACAAGGCCGCCGCGCTGGCGGCCTTTTATAGTGTGGGGCGTGTGCTAAACCCCCTGAGCTATAATTGGCCACAGGCAACCTGCCTGTGGCCAATTATGGCTCTCCTAGCCCCCGGTGCTGTGATTGGCCAAGCATGCGGGGTCACAGTGCATGCTTGGCCAATCACAGCGCCGGGATTGCACTGCGATGGCGCAGTGTATTGTGGGCCGTTCGCGTCACTCGAATTTGGCGCGAACGGCCCAAATCGTTCGGTGTTCGCCGAACGATCGAACAGCCGATGTTCGAGTCGAACGTATGTTCAACTCGAACACCGAGCTCATCCCTACTGCCTGCACAGAATTTGTACTGTATGTTCTATGTTTGTGTTTCTTCCAGGAACACAGGTTTTCAAAGTGTAGCTCTAGCCAAAACTTTGTAATTTATTTTTATATAGACTGGGGAAGGTATTTTTATCGCCATCCATCCAACTTTCCATCAGAATACTAAGTGATAGGATCCAAGCTAATGTGGAGAAAGCCAAAACATTTTAAGTAGAATGGGAAAATGAGAGGAAATCTGCTCAGTGGTGTCTTAGAAAGAAATGAAAACATGACAGAAGTTTAAACTCTTTCCAACTTTACCCAAACATTTACTTACAGTTTCCTATGCAATCCATTTGAAAAGAGCCTTCCAAATCACTTTAACCACTTCAGCCCCGGGGAGGTTTTACCCCCTTCATGACCAGGCCATTTTTTGCAATACTGCACTGCGTTATTTTAACTGACAATTGCGCGGTCATGCGACGTTATACCAAAATAAAATTGATGTTCTTTTTTTCCCCACAAATAGAGCTTACTTTTGGTGGTATTTGATCACCTCTGTGGTTTTTATTTTTTGCGCTATAAACAAAAAAAGACAGACAGTTTAAAAAAAAATAACAATAATTGTACTTTCTGCTATAAAACATACCCAATAAAAAAATGTAAAAGTCCAAATGTATTTATCAATTTAGGCCAATATGTACTCTACTACATATTTTTGGAAACAAAAAATCCCAAAAAGCGTATATTGATTGGTTTGCGCAAAAGTTATAGCATCTACAAACTATGGGATATATTTATGTTTCTTTTTTTTTATACTAGTAATGACGTTGATTTTTAACAGGACTGTGACATTGCGGTGCACAAATTGGATACCTAATTGACACTTCTGACACTTTTTGGGGACCAGTGACACTAATACAGTGATCAGTGCTAAAAAAAATAAACTGTTACTGTACCAATGACACTGACAGGGAAGGGGTTAACGTCAGGGGTGATCAAAGGGTTAAGTGTGTCTTTAGGGGGTGCTTTCTAACTGTGAGGGGGATGCTTGATTGGAGGAAGACAGAGATCTGTGTTTCTGCTTAGCAAAAAAACACAAGATCTCCATCTCCTCCTCTGGCAGAAAGGCGGTCTGCCTTAGTGACATAGGCAGACTGTCATTCTGCCTCTCCTCAGAATGATCAGGGGGTCCCGGCGGGCATCGCATCTGACGAACATGCTGATTGCCTCTCGCTGTGTCCAATCACGAGTGGGTCGCCAGACCCTGTGCACGAGATCACGTACAGGTACATGTGTTCGTGCAGAAGGTGCCACCTGCATGGGGCGGTCCAAAAGCGGTTAAACTGCTTCTGAAAATGCATACACAGATACATTTTTAACTGTGTATGGTGTAAATAAGCTCTGGTACTGATGTTGGTACTGTGTACTGTATATACTCAAGTATAAGCCGAGTTCTTCAGCACATTTTTTTGTGCTGAAAATGGACCCCTCGGCTTATACTCGAGTCACCTTTTTGCGCCAGATCTCCCGGACTTTGGGGGCCCGGTACTGACCGGGGCACACATGTAGCCCCACTCTTCCTCTACAAGTGTGCAAAGTTTGTTGTCCGGGGGACCGATGGCCGGGGAGCACCAATTTTTCAAACCCAGGCACCCCTTCCATAGACCCCCATGTTAAACGGTCATTTCGCTGGTGACTTTGGGGACCCGGTACCGGCCAGTCGTAGGCCCCCAGAGACCCGGAACTTGGCACACATGTAGCCCCATTTCTCCTCTACAAGTGTGCAACGTTTATTGTCTGGGGGACCTACGACCGGGGAGCACCGATTTTTCAAAGCCGGACACCCCTTCCATAGACTCCAATGTTAAATGTCAGTCTAGTCATGGGCACAGTGATGCATGGGCACAGTGAAGCATGGGCACAGTGAGGCATGGGCACAGTGAGGCATGGGCAATGTGAGGCATGGACACAGTGAGGCGTGCACATGGACACAGTGAGGCAAAGTGAGGCCCAGTGAGGCATGCAGATGGACACCCTAGGCTTTTACTCAAGTCAATCCTTTTTTTGTGGTAAAATTAGGTGCCTCGGCTTATATTCGGGTCGGCTTATACTCGAGTTTATACGGTATGTTCTATAAAGCACAGGGTAGCATGATGGAACTATATAAATTACAGGACAGCATTTCAATTATTTTTTTTGCTATTTTAAATCAAGCATCCTCCATGTAATAGATTAAAAATACTCAGCCCCACCCCACAGTTCCCAGGTTTAACCTAGCAGGATATATCATTCCAAATTTAACTTACAGCACTGCTTGTGGTGAAAGCTTGCATCTTAGTACAACCCTAAATATATAGTGGATCTCTGTGTGAACCAGCACTGGATACAATGGCGTTACTTGAAGTAAAAGAGAGAGAGACGTTAAAACCACTGTGTGCAACGTAGTGCTGCAAGCCAAGCAGACAAGGGGAAATTATCTTAGATCCTTTTGGGATCAGAAAACTTAAATGTCTAGGCGCCCAGGCTAAATTTATTAGCTTCAATATGTGTCACTTAATTGACAATGGGGTTTATTTACTAAAGACAAATCTACTTTACACTACAAGTGCACTGCAAGTGCACTTGAAAGTGCAGTCGCTGTAGATCTGAGGGGAAGATCAAAATGAGGGGAAGCTCTGCTGATTTCTATCATCCAACCATGTGCAATCAAAAATGCTGTTTTTTATTTTCCTTGCATGTCCCCCTCAGATCTACAGCGACTGCATTTCCAAGTGCACTTCCAGTGCACTTGTAGTGCAAAGTGGATTTGCCTTTAGTAAATAAACCCCAATAACTATTTGAACAATTTTTGTACCTAAACAATTAATACACTTTTTCTTAAGCATATATCATGTGTGTTTGATACAATTAGGTTGATTTACTAAACACAAATCCTCCAGAGCTTAGTAAATGAGTTGGAGCTTCACTTTGAAAGAATACCCAATCACATGCAAGGAAAATTTTTAAAAACTGTATTTTTGATTGAACATTATTTGATGATGGAAGTCAGCAGAGCTTTCCCTGATTTACTAAGCTCTGGAACAACTACACTTGCAAAGTGCACAGTTTATTTGCCTTTAGTAAATCAACCCAAATATTTTAATGTGCAGCCCACCCTCTAAGGAACTGCTGATTTGATGAGCCCTCTGAAACTAAAGTGACACTAAAGTCTCCTTTTTTGTTTAAAAATAACAAACATGTTATACTTACCTGCCCTGTGCAGTAGTTTTGTACAGAGCAGCCCAGTTCCTTCTCTTCTCGGGTCCCTCTTTGGTGCTCCCTCCTGTTGAGTTCTTCCACAGCAAGCAGCTTGCTATGGGGGCACCCGAGCCAAGCCACAGCTCTGTGTGTCCATTCAGACACAAAGCCGTGGCTAGGCCCCGCTCCCTCTCTCTCCTCATTGGTTTACTAACTTTGATTGACAGCAGCGGGAGCCAATGGCGATTCGCTGCTGTCTCAGCCAATAAGGAGGAAGACTCCTGGGCAGGTGAGTCTCTCCTGCAACATCGCTGGATAGAGATGGGTGCAGGTAAGTTTTAGGGGTGCTGAGGGGGGCTGCTGCACACAGAATGCTTTTTTATCTTTTTGCATAGAATGCATTAAGATAAAAAACCTTCTGCCTTTACAACCCCTTTAACTAGTTCCGGACCAGCCACCGCAGTTTTACTGCAGCAGGTTGGCTCAGCTCGGCAAATCGACGTTACCTTAAGTCGGGCGTGCCGCCGCCTAGGGGGCCGTGCCGATCAGATTCGCTTCAGAACCGATCAGTCTTCAGGCCCAGGCCAATGATTTATGGCCTGGACCTGGTGATCAGTCCTGGCGAATGAAATGCTTCCCCTGCATGTGTAAGTGTAAACACAGACAGGGGAAGTGATGTCATCTCTCCTCGTGGAAGTCTTTTCGTTCCAGAGAGAGGAGAGAGGACTTCCAAACGTGAGTTACACCAACACTACACTGACACAGTACACATAGGCACATATTTCACCCCCCGATCACCCCCCCCCCCAGTTAACCCCTTAACCCCCTGTCACTGTGTCTCCCAGTGCAGTGTTCATATTATCACTGTACTGGTGTCATTAGTGTCAAAGATCAGTGTTAGGGTAATTAGTGGTATGTCAAGGGACCCCCCTAACACCCCCTAATAAAGGTTTACCAGTGATCACCTTATTAGTGTCACGGGTGACGCTAGTTAGCTAGTTATTTTTTTTTTTAGCATCAGGGCCACCACTGTTTATTACCTAATAAAAGGTTTAATCCCCCCTGATCACCTGGCAGGTGATATCAGTTAGGTTTTAGTATCAGTTAGGGTCTACATCGCCCCAGGAAGCGTCAGATTAGTGCCAGTAGCGCTAACACCCACGCACGCACCATACACCTCCCTTAGTAGTATAGTATATGAACGGATCAATATCTGATCAGATCTATAATAGCGTCCCCAAGAGTTTAGGGTTCCCAAAAACGCAGTGTTAGCGGGATCAGCCCAGATACCTGCTAGCACCTGCGTTTAGCCCCTCCGCCCAGCCCAGCCCATCCAAGTACAGTATCAATCGATCACTGTCACTTACAAAAACACAACACACATAACTGCAGCATTTGCAGAGTCAGGTCTGATCCCTGCGAACGCTAACAGTTTTTTTGGTAGCGTTTGAAAAAGTTGCTGACAGTCAGGAGCTTTTTTTCCTGTGAGTCTCACTACTGTACCAGCAACTTTAGAGACCAAAATGTAAAATCGAAGGTACATTAGTGAAGAGACCTACACATTTCTGAGCATGAAAGATAGTGAAGAGGAAGTCACCCATCTGTCAGATTCAGGCTCAGAATACAAATCCGTAGACAGCAGCGGAACCCACCACTGGTGCGGTGGCTAACACGAGTAGAGTCCCGTAGCCACCAAGAAGACACACACTGGCCCGTCGAGCCCATAGTGCCCTTCCTGCTGCATTTGTACTTCCAATACACTTGTACTTCCCCCATTCACTGGCCAACCCGGAATTCAGGTGGAAATTGTTAATTTTACGTCACTTGATTTTTATTCGCTGTTTTTCACGGAAGATCTCTATAGATCTATTGAAGACCAATTTGTATGCTGGTCAATTCATTGCCGCTAATCCCCAGTTGCTCCTTGCCAGAGATTGGAGACCTCCGAATATAAGACCTACCTGGGCCTTTCCCTCCTCTTGGGCGTAGTTAAAAAAAGTGAGTTGCGGTCATATTGGTCCACTGACCCAATTCATCATACGCCTGTGTTCTCTGCCTTCATGACCAGGACACGATACGAGCAGATAATGAACTCTGTTGTCCTCAGGGTGACCCTGGATTTGATCGGCTCTACAAAATTCGCCCCCTCGTAAACCAATTCAACCAACAGTTTGTAGCCTTGTTTACTCCCGATCAAGTTGTCTGCGTTGATGAGTCCCTAATTACGTTTTCTGGCCGCTTGTCTATCAAACAGTAGCTTCCCAGCAAGCGTGCCAGATATGGGGTCAAGATGTATAAGCTCTGTGACAGGGCAACAGGCTATACATATCATTTTATGGTTTACGAGGGAAGAGATAGTCACGTAGAGCCGGAGAACTGCCCAGACTACATAGAGAGTGCTGGTAAGATTGTGTGGGACTTGGTGTCACAGTCACTCTTATTCAGAAAGGGGTACCACTTGTACGTGGTCAATTATTACACAAGCGTGCCACTTTTTAGTCACATTATGGCGAATGTGGCACTGTGCGATCTAATCTAAGATTTTACCCCCTTCCTGACAAGGCCAATAGCAAGCTGCTTGCTATTGGGGGCACTAGTCAAGGGGGAGGGGCCAGGAGCTGCATCGGGGGACCCGAGAAGAAGAGGATTGGGGCTGCTCTGTGGAAAACCCTTGCACAGAGCAGGTAAGTATGACATGTTTGTTATTTAAAAAAAAAAAAAACGAGAATTTAGAATTACATTAACATATTGTGTACCATTAGTTTTCACTGCACACATGACAAATTTATTCATATTTACCACTTCATACAATGTTTTATTTTATATTTAGCAGGCTTTTTTGAGATCATGTTGTGTTTTATGGGCGTTGATAACGATTTTGGTGTGTTTTACTCTATAATTTTGGAAAACATATGCTTGGCTATAATGTGACACACAGGATCAAAAGTATGGTAGATATATAAATAGATGATTTGTATTAATTTTAAAACCTGTGGGTGAACCTGGCAAAATTAACCAGAACTGTTTTTCCCCAGGAGCTATCTATCTATCTATCTATCTATCTATCTATATCTCTATTATCTGTCTCTTATTTTATTAATATTATATATTAAATTTATTATCCATCCTTATTCATTGTGTGTCTTATACAACATTGCCACCTACTGACTTAACCTATTCTAATTAGCTTCCTACATCGGTTACCGTGTCTAATTAACCTTATTTTCAGAGTAAACCTAATGCCTGGCCCTGGCATGTCTGGCTGTGTGGGAATATTATATATCCACTTATAAACACAGGCCTGAAAGAAAAAATCCATACTATAGCAAAGGTTTTTTTTATATATTTATTTAAAACTGAACCCCAGGCAGATATATAAGACACAGATTAATGCATCTCTTTTTTCATAAATATACTGTATCATTAGATGTACCGGTATATATTTAAAAGCAAGCTGTTTAAAATGGAACTTCACTCCCCTTCCCCTAATCAACATTGATTATTTTTAAACCTCATGCTGCTAGCAATAGTAAATATAAAAAGTATTTTGTATTTACTTTTTATTTTATTTTTTTATGTATCTTCTGTTACTTCCTGATTTCTTGACTAGGTAAATAATTTCCTACATCCCAGGAATCTTTAAGGGGAGGAGAGGAGGAGGGGTTTTCTCAGCTAAGCACACTCTCCTGCATGCATGATTGAGCTAAGGGCAGCTGGATTCCAGGAAGTAACGTATTTTTCGCTCCATAAGACGCACCCCCTCCTCTAAAAAAAATCGGGGGAAATGTCTGTGCATCCTATGGAGCGCTGGCCCGCCGAATGGAGAGAGGCGGGATTCTTAAAGAATTTGGTGCTACTGGAACTTTTTCCGGTGGTGGTCAGGTGGTCACGTTGCAGCTCTGGGGTGCAATGTTTTGCAACAAAAAGGTTGGTCTTCATTGTGACAACCTGGGGGTAGTGCAGGTTCTCAACTCTCTGTTAGGGATGAGCTCGGTGTTCGAGTCGAACATACGTTCGACTCAAACATCGGCTGTTCGATCGTTCGGCGAACGTCAAACGATTTGGGCCGTTCACGCCAAATTCGAGTGACGCGAACGGCCCACAATACACTGCGCCATCACAGTGCAATCCCGGCGCTGTGATTGGCCAAGCACGCACTGTGACCCCGCATGCTTGGCCAATCACAGCGCCGTCAGCTAGGAGAGCCATAATTGGCCACAGGCAGGTTGCCTGTGGCCGATTATAGCTCAGGGGGTTTAGCACACGCCCCACACTATAAAAGGCCGCCAGCGCGGCGGCCTTGTGTAGTGTGTTCCGGCGCAGGGAAAGAGAAGGATAGGCAGGGACAGTGTGATATTCTTTGTGCTATTCTTGTGTGCAGGGAGAGAGAAGGATAGGCAGGGAGAGTGTCAGTGTCATATTCTTTGCTAAACCTTGTGTGCAGGGAGAGAGAAGGATAGGCAGGGGACAGTGTCAGTGTCATATTCTTTGCTAAACCTTGTGTGCAGGGAGAGAGAAGGATAGGCAGGGAGAGTGTCAGTGTCATATTCTTTGATAAACCTTGTGTGCAGGGAGAGAGAAGGATAGGCAGGGGACAGTGTCAGTGTCATATTCTTTACTAAACCTTGTGTGCAGGGAGAGAGAAGGATAGGCAGGGAGAGTGTCAGTGTCATATTCTTTGATAAACCTTGTGTGCAGGGAGAGAGAAGGATAGGCAGGGGACAGTGTCAGTGTCATTGTTGCTAAGCCTCCTGCACAGTATACACCTGAAGCTAGCCCTTATTGCTGTGTTTTCCTGGTGTGTTACACTAACAGGCATTTGCAGCACTTACAGCGGGCGGAGTGTGCCTCCTGCACATTATACACCTGAAGCTAGCCCGTATTGCTGTGTTTTCCTAGTGTGTTACACCAACAGGCATTTGCAGCACTTACAGCAGGCGTAGTGTGATTCCTGCAAAATATACTCCTGAAGCTAGCCCGTATTGCTGTGTTTTCCTAGTGTGTTACACCAACAGTCATTTGCAGCACTTACAGCAGGCGTAGTGTGATTCCTGCAAAATATACTCCTGAAGCTACGCCTTATTGCTGTGTTTTCCTAGTGTGTTACACCAACAGGCATTTGCAGCACTTACAGCAGGCGTAGTGTGATTCCTGCAAAATATACTCCTGAAGCTAGCCCGTATTGCTGTGTTTTCCTAGTGTGTTACACCAACAGGCATTTGCAGCACTTACAGCAGGCGTAGAGTGATTCCTGCAAAATATACACCTGAAGCTAGGCCTTATTGCTGTGTTTTCCTGGTGTGTTACACCAACAGGCATTTGCAGCACTTACAGCGGGCGTAGTGTGCTTCCTGCAAAATATACTCCTGAAGCTAGGCCTTATTGCTGGTTTTCCCATCTCCCTGCAGGCCATTAGAATGTCTGGAAGGCAAATAAGGAGAGGCAGACAGTCAGGAGCCAATAAAAGAGGGCAAGCAGGCTCTGTGTCTAGAGACAACAGTGCTGGTCGTGGACGGGGTGCATCGCCATCAGCACGTGGCCATGGGACACGCTTGTCCTTCTTTTCGGCAGCTGGACGTGTTGAGCCGCATCATGCCGAAGACTTGGTAGAGTGGATGACCAAGCCCTCCTCATCCTCCTCATCCTCTCTCACCCAGGCTCAGGGTACTGGCAAAGCAGCTGCCAAAGCGTCCTCTTCCCTGGTATCAATGTCATCATCAGTCACTCCTTCCCTAGACCCACCATGTCCTCCTGAGGAGTCCCCCGAACTGTTTGAGCACAGTGTTGGGTACATGCTCCAGGAGGATGCCCAGCGTTTCGAAGGGTCTGATGATGATACCCAGCTAGAGGAAGGCAGTAGCGTGAGAGCAGAGAGAGGGGATGCTCAAGAAGGACACCAATCTGGCAGTCATGTTCCAGCAGCTGCAGCATACTGCCAGATTGGCTCCAGTGATGAGGAGGGAGGGGATGATGAGGTCACTGACTCCACGTGGGTGCCTAATAGGAGAGAGGAGGAGGAGGAGGAGGATGAGGAGGAGGCACATCTCCAACAAGGCAGGATGCCCTCGGGGGCCAGCGTAAGGGCAGCACACCGACGGAATCACACCGCAGAGCTCCGCCTGTGCAGGGCGCTGCCTCTGCCCGTTATTCAAAAAGTTCTTTGGTGTGGGCCTTTTTTGAGTCGAGTGCATCAGATCGCACAGCTGCTGTTTGCAACATATGTCTCAAGCGTATATCGTGTGGCCAAAACATCAGCCGTTTGGGCACCACATGCTTGACCAGACATATGTTGACCTGCCATGCAGCTCGTTGGCAAGCCTACCTTAAAGACCCACACCAAAGAACAAAGCGGACCTCTCCTTGCACCGCATCAGCTGGGATCTCCAACTCCACTATACCTTCAGTCCTCTCTGAAACCTGCACTGAGAGGAATGAAGGTCTAGAATTAGGTGTGTCACAGCCAAGTACTTGCGGGCACTCTGCTAGCAGTACACCGACGTCCGATTCTAGCAGGCAAATTTCCCTGCCCCAGCTGCTGGACCGTCAAAAGAAGTTCACTCCCAGCCATCCACATGCCCAGCAGTTGAATGCTAGCTTGGCTAAATTGCTAGCACTTCAACTGCTGCCTTTTCAGTTGGTAGACTCGGCCCCCTTCCGTGAGTTTGTGCAATGTGCGGTTCCTCAGTGGCAGGTTCCCAAACACTTTTTCTCACGGAAGGCGATTTCGGCTCTCTACCGGCATGTGGAAGGCAATGTCTTGGCCTCGCTGGACAGGGCGGTCAGTGGTAAGGTGCATATTACCGCTGACTCATGGTCCAGCAGGCATGGACAGGGACGTTACCTTTCTTTCACGGCCCATTAGGTCACTCTTTTGGCAGCTGGGAAGGATGCAGGACAAGGTGCAGTAGTGTTGGAGGTTGTTCCGCCGCCACGCCTCCAAAATGCTACTACTGGTTGTGACACACCTCTCTCCTCCACCCCCTCCTCTTCTTCTTCCTCCATGGCCTCTTCCTGTGCTTTGTCCTCGGAACCAGCAGTGCTCCGTAGGCGTTCAAGGGGCTACGCAAGTACGCAGGCAAAAAGATGCCATGCCGTGCTTGCGCTGGTGTGTTTGGGGGACAGGAGCCACACTGGGGCAGAGGTTCTGTCTGCTCTGCAGGGGCAGGCCGAGAGGTGGTTGACGCCATGCCAGCTTAAGCCAGGAATGGTGGTTTGCGACAATGGCACCAACCTCCTCTCCGCCCTCCGACAGGGACAACTGACCCATGTGCCCTGTGTGGCTCACGTCCTTAACCTGGTGGTGCAGCAGTTCTTGGGTAGGTACCCGGGCTTACAGGATGTCCTGAGGCAGGCCAGGAAAGTATGTGTGCATTTCCGCAGATCTTATAATGCCAGTGCTCGCTTGGCTGAGCTGCAAAAGGAGTTGAACCTGCCCAAGAACCACCTTATATGTGACATGCCCACCAGGTGGAACTCAACGTTGGCCATGCTGCAGCGGCTGCACACGCAGCAGAGGGCCATCAATGAGTACCTGTGCGACTACGGCACCAGGACAGGGTCAGGGGAGCTCGGGTTTTTTTCACCACGCCAGTGGGGCATGATCAGGGATGCATGCACTGTCCTGGCACCATTTGAGGAGGCCACGAGGATGGTGCATGCATCAGTGACACTGTACCTCTTGTCCACCTGTTGGAACATACGCTGCGTGGAATAATGGACAGGGCACTTGAGGCAGAACAGAGGCAGGAAGAGGAGGACTTCCTTGCCTCTCAAGGCCCCCTTTACCCAGACAGTGTTCCTTCTGTCCCACCCATCGCACAGGAAGAGGAGGAGGAGGAGGAGGATTGTGTCAGCATGGAGGTGGAGCCTGGCACTCAGCATCATCAGCAGCAGTCTTTTAGGGATGATTTACAGTCCCAAGAAACCCGTGGACTTGTACGTGGCTGGGAGGAGGTGGCTGCGGATCATGTCGTCCTTAGTGACCCAGAGGACTCCGGACCGAATGCCTCAGCTAACCTACGCTGCATGGCCTCCCTGATCCTGCAAAGTCTGCGGAAGGATCCTCGTATTCTTCGGATCAAGGAGAGGGACCATTACTGGCTGGCCACTCTCCTTGATCCACGGTACAAGGGTAAGGTTGCGGACCTTATCTTACCGTCGCAGAGGGAGCAGAGGATGAGACAACTCCGGGAGGCCTTGCAGAAAGGTCTGTGCAACGCATTCCCAGAGACTGGGAGGTTACAAACTCCTGGTCCTGGAGAACGAGTTGCTGAGGCCTCGGTCAGTCAAAGAAGGAGCGGTGGGGAAGGTGGCCGTCTGACCGATGCGTTCAGACAATTCTTTAGTCCGCAGCCCCAAAGTATGATCGGTTCCAGCAACCATTGCCAGCGTCTGATATACATGGTGCAGGAATACCTAGGGGCAAGGTCAGACTTGGACACCTTCCCCACCGAAAATCCTCTGGCTTACTGGGTCTTGAGGATGGATCACTGGCCAGAGCTTGCACAGTATGAAATTGAGCTACTGGCCTGTCCTGCATCCAGCGTTCTTTCAGAACACACATTCAGTGCTGCTGGAGGATTTGTCACGGATCACAGGGTGCGCCTGTCCACCGACTCGGTTGATCGACTGACTTTCATAAAGATGAACCAGTCTTGGGTCACCACCAGCTACCAAACACCTGAAGCTGATATAACAGACTAATTTATTTTCAAATGTCACATCCCTTCAAGACTGATGCTGATGCTGAGTGACTGTCCTGTTATGTTGACTGACTATCCTCCTCCTCCGATTGATGATGATAGCTTGGAAGAACATTTTTGTTTCTCGGTGCCGCCACCAGTGCCTAAGGCCCAATTTTTCAGCCCCTGTTTAACAGGGGCATGTAATTACAATTTTTTATGCAATGCTTTGCAGCAGGGCTCATTCCTGCACTCCAACTAGAGTATCTGGGAGAGGTTGCAGTGTCGTGGCACCAGCATCAGTGCCTAAGGCCCAATTTTTCAGCCCCTGTTTAACAGGGGCGTGTAATTAAAATTTTTGATGCAATACTTTGCAACAGGGCTCATTGCTGTGCTCCAAGTACAGTATCTGTGAGGGGTTGCAGTGTTGTGGCACCAGTGCCTAAGGCCCAATTTTTCTGCCCCTGTTTAACAGGGGCATGTAATTACAATTCTTGATCTAATAATTCACAGCAGGGCCCATTCATGCGCCCACCAAGAGTAACTGTGAGGGCTTACAGTGTTGTGTCAACACCACCACCACCACCACCAAAGGCCCAATTTTTTAGCCCCTGTTCAACAGGGGCATGCAATTACAATTCTTGATCTAATAATTCACAGCAGGGCCCATTCATGCGCCCACCAAGAATAAGTGTGAGGGCTTACAGTGTTGTGGCAACACCAACATGTAAGGGGCAAATTTCAGCAGAGTATATAGGGCAGGCCCCTACTTTCAAACATCCAACTTACAAACGACTCCTACTTGCAAACGAAAGGTGACAACAGGAAGTGAGAGGAAATTTACCCCTAGGAAGGGAAATTCTCTCCTGTAAGAGTTAATATGGGAAAAAGGTGTCTCCTCTCTACTGATGCTTTATCACCAATCCTTGTTTCAATAATAACCCCACTTTTCAAAAACATTTGTCATTGGGATGGAAAGTGACGTGAAATGTTCTGAACAGGGGCACAGACAGCAAAACAAATGTTACAGGGGTGATAACCCTTCCCTATGTTTTACAAAAAGCTTAAAAATAGATTTTTTGGCTGGAGCTACACTTAAACAATGTACCTGTTCAAAATTACAAACAGATTCTACATAAGAACAAACCTACAGAAAGTCATGTCATTTATTTGGGGTAAGATTAAACCACGTATTTCCAAAGCGACACTTTTTATCGAAAAATCTAAATGGGGACTGGGAATTCCTAACTTCGCCAAATACTATTACGCTGCACAAATTGCACAACTATCTAAGTACCATGCAATGTCTGAAACCCCTTTGTGGGTGGCAATAGAATCTATCGACATTGATCCAATATCTGTGGCTAATATAATGTGGTTATCCCCTTTTGATAGAATTGGCCTATCTAATCCTATCACAAAGCACTCCATGACCATCTGGGACAAATTTAGATGTTCGCATAAACTACAATCCCCACACAACCCCCTACTGTCATTTATTAGACACCCAGCTTTTTATCCTGCATGGAAGTTTCCCTCTTCCTTTGCAGCTTGGACTTCCAAAAATCTGACATGCTTATATGATTTAGCCTCCATCAATAACATTCTGACATTCCCTAATCTCTGTGACATCCATGGTTTACGCAGTAAAGAAATTTTCCGGTACCTACAAATGAAAAACTTTTATACACCAGTTATTGAGTCGGGTTCCATACTTAATCAACTATCACAGTTTGAAAGGATCTGTAAATGTGACCCACATACTAGGGGTCTGATTTCATTACTTTATAAACACCTTAATTCCCCCTCTCACAGATACGCACACCGTTATATGTCACTAAATGGTCTCAGGATTTTGATAAGACTTTCAGTACGAAAGATTGGGTCAATATTTGGTCGACCACTATGCGCTCATCCATAAATTGTTATGCGCTTGAAACGAATTTTAAGGTCTTATCACGCTGGTATCTGGTACCAGCAAGGTTAGCAAAATTTTTGCCTACTAGCTCAGATATTTGCTTTCGTGGCTGTGCGAATGCAGTTACCTATCTTCATATCTGGTGGGAATGCCCAATTGTCCAAAATTTTTCGACCAAAATATTCGGTATAGCTTCCACCGCTCTAGAAAATTTGATTACACCAGACCCAGTCGTAGCATTATTGAATCTTAAACCCCCCGACCTTACTCATAATCAATTCCAACTATTATTATTTTTGACAACCTCAGCTAAACAAACTATAGCTAAGGCATGGAAATCTCAGACATTGGTTGTGGCTGAGGCTAAACATCGAATGAACAGAGCCCTAATTTTCCACAAAATGACAGCTATCGAGAATAATAATGTGAAAAAATTTAATAAAATTTGGCAGCCATGGGTTAAACATTTCCTATCATCTTTTGCTGCCCTGCTAACCCCATTTAACATTTTTTCCGTTTGATACTTTTTAGTCTCTTCCTTTCTCTTAAATGTTGCTAGTCTTGGCTAGAATTTCTTGGGACTGGGGTCGGATCATTCCTGGGAGGGAACCTCTTCTTTTCCGTTCCTATCTCTTCACTCCTTTCCTTTCTCAATCTCTTTCTTTCTTTCTTACTTCCTACCTTAAAGGAGTTGTAAAGGTACATTTTTTATTTTCTAAATAGGTTCCTTTAAGCTAGTGCATTGTTGCTTCACTTACCTTTTCCTTAGATTTCCCTTCTAAATATTTTTTTTCTTTGTTTTCTTTGTCTGAATTTCTCACTTCCTGTTTATCCTCAGTAAGCTGTTCAGTAAGCTGTTCTGGATGACTCCACACCACTCAGATGATGGTGTGGAGTTCAGTGAGGAGAAACAGGAAGTGAGAAATTCAGACAAAGAAAACAAACCTTTAGAAGGTAAATCAAAGGAAAAGGTAAGTGAAGCAACAATGCACTAGCTTAAAGGAACCTATTTAGAAAATAAAAAATGTACCTTTACAACTCCTTTAACATTCTTCTTTTTCTTTTATTTTCATTTATTGCCCAACATGTGATTTTGGGATTTATATTCTCATATAGTTTCTTCAAATTATTATTACATATACCATAGAGTTTGGACTACTAATCTGAGAATATCTTCTATCCATTCGACGCACTGCTTTTTTTTTTTTTTTTTCTTAAGACTGGTATTGACATTTAAAAGTGACTTTCATAAGCTTTGAACTACTTTACGTATATGTTAGGATAACCTATCCATCCTACCGGGACTCTAGCTCATTGCACCTTAGCTAATCCATTTTTTTTCTCTCTCTTTAATATGTGCCCCCTCCCATCCACAGTTTGAACCCATTTGGGGTGGATGGGTGGTCCGGAGGCACTTTATATCTGATGCAAGGTATAGCCCTTTTTCTTTTATCTTATGAGTCCACTTTACATGTCAATTGTTATAACCCTTTTTTTTTCCCGTTTTAATATTTCAAAGATAACAATTTTACTTTCTACTGTTAAATATCGAACTCTACATACATATCTTTCATTAAGGTTACATTGTATATCCCACTCTCACATCATATGTAATATACTTGTGATCTGTATTCTTGTGAAAACTCAATAAAAATATTGAACAAGAAAATAAAGGAATAGAATAGAAAAATATATATATATATTTTTTTCTATTCTATTTCTTTCTTTTCTATTCTATTTTATTCTCCTTGGAAATTGGAAAACTATTCGAATTTGAAAAGTTTTCGAATTTGAAAACGATTCGAATTGGAATTTCGTCCACATTCAAATTTCGTTATTTCAGATTTGTTTAAATTCGGTACTATTCAAATTCGGAAATTCAGATACATCCGAATTTTAATTTGGAACGAAACAAACTGCACATGTCTAATACCCATATTCACCAGCAGCTCCCATGGGGGTAGTGCTACATTTAAAACATTTTTGCATATGTGATAATTACCATTCCACTTGTGTCCTTACACCCCTGTGCATGATATTTTAATAAATGTCCCCAGGCAACACCACATCTAGTGCATGAAGAAATTACTATGGAGAAATTCTGTGAATTGAAGGTTACTATTGTACCAAAATAAAAAAATGTTTTAATTCATCTTTTGATGGGCAATTCATTGTGTTCTGCTTTAAATAGCAAATGTGTCAAAAGCTGACCAAAGTAATGCTGATAAGAAGGGGAGAAGATGAGGTTAAGGTATGAGGATATTGTGGTTTATGCAGTTTATGCTGAAGGTCCACTATGATTGGAGAATCACCAGTCTGTTGCAACAAAGCATATCCCCATCAAAAGGATGCATGTAAGTGGGGGGGGGGGCAGCGTGGTGCGGAGGCAATCATTCACACAACCAAACTTGTATTGAAGTAATGCAGCAACAGTTCGCAATAGACCTGGTGGGACCAGGGGCGGATCCAGAGTCTAGTCCGGGAGGGGCACTGCCAGAAAATAAGGTGTTGCTTACAGAACTGGGGGGGGGGTCAGGAGGGCACACACCAGGGAGGTCAGGAGAGCACACACCAGGGAGGTCAGGATGGCACACACAAGGGAGGTCAGGAGGGCACAGTACAGGGTCAGGAGGGCACACACCGGGTAGGTCATTAGAGCACAGTATGGGGTCAGGAGTGCACACACTGGGGAGGTCAGGAGTGCACAGTATGGGGTCAGGAGGGCACATACTGGGGAGGTAAGAAGAGCACAACAGACAGGTCAGGAGAGCACACCAGGCAGGTCAGGAGAGCACATCAGGCAGGTCAGGAGAGCACACCAGGCAGGTCAGGAGGGCACACACCAGGGAGGTCAGGAGAGCACACACCAGGGAGGTCAGGAGAGCACACACCAGGGAGGTCAGGAGAGCACACACCAGGGAGGTCAGGAGGGCACACACCAGGGAGGTCAGGAGAGCACACACCAGGGAGGTCAGGAGGGCGCACCGGGGAGGTCAGGAGAGCACACCAGGGAGGTCAGGAGAGCACAGTACGAGGTCAGGAGAGCACACACCAGGGACATCAGGAGAGCACACACCAGGGAGGTCAGTAGAGCACATACCAGGGAGGTCAGTAGAACACACACCAGGGAGGTCAGGAGAGCACACACTAGGAAAGTCAGGAGAGCACACACCAGGGAGTTCAGGAGAGCACACCAGGGAGGTCAGGAGAGCACAGTACGGGGTCAGGAGACCCCCCCGGGGAGGTCAGGAGAGCACACATCAGGGAGGTCAGTAGAGCACACACCAGGGAGGTCAGGAGGGCACACACCAGGGAGCTCAGGAGAGCACACGCCAGGGAGGTCAGAAAAACACAGTACAGGGTCAGGAGGGAACACACCAGGGAGGTCAGGAGAGCACACCAAGGAGGTCAGGAGGGCACACACCAAGGAGGTCAGGAGGGCATACACCAGGGAGGTCAGGAGGGAACACACCAGGAAGGCACACACCGGGAGGTCAGGAGAGCACACCAAGGAGGTCAGGAGGGCACACACCAGGGAGGTCAGGAGAGCACACACCAGGGAGGTCAGAAGGGCACACACCGGGGAGGTCAGAAGAGCACACCAGGGAGGTCAGGAGAGCACCCACCAGGGAGGTCAGGAGAGCACAGTACGGGGTCAGGAGACCACACACCAGGGAGGTCAGGAGAGCACACACCAGGGAGGTCAGGAGAACACACACCAGGGAGTACAGGAGAGCACACACCAGGGAGGTCAGGAGAGCACACACCAGGGAGGTCAGGAGAGCACACACCAGGGAGGTCAGGAGAGCACACACAAGGGAGGTCAGGAGAACACACACCAGGGAGGTCAGGATACCACACACCAGGGAGGTAGGAGAGCACACACCAGGGAGGTCAGGAGAGCACAGTACGGGGTCAGGAGGGCCCACCGGGAAGGTCAGGAGAGCACACACCAGGGAGGTCAGGAGAGCACAGTACGGGGTCAGGAGGGCACACATCGGGGAGGTCAGGAGAGCACACCAAGGAGGTCAGGAGGGCACACACCAAGGAGGTCAGGAGGGCATACACCAGACAGGTCAGGAGAGCACACACCAGGGAGGTCAGGATGGCACACACCAGGAAGGCACACACCGGGGAGGTCAGGAGAGCAGACCAAGGAGGTCAGGATGGCACACACCAGGAAGGTCAGGAGGGCACACACCAGGGAGGTCAGGAGGGCACACACCAGGGAGGTCAGGAGGGCACACACCAGGGAGGTCAGGAGAGCACACACCAGGGAGGTCAGAAGGGCACACACCAGGAAGGTAAGGAGGGCACACACCAGGAAGGTAAGGAGGGCACACACCAGGAAGGTCAGGAGGGCACACACCAGGGAGCTCAGGAGAGCACACACCAGGGAGGTCAGGAGGGCATACACTGAGGGGGGGTCAGAAGGGCACACATTGGGTGACTCAGGAGGGCATACACTGGGGGATCAGGAGGGCACACACCAGGGGGCACAATGCTTTAATGAGCCCAATTTCTCACTGTGCCACATGAAAAGATGCAATCTCATTTGTCAGCTAACAGCTCCTCTATGCTAAGCTGCAGTAACTCTGCAGATTTAGCATAGAGGTGCCTGTAAACTAATCCATGATGTACTGCTAGCTGAGCTTACCTTCCAGGAAGTTCACATTCCCTCTGCTCCCTCTGCTCAGCTGCTCACACCTCCCTCTTCCAGGCGGGTGCGGTCTCGGGGGTCAGGCACATCCCCTTCCCTCCCACTCAAGCAGCAGCCTGCAGGAGAGAGGCTGGAAAACTGCTGGGGGAGGTACAGGGGGCGGAGAGTGCAGTCCCGAGTGTGTGTAGCAATTCCTAATGCTGAGAATGGCTGTGAGTTGTCCCGACCACGGCTCTGAATTCTCGGGGCACGCTCAGCCTTAGAGTTAGCAATTTTTTCCCCGGGGGAGCAATTGCCCTGTTGCCCCCCCCCTGGATCCGCCCCTGGGTGGGACAGCTACTCAGCCAGCCATACTCACAGTTTCCAATGACGTGAAGGAGCAGGTTTATCATAAATATGTGGAAGGATTATATAGTAAAAGATGTTAAAAGCATGGGCGTAGCATAAGGGGTTGCAGGGGTCACTTTCGCAACCCTGCCCCTAGCTCCAGGGGACCCTGCAGCCTCCTTGTCATACTATCATATCCTCCACAAAGTCCAGCTCAGATGTGCCCTAGAGCCCCACAGCTACTAGGCTTCAACTTTGCCTTCCACAGTCCACACCCCTCTGTTCACATTGGCTGGGGAGAAGTCATTTCCTGAATGGAGAGAAGCATGGGGTGAGAACAGCCCAGGATGGGTAATTGTCTGTGCTGTGTGCTGGCAACATGGAATGGTAACCGAGCTGAGCGAGTTAAGAGGAGGAGATTGCCGTCCTGTAGCCACTATGGGACCGATGTCACTGGTGAGGTAAGACACCACTCAGTGTCTCCTAGTCATCAGCTGGGATTCTCTTTACCACCCCCTTCCCACCCAGGGATGTCTGCTTACCCCACTTCCCTGACAACTGGGGAAAATACACACACCTCAGGGAGGTGACCTTCCCCCAACACCTGCCAACACTGACAGAGAAACCTTCAGAAATTGCTAAAACAAATCCCTTAACACCTCCTGAGGGGCCCCTGAGGACCCCTGTCACATGGCTTTGTCCCCCAGATCTAAGTTGTGCCCCCCCAAAGCCTAATGCCCGGCTGCTGAGCTCCTTTACCATTACAGCACTCTATACTGCTCCTCCTCCGCAGCGCTAAAATCACATTCCTTTACAACACAGCCAGTCAGCCACGATCTGCACAGGGTGTATCTGCCTACTGTAACTACACTGCCATCCCGACCAGAGAATTTCACAAGTCAGAATGGCAACATAAAAACCAGATACACCCAGTGAATTCTGACAGACTGTGTGTAAATGAATGTGATTTCAGCCCTGTGTAGTGTCTGTGGGGGGGGGGGGGGGAGCTGTATAAAGTGCTGTGTTGGGAAAGGAGCTCTGCCAAGTGACCTGCCAGGGGTCCCTATCCTCTGATTCTACAGCAGTGATTCCTGTCCTCTGATTCTCCAGCAGTGATCCCTGTCCTCTGATGTAAGGAGGAACTCTGGGAACTCAAAACTCTTAAGCAACTTTGAGTATCTTGCCGTGTGGTGGGTGTATTTGCATGCACAGTGAAAGTGGTGGGTGGTAGTGGAGGGGGGGGCCAGGTCAATTTTTGTTAAAAGCCATATTCTGATAGGTCATCAACCCAATATAATGTAAAGAGAAAAGGGCAGGTTTTTTTCAAGGAAGACCGAACAGTATCAAAGTTGTATATAACACCAAATTCATAAAAAGAAAATATTTTATTGCAAAAAAGCATATAAAAATATAGATAGCCATAGGGAGCACAACCCTAAAGTGATATCAACATACACAAATACGTGTATAAAACTGTAATGGCAATTGTCATGTATCCAAAAGTAACACGTCTGGCGGCCACTTCATGGACTTCACATTTTCAAATGACAGATGCCTTGTTACATATAGTTTTAATGTATAAATCAAAAACACAAGTATAAATACTGTGTATTGCAAAGGTGTATATATAGAAAATGCATATACTGTATGTATCAGCAGCAATAATCACATTACTCACATAATCACTATACAGCTGGGAGGGGGAAAACACATTAGCAGGAGGACAGAAAAAAAAGGAGGAGAAGGTTCCAGCTAGGGATGAGCTTTATGTTTGGGTCGAACATGAGTTCAACTCAAACTTTGCCTTTCCCCCCTTTCGCAGAATTGGGGTGTTCGCGGCAAATTCGAAAGCCGCGGAACACCCTTTAAAAGTCTATGGGAGAAATCAAAAATGCTAATTTTAAAGGTTAATATGCAAGTTATTGTCATAAAAAGTGTTTGGGGGCCTGGGTCCTGCCCCAGGGGACATGTATCAATGCAAAAAAAGTTTTAAAAACTAACTTTTTTTGGGAGCAGTGATTTTAATAATGCTTAAAGCGAAACAATGAAAGTGAAATATTCCTTTAAATTTCGTACCTGGGGGGTGTCTATAGTATACCTGTAAAGTAGCGCAGGTTTCCCGTTTTTCTAACAGTCCCTGCACAAAATGACATTTCGAAAGGAAAAAAGTCATTTAAAACTACTCGCGGCTATAATGAATTGTCGGGTCCCGGCAATACAGATAAAAGTCATTGAAAAAAACATCAGGGCTTGTCCCAAGCTGTCTACTGTGGTTTTTAACATTTTTGACACTTTTTTTGTGAAATGGTAGGGGTACAATGTACCCCAATACCAGTTCACATGGGGGAGCGGGATCTAGGTGTCCCCTTTGTTAAAGCGGTGTCCAGATTCTGATAAACCCCCCACTTGCAGACCCCACAACCACCGGGCAAGGGTTGTGGGGATGAGGCCCTTGTCCTCATCAACATGGGGACATCCTCCCCGTGTTGAGGGCATGTGGCCTGGTACAGTTCAGGAGGGGGGCTCTCGTTGTCCCCCTCTTTTCCTGCGGCCTGCCAGGTTGCGTGCTCGGATAAGGGTCAGGTATGGCTTTTGGGGGGAACCCCACGCCTTTTATTTTTTAATTTTGGCGCTGGGTTCCACTTAAAATCCATACCAGATCTAAAGGGTTTGGTATTGATTTTGAGGGAGACCCCTACCCCATTTAAAAAAAAAAAATTGGCGCAGGGTTCCCCTTAATATCCATACCAGACCTGAAGGGCCTGATATGGAATTTGGGGGGACCCCCGCGCATTTTTTTTCAATTACTTTTATCTGTATTGCCGGGACCCGACAATTCATTATAGCCGCGAGTATATGCGCTACTTTAAAGGCATACTATAGACACCCCCAGGTACGAAATTTAAAGGAATATTTTACTTTTATTGTTTAATTTTAAGCATTATTAAAATCACTGCTCCCGAAAAAACTTCAGTTTTTAAAACTTTTTTTGCATTGATACATGTCCCCTGGGTCAGGACCCAGGTCCCCAAACACTTTTTATGACAATAACTTGCATATTAATCTTTAAAATTAGCACTTTTGATTTTTCATGTTTGTGTCCCATAGACTTTAACGGTGTTCGCGTGTTCGAACAAATTTTTTGCCTGTTTGCATATTCTGCTGCGAACCGAACGGAGGTGTTCGGCTCATCCCTAGTTCCAGCCAAACTGACAGTGTCTGTTGAGAGGGGACAGAATGTGGCCTGGTTGTCTCGTGCCCAATCAGGAAGGTATCCAGCGAGATCACTGACATTGTCCCTAACAGACGCAGTACCATTCCCTACACTACCCACCAAACCCAGGGTCTCTGCCACACCTAAGATTGCTGCCAGAGTCACATGGGTGGCCATCATCCAATTAAATTCCTGCCCCATTCACTCAAAAAACCATACAGGAAACCTATCCCCCATGACTTCTTCTCCCTCTGCATTGCACCTGCAAGGAAGACAGCAGACTGCATCTGCCTTCATGCAATTTACACCATTACATGATGATGGCAGAATTTTTTCGGGAGAATATTGGGGCAGATAAGACTTGTGTAGGTAGGGTTTTTTTTTTTTTTCTAAAACCTTTAATGGGTATATGTAAAGGTTTATTACCACTTTAATGCAATTTGGACATGTTATTTACCTTTAAAAAAACTCCATTGTGTAGACATTGAAAAGCTCCATCTTGCATGTGTAGGCAGTAGCCCTCGCGGACTTAGAGCCGTCACTCTATAGTAGTCTCTTTTGTTACTTCGCTGGCAACTACATATAAAAGATTATGTAGAGAAGTGAAGGGGGAGGGGAGTAAGGAGCTGGGCCAACTTAAAGAGTACCTTAACAGTTCCAGAAAGTTATAGTGTACTAGGAGGTAGGAGGCTGTGCTAGGACATTGATTAATCAAATTTTCTAGTACATTCAAAGGCACACTGCAAGTGAATAAAAAAAAAAAGGGGGGGGGGAAAGCAACACTGGAAGGAAGCATTTAAAATACTTGATTTTTATTTCTCGTGTATTCTATTTTTATTATACACTTACTAACTTTGTTCTACATCTTACCGTTAGCTACATTTATATATAACCTGAATATGTAAGCCATATGTGGAGGAGACACAAAAATACTACATTACTAAACTCATAGACCTCATCTTTGACTCTTCCAAGAAGGGCAACTTATTTCATTCCTCTCCTTGTTAACATCATCAACACTTACAGAAGTGGTACTGAAAAGTCGATGGAAGGTTAAGATTTGTTCTGCTCTTCTGCCACCTAATTCTGCTGTACCAGTAAAATGAAGAAAACACAAACAGAATGGGAACATCTGACTTTACACATTTTAACAAAGATGTGAGCATTTTAGAATGATTGAACATGTATTGCAGCACTTTAAAAATAAATTTGTACATTTGTTCTATAGATACAGTATGTGTACTATTTTAATGTCTGAATTTAGTTATATAGTGAATAAATACATTTATTTTTTGATCCTTTGCAGTGCAATTGCCAGATTTCCTCATATTGTCTGCTTGCAGTTCTTTATCATATTTTTCTTATTCTTGGCTACACCTAGCTTCCTTAAGAAAAGGTGAATATATTTTGTTTTTTATTATACATACAGTACTGTAAAAATGTTTTAGGCAGGTGAGAAGAAATGCTGTAAAGGAGGAATGCTTTCAAAAATATATATTTCAATTGTTTATTTTTTATCAATTTACAAAATGCAAAGTGAGCGAACAGAAAGAAGATCTAAATAAAATCAGTATTTGGTGTGACTACCCTTTGGCTTCAAATCAGCATCAGTTGTTACACTTGCACACTTTGTACACTTACACAAAGTCATGGATTTTGTAGGATTATAGTCAAGTGTATGATTAATCAATTATACCAAGCGGGTGCTAATGATCATGAATTTCATATGTGGGTTAAGGCTGGGTTCACACCATCGCCGCATGCGGCTCACAGCAGAGGTCCGGTGCGTCCTGTTTCACAGTTTCAGGTCCGATTTCAGCCCGATTTCAGACCGAATTTGCACCGGAGCCACAGCAGAGATATGTGAACCGGCTCCATAGAGAGCTGGTCAAAATCTCCTGCTATTACGAATTGGAAGTGGTTTCTCGGATCCAATTCGCATAGGTGTGAACCCATCCTTAAACACAGTCAATAACTAAAACAGAAACAGCTGAGCAGGAAGCTTAAAACTGGGTGAGGAACAGCTAAACTCTACTACTGAGGTTGAGGAAGACAGTTTCATGTCACAGGTCATACACTATGGCAAGACTGAGCACAGCAACAAGACACAAGGTAGTTATACTGCATCAACAAGGTCTCTCCCAGACAAACATTTTATAGCAGACTGGGGTTTCAAGATGTGCTGTCCAAGCTCTTTTGAAGAAGCACAAAGAAATGGGCAATGTTGAGGACCATAGACACAGTGGTCAGCCAAGGAAACGTAATGCAGTGAATTTAATAATTCTGACTTCCCTTTGACATTGGAAGATGTCCAACAGTGCCATCAGCACAGAACTGGCAGAAACTAGTGGGACTCAGGTACACCCATCTACTGGCCCGAAGTGGTCTTAATGAAAGAATTGCAGCCAAAAAGCCCTACTTCCAATGTGAAAACAAGGCTAATTGACTCAACTATGTGTAAAAACATAGGAACTGGGGTGCAGAAAAATGGCAGCAGGTGCTCTGGACTGATGAATCAAAATATGAAACTTTTGGCTATAGCAGGAAGCAGTTTGCTTATCGAAGGGCAAGAGAGCAGTACAATAATGAGTGTCTATAGGCAACAGGGAAGCATGATGGGGGTTCCTTGCAAGTTTGGGGCTGCACTTCTGCAAATGAAATTGGAGATTTGGTCAGGATCAATGGTATTGCCAATGCTGAGAAATACAATGATCGCCAATGGCGCCAATGATCCGGTATACACCGGACCGAGCATTATGATCCATCGGCGGCGGGCATATGCATCCTATATAGATCAATCATTGAGCATACCCTGTTTTTTCCTTTTTTCCTTATACTCTACAGGGAAAATCGATATTGTGGCTGTAGGGTTCAAGCTATGCATTATAGACAATGCTTGACATTTAATTGAGCACCTCTATTCCCTAACTTCCAACTATGAAGTAAGCAGTCCCTTTCTGTTTTTGTTTACTGCTCTAACTTTATGTTAAATCAATTATAAGTATATATTCATTCAGGATGCCTATGCTTATTCTAACGCCAACAGGGTAAAGTCAGCACACGCACATACACGCACACATGTTTCAGTACATGTATGTGCGTGTTATATGTGCGTGTGGATGATTATCTCTATATATGGATATTTCCATATATATTAAAAAAAAATTCTGTATGTTTCAGCACATTCAAGCTCATATATAAGTTTTTTTTTGCAGATCTATTTTTCTGGTCAGGATATTACCCAGCTCCCATAGAAATGTGCCCTTTGTCGATCCACTATCCAACTTTTACCATCTCTTGTCATCTCACTCCCCAGTCAAGTATGTTTGATTAATGTTAATGCTATCTTGATACTCTCTAGCTAATCGTCATGTGACCCAGTGTGGGCACGTGAGATTGGACTAATGTCAGATTAATATACAGGATGTTTATTAATTATTATCTATAACTCTAAAGCCCTGTACACACGATCGGATAACCTATGGATTTTCGTCCGATGGATTTGTCCATCGGAAATCCGATGAAACTGTTTTTCATCAGTCTTGCCCACACACCATCAGTCAAAAAACCGACCGTTCCAAACGCGGTGACGTAAAACACTCCGATGAGCCGAGAAAAATGAAGTTTAATGCTTCTGAGCATGCGTCGACTTGATTCTGAGCATGCGTGGGTTTTTGATCCGATGGACTTGCCCATAGACGATCGGAGTTTTCGATCGGTTTTTTATCCATCGGAAAAATTTAAAACATGTTCTATTTTTTAAAACCAATGGAAAAAAGACCGATGGGTCCCATACACGATCAGTTGGTCTGATGAAAACCATCCATCGGACGGTTTTCATCAGTCAAACCGATCGTGTGTACAGGGCTTAACAGATTTGGATCAAATAGTTTCAGGGACCTGGACTGTGGACTTTGGGATTCAGTTACGCTCCACTCACAGCTCCTCCTGTTGGTCTCCTTGCATCTTGGGCGCTCCATGCATCGGCCCTTCCTGGTGTGGCCTCTCCCACTGCTGACACAGCCTTCCTCTTCTTCTCTTTTTTGCCGTACCGGTACATATTTCCCCTTTCTTTTTGGTTTTTCGTTACCCTGATGTAATTCATCAAAGTATCTACCTCCTGCACAGGCAATCAGTGGGTAACATATATGGTTGAAATTCTATAATGTTTGTCTATGGACTAAATTCTTTTGTCCCAATCTCTGTATGCCTACTCTATATACTTACTTACATTTATCTTTATAGATTATAGATCATAAATAACTCAACACCACTTGCTCCTGACGAAGAGGATTTACGTTCTAAACCTTGAAACGCGTAGAGCTTCACTATGTATATTATACAAGAGTGCTGTAACTAGTGGTTGTTGTATGATTTTTTTCTTGAAATGTCTATGTAGTTTTCTTGAACAAAGACCTCTCTACATTGATGTTGTTTTAAGATTTTGTAATAAATATTTTCTTGATAAATGGACAGTTTTGCATACTGATTTGGGTGGAATCATTGCCTTTAAAGTCCCGCCAGAGGGTTTTCTCTTGTTTTTTGATGTATTAGGGATGTTGGCAATCTCCACCCTTTCCCACTAGAGTTAAACTACCCTCCACACATGTGGTATCGCCATACTCGGGATTAATAGCAGAATGTGTTTTGGGGTGTAATTTGTGGTATGCATATGCTGTGTGTGAGAAATAACCTACTAATATTACAATTTCGGGGGGTTAAAAAAAAAGAAAAAAAAACTTGATTTTGCAAAGAATTGTGGAAAAAATTACAACTTCAAAAAACTCACTATGCCTCTTTGTAAATACCTTGGAATGTCTACTTTCCAAAAAGGGGTAATTTGGGGGGTATTTGTACTGTCCAGGCCGTCAGTACTTCAGGTGTGATCAAATTACTGAGATTGGCTCCATAGCTTGTGGACTCTATAACTTTCACAAAGACCAAATAATATACACCAATTTTGGTTATTTTTACCAAAGATATATAGCAGTATGAATTTTGGCTAAAATTTATGCAGAAAAATTACTAATTTGCTAAATTTTATAACAGAAACAAAGAAAATGCATTTTTTTACTGAATTTTCAGTCTTTTTTCTTTCATAGCGCAACAAATAAAAAGCCCAGCAGTGATTAAATACCGCCAAAAGAAAGCTCTATTTATGGGGAAAAAAGGACAACATTTCATATGGGTACAGTGTTGCATGACTGAGTAATTGTCATTCAAAATGTGAGAGCACTGAAAGCTGAAAATTGGTCTTGTTAGAAAGGGGGTTTAAGTGCCCAGTGGTCAAGTGGTTAAACATAAAGTGATAATAAACACACACTGTTTAATTTACATTGCCCCTTCTATTTCTGTGTGTGGATGATGGGACTGTAATTATTTTAATTAAAAAAAACATCCAAATACCTTTTTCCAGATCTTTCCTAGCCTGTCTGCAGGGAAACTTAAACAGGAGGAGCTTCTTTTCCTCTGCTGCTGGCACATGTTTAAAAACAAAAAACAGCCTTTAGGATACAGAGTAAAAATAAAGATTTAATATCAATAAACTGTTTTAAATCATCATACAAATATATATTTGAAATCAAACCTTTATTATTTTTTGCAATAACATGGTGTGGGCACTCTATAGTAGTCTCTTTTGTTTCTTCCCTGGCAAGAAATTTTGGAGCAATTCTTAGGCATTTTTCACTAAGAATGCAAAATGCATTCTTAGTGCACTTTAGGCACCCCTAAAGAAACCTCAAGGCACCCTGGTTGAAAAAGGTTGCTCTAAACTGCCGACTTGCTTCCAACTATATGAGGGGGATCACCTTTCCTGTTTTATTTATTTTTTCTTATTTAGTGAATAATACAGCTGAGGGAGTGAGACTTCCAAGTGCCTTAAAAATCCGGACGATACGCGTGTGAGGGGCTACATGACGTCAGGACAGCCATCTACCTGGTTCCATACCTATGTTACATGACTGCTTGCCGAGCACAGGGTTTCTGTGCCTCGCTTGTGAGTAACTTTTGTATTTAATAAATCAAGTGTTTTTACATATGGAGAGCACTATGTATTTATTTTTTAAATTTTGCATGTAAATACGCAAATCTATGAGTTTGTTTTGGGATTACTGAATGATTGAGGATTCTGGTTGAAGGACCGTATGAAGACAGCCCTCTCATCTTTATCATTACCCTTGTTAAAGGGACTGCATATTTGACCTTCTGGTAAAACAGAGGTCCATACTTTGAGGTGAGCGGCCTGTATATCTGGTGGTGGATACACACAGAAGTGGTTGCACTAGTGATTGTTTACAAGCACCCTGTTTCATGGCCAGAGGATCTTTCTATCTCCCTGTTGGTGTGCCAGTCAACACTCTTCTGGTTTCTGAACCTTATACTTATGGACTATTTGTGTTACATGTGATTCTAGCGCTGAACTGTTTTTTTATACACGTTTTACTTAACGATTTTATATATTGACCTTCAGTGTTCAGCTGCATTGTGGTATGATTGGTTTTGCGCTGTCTGGTTTTTTCTACTATCCTTAAAAATCCTTGTTTAAAAAAAATCTGCTCTTATTTGTTAAAAACCAGGATGCAGCACACTATTACTACCTTAAGGACTATCGCAATGCTACAAACAGGGCCGCTGTTAGAAATCACGGGCCCCAGACAACTTACCTGACAGGCCCCCCCCCCGGAAATATCAAGTTGCTAAAATGCCATGGTCGCAATGGTGTGCTGTGCAGCCATGGCAGAAATTAGAGCCATGCTACTGCCACTTTACTTTTTTAAATTGTTGAATGGCAATTTTACATTGCAAGACCGCATTGCAACTGTAAAATAATTATTTGGCTTCAAGGTGCAGAGCAGCCCCATTGAACTTGATGAGAAATTTGACAGGTGGTGCTGCCTGTCAAACTCTGCAGCCTGCTCTAAAAATGCTGCAGCTCTGAAGTAAAGCATTGCAGCAATGGCATGTATACAGCCCTGTCTGACTATATGACCGCTGGCTTCTGTTGAAGGGGCATGACCAAAAAAGGTCTGTCAAACCAATCAGTGCTGTCAGCCAATGGCTGAGAGTACTGACCAGAGTGTTCTGGTGGGGTTGGGTGGGGGGCATCCCCTTATCAGAACACAATAGAACAGCATGGGAGATTTCAGTACTAACATCGGATTGTTAGTACAGTGGCTCCGACCTGAGGTGTCAAGTTTGTTTCGTACAGCCTGCGGGGTTGAAGGAAAAAAAACTAGCAGTGTATACTAGGCATTAGGCCGTATTCACATTTAACGTTTCCTGAATGTGGGACAAAGTGCACAGGTAGCGGGCGTTTTTCAGTGCATTTTGAAAATGCACTGCAAATGCACATAGCGCTTGTGGTGCCATTAATTGTTGATGGCACCCCGAATACAATTAGCAGACCTGCGTTGTCTCATGTGGCAAATCTGAATGCTTTAAAAGGTTCTAGAGCCTCTATGTTGTGTTTGTCACACAAATGGCAACCGATTCAAGTGAATGGGCTCCCCTATATGCGAAAAACAAGCAAAAAAAAAGACAAAAACACGTGGTTCCTAGCTCAGTACTGCAGTGGTAGCTACCTGAGTTCTATGCTGGCTCCATATCCCCATTTATCCTTTTCAGCAGAAGGACTGCTCCATCCAAACACTGGAGTTCACCGTGAACACAGAGCACAGTAAGAGAGAGCACGATCTGAAGCGAGGGGGATCAGAGGTCACGACTCAGTGAAGCAAACTTCCTGCTCATTCATCACGCTGACCAGAGATAACACTGCCGACTGATGGAAGGGGAGTTTCAGGACCCGAGAGAGGCACAGGCAGAGACTCTGCAGCTGTCTCCCTCTGATTCAAACTGGGACACTTTGCCAGTATGTAGAACCGATTCCCCTGCATAGCTGCCAGGGGGGAGAAAGCAGGATGCACTGCAAGGTGATCCACAGGAGTCACAAGGCAGTATAGCTAGCTCTCCTGGGCTGGCTGTACTGCCCTATCAGCGGCCCTGGCTACAAATATCAGTGTTCAGCATGTGTTTCTGTATCATATGCTGTTGCTGTTTCCTAAATAGTCCAGACAAGGCTAGTCAGAGGAGTTAGACTTTTAAGATCTGCAGGAGTTCCAAGAAAGGGAAAACAGCCCGAGAACAAACGCCTGAAAATCTAAACACCAGGTTTCCTGAAGATACCGGTAGTTAGAATCACATGAAAAGCACAAACCTCTCGTATCTGTCCAGAACTGCGTGGGTTGACTGACCCTTTAACAGAAGTACAAATATCAGCATTGCCTTGGTGCAGGATTGCCACCCTGATCCAGAACGGTGTACCACCCGATTTGAGGACTTCTATGTATGGCCTGGTGTGTGGTTGGGGCTGCCGGGGACCACCTGGCTAATTCCAATGGTCTACACAGAGGAGGGGAATTACTGCCTGGGCCCTGGAATTGCTGGTGGACTGGAACTCAGGGTCGCATCCAGACTATTTTACAAGTTGTGATTCATCCACGCTAAACTCCTGAGGAAGCAACGTTATCATCAGCTATGAAACTCGTTGAAATAATACCACCTCTGAAAACCTGCAGATTGCTACTTGAGGACTTTATACGTTGACCGTTCTTAAAAGAAACTGTAATATGAGTGTGGTAGATAGTGCGGAGTGGTAAAAAATTATTAGGTGGAATACATGAATTTACACGTTTTTATATTATTTGAATCTGTTGTATTTTTGATGACATTGTACTTAAAATATTGTGTAATATAATATAACATATGTAGCGGCCTCACCCCTCTCCCTTGCTCTATCGGTTATATGGCTGTTGTCTAGGGGTACCTGGGAGAGAGAGATAAAACACACCACGGCCCATGTCCTCCGTAACTGGGAGGTGAAGGCCAGAAAATTGGGCTTTTGTGTAGGTGTCCTAGAGTCAAGTCCAGTCCTTCATCCCTGACTCCTTTGCTTTAGTAACCCAAGTTCCACACAGTGAATAGGTACAACTCAGTTTTATTCTTCTTGCCAAGCAATAAAACAATCCTTCTCCTTTTGAAAATGGGGACAGATCGAGGCACAATCCTTTCCCTTCTTGCTGCTGCCCACTGTGCTGTCACCAGTGGTGAATAGTCACTGCCACTGACTAGGTAATATAGAACATGAATTACCTTCGCTCACTTTGCCCCTGTCAGAGGAAGAAATCCGTCCAAGGGAGAAGTGGAGGCCTCTCCGTCACCAGCGATGCTGCGCCGGGCTCTTCAGAGAAGTTACTGCGCACCAGTCCTCACGAACTCAGACACGGGCACCCAAGGAGTTAAGGCCCCCTCGGATTCCTCCACCCTCGCGGAACTCAGTCGAAGGTACTGAGCCCCAGGCATCCGCCATAGTACCTCACCCCAGGCTAAAGGTGCCTGAGATGGACTCCATCCCCGTTCCAGCTAGGCCAAGGGCGCCTAGGCCTGAAACACCGGAACGCCAGCACCCAAGCTGAAGGTGCCTGGGTGCGGCCGCGTCCTCCAACTCTCTGCCCCAAAATCAGGGCGTCCGCCCCTTTTATGACCTCTCCCTTTGCGTCACAGCGGGTTCCCCGCCCCGCTGTACCAGCTCCAGGGGAGGACAAAAAGGCACAGTTTGCGGTGTGAGTTCAGCTCCGGCCCAAGGCAACAACGCCACCTGTAGGCCCCAAGGAACTCCACACCACCAGAGTCCTCACATAAATTCAAACACCTGCTACACTTGTAATATAATATGATTTGTAATATAGAAAGTAGATGTGCGAGTTTATAGGGGAGTTGCCTTAAAAATCCTTGTTTTTTAAAAAAAAAAAAAAAAACGGGATGCAGCACACTATTACCACCTTATGGACTATTGCAATGCTACAAATATCAGTGTTCAGCATGTGTTTCTGTATCACATGCCGTTGTTGTTTCCTAAATAGCCCAGGCAAGGCTAGTCAGAGTGCAGTAACCTCATGTGATCTCATTTGGCTCTCATACTGCTGACCTCGGCACAGGTCCGCTCTTACTAACCCGCAGCCCACAGAGATTAGAGGAGACTATTAGTTCCCTGTGCAGCCCTCTAACCTCTCACCACAGCCATTTCCTCCACAGACACAAAACTCATGCTTTTCTTTGGCTTTCATCAAATCTGGTTTGCAGGCCTATTTCGTAACATTAATTCTCTCCCTCACTGACTGCCACATCAATTCAGTATTTTATAAACTATTTCTGGGATCCGATTTATCAGGCCTGACAGAGCTTCACAGTGAAATAAACAGCGCTGCTTCAGCTCAGCTCTCTCTGTCTCTCTCCCTCTCTCTCTCTTTTTCTGCGCTTTCTATTTATCATTATTTAATTCAAAAGCCTAAAAATCTCTGACATTATTAATAGTAAGATGAATCGCTAGAAAGCAGCAGAATCTGTGACCAACCAAGTCGAAATAATCCATTTTGGTAAAAATGTCTGCGTGGAATTGCATTCCCTGACGGGTACACTCACTGTCATTAGCTCCTTGGTATGCATGGGTGGTAAAGTACTGAACCATAGGTCTCCAATGAGTAGAAAAAAACTTCAATTGCAATTCCCCTTCCAACAGTTAACACGTCAAGGCAACAGCCACTATAGGAAAAAAAAATTTGATGGCTGCTGTCAGTGGAATTTAAATGCACTAATTTAAAACTTTTGTACATGATTAACTTTTAAGTTGTCTGAGGGTGAAGTTTTGTGTTATGGAGACAGGAAAATCTATTAGTTCAATTCTAAGGGCAGTATTACTTACAGCCATTAATGAAATATAATCAGCTCGCTAGTATGGCTATGAACACATAATGGTAAGCCAGCTAACCTCATTAGGTTTTTTCTTTCTGTCTTTCTATTAATTTAGTTTTCTCTTCTGTGAGAAGAGCATGTGGCAGTGTGGAGTCAGGGAACCTTAGGGGCTCATTCACACTGTTGCATTCAAGTGTACTGTGGGGTTGATTTACTAAAACTGGAGAGTGCAAAATCTGGTGCAACTGTGCATGGTAGCCAATCAGCTTAGGGCTGGGTTCACGCTAGTGCGAATTGGATGAGGTTTTCCTGCATCCAATTCGCATGACAGGAGATTGTGACCGGCTCTCTATGGAGCCAGTTCACATATCTCCATTGCGGCTGCAAGGCAAAAATACGGCCCTGATTCGTCCCTGAAATGGAGTACGGGGACACAACGGACCCCCTGCTGCAATCCATGGCCGTCTGCAGTGTGAACCCAGCCTAAGGCCGGATTCACACCTATGCAGTTTGCAATTTGCATATTGCAGGTGCATGTTGCATTTTTCAATACACGTTTTTGATCCATTAAAGTCTATGGAACCAAAAAACAGAAAAAGGTCCCTGGCCCTTTCTATAAAATGCACAGATGTAAACTACATCCATAGGAAACCATGTAAAATGGACTGTAGTGTGTTTCTACAAAACTGAAAATGCACTAAAAAAATGCATAGGTGTGAACCAGGCCTAAAGGTTTTTTTTTTTTTGTCAAAGCTTAATTGAACAAGCTGAAGATAGAAGCTGATTGGCTACCATGCACAGCTGAATTAGATTTTGCACTCTCCAGCTTTAGTAAATTAACCCGTTTTCTTTTTTTTTTAATTGGCTTGCAATGCACCAGACCACAGATAGCCCACGTTCACACTGGGGCTGCGGGAGTGAAGCCTGCGAGTTCAGCTGAACTCGCACGATTTCACTCCCGCTGGCAGTCCCGATTTCAGCCACGATTTCAAAGACATCTGAAACAGATGTCAATGTAAATCGCGGCTGAAATCGCAAAGAGTAGTACAGAAACTACTTTTTGTAATCAGTGCAGCGCCGCAGATGCGGAGTCGCACCGATTAGGACGGTGCCATTGCCCGCAATTTGCGGCAAATTTCGCCGATTTGACATGCGATTTGACATGTCAAATCGCACCAGTGTGAACCAGGGCTTAGGGCCGGTTCACACTGCTGCAATGTCAGAGTTCGGATGTGATTCGCACCACACTGCAGTGCAAATCACATGTGATCTCTGTGAGATGCGATTTCAGCCACACAAATCGTTTGGCTGAATTTGCATCAAACTCGCACAGGACCCTTTTTTTTGTCCGCAGCAGAATCGGATCGCATGGGTCCAATTCCTGTCTGAGTTTGCAGATCGCACTGTGATATGCAAACTGATTTGGGGATGTCATTAACTTTTAACTGACACTCCCAGCAGTTCGCATAGGACAGTGTGAACTGCCCCCAGGAAACCTGCGATGCGGGAACCCGCAGTGGATTCGCAGGGTTCCCGCATCGCAGCAGTGTGAACCGGCCCTCAATGCACAATTTTATGCAACAAAGCACACCATGAAGTATAGTAATGTGTTACCATGTACTACTGTGCCACACTGCAACACAGGTGCTGCTTGGTAAGGTACCTCGGGGTGCCAATAAAGCAGAACTTAACTGTATCTGAACACCACGAACTGAAACGGGTTTTTACTTCATTTTTTAGGTCGGGTTCTCATATGTGTGGCTGCAGGTTCGTGCCTGGGGTCCGGTGCATGTCTGTTCACTGGTTCAGGTGCGATTCAGGTCTGAATTTTTGCCTGAATTTGCAACCGAACTGGACCCAAACAAGCACAGGACCCTTTTTCAATCTGGACCTCGGCTCCACTGAGAGACGGTCACACTCACATGTCATGCGAATTGGATGCAGGAAAACACACATCCAATTTGCATATGTGTGATATTCAACTCACCCATCCATAGATGTCTCCATGCTTTATTTTGTTGAAAAATCAGTTTGAAAAACATCCCCCCCCTCCCAGAATTTCTAGCTGCAGAATTCTTAAGTAAGGCAATGCTCCCAACTGTCCCTGATTTTGAGGGGCTGTCCCTGATTTGGAACAAAGTCCCTCTGTCCCTCTTTCCTCCTCATTTGTCTCACATTTTGGTCTGATCTATGGAGTTGCATATAAAATGCATTATTTACCCTTCAGAAAGTTTTTGCCAGTGCTAAACCTTTCATCCAAATTTCGAAATTGCTGCATTGGTATATTTCAAAAGCCAGTATAAAGGTATAGTAGTGGTAAAAAAAGCATTTGTGGCTTTAACTAGATTTTTTTTATATAATTCTCCTTCAAAGGTGGAGTGGCAGGGGGTGTGTCCAGTGCTTACATACTTTTGCTAATAGGTGTCCCTCATTCACAACTCAAAAAGTTTGTCTGAAGAAATTCTGTTGGGATGGTCTATACAGCTTCATGTCATCTCTACCACGTTATGTTATATCCAATCACAATGAACATTTTCACTACACTTCTTATTTGTGTGGACTGAGTCCTCTGAGTACATTGAGTACTCTTCCTTTGTGTGGACTGAGTACTATTTCATTATTTTTATTATTTATATGTAGATTGATTATCAATTTAATTCACTCACCATTACACCCAGTTGGGTGTCCATTGTTCAGTGTTTTTTTTACGTCACACTATTATAACACTTAGCGCTACATACTCACCCCCATCTCTTAAGAATGGATGCCTTACTGCGCCGCAAGAGTGCAAATGGGCACTAAAGGGTCAGTCCATCCAATAACGATATTTTATTTTTGCCAGAGACTGGGTCCTGCATTATTTTGTCTCATTATATTCCCCTACGGTATGATTTGTGACTGATTTTTTCTAGGAATGCTTTAAAACACCATTTTCTCTTAGACCCCTTTCACACTGAGGCGCTTTGCATGGCGCTATAGCGCTAAAAATAGCACCTGCAAAGCGCCCTGAAAGGGCTTTCACCCTGGAGTGGTGCGCTGGCAGGGCGGTAAAAAAAGTCCTGCTTGCCGCATATTTGAGGCGCTGTAGGAGCGGTGAATACACTGCTCCTAAAGCGCCCCTGCCCATTGAAATCAATGGGCAACCCTGCTAAACCGCCGGCAAAGCACCGCTTTGCCGGCAGTTTTAACCCTTTTTCGGCTGCTAGCGGGGGTTAAAAGCGCCCCGCTAGCTGACGAATAGTGTGGGGGGTGTCACATTTAGGAGAAAGGGCCCTACGGGGCATGCGCAGACAGGATGGCGGACACCTACGGCAGAGCATTGGAAACAGTATTACAAAATGCATTGTATAATGCCTTGTGTAATTTTTAGTTTTATTTATTAATTGTGGGCAGGCAGAAAATCTCCAAATGAACATCCTAAAGTTTTATATATGTTTGTGTAATATTCTATATAGTGTGTTTTCCTGTATATAATTGTGTGCCTGTGAAGAGAAAAAGGCACATACTAGATGAATGAGGTGCTGATAGTGCTGAGGTGAGAAGTGGGTGCAACAATGCGCAACTACATAAGTTGATGTGTATAATAAATGATGATGAAGTAAGTGATATGTGAATTTGTAAAGAAATTATGTGAGAGTGAAAGGGTGGTGAGGGAATGAGAGTGATGGGGTGAAAGAAAATTGAACAGAGTGTGACAATAAACATAACATAAATGTATCAATAAAGAATATGAAAAGTGATGGGGAATAGGTGCAAGGGGTGATATGCAGTGATGAGTTTATACTAAATCAGCTTGTTGGACATTGTTATCATATATGAAACTTATATTTATAACTTTGTTTGTGTATTAATATATACTTAAATGAAATGTTTGGAAAGGTTAATGCTACATTTATATAGTTAGACTAATGTTGATTGCATGGAATTGCAATCAACCTAGGGAGAGAATGCACTTACATATACGAGACTGTCCAGCCGTCCATGGTGAGATGCTAGGGATCCTGAAGTGATCCACCTAGCTCCCTACATTAATTTATACTGCCCTTAATCGGGGGCTGTATACCAAGGCAGGCCGCAGGTGCCCCACCCCCATCCGCACATCGCTAAACCGAGTGGAGCCAAGCCGCATTGGCGGCTCTCCTTAGGTGCCTCCCTTCGGCGTCCCGGAAGAGCGGAAGTCCCCGGCCGCTGCCGTCACTTCTGCCACAAGTGCAGGACGATGTGACGGGGCGGGATCTAAAATTCACTATGTAATTTCTTACAGCAAACCAAAAAACCTCTGAAGAAGACCCCATTGGGGTTGAAACGCGTCAGGACTGTTTATGCACAGATGCATGTAGCATGTTTAAGTTGTATAACAATTTTGGTTTTGCACCTCTGTGTATGGATTTTTATATTCTTCATTACCAGAGTTCAGATTGTAATTGTCATGAAGATATCACATGTTTACAAACAAAATCTTTTAAATAAAACAACACATATTATTTATTATTTATAATCATTGAATTTTTGCTTGCCTAAAAACCCCACCGGGGGAATTCTCCCATATCGCACTAATCGGGGTGAGCAGCACCATCCACTCTCCATATGTGTCTTTCCCCATTCTATCTGTATATGTTGATTGTCAGTCCCATTAAAATGGCGGATCTGTCCGTGGAAAACATTATCTCTTTACAGGCTTTCAGTGTTCCTGTTATCTGGAGGACCTTTGATATACTGGCCTTATGACATGTATGTGATATTATATATTGTATCATGTTTATTATCCATGTAAACTAAAGAAACATGGATCCTGATGAAGCACTGGTTGTATGTAAAATGCAAAGCTCTGCAGTTGTATCACTGTAACTATAATTTCTGGGATATGGACTATTTTTTTAACCATTTCATGTGTTTTATTGTATGAATAAAGCTGTATTGATCTTTATATTTTGTTTGAAGTGACACTTAATACACCCCCCCCCCCCCAATCCTGTCTCCCATGTTGGAAAATTGGAGGTTTGCTTTATATTTTACTCTCTCTGCAACTATCCTGTAAGTTTAAAGTGGGAGATGAGCCTTTGACATTCTGGACTGACTGGAAGTGGGTTGATCTACCTTGGGTGCCTAGTGGAAGAGCAGCGAGTCTGTGTGGGACTACAGAAAAACAATAAAAGTGGCAGTTGGATCTGCTTTTTTTTTCTGCTGGTGACTAACTTTTTTTGAACTTAGGTTTTAAAGGTGAGATTGTCAACTCTTTACATAAACTATCGTCAGAAAATTTCAGCACATCACTCATATAAATAAATGAGAGTTGAATGAAAAATGACTTTCAGGTAACTTTACTGTAATGACTCATACTGTGCTTTGGCTGCAAATGCACTGTCGTTTCCCTTTAGAAAAGAACCGTGAGCATTTGAATAAGCATTTCAGCCTTATTTATTCAATGGTTTTGTGTATATGTCAATAAGGATTTGAATGTGTCTTTGCCTACTGTGATTTTTGCATAGCCCGGTACAGTGTGTGGAACAGCTCAGCCAGACGCACAGCTTTGTAAGCACATCAGTGGCAAATTAAAGCAACTGCAGTTCCATCGCGAGAGTGCTTCAGTGCTACACTTTATGGCTTGAACTGCCTGTTTAATGGACTGTGAGATCTTTCTCATTTGCTCCGAACAAAAGTAAAGGAAATCTGCTTGGCACTCAAAAAAATAAAAGATCATTCTAGTTAAATCCCTGGCTGCATTGGAAATTAGAAAATTCTAAGCGCAGCCATCAATCTTTATGAATTTTCAGAAGTAGAACGCCCTACCATTTGAGTGGAGAGGATGCAATAGACTTTGACCTCTCATTTGAGAATTTTTTTTTTGCTTCATTACCTGTCTTATTTAATTTATATAAAAGAAACATAATTATATGCACATATATAATAAATTGAAACAAGAAGATAAAGTACAGGGCTATTTTATTTCCTGAGATACGAATAACCACAACGATTCAAGAAATATGCCATTCATAGCGGCGGGGGGAAAATACATGTTTGATTCCTTAACAATCTCTATCCCACTGTGCGCCCTACTTGACCTACACGTTGCATAATCCACTGACTAGCTGGATAGGTAATGAAATACAAATTACAGAGGCAAAAATAACATCTATTCATCTGTGCATTAGGACACAGTGATGTCATGGAGCATGGTAGCACTGACATGATTAAACGCTAAGTAAAGATTTAAATTTAATGTCATTTATTTACAAGGAAGACTGTGTTTATTTTAAATGGCGGGAGGCACCACTCACATTATCCCATGCTACTCATCATTAGCTGTCCTGGTAGCTAGATAAGGTTAGCAGATTATTGTGTACCAAAGGCCAGAACATGTGGAATTGCTTGATTTGTTCAAACTAATGTAGCAAACATAGCATCGATGTGACATTTGTCATTATCATTTTATTTTGTTTTGCTAACAGGCCACAAGAAGATTTAGTAATGGTTATTTTAAAACATGATTAGGATTTCTTAACCTATTTATTATTATAGATTCCCAATGGATTGTTCATAATGTCCCCGTACCCCTGTAGGCAGGTGCAGTCTATATTCTCCACTGTAGGTGGCACTAGACCATAGCGGAATTGCAGTCAGAGGGGTTGTCAAGAGAGTCACTGGGGAAGCTATGCAATCCCATGTGACTTTGGCAGCCACCTTGGGTCAGGCAGAGCTTATTTAAGGCCCTGTAATTTGTATTTAAGGCCCTGGCTCCCAGACTTGGCACAAATTTCACGTGTGGGTAGTGTGGGGTAAGGACACCTGTCTGACAGGGACAGTGATTGGTAGACAGGAGAGGTACCAGAAGAGTAGGGAAAAGATAGGGACACGCCATCCTTCCTGGAGACCTCCCTATTTGGGCACAGACCAGCCAGGCCTCCATCCGCCCCTCAAGACAGGCACTGTTGGCACACCAGAGATCTGCTCTGCTACACATCGCTGTTGCATTCTGTGAGTGGTCCCGGTCAGGTGCTTTCCCGCCAGGCTCATTATGAATTGGTGATCTTTGAATTTAATACAAATTCTCTTCCTGCAACTGGGCTCTGAGTGTTTGCTTTCACAACACCATGCTGCACCATCCCACACCCCCTTTTACTGGACTGTCATAATCATCATCACCAGTCATATTAGTAGGAAAAGGATTTGTGCCTGGTTCTAGGCACCAGGTATGGAGCCCGGGCCTAGAGAGTATCAACCCTCTGTTTGAGAAGTTTGAAAGCCCAAGGGCTTGGGCCCAGGTCTGAAGGGAATCGCCCCTCTGTTTGAAAAGGCAAGCTATGAGAGCGGCAGAAGATATTTTGTGCTAGAGTCATCACTGTAAAAGAGTTACACCCAAATCTCTTGTTTTGTGGCTAATGTGCACCACAAAGAAGTTCTTTGTGATGCTTCCAGATGCATCCAGTGACTGCTAGCCAAGCAACCAAGACCCACCTAGTGACTACTAGCCAATGAGGTGTAGGAGCCCCATGTAAGAATAATGTATTCCACCTCCTTTGTAATTTCATATGGGGAAGATCCTTTTGTATCCACAAGACCCCATAGCTTCAGGCACTAGAGACTTAAGAACATATGGGTGTTAAATGTAAGATCATGTTTATGATCCTCTTTCCCCAGGTACTGCCACAGCATTGGAATGTAATGACCACAAGTTAGGGGTCATCTCACATTACTTTGCTCATCTCCTCGAAACACCCCAAAATAAGTAACATTTCCATATACAAATTTATGATGGTAGGTTTCCCTCTCCTGTAAATGACACCCAGACAGGCAGGGGGCATTTACAAAAACCAAAAGAGTGGTTTTGGTAAAAGGGGCACTCTTGATGGTATGGAGCCTTTTTGTGTTGGTTGTTGTCTTGGTCCCCCGGATACATCAAGTGCGTTAGTTAGAAATTCTGGAGTATTGAGGTTCTGCTGAGAACAGGGTTTGTACATGCTTTGTTTATTGCTTATTGGGATCAAATATTAACCACTTTACCTCCAGAAGGTTTTACCCTCTTCATGACAAGGCCATTTCTTTTTGCTATTAGCACTGTGCAAACTGGCAAATGTGCAGTCATGTACAGTAACATTGTATGTAAACAAAATTTATATAATTTTTGTCACACAAATAGAGCTTTCATTTTGGTGGTATTTGATCACCACAGTTTTTTTTTTTTTTTTTGCTATATAAAGGAAAAATTACCGTATATACTCAAGTATTAGCTAAGTTTTTCAGCACATTTTTTTGTGCTGAAAATGCCCCCCTCGGTTTACACTCGAGACTGTGTCCATCTTCAACTTTGTGCACCTGATCCCGGCCAGCCGTAGCCATTGGCACACATGTAGCCCCACACTTTTTCTACAAGTGTGCAAAGTTTGTTGTCCGGGGGACCTACGGCCGGGGAGCACCGAATTTTCAAACCGGGCACCCCTTCCATAGACTCCCATGTTAAATGGTAATTTCTCTGATGAATTTTGGGACCCGGTACTGGCCATCCCTAGGTCCACTGGACCCCAACCATGGCAAACCTGTAGCCCCACTCTTCATGTACAAGTGTGCAAAGTTTGTTGTCCAGGGGACCTACGGCTGGGGAGCACTGACTTTTCAAAGTCGGGCACCCCTTCCATAGACTCCCATGTTAAACGTCAGTCTAGTCACACAGCACCAGAGATAAGGTGGGGAGATTGGGTACAGTGAGGCATGGACACAGTGAGGTATGGGCACAGTGAGGTATGGGCACAGTGAGACATGGGCACAGTGAGGCATGGACACAGTGAGGCATGGACACAGTGAGGCATTGGCACAGTAAGGCACAGTGAGGCAGGCACAGTGAGGCATGCACATGGACACAGTGAGGCAAAGTGAGGCACAGTGAGGCATGCAGATGGACACCCTAGGCTTATACTCGAGTCAATACGTTTTCCCAGTTTTTTGTGGTAAAATTAGGTACCTCGGCTTATATTCGGGTCGCCTTATACTCGAGTATATACGGTACTCCAAATTTTGGAAAAAAAAATCATTTTCTACTTTCCATTATAAAACATATCCAATAAAATCAAATTTCTTCAATAAAATTTGTAATTTTTTTGTCACAATTTTTTGGAAAATTAAGACAATAAAAAAAGTAGTTCAATGTCACCATAGTGACACTGTACCCGTCTGGGGGGGGGGGGGCTGCACTTTGATGATCACTGCAACAGCAATGTTTTGAACTGTCAGGAATGGGTTACATTGATAACAACTGTGATTTACTATTGTGCACTGTGATTGGCCCAGAACTATCACACGGTACAGGGTGCTGTGATTGGCGCAGGTACCATGTGATAGCTGTGGGCCAATCACAGCATCACCATAGGAATCATAGTTGTTAAGAATGAAATTCATTCATAGCAGATGACATTGTGATCATGTGATTGCATTCCAATGACAGGATCTCCCTTTCAGCAGGAGCTGCAATCTACTGTGTCCGCTGGACACATCGGTTGCGGGAGCGGCACGTCACGCAACCCTGACCAGGAGGAAGTAGGATGATGTACATGTACGTGATCCTGCCTGCCCATGCTGACCTGCTGCAGCAATTGTACTGTGGCAAGGCGACAAGCGGGTAAGGAACATTATTGTTCTTTAGAATATGGATTGCTCAATTGCATTATCAAGGATTAACAACACACAATATATGATTTTTTTTTTGTTATATAAGAAAATGCTTTAACCACTTGACCACTGGGCACTTAAATCCCCTTAATAACCAGACCAATTTTCAGCTTTCGGTGCTCTCACATTTTGAATGACAATTACTCAGTCATACAACACTGTACCCATATGAAATTGTTGTCCTTTTTTTCACACAAATAGAGCTTTATTTTGGTGGTATTTAATCACTGTTGGGTTTTTTATTTTTTGCGCTATAAGAGAAAAAAGACTGAAAATTTTGTAAAAAAATGATTTTTTTTTCGTTTCTGTTATAAAATTTTGCAAATTACTATTTTTTCTTCATAAATTTTGGCCAAAATTTATACTGCTACATATCTTTGGTAAAAATAAGTACAAATTGGTGTATATTATTTGGTCTTTGTGAAAGTTATAGAGTCCACAAGCTATGGTGCCAATATCTGAAAATTGATCACACCTGAAGTACTGACGGCCTATCTCAATTCTTGAGACCCTAACATGCCAGAAAAGTACAAATACCCCCAAATGACCCCTTTTTGGAAAGAAGACATTCCAAGGTATTCAGAAAGAGGCATTGTGAGTTTTTTGAAGTTGTCATTTTTTCCCACAATTCTTTGCAAAATCAAGATTTTTTTTTTCTTTTCTTTTTTTTTACAAAATTGTCATATTAGCAGGTTATTTCTCACACACAGCATATGCATTCCACAAATTACACCCCAAAACACATTCTGCTATTACTCCCGAGTATGGCGATACCACATGTGTGAGACTTTTACACAGCGTGGCCACATACAGAGGCCCAACATGCAGGGAGCACCTTCAGGCGTTCTGGAGCACCAAGGCCAATTCTGACATTTCTCTCCTACATGTAAAAATCATCATTTATTTGCTAGAAAATTACATAGAACCCCAAAACATTATATATGTTTTTTTAGCAAAGACCTTAGAGAATATAATGGTGGTTGTTGAAACTTTTTATCTCGCACGATATTTGCGCAGCAATTTTTTTAACGCGTTTTTTACGGAAAAAAAATGTTTTGTGCTTAAAAAAAAAAAAAAACAGTAAAGTTAGCCCAATGTTTTTGCATAATGTGAAAGATGAAGTTACGCCGAGTAAATAGATACCTAACATGTCGCCCTTAAAAATTGCACACACTCGTGGAATGGCGCCAAACTTCGCTACTTAAAAAATCCCCATAGGCGACGCTTTAAATATTTTTACTGGTTACATGTTTTGAGTTACAGAGGAGGTCTAGGGCCAAAATGATTGCTCTCGCTCTAACGTTCGCAGAGATACCTCACATGTGTGGTTTGAAAACCGTTTTCATATGTGGGCGGGACTTACGTATGCGTTCGCTTCTGTATGCGAGCTCACGGGGACAGGGGCGCTTTAAAAAAAAAAAAAAAATTTATTCTTCATTTTACTTTATTTATTTTAGTTTGACATGTTTTTCCGCCCTAAACATTTTTTTGATCACTTTTATACCTATTACAAGGAACGTAAACATCCCTTGTAATAGGAATATGGCATGACAGGTCCTCTTTACAGTGAGATATGAGGGGGGGGGGTGTCAATAAGACCCCACATCTCACCTCTAGGCTGGGAAGCCTGAAAAAAAAAAAAAAAAAAAAAACAACAATCCTGGCTTTGATCGTAGCAGTGAGTCGGTAGAAGCACCGGAGGGCGGCGGGGGGGGACATCCCCTCTCGCCTCCCGTAAGAATGATCAAGCGGCGGAACAGCCGCTATGATTGTTCTTATGGTGTAGGGAATCGCCGGCTGAAAAAGCCGATATCTGAATGATGCCTGTAGCTGCTCCCATCATTCAGATATCCCCGCACAAAGTCAAGGACGTCATATGACGGCCGGAGGGCGGGAAGTGGTTATTGCAGAGTATTGCCGGGCATTGCGGAGTATTGCCAGGCATTGCGGAGTATTGCCGGGCATTGCGGAGTATTGCCGGGCATTGCGGAGTATTGCAGGGCATTGCGGAGTATTGCGGTGTATGGCAGGGTATTGCGGTGTATGGCAGGGTATTGCACGGGTATTGCACAGGGTATTGTGGAGGGTATTGCACAGGGTATTGTGGAGGGTATTGCACAGGGTATTGTGGAGGGTATTGCAGAGTATTGTGCAGGGTATTGCAGAGTATTGTGCAGGGTATTGCAGAGTATTGTGCAGGGTATTGCAGAGTATTGTGCAGGGTATTGCAGAGTATTGCGCAGGGTATTGCAGAGTATTGCGCAGGGTATTGCAGAGTATTGTGCAGGGTATTGCAGAGTATTGTGCAGGGTATTGCAGAGTATTGTGCAGAGTATTTTGCAGGGTATTGCAGAGTATTTTGCAGGGTATTGCAGAGTATTGTGCAGGGTATTGCAGAGTATTGTGCAGGGTATTGCAGAGTATTGTGCAGGGTATTGCAGAGTATTGCACCAGGGTATTGCAGAGTATTGCACCAGGGTATTGCAGAGTATTGCACCAGGGTATTGCAGAGTATTGCACCAGGGTATTGCAGAGTATTTCGCAGGGTATTGCAGAGTATTTCGCAGGGTATTGCAGGGTATTGCAGAGTATTGCACCAGGGTATTGCAGAGTATTGCACCAGGGTATTTTGCAGAGTGTTGCACCAGGGTATTTTGCAGAGTATTGGCAGGGTGTATTGCAGAGTATTGGCAGGGTATAGCACAGGGATGGCTGAGCAGGGATGGATGGATGGATGGATCTGTGACTGCAATTGTCACAGATCCAGCCCACAGTGCTGCTGCTGCCATCCGCTCCCTCCCCCTCCCCTCTCACACTGTACCGATCGGTACAGAGAGGGGAGGGAGGAACCGGCGTCATCAAATGACGCCGGTCTGTTTACAAGTGATTGCTCCGTCATTTGACGGAGCGATCACGTGGTAAACGGCCGCTATCAGCGGCGATTTACCGCGATTCGTGATCCGCCGGGTCCTCTGGACCCGGCGGTCACGGAGTTTCCCGTGTGCGCGCCCCAGGGGGCGCGCGGGAGCGCGATTCTGGGAGGACGTTATATAACGTCCTCCCAGAGTTAAGCAACCACCCTGCCGCCGTTATTTGTCGGCAGGTGGTTGTTAAGTGGTTAATCAATGCAGCCAAGTATGAAAATTTTATTTTTTTTGTGTTAGTTGCTTCTATAGTTTTCTAGATTATTCATAAATAAATTTATTGAATTTAGCTGGTTAAATTCAATGTAAACCCTAACTGAATGGCATTTAGTTTGTTAAAGCACTGTGTATCTAAAACAATTGCCAGGTTTTTAAAAAAATACTGGGATTACACATTTTTTTTATCCAGTTCCAACTCAGTGCTGCTGATCTACCACAGCCTCTTTGTAGCTTTCTTCTCTTTACATGTATGTATTGCAGGGATTTCCGCAGGTTTCCTGATGGGGAGCAGTGAACAATGCCTGCACAATGTTTGATGCATTGGCCACTGGCCATAATCTCCACTGAAAGCCTGTGCGACAAAGTGACAATGCAGCAAAGCTTTGTCACCCTATACCCTTTGTCACCCTGGGGACAGAGCTTTGTCACTCTATACCATTATATTATAAAGCGCTTGAAGAACAGAGTACTATTTATTGAGAACTGCAGGTCTAAAAATATTGAAAATGTAATTTGAAAATTGCATTAACATATCAAAGCTTGTATGAGATTAGTGATTGGGTTCACATATACAGTATATTAATGCGTAGATTGTATTCGATTGTAAGCTCTTATGAACAGATTCCTCATAACCCTCTTGTATTTTATTGTATTGTAACTGTACGTTCCCATTTATATTAAAAAAGCACTGTGCAAATTGATGGCGCTATAAAAATCCTGTATATTGTATAACAATATTAATTTAAAACTCTTTCCTTTGGCATCATTCTGTCTTGAATGCATGTAACGTTTGGTCACCTTGTAGAGAGTGTTTTGTACTATGCCACAGATTTTTTTCTATGCTTTTTTTTAAAAAAATAAAATGTAAACACCTTTTAATTACCTTACAAACGTTTTTGTTTTTTCCAAGGCTTCTTTATTTTGTGTTGTAATCTCCTTTGTCAATCAAACAAGTCACTACTTTTTTTTTAAATGGCAAAGTTTGAGATCCTTTTAGAAACTATGTCATCTTGCCTATAATTTAAATCTGCTAAAATAAAATGGATTCCTTTTGATTTGTTTTATTTCTGATACACCACAGAAGATAAGTAATCCTTTCTATAAATTACTTATCTATCGCACCCAGATTGGAAAAAAAAAAGCCTTTGTCAAAAAATATAGGTCATATGAATGACTCTGACTTTGTCAGATACAATAGGCCAAGTCAAATAAACACGATTCCTTTGAAATCAGCTTTGTTATAGCTCAATATTTGTTGCCTTTTGTTCATTAATACTTTGGATGGAAAACATGTGAATGTTCTCTCCATTAGCTGTGCATGCCAAGGGAAAGAAAAGCCTTTCTGACACTTGTTATCCAGTTTTTCCTTTGGTGAATGAGATAAGGTTTTATTGAGATCCCTCATATTAGACTGAGCTAAGCATGTGCCTAGTGCTTCAGGATTTGCCTGTGAAATTTTTATGTGGGAAATAAAACGAGCAAATGTCACAATCTTGTTTTCTCTAAACTCAGATTTGATGGGGTTATGGAGTGGGAAATATTCATAGGCAATTTTTTATCCGTTAAGCTCTTTAACATAAGCATTAACTGCAACATTAAAATTTTAATTAAGCACTTATTTGTGAGTATATTATTTTTAATGAGTCACATACTTAGTTTGATTGATGTATTATATTATGTTTGCTTTACATCCAATAATATTTCAGCCAAATAGTTATAGTAAAAAGAGAAAATGCATGATATTGTTGAAATTCAAAGACGCGATTAAAGTAAATCTAAACCCTATCTGGATAACTGATAGTTTGCTAAAGCACTGCGTATAATAATACTTCTTTACCTCTTTTGTATCTCAGTGCTGTTAATCTCCTACAACTAATGATGAACTAAGGTTCAGGCTGAACCCAGTTTGGCCTGAACTAGGGTTGCCATCTTATCCCTCTAAAACCAAACACATATTAATTACACAGATTCTGTGGCTGATTAAGGTGGTAATTAAACTCACTTGGTGCCTTATCTGCATTAAATTAGCCTCAGAACCTGTGTAATTAATATGTGTTCAGGTTGAAAGGGATGAGGTGGCAACCCTAGCCCGAACTTACAAGAAGCTGTCACATGATATCAGTCTGCCAGCCCAATCAGCTGTGATTGGGAAATTCCCTGCCCTGCAGCTGCATGCAACTGGTGCTGGTGTCATCATTGACCCAATATGGCCACATGGCAATGACATTGTCCAAATATGGTTATGTGGCCAATGATGACAATGATGTCACCAGCTTCCTCGCCTCTTTGTTGCATGCAACTGTGGCACAAGGAATTGCCCAGTCAAAGATGCCTGGGTCTGCTATTATGTCACATTTTCCCACAGATTCAGGCAGAACTGGGTTTAGCCTGAGCCTTGGCTCATCATTATCTAATCTGTTTGTAGCTACGTCCTGTCTACATGCTATTACTCCAGCAGTGGCTACACATCATTGCTTAGGGTGGGCTTCCTGTGGTTAACAATGTTGGAACATGTCTGCACAATGAGAGTCTCCACGGGCACTTACAATGGCTTATAGCATGTGATAGAATGGCAATGCAAGAGAGCAAACGGGAGACAGGCACAGAGTGTTGTCACCTCATAACAAAAAGTGTCTGAATACGGATTTTCATGTCACCAGGTGATACTTTAGTAAAATATTAGATTATAGTGACTGTTTTTAATTCCGCTATTAAGGTTTGCAGATAATGTGGACAAGTCTGGCTATTGGTGGCCAAATTAATGGCATAAAATAAGACATTCCCATCGTCATTGCTATTGCACTTACACTACACTCCTGTAAAGACATTGATTACTTTTTTGGCCATTAGAAGTTGCAGCAAATAAGTCTGTCTCATTTCCTGGCTCGAGGCAATACAGCATCATCTAGCTGTTTCTTTTTGTTGAAAATATATACTTTATTTTATATAAAATATAAAAAAAAATACTTATTCATTAACCACCTCCCACCCGGCCACTGCACAAAACTGGCCGGGTAGGCATTTCCTCCTTCTGAGTGGACGTTCAGGATGTCCCTCAGAAGGCAGGGGATTGTGCATGTGTGTGCCCACGCATTGGCGCGATCCCGATGTGCTCGTGTCACCCGGACACAGCGCATCTCCGATCGGCAGGAGGGCTCTATGATTGGCCCTCCTGATCACATGATGGGTGTGTCCAATCACAGCCGTCATGTGATGTAAACAAAGTGCCGGTTGATAGGCGATCGGCTCTCCACTCCTCACACGGAAATTGTTAGTGAGGAGAGGAGAGAGGTTCTATGCAGCCAGCCGGTGATCAGTATGAGCTGTTTTTTACAGCTTTTTACACACTAATCACCAGCTCAGTGTAACCACACAATGTCCCCAAAAGAGTGCCCCTAAAACACTGTCCCCACACACATGTCCCCACACAGTAAAAACACATGTCCCCCACATATGTCCCAGTAAAATCATATGTCCCAATGATCATCTGCACACATATGTTCTGGATCATCTACACACATCTGTACATGATCATCTGCGTACAGCTGTCCGTGATCACACAAATCAATTATTATACACTTAACAGGATTTTTTTTATCAAAGACATGTAGCAGAATACATTTTGGGTTAAATTTATGACAAAGAAAATATTTTTTTTTTTTATTTTTTTTATTTCTGCTCTTTTTTTGCTTATATCGCAAAAAAATAAAAAATAAAACGATTTGTGAATAAATACCACCAAAAGAAAGCTGTATTTGTGTGAACAAAATGATAAAAAATTTCATTTGGGTACAGCGTAGCATGACCGCGCAATTCTCATTGAAAGTGCGAGAGCACTGAACGCTGAAAATTGTCCTGGGAAGGAAAGGGGCGAAAGTGTCGGGTATTGAAGTGGTTAATACACCACAGTTCCAATCATACAATAAATACATTCCCCCTGTGGTATGATGCCTAACAAGTTGTGTGGAGTAAAGTTCTCCAAAACACTACATTGTCACGGTCTGGAGTCAGGCTCAGAGGCCAGTAGCTATAGCAGCAGAGCAGGTATTCACACAGGTCACCCTGGCTGATGACACGGGTTCACCTGAGGTGCGGGGTCTAAGCACTGACCGGTATTCACCAAGGCTCCTAATGGTGGAGATGGGCTGTCAGTGCCAGATCGGGGTCCTCAGGTTAGCCCCACCAGGAGGTGAGCAAGCCGGGGTCCGGAAGCAGATAATACAGGTAGGGATCAAGCAGAAGCGTAGTCGGGGACGAGTCAAAAGTCGGTAAAAGATAGTTGCAGGTTGGGATTCAGCAGAAGTGTAGTCGGGGACGAGCCAAAAGTCGGTAGTGAGTGGTAGCAAAGATGCGGTCGGCAGCAGGAGACAGGAGCAAGATATTGGCTGGTGAAGACACAATATTCTGGCAACCAGGAAGTGCAGGGACATGGCTTAAATCAGGATGTTCATGGGAGGAGCAAAGGGTTCAAGGTTCAAGGCAAACAAGATTCAGGACAAGATCATTCAAGGAATTGTCCAAGGAGCTGTCCAGCATTCCAGGTGGCTCAGCAAGTAGAGACACCACCAGACACAGGTTCAAGCCCAGGTCCTAACACACATCATGCGTGAGGCTGCTTTCCCCGAAAGCATTACTAAAACACATTACTGAACTAGCAGTGCAATGTCTGACGTGCAGTGCCTGAGTTAGACCCCTGTCCCGCACATCCAACATGGCACCGCAAGCTCTTTCTACCCAATCTGGCTATCCTGGGGCCACCTGTTTCATTAAATGGATTTTGGTTCTTTCTAACATGAAGCCTCAGCAATACATGTGGACTTAGGGAGGTATACATTCAAGTGTATTTTCCCTAGCAATGCCCACTCCTACAGATGGACATCTACCCATCAAGACATTTTTATATTTGCATAACTCCTCCCAGGAGCCAGCCCACAATGCCATGCTAGCATCAGGGCTGAGGGCTCATGGGAAGAGTACCGAGGCAGAGTGTTATGATGGTTTCAGAGAACTATGTACAGCATCTGCTAGCCCCTTCCACCAATCGTGATCTGCCTGCAATTCATAGAGATGCACAGTGTCATCATTGGGTCCAAAATAAAGTATGTGATGAAAATGGAAACATTGTATTTAAAAATGGATGAGGGGGAAAGGTGGAACCAGTGAGGGCAAAATATAAGCACATTAGCATTCAGCTTTGAACATTTAGATGCCCTAAGCTGTCTTATTATAAGTGGGAACCCCATGCCTGACCACAATATCCTCTTTTTCAGTACCGCTTGTTATATTTAATTTCTTTCCCTTTCCCCCCCTTTCATCAACCTTCATCTGAATGACACATACTGATGCACATGTCCATCTGAGTTTTATTGGCTTATTTATTTTCAACCTCCAAAATGTTCTAAAGGCACAGATTGGAAATTCTTTTCACTTTATTTATGGATTGTCTTTCACTGTTATTTTAATTGATAATTCACTTAGAGGTATATTCACTTTATTCACTTTAAAGGTATATTACCGATGGTTTTTTAATATATTATATATTTTGTATAAAATGTAAATTTCTTTTGTATACACTATATATTTTTCACTAGTATTTTTTGGATACTTTTTCATTATCGAATTAGCGCTGTACTTTTTTTCTATATATTTTATGTAAATTTGGTATCCATTTTTTCAGTACCGGCAGCTTTTTACACTATCACTGTGTAATTTTCATCAACCAATTCACGTTTCTATCTAGCGCAGTGTTCCCCTTTTTCTTTGGGCCTTTTTAAATACAGATTGGAAATTTCAGAGGTGTAGTGTAGAAATGCTGGACTTTGCCCATCTCTTTTTAGTGCTCTACTACATACTGTGATTTATTGTATTTACTTTTGTATTTTCCAAAAATGTCCTTCAAAATATCTTCAGTGGAGTGTTTGTAACTCATTGTTTTTAAGCGGATTTTAGAATTCAATAAAAAAACAAAGAAAGGGGCAAAAGGTTTTAATAGTGTTTACCTGATGTGACTTATAAAAGCGTTCAATATTTGAACAGGCACACGGATAAAGGAAGAAAACAGCTGCAATATTAACATGAAGCAGCATGCTCATAATTATAATAAGGGGTCCGTAGGGGAATAACAAAAGAAGTTTGGCATCATGCTTCTCGTTTTGAGTATATGAACATATGTTTCCAGCATTCACCATGTCAAGCTTGTTAAATATAAATTTACATTTATAATGCATAAAGCACTGGTTGCACTTTCATTCATGAAAATGGTTTTAAACATAAATCTAGCTGTGAAACATTATTTTTTTTTTTTTTTTTAAGGTTTCAGTCAGAGGCTATTAGTATAAACCACTTTTTATTTTCTGTATTTAGAATGTACTAATTTTATCATTCTTGCAGTTTACAAAGAGGAACCATGGAAATAAGTTCTTAGCCTAGTAGATGTTATAGTAAAGTCCTCTATGGTGAGGGAGAACAGGCATTGATCAAAGGGCTTTGAGGCTGCCAGCCTTATCACCTTAGATTTGTATTTATTTTATTTACTACAGGTACTTATATAGCACCGTCAATTTACATACATATATTATACATTCACATCAATCCCTGCCCTCAAGGAGCTTACAATCGAAGGCCCCTAACAACTCACATTCATACATACACATACTAGGATCAATTTAGACAGGAGCCAATTAACCTACCAGCATGTCTTTGGAGTGTGGGAGGAAACCAAAATACCCGTGTAGGCACAGAGAGAAAATGCAAACTCCAGGCAGGTTGTGCCACGGTTGAGATTCAAACTGACAACCCTAGTGCTGCTAGGAGGAAGTGCTAACCACTTAGCCACCGCACAGCCAGCTCTGTGAAAGTGGTGGGCAGCTATGGAGCTGCCGCATCACTTTCACTTTGAAGTCGGTCGTTGGCGAAATAAAACCCACTACTGCAGCCATCAGGTTGCTATTAAGGGTTCACTCTTTGGATGTACATAGCAAAGAGCTCAATTGGTTAAAAGAAACTTGTCATAAGAGTAGCCTTTGTTGACTTCTTCATAATAAAGTTACTCTCAGTTGTGCTGATTTAATAGTTGCAGTTATTTCCAAGTAATTTAATCCAGAACAAGTATAGTAATAGTAAGTAAGGAATTTTTAGTTTAGTACCTGGGAGACCAGATATATGTAGATACACACAGAAACTGGGACCAGACCATGTATGTATAAAGTGAGATTTATTTACTGTGAACAATGACTACACAATAACTGCAATAAACATGAGAATGCATGAAAATCAAAACTGAACAACCAAAATGCAGAAACCTAACAACTAATTAAATATACATGTAGTGTATCCCACGTAGGAGCGGCAGGTGAAAAGGGATCCTCCTCCCTGCACAGCCAGGCACACCGAATTTCCACAGGCACACTTGAGTCAGAAAACAGTCCAGTGCTTTGTCATTTATTGAGGGGATAAAATTTGGATAGGGATTGGGGAGATTATGGGATGCCCACTTTATTTCAAAACAACTTCAGGGACAACTTCTCTATATACAGTCTATATACACTCCTCTTCTTCCTCCAGCACACTTGCTTGCAGAACTCTACTGGCACACTTGACAAAAAAAGATATGATCCTGACTAGAGTTGGACCAAACACCCCCTTGTTTCACGCTAGAACTCTCGAACATCACAAAAATTCAGACCCAAACCGTGACCCCTATTAAAGTCTATGGGACTTGAAGTGCCCATTTTGAAGGCTTATATGCAAGTTATTGGCCATAAAAAGGGCATGGGGGCCAAGGTACTGCTCTGGGAGACATGTACCAATGCAAATGTTTTTTTTAAAAAAAGATCATTTTTACAGGTGTAGGGATTATAATGATGTTTGAAGGGAAACAATAAACATGAAAAATTATTTTAAATATAGTGCCTGAGGGGTCCCCTTAGTCTGCCTGTAAAGTGGCACATCTGTACCGTGTATAGAACCTGCTGCAACAAAACTGACATTTTAAAACTACTTGGGGTCCCCCCCAAAATTCATACCAGGCCCTTATTCTAGCATTCAGCCCGGCAAGTCAAGAAAGGGGGAGCAAGCAAGCACCCCCCTCCTGAACCATACCAGGCCCTCAACTTGGGGGTGTTGCTTTGGGGCGGGGGGACTCTGGACTCCTTAACAACCACCTATGTATTATGCAGGATGCAGTGCATTGTGGGGCGTTCGGCCGGATGTTTGGAAAATTCGGGTGTTCGCCCAACTCCAATCCTGACACAGCAATCAGATCACACAGATCTTAGAGCAACAGCCTGTAATAGGCAGGAACCCGAGGCCCCTTTAAATGTGTAGCAAAAGTCAGTGTCCAGCTTCCATCTCTGTGGCTACTGATCCCAGCACCACCTCTTCAGGCACTGTCAGCCTGCCTGGCTGCAGCTGCCCCTTTTTACTAGCTCTCCTGGCTAATTCTCCACAGTCCTCCCAGACTGACACCACAGTCTTCCCAGACTGCTCACAAGCTGATCTGCTCCTGCTATCCTCTCATTTGCTCCCTTGCCTCTAGGAAAGGATTCCTCTGTATGTTGTAGAGGGACCCTCCAGTACCCCAGCCCCAGGCCTGAGGTCACCCCCCCAGACTAGGGGGCACCCTCAAGGGTCGCTGACAGATTCCTAAGCACTCCTTCCCCATCTTCCATCTGACTGTCCTTGCTGGCATGCACTCTGAGTATTTAAGAAGTGCCTGTCCCCTGCCAGCCCATTTTACTGGGGATTTGCTGAGGCCCTCATCAGAATTTCAAGCAGCTCCTGCTAGACTCCACCCTCTACTTCCTGAAGCTTCTACAAAGTTCCAGAGGGCAGAGGGAGTTACCAGAGGTGCTGCTTGTTGAGTCATCCAGCCTCCCTGAGTCACTTAGCCCTGACCCAGATTTAACCCAGGCCTGGCTCTCAGCCAGGCCACATTTTCCTACACTAACAACTATATACACTAGCACCTAGCAAGAGGGTGCTACAAACAAATATATACACAGGAAATATACAAGGCAGGGAGAAAACTGGGGGAGTGGATAGGAAGAAGGGAAACAAGACTTAGAAAAGAACAAGGCAGCAGGGTACTGGATACAGGGCAAGATCGAGGGTAAATGGCATCAGAGTCTGGCAGCAACACAGCAAACAGGAAACAAGGCAGGAACAGCCAAAACATGGAGGCAAGGAGCCATAGCAGAAGCAGAATTTAAGTACTCTCCCAGCAGGTGTGGCCAGGTGGAGCTGATTGCTGGAACTTGCTGACTGCTGGGAGACACCTGCTGGTGTACACTGAAACTGTAGCAATCGGCACAGAGCACCAAAGTGCCACCAGCAGGCAAACTTGATCCTAACACCTAAAGTGGATGTAAAGTCAAAAGTTTTTTTAACTTAAGGCATGCCATGCCTTAAGATAAAAAGCCTTCTGTGTGCAGCAGCCCTCCTCAGCCCACCTAATATTTATCTGAGCCCCCTCTCTGTCCAGCGATGTCCACGAGTCCCTCAGCCATCCTGATTGGCTGAGACACAGAAGTAGCGCCATTGGCTCCCGCTTCTGTCAAAACTCTGTGTCTCAATGGATACACAGAGCTGCAGCTTGGCTCAGGTGCCCCAATAATAAGCTGCTTGCTGTGGGGCACTCAACAGGAGGGATGGGTCAGGAGCTCCAGCCAGGGACCCGAGAAGAGGAGGATCTGGGCTGCTTTGTACAAAACCACTGCACAGAGGAGGTAATTATAACATGTTTGTTATTTTAATAGAAAGAAAAACGAGATTTTATAATCATTTTAATTTGCCATATGTTTTTGCCAAACTAAACTAGCAATAGCCATACCTGAAGAGTTTAAGAAGGGAAATTTATATAGCAGGTAATTGTGGTAATATGACCCCTAAAACAAATAGACAGACCAATGGCGTTACATTTTGGCAATGCACAGGCAAAACACTGACATATCCTGGAACTTTTTAGCTTTTGGTTAGAGTTGATGGCTATTTAGATTGTTTACCACAACACCAGCTGTCTGGCGGCAATCTCCAGCTTGACAGTCAGAGAGCAGGAGTCCAGATAGTTACTGATACCACTGATGTCTTCACACTGACACCACTGACACAGGAGGAGGTCTCCCTCCTAATAAAAACAGAAATTATGCACAAAACATAGCATGTGATGACACTGTGGTTAATAGGCTGCACTTTGTGAATGGGAAAGCAAACACGAGGAGTGGAGACAGGGCGCCAACATTGGTGCCATTTAAAGCTGGCTCACTAGTTTAGTCAGGGGCCAGAAGTCCTTTGCAGGCTGTATCAATAATGAGAACTTAAGCCCTGTACACACGATCGGATTTCCTATGGATTCAAATCCAATGGATTTTTCCATCGGAATTCCGATGAAGCTGACTTCCATCAGTCTTGCCTACACACCATCAGTCAAAAATCCGACCGTCCCAAACGCTGTGACGTAAAACACTTTTTTTTTCCATCGGATACATTTAAATCATGTTCTATTTTTTCTCACCAATGGAAAAAAGACCGATGGGGCCCATACACAATCGGTTTGTCCGATGAAAAAAGTCCATCGGACTGTTTTCATCGGTAAAAACGATTGTGCGTACGGGGCATAAAAGATGATTTTATATATTGAATCAAATAAAGAAAAAATTGATAATCTGCATAGGTAAGAAGATGGTAAAAGATAATAAAAAACTTTAAATTTTAGTGCCTGGAGTGTGGCATTAGATTGCTAAAGGAGTGTAATTTTTGCCAGGGCTTCTTCCTGAACATGCATATGCAGGTAAATGCCAATGTAGAAGTCAATGGTATTTACCAGTGCACAGCTGCATAGAGCCTTCACTTGTATTGGCGGCTATACGTGTAAAAAAACTGAGATTTTACACTTCAGCACACAGGAGCTGCTAAGCATACATGTACATGAAGCCTAATTACATTGTCCTGATAAGTTGCTTATTATTATTATTATACACGATTTATATAGCGCCAACAGTTTACGCAGAGCTTTACAATGTATTGGGGGGACAACACAATTAGAGTACAGTTCAAAACAAAAGGTACAGGAGGGCCCTGCTCGTAGAGCTTACATTCTATAGGGAGGGGGTGGTGTGGTACAAAAGGTAATAGCTGCAGAGAATGATTCGATGGGGGTGGTTCGGGGATAGTTGTTAGGTGAGTGTGTGATAGGCTTCCCTGAATAAATTAGTTTTTAGGGATCTCCTCAAGGTGAACAGGGTAGGAGCTGATCGGACATACTGGGACAGGGAGTTCCAGAGGATGGAAGAGGCTCTGGAGAAGTCCTGAAGGTGAGCATGGGAGGTGGTAACAAGGGAGCTAGAGAGCAGGAGGTCCTGGGAGGAGCGGAGGGGACAATTTGGGCGATATCTGCAGATGAGGTTGGTGATGTAGATGGGGGCGATGTTGTGAATGGCCTTGTATGCTTATAAATTACTACTCAGTAACTATATTCAGTGTTCAAAAAAGTTGCAAAATCTGCATTTGATGGCAGTCCATAAAGTCAGGACTGAGCTTTCCCTATTATAAGTTTATTCTTTGCAGTTTACTTTTCTCATTCTCAGAGATTTGAGTTTGGCTGCCGTGGGAGTTTTCAGTACATAGATTAAAAGATGATTTAATTACCTGTGTGATGAAACCTTTCAATCAGCGGAGCAACAGGGGTTTCTATGCAGAGGAGAACTTTTATTAATAGTCTTTACAAACAACTTATTTTAGATTTGGGTTTTACAGGAAGAATCAGACTGGACTACGTATCTCTAACAAAATTATTCAACAGGTCTTTGAAGCTTTAAAGTTAAAGAGAAAAGTTTTTATTATAGATGTTACTGTAGCGGTACCCTCGTAAGGGCTGCTGAGTGTAGTGGTCTGTCTGTCACCCTGTCCAGCCAGGCACACAATTTCAAGCATCCAGAGACATGAAACGGTCCTTGCACTTGTTTTCTTGTTTTTGTATTGTTATTGAGGTGAATTTAACTTGGATAGGGATAGGGAAATTATGAGATGCCCAGACAATTGAAAGTCAATGTTGGGACCAACTATATATATTCACAGCATATATTCTCTCTCTCTCAAGCACTTTACTTGCTTGCAGACTATCTCTCCTCAACACCTCCCGCACTTCACTTGCTTGTACTTCCCAGACCAGCTAGCACTGTAGGCCTAACACTGGCTCAGCCAGGTCCAAAGCATATGCCCTTTGCAGGCAGGGACCGCGGGCTCCTATAGTGTAGCAAAATAAAGAAAGTCCCAGTGCATCCCTGGGGCTACTGCTTCCAGCACCACCTCTTCAGGCACTGCCAGCCCTCCTGGCTGCAGCTGCCCCTTTCCTCTGCCTCCACAGTTCTCTAGACAGGCTCTGCACCCATCCCAGACTGCTCCATCTCAGTCCTCACAGGCGTGTCTCTCAGTCCTCCTGACTGTGGGAACACTAACCATCCCTCTTGGCTGCCTCTGTGGAACTCCTGAAGACTTGCCTGGCAGTGTTCTCCCACTGTCCTCTCTTGTTCCTCATGTGCCTCCTGGTCAGGACACCTCTGTGGGTTGTAAGAGGGTCCCGTCTGCACCCGAGTCCAGGCTCAAGGTCACCATGCACCCCCCACCCACTCCCCCCCCAGACTCGGGAGCTCCCTCCAAGGCCTAACACTCCACCTCCATTTTCCACCCAATTAACGTCTCCCCAGCATGCTCTGGGTACTTAAGGAGAATGGAGGCTGCCAGCCAAGCCTGGAAATGTACCCACTCTCATAACATGTACTATCCTTCTAGCACACTAGAGGGTGCTATATTACTATTAATGATGATGATTTATGCAACAAAGTCATCTCCTGTTACGTTGTACAAGGTGAATAATACAGAGACATAAAAAGCATTTGACAAGTACTATTACTACTATTTATACTGATCTTTAACCACTTCAATACAGGGCATTTTCACCCCCTTCCTGCCCAGGCCAATTTTCAGTTTTCAGCGCTGTCGCACTTTTAATGACAATTGCGCTGTCATGCTACACTGTACCCAAATAATTTTTTCCCCCCACAAATAGAGCTTTCTTTTGGTGGTATTTGATCACTTCTGCGGTTTTAATTTTTTGCACAAAAGAAGAGTGACAAGTTTGAAAAAAACACAATATTTTTAACTTTTTGCTATAATAAATATCCCAATTTAAAAATAGATAAAAAATTTCCTCAGTTTAGGCCGATATGTATTCTTCTTCTTTCGCAATAAGCGTATATTTATTGGTTTGGGCAAAAGTTATAGTGTCTACAATATAGGGGATAGATTTATGGCATTTTTATTATTTAATTTTTTTACCAGTAATGGCGGTGATCTGTGATTTTAATCATGACTGTGATATGGCGGCGGACATATCGGACACCTTTGACACTATTTTGGGACCAATGTCATTTATACAGTGATCAGTGCTATAAAAATGCACTGATTACTGTGTAAAGGTCACTGACAGAGAAGGGGTTAAAACTAGGGGGCGATCAAGGGGTTAAATGTGTTACCTAGGGAGTGATTCTAACTGTAGGGGGAGGGGACTCACAAGGGGAGGAGACTGATCGGTGTTCCTCTGTACTGGGAACACACCATCGGTCTCCTCTCTTCTAACAGGACATGGATCTGTGTACTGGCAATCGCGTGTACCCGACGGACATCGCGGTCGCCGGACACCCGCATCGGCTCCCGAGTGACACCCGCCCAGGATGGGAGATCCCTCCTGTGGACGTCGTATGTCTATGGGCGGGGAAAGGAGTGGTTAATAATGATGCATAAATATAGATCTTCAGCTATATAACACCTACAATAATGGATGCCTTAAGTCCATTAACTTACAATAAAGTCCCAGACACATGCAAACCAGCTGTGGTTCTTTTCTTTGAATGTTCAAAATGGGTGCCATTCACTTTAGTGCATTTTAAATTAAAAAAAGGTTTACTGCACAAGGCAATATGGAAAAGGAGGGTGAGATGCAGATTAGGATGTCCCCATTTGATCAAGTACATCAAGCTAGACCTCAATCTCTTCTAGATCGCTCAAAGTCGCTCTCAAGGAGGTTGATTTACTAAAGGCAAATAGACTGTTTACTTTGCCAGGGAAGTTTCACTTTGCATGGGAATTTTCCCCAGAGCTCAGTGAATGAGGTGAAGCTCTGCTGACTTTCATATATTGTACAAATAAGGCTGTTTTTTTTTTTTTTTCCTTGCACACGATTGGGTATTCTTTTTAAAGTGAAATATCACCAGCAACTTCACTTTCAACAACCTGTTTGCCTTTCATAAATCAACCCCAAAATTGCTGGTTGTTTCCTTTAGATGACAGATTGTGCTGGCTGGACTCCATAGGAGCCCGGATTTGCTCGTTACTCACGTTCAAAAGGTATCTAAATCTTCACTTACAGGGAAGGACAGCATGGAAAGGTTTCTATGAATTACTTCCCACTCAATTATACCTCTCCACATCTCCAGATTGAGTAAATAGTTCCAGTTTGCTTCCCCTAGGCCAGTGATGGCGAACCTTGGCACCCCAGACATTTTGGAACTACATTTCTCATGACGCTCATGCACTCTGCAGTGTAGTTGAGCATCATGGGAAATGTAGTTCCAAAACATCTGGGGTGCCAAGGTTTGCCATCACTGCCCTTGGCCATACGCCCTCTACTTCCAACAGCCAAGCACCTTCAGAGGTTCCTCCTAGGAGGGAAGATCTCTGCTTCCTGCCATGTGTCTAGAACGAAGGCCTAGCAGAATCTAACTAGGCTTACATCCTCATGGGCAGAGGCTTATGAGGGATGAGCCAGAACAGGAAGTTCCTTAGGTATTTAATAGTTCTCAGAGCATGAACAGCAGGTTTCTCAGGCCTAATGATTGGCTCAATCAGTGGTCTCCAAACTGGGGGCTGGGTGCGGCCCTTGTCTTGCCTTTATCCTGTCCTTGGGGCATTTTTCCTCCCACTGATACAAGACACTATCCTGCCAACTTACATCAACAATGTGGCCCCATTTCTTCCATTGACACCAACAAAGGGGCACTATTCTGCCTGATGATATCAACAATGGTGCACTGTTACTTCACCTAATACCAAATGTATTGTTTACTTCCACTGATGCCAGGAAAAAAATTCCACTCCCACTGGCCATAGTCTGCCCCCCCCCCCCTAAAGTCTAAAGGACAAAAAACTGGCCCTTACAAAGTTTGGAGACCCCTGAGCTACACTATCAAAACCCTCAATACAGAGGGACACTATTTGAGCAAATCTGTTTGCATATTGGTCAACTAAGTATTTATATGAAATGGCTTTATTTATATGGCTTTATCTGTAATAATGTCAGGGATTATGAAGGTCACAAGGTTTATTTGTGTCAAAACTGTTGCAATAACATTTTTAGTTACAGATCAGTTGCTACCACTGCAAGCCTGATTTCATCATCCAGCTGATGGCAACTCAGTGTAAAGAGAGATTTTAGGTCATTGCAGAATTTAAACATTATTTATTACACAAATTTTGAAAGAATATATAATTAGAGGGTGTTTTCATATATTTGACCGGTGATCTTTAAAGGACCATTTGCCATTTTCAGGAACCGTAGCATTAAAAAAAAAGGTACAAATTGTTGGCTGACAACTCTTAGCTTCCTTGACACCTTATCATGCGCATCATACCTACCTTGAACCGCTAAGCACACAATATATCCCTCTGTCACTTCATTTCATGCCTCACAGCTTCACTTTTACTGAGTATAACTCCTGGCAAATCTCAGGTGCAGTAAGAGCTTCATCACGTTGACAGCAAAATACACAATCACAATCAGCCTTACAATTTTACAGGGATTCAAATTATGTAAAAGGTTTGTCAGACTAACTGCTGTGAAATAGCATTCAGACCCTTGGCAGGATTTAGAGAGTAGCTAGGTTTTCTGATTACAATATTATTCAGATAAATTGTACTCTTCGCTCTATAGAATGTTAAATAGAACAAGGAATGTGATTAACCGAAAGATGCTTATCATTGTACTGCATGGCTGTAGCCAATTAAAAATATTTCTTTCTGAAAAGTTACAACGGTATAGTTTTATTTCCTAAAAAAATTATGTGTCAAACATTCAGAAAAAGATTAGATGAAGTCTGAAGTATTCCATTAGGGTGTAGCCATTTTTCCATTTACGTATTGGTTTAAAGGTTCAGCTCACAGAAGCATAATACATCAGGATTTTCATCAGGACCCGACCTATTCACACTTGTCTGCTTTATGCAGCAAAACTCATGCATTGGCTCGCAGTCTCTGCCCTAATTCATCCTAAAGGTGTTCTTTTGGATTGATGTCAGGACTTTGTGCAGGCCAGTCACGTTCCACCACCCCAAACGCCCTCATCCACACTATATTGCCAAAAGTATTGGGCCACCCCTTCAAATCATTTTAGTGGAGGGGGGATTATGGTGTGGAGTTGTTTTTCAGGGCTTGGGCTTGGCAACTTAGTTCTAGTGAAGGGAACTCTTAAGGTGTCAGCATACCAAGACATTTTGGACAATTTCATGCTCCCAACCTTGTGGGAACAGTTTGGGGATAACCCCTTCGTGTTCCAACATGACTGCTCACCAGTGCACAAAGCAAGGTCCATAAAGACATGGATGAGCGAGTTTGGGGTGAAAGAACTTGACTGGCCTGCACAGAGTCCTGACCTCAACCTGATAGAACACCTTTGGGATGAATTAGAGTGGAGACTGCGAGCCAGGCCTTCCCATTCAACATCAGTGCCTGACCTCACAAATGCGCTTCTGGAAGAATGGTCAAACATTCCCATAGACACACTCCTAAACCTTGTATACAGCCTTCCCAGAAGAGTTGAAGCTGTTATAGCTACAAAGGGTATTGAACCCTACGGACTAAGACTGGGATGCCATTAAGTTCATGTGTGTGTAAATGCACTTGGACTACACAGCCCCATACACAATAAACTGCATTATAATTTTTTTCTGATTTCATCAACTTCAGGGACAACATGTTTATCTGCTGCCGAACATATCCCACCAACTTACAGATGCCATTGTAACAAGATTCTTTGTTATTCACTTAACCTGTCAGTGGTCATAACGTTATGGCTGATCGATGTATATGAAAAATAAAACAGATATAAGACATTTCATTTAATCTCCACTCCGACAAGGAAGACTGACTCAGAACTGCACTTGGCAATTAACTTTGTGAATATCCCGGCTCAGCCCTCCCCCTGTTCTCCCCTCATTGGCTCACTGGCTGTGATTAAGAGTAACGGGAGCCAATGGCTACTGCTCCTGTCTCAGCCAATGAGGAGGGAGAGATCTGGGAGAGTCGAGGCTCTCACGCACATCGCTGGATCGAGATGGGGCTCAGGTAAGTATTGGGGGGGCTGCACACAGTAGGTTTCTTACCTTCATGCATACAATAGGATAAAATGTACCGCTCTCCAAACCTCTAATCCCGTTAATTGCTCCCGCCCTGCTTCACCAACAGGTGCTGGCTTTGCACAGATCCATGAAGAAAGGAAAGCATCTTACAATGATGTGAAACGCATTAACCACTTGCCCCTGCATGTCCACTCTTTGTCATTGACTGCATTTTGGATTTCTTTTGGACTGTATTTTGGATTTTATCCTTTGATTTTTGAAATAAAGACGCCTTAACAGAGTGCTGCAGTCCAGGATGTTTTCCTTTCTTCATGCATACAATACATGAAGATAAAAAAAATTGAGCCTTTACAACCACTTTAAATTATACCTTAATGTGTTAACAGTTACCATAATCTGTCCAAACATGTCAAGGTGTGATTTGCTGTCTGATAAAAAAAAATCTTATTTTTGCTTAATAATATGCCTCTCGATTTGTGCATGATATGCCATTATAGACCCAATTTATGTGAAGACTTCCAGATATAAGACATCAATTTACAAAACTAAACATAATTAACCCAAAATCATTATGGTGTTTCTTGGTTTTGGATGTAGTAGAGAGGGGCCACCGTGACAGTTTTTTTGAAGTTTTTATTGCTGTCTGTGTTCCCAATAGGAAGATTCACCCTAATTTTGTGTCTTAGTAAACATCATCAGGCCTAAAAAATTAGGGAAATTACTTTGAAAATGTCTTAGTGTTGGGGGTGTCAATGCTGAATCAATAAATTCCAAGTCTGGTGGTGTCAGAGGGGGAATAAATTCCCTTGTCCATGAGATGAAGGGGGACTTGAGGCTGTGGGGGGAAAGAGGCAGATGGGCTCTAAGAGTGCTCATGAGGTTAAAGCAGAGTTCCACCCAAAAGTATAACCTCTGCTTATCTGATTCCCCTCCGGTGCCACACTTGGCACCTTTCAGGGGGAGGGGGAACGGGTACCTGTTTATGACAGGTACCCTTCCCCACTTCCTGTAGACTGCACTGCGGCACCGTCCCTCTGAAGTTTTGCCCCCCTCCTCCTTTCTCCCCCACCGGGCTAGTTAGAAAGTGCCGCACACTTCATGTATGCGCAGTAGGGAACTGGCTGTGAAGCAGAAAGGCTTCAGTTCTGTGTTCCCTTACCAGGAATGGCGGCGGCAGCACCTGAGAGTTGATCCATAAATTCGCTGGGGTGCCGCCATCGCGGGAACACTGGACAGGTAAGTGTCCTAATTTTAAAAGTCAGCAGCTACAGTATTTGTAGCTGCTGACTTTAAATTTTTGTCATGGGGGGGCGGAACTCCTCTTTAAGGTGTATGTTCTAAAAGGGGGAAGACAGATTTCCTCCTGCTCTTGTGTTTGTTATCTGTTGTGTCTATGAGATGAGAAGTGAAGGTAATTACTTACAATGAGGTACAAACAACTTTTAACCTAGCCTTAGAGCCCATTCACACAGGGACAACTTTGGATCCGACTTCAAGTCGCCCCAAGTCTCCCCTAGTCGCCTCAAGTCACGCTGCATGAGAAAATCAATGTAAGTGAATGGAGCCGTCTTAATACACACACTACTGCAGTCGCTCCGACTTCAAAAAAAGTTCCTGTACTACTTCAATCCGACTTCTAGGCGACTTCTAGCCGACTTGTACCCATTGATTTCAATGGAAGTCGCCTCCAAGTCGGATCCCCTGTCTTAACTGAAGCAACTTTACAGGAAATAAAAATAGTTTTCTCGGCAAACCCCTCCATCACCCCTCCCTCCCACAGAGCTGATTACTCTTTGATTGGCCACTGGCAAAGTCCCCTGTCCTGGAAGCGACTTTAGTCGTGTTGTAAGTCGCCCCAAGTCACGCTGAAGTCGCCCCAAAACACGCTGTGATTCAAACTCAAGTCGTGTCCAAGTTGCCTCCCAAAGCCGCGCTGCAAGTCGTGTTGCCCCTGTGTGAATGGGGTCTTACTCCATCCAAAACAAAAAAAATGCAAAATCTGGTACAGCTGCGCATGGTAGCCATTCAGCTTGATCAATTCTGCTTAAACAAAAAATAAATAAATTGGAAGCTGATTGGTTTCTATGTAGAGCTGCACCAGAATTTATACTCTCCAGTTTTAGTAAATCAACCCCAATTTATACTGTGGATCTTTTATAAGTTATTTGTAGCCCCTAACATCACAGACAAAACAGAGCCTGCCTTGTTTTACATCAATCATTAGATCTCTTGTTTAGTTCAATGTGAATTTTATGGCATGAACACAACAAATTAAATCAATGTAACCTGTCATTTGTCAAAAGCTGGCAATGTTATTGAAAAGGATGAAGACAGACATGGAGTTTGTACAAATCATAAGTTATTCCAAGAATGTCAAATCATTGTCCTATCATGCTGTAGCCGAACTGCTTCTTATCTACCCACCAGGGTGCAGCCAGGGCAAATCACTAGCAACAGCAATGCCTTGTTTTATAATTTACATGCTGATCATTTCAAGCAACCTGTATATTTGGCTATAACTATTAGATTATTGTCAGATTTGTGGATCTGGGTGCACATGGCTCTTTTTTCAGATTCCTGCATCAACACAACACAAGCAAGGACACCAGGACATTGTATTCTGACAGTGGGTACTCTTCGCTGTCAGAACAGACTGATCAGTTCTGCAGCCTGCACCCGCTGATCAAAGAAGGTGTTGTGGAATTCCAGGCTGCTGTTTACAAGCACACATCAGATTTCATCTTTTTGCAATAATGCTATCTAAAGCCTAAGTTTGCTAAAGTCCACTCACCGTTCATTCCATCATTCATCCAAGAAAGGCAGCACCACAAAAGCTTATCTTCTTATCAGGCCATTCCAGCAAAGACTGACTAGCCGACGCCTAATCATAGGCTTTTATTAAACTCAAAAGATCTCACACAGGAGGTGATTGGCTGCAGCAACCAATCCCCTCCCCCATGGGTGGGGACCTCACATGATGTCCCTTTCTCACAGGAAAATGACAATACAAGGAAAATGGCAATACCTGGACATTCCTTCCAACAGGAGATGTCATACATGAATACAATAACGTAGGATGGCTAAAGTTACCGTTGATAGGAATTCTTATTCTGCGCTATTCCATAGAATAACGCATATTAAGATTATACTATTATTGAATGGGGGAGGGAGGCTATCTGCAGACGCACGCTACGAATTCCAACCAATGTTGATCAGACATAGCAGAGACAAGAGCGCCCATCCGCCTATAACCAATGATGTCATTGCAGAGCGAGCATATCCCCTCCTTAACGATCGTCCATGCTAATGCACAGAGGGCCCCCGTTGGCGGACATATCCGCACCCTGCAAACATCACACTCAAAACGTTTTCCCCTATCAGACGGGATTCAACCAGCCTCAGACTACCCCAATCAGCTCTTTTAGAGCGGGTTGCGGAAGTACTAACACTGGGTGACACTATGACAATACATATTAAATACATCTCCATAAAAATCTCCACAACAGTCCTCCCTTTTTTTGTCATATGCACCCCATGTGTCCCTCGATGAGAGTTGATATGCTTCTTACACCTGGAAATGAATCAGTTCTTAGTCCATAAAAAGGAAAACACGGCTTGACATGTAGACTCTACTCTTCAGGGGCATGACTTATAAAGGAGGACACGACATGGTGAGCTGTAGTAATCGCCGATCCGTCTGTGATTCTCTGTCTTGTATGTGGGTCCGGCTTCGGGGCGTCTCATCAAGGAAATTCTGGTCTCGCGTCAAATCAGGCAACAGGAGCCTCTCGTCACGACATAGAAAGAATAGAATCAAAAACGACATGAGTATATATATTCCCACTTCCTTTAACCACGATCCGCTGTAAAATAAAAATATTGATCCCCAAAGATTCCCAGACCCTTAAAAAGGACTCCCAACCTTCACTTAGCTACAGCTCTGGCTTCAACAATTACATGAAGAACCCTATCCTTAACGGATGAGAATTGTTCAATCGTATCCCAAGCCCGAGCCCCCCCTACCTTGTACATGCAGGACCCCATGCCCAGACTTGGTCGGGATTGGTGAACAAATCCCTTCTAGCTGTCCCTGCCATTCTTAATTTCCTGCGCCATCAGATCCTCGTGATCTAAAATGTTGGGACAGCTTCACCATCGCGCATGAACCTCTTGCTTTGGGGGAATTACCTTTATAAGCTGCAGATCCACATAAACACCAAACTAAAGTTGAAACACACTTGTGGGCTGTCTAGATACCCAAACCGACGAGACAGAGCCATTAAAACTAAAACCAATTTTACTCTCTAAAAATACATCGTTAGGTTCCATTGACAAGTGTCTGTCTGGAGTCTTCACTAGTTTGTCAAAAACTCCTCATACCCATAATAACATCATAAATGTCATGTACCGCTGTCATCGCTGGGGACTAAAACTCGGTGAAGACTCAGAACAGACCATTGGTCCTGTTCGCTTTCTGAGCTAGTCAGGACATACACTTTAAATAATAACTTGGGATGCTTTTCACCGTTACCCTCGCTAAAGATTACTAAACAACAAAAATATAAATAAACAAAGATACTCCTCATTCTTTGGTGTGGTTGAGACGCTTCTTGCAGTGGCTGGCGTGGTCTCATCCCTCAAGCTTCTTTACAACGACCCAGTCACCTGGTTGGAAAGAATGTAAACTGATTATTAAGTCAGGGTCCGGGAGGGAATCGTGAACCCTGTGGTGGACATTTTGAAGTTCATGTCACAACGATCGCACCCACCCCATCAGCCGAGAATATAAGTGACAGCTAATGAGGAGAGTACGACCCTGATTTTGATTGACCTCCAAACAACCCTCATATGACAATAACCCAGACATCGGGACTGTGGTCACTGCATAACCTGTGCATGGCTTACAATACCTGGAGCCATTGATAAAAGGTTCTTAGCCTCTGGGATGGGAACCTACTTCACCAGACTGCTGCTTGCCAATTCAAATTCTATCAAAAGAAAGACCGTCTTGGCACAAACTTGGTTAGAATTACAGAGGTTATTATTAGTTTGAAAAAAAACTGTCACTCTTACATTTATCATTCTCCCCCCTTTTCTTCCTCATTACAGACTGAAGGAAGAAATGCGTGGTGCAGGAAAAAAGAAACAATGAAATAGCCTGTGATACTTTTACCTCCCTTAGATTTATCCATATGTACAGCTGTCTACATACACCTGTTCTCTGTGTACAAACTCCTTGGACCTGAAAAATACTTATAAGCAAAATCATTACTCTATTCTTCATATTTAACCTGCAAAGAATGGTAAAATAATAATGACATTCCTGTACATTGGTAAATTGTCAATGACATTCTTTCAAAACCGATTCAAACAAAACCCTCTGTAACCCTTACTTTTCCCGTTCCTACAAAAATACAACAGCCGCGACGCATCGGAGGATCGCCGCGGTAAGTTCCAACATATTCACGTTACTACATACAAACATTCCGATACAAACGTGGGGGAAATACTTCCCAGTTTCCAAAACCACAAATGAAAAAAAACAAAAACAGCCAGAATTCTACCTTCACTCTTTCAGCAATAGAAAAAAAAATACAATGGGACAACCATGAGAGCAGCTCGAGAACCTTCCATGTACCAGCCATACAAGGTTCAAACAAACGGGCATGAGCCACCGTTCCTCATCATTACAGATTTCTGAAGCCGCAGCTCAACTACACCCATTCCAGAGGGATACCCAAAATAGTATCCTTGGACCACCTATGTTAATCTTTTTGGGGTTCAAAGGCCTTTGCCCCAAAACTAGGCTTTGTGCACTGTGTGACCGTCTGACTATGGGAAGCCTCCATTCCTTCCCTTTTCACAGACCTCCTTGTGTCCATGGCGATTCGAATCGGCTTATCGCCTTAAACCTGCGTCCAGGTTAAACCGTTGCACCCATTTTCGGAGATCACCGCCCGGTGTCTTCTTATACAGTGAATTGCAGAACTACAACCACTATATGGTCAAGTCCTCCAACTAGAAACCCTAACCGAGGCGTCAACTCTATGGCTTGCTGTCCCAACACTTTTGGAACTACAGCAACAACCACAGATCAACCCCCGAATTAGGCCTTTACCCCTCACAGTGCATGCATACACAGGCATTTTCCGCTATACACCCATACACTGCGTTGTCAGACTAAACCTCACAGAACACTTACGCCAGTTTACCACCTGCAGAACAATGTGGCTTCTCTCTGTATCTAGATGATAAAATAATGGTGATGCCGACTGTTTGCTCTCTACTCAAAACTGTATTACAGTACAAAACTTCACAAAACTGGAACGAAATATAAAACACTTTTAAACGCCAAAATGCTTTCCATTTTCCTTCCAGACACAAATCTCATTGCTCACCTTTAAAAAACCCAAGCTCCTCCCACTAACTTTCTGCTGATATATAAATGCTGAAAAGAAACTTCCGGTTACATGCTCAGCTACTTAAAAAACCGAACTGGTTTATTTACATATCAATTGTTCAGGAAGAGGGAGGGGGAGGAGAGGCATTAGCCATAATCGCCTTGTCTATCAAGACTCCAAAAAAAAATCCATGGCTACACATATATTTCAACCATTTAAAACCTTGTCAAGGAAATGATGGAATAAACCCCCCTTTGCAAATGGGAGGGAATCCCCCCCTGACCCACACTTCCTGGAAGTCAAACCATAAGTTGGGACCCAAAATACAAACTCCTGCCAAGAGATGGCTCTACAGTACAAGTTCCAAAAAAATGAATTGCTCTCTGGGAAACTCCCAAATATTTAAACATAAAAACACATCATTGTACAAAAACTCTGTTAGTCTTACAATCTATCAAAATTCAGTGTAAAGTGAAGTTTTTTCTTAAAACCAAAATCCAAAACCCCAAACCCCTGCTCATATACTGTTAAGTCAGCCGATCCTGCAATAGCCCACACTCACCCAAATGAAAACAGAGAAATCCCCAACCTAACATCATGTGCATGGAGTTTGCATGTCCTCCCTGTGTCTGCATTGGCCTCCTCCCACACTCCAACTGCTGGTAGGCCAGCCAGATCCCATCCATAAATAGGCCCCAGCATGTGCGTGTGTCCGCAAGCACGTTGTGGCCCCTCGGGGTAAAACCGCGCTATTTTAAGATACCACTCAACTCAAAAGGCGATGCTTAGAAAAACAATTTAAACCAGCAAATTCATTAAACAAAAACCAGTCTCTAAGTATGTCCCCCTGGTGTCTCACTACTCTTCCCAGCAGTGCACAGGTCAAACTGTAAACGCATAAAACATAAGAAAACTGCGCCGATCAACAAATGCCAATACAGCATATTCAGGAGTCGTGTTTGCTAAACTGGAACGTCCTATCTCAAACTGTAAACGTCTCTCAAAATGGCCGACAAGCCAGGACTACAAAATGGGGGATGACCCACCACAGCACCTCATGGACAACAAAAATTGCGCCATTGACGCATGCAATTTTTCCCGCCAAAACCAGCATCTCTTTAAAAGAAAATCAAAAATGTTTTTCTCCACAAAGACAGACTACACAGTTGAGGTTTTTCTAAATTATCATCAAAATCCACTGAAAAAGGTGTCAGCTACACTCTACAAGGACCACATGTACACTTACAAACTTAGCCTCCCTTTTGCCAACTAAACAGCACATTCAATAAATGTTAGTTACATGACAATATTAAAAACATATTCATTTCTCTAAGTCCATATACTCTGAGATATTCACCACTTTTCTCTACCTAAAGTTCACACACACAGTGGCCTCAGCTTCCATAACAAAGCCATTGCAGAGACATACTATGTCTGCCTTCTAGCAATGCCTGGCCACTTGGATATGCGGCGGAAACTTTCAACTCAAAAACCAAACACTTTACTTAAAATATTTTTACACTTATGGGGACATGTGTCTTTGTCCCCTATAAAGGCAAAAATCACAATTTATCCATTTCTATTTTTCATAGAAATCACAAACACCACACACATACAGTATATTGTTGCTTGTAACATTTGCTTAGAGTGTCTTTCCCTCAGGGCACAGCCCCTGCAGCACAAAACAGTGGGCAAGCCCTTCCCCCATTCAAGCACATATCTCACAAACAAACCTCTGAGAAATACAAAAAGCTCACCCAAACACACACATTGCAGACTGAATAATCCCACATCTATACCTTCATTTCATACACAATATACAGTTTCCATCAGCATTTACACAGGCACAAACACTACACACAACTTTGTAATGAAAATTGGAAAGTCAATAGATACACAACTTTCAAACATGTTGGCAGTGATAGCCATGTTGCCTGCCCCACCCCCGCTAAACCTCATGGGGGCAGCCATTTTCAGCTTCTCTCACACAAACATCCAGGCACACCCAGGCATACCCACACACAATCAAATTCACAGGCATACGATCCATGACAAAATCACACACACACATGCACACGCTGCAAACTTAAAGCATGATTTCAAAAAGACAATTTTTTTTTTTTTCCGTTTCAAAGTACAGCCTCCCTACGCATCAATCACATCGCAGGTCCACTCTCCTCCTCTGCTGATCTGATGCTCAAAGAGGCCGCAATTGGTCCCAACCGTGAGTCGCCATTACTGTTGTGGAATTCCAGGCTGCTGTTTACAGAGCACACAGCCTATAATTCCTGTGCTATCTAAGCACACATCAGATTTCATCTTTTTGCAATAATGCTATCTAAAGCCTAAGTTTGCTAAAGTCCACTCACCGTTCATTCCATCATTCATCCAAGAAAGGCAGCACCACAAAAGCTTATCTTCTTATCAGGCCATTCCAGCAAAGACTGACTAGCCGACGCCTAATCATAGGCTTTTATTAAACTCAAAAGATCTCACACAGGAGGTGATTGGCTGCAGCAACCAATCCCCTCCCCCATGGGCGGGGACCTCACATGATGTCCCTTTCTCACAGGAAAATGACAATACAAGGAAAATGGCAATACCTGGACATTCCTTCCAACAGGAGATGTCATACATGAATACAATAGCGTAGGATGGCTAAAGTTACCGTTGATAGGAATTCTTATTCTGCGCTATTCCATAGAATAACGCATATTAAGATTATACTATTATTGAATGGGGGAGGGAGGCTATCTGCAGACGCACGCTACGAATTCCAACCAATGTTGATCAGACATAGCAGAGACAAGAGCGCCCATCCGCCTATAACCAATGATGTCATTGCAGAGCGAGCATATCCCCTCCTTAACGATCGTCCATGCTAATGCACAGAGGGCCCCCGTTGGCGGACATATCCGCACCCTGCAAACATCACACTCAAAACGTTTTCCCCTATCAGACGGGATTCAACCAGCCTCAGACTACCCCAATCAGCTCTTTTAGAGCGGGTTGCGGAAGTACTAACACTGGGTGACACTATGACAATACATATTAAATACATCTCCATAAAAATCTCCACAACAAAGGTTCACCTGCATGTCTGTTTGACAGAATCTGATCTAGCTATCGGCTCCTGTAAAACAAGGAGGGCTGCACACAGATCAAAATCTGGCCAGTCCCTGCTGAACCGGACCAATTTCAATCCATGTGTACCTAGCCTAAGACAGTCTTTCTTGGGCCTCTTTGAGCAAATAGCAATTTCTGTCTCTCAGATAAACTCCCGCTGACTCCAGTGATTCCTTTTAATGACCACAAATGTAAGGCCTATTCTTCCCACTGGACATCACACTAATGTACAGAGGGTTGATTTACTAAAACTAGAGAGCGCCAAATCTGGTTCAGTTGTGCATAAGCCAATCAGCTTCTAACTTCAGCTTGTTTAATTAAAGGAGAAGTACAGTCAAAGCTTGGCTGTACTCCTCTGGATCACAGGAGTGCAGTTCATTCTGCATTCATGTGACTAATTTTCCGCTGACAGCGGGCTGAAGACTGCTGTCGGCTGACGTCACAGAATCGGTCCATGCTTGGGCAAGATCGCGACAATGAAGTCGGGATCCGTCCACATGCCTGAACTGGCACCCGACTCAGCCTCTAAGCGAGCCACTGAGAGCCTGAGTCAGCTGCTCCTGCCCCCTCCACAGCCCAGCACTCCAGTAAGCGCAGGGGGGGGACAGAGCAGAGAGTTGGTAAATGACCTCATGGAGCTGTGAAAACCAAGTGATCAGCGGTGTTAGAGCCAGCGGGGGACAGATGCAGCATTGGACCAATGCTGCATCCACCTTGGAAAGTGTGAATCTGCAAGAAAAAAAAGTCCATACTTCTCTTTAAAGCTTTGACAATAAATCCTGAAAGCTGATTGATTTCTATGCACAGCAGCACCAGAGCTTGCACTCTCTGGTTTTAGTAAATCAAACTATGTGAGCTGTAAATATAGTAATTTTTAGCAAGGGTTCCCTAAGACCAAATAAGTATTTTAATGGTTCCTCCATGATAAAAAGGTTGATAAAGGCTGGTCTGAATCTTCCAAAAGAAGTCACTGCGCAAAAGAGTACTCTACTTCAGAACATCTTATTACCTTAACAATTTAAATCATCTGACAGTTAATCAGTTACTTTAGAGGTATTTATAAAGCAGTGAATATGATTTTCAGCAAATATTTAACACAAGTGTATCTTCCTGGTGCATGTGTTTTCAACAACAGAAATTGATCTGTCACATTCAAACATCACATTAACTGTTTTAAAACGTATACCCCTTTGCTATTGTACAATAAGTGGAGTTTAGGATTCGAGTATTTTGTACCTAAAGAAGAACGACTCATGTGATTGAGCATGAAATTGCCATCATCCCTTGTAATATGAAAATTTTAGAAAAACCTCTATTGGGGGATTTTTAAGGCAATAAAAAATAATATATATTTTTGAAAAAAAAATTTTATTTTACAAAAATTAATAGAAAAAATACCGTAGAAAATTCAAACATGTTGCATAGATATAAAAAAAAATTGTATATTCAAGATCAACCAGTGGATCAACCGCTCTTTCGTCACCGCCAGTTGATCTGGTGGTCCCCAAATCATATAGCGGACAGTATCACTTTATCTCCTCTTTCAATATACAATTTTTTAATATCTATGGAACATGTTTGAATTTTCTATGGTATTTTTTCTATGAATATTTTTTAAATAAATGCATTTTGTTAAAAATATATATTATTTTTTATTGCCTTAAAAATCCCCCAATAGAGGTTTTTCACAATTTCTCAGAGTATTTTGTACCTTCTGGTGAGTGTTGATAAATATTCTGCTAATGGTTTATTTTCATTTTGGATAGAATAGAGGAGGGTAAACCTCTGTCAGATTTTTTGTATTGCTGGGGGAACTCCTTTTCACTACCTGTCCAAGGAATGAAACAGGAAGTAAGAGAAAAATCTCTACAAAGTGATGGGAATGACCTTTTTAGACACCTGATACTGTGATTGGGATACAAATACCAATAAAAATATTTTCTTGCTCAGGAGCGCTTTTCTTCAGGGCCAGAGTGCACCCCCCTTCACTATCCTCTACTCTTCTTTCTGTCATCTCTTTTATCTTTCTCTCCTCTCTCAATCTGAATTTGCCTTTCTGTGGGCCCTTGGACCAATTATGGCCCCTGGGACCACTAGGAAGTTAAGCTAATAGGTTGTTTCCAGCAGAGGTAGCAGAGGGATTTACCCATCACGGTTACCCATGCTACACATTGGAGTTCATCAGTGTACTATGTGCAGTGAGAAGGGGAGCCCCAAAATTATAACTGCACTATATATGCATCTTCCCCCCCAAGCGCTGTATATTTCCAGCGTGATAAGCGGGTAAGACACAGAACATTTCAAAACCTCGTCACTCAATGTTATCCCTACATTTCATTTATGAAGAAGGAGCGTGGCCGTCACGTCATTCACGGCCTGCACGCTCAAGAAACGCGTTGCATTCCAGTGACATCATCACCCTCCTCCTGGATTCCAGCCTGCACCTCAAGCCTCGTTTTGATGCCCATCCACCGCTGCCAGCCGAGTACCATCTAGCGGTTCTGGAGACGATTACATTGAGAGCACATCCACAGGTTTTAAAGGGACTGACATCACTCATGGCCCCCGTTGTTTGGGACTATACCATGCCTACTTTTACTGCTAAAATGTGAGTCATGATTACAACTCTTGATTTATTAAAATTTAGATTTATTAAAAACCCGTTATACAGTCTGCACCCAGAGGCGCCTCCTCTTCTTGTTTTTTTTTTTTTATTATTTGTTAATGTACAATTACAATGGTATCTGCTGATCTTGTACTTGTTTAGAAATTTCTGAATAAAAATATTGGAAAATAAAAAATATTTTCTTTCTAAGATTTTTTTTTTTAACTACTCTTTTATATAAACTTTATTTTAAGCACAATGCTGCCTTCTAATTTTTGTCTGCCTTTTTCTAACTTACAATCCACATGGTTCCACATGAGTTAGCAGGGGGTTGTCTCTCTTTTGAACTGGAGATCAGATTATAAAGGCTTTTCAGAGCAAAGCAGTAAATGGCTCGGCATACATGATGGGGTACAGGCTGAATTATAACACCTGCTGTTTGCAAGTGGTAAATGTGAAATATTTGCATGCGATAATAATTTGTGCCTTACCGAACTCTAAAAAATAAAATACATTTTAAACAAGTGTAGCCAGGTGCTGGGGTACAGCAATATAAAGATGAAGACATTGGCCTTTATTCTTCTTCCCTCTACTGAGATACTGACTGTGACAGGAGGGTCACTTTGGACACAGGGTGAGCCAGGAAATAATGGACATTAAGAAATATATCTTGGGCTACCTAAAATGGGTCTGTAATATTTATCTACCATATCCCCAAGGATATCTGTAAAGGACTATTTACTGTTTCTGAACTCAACAGATTAATTGAGAGATACTGAGGTGTTCAGCGTCAATCACCTGTTCATTGTTTGTGGTGATTTACATTCTATTGTCCATTGTGGATTGGAGCTGGTCGACCATCTGGCTGCATATTATGGGATGTTGAAGTGTCTTCTGTGAGGAGGGGGGGAATCACCCCTCCTGCTAAGACTGTTTACTGAAGGAGAAGTTTGAACACACCTGACCTGTATCACCATTGTCATTGGACAGTTTAACCCGCCCTGTTCCCCCAAGGATGGGAGGGAAGGGTTTTGAAGAGAAATGTGTTACCATGTTTTTTGAAAATAAAGTGATTCCCTGTTTTGGAACTTGAATACAGAGCGTTGTCTCGTATCTGGGGGGAGAATCATTCGTATGGGGTCTTATTCAGCTGGTTGGAGTGTCTGGTGGCTGTCGCGTGGTTGGAAAGGGAATATCCTAACGGTGTTAACCCCTTTCATACTTGGGGTGCCGTTACACTGACGTTATGCTTCACCATTCTCCTCCAGGCAGCAGGGGAGAACTAAAGACAAGCAAGTCAATAGACTTCTATGCAGAGTGCTGAGAATACTGGGAGTGGTATTTTGAGATGGCAGCCATATAATGACTACACTATGATGGTTACACTACAGATCCCAACATGCACTGTGAAGTAGGAGGAGTAGAGATAGGATTTTTGTTAAACTGCCCAGGAAAGTTCTTCCTCTTAGCTTTGAGGGAGCTAGAGAGGGAGCATCTCTGTCTGGAATTTTGTCTGCCAAGCCATCGGAGATCCAAGCCTGAGACTGGGAGTGAGGGCACCCTAGGACAGCGCAGCACCTCCCAATTACCAGCATCTGCACTGCTGCAGCAGAGAGACTGGAGCATCCACTCACCCTCTGCTTCCCACCACTGATCACCAGAGACTTTTTGGCACAGATCGAGGGCCCCCCATTCTACAGCGAGAGGTCATCGCAGCAATCCAGGGACTGGTGAGAGGGCTATTCGCCCATCGCTGATACTGCTAGCTGGGACTGAGCCACTAAGAGTAAGACACCAAGTGTACCGAATCTAAGCCAGACCTGTATTGCGCTCTATACTACACTTAATACAAATCTAGACTGCACCTATACCAACCCTATACCACAATATACCGAACCTTTACTACATCTGAACCACAACTACCTTTCATCTGTGCCAAGACTATACCTATACTGCATGCAGGTTAACTGGGACTGTCATTAAATGTAAAGATGCTCTTAAAGGGCCCCAAATGATAGCTGGCAGAAAAACAAGACTGCCCCTCCTGTAATAAATATTCTGAAACCCCCCTTTGTTCCCCTATCCCCTTCACTACCATCCTCCTTTTTTTTTTGGACAGTGCATACCCAGTTGGTTTAGCACTAGCATCACTGCCATAAATGCGCTCTGGCAGTATAGTTCCAGCATTTGGTAGATTAAACTTTACTACTGCCCACTGCTGCACCCAAGGTGGCCTTGCTACTGTTTATGCGGTTCTGGACACCAAATGTAATCTAATGCCTAGTCCCTACTGTTAATCACTTTGTATGATAATTTGTGTTATTATCATTGATAATGCGTTTTATGCTAGCCTAGTTACCAACCATATTGGGTAACAATAAATTATGTTTGCCTTTACTACCTGGTTTGGTGCCTGTTTTATTTAATATAGCACTATTACTGGGTACTACGTATTATTTTTCAGTGATTTCCTGTGATATTGTATGCTTGTATACTCAACCTGATGTGTCAGAGGGGCTGAGGTTCTTGAGAAGGTCGAGGTCAAGAACTGAGGACCCTTCCTATTCAGTGGCTCCTACTATGGTAGCGCTACACAAGGACAGAGATACAAAAATAGTACAGATTTTCTATAAGGTTCCCAAAAACTTTGAATTCATATTACCTGCCGTTTTGAAGCATCCCAAAGACAGTCTGGTGTCCATCCAAAACCAACCAACAAGAGAATTCAATTAATGAAGCATGAAGTCAAATCAATTTAGATAACTCAATAGCCAGCAGAGAAGGAAGCCAATGAGCTGCTTATGGTATCCATAATCTGTGATGGTTTACTTCCCGGTAACTGCTGTGTAACTTCCAATCTTTCCATTCCTGTATCGTCAATCACATTCAAACTTCATAGGCAGTTGTGAATTTAGCAGTAAGAAGCTCCAAGTACTGCCATTTTTTAACAAAAAGGCCTAGGTCACCTTTACCAAAAAAGCTGCCTATGCAGGTAGCTTTTATCTGTAGATAAGAACAAACTGTACAGCTTTGACCAAAGTTGAATAATGTCCTTGCTGTAGGTATAGGCCAATTATGTACCTCTTGAAGTCTGACTGGAATACTCCCAGAACTTTTCTAAGGACATTGCTAAGAGAGGCCTAGCCGTTACTGTTTACCACCACCATCACAGGAGTGAGCTCATTCTCTGATTCAAACCCCCTTACATGCACTTTCTCTCTGCTGATGCAGTAGACCTGAGCTCAGAATTTGAGAGCCTCCTCTTGTGATTGTGGAGAAGAACAATAATGGCTAGACCTGTCGTAGCAACATCCTAGCAACATCCTGGGAGTTTTTCAGTCAGGCTTCATTAGGTATGTAAATGGCCTACACCTAGAGCAAGGGCAAAATTCAAGTTTAGTCAAAGCTGCACAGTTTGTTTTTATCTACAGGCTCCCCTTATCTGCATAGGCAATTTTAGTAAAGGTGAACTAAACCCTTAAGGATCTTACCTTTAATCCCCCCCAGCAGCTCCATTTGGGCACCAGGAGCAAAGGGAGGAAGTTCTGTGCAAGCTTTGAGGTGTGAAAGCCCCATGTGAGAGCACTGGATGTCTTTGGGGCCAATTACCAAGCAACATCACTGTCACGTAGGAGTAAGGGGAGCAAGGCACATGCTTGCCATACTTGAGAGTATGCAATGAGCAGCGAGGGATTAAAGTATACAGTGGAACCTCGGATTGCGAGTAACGCGGTTAACGAGCGTTTCGCGATAAGAGCACTGTATTTTTTAAAAACCTGACTCGGTTTGCGAGTGCTGATTTGCAAAACGAGCAGAATTCAAGCCAAAGCGGTGTGCAATACCGCGTTTGGTCTGAGGTGGGGGGCGCCGGAGCCGAGAAGAGCCGAACGGCGCCATTCGGAGCTGTTCGGAAATGCTTGGAAAATCGTGGAAATACTCTGTTTCCGAGGTTTTCCGAGTTTAGCCGAGATGTCCTCGGCCCTTTTTGAGTGTTTACGAGGCTCTCCGGTGCCCCCCGTCTCTGGCCGCATGCGGTATTGCATGCCATTGAAGTCAATGTGGAACAAATTATTTTCATTTCCATTGACTTTAATGGGGAAACTCGCTTTGATATGCGAGTACTTTGGATTACGAGCATTCTTCTGAAACGGATTATGCTCGTAATCCAAGGTTCCACTGTATTTGGTTCAATTCTCTGCCTCTCAACCCCAAGAACAATCCCAGCCCCTCTGGCACACCTAGTAAACAGTGTAAATGCAAGCACAGGATTAAATAGACACTGAGGCCTCGTACACACGACCGATTTTCTCGTCCAAAACAGTCAAGAAAAGTGCCGCAAGAGTTTTTTTGTCTAGAAAAACGTTTGTGTGTATGTTTTTACGACGAGAAACTTGCCGAGAATCTCAACGAGAAAATAGAGAACCTGCTCTCTATTTTCTCGTCAGGATTCCAGATTTCCTCGTCGTGTTTCTCGTCGGCCCGTTTTGTGACGAGAAAATGGTTCGTGTGTATGCTTTTACGACTCTTCCAAAAGCGTGCATGCTCACAAGCAACTATGAGACGGGAGCGCATCTTCTGGTAAAACAAGCCTTCATAATGGAGAGAGCACATTCGTCACGCTCATAAATATTTCATCGTTTATATGTTCTGCATTGAAATCTTCGTTAGAATGTTACATTAATCAAAACGAGTGACCTTCTTTTGCTGCTGATATTCACACAGAGTTGTGCCTTATTTTTAACCTTTTTCATGCTGCTCTTTATAAGATTTATGTGTATTATATCGTGCACGTTTTTAGGAATAATTTAAATGGTTCGATTTTTCAAAATGATGTTAATTATAATTTCTCAATGTTTTGATAGCGATCTCCCATTTAATTTTGGAATCTATATTATTAAAATTTCACACCATGTTTTTGTGCTAATCAGATTTAGTTATTCTTTTGGGGGGGTGATATCTGTGCCTTTTATTGTCAGTCAAATGTATCTGCTTACTCCAAAGCTTGATTTTGTTTATTTAAAAATACACATAGTCAAGTATGAACTTAAACAAAAAACACATTTATTCATGTTTATAAATTAAATAAAGAGAAGGCAGCGCTGGAGAAGCTGCTGCCATTTGTGCATCCCAGGGACCCCAGAGCACACAGCAACCCTGTGTGGACACTAAAATTGGGAGCTTGAGAAGGCCCACATTTCTGAACACAATCTGATGCTGGCCTCCCAGAGGTCAGGAACAGCAGCAGGTGAGATATATGTCCCAAGTGTGTGGTACTACAACAGGCTGCCTTCTGTCCGACCACAATAAGCAAGGCCATCACTTCCTCTTCTTCCTGGCAACCTTCCCTGCAGCCTTTCCTGAAGCCTTTCCTGAAGCCTTTCCTGCAGCCTTTCCTGCAGCCTTTCCTGCAGCCTTCCTTCTTCGTTTGGCTGGAGGCTGGCCCACTGGAGGGGTACTCCTGTCAGGAGGAGGAGGTGGAGGTGTAGCAGAAGGGGGTGGGGCAGAAGAAGAAGGTGGAGGTGTAGCAGAAGGGGGTGGGGCAGAAGAAGAAGGTGGAGGTGTAGCAGAAGGGGGTGGGGCAGAAAAAGAAGGTGTAGCAGAAGGGGGTGGGGCAGAAGGTGGAGGTGTAGCAGAAGGGGGTGGGGCAGAAGGTGGAGGTGTAGCAGAAGGGGGTGGGGCAGAAGGTGGAGGTGTAGCAGAAGGGGGTGGGGCAGAAGAGGAAGGTGGAGGTGGAGGTTGAGGTTGGGTCAGTTGGGCCACCTCACATATGGCGGTATTGGGGGTAATTTTCTCCATCACCCCCTTGTTGAGCAAGGTGATGAGCAGGGGCTCGCATAGGAGGCATTGCTCCATGCTCATCACCTTGAACTTAGCCTCCACTAGGCCGGAAATGGCCTCTTCAGGGGATGTGGGCTCCTTGAGGGTGGCATGGGCCTCTTTAATAAGGGCCATTGCTGCCTCACTGGTGGTCCTGTCCCTCCTGCCTCTTTTGTGAAGCCGGATGGGAGGCACCTGGGATCTGGTGCTTCTCCTTTGCCCTGCCACCTCCTGGCTGCCACTGGGCCCTGCCACCTCCTGGCTGCCACTGGGCCCTGCCACCTCCTGGCTGCCACTGGGCCCTGCCACCTCCTGGCTGCCACTGGGCCCTGCCACCTCCTGGCTGCCACTGGGCCCTTCCTCCTCCTGGCTGACAGTTTCCAGACCCTCCTCCTGGCTGATTTCATCCTGTGTATGAAAAAGGAACATAGTTTAATATGTTGGTTTAATCTTTGCATCAAACTTTGTAATCCTGATGGAAGCAATTAGAATGTAAATGCATAAATCCTTGCTTTAAATTTACCACTACATCAGCTTGACTATTTACCACACAATTAAGTGCAGAATAATGTCTACAGATCCTGATTTCACTTGTGGAATACAAAATAATGTATGTTTCTCATCCTGACATATTTGGGAAACATTAATTTTATCCCAATACATTTTCAGTTAATACTATACCTGGCTCCAGATGGAAAAATCAGGATCATCCAGGATGGCTGCCTCCTCTTGCTCCAGAGAAGGCTCAGGTTGGCTGCAGGGAAGTCTGGGGGGAAGAGTGGAGAGTGATGGCCTTGTCTCAATGTGGTCATCCAGGAAGGACATCCTGTTGTAGTACCACAAAATCGGGACATAAACATCATCTGCTGCTGCTCCTGACCTCTGAGAAGCCAGCACCTTAGAGCATTCAGTCCTGTAGGTACCTCTCAAGCTCCCAATTTTAGTGTTCACTTGTTTTGCTGTGGCTGTGGGCACCTTGGTATGCACAAATGGGAGCAGCTTCTCCAGCGCTGCTTTTCTCACCCCTTTTTTTTTTATGGATGGGGTTTTTCGTCTCCCACAGAGCCGGCAGCTCCCTTACCCGGTCAATAAATTCCGCCAGGAACTCTTTGTCGCTAATAAAGACATTCATATTGTATCTGCAAGTAAAATAAATTATATTTAAATAATGTGAGGCAAATAGTCTAACCTCCTTCACATTCTAGTCACCATATATATCCTCCAACAATCTCAAGACAGTATAGGCCAACAATTTTTACAAGTCACAAAATCACATACCTTCGTTCGCACGTCCGTCACTTGAACTCCTCTCTCCGCACACCGAACGTACTATAGTCACATGTGTGTTTGCTATATACACACCATGCATGCGTCAAAATTCGAACACGTCGCTCCGCACACGTCGCCCGCCCATGACGTTCTAACTTACATCTTTTCCCCGCCCCTTCTCTTTCGGCGCGCAGACAGATATGGCGGAGTTACAGCAGGTGTCTGATAATTCCGCAACTAGCGAGGAGACAAGCCCGGAGACCGAGGACACGTCACGATCAAGGAGGAGATTCAAGGCATCGAATATGTCTTTGGCGGAGATGGCGGAGATGGTGGACATCTTGGTCAAGGCTGATTATGATGCCAAGCATGGGCCGTATAGCAAACCAATTAGAAGGAAGGCCAAAATCCTCACTAAAGTTGTGAAGAGTCTGAGGGCGAAGTTCGGGGTGAAACGCTCAAATGAGCAGCTCAGAAAGAGGTGGTCAGACCTCAAACTGAGGGAGCCAGACCAGTTGAGGATCATAAAGAGGATGCTCGCTAAAAGTAAGTAAAATGACGACGTTTCTGCTATTAATCTTTTTAGAAACTGACATGTTTTTTTTTTTTTATCATATTGGACTCCCTTCCAAAATGTAATATTTTGAACTAGGTTGGGCACAGTAATCGTTCGTTACGTTACCGACACTTCGTTCGGCCACTATCCGCGGTTTTGGCTTATTTAAGAGCCACAAAAGTAATTAGACATCTGCCATTTTTGATCAAGTATTGTGGATAATTTTTTAGTCTAGATGATGTGTTTGTAAGGAGAATGAAATGCAAACTTTTATCAGTGTAAAGGAGAGGACACTCAGCAGCTGCTTCCACATCTGTACTTTGGAGCACTATAGTGTGGGCCAACAGACCCGCCTTTTTTGGGTGTCCCACACAGGTGCATCAGAGTTTTTTTGTGGTGCCTCCATGTCCAAAAAATGACATCCAAATGTGAATACTAAACATATTTGGGGTCATAAATAATGCATTCTTCTTTAAATTCCGCACAAACACACACTTGTACCCCACTTCCAAACAATTTATCCTTTTTTTAGTTTAACAAGGAGATTTACAGTGTGATAAATAGACCTTTGGTTTTATTCTCATAGGGGAGAGAAGACTGGGAGGAGGACACTCCAGGGAGCACATGCACCCCACAACTTCCAAACAACACCAAACTCCCAAAGATCCACAACCGAAAGATGTGCAGGAAGTTGAGGTGGAGGAAGGAGAAGTGCAGGAAGGAGAGGTGGATGACGTTGTGGATCTAGTCACCACAACAGGTCAGTATCTGACACCACAGCTTAAGGTAAGCGAGGTAGGCCTGCAGAGTTTTATTAATTTTTTTTTTTTGGTTTTTAGGGGATGTAAATGTTGTGAAGGATAGCACACGGTTCTCTGCTGACAGTGCCCTCCGCCTCATCCAGCAAGTGATGGAATGTAGCACGGAACTGGACCTAATTAAACAAAGAATCCATGTGATGGAACAAACATTTAAAGACATTCTCGATGTTTTGGGGAGAATTCAATAAGCTAATCCAAACACATTTGTTTTTACATGTTTGTTTTTATATTTTTTTCTAATTTTTTGAGTAACAAACCAGCCAAAAATTGAATATGCACACAGTGTGTGAACATGTGCTATCTGCCATCAGGGGATATCCATGTACGTCTTTTGTGGGTGCAACCCCTTCCTCGTATCAAAAGTCGGTGAACTGAGGAAGGGGATGCACCCCCAAAACACGTCCATTGATCACCCCTGATGTCAGATAGCACATGTTGACAATAGGGATCAGGATTGTAAACTTCCTATATGCAAAAAATTTAAAATGTGTGCATATTCAATTTTTGGCTGGGCAAGGGGTGGCAGGACCCCATATTAGGACGGGCACATAGAGACATAGTTTGTGTAAGTGAATGTCTCCGATTGCTCAGAGGTATCCAATGTTGTAATTTTAGAAATGCAAGTGATATTTTTGTATTTTCATAAGCCAAAATTTGCCGGGTTGTGGCCAGGCCAACCCCAAAGTAAAAAAAAAAAAAAAAAAAAAAATGAAGAGAATGTGCACAGAGTAAAATATTTGACCACAAACAACGTGTAGCTTCTTTTTATAATACTCTCTAAGCTTATTTGGTTCTTTTGTAAGGTAACATAGTGAAATGGTTGTTATTTACTAAAGTAAAATACACTTGCCACTACAAATGCACAAAGACAAACTAGGAGACAGGAAAGAACAAATAATTAAAGGTTTAAACAAGATTTTTATTGGGATACTTAGACATAGGCTGGCATAGGAATCGCCCCCCTACCCGTGAAATACTCCATGTATTTGTCCCGAACCACATGGGCATTTTGGGGGGCAAGCCAAGACAGGCAGATTCCAGGCCCGGAAGGGGATTTACAGGGGAAAGTCCAGCCTCTGGCAAAACTGAGGCCATATAGGAATTTGATTTTTGGCTCAGAAAGTTGTGTAGCACACAGCAGCATAACACTACATAGTTTATTTTGTAGTCCGCCAAGTGGATGGAAGTCATAAAAAGGCGGAACCGGCTGGCCATTATGCCGAAGGCATTTTCAACGACTCTTCGGCCCTGGCCAGCCGGTAATTGAACACACTCTTCTCTGGGGTCAGGGTCCTCTGTGGAAATGGCCTCATAAGATGCCGTCCGAGTCCGAAGGCTTCATCAGCCAAGAAAACAAAGGGGAGTCCTTCAATATTCCCTGCATCCGGTGGCAATGCAAGGTCGTCACTCTGGAGACGGAGGGCAAACTCCGTCTGGATGAAGGATCCCCCATCGGACATCCGGCCATTCTTCCCTACATCAACATAGAGGAATTCATACCGTGCTGACACCACCGCCATCAGCACAATGCTATGAAACCCCTTGTAGTTGTAGTAGTAGGACCCAGAACGGGGTGGCGGCACGATGCGGACGTGCTTCCCGTCTATGGCACCACCGCAGTTGGGGAAGTCCCACCGCGTGGCAAACTCCGATGCCACAGTCTGCCATTCCTGTGGCGTGGAAGGAAGCTGTGGAGTGAAACAAGATGAAATAATATTAGAAAAACAAAGGCATACATTACAAGGAAATTCTATCCCAAAAAATTAGAGACCAACATCAATCTAATTATACGTTTATTAAGGTGTGTAAAAAAAGTATAATGGAAGGCTCATTTATCATATTCATCACCCCCTCTGATGGGCCATTACTAAATTATTTTGGGGGGGGGAGATGTGTTTGGCCACAGGATAGCATTGCAGTGGCGGTGCGTCCAGAGTGGGCGCTGGAGCACTGTCCCCTCTCTCCTGTGCCCATCACTCAGAACAATACATAGGTTCATGCGTTGCATGAACCTATGTATTGTCTATGCCGCACACTATTCAGGTGGATGGCCTCTTGTAAATCGACCGACATATGAATAATTGCGGCATTTAGGGGGTTAAAATTGCAGAGCAGAAACAGGTATTAAAATAGTCTTGCAAATTACAACCTGAGGGATGTAATTGGCTTCCTCAAAGAAAAATCGGGGACGCAAGGAGGGGGGCATTCCTTGTGTAAACACTGACAGGCTGCTCTGCCAATCATGTTCACCAAGTCTGTTTAATGGTAACATGATTGGCTGATGCAACATGAAGGGAAGGAGAAGACATCAAGGACAGAAGAAGGATGGCGCTGACCACAAGAAGGTAAGTGCAGGGCTGGGGGGAAACTGGCTGCATTAGAGGGGACAAATGGCTGCATTTGAGGGAACAAAATGGCTGCATTGGAGGGGACAACTGGGGGCGTTTATTAGGCAACAGAGCAAAAAAGGAGGAAGTTTATTTCCTAATTTGGGGTTTGAACCCCCCAACATTTGGAGCAACAGGCGCCCCTGCTGGAAAAGTTAGTGAGGGGAAATATTTAGGGAGGAGAAAAAAGGGGCAATCTAAAGCTTCCAACATGCATGGGGACAAAGGGGACATTCTCAGCATATTACAATCATGGTAATTAGGGAAGGATGAAAGAAATACAATACATTAGCATACATGTAATACCTAAAATGTGATGTTAAGGGAGAAAACTTACCCTAATATAGTCCTCCTGCAGGACTTGTATAATGGCAGAACAGGTGTCTGGGATTATGAGGCCCAGAGCCTGGGGGGAGATGCCTGTGGTGAACTTCAAGTCCTGAAGACTTCTCCCTGTCGCCAGGTAACGCAACGTGGCGATGAGCCTCTGCTCAGCACTGATGGCTTCCCGCATAACGGTGTCCTTCCTGGTAATATAGGGGGACACCAAAGCCAACAGTTCCTGAAAAACGGGGTCAGACATCCTCAGAAAATTCCTGTAGTCCTCAGGATTATTCTCGACGATCTCCCGCAGCAGAGGCATGTGGCAGAATTGGTCCCGCTGGAGCAACCAATTCTTGGTCCATGAACTCCTCCTCACACCATTCATGGACTGGTCTTGGTCCAAAACAAGCAGACCAACACCAAGCGCACGCAAAGCACGAACTCGACGACGAGAACGTCCAGGCGACATGGCTAGGAAACGGCCGTCTAATCAGAACGTACAGAACAGAACGCACTTTAGAACAGCAAGGCCTATGAATAACGAAATGAAAATCAGAAACGAACAGGCAAGAACGCACTGTAAAACAGATACGACCTGCCTAGACGCCCTGAAAGTCAAGATACGAACCCACAAGCACAAACTGAACGGCAGAAAACGATCTGAAAAGTATGAAGACTGAAAAGCGCGAATCGTCTCTTCCCAAACTTTTACTTCACACGCGGTAACACGAGATCAGCAAAAGCAGCCCAAGGGGTGGCGCCAAGAAAAAAGATCTTCCCCTTTATAGTGCCGTCGTACGTGCTGGACGTGAGCGCAGAGAACCACGAGGAAATTGGGAAATGACAGTGTGTACGCATAGAAAGCTTGACGAGAAAATCGACAAGCTTAACAAGAATCTCGTCGAAAAAAACGACGTGTTTTTTACGACGAGAAAATCGGTCGTGTGTACGAGGCCAAACTGTTGCGAACCAGAAAGTCTGTTTACTGGGAAACCTTCACCATCATCAAACAGTACAGGGTAACCTAGTAGTCAGAAAACAACAAGACTCTGATTTATAACAGTATAGCACAAACTACGTGTGGATTTCAAATAGCACAGTCGAAACAACCTAAATAGCTCTAATGTGGCCTATGCATTCAGGCATGAACGGAAACAAGACTGGCTTGTTAACTGTCAGCTTATTCCCTTTAAATCCGGAAATCACAGGCCTAGGCGATAAACACATGATGCAACAGGCAATAACATGAATTGTCACTTTTAGGCTTAACGTTAGAGTTCCTCCTTAATGAGTATGACTATAATCACTGAGTCCTTGTTAGATAAGGAAGGAACAGGAGAGTCCTTGCAATGGAATTGTCCGGTATCTTCACATTTTCTTTTCACATCTTCAGAAAAAAATTAACCGTTCAAAAGACTCATAATGCCTCACAGAATATACATTGGAGTGTTTGCTTTCCAATATTCTGTCATTTTGCAGGCCTTTCCATTGTCCTGGTGCTCGAGGGCCTTCAAAAGTGTGATAGGTCTTCATGACATTAGATGTGTAATTTATGTCCCTAGAACACCTGACGGTTCGCCCTGCATGTTGGGCCTCTGCATGTGGCCTGGCTGTGTAAAAGTCTCATACATGTGGTACTGCCATACTCAGGAGTAGTAACAGAATGTATTTTGGGGTATAGTTGCAAGTATGCATATGTTGTATGAGAGAAATAACCTATTAATGTGACAATTTTGTAATAAATAAAAAAACGTAATTTTGCAAAGAATTGTGGGAAAAAATTACAACTTCAAAAAACTCACCATGTGACTTACCAAATTCCCTTCGGAATGTCTGCTTTCCAAAAATGGGTCATTTAGGGGGTATTTGTACTTTCCTGACTTGTTAGTGTCTCAAGAAATGAGATAGGCCTTCAGTATATCAGGTGTGATAAGGTATGATCAGTTTTCAATGATTGGCACCATGGCTTGTAGAATCTGTAACTTTCACAAAGACTAAATAATATACACTGATTTGGGTTATTTTTACCAAAGATATGTAGCGGCATGGGCGTCCGCTCCATAGGGAAAGGGGGGTCAATTGCCCCCCCCCCTGGAATCGGAAGTCTGAGTGAAGACACTTGCCCCCTGTGTTGCAATGGCCTCCTCTGCGGCAGCTGTGGACTTTTTTTTCTAAGTCTGCTGCTGGCCTGGGGGCTGGCGCTGCTCTGTCTTTTCCGACTACACATCCATCCCTCCCTCCTCACCCCTGGCCCGAGCATCGGATTGGCTCTGCCCCGACTGTCCGTGACCCGGCGGTTCCTGCCTCAGCCTGCCTCTGCCTGTGTAAATGTATGCGCCGGCTCCTCCTACAGGTGCGTGGCGTGCAGTGGCCGAAACGAGAGAATACGCTGCTAGTGCCTGCCCTGGGCCTATTGCTGAAGAACTACAGGTAACAGCAGTGCCTGTGCCATGCCACGACACTACTGTGTACATCTTTTTGTATTTACCGTTATCGGTAAAGCGGCGATAGTTTTAGGGTTAAATGCAACTGTGTATCGCCGCTGCCGAAGCGGCGCTTTGGGAGCGGTGCCCATTTACCGGTATTTCAATGGGCAGGGGCGGTGGAGGAGTGTTTTATACAGCGCTGTTCCACTGCCCCAAAGATGCATGGATTACCTTAAAATGATGCCCCCCCCTGAAAAAAGTTCAGCGGACGCCCATGTGTAGCGGTATAAATTTTGGCCAAAATTTATGAGGAAAAAATTATAATTTGCAAAATTTTATGACAGAAACAAAGAAAAATGAATTTTTTCACAAAAATTTCGGTCTTTTTTTATTTATAGCACAAAAAAAAAAACTGTAGTGATTAAATACCACCAAAAGAAAGCTCTATTAGTGTGAAAAAAATGATAAAAAATTTGAGTTTGAGTACAGTTTAGAATGACTGAGTAATTGTCATTCAAAGTGTAGAAGCACTGAAAGCTGAAAATTGGTCTGGGCAGGAAGGGGGTATAAGTGCCCAGTATTGAAGTGGTTAAAGATATCCTGCCAAATAAGAGTGATTACCATATGCTGGACGTATCCTGGTCAGCAAGATGGATGTTGTGTCTGCGCAGCAGGGTTTAAGTATAACGCAGGTTCTACAGGTGTAGGCACAGATAGAGCAACTCTGTCTGCCTACAGTGTCTTGTGTTTGTGTCTTCAAGGTGGGCGAGTGCCCGCTCACCAAATCCTGCGACCAAGGCCCAAAGGGAGATATCCTAGTAGGCAGGTTCTTCAGGTGGCCCAGCTGGCTACCTCACAACCGGAACACTTTACACCGTCTGTACAGGTGTGCTCTCAGCCAATGGCAGAAAGCGGTGATCAGAGTGTTCTGACGGGGGGGCCATCCCCCTGTCAGAACACAACAGCTCAGTGGGGGAGATCGCTGAACTAACCTTGCATGGTTAGTACAGCGGCTTTGACCGGAGCTGTCCGTTTTTTTTAGTTTAACCCGCGGGTTAAAAAAAAAAACGAATAGTGTGTATAACCGGCTTTAGGGGGGCTGGGGGGGGGCTGCTGTACAGAGAAGGTTTTTACCCTCATTCATAGAATGTATAAAGGTAAAAAAACTGGAGCTTTTATAACCACTTAAGTGAAGTGAATATTTGCCCTCCAAATGGGGTTTTCCACAAAGTACATGAACTTCCAGCAAAATCCATAAAACTGTTTGCAAACGAAACCAAGGCAGATTTGCTAATTTTTAACTGAACCAAAATTTGTTTTATTTCACAATAATCCTATTTGACTGGCGTATAACTTTAATCATGACCAGTTAACAGGCAAGACCCCGTGTATATCATATCATCATTATCCTGACCTTATCAAGTCCATCACATGCAGGCTTTCATAGAGAGGGTGAAGACAAAAAAATCCACTTTTCAATTATCCATTACATTTCTTTTCTAAACTTTAGAGGAAGCAAAGAGAAAGCCACTCTAGGTGAATTGCAACTGCTCTGAAAGCCGATGTGATAATAACTGCTGCTGAGACAAGAACACACAGCATGAAGCACTTCTAAAATGTTTTTGTGATTTTTCTTTTCTATTTGTTCTCAGAGCGAGTCACTGTTTAAAAGAAATAGATATAATAGCAAAAAGTATGCTCTGAAGGAAGAGTAGCATTTCCTCTCATTGTACTTTACATACAGGACAATAAGTCTCATTCGCTAGGAGTCACAAAACTCGTAATTGGAGCTCCAGAACAGAATGAACACTTTAGGAGGTTCATAGGCTGAATGGCTTACTTCATACACCCAAAGACTTCAACTGGTTAAAGAGCAAATGCAAACAAGTGGAATCAACCAGTGAGCTGCTGATGCTATCCAGTAAATGCTGCTACAGCCAGAAAGTTCAACAATTCACCTAAACCTGTGTTTTTTCACTGCATCCAAAAACACACATACTCCTCAATCAAGGAGGCCAGAAGATGTTTAATTCCAGAAACATATGCTTGATAACTGAATTTTCTCTCTGTATCCTGCATCACCAATTTATTCTCCAAAACGAACCCCATTGAAGTTTATGGGACCCAAACATGAAAAATCAAAAGTGCCCATTGAAGGCTTATATGCAAGTAATTGGGCATACAATGGTTATGGGGGTCCGGGTATTGGGGGATATGTATGAATGAAAAAAAAGTTTGTAAAAAACGTCATTTTTAAATGAGCAGTGATTTATTGATTCTTAAAGTGAAAGTATAAAAATGAAAAATTCCTTTTAATATAGTGTCTGGGGGATCCCCTTAGTCCATCTGTAAAGTGGCACATCTGTACTGTGTATAGAAGCTGCTGCAGCAATAATTGCATTTATAGAGTCTGCAAGCTTTCTTTATTTTGTAAGCAATGGCTTGGGGAGCAAGTCTGTATGATGAGGCCACAATGTAGTGCATGGGGAACAAGATTAGAGATTATTTGGATAAATTCTGGTGTCTGTACCACAGACTTTGGATTTCTACTTCAGTGGCGCCTTTACACCGTAACCCTATAGAGGTACTCTTGATGAAAGCAAGAATTGGCCTTGCTGTCAAAAATTGCAAAGATTTACCCCTGACTATCCTGGTCATTGTTTCCGCGGCTGCACAGAAGAAGGTACATACAAAGACATTTGGTGGTCCTGTCCGACAGCACAAACATTTTGGAAAGAAATATATACATATGCCTCCAAAATGTTTAACGTAACCCTCCAACCCAATCCTACTACGACATTACTTAATCTCAAACCAGATAGTCTGACTCATGACCAATTAAAACTTTTTATATTTTTGCTCACAGCAGCAAAACAAACTGTGGTGAGAGCTTGGAGAACTCCCTCTTTGGCGTTGGCCGAGACAAAACAAAGAATGAACAACGTTATGATACACGCCAAAATGGCGGCTATTGAACAAAACCAAATTCCTAAATTCCGTAAATTTTGGCAACCTTGGATAGAACATTTCTTACCGACAACATTTAATGACTCTGTTTTAATGCCATGGTAGATGATTTGAAGTTATACTGATCATACAGGTCTGACTGTGACTACTGGATCGACCCGGTGGACCCCTCCCGCTACTTCTTCTTTACTCTCTACTCTTCACTTTTCTTTTCTACTCTGTCTCTCCTTATGATTTTGAAGTTCCATAGGTTACGAATATAGTACCAGTTTTGAAAGACAATCCATTAACCCAAGTTTGCTCAGGAAATCTTTATTCAGTTACTCATAGCTATTAGAATCATTTACTATTTGGATTTCTACATCTCCTTATGTTGAACACATAATTGTTAATTAATTGCTTTAACTTCTAACACTTCCTTATATCCTAATCAAACTATATTTGTAACCACATATGAATAATTAATAATAATAATTCTGAATTGTATAATGTACAGTACTTAAGTTATTGTATTTAACTTACTGTACTTAATAAAATATTTTTGACAATGAAAAATTGCAAAGATATGCACCTTGTAAAACCTATGTAAAACAGGTGCAGAAAGATTGTTCTTTGGGTGTCGGTGGAGCCTTCACACCATAATCCTATAGAGCAGGGATATGCAATTAGCGAACCTTTGGCTGTTGCAGAACTACAAGTTCCATGAGGCATAACAAGACTCTGACAGCCACAAGCATGACACCCAGAGGCAGAGGCATGATGGGACTTGTTATTTTGCAACAGCATATCCCTGCTATAGAGGTATTCTTGATGAAAGCAAGAATTGGCCTTGCTGTCAAAAATTGTAAGGATATGCACCTGTCAAACACATGCAGAAAAATTGTTCTTTGGGTGTCGGTGGCGACTTCCCACTGTGACCCTATAGAGCAGGGGTCTCAAACTGGTGGCCCTCCAGCTGTTGCGAAACTACAAGTTCCATCATGCCTCTGCCTGTGGGAGTCATGCTTGTAACTGTCAGCCCTGCAATGCCTCATGGGACTTGTAGTTTGGTAACAGCTAGAGGGCCGCTGGTTTGAGACCCCTGCTATAGAGGTACTCTTGATGAAAGCAAGAAATGGCCTTGCTGTCAAAAATTGCAATGATAAGCACCTGTAAAACAGGTGCGGAAAGATTGTTCTTTGGGTGTCGGTGACACCTTCACACCGTAATCCTATAGAGGTACTCTTGATGAAAGTAAGAATTGGCCTTGCTGTCAAAAATTGCAATGAAATGCACCTGTTAAACAGGTGCGGAAAAATAGTTTGACAGTACATGTCCAGCGTCTAAATGCAAGCTTGTCAAAGCTGCTAGCTCTACAACTTCTTCCTTTCCGCCAGGATGATTGCGCCCCTTCTGTGAATTTGCAGAATGTGCTGTACCAAAATGGCAGGTTCCCATTCCCTATTTCTTTTTACGTGAGGCCATTCCAGCTCTCTACCATCACGTGGAAGGCAATGTTGTGACATCGTTGGGTAAGGCAGTCAGCCGCAAAGTCCACGTTACTGCTGACACGTGGTCCAGCAAGCATGGGCAGAGACATTATATTTCGTTCACAGCACACTGGGTAACTCTGCTTGCTCCTCAGAACGAAGGATGCAGGACAGGGCTCAGTGCTGCAACTTGTTGTGCCCCCATGTCTCCATACAGCTGGTGATGATGCGAGATTTGTCAGCTCTACCCCCTTCTCCTCCTCCTCCATGCTGTCCTCTGCTGAATTGTCAGATGAACCTCGAGTACCCCTAAATGTTCAAAGGGCTATTCAATGAGTCAGGCTAAAAGGTGCCATGCAGTGCTTCAGCTGGTGTGTCTAGGGGACAGGAACCACACCAGAGCAGAGATTCTTGCAGCTCAGCGGTGGTTCACGCCATGCCAGCTTGAGCCAGGAATGTTGGTGTGTAATAATGGCACTAACCTCCTGTCTGCCCTTAGACAGGAAAAGTTGACACATGTGCCATGCCTGGCACATGTCCTCAATTTGGTAGTGCAGCGTTTCCTTAATAGGTACCCAGGGTTGGAAGATCTACTAAAGCAGGCCAGAAGAGTCTGTAGCCATTTTAGGCGATCATACACCGCCAGTCCTCGGTTGGCTGAAGTTCAGCGGGAATTCCACCTGCCCATAAACCACCTGATTTGTAAAAAGGCCCACCAGGTGGAACTTGCAATGATTCAGAGGCAGCACATGCAGCAGAGGGCTGTCAACGAGTTCCTGTTTGAGTATGGCAGAACGACAGGCTCAGGCCGGCTCAGCTTTTTTTCCCCACGCCAATATAAAGGATGCATGCACTGTACTGTCACCATTTGAGGAGGCCACAAGAATAATGAGCCGTGACAATGCATGCATCAGTGACACAATCCCTATTTTGTTCCTGCTGGAGCAGACTCTCCGTGGCATTATGGACAGTGCACTTGAAGCAGAGCAGCGGGATTAAGAGGAGGGCTTCCTTTCCTCTCAAGGCCCACTTTATGCAGACACCATTGTTTCTATGCCACAGAACACACAAGAGGAGAGAGAGGAGGTGGATGAGGATTCTACGAGTTTCTGGCAGTTTCGGAGGCATTGAAGCCAGGGGCGGGCTGGGCCGGGATGCAAGGTGGAGATTTCCCCCCAGGCCGTCCTGACTTATATCCAAAACGGGCGTGGCCCTCGCTGCCATTTTTTTTTATGAAGTCGGCCAGATGCACGGCCGCATGCTGTGGCATTCTGGGACTTGTAGGCGGCAGGCTACACAAACGCCCTGTGATTGGCCGAACAGGGTCATGTGCGGCCGCACTCTGTGGAATTCTGGGACTTGTAGTCATGATGTGAGACTCGCATCATAAGTCATGATGCGAGCCTCGCATCATGACTACAAGTCCCAGAATTCCACAGCGTGCGGCCGCACATGACCCTGTTCGGCCAATCACAGGGCATTTGTGTTGCGCGCGCCCTGCAAATGGATCCCCACTCTCAGCCCACCCCCCTCTGTCAGCCCACCCCCCCTCTCAGCCCACCCATCCTCTATCAGCTCCCCTCTGTCAGCCCACCCCCCTTCTGTCAGCTCACTCCCCCCTCTGTCAGCCCACCCCCATCTCAGCCCACCCCATCAGCCCACCCCCACTCTCAGCCCACCCCCTCCTGTCAGCCCACCCCCCCTCTCAGCCCACCCCTCCTATATCAGCTCCCCTCTGTCAGCCCACCCCCCCTCTGTCAGCCCACCCCCGTCAGCCCTGCTCTGTCAGCCCACCCCCACTCTCAGTCCACCCCTCCTGTCAGCCCACCCCCCCTCTTGACCCACCCACTGACTCATGGCAAAGAGCCAAGCCAGCCACCAACAGCAGGGTGCCAGGCAGCCACCCACAGAAGCCAGCCACCCACGGTGACCCACCCAGAGCAGGGCCAGGGTGCCAGCCACCCATGGTGACTCATACACAGCAGGGCCAGGGTGACAGCCAGCCACCCACGGTGACCCATCCACACCAGGAAACCAGCCAACCACCCACAGGAGCCAGCCAGCCAGCCACGGTGACCCACCCACAGCAGGGAGCCAGCCAGCCACCCACAGAAGCAAACCAGCCACGGTGACTATCCACATCAGGATGCCAGCCAGCCACCCACGGTTACCCACCCACACCAGGGATCCAGCCAGCCACAGCAGGGTGCCGGCCAGCCACCAACAGGTGCCAGCTAGCCACCCACAGGAACCAGCCTCAGAGGATGCGGGAGCCAAACACAGCTACAGCACCCATAGTTAAGGTAAGAGTAGTGCTACAATTTTTCTTCTACTTTGTGAGAGGTTGGGGCAGGGGTTAGAGTCATGGCACAAAGAGGGGGTCCCATTAGACTCTGTTGTAGTCCCTAATGGGGCCTGGAGGGGACACTTTCTAACAGACTGTCCATGGGACACTGTTAGAAAAAGACCCCTCTCCAGGTCCCATTAGACTCTGTTGTTAAACAGTGTTTTTTTTTAAAAGGTAGTACTTTGTACAAATTGAAGGGGCAGGGCCAGGGGTGGGTCATGATAGGGCCAGGAATGGGTCATGGGCAGGGCCTGACAGCGGGCCCTTGCTTTATTTGGTCTGGGTCCCTGGGTGTTGTCAGTCCACCCCTGGGCAGCAAGGCGCGCCAGGGAGTTGGGACCCACATGACTGGCTTGGGCTGCAAGTTTACTTGACCCCAGGACAGGAGCATCACTTCACACCCCCAGGATCGGAGGAGGCCATGCAAGGACCTGCTGAGCTGGTACTGGCAAGGGCAGCTGCCATCACTGAGGTGAGAGACCCTGACAACCTCAGCTGAACCCCACATCCCATCTACCCCCCCATACACCCTATTTACCCTGCCCAGGGCAAGTGCCCACCCAGTAACTTAAAAATCACCCTCAACACTGTGGGTCCTGCTGGGAGCTGGCCATGGCCAGCAGGAACCACAGGTCCATAGCCAGCAGGACCCCCAGGTGCACAGGCAGCTCCCAGCAGGACCCACATGTGTGGGTCCTGCTGGGAGCTGGCCACGGACCTGTGGGTCCTGCTGGCCACTGACCTGTGGGTCCTTCTGGCCACTGACCTGTGGGTCCTGCTGGCCACTAGCCTAGGGTGACCAGACATCCCCGGACTGAGGACACTGTCCCTGGACCAAGTCTGGCCAATTGGGAGCGGGTGCACCGCGAGATGGGGCAGTGGGAGGGCGCCCAGGGTCTGTGCCAATTGGGCTGCCTCGGAGGGGGAGCACCACCAGATTTCACAGAGCGGGGATCTCCCACTTACCTGGCGGCCTCCTGGACTGGCTCTTATGATAGACAGCACACTGATGACTTCCATCATGGGAGCGGCCACGCTGGGCAAGTGGGAGATCTCCGCTCTGTGTAATCCGGCTGCTCTTCTCTCTAATCCCCATGCACTGAACAGACTGTGCTGATGGGCACTGGTGAGGCTGCGCTGATGGGCACTGGTGAGGCTGCGCTGATGGGCACTGGTGAGGCTGCGCTGATGGGCACTGGTGATGGTGAGCTTATTCGGTGGTTCAAAGGGCCACTTGACTGGACTTGCCCTCCAGGCCTAAGGCTGCCAGCCCTCCCCTGATTGAAGCAGAGGAAGACATACGTCAAACAGTAAGAGATAGGAGTAGTTACATGGCTGGGAGGAGGCAGTTTCAGATACTGTAATCCTCAATGACCCCGAGGAGTCTGCTTCTCATGCCTCCGCAAATTTGAGGTAAATGGGCTCCCTCATGTTTCAAAATCTGCAAAAGGACCCTAGAATACGTGGCGTGAAGGGAAAGGATCACTATTGGTTGGCAACCCTCCTTGACCACCGTTACAAGGGGAAAGTTTCAGAATTCATCCTGTCCTCACAGAGAGTGCAGAAGAAATCTCTTGAGGACACCTTAAAGAGGAGTTTATCGAGTGTTGTAGAAAACATAGTTTTGAGGCTTCTGTTGGTCAAGAGAGGAGCGGTGGAGAAGGCGGTGGCCTAAGTGATGCATTTCTGAATTTATTTAGTCCTCGCCGCCCAGGGCTGTCTCCTTCCACATCCCTTCGGCAGCGTCTGCATCACATGGTGGACGATTATCTTGGGGCGAAAACAGAGATGTAGAGCTTTCCAGTAGGGACAGACGGAGGTAAGTAAGGAGGAGGAACAGATTTGTGCCCCTTTTGTGTATCATTTAGGTGCTCTTGCCAACGAGCCACGAGTGGTGGGAGGTTAAATGCCTTGTCAAGCATGTGGTACCCAAATGGTTGGTGTTTTTGCCACGCTTGATGCGCTTGAGACAAAGTTTGCAAATAGCAACAGTGCGATCGGCTGCATATGTACTAAAAAAGGCCCGGACAGCTGAGTTGTGGGAAGTGGGCTGGGAGATAACAGCTCCACAATGTGATGGAATAGGGTGGCTGCTCTCTACTTTTCCATGATGGCTGCTTTGTTGGGGTTATGCCTTACCATCACTTTCCTCCTCTGCTCTATCCGGCACCCAAGTCGAGTCAGTGACTTCATCATCTCCTCCATCCTCATTACCACTGGAGACAACTTGGCAATACGCTGCGGCTGGGGGAATATGACTGCCAATTTGTGTACCAGTGTTCTCCCCTCTCTGTAGGCTCATGTTCCTGCCTTCCTGAACCTCAGAGTCAGAACCAACATCTGAATCGAGTAATGGCTGTGCATCGTCAAGGAGCAAGTGGCTGATGCTGTGTCCAAATAACTCCGCTGACTCCTCCATGCCTGATGATGGGGCTATGGCAGGAATAGCTGTGGACAAAGAGGAAAGTTTTGCCACTCTGGCAGCTGCAGGGGACTGCGCATTAGTCTCTGTTTGGGTGACGGAGGATGAGGATGGTTTAGTAGGCCAGCCCACCACCTTCTATGCATGCTGTGGCTGGACATCACTAAACAGAGGAAATTATGCCCTGCCTGAGGACTGACCACGTCAACCTTTGCCTGTGGACACATACGCTGCTGGCCCCCTTACAGTGCCATGGAAACGTCTGCCCCTCTTTGCAGTCCTTTCAGACATGATGGGGGGATTGGGGGGTGCTTATTAACAAAATGTAATAAAGATATGTAAATGTGTACGTGGATGCAGTTTAATCAATGGAAAGTTGTGTTTGGTGCACTTAAATTTGAATATTCACGAAACAGACACACTCCACGGACACACTATAATATACTGCAATATGCTGCATAAAACGTGCAGTAACGCACAGAACTATATGGCATTAAACTTTCAGTAATGCAATGAAATATATGGCGTTAAACTTGCAGTAACGCAATGAAATATACAGCGTTAAACTTGCAATAACGTGATTAAATATATGGCATTAAACTTGCAGTAATGCAATGAAATACACTGCGTTAAACTTGCAGTAATGCACAGAACTATATGGCATTAAACTTGCAGTAAGGCAATGAAATATACGGCAATAAATTTGCAGTAACGCAATGAAATATATGGAGTTAAACATGCAGTAACGCACAGATCTATATGGCGTTAAACTTGCAGTAACGCAAAGAAATATATGGCATTAATCTTGCAGTAACACATAGAACTATACGCGTTGTAGTAACGCACAGAACTATATGGCATTAAACTTGCAGTAAAGCAATAAAACAAACACTGTTAAACTTGCAGTAACGCACAGAACTTTATGGCATCAAACTTGCAGTAATGCACAGAACTATACGGCTTTAAACTTCCAGAACAAACAGAAAACTATAGTGTTAAACTTGCAGTAATGCAATGAAGTATATGGCTTTAAACTTGCAGTAACGCAATGAAATATACAGCATTAAACTTGCAGTAACGCACAGAACTACAATATATGGCGTTAAACTTGCAGTAACGCAATGAAATATATGGCGTTAAACTTGCAGTAACGCACAGAACTATAGGGTGTTAAACTTGCAGTAACACACAGAACTATATGGCGTTAAACTTGCAGTAAGGCAATGAAATATACAGCATTAAACTTACAGTAATGCACAGAACTATATGGCGTTAAACTTGCAGTAATGCAATGAAATATACGGCAATAAACTTGCAGTAATGCAATGAAATATATGGAGTTAAACATGCAGTAATGCACAGAAATATATGGCGTTAATCTTGCAGTAACACAGAACTATACGCGTTGCAGTAACGCACAGAACTATAGGGCGTTAAACTTGCAGTAACACACAGAACTATATGGCGTTAAACTTGCAGTAAGGCAATGAAATATACAGCATTAAACTTACAGTAATGCACAGAACTATATGGCGTTAAACCTGCAGTAATGCAATGAAATATACGGCAATAAACTTGCAGTAATGCAATGAAATATATGGAGTTAAACATGCAGTAATGCACAGAACTATATGGCGTTAAGCTTGCAGTAATGCACAGAACTATACGGTGTTAAACTTCCAGAACAAACAGAAAACTATAGTGTTAAACTTGCAGTAATGCAATGAAGTATATGGCGTTAAACTTGCAGTAACGCAATGAAATATACAGCATTAAACTTGCAGTAACGCACAGAAATACAATATATGGCGTTAAACTTGCAGTAACGCAATTAAATATATGGCGTTAAACTTGCAGTAACGCACAGAACTATAGGGCGTTAAACTTGCAGTAACACACAGAACTATATGGCGTTAAACTTGCAGTAAGGCAATGAAATATACAGCATTAAACTTACAGTAATGCACAGAACTATATGGCGTTAAACCTGCAGTAATGCAATGAAATATACGGCAATAAACTTGCAGTAATGCAATGAAATATATGGAGTTAAACATGCAGTAATGCACAGAAATATATGGCGTTAATCTTGCAGTAACACATAGAACTATACGCGTTGCAGTAATGCACAGAACTATATGGAATTAAACTTGCAGTAAAGCAATAAAACAAACACTGTTAAACTTGCAGTAACGCACAGAACTTTTTGGCATCAAACTTGCAGTAATGCACAAAACTATACGGCTTTAAATTCCAGAACAAACAGAAAACTATAGTGTTAAACTTGCAGTAATGCAATGAAGTATATGGCGTTAAACTTGCAGTAACACAATGAAATATACAGCATTAAACTTGCAGTAACGCACAGAACTACAATATATGGCGTTAAACTTGCAGTAACGCACAGAACTATAGAGCGTTAAACTTGCAGTAACACACAGAACTATATGGCGTTAAACTTGCAGTAAGGCAATGAAATATACAGCATTAAACTTACAGTAATGCACAGAACTATATGGCGTTAAACTTGCAGTAATGGATATATAATAAGAAGGAACCCGTGCTTAGGACTAAAGGTATTGGGCTGCTGCCTCCCCGTAAGGCCCCTGTACACAAGGGCTATAAGAAATGATTAATATATGTGTGGGGTATGTGGCGCTCCCAAGTAGAGGGTAAGGGTTATATAGGTGAGAATGAAATTCCGTATGAAACCAGATAAAGTACTAGAACGATTGGAATAGTTACCAAATGTCCAAAAATAGCAGTGGAAGGGTCAGCAATTACCTCTCCCTGACCCCAGGTATTTTATGTTATAGGATAAGTTGATGGTATATCATGTGTGTGAGTTACAAAGTGCTAAGTGCATGAGTACATATATTTTTAGGCCACTGTCAGGGTGACAGAAATAAGGGGGGTAAAAAAAAAACGTGCTTAATTTGGCCAATCAACGGTCAATAGTATATTAAACTGTTGTAGTGCATAAAAGAATGATAAAGTGAACAATCAAGTGAAGAAAGGAAAAGGAATAAAATTCCCAGTGTTAAACAAAATAAAATATACAATGTAAAATTCCCAATGTTAAAGTTTCAAGAGTCCACCATACAACTATGTATGGAGATCCAGATCATTCATACGATAAGGTATATATTTTATCCCAACAGTTTGAAAATCATCCAATCAGGAACAATTCAGCAGGTAACTTTTGTGTGAGTCCATGCATTTAGCATAATCCAGTTGACACTTGTGCTCCCCCTCAAGATACCCTACTCACCAGAAGATGAAACCCCTGCAGGGGTACACAGCATGTAGGTGAGTGGTTCGTTGGCTTGGGATGGTGTGCTGTATCTCTCCTGGTCCTGGGGTTCCTGTGCGTCCCTGGGCTGGCTGTACCGGCATATGGTAGTGTTCCTCAGGATAAAAGAACAGGAGCCACCATAGCGTAATCCAGTTTTATTTAAAATAGTAAAACATCCAAGGTAAAAGACATCCGAGATGGGGGCGCATGCGCGAGGCTCTGTATGGCGGACGTGTTCCACTAGAGCTCCGCACCTCCCGCCGCAACATCGGGGATCATACGCCATGCCTGAGCCGCCCTGCAACCCCGCTCTTGTCGAATATAGCCTCCGGAACGGTCACAGCATCATCTGGGATGGTTTTACCCGGCCATCGCGGTAAATCTAAACCCAAGCCGATCAAAGACGCCCTGGCCCGCGCCTCGTCCAAGATGGCGGCGAAGGCCCTGGCTAAGCAGCACGTTGCCTCACCAGAAAGGCCGGGACAAGCCACCACCGAAAGTGAAGATGAGGACAACACAGACGGTCAAATCAGCGGTCCCTCCTTTCTGCCTTCCCCAGGTATGTCCCAGGGTGATTTCCTACAGTTCATGGAAGCCATGCTACAAAAGGCCCTAAAAGCCACATCTGACCAGATAACTAGCAGGCTGTCACGTGAGATCAGGGAGCTAGGCCAGCGCACAGCAGACCTGGAAACCAGAGTAGACGATATAGAGCTTACACTCCAAGAGCAGGTTCAAGAGCAGGCAGCCCTCCGTGATGAGAACAACATGCTCCTCTCACGTCTCGAGGACGCTGAAAATCGCTCCCGTAGATCAAACCTACGCTTGAGAGGTATTCCTGAAAATGTGGAAGACTTGCTATCTTTCTCGACGGCACTATTCCAAGAACTATCACCCACTATACCAATAGAACGCTTGGAATTCGATAGAATACACAGGGCCCTGACCCGCCGCCAGCAAGACGGGCCGCCGCGAGATATTATCATTAAGCTGCACTTTTTCCGTACAAAGGAACAACTCCTAGCTGCTGCTCGCAATAAAGACACTCTCTTGGTCCAGGGTCACACGTATCAATTGTTCTCTGACCTAGCTCCATCTACGATTGCTAAACGCCGTGCCATGAAACCACAACTCCAGATTCTTCTGCAGCACCAACTTAAATACACCTGGCGCTTCCCTTTTGCTTTGCAATTCTCCTACCAGGGCCAGCAACACTCCTGTACATCACCGGAATCCCTCCAACATCTTCTTGAATCCCTGCACCTAACTACCCCGGAGCAACCGGCGGAGACGACACTGCCTCGCACCCCCGCCCGGGCAGCAGCACATCCCTATATTGCTACTCCAAGGAGATCTAATCCTGGCCCTTCATCCATCCGTAAAGGCACACCAGCTCGCCCACCCAGGGACATTTCGCCGGGCCGACAAGTCTACTCCCCACGTTGTATTTACTTTTGTTCCCCTCATAATCACTTTTTGTTTGCCACCGGAGGCCCCTTGATTGAAGCTAACCTACATTCCATGACTAGATGATAACTCTTCAATCAAGTTAAAAGAGGACTGTCCCGTGATAGACACCCCCTACTGGTAAGAGGGATGTCTATGCAGTCCACCTACCCCCCTCTCCCCGGGGTTGCGGGGGCTCAGGCCCCATGTATCTTTTATATTTTCTTTCTCACCAGCAGGTGTTAAAGGGAAAAGGAAAACAAAAGAAGAGAAAAATATTTCCCCCCCCTTTTTTTATTTTATTTACCTTACTGTTCAGGAAAACCAAGAAGGTTATTTCCTTTTTTTTCCTCTTCCTTTTCCTATGCTGTCCCCTTTTTGGGAAAATGTACTATAATTTTTGCACAACATTCACTATGTAACACTTTAGTTGGCACCTGTTCTCTGGCTCGCCGCATGTGCTCAGGGCTCTCGCTGGGCGCATGCGGCGACCCGGACACTACTGCCTATTTTTTGTCCACCTGTGCACAACTTTGGTAAATTGACTTGTTATGAACGGTTATTTGTTTTTTTTTCTCTCTGTTTGTTTCTTACTTTAAATGCATATAAGAGGATATATATATACGGATATACCCTACCTGAGTATTTGTGTATCCCTATACCATGTCTCCATAGGGTTAGTCTGGAGGTCTGTGTGACACCAGACAAACATAGGTTATATTGCAATACCTGCATAACCACTGTCTTTCCTGTTACTTCTTGATTGTTTAATTTTCTAAAGCTTTAACCACAATCCCCCATTAGCGGCGGGAGGCTGTCATTGCCGCCCCCTTTACATGGTGTGCACACTCGCGATCCGGCTGGCTGACTGGCGAGTCTGTCCACTACCTGGTCGGGCGACCAAACCCCATTACTAGTTACTCTATCTATTCATCCATTTGCCTTACAATTGTTACCCTTTCTTTTTCCCCTTTCTTCTCTCCTTTCTCCTTTGTATCTTCTTCTTTCCTGATCCTTGTCGGTGGGGCTGCGGGGCCCTTGGGACCCCTCTGTCTCATGTCTCATCTCTTTCCCCATGGCCCCCCTGAACATTCTTTCTCTTAATGTAAAGGGACTCAACTCACCACATAAAAGAGTTAAGGCCTTCCACACATTCATAGCATTAAAAGCTAGCATTGTGGCCCTCCAGGAAACCCACTATACGGCGCAAGCAACCCCAAAATTCTTTAGCTCCCGATACCCCCAAGTGTATACTGCCTCGGCTAATGTAAAAAAGCGCGGTGTACTCATAGCCCTTCACCAATCCCTCCCTTTCGTATTAACCTCAGAAATCAAAGATCCGGAAGGTCGTTACATAATTCTTGTAGGCACACTTCAAGAAGTGGAAACTACATTGGTCTCCTATTATGCTCCAAATGATAACCCGAATCCCTTCTTTTCCCACCTCTTACAGGTCATTAGGATACATTGCAAGGGCACGGTGATCCTTTGCGGTGACTCCAACTCAGTGCTCCAGCCACATATGGATAAATCCCCATATGCTCCAGACCAGTATACTCCCTCCACACGTTTTAGAAAATTACTGCAACAAGCCTCATTGCTTGACACTTGGCGAGAATGCAACCCAACAAAGAAGAACTTCACGTTCTACTCATATCCCCATAAATCCTTTTCAAGGATTGATCATATATTCCTTTCAGTTGCATCCTCCCCAATACTTGTCAACTCCTTTATACAACCTATACCATGGTCGGACCACTGTGCAGTGCTCACCACAATTTCCTCCCTGATCCCCCAAACCAGTGACCGCTCCTGGAGTATTAATGAAGCTCATCTTACCAACCCGTCTTATTGTCTTGACATTCAGGTGGCCCTCACAGATTACTTGCATCATAATAATACCCCTGATATCTCTCCGGTTCTCCTTTGGGAGGCACACAAACCGGTAATACGAGGCACATGCATATCGGTATCTACACACCTCAAACGGGATAAGAAGCTCCAACTAGCCAATCTTGAAAAGGAGTTCCACCAGAACTATCTTCAGTTCCAGACAACCCCAACTGAGCCCCATAGGATAGCAATGGAAAAATCCAGAACTGAACTGGATCTGCTGCTGGCTGAATCGGCCGATAAGGCCATCCGCAGATCCAACCATACCATTTACACTAAGGCTAACAAACCCGATACTTTTCTAGCCATGCGTCTCCGTCGACCAGAACGGAACCATGTTCCCATCAGATTACGGATCGAAAAAACCACATACACTAGTAACCTTATCAAAATTCTAAGTGAATTTCGCAAGCGTCTGGAAGACCTCTATAAAGCTAAATCTACCTTTTCACACTCCGCCGCTGACTCACTCCTTCAGGACACTCCTCTGCCCACTCTGTCGGACTCAGAACGTGACCCCTTAGAAGCACCCATTTCTACAGAAGAACTCCTTGCAGCGATAAAAACCCTCAAATCTCATAAGAGACCAGGCCCAGATGGACTATCTGCCACATACTTCAAAAAATTTGCCACAACTCTAGCTCCCCTCTTAAGTAAATCGTTCAACGCCCTACTACAGAACCAGGTCCTTGGCCGAGACACGCTGACAGCAATTATAGCAATGATACCCAAACCTAACACTGATAATTCCCTTTGGTCTAATTTTAGACCCATCTCCCTACTTAACCTGGACATCAAACTCCTGGCTAAAATATTGGCACTTCGCCTCAACCCTTTTATCGGCAAACTAATAAACAAAGACCAGGTAGGCTTTATACCCTGTAGGCAAGCCAGCGACAACATCAGACAAGTGATACTACTTCAACATATTGCAAAAACCCGTCATATCCCAATGCACCTATTATCTCTTGATATAAGGAAGGCATTTGACACGGTGTCCTGGCCATATCTAGACTACATTCTTAAATGCTGGGGCTTTGGCCCACATTTTCTACAGTGGATAAACTCCCTATATAACCAGCCGCAAGCCTATATTAGGTACTCAGGATTTCGCTCGGACTGTTTTCCTATAGCGAGAGGTACTAGACAGGGATGCCTCCTTTCCCCCTTAATTTTTGCATTAGCTATCGAACCATTGGCAGCTTTGATTAGAACAAACATTAATATTAAAGGACTAGAAATCGCTTCCACCTCACATAAGATCTGCCTATTTGCAGATGATGCACTCCTATTTGTGACATCACCCCGCACCACCCTTCCTAACCTTATTCAAACCCTGGATAAATTCGCCTCCATTTCAGGTTTAGAGGTTAATCAAACAAAGTCTAAAGCTCTCAATGTATCTCTCCCACCCCACGAAGTCACCCACTTACAACTAAACTTCCCCTTTACCTGGTCTACTACCTCTCTCCCGTACCTTGGTATAAAACTGACCGGAAATCCAGCCTCTTTGTACCAAGCTAACTATCTCCCCATGCTGGCACAGCTGACATCTATCTTGGACACCTGGAAGCCTTTATGTGTTTCCTGGCTGGGTCGGGTGGCAGCTGTTAAGATGTCCTTGCTTCCCAAACTCTTATATCTATATAGAGTCCTCCCAATCAATGTCCCCTCCTATTTCCACCGGATTATTCAATCTAGAGTCTTTAAATATATATGGGGCCTCACCAAACCTAGAGTTCCGAAAATCATCCTTCTTCACCATAAACTACACAGGGGCCTGGGCATCCCAAACTTTGCCAAATATTACCATGCAGCCCAATTAGCCCAACTAGCCCTATTACACGCGCTTACTGAAACCCCGAAATGGGTCTCCCTTGAAGCTATAGACCTTTACCCGCTAACAGTTGATAATATTCTGTGGTTACCCCCTTCCGTCCGTGGTCATATTGCCAACCCCATCACCCACCACTCCTTAAAGCTATGGGACAGACTACGCGACCCCTTTAAACTGATCTCTCCACACAACCCCCTATTATCCTTCTTACGCCACCCTTCATTCTACCCTGCCTACACTCAACCCAGCACCTTTTCTTGCTGGTCACAAGCGGGCATAACTAAAATATGCGACCTTACCGCCAACTCCACTTTTAAATCATTCTTGGATCTCCAATCCAGTACCACACTCCCAGCCTCGGAATCTTTCCGCTACCTTCAAGTACTCCATTTTGTCAAATCAATAGTCGGCCCTTGCACTAGTCTGAACACCCAATCTCTATACGAGAAAATCTGCGCAGCAGACCCTCATGCCCCAGGCATTATATCTAGCCTATATAGCCACTTCTCCACATCATCAGCTGTCCTCCCTTTATATGCTGCACAGTGGTCAAATGACCTAAATATTTCTCTCACTCCTGAAGAATGGTCCGATATTTGGGCCACTACCAAATCTTCCTCCCAAAATGTGGTAGCGCTTGAAACAAATTATAAAGTTTTAATGCGCTGGTACCTGGTTCCAGCAAGAATATCTAAATTTGTACCGAATTATCCCTCGAACTGTTTCCGAGGATGCAGTGACCATGGCACCCATCTTCATATCTGGTGGTCTTGTAAGATAGCACAACAATTCTGGAAGGCTGTCTTTCAAATGATTTCCACAATATTGCATGAAACTGTGATCCCTGACCCGGCCCTAGCACTCCTAAACCATATCCAGGGAGAATACACCAGAAATCAGATCAGTCTCCTCCTCCAGTTGACTACTGCTGCCAAGCAAACAATTGCCAAAGCCTGGAAGACCCCGAAACTTCACATAGCAGAAACAAAGAATAGAGTAACCCAAGCTATGATCCACAGCAAAATTGAGGCCACATTGCTAGACCGTGTCCCTCGACACACTAAAATATGGACCCCATGGGTGGATAACTTAATGCCCCCGGACTTTGATCCCAACCTCCTTATCCCATGATCTCCCATCTATCTCTACCTTTGCACGTGGTGGTCCCTTTGGCCACACCGCGGCCCCGCCGACACCGTTCCTCCTCCCCCCTTTCTCTTCTCTCTCTTCCTCTTTCTCCCCTGTGTGCCCCCCCTCTCCTTACTCGCCTTTCCCTTTTCCGCGATTTCCGCTTGTACCTCTGTTCCCTTACTCCCTCAGCAAGAACAAGCCTCTGAGGCTGTGATTTTACATATTTGATACCCTATGAACCTGATGTAAATGAATAATGTTACTTGTTGTCGAAGTTCTGGGGACCACCCCCGCTGATACATACTGATGCCACCGTGATAACACCCTCCCTGATATTGATCAGCGACAAATGATAGCACTTAATTCACTAATCTTCTGATGTTTTGTAATGGTTATTCTTTGTATGTACCGTGAATGATATACATTCTCCATTTCTGACTACTTCTTGTTGTATTCTATATTATATCCTAATAAAAAAACTTTTGAAATTAAAAAGACATCTGAGATAAAGTATAAAGCAAAGCAAAAATCTAATGGCCTTTGCTGCCTAGGGCTGCAGAAGGTAGGGGATTTGAGAGTCCCGCACTTAGTCCCTGAGTCTATCCGAGCAGCGGTGTGTAGTGGCGTGCGTTCCACCGCTCAGAACCAAGGAACCAGGAAGTGACGTATCACCTTGTGATTGGTCCTCTCACGCCGATACGTCACTTCCGGTTCCTTGGTTCTGAGCGGTGGAACGCACGCCACTACACACCGCTGCTCGGATAGTCTCAGGGACTAAGTGCGGGACTCTCAAATCCCCTACCTTCTGCAGCCCTAGGCAGCGAAGGCCATTAGATTTTTGCTTTGCTTTATACTTTATCTCGGATGTCTTTTACCTTGGATGTTTTACTATTTTAAATAAAACTGGATTACGCTATGGTGGCTCCTGTTCTTTTATCCTGAGGAACACTACCATATGCCGGTACAGCCAGCCCAGGGACGCACAGGAACCCCAGGACCAGGAGAGATACAGCACACCATCCCAAGCCAACAAACCACTCACCTACATGCTGTGTACCCCTGCAGGGGTTTCATCTTCTGGTGAGTAGGGTATCTTGAGGGGGAGCACAAGTGTCACCTGGATTATGCTAAATGCATGGACTCACACAAAAGTCACCTGCTGAATTGTCCCTGATTGGATAATTTTCAAACTGTTGGGACAAAATATATACCTTATCGTATGAATGAACTGGATCTCCATACATAGTTGTATGGTGGACTCTTGAAACTTTAACATTGGGAATTTCACATTGTCTATTTTATTTTGTTTAACACTGGGAATTTTATTCCTTTTCCTTTCTTCACTTGATTGTTCACTTTATCATTCTTTTATGCACTACAACAGTTTATTATACTATTGACCGTTGATTGGCCAAATTAAGCACGGGGGTTTTTTACCCCCCTTTTTTCTGTCACCCTGACAGTGGCCTAAAAATATATGTACTCATGCACTTAGCACTTTGTAACTCAAACACATGATATACCATCAACTTATCCTATAACATAAAATACCTGGGGTCAGGGAGAGGTAATTGCTGACCCTTCCACTGCTATTTTTGGACATTTGGTAACTATTCCAATCGTTCTAGTACTTTATCTGGTTTCATACGAAATTTCATTCGCACTTATATAACCCTTACCCTCTACTTGGGAGCGCCACATACCCCACACATATATCAATCAAAACTTGCAGTAATGCAATGAAATATACGGCAATAAACTTGCAGTAATGCAATGAAATATATGGAGTTAAACATGCAGTAATGCACAGAACTACATAGCGTTAAACTTGCAGAACAAACAGAAAACTATAGTGTTAAACTTGCAGTAATGCAATGAAATATATAGCGTTAAACTTGCAGTAACGCTGTCACGTATCAGGTAAGACCAGAACTATGTGGACTGCAACAGAGGAAACCCAAACGTGTGTAAGTGAAATATAATGATTTATTAGAGATAAGTGAAATAATATAGATATAACCACCTCTAATACCACACAGTGCACAACAACCAATACCAAGCAGAACCCACAAATAATAACAGTAGCAGACAAATATGTACAAGTAATGGGGAAAACCAGAATCATAAACAGGGCCAGGCCAGGGTCGTTAATGGGAGGTCAACAGCTGGGGAAAGGGAAAACAAACAGGACAAGGAGAGGATGGATGGATAACAGGAGGGACGGGTACAGGTACAAGCTCAGGGTTCAGGTAAAGGAGTGGCCTCCGGACGCTCCAACTAGCTGCTGCCGGGGAAAGTTCATGGCAAAAAGCTGGGTAATAGGCAAAGTCACATCTGGGCAGGAGACAGTCACATCAATCTGGGCAGCAGACAGGGGCACACCAGGCTGGGCAGCAGACAGGGGTACATCAGGCTGGGCAGCAGACAGGAACACATCGGGCTGGGGAGCAGGCTCCGGATCATCGAGCTGGGCAGCGGGCTTCGGGTCATCGAACTGGGCAGCGGGCTCTGAGTCATCGAGCTGGGCAGCGGGCTCTGAGTCATCGAGCTGGGCAGCGGGCTCCGGGTCATCGAGCTGGGCAGCGGGCTCCGGGTCATCGAGCTGGGCAGCAGGCAGGAACATCTCAGGCTGGGCAGCAGGCAGGAACATCTCAAGCTGGGCAGCAGACAGGAACATCTCAGGCTGGGCAGTAGGCTCCACAGACTGAGAAACGGGCATCATAACCTCAAGCCGGGAAACGGGCACCACAACCTCAAGCCAGGAAACGGGCACCACAACCTCAAGCCGGGAAACGGGCACCACAACCTCAAGCCGGGAAACGGGCACCACAGCGGGCACCACAACCTCAGGCCGGGAAACGGACACCACAATCTCAGGCCGGGAAACGGGCACCACGACCACAGGCCGGGAAACTGGCACCACGACCACAGGCCGGGACACGGGCACCGGATCTTCAGGCGGGGTCTCATGCACCGAATCTTCAGGCGGGGTCACCGGATCTACCGACTGGGACACCGGATCTTCCGACTGGGACACCGGATCTACCGACTGGGACACCGTCATCAGGACTTCTGTTTGGAAGACAGGCACAGGAACTTCAGGCTGGCAGGCTGGTACAAGAATTTCAGGCTGGTACAAGAACTTCAGGCTGGCAGGTTGGCACGGGAACTGCAGGTTGGCACAGGAACTTCAGGCTGGCACGGGAACTTTGGGCTGGCAGGCTGGCACGGGAACTTTAGGCTGGCAGGCTGGCATGGGAACTTCAGGCTGGCAGACTGGCACAGGGACCTCCGGCTGGCAGACTGGCACAGGGACCTCCGGCTGGCAGACTGGCACAGGGACCTTTGGCTGGAAGGCCGGCTCTGGAATGGCAGGCTGGAAGGCCGGCTCCGGAACGGCAGGCTGGAAGGCCGGCTCCGGAGCTGCAGGCTGGAAGGCAGGCTCCGGAGCGGCAGGCTGGAAGGCTGGCTCCGGAACTGCAGGCTGGAAGGCTGGCTCTGGAACTGCAGGCTGGAAGGCTGGCTCTGGAACTGCAAGCTGGAAGGCTGGCTCTGGAACGGCAGGCTGGAAGGCTGGCTCTGGAACGGCAGGCTGGAAGGCTAGCTCTGGAACGGCAGGCTGGAAGGCTGGCTCTGGAACGGCAGGCTGGAAGGCTGGCTCTGGAACGGCAGGCTGGAAGGCTGGCTCCGGAACAGCAAATACAGAGCTTCTCAGGTTCAGGATCAGGGCGCAAGGAGAGAGAGACCAGGGCAAGGAGTGTTTGTATTTTCTGGGTATTTATAGGAAGGCTGTGATTAGCTTCAGGTCACAGCTGAGCGGAGGAAGGGCAGTTTGCTCCACACTGCCAGGATCCATCCGCTGGTGGAAACCAGTACTGCGTCCAAAGGATAATCCAACAGCAGCAGGGAAAGATTCTCCTGACAGTTCCAAACTGCCAGGAGACACCTGCTGGTGGACCACAGTACTGCAATACAAATAATAAACATCACCAGTGGATGGAACCCTTCCTGACAAACGCAATGAAATATACAGCGTTAAACTTGTGGTAACGCAATTAAATATACGGCGGTAAACTTGCAGTAATGCACAGAACTATATGGCGTTAAACTTGCAGTAAGGCAATGAAATATATGGCGTTAAACTTGCAGTACCGCAATGAACTATACAGCGTTAAACTTGTAGTAACGCAATGAAATATACAGCGTTAAACTTGCAGTAATATACAGAACTATATGGCGTTAAACTTGCAGTAAGGCAATGAAATATACAGCGTTAAACTTACAGTAATGCACAGAACTATATGGCATTAAACTTTCAGTAATGCAATGAAATATATGGCGTTAAACTTGAAGTAACTCAATGAAATATACAGCGTTATACTTGCAGTAACGCACAGAACTACAATATATGGCGTTAAACTTGCAGTAACGCAATGAAATATACAGCATTAAACCTGCAGTAATGCAATTAAATATACGGCAATAAACTTGCAGTAACGCAATGAAATATATGGAGTTAAACATGCAGTAACGCACAGAACTTTATGGCATTAAACTTGCAGTAATGCACAGAACTATACGGCGTTAAACTTCCAGAACAAACAGAAATATATGGTGTTAAACCTGCAGTAACGCAATGAAATATATGGCGTTAAACTTGCAGTACCGCAATGAACTATACAGCATTAAACTTGTAGTAACGCGATGAAATATACAGCGTTAAACTTGCAGTAACGCACAGAACTATATGGCGTTAAACTTGCAGTAAGGCAATGAAATATACAGCGTTAAACTTACAGTAATGCACAGAACTATATGGCATTAAACTTGCAGTAATGCAATGAAATATATGGCGTTAAACTTGCAGTAACTCAATGAAATATACAGTGCTAAACTTGCATTAACGCACAGAACTACAATATATGGCATTAAACTTGCAGTAATGCAATGAAATATACAGCGATAAACTTGCAGTAACGCAATGAAATATACGCCGTTAAACTTGCAGTAACGCAATGAAATATACGGCGCTAAACTTGCAGTAATTCACAGAACTACAGTATATGGCGTTAAACTTGCAGTAACGCAATAAAATATACTGTGTTAAACGGTCACTACACTCGCAGTCTGACTGAACTATCCCTACATTCACACTAAAGGCAACCCACTGAGGACTGAGGACTGGCTGAGTTAGTGTCAGACCTAACCATGCAGTGCTAGCTAGTCTGGAGGAGGCTTTAAGCCCTGTACACATGATCGGTTTTACCGATGAAAACAGTCCGATGGACTTTTTTCATCGGACAAACGAATCGTGTATGGGCCCCATCGGTCTTTTTTCCCATCGGTGTTAAAAAATAGAACATGTTTTAAATTTATCCGATGGAAAAAAAAACGATAGCAAATTACTATCGTCTGTGGGGAACTACATCGGATAAAAAACCCACGCATGCTCAGAATCAAGTCAAAGCATGCTCAGAAGCATAGAACTTAATTTTTCTTGGCTCGTCGGAGTGTCTTACGTCACGGCGTTTGGGACGATCGGTTTTTTGACTGATGGTGTGTAGGCAAGACTGATGGAAGTCAGCTTCATCGGATTTCCGATGGAAAAATCCATCGGTTTAAAATCCATAGGAAATCCGATCATGTGTACAGGGCTTAACAGTCCGCAGCAAGAGTTTGTGCTGGTGGAGTGACAGTCTGCAGCAAGAGTTTGTGCTGGAGGAGGAACGGTCTGCAGCAAGTGAAGTGTTTGAAGAGTAATGATCGATTTTCTCGACGGTGAAAACACCGTCGAGAAAATCGACGGGAAAAACGAGGGAACGGCTTGGTTCCCTACACACGTCCGTTTTTCCCGAAATTTTTTTTTTGATCGAGAAAAACGACCGTGTGTGGGCTCCGTGGCAGTGTTTCCCTATGGGAGAACTGCCGCGGAAAAAAACGACGGGAATCACGACGAGAAAAATTAGAGCATGTTCTAATTTTTCTCGTCGTGATTAATGCCGTTTTTCCCGTCGGGAAAAATGACAAAAAGCCCACACACGGTCGTTTTTCTTGTTAAAAAAATTAATAAAATTTTTCCCGACGGGAAAAATGATCGTGTGTACGCGGCATAAGGGAAAGAGGTCTTAAGCAAGAGTTTGTGCTGGAGAGAAGAAGACTGGAGTGTATATAGAGGAGTGTATATAGTAGTCCCAAGCAAGTTACACTGGATCTCATGGGCATCCCATAATTTCCCGTTCCCATCCAAGTTCAATCCCCTCAATAAAAAACAAAAACAATGCTTATGGACTGTTCTGTGTCTCTGAGTGCCTGAGAGATGGATGTCGGGCTGAGCAGGGTGACAGGTGAACCACAACATTCAGCAACCCCTACGGGGCATGGCTACTTTTGGGGGCTGGTCCAGGATCACCTATTCACAGTTAACCTGCCAGCCGTTGCCCCTAGCAACCAAGATTGGTCGATCCGGGAAATTGTGTTTCATTCCGCTACCAGTTGAGGAATTAAACTTTGGGGAAGGACTTATGTGCTCTGCCTGCTTTTCAGTGCTATAGTAACAAGTGCCATTGTCCATAGAAACCAGCGGAAGCTGCCTTTAAGTTCAATCTTATTGTTGCCTGCTCACCCAGTTGCCACAACCGCGGCTGGGCTGGACACTTGTACTAATCCTGTGTAGCGATACCTCCAACTAAGGAGGCCGCAGAATTAGATTTTGGGCCCTGAGTGCAGCTCCGCCAACCCCCGGCAATAGGCTCTACCCCCCTCTGGCACAGCTAGTACTAACAATCAATGATATATCCTATGCAATATAATAACTAAGCAAGGACACAGTAATGAATTGTAATAGGTAAAGTGTTTTACTTATTTTCTCAATATGGATAAAGGGGGTAACAGTAATCACAGTTCAAGATAATCACTCCTAAGGGCAGCGTCCTGCCACTCTAACACACTATGTAGTAACACACGCTATAGGTGCGCCATACGGGCGACCGTTAACTAAGTGCCCTATGGCGCAGTAATCAAACACGCTAGAATCCCCACCAGGCCTGGTTCTAATATTTAACTTAGTCCTTCTTTCTTCACCGGCAGGTCTGTAATGGTGGTGCACTTTAAACAGAGTATAACTTTGTAATCCAAGGGGTATAGAACTTGGTTAAATAAAGCCGCAGGCTCAGTTCTGACAAGGCTCTTCAATAGGGGTATCAAAATAACTTGTAGGCCACGGCAGTCTATAGGCCTATATGCAGTAACAGTATCTTAGCTGGGTTTATGCCCTCTCACCCGCCGGACTACGGATCCAGTCCGGGAAACCTCCACCGGCCGTGTCACACACACTCGATCTCTCCAACCATCGGGTCCCCGATCCAACAAGGCTGTAGCGCACAAAGTCAGATGCCACCCAGGCTCGCAGAGGGGGTGGAAGGCTCTTTGGTGCTGAGCAAGGCCTCAGGCTTCAGGCCTTGCACTCCGACACATCCGCACAAGAGGATCCGTCTGTGAAGTCTCGTGTCCCAAAGAGGCCGAGCCCGGCCTCGCCTCCTCCTTTTATAACCCCTCCCATGAGTCTCTGCGGTGGAACATGTGAAGAATGGGGTTATGGGTGATGTAGTTTCTTCCCATTATAGGGGAACACCCCGCTACACACTCCCCCCACTTAAACTCTTTGGTCCCCAAAGATACATTTTAACAACAACTTTATATAACACTGGACAATTCTGAAAACGATGTTGGGATAGGGGATTCCCACCATAACTGAGGGGTAGAATTCCCTTGCCCACAGGTCACATTATCATGGGTGGCCTGCCTAACTGTGCCAGAGAGTGAGCTGGGGTTGCCCTCCACCAAATGGACAGTGGAGGGATCCGGAATCTCAGCATTTCTCCTAGCAGTGACTACAGAGTCTTCCGAACTGTTCCCCATCTGAGGGTAGGTCAGCGTCTTAGGAGGTCGAATAACTCTTCGAGCCCTTTGCTCTCCTGGAATCTCTGGCTCTGGCGCCACAGGCTCCTCTTCCTCGGAGCAACTATCATGGGCATCTTCCCAGAGATCTGCTGAAGGACTAAAGGGGATGAACTCTGTAGCCTCTGGGTTCAGTGTTTCATTTGTGGTATCTTGGGTGACTGGAAGATCTATGATAGAAGTTCCTGGAGTTGGGGGAAGGCCACAGCCAATCAAGTTCTCCCTCCTCATCTCCACTAAGTTGGGAGGCTTCTCCATTTTCAGCTCGGGAGGTCTGTGACCGAGTGTTCGGCCTAGGAGTATCCAAGATAGAGGCCGGTTCAGGGGAGTCTCCCACGGGAGGTATTCTAACTGCCTCCGTAAGTGGGAGCAGGTGGTTTCGATGCCATGTCTTCAGTGGGCCTACCTTTCCCTCTGGCTTCACCTTGTAGACAGGTAGGCCCGGCAAATTCCTGCAGATGACATAGGGTTCAGATCTCCATCTGTCTGCAAGTTTGTGCTTTCCGGGGACTCCCAGATTGCGCAACAGTACTCGATCCCCGGGCTGTAGGTCTTGTACCCGGACCTTCAAGTCGAAATTTCTTTTATTCCGAGCTCCCCTTTGATCTGAGGCCGCTTGAGCTTGTTCATAAGCTACTTTCAGGCTGTGTCTGAGCCTGTCCACATATCCTTTGTGGGATGTGGCCGAGGAATGGTCCAGTGAAGTGCCAAAAGCCAAGTCCACCGGTAGTCTCGCTTCTCTCCCAAACATGAGTCGATATGGGGAGTAGCCTGTAGCATCACTGATGGTGCAGTTGTAAGCATGTACTATGGCTGCTATGTGTTGGCTCCAATGTTGCTTTTTCTCGCTTTCCAGAGTCCCCAACATGTTGAGCAAGGTTAGGTTGAACCTTTCCGGCTGAGCATCTCCCTGAGGATGGTAAGGTGTAGTTTGAGTCTTCTTAATTCCCAAAGAATCCAAGAGCTTCCGGATCAGCTTACTCTCGAAGTCCCTCCCTTGGTCTGAATGGAGTCTCTGTGGCAGCCCATAATGGACAAAGTACTTCTCCATAAGTACCTTGGCCACGGTGGAGGCCTTCTGGTCTTTGGTGGGGAAAGCCTGGGCATACCGGGTGAAATGATCGGTTATCACCAGAACATTTCCTAGTCCACTCAGGTCGGGTTTGAGGCAGAGAAAGTCAATGCACACCAGGTCCATGGGCCCTTGGCTCTGTAGATGGCCCATTGGGGCAGCTTGATGAGGCAAAGTCTTCCTCTGGATGCATCGCGCACATGAGTGGCAGTACTCCTCTACCTCTGCCCTCATGCAGGGCCAATAGAACCGACTTCTGACAAGTTGAAAGGTCCTTTCAGCCCCTAGGTGGCCATGATTGTCATGCAGAGCAATCAGAACAGTCTCCCGATGTTTCTCTGGGAGGAACAGCTGCCACTTATCTTCTGAGTCATCAGAGGGGCCTCTTCGGTAGACCACTCCCTGATGTAACTGCAACCTATCCCACTCCTTCCTCAGCAGGCGAGCTTCTTTTGAAGGTTGACGCATTAGTCTGTTTGGATCCTGATTCTCCAAGGCCTCCAGGACCAATCTCCCCATGGGGTCTTCCAATTGGTCACACCTCAATTCCTTCTTGGACAGTCTTGGTAGGTTGTCCTCTTCCAATTGAGCTACTCCACAGTAGTGTTTGGGGACTCCCACCGTGGTAACTCCTATTTCCTCTGCTCTGGAGCCTCCTCTGGCTTGGAATTCAGCTCCTTGACAAAGGGCCCGCACCCCGTCCGGTGCCACTTGGGTCCAATCTTCTATTTCAATGGTGGGGGAATGAGATCTCCTGGACAGAGCGTCTGCGTCTCGATTCCCCACTCCTGGTCTATACTTAAGGCTGAAGTTGAATCCAGACAGTGCGGCCAGCCACCTGTGTCCAGTGGCGTCCAGCTTGGCCGTGGTGAACAGGTAGGTAAGGGGGTTGTTGTCGGTCTTCACAGTGAACTCCGCTCCATACAGGTAGTCTTTGAGCTTGTCTACTACCGCCCACTTGAGGGCCAGGAACTCCAGCTTGTGAGTGGAGTAGTTCTTCTCAGAGGGGGTCAGGCTCCTACTCACATAGGCAACAGGCCGCAATTGCCCCTCGTGTTCTTGGTAAAGTACTCCTCCCAGACCGTCATGACTAGCATCCACGTGCAGTTCATAGGGTTTGGTTGGGTCTGCGTAAGCCAAGACTGGTGCAGTGGTCAGGCTCCTCTTCAATACCTGGAAAGCCTCTTCACACTTCTGATTCCACTGATCTCTGATGAACTCTCCTGGCCTCCTGGGCCCCGAGCCATCCTCTTCTCCTTCAGTCTTGAGCAACTCATTCAATGGTCTAGCAATTCGGGCAAATCCCTCCACAAACCTCCTGTAGTAGGAGCAGAAGCCCAAGAAGGATCTGAGTTCTGTTTCTGTGGTGGGCCGTGGCCAGGAGGTAACTGCCTCCAATTTCTCAGGGTCTGTGGCCACCCCTTCTTCAGACACTATGTGCCCCAGATAGTTCACAGAAGACTGGTAGAACCGACACTTCTCAGGCGAAAGCTTAAGTCCTTCCTCACTGAGTCTTCTCAACACTTTTTCCAGCCTCTCTTCATGTTCCTCCAAGGTTCTCCCAAAGACAATGACATCGTCCAGGTATACAAGGACTTCGATCAGGTTCATGTCTCCTACTGTCTTCTCCATGAGATGTTGGAAAGTAGCTGGGGCTCCAGACAGACCTTGGGGCATCCGGTCGAATTCAAAGAACCCCACTGGGGTTATGAAAGCTGTCTTCTCCTTGTCTGCTGAGTGCATCGGAATCTGATAGTACCCACTCTTGAGATCCATAACGCTGAACCATTTGGCTCCAGACAAACTCTGTAGGGCATCCTCTATCCTCGGAGTGGTGTATTGGTCAGGTATGGTTCTCCTGTTGAGAGTCCTGTAGTCGATACAGAGCCTCAATGATCCATTCTTCTTTCGGACCACCACTATGGGAGAGGCATAGGGGCTTCTGGACTCCCGTATCACACCAGTCCTCTTGAGTTCTGCAAGTTGTTCCCTCAGATCCTCCAGATCTGCTAGCGGGACCCGCCTGACCCTCTGTCGGAAGGGCTTATCTTCCTGGAGGCGGATCCGATGGGTGGCACTCCTTGCACACCCCACATCAAACTCATCCTTAGAGAAGATCTTCTCCCATCTACAACTGGGCCTTGCTCTCTCTTTCCAAGCCCTGGACAGATTTGGGTTTTCCATGGACAGCTTCTCCCAAACATCCCCTCCTCCACCTGTCCTCTTCACTTCTGACAGGGTAACAGGGGCCGCCGGGCTCACCTGGCCTAGCAGCATTCTGGCTGGGATTTCCATGGGGTCTTTGGTAGTATTCCTAACACTCACTGGAACTCTATAATGGGCCTTCTTCAGGACCTTCAGCGGAATCACTTCCGGTATCACCTCCAGGCCTGAGGACTCACCCCTTAGGTCTGACTCCAGCATGACAAAGGGACCAGGCTGCTCCCAAGTAAGCTTCACAGTGGCCCTGAGACAGGTTACTTTGCCGGGCTGCAACACTACCCCTTCTCTTCCAAGTCTCCACACCTTCCCTATCCCCTCTCCAGGGGTCTCCCGCTCTTGGACCAGCCGTTGGTAGGCTGTCTTCAGCATGGGATGGATCTTGGTAGCTGCTTGTCTTTCTTCTGTCACGAGAGGAGTCAGGAGTCTTCGGACCAGGTCCGTGTTCGTCCCTATTATAAGGGAATTCTTGTTGGCTCCAGGCGGCCTAGGGCACACAACTGCCAGGGTGTCAAACACTTCGGCCTTCCCAGCCACGGATGGGTCAAAGGTCATTTTGATGGGAAGGTAGCCGTCGTAAGGGAAACTCTGGGTTCCAATTCCCCATATTTCCAGCTCTTCTATCTTCTGGATAGGCAGATGACTCAGGTGCCTGTCGTAGAAGTCCCGGTATAGTAGGGTCACTTGTGCCCCGGTATCCAGGAGGCCCCTGGTGTAGACTCCCTCCACTTGAATGGGCACTATAGGGGATTGGCCTACCAGCTTCTCTGGATATGGTCTGGCAGGAGCCGCCTTCTTCAGACCTTTCCCCTTTGGACTCTCTCTTGACCTATTCCCTTTGGACTTGAACCTTTCTTGAGCCTGGTATGCACTGACTTCCCTCCTTTTAATGGCTGTAGGAACCCGCTGAGGGGTACTATTATTTTTCTTGGGTGGGCACCCCCTTTGGGGAGTGCTGTGCCTCTTCTGAGGGGTCTACCCCCTTCCTCCTGGAGTATAGCTTTGTTGAGGGGTATTGCGTTTCCCCTTTGGTGTTCTATCTCTCTTTTTGTTTTTCTTCGCATTCAGCTTGGAGTTTACTGAAGATGATGGGCACCCGGTTGACTCCTTCACCGGGGCCCTCTGGAGTTTCCCGCCGGCTTGCGGTTGTCTGGTCTCTTCTTCTTCAGACTAGAACATGTGGCTGCAATGTGGCCAACTCCCCCACAGTTGAAGCAGACTATATCTCCCCATTCTTGTAAAGGTTCGGGTGCTGAGGCAATCGGGAACAATTCCTTCCTTGGACTTTCTTTCTTCTTGGGACACTCTGTGTCTTTTGCTATCAGAGAGGTCAATACCTCTAACACCTTGGACATCTGAGTTTTTAGGGTGTCTATCTCCGCCTCTCTTTCAGGGGTCATTACTGGATTGACCAGCACCTGTGCGGGTACAACACTTGTCTTATCCTTCTGCTGGTCCTGTTGCAGCGCCTCCTCATCTCTGATGATTTTTATTAAATCAGCATAAGTCAGCAACATTCCTCCTCCCAAGGTTTTCAGGTGCAGCCAGACTGGATCGGAGCGTAGCGCTCCCTTTAAGACTTGCTTCATTCTTGCCGCATCGGCATCTTGGGGCTTCATCCCTTTCTTTAACACAATCTTGCACAGCAGCCTGTTTAGCCTTCTGACATACTCGGAAAGTTTCTCCTCCGGTTTTTGGAAAGTGTGTTCAAACTGGTAGACCATCTCTGTCACCTTGTCTAATTGACCAAACTCTTCCTGCAGCATAGCTAGACAGTCCTGCGCCGTGCACCATGCATTCCCAAACCGGAAACTTTTCACTGCTTCTGCTGCTGCACCTTTAAGGCTTTCTAACACTCGCTGCCTCTTCTGTGCTTCAGGCACCTCCCATGCCTCCACCGCCTGTAATGCCTGCTCCACCCAGGTATCAAAATCTTCTTCCCCTGCCGGGACAGGGAGCTTCCCTGAGAATATTTTTAGTCTCCGGTAGCTAGTTTCCACATGCACCGTACTTGTCTTCTGACATTTGGCTAGCAAATCCCCTATTGCATTTATCAGTTCTGGTGATATAGCAGTGGCCGGTGCAGGTGCCACCGGGGGTGTCGCCCTGTCTTCTCTTTCAGGTGGAGTTCGGGCCGCAGCCTGTGGCGATCCCGTAGGGGATGGTTCCCTTTCTACAGTTATTGCGTGTGCCAGCCTAAATGTTCTGTTGTCTGGCGTCCACAGACACTTGTGCTTACAGGCCTCTGGCATCCCGTCCCAATATTCCACTAATGCGTATTGATATGAGATGTCTGGGTCTGTCTTTATGTCTATCACCCACGGTGTGTGATCTGGGGACACTGAACTCATTAGTTCCTCTACCGTCTCACTCGACCATTTCTCCCCAGGGAGGCTAATGGCTATCGACTGTTTTGGCTCTGTGTTAGCGGCTTTGCACCACTCTTCTACCGCTCTTGGATCCATGGGGTCCATGCCGGCACTTCTGGCGTTCGCTTGCTGCATCAGGATCCCGGACGAGAACCCCCACGTGTAGCGATACCTCCAACTAAGGAGGCCGCAGAATTAGATTTTGGGCCCTGAGTGCAGCTCCGCCAACCCCCGGCAATAGGCTCTACCCCCCTCTGGCACAGCTAGTACTAACAATCAATGATATATCCTATGCAATATAATAACTAAGCAAGGACACAGTAATGAATTGTAATAGGTAAAGTGTTTTACTTATTTTCTCAATATGGATAAAGGGGGTAACAGTAATCACAGTTCAAGATAATCACTCCTAAGGGCAGCGTCCTGCCACTCTAACACACTATGTAGTAACACACGCTATAGGTGCGCCATACGGGCGACCGTTAACTAAGTGCCCTATGGCGCAGTAATCAAACACGCTAGAATCCCCACCAGGCCTGGTTCTAATATTTAACTTAGTCCTTCTTTCTTCACCGGCAGGTCTGTAATGGTGGTGCACTTTAAACAGAGTATAACTTTGTAATCTAAGGGGTATAGAACTTGGTTAAATAAAGCCGCAGGCTCAGTTCTGACAAGGCTCTTCAATAGGGGTATCAAAATAACTTGTAGGCCACGGCAGTCTATAGGCCTATATGCAGTAACAGTATCTTAGCTGGGCTTATGCCCTCTCACCCGCCGGACTACGGATCCAGTCCGGGAAACCTCCACCGGCCGTGTCACACACACTCGATCTCTCCAACCATCGGGTCCCCGATCCAACAAGGCTGTAGCGCACAAAGTCAGATGCCACCCAGGCTCGCAGAGGGGGTGGAAGGCTCTTTGGTGCTGAGCAAGGCCTCAGGCTTCAGGCCTTGCACTCCGACACATCCGCACAGGAGGATCCGTCTGTGAAGTCTCGTGTCCCAAAGAGGCCGAGCCCGGCCTCGCCTCCTCCTTTTATAACCCCTCCCATGAGTCTCTGCGGTGGAACATGTGAAGAATGGGGTTATGGGTGATGTAGTTTCTTCCCATTATAGGGGAACACCCCGCTACACCTGAAATTCAGGAACTGTTTACCATGTGCTGTCACCCGTGGCAACTACGGCGGGCGATCGTGCTCATGGATTATAAATACGCTCAGCGTTATGCTATGGTTGGGCGTCCTAACGTGGATTACAAATATGTCCAGCGATCTGCTATTGCTGGACAATCTGAACTATTGATTCAAAATCCTGCTTTGAACAGTAACGTGTGCCTGGAAGTGTCTACTTTTGCCCGGGCTGATCGGGGTAAGCCTGCAGGTGCCTGCGGTGCGGGACTGCACTAAATGTGTGCCCTTCAGTGAGGCATGGGTTACAAACTTTATTGTTGCTACCGGCAACCTCTGGGGAAGTCAGTGATCATCTGCTACTGGTTGCTTGGGCACAAGCGACATGCCTGGGCAAGTCCTGCTAGTTACAGAATGCCTGCAGCCTTCAGTTTATCCAACAAGGGGTTACAACAGTGTGTTCGGGGAGGGGCCTGCCTATCAATCTTACAGACGCCTGGGGATGATCGAGGGGATGTGCCAGATATCGACCGCGGTGGTCAGTGCTTGGATCTGGTGCAGTCATTGTGGTGAACCGCTCTCCTGGCTTGCATCCAGGCAGCAGGAGCCACAATACTACCAGGTGGACCTACATTCAGGACTTTGTCAACTGCAGCCATGGACATCCCAGAAGGCCGGAGCGGGCCTGTTTGTTTATAATGTAGAAAATAAAAGGAAGTCATAAGGATGCCAGGTGTATGATCTTATAGGGCAATGCGGAATTAGTGCAAAAATACAAAATGATGGAACAGATATACAACTACCAGGGGCGGAACTACCGCCATAGCAACCCACGCGGGTGCTTTGGGGCCCGCAGCCAAGTGGGGTCCGGTGAGGATGAGGAAGTTTCAGTGGCGGTGCATCCATAAAGGGCCCAGGAGCGCTTCCCCCCCCCTCTGTCCTGCACCGCTCTAATCACCATAGATAGATTCATGCATTGCATGAATCTATCTATGGTCGTTGTGTGTTAGCAAAGCAAAGGAATTCTCTTTGCTAACACTGAATCCGCCTCTCAGCCAATCAGGTTGCCTGGTCTGTTACCGGTCACCTGATTGGCTGAAATGTCAGGCGCTGTGATTGGACACCTGACAGAGGACAGAAGAAGACATGGAGGACGTGCAGGAGACCGCCGCTGACCCGCTGCGAGACAGGTAAGTACCGGGCAGCATCTGATGGGGTACATTAGCGGCAATTGATGGGCACACTAGCAGCATCTGATGGGGCACAGTAGCGGAAATTGATGGGCACACTGGCAGCATATGATGGGGCACAGTAGCGGCAATTGATGGGCACACTGGCAGCATCTGATGGGGCACAGTAGCGGCAAATGATGGACACACTGGCAGCATCTGATGGGGCACAGTAGCGGCAATTGATGGGCACAATAGCAGCATCTGATGGGGCACAGTAGCGGCAACTGATGGGCACACTGGCAGGGGAGGCTGTTTGCGGGGGGGGGGGCATACAACATTTTTCTATGGGGCCCTGTGATTTCTAGTTACGCCCCTGACAACTACCTTCATTATAGGGAGAATCACGTTTTTTTCCTTTACATTGTGTGGATGTGTCACCTACCTGGTGAAAAGATAGAACCAGGTTGTATTATGGGAAGAAGACAAGCCAGTGGAGGCAGTGTGATGTTTTGTCTAGTGGAGCCAATGCCTCACTGGGTTAGGCAGCAAAAGGGGGCCTACACAGTATAAGGTGGGTGGTCATAATGACATGGTGGGTGAATCAAGCCTCTCTTTTAATTTAAAATGGCCGCCATACCTATGAAATAGATGGCCACCAACGATTTCAATTTAAAATGGCCACATTTGACTTACTAGCATTTGTTTGCTTTTAATAAATATAATATACAATTTTACACTATGCGGATATCTATGATTTATCTTTTATGCATGTCATCATGATGGAGCAACTCCCACCACTAGTGGTGATATCGTTCTAACCAGAGAGGAGGAAAGGAGTATATGATTTCTATCTCAAGTGATATTTATTCATACAGCTCTTTTGACTAATGCCGCGTACACACAATCAGAAAATCCGACAAGAAAACCGTGGATTTTTTTCCGACGGAATGTTGGCTCAAACTTGTGTTGCATACACACGGTCACACAAAATTCTGATCGTCAAGAATGCAGTGATGTACAACACTACAACGAGCCGAGAAAAATTAAGTTCAATGATTCCGAGCATGCGTCTAATCGATTCTGAGCATGCGTGGTTTTTGGTGCGTCGGAATTGCATACAGACGATCGGACTTTCCAACAAGAACTTTTCTTGTCGGAAAATTTGAGAACCAGCTCTCAAATTTTTGTTGGTGGAAATTCCGACAGAAAAAGTCCGATAAAGCCTACACACGGTCAGAATTTCCAACCAAAAGCTCACATCCAACTTTTCTTGTCGGAATTTCCGATCGTGTGTACACGGCATAAGAGTCCATTATTTCTGGTAAGAAGGCATTTTTTAACTTTCAGTGGAGGCGCACTTGGGTGATTCACTTGTTGGCTCATCATTTATATCCACATTGAATGCACATGTTGGGAGTTTATATACATAGGAGTTTTCACATTTGGAACTTTTTATGAGGACTGCTTATCACATGGGATTTATTTGACACATTTGATTTGTTTTAAAAATGTTGTCACATTGTATATTTATTTGATTGTTAGCACTAGAGTTGAGCGGACGCCTGGATGTTCGGGTTCGACGGGTTCGGCCGAACTTCGCAAAAAAGTTCGAGTTCGGGACCCGAACTTAACCTGAACTTGACCCCGAACCCGAAACCCATTGAAGTCAATGGGGACCCAAACTTTTGAGGACTAAAATGGCTCTAAAAAAGTAATGGGAAGGGCTAGAGGGCTGCAAATGGCAGCAAAATGTTGTTAAGACCATGGCAAGTGCTCTGCAAACAAATGTGGATAGGGAAATAACTTAAAATAACATAAAAGACATACAAATAAAAAATAATAGTCTTGACCTAGGAGGACGAGGTCCATATGGAGTAGGAGGTTGAGGTGGCGGTGGATGTGGCAGTGTAGGTGGAAGCGGCGGTGGAGGAGGACAAGGTAGCCAACACTGGTTTTTGTTTTTCATTTTTTTATTTTTTTAATTAGGATACACCTCAAAAGAGTGAGAAAGATCAAAAATACTACAATGGCTGGGTAAGCCATGTCTGTCCATACATGTCTATTCTGCACAAGGTACGGACAAGTCCTGTGGGATCCATGCCTGGTTCATTTTAATGAACGTGAGCTTGTCCACATTGGCTCTGGACAGGCGGCTGTGCTTGTCTGTGATAACGCCCCCTGCCGTGCTAAATACACGTTCAGATAATACACTAGCTGCAGGGCAGGCCAGCACCTCCAAGGCGTAAAGGGCAAGCTCAGGCCATGTGCCCAATTTGGAGACCCTGAAGTTGAAGGGGGCAGACCCGTCATTCAGTACGTGTAGGCATGTGCACACATACTGTTCCACCATGTTGGTGAAATGCTGCCTCCTGCTAAGACGTTCCATATCAGCTGGTGGTGCTGGTTGTTGTGGCACGCTGACAAAGCTTTTCCACATTTCGGCCATGCTAACCCTGCCTTCTGAGGTGCTGGCGGTGCCCTGGCTGCGTTAGCGACCTCTTCCTCCTCCTCTGCCTTTGCCTTGTGCTTCCACTGTGCCCCCGCTGTCAGGTGGGAATGCCACCAGCAGTGCGTCTACCAGCATGCGCTGGTACTCGCGCATCTTACACGTATCTCACACGTACAGATATGCAGAAAACGCACCAAAAAAAATATTTTTTGCCCTAAGTTATTATTTTTTTGAATAGCAGAATAGGAGAACAGTATCTAAAGTGTGTATCTCACACATACAGATATGCAGAAAATGCACCAAAAAAAATTTTTGCCCAGAAAACACACCAAAAAACATTTATTTGCCCTAAACTATTATTTTTTTTTTGAATAGCAGAATAGGAGAACAATATCTAAAGTGTGTATCTCACACGTACATATATGCAGAAAATGCAGCAAAACATTTTTTTCTGCTCTAAATTATTATTTTTTTGAATAGCAGAATAGGAGAACAGTATCTAAAGTGTGTATCTCACATGTACAGATATGCAGAAAATGCACCCAAATATTTTTTTTTGCCCTAAATGATTTTTTGGGGGAATAGCAGAATAGAACAGTATCTAAAGTGTGTATCTCACACGTACAGATATGCAGAAAACGCACCAAAAAAATGTTTTTTTGCCCTAAATTCTTTTTTTTTTAATAGGAGAACAGTATCTAAAGTGTGTATCTCACAGTAACATATGCAGTGCTGGTGCACTGAGCTTGCATAAAATCCCGCCGACGCCAACCTAACAGACGGATAAAAGTTATCTTTTCTCTGGCACTGGGCTCAGGGCAGGATAAAAAGATTGTGCACTGCACCCACACAACAAAAGCAAGGTAGATCGCTGAGTAATTTGATTTCTGGCTATGCCCCATAGTCACAGATTTTTTTTTCTGATGGGAGGAGAAGGAGGGAGAACAAACAGTAACTGCTCCCATTTATCCAAAGAGTAAAACACCCCCAAAAAAAAAATAGGTAGGGCACAGTCCCTGTGTTCAAGCAAAACACTCTGGAAAGTCCAGCAATAAAAAAGAATATAAAGGAGTCTTTTCCTCCTATAAGTAGAACTTTGGGTGCGGCAGGAACAAAGGCTTTAAATGCTTGTCAAAGGTCTCCACATTATACTCAATGTTCTCTCCATCCTTCCGACAGATAAGCACCCTGTCAGCATGGATGTGCCTCCCAAGCATCCACTCTGCCCTACAGTCCTTGAATTTTCTGGTAACTGTAGGTCAGGGGTGTCCAAACTTTTTTCAAAGAGGGCCATATTTGATGAAGTGAACATGCTCGAGGGCCGACCCTTTTGCCTGACATTCTTTAAACCATTAAAATTTGGTCTAAGTGTGTTCGTCCGAGTACTGATACACTACCCAACAAGAATTCTCTTGCCTTTGTGGCTGTGTGTGAGTAAAGAGGTGAGCTCTGTGTGTTTCACTTTAAAGAGGGAAGTTTCAGGAAAAAATTTAGTTTTTTTTTTTTTTAAGTAAAGGTCTGTGAAGCAGATCCCCAGACCATCCCCAGTCCATCACGGACTGGGGATCTGTGAGGGACTGGGGATCTGTGAGGGACTGGGGAGGGACTGGGGATCTGTGAGGGACTGGGGATCTGTGAGGGACTGGGGATCTGTGAGGGGCTGGGGATCTGTGAGGGACTGGGGATCTGTGAGGGACTGGGGATCTGTGAGGGATTTGGGATCTGTGAGGGTCTGGGGATCTGTGATGGGATTGGGGATCTGTGAGGGACTGGGGATCTGTGAGGGACTGGGGATCTGTGATGGGACTGGGGATCTGTGAGGGACTGGGGATCTGTGAGGGGCTGGGGATCTGTGAGGGGCTGGGGATCTGTGAGGGGCTGGGGATCTGTGAGGGACTGGGGATCTGTGAGGGACTGGGGATCTGTGATGGGATTGGGGATCTGTGAGGGACTGGGGATCTGTGAGGGACTGGGGATCTGTGATGGGATTGGGGATCTGTGATGGGATTGGGGATCTGTGAGGGACTGGGGATCTGTGAGGGACTGGGGATCTGTGATGGGATTGGGGATCTGTGAGGGACTGGGGATCTGTGATGGGACTGGGGATCTGTGATGGGACTGGGGATCTGTGATGGGATTGGGGATATGTGATGGGATTGGGGATCTGTGATGGGATTGGGGCTCTGTGATGGGCTGGGGATCTGTGAGGGATTGGGGAATGCCCCAGTCCATCACTGATCCCCCCCCATCGCAAAGCCCAGTTCATAGACCCCACTCCCCTTACAGACTCCCTCCATATTAGAGTCAGACTGTCACTTTTATCAATGCAGCATTCCCCCTCCTCACACTGCCCTACCTTAATCACACAAGCCAGGAAGCACACATGGCATGGCAGGTCCAGACAAAGAGCGGGACTTTTCAAGTTAAAGGCGGGTGATTGGTTGCTGGGACCGCCCCACTGTCTAGCAACCAATCACCTGCTTTGTAACTTGAAAGATCCCGCCCTTTGTCCGGACCTGCAGCACTTCCAGGCTTGTGTGGGGAGGGGGAGGAAGGGGGAGTGATGCGAGAGTCGGCAGAGGGGAGAGAACACTGACAATTTAGCAAAGCTGCGGGCCACTACTGGGTCCGGATTCGGCCCGAGATCCACTATTTAGTAATGCCACATATATATCTTTTGTGGTTCCCGATGCTGGGAGATCGTTGGGGGCCACAAAAGATATATATGCCCAGATAACCAAGCGGGCTGTTCAAAACCGGAATGCGGGCCGCAATTGGCCCGCGGGCCAGACTTTGGACATGCCTGCTGTAGGTGAACACGAGAGGTATCTGCGTGCATCAGGTACCTTGAGCTTTGTCCAGACAAACTCACTGTACCACCGCTGCCGCAAGACTTCCACCTCATAGAGCAAGTCTCCAGGCAGAACGATGGATTCTGGATGACGAGGTACTTTCACTACCTCTGTAGATTTGGGCTTAGGAGCCCGCAGTGATGCACGTTGCACTCCCACAACAGGAGCAGGTGAAACATTTGATGATTCAAGAAGTGGAAAGGTAGACAGGGGACCAGATTCCTCCCTAGGCTCCGAGGCCTCCACCCGGGGTGTACTATCCCCAATGGACATAGGTGGGTCCCTTGTTGCATGGGACGAGGGTAGCGGCATCTTGTCCTATCCCTTCTTATGAAAGATCTCATCGATCTCCCCGTCATCACCAGCGTCAGATAATGACTCCAGGTCGGAGGTGTCATAAAACTCCGCGGGCGGATAATTCCCAGTAGAGACAAAATCACTCCCCTGAACGGCCCCCACCGACTGTGGGCTGCCGACACCTCCAACCACACACACAGTCCCAACCCCTGGCTCACCTGGGCCTTTAGTAGAACAGGGACGTCCAGGGCTCTTCCCTCCGGATCCATCCAGGCCAGGCAAGCAACGGGGCGAAGCTCTTCCACGTCCATAGGATGCCTTCACTAGGCCAACTTTCCTCTTCGGCGATGGGAGCAGGGAGCTTGTAGTGACTGAGGCAGCATCCTCGGATTTCTCTCTCTCAGTCTCCGCTGGGGCCTTCACCTCGCCCCGGTCAGTGCGCGCAGGAATGCCCGCATAGGCTTCGATCTCTCCCTCCGGAGTGGCAGTACCTGTGAGGTAGTTGAGGTGGAAGGCGCGAGGCCTTTCTGTGGATGGCTCCACCTCAAAAAGGAATTCCTTGCAAGCCTCACATCGCCCGAACGGCTTCAAGTGGACCACCAGTCCCGAACAGCCGGGACAGATCACACCGAGGGCCTCTATGTCTCTGCATGTATACAGAGCCAAACGTCCTCGGGGCCTTAGCCTTATTCCTGTGTCCATAATCAAAGCAGCAAAATAAGTCATCTCCGTGGTAGAAGGAACAGAAATCCACGGAGTATTTGAGGTCATCCTGACTGTCTGCTGCTCCTCCCATACTCTGCATTTGTTTGCAGGCTTTCTCTTCTGCCCACCCACGAACTGCGCAGCTATGGTGTACCTCGTGTCGCGTTGGCCAACATGGCCGACCTACTCGGAACTCCTCCGGGCAGCAAAGTTCAAATTCAGACGGTATAACACACATCCCGGAAACGATGCCCCCACATGTAGCGACCTCACCCCTCTTGCCCCTTCTTCTTCACGGCTTGTTGTCTCGTCTCGGGGGGGAGTATGGGAGAAGGGATGAGATACACCACGGCCCATGTCCTCTTTTGGATAGAGGTGAAGGCCAGAACCTATTTTACCATTGGGTCGTGTCGTGTGTATAACCCAGAGCCAAGTCTTTTCTGTAAATGACCCCCTCTGCTCCCAGTAACTGGAGTTCCACACCACTGAAAAGGTCCAACTCGTATTTATTCTTCAACAGCAATAAATCGTCATTTAGCACAGACAGGTTGTGACCAAAGAACAGTTCAGTATAGGTGGGGAGTAGGTCGAGGCACGATAGAAAAAAACATTGTGGTGTCACCAACGATTATGGCGTACAGTCGCTGCCACCGACTGTGTAGAACAGAGAGTGAATTACCTTCGCTAAGCGCAGCCCCTGTCAGAGGGAAGACATCCGTCCAAGAGAGTTACCAGAGGCCCCACCGTCACCAGCAATGCTGCACCGGACTGTTCGGAGAGGTTACGCTCCCTGGCCTCCTCATCTCAGACTCGGGCACCCAAGGCTTTAGGGCCCCCTCGGATTCCTCCACCCTTGCGGGACCCAGTCGAAGGCACTGGGCCCCAGGCCTCCTCAAAAGTACATCACCCCAGGCTAAAGGTACCTGGGAAGGACTCCATCTCCCGCTCCGGCCAGGTCAAGGGCACCTGGGCCCGAAACTGCGGAACGCCGGCACCCAGGCTGAAGGTGCCTGGGCACGACTCTGACCTCCAACTCTGAACCCCGTGTTCAGGGCGTCCGCCCCTTTTATCCCCTTTTCCTTTGCAGGGAGGTTCCCCGCCCCGCTGTACAAGCGCCAGAAAAGGACAAAAAGGGATGCAGTCTTGCGGTGAGGGTTCAACTCCGGCCCAGGGCAACAACGCCACCTGCAGGCCGCAGGGAACCTCACACCACCAGAGTCCTCCAAGAACCATAAAAAAAGGTCCCAGATTCCCCAACAATCAGTGCATTGGGTCATACTACCACCCTTGCACTCCCCCTAAATTTTAACCCCTGCTACATATATATAATGTTTGGGGGTTCTAAGTAATTTTCTAGCAAAAAATATTGATTTAACTTGTAAACAACAAATGTCAAAAATAGGCCTGGTCTGAAGTGGTTAATTGGCTCCTGTCTAAATTTTCCCTAATATGTGTATGTATGAGTGTGACTTAGCGACCCTAGATAGTAAGCTCCTAGAGGGCAGGGACTCATGTGAAAGTACAATATATGTGTAAAGCGCTGCGTAAAACATAAATTGACTGTGTCATCTATTGTATTAAAACCTATCTGTTGAATGTGTTATTGGAAGTAACAAGGGGTATGCTGCCCCCCCCCCCCCCCCAATGGTTCACTTCCTGAATTTTAGCCATAAACAGCAAAAGGTTGCAAGAAGAGGGAAACAAAGCAAGGAAAAAGTTAAAAAGTTATTCCATTTTGTAAGTGTTAAAGCTTGACAGTAACGTTTCTAAGCCTGCTGCTCTCAGAACTGACCCTCAAGGGCCAACAGCCTTGTCTAAGGTCAGATTAATATAAAAGTGTAAAATATAATAGTTAGTCCTAATGCCTAATATGCATTCCTGATCCTTAATCAATACTAATATATATTTATTAGTCCACTGCTAACAGCTGTGATATTTCCCATGAAATACAGGACCTATAATATTTCATATTCTACCTAGGTGCCCAGGGCCCCACTAGAGTGATCTATGTCCTGGCCCTCTCCATTACATCATTCCTGAATCACTGCAATCAAATGAGTTCTGTACCATTGTGTAAGATAAGCAGCACAATGTCAAGCATCAGTGCAAGGCTAAGGGAGAGGAGGCATGCTCAGAAGTAGTGGACTTATATTTCATCAACTTTTTAATAGGGATGGTGGTTTGGGTGCAGTATACAGACTGAATTTGGCTTGATAGAGATGTTCAATCAGATTCACCAGGCTTTCCGATTTAAAAAAAAAGCAAAAAAACATTTAAAACGTCTTTCTACTTCTGTCAGGACTTCTATATCCTTCCTATCCACTCTTGGTATTATACTGACACTCACTGTCAGATAAAATCACAGCTTCTTTAAGGAGTTTTTGCCAAAGCAAAATACATTAAGAATATGTACAGATAACTGGGAAGTAGGAGAACGAGAGGGATTTACAGCATCCCAAAACTCAAGAAATTTTTTATATATTGTAACTTACCAGTGTAGATGTGATGACAGCATTTGTTTTCTTTTTTTCACGTTTGTTTTCCTTTACTTTCACCTTGTAATCCTGCCAGTAACACACTTCCTGTCCTAGGGTGACAACGCTTACTCGTTGTACTGTATTTATAAAGGAGCTGCTCACTCCTAATTTGAACAACAAATACATTTCCCTCTTCATACCATAGGGTATGAAGCTGCAGGCATCACCTCGGTATAACCACTTGAAGTCTAGCGACATACGAGTACATCACTGGTCGGCAAATGGTAGTGTCTTGGGTGGGACAAAGCCTTCAAGCCTGTGTCCAGGCCTTTTTGGAAACCTGCAGGTTGTGCGAGTATGCAAGTGTGCACACTCAATATAAGGAAGACCTGGCCATAGTTCAGAGGCCCCCCCAGGAGAGAGATGTGTGTTCCAGCCAAGAGTTGTGTTCTCCTGCCAAGAGATAGAGGTCCTCTACCTAAGCGATTGCACTCCATGTGGGAGAGAGTTCTTGTCCATCGGACTGAGAGAGTTGAGGTGGCTGGGAGACGGAGAAAAAGTCTGGGAGGCTGGAAAAGCCGGAATAACTAGGCGAGTCAGAAGAAGCTGAGGAAACCTATAAATCTCAGAGGAGTGAAAGAGCCCGTAGGAGCCCTTTTGAGAATGTGTGCTAACTAAACCCCTGTTTTTAACGCAAACTGTTAGATAGGATAATTTGGCTGATTGCAGACTGGCTGGGGAGTTGAGCTGGGAATATTCTTTGGTTTCATTTTACAATATGGGCAATTTTTTGCTGACCAGGCAGTAGTTTGTGTGCAACGTGGAGCGGCAGAATAACACACTCAGTCCCAGTGCAATGAAAGAACTTGTATTGAAATAATGCAGAAACAGTTCACAAATAACCCATGGGAAGGCAGCCCGGGAACATTCATAGTTCCAACAGCATGTAGAGAGCAGAGTGCGGCTAAACTGACAGCATCTGTAGAGAGGGGAAGAATGTGGCCTGGCCATCTTGTACCCAACCGGCAGGTGTACAGAGAAGTTGCAAACCTGCGCTTTCCCTCCTCGTCAGGAAACTTTCCCTGCTGCTAGTGGACAGGGGTACCTGTCTCTACTCTATCAACTCGCAAAATCGCGCCAAACCTGGGAGCCAATAGGCTCTGCCTGACCCCAGATGGATGCCAGAGTCACATGGGATGGCAGCATCCAATTGGATGCTCCCCCAGTTTCTCAGGAAACCATAGATGAACTGTGTTCCTTCTGACTTCCTCTCCAACTGCAGTGCCGCTGCGAGAGAGTGCTACCTGCAGTGGAAAAGGCACCTCCCTACAAGGTGAACACCAGCCCGAGGGCTTTCACACTGGAGCGGTGCGCTGACAGGACGCTCAAAAAAGTCTTGCAAGCAGCATCTTTGAGGCGCTTTAGGAGCGGTGTATACACCGCTCCTAAATTGCTCCTGATTGAAATCAATGGGCAGTGCCGCCAAAGCGCCTGCAAAGCGACTCAACAGCGGTGCTTTGCGGGCGCTTTTAAACCTTTATTCGGCCGCTAGCGGGGTTAAAAGCAGCCAAAAAGCGCCGCTGAAACGACAGTAAAGTGCCACTAAAACTACCCCCCTGCTCCTCAGTGTGACAGTGCCCTAAGGGGGAACTCCAACTTTTAGCAATAGGTTGATATTGCATATTGTTGCGTGGTGTACTGCACATTTGAAATCCAGGGTCTGTGATTTCAGGGTTTTAGGGAAATGGACTGATCTGCAACAAGTCAGTTTTTATTTATATTTTATGCCTGAGTACATAGGTCACATTTAAGTCATTTAAGTCGTTTGAAACTGTTCTATTTATAATTTGCATGTGTCTTTGTGTTATACTGCTTAATAACAGAGTTGGCTATATTTAACTACTGCTTGCTTATATTATTACTGTTGCTTTATGATAAAATGTCTTTCAGTAATAATAATTTTTTGGTTCACTACAGTTTGTGTCCATCTACTGTTGTGTCTACAGCACAGGTGTCAAACACAAGGCCTGCGGGCCGAATCCGACCCTCCAGGCCATTTCATGTGGCCCTAACACCTCTCCTGCAGCTGCAGGAGAGCTCCAGCCCCCCTCTTGTCCTCCTCCAGACCCTGTATCTTGTTGCTTTCATGCAATACATCCATCTTGTTCCCAGCAGCAGCATAAGGTAAGGGGGGTGCACTGCGATGTAAGGGAGGGTTGGGGACTCAACTTCTGATGGTGGGGTGGCTCTTGACATCTAATATATGGGGAGGGGATGGGCTGGACATCTAATCTTACAGATACAACCAGCCCTTTTGAGGGCAATCATAATGCTGATGCGGCCCACGATGAAATTGAGTTTGACACCCCTGGTCTACAGTAACATTTATTTAGCAGGTGTGCCAGAGGGGTCAAGAGGGAGAACAAAGAATCTAACATTCCCAAGCGGCTCCTTCGGGGGGTAGTGCTACATTACATTAAAGTGGAGTTCCACCCTAAAAAAAAAAAATCACCAAAACTCTACAAAAAAATAGAAAGAAAAATACATTTTTACTTACCAGAAATTGCGCTTGCTATGCGGATCTTCCTATTCTGCCACTTCATAATCCACGGCTGGTCTTCATCCTCGCGTTGTCTTCTGGGGAATGGTGCGCGCTGCCTTCTGGGAACTGTGTGTATCCCAGAGAGCAGCCGCCCATTCATACAGCGCCGCGAGACTCACGCATGCGCAGTAGGAAACGGGCAGGCTCCACTGCCTGTTTCCCTTAGTATGGATGGCGGCGCCAGGACCTGCCACGATCGAAGGGGGCCGACATCGCAGGTGCCTAGGACAGGTAAGTGTCCTTATTAAAAGTCAGCAGCTACAGTGTTTGTAGCTGCTGACTTTAAAAAAAAATCGCAGTTGGAACCCTGCTTTAAGATTAGAAAGTTTTCTGGAATCTAACTTTTGATGGGTTGCTATTGAGGACATACGGCCTTACACACAGCCAAGAAGGTATTGTTCATTTATAGAAGTATGTATGCATTTGTTTAGCTAGCTACAACTTATTCTGTACAGTCTGTCTAAAGTGCGGCAACCCAACAGCTCTTGAACCAATTACAAGGAAAACACATTTGGCATAAAACATTATCTAACACAACCTTTCTGCTGAATACTGTGACGCTTGCTGTGGCTGCTGATGGGTTGAAGGATTTTTTTAGATGCAAAAACTCTGTGCAATAAAACTAGCGTGATATATGTACAACATAATGACCTCAGTACTGACCCCTCCCAGTACAAACCCCTTTCCCAGCCCACTCCCCCAGTACAGACCCGTCCCAGTAAAGATCCCCTTCCCAGCCCACCCCTAAGTACAGACACCCCTTCTCAGGCAATGTGCTTACAGTATAAATCAGCTGTGGGCACACTGTAGCAAGGGCAGATTGTGTGGGACAATCCCACACAATCTGGGACTGTTGGGAGGATGTCATGAAGCCTAAAGAATATTTCGAATGGGCTACTGGTGGCATTGGTTAGGGCAGCCCTGGAGACCCCTGGGGGTGCCTCAGTAATGACGCTAATGCCCTAAGTGCCTGAGTGAGTGTAAGTGAGGCAACTTATGCACTGGAATGTATTCAGGGGTATATATGCCCCCCCCACCACCACCACCACCACATAGAAATATGAAAGATATGCATGCCAGCTAGTGATGAGCCGAACACCCCCCTGTTCGGTTCGCACCAGAACCCGCGAACGGACCGAAAGTTCGAACGAACATTAGAACCCTATTAAATAGAATGGATGCGAACGTTCGAATTCTAAAGTGCTAATTATAACAACTATTATGCATGTTATTGTCCTAAAAAGGGTTTGGGAACCCGGGTTCTGCACCAGGGGACATGTATCAATGCAAAAAGAAGTTTTAAAAACGGTCGTTTTTCGGGAGCAGTCATTTTAATGATGCATAAAGTGAAAAAAAAAAGTCAAATATTCCTTTAAATATCGTACCTGGGGGGTGTCTAAAGTATGCCTGTGAAGTGCCACGTGTTTCCCGTGTTTAGAACTGTCCCTGCACAAAATGACACTTCTAAAGGAAAAAAAAGCCATTTAAAACTGCTTGCGGCTTTAATGTAATGTCTGGTCCCGGTAATATGGATGAAATTCTTTAAGAAAAATGGCATAGCTACCCCATGACCCCCCCCCCCCTACCCCAGCCCATTACCAGCCCCTTTGGGTCTTGTATGGATATTAAGGGGAACCCCGCACATAAAATAAAAAAGGCCCTATATACTCTGAACAGCCCTATACAGGCGGTGCATACAAGACAGGGACTGTAGGTTTGTTCTTATGTAGAATCTGTTTGTAATTTTGAACAGGTACATTGTTGAAGTGTAGCTCCAGACCAAAAATCTATTTTTAAACTTTTTGGAAAACATAGGTAAGGGTTATCACCCCTGTAACATTTGTTTTGCTGTCTGTGCCCCTGTTCAGAACATTTCACCTCACTTTCCGTCCCAATGACAACTGTTTTTGAAATGTGGTGTTTTTCTTGAAACAAGGATTGCTGATAAAGCATCAGTACAGAGGAGACACCTTTCTCCCATATTTATTCTTACAGGAGAGAATTTTCCTTCCTAGTGGTAGATTTCCTCTCACTTCCTGTTGTCTTCTTGCGTTTGCAAGTAGGAGTCGTTTGTAAGTTGGATGTTTGAAAGTAGGGACCTGCCGTATATACTCTGCAGAAATAGGCCCCTTAGTTGTTGGTGTTGGCACAACACTGTAAGCACTCACAGTTACTCTTGGTTGGTGCTGGAACGCCCTGCTGTCAACTATTATATCAGGAATTTTAATTACATATAATTGTTGAACAGTGGTAGTAAAAATTGGGCCTTTGATGGTGGTGCTGGTGCCACAACACTGTAAGCCCTGACAGTTACTCTTGGTGGGTGCAGCAATGGGCCCTGCTGTGAATTATTAGATCAAGAATTGTAATTACATGCCCCTGTTGAACAGGGGCTGAAAAATTGGGCCTTAGGCACTGGTGGCACAACACTGCAACCCCTCACAGATACTGTACTTGGAGCACAGCAATGAGCCCTGTTGCAAAGTATTGCTTCAAAAATTGTAATGACACGCCCCTGTTAAACAGGGGCTGAAAAATTGGGCCTTAGGCACTGGTGGCACAACACTGCAACTCCTCACAGATACTGTACTTGGAGTACAGCAATGAGCCCTGTTGCAAAGTATTGCTTCAAAAATTGTAATTACACGCCCCTGTTAAACAGGGGCTGAAAAATTGGGCGTTAGGCACTGGTGGCGGCACCCATAAACAAAAATGATCTTCCAAGCTATCATCATCAATCGTATCATTGAGGACTCGGAGGAGGAGGATAGCCAGTCAACATAACAGCACAGGCACTCAGCATCAGCATCAGTCTTGAAGGGATGTGACATGTTAAAATCAATTAGTCTGTTATATCAGCATCAGGTGTGTGGTAGCTGGTGGTGATCCAAGACTGGTTCATCTTGATGAAAGTCAGTCGATCAACCGAGTCGGTGGACAGGCGCACCCTGTGATCCGTGACAAATCCTCCAGCAGCACTGAATGTGCGTTCCGAAAGAACGCTGGATGCAGGACAGGCCAGTAGCTCAATTGCATACTGTGCAAGCTCTGGCCAGTGATCCATCCTCAAGACCCAGTAAGCCAGAGGATTTTCGGTGGGGAAGGTGTCCAAGTCTGACCTTGCCCCTAGATATTCCTGCACCATGTTTATCAGACGCTGGCGATGGTTGCTGGAACCGATCATACTTTGGGGCTGCGGACTAAAGAATTGTCTGAACGCATCGGTCAGACGGCCACCTTCCCCACCGCTCCTTCTTTGACTGGCCGAAGCCTCAGCAACTCGTTGTCCAGGACCAGGAGTTTGCAACCTCCCAGTCTCTGGGAACGCGTTGCACAGACCTTTCTGCAAGGCCTCCCGGAGTTGTCTCATCCTCTGCTCCCTCTGCGACGGTAACATAAGGTCCGCAACCTTACCCTTGTACCGTGGATCAAGGAGAGTGGCCAGCCAGTAATGGTCCCTCTCCTTGATCCGAAGAATACGAGGATCCTTCCGCAGACTTTGCAGGATCAGGGAGGCCATGCAGCGTAGGTTTGCTGAGGCATTCGCTCCGGAGTCCTCTGGGTCACTAAGGACGACATGATCCGCAGCCACCTCCTCCCAGCCACGTACAAGTCCACTGGTTTCTTGGGACTGTAAATCATCCCTAAAAGACTGCTGCTGATGATGCTGAGTGCCAGCCTCCACCTCCATGCTGACACAATCCTCCTCCTCCTCCTCCTCCTCCTCCTCTTCCTGTGCGATGGGTGGGACAGAAGTAACACTGTCTGGGTAAAGGGGGCCTTGAGAGGCAAGGAAGTCCTCCTCTTCCTGCCTCTGTTCTGCCTCAAGTGCCCTGTCCATTATTCCACGCAGCGTGTGCTCCAACAGGTGGACAAGAGGTACAGTGTCACTGATGCATGCACTGTCACTGCTCACCATCCTCGTGGCCTCCTCAAATGGTGCCAGGACAGTGCATGCATCCCTGATCATGCCCCACTGGCGTGGAGAAAAAAAACCAAGCTCCCCTGACCCTGTCCTGGTGCCGTAGTCGCACAGGTACTCATTGATGGCCCTCTGCTGCGTGTGCAGCCGCTGCAGCATGGCCAACGTTGAGTTCCACCTGGTGGGCATGTCACATATAAGGCGGTTCTTGGGCAGGTTCAACTCCTTTTGCAGCTCAGCCAGGCGAGCACTGGCATTATAAGATCTGCGGAAATGCACACAGACTTTCCTGGCCTGCCTCAGGACATCCTGTAAGCCCGGGTACCTGCCCAAGAAGCGCTGCACCACCAGGTTAAGGACGTGAGCCACACAGGGCACATGGGTCAGTTGTCCCTGTCGGAGGGCGGAGAGGAGGTTGGTGCCATTGTCGCAAACCACCATTCCTGGCTTAAGCTGGCGTGGCGTCAACCACCTCTCGGCCTGGCCCTGCAGAGCAGACAGGACCTCTGCCCCAGTGTGGCTTCTGTCCCCCAAACACACCAGCGCAAGCACGGCATGGCATCTTTTTGCCTGCGTACTTGCGTAGCCCCGTGAACGGCTACGGAGCACCGCTGGTTCATAGGACAAACCACAGGAAGAGGCCATGGAGGAAGAAGAAGAGGAGGGGGTGGAGGAGAGAGGTGTGTCACAACCAGTAGTAGCATTTTGGAGGCGTGGCGGTGGGACAACCTCCAACACTACTGCACCTTGTCCTGAATCCTTCCCAGCTGCCAAAAGAGTGACCCAATGGGCCGTGAAAGAAAGGTAACGTCCCTGTCCATGCCTGCTGGACCATGAGTCAGCGGTAATATGCACCTTACCGCTGACCGCCCTGTCCAGCGAGGCCAAGACATTGCCTTCCACATGCCGGTAGAGAGCCGGAATAGCCTTCCGTGCGAAAAAGTGGCGTTTGGGAACCTGCCACTGAGGAACCGCACATTGCACAAACTCACGGAAGGGGGCCGAGTCTACCAACTGAAAAGGCAGCAGTTGAAGCGCTAGCAATTTAGCCAAGCTAGCATTCAACCGCTGGGCATGTGGATGGCTGGGAGTGAACTTCTTTCGACGGTCCAGCAGCTGGGGCAGGGAAATTTGCCTGCTAGAATCGGACGTCGGTGTACTGCTAGCAGAGTGGGCGCAAGTACTTGGCTGTGACACACCTAATTCTACACCTTCATTCCTCTCAGTGCATGTTTCAGAGAGGACTGAAGTTATAGTGGGGTTGGAGATCCCAGCTGATGCGGTGCAAGGAGAGGTCCGCTTTGTTCTTTGGTGTGGGTCTTTGAGGTAGGCTTGCCAACGAGCTGCATGGCAGGTCAACATATGTCTGGTCAGGCATGTGGTACCCAAGCGGCTGATGTTTTGGCCACGCGATATACGCTTGAGACATATGTTGCAAACAGCAGCTGTGCGATCTGATGCACTAGCCTCAAAAAAGGCCCACACCAAAGAACTTTTTGAATGACGGGCAGAGGCAGCGCCCTGCACAGGCGGAGCTCTGCGGTGTGATTCCGTCGGTGTACTGCCCTTACGCTGGCCACCAAAGGGCATCCTGCCTCGTTGGAGATGTGCCTCCTCCTCATCCTCCTCCTCCTCCTCTCTCCTATTAGGCACCCACGTGGAGTCAGTGACCTCATCATCCCCTCCCTCCTCATCACTGGAGCCAATCTGGCAGTATGCTGCAGCTGCTGGAACATGACTGCCAGATTGGTGTCCTTCTTGAGCATCCCCTCTGTCTGCTCTCACGCTACTGCCTTCCTCTAGCTGGGTTTCATCATCAGACCCTTCGAAACGCTGGGCATCCTCCTGGAGCATGTACCCAACACTGTGCTGAAACAGTTCGGGGGACTCCTCAGGAGGAGGACATGGTGGGTCTAGGGAAGGAGTGACTGATGATTTGTCTGACATTGATACCAGGGAAGACGACGCTTTGGCAGCTGCTTTTCCAGTACCCTGAGCCTGGGTGAGAGAGGATGAGGAGGAGGAGGAGGGCTTGGTCATCCACTCTACCAAGTCTTCGGCATGATGTGGCTCAACATGTCCAGCTGCCGAAAAGAAGGACAAGCGTGTCCCATGGCCATGTGCTGATGACAATGCACCGCGTCCACGACCAGCACTGTTGCCCCCAGACACAGAGCCTGCTTGCCCTCTTTTATTGCCTCCTGACTGTCTGCCTCTCCTTGTTTGCCTTCCAGACATTCTAATAGATGGCCTGCACGGAGATGGGAAAAAAGCAATAAGGGCTACCTTCAGGTGTCCTTCTCTGTCCCTTGAAACAAGGACTTTCACAGTGAAAGAAACTGACACTCTCCCTACCTACAGTTTTCTGTCCCTAGAAAAAATGTTTTTTTTAATCACAATATAGCACAAGAAAAATTCACTCACTGTCCTTACAGGTCCCTGGAAACAAGGACTTGCAGAGTGAAAGAAAAAAAACACTCTCCCTACCTACAGTTTTCTGTCCCTAGAAAAAATGTTTTTTTTAATCACAATATAGCACAAGAAAAATTCACTCACTGTCCTTACAGGTCCCTGGAAACAAGGACTTGCAGAGTGAAAGAAAAAAAACACTCTCCCTACCTACAGTTTTCTGTCCCTAGAAAAAATGTTTTTTTTAATCACAATATAGCACAAGAAAAATTCACTCACTGTCCTTACAGGTCCCTGGAAACAAGGACTTGCAGAGTGAAAGAAAAAAAACACTCTCCCTACCTACAGTTTTCTGTCCCTAGAAAAAATGTTTTTTTTAATCACAATATAGCACAAGAAAAATTCACTCACTGTCCTTACAGGTCCCTGGAAACAAGGACTTGCAGAGTGAAAGGAAAAAAACACTCTCCCTACCTACAGTTTTCTGTCCCTAGAAAAAATGTTTTTTTTAATCACAATATAGCACAAGAAAAATTCACTCACTGTCCTTACAGGTCCCTGGAAACAAGGACTTGCAGAGTGAAAGGAAAAAAACACTCTCCCTACCTACAGTTTTCTGTCCCTAGAAAAAATGTTTTTTTTAATCACAATATAGCACAAGGACAATTCACTCACTGTCCTTCCAGGTCCCTGGAAACAAGGACTTGCAGAGTGAAAGAAACTGACACTCTCCCTACCTACAGTTTTCTGTCCCTAGAATAAATGTTTTTTTAATCACAATATAGCACAAGAAAAATTCACTCACTGTCCTTACAGGTCCCTGGAAACAAGGACTTGCAGAGTGAAAGAAAAAAAACACTCTCCCTACCTACAGTTTTCTGTCCCTAGAAAAAATGTTTTTTTTAATCACAATATAGCACAAGAAAAATTCACTCACTGTCCTTACAGGTCCCTGGAAACAAGGACTTGCAGAGTGAAAGAAAAAAAACACTCTCCCTACCTACAGTTTTCTGTCCCTAGAAAAAATGTTTTTTTTAATCACAATATAGCACAAGAAAAATTCACTCACTGTCCTTACAGGTCCCTGGAAACAAGGACTTGCAGAGTGAAAGAAAAAAAACACTCTCCCTACCTACAGTTTTCTGTCCCTAGAAAAAATGTTTTTTTTAATCACAATATAGCACAAGAACAATTCACTCACTGTCCTTACAGGTCCCTGGAAACAAGGACTTGCAGAGTGAAAGAAAAAAAACACTCTCCCTACCTACAGTTTTCTGTCCCTAGAAAAATTTTTTTTTTTAATCACAATATAGCACAAGAACAATTCACTCACTGTCCTTACAGGTCCCTGGAAACAAGGACTTGCAGAGTGAAAGGAAAAAAACACTCTCCCTACCTACAGTTTTCTGTCCCTAGAAAAAATGTTTTTTTTAATCACAATATAGCACAAGAAAAATTCACTCACTGTCCTTACAGGTCCCTGGAAACAAGGACTTGCAGAGTGAAAGGAAAAAAACACTCTCCCTACCTACAGTTTTCTGTCCCTAGAAAAAATGTTTTTTTTAATCACAATATAGCACAAGGACAATTCACTCACTGTCCTTCCAGGTCCCTGGAAACAAGGACTTGCAGAGTGAAAGAAACTGACACTCTCCCTACCTACAGTTTTCTGTCCCTAGAATAAATGTTTTTTTAATCACAATATAGCACAAGAAAAATTCACTCACTGTCCTTACAGGTCCCTGGAAACAAGGACTTGCAGAGTGAAAGAAAAAAAACACTCTCCCTACCTACAGTTTTCTGTCCCTAGAAAAAATGTTTTTTTTAATCACAATATAGCACAAGAAAAATTCACTCACTGTCCTTACAGGTCCCTGGAAACAAGGACTTGCAGAGTGAAAGAAAAAAAACACTCTCCCTACCTACAGTTTTCTGTCCCTAGAAAAAATGTTTTTTTTAATCACAATATAGCACAAGAAAAATTCACTCACTGTCCTTACAGGTCCCTGGAAACAAGGACTTGCAGAGTGAAAGAAAAAAAACACTCTCCCTACCTACAGTTTTCTGTCCCTAGAAAAAATGTTTTTTTTAATCACAATATAGCACAAGAACAATTCACTCACTGTCCTTACAGGTCCCTGGAAACAAGGACTTGCAGAGTGAAAGAAAAAAAACACTCTCCCTACCTACAGTTTTCTGTCCCTAGAAAAAATGTTTTTTTTAATCACAATATAGCACAAGAAAAATTCACTCACTGTCCTTACAGGTCCCTGGAAACAAGGACTTGCAGAGTGAAAGGAAAAAAACACTCTCCCTACCTACAGTTTTCTGTCCCTAGAAAAAATGTTTTTTTTAATCACAATATAGCACAAGAAAAATTCACTCACTGTCCTTACAGGTCCCTGGAAACAAGGACTTGCAGAGTGAAAGGAAAAAAACACTCTCCCTACCTACAGTTTTCTGTCCCTAGAAAAAATGTTTTTTTTAATCACAATATAGCACAAGGACAATTCAGTCACTGTCCTTCCAGGTCCCTGGAAACAAGGACTTGCAGAGTGAAAGAAACTGACACTCTCCCTACCTACAGTTTTCTGTCCCTAGAATAAATGTTTTTTTAAGCACAATATAGCACAAGGACAATTCACTCACTGTCCTTCCAGGTCCCTGGAAACAAGGACTTGCAGAGTGAAAGAAACTGACACTCTCCCTACCTACAGTTTTCTGTCCCTAGAATAAATGTTTTTTTAAGCACAATATAGCACAAGGACAATTCACTCACTGTCCTTCCAGGTCCCTGGAAACAAGGACTTGCAGAGTGAAAGAAACTGACACTCTCCCTACCTACAGTTTTCTGTCCCTAGAATAAATGTTTTTTTAAGCACAATATAGCACAAGGACAATTCACTCACTGTCCTTCCAGGTCCCTGGAAACAAGGACTTGCAGAGTGAAAGAAACTGACACTGTCCCTACCTACAGTTTTCTGTCCCTAGAATAAATGTTTTTTTTAAGCACACTATAGCACAAGCACAAAACACACTGACACTCTCCCTACCTATCCTTCTCTTTCCCTAAACTAAAGGAATCCAGGTTAAGCAAGAAAGAAATAACAGTCACTGTCCCTGCCTATGCTGCTCTATCCCTGCTCCGGAACACACTACACTAGGCCGCCGTGCTGGCGGCCTTTTATAGTGTGGGGCGTGTACTAAACACCCTCAGCAATAATTGGCCACAGGCATCCTGCCTGTGGCCAATCATTGCTCTCCTCGCTGCCGGCGCTGTGATTGGCCAAGCATGCGGGGTCACAGTGCATGCTTGGCCAATCACAGCGCCTGGATGACACTGCGATGGCGTAGTGCATTGTGGGCCGTTCGCGTCACTCGAATTTGGCGCGAACGGCCCAAATCGTTCGATCTTCGTCGAACGATCGAACAGCCGATGTTCGAGTCGAACGTATGTTCGACTCGAACACGAAGCTCATCCCTAATGCCAGCATATTAGCAACTTGGAAGTGGAGATCTCAAGACCAGACAAACTTGGTGGCTGAGAAAATCCACCTGCATCTACAAAAAACGCTATATAACTTTTTAAAGGATAAGCCTTTTAATAAACACTGGGAAAAGATATTTCTTGAACAATAATGCACCAACATCTGGTGTTCTATATATTTTTTACTAAACATTTGTAATTAAAAACACCCACTCTGAAGCCCTGTGGATGCCCACCAAACAAAGAAAACACCAGAAAATGAATATATCTCATTGCATGACTCATTGTAATTAACTAATATCATTTTAAGAGTAAGAAAAAAACAAGGAAATTGGTTGCATGGAAAATGACTGGAAGATGAGATAATAGATTAATGACAAATGTAGAGGGAGAATTTATTAAAGGATATCAATTGGCAGCATAGGTGAAATAGAAAAAGAAGCTGTGACAAGCATGCAATATCAGTGATTAGTTTAATATATAATTTGCTTGTTCTTTCATGATCCATAACAGCGAGTAAAGTTCTAAACTGCATTATCATCTATTACGGAGAGAACTAGTCTGATAACCTGCGAAGATTTCACTATTCCTCTAATTGCATTTTCTGAAATCTTATTAGCAGCATTTATTTTACTGTACAGCTGACTTCTGCAGCAGTGTGCTGCTTCCCCCTGGTGTTAAAAACAGAAATTACATTTTATATCTATACAAAATCGCTCACACGTTGGTTGGTTTACCTAGAAATAAAATTGCAATGCATTCAGGGGCCCCGTAGTTTACAAATCATGGTGCAGTGAAGAGAAATAGTTTTTCCTTTAATTTACAAACATGTATCTCAACCACGGCTTATGAAAATTTGAGTGATTGGCGCGTCCTGCACACAGGTTGGGCGAATGATACATTGGGGGTTATTTACTAAAGGTAAATCCACTTTGTACTTCAAGTGCAAACTACAAGTGCAAAGTGCACTTGAAATTGCACTGAAAGTGCACTTGGAAGTGCATACGCTGTAAATCTGAGAGGTAGATCTAAAATGAGGGGAAGCTCTGCTGATTTTATTATCCAATCATGTGCAAGCTAAAATGCTGTTTTTTCTTTTCCTTGCGTGTCCCCCTCGGATCTACAGCAACTGCACTTCTAAGTGCACTTTCAGCGCAATTTCAAGTGCACTTTGGACTTATAGTTTGCACTTGTAGTGCAAAGTGGATTTGCCTTTCATAAATAACCCCCATTGTGTGTGTCCCCATCATCACAGGAATGAGTTTGGAGCTTCTGTATTGCTTGGCCACAAATCCACAAATCTCTTCCTTCCTGTCACATCAGCACTGAGCTCAGAGGAAGAAGCGTGCACTATGCGTGCAAGGATATGTGGACCAAGGAGAGTACACTACATGTGTGGATATGTGGACCAAGGAGAGTACACTACACATGTGTAGATTTGTGGACCAGTGGGAGTACACTGCACATGTGTGGTTTTGTGAACCAGGGAGAGCATACTGTGCATGTGTGGATTTGTGGACCAGGGAGAGTACACTGCACATGTGTGGATTTGTGGACCAGGAAGAGTACACTGCACATGTGTGGATTTGTGGACCAGGAAGAGTACACTGCACATGTGTGGATTTGTGGACCAGGAAGAGTACACTGCACATGTGTGGATTTGTGGACCAGGGAGGGCACTCTGCACATGTGTAGATTTGTGGACCAGCGGGAGCACACTGCACATGTGTGGATTTGTGGACCATGGGGAGCACACTGCACATGTGTGGATTTGTGGACCAGGGAGGGCACTCTGCACATGTGTAGATTTGTGGACCAGCGGGAGCACACTGCACATGTGTGGATTTGTGAACCAGGGAGAGCATACTGTGCATGTGTGGATTTGTGGACCAGGGAGAGTACACTGCACATGTGTGGATTTGTGGACCAGGGAGGGCACTCTGCACATGTGTAGATTTGTGGACCAGCGGGAGCACACTGCACATGTGTGGATTTGTGAACCAGGGAGAGCATACTGTGCATGTGTGGATTTGTGGACCAGGGAGAGTACACTGCACATGTGTGGATTTGTGGACCAGGGAGGGCACTCTGCACATGTGTGGATTTATGGACCAGGGAGGGCACACTGCACATGTGTGGATTTATTGACCAGGGAGAACACAATACACATGTGTAGATTTGTGGACCAGGGAGAACATACTGTGCATGTGTGGATTTGTGGACCAGGGAGAGTACACTGCACATGTGTGGATTTGTGGACCAGGTAGAGGACTCTGCTTATTATCTGTTCATAGCTAATATGCAGGGTGGCACCAATCACTCAGAATGCCTATTTTGTGGCCTATTTTGCGGAAGTCACAGTTGGCCTACAGATATGTAATTTAAAACAAGCTCAATTTCTCTACACTGCACCATGATTTGTAAACTGCTGGGGCCCTTTGGCTGCACTGTATATTTTATTATGAAGGGGAACTAACATTTTGACTTTTTCTGCTGCAGCCCCTAGCCTTTTAAGAGTATCTAAATGCTGGAAGGCAGACTTCCCAATCATGTAATCACTGTGATTGGCTGAAAGATCTTGATCATAAACAATGCTTGGCAGCAGTCCATGACAGCTTAGTCGCTGTGCTGGGAGTGTGCATGCTCTCTGCACAGAAGAGCCAATCCCCATAGATGCAAATGTGTGACAGCTCTGCGTTAAAGCCCACCTGCTCATGTTCCGCATATATGCATATGGGCAGCGGGAACAGGTTAAAATCACACATATTTCCTCCCTTTTTTAGCATTTACCATGTGCAATTCATGTATTGTGCATTTTTCTTGCACTTCCATTATTATTCAAGTAGGGAAAGACTGACAACACTTTAAGAATAAATGAAAGAAAGTGGGCACACTGTCCTAGTACATTGTCCCACAAAATTATATTAAGAGTAAAATATATAGGAACTACTTACAAGCATAGGTCATTGTTGGAAGTCAATGTGTTTTTAATATCAATCATTCATGCATTTTTACTGCCTGGTTAATAAAGCCATTTGGCCTATGTTGGAAGTCGTCATGGAATGCCAGTACAGTAAGTTTACCCAGCAGGGTGTTTGTAACAAGGAGCTACAAATGGGAATTCATCTCGTAAAGCAGGGGTAGTGAATTAAAATTCACAGGGGTCCGGTCAGAAAAAAAACATTTCTAGCGAAGGTCGGACTGTCATATTGGTGCTATGACTCCACATGATATCCTCCACATCGCAGCCTCCTGTGCACATCACAGGCCCCTCATATCAGGCCCCCATCACAGACTGATCCCCCCATCACAGACTGACCCCCCATCACAGACTGGCCCCCCATCACAGACTGGCCCCCCATCACAGATGGCTCCCCCATCACAGACTGCTCCGCCCATCACAGACTGGTCCCTATCACAGACTAACCCTCCATCACAGACTGGCCCCCCATCACAGACTTCTCCCCCATCACAGACTGGCCCCCCATCACAGACTGCCCCCCCATCACAGACTACCCCCAATCACAGACTGCCCCCCATCACAGACTGCCCCCCATCAAAGACTGCCCGCCATCACAGACTGACCCCCCATCACAGACTGGCCCCCATTACAGACTAGTCCCCCCATCACAGACTGACCCCCCATCACAGACTGACCCCCCATCACAGACTGACCCCCATCACAGACTGACCCCCATCACAGACTGGCCCCTCCATCACAGACTGGCCCCCCCATCACAGACTGGCCCCTCATCACAGACTGGCCCCCCATAACAGACTGGCATCCATCACAGACTGACCCCCCATCACAGACTGACCCCCATCACAGACTGGTCACCCATAAAAGACTGGCCCCCCATCACAGACTGATCCCCCATCACAGAATGACCTCCATCACAGACTGGCCCCCCATCACAGACTGATCCCCCATCACAGACTGACCCCCCCTCACAGACTTGTCCCCATCACAGACTTGTCCCCTATCCCAGACTGACCCCCATCATAGACTGCCCCCCTTCACAGACTGATCCCCCATTACAGACTGGTCCCCCATCACAGAATGACCTCCATCACAGACTGGCCCCCCATCACAGACTGATCCCCCATCACAGACTGACCCCCCCTCACAGACTTGTCCCCATCACAGACTTGTCCCCTATCCCAGACTGACCCCCATCATAGACTGCCCCCCTTCACAGACTGATCCCCCATCACAGACTGGTCCCCTGTCACAGACTGGCCCCCATCACAGACTTACCCCAATCACAGACTGACCCCCCATGACAGACTGGCCCCCATCACAGACTGACCCCCTTATCACAGACTGATCCCCCCATGACAGACTGGCCCCCCATGACAGACTGACCCCCCCATCATAGACCTGCCCCCCATTACATACTGATCCCCCATCACAGACTGGCCCCCATCATAGACTGGCCCTCCATGACAGACTGACCCCCCCCACCAAAGACTAACACAGACTGACCCCCCATCATAGGCTAACCCACATTACATACTGACCCCTCCATCACAGACTGGTCCCCCATTACAGACTGGCCCCCCATCACAGACTGACCCCCCCTCGATAGTAGACTCCTGTCCTCATAACAGCACAGCACTCCCCCCCTCCCCACAGAGCCTTACCTTAGTCACACAAAACGGAAAGCACAGCAGCCCTGGACAACAGGCGGGACTTTTCCCATTAAAGGTGAGCGATTGATTGCTGGGACTGCCCCGCTGTGTAGCAACCAGTCAAAGTCTTCTTAACTTAAAAAGTCCCGCCCTTTGTCCAGACCGGGCGCGCTTCTCATCTTGTGTGAATTAGGACTTGTTCACACTTGACTAAATCTGACGCTCAACAAACGCTCCTGTAGGGTTTGTATGGCGTTAGTATTGGCGTCAGACAGGCGTCAATGAGCTTTAGAATGGGGCGTTTTACAAGCGTTAAAAACAGTCCCTAAATTCTCTATGCCTAGTTTCATATCGTTTGGTGAGCATTAAAACTGCTCCACAATGGAAAGGGACAGAAATAAACAAATTTTAACGCACACAAAAAAACGCACTAAAACCGCGCCTGCCAGAGCGTTTGCGGAGCGTTACAATAGACTTGAATTGAAAGTGTTGTGTTACACTATGTGATTATTCTTGCTCTGTGTCTTTAAGATCTGTCCCCTTCTTTCTAGCTGAACTCTCTCTCTCACCGTAGTTCTTTATATATCTCCTCCACTTCCTGATTCTGGTCATTACTCCTGTATATCTTCCATGCTAAACATCTTACATGTGGCTTACAACTGCAACGTTTTTCTACCTATGAATATCCATCATTAAACGGAACATTTGAAAGGATTCATCGTCTGTCGTCCTAACTGTGAGTTTATTCATTGAGTTAAACTGCCTGTATCGATGCAAGGGATGAATATCAAACCAGCTTGAGTAAGGCCTACTTAAACCTGGAGATGAACTTTATCGCTTTGTAGTTGAGACAGAACAGTAGAAAAACGGCGTTTCACAGCCTAATTACAAGATTTCTGCATGTCAGTACTGAAACAGACAAGATTTACTGCCCTCATAGCAAGACAGAAGGGACATAGCAGCACATGGCAGCCTTATAGCCTGAGACAATCTGCACAGTGTCATATTTCAGCACACAGATCCTGCCTGCTTTCACAGTCAGTCTGCTATCATGAGTGACCAAGCTTCTGCATGTGAACTCACATCTCCTTCCTCACAAGTTCCTGAAGAAACTGAGTTACCCAAACGCTCAGTTAAACCCACTTGGAAAGTAATGGAGAATTATGAAGCTTCAAGGACTGAATTGTCAAATGGCTTGGAATTAGTCTGGGAGAAAATCCTTGCTGAAGCCAATACAGTGTCTGTTGAATGTGAACTACTGACACTAGAGGGCGCCATTAAACAACTTTCTGCCTCATATGAGCTTTATCAGCTTACCAGCAGCAAATTCACTAATGTCTTACAAAACATGAATACAGAAAGTGTGATGACGCAATTAAAGCGCGTCAATGCTCTCAATATTGAAAGAGACAGTTTTATCCAGCAAACCAGATTAAAGGCAGAAGCAAAAATAAAGCTGTTACAGGACACTGCATCTCACAGATCTGTTTCCACCAGACGTTCTAAAAACTCGTCAAGATCCCATAGTTCAAGATACTCAACACTCAGTAAACGACTTATTAATGCCCGCGCTGAAGTGGAAGCAAGCAAAGTGCAGGTGGCATATGCAGAAAAAAGAGCAGAGTTGGAAGCGCAGTCAGCACGTCAAAGGGCAGAGTCGGAAGCGCAGTCAGCACGTCAAAGGGCAGAGTTGGAAGCGCAGTCAGCACGACAAAGAGCAACAATGGAAACCTTAAATGAACAGTGTAAACATGACGCAGCTATGGCAAAGCTAAGGGTCCTACAGCAAGCTATCAGTGCAGACGAAGGTGCAAGTGAGAAAGACAGCATTAACCTAAACATAGCAGATATGGAAGACCCCCTCAAACGCACTAAAGACTATGTCCTAAGCCACTGCAGTGCACACTCCATTGTCTCCAATGCTCCCGACTACATAGAGACTCCTTCACAGCTTCAAGTTAAAGAGGTTCAAGCAACTTCCTGCACACAAAATCACTCCACTGCATTTCCTACCTGCCTACCTTGCCTGCCTTCATACGTCACAGAGCATCAGCGCAAGCTTCAAGCAAGTCATCAATCTCCAGTCATCGGTACAGCCTTGAATCAACGTACCATTGGAACAACTGATTTCAAGCAAGCAACTCACCTGGATGCATCTGCTGCACCATATTTCCCTGTGTCCTTTAACAACAATGTCAAAGATAACGCAATTAGCACCATACAGCCAACAGCATCTCACATAAAGGCGGAGACAACTGAGACAGAAGAGTTTGTGAGGTACATGCTTCGCAGAGAGCTCACAAAGACTGGTCTTACAAGTTTTGATGACCAACCTGAGAACTACAGAAGTTGGAAATGTGCCTTCAGAACTACAATCAGCAATATTGGCATTACAGCTGATCAAGAATTGAATCTGCTGATCAAATGGCTTGGTCCTCTATCTGCTGCACGTGTTAAGCCATTAAGATCGGTTTTCATGGACAATCCTACTGCAGGCCTCACAGCTGCATGGGAGCGACTAGAGCAAAGTTATGGCAGTCCAGAAGCTATAGAAAATGCTTTGTTCATGCGTCTGGAAACTTTCCCAAAGATATCCGGTAAGGACAACAAGGAGTTCCACAGACTGAGTGACCTTCTCCTTGAGCTTCAGCTAGCCAAGACAGACCCAAAACTACCTGGACTCAGTTACCTTGACACTCCAAGAGGGGTAAACCCAATTGTCTCCAAGCTCCCGTATGGTTTGCAAGAGAAATGGACTGCACTAGGGTCATCATACAAAAGAGAGAACAAGGTTTCGTTCCCTCCATTCTCTTTCTTCTGTGAATTCATCAGGAAAATTGCAGAGACCAAGAACGATCCAAGTTTTTCCTACGGTGAGTACAGCCTCTTCTCACCCTTTCCTAAGAGTACCAGTCTTCAGGGCAACTATAGAAACCATAGAGGCCCAGTGTCCGTGAAAAAGACTGACATCCTTCCCACTCCTACCACAGTTCTGGCCACGAACAAACAGAGTAGGAAGATTGAAAACCCTAACAGAGAGTGTCCCATACACAAGAAGCCACACCCCCTCAATAAATGTATCGGCTTTAGGAAAAAGCCTCTGGAAGAGCGCAAGGAGCTTTTAAAGACATTTAGGGTATGTTTCAGGTGCTGTGCTTCTACAGAACATTTTGCAAGGGACTGTAATGTGTCCATCAAGTGCATAGAGTGTGGCTCTGAAGAACATGTGCAAGCCCTCCATCCTCTTGAGCCCAGCTCTGCACAACCTGCCAACACTCCTCCCAGGTTAACGCATGGCGGGGAGAATACAGACCAAGTGCCTAATTCTACCATAATTTCTTCATCCTGCACTGAAGTTTGTGGAGAAGACCGCTGTGGTAAGTCCTGTGCTAAGATATGCTTGGTGAACATATACCACAAGGATCAACCAGAAAAGTCTCTAAAGGCATATGCTATCTTAGACGATCAGAGCAATCGATCACTTGCAAAATCGGAATTGTTCAATCTATTTGAAATAAAAGGCGAAGCTCATCCTTACACCTTGGAGACCTGTAGTGGAACTATAGAGGTTTCTGGAAGAAGGGCTCATGGACTCATGGTATCTTCTCTCAAAGGTAACTTGCAATTACCCTTACCTACACTTGTTGAGTGCAATCAGATACCTGCTAACAGGGAAGAAATCCCTACTCCAGCTGCTGCTTTCCATCACCCTCACCTCAAGGTAATAGCAAATGAGATACCACCGCTTGACAAAGATGCTCAGATCCTTCTTCTGTTAGGAAGAGACATTCTAAGAGTTCACAAGGTACACAGACAAGTCAGTGGACCCCCAGATGCCCCATTTGCCCAGCGCACGGATCTAGGGTGGGTCATCATAGGCAATGTCTGCATAGGCAAAATTAAAAGACCTACCAACATTTCGTCATTCAAGACAAATGTTCTGCCAAATGGCCGAAACACTTACTTTGAGCCATGCCCACATCACTACTGGGTGAAAGAGAAGATAGCCAGCCATGAATGGCAACATGGTATCTCAGGTGACACAAGCCCTTTCTCCTGCCATGATGGCGACTTCGGCTCTACAGTGTTTAAAGTAACCAGTGAAGATGACATACTGGCTCCTTCAATGGAAGACAAAGAATTCATCAAGGTAATGGACAATGAGTTCTTTCAAGATGACTCCAATAACTGGGTAGCACCCCTACCCTTTCGTCTCCCTAGAGAGATATTGCCCAACAACTTACAGCAGGCCATCAGTAGATTCTCCTCCTTAAAGCGAAAATTAAGCAGGAAACCAGAGATGCAAAAGCACTTTGTGGACTTTATGCAAAATGTATTTGACAGAGATCTTGCAGAGCCTGCTCCCCCACTAAAGGAGGGAGAAGAATGCTGGTACCTTCCATCCTTTGGCGTGTATCACCCACGCAAACCAGACCAAATCAGAGTTGTCTTTGATTCCAGTGCTCAGCACGAAGGTGTTTCTCTTAACAACATGCTCCTTACTGGACCCAACTTGAACAACAGTCTAATAGGAGTCTTGATTCGTTTCAGACAAGAGCCTGTAGCAGTAATGGCCGACATTCAACAGATGTTTCACTGCTTCATCGTCAGAGAAGACAACAGAAACTACCTCAGGTTTCTATGGCACAAGGACAATGACCTCAACAAGGAAGTTATAGATTATCGCATGAAGGTACATGTCTTCGGTAACAGTCCTTCCCCAGCAGTGGCAACTTATGGGCTAAGGAGAACAGCTCAGACTGGAGAAGTTGAATATGGATCTGATGCCCGTCAATTTGTTGAAAGAAACTTCTACATTGACGACGCACTTAAGTCCTTTCCAACTGCTAAAGAAGCAATTGATCTTCTCACCAGAACAAAGGAGATGCTGTCTGTAGCAAACCTTAGACTGCAGAAGATTATATCCAACAGCCAGGAACTTATGAATGCCTTTCACTCTGAGGACTATGCCACTAGTCTAAAAAACCTTGACTTAGGTACAGATGTGCCTCCTGTACAGCGAAGTCTGGGTTTGTTGTGGAACATCAAGCAAGACAAATTCACCTTCCAAGTGTCAACTTGTGATAAACCCTTCACTAAGAGAGGAGTCCTGTCCGTGGTGAATAGCATCTATGACCCACTGGGTTTCCTTGCTCCAGTTACCTTTCAAGGTAAGATTTTACTAAGACAGTTGTCTACTGAGAACATAGACTGGGATACTCCCTTGCCTAGTGAGAATCAACACAAGTGGGAAAGGTGGAGATATTCTTTGAAGTCACTAGAAAAACTTCAGATTCCCCGTTGCTATGTTCCAGGTTCCATTTCAACTGCTAACCGGAGAGAGATTCATATTTTCTCTGAAGCATCAGTTGAAGCTATTGCTGCAGTAGCCTATTTGAAGACCTCTGAACTGAATGGAGAATCACACTGTAGTTTTGTCCTAGGCAAGGCAAAACTCACTCCCAAGCCTGACCATACCATACCAAGACTTGAACTTTGTGCAGCCGTGCTAGCAGTAGAAATTGCAAAGGTCATACGAAGTGAAATGGACACTACAATTGATTCTTTCACCTTCTATACAGACAGTAAGGTAGTACTTGGTTACATAAACAACCAAACAAAACAATTTTATGTGTACGTCAGCAACAGGGTTGAATGTATCAAGAGATTCTCTCTACCAAGTCAATGGCATCACGTTCCCACTGAACTCAACCCAGCTGACTGTGGGACCAGAGCCGTGTCACCTGCCGCTCTTCAGGACAGCTTATGGCTGTCACCTCCAAGGTTTCTGTGTGAGGACTCTTACTTACTCCCTATTGACACCACCTATGGGCTAGTAAACCCTGAAGATAAGGAAATAAGAACTGTGAACACCTCACTCCACACTTCTGTAAGTACAAAACAGAAGCTGCGGTCACACCGTTATGAGCATCAATGGAAGCAGGTGCAGCATCTAGCCAATGTGTTCTGGCATCGCTGGAAGAAAAAGTATCTTCACCACCTTCAAGGTCGCAACAAATGGCAAGCATCTAAGCCGAATCTTAAGGTTGGAGACCTCATCCTTCTAAAAGACAAGGAAGTTTATCGGAATGAGTGGCCTATGGGTCTTATTACTAAAGTTATGCCCAGCGACGATAACAAAGTCCGGAAGGTAGAAGTCAAGGTAACCAAGGGAGGATCGACACGAACCTTTAGTCGACCAATTACAGAGTTAGTACTCCTTTTGCCAGGTGAGTGACTTGTGCAAGGACTAGCCATGCTGTCGGCACGGCGGGGAGTACATTACTGCCATCTACAGGTTCTACTCAGAACTTTGGAATTATTTGAAGACATCATACTGTGACTTTATGTTCTTCATCCTGTTTAGTGATGAGCCGAACACCCCCGGGTTCGGTTCGCACCAGAACCCGCGAACGGACCGAAAGTTCGTACGAACATTAGAACCCTATTAAATACAATGGATGCGAACGTTCGAATTCTAAAGTGCTAATTATAACAACTATTATGCATGTTATTGTCCTAAAAAGGGTTTGGGAACCCGGGTTCTGCACCAGGGGACATGTATCAATGCAAAAAGAAGTTTTAAAAACGGTCGTTTTTCGGGAGCAGTCATTTTAATGATGCATAAAGTGAAAAAAAAAAAGTCAAATATTCCTTTAAATATCGTACCTGGGGGGTGTCTAAAGTATGCCTGTGAAGTGCCACGTGTTTCCCGTGTTTAGAACTGTCCCTGCACAAAATGACACTTCTAAAGGAAAAAAAAAGCCATTTAAAACTGCTTGCGGCTTTAATGTAATGTCTGGTCCCGGTAATATGGATGAAAATCTTTAAGAAAAATGGCATAGCTACCCCATGACCCCCCCCCCCCCTACCCCAGCCCATTACCAGCCCCTTTGGGTCTTGTATGGATATTAAGGGGAACCCCGCACATAAAATAAAAAAGGCCCTATATACTCTGAACAGCCGTATACAGGCGGTGCATACAAGACAGGGACTGTAGGTTTGTTCTTATGTAGAATCTGTTTGTAATTTTGAACAGGTACATTGTTTAAGTGTAGCTCCAGCCCAAAAATCTATTTTTAAACTTTTTGGAAAACATAGGTAAGGGTTATCACCCCTGTAACATTTGTTTTGCTGTCTGTGCCCCTGTTCAGAACATTTCACCTCACTTTCCGTCCCAATGACAACTGTTTTTGAAATGTGGTGTTTTTCTTGAAACAAGGATTGCTGATAAAGCATCAGTACAGAGGAGACACCTTTCTCCCATATTAATTCTTACAGGAGAGAATTTTCCTTCCTAGGGGTAGATTTCCTCTCACTTCCTGTTGTCTTCTTGCGTTTGCAAGTAGGAGTCGTTTGTAAGTTGGATGTTTGAAAGTAGGGACCTGCCGTAGATACTCTGCAGAAATAGGCCCCTTAGTTGTTGGTGTTGGCACAACACTGTAAGCACTCACAGTTACTCTTGGTTGGTGCTGGAACGCCCTGCTGTCAACTATTATATCAGGAATTGTAATTACATATAATTGTTGAACAGTGGTAGTAAAAATTGGGCCTTTGATGGTGGTGCTGGTGCCACAACACTGTAAGCCCTGACAGTTACTCTTGGTGGGTGCAGCAATGGGCCCTGCTGTGAATTATTAGATCAAGAATTGTAATTGCATGCCCCTGTTGAACAGGGGCTGAAAAATTGGGCCTTTGGTGGTGGTGGTGGTGTTGACACAACACTGTAAGCCCTCAGAGTTACTCTTGGTGGGTGCAGGAATGGGCCCTGCTGTGAATTATTAGATCAAGAATTGTAATTACATGCCCCTGTTGAACAGGGGCTGAAAAATTGGGCCTTAGGCACTGGTGGCACAACACTACAACCCCTCACAGATACTGTACTTGGAGCACAGCAATGAGCCCTGTTGCAAAGTATTGCTTCAAAAATTGTAATGACACGCCCCTGTTAAACAGGGGCTGAAAAATTGGGCCTTAGGCACTGGTGCCACAACACTCCAACCCCTCACAGATACTGTACTTGGAGCACAGCAATGAGCCCTATGGCAAATTATTGCTAAAAAAATTGTAATTACACGCCCCTGTAAAACAGGGGCTGAAAAATTGGGCCTTAGCCACTGGTGGCGGCACCCATAAACAAAAATGATCTTCCAAGCTATCATCATCAATCGTATCATTGAGGACTCGGAGGAGGAGGATAGCCAGTCAACATAACAGCACAGACACTCAGCATCAGCATCAGTCTTGAAGGGATGTGACATGTTAAAATCAATTAGTCTGTTATATCAGCATCAGGTGTGTGGTAGCTGGTGGTGATCCAAGACTGGTTCATCTTGATGAAAGTCAGTCGATCAACCGAGTCGGTGGACAGGCGCACCCTGTGATCCGTGACAAATCCTCCAGCAGCACTGAATGTGCGTTCCGAAAGAACGCTGGATGCAGGACAGGCCAGTAGCTCAATTGCATACTGTGCAAGCTCTGGCCAGTGATCCATCCTCAAGACCCAGTAAGCCAGAGGATTTTCGGTGGGGAAGGTGTCCAAGTCTGACCTTGCCCCTAGATATTCCTGCACCATGTTTATCAGACGCTGGCGATGGTTGCTGGAACCAATCATACTTTGGGGCTGCGGACTAAAGAATTGTCTGAACGCATCGGTCAGACGGCCACCTTCCCCACCGCTCCTTCTTTGACTGGCCGAAGCCTCAGCAACTCGTTGTCCTGGACCAGGAGTTTGTAACCTCCCAGTCTCTGGGAACGCGTTGCACAGACCTTTCTGCAAGGCCTCCCAGAGTTGTCTCATCCTCTGCTCCCTCTGCGACGGTAACATAAGGTCCGCAACCTTACCCTTGTACCGTGGATCAAGGAGAGTGGCCAGCCAGTAATGGTCCCTCTCCTTGATCCGAAGAATACGAGGATCCTTCCGCAGACTTTGCAGGATCAGGGAGGCCATGCAGCGTAGGTTTGCTGAGGCATTCGCTCCGGAGTCCTCTGGGTCACTAAGGACGACATGATCCGCAGTCACCTCCTCCCAGCCACGTACAAGTCCACTGGTTTCTTGGGACTGTAAATCATCCCTAAAAGACTGCTGCTGATGATGCTGAGTGCCAGCCTCCACCTCCATGCTGACACAATCCTCCTCCTCCTCCTCCTCCTCCTCCTCCTCCTCTTCCTCTTCCTGTGCGATGGGTGGGACAGAAGGAACACTGTCTGGGTAAAGGGGGCCTTGAGAGGCAAGGAAGTCCTCCTCTTCCTGCCTCTGTTCTGCCTCAAGTGCCCTGTCCATTATTCCACGCAGCGTGTGCTCCAACAGGTGGACAAGAGGTACAGTGTCACTGATGCATGCACTGTCACTGCTCACCATCCTCGTGGCCTCCTCAAATGGTGCCAGGACAGTGCATGCATCCCTGATCATGCCCCACTGGCGTGGAGAAAAAAAACCAAGCTCCCCTGACCCTGTCCTGGTGCCGTAGTCGCACAGGTACTCATTGATGGCCCTCTGCTGCGTGTGCAGCCGCTGCAGCATGGCCAACGTTGAGTTCCACCTGGTGGGCATGTCACATATAAGGCGGTTCTTGGGCAGGTTCAACTCCTTTTGCAGCTCAGCCAGGCGAGCACTGGCATTATAAGATCTGCGGAAATGCACACAGACTTTCCTGGCCTGCCTCAGGACATCCTGTAAGCCCGGGTACCTGCCCAAGAACCGCTGCACCACCAGGTTAAGGACGTGAGCCACACAGGGCACATGGGTCAGTTGTCCCTGTCGGAGGGCGGAGAGGAGGTTGGTGCCATTGTCGCAAACCACCATTCCTGGCTTAAGCTGGCGTGGCGTCAACCACCTCTCGGCCTGGCCCTGCAGAGCAGACAGGACCTCTGCCCCAGTGTGGCTTCTGTCCCCCAAACACACCAGCGCAAGCACGGCATGGCATCTTTTTGCCTGCGTACTTGCGTAGCCTCGTGAACGGCTACGGAGCACCGCTGGTTCATAGGACAAACCACAGGAAGAGGCCATGGAGGAAGAAGAAGAGGAGGGGGTGGAGGAGAGAGGTGTGTCACAACCAGTAGTAGCATTTTGGAGGCGTGGCGGTGGGACAACCTCCAACACTACTGCACCTTGTCCTGCATCCTTCCCAGCTGCCAAAAGAGTGACCCAATGGGCCGTGAAAGAAAGGTAACGTCCCTGTCCATGCCTGCTGGACCATGAGTCAGCGGTAATATGCACCTTACCGCTGACCGCCCTGTCCAGCGAGGCCAAGACATTGCCTTCCACATGCCGGTAGAGAGCCGGAATAGCCTTCCGTGAGAAAAAGTGGCGTTTGGGAACCTGCCACTGAGGAACCGCACATTGCACAAACTCACGGAAGGGGGCCGAGTCTACCAACTGAAAAGGCAGCAGTTGAAGCGCTAGCAATTTAGCCAAGCTAGCATTCAACCGCTGGGCATGTGGATGGCTGGGAGTGAACTTCTTTCGACGGTCCAGCAGCTGGGGCAGGGAAATTTGCCTGCTAGAATCGGACGTCGGTGTACTGCTAGCAGAGTGGCCGCAAGTACTTGGCTGTGACACACCTAATTCTACACCTTCATTCCTCTCAGTGCATGTTTCAGAGAGGACTGAAGTTATAGTGGGGTTGGAAATCCCAGCTGATGCGGTGCAAGGAGAGGTCCGCTTTGTTCTTTGGTGTGGGTCTTTGAGGTAGGCTTGCCAACGAGCTGCATGGCAGGTCAACATATGTCTGGTCAGGCATGTGGTACCCAAGCGGCTGATGTTTTGGCCACGCGATATACGCTTGAGACATATGTTGCAAACAGCAGCTGTGCGATCTGATGCACTAGCCTCAAAAAAGGCCCACACCAAGGAACTTTTTGAATGACGGGCAGAGGCAGCGCCCTGCACAGGCGGAGCTCTGCGGTGTGATTCCGTCGGTGTACTGCCCTTACGCTGGCCACCAAAGGGCATCCTGTCTCGTTGGAGATGTGCCTCCTCCTCATCCTCCTCCTCCTCTCTCCTATTAGGCACCCACGTGGAGTCAGTGACCTCATCATCCCCTCCCTCCTCATCACTGGAGCCAATCTGGCAGTATGCTGCAGCTGCTGGAACATGACTGCCAGATTGGTGTCCTTCTTGAGCATCCCCTCTGTCTGCTCTCACCCTACTGCCTTCCTGTAGCTGGGTTTCATCATCAGACCCTTCGAAACGCTGGGCATCCTCCTGGAGCATGTACCCAACACTGTGCTCAAACAGTTCGGGGGACTCCTCAGGAGGAGGACATGGTGGGTCTAGGGAAGGAGTGACTGATGATGAGTCTGACATTGATACCAGGGAAGAGGACGCTTTGGCAGCTGCTTTGCCAGTACCCTGAGCCTGGGTGAGAGAGGATGAGGAGGAGGAGGAGGGCTTGGTCATCCACTCTACCAAGTCTTCGGCATGATGTGGCTCAACATGTCCAGCTGCGGAAAAGAAGGACAAGCGTGTCCCATGGCCATGTGCTGATGACAATGCACCGCGTCCACGACCAGCACTGTTGCCCCCAGACACAGAGCCTGCTTGCCCTCTTTTATTGCCTCCTGACTGTCTGCCTCTCCTTGTTTGCCTTCCAGACATTCTAATAGATGGCCTGCAGGGAGATGGGAAAAAAGCAATAAGGGCTACCTTCAGGTGTCCTTCTCTGTCCCTTGAAACAAGGACTTGCACAGTGAAAGAAACTGACACTCTCCCTACCTACAGTTTTCTGTCCCTAGAAAAAATGTTTTTTTTAAGCACAATAAAGCACAAGGAGAATTCACTCACTGTCCTTCCAGGTCCCTAGAAACAAGGACTTACACAGTGAAAGAAACTGACACTCTCCCTACCTACAGTTTTCTGTCCCTAGAAAAAATGTTTTTTTTAAGCACAATATAGCACAATGAGAATTCACTCACTGTCCTTCCAGGTCCCTAGAAACAAGGACTTACACAGTGAAAGAAACTGACACTCTCCCTACCTACAGTTTTCTGTCCCTAGAAAAAATGTTTTTTTTAAGCACAATATAGCACAAGGAGAATTCACTCACTGTCCTTCCAGGTCCCTAGAAACAAGGACTTGCACAGTGAAAGAAACTGACACTCTCCCTACCTACAGTTTTCTGTCCCTAGAAAAAATGTTTTTTTTAAGCACAATAAAGCACAAGGAGAATTCACTCACTGTCCTTCCAGGTCCCTAGAAACAAGGACTTACACAGTGAAAGAAACTGACACTCTCCCTACCTACAGTTTTCTGTCCCTAGAAAAAATGTTTTTTTTAAGCACAATATAGCACAAGGAGAATTCACTCACTGTCCTTCCAGGTCCCTAGAAACAAGGACTTACACAGTGAAAGAAACTGACACTCTCCCTACCTACAGTTTTCTGTCCCTAGAAAAAATGTTTTTTTTAAGCACAATATAGCACAAGGAGAATTCACTCACTGTCCTTCCAGGTCCCTAGAAACAAGGACTTACACAGTGAAAGAAACTGACACTCTCCCTACCTACAGTTTTCTGTCCCTAGAAAAAATGTTTTTTTTAAGCACAATATAGCACAAGGAGAATTCACTCACTGTCCTTCCAGGTCCCTAGAAACAAGGACTTGCACAGTGAAAGAAACTGACACTCTCCCTACCTACAGTTTTCTGTCCCTAGAAAAAATGTTTTTTTTAAGCACAATATAGCACAAGGAGAATTCACTCACTGTCCTTCCAGGTCCCTAGAAACAAGGACTTACACAGTGAAAGAAACTGACACTCTCCCTACCTACAGTTTTCTGTCCCTAGAAAAAATGTTTTTTTTAAGCACACTATAGCACAAGCACAAAACACACTGACACTCTCCCTACCTATCCTTCTCTTTCCCTAAACTAAAGGAATCCAGGTTAAGCAAGAAAGAAATAAAAGTCACTGTCCCTGCCTATGCTGCTCTATCCCTGCTCCGGAACACACTACACTAGGCCGCCGTGCTGGCGGCCTTTTATAGTGTGGGGCGTGTACTAAACACCCTCAGCAATAATTGGCCACAGGCATCCTGCCTGTGGCCAATCATTGCTCTCCTCGCTGCCGGCGCTGTGATTGGCCAAGCATGCGGGGTCACAGTGCATGCTTGGCCAATCACAGCGCCTGGATGACACTGCGATGGCGTAGTGCATTGTGGGCCGTTCGCGTCACTCGAATTTGGCGCGAACGGCCCAAATCGTCCGATCTTCGTCGAACGATCGAACAGCCGATGTTCGAGTCGAACGTATGTTCGATTCGAACACGAAGCTCATCCCTAATCCTGTTGAACTTACGTTTATTATTTGCTTGTTGCATGTTTTTTCATTACAGGTTCCAGGACATTCGTCAGTATTGGACTTTTTGAAAATATATATATTAGTTTAAGGTTATGAAATCTAAAGATTTCAGACGGGGAGTGTTGTGTTACACTATGTGATTATTCTTGCTCTGTGTCTTTAAGATCTGTCCCTTTCTTTCTAGCTGAACTCTCTCTCTCACCGTAGTTCTTTATATATCTCCTCCACTTCCTGATTCTGGTCATTACTCCTGTATATCTTCCATGCTAAACATCTTACATGTGGCTTACAACTGCAACGTTTTTCTACCTATGAATATCCATCATTAAACGGAACATTCGAAAGGATTCATCGTCTGTCGTCCTAACTGTGAGTTTATTCATTGAGTTAAACTGCCTGTATCGATGCAAGGGATGAATATCAAACCAGCTTGAGTAAGGCCTACTTAAACCTGGAGATGAACTTTATCGCTTTGTAGTTGAGACAGAACAGAAAGGCTTCAAATGCCTCCTGACTCGACATGAGGCCTCTCAGATGCCTGCTCTTAATGCCAGTGTGAACTGAGCCTAATGCCCTGTACACACGATCGGATTTCCGATGGAATAAAATCTGATGGATTTTTCCATCGGAATTCCGATGAAGCTGACTTTCATCAGTCTTGCCTACACACCATCAGTCAAAAATCCGACCGTCCCAAACGCTGTGACGTAAGACACTCCGACGAGCCGAGAAAAATTAAGTTCAATGCTTCTGAGCATGCGTCGACTTGATTCTGAGCATGCGTGGGTTTTTTCTTCGATGGAGTTCCACATAGACGATCGGAATTTGCTATCGTTTTTTTCCCATCTGTAAAATTTAAAACACGTTCTATTTTTTTATACCGATGGAAAAAAGACCAATGGGGCCCACACACGATCGGTTTGTCCGATTAAAAAAGTCCATCTGTCTTTTTTCATCAGAAAAACCAATCGTGTGTACGCGGCATAAGACAGGCGGGGGGGCTGGGGCAGGGCTGGGGCAGTGCAGAGATCTTACCGAAGGGACAGACCCGTGCGCCGCGTGCTTACCATGCTGTGAGGTAGGCAGGCAGGCGAGCCGGCGGCAGGGAGAAGACACACAGGCAACTATTCATCGAGGCTGCGGTCCGCCTTTTAGTGATGACTGTCCTAGAGGATGTTTTTGCATAGGCCTCCTGATGTGATGTATAGGAAGTAGAAGAGCATCAGCTAAGACCTCCTGGGAAGGTGAGAATTAAAATGACAAATTTCCCGAATTACAGCAACATCAAATGCCAGCTGTTACTGGAAGATGACCTGGGTCAAAGCAGTGGTTCATGGACTAATGCTGCCACCTGGTGGAGACCGCAACATATTTCCTGGAAAATGTTCGGGGAAAGAATATACTTCCTGGTAATTAGGAAGGATGGCCTCTTATGGCATCTCGTAGGACAGAAGACCACACGGGCGGGCAGAGGGTGTTTGTGTGAGTTGTGTCTGAAAATGCTTTAAAAGGTAATGGCCAGCTAAGGTTTATCCTCTTTTTTTTGGAGCCAAGCCAGCATACAGAACCTGAAAGTATCCATTTGCAGAACGCAATACATACCTGTATACTGTATATTCATTGCGGTTTGCAAGTGGTTTACCAGAGTTATGATCTCGGCTCTAAGCCATAACCCCAGTATACAGTATATATTTTTTCAGTCGGCGACTGGTTTCCTCATGAATGCGGTCCAAGCGGCTAATTAACTGCTGGATTGCTTTCAGAAGCAGCGGGAAGGGCCAAGCCACTGCCACTCGCCGGAGTTTCTCGGGCTTACCATTTTTACCGGCACACCCAAGAAATGATCCGATGGGTCATGTGGCTGGCCATAGAGGTTCCCGGAGACCAGATCATCTCTGTTCACCTCCATGGTTTTGGAGGACCGGAGCAATGTCATAGGGTGAAAGTAAATAATTTTTTCTTAAACTATGCACAGATGAGGACAGCTCTTACTTGACCCCATTAAATAAATCTAGATAGCATATTCACTGCTGAACCACACTAAAGCAGTGTGGGAAGATAAGTCCTTCGCTTGCTCTGGCAGTAGACTCAATGCACATTTTTTTCAGGACACTCACTAGTATCCTCTTTAGCTGACCCCCATTCCACTGACTTCTCTAGCCTTAATGGATGGCCCCCACAGAACAGGCCCTTAGACGCAGGTCAGTACTCTCTGTAGCCAGAAACTGATCTTTCTAGATGCGTCTCCCTCCTAGTCAGCTCCACAGGATATCTGGGTTGCAGCTTCCTGAATTCTGGCCCCCAGGTCGACCCCCTGAGGCAGAATGGCAACCTGTACAGAGAAGGGGCAGCAGCCCCCTCGCTCCTGGACCCCGCTCTCCAGCCGAAGACCCCAAGCACGTGTGCCCTAGGCATATATACAGTCACCCAGCTTGCTCTGAGTCACCTGCTTTTGGAAATGGCCAGGGCTGTAACTACTCCTATGTTCTAATTTGTCAGGTTTCCTCCCACTGTTCAATATGCCTCGTCCTATTGGACCAGTGAAAAACAGGCAGAAAACATGAGCAGCACCTGAGCACAATGAGCAGACCCTATCAATGGATCACTGCTCCTTGGTAGGCAGAGAGCACCTACATTTACCTAATGGCCTCCCTGGTATGCAGGAAGACCCAAAATTATGCTCTCTCTCTCTAGCACCTACCTAAGACACAAACATTTATCATCTCCCCAGCCAGTTATAGTCAAAACAGAAAGTGAAAGGAAATCCCTCCAAAGTGAGTAGATCACTGTTTGTTACCAGGGTCACTAGAACTTGTGTACCAATTGGAAGATTTCCTCCCGGTTCCTGGTCTGGTGACAACCCAAAATCTGGTGTTGTCTTTCACTTTTACTCATGATTAGGGATGAGCTTCGTGTTCGAGTCGAACATACGTTCGACTCGAACATCGGCTGTTCGATCGTTCGACGAAGATCGAACGATTTGGGCCGTTCGCGCCAAATTCGAGTGACGCGAACGGCCCACAATGCACTACGCCATCGCAGTGTCATCCAGGCGCTGTGATTGGCCAAGCATGCACTGTGACCCCGCATGCTTGGCCAATCACAGCGCCGGCAGCGAGGAGAGCAATGATTGGCCACAGGCAGGATGCCTGTGGCCAATTATTGCTGAGGGTGTTTAGTACACGCCCCACACTATAAAAGGTCGCCAGCACGGCGGCCTAGTGTAGTGTGTTCCGGAGCAGGGAAAGAGAAACATAGGCAGGGACAGTGACATTTATTTTTTTCTTGCTTAACCTGGATTCCTTTAGTTTAGGGAAAGAGAAGGATAGGTAGGGAGAGTGTCAGTGTGTTTTACTGTGCGAATCCTTGTTTCTAGGGACAGGGAAGGACAGTGAGGGAATTCTCCTTGTGCTATAGTGTGCTTTAAAAAAACATTTTTTCTAGGGACAGAAAACTATAGGTAGGGAGAGTGTCAGTGTGTTTTACTGTGCGAATCCTTGTTTCTAGGGACAGGGAAGGACAGTGAGGGAATTCTCCTTGTGCTATAGTGTGCTTTAAAAAAACATTTTTTCTAGGGACAGAAAACTATAGGTAGGGAGAGTGTCAGTTTCTTTCACTGTGATAATCCTTGTTTCTAGGGACAAAGAAGGAAAGTGAGTGAAATTCTCCTTGTGCTGTAGTGTGCTTTAAAAAAACATTTTTTCTAGGGACAGAAAACTATAGGTAGGGAGAGTGTCAGTGTCTTTTACTGTGCGAATCCTTGTTTCTAGGGACAGGGAAGGACAGTGAGGGAATTCTCCTTGTGCTATAGTGTGCTTTAAAAAAACATTTTTTCTAGGGACAGAAAACTATAGGTAGGGAGAGTGTCAGTGTGTTTTACTGTGCGAATCCTTGTTTCTAGGGACAGGGAAGGACAGTGAGGGAATTCTCCTTGTGCTATAGTGTGCTTTAAAAAAACATTTTTTTCTAGGGACAGAAAACTATAGGAAGGAAGAGTGTCAGTTTCTTTCACTGTGATAATCCTTGTTTCTAGGGACAAAGAAGGAAAGTGAGTGAAATTCCCCTTGTGCTATAGTGTGCTTTAAAAAAACATTTTTTCTAGGGACAGAAAACTATAGGTAGGGAGAGTGTCAGTGTGTTTTACTGTGCGAATGCTTGTTTCTAGGGACAGGGAAGGACAGTGAGGGAATTCTCCTTGTGCTATAGTGTGCTTTAAAAAAACATTTTTTCTAGGGACAGAAAACTATAGGTAGGGAGAGTGTCAGTGTCTTTTACTGTGCGAATCCTTGTTTCTAGGGACAGGGAAGGACAGTGAGGGAATTCTCCTTGTGCTATAGTGTGCTCTAAAAAAACATTTTTTCTAGGGACAGAAAACTATAGGTAGGGAGAGTGTCAGTGTGTTTTACTGTGCGAATCCTTGTTTCTAGGGACAGGGAAGGACAGTGAGGGAATTCTCCTTGTGCTATAGTGTGCTTTAAAAAAACATTTTTTTCTAGGGACAGAAAACTATAGGAAGGAAGAGTGTCAGTTTCTTTCACTGTGATAATCCTTGTTTCTAGGGACAAAGAAGGAAAGTGAGTGAAATTCCCCTTGTGCTATAGTGTGCTTTAAAAAAACATTTTTTCTAGGGACAGAAAACTATAGGTAGGGAGAGTGTCAGTGTGTTTTACTGTGCGAATGCTTGTTTCTAGGGACAGGGAAGGACAGTGAGGGAATTCTCCTTGTGCTATAGTGTGCTTTAAAAAAACATTTTTTCTAGGGACAGAAAACTATAGGTAGGGAGAGTGTCAGTGTCTTTTACTGTGCGAATCCTTGTTTCTAGGGACAGGGAAGGACAGTGAGGGAATTCTCCTTGTGCTATAGTGTGCTCTAAAAAAACATTTTTTCTAGGGACAGAAAACTATAGGTAGGGAGAGTGTCAGTGTGTTTTACTGTGCGAATCCTTGTTTCTAGGGACAGGGAAGGACAGTGAGGGAATTCTCCTTGTGCTATAGTGTGCTTTAAAAAAACATTTTTTTCTAGGGACAGAAAACTATAGGAAGGAAGAGTGTCAGTTTCTTTCACTGTGATAATCCTTGTTTCTAGGGACAAAGAAGGAAAGTGAGTGAAATTCTCCTTGTGCTATAGTGTGCTTTAAAAAAACATTTTTTCTAGGGACAGAAAACTATAGGTAGGGAGAGTGTCAGTGTCTTTTACTGTGCGAATCCTTGTTTCTAGGGACAGGGAAGGACAGTGAGGGAATTCTCCTTGTGCTATAGTGTGCTTTAAAAAAACATTTTTTTCTAGGGACAGAAAACTATAGGAAGGAAGAGTGTCAGTTTCTTTCACTGTGATAATCCTTGTTTCTAGGGACAAAGAAGGAAAGTGAGTGAAATTCTCCTTGTGCTATAGTGTGCTTTAAAAAAACATTTTTTCTAGGGACAGAAAAATATAGGTAGGGAGAGTGTCAGTGTCTTTTACTGTGCGAATCCTTGTTTCTAGGGACAGGGAAGGACAGTGAGGGAATTCTCCTTGTGCTATAGTGTGCTTTAAAAAAACATTTTTTCTAGGGACAGAAAACTATAGGTAGGGAGAGTGTCAGTGTGTTTTACTGTGCGAATCCTTGTTTCTAGGGACAGGGAAGGACAGTGAGGGAATTCTCCTTGTGCTATAGTGTGCTTTAAAAAACATTTTTTTCTAGGGACAGAAAACTATAGGAAGGAAGAGTGTCAGTTTCTTTCACTGTGATAATCCTTGTTTCTAGGGACAAAGAAGGAAAGTGAGTGAAATTCTCCTTGTGCTATAGTGTGCTTTAAAAAAACATTTTTTCTAGGGGCAGAAAACTATAGGTAGGGAGAGTGTCAGTGTCTTTTACTGTGCGAATCCTTGTTTCTAGGGACAGGGAAGGACAGTGAGGGAATTCTCCTTGTGCTATAGTGTGCTTTAAAAAAACATTTTTTCTAGGGACAGAAAACTATAGGTAGGGAGAGTGTCAGTGTCTTTTACTGTGCGAATCCTTGTTTCTAGGGACAGGGAAGGACAGTGAGGGAATTCTCCTTGTGCTATAGTGTGCTTTAAAAAAACATTTTTTCTAGGGACAGAAAACTATAGGTAGGGAGAGTGTCAGTGTCTTTTACTGTGCGAATCCTTGTTTCTAGGGACAGGGAAGGACAGTGAGGGAATTCTCCTTGTGCTATAGTGTGCTTTAAAAAAACATTTTTTCTAGGGACAGAAAACTATAGGTAGGGAGAGTGTCAGTGTGTTTTACTGTGCGAATCCTTGTTTCTAGGGACAGGGAAGGACAGTGAGGGAATTCTCCTTGTGCTATAGTGTGCTTTAAAAAAACATTTTTTTCTAGGGACAGAAAACTATAGGAAGGAAGAGTGTCAGTTTCTTTCACTGTGATAATCCTTGTTTCTAGGGACAAAGAAGGAAAGTGAGTGAAATTCTCCTTGTGCTATAGTGTGCTTTAAAAAAACATTTTTTCTAGGGACAGAAAACTATAGGTAGGGAGAGTGTCAGTGTCTTTTACTGTGCGAATCCTTGTTTCTAGGGACAGGGAAGGACAGTGAGGGAATTCTCCTTGTGCTATAGTGTGCTTTAAAAAAACATTTTTTCTAGGGACAGAAAACTATAGGTAGGGAGAGTGTCAGTGTGTTTTACTGTGCGAATCCTTGTTTCTAGGGACAGGGAAGGACAGTGAGGGAATTCTCCTTGTGCTATAGTGTGCTTTAAAAAAACATTTTTTCTAGGGACAGAAAACTATAGGTAGGGAGAGTGTCAGTGTGTTTTACTGTGCGAATCCTTGTTTCTAGGGACAGGGAAGGACAGTGAGGGAATTCTCCTTGTGCTATAGTGTGCTTTAAAAAAACATTTTTTCTAGGGACAGAAAACTATAGGTAGGGAGAGTGTCAGTTTCTTTCACTGTGATAATCCTTGTTTCTAGGGACAAAGAAGGAAAGTGAGTGATATTCTCCTTGTGCTATAGTGTGCTTTAAAAAAACATTTTTTCTAGGGACAGAAAACTATAGGTAGGGAGAGTGTCAGTGTCTTTTACTGTGCGAATCCTTGTTTCTAGGGACAGTGAAGGACAGTGAGGGAATTCTCCTTGTGCTATAGTGTGCTTTAAAAAAACATTTTTTTCTAGGGACAGAAAACTATAGGAAGGAAGAGTGTCAGTTTCTTTCACTGTGATAATCCTTGTTTCTAGGGACAAAGAAGGAAAGTGAGTGAAATTCTCCTTGTGCTATAGTGTGCTTTAAAAAAACATTTTTTCTAGGGACAGAAAACTATAGGTAGGGAGAGTGTCAGTGTCTTTTACTGTGCGAATCCTTGTTTCTAGGGACAGGGAAGGACAGTGAGGGAATTCTCCTTGTGCTATAGTGTGCTTTAAAAAAACATTTTTTCTAGGGACAGAAAACTATAGGTAGGGAGAGTGTCAGTGTGTTTTACTGTGCGAATCCTTGTTTCTAGGGACAGGGAAGGACAGTGAGGGAATTCTCCTTGTGCTATAGTGTGCTTTAAAAAAACATTTTTTCTAGGGACAGAAAACTATAGGTAGGGAGAGTGTCAGTGTGTTTTACTGTGCGAATCCTTGTTTCTAGGGACAGGGAAGGACAGTGAGGGAATTCTCCTTGTGCTATAGTGTGCTTTAAAAAAACATTTTTTCTAGGGACAGAAAACTATAGGTAGGGAGAGTGTCAGTTTCTTTCACTGTGATAATCCTTGTTTCTAGGGACAAAGAAGGAAAGTGAGTGAAATTCTCCTTGTGCTATTGTGTGCTTTAAAAAAACATTTTTTCTAGGGACAGAAAACTATAGGTAGGGAGAGTGTCAGTGTCTTTTACTGTGCGAATCCTTGTTTCTAGGGACAGGGAAGGACAGTGAGGGAATTCTCCTTGTGCTATAGTGTGCTTTAAAAAAACATTTTTTCTAGGGACAGAAAACTATAGGTAGGGAGAGTTTCAGTGTGTTTTACTGTGCGAATCCTTGTTTCTAGGGACAGGGAAGGACAGTGAGGGAATTCTCCTTGTGCTATAGTGTGCTTTAAAAAAACATTTTTTTCTAGGGACAGAAAACTATAGGAAGGAAGAGTGTCAGTTTCTTTCACTGTGATAATCCTTGTTTCTAGGGACAAAGAAGGAAAGTGAGTGAAATTCTCCTTGTGCTATAGTGTGCTTTAAAAAAACATTTTTTCTAGGGACAGAAAACTATAGGTAAGGAGAGTGTCAGTGTGTTTTACTGTGTGAATCCTTGTTTCTAGGGACAGGGAAGGACAGTGAGGGAATTCTCCTTGTGCTATAGTGTGCTTTAAAAAAACATTTTTTCTAGGGACAGAAAACTATAGGTAGGGAGAGTGTCAGTGTCTTTTACTGTGCGAATCCTTGTTTCTAGGGACAGGGAAGGACAGTGAGGGAATTCTCCTTGTGCTATAGTGTGCTTTAAAAAAACATTTTTTCTAGGGACAGAAAACTATAGGTAGGGAGAGTGTCAGTGTGTTTTACTGTGCGAATCCTTGTTTCTAGGGACAGGGAAGGACAGTGAGGGAATTCTCCTTGTGCTATAGTGTGCTTTAAAAAAAAAAAAATTCTAGGGACAGAAAACTATAGGAAGGAAGAGTGTCAGTTTCTTTCACTGTGATAATCCTTGTTTCTAGGGACAAAGAAGGAAAGTGAGTGAAATTCTCCTTGTGCTATAGTGTGCTTTAAAAAAACATTTTTTCTAGGGACAGAAAACTATAGGTAGGGAGAGTGTCAGTGTGTTTTACTGTGCGAATCCTTGTTTCTAGGGACAGAGAAGGACAGTGAGGGAATTCTCCTTGTGCTATAGTGTGCTTTAAAAAAACATTTTTTCTAGGGACAGAAAACTATAGGTAGGGAGAGTGTCAGTTTCTTTCACTGTGATAATCCTTGTTTCTAGGGACAAAGAAGGAAAGTGAGTGAAATTCTCCTTGTGCTATAGTGTGCTTTAAAAAAACATTTTTTCTAGGGACAGAAAACTATAGGTAGGGAGAGTGTCAGTGTCTTTTACTGTGCAAATCCTTGTTTCTAGGGACAGGGAAGGACAGTGAGGGAATTCTCCTTGTGCTATAGTGTGCTTTAAAAAAACATTTTTTCTAGGGACAGAAAACTATAGGTAGGGAGAGTGTCAGTGTCTTTTACTGTGCGAATCCTTGTTTCTAGGGACAGGGAAGGACAGTGAGGGAATTCTCCTTGTGCTATAGTGTGCTTTAAAAAAACATTTTTTTCTAGGGACAGAAAACTATAGGAAGGAAGAGTGTCAGTTTCTTTCACTGTGATAATCCTTGTTTCTAGGGACAAAGAAGGAAAGTGAGTGAAATTCTCCTTGTGCTATAGTGTGCTTTAAAAAAACATTTTTTCTAGGGACAGAAAACTATAGGTAGGGAGAGTGTCAGTGTGTTTTACTGTGCGAATCCTTGTTTCTAGGGACAGGGAAGGACAGTGAGGGAATTCTCCTTGTGCTATAGTGTGCTTTAAAAAAAAAAAAATTCTAGGGACAGAAAACTATAGGAAGGAAGAGTGTCAGTTTCTTTCACTGTGATAATCCTTGTTTCTAGGGACAAAGAAGGAAAGTGAGTGAAATTCTCCTTGTGCTATAGTGTGCTTTAAAAAAACATTTTTTCTAGGGACAGAAAACTATAGGTAGGGAGAGTGTCAGTGTGTTTTACTGTGCGAATCCTTGTTTCTAGGGACAGAGAAGGACAGTGAGGGAATTCTCCTTGTGCTATAGTGTGCTTTAAAAAAACATTTTTTCTAGGGACAGAAAACTATAGGTAGGGAGAGTGTCAGTGTCTTTTACTGTGCGAATCCTTGTTTCTAGGGACAGGGAAGGACAGTGAGGGAATTCTCCTTGTGCTATAGTGTGCTTTAAAAAAACATTTTTTCTAGGGACAGAAAACTATAGGTAGGGAGAGTGTCAGTGTGTTTTACTGTGCGAATCCTTGTTTCTAGGGACAGGGAAGGACAGTGAGGGAATTCTCCTTGTGCTATAGTGTGCTTTAAAAAAACATTTTTTTCTAGGGACAGAAAACTATAGGAAGGAAGAGTGTCAGTTTCTTTCACTGTGATAATCCTTGTTTCTAGGGACAAAGAAGGAAAGTGAGTGAAATTCTCCTTGTGCTATAGTGTGCTTTAAAAAAACATTTTTTCTAGGGACAGAAAACTATAGGTAGGGAGAGTGTCAGTGTGTTTTACTGTGTGAATCCTTGTTTCTAGGGACAGGGAAGGACAGTGAGGGAATTCTCCTTGTGCTATAGTGTGCTTTAAAAAAACATTTTTTTCTAGGGACAGAAAACTATAGGAAGGAAGAGTGTCAGTTTCTTTCACTGTGATAATCCTTGTTTCTAGGGACAAAGAAGGAAAGTGAGTGAAATTCTCCTTGTGCTATAGTGTGCTTTAAAAAAACATTTTTTCTAGGGACAGAAAACTATAGGTAGGGAGAGTGTCAGTGTCTTTTACTGTGCGAATCCTTGTTTCTAGGGACAGGGAAGGACAGTGAGGGAATTCTCCTTGTGCTATAGTGTGCTTTAAAAAAACATTTTTTTCTAGGGACAGAAAACTATAGGAAGGAAGAGTGTCAGTTTCTTTCACTGTGATAATCCTTGTTTCTAGGGACAAAGAAGGAAAGTGAGTGAAATTCTCCTTGTGCTATAGTGTGCTTTAAAAAAACATTTTTTCTAGGGACAGAAAACTATAGGTAGGGAGAGTGTCAGTGTCTTTTACTGTGCGAATCCTTGTTTCTAGGGACAGGGAAGGACAGTGAGGGAATTCTCCTTGTGCTATAGTGTGCTTTAAAAAAAAAAAAATTCTAGGGTCAGAAAACTATAGGTAGGGAGAGTGTCAGTGTGTTTTACTGTGCGAATCCTTGTTTCTAGGGACAGGGAAGGACAGTGAGGGAATTCTCCTTGTGCTATAGTGTGCTTTAAAAAAACATTTTTTTCTAGGGACAGAAAACTATAGAAAGGAAGAGTGTCAGTTTCTTTCACTGTGATAATCCTTGTTTCTAGGGACAAAGAAGGAAAGTGAGTGACATTCTCCTTGTGCTATAGTGTGCTTTAAAAAAAAAAATTTCTAGGGACAGAAAACTATAGGTAGGGAGAGTGTCAGTGTCTTTTACTGTGCGAATCCTTGTTTCTAGGGACAGGGAAGGACAGTGAGGGAATTCTCCTTGTGCTATAGTGTGCTTTAAAAAAACATTTTTTCTAGGGACAGAAAACTATAGGTAGGGAGAGTGTCAGTGTGTTTTACTGTGCGAATCCTTGTTTCTAGGGACAGGGAAGGACAGTGAGGGAATTCTCCTTGTGCTATAGTGTGCTTTAAAAAAACATTTTTTTCTAGGGACAGAAAACTATAGGAAGGAAGAGTGTCAGTTTCTTTCACTGTGATAATCCTTGTTTCTAGGGACAAAGAAGGAAAGTGAGTGAAATTCTCCTTGTGCTATAGTGTGCTTTAAAAAAACATTTTTTCTAGGGACAGAAAACTATAGGTAGGGAGAGTGTCAGTGTCTTTTACTGTGCGAATCCTTGTTTCTAGGGACAGGGAAGGACAGTGAGGGAATTCTCCTTGTGCTATAGTGTGCTTTAAAAAAACATTTTTTCTAGGGACAGAAAACTATAGGTAGGAAGAGTGTCAGTTTCTTTCACTGTGATAATCCTTGTTTCTAGGGACAAAGAAGGAAAGTGAGTGAAATTCTCCTTGTGCTATAGTGTGCTTTAAAAAAACATTTTTTCTAGGGACAGAAAACTATAGGTAGGGAGAGTGTCAGTGTCTTTTACTGTGCGAATCCTTGTTTCTAGGGACAGGGAAGGACAGTGAGGGAATTCTCCTTGTGCTATAGTGTGCTTTAAAAAAACATTTTTTCTAGGGACAGAAAACTATAGGTAGGGAGAGTGTCAGTGTCTTTTACTGTGCGAATCCTTGTTTCTAGGGACAGGGAAGGACAGTGAGGGAATTCTCCTTGTGCTATAGTGTGCTTTAAAAAAACATTTTTTTCTAGGGACAGAAAACTATAGGAAGGAAGAGTGTCAGTTTCTTTCACTGTGATAATCCTTGTTTCTAGGGACAAAGAAGGAAAGTGAGTGAAATTCTCCTTGTGCTTTAGTGTGCTTTAAAAAAACATTTTTTCTAGGGACAGAAAACTATAGGTAGGGAGAGTGTCAGTGTCTTTTACTGTGCGAATCCTTGTTTCTAGGGACAGGGAAGGACAGTGAGGGAATTCTCCTTGTGCTATAGTGTGCTTTAAAAAAACATTTTTTTCTAGGGACAGAAAACTATAGGAAGGAAGAGTGTCAGTTTCTTTCACTGTGATAATCCTTGTTTCTAGGGACAAAGAAGGAAAGTGAGTGAAATTCTCCTTGTGCTATAGTGTGCTTTAAAAAAACATTTTTTCTAGGGACAGAAAACTATAGGTAGGGAGAGTGTCAGTGTCTTTTACTGTGCGAATCCTTGTTTCTAGGGACAGGGAAGGACAGTGAGGGAATTCTCCTTGTGCTATAGTGTGCTTTAAAAAAACATTTTTTCTAGGGACAGAAAACTATAGGTAGGGAGAGTGTCAGTGTGTTTTACTGTGCGAATCCTTGTTTCTAGGGACAGGGAAGGACAGTGAGGGAATTCTCCTTGTGCTATAGTGTGCTTTAAAAAAACATTTTTTTCTAGGGACAGAAAACTATAGGAAGGAAGAGTGTCAGTTTCTTTCACTGTGATAATCCTTGTTTCTAGGGACAAAGAAGGAAAGTGAGTGAAATTCTCCTTGTGCTATAGTGTGCTTTAAAAAAACATTTTTTCTAGGGACAGAAAACTATAGGTAGGGAGAGTGTCAGTGTCTTTTACTGTGCGAATCCTTGTTTCTAGGGACAGGGAAGGACAGTGAGGGAATTCTCCTTGTGCTATAGTGTGCTTTAAAAAAACATTTTTTCTAGGGACAGAAAACTATAGGTAGGGAGAGTGTCAGTGTCTTTTACTGTGCGAATCCTTGTTTCTAGGGACAGGGAAGGACAGTGAGGGAATTCTCCTTGTGCTATAGTGTGCTTTAAAAAAACATTTTTTCTAGGGACAGAAAACTATAGGTAGGGAGAGTGTCAGTGTGTTTTACTGTGCGAATCCTTGTTTCTAGGGACAGGGAAGGACAGTGAGGGAATTCTCCTTGTGCTATAGTGTGCTTTAAAAAAACATTTTTTTCTAGGGACAGAAAACTATAGGAAGGAAGAGTGTCAGTTTCTTTCACTGTGATAATCCTTGTTTCTAGGGACAAAGAAGGAAAGTGAGTGAAATTCTCCTTGTGCTATAGTGTGCTTTAAAAAAAAAAATTTTCTAGGGACAGAAAACTATAGGTAGGGAGAGTGTCAGTGTCTTTTACTGTGCAAATCCTTGTTTCTAGGGACAGGGAAGGACAGTGAGGGAATTCTCCTTGTGCTATAGTGTGCTTTAAAAAAACATTTTTTCTAGGGACAGAAAACTATAGGTAGGGAGAGTGTCAGTGTCTTTTACTGTGCGAATCCTTGTTTCTAGGGACAGGGAAGGACAGTGAGGGAATTCTCCTTGTGCTATAGTGTGCTTTAAAAAAACATTTTTTCTAGGGACAGAAAACTATAGGTAGGGAGAGTGTCAGTGTCTTTTACTGTGCGAATCCTTGTTTCTAGGGACAGGGAAGGACAGTGAGGGAATTCTCCTTGTGCTATAGTGTGCTTTAAAAAAAAAAATTTTTCTAGGGACAGAAAACTATAGGAAGGAAGAGTGTCAGTTTCTTTCACTGTGATAATCCTTGTTTCTAGGGACAAAGAAGGAAAGTGAGTGAAATTCTCCTTGTGCTATAGTGTGCTTTAAAAAAACATTTTTTTCTAGGGACAGAAAACTATAGGTAGGGAGAGTGTCAGTGTGTTTTACTGTGCGAATCCTTGTTTCTAGGGACAGAGAAGGACAGTGAGGGAATTCTCCTTGTGCTATAGTGTGCTTTAAAAAAACATTTTTTCTAGGGACAGAAAACTATAGGTAGGGAGAGTGTCAGTGTCTTTTACTGTGTGAATCCTTGTTTCTAGGGACAGGGAAGGACAGTGAGGGAATTCTCCTTGTGCTATAGTGTGCTTTAAAAAAACATTTTTTCTAGGGACAGAAAACTATAGGTAGGGAGAGTGTCAGTGTGTTTTACTGTGCGAATCCTTGTTTCTAGGGACAGGGAAGGACAGTGAGGGAATTCTCCTTGTGCTATAGTGTGCTTTAAAAAAACATTTTTTTCTAGGGACAGAAAACTATAGGAAGGAAGAGTGTCAGTTTCTTTCACTGTGATAATCCTTGTTTCTAGGGACAAAGAAGGAAAGTGAGTGAAATTCTCCTTGTGCTATAGTGTGCTTTAAAAAAACATTTTTTCTAGGGACAGAAAACTATAGGTAGGGAGAGTGTCAGTGTGTTTTACTGTGCGAATCCTTGTTTCTAGGGACAGGGAAGGACAGTGAGGGAATTCTCCTTGTGCTATAGTGTGCTTTAAAAAAACATTTTTTTCTAGGGACAGAAAACTATAGGAAGGAAGAGTGTCAGTTTCTTTCACTGTGATAATCCTTGTTTCTAGGGACAGGGAAGGACAGTGAGGGAATTCTCCTTGTGCTATAGTGTGCTTTAAAAAAACATTTTTTTCTAGGGACAGAAAACTATAGAAAGGAAGAGTGTCAGTTTCTTTCACTGTGATAATCCTTGTTTCTAGGGACAAAGAAGGAAAGTGAGTGAAATTCTCCTTGTGCTATAGTGTGCTTTAAAAAAACATTTTTTCTAGGGACAGAAAACTATAGGTAGGGAGAGTGTCAGTGTCTTTTACTGTGCGAATCCTTGTTTCTAGGGACAGGGAAGGACAGTGAGGGAATTCTCCTTGTGCTATAGTGTGCTTTAAAAAAACATTTTTTCTAGGGACAGAAAACTATAGGTAGGGAGAGTGTCAGTGTGTTTTACTGTGCGAATCCTTGTTTCTAGGGACAGGGAAGGACAGTGAGGGAATTCTCCTTGTGCTATAGTGTGCTTTAAAAAAACATTTTTTTCTAGGGACAGAAAACTATAGGAAGGAAGAGTGTCAGTTTCTTTCACTGTGATAATCCTTGTTTCTAGGGACAAAGAAGGAAAGTGAGTGAAATTCTCCTTGTGCTATAGTGTGCTTTAAAAAAACATTTTTTCTAGGGACAGAAAACTATAGGTAGGGAGAGTGTCAGTGTGTTTTACTGTGCGAATCCTTGTTTCTAGGGACAGAGAAGGACAGTGAGGGAATTCTCCTTGTGCTATAGTGTGCTTTAAAAAAACATTTTTTCTAGGGACAGAAAACTATAGGTAGGGAGAGTGTCAGTGTCTTTTACTGTGTAAATCCTTGTTTCTAGGGACAGGGAAGGACAGTGAGGGAATTCTCCTTGTGCTATAGTGTGCTTTAAAAAAACATTTTTTCTAGGGACAGAAAACTATAGGTAGGGAGAGTGTCAGTGTGTTTTACTGTGCGAATCCTTGTTTCTAGGGACAGGGAAGGACAGTGAGGGAATTCTCCTTGTGCTATAGTGTGCTTTAAAAAAACATTTTTTCTAGGGACAGAAAACTATAGGTAGGGAGAGTGTCAGTGTCTTTTACTGTGCGAATCCTTGTTTCTAGGGACAGGGAAGGACAGTGAGGGAATTCTCCTTGTGCTATAGTGTGCTTTAAAAAAACATTTTTTCTAGGGACAGAAAACTATAGGTAGGGAGAGTGTCAGTGTGTTTTACTGTGCGAATCCTTGTTTCTAGGGACAGGGAAGGACAGTGAGGGAATTCTCCTTGTGCTATAGTGTGCTTTAAAAAAACATTTTTTTCTAGGGACAGAAAACTATAGGAAGGAAGAGTGTCAGTTTCTTTCACTGTGATAATCCTTGTTTCTAGGGACAAAGAAGGAAAGTGAGTGAAATTCTCCTTGTGCTATAGTGTGCTTTAAAAAAACATTTTTTCTAGGGACAGAAAACTATAGGTAGGGAGAGTGTCAGTGTGTTTTACTGTGCGAATCCTTGTTTCTAGGGACAGAGAAGGACAGTGAGGGAATTCTCCTTGTGCTATAGTGTGCTTTAAAAAAACATTTTTTCTAGGGACAGAAAACTATAGGTAGGGAGAGTGTCAGTGTCTTTTACTGTGTGAATCCTTGTTTCTAGGGACAGGGAAGGACAGTGAGGGAATTCTCCTTGTGCTATAGTGTGCTTTAAAAAAACATTTTTTCTAGGGACAGAAAACTATAGGTAGGGAGAGTGTCAGTGTGTTTTACTGTGCGAATCCTTGTTTCTAGGGACAGGGAAGGACAGTGAGGGAATTCTCCTTGTGCTATAGTGTGCTTTAAAAAAACATTTTTTTCTAGGGACAGAAAACTATAGGAAGGAAGAGTGTCAGTTTCTTTCACTGTGATAATCCTTGTTTCTAGGGACAAAGAAGGAAAGTGAGTGAAATTCTCCTTGTGCTATAGTGTGCTTTAAAAAAACATTTTTTCTAGGGACAGAAAACTATAGGTAGGGAGAGTGTCAGTGTGTTTTACTGTGCGAATCCTTGTTTCTAGGGACAGGGAAGGACAGTGAGGGAATTCTCCTTGTGCTATAGTGTGCTTTAAAAAAACATTTTTTTCTAGGGACAGAAAACTATAGGAAGGAAGAGTGTCAGTTTCTTTCACTGTGATAATCCTTGTTTCTAGGGACAAAGAAGGAAAGTGAGTGAAATTCTCCTTGTGCTATAGTGTGCTTTAAAAAAAAAATTTTCTAGGGACAGAAAACTATAGGTAGGGAGACTGTCAGTGTCTTTTACTGTGCGAATCCTTGTTTCTAGGGACAGGGAAGGACAGTGAGGGAATTCTCCTTGTGCTATAGTGTGCTTTAAAAAAACATTTTTTCTAGGGACAGAAAACTATAGGTAGGGAGAGTGTCAGTGTGTTTTACTGTGCGAATCCTTGTTTCTAGGGACAGGGAAGGACAGTGAGGGAATTCTCCTTGTGCTATAGTGTGCTTTAAAAAAACATTTTTTTCTAGGGACAGAAAACTATAGAAAGGAAGAGTGTCAGTTTCTTTCACTGTGATAATCCTTGTTTCTAGGGACAAAGAAGGAAAGTGAGTGAAATTCTCCTTGTGCTATAGTGTGCTTTAAAAAAACATTTTTTCTAGGGACAGAAAACTATAGGTAGGGAGAGTGTCAGTGTCTTTTACTGTGCGAATCCTTGTTTCTAGGGACAGGGAAGGACAGTGAGGGAATTCTCCTTGTGCTATAGTGTGCTTTAAAAAAACATTTTTTCTAGGGACAGAAAACTATAGGTAGGGAGAGTGTCAGTGTGTTTTACTGTGCGAATCCTTGTTTCTAGGGACAGGGAAGGACAGTGAGGGAATTCTCCTTGTGCTATAGTGTGCTTTAAAAAAACATTTTTTTCTAGGGACAGAAAACTATAGGAAGGAAGAGTGTCAGTTTCTTTCACTGTGATAATCCTTGTTTCTAGGGACAAAGAAGGAAAGTGAGTGAAATTCTCCTTGTGCTATAGTGTGCTTTAAAAAAACATTTTTTCTAGGGACAGAAAACTATAGGTAGGGAGAGTGTCAGTGTGTTTTACTGTGCGAATCCTTGTTTCTAGGGACAGAGAAGGACAGTGAGGGAATTCTCCTTGTGCTATAGTGTGCTTTAAAAAAACATTTTTTCTAGGGACAGAAAACTATAGGTAGGGAGAGTGTCAGTGTCTTTTACTGTGTAAATCCTTGTTTCTAGGGACAGGGAAGGACAGTGAGGGAATTCTCCTTGTGCTATAGTGTGCTTTAAAAAAACATTTTTTCTAGGGACAGAAAACTATAGGTAGGGAGAGTGTCAGTGTGTTTTACTGTGCGAATCCTTGTTTCTAGGGACAGGGAAGGACAGTGAGGGAATTCTCCTTGTGCTATAGTGTGCTTTAAAAAAACATTTTTTTCTAGGGACAGAAAACTATAGGAAGGAAGAGTGTCAGTTTCTTTCACTGTGATAATCCTTGTTTCTAGGGACAAAGAAGGAAAGTGAGTGAAATTCTCCTTGTGCTATAGTGTGCTTTAAAAAAACATTTTTTCTAGGGACAGAAAACTATAGGTAGGGAGAGTGTCAGTGTGTTTTACTGTGCGAATCCTTGTTTCTAGGGACAGGGAAGGACAGTGAGGGAATTCTCCTTGTGCTATAGTGTGCTTTAAAAAAACATTTTTTTCTAGGGACAGAAAACTATAGGAAGGAAGAGTGTCAGTTTCTTTCACTGTGATAATCCTTGTTTCTAGGGACAAAGAAGGAAAGTGAGTGAAATTCTCCTTGTGCTATAGTGTGCTTTAAAAAAAACATTTTTTCTAGGAACAGAAAACTATAGGTAGGGAGAGTGTCAGTGTCTTTTACTGTGCAAATCCTTGTTTCTAGGGACAGGGAAGGACAGTGAGGGAATTCTCCTTGTGCTATAGTGTGCTTTAAAAAAACATTTTTTTCTAGGGACAGAAAACTATAGGAAGGAAGAGTGTCAGTTTCTTTCACTGTGATAATCCTTGTTTCTAGGGACAAAGAAGGAAAGTGAGTGAAATTCTCCTTGTGCTATAGTGTGCTTTAAAAAAACATTTTTTCTAGGGACAGAAAACTATAGGTAGGGAGAGTGTCAGTGTGTTTTACTGTGCGAATCCTTGTTTCTAGGGATAGAGAAGGACAGTGAGGGAATTCTCCTTGTGCTATAGTGTGCTTTAAAAAAACATTTTTTCTAGGGACAGAAAACTATAGGTAGGGAGAGTGTCAGTGTCTTTTACTGTGTGAATCCTTGTTTCTAGGGACAGGGAAGGACAGTGAGGGAATTCTCCTTGTGCTATAGTGTGCTTTAAAAAAACATTTTTTCTAGGGACAGAAAACTATAGGTAGGGAGAGTGTCAGTGTGTTTTACTGTGCGAATCCTTGTTTCTAGGGACAGGGAAGGACAGTGAGGGAATTCTCCTTGTGCTATAGTGTGCTTTAAAAAAACATTTTTTTCTAGGGACAGAAAACTATAGGAAGGAAGAGTGTCAGTTTCTTTCACTGTGATAATCCTTGTTTCTAGGGACAAAGAAGGAAAGTGAGTGAAATTCTCCTTGTGCTATAGTGTGCTTTAAAAAAACATTTTTTCTAGGGACAGAAAACTATAGGTAGGGAGAGTGTCAGTGTGTTTTACTATGCGAATCCTTGTTTCTAGGGACAGAGAAGGACAGTGAGGGAATTCTCCTTGTGCTATAGTGTGCTTTAAAAAAACATTTTTTCTAGGGACAGAAAACTATAGGTAGGGAGAGTGTCAGTGTCTTTTACTGTGTGAATCCTTGTTTCTAGGGACAGGGAAGGACAGTGAGGGAATTCTCCTTGTGCTATAGTGTGCTTTAAAAAAACATTTTTTCTAGGGACAGAAAACTATAGGTAGGGAGAGTGTCAGTGTGTTTTACTGTGCGAATCCTTGTTTCTAGGGACAGGGAAGGACAGTGAGGGAATTCTCCTTGTGCTATAGTGTGCTTTAAAAAAACATTTTTTTCTAGGGACAGAAAACTATAGGAAGGAAGAGTGTCAGTTTCTTTCACTGTGATAATCCTTGTTTCTAGGGACAAAGAAGGAAAGTGAGTGAAATTCTCCTTGTGCTATAGTGTGCTTTAAAAAAACATTTTTTCTAGGGACAGAAAACTATAGGTAGGGAGAGTGTCAGTGTGTTTTACTGTGCGAATCCTTGTTTCTAGGGACAGGGAAGGACAGTGAGGGAATTCTCCTTGTGCTATAGTGTGCTTTAAAAAAACATTTTTTTCTAGGGACAGAAAACTATAGGAAGGAAGAGTGTCAGTTTCTTTCACTGTGATAATCCTTGTTTCTAGGGACAAAGAAGGAAAGTGAGTGAAATTCTCCTTGTGCTATAGTGTGCTTTAAAAAAAATTTTTTCTAGGGACAGAAAACTATAGGTAGGGAGACTGTCAGTGTCTTTTACTGTGCGAATCCTTGTTTCTAGGGACAGGGAAGGACAGTGAGGGAATTCTCCTTGTGCTATAGTGTGCTTTAAAAAAACATTTTTTCTAGGGACAGAAAACTATAGGTAGGGAGAGTGTCAGTGTGTTTTACTGTGCGAATCCTTGTTTCTAGGGACAGGGAAGGACAGTGAGGGAATTCTCCTTGTGCTATAGTGTGCTTTAAAAAAACATTTTTTTCTAGGGACAGAAAACTATAGAAAGGAAGAGTGTCAGTTTCTTTCACTGTGATAATCCTTGTTTCTAGGGACAAAGAAGGAAAGTGAGTGAAATTCTCCTTGTGCTATAGTGTGCTTTAAAAAAACATTTTTTCTAGGGACAGAAAACTATAGGTAGGGAGAGTGTCAGTGTCTTTTACTGTGCGAATCCTTGTTTCTAGGGACAGGGAAGGACAGTGAGGGAATTCTCCTTGTGCTATAGTGTGCTTTAAAAAAACATTTTTTTCTAGGGACAGAAAACTATAGGAAGGAAGAGTGTCAGTTTCTTTCACTGTGATAATCCTTGTTTCTAGGGACAAAGAAGGAAAGTGAGTGAAATTCTCCTTGTGCTATAGTGTGCTTTAAAAAAACATTTTTTCTAGGGACAGAAAACTATAGGTAGGGAGAGTGTCAGTGTGTTTTACTGTGCGAATCCTTGTTTCTAGGGATAGAGAAGGACAGTGAGGGAATTCTCCTTGTGCTATAGTGTGCTTTAAAAAAACATTTTTTCTAGGGACAGAAAACTATAGGTAGGGAGAGTGTCAGTGTCTTTTACTGTGTGAATCCTTGTTTCTAGGGACAGGGAAGGACAGTGAGGGAATTCTCCTTGTGCTATAGTGTGCTTTAAAAAAACATTTTTTCTAGGGACAGAAAACTATAGGTAGGGAGAGTGTCAGTGTGTTTTACTGTGCGAATCCTTGTTTCTAGGGACAGGGAAGGACAGTGAGGGAATTCTCCTTGTGCTATAGTGTGCTTTAAAAAAACATTTTTTTCTAGGGACAGAAAACTATAGGAAGGAAGAGTGTCAGTTTCTTTCACTGTGATAATCCTTGTTTCTAGGGACAAAGAAGGAAAGTGAGTGAAATTCTCCTTGTGCTATAGTGTGCTTTAAAAAAACATTTTTTCTAGGGACAGAAAACTATAGGTAGGGAGAGTGTCAGTGTGTTTTACTATGCGAATCCTTGTTTCTAGGGACAGAGAAGGACAGTGAGGGAATTCTCCTTGTGCTATAGTGTGCTTTAAAAAAACATTTTTTCTAGGGACAGAAAACTATAGGTAGGGAGAGTGTCAGTGTCTTTTACTGTGTGAATCCTTGTTTCTAGGGACAGGGAAGGACAGTGAGGGAATTCTCCTTGTGCTATAGTGTGCTTTAAAAAAACATTTTTTCTAGGGACAGAAAACTATAGGTAGGGAGAGTGTCAGTGTGTTTTACTGTGCGAATCCTTGTTTCTAGGGACAGGGAAGGACAGTGAGGGAATTCTCCTTGTGCTATAGTGTGCTTTAAAAAAACATTTTTTTCTAGGGACAGAAAACTATAGGAAGGAAGAGTGTCAGTTTCTTTCACTGTGATAATCCTTGTTTCTAGGGACAAAGAAGGAAAGTGAGTGAAATTCTCCTTGTGCTATAGTGTGCTTTAAAAAAACATTTTTTCTAGGGACAGAAAACTATAGGTAGGGAGAGTGTCAGTGTGTTTTACTGTGCGAATCCTTGTTTCTAGGGACAGGGAAGGACAGTGAGGGAATTCTCCTTGTGCTATAGTGTGCTTTAAAAAAACATTTTTTTCTAGGGACAGAAAACTATAGGAAGGAAGAGTGTCAGTTTCTTTCACTGTGATAATCCTTGTTTCTAGGGACAAAGAAGGAAAGTGAGTGAAATTCTCCTTGTGCTATAGTGTGCTTTAAAAAAAAAATTTTCTAGGGACAGAAAACTATAGGTAGGGAGACTGTCAGTGTCTTTTACTGTGCGAATCCTTGTTTCTAGGGACAGGGAAGGACAGTGAGGGAATTCTCCTTGTGCTATAGTGTGCTTTAAAAAAACATTTTTTCTAGGGACAGAAAACTATAGGTAGGGAGAGTGTCAGTGTGTTTTACTGTGCGAATCCTTGTTTCTAGGGACAGGGAAGGACAGTGAGGGAATTCTCCTTGTGCTATAGTGTGCTTTAAAAAAACATTTTTTTCTAGGGACAGAAAACTATAGAAAGGAAGAGTGTCAGTTTCTTTCACTGTGATAATCCTTGTTTCTAGGGACAAAGAAGGAAAGTGAGTGAAATTCTCCTTGTGCTATAGTGTGCTTTAAAAAAACATTTTTTCTAGGGACAGAAAACTATAGGTAGGGAGAGTGTCAGTGTCTTTTACTGTGCGAATCCTTGTTTCTAGGGACAGGGAAGGACAGTGAGGGAATTCTCCTTGTGCTATAGTGTGCTTTAAAAAAACATTTTTTCTAGGGACAGAAAACTATAGGTAGGGAGAGTGTCAGTGTGTTTTACTGTGCGAATCCTTGTTTCTAGGGACAGGGAAGGACAGTGAGGGAATTCTCCTTGTGCTATAGTGTGCTTTAAAAAAACATTTTTTTCTAGGGACAGAAAACTATAGGAAGGAAGAGTTTCAGTTTCTTTCACTGTGATAATCCTTGTTTCTAGGGACAAAGAAGGAAAGTGAGTGAAATTCTCCTTGTGCTATAGTGTGCTTTAAAAAAACATTTTTTCTAGGGACAGAAAACTATAGGTAGGGAGAGTGTCAGTGTGTTTTACTGTGCGAATCCTTGTTTCTAGGGACAGAGAAGGACAGTGAGGGAATTCTCCTTGTGCTATAGTGTGCTTTAAAAAAACATTTTTTCTAGGGACAGAAAACTATAGGTAGGGAGAGTGTCAGTGTCTTTTACTGTGTAAATCCTTGTTTCTAGGGACAGGGAAGGACAGTGAGGGAATTCTCCTTGTGCTATAGTGTGCTTTAAAAAAACATTTTTTCTAGGGACAGAAAACTATAGGTAGGGAGAGTGTCAGTGTGTTTTACTGTTCGAATCCTTGTTTCTAGGGACAGGGAAGGACAGTGAGGGAATTCTCCTTGTGCTATAGTGTGCTTTAAAAAAACATTTTTTTCTAGGGACAGAAAACTATAGGAAGGAAGAGTGTCAGTTTCTTTCACTGTGATAATCCTTGTTTCTAGGGACAAAGAAGGAAAGTGAGTGAAATTCTCCTTGTGCTATAGTGTGCTTTAAAAAAACATTTTTTCTAGGGACAGAAAACTATAGGTAGGGAGAGTGTCAGTGTGTTTTACTGTGCGAATCCTTGTTTCTAGGGACAGGGAAGGACAGTGAGGGAATTCTCCTTGTGCTATAGTGTGCTTTAAAAAAACATTTTTTTCTAGGGACAGAAAACTATAGGAAGGAAGAGTGTCAGTTTCTTTCACTGTGATAATCCTTGTTTCTAGGGACAAAGAAGGAAAGTGAGTGAAATTCTCCTTGTGCTATAGTGTGCTTTAAAAAAACTTTTTTTCTAGGGACAGAAAACTATAGGTAGGGAGAGTGTCAGTGTGTTTTACTGTGCGAATCCTTGTTTCTAGGGACAGGGAAGGACAGTGAGGGAATTCTCCTTGTGCTATAGTGTGCTTTAAAAAAACATTTTTTTCTAGGGACAGAAAACTATAGGAAGGAAGAGTGTCAGTTTCTTTCACTGTGATAATCCTTGTTTCTAGGGACAAAGAAGGAAAGTGAGTGAAATTCTCCTTGTGCTATAGTGTGCTTTAAAAAAACATTTTTTCTAGGGACAGAAAACTATAGGTAGGGAGAGTGTCAGTGTCTTTTACTGTGCGAATCCTTGTTTCTAGGGACAGGGAAGGACAGTGAGGGAATTCTCCTTGTGCTATAGTGTGCTTTAAAAAAACATTTTTTCTAGGGACAGAAAACTATAGGTAGGGAGAGTGTCAGTGTGTTTTACTGTGCGAATCCTTGTTTCTAGGGACAGGGAAGGACAGTGAGGGAATTCTCCTTGTGCTATAGTGTGCTTTAAAAAAACATTTTTTTCTAGGGACAGAAAACTATAGGAAGGAAGAGTGTCAGTTTCTTTCACTGTGATAATCCTTGTTTCTAGGGACAAAGAAGGAAAGTGAGTGAAATTCTCCTTGTGCTATAGTGTGCTTTAAAAAAACATTTTTTCTAGGGACAGAAAACTATAGGTAGGGAGAGTGTCAGTGTCTTTTACTGTGCGAATCCTTGTTTCTAGGGACAGGGAAGGACAGTGAGGGAATTCTCCTTGTGCTATAGTGTGCTTTAAAAAAACATTTTTTCTAGGGACAGAAAACTATAGGTAGGAAGAGTGTCAGTTTCTTTCACTGTGATAATCCTTGTTTCTAGGGACAAAGAAGGAAAGTGAGTGAAATTCTCCTTGTGCTATAGTGTGCTTTAAAAAAACATTTTTTCTAGGGACAGAAAACTATAGGTAGGGAGAGTGTCAGTGTCTTTTACTGTGCGAATCCTTGTTTCTAGGGACAGGGAAGGACAGTGAGGGAATTCTCCTTGTGCTATAGTGTGCTTTAAAAAAACATTTTTTCTAGGGACAGAAAACTATAGGTAGGGAGAGTGTCAGTGTCTTTTACTGTGCGAATCCTTGTTTCTAGGGACAGGGAAGGACAGTGAGGGAATTCTCCTTGTGCTATAGTGTGCTTTAAAAAAACATTTTTTCTAGGGACAGAAAACTATAGGTAGGGAGAGTGTCAGTGTGTTTTACTGTGCGAATCCTTGTTTCTAGGGACAGGGAAGGACAGTGAGGGAATTCTCCTTGTGCTATAGTGTGCTAAAGCATTCCTCATCAACCATCTTTGAAATCCTTGTTTTTTTGGACAGTCAGGGAAATTGTCGTTGTGCTATTCTGTGCAAAAGCAATCATCCTCAACCATATTTAGAATTCCTTAAGTAAAGGGACAGAGAAGGACACCTGAAGGTAGCCCTTATTGCTTTTTTCCCATCTCCCTGCAGGCCATCTATTAGAATGTCTGGAAGGCAAACAAGGAGAGGCAGACAGTCAGGAGGCAATAAAAGAGGGCAAGCAGGCTCTGTGTCTGGGGGCAACAGTGCTGGTCGTGGACGCGGTGCATTGTCATCAGCACATGGCCATGGGACACGCTTGTCCTTCTTTTCGGCAGCTGGACATGTTGAGCCACATCATGCCGAAGACTTGGTAGAGTGGATGACCAAGCCCTCCTCCTCCTCCTCATCCTCTCTCACCCAGGCTCAGGGTACTGGAAAAGCAGCTGCCAAAGCGTCCTCTTCCCTGGTATCAATGTCAGACTCATCATCAGTCACTCCTTCCCTAGACCCACCATGTCCTCCTCCTGAGGAGTCCCCCGAACTGTTTGAGCACAGTGTTGGGTACATGCTCCAGGAGGATGCCCAGCGTTTCAAAGGGTCTGATGATGAAACCCAGCTAGAGGAAGGCAGTAGCGTGAGAGCAGACAGAGGGGATGCTCAAGAAGGACACCAATCTGGCAGTCATGTTCCAGCAGCTGCAGCATACTGCCAGATTGGCTCCAGTGATGAGGAGGGAGGTGATGATGAGGTCACTGACTCCACGTGGGTGCCTAATAGGAGAGAGGAGGAGGAGGAGGATGAGGAGGAGGCACATCTCCAACGAGGCAGGATGCCCTTTGGTGGCCAGCGTAAGGGCAGTACACCGACGGAATCACACCGCAGAGCTCCGCCTGTGCAGGGCGCTGCCTCTGCCCGTCATTCAAAAAGTTCTTTGGTGTGGGCCTTTTTTGAGGCTAGTGCATCAGATCGCACAGCTGCTGTTTGCAACATATGTCTCAAGCGTATATCGCGTGGCCAAAACATCAGCCGCTTGGGTACCACATGCCTGACCAGACATATGTTGACCTGCCATGCAGCTCGTTGGCAAGCCTACCTCAAAGACCCACACCAAAGAACAAAGCGGACCTCTCCTTGCACCGCATCAGCTGGGATCTCCAACCCCACTATAACTTCAGTCCTCTCTGAAACATGCACTGAGAGGAATGAAGGTGTAGAATTAGGTGTGTCACAGCCAAGTACTTGCGGCCACTCTGCTAGCAGTACACCGACGTCCGATTCTAGCAGGCAAATTTCCCTGCCCCAGCTGCTGGACCGTCGAAAGAAGTTCACTCCCAGCCATCCACATGCCCAGCGGTTGAATGCTAGCTTGGCTAAATTGCTAGCGCTTCAACTGCTGCCTTTTCAGTTGGTAGACTCGGCCCCCTTCCGTGAGTTTGTGCAATGTGCGGTTCCTCAGTGGCAGGTTCCCAAACGCCACTTTTTCTCACGGAAGGCTATTCCGGCTCTCTACCGGCATGTGGAAGGCAATGTCTTGGCCTCGCTGGACAGGGCGGTCAGCGGTAAGGTGCATATTACCGCTGACTCATGGTCCAGCAGGCATGGACAGGGACGTTACCTTTCTTTCACGGCCCATTGGGTCACTCTTTTGGCAGCTGGGAAGGATGCAGGACAAGGTGCAGTAGTGTTGGAGGTTGTTCCACCGCCACGCCTCCAAAATGCTACTACTGGTTGTGACACACCTCTCTCCTCCACCCCCTCCTCTTCTTCTTCCTCCATGGCCTCTTCCTGTGGTTTGTCCTCGGAACCAGCGGTGCTCCGTAGGCGTTCAAGGGGCTACGCAAGTACGCAGGCAAAAAGATGCCATGCCGTGCTTGCGCTGGTGTGTTTGGGGGACAGAAGCCACACTGGGGCAGAGGTCCTGTCTGCTCTGCAGGGCCAGGCCGAGAGGTGGTTGACGCCACGCCAGCTTAAGCCAGGAATGGTGGTTTGCGACAATGGCACCAACCTCCTCTCTGCCCTCCGACAGGGACAACTGACCCATGTGCCCTGTGTGGCTCACGTCCTTAACCTGGTGGTGCAGCGGTTCTTGGGCAGGTACCCGGGCTTACAGGATGTCCTGAGGCAGGCCAGGAAAGTCTGTGTGCATTTCCGCAGATCTTATAATGCCAGTGCTCGCCTGGCTGAGCTGCAAAAGGAGTTGAACCTGCCCAAGAACCGCCTTATATGTGACATGCCCACCAGGTGGAACTCAACGTTGGCCATGCTGCAGCGGCTGCACACGCAGCAGAGGGCCATCAATGAGTACCTGTGCGACTACGGCACCAGGACAGGGTCAGGGGAGCTTGGTTTTTTTTCTCCACGCCAGTGGGGCATGATCAGGGATGCATGCACTGTCCTGGCACCATTTGAGGAGGCCACGAGGATGGTGAGCAGTGACAGTGCATGCATCAGTGACACTGTACCTCTTGTCCACCTGTTGGAGCACACGCTGCGTGGAATAATGGACAGGGCACTTGAGGCAGAACAGAGGCAGGAAGAGGAGGACTTCCTTGCCTCTCAAGGCCCCCTTTACCCAGACAGTGTTCCTTCTGTCCCAGCCATCGCACAGGAAGAGGAGGAGGAGGAGGAGGAGGAGGATTGTGTCAGCATGGAGGTGGAGGCTGGCACTCAGCATCATCAGCAGCAGTCTTTTAGGGATGATTTACAGTCCCAAGAAACCAGTGGACTTGTACGTGGCTGGGAGGAGGTGGCTGCGGATCATGTCGTCCTTAGTGACCCAGAGGACTCCGGAGCGAATGCCTCAGCAAACCTACGCTGCATGGCCTCCCTGATCCTGCAAAGTCTGCGGAAGGATCCTCGTATTCTTCGGATCAAGGAGAGGGACCATTACTGGCTGGCCACTCTCCTTGATCCACGGTACAAGGGTAAGGTTGCGGACCTTATGTTACCGTCGCAGAGGGAGCAGAGGATGAGACAACTCCGGGAGGCCTTGCAGAAAGGTCTGTGCAACGCGTTCCCAGAGACTGGGAGGTTACAAACTCCTGGTCCTGGACAACGAGTTGCTGAGGCTTCGGCCAGTCAAAGAAGGAGCGGTGGGGAAGGTGGCCGTCTGACCGATGCGTTCAGACAATTCTTTAGTCCGCAGCCCCAAAGTATGATCGGTTCCAGCAACCATCGCCAGCGTCTGATAAACATGGTGCAGGAATATCTAGGGGCAAGGTCAGACTTGGACACCTTCCCCACCGAAAATCCTCTGGCTTACTGGGTCTTGAGGATGGATCACTGGCCAGAGCTTGCACAGTATGCAATTGAGCTACTGGCCTGTCCTGCATCCAGCGTTCTTTCGGAACGCACATTCAGTGCTGCTGGAGGATTTGTCACGGATCACAGGGTGCGCCTGTCCACCGACTCGGTTGATCGACTGACTTTCATCAAGATGAACCAGTCTTGGATCACCACCAGCTACCACACACCTGATGCTGATATAACAGACTAATTGATTTTAACATGTCACATCCCTTCAAGACTGATGCTGATGCTGAGTGCCTGTGCTGTTATGTTGACTGGCTATCCTCCTCCTCCGAGTCCTCAATGATACGATTGATGATGATAGCTTGGAAGATCATTTTTGTTTATGGGTGCCGCCACCAGTGGCTAAGGCCCAATTTTTCAGCCCCTGTTTTACAGGGGCGTGTAATTACAATTTTTTTAGCAATAATTTGCCATAGGGCTCATTGCTGTGCTCCAAGTACAGTATCTGTGAGGGGTTGGAGTGTTGTGGCACCAGTGCCTAAGGCCCAATTTTTCAGCCCCTGTTTAACAGGGGCGTGTCATTACAATATTTGAAGCAATACTTTGCAACAGGGCTCATTGCTGTGCTCCAAGTACAGTATCTGTGAGGGGTTGTAGTGTTGTGCCACCAGTGCCTAAGGCCCAATTTTTCAGCCCCTGTTCAACAGGGGCATGCAATTACAATTCTTGATCTAATAATTCACAGCAGGGCCCATTGCTGCACCCACCAAGAGTAACTCTGAGGGCTTACAGTGTTGTGGCAACGCCACCACCACCACCACCACGAAAGGCCCAATTTTTCAGCCCCTGTTCAAAAGGGGCATGTAATTACAATTCTTGATCTAATAATTCACAGCAGGGCCCATTGCTGCACCCACCAAGAGTAACTCTGAGGGCTTACAGTGTTGTGGCAACACCACCACCACCACCACCACCACGAAAGGCCCAATTTTTCAGCCCCTGTTCAACAGGGGCATGCAATTACAATTCTTGATCTAATAATTCACAGCAGGGCCCATTGCTGCACCCACCAAGAGTAACTCTGAGGGCTTACAGTGTTGTGGCAATGCCACCACCACCACGAAAGGCCCAATTTTTCAGCCCCTGTTCAAAAGGGGCATGTAATTACAATTCTTGATCTAATAATTCACAGCAGGGCCCATTCCTGCACCCACCAAGAGTAACTCTGAGGGCTTACAGTGTTGTGGCAACACCACCACCACCACCACCACCACGAAAGGCCCAATTTTTCAGCCCCTGTTCAACAGGGGCATGCAATTACAATTCTTGATCTAATAATTCACAGCAGGGCCCATTCCTGCACCCACCAAGAGTAACTCTGAGGGCTTACAGTGTTGTGGCAACACCACCACCACCACCACCACCACGAAAGGCCCAATTTTTCAGCCCCTGTTCAACAGGGGCATGCAATTACAATTCTTGATCTAATAATTCACAGCAGGGCCCATTGCTGCACCCACCAAGAGTAACTGTCAGGGCTTACAGTGTTGTGGCACCAGCACCACCATCAAAGGCCCAATTTTTACTACCACTGTTCAACAATTATATGTAATTAAAATTCCTGATATAATAGTTGACAACAGGGCGTTCCAGCACCAACCAAGAGTAACTGTGAGTGCTTACAGTGTTGTGCCAACACCAACAACTAAGGGGCCTATTTCTGCAGAGTATATACGGCAGGTCCCTACTTTCAAACATCCAACTTACAAACGACTCCTACTTGCAAACGCAAGAAGACAACAGGAAGTGAGAGGAAATCTACCACTAGGAAGGAAAATTCTCTCCTGTAAGAATAAATATGGGAGAAAGGTGTCTCCTCTGTACTGATGCTTTATCAGCAATCCTTGTTTCAAGAAAAACACCACATTTCAAAAACAGTTGTCATTGGGACGGAAAGTGAGGTGAAATGTTCTGAACAGGGGCACAGACAGCAAAACAAATGTTACAGGGGTGATAACCCTTACCTATGTTTTCCAAAAAGTTTAAAAATAGATTTTTGGGCTGGAGCTACACTTCAACAATGTACCTGTTCAAAATTACAAACAGATTCTACATAAGAACAAACCTACAGTCCCTGTCTTGTATGCACCGCCTGTATACGGCTGTTCAGAGTATATAGGCCCTTTTTTATTTTATGTGCGGGGTTCCCCTTAATATCCATACAAGACCCAAAGGGGCTGGTAATGGGCTGGGGTAGGGGGGGGGTCATGGGGTAGCTATGCCATTTTCTTAAAGATTTTCATCCATATTACCGGGACCAGACATTACATTAAAGCCGCAAGCAGTTTTAAATGGCTTTTTTTCCCTTTAGAAGTGTCATTTTGTGCAGGGACAGTTCTAAACACGGGAAACACGTGGCACTTCACAGGCATACTTTAGTCACCCCTCAGGTACGATATTTAAAGGAATATTTGACTTTTTTTTTTCAATTTATGCATCATTAAAATGACTGCTCCCGAAAAACGACCGTTTTTAAAACTTCTTTTTGCATTGATACATGTCCCCTGGTGCACAACCCGGGTTCCCAAACCCTTTTTAGGACAATAACATGCATAATAGTTGTTATAATTAGCACTTTAGAATTCGAACGTTCGCATCCATTGTATTTAATAGGGTTCTAATGTTCGTACGAACTTTCGGTCCGTTCGCGGGTTCTGGTGCGAACCGAACCCGGGGGTGTTCGGCTCATCACTACTCATGATGACAGGGACAGATAGAAAGGGTGAATCTCCCAAACTGTTTGCAAAGAGCACATGAGAACCGTATAGCATGCATGCGCCATTTTCAGCGCTGAACATCTGGAAGAGGGGCTTGGCACACTGATAAAGTTTCACGCCTGTGTGGTCACTCCTTCCATGTCGGCCTGTGAACTTTTCAGACTACCCTCACAACTCGTCTGGCCAGTAAAATTAGGACTTGTTGCCAGTACAATTCCAAACCTACATGCAGCAGTTTAGGGTCTATTTCCATAAGGTGATGTTTTTGGTATCCTGCAAGAATACTTATCACCACACAAAACTGAACTTTTGAGTTTCATTTTAAAATTGTAAACGGACCATTATTCTACATGGGGGTCATGTTTGCAGAGTGTTTAGGTGCAAATAACATTTGGCAGTGGGCAGTAAGTGTTCTTCTGCAGATGAAAATAAGCAATCCTTTGTTAACTAAACAAACTTGTTTAATTATCTGCCCCAGTCACTGTGGATTTTAATTGATTGTCCCCTGTTCCCTCATTATTATACCTGCACCAGAGTTAGTCCTGACAGGGAGGAGTGCCTGAGGTCTGAACATAAAGACAAATGCTGCAGGGCCACGTGTAGAAAAAAAGCAGATAATAAAGTAGCAGCGGGAAATAAGCAATATCCAAGCAGCGTGATCTGCAGACCTCCATCACAAGCACAAGGCCAGAAGGAAGGAACAGATGCTTTGATTTTACTTTATTGGCAGCGGCGTCTGTCTCATGTGGTGAAAAAATGTATAGATTTTAAGGACAGCAAGTTTCCCAAGAGTACTGGCAAAGAGGGAAAATATGCTTTAGCATAGAGAGATAAATAGCTGGTTCTCTGTCCTCCCTCCCGCCATTCTCCTGCTTAACTCTTAACATATAGTAAGAAGACCTATACATAACAGTGTAATAATTTCTACTAGTAGAGTTGGATTGTTGGGTGACTATTGGCACCACCTCCCACTAGCAAACTGGAAATTAATCATATCAAAAAGTGTGTTGGGACTTTAAAAGTGCTATTTATAGCAACACAACTATCGAAAATGTTTATTGTACAAAATTCATTCAAATATAACATAAATCATAAAATCGAATATGACATTTTGGCTTCTGTTTGGTCTCCTTTTTGTAGTGAGGCAGCTGCCTTAACCATTTGCATCCTAAGCCTATTTTGACGTTAAATACTGTTTTTATGGCAGCAGCTAGCAGCCATAACCCTGTTTTTTTTTAAATGGCAGGCGGTCCTCTTTTTCAGATTAAAGTGATCTTAGCGGTGGATTCGGCGCAAGATCACTTTTATCGGGGGCAGGAGAGGGCCCCCCTCCCGCCGCGCTCCGGTCGTCTCCGCCGCGCTCCGGAGCCGTCAGTAGTGACGGAGACGATCGCGTCCTTTCTCCTTACTGCCTGTATGCGGAGTGAGGGAAAGCTGGCCCCTGCTCAGCTCCATAGCATTGGAGGGTGGAAGTGACGTCAAATGCTCCTAAAGGGGTAATTTATTTTTTTTTAAAATAAAAAATGACATTTCATTTTTTATTTACTGAATTTTAGTGTAAATATAAGATCTGAGGTCTTTTTGACCCCAGATCTCATATTGAAGAGGTCCTGTCATGCTTTTTTTTCTATTACAAGGGATGTTTACATTACATAAAAGTGACCCAAACATTTTTTTTTAATAGGACAGTGTAAAAATAAAAAATAAAAAGTAAAGTAAATGTGAAAAAAATAAAAGTAAAGCGATCTGTCCCGCCAAACTCGCGTACAGAAGCGAACGCATATGTAAGTCGCGCCTGCATATGAAAACAGTGTTCAAACCACACATGTGAGGTATCGCCTCCTCTGTAACTCTAAACATGTAACCTGTAGAAATTTTTAAACGTCGCCTAGAGATTTTTAAGGGTAAAAGTTTGTCGCCATTCCACGAGCGGGCGCAATTTTGAAGCGTGACATGTTGGGTATCTATTTATTTGCCATAACATTATCTTTCACAATATAAAAAAATATTGGGCTAACTTTACTGTTGTCTTATTTTTTAGTCAAAAAAGTGTATTTTTTCCCAAAAAGTGCGCAAATACAGTGTGACATAAAGTATTGCAATGACCACCATTAAATTCTCTAGGGTGTTAGAAAAAATATATATAATGTTTGGGGTTCAAAGTAATTTCTAGCAAAGTGGTTAACCAGTAGACATGTGCACACTGAAATATTTCGTTTCGGAATTTCGTTTTCGTCCGAAAAATAAATTTATTTAGTTACTCCCGAAATTCGTTTTTATTTATTTCGTTTTTCGTTAGAAATTGCATTCGTCCGAAAATCTGAATTAATTAAGGTCGAATCTGTCATTGAAGGCTTATGGTGTCTGTCGAATGTTCAAAGAAGATTCGACGGAGCAGTGAAACTGTACGACGCTGCAATCATACATTTCCGGTCGAATGTTCCGCCCACAAGCTATAGAAGAATTCTAATGTTGTATGACTAGTAATAATTATATTTATTCATTACTATTACTAGTCAACCAACATTAGAATTCTTCTATAGCCTATGGGCGGATGCATTTGACCGGAAATGTACGATTGCAGCGTCGTACAGTTTTGCTGCACTGTCGAATCTTCTAACTTTCGATGCTTTGTCGAATCTTCGTCATTCTAGCTATTTTACTGCTCCTCCTCTTTGGTTACAATCAGCCAATAACATTCATCATCAACTTTATTTTTATTTTACTTCCCCCACCCAATTCCAGCAGTGATCTTTTCCAGGGCCGGATTAACATAGGGGCTATTGGAGCTGCAGCTCCAGGCCCCTTCCTCAAGATAGGCCCATTTGCCCAAAAAAAAAAAAATCTTAAAAAAAAAAATCTTAAAAAAAAAAATCTTAAAAAAAAAAAGATTGACTTCGAGGATTGTAGCTTGGCGACCAGGGGCTACAGAGACTGCTATCATTTATGGTTCCAGAGATACGAGGATGCTTGTGCAGCCTGTCAGAAGCTACATACAGAACGGCCAGTTTAAATATAAGCTGACACACTGCAGCAGAGAGGATGAGCTCACAGGGCTTATAATAATTATTTGTATATTACTAAGACTGCTTTCACACTATGCCGCCCCGAGCGTTGGCGGTAGAATAGCGGTAAAACGCTGCTATTTTACCGTCGGATTTGCGGAACATTTCGGCCACTAGCGGGACGCTTTTAACCCCCGCTAGCGACCAAGAAAGGGTAAAAAACGCCCGAGATGCGTAGCTACAGCGGTACGGCGGTGCTGCCTATTGATTTCAATGGGCAGGAGCGCATTAGGAGCGGTGAGTTCACCACTCCTAATGCGCTCCAAAGAAGTTGCTGGCAGGACTTTTTCTGACGCCCTGCCAGCGCACCCCTCCAGTGTGAAAGCAGCTGTTTAAGGGCGGATTGCAGGCGCTATTTTTAACGCTATAGCGCCTGCAAAACGCCCTCATTGTGAAAGGGGTCTTATAGTAATTAACCCCTTGCCACCCAGGCCAATTCTGAAACTTCTCTCCTACATGTAAAAATCATCATTTGTTTTTTGCTAGAAAATGACTCAGAACCCTCAAACATTATATATTATTTTAGCAGACACCCTAGGGAATAAAATGGTGGTCTTTGCAACTTTTTATGTTACACGGTATTTGCGCAGCAATTTTTCAAACGTGTTTTTTTTGGAAAGAATCTGTTTCATTCATGAAAAAAAAAAAAAACACTAAAGTTAGCACGATTTTTTTTGTATACCAAGTGATGCTTTACATTTTTTTACAGTTTACATGTTTAGAGTTACAGAGGAGGTCTAGTTCTAGAATTATTGTTCTCGTTCTAACGATTGTGGCGTATGTAACCTATGTGTATCTGGCTCTGATACTAGCCAGGGCTTACCCAGCCACTGACTAGTATCTCTCCCCAGCCTGTCCCCACACAACCTCTCACCTGCTGACCTGTGGATGGGAGAATAACTCCTGCAGTGTTATTGTGTTCTGCCTGCGAATACAATGATCAGTGTTGCTAACTATAGCTGGCAGCACTGATTGTTTTGGGAAAAACCTGACAGGCTGGTTGTACTCAAGTCAGATAATAGATTGACTTGTGTAAAACCAGCTAGCCCATACAAAGATCGACTATGGCTGGTCTCTGCTTAATTGGCGTAATTTCAATGCATGTATGGCTCGCTTAACCACTACGCAGTCACTAAAAAACCTTCAACAAACCTTTACATTTTCCTTCCCAGATTCCCTTCATCCTCCCCACCTGTACATACTCTCCACACTACTCTCCTTTACATACTGCTCACTGTCATACCCTCCACACTTCTCTCCTATACATAGTGCCCGCTGTCATACCCTACACACTCCTCTCCTGTACATAGTGCCCCCTGTCATACACTTCTCTCCTGTACATAGTGCCCACTGTTGTACTCTCCACACTCCTCTCCTGTACATACTGCTCACTGTCATACCCTCCACACTCCTCTCTCCTATACATAGTGCCCACTGTCATACCCTCCACACTCCTCTCCTATACATAGTGCCCACTGTCATACCCTCCACACTTCTCTCCTATACATAGTGCCCACCGTCATACCCTCCACACTCCTCTCCTGTGCATACTGCTCACTGTCATACCCTCCACGCTCCTCTCCTATACATAGTGTCCACTGTCATACCCTCCACACTTCTCTCCTATACATAGTGCCCACCATCATACCCTCCACACTCCTCTCCTGTACATACTGTTCACTGTCATACCCTCCACACTTCTCTCCTATACATAGTGCCCACTGTCATACCCTCCACACCTCTATCCTGTACATACTGCCCACCATCATACCCTCCACACCTCTATCCTGTACATACTGCCCACTGTCATATCCTCCCCACTCTTCACTGTCATACCCTCCACACTTCTCTCCTATACATAGTGCCCACTGTCATACCCTCTACACTTCTCTTCTGTACATACTGCTCACTGTCTTACCCTCCACGCTCATCTCATGTACATACTGCTCAGTATCATACCGTCCACACTCCTCATGTACATACTGCTCAGTATCATACCATCCACACTCCTCTCCTGTACATACTGCCCACTTTCATAAACTCCTCTATTGTACATAGTGCCGGCTGTCATACCCTCCACACTCCTCTCCTTTACATACTGCTCGCTCTCATACCTTCCACATTCCTTTCCTGTACATACTGCCTATTGTCATACCCTCCCCACTCCTCTCCTGTACATACTGCCCACTATCATACCCTCCACACTCTTCTCCTGTACATACTGCTCACTGCCTTACCCTCCACACTCATTTAATGTACATACTGCTCAGTATCATACCGTCTACACTCTTCTCCTGTACATACTGCTCACTGTCATACCCTCCACACTCCTCTCCTGTACATACTGCCCACATTCATAAACTCCTCTATTGTACATAGTGCCAAATGTCATACCCTCCCCACTCCTCTCCTGTACATACTGCTGGCTGTTATACCCTCCACACTCTTCTCCTGTACATACTGCCCCCATTATACCCCCCACACCCCTCTCCTGTACATACTGCCCACTATCATACCATCCACACTCCTCTCCTGTACATACTGTAACCCAACCTTACCCTTCACACTCCTCTCCTGTACATACTGCCAACTATTTTTTTTCTCCACATTCCTCTCCTGTACATACTGCCCCCATCATGCCCTCCACATTCCTTTCCTGTACATACTGCCCACTATCATACTCTCCACACTCCTCTCCGGTACATACCACCCTCTGTCATATCCTCCACACTCCTCTGCTGTGCATGCTGCCCACTGTCATACCCTCCACACTCCTCTCCTGTACATAGTGCCCACTGTTAGACCCTCCCCCTTCCTCTCCATTACCTGCAAATACTTCCCAGTTTTATACCCTCCATACTCCTCCCCTGTGCCTCTCACCCACAAAAACAGTTCTTTAAAATTATACTGAATATCCTCAATGTTACCAGCTCTAGAATGGGCACAATTTTGTTAGTTCAACTAAAGGAAATCTTCTCAGTCCTCATATTTGTTCTGCCCCATTATTAGTACTCATTTTGTTTTGTGATTACTACTGTGATGTATAGAGGAACATAGGGGATCTCAGCTACTCTAAATATAGCACTGGTGAAAAAAGTGCCCCTTAAAAATATTTTTGAAATGTTGGCAACTATGCACTTAGGCACTGACCAAGGGCCACCGGGTCAGTAGGGGGCCCCAATGGGAGGCTCCTGGGATCCTGTGATAATAAAGCGGTAGTAAACTTTGCTAAAATTACTTCTTTTTAGAGGCCCTGAGGTAGGTTATGCCATATTGTACAAATATGTACAGCATATTAGCACATTAGGGTACACTTAAATTGTCAGACTGAGCCCTCCAGTGCTGCACTGTGATCAATCCGTCGGGTCCTGGCGCTTCCATTTTCACCCGGTCTTCCTTCTGGGCTCTGTGCCTTCAGTCACTTGCCTTGGCTGGGCTGCGTTGATGTCATTCCCATGCATGCTCATGCGCATCCTCTCTCTCTCATCCCCCCCTTTCTCTCTCAGCATCCCTCTCTTACCCCTCACCCCTCTCTCATCATCTCTCTCTCTCTCTCTCTGTCTCTCTCTCTCTCTCTTTCTCATCCTCCCTCTCTCTCTTTCATTTAATTTGTTATAACAAAAAATTGTTTGCATATTTTATTTATTATTTATAAAAGGCCCACCAAAATCCTCAGCACCAGGCCCATGGTGTTCTTAATCTGGCCCTGATCTTTTCTCTCTATGTCGAATCTTTTCTCTCTATAATAACAAATCTTTTCTCTCCTATGTCGAATCTTTTCTCTCCTATGTCGAATCTTTTCTCTCCTATGTCGAATCTTTTCTCTCTATAATGTCAAATCTTTTCTCTCCTATGTCGAATCTTTTCTCTCCTATGTCGAATCTTTTCTCTCCTATGTCGAATCTTTCTCTCCTATGTCGAATCTTTTCTCTCTATAATGTCGAATCTTTTCTCTCTATAATGTCGAATCTTTTCTCTCTATGTAGAATAATCTTGGACTAATAGAGTTAAGGTTAGGCACATTCGACCACAGGTTCGATAGACACAGATTGTTATTGTCAGCGTCACGTCGAATCTCCTATCTATATCGAACTGTTGTAGCAACGAAAACGAAAATAAAGCATTTGTTTATGTCGGATCTTTCGGTTTTCGGATTCTGTGCTTTCGTTTTCGTTTGTTAAAACGATAACGAAAATAGCTGAAATTCGGACGAAAATGCATTCGGACGAAAACGAATGCACATGTCTATTAACCAGCACTCGCCCACCGTATTGTCAATTGATGGGCGAGCGGCGGTTCTCTCGTTCTGGGACAATGTCATAATCAAAAAACACCTGGTGCATTTACCACGGTACAACTCCTCATGGATTTTTTGACAGGCAGACCAAAATGTTGGTAAAAAATATATATTTTATTATAACAACATGATAAAAAAGTACAAATCAACGATGAACATCATATAGAATTAATGCAATTGTGAATATAAAATCATGATACATAATACCTAAATAAGGCATTCTGTATGTCTGGCACATACTGCTCATGGATACTGGTGGGCTAGCTGTCGTACAGTATCTCACAAAAGTGAGCACACCCCTCACATTTTTGAAAATATTTTATTATATCTTTTCATGTGACAACACTGAAGAAATGACACTTTGCTACAATGTAAAGTAGTGAGTGTATAGCTTGTATAACAGTGTAAATTTGCTGTCCCCTCAAAATAACTCAACACACAGTCATTAATGTCTAAACCGCTGGCAACAAAAATGAGTACACCCCTAAGTGAAAATGTCCAATTTGGGCCCAGAGTGTCAATATGTTGTGTGGCCACCATTATTTTCCAGCACTGCCTTAACCCTCTTGGGCATGGAGTTCACCAGAGCTTCACAGGTTGACACTGGAGTCCTCTTCCACTCCTCCATGACGACATCACAAAGCTGGTGGATGTTAGAGACCTTGCGCTCCTCCACCTTCCATTTGAGGATGCCCCACAGATGCTCAATAGGGTTTAGGTCTGGAGACATGCTTGGCCAGTCCACCGCCTTTACCCTCAGCTTTTTAGCAAGGCAGTGGTCATCTTGGAGGTGTGCTTGGAGTCGTTATGATGTTAGAATACTGCCCTGTGGCCCAGTCTCCGAAGGGAGGGGTTAATTCTCTGCTTCAGTATGTCACAGTACATGTTGGCATTCATGGTTGCCTCAATGAACTGTAGCTCCCCAGTGTCGGCAGCACTCATGCAGCCCCAGACCATGACACTCCCACCACTATGCTTGACTGTAGGCAAGACACACTTGTCTTTGTAGTCCTCACCTGGTTGCCGCCACACACGCTTGACATCATCTGAACCAAATAAGTTTATCTTGGTCTCATCAGACCACAGGACATGGTTCCAGTAATCCATGTCCTTAGTTTGCTTGTCTTCAGCAAACTGTTTGCGGTCTTTCTTGTGCATCATCTTTAGAAGAGGTTTCCTTCTGGGACGACAGCCATGCAGACCAATTTGATGCAGTAAGCGGCATATAGTCTGAGCACTGACAGGCTGAACCTTCACCCTTTCATCCTCTGCAACAATGCTGGCAGCACTCATACGTCTATTTCCCAAAGACAACCTTTGGATATGGCGATAAGCACGTGCACTCAACTTCTTTGGTCGACCATGGCAAGGCGTGTTCTGAGTGGAACTTGTCCTGTTAAACCACTGTATGGTCTTGGCCACCATGCTGCAGCTCAGTTTCAGCGTCTTGGCAATCTTCTTATAGCCTAGGCCATCTTTATGTAGAGCAACAATTATTTTTTTCAGATCCGCATAGAGTTTTTTGCCATGAGGTGCCATATTGAACTTCCAGTAACCAGTATGAGAGAGTGAGAGCGATAACACCAAATTTAACACACCTGCTCCCCATTCACACCTGAGACCTTGAAACACTAACAAGTCACATGACACCGGGGAGGGAAAATGGCTAATTGGGCCCAATTCGGACATTTTCACTTAGGGGTGTACTCACTTATGTGAGATACTGTACATACTGGCATAGACACCTTACATGTTTCAGACTAATTCTTCAGAGGTTTTATGTCAAATGTCAAATGTAAATATTAGTAATATAGTAGTAACATAAAAATGCATATAGAACAAAGAAAAGTGGAAAAATGTATCACATTACTAAATGGAGAGAGATTTAAACCTAAACATTATGTTAACTGCTGCACCCCTAGAATAGTTTATCTATTATTATGTGAGTGCGGCTATTACTATGTTGGAAAGACCAAGTTGGAATTCTGGCGCAGGATCTATCAACATATAACAAACGTTGATAAAAAAAGATTCAAAATTACCACTTGGTAGACATAGCTCTCTGGTCCACAGGGAAACTATTCCAAAATTATTTTTTTTGCCATTAGATCATATCTATGCAAATCCCAGAGGGGGGGGGGGGGGTTAATAAATTGTTGTTACAGAGTGAACTAAGATGGATTTACCACCAGGCCTCAATGAGGCGTTTAACTTTAAACCTTATCTATAAGGCTTCCAATCAGGTGTATGTGATCTAGATCTATCGCTTATTCTGCACAATCTATTCTACCATTCTATCTCATATTGTTATGATATTTTATTTTTTATGTTTCTTATTCAATATTTTTTATTGATCACTTTGTTTTTGGTGTAAAAAGTGGGAAATACTGTGCTAATCTAATACTAAAAAGAGAAAAGCTGCTACATACAAATGTGACAAAAATTATTAGACAAGGTAAGTGAAAAATGTAGTGCTAGAGTAAAAACAAAATAAGCTAAATTCAATATTTCAAATGTTGCTGTACAAACATGCAAACCCGCATATGTGAACAAAATTATGGGAAATGTCCAATGAATGAACTAATCTGTGAAATAAACACATAAAGTGTTTTGTAATTGTGTTGTCCCCCCTATACATTGTAATGAGGGTGATGCTGGACACAGATATATTATATTACATATAATAGGCACAGTAGTTGAGTTAGCTGGTCTGGTGGGGGGAGGGGCGGATGGACCAGCTATATTACATAATATCTGTATATATTTATATAATCTATAGCTGTGTCTAGCAGCAGCAGACCACCTTGCACCCCATGATGGAGTCCTAACCTGGCACCATACCACCCCAGCCTGCCTTATGCCACCGCAACCTGCCTTATGCCACCGCAACCTCCCCTATGCCACCAAAACCTGCCCTATGCCACTGCACCCTGCCCTATACCACCCCAGCATGCCCTATACCACTGCACCCTGCCCTATGCCACCCCAGCCTGCCCTATACCACCGAACCCTGCCCTATGCCACCCCAGCCTTCCCTATACCACCCCAACCTGCCCTATGCCACTGCAACCTGCTCTATGCCACCCCAGCCTTCCCTATACCACCGCACCCTGCCCTATGCCACCCCAGCCTTCCCTATACCACCCCAACCTGCCCTATGCCACTGCAACCTGCTCTATGCCATCACACCCTGCCCTATATAACCCCAACCTGCCCATAGCCACCCAGCCTGCCATATACCACCCCAACCTGCTCTATACCACCCCAACCTGCTCTATACCACCCCAGCTTTCCCTTTACCACCCCAACCTGCCCTATGCCACCGCAACCTGCTCTATGCCATCACACCCTGCCCTATATAACCTCAACCTGCCCAATGCCACCCAGCCTGCCATATACCACCCCAACCTGCTCTATACCACCCCAACCTGCTCTATACCACCCCAGACTGCACTATACCACCGCAACCTGCCCTATATTACCCCAACCTGCCCTATATCGCTCCAGCCGGCCCAATACCACCCCATACTTTAATTTACAGGGGTCATTTGGGGGTGCGCCTCGTGACTGTACGCTGCCTGCAGGGCACTTGGCAGGATAGACAGGAGGGGGGTGACACCATGTTTTTCCGCACCAGGTGACACCAACCCTAGTGACGCCACTGCTTAGGGTGAACTTATTCCAATATGCACTAAGGGGCACTAATGATCCAATGAATGCCAAATTTTACCCCATAAACAGCTGTCCGAGACTCAGATCAAGTTCACATGGTGGTATTATCAAACAATAACACAATGAACAACAGTAGATATTGAGTATATTATTAACAGAACAAATATCAAAGACTCATCTCCCTAGGAGTTATCTATGAAGGAATTGATATCAACATCGATATTTAAACCATAAGGGGTGTAACACTTAATTATATGAACCCAAGACATCTCTAATTTGGAGATGCTTCTAACGAGGGAACTCCTCCTCCAATGGGGGCTATATTTATCGATCCCTAAGAATATAGTGTTATAGGGGTCCCTGTTATGAACCGTAAGGTAATGTTTGGATACAGAGTGTTTAGTAAATCCCCTCAGGATATTGTTTATATGCTCGTTTAAGCGTACTTGAAGGGGACGTTTGGTCCTACCCACATATTGCAGTCCACAGGGGCACTGCAGCAGGTATACCACCCCTACGGTAGAGCAAGTAATTAAAGGAACTATTTTAAATTTCTTAGAAGTACAGCTGGAAATAAACCCAGTCGTCCTCCTGGTTTTACAATTATTCAGAGAACAAACTTGGCATTTCCTACATTGATAATAACCCGTAAGATGAGAAAAAAAATTAGGCTTAATAGTAGGGGGATTAAGGACATTGGGGGCCAACTTATCTTTCAAAGAAGGAGCACCCCTAAAGACCACCTGAGGTTTAACTGTCAAAAAATGATTTAGTATCCTATCGTTCCTTAAGATATGCCAATGTTTGTTGACTATATGCCTACTGTTTTGATGCTGGTGTGAAAAATTTGTGATAAAAGGGTTTTTGAAAGTGTTATTTCTCTCATGACTCAGGGACCTCTCCTTTAAGAGGTCTACCCTATCCACCAATTTAACCTGATCCAAAGTGTCTGATAGGGACTTTAAAGAGTAACCCTTCTCCACAAATCTCTGTGTGAGGGTTTCTGCCTGGGCCAAAAAAACCTCCTGCTCAGTACAATTGCTTTTCAACCTTATGTACTGGCTTTTAGGTACAGACCTCAGCCAGGAGGCATGATAGCAGCTATCAATGGGGATATAAGAGTTTCTGTCAGTGGATTTAAGGAAAGTAGATGTAACAAACTTATCCCCCCTGACAGAAATAGTGAGGTCTAAGAAGTTGATGTCCTTGCGGGTAGCCTCATAGTTAAGATGGATACCTCTATTTTTCATATTAAGTGAACACATAAAGTCAGAGAGGTCAACTTCATCACCATCCCATAGGAGGAGGATGTCATCTATATAACGAGCCCACAAGACCACTTCTGGTCTTGACTGGAAGTAGATGACATCCTCCTCCCACTGCGCCATAAAGAGGTTTGCCAAACTAGGGGCATACTTAGCCTCCATGGCGACACCTCTGTCTTGCCGGAAAGATTGACCGTCAAACCCCAAAAAATTATGAGTAGCAGCATACTCCAAAAGTTCAATAATAAAGGCAATCTGCTCCCCAGGCAGATTGGAATCTCGCTCCAGGGATAATCTGACAGCATTTAAATCAAATCGTGAGGGATCACTGTATACAGTGAGGTAACATCGGCAGTCATCAACTACATCTCCTCACAGGGTTTATGTTCTAACAAAAGGTTGATGGCATGCCGTGTATCCTTAATGTATGAGGGCATAGTACGCACTAAAGGCTGCAGAAAAAGTCTATATACTTGCCCACCCGGGAAGTAATTGAGTCAATGCCACTGACTATTGGACGACCCGGGGGGCAAGTAAGACTCTTGTGCACTTTAGGCAAATAATATATAATGGGAATCTTTGGTGCCCTGGGCTTTCTCTTTTTTATTTAAAATGTTTGAATCAAAACCCTTTGTAACAATTTTCTCCAAGATTCCCTTATATTTTTCACCCGGATTAAAGGGTAGAGGGGTGTAAGTGTCAACATCCCCAACTATCCTGTATATTTCCTGCATGTAGTCTATTTTGTCCAAAATGATGATACCCCCCCCCTCCCCCTTATCCGCTGGGCGAATGACCAGGTTTTTATTAGTACATAGAGAATCGATACCTAATTCAATGTATTCCTTGGTTCTGACAAATTTAGTTTTCATATCATCTCATCTCATATCATATCATCTCTCAAGACAAAATCTCTGAAAATCTTCAGTGAAGGGGGAAGGATTCCAGGGGGGTCTGCAAGCTCTGCAAGCTGAGATAACATGCACTACATTAATGCATTCACACAATTTCACAGTAACCATGAGATAAAACAAAGTTCAGGAATATTCCTTTATCTTTTTCCTTTATATTTCCTTTATCCCATTGTTTTGCAAATCTATGTACACTACAAACTGTATGATTGAATCTGTTCTGATATCGCTGTTTTACTAACCTGACAGACAGCTTATTATTCTAAATAGCAAACCTTCATTTTGTTTGCAAAAATTAAAGATTCTAACTATCAGCAAGAATAAGGCCTTACATTTAAAGAGCACCTGTCATTTATGATCCATCATGGCAGCTCCTGTTAGTAAGCATCCACTTACCTGCTGCCGCCACGTCCCTCACCTTGTTGTGTCACTGCCGCATCACCAGATGTCCCATTAAAGTGAATGGAACTGTTGGTGAGTCAACAGCAGGTCAGAAGAGGAGCTGCTGCAGGACAGAGATGACAGTTGCTCTTTAAAAAATATGATTTAAATCAAGCCTTTTTACTAGTGATTAAAATTGATTTAAATCAAATCCACCATGCTGACAGACTATCTCATTTCTTAACCACTTAACGACCGCCCACTGTAGATATACGTCGGCAGAATGGCACCGACAGGCAAAGTCACGTATATCTACGTGATTGCCTTTGTATAGTTGGGGGGTCCGATCGGACCCCCCTCCTCTACAGTGAGCGGCAGTTTTCCGTTCGGGAGCGATCCGAGATGAGGGGGCGGCCTTTCGATTCCGGCCACCCCCCGCGATCGCTCCCGGGGAATGAGAGAGCTTCCTCTGCTGTGTAATGTTTACACAGGCAGAGAAAGTGATGTCATCTCTCATGCGGCGCTCACATATACCGAGCGCCGTACAAGAGAAGACACACAGGTTAGTGCACAAACAGCACACTGACACCAGGACACATAGGCACACAAATCGCCCTCCCAGGCCCCCCAGATCACCCCCCAGCCCCCAGTCACAGTGTCACTGATTGCAGTGACCATTTATTTAGTGATCACTGCAATCAGTGACATTTGTGACTGTAAAAGTGTCACTACAGTTTAGTTTTAGGTCCAGTGTAGCCCCCTAAACCCCCCTAATAAAGGTTTAACCCCCTGATCGCCCCCCAGATATCCCTTTCACCCCCTAGCACCGCCGTCGCTAAGCGATCGTTTTTATGATCGCTGTTTTATTGTCGGTGATGCCGATCGGTAGCCAGTTATTTTTTTTAGGTTCGACGCAGGTTTTTATAGCGTCAGGTACCCCCATATATTACCTAATAAAGGTTTAACCCCCTTGATCGCCCCCCAGATAACCCTTTCACCCCCTAGCACCACTGTCGCTAAGCGATCGTTTTTCTGATCGCTGTTTTATTGTCGTGATGCCGATCGGTAGCCAGTTATTTTTTTAGGTTCGTCGCAGGTTTTTATAGCGTCGGGTACCCCCATATATTACCTAATAAAGGTTTAACCCCCTTGATCGCCCCCCAGATAACCCTTTCACCCCCTAGCACCACTGTCGCTAAGCGATCGTTTTTCTGATCGCTGTTTTATTGTCGGTGATGCCGATCGGTAGCCAGTTATTTTTTTTAGGTTCGACGCGGGTTTTTATAGCGTCAGGTACCCCCATATATTACCTAATAAAGGTTTAACCCCCTTGATCGCCCCCCAGATAACCCTTTCACCCCCTAGCACCACTGTCGCTAAGCGATCGTTTTTCTGATCGCTGTTTTATTGTCGGTGATGCCGATCGGTAGCCAGTTATTTTTTTTAGGTTCGTCGCAGGTTTTTATAGCGTCAGGTACCCCCATATATTACCTAATAAAGGTTTAACCCCCTTGATCGCCCCCAGGTAACCCTTTCACCCCCTATCACCACTGTCGCTAAGCGATCGTTTTTCTGATCGCTGTTTTATTGTCGGTGATGCCGATCGTTAGCCAGTTATTTTTTTTAGGTTCGCCGCAGGTTTTTATAGCGTCAGGTACCCCCATATATTACCTAATAAAGGTTTAACCCCCTTGATCACCCCCCAGGTAACCCTTTCACCCCCTATCACCACTGTCGCTAAGCGATCGTTTTTCATTCTGATCGCTGTCTTATTGTCAGTGATGCCGATAGGTAGCCAGTTATTTTTTTTAGGTTCGCCACAGGTTTTTATAGCGTCAGGTACCCCCATATATTACCTAATAAAGGTTTAACCCCCTTGATTGCCCCCCAGGTAACCCTTTCACCCCCTATCACCACTGTCGCTAAGCGATCGTTTTTCTGATCGCTGTTTTATTGTCGGTGATGCCGATAGGTAGCCAGTTATTTTTTTTAGGTTCGCCGCAGGTTTTTATAGAGTCAGGTACCCCCATATATTACCTAATAAAGGTTTAACCCCCTTGATCGCCCCCCAGGTAACCATTTCACCCCCTATCACCACTGTCGCTAAGCGATCGTTTTTCTGATCGCTGTCTTATTGTCGGTGATGCCGATAGGTAGCCAGTTATTTTTTTTAGGTTCGCCGCAGGTTTTTATAGCGTCGGGTACCCCCATATATTACCTAATAAAGGTTTAACCCCTTGATCGCCCCCCAGGTAACCCTTTCACCCCCTATCACCACTGTCGCTAAGCGCTCGTTTTTCTGATCACTGTCTTATTGTCGGTGATGCCGATAGGTAGCCAGTTATTTTTTTAGGTTCGCCGCAGGTTTTTATAGCGTCGGGTACCCCCATATATTACCTAATAAAGGTTTAACCCCTTGATCACCCCCCAGGTAACCCTTTCACCCCCTTTTGCCAGTGTCACTAAGCGATCGTTTTTCTAAACGCTGTATTAGTTATGCTGGTGCCGATAAATAGCCAGTTATTTTTTTTAGGTTCGCCACAGGTTTTTATAGTGTCAGGTACCCCCATATATTATCTAATAAAGGTTTTAACCCCCTAATTGCCCCTAGTTAACCCTGTGTCACACCCCAGGCAGCGTCAGGTTAGTGCCAGTAATGCCAACACCCACGCGTGAAGCATACACCTCCCTTAGTGGTATAGTATCTGAACAGATCAATATCTGATCTGATCAGATCTATACTAGCGTCCCCAGCAATTTAGGGTTCCCAAAAACGCAGTGTTAGCGGGATCAGCCCAGATACCTGCTAGCACCTGCGTTTTGCCCCTCCGTCCAGCCCAGGCCACCCAAGTGCAGTATCGATCGATCGCTGTCACTTACAAAACACAACACACATAACTGCAGCGTTCGCAGAGACAGGCCTGATCCCTGCGACTCCAGTGCTGTAGGAGGTGATTTCACCACCACAGTTTAAAAAAAAAAGCATATATGCCGAAGCATTGGGGCAGCAGGGGCGGAGGAGCGATTTTGCTCCTAATGCCGCGTACATACGGTCGAAATTCCGACGGAGGCCTGCCCGTGGAAAAGTCTGACCATGTGTACGCGGCATAACTTTTGCGGGAAGATGCCCCCATGCTTCGGCATATATAAATGGTGCATGTTTGCCCATCATTAGAAGTGGGTGGATGAAGGGCGGTATTCTAATGGTGGGCATACCCACCGATCAATCTCTTTTTTCGTTCAGCCAACAGGCTGCATGAAAAAAAAGATTACAATACATGTCCAACAAGGACCAGCAATGTACTGGTATGTTGCTGGACTTTGAATGGTTATACCAGATTGATGCCTGCGGGTTTAGGTATCATCTTGGTATCATTCTTTTCAGCCAGCGGCCGGCTTTCATGTAAAAGCAATCCTAGTGGCTAATTAGCCTCTGGACTGCTTTTACAAGCAGTGGGAGGGAATGTCCCCCCCGCCCCCCTTGGATATAAAAAGCGCCATTGGGAAATTGGGAAAGCATTTTATCACACCGATCTTGGTGTGGTCAGATGCTTTGAGGGCAGAGGAAAGATCTAGGGTCTAATAGACCCCAGTTTTTTTTAAAAAAAGAGTACCTGTCACTACCTATTGCTATCATAGGGGATATTTACATTCCCTGAGATAACAATAAAAATGATAAAAAAAAAAATATGGAAGGAACAGTTTAAAAATAAAATAAAAAAGCAAAATTAATAATAAAAAAAAAAGCACCCCTGTCCTGCCCTGCTTTTGTGCAATGGCGAATTCAAGCGTGGGTCTGGCGTCATATGTAAACAGCAATTGCACCATGCATGTGAGGTATCACCGCGAAGGTCAGATCGAGGGCAGTCATTTTAGCAGTAGACCTCCTCTGTAAATCTAACGTGGTAACCTGTAAAGGCTTTTAAAGGCTTTTAAAAATGTATGTAGTTTGTCGCCAATGCGCGTTTGTGCAAAATTTTAAAGCATGTTGTGTTTGGTATCTATGTACTCGGCCTAAGATCATCTTTTTTATTTCATCAAACATTTAGGCAATATAGTGTGTTTTAGTGCATTAAAATAAAAAAAAAGTGTATTTTTTCCCAAAAAAATGCGTTTGAAAAATCGCTGCGCAAATACTGTGTGGAAAAAAAAATGCAACACCCACCATTTTAATCTGTAGGGCCTTTGCTTTAAAAAAATATATAATGTTTGGGGGTTCAACATAATTTTCTTGCAAAAAAAAATATGTTTTCATGTAAACAAAAAGTGTCAGAAAGGGCTTTGTCTTCAAGTGGTTATGCCCCATACACACGATCGTTTTTCATGCCGTTAAAACTGCCATTTTTAAAAATGGCCCTTAAAAATGATCGTGTGTATGCTCCAGAGCATTTTTAACGACGTGAAAAACGGCCATTAAAAATTTCGGACATGCTCTCTTTTTTCACGTCGTTTTACATGTCGTTTTTTTTAACGACGTGAAAAACAATAGTGTGTATGCTTTCACGAGGTGAAAAAAAACGTGCATGCTCAGAAGCAACTATGAGACGGGAGCGCTCTATTTTGGTAAAGCTAATGTTGGAAATGGAGATGGCACATTCGTCACGGTGGAATTAATAGCATCGTTTTAATGCTGCGCATTCCGTTCTTCTTTTGATAATGCTTAAAAATTACTGTATATACTCGAGTATAAGTCAAGTTTTTCAGCCCTTTTTTTAGGGCTGAAAGTATACCCCTCGGCTTATACTCGAGTCAGTACCTCAAAATCGTGAAATTCCGCGGCCGGCGTCTATTGTTCAAATCTCGCGCCGTTCTCCCTGTCCCTTCGGCGATAGGCGTTTCCAGAAAACACTGTGATGAGTGTTTGCGCCTATCACGGAGGTCCTCTTGTCCGACGTCCGTGATTGGCCGAGCACTGAACACAGTGCCTGCTGGGAAACGGAGTCGGCGAATGAGAGGACCTCCGTGATAGGCGCAAACACTCAACACAGTGTTTGCTGGAAATGCCTATCACGGAAGGGACAGGGAGAACGGCGCGAGATTTGAACAATGGACGCCGCCGCGGAATTACAAGATTTTGAGGTACTGACTCGGGCACAGGGAGGCGGAATCGACACAGTAAGGGGGCACAGTGAGGTGACAGTGGGCAGTGAGATAGCAATGGGCACAGTAAGGGGGCACAGTGAGACGACAATGGGCACAGTGAGGTGACAATGGGCAGTGAGGTGGCAGAGTGAGCTGCCAATGGGCACAGTAAGGTTGGGCAATGGGCACATCCCCCCCCCCCCCCCCCTCGGCTTATACTCGAGTCAATAAATTTTCCCAGTTTTTTGGTAAAAGTAGGCACCTCGGCTTATACTCGAGTCGGCTTATATTCGAGTATATACGGTACCTTCTTTTGCTAATGACATTGAGAGTTATGCCAAACTTGTTTCTAAAGTAATTCCAAATTGCTCTAATGATTGTAAAATATTATTTCTAAGCCGCACCTCCCTCCTAAATAATACTAATAATAATAAAATAATGTAAATATCCTTTTTTTTTTATTATATTTTACTATTGTATTTTTAATTTTTGGGGCCTTGTTTTTTATTTTTTGGCTTAAATTATTCTTGTGTAAAGTTACCACACCAACCTTCAAAATGTGTCTCATTTGGCCTCAGGGAGGTTTGTGTCCCTTGATAATAACAATAATATTATTTGAGATGTCCCTGCCTGCTCCCTAGCAAGCTCTCTTTTGAAATACAAATCACATAGTCAAGTTTTTTTAGGCAAAAAAAAACAACTTTATTTCGGAACATAACAAATTAAAGGGGAAGGCAGCACTGGAGAGCCTGCTTGCATTTGTGCATCCCTTTGACCCCACAACAACCATCCAAGATGTGAAAACCAAAATAGAGATTAGATCCCCAAAAAAAAGGAGCCCAATCTTGTCTTGAGCTCCCAGAGGTCAGGAGCCACAGCAGATAAGTCCTATATGTCCCCAGTCTGTGGTACTACAGCAGGCATTATTTTCTCCTCTTCCTTGTAGCCTTCTCTGCAGCCTTGGTTGGTTTCTTCCTTGGAGGCTGGGGATCAGGAGGAGAGGTTGTGGCAGGAGGAGTAGTAGGAGGAGGAGGAGGAGGTGGAGGAGTAGGGACAACCTCTGTTATATCGCTGTACATGGTGAGTTCACCCAGCAAGCCCTTATTGATCACTTTTAAAAGCAGGGTCTCACTATACACCTCTTGCCGTAAGTCCATTTGCCCTAGTTTGTGGGCAAGGACTGCGGCAAATCCCTCATCAACAGAGGGTGCCTCTCTGAGGGCCGCTGTTGCCTCTCTGATGAAGGCCCTGGTTTCCTCCTCCACCTGCCTACCTCTCCTTGGCCCTCGTGGTTTAACTACCAGGGGAGGCATCTGGGCTCTTGTGCTGGGCCCAGCCTCCTCCTGGGTGCCACTGGGCCCTGCCTCCTCCTGATCCCCAACATCCCCCTCTTCCTGGCTCTGCTCTGGCTGTAAAAAAAGAAAGGGACATTATTTATTTTGCTCTTAAAAAACTTTATTGGTAGAAGTTTACATACCTAACAATACTAACATCTATTTAAATTCTACAATTTTGTAAGATATAAATATAGATATCAATACTTTACCTGGCTCCATATATCCAAATCTGCCTCCTCAAGGACCTCATCTTGATCCTCAGAGGAAGCCAGAGCAGGGTTGCCAGGAAGGCTGGAGGACTGGCTGCAGGGAAGGCTGGAGGGTAGGCTACAAGGAAGGCTGGATTGACCTCTGGGGGGAAGGGTGGACAGAGATTCCCTCACTTCCAGCTGGTCCTCCAGGAAAGATAACTTGCTGTAGTACCACAGACTGGGTTTATAAACCTTATCTGCTGGAGCACCTGACCTCTGGGACCTCAGGACCATAGTCCTCTGGGTCCTGTATGTCCCTCTGATGGTCGCTATTTTGGTTTTCACATCTTGGAGAGTTGTTGTGGGTATCTTGGTTTGCACAAATGCAAGCAGACTCTCCAGTGCTGCTTTCCTGGCGTCTTTATTTTTATTTGCGCCACTTTTGGTTTGCCATAGTATAGGTAGGTCTTGCCATTTGTCTATGAACTCCCCCATTAATTCCGGGTTTTTGAAAGTATTCATGATATCTGTAAAAGCGAGAAACAACAAAATATATATTTTTCAGGCAACATTCCTCAAATGTGCATTTTCTACATATTTTTTACACACAAATTTCCTCGTCTGATGAACCTGAAATGCTTAAATTGTTAGGTACCTTCGTCAAGACGTTCGTTGCTAACTCCCTCTCCCTCCAAATGAACGTATTTTCGAGACATGGATCTTCACTTGATATACACTGCGCATGCGTGAAACTCCGCACGCTTTCCCCGCCCCTGACGTTCGATATTGCACTTTCTCCGCCCTTTCTCGCTCGTCGTAGTGCTTAACAAAACATGGCGGAGACACTAGTCGCTGAGATTACCTCTACAGAGGAGGAAATTCCAGAGGAGCCCAAATCCAGATCCAGGAGATATAAGGCATCCAACATGTCATTCGAGGAAATGGTGGAGATGGTCGCCATTTTGAAGAGGGAGGATTATGATGCCAAGCATGGGCCGTATAAAAGGCCTAATCTGGTCAAGGCAAAAATTATGGGCAAAGTGGTCAAAAGTCTTCGCAAAAAATTCGGGGTGTGCAGAACGAAGGAACAACTCAGAAAACGTTGGTCTGATCTGAAGTTGCGGGAGCCCGACCAATACAAAAGAATCAAGAAAGTTTTAGGAAAAAGTAAGTTATTTTTTAATATTTTCCATGGTACATATTATTTACTTGTATTCTGTCGTGTATTTTTGACTTTGATATAGTACAGTGAAAGATACCATCTTTCAGGTTCGTCCGCACAGTAAACGGACGTATTAAACCTCTTTCTCCGTACAGTTCCTCAAACGATGTTTTAGGATCATCCAGTGTGAACACCCATGTATTTTATTTTATTTGGGGGAGCAAATTTTGTAATCACTTATTTTTTAGGTGCTAATCTAAAGGACATTTGTTCGTTTGAAAAAAGGATATGCATGGTAATGTTAAGGGAGTGAATGCTCAGCAGCTGATGAAACATCTGAACGCAGTAGTACAAGTGTGGGCCTAAAGCCAAAAAGCTTGAGGGTGTCACACACAGGTGATCCTGTGTAGATACTTTGGGGTGTTACAATGTGTCAAATTTGTGTTTAAAAAGTATATGCTATGGTTTTGGCTATGTATCCAATCATGTGTTCCGGTTGGCTCTGGGGGTCCATTTTAAAATGGAGAAGGCTTCAAAAGAATGTTTACAAAGTATTTTAGCATGTTTTTTTTTTGAAAAATTGAGTCGCTACTAATGAAACTATACCTTTTATTTCAATCTCCCTAGGGATTCCAATAGCTACCTCAGATGAGCCAATAATTGCAACACCTACAACAATACCCCCAGAACCCCAGGATGGAGAGGAACGTGATGTTGTGGAAGTGGAAAGTGGCACCACAACAGGTCAGAGAGAAACCAGACACATGCATGTTAAATAGATGTAGGCCTACATATTCTATCCTACATTTTTCTTTTTACATTTAGGTGCAGTTCTGGCCGAAGACCCCAAAAAGTTGACACATCACAATGCCCAGATCCTGATCCAATACCTCATGGTCTGCTGTCGTGACCTCGAAAAAATTAAGGGAGACTTGATAGAGATCAGGGCAAATACCAAGCGGGTGGAGGAAAGGCTCCAAAATATCATGGCTGTGCTTGGGCGTGTCTAATGTTTTTACACCAAAGAACGTTTAACTTGCTGAGTTTTGGAAGGTTTTTTGTTGTTTTACCCTTTAATGACTAGCACATGTTTAGCTTTTTCTGAATTTTTTAGAATATAGTTTGTTTACGCATGGCTGGTCATGCGTTTTAATACCCCAAAAATTAAGGGAACATCCACATTTCAAAGGAAGTTTACCACCAAAAAAAGAAATAAAGGTATTTTTACATTCCAAATAATTGTGGCTTCATTATGTAAATGTGGTGCTGAGTGAACTAATCAATGTTTTGTGTTTACACTGATGATGAAGGCTAATTAAGAATGATAAATACACATGGCAATACAAGTGCACTAGGTAAACCTACATGAAACATAAAACATTATAAAATGAAAACACCAAACCAATCTTTACTCCATAAAATAATGTATTTATTGGAAAACAAAATTTTAAACATTTTCTGGCATTTCAATGGCCCCCCTACCCATAAAATATTCCACATATTGGTTACGGACCTCACGTCCGGTTGGGGGGGCCAAGCCAGGACGGCCAGGTTCCAGGGCCACTAAAGTTTCTTGATTGAGTAAAGAGGCCTCAGGCCCACTCAAAGCTATATAACTGGTGGAATGCACCCGTAGGAAATTATGAAGCACACAGCAAGTCATTACCACATGGTTCCATTTGTATGGGGCAAGGTGGATGGAAGTCAGGAAGAGGCGAAATCGGCTGGCCATGATGCCAAAGGCATTTTCCACCACCCTTCTGGCTCTGGCCAGCCGATAATTGAACACCCTCCTCTCAGGGGTGAGGGTGCGTTGCGGGAATGGCCTCATCAAATGGGGTCCCAGGCCAAATGCCTCATCCACAACAAACACAAAAGGTAGTCCCTCCACATTCTGCTCCGCTGGTGGCAAGGCCAGCAGATCCAAAAGGAGCCGTTCCCCAAACTCCGTCTGGGCAAATACTCCTCCATCAGACATCCTGCCATTCTTGCCAACGTCCACATAGAGGAACTCATAGGTGGCCAACACCACTGCCATCATCACGATGCTGTGGAACCCCTTATAGTTATAATAAATGGATCCCGAATGGGGTGGTGGGACGACCCGAACATGTTTGCCGTCGATGGCTCCTCCACAGTTCGGAAAGTTCCATCGCTGAGCAAACTCGGAAGCCACATTCTGCCATTCATGTGGCGAAGAAGGGAACTGTGGAATTAAAGAAAGAATAAATTAATACTTTGAGCCAGAAACATTGAAAGCTGATTTCATAAAAACATTCATGTCCAACATTGGTAGAAACTGTAAAAAAAAAATGATTAGTAAGCAGCAACAAACCTAAAAAAAACAATAAATAAAAATTGGGGGGGGGGGTTGAAGATGAGTTGGGAATATCACAAATGAAGGCTGTAGCACTCTGTATGAAGTTAAAAAAAAGGAACATTCCTAGGCAATCTTTATGTTGCGTTTTGGGTAAAGCACTTCGATGGAACATAGAATAAAATACATGGAAATGACTAGGCAAGGTAGGTATGGCCCCAGGATAGCATGCTGGAGAGGTTAGGTAAGCCAAATTTACAGGTAGGCCTCAAAACCAAAACTTTTACTATTAAAACATGGGGAGAAAGGGGACATTCCCTGCAGCTAAGAATCATGTGAATTAGGGACTGCTAATAAAGCAAAATAAAAAGTATCCAAAACAAAAATACATACAATGTGAAGTTTTTAAGAAGAACACTTACCTTAATATAGTCCTCCTGCAAAACTTGAAGGATGGCAGAACAAGTCTCTGGTATAATGATACCCAGAGCCTGGGGGGATATGCCTGTGGAGAACTTAAGGTCCTGCAGGCTTCTCCCAGTTGCCAGGTATCGCAACGTGGCAATGAGCCTCTGTTCAGCACTGATGGCTTCACGCATAACGGTGTCCTGCCTGATAATGTAGGGGGACACCAAAGCCAACAGATGCTGAAATACGGGGTCAGACATCCTGAGAAAATTCCTGAAATCATCAGGATTATTCTCCCTGATCTCCCGCAACAAAGGCATGTGACAGAATTGGTGCCGCTGGAGCAACCAATTCTTGGTCCATGAACTCCTCCTGACCCTGCTCATGGCATGGAGTCGGGATACAGCATGAACCCCTGCACCAACTACAGCACGAACTCTACGACGAGTACGTAGCCGCAACATGGCTAGATAACGGTCGGCTGAACAGAACGAACTAGAAGAACGAACGGAAGAACAGCAAGGCCAATGAAGAACAAGCTGAAAAACAGGAACGAGCAGAGCAGACCGCACTGAATAAACAGATACGAACTGACTACACGCACTGCCAAACAGATACGAACCCACAGGCACAAACTGAACTCCACAAAACGATCTTCAAAGCACGAAGCCGGAAATGCGCGAATCGTCTCTCACCAAACTTTTACTAACACGCGGTAACACGGAATTAGCAAAAGCGTCCCAAAGGGTGGCGTCATTAGAACGGAACTTCCCCTTTATAGTGCCGTCGTACGTGTTGTACGTCACTGCGCTTTGCTTCATCGTTTTTTAAAATGATCGTGTGTACGCAAGACAGGCTTGACAGGAAACATGAAAAAAAACGACAAGAAAAAAAATGGCAAGAAAATCGATTGTGTGTACGCGGCATAAGAAGAGTGGATGTAAGCTTCCTAATGTTGTGTATAAAATGCCAGGACAGTTCAAAACCCCCCCAAATGACCCCATTTTGGAAAGTAGACACCCCAAACTATATACTGAGAGGCATGTCGAGTCCATGGAATATTTTATATGTTGACACAAGTTGCGGAAAAAAGACAATTTATTTCTATTTTTTATTTTTTTTGCACAAAGTTGTTACTAAATGATATATTGCTCAAACATGCCATGGGCATATGTAGAATTACACCCCAAAATACATTCTGTTGCTTCTCCTGAGTACGGGGATACCACATGTGTGAGACTTTTTGGGAGCCTAGCCGCGTACGGGACCCCAAAAACCAATCACCGCCTTCAGGCTTTCTAAGGGTGTAAATTTTTGATTTCACTTCTTCTCACTGCCTATCACAGTTTCGGAGGCCATGGAATGCCCAAATGGCACAAAACCCCCCCAAATGACCCCATTTTGGAAAGTAGACACCCAAAGCTATTTGTTGAGAGGTATGGTGAGTATGTTGCAGCTCTCGCTGTTTGTCAAAAAGTTTTGAAAATTGGAAAAAAATATATATATTTTTTTTCTTTCTTCATTTTCAAAAACAAATTAGAGCTGTAAAATACTCAACATGCCTCTCAGCAAATAGCTTGGGGTGTCTACTTTCCAAAATGGGGTCATTTGGGGGGGGTTTGTGCTATTTTGGCATTTTATGGCCTTCGAAACTGTGATAGGTAGTGAGGAGTGAAATCAAAAATTTGTGCCCTTAGAAATCCTGAAGGCGGTGCTTGGTTTTCGGGGCCCCGTACGCGGCTAGGCTCCTAAAAAGTTACACACATGTGGTATCCCCGTACTCAGGAGAAGCAGCAAAATTTATTTTGGGGTGCAATTCCACATATAACCATGGCATGTGTGAGCAATATATCATTTAGTGACAACTTTTTGTAATTTTTTATTTTTTTTTAGTCATTATTCAATCACTTGAGATAAAAAAAAAAAGTATTCAATGGGCTCAGCATGCCTCTCAGCAATTTCCTTGGGATGTCTACTTTCCAAAATGAGGTCATTTGGGGGGGGGTTTTGTACTGCCCTGCCATTTTAGCACCTCAAGAAATGAGATAGGCAGTCATAAATTAAAAGCTGTGTAAATTCCAGAAAATGTACCCTAGTTTGTAGACGCTATAACTTTTGCGCAAACCAATAAATATACGCTTATTGACATTTTTTTTACTAAAGACATGTGGCTGAATACATTTTGGCCTAAATGTATGACTAAAATTGAGTTTATTCAATTTTTCTTATAACAAAAAGTAGAAAATATCATTTTTTTTCAAAATTTTCGGTCTTTTTCCGTTTATATCGCAAAAAATAAAAATCGCAGAGGCAATCAAATACCATTAAAAGAAAGTTCTATTTGTGGGAAGAAAAGGACACAAATTTCGTTTGGGTACAACATTGCATGTCCGCACAATTTACAGTTAAAGCAGCGCAGTGCAAAATTCTGAAATCACCTCTGGTCCTTTAGCTACCAAATGGTCTGGGGCTTAAGTGGTTAAAGACAAGCCAGGAAAGTTCAAATACCTCCAAAAATTAACTGATATGAATAAATAATTCTATACATATAAATAAAATCATATATACGGTATACTTTGATGAATAATCCAATGTGCTATAAATAATGTAAAGTGTCCAAAATTTCATACAAATGTCCTATTAATAATTGATTCCACCACCAATATTTGGAGAGCTGGCCTGTGTCTTCCACATCCAAGGTAAGTGCCTCCACACCTTCACCTATATACTATACACTGACTCGCCAGAATGGAAGACTGCTAGCATCAGCAGTGCTCATAACAGAATTACAGGGCTCACTACCTCTTCGTAATGACCACACCACTGCCTCACTTGGAAAGACTTGGTCTCCCTCTTCTTTCTTCTCCACCAGGGGGCACTGAACCATCAGCATACAACCAGACTCCACCACTCTCTACTCAAGGCAGCAGGTAATCATTGCACTCTATCAAAAAGATTGCTCACGATTTGGAGCCACCATAAAAGTTGCCATAGTGCAGTAATGTTTTAAAAAAAGACTCTGGCACATCACAAGCGGTATTCCATATATAAAAACTCTTGGCGGAATTTACAAAGATGGCCACCGCTCTGGATTGGAAACAGGGGCGTGACATTAGCACATAAAATCTCCACCCATACGTGTTTTGTGCTACTTAACTTCTTCAGGGAACTCTCTATAATGAAATTGTTTATTGATTCATATAGGTTTATTTTTTGGGTGCAGCACATTCAATTTATACATTGTACATATTGGGGTGGGGGGTGTGTGCCCATCACCGCGCGTCCCGCCATTACCGCGCATGTGCGAAAAGTCGGCGCATTCGGGGTGTATGCATGGACGCTGAATCTGATGACTTTGATCTATATTAGGTCAACAGATACACACCCTTTCAGACGTTCTGTTTGGAAGCATGGCGTTCCGCTTCCTATGGTAGTGTGACAACTCTTCAGGTTCTGTTTCTTCTTCTGGAAGGTAGGTTCTGTGTCCTGTTTTGGCTTGAAAAAAATTGGGGTATTAAGGGAATCGATATGATGGACTTGTAACCCCTTCTTCCCTGTTTTGTCTGTTCCCTATAGATCTCCCCTGAAGTTTCTGGGTTATTTCTTGGGGGTATTGGCTATTTGCAGACATAGGAGATATGTAAGTGGACTGTTAAGTGCTTTCACACTTGGCACGTCTCGTTAAATGACATGTCCTGCTGGTCTATATAGGACCAAGGAGACAAATATTAGGATGTTGTAACTTATATATATATATATGTAGCAGACCCCCAAAATTGGGGTCGCTGTACTTTAAATTTATGGGTAACCTGAGCAATAGATTGGCTCAGGTTTTCTGATTCGAATGCCGCGTACACACGATCGATTTTTTCGACGGTGAAAACACCGTCGAGAAAATCGACGTGAAAAACGAGGAACAGCTTGTTCCCCCCACACACGGCCGTTTTAAATGACATTTTTTTTTTGGTCGAAAAAAACGACCGTGTGTGGGCTCCCCGGCAGTGTTTCCCTATGGGAAAACTGCCGCGGAAAAAAACGACGGGAATCATGACGAGAAAAATTAGAGCATGTTCTAATTTTTCTCGTCGTGATTAATGCCGTTTTTCCCGTCGAGAAAAACGTCAGAAAGCCCACAGACGATCGTTTTTCTCGTCCAAAGGAAAAAATGTAATTTTTCTCGACGGGAAAAACGATCATGTGTACGCGGCATTAGATTGCTGTGGTGTTACCTGGGTGCATAGTTCCCTTTGACCTGCAGGTGGCGCTGTTGCCCAGGTCTTGGATCGAACCACAGGTGGCGTTGTGGCATGATTGGGTGTACTCTCTCGGCCGCCATACAGTGGGCGTGGTCTACCTGCTGTGCATGCCGGGAGAGGGTACATAAGGGGCAGACGCCATGATCTGTGGTGGTGTGCCGGGGGGATTCCAAGGAGGACCCACCGCATCAACTGCCACGGAGGTGGCCAAGGGAGATGTCTCAGCTGTTACAGAGCCATCGGCGAATACCGTAGCGGATGCTGCCTCCGTCACCACCGAGACCTCCATTCCGCCTGCCAATCGAAAGGCGGGCTATGTTAAGGCCTCCCGCGGCCGCAGTCGAAGCCTGCCCCAGCGCCTGCCTGAACCGGATCTTTAAGCCGGAGGAACCTCCAGGAGATCCACGTCAGGGGACGGTAAGGAGGCTGGGGGAACTGTGACATTGAGTTTGCCGGGGAAGGGAAGGAAGCTCATACCCCATGCTACTGGGGATGTGTGGACAGCCAACCCGCGGGAACTTTCTGTTTTTGGGGACAATGTGTCTGTGTCCACCAAGAATTACCTGCCGGCAGAGGAGTATGACACTTCCGATCTGGATTCATCATCCGATGTGGGGGATGATTATGAGATCGACAAGGTTTTCGTTAAAAAGGGATGGGACAAAGTTCCGGCGACTTCACCCCGCAGCCTTAGGGGGGTATCACCGTTGGACTCTGGGGAAACTACACCCCGAGTGGAAGTGCTTTAAAGGAAGAAGTTGTACCCACACCCGCTCTGCCTACATCTGAATTTTCCGTGCCTACTGCTACAGAGGGACGTCCGCCGTTACGGTCAACTTTGCCACAGCTGAAACCAGCCCAAATATCAAGGTCCCCGGATGCTATCGTTCTTCCTGGAGCAGGAGATCGGGCAACCATGCCACCCTTAGCCTGGTGGCAGCAGCTCCTAAATAGAAAGATTGCTACGGAGTACGGGTGGGAATACCCTTACGTTCCCAAAGGACTTCTCTTTGAAATCGAGGCCTACCGGGAACGGTGGTATGCTGACTTTGTTTGGGACCATTTGGAAGTGCACAGAGGCCGCAGGTATTTAAAATGTTCTGTCACCACGGCAGATCGCTACAAAGGGTGCTGTAAAGAATGGACTTATGGTCGGAATATCAATGCGGATCGTGTAGTGATTTGCAGCGAAGAGAAAGAGGATACTGTGTATTCCATAGAGACACTGTATAAACAATGGAAGACTCTTGTTCTCCCAGATCCTCAATACTATCTGTGAAATTGAATTTGTGTGCTGTTTTATTATTCCGTTTCACAGGAACAGCCTGCCCTGAACTTGTGACTTTAACCTCTGCTGCAGGGGAATCTACTCGACTGAGGAACCGGAGAACTGTTGTGTTTTTTTTTATTTCTCCCTCTTCAGCTCTCCAGAGAGAAATACATTTTTTTTTCCTCTCCTCACTGAACAATGGGATAGGTTAGTCAGGGCCAAAGCGAGCAACCGTCGTGGTCAAGATGGAAGATTCATGTGAAGTAAATTCATGCCCACGCGCAATATTACAGTGTATTGACTTGAGTTGCCACTAGGTGGTAGTGTTTTGCAGAAATATTTTTACTGAAGCCAGGTTTAGCAAAGCAAAATTCTTCTTCTGTATACCTTAGATGTAGGATGGTTTACTGTGTGTTGTGTTTTTTTCTTTTCTCTTCCTCTGCAGGTGATCTGCTGTCAACTCTACCGGAGAATGGGTGGGGTAGATATGTTAGGAGGGGTGGGATTGTAACTTGTGATATACTGTGCGTTTTTATACAAACTGTAATGTATATTTTTACATGCTCTTCTTCTTTTCTCTTCCTCTGCTATTCCCAGATTGTTTGGTTCAGGCACCATTCTAAAATAATAGTACTGTACATAGTTAGGAAAAGACCAGAACTCACTCAGGATTGAGGGGAGTCTTTCTGTTCTCTTCCAGCCACTGGGGACAGTGGCTTTTCAAGGGGGGTATGTGTAGCGGACCCCCAAAATTGGGGTCGCTGTACTTTCAATTTATGGGTAACCTGAGCAATAGTTTGGCTTAGGTTTTCTGATTCTTAGATTAGACTCTGCTCTACTGTGGTGTTACCTGGGTGTATAGTTCCCCTTGACCTGCAGGTGGCGCTATTGCCCAGGTCTTGGGTCAAACCACAGGTGGCGTTGTGGCATGATTGGGTGTCCTCTCTCGGCCGCCATACAGTGGGCGTGGTCTACCTGCTGAGCATGATGGGAGAGGGTACATAAGGGGCAGACGCCATGATCTGTGGTGGTGTGCCGGGGGGATTCCAAGGAGGACCCCTGGTGGCGAAAGTCGCGCCCTTTGGCCCTGCTGGCCAGGGGTGCATGACTTGGTCGAGGAGTCTCGGGCACCTTCAGCCCGAGGCTATAGTGTTCCGGGTAGGCCCAGTACCTTCAACTGGGTTTACAACCAAACCACTGGAGTCCCAGGGAACCCGAGGGAGGGTGACCCGCTCTGAAGTAGAGGAAACCAGGGGAGGACCTGTCCGATGGATCAGTGAAGGAAGTCACTGTCTCGGGGAGGCCTGGTTGCCTATCAGAGGGAAGGATTATGTGAGTTGCATAATAGCTCCTGTGATGTGCCCACTGGCACTTATGGTTTCTAAGAGTCACAAGAGTTAGAAAGTTCTACATTCAGGAACTAAAGGATTCTGTGGCAAAGGATCTCCTGAACTTGTCTTTGAAGGGGACTAAATCTGAAGTAACTGTTCGTGCTCCACTCCGGCTGCTAGAACTGTGAGGGGAATCTATCCGGGTGAGCAATACCCACTCAGCCTTGAGTGGAGAATAGGGTAACTGGATGCCGCGTGCCTGAACCTATCTCCCTATCAAACTCTTTCTCTATCTTCAACGTTTTCCCAATAAGTTTCAAGCAAGGAAAAAATTAACTCATCTGTTGAAGTTTAAACACTGTCTGGACATTGGCCTTCTTTCCGAGAAAGAATAGACTTTTCCCTACACTCTAGGGATGAGAACCAATGGAGGGAGGTAACTCGCTGCAGGACCCAAAAATTGTATGAACACAGCTCAACCTCTTATACCAGGAGGATACGGGCATGTGGCATGGTGTGCCTTACCCTGCAAGTGAAGGTAAGCAGGAAAAAGGGTCTGTGTGCTACATATACAGGTATATATTGTTGTTTTGTGTGGTCTTCTTTTTAATATTATTATGGACCTCTTGTCAAGACAAGTCTAAGTTTGCTGACGTGTGTTCCTCCGCTACCTGGGGTTGTCTGCTTGTGGCCTGTATTTGGGACCTTTTCTGAGTTTGCCCATGTGCCTATCTCTTTGCACCTGTTACATCTTTGGCTGGCATTGCAGTAGTAGATACATGCATTTCCATACATCCCAAAATTTGTATTTTAAACTAATTGTAAGTTAATGCATATGGAATTAAGTGAATGTATCAATGTTATTGCTTCAGATTTTTGGAATGTATATTATGTGTACATATTTCTGTTTCCTTAGTTATTCCACACCATATGCATCCTCTGAATCCCCTGAGGATGCCAACACAGGCGAAACGTGTCTGGTAGGAATGAGTTATAATTCCCTGCTGGAACTGATACTGAACTTTCAATCTCTCATTATTATCTGTTATACATTATTTACAGGAAGCTGACTTTACCTGTAGGGGTGCTGATTACAGAATATGTGTAGGAACAACCAGTCACAATTTTAAAGGGTTCTACCCCTAGCGTGTTTTTTTTTTTTTTTTATCATATTTATTTAATAAAGAAATAGCTTTTATCTTCAATGTTTTGACTTTCATTCCGAGAGGGGATTTCAGAACCATATACAGTCTCATTCTATTTAATGCTTTGGTTCTCATTATACATATTTGTTGAACACTTGTTCAGGTTCCGGTTAAAAGGTGTTTCATACAATTATTGCTCGCTTTATTCTTACATTCTTATTGCCCATATACTAGCAGATTTTAAATGAGGTTGGAACTGGGAGTGCCTGCATTGGCTGCAGAAACAATGGAAGGTGGCAAGCAGGAATGATTGACAAAAAGAGGTTGATTTACTAACTACATAGAGTATACGCACTTTTCAAAGCTATGATAAAGCTTTGGTCACCTCAGTCATCCAATAAAATTCACTAAGCTAAATGAACATTCCCTACGGATTTAGCAAATCCTAATTGTATTTGCTAGTTTTTACAGCTCTGATGGTGTTGTAATTCATGATGGTTATGTGAAGAATGTGTTTAAGCTACATACAGAGATTAAGCAGGTTTCAGGATGGTCAGGAAACAGGCTGGCAGCCAGCAGAATAGGTTGCTTAAGGGTTTGTTTACACCACAATCCTCCATGTTTAGTGTGCAGTTTGACATGTGCATTTACATGCATTTGTGGTGCATTTATAGTGAATTCTGTTACGTATACAGTGTGTTTTTTAGGCATTATGATTGTTTTTGCATGTGTGTTTACATGTTTTATGGTACATTTACGTGCATCTGGTTTAAATGAGCCCTAAAGCAAATAGTGAACTGTGGGTGTGGCTTAAAGGAGCATGGTTAACCACTTAATGACCCTCTCCAGTAGATATACATCGGCAGAATGGCACGTACAGGCACATCAACGTACCTGTACGTCCCCTTTAACTGCCCGATGTGGGGGTCGTAAACACAACATCTCACCGCTCGCCTACTGACACTGTCACTGATTCCCGCTCTGTGCAATCAGAGCGGAGATCGGTGATGTGTCACTCGTAGCCACGCCCCCTAACAGTAGTAATCACTCCCTTAGGCACACTTAACCCCTTCAGTGCCCCTAGTGGTTAACCCCTTCACTGCCAGTGTCATTTTTACAGTAACCAGTGCATTTTTATAGCACTGATCGCTGTAAAAATTACAATGGTCCCAAAAATGTGTCAAAAGTGTCCAATGTGTCCGCCATAATGTCGCCATAATGTCGCAGTCACAAAAAAAATCACTGATCATCGGCATTACTAGTAAAAATAATTAATAAAAATGCCATAAAACTATCCCCTATTTTGTAAACGCTATAACTTTTGTGCAAACCAATCAATAAACGCAGATTGTGATTTTTTTTTACCAAAAATATGTAGAAGAATACGTATCGGCCTAAACTGAGGGAAAAAAATGTTTTTTTATATATTTTTGGGGGATATTTATTAATATTGCATTTTTCTCAAAATTGGCGCTCTATTTTTGTTTATAGCGCAAAAAATAAAAACCGCAGAGGTGATCAAATACCCCCAAAAGAAAGCTCTATTTGTGGGGAAAAAAGGACATCAAATTTGTTTGGGAGCCACGTCGCACGACTGCACAATTGTCAGTTAAAGCGACGCAGTGCCGAATCGCAAAAAGGGGCCTGGTTGGTAACTAGCCAAAATGGTCTGGGGCTTAAGTGGTTAAATAGGGACAGAGCCTACACATTGTATACACACATATGACTCATTTGTTTTACCCCTAAAATACTCCATAAGAGGGAACTATGGGCAATATAAAAATTACATATATCGCAGTCTGCAACTACCATTAACAAAGCTGTTTTTTTTTCTGTGTCTCCCCTATAGTATACATGCAATTCAGAGATTGAAGTGAACTAAGCTTCACCTTACTAACTGCTAACTAAACTATATTTCTGATTCATGTGTAAACCTTGTGAGTCTGTAATTGGGTAAGGGTACTAGAGTTAATGGCAGCATGACTCATACAGACAGCTCTCTGGTGTCTCCGCCTGGTTCTAAAATATTAGAGAATGTTCCGGAAAGGGGAGGGCAGAGGCTAGGATGGGCTGTTATGCATATTTAGTGGCCCTTAGCCAATCCCCAAGAAGTGGGCCTGGCAGGTACTGAATTTTCCTAGCCTGTAAGGTAAGGTGACCAGATTTTTAAAATGAAATCCGGGGACATATTTTTTTTTATTTTTACTAGTAATGGAGGCAATCAGCGACTCTCTGCCCGTCGCCGCCCACCTCACAGCCTGTCAAGTCTGAAGCCCTGTACACACGTCCGAGAATCCTGTCAGGAAAAAAACATAGTTTTTCCTGACGAGATTCCTGGCAAGCTTTTCTTGCCAAGCTGTACATACAGACAGCCATTCAAAAGAACAACCGTTCTTTTGAATGGCAAGAACGCGGTGACGTCACCGACTACGACGAGCATGCGCTCGTCACATTTGATGCCGTCGCCGCCATCTTGCTTCACCCTACACTACCCTTGTAAGCTACTGCGCATGCGTCAAAGTCTCATCAAGCATGCGCGGGCTTACCGGAGGACAGGTAAGCTTGTAGTCTCGTACACACGCACGGTTTTCTCGTTGGGAAACAGGCCGACGAAAATCCAGATGAGAAAATAGAGAGCAGGTTCTCTGTTTTTCTCATTGAGATTCCCGGCAGTTTTCCCGACGAGAAACCATGCACACGACCGGTTTGCTCGGCAAAAAGCTCTGCCAGCAGAGGCTTTACTCTCCGGGCCCCGGCTACTACTGGGTGGGGAGCGGAGGAAGATCACTCCACCAGGGAAGACAAAGAGATAAGCAGGCAGGCGGCTGGCCGGGACTTGAGCCAAGGCAGAAAAACATGCGAGCGGAGCTGAATGGGCATGCGCCCGAAACTGAAGAAATATTCCACTCCGACCAGCACATGATCATCAGAAAGGGGCACAGATAATGGGAAAAAATACACCCCCTAAGCTAGTAGGAGCGGCGGAGCGGGGGGGGTGTAATTTTTAATTCTGCACTGACTGTCTTTGAAATTGCCCCAGCCCCTGTTCAAATTCAATCCAGGGACAAAAGCGGGAACAGACTTGGTCCGGGGACTGTCCCCTGAAACCGGGGATGTCTGGTCACCCTAGCGTAGAAGGAAAGGAGTGGCGTCACTATCTGGAGAGTGAAGATCACACCAGTCCCTGCTGCTTGCCGCTGGGTGTCGGAGAAGGAGGAGGTGCCGAGGTGAGTGGGGACAGCAGTGCTGCACTAGGCGCAGGCCTCGCTTCCGGTCTCACTGTCTGAGAGTAAATTGTCACTGGTTGCAAGATGCCAGGCAGCACTGGCCCTAGCAACCAGTTCCGGAAATGTAGTTATTAGTTAGTAGGGGGTGGCTGTGTCCTCTATTTCATTCCGGGACATTGTATTGTCCCGGAATGAAGGTGCCCGGGACCCAGGACAGACATGTCAATTGCGGGACAGTCCCGGGCAATCCGGGACATGTGGGCACCCTACTGGTCACCAGTCATCTCTATGCTCCCTATCCGGCACCGGACGATTCATTCTCCAGGCCCCCGATGGCACGGGAGAGCCCGGAGAAGCACCGGATGGCGGCGGGAGGAGGGGGGATGTCCCCTCCTGCCGCCTATAAGAACAATCAAGAGGTGGAACTGCCGCTATGATCATTCTTATTGTGCACAGAATCGCCGGGAAAAGAGAAGGATATCTGAATGATGCCTCTAGCTGCAGGCATCATTCAGATATCCCCCCACAAAGCCGAGGACGTCATATGACGCCCACCCGGAGGGAGATCCCATCTGTGGACGTCATATGACTATGGGCGGTATTGAAGTGGTTAAAGGGGGAGTCCTGTCTATTTTCAGTACATGAACATTAGAAGATAACACTGCAATGGTTAAAAAAATAGGAGCCACTAGACTAGGGTGACCAGACATCCCCGATTTCTGGTGACAGTCCCCAGATTGAGGACACTGTCCCTAGACCAAGTCTGTCCCCGGTTTTGTCCCCGGATTGGAGTTGAACAGGGGCTGGGGCAATTTCAAAGACAGTCAGTGCTCCGCCGCTCCTACTAGCTTGGGGGGGTGTATTTTTTTCCATTATCTGTGCCCCTTTCTGATGATCATGTGCTGGTCGGAGCGGAGGGAATATTTCTTCAGTTTCGGGTGCCCATTCAGCTCCGCTCGCAGATTCTTCTGCCTTGGCTCAAGTCCCAGCCAGCCGCCTGCCTGCTTATCTCCTTGTCTTCCCTGGTGGAGTGATCTTCCTTTGCTCCCCACCTAGTAGTAGCCAGGGCCCGGAGAGTAAGACTTGACAGGCTGTGAGGTGGGCAGAGAGTCACTGATTGCTGCCATTACTAGTAAAAAAAAATATATGTCCCCGGATTTCATTTGAAAATTCTGGTCACCTTACACTAGACCTGTAACCATCTTACAAAATTGCAGGTAAATGAGCAAAAACTAATTATGTATGTTAATTGCTTTACCTGCCGTGTTTTTCCTCTCCATAAAATATTTTTTCCCTCCCTTGCATTGTGCATTTATGTGTCTGTAAGGCTCCCATTAGTTCCTTTGTAATTAACCACTTGCCGACCACCCCACGTACATTTACTGCAGGGCTCTCCTGCGTGAAATCACGTGCAGGAACATGATTTCGCTCTCTTGGGTCTGGGGCCCGCTGCCTGGCGACCCACTCTCGCTGTGATTTGGCACAGCGGAGAGCCAATCAGTGGACCCGATGTCCGCTGGCAACCGGCGCTCGTTCCAGAGAGAGGCAGAGCAGCTGTCTGCCTATGTACACAAGGCAAATCGCCGTTCTGCTAGTAGGGAAGATAGAGATCCTGTATTTCTGCTAAGCAGGAACACAGATCTCTGTCTTCCCAAAGTGCAACCATCCCCCACACAGTTAGAAAGCACCCCCTAGGGCAGGGATATGCAATTAGCGGACCTCCAGCTGTTGCCAAACTACAAGTCCCATGAGGCATAGCGAGACTCTGACAGCAGCAAGCATGACACCCAGAGGCAGAGGCATGATGGGACTTGTAGTTTTGCAACAGCTGGAGGTCCGCTAATTGCATATCCATGCCCTAGGGTAAGGTGACCAGATTTTTAAAATGAAATCCGGGGACATATTTTTTTTTACTAGTAATGGTGGCAATAAGCGACTCTCTGCCCGTTGCCACTGCCGCCCGCCTCACAGCCTCTCAAGTCTCACTCTCTGGCCCCGGCTACTACTGGGTGGGGAGCGGAGGAAGATCACTCCGCCAGGGAAGGCAAGGAGATAAGCAGGCAGGCGACTGGCCGGGACTTGAGCCAAGGCAGAAGAACATGCGAGCGGAGCTGAATGGGCACCCAAAACTGAAGAAATATTCCCTCCGCTCCGACCAGCACATGATCATCAGAAAGGGGCACAGATAATGGAAAAAATACACCCCCCCCCCCCTGCACTTTATTTTTAAATTGCCCCAGCCCCTGTTTAAATCCAATCCAGGGACAAAACCAGGGACAGACTTGGTCCGGGGACAGTGTCCTCAATCCGGGGACTGTCCCCTGAAACCGGGGATGTCTGGTCACCCTACTGTAAGGGGCTGTTGCTAGTTTAACAGACTAATAGCCTTTGCAGAGGAATCGGTTGGCGCTAAAGAGAGGAATCAATTGAAGCTGTGCAGAAGAATCAATCGGAGTTGTACATGGGGAGGAATTTCTCCCTGGTTTTGTCACTTTCAAGTTGCGCATCTTATAATTCCTGTCCCCATCCAAGTTATTATCCCTCAATAAGACCACAAAATCAAAGCTGAAGGACTGTTCACTGTGTCTGGATGCAAGTTGGAAATGTATGTGCCTAGCTGTGCAGCAGTGGGGAACCCTATAACTTGCAGCCGCTACATTTGGGGGCTCATCTGAGATTTTTCCCATGGTACCCTACACATCTGTTGCCCCTAGCAACCTGCAACCATCAAGCCATAGGACTATATTTTGTTGCTAAAACTCCACAGAGGGGTGAAACAGGAAGAAAGAATTATGCTGCATTAGTGGAACTGTGACTGTTGCTGTGTTATTCAAGTGCCATTGTCCATAGCAACCATGGAACGCTGCTGCCAATCAGGGCGATCCTGCTTATGGAGTACAAAGTGTCCAGCTATCTGGCTGTAGCTGGGGAAAGTGACTGTGTGCTAATGTATACTGCTATCTTCAGTACAATGTGCATGGATTCATTTGCTGGTGCCCCGAGCAACCGGGGCGAGTCAATGTGTCCCTGCAAAAACATGTCTCACAGTTGCGCAACCAAGGCTGAGGTTAAAGACTATCCTAATCCTGCTAAAATCAGTGGAGCATGTATGACATTTTTCACCATTGCCCATAGCAATCACCATGGGCCATCATTACTGTTTGCACTCAGTTGTGCAAATATGGCTGGGATTGAGTGACATGTCCTAAGACAGTGGTTCTCAACTCCAGTCCTCAGGGCCCACCAACAGGCCAGGTTTGCAAGATAACTGAAATGCATCACAGGTGATATAATTTGCTGCTCAGGGATTGCAGTATTCTAGTCTGCATCTCACCAAGGTAATACTTAAAATCTGGCCTGTTAGTGGGTCCCGACAGAAGTTGAGAACCACTGTCCTAAGACATCCTGCAAGCATCAGTTCATGCAAACTGACTGGGTGTGTAACAATTGTTCCTGCAAAATTAGCAGATATGCTACAGGAGATGATCAGAGACTGCGGACATGCTACAGGAGATGGTCAGACACTGCGGACATGCTACAGGAGATGATCAGAGACTGCGGGCATGCTACAGGAGATGATCAGAGACTGGGGACATGATACAGGAGATGATCAGAGACTGCAGACATGATACAGGAGATGGTCAGAGACTTCAGACATGATACAGGAGATGGTCAGAGGATACAGGATATGTTCAGAGACTGCAGACAATGATACAAGAGATGATCAGAGACTGCAGACATGCTACAGGAGATGGTCAGAGACTGCGGACATGCTACAGGAGATGGTCAGAGACTGCGGACAACGGACATGCTACAGAAGATGGTCAGAGCCTGCGGACAATAATGCAGAGTTGTGGTGTGATGAAGGCACATAGAAGACAATTCTATCATATGGACTTGTGTTGGGTTTTGTAGATCAGCTGAATGGTGATTGTGACACAACCTGACAGTGACAGATGGTCAGACTGGTAAGAGAAAGCAATACACACAGTGTGTGCCACCCCAGTATCATACTGGGAATAATAAGAGCAGACATTTGTGTTTTTATTTCTGACAATCTAATGGTGTCCTGTGTCCCCTCCCGAGCTGTCATCACATTCAGGAAGATATCACACCATTCCTCATCCTGTCTATATTTCTCATCCATACAGCCCATTCCCCTGCAGTGACAATGACATTACTCATCACAGGTGACACATCAGATTCCACTACATGCCCGGACTCCCCCCTGTGTCCCCGGATCACAGCGCCCCCTCCCCCTCTGTACTTACATGCTGCCAGTCTCTCTGGTAACGCTGTAAACACTGAGTTGCCTAGTGATAAGAAGGGGCTGTGGCCAGGCAGGCGCACACCTTGTAATCCTACTCGGGCGATAGAGGATCATTGGAGGGAACTTACTTGAAGAAACGTGTCATTGCTGTCCCATTGACCATGGCAGCCTGTAATGAGAAGGGCGATCTGCCTGCTCACCATCCTCCCGATCTCCATTCCAGCCGCAGGTTTCCTCACATCTCACGTCTCTCCTGAGGTCAGCAGGGAATTATCAGCCCCGCCCACTGACTGTAGCTATCAGATCAGAAGAGAGGCGGGCGGGGCTGACATCAGGAGAGACTTGAGAGGAGAGAGGCGGGCTGGGCAGTCACATGAGCGGCATATACACACACTAAGAAATTAGGTAACAGTTATACGCACGGAGCGCTCTCCCGGGAGGGGCGGGGCAAGAAATTGATTTTTCCGGTCGCTTGCATTGATGCCGCTTCAGGGACACCCGAATCACAATGCATCGATGCAGCGATTAATTTCAGCACCCCTACACTGCAGGGATCCCATAATGAAGAGGCCTGGACCAATTTTCAGGAGATTCGGCAAGAATGGTGGCTGAGATGGGCCATATACAAGGACCGGGTGGTGATCGTCAATGCTGGACGGCCAACAAAATTTCACTCAGCTGCTGTCAGGGAGCTGATGTCAGCATTACTAGATTTCCAAACCTGCACCTGTATTTTTAAAGTGGCTGATGTGTGCCATTCAGCCTGAAGGTAGCAAGTGTGCTGCAGAAGAAGATCTGTTATCTCTTGATTATTACCCACAGACTAGGCTGGCCCAATACCCCAATCTCTTTCTAGAAGAAATGTTGTGTTCCTAAAGAAGATCTCTGGGTGAGGCCTAGAACTGTGTTGGTTTTGATTCCATGGAGGGATCCTCCTTCAGAGACTTTTGTGTAAAAAAAAAAAAATTCTTTCAGCAGGATTATAACACCCTGCTGGCAAAATGTACAGATAGTTAAGTGTGAGGATGTATTTTCTTCTGTTTCGTTTCTTGCAGGATCATCATGGATGGCTGTCCTTCCTGCCTAGTTCTGGGCTTTTGGGACTGTTCCTGCTATCTTCACAGATATGATGGAAGGGCTTCCCTTTATTATTATTATTTAGGTACTTACTGTATATAGCGCTATCAATTTACGCAGTGCTTTATATTATACATTCACATCAGTCCCTACCCGCAAGGAGCTTACAATCGAAGGTCCTTAACTCACATTCATATACTAGGGCCAATTTAGACAGAAGCCAATTAACCTATCAGCATGTCTTTGGAGTGTGGAAGGAAACTGGAGTACCCGGGGGAAACACACTCAGGCACAGGGAGAACATGCAAACTCCAGGCAGGTAGTGTCATGGTTGGGATTCGAACCAGTGGCGCTTTTTACTGCAAGGCGAGAGTGCTACCCACTACACCACTGTGCTGCCCACTTTAGGAGAAGGTGCTCCGGTAAACATGGGTAGCGGGTATTTGAATTTAGGGGAGGCATCTGGGTGGTAGTGTAACCCAGATGCACTGATTGCTAGGGAATCTGAGACCCTTTTGTGGTTCTTGGAGGACTCTGGTGGTGTGAGGTTCCCTGTGGCCTGCAGGTGGCGTTGTCGCCCTGGCTGGAGTTGAACTCACACCGCAAGGCTGTGCCTTTTTGTCCTCTCCTGGAGCTGGTTCAGCGGGGCGGGGAACCTGCTGCAATGCAAAAGTAGAGGAGATAAAAGGGGCGGACGCCCTGACCTTGGGGTTCAAGGTCGGAGGACGCGGCCGCACCCAGGCACCTTCAGCTTGGGTGCTGACGTCCCGGAGTTCCGGGCCCAGATGCCCTTGACCTGGCCGGAGCGAGAGATGGAGTCCATCTCAGGCACCTTTAGCCTGGGGTGAGGTACTATGGCGGATGCCTAGGGCTCAGTACCTTCGACTGAGTTCCGCGAGGGTGGAGGAGTCCGAGGGGGCCCTAACTTTTTGGGTGCCCGTGTCTGAGTTCGTGAGGACTGGTGAGCGGAACTTCTCTGGAGAGTCCGGCGCAGCATCGCTGATGACAGAGAGGCCTCCGGTGACTCCCTTGGACGGATATCCTTCCCCTGACAGGGGCTGTGCTAGCGAAGGTAATTCATGTTCTACCTCATATAGTCAGTGGCAGTGACTATTCGCCACTGGTGACACTACAGTGGTTAGCGATACAGTGAAGGATTGTGCCTCGACCTACTCAGATTAATGCTGAACTGTTGCAAAGGTCCCAACTTGACTGTGCTGTATATTTATTCGCTGAGAAGAATAAAACTGTGTTGGACCTATTCAGTGTGTGGAACTCTGGTTACTAGGAGCAAAGGGGAGTGAATCTGAGGAAAGGATTTGACCCTAGGACACCTACACAAAGCCCAATCTTTCTGGCCTTCACCTCTTCACTATGGAGGACATGGGCCGTGGTGTATCGCATCTCTCCCCCCCAGTACTAACCCCCTAGACAAGACCAACAAGCAGAGAATGAGAAGGGGTGAGAGGGGTGAGGTCGCTACACATGTATATATGTTGGTGTTTGATAACTTTGCTAGCTACAAGGACCTGTAGTCAGGATGTACATATGTTATGTGTATGGTTTTGAAAAAATGTATATGTTCTATTTTTGATAACATGCATTTATTTGTACAAAGCCTTTTCCAAGTTTGTTCCCTTTTTCCCTCCCCATTTTTGGGCGCAGGAGCCATTTTTGTAAATATTTTTTCCACCCAATGGCTGTTATTAGGGGGAGGTGAGTGTAGCAACCTTTAGTGTGCTACTAACGTAAGAGTTGGCCAACTATATTTATGACTCACGTGTAAACCCTTTAAGTGTGTAATTTGGTCAGGGTTACTAGAGTTTAGGGCAGCATGACTCATGCAGATACCTCTCTGGTGCCTCCCCCTGGTTCTAGAATGTTGGAGAATGCTCTGGAAGCTGAAGGGCTAGGAGGGGCTTTTCTGCATATTTAGGGGCCCTTAGCCAATCCCCAGGAAGTGGGCCTGGCAGGAGGCTAAGTGAGCCCTTAAACAGACATTAGTCATGCTGGCAGGGGCGTCGGGTGGAAGATGGAGATGCAGTGCTGAGAGAGACTGTCCAGGTGGCCGGCCTGGAATGATCCTGCCACAGGAGAAGTTGGAAGGAGGCTTCCCTGAGGCAGCGGGAGGAAAGAGGACAGTGTGAGTATGACAGCACAGTGCAGGGACTTATAAGAAGAGAGACTGTCTCATGTAGCAGGTCTCTCTTGAAGACAGCAGTGTGTTTAAGTCTTCTATAGCCTTGTCCTGGGAGAATTCCAGAGTTTCATTTGGATAGACTTGTGAAGAGAAGCAGCCAGATGAGCTGGTAAAGAGGCAGCCAGGTGGGCTAGCATTTTCCTGCAGAGGTAGAGCTTTGACCAGTGTCTGCAAGAGAGTGGAGGAGCTCCAGGATGCAGTTCACACCACATTGTGCTACTTTCTAGAACAGTGGTTCTCAACTCCTGTCCTCAGGACCCACTAACAGGCCAGATTTTAAGTATTACCTTGGGGAGAAGCAGACTAGAATGCTGCAATCACTGAGCAGCAAATGATATCAGCTGTGATGTATTTCAGTTATCTTGCAAACCTGGCCTGTTAGTGGGTCCTGGGGACAGGAGTTTAGAACCACTGTTCTAGAAGGACTGAGAGTTCCTAGCCTGTAAGGGGCTGTTGCTAGCCTAACAGGAACGTTTAGAGCAGGCATGTCCAAAGTCTGGCCCGCAGGCCAATCGCGGCCTGCGGTCCGGTTTTGAATGGCCCCCCTGGTTCTCAGGTGTGCCGCGGTATCAGGGGAGAGAAGGGCTGTCAGATGAGCCCGATCTCCCGATCCCCTGCCGAACTGTACATCGGCACTGTGAAAAGCTCCGTCAGCTTCAAAAGTGAAAGTGCAGGGGAGTGTGCTGTGCTCTCTGCTTCCCCCTAGAGTGCAGTACCCGGCTGAATGAGGAAACTGCAAAGGTACTTAGAAGCTAGATTCGTTTTAAAAGGGCTTTATACCTGTGAGTGTCTGTCTGTCTGTATGTGTTTTGTGTGCCTGTGTCTGTATGTATGTGTCCGCATGTGTGTGCATGTGTCTGCGTGTGTCTGCATGTGTGTGTTACCAGCCTCAAAATGTGAATTAAGAGAGCCGATAATTGTAGACGTGATGAGATAAGGTGATCAGCTTGGCGTGGACTGCAAAGAATCACACAAACAGCATGAGACAAGACCACTGGGTTTTATGGCTGGAAATTGTTTGACTCTTACATAACAATACATCTTTTACATTTTTATAATCACATGTTTATAACTATTAGACATGTGCACACTGAAATATTTTGTTTCGGAATTTCGTTTTCGTCCGAAAAATTAATTAATTTAGTTACTCCCGAAATTCGTTTTTATTTATTTAGTTTTTAGTTAGAAATTGCATTCGTCCGAAAATCTGAATTAATTAAGGTCGAATCTGTCATTGAAGGCTTATGGTGTCTGTCGAATGTTCAAAGAAGATTCGACGGAGCATCGAAACTGTACGACGCTGCAATCATAAATTTCCGGTCGAATGTTCCGCCTACAAGCTATAGTAGAATTCTAATGTTGTATGACTAGTAATAATTATATTTATTAATTACTATTACTAGTCATCAGGGATGAGCCGAACACCCCCCTGTTCGGTTCGCACCAGAACCTGCGAACAGACAAAATGTTAGTGTGAACTTTAGAACCCTATTAAATACAATGGACTCGAACGTTTGAAATATAACGTGTTAATTATAAAGGCTAATATGCAAGTTATTGTCCTAAAAAGTGTTTGGGGACCTGGGTCCTGCCCCAGGGGACATGTATCAATGCAAAAAAAAGTTTTAAAAACGGCCGTTTTTTCGGGAGCAGTGATTTTAATAATGCTTAAAATGAAAAAATAAAAGTGAAATATTCCTTTAAATTTCGTACCTGGGGGGTGTGTATGATATGCATGTGAAGTGGCGCATGTTTCCCGTTCTTAGAACTGTCCCTGCAAAAAATGTCATTTTTGAAAGAAAAAAAGTCATTTAAAACTGACTCGCGGCTATTAATGAATTGTCGGCTCCCGGCAATACATTCAAAAGTCATTGATAAAAAAAAAAAGCGTGGGGGTTCCCCAGAATTCAATTACCAGGCCCTTCAGGTCTGGAATGGATATTAAGGGGAACCCCGCCACAAATTTAAAAAAAAATTGACGTGGGGTTCCCCCAAATATCCATTCCAGGCCCTTCAGATCTGGCATGGATTTTAAAGGGAACTCCACCCCAAATTAAAAAAAAAATGGCGTGGAGTCCCCCTAAAAATCCATACCAGACCCCTTATCCGAGCACGCAACCTGGCCGACCGCAGGGGAAAAGGGGGGGGACGAGAGAGCGGCCCCCCTTCCTCCTGAACCATACCAGGCCACATGCCCTCAACATGGGGAGGATGTCCCCATGTTGATGGGGACAAGGGCCTCATCCCCACAACCCTTGCCCGGTGGTTGTGGGGGTCTGCGGGCGGGGGGCTTATCGGAATCTGGAAGACCCCTTTAACAAAGGGGACCCCCAGATCCCGGCCCCCCCCTATGTGAATTGGTAAGGGGTACATTGTACCCCTACCATTTCACGAAGAAAGCGTAAAAAAATGTTTAAAAAAAACACACGAACACCTTGAAAAAGTCCTTTATTTAAAAAAAAAACAAAAAAACATTCCAGCGGTGAAATCCAGTGTCCCGCGGCGATCCGATGTCCAGCGCTGTCCGCCATTGGTTGTGCCTGTGCGGACCTGATGGGGAACTTCCTCCTCAGTGTTTTAAATGTATAGACCCGCCCCTTCTAAAGTTCCCCATCAGGTCCGCTCAGCCGACCAGATGCGGAACATGAGAAAGGGCGGGTCTATACATGTATTACCAAAGTGAGAGCAGTTCCCCATCAGGTCCGCCCCCTCGGTATGTCGGACCCGCCTACGTCATTGGCTTGAGCGGGGAACTTCCTTCACTGTGTAATTTAAATTTACATAGTGAAGGAAGTTTCCCCGCTCAGACCAATGACGTAGGCGGGTCCGACATACCGAGGGGGCGGACCTGATGGGGAACTTCCTTCACTGCGTAATACATGTATAGACCCGCCCCTTCTCATGTTCCGCATCTGGTCCGCTGAGCGGACCTGATGGGGAACTTTAGAAGGGGCGGGTCTATACATTTAAAACACTGAGAGGGAGTTCCCCATCAGGTCCGCTCAGGCACAACCAATGAAGGACAGCGCTGGACATCGGGATCGCCGCGGGACACTGGATTTCACCGCTGGAATGTTTTTTGTTTTGTTTTTTTAATTAAGGACTTTTTCAAGGTGTTTGTGTGTTTTTTTAAACATTTTTTTACGCTTTCTTCGTGAAATGGTAGGGGTACAATGTACCCCTTACCAATTCACATAGGGGGGGCGGGATCTGGGGGTCCCCTTTGTTAAAGGGGTCTTCCAGATTCCGATAAGCCCCCCCCCGCAGACCCCCACAACCACCGGGCAAGGGTTGTGGGGATGAGGCCCTTGTCCCCATCAACATGGGGACATCCTCCCCATGTTGAGGGCATGTGGCCTGGTACGGTTCAGGAGGGAGGGGGGGCCGCTCTCTCGTCCCCCCTTTTCCCCTGCGGCCGACCAGGTTATGTGCTCAGATAAGGGGTCTGGTATGGATTTTTAGGGGGACTCCACGCCATTTTTTTTTAAATTTGGGGTGGAGTTCCCCTTAAAATCCATGCCAGATCTGAAGGGCCTGGAATGGATATTTGGGGGAACCCCACGTCAATTTTTTTTTAAATTTGCGGCGAGGTTCCCCTTAATATCCATTCCAGACCTGAAGGGCCTGGTAATTGAATTCTGGGGAACCCCCACGCTTTTTTTTTTTTTATCAATGACTTTTGTATGTATTGCCGGCAGCCGACAATTCTTTAACAGCCGCGAGTGAGTTTTAAATGACTTTTTTTCTTTCAAAAATTACATTTTTTGCAGGGACAGTTCTAAGCACGGGAAACATGCGCCACTTTACATGCATATCATACACACACCCCAGGTACGAAATTTAAAGGAATATTTCACTTTTATTTTTTCATTTTAAGCATTATTAAAATCACTGCTCCCGAAAAAACTGCCGTTTTTAAAACTTCTTTTTGCATTGATACATGTCCCCTGGGGCAGGACCCGGGTCCCCAAACACTTTTTAGGACAATAACTTGCATATAAGCCTTTATAATTAGCACTTTAGATTTCTCCCATAGATTTTTCGAATTTGCCGCGAACACCCCAATTTGTTCGCTGTTCGGCGAACGGGCGAACAGGCAATGTTCGAGTCGAACATGTGTTCGACTCGAACTCGAAGCTCATCCCTACTAGTCAACCAACATTAGAATTCTTCTATAGCCTATGGGCAGATGCATTTGACCAGAAATGTACGATTGCAGCGTCGTACAGTTTAGCTGCACCGTCAAATCTTCTAACTTTCGACAGACACCATAAGCCTTCAATGACAGATTCGACGTTTGTATGTTTTTCGATGCTTTGTCGAATCTTCGTCATTCTAGCGATTTTACTGCTCCTCCTCTTTGGTTACAATCAGCCAATAACATTCATTATTATCATTATTTTTATTTTACTTCCCCCACCCAATTCCAGCAGTGATCTTTTCTCTCTATGTCGAATCTTTACTCTCTATAATGTCGAATCTTTTCTCTATATAATGTTGAATCTTTTCTCTCTATGTCGAATCTTTTCTCTCTATGTCGAATCTTTTCTCTCTATAATGTCGAATCTTTTCTCTCTATGTCGAATCTTTTCTCTCTATGTAGAATAATCTTGGACTAATAGAGTTAAGGTTAGGCACATTCGACCACAGGTTCGATAGACACAGATTGTTATTGTCAGCGTCACGTCGAATCTCCTATCTATATCGAATTGTTGTCACAACGAAAATGAAAATAAAGCATTTGTTTATGTCGGATCTTTCGGTTTTCGGATTCTGTGCTTTCGTTTTCGTTTGTTAAAACGATAACGAAAATACCTGAAATTCAGACGAAAATGCATTCGGACGAAAACGAATGCACATGTCTAATAACTATTAACAATATATAATACAGATTTTAACTGAAGTATTTTAAAACGTAGTTACACAAAAAACATTGTTATATTTTAATAACATATATATTCCTGTTATTTCGTGTCATAGATGATGATGTACACTTTAACTGTGCAATACTCATATTGCCAATGCCATGCTTTAATACAAACATTATTTCGGTAGTTCTCTTTTTTAACCACTAGATGGTGGACATGAAGCAATGCATAAGCTTTACATATAGGTTTTTCCTTAAGAATATCAGTTTTCAACATGTGCTTTTCTAACTTTATGGAACTTGTATAAACCAGGTTTCAATATTCCTATTTAGAACGGTTTAGTGCTTCTAATAGACATTTATTCTGACTAATGCAGTATTTTCATGTTTTTATGCCCTTTTCACTTGTTTCTCACACATGCTGTTCTAAACTTATAATATCAGTAACACTATAGCATACAGTCTGCTGGAACTTTCCCTGCATCTGCTCCAGATGTTTAAGAATCTTTCTATTATAGTTTAATGCAGATTAGGAACGATTTAGAGTACATACCTGCAAAGAATCACACAAACAGCATGAGACAAGACCACTGGGTTTTATGGCTGGAAATTGTTTGACTCCAGTCACATGGTGGGTGGCCTTATATAAACTCTGTTTGTGTACCTTCTCTGCCATCTACTGGTTTTTGATAGAATAGCAGGAAGGTATTTCTTTGCTAGAAATAAAATAAAATAAAATGAATATGTACTTTGCTTTGGGGTGTCTGTTTTGTGACCATATAAACCCCAGTCCGTCACACTCTCCCCTCCTTCAGTTAATGGCTCCCGACATTAAACTCAATTGTTATCTGAACACTGTTTAGTGATTTAAGTAACCCAGATAGGTACTTGTTGCCACCAAGGAGCTATGTTAACTACCTGGCATGTCATGGGAGAAGCTAGCATTGTAGGAGTTTGTACGGTGTGAATCTGACTTGGTATGTATCTTGGCTGACCTAGTGAGTCATATGTAAAGATCTCTTTAGGCTTAGCTTGTCTGGTAGATCTTCTGACAGGAGTTGAGTCATCTCCATCAACATCATTCTTCATTTGCATATCTTGGCTAGGGATGAGCTTCGTGTTCGAGTCGAACATACGTTCGACTCGAACATTGGCTGTTCGATCGTTCGACGAAGATCGAACGATTTGGGCCGTTCGCGCCAAATTCGAGTGACGCGAACGGCCCACAATGCACTACGCCATCGCAGTGTCATCCAGGCGCTGTGATTGGCCAAGCATGCACTGTGACCCCGCATGCTTGGCCAATCACAGCGCCGGCAGCGAGGAGAGCAATGATTGGCCACAGGCAGGATGCCTGTGGCCAATTATTGCTGAGGGTGTTTAGTACACGCCCCACACTATAAAAGGCCGCCAGCACGGCGGCCTAGTGTAGTGTGTTCCGGAGCAGGGATAGAGTAGCATAGGCAGGGACAGTGACTGTTATTTCTTTCTTGCTTAACCTGGATTCCTTTAGTTTAGGGAAAGAGAAGGATAGGTAGGGAGAGTGTCAGTGTGTTTTGTGCTTCTGCTATAGTGTGCTTAAAAAAAACATTTATTCTAGGGACAGAAAACTGTAGGTAGGGACAGTGTCAGTTTCTTTCACTCTGCAAGTCCTTGTTTCCAGGGACCTGTAAGGACAGTGAGTTAATTGTCCTTGTGCTATATTGTGATTAAAAAAAACATTTATTCTAGGGACAGAAAACTCTAGGTAGGGACAGTGTCAGTTTCTTTCACTCTGCAAGTCCTTGTTTCCAGGGACCTGTAAGGACAGTGAGTTAATTTTCCTTGTGCTATATTGTGATTAAAAAAAACATTTTTTCTAGGGACAGAAAACTGTAGGTAGGGAGAGTGTTTTTTTTCTTTCACTCTGCAAGTCCTTGTTTCCAGGGACCTGTAAGGACAGTGAGTTAATTTTCCTTGTGCTATATTGTGATTAAAAAAAACATTTTTTCTAGGGACAGAAAACTCTAGGTAGGGAGAGTGTTTTTTTTCTTTCACTCTGCAAGTCCTTGTTTCCAGGGACCTGTAAGGACAGTGAGTTAATTGTCCTTGTGCTATATTGTGCTTAAAAAAAACATTTTTTCTAGGGACAGAAAACTCTAGGTAGGGAGAGTGTTTTTTTTTTTTCACTCTGCAAGTCCTTGTTTCCAGGGACCTGTAAGGACAGTGAGTTAATTGTCCTTGTGCTATATTGTGCTTAAAAAAAACATTTTTTCTAGGGACAGAAAACTGTAGGTAGGGAGAGTGTTTTTTTTCTTTCACTCTGCAAGTCCTTGTTTCCAGGGACCTGTAAGGACAGTGAGTTAATTTTACTTGTGCTATATTGTGCTTAAAAAAAACATTTTTTCTAGGGACAGAAAACTGTAGGTAGGGAGAGTGTTTTTTTTCTTTCACTCTGCAAGTCCTTGTTTCCAGGGACCTGTAAGGACAGTGAGTTAATTTTCCTTGTGCTATATTGTGATTAAAAAAAACATTTATTCTAGGGACAGAAAACTCTAGGTAGGGACAGTGTCAGTTTCTTTCACTCTGCAAGTCCTTGTTTCCAGGGACCTGTAAGGACAGTGAGTTAATTTTCCTTGTGCTATATTGTGATTAAAAAAAACATTTATTCTAGGGACAGAAAACTCTAGGTAGGGACAGTGTCAGTTTCTTTCACTCTGCAAGTCCTTGTTTCCAGGGACCTGTAAGGACAGTGAGTTAATTTTCCTTGTGCTATATTGTGATTAAAAAAAACATTTTTTCTAGGGACAGAAAACTGTAGGTAGGGAGAGTGTTTTTTTTCTTTCACTCTGCAAGTCCTTGTTTCCAGGGACCTGTAAGGACAGTGAGTTAATTTTCCTTGTGCTATATTGTGATTAAAAAAAACATTTTTTCTAGGGACAGAAAACTCTAGGTAGGGAGAGTGTTTTTTTTCTTTCACTCTGCAAGTCCTTGTTTCCAGGGACCTGTAAGGACAGTGAGTTAATTGTCCTTGTGCTATATTGTGCTTAAAAAAAACATTTTTTCTAGGGACAGAAAACTCTAGGTAGGGAGAGTGTTTTTTTTTTTTCACTCTGCAAGTCCTTGTTTCCAGGGACCTGTAAGGACAGTGAGTTAATTGTCCTTGTGCTATATTGTGCTTAAAAAAAACATTTATTCTAGGGACAGAAAACTCTAGGTAGGGACAGTGTCAGTTTCTTTCACTCTGCAAGTCCTTGTTTCCAGGGACCTGTAAGGACAGTGAGTTAATTTTCCTTGTGCTATATTGTGATTAAAAAAAACATTTTTTCTAGGGACAGAAAACTGTAGGTAGGGAGAGTGTTTTTTTTTTTTCACTCTGCAAGTCCTTGTTTCCAGGGACCTGTAAGGACAGTGAGTTAATTGTCCTTGTGCTATATTGTGCTTAAAAAAAACATTTATTCTAGGGACAGAAAACTCTAGGTAGGGACAGTGTCAGTTTCTTTCACTCTGCAAGTCCTTGTTTCCAGGGACCTGGAGAGACATTGAGTGAATTGTCCTTGTGCTATATTGTGATTAAAAAAAACATTTATTCTAGGGACAGAAAACTCTAGGTAGGGACAGTGTCAGTTTCTTTCACTGTGAAAGTCCTTGTTTCAAGGGACAGAGAAGGACACCTGAAGGTAGCCCTTATTGCTTTTTTCCCATCTCCCTGCAGGCCATCTATTAGAATGTCTGGAAGGCAAACAAGGAGAGGCAGACAGTCAGGAGGCAATAAAAGAGGGCAAGCAGGCTCTGTGTCTGGGGGCAACAGTGCTGGTCGTGGACGCGGTGCATTGTCATCAGCACATGGCCATGGGACACGCTTGTCCTTCTTTTCGGCAGCTGGACATGTTGAGCCACATCATGCCGAAGACTTGGTAGAGTGGATGACCAAGCCCTCCTCCTCCTCCTCATCCTCTCTCACCCAGGCTCAGGGTACTGGAAAAGCAGCTGCCAAAGCGTCGTCTTCCCTGGTATCAATGTCAGACAAATCATCAGTCACTCCTTCCCTAGACCCACCATGTCCTCCTCCTGAGGAGTCCCCCGAACTGTTTCAGCACAGTGTTGGGTACATGCTCCAGGAGGATGCCCAGCGTTTCGAAGGGTCTGATGATGAAACCCAGCTAGAGGAAGGCAGTAGCGTGAGAGCAGACAGAGGGGATGCTCAAGAAGGACACCAATCTGGCAGTCATGTTCCAGCAGCTGCAGCATACTGCCAGATTGGCTCCAGTGATGAGGAGGGAGGGGATGATGAGGTCAATGACTCCACGTGGGTGCCTAATAGGAGAGAGGAGGAGGAGGAGGATGAGGAGGAGGCACATCTCCAACGAGGCAGGATGCCCTTTGGTGGCCAGCGTAAGGGCAGTACACCGACGGAATCACACCGCAGAGCTCCGCCTGTGCAGGGCGCTGCCTCTGCCCGTCATTCAAAAAGTTCTTTGGTGTGGGCCTTTTTTGAGGCTAGTGCATCAGATCGCACAGCTGCTGTTTGCAACATATGTCTCAAGCGTATATCGCGTGGCCAAAACATCAGCCGCTTGGGTACCACATGCCTGACCAGACATATGTTGACCTGCCATGCAGCTCGTTGGCAAGCCTACCTCAAAGACCCACACCAAAGAACCAAGCGGACCTCTCCTTGCACCGCATCAGCTGGGATCTCCAACCCCACTATAACTTCAGTCCTCTCTGAAACATGCACTGAGAGGAATGAAGGTGTAGAATTAGGTGTGTCACAGCCAAGTACTTGCGCCCACTCTGCTAGCAGTACACCGACGTCCGATTCTAGCAGGCAAATTTCCCTGCCCCAGCTGCTGGACCGTCGAAAGAAGTTCACTCCCAGCCATCCACATGCCCAGCGGTTGAATGCTAGCTTGGCTAAATTGCTAGCGCTTCAACTGCTGCCTTTTCAGTTGGTAGACTCGGCCCCCTTCCGTGAGTTTGTGCAATGTGCGGTTCCTCAGTGGCAGGTTCCCAAACGCCACTTTTTCTCACGGAAGGCTATTCCGGCTCTCTACCGGCATGTGGAAGGCAATGTCTTGGCCTCGCTGGACAGGGCGGTCAGCGGTAAGGTGCATATTACCGCTGACTCATGGTCCAGCAGGCATGGACAGGGACGTTACCTTTCTTTCACGGCCCATTGGGTCACTCTTTTGGCAGCTGGGAAGGATTCAGGACAAGGTGCAGTAGTGTTGGAGGTTGTCCCACCGCCACGCCTCCAAAATGCTACTACTGGTTGTGACACACCTCTCTCCTCCACCCCCTCCTCTTCTTCTTCCTCCATGGCCTCTTCCTGTGGTTTGTCCTATGAACCAGCGGTGCTCCGTAGCCGTTCACGGGGCTACGCAAGTACGCAGGCAAAAAGATGCCATGCCGTGCTTGCGCTGGTGTGTTTGGGGGACAGAAGCCACACTGGGGCAGAGGTCCTGTCTGCTCTGCAGGGCCAGGCCGAGAGGTGGTTGACGCCACGCCAGCTTAAGCCAGGAATGGTGGTTTGCGACAATGGCACCAACCTCCTCTCCGCCCTCCGACAGGGACAACTGACCCATGTGCCCTGTGTGGCTCACGTCCTTAACCTGGTGGTGCAGCGCTTCTTGGGCAGGTACCCGGGCTTACAGGATGTCCTGAGGCAGGCCAGGAAAGTCTGTGTGCATTTCCGCAGATCTTATAATGCCAGTGCTCGCCTGGCTGAGCTGCAAAAGGAGTTGAACCTGCCCAAGAACCGCCTTATATGTGACATGCCCACCAGGTGGAACTCAACGTTGGCCATGCTGCAGCGGCTGCACACGCAGCAGAGGGCCATCAATGAGTACCTGTGCGACTACGGCACCAGGACAGGGTCAGGGGAGCTTGGTTTTTTTTCTCCACGCCAGTGGGGCATGATCAGGGATGCATGCACTGTCCTGGCACCATTTGAGGAGGCCACGAGGATGGTGAGCAGTGACAGTGCATGCATCAGTGACACTGTACCTCTTGTCCACCTGTTGGAGCACACGCTGCGTGGAATAATGGACAGGGCACTTGAGGCAGAACAGAGGCAGGAAGAGGAGGACTTCCTTGCCTCTCAAGGCCCCCTTTACCCAGACAGTGTTCCTTCTGTCCCACCCATCGCACAGGAAGAGGAGGAGGAGGAGGAGGAGGAGGAGGAGGAGGATTGTGTCAGCATGGAGGTGGAGGCTGGCACTCAGCATCATCAGCAGCAGTCTTTTAGGGATGATTTACAGTCCCAAGAAACCAGTGGACTTGTACGTGGCTGGGAGGAGGTGGCTGCGGATCATGTCGTCCTTAGTGACCCAGAGGACTCCGGAGCGAATGCCTCAGCAAACCTACGCTGCATGGCCTCCCTGATCCTGCAAAGTCTGCGGAAGGATCCTCGTATTCTTCGGATCAAGGAGAGGGACCATTACTGGCTGGCCACTCTCCTTGATCCACGGTACAAGGGTAAGGTTGCGGACCTTATGTTACCGTCGCAGAGGGAGCAGAGGATGAGACAACTCCGGGAGGCCTTGCAGAAAGGTCTGTGCAACGCGTTCCCAGAGACTGGGAGGTTGCAAACTCCTGGTCCTGGACAATGAGTTGCTGAGGCTTCGGCCAGTCAAAGAAGGAGCGGTGGGGAAGGTGGCCGTCTGACCGATGCGTTCAGACAATTCTTTAGTCCGCAGCCCCAAAGTATGATCGGTTCCAGCAACCATCGCCAGCGTCTGATAAACATGGTGCAGGAATATCTAGGGGCAAGGTCAGACTTGGACACCTTCCCCACCGAAAATCCTCTGGCTTACTGAGTCTTGAGGATGGATCACTGGCCAGAGCTTGCACAGTATGCAATTGAGCTACTGGCCTGTCCTGCATCCAGCGTTCTTTCGGAACGCACATTCAGTGCTGCTGGAGGATTTGTCACGGATCACAGGGTGCGCCTGTCCACCGACTCGGTTGATCGACTGACTTTCATCAAGATGAACCAGTCTTGGATCACCACCAGCTACCACACACCTGATGCTGATATAACAGACTAATTGATTTTAAAATGTCACATCCCTTCAAGACTGATGCTGATGCTGAGTGCCTGTGCTGTTATGTTGACTGGCTATCCTCCTCCTCCGAGTCCTCAATGATACGATTGATGATGATAGCTTGGAAGATCATTTTTGTTTATGGGTGCCGCCACCAGTGCCTAACGCCCAATTTTTCAGCCCCTGTTTAACAGGGGCGTGTAATTACAATTTTTGAAGCAATACTTTGCAACAGGGCTCATTGCTGTGCTCCAAGTACAGTATCTGTGAGGAGTTGCAGTGTTGTGCCACCAGTGCCTAAGGCCCAATTTTTCAGCCCCTGTTTAACAGGGGCGTGTCATTACAATTTTTGAAGCAATACTTTGCAACAGGGCTCATTGCTGTGCTCCAAGTACAGTATCTGTGAAGGGTTGCAGTGTTGTGCCACCAGTGCCTAAGGCCCAATTTTTCAGCCCCTGTTCAACAGGGGCATGTAATTACAATTCTTGATCTAATAATTCACAGCAGGGCCCATTGCTGCACCCACCAAGAGTAACTGTCAGGGCTTACAGTGTTGTGGCACCAGCACCACCATCAAAGGCCCAATTTTTACTACCACTGTTCAACAATTATATGTAATTAAAATTCCTGATATAATAGTTGACAGCAGGGCGTTCCAGCACCAACCAAGAGTAACTGTGAGTGCTTACAGTGTTGTGCCAACACCAACAACTAAGGGGCCTATTTCTGCAGAGTATATACGGCAGGTCCCTACTTTCAAACATCCAACTTACAAACGACTCCTACTTGCAAACGCAAGAAGACAACAGGAAGTGAGAGGAAATCTACCACTAGGAAGGAAAATTCTCTCCTGTAAGAATAAATATGGGAGAAAGGTGTCTCCTCTGTACTGATGCTTTATCAGCAATCCTTGTTTCAAGAAAAACACCACATTTCAAAAACAGTTGTCATTAGGACGGAAAGTGAGGTGAAATGTTCTGAACAGGGGCACAGACAGCAAAACAAATGTTACAGGGGTGATAACCCTTACCTATGTTTTCCAAAAAGTTTAAAAATAGATTTTTGGTCTGGAGCTACACTTCAACAATGTACCTGTTCAAAATTACAAACAGATTCTACATAAGAACAAACCTACAGTCCCTGTCTTTTTATGCACCGCCTGTATACGGCTGTTCAGAGTATATAGGGCCTTTTTTATTTTATGTGCGGGGTTCCCCTTAATATCCATACAAGACCCAAAGGGGCTGGTAATGGGCTGGGGTAGGGGGGGGGTCATGGGGTAGCTATGCCATTTTTCTTAAAGATTTTCATCCATATTACCGGGACCAGACATTACATTAAAGCCGCAAGCAGTTTTAAATGGCTTTTTTTTCCTTTAGAAGTGTCATTTTGTGCAGGGACAGTTCTAAACACGGGAAACACGTGGCACTTCACAGGCATACTTTAGACACCCCCCAGGTACGATATTTAAAGGAATATTTGACTTTTTTTTTTTCACTTTATGCATCATTAAAATGACTGCTCCCGGAAAACGACCGTTTTTAAAACTTATTTTTGCATTGATACATGTCCCCTGGTGCAGAACCCGGGTTCCCAAACCCTTTTTAGGACAATAACATGCATAATAGTTTTTATAATTAGCACTTTAGAATTCGAACGTTCGCATCCATTGTATTTAATAGGGTTCTAATGTTCGTTCGAACTTTCGGTCCGTTCGCGGGTTCTGGTGCGAACCGAACCCGGGGGTGTTCGGCTCATCACTAATCTTGGCTCACAGGTAAGTCTTGACTTGATGAGGGTAATTCTGCAGTGTCTAGTCCTACCATGTCTGTAGCCCAGATTTGGTCGCCAACTAATGTTCCATCATTTTGTTCTTGTTCAAGATTGGGTGTGGTAGTTGTAGGATAGAACTCTTCAGCAGAAACTCTTAAAGGGATTTTCTGTACATTTTGAGAGTTTTGTTGAGACACAACACGATCATGACTTTCTGTAGTCTCTGGTATATAAGGATAATAGCATCTTTCTTCATCTGAACATTCCTCCGCTTGGTCCACATCCATTCTGGTCTCCTTTCTGTTACTTGATTGTCTTTGTTTCATTGGTACTCTTGGAATGTGTCCTTCAATTGGTAGGTCATTTACTGGTAGACATGTGCAAAAGGAAAAAATTTGTTTAGTTTCGTTTCGTTTTAATTCGTTAATTAATTCATTTCGTTTAGTTAAATTCGTTAAATTTGTTAAATTCGTTTTCGGATTTCGTTTTGTTTTCGACCGAATTCGAAAATCGGCCGCATTCGAAAATATTTCAACCGAATTCGAAAATATTTCTACCGGATTCAAAATTATTTCAACATGATTCGAAATTATTTCAACCGCATTTGAAACTATTTCAACCGGATTCGAAAATATTTTGCGACCCGACTTTGGGTCCACGTATCTCAGGGTCACTTAGGAATAGAAACCCCAAATTTGTAGATGTTATAGTGCTAGTTCTACTTTGTTTGCATACCAAATTTGGGGTTTCTAGCTACAAGTGGCCCCGAGATATGTGGCCCAAAATTAGGGTCGCAAAATGTCATTCTCTGCTGCAGAAAAGTGTTTGACATTTTGCGACCCGATTTTGGGTCCACGTATCTCGGGGTCACTTAGTGATAGAAACCCCAAAATTGGTATGCAAACACAGGAGAACTAGCACTACAACATCCCCAAATTTGGGGTTTCTATCGCCAAATAACCCCGAGATACGTGGACCCAAAGTCGGGTCGCAAAATATTTTTGAATCCAGTTGAAATAGTTTCAAATGCGGTTGAAATAGTTTTAAATGCGGTTGAAATAATTTCGAATCATGTTGATACTATTTAAAGCAGATTCGAAAATATTTTGCGACCCGACTTTGAAAAAAAAATGAAATTGATTCTAACAGTCTGCAGGAGATCTGCAAAAAAAAAAAGAAGTGAAATGGCTGTTAATAGTCTACAGGAGATCTGCTAAAAAAATAAAATAAATGCTAATAGTCTGCAGGAGATCTTATGTAAAAAATAGTAATCTGCAAAAAAAATTAAACATGAAATAGATAGTATCTATATTCTATTCTATTCTATTGTTTTTCTAGTGTATTCTCTATTTCTATTCTAATCTATTCTATCCAAAGTTAAAATTAATTAATTACATTTTTTTTAATTCCTACTGTTCGAAATTAAAATGTATTCTATTCGAAATTCGAATTTCATAAGATGGTTGCATATTCTTTCTATTTTATTCTATTAAATTATATTTTTTTTCTATTCTGTTCTAATCTTTTCTATTTGAATTATAAATTTTGAAAGATGGTTAGTTACTTACTTATATACATCTGTCACATAAAAAAAAGATGTGAAATGGCTGTCATGGATGTCGATCGCAAGGCAAGTACATATGCTGTATGTCATTGTCCGAGTGCCAGGTGACCGGCCACGAGTGCCACGTGACCAAGTTGTGGATTGTCCACTTGCCACGTCACCTGCCACAAGTTATTGGGTTCCTAGCACCAAGTGACCCCCAGATATGGGCGATCTGTCAAGTGCTTTTCTGCAGCAGAGAATTAAATTTTGTGACCCGACTTTGAGGCCACGTATCTCGGGGCCACTTATAGCTAGAAATCCCAAAATATTTGGTATGCAAACACATTACAACTGGCACTACAATAACCCCAAATTTGGGGTTTCTATCACCAAGTAACCCCGTTGTAATGCTAGTTCTACTGTGTTTGCATACCAAATTTGGGGTTTCTAGCTATAAGTGGCCCCGAGATACGTGGCCCCAAAGTCGGGTCACAAAATGTCATTCTCTGCTGCAGAAAGGTACTTGACATATCGCCCATATCTGGGGGTCACTTGGTGCTAGGAACCCCATAACTTGTGGCAGGTGACGTGGCAAGTGGACAATCCACAACTTGGTCACGTGGCAGGTCACGTGACACTCGTGGCCATTCACGTGGCACTCGTGGCAGGTCACGTGGCACTCGTGGCAGGTCACGTGACACTCGTGGCCGTTCACGTGGCACTCGTGGCCGGTCACGTGGCACTCGTGGCAGGTGTTGTGGCAAGTGGACAATGACATACAGCATATGTACTTGCCTTGCGATCGACATCCGTGACAGCCATTTCACATCTTTTTTTTTATGTGACAGATGTATATAAGTAAGTAAATAACCTTCTTCCAAAATTTATAATTCAAATACAAAAGATTAGAACAGAATAGAAAAAAAATATAATTTAGAAGAATAAAATAGAAAGAATATACAACCATCTTCTGAAATTCGAATTTCGAATAGAATAAATTTGAATTTCGAATAGTATGAATTCAAATTTTTTAATTAATTAATTTTAACTTTGGATAGAAAAGATTATAATAAAATAGAAAATAGACTAGAAAAACAATAACCCCAAATTTGGGGTTTCTATCACCAAGTAACCCCGAGATACATGGACCCAAATTCGGGTCACAAAATATTTTCTAATCCGGTTGAAATAGTTTCAAATGCAGTTGAAATAATTTCGAATCATGTTGATACTATTTCAACCGGATTCGAAAATATTTTGCGACCCGACTTTGGGTCCATGTATTTTGGGGTTACTTGGTGATAGAAACCCAAAATTTGAAAATGTTGTAGTGCTAGTTCTACTGTGTTTGCATACCAAATTTGGGGTTTCTAGCTACAAGTGGCCCCGAGATATGTGGCACCAAAATCGGGTCGCAAAATGTCATTCTCTGCTCCAGTAAAGTGCTTGACATTTTGCGACCCGATTTTGGGTCCACGTATCTCGGGGTCACTTAGTGATAGAAACCCCAAATTTGGTATGCAAACACAGGAGAACTAGCACTACAACATCCCCAAATTGGGTTTTCTATCGCCAACTAACCCCGAGATACGTGGACCCAAAGTCGGGTCGCAAAATATTTTTGAATCCGGTTGAAATATTTTCAAATGCGGTTGAAATAGTTTTAAATGCGGTTGAAATAATTTCGAATCATGTTGATACTATTTAAAGCGGATTCGAAAATATTTTGCGAACCGACTTTGAAAAAAAAATGAAATTGATTCTACCAGTCTGCAGGAGATCTGCAAAAAAAAAAGAAGTGAAATGGCTGTTAATAGTCTACAGGAGATCTGCTAAAAAAAGAAATAGATGCTAATAGTCTGCAGGAGACCTGGTGAGAAAACTAAATAGATCAAGAAAAGGCAGGTGATCCATTGAGACCCATAAATGCCATACCCATGCCTCCATCCCTGGTACATTGAAAATGAAAAGAGAAAATGGGCTGTGGGACTTTAAATGAGGCATGGATGGGCGTAGGAAAAAGTCTAGGATATCAAGAATGAGTAGACATCACTGTCCCGTTGGGGAATAGTCTGTAGCCATATATACATGCTGCATAGTCAGTCTAAAGAATGGAGATCAAGGCATGGATATAAATATAAAAATGTATTGTATCATGGTAAAAGTACACATGGATCATGCAAACAAAGGCATAGTATAAATAGGGGTTATCACAAAAACATGATCAAAATTCACTGTTGAGACATGGCTGAAGCAAGTAATGACAGTTAAATGGACATACAGAACCAGTGAAAATGATTATCCAATTAAAAAGTCAAGAATACACTTAATAGATTCATAGTTGGGCAAGCTTTACTTGATATTCCAGAGCATGGACTCATGGATGGGCATGGGGAAAAGGGTCTAAGATATCAAAAATTGGTAAACATCACTGTCCCGTTGGGGAGTGGTCTGGTGAAGGGATGGAGAAATGAAAATGAGCAATGAGTGAAAAAGAAGGTTGAATGGTTTGAGAACCAAAATTAGAATGTGATTGGGGGAAGGGAGGGGAAGGAAAAGGAAAAACAAAAAATAAAAAACAAAAAGGGAGCAAAGGAAGAGGGGAGTGAATATGTAAATGATGTGCTGGTGGATGCCTAATGGGAATAATGTGTAATGGGTGCTGGGAGAAATTGAACAAAAAAGGGGGTTAATGATATAACATGACTGAAAGGGTTAACAGCCAAAGTTGGCAAATCAACTGAGTGTTGGTGTAAATAAATCTGGTTTGAAAAAAAGCCAAACCAGATCCCCAAAAATGCTAAATAGCGATGAAATTAAATGTGTGTTTGAAGCAGTGTGAGCAAAGTGCAAGGCAAAATGTAGAAAAGCAGGTAAAAAGAGTATATATGTAAAGAATACTATGTGAATCCTGCAATAAGGATTGGAAATTACCTTGAAGTGTAGAGAAAGAGAGAAACTGGAACCTCTCATCAGATGGATGTCTGTGAAGTGAAGCTCCCCAGGTGGCTACCGGATAAATGTCCACAGTGAGGGGCGTATCTCCGCCAGCATCATGTGACGCATGAGCCAGGTGTGGGGATGGAAAGAGCCACGCCCGAGATGCAAATGATCTCGGAGGGGTCCCTCCCATCCCCCTGGGTCATGCGAGATGGAAAAAACTATGATGAAAACGCAGGCGTCCCAATGGGTGCCGTGCGTGCAACATACTGACATGATGCCGATGCGCCAAGGATAATGCCCCGCCCCCCCGCCAAGGAAGGCAGGTGGGGAGGGGGAACTGGGCGCATCGCAACCCCGGGCGGAAGAGACCAAAGAACAGGGACCCACCAATGCTTGGGTTGGGTGAGCCATGGGGATGGATACATCATTGAAAATCACGATTAGGACTGTTGTAATCAAAACAGGGGGATAAACAATAATGGCCTGTTGTCAAATGAAGTCTGGGGAAGGATATCAATGGTCAAAGTTGGGTAAAAAGGATGCCAACATATAAGTAGTCTCAGAGAATTAATCACTGAGCAAATAAGAAAAGGAAATAGGGCTCAATAGGTCACCAAAGGGGAATGGGTGTCTTCCACCCGGTAATTTGTCAAGAAAAGGCAGGTGATCCATTGAGACCCATAAATGCCATACCCATGCCTCCATCCCTGGTACATTGAAAATGAAAAGAGAAAATGGGCTGTGGGACTTTAAATGAGGCATGGATGGGCGTAGGAAAAAGTCTAGGATATCAAGAATGAGTAGACATCACTGTCCCGTTGGGGAATAGTCTGTAGCCATATATACATGCTGCATAGTCAGTCTAAAGAATGGAGATCAAGGCATGGATATAAATATAAAAATGTATTGTATCATGGTAAAAGTACACATGGATCATGCAAACAAAGGCATAGTATAAATAGGGGTTATCACAAAAACATGATCAAAATTCACTGTTGAGACATGGCTGAAGCAAGTAATGACAGTTAAATGGACATACAGAACCAGTGAAAATGATTATCCAGTTAAAAAGTCAAGAATACACTTAATAGATTCATAGTTGGGCAAGCTTTACTTGATATTCCAGAGCATGGACTCATGGATCGGCATGGGGAAAAGGGTCTAAGATATCAAAAATTGGTAAACATCACTGTCCCGTTGGGGAGTGGTCTGTAGCCAGGTATACATGCTGTATAGTCAGTCTAAAGAATGGAGATCTGTATCATGGTAAAAGTACACATAGATCATGCAAACAAAGGCATAATGTAAATAGAAGTTATCACATAGACATAATCGCAATTCATTGTTGAGACATGGCTGGAGCAAGTAGTGACAGTTAAATGGACATACAGAAACAGTGAAATTAATTATCCAATTGAAATGTCAAGAATACACTTAGTAGATTCGTAGTTGGGCAGGCTTTACTTGGCATCCCTGAGCATGGACTCGACGCGTTTCTTGGCGTTTAAAGCCAGTCATCAGGAGTGGGGTGCATGTCATTTGACTACAAGGGGAGATGGATAGACAGATCAAATAAAGTCTTGAAAAAATTATGTCATATTTGAAACAGAATAAGGTAGTCTGATACGTTACCAATGGCAAAACCCGGAATGGGGTTGTCCCAAGCATTTGAAATATGGCGTAGAGTGGTGGTCCTGGATACAGTGTCTCACCCGGGGCTGAGGCGGGGAAGGCCCCCCAATAAACACTTCAACGGCCACTCGATCAAGAGGGGAGTCAAAGAGAAGATGGCATGGGACATCCATCAAGGAGAAACCCGGACAGCCACGGCACAGCACCAAACTGACGGAGAGGCACAGACAGGGTGCAAGGGCAGAATGCTGGTGAAGGGATGGAGAAATGAAAATGAGCAATGAGTGAAAAAGAAGGTTGAATGGTTTGAGAACCAAAATTAGAATGTGATTGGGGGAAGGGAGGGGAAGGAAAAACAAAAAATAAAAAACAAAAAGGGAGCAAAGGAAGAGGGGAGTGAATATGTAAATGATGTGCTGGTGGATGCCTAATGGGAATAATGTGTAATGGGTGCTGGGAGAAATTGAACAAAAAAGGGGGTTAATGATATAACATGACTGAAAGGGTTAACAGCCAAAGTTGGCAAATCAACTGAGTGTTGGTGTAAATAAATCTGGTTTGAAAAAAAGCCAAACCAGATCCCCAAAAATGCTAAATAGCGATGAAATTAAATGTGTGTTTGAAGCAGTGTGAGCAAAGTGCAAGGCAAAATGTAGAAAAGCAGGTAAAAAGAGTATATATGTAAAGAATACTATGTGAATCCTGCAATAAGGATTGGAAATTACCTTGAAGTGTAGAGAAAGAGAGAAACTGGAACCTCTCATCAGATGGATGTCTGTGAAGTGAAGCTCCCCAGGTGGCTACCGGATAAATGTCCACAGTGAGGGGCGTATCTCCGCCAGCATCATGTGACGCATGAGCCAGGTGTGGGGATGGAAAGAGCCACGCCCGAGATGCAAATGATCTCGGAGGGGTCCCTCCCATCCCCCTGGGTCATGCGAGATGGAAAAAACTATGATGAAAACGCAGGCGTCCCAATGGGTGCCGTGCGTGCAACATACTGACATGATGCCGATGCGCCAAGGATAATGCCCCGCCCCCCCGCCAAGGAAGGCAGGTGGGGAGGGGGAACTGGGCGCATCGCAACCCCGGGCGGAAGAGACCAAAGAACAGGGACCCACCAATGCTTGGGTTGGGTGAGCCATGGGGATGGATACATCATTGAAAATCACGATTAGGACTGTTGTAATCAAAACAGGGGGATAAACAATAATGGCCTGTTGTCAAATGAAGTCTGGGGAAGGATATCAATGGTCAAAGTTGGGTAAAAAGGATGCCAACATATAAGTAGTCTCAGAGAATTAATCACTGAGCAAATAAGAAAAGGAAATAGGGCTCAATAGGTCACCAAAGGGGAATGGGTGTCTTCCACCCGGTAATTTGTCAAGAAAAGGCAGGTGATCCATTGAGACCCATAAATGCCATACCCATGCCTCCATCCCTGGTACATTGAAAATGAAAAGAGAAAATGGGCTGTGGGACTTTAAATGAGGCATGGATGGGCGTAGGAAAAAGTCTAGGATATCAAGAATGAGTAGACATCACTGTCCCGTTGGGGAATAGTCTGTAGCCATATATACATGCTGCATAGTCAGTCTAAAGAATGGAGATCAAGGCATGGATATAAATATAAAAATGTATTGTATCATGGTAAAAGTACACATGGATCATGCAAACAAAGGCATAGTATAAATAGGGGTTATCACAAAAACATGATCAAAATTCACTGTTGAGACATGGCTGAAGCAAGTAATGACAGTTAAATGGACATACAGAACCAGTGAAAATGATTATCCAGTTAAAAAGTCAAGAATACACTTAATAGATTCATAGTTGGGCAAGCTTTACTTGATATTCCAGAGCATGGACTCATGGATGGGCATGGGGAAAAGGGTCTAAGATATCAAAAATTGGTAAACATCACTGTCCCGTTGGGGAGTGGTCTGTAGCCAGGTATACATGCTGCATAGTCAGTCTAAAGAATGGAGATCTGTATCATGGTAAAAGTACACATAGATCATGCAAACAAAGGCATAATGTAAATAGAAGTTATCACATAGACATAATCGCAATTCATTGTTGAGACATGGCTGGAGCAAGTAGTGACAGTTAAATGGACATACAGAAACAGTGAAATTAATTATCCAATTGAAATGTCAAGAATACACTTAGTAGATTCGTAGTTGGGCAGGCTTTACTTGGCATCCCTGAGCATGGACTCGACGCGTTTCTTGGCGTTTAAAGCCAGTCATCAGGAGTGGGGTGCATGTCATTTGACTACAAGGGGAGATGGATAGACAGATCAAATAAAGTCTTGAAAAAATTATGTCATATTTGAAACAGAATAAGGTAGTCTGATACGTTACCAATGGCAAAACCCGGAATGGGGTTGTCCCAAGCATTTGAAATATGGCGTAGAGTGGTGGTCCTGGATACAGTGTCTCACCCGGGGCTGAGGCGGGGAAGGCCCCCCAATAAACACTTCAACGGCCACTCGATCAAGAGGGGAGTCAAAGAGAAGATGGCATGGGACATCCATCAAGGAGAAACCCGGACAGCCACGGCACAGCACCAAACTGACGGAGAGGCACAGACAGGGTGCAAGGGCAGAATGCTGGTGAAGGGATGGAGAAATGAAAATGAGCAATGAGTGAAAAAGAAGGTTGAATGGTTTGAGAACCAAAATTAGAATGTGATTGGGGGAAGGGAGGGGAAGGAAAAACAAAAAATAAAAAACAAAAAGGGAGCAAAGGAAGAGGGGAGTGAATATGTAAATGATGTGCTGGTGGATGCCTAATGGGAATAATGTGTAATGGGTGCTGGGAGAAATTGAACAAAAAAGGGGGTTAATGATATAACATGACTGAAAGGGTTAACAGCCAAAGTTGGCAAATCAACTGAGTGTTGGTGTAAATAAATCTGGTTTGAAAAAAAGCCAAACCAGATCCCCAAAAATGCTAAATAGCGATGAAATTAAATGTGTGTTTGAAGCAGTGTGAGCAAAGTGCAAGGCAAAATGTAGAAAAGCAGGTAAAAAGAGTATATATGTAAAGAATACTATGTGAATCCTGCAATAAGGATTGGAAATTACCTTGAAGTGTAGAGAAAGAGAGAAACTGGAACCTCTCATCAGATGGATGTCTGTGAAGTGAAGCTCCCCAGGTGGCTACCGGATAAATGTCCACAGTGAGGGGCGTATCTCCGCCAGCATCATGTGACGCATGAGCCAGGTGTGGGGATGGAAAGAGCCACGCCCGAGATGCAAATGATCTCGGAGGGGTCCCTCCCATCCCCCTGGGTCATGCGAGATGGAAAAAACTATGATGAAAACGCAGGCGTCCCAATGGGTGCCGTGCGTGCAACATACTGACATGATGCCGATGCGCCAAGGATAATGCCCCGCCCCCCCGCCAAGGAAGGCAGGTGGGGAGGGGGAACTGGGCGCATCGCAACCCCGGGCGGAAGAGACCAAAGAACAGGGACCCACCAATGCTTGGGTTGGGTGAGCCATGGGGATGGATACATCATTGAAAATCACGATTAGGACTGTTGTAATCAAAACAGGGGGATAAACAATAATGGCCTGTTGTCAAATGAAGTCTGGGGAAGGATATCAATGGTCAAAGTTGGGTAAAAAGGATGCCAACATATAAGTAGTCTCAGAGAATTAATCACTGAGCAAATAAGAAAAGGAAATAGGGCTCAATAGGTCACCAAAGGGGAATGGGTGTCTTCCACCCGGTAATTTGTCAAGAAAAGGCAGGTGATCCATTGAGACCCATAAATGCCATACCCATGCCTCCATCCCTGGTACATTGAAAATGAAAAGAGAAAATGGGCTGTGGGACTTTAAATGAGGCATGGATGGGCGTAGGAAAAAGTCTAGGATATCAAGAATGAGTAGACATCACTGTCCCGTTGGGGAATAGTCTGTAGCCATATATACATGCTGCATAGTCAGTCTAAAGAATGGAGATCAAGGCATGGATATAAATATAAAAATGTATTGTATCATGGTAAAAGTACACATGGATCATGCAAACAAAGGCATAGTATAAATAGGGGTTATCACAAAAACATGATCAAAATTCACTGTTGAGACATGGCTGAAGCAAGTAATGACAGTTAAATGGACATACAGAACCAGTGAAAATGATTATCCAGTTAAAAAGTCAAGAATACACTTAATAGATTCATAGTTGGGCAAGCTTTACTTGATATTCCAGAGCATGGACTCATGGATGGGCATGGGGAAAAGGGTCTAAGATATCAAAAATTGGTAAACATCACTGTCCCGTTGGGGAGTGGTCTGTAGCCAGGTATACATGCTGCATAGTCAGTCTAAAGAATGGAGATCTGTATCATGGTAAAAGTACACATAGATCATGCAAACAAAGGCATAATGTAAATAGAAGTTATCACATAGACATAATCGCAATTCATTGTTGAGACATGGCTGGAGCAAGTAGTGACAGTTAAATGGACATACAGAAACAGTGAAATTAATTATCCAATTGAAATGTCAAGAATACACTTAGTAGATTCGTAGTTGGGCAGGCTTTACTTGGCATCCCTGAGCATGGACTCGACGCGTTTCTTGGCGTTTAAAGCCAGTCATCAGGAGTGGGGTGCATGTCATTTGACTACAAGGGGAGATGGATAGACAGATCAAATAAAGTCTTGAAAAAATTATGTCATATTTGAAACAGAATAAGGTAGTCTGATACGTTACCAATGGCAAAACCCGGAATGGGGTTGTCCCAAGCATTTGAAATATGGCGTAGAGTGGTGGTCCTGGATACAGTGTCTCACCCGGGGCTGAGGCGGGGAAGGCCCCCCAATAAACACTTCAACGGCCACTCGATCAAGAGGGGAGTCAAAGAGAAGATGGCATGGGACATCCATCAAGGAGAAACCCGGACAGCCACGGCACAGCACCAAACTGACGGAGAGGCACAGACAGGGTGCAAGGGCAGAATGCTGGTGAAGGGATGGAGAAATGAAAATGAGCAATGAGTGAAAAAGAAGGTTGAATGGTTTGAGAACCAAAATTAGAATGTGATTGGGGGAAGGGAGGGGAAGGAAAAACAAAAAATAAAAAACAAAAAGGGAGCAAAGGAAGAGGGGAGTGAATATGTAAATGATGTGCTGGTGGATGCCTAATGGGAATAATGTGTAATGGGTGCTGGGAGAAATTGAACAAAAAAGGGGGTTAATGATATAACATGACTGAAAGGGTTAACAGCCAAAGTTGGCAAATCAACTGAGTGTTGGTGTAAATAAATCTGGTTTGAAAAAAAGCCAAACCAGATCCCCAAAAATGCTAAATAGCGATGAAATTAAATGTGTGTTTGAAGCAGTGTGAGCAAAGTGCAAGGCAAAATGTAGAAAAGCAGGTAAAAAGAGTATATATGTAAAAGAATCACATTCTAATTTTGGTTCTCAAACCATTCAACCTTCTTTTTCACTCATTGCTCATTTTCATTTCTCCATCCCTTCACCAGCATTCTGCCCTTGCACCCTGTCTGTGCCTCTCCGTCAGTTTGGTGCTGTGCCGTGGCTGTCCGGGTTTCTCCTTGATGGATGTCCCATGCCATCTTCTCTTTGACTCCCCTCTTGATTGAGTGGCCGTTGAAGTGTTTATTGGGGGGCCTTCCCCGCCTCAGCCCCGGGTGAGACACTGTATCCAGGACCACCACTCTACGCCATATTTCAAATGCTTGGGACAACCCCATTCCGGGTTTTGCCATTGGTAACGTATCAGACTACCTTATTCTGTTTCAAATATGACATAATTTTTTCAAGACTTTATTTGATCTGTCTATCCATCTCCCCTTGTAGTCAAATGACATGCACCCCACTCCTGATGACTGGCTTTAAACGCCAAGAAACGCGTCGAGTCCATGCTCAGGGATGCCAAGTAAAGCCTGCCCAACTACGAATCTACTAAGTGTATTCTTGACATTTCAATTGGATAATTAATTTCACTGTTTCTGTATGTCCATTTAACTGTCACTACTTGCTCCAGCCATGTCTCAACAATGAATTGCGATTATGTCTATGTGATAACTTCTATTTACATTATGCCTTTGTTTGCATGATCTATGTGTACTTTTACCATGATACAGATCTCCATTCTTTAGACTGACTATGCAGCATGTATACCTGGCTACAGACCACTCCCCAACGGGACAGTGATGTTTACCAATTTTTGATATCTTAGACCCTTTTCCCCATGCCCATCCATGAGTCCATGCTCTGGAATATCAAGTAAAGCTTGCCCAACTATGAATCTATTAAGTGTATTCTTGACTTTTTAACTGGATAATCATTTTCACTGGTTCTGTATGTCCATTTAACTGTCATTACTTGCTTCAGCCATGTCTCAACAGTGAATTTTGATCATGTTTTTGTGATAACCCCTATTTATACTATGCCTTTGTTTGCATGATCCATGTGTACTTTTACCATGATACAATACATTTTTATATTTATATCCATGCCTTGATCTCCATTCTTTAGACTGACTATGCAGCATGTATATATGGCTACAGACTATTCCCCAACGGGACAGTGATGTCTACTCATTCTTGATATCCTAGACTTTTTCCTACGCCCATCCATGCCTCATTTAAAGTCCCACAGCCCATTTTCTCTTTTCATTTTCAAAACTAAATAGATAATAATAGTCTGCAGGAGATCTGCAAAAAAAATGCTAATAGTCTGCAGGAGATCTTATGTAAAAAATAGTAATCTGCAAAAAAAATTAAACATGAAATAGATAGTATCTATATTCTATTCTATTCTATTGTTTTTCTAGTGTATTCTCTATTTCTATTCTAATCTATTCTATCCAAAGTTAAAATTAATTAATTACATTTTTTTTAATTCCTACTGTTCGAAATTAAAATGTATTCTATTCGAAATTCGAATTTCATAAGATGGTTGCATATTCTTTCTATTTTATTCTATTAAATTATATTTTTTTTCTATTCTGTTCTAATCTTTTCTATTTGAATTATAAATTTTGAAAGATGGTTAGTTACTTACTTATATACATCTGTCACATAAAAAAAAGATGTGAAATGGCTGTCATGGATGTCGATCGCAAGGCAAGTACATATGCTGTATGTCATTGTCCGAGTGCCACGTGACCGGCCACGAGTGCCACGTGACCAAGTTGTGGATTGTCCACTTGCCACGTCACCTGCCACAAGTTATGGGGTTCCTAGCACCAAGTGACCCCCAGATATGGGCGATCTGTCAAGTGCTTTTCTGCAGCAGAGAATTACATTTTGTGACCCGACTTTGAGGCCACGTATCTCGGGGCCACTTATAGCTAAAAATCCCAAAATATTTGGTATGCAAACACATTACAACTGGCACTACAATACCCCCAAATTTAGGGTTTCTATCACCAAGTAACCCCGTTGTAATGCTAGTTCTACTGTGTTTGCATACCAAATTTGGGGTTTCTAGCTATAAGTGGCCCCGAGATACGTGGCCCCAAAGTCGGGTCACAAAATGTCATTGACATATCGCCCATATCTGGGGGTCACTTGGTGCTAGGAACCCCATAACTTGTGGCAGGTGACGTGGCAAGTGGACAATCCACAACTTGGTCACGTGGCAGGTCACGTGACACTCGTGGCCGTTCACGTGGCACTCGTGGCAGGTCACGTGGCACTCGTGGCAGGTCACGTGGCACTCGTGGCCGGTCACGTGGCACTCGTGGCCGGTCACGTGGCACTCGTGGCAGGTGTTGTGGCAAGTGGACAATGACATACAGCATATGTACTTGCCTTGCGATCGACATCCGTGACAGCCATTTCACATCTTTTTTTTTATGTGACAGATGTATATAAGTAAGTAAATAACCTTCTTCCAAAATTTATAATTCAAATAGAAAAGATTAGAACAGAATAGAAAAAAAATATAATTTAGAAGAATAAAATAGAAAGAATATACAACCATCTTCTGAAATTCGAATTTCGAATAGAATAAATTTGAATTTCGAATAGTATGAATTCAAATTTTTTAATTAATTAATTAATTTTAACTTTGGATAGAAAAGATTATAATAAAATAGAAAATAGACTAGAAAAACAATAACCCCAAATTTGGGGTTTCTATCACCAAGTAACCCCGAGATACATGGACCCAAATTCGGGTCACAAAATATTTTCGAATCCGGTTGAAATTGTTTCAAATGCAGTTGAAATAATTTCGAATCATGTTGATACTATTTCAACCGGATTCGAAAATATTTTGCGACCCGACTTTGGGTCCATGTATTTTGGGGTTACTTGGTGATAGAAACCCAAAATTTGAAGATGTTGTAGTGCTAGTTCTACTGTGTTTGCATACCAAATTTGGGGTTTCTAGCTACAAGTGGCCCCGAGATATGTGGCCCCAAAATCGGGTCGCAAAATGTCATTCTCTGCTCCAGTAAAGTGCTTGACATTTTGCGACCCGATTTTGGGTCCACGTATCTCGGGGTCACTTAGTGTTAGAAACCGCAAAATATTTTTGAATCCGGTTGAAATAGTTTCAAATGCGGTTGAAATTCTTTTAAATGCGGTTGAAATAATTTCGAATCATGTTGATACTATTTAAAGCGGATTCGAAAATATTTTGCGACCCGACTTTGAAAAAAAAATGAAATTGATTCTACCAGTCTACAGGAGATCTGCAAAAAAAAAGAAGTGAAATGGCTGTTAATAGTCTACAGGAGATCTGCTAAAAAAAGAAATAGATGCTAATAGTCTGCAGGAGACCTGGTGAGAAAACTAAATAGATAATAATAGTCTGCAGGAGATCTGCAAAAAAAATGCTAATAGTCTGCAGGAGATCTTATGTAAAAAATAGTAATCTGCAAAAAAAAATTAAACATGAAATAGATAGTATCTATATTCTATTGTTTTTCTAGTGTATTCTCTATTTCTATTCTAATCTATTCTATCCAAAGTTAAAATTAATTAATTACATTTTTTTTAATTCCTACTATTCGAAATTCAAATTTATTCTATTCGAAATTCGAATTTCATAAGATGGTTGCATATTCTTTGTATTTTATTCTATTAAATTATATTTTTTTCTATTCTGTTCTAATCTTTTCTATTTGAATTATAAATTTTGAAAGATGGTTAGTAGGGATGAGCTCGGTGTTCGAGTCGAACATACGTTCGACTCGAACATCGGCTGTTCGATCGTTCGACGAAGATCGAACGATTTGGGCCGTTCGCGCCTAATTCGAGTGACGTGAACGGCCCACAATGCACTATGCCATCGCAGTGTCATCCAGGCGCTGTGATTGGCCAAGCATGCACTGTGACCCCGCATGCTTGGCCAATCACAGCGCCGGCAGCGAGGAGAGCAATGATTGGCCACAGGCAGGATGCCTGTGGCCAATTATTGCTGAGGGTGTTTAGTACACGCCCCACACTATAAAAGGCCGCCAGCACGGCGGCCTAGTGTAGTGTGTTCCGGAGCAGGGAAAGAGAAGCATAGGCAGGGACAGTGAATTTTTTTTTTCTTGCTTAACCTGGATTCCTTTAGTTTAGGGAAAGAGAAGGATAGGTAGGGAGAGTGTCAGTGTGTTTTACTGTGCTAATCCTTGTTTGTAGGGACAGGGAAGGACAGTGAGGGAAATTCTCCTTGTGCTATACTGTGCTAAAGCATTGATCATCAACCATCTTTAAAAAAACATTTTTTATAGGGACAGAAAACTATAGGTAGGGAGAGTGTCAGTGTGTTTTAATGTGCTAATCCTTGTTTGTAGGGACAGGGAAGGACAGTGAGGGAAATTCTCCTTGTGCTATACTGTGCTAAAGCATTAATCATCAACCATCTTTAAAAAAACATTTTTTATAGGGACAGAAAACTATAGGTAGGGAGAGTGTCAGTGTGTTTTACTGTGCTAATCCTTGTTTGTAGGGACAGGGAAGGACAGTGAGGGAAATTCTCCTTGTGCTATAGTGTGCTAAAGCATTGATCATCAACCATCTTTAAAAAAAAATTTTTTATAGGGACAGAAAACTATAGGTAGGGAGAGTGTCAGTGTGTTTTACTGTGCTAATCTTTGTTTGTAGGGACAGGGAAGGACAGTGAGGGAAATTCTCCTTGTGCTATACTGTGCTAAAGCATTGATCATCAACCATCTTTAAAAAAACATTTTTTATAGGGACAGAAAACTATAGGTAGGGAGAGTGTCAGTGTGTTTTACTGTGCTAATCCTTGTTTGTAGGGACAGGGAAGGACAGTGAGGGAAATTCTCCTTGTGCTATACTGTGCTAAAGCATTGATCATCAACCATCTTTAAAAAAACATTTTTTATAGGGACAGAAAACTATAGGTAGGGAGAGTGTCAGTGTGTTTTACTGTGCTAATCCTTGTTTGTAGGGACAGGGAAGGACAGTGAGGGAAATTCTCCTTGTGCTATAGTGTGCTAAAGCATTGATCATCAACCATCTTTAAAAAAAAATTTTTTATAGTGACAGAAAACTATAGGTAGGGAGAGTGTCAGTGTGTTTTACTGTGCTAATCCTTGTTTGTAGGGACAGGGAAGGACAGTGAGGGAAATTCTCCTTGTGCTATACTGTGCTAAAGCATTGATCATCAACCATCTTTAAAAAAACATTTTTTATAGGGACAGAAAACTATAGGTAGGGAGAGTGTCAGTGTGTTTTACTGTGCTAATCCTTGTTTGTAGGGACAGGGAAGAACAGTGAGGGAAATTCTCTTTGTGCTATAGTGTGCTAAAGCATTGATCATCAACCATCTTTAAAAAAACATTTTTTATAGGGACAGAAAACTATAGGTAGGGAGAGTGTCAGTGTGTTTTACTGTGCTAATCCTTGTTTGTAGGGACAGGGAAGGACAGTGAGGGAAATTCTCCTTGTGCTATACTGTGCTAAAGCATTGATCATCAACCATCTTTAAAAAAACATTTTTTATAGGGACAGAAAACTATAGGTAGGGAGAGTGTCAGTGTGTTTTACTGTGCTAATCCTTGTTTGTAGGGACAGGGAAGGACAGTGAGGGAAATTCTCCTTGTGCTATAGTGTGCTAAAGCATTGATCATCAACCATCTTTAAAAAAAATTTTTTTATAGGGACAGAAAACTATAGGTAGGGAGAGTGTCAGTGTGTTTTACTGTGCTAATCCTTGTTTGTAGGGACTGGGAAGGACAGTGAGGGAAATTCTCCTTGTGCTATACTGTGCTAAAGCATTGATCATCAACCATCTTTAAAAAAACATTTTTTATAGGGACAGAAAACTATAGGTAGGGAGAGTGTCAGTGTGTTTTACTGTACTAATCCTTGTTTGTAGGGACAGGGAAGGACAGTGAGGGAAATTCTCCTTGTGCTATACTGTGCTAAAGCATTCCTCATCAACCATCTTTGAAATCCTTGTTTTTTGGACAGTCAGGGAAATTGTCGTTGTGCTATTCTGTGCGAAAGCAATCATCCTCAACCATATTTAGAAATCCTTAAGTAAAGGGACAGAGAAGGACACCTGAAGGTAGCCCTTATTGCTTTTTTCCCATCTCCCTGCAGGCCATCCATTAGAATGTCTGGAAGGCAAACAAGGAGAGGCAGACAGTCAGGAGGCAATAAAAGAGGGCAAGCAGGCTCTGTGTCTGGGGGCAACAGTGCTGGTCGTGGACGCGGTGCATTGTCATCAGCACATGGCCATGGGACACGCTTGTCCTTCTTTTCGGCAGCTGGACATGTTGAGCCACATCATGCCGAAGACTTGGTAGAGTGGATGACCAAGCCCTCCTCCTCCTCCTCATCCTCTCTCACCCAGGCTCAGGGTACTGGCAAAGCAGCTGCCAAAGCGTCCTCTTCCCTGGTATCAATGTCAGACTCATCATCAGTCACTCCTTCCCTAGACCCACCATGTCCTCCTCCTGAGGAGTCCCCCGAACTGTTTGAGCACAGTGTTGGGTACATGCTCCAGGAGGATGCCCAGCGTTTCGAAGGGTCTGATGATGAAACCCAGCTACAGGAAGGCAGTAGCGTGAGAGCAGACAGAGGGGATGCTCAAGAAGGACACCAATCTGGCAGTCATGTTCCAGCAGCTGCAGCATACTGCCAGATTGGCTCCAGTGATGAGGAGGGAGGGGATGATGAGGTCACTGACTCCACGTGGGTGCCTAATAGGAGAGAGGAGGAGGAGGAGGATGAGGAGGAGGCACATCTCCAACGAGGCAGGATGCCCTTTGGTGGCCAGCGTAAGGGCAGTACACCGACGGAATCACACCGCAGAGCTCCGCCTGTGCAGGGCGCTGCCTCTGCCCGTCATTCAAAAAGTTCTTTGGTGTGGGCCTTTTTTGAGGCTAGTGCATCAGATCGCACAGCTGCTGTTTGCAACATATGTCTCAAGCGTATATCGCGTGGCCAAAACATCAGCCGCTTGGGTACCACATGCCTGACCAGACATATGTTGACCTGCCATGCAGCTCGTTGGCAAGCCTACCTCAAAGACCCACACCAAAGAACAAAGCGGACCTCTCCTTGCACCGCATCAGCTGGGATCTCCAACCCCACTATAACTTCAGTCCTCTCTGAAACATGCACTGAGAGGAATGAAGGTGTAGAATTAGGTGTGTCACAGCCAAGTACTTGCGGCCACTCTGCTAGCAGTACACCGACGTCCGATTCTAGCAGGCAAATTTCCCTGCCCCAGCTGCTGGACCGTCGAAAGAAGTTCACTCCCAGCCATCCACATGCCCAGCGGTTGAATGCTAGCTTGGCTAAATTGCTAGCGCTTCAACTGCTGCCTTTTCAGTTGGTAGACTCGGCCCCCTTCCGTGAGTTTGTGCAATGTGCGGTTCCTCAGTGGCAGGTTCCCAAACGCCACTTTTTCTCACGGAAGGCTATTCCGGCTCTCTACCGGCATGTGGAAGGCAATGTCTTGGCCTCGCTGGACAGGGCGGTCAGCGGTAAGGTGCATATTACCGCTGACTCATGGTCCAGCAGGCATGGACAGGGACGTTACCTTTCTTTCACGGCCCATTGGGTCACTCTTTTGGCAGCTGGGAAGGATGCAGGACAAGGTGCAGTAGTGTTGGAGGTTGTTCCACCGCCACGCCTCCAAAATGCTACTACTGGTTGTGACACACCTCTCTCCTCCACCCCCTCCTATTCTTCTTCCTCCATGGCCTCTTCCTGTGCTTTGTCCTCTGAACCAGCGGTGCTCCGTAGCCGTTCAAGGGGCTAAGCAAGTACGCAGGCAAAAAGATGCCATGCCGTGCTTGCGCTGGTGTGTTTGGGGGACAGAAGCCACACTGGGGCAGAGGTCCTGTCTGCTCTGCAGGGCCAGGCCGAGAGGTGGTTGACGCCACGCCAGCTTAAGCCAGGAATGGTGGTTTGCGACAATGGCACCAACCTCCTCTCCGCCCTCCGACAGGGACAACTGACCCATGTGCCCTGTGTGGCTCACGTCCTTAACCTGGTGGTGCAGCGGTTCTTGGGCAGGTACCCGGGCTTACAGGATGTCCTGAGGCAGGCCAGGAAAGTCTGTGTGCATTTCCGCAGATCTTATAATGCCAGTGCTCGCCTGGCTGAGCTGCAAAAGGAGTTGAACCTGCCCAAGAACCGCCTTATATGTGACATGCCCACCAGGTGGAACTCAACGTTGGCCATGCTGCAGCGGCTGCACACGCAGCAGAGGGCCATCAATGAGTACCTGTGCGACTACGGCACCAGGACAGGGTCAGGGGAGCTTGTTTTTTTTTCTCCACGCCAGTGGGGCATGATCAGGGATGCATGCACTGTCCTGGCACCATTTGAGGAGGCCACGAGGATGGTGAGCAGTGACAGTGCATGCATCAGTGACACTGTACCTCTTGTCCACCTGTTGGAGCACACGCTGCGTGGAATAATGGACAGGGCACTTGAGGCAGAACAGAGGCAGGAAGAGGAGGACTTCCTTGCCTCTCAAGGCCCCCTTTACCCAGACAGTGTTCCTTCTGTCCCACCCATCGCACAGGAAGAGGAGGAGGAGGAGGAGGATTGTGTCAGCATGGAGGTGGAGGCTGGCACTCAGCATCATCAGCAGCAGTCTTTTAGGGATGATTTACAGTCCCAAGAAACCAGTGGACTTGTACGTGGCTGGGAGGAGGTGGCTGCGGATCATGTCGTCCTTAGTGACCCAGAGGACTCCGGACCGAATGCCTCAGCTAACCTACGCTGCATGGCCTCCCTGATCCTGCAAAGTCTGCGGAAGGATCCTCGTATTCTTCGGATCAAGGAGAGGGACCATTACTGGCTGGCCACTCTCCTTGATCCACGGTACAAGGGTAAGGTTGCGGACCTTATGTTACCGTCGCAGAGGGAGCAGAGGATGAGACAACTCCGGGAGGCCTTGCAGAAAGGTCTGTGCAACGCGTTCCCAGAGACTGGGAGGTTACAAACTCCTGGTCCTGGACAACGAGTTGCTGAGGCTTCGGCCAGTCAAAGAAGGAGCGGTGGGGAAGGTGGCTGTCTGACCGATGCGTTCAGACAATTCTTTAGTCCGCAGCCCCAAAGTATGATCGGTTCCAGCAACCATCGCCAGCGTCTGATAAACATGGTGCAGGAATATCTAGGGGCAAGGTCAGACTTGGACACCTTCCCCACCGAAAATCCTCTGGCTTACTGGGTCTTGAGGATGGATCACTGGCCAGAGCTTGCACAGTATGCAATTGAGCTACTGGCCTGTCCTGCATCCAGCGTTCTTTCGGAACGCACATTCAGTGCTGCTGGAGGATTTGTCACGGATCACAGGGTGCGCCTGTCCACCGACTCGGTTGATCGACTGACTTTCATCAAGATGAACCAGTCTTGGATCACCACCAGCTACCACACACCTGATGCTGATATAACAGACTAATTGATTTTAACATGTCACATCCCTTCAAGACTGATGCTGATGCTGAGTGCCTGTGCTGTTATGTTGATTGGCTATCCTCCTCCTCCGAGTCCTCAATGATACGATTGATGATGATAGCTTGGAAGATCATTTTTGTTTATGGGTGCCGCCACCAGTGGCTAAGGCCCAATTTTTCAGCCCCTGTTTAACAGGGGCGTGTAATTACAATTTTTGAAGTAATACTTTGCAACAGGGCTCATTGCTGTGCTCCAAGTACAGTATCTGTGAGGGGTTGGAGTGTTGTGCCACCAGTGCCTAAGGCCCAATTTTTCAGCCCCTGTTTAACAGGGGCGTGTCATTACGATTTTTGAAGCAATACTTTGCAACAGGGCTCATTGCTGTGCTCCAAGTACAGTATCTGTACAGTTGCAGTGTTCAACAGGGGCATGTAATTACAATTCTTGATCTAATAATTCACAGCAGGGCCCATTGCTGCACCCACCAAGAGTAACTCCGGGGGTGTTCGGCTCATCACTAATGCTTAGTTACTTACATCCACATAAAAAAAAAGATGTGAAATGGCTGTCATGGATGTCGATCACAAGGCAAGTACATATGCTGTATGTCATTGTCCGAGTGCCACGTGACCGGCCACGAGTGCCACGTGACCGGCCACGTGACCAAGTTGTGGATTGTCCACTTGCCACGTCACCTGCCACAAGTTATGGGGTTCCTAGCACCAAGTGACCCCCAGATAGGGGCGATCTGTCAAGTGCTTTTCTGCAGCAGAGAATTAAATTTTGCGACCCGACTTTGAGGCCACGTATCTCGGGGCCACTTATAGCTAGAAATCCCAAAATATTTGGTATGTAAACACATTACAACTGGCACTACAATAACCCCAAATTTGGGGTTTCTATCACCAAGTATCCCCGTTGTAATGCTAGTTCTACTGTGTTTGCATACCAAATTTGGGGTTTCTAGCTATAAGTGGCCCCGAGATACGTGGCCCCAAAGTCGGGTCACAAAATGTCATTCTCTGCTGCAGAAAAGTACTTGAAATATCTCCCATATCTGGGGGTCACTTGGTGCTAGGAGCCCCATAACTTGTGGCAGGTGACGTGGCAAGTAGACAATCCACAACTAGGTCACGTGGCAGGTCACGTGGCACTCGTGGCCGTTCACGTGGCACTCGTGGCAGGTCACGTGGCACTCGTGGCCGGTGTCGTGGCACTCGTGGCCGGTGTCGTGGCACTCGTGGCAGGTGTTGTGGTAAGTGGACAATGACATACAGCATATGTACTTACCTTCTTCCAAAATTTATAATTCAAATAGAAAAGATTAGAACAGAATAGAAAAAAAATATAATTTAGAAGAATAAAATAGAAAGAATATACAACCATCTTCTGAAATTCGAATTTCGAATAGAATAAATTTGAATTTCGAATAGTATGAATTCAAATTTTTTAATTAATTAATTAATTTTAACTTTGGATAGAAAAGATTATAATAAAATAGAAAATAGACTAGAAAAACAATAACCCCAAATTTGGGGTTTCTATCACCAAGTAACCCCGAGATACATGGACCCAAATTCGGGTCACAAAATATTTTCAAATCCGGTTGAAATAGTTTCAAATGCAGTTGAAATAATTTCGAATCATGTTGATACTATTTCAACCGGATTCAAAAATATTTTGCGACCCGACTTTGGGTCCACCATGTATTTTGGGGTTACTTGGAGATGTTGTAGTGCTAGTTCTACTGTGTTTGCATACCAAATGTGGGGTTTCTAGCTACAAGTGGCCCCGAGATATGTGGCCCCAAAATCGGGTCTCAAAATGTCATTCTCTGCTCCAGTAAAGTGCTTGACATTTTGGACCCGACTTTGGGTCCACGTATCTCGGGGTCACTTAGTTATAGAAACCCCATATTTGGTATGCAAACACAGAAGAACTAGCTCTACAACATCTCCAAATTAGGGGTTTCTATCACCAAGTAACCCCGAGATACATGGACCCAAAGTCGGGTCAAAAATATTTTTAGATTCGAAAAAATTCGGATTCGGTTAAATTCGTTAGTATTGTAATTCGGTAATTCGGATGCATCCGAATGTCCGAATAATGAAAAATTTGTCCGAATTTCGATTCGGAACGAAACGAATTGAACATGTCTATTTACTGGTAGTAAAAGATTTCTGTGCAGCACTTGAATAGTCTTTTTACCACTTTCAGGCTGAATTTTGTACACAGGCCCATCTTTGATTCTTTCTACCACTTTGTGTACCGATTCTTCCCAGTATGAACGAAGTTTACCAGGTCCTCCTCTTTCAGAGAGATTTCGTACTAAGACCCTATCACCCGGTTGAAGAGGTGCTCCTTTTATCTTCTTGTCATAGTACTTCTTCCCTTTAGCAGATGATTTTTGGCTATTCTCGTATGCGATTTTGTAAGCTTCTTGCATTCTGGATGCCCATTTTTGAGTAAATGTTGGTTGACTTTCTGATTCCTTTTCCAAATTTAGGTTGAGCATTAGGTCAATAGGCAAATGAGGAGATCTTCCATTCAATAGAAAGAATGGCGAGTATCCTGTGGCTTCATGCCTGGTGCAATTGTATGCATGAACCATATGTGGAAGATATTCTTTCCAATCTGACTTTTTCTCTTCCTCTAAGGTGCGAAGCATCTGTAACAAAGTACGGTTCAGTCTCTCCAGTGGGTTACCCTGTGGATGGTACGGAGTAGTTCTTGAATGAGAAATCCCTGCCAATCGTTGCAATGTCTGAAACAAGTTATTTTCAAATTCTCTTCCTTGGTCATGGTGGAGTTTCTCTGGATAGCCAAAACGTGGTATGAAATCTTGAAAGATCTTTTCTGCCGCCGTTTTTCCAGATTTGTTCTTAGTGGGATACGCTTGTGCAAAGCGTGTGAAGTGGTCAACTATTACAAGTATATACTCATATCCTCCTTTGCTTTTTTCCAAGTGAAGATAATCAATGGATACTAACTCCAAGGGTGAACTGGTAGTAATCAAACCCATAGGTGCTCTTTCGGTGATATTTGGACGCTTTTGTTTGATGCAGTTGCACTTCTTCAGCACATATTCATCAATGTCTCTTTGCATAAATGGCCAGTAAAATCGTTCACGTGCTAGGTGAGTTACCTTGTCAGTACCAATGTGACCCATGTCATCATGAAGATTTTTTAAGACCAATGGTTTTAGCTTTTCTGGTAGGACTAGCTGTTTTCGGGTTCCAGCGTGTCGGTAGAGGATTCCTTCATCAACTCTGAGTTTGTTCCATTCATGTATCAAACGTCTTGTTTTACTGGTCATACTCTCCTTTTCTTTGTGGTTTGGAATCCAGTCGTTCTCCTTAAGCCAGACAACTTCTCTAATGTTGGTATCGTCTTGTTGTAATGCTCTGATTTTCTCCTGAGTCATTGGGCAGATTGTTTGTCCTTTCAGCAATTCTTCGGCCACATCACTTTCTGAGTGAAAAGTCAATGAAGCCACCCATAGTGCCACATAGCTGACACAACCTCAGATGGTACAAGCTCTGTGTACTCACTCAGATTCTTTGTGAGTTCCACCGGAAATCGTGACAGTGTATCCGCGTCTGCATTCTGTTTACCTGGCCTGTACTTGATATCAAAGTGGAAATCGGCCAACTCGCCAACCCAGCGATGACCCACAGCATTCAGTCTGGCAGTACTCAATACATATGTCAATGGGTTGTTGTCTGTGTAGACTGTGAATGTTGGAGCGTAGTACAAGTAATCTCTGAATTTGTCACAGACTGCCCACTTGAGAGCTAAAAACTCAAGTTTACCAGAGTGAAGATGGTAATTGCGCTCCGCTGGAATCAATGTTCTGGAGCCAAACCCAATAACACGAAGTTTTTCTCCTTGTCGTTGGTACAGTACAGCACCTAGGCCTTCATTGGAAGCATCAGTGTGTAATACGAAGGGTAGGTCAAAATCAGGGTATGCTAGTATTGGTGGATTGGTTAGCATGTCCACCAGTCTGGATACTACAGCTTGATGTTTGGGTGTCTATTAAATCTGAGTTTTAGATGGCACTTGTGTTTTGTTCCCATTTTTCTTTCTAGGTTTCCCTTGATTGTTTTTGGTAATGGATGTAGCAGATTCTTTCTCAATGTTCTGCAAAAGTTCATACAGTGGTTTAGCAAGTCGAGAGAAATCTTGAATGAAGGACCTGTAGTAGCTCAGGAATCCTAACAAAGATCTGACTCCTCCCACTGTTTTTGGTTCTTTCCTTTTCAAATGTAATACCGCTTCAAGATCTTTTGGGTCAATTTTTATGCCTTCTTCTGACACCATTCGTCCAAGGTATCGAATCTGTCGTTTAAAGAGTTCACACTTCTGCGGTCTAAGTTTGATACCATGCTCGCGCATTCGACTAAGCACTTGCCTACTATCATAGACATGCTCCTGAAAAGTTTTGGAGTAGCAAAGTACGTCATCCAGGTATGGAGAACAACATTTGTCTCTGATGCCCTGTAGTACATTTTCCATGCATCTCTGAAAAGCTGCTGGGGCATTAGTTAATCCGAATGGAATACGATTCCACTCCAGGAGTCCCCAGGGGGTGCTAAAAGCCGTCAGATGTCTGGAGTCTTCATGCACAAAGCCTTGATGATACGCACTACCCTGGTCCAGGATTGAGAACCATGTAAATCCTCCTAAGCTATCCAGTAGATCTTGTATTCTGGGTAGTGGATGTCTATCTGGGATAGTCTTTCGGTTTAACTCCCTAAAGTCAACACATAGTCGTAGGCTACTGTCCTTCTTTCGAACACAGACAACCGGTGATGAGTATGCGGAAGAAGATTTTGTTACCCAACCTCGGTCAAGAAGGTTTTGGATATATTCTTTCACTTCCTTGTATAAGGGTTTCGGTATCGAATTGTAGCGTTTCTGGACAGGAGTTTCATCTTTCAGATTTATCCTCAATTTCAAGTTAGGAATGCATCCTATGTCTCCCTCATCTCGAGCAAAGACATCTGATTCGTCATATAACATTTGTCTCGCTATCTCCTGTTCTTCTTCTGAGAGATCTTCCAAATGGACAGGTGGGTGCCACTTAACAGATTTGTTAGTGGATAGCTGATTTCCAGTGTCCACTTGATTCAACTGGTTTACATGAAACGCCCTTTTCTTCTGGTCAATTCCCTTTCCATCGTCTTTGTTTGGAGACAATGGTAGAATTTCAGCTGCTGGAGAAATGGTACCCAATACTGTTCTGGGTGGAAGGTAGATGTCATGTTGAGCAAGGTTCAGTATAGGTATCTTCACCAGTTTAGAGAACCCATTTGGCACATCTACCACTGATGGAAATAGTTCAAGTCCTTCCTCAACTGGATATTCTGGAAGTGGTTCAAATGGCATGATTCCTCCTTTTGGCCATGCTCTAATTCTGCATTTGACTTCACAGATCTCGCCTCCTTTAATCTGGAGTCCCTTCTTCCCCACTTTGACCATACGACTATCGGATATTTCTCCTGGGTCAGTTGCTTGACTGACAGCATTGACAATGTTATTCGCTACACTCTGTCTTACTTTCATAGCTTCACTCAGCAAGATAGTCAGGTTTTGGGTGCTGTTTGGTCGGTCACGGTTTTCTCTGATCAATTCTTCGATCACATTAAACCCAAGAATTGGATTGCCATTACAGCAGTCACTCACCAGCATTGGCACATAGATGGCTGAGTTTCCATGTCCACTACTTTCGAATTCCAGGCAGACTTCAATCCATCCGATGAATGGAATGATAGAACCATTTGCAGCTGTAATAGATAAGTTGTCATCACAAAGTAAATCTTGTATGTGCCTAATGGAGACACTGGGTAGAAACTTTTCTAACCATGCCTTCCCGACAATGCTGACCTGAGCTCCTGTGTCCATCAACATGTCAACCGGAACACCATTCATCCGACATGACAGTAGGCATTTTCCTCCAATTAATTGTGCTACGTGTTGTTTGGAGAATCTCTTCTCTTTTGGGAGTGTTCTAGTTGACCGGTGGGTGAATACCCTGTTTACTTTTGCACGGGACAGATCATTTGAGGTGGTCACTGGTTGTCCCTTCCCAGTGACCGTCTGTCGTTTCCCGACTGCCTTCTTTTCTTCAAGCAATCAACCGCTCTGTGTCCTGTCCAACCACAGTAGAAACAGTGGTAGCAGTTCTGACTCTCTCGTTTAATGCAATCATCACACCTGGGTTTGCAGCGAGCTGTCTCTAGAACTTGAACATTGGTTAGTGGCTTAGTCCTTTGGTTTCCAACAACAGGAGTTTGCTTCATCATCTTTTCCAGGTTCTTTGTGAGAGCAGAAACCTGTGTTGTTAGTTCCGTTAATGCAGTGTGATTTGCTCTAGCATCTTCCTCAACTCTCTTTTGCAAGGTGTCTTTTTCACTATTACCTGGTGTCTGTGATGAATGAACAGTAAGAGGTTTATGTTTAGGTGCACTGTTTAAGCGTCTTTGTCTTTCTGTTTCCTCATCAACTGATCTGGTGACCTGCTCTATGATAAAGTCATCCGTTACTGTCAAATCAGACACGTAAGGCTTGATATCTCGTCTAACATTAGAGTTTTTTTCGTTTAGTCCCTGATACAGTGTATGAAGGAATATGCCTTGCACCAGTTTTTTTTCATAGTTAAGCTCTCGCCTATCACGTTGTGATGTGGACAGAACTTTTTGTTTTAAACCCACTAGCCTGTAAACAAATTGTTGTGCTGTTTCTCTTTCTTGCTGGGTAGCATTGCTAAGGTCCTGAAATAACTCATTACCACTTTGTTCTCTCATATGTGACTTCAAAAACCTTTTCAATTCAGCAACAGTAAGATCATCTTTGTCAGTCAACATATCTTTAAAATGACCAGGTTTGATTATTCTCAACACGGTGCGTATAATTTCAGATTCAGGGAATTTTTCTGTTAGACCCACGTCAATTTGTCTGCACGCGCTACTGTAACTCATGTCCGAACCATGATCTGAAATTACACCACCATGCATTTTGAATTCTCTACGTGGCAATAAAGCAACAACGTCAGTTAATCTCACCACCTCCGATACCTGTTCAGTCCTTGCAGTCCCACTACTTATTTTTTTTGCAGCGGTTGCAATGTCCACAGTTGGTGTACTTTCCTCGTTAAGTTTTAGTTCATTGATCTTGTCTTGGATGATGAGTAGGTAAGACATGCCTTGATCTTTTAACTTCTCCAGCTGATCACTTCTCAAGTAGTCTTCAATAAATTCAACAAGTTCCATTTCATTGGTACCAGTCACTGATGGAACGTCCACATCTCTTTCATCTTCCAGCGTAATAGTGAGGCTATGCAGCTGTTCTTCACTAAGCAGATGAAGTTGTTTCCGGATATCCCACATCAGCGCACGACGAGGAGATGCCATATCTGTTGCACTCTGAAGACTTGCACTCACAAGGCAGACGACACTCACGACTCTCCTTGTAGCTCTATAGTAGGCTCACGCTTGTCTCGCGCTTCCCTCTCACTGGTAACACAACGAATCCCAGCACACGAGCCCCCAAAATGTTACCAGCCTCAAAATGTGAATTAAGAGAGCCGATAATTGTAGACGTGATGAGATAAGGTGATCAGCTTGGCGCGGACTGCAAAGAATCACACAAACAGCATGAGACAAGACCACTGGGTTTTATGGCTGGAAATTGTTTGACTCTTACATAACAATACATCTTTTACATTTTTATAATCACATGTTTATAACTATTAACAATATATAATACAGATTTTAACTGAAGTATTTTAAAACGTAGTTACACAAAAAACATTGTTATATTTTAATAACATATATATATTCCTGTTATTCCGTGTCATAGATGATGATGTACACTTTTACTGTGCAATACTCATATTGCCAATGCCATGCTTTAATACAAACATTATTTCGGTAGTTCTCTTTTTTAACCACTAGATGGTGCACATGAAGCAATGCATAAGCTTTACATATAGGTTTTTCCTTAAGAATATCAGTTTTCAACATGTGCTTTTCTAACTTTATGGAACTTGTATAAACCAGGTTTCAATATTCCTATTTAGAACGGTTTAGTGCTTCTAATATACATTTATTCTGACTAATGCAGTATTTTCATGTTTTTATGCCCTTTTCACTTGTTTCTCACACATGCTGTTCTAAACTTATAATATCAGTAACACTATAGCATACAGTCTGCTGGAACTTTCCCTGCATCTGCTCCAGATGTTTAAGAATCTTTCTATTATAGTTTAATGCAGATTAGGAACGATTTAGAGTACATACCTGCAAAGAATCACACAAACAGCATGAGACAAGACCACTGGGTTTTATGACTGGAAATTGTTTGACTCCAGTCACATGGTGGGTGGCCTTATATAAACTCTGTTTGTGTACCTTCTCTGCCATCTACTGGTTCTTGATAGAATAGCAGGAAGGTATTTCTTTGCTAGAAATAAAATAAAATAAAATGAATATGTACTTTGCTTTGGGGTGTCTGTTTTGTGACCATATAAACCCCAGTCCGTCACATGTGCGTGTGCATGTGTCTGTGTGTATGTTACTTTTAATGCCTGTACCATCAGAACAGCTTTTGTAGGGCTTGTTTGTGAGGACTGCTGCTCCTCTGAAAAGCAATCCATGCACAGATCGCTTTTCAGAGGCATTTGACAGGCAGTAAAGCCTATACCGCAACAGTGCAATGCACACAGTTGCGTGGTAGTTTCAGTGCAGCACCATTCAGCCCGGATATACCTACAGCTGCAGCCACAGCATGTGTACACCCCCAGCTGCTGCCTCTGCAGCTAAAGGGGGAGAAGTTGGGGGTGGTAAAAACAGCTCAACCATGTGGTTTTACTGCCCCTCCAACCTGACATGTGAACAAGCCCTTGGTTCACATCTGTGTGGCTGCGTGCTGTGTGTAGGGCAGCCCATTAATTTCAATGGGCTTCCCTACCCACAAAAATGCAGGGAAAAGGCCCGGACCTTTTTTTTTTTAAAATTGCACTGCACCAAAAGCACCCCACGTTTTCCAATGTGTGGGGTACCATTAAGAATTAACGGTACCCCTAAAGAGCAGAGCATTCATCTGTGTGTCGGGAACGAGCGCGACAAAGGCAATAGAATTCTTGTTGGGCAGTGTATTAGTGCTCGTACAAACACACTGATGCCGCGTACACACGATCATTTTTCCTGTCGGGAAAAATTTCATTTTTTCCTTTGGACGAGAAAAACGATCGTTTGTGGGCTTTTTGTCATTTTTCCCGACGGGAAAAACGGCATTAATCACGACGAGAAAAATTTTCTGATTCACTGTCACTGAATCCCTTGAGCTCTTCTAATCTTCTTACTTAGTATCTTCCTCAAGCGTCACCCCCGCTTCCCTGCTAGGTCCCTGGCTTGGCACCTGCTGAAGTTTCCAGATTCTTCACCGTCCCTGGTTGGTGAGAATACTGCTCCGGTACTTGCTTCACCTACTTACTGTGTTTGCTTCAGCTACTCAGGTGGTTGGTCCCTTAGTGGCGACAGCTTCCCCTCTACCTCCGACCAAGACAGGTTCTCCAGCCGGCAGAACCATCACTTCTGGTTGGACTGCCAGCCGCAATCCCTACCCTGCACTGCTCTTCTGCTTCTGTATAGGCCCTCAGACACCCTAGCAGCCAGATGTGCCAAGGATAGGCCCAAACTCTGGCCTAGCAGCCCGGGAAGCGCAGCACACGTCCACCCAGACCTGATCACCTGACCTCACCCAAATAAATAGGCTCTCCCAGCAGGCCAAGGGACCCAAGAAAATCCCTGCCCATTGGCTTAGATACCCTATCCATTCTTAATCTGTCCTTGCAATGCCCTTGTCTTATCTAATGCCACCAAATACCCGGCCATATGTTGACAGAAGAGAGAAGTGCAGCAATTCCAGACTTAGGGTGAAATCATTTGATCCCTTACAATTGGCTAAGGCAATAATACCTGGCAGATAAATTTCAGGAGCAACCCTGCCTAGACATCAGGGTGCTACATCTATATATAAACACCTGTATGTGCATGGACACATTAGCCAACATGCAGCTGCATTCAGATGCATAAAACAATATGGCAGATACCCCTTAAAGCAGCATTTTTTTGTGCTAGAGTGCATGGGGACTTAATCGACCCTGAATACTATTATTACAGATAATAAATACATACAGTTACCAAAACACAATCATTTTTGCTATAGTGGTCTGTAGTGATCAGACTGTTAATTGAGAGCATTGTGCAAATTTTTAGATTTAATTGGCTCAGAGTGCTGACCATCTATCTAAAGCTGGCCATATACCATTCCTCCCAACATTCTGAGATGGGCACAAGAGACTTCTATTAGCAAAAGTATGTAGGCATAGGACACACCATCTGTCACACTACTTAACCACTTCCCGCCCAGTCAATAGCATATTGATGTCCGGGAAGTGGTTCAGTTATCCACACTGGACGTCATATGACGTCCTGCAGGATAACAGCCGCCGCGCGCCCGAGGGGGCGCGCATCGCAGCGATCGGTGGAGCGGTGGGTCAGTCTGACCGACCGCTACTCTGATCTCGGTAAAAAGCCTCCGGCGAAGGCTTTTTACCATGTGATCAGCCGTGTCCAATCACGGCTGATCACGATGTAAACAGGAAAAGCCGTTGATCGGCTCTTCCTCACTCGCGTCTGACAGACGCGAGTAGAGGAGAGCCGATCGGCTGCTCTCCTGACAGGGGGGGTTTGCGCTGATTGTTTATCAGCGCAGCCCCCCCCCTTGGATACCCACACTGGACCACCAGGGAAGCCCCCCAGGACCACAGGGAAGCCTCAAGCATGTGGATGGCCCCCATGTCCATCCACATGTAGTAAAATAAAAAATAAAAAATATGCCAATCAGTGCCCACAAATGGGCACTGACTGGCATTATGATGGCACAACCACAATGTGTGGTGGCTGGCATTGCTGGGCATCAGTGTCCATCAGTGCCACCTACTAGTGTCCATCAGCGCCACCTATCAGTGTCCATCCGTGCCCATCTGTGCCCATAAGTGCCCACCTATCAGTGCCGCCTATAAGTGCCCATCAGTGCCGCCTATAAGTGCCAATCAGTGCCGCCTATGAGTACCAATCAGTGCCGCCTATGAGTGCCAATCAGTGCCGCCTATGAGTGCCAATCAGTGCCGCATACCAGTGCCACATATCAGTGCCCATCAGTGCCGCCTATCAGTGCCCATCATCAGTGCCCATCAGTGCCACCTCATCAGTGCCACCTCATTGGTGCCACCTCATCGGTGCCCATCAGTGTCGCCTTATCAGTGCCCTTCAGTGCCGCCTTATCAGTGCCCGTCATTGAAGTAGAAAAGGTACCTTTTTACAAAAAAAATTAACAGAAACAAAGAAAAACATAGTTTTTTTCAAAATTTTCGCTTTTTTTTATTTGTTGTGCAAAAAATAAAAATTGCAGAGGCGATCAAATACCACCGAAAGAAAGCTCTCTTTGTGGGAACAAAATGCTAAAAAATTTGTTTGGGTACAGTGTAGCATGACCGCGCAATTGTCATTCAAATTGCGACAGCGCTGAAAGCTCAAAATTGGCTTGGGCAGGAAGCTGTATAAGTGCATGGTATTGAAGTGGTTAAAGGAGAATTATACAAAAAAAACTATTTTTTTACCATTACTATTCCTTTATATTGGCTTTTGATATATACAAATGCAGCAATTTAGAAATTGGATGAAAGGTTTAGCACTGGGAAAACACTTTTTGAAAGATAAATAGTGCATCTCATATATAATAATATAGATCAGGCCAAAATGAAGAACAAATGAGGAGGAAAGAGGGACAGAGGGACATTGCTCCAAATCAGGGACAGTCCTTCGAAATCAGGGACACCTGATAGCTTTGCATATTCTGATCAAAATGTGTCTGGTTCAGCAGGGATCAAACAAATGTCTAGTTTGGCCATCCTTGATTCGATCGGCTTCTGTCAAAGGCACATTTTGGAAAATGTTTCACGATCAGCGTCTTCTGCCAATTGGTTGCAGCCGCTGAAGAGTATTCTGACAGGGGTGGGTCCTGCTGTCAGAATACAATTTTCTGGTAGGTGAGAATCTGTTGTCAGAACGCTGGCTGGACAAAAAAACAACCATCCATGGCCAGTTTTAGAGCCCATTCACACAGGGGCAACTTTGGATCCGACTTCAAGTCGCCCCAGGTCGCCCCTAGTCGCCTCAAGTCGCGCTGCCTGAGAAAATCAATGATAGTGAATGGAGCCGACTTAATGCACACTACTGCAGTCGCTCCAACTTCAAAAAAGGTTCCTGTACTACTTCAATCCGACTTCTAGGCAACTGCTAGGCAACCTGTACCTATTAATTTCAATGGAAGTCGCTCAGAAATTGGATCCCCTGTCTTAACAGAAGCAACTTTCCAGGAAGAGAACATACATTTCTCAGGAAAACCCCTCCCTCCCCCTCCCTCCCACAGAGCTGATTCTTGTTTGATTGGCCACTGGAATGTCTCCTGTCCTGGAGGCAACTTGAAGTTGCCTTGTAAGTAGCTCCAGGTCGCGCTGTGATTCATACTCAAGTCGTGTCCAAGTTGCCTCCCAAAGTCGCGCTGGAAGTCGTGTTGCCCCTGTGTGAATGGAGGTTTAGACTTTAGAGTTCTGCTGTGCACAGGAGCACAGAAATCTAGTATAAGGAAAGATCGATATTGTTAGTTGCAGTTAGCAAAAATAGCCACAAGATGGTGCCAGATAAACAAACGAGGAGTAATACTTGCATTTCATGTCCTACTTGACAGCACCAGACTAAAGCATTCTACTTGCCATTCATAATAAGAAGTAGAAAATGTGCAAACATTTACCAGATATCTCAGTGTACTGCTAGAAATTCTATCAACATACATTTATAAACTTAAACTATAAATACCTGATGTTAAAATACCTCCTTTAATAAATGTTAATGTTATGAAGTGCAATGTTGTAAAACAAATATTTATTTCTCAAGGAGGCCGATGGGGTGAGCAGACAGGTAAACTACAGGCATAAAACTTCCCTAAAGTCTGTGCTAAAATAGCCTGTGCAATTAACCTGCTCTCTGAGAAAGCCTTGGCTTAGGTATCTCTGTTTTATAAAAAAGATTATCCTGTGACCAATGACATTGCTGCATTTGTGACTCTCCTCTGTAAAAGCTAAAATGAGGTGTGCTCACAGTAGGACAGTATGCTATCCAGTTTTAAACTCCTGTGGCTGAACTTGCTTAAAATAATAAGGCTCTCATGGCCATCTTTTGGCAGGGTTCAATAAAACTAAAATACCAGCGCTCAATGGACAAGAGATCAAAAAAATAAAAAATAAAAAATAATAAAAAATGAAGGGAATGAATGATAAAAAAAGCCTTTTAATAAAAATTCATAAGGCAAAAAATAAGTTCAGTAATTCATACACGATCACAGATAAAATCAGTGAAAAAATATATCATAAGACCTGATATCCATGGAGGTAGGAGCTGAATCCAGGTTGCAACATGAGGTGAGGATAGGGCTCAGCCGTCCGGCTCGCTGGCGCTCAAGTGAGCCGATAGGCCGTGGTCCGGCAGAAGGAGAGAACTTCCCAGGGGCTGAAGATGCGGCAGAGAAGGTGGATGGCAGGGTTGTCTGACTGTTTTAAAGACGAACCGGTGGGATGAGAGATCTCCACTATGCTCGATGATCTGGTCTCCCTGGCCATATACAGTACATGGGTTTTCAAGAACAGGAGGCCTTTTCTCCTTGTCGTGGCTGAAACTTTCCAGCACCACTATGAATTGCCCTTACCTTCTGCTTCCCCTCTTCAAGAGGAGCCTATGCAACTTGTCTGCTCATGGTAATCCAATGAAGAAAAGTTTGTCATCTGTCATAAGTCCTTTACTGTGGACAAAAATTACACATTTTTAAGCAATGTCCACAGAAGCTTGCAAACTCTAATATCTAGTATGTCTAGAGGGGGCATGTTGGACCACTCTTCTCACTCCGCTTTCCAGTGTCCCATAATTCCTGTGTAGCCACATCTCAAAAAGACCACTGTCTGTTCTAGATTCGGAGGTAGCTGGCGACTCTCTTTCTGCATCCCTTGTTAACCACTTGACAACTGGGCACCCCCTTAATAACCAGACCAATTTTCAGCTTTCGGTGCTCTCACATTTTGAATGACAATTACTCAGTCATGCAACACTGTATCCATATGAAATTTTCGTCCTTTTTTTCACACAAATAGAGCTTTCTTTTGGTGGTATTTGATCACCTCTGGGTTTTTTATTTTTTGTGTTATAAATGAAAAAAGACCGAAAATTTTGTAAAAAAAATGCATTTTTCTTCATTTCTATTATAAAATTTTGCAAATAAGTAATTTTTCTTCATAAATTTGGCCAGAATTTTATACTGCTACATATGTTTGGTAAAAATAACCCAAATTAGTGGATATTATTTAGTCTGGTATTATTTAGCTGGTCTACAAGCTATGGTACCAATTACTGAAAATGTATCAATTTGATCACACCTGATGTACTGACAGCCTGTCTCATTTCTTGAGACCCTAACAAGCCAGTAAAGTACAAATACCCACAAAATGACCCCTTTTTGGAAAGTAGACATTCCAAGGTAGTTAGTAAGAGGCATAGTTCGTTTTTCGAAGTTGTAATTTTTTCCCACAATTCTTTGCAAAATTAAGATTTTTTATTTATTTTTTTATTTCACACCAAATTGTCATTATAACAGGTTATTTCTCTCACATGGCATGTACATTCCACAAATTACACCCAAAATATATTCTGCTACTCCTCCTGAGTATGGCGATACCACATGTGTGAAACTTTTACACAGCCTGGCCACATACAGAGGCCCAACATTGAAGTAGCACAGTCAGGCTTTCTACAAGCATAAATTACACATCCCATTTCTCAACCACCTATTACAGTTTTGAAGACCCTGGAGCACCAGGACAATGGAAATGCCCACAAAATGACCCCATTTTGGAAAGATAACACCCCAACGTATAGTCTCTGAGGCATAATGAGTCTTTTGAACGGTTCAATTTTTTCCAGAAGTTTTTGGAACTGTGGAAAAAAATTAAAACGCATTTTTTTTTTACACAAAGTTGTCCATTTATAAGATATTTCCAACACATAGCATGTACAAGGCAAAAATGACACCCCAAAATTCATTCTGCTACTCCTCCTGAGTATGGCAATACCAAATGTGTGAGACTTTTACACAGCCTGGCCACATAGAGGCCCAACATCCAAGAAGCACCATCAGGTGTTATCGGGACATAAATTACGCATCCAATTTCCTTACAATCTATCACATTTTTGAAGACCCTTCATATTTCTAACACAGCATGTACATACCAAGAATTACACCCTAAAATACATTCTGCTGAGTAAAGGGTAAACAAAAGATTACCTGTGATTTTAGTAGTGCAATTGTCCAAAGGAGGAGAGCCCTGATCCAGGCAGCAGGCAGGGACGTGGTCAGCGACAGTGAATGGAATTGTCCAGGCAGCAGGCAGGAATATTGTCCATAGTCAGTACAGGCAGGGATACTGTCCATATACAGTCCAGGGTCAGTGCACGTAGAGACATTGCCAGCAGTGCCAAAATATTGGTCCTGGTAGTAAGCAGGAACGGTCCAAGTAGCAGGCCAGGAAAGAATGGGGACAGGGGTAGAGGCTTCTCCCACCCAAATCTCTTTGAAGCCTCCAAGTCTCCAGACCCTAATCTGGGAATGAGAAAACTGTTGCCGGTCTCCAACGTCCGCTGGGAAATCCTTGAAGCTGAGGAAGTACTAACTTATCCAAGGCAACCTGCTACCCCCCCAGTAACTGGATGACACACAGTTCTGGGAGTAAATCAACCCTTTGTTTAGCCACAGCTGGCTTTTTATATCCTTCACCATGCAAGGGGTTTCTTAACTCATTTTCCAGGGGCATTCCCTTCAGCAACTAACAGATGACAGTGATTTAATTACCTGGAACTATTTTTAACACACTTGGTATGCGTGAGACGTTTGTCTCCACATATTTACCCATAACAATGAAACCGTGCCAGACACATTACTAGGAGTGTAATTACATCCCGTAGCAGATAATAGGTGGGGTCATTAACATACTGACAATAGATGAATGGAAAGCTACCTCAGACCCCAATTAACCCAATTTACTTATTCAGACATCAGTAGACATTCTGTCTCTACATTTCCTGGAATGAATATTTACTGTCCCCTTTGAAGTGATCCCCACCATATTCTCAGTTTCAGTATTTTGCTACAAAAACTAAAAAATTTGTTTTCTTCATCCAGAAAAACAATTCTGCAGCCCCTCACATATGTGAGACCCCTCTGTTCCCACTAGCATACCAGGGTAAAAGATCAATCCAAGAGGCAGGCAAAAAACGTGGTCAAACAGTCCAGAGTCAGTTCCAGAGCAGGCAGTGGTAGGTACAGTTAAGCGTTAGGCAGAAGCGTGGTCGTATAACAGGCCAGGGTCAGTTCCAGAGCAGGCAGAGGTAGGTACAGTTTAGCGTTAGGCAGAAGCTTGGTCGTATAACAGGCCAGGGTTCGGTTCCGGAGAAGGCAGAGGTATGTACAGTTCAGTGCAGTGGCATAAGGGGTGTGGAGGAAAATGACAGGAAATGAGAATTACGTTTACCATACTTCCCTAATAATGTTGGGAAGTATGGTAACGGCGGAAACAGTGACCTATACAGAGGCCTGGTTGTGAAGGACAATCTGGACAATAATACGTGGTGTCTCTTCTGACTCCTCCTCTGGAGCACACCCGGCATTTTTTCTGGAGTCTTGTGCCTGTTTCACGGGGGGGGGGGGGGTTTTCTCAGGAAAGTGGCGTTCGTGGAGTCTGCTCACACAATCAGAGCAAATATTTTCTGGTGGGCTTTCAGGGTACAAAAGGACGGAGATAATTTCTGCTTGGTAGTGTAGATAGGATACAGGGTTCTCTGTCGATTTTTTGTAAATAACATAAGTGTTATACATGGCCAAACTAAAAAAATAAATGGACACTTTCTTATACCAGTGGCGGGATTTTCTTGTGGGAAGATAGGGTTCAATCATCTGATCGTTGAAGTCCACTCCCCCCATAAACAAATTATAATCATAGACACAAGATGGTTTCTGGATTGGGTCGTTTCTTTTGGGGACTTCCATGTAGGTGTCATTGTGGATCGTTGTGAGCATGTGGACGTTTCGTCTGTCCCTCCACTTGACAGCCAATAGCTCCTGGTTCTGCAAAGATGCCGTCTCCCCTCTTCGTAGCCTTTCGGGAAGCCCTTTCTATTGGCACTTACTGTACCACATGCTGGGGTGTCCCTCCGGTGAAGATTGCGGAACAGGGGCAAGCTGGTATAAAAATTATCCACATAAAGGTGGTATCCCTTTCCAAGGAGTGGATAGACAAGCTTCCAGACCACTTTTCCACTGGCTCCGATGTACTCTGGGCATTCAGGGGGATGCAGTTGGGAGACCTTCCCTTCGTACACCAGGAAGGCGTAGATGTACCCCGTGGCCCGGTCGCAAAGTTTGTACAGTTTAACCCCATATCTGGCCCTTTTTTCTGGGGATAAACTGTTTGATGCCCAGCCTGCCTGAGAATTTTACAAGGGACTCATCCACGGAGATATTCTGTTCAGGGATATATAACTGGGAACATTTTTCAGAGAAATAATTTAGGAGTGGCCGAATTTTAAATAGTTTGTCAAAAGCTGGGTCATAACGGGGAGGGCACTGGGTGTTGTCATTATAGTGGAGAAACCGCATAATCATAAGGTATCTTGATCTTCTTGGCATAAGGGATGAGAAGACTGGCATGTGGTGGATGGCTTTGGTAGACCAATAGGAGTACTTTTTTTTTTTTTTGAGAGACCCATATTAAAAGTTAGGCCTAAGATAATTTTGAATTCCTCTACGGTTAGTTCCCTCCACTCTAAGGGACAGGCGTAACTAGACCCAGGGTTGCTTACTATGTACTGCTCTGCGTAGAGGTTGCACTGGGCCACAATGGACAATAGTAAGTCTTCAGTGAAAACTAAATGAAAAAAATCGATCATGGCAAAATCATCAGTGTTCACCTGGACACCTGGCTGGGTGGTGAAAGGGGGGATATTTGCTGCTCCGGAATTAGGGGGAAGCCACTGATGTGGCACTGCAGTGGCGCAGATGAGCACTGATGGGCACAGGTGGCACTGATGGGCACAGGTGGCACTGGTGTTGTACTGTTATGGCACTGGTGTGGCTCTGGTGGCACTGGTGTGGCTCTGGTGGCACAGAGGTGACACAGGTGGCACAGAGGTGGCATAGGTGGCACAGATGGCACTATTGTGGTACAGATGGCACTATTGTGGGACTGTTTAGAACTGTTGTGGCACTGCTGGGCACAATAATAAACTCACAGTTTGTCACAGAACCGCTCTCCTCTCCTCTCACGCTGCATCGGTGTGAGGAGAGGAGAGCGATGAACTTGTGATGACCTGTGTCCCTGGTTTATTTACATTTGTGATCGCTCTGTCATTGGACGGAGCGATCACGTGGTAAAGGGCCACCGTCATTGGCCCTTTACCGCGTTCCGTGTTGCAACGGGTTCCGTGAATCATTCCTGTTGTTCTCTTCCTAATATACTACAGGCAGGCAGTTTATTCAGTTAGCTGCAGTATATTCAGTACTGTATCCTGTGCACAGTGTGCAGCTAGATCTAACTGCAGATCGTTCCTGTTGTTCTCTTCCTAATATACTACAGGCAGGCAGTTGATTCAGTTAGCTGCAGTATATTAAGTACTGTATACTGTGCACAGTGTTCAGCAAGATCTCACTGCAGACCATTCCTGGTGTTCTCTTCTTAATATACTACAGGCAGGCAGTTGATTAAGTTAGCTGCAGTATATTCAGTACTGTATCCTGTGCACAGTGTGCAGCTAGATCTCACTGCAGACCATTCCTGTTGTTCTCTTCCTAATATACTACAGGCAGGCAGTTGATTCAGTTAGCTGCAGTATATTCAGTACTGTATCCTGTGCACAGTGTTCAGCTAGATCTCACTGTAGACCATTCCTGTTGTTCTCTTCCTAATATACTACAGGCAGGCAGTTGATTAAGTTAGTTGCAGTATATTCAGTACTGTATCCTGTGCACAGTGTGCAGCTAGATCTCACTGCAGACCATTCCTGTTGTTCTCTTCCTAATATACTACAGGCAGGCAGTTGATTCAGTTAGCTGCAGTATATTCAGTACTGTATCCTGTGCACAATGTGCACAGGATACAGTACTGAATATACTGCAGCACAGTGTGCACAGTGTGCAGCTAGATCTCACTGCAGACCGTTTCCTGTTGTTCTCTTCCTAATATACTACAGGCAGGCAGTTGATTCAGTTAGATGCAGTATATTTAGTATATATATACATCCCAGCTTTGTGCAGCTACATCTCACTGCAGGCCATTCCTGGTGTACCTATTCAAATACATCAAATACAGTATGTCTGGAAGGCCAACAAGGAGAGGCAGACACTCACAGGCCACTAAAAGAGGGCAAGCAGGCTCTGTGTCTAGAGCCAACAGTGCTGGTCGTGGACACGGTGCATCCTCAGCATGTGGCCGTGGGGCACGCTTGTCCTTTTTTCTGGCAGCTGGCCGTGTTGAGCCACAACATGCAGAAGAGTTGGTAGAGTGGATGACCAAGCCGTCCTCATCCTCCTCATCTTCTGTCACCCAGGCTCAGAGTACCTTGGCTGTCAATGCAGGTGCCAAAGCGGCCTATTCCATCGGCTCAAGGTCGTGAGTTACTCCTTCCCTAGCCCCACCATCATGCACAGAGGAGTCCCCCGAACTGTTCGACCACAGTATTGGGTACATGCTGCAGGAGGATGCGCAGCGATTTGAAGGCTCCGATGATGGTACCCAGCATGAGGAAGGCAGTAACGTGAGCCCAGAGAGAGGGGGTGCCCAAGAAGGACAACAAACTAGCAGTCATGTTCCCCCAGCTGCAGCATACTGCCAGGTTTGCTCCAGTGACAAGGAGGAAGGGGAAGATGAGGTCACTGAGTCTACGTGGGTGCCTGATAGGAGAGAGGAGGAGGAGGAGGAGGCACATCTCCAACGAGGCAGGATGCCCTCCAGGGGCCAGCTTAAGGGCAGCCAACCGAGTGCATCACGCCGCAGAGCTCTGCATGTGCAGGGCCCTGCTGACTCTGCGCGTTTTTCCAAAAGTTCTTTGGTGTGGGCCTTTTTTGACACGTGTGCAGCAGATCGCACCGTTGCTGTTTGCAACATATGTCTGAAGCGTATCAAGCGTGGCCAAAACAGCAGCCGCTTGGGCACCACATGCTTGACCAGACATATGTCCAACTCCCATGCAGTCCGTTGGCAAGCATACTTAAAAGACCCACACAAAAGAACAAAGCGGACCTCTCCTTGCTCCTCATCAGCTGGGATCTCCATCCCCACTATACCTTCAGTCCTCTCAGAAACCTGCACTAAGAGGAATGAAGGTATAGAATTAGGTGTGCCACTGCCAAGTACTTGCAGGCAATCTGCTATCGCTACACCAACGTCCGATTGTAGCAGGCAAATTTCCCTACCCCAGTTGCTAAACCGGCGAAAGAAATTCGCTCCCAGCCATCCACTTGCCCAGCGGTTGAATGCTAGCTTGGCTAAATTGCTAGCACTCCAACTGCTGCCTTTTCAGCTGGTAAACTCTGCCCCCTTTCGTGAATTTGTGGAATTTTTTCCTCAGTGGCAGGTTCCCAAACGCCACTTGTTTTCACGGAAGGAAATTCCATCTCTCTACCGGCATGTGGAAGGCAATGTCTTGGCCTCGCTGGACAGGGCGGTCAGCGGTAAGGTTCATATTACCGCTGACTCATGGTCCAGCAGGTATGGACAGGGACGTTACCTATCTTTCACGGCGCACTGGGTGACTCTGCTGGCAGCTGGGAAGGATGCAGGACAGGGTGCAGTATTGTTGGAGCTTGTTCCGCCACCACGCCTCAAAAATGCTGGTAGTGGTGATTCTGTCACACCTCTCTCCTCCACCCCCTCCTCTTCTTCTTCCTCTATGGCCTCTTCCTGTGCTGATTTGTCCTCGGACCCAGCGGTGGTCTGTAGGCGTTCTAGGGGCTACGCAAGCACTCAGGCAAAAAGATGCCATGCGGTGCTTGAGTTGGTCAGCTTAGGGGACAGGAACCACACTGGGGCAGAGATTCTGTCAGCTCTGCAGGGGCAGGCTCAGAGGTGGTTGACGCCACACCAGCTTCAGCCAGGAATGGTGGTTTGTGACAATGGCACCAATCTCCTCTCGGCCCTCCGACAGGGACACCTGACCCAAAAAAAAACCTGCAAGGCAAAGGCATAATGAGCTAGTATGACTAGCATACTAGCTCATTATCAATTACTTACCTTAGATCGAAGCCCCTGAAGCCATCCTCGTCTCCCCCTCCGGCCGCAAACATCTCTCCCGGAGGTTAATCCCAGGTATCAAATATAGAAAAAAAGGTGCTTGTGCGCTTACCACTCAGTAAAAATAGAAACACTAAAGTGCAAATATTGCTGAACAAATTAAATATTAAGAGACAACTAGCAGCTAACTTCTATAATGTGACCAACATACAATAACATAGTTTATATAGTGAAGCAGCGCTACAGTAAATGGCAATAGAAAGTGCTAATATTAAAAGTGCTATTAATAAAGTCTAACTTCTCATAAATTAAATAAATGGGGTGACAAAATCAACAATAATAGAATAAAATTAAAACGTCCAAACAGTGACTATGTACATAAAGTGCTAAATAGCCAAAATGGCAGTCCAAATAGCAACAGCTAATTGCAGGGAGAGAAGCAAGGATGGGTGTGGGAATACACCTTGTCTCATCAGAAACACACTGGATCAGATGAACAAATGATGCATAAATAATCCTCCCCCATAGACACCAGCCTCTCACCTCTCTGGTGGACCCCACGGGGTCAGTAATAAACACAGAGATCTCCACTGGTCAGAATGAGAACTTCCAGTCCTTTTGCGTGACCCGAAACCACTGTAGGGATCTCCACAGCTTACCAGTATTCTTCCTTAAAGCGAATCTTCCTGATGGACCCCACAAGGTCAATAATGGCCACAAAGATCTCCACTGCTCACAATGAGAACTTCCAGTCCTTTTGAGTGACCCGGAACCACTGTAAGAATCTCCGCAGCTTACCAATGTTCTTCCTTAAAACGAATCTTACTCCATAATATTCAGAAAAAAACAAAAAGGGACTCCATAGTGAAGCATGTAAAGGAAAGCCCCAAGAAAAGGTGTTTATTCAAATATAAACAGCTAAAAAAACACGTTAAAAACCAAGGGGTAAAAAATGCCAAACAAAATGTTCATAAAATACTAACTTCCGGTTTACGGCTGCAAACCGGAAGTGGACGTCACTTAGGCTCCTCCTCCCGACGCGTTGCGTCACTACACACGTGACTTCATCAAGGGCCAGGTATCCCAGGTATCGCGGCTCCGACGCTGTGATTGGCCGGAGCCGCGATTATGTCATTCCGCACATGTGCACGGCACATGCTCGGATCACCCCTGAAGATGGTGACAGGAGGTGCTGCACCCAAAGAAGCATGGGAAGCCAGCTGCGGTAGCCTGAAGAGCTGAGATGATGAACACCTGATGAGGGCAGGACAGAGCAGGATCGACTGCAGGGCAGGTATCTTTTAGAAATAGCAGGCGGGTATTGACAGCAGGGCAAGGCGGAGAGCAGAGTCAGGACCCAGGCCAAGGGTCATGTACAGTAGGTCAGTCAGGAGCAAAGGCAGGTTGCAGGGTCAGGAACAAGCCATGGTCATGCACAGGTAATCAGGCAGCAGCAAGGTTAGTAGAACAAGCTGAATCAGAGCCAGGAGTGGAGATAGGGTTGCCACCTCATCCCTTTTAAATCCAAACACATATGAATTACACAGGTTCTGAGGCAAATTTTATGCAGATAAGACACCAAGTGAGTTAAATTACCTCCTTAATCAGCCACAGAACCTGTGTTATTTATATGTGTTCAGTTTTAAAGGGATGAGGTGGCAACCCTAAGTGAAGACAAGACAGGTCCAAAGGCAAGCCAGGTCGGTAACCGGGAATCCAATAACAGTATACGCAGGAACACAAGGGGACTGACGATCATCCAGCAACCAGTGAGCAGGGCTGCCGTCCTTATAAAGGCCAATAGGCGCCAGAAATCCTGCTCTGTGTGCGCTGGTGTGCCGCGTGTGCACGAATGTACACAGAAGTACACACAGTGTGGCCATGTTGGGTATTGGCAAAGGTAACAGTTCTTCTCGTTAGTCCCCTGACAATCTGCCTTAAGTTTAGTATTAAGCACTATACCTCTTTTATTCTTTGCAAGCATCTAAAATAAAGGGTCCCATTCAGCACACTTAAAAACGACCAAACATTCTCTGTTGTAATCTGCAAAAAAAAATATCCGTGTGGCTGTAACCAATCACTAAAATCTCATGTAAGCTTTAACTTGTTAATGTAATTCCAAAAGTATTTTTCAATATTATTATAGCAGAGCTACAGGCTCCTTCAGAAAAATAGTTGGGACGCTATGGTAAATTTAGGGGTATGTCTGAGCCATAGTTGGGCTCAGACTTGTTTAATTGTGTTTAACCACTTAAGCCCCGGACCATTTGGTAGCTAAAGGACCAGAGGTGAATTCAGAATTTTGCACTGCGCTGCTTTAACTGTAAATTGTGCGGACATGCAATGTTGTACCCAAACGAAATTTGCGTCCTTTTCTTCCCACAAATAGAGCTTTCTTTTAATGGTATTTGATTGCCTCTGCGATTTTTATTTTTTGCGATATAAACGGAAAAAGACCGAAAATTTTGAAAAAAAATGATATTTTCTACTTTTTGTTATAAGAAAAATCGAATAAACTCAATTTTAGTCATACATTTAGGCCAAAATGTATTCAGCCACATGTCTTTAGTAAAAAAAATGTCAATAAGCGTATATTTATAGCGTTTACAAACTAGGGTACATTTTCTGGAATTTACACAGCTTTTAATTTATGACTGCCTATCTCATTTCTTGAGGTGCTAAAATGACAGGGCAGTACAAAACCCCCCCAAATGACCCCATTTTAGAAAGTAGACACCCCAAGGAAATTGCTGAGAGGCATGTTGAGCCCATTGAATATTTTTTTTTTTTGTCCCAAGTGATTGAATAATGACAAAAAAATAAAAAAAATAAAGAAATTACAAAAAGTTGTCACTAAATGATATATTGCTCACACATGCCATGGTTATATGAGGAATTGCACCCCAAAATACATTCTGCTGCTTCTCCTGAGTACGGTGATACCACATGTGTGGGACTTTTTAGGAGCCTAGCCACGTACGGGACCCCGGAAACCAAGCACCGCCTTCAGGATTTCTAAGGGCGCAAATTTTTGATTTCACTCCTCACTACCTATCACAGTTTTGAAGGCCATAAAATGCCAAAATAGCACAAAACCCCCCAAATGACCCCATTTTAGAAAGTAGATACCCCAAGGAAATTGCTGAGAGGCCTGTTGAGCCCATTGAATATTTTTTTTTTTTTTGTCCCAAGTGATTGAATAATGACAAAAAAAAAAAAATTACAAAAAGTTGTCACTAAATGATATATTGCTCACACATGCCATGGTTATATGTGGAATTGCACCCAAGAATACATTCTGCTGCTTCTCCTGAGTACGGGGATACCACATGTGTGGGACTTTTTAGGAGCCTAGCCACGTACGGGACCCCGGAAACCAAGCACCGCCTCCAGGATTTCTAAGGGCGCAAATTTTTGATTTCACTCCTCACTACCTATCACAGTTTTGAAGGCCATAAAATGCCAAAATAGCACAAACCCCCCCAAATGACCCCATTTTGGAAAGTAGACACCCCAAGCTGTTTGCTGAGAGGCATGGTGAGTATTTTACAGCTCTCATTTGTTTTTGAAAATGAAGAAAGAACATTTTTTTTTTTTCTTTTTTTTTTCAATTTTCAAAACTTTGTGACAAAAAGCGAGATCTGCAAAATACTCACAATACCTCTCAGCAAATAGCTTGGGGTGTCTACTTTCCAAAATGGGGTCATTTGGGGGGGTTTTGTGCCATCTGGGCATTCCATGGCCTCCGAAACTGTGATAGGCAGTGAGAAGTGAAATCAAAAATTGACACCCTTAGAAAGCCTGAAGGCGGTGCTTGGTTTTTGGGGTCCCGTACGCAGCTAGGCTCCCAAAAAGTCTCACACATGTGGTATCCCCGTACTCAGGAGAAGCAACAGAATGTATTTTGGGGTGTAATTCCACATATGCCAATGGCATGTTTGAGCAATATATCATTTAGTGACAACTTTGTGCAAAAAAAAAAAAAATATATATTTTTTCCGCAACTTGTGTCAACATATAAAATATTCCATGGACTCGACATGCCTCTCAGTATATAGCTTGGGGTGTCTACTTTCCAAAATGGGGTCATTTGGGGGGGTTTTGAACTGTTCTGGCATTTTATACACAACATTAGGAAGCTTACATCCACTCTTCTAACCACTTGAAGACAAAGCCCTTTTTGACACTTTTTGTTTACATGAAAACATATTTTTTTTTGCAAGAAAATTATGTTGAACCCCCAAACATTATATATATTTTTAAAGCAAAGGCCCTACAGAATAAAATGGTGGGTGTTGCATTTTTTTTTTCTACACAGTATTTGCGCAGCGATTTTTCAAACGCATTTTTTGGGGAAAAAATACACTTTTTTTAATTTTAATGCACTAAAACACACTATATTGCCCAAATGTTTGATGAAATAAAAAAGATGATCTTAGGCCGAGTACATAGATACCAAACACGACATGCTTTAAAATTTCGCACAAACGCGCATTGGCGACAAACTACATACATTTTTAAAAGCCTTTAAAAGCATTTACAGGTTACCCCGTTAGATTTACAGAGGAGGTCTACTGCTAAAATTACTGCCCTCGATCTGACCTTCGCGGTGATACCTCACATGCATGGTGCAATTGCTGTTTACATATGACGCCAGACCGACGCTTGCGTTCGCCATTGGGCAAGAGCAGGGCAGGACAGGGGTGCTTTTTTTTTTTTATTATTAATTTTGCTTTTTTATTTTATTTTTAAACTGTTGCTTCCATATTTATTTATTTTTATCACTTTTATTGTTATCTCAGGGAATGTAAATATCCCCTATGATAGCAATAGGTAATGACAGGTACTCTTTTTTGAAAAAACTGGGGTCTATTGGACCCTAGATCTTTCCTCTGCCCTCAAAGCATCTGACCACACCAAGATCGGTGTGATAAAATGCTTTCCCAATTTCCCAATGGCGCTTTTTATATCCGGGGGGTGGGGACATTCCCTCCCACTGCTTGTAAAAGCAGTCCAGAGGCTAATTAGCCACTAGGATTGCTTTTACATGAAAGCCGGCCGCTGGCTGAAAAGAATGATACCAAGATGATACCTAAACCCGCAGGCATCATTCTGGTATAAACATTCAAAGTCCAGCAACATACCAGTACGTTGCTGGTCCTTGTTGGACATGTATTGTAATCTTTTTTTTCATGCAGCCTGTTGGCTGAACGAAAAAAAAGATTGATCGGTGGGTATGCCCACCATTAGAATACCGCCCTTCATCCACCCACTTCTAATGATGGGCATACATGCACCATTTATATATGCCGAAGCATGGGGGCATCTTCTCGCAAAAGTTATGCCGCGTACACATGGTCAGACTTTTCCACGGGCAAGCCTCCGTCGGAATTTCGACCGTATGTACGCGGCATTAGGAGCAAAATCGCTCCTCCGCTCCTGCTGCCCCAATGCTTCGGCATATATGCTTTTTTTTTTTTTAACTGTGGTGGTGAAATCACCTCCTACAGCACTGGAGTCGCAGGGATCAGGCCTGTCTCTGTGAACGCTGCAGTTATGTGTGTTGTGTTTTGCAAGTGACAGTGATCGATCGATACTGCACTTCGGTGGCCTGGGCTGGACGGAGGGGCAGAACGCAGGTGCTAGCAGGTATCTGGGCTGATCCCGCTAACACTGCGTTTTTGGGAACCCTAAACTGCTGGGGACGCTAGTATAGATCTGATCAGATCAGATATTGAGCTGATCAGATACTATACCACTAAGGGGGGTGTATGCTTCACGCGTGGGTGTTAGCGCTACTGGCACTAACCTGACGCTGCCTGGGGTGTGACGCAGACCCTCTCTGACGCTAAAACCTAACTGATATCACCCGCCGGACGATCAGGGGGTTAAACCTTTATTGGGTTATATACACGGCGGGTGCCCTGACACTATAAAAAGCAAACTAACTAACCAGCGTCACCCGTAACACTTATATGATGATCACTGGTGAAAGGGTTAACTAGGGGCAATTAGGGGGTTAAAACCTTTATTAGGTAATATATGGGGGTACCTGACGCTATATAAAAACCTGACGGCGAACCTAAAAAAAAATTACTGGCTACCTATCGGCATCACCGACACTAAGACAACGATCATAAAAACGATTGCTTAGCGACAGTGGTGATAGGGGGTGAAAGGGTTACCTGGGGGGCGATCAGGGGGTTAAACCTTTATTAGATAATATATGGGGGTACCTGACGCTATAAAAACCTGCGGCGAACCTAAAAAAAATTACTGGCTACCGATCAGCATCACCGACGCTAAGACATCGATCAGAAAAATGATCGCATAGTGACGGCGGTGCTAGGGGGTGAAAGGGTTACCTGGGGGGTGATCAAGGGGGTTACACCTTTATTAGGTAATATATGGGGGTACCTGACGCTATAAAAACCTGCGGCGAACCTAAAAAAAATTACTGGCTACCGATCAGCATCGCCGACGCTAAGACATCGATCAGAAAAATTATCGCTTAGTGACAGTGGTGATAGGGGGTGAAAGGGTTACCTGGGGGGCGATCAAGGGGGTTAAACCTTTATTAGGTAATATATGGGGGTACCCGACGCTATAAAAACCTGCGGCGAACCTAAAAAAAATTACTGGCTACCGATCAGCATCACCGACGCTAAGACATCGATCAGAAAAATGATCGCATAGCCACGGCGGTGCTAGGGGGTGAAAGGGTTACCTGGGGGGTGATCAAGGGGGTTAAACCTTTATTAGGTAATATATGGGGGTACCCGACGCTATAAAAACCTGCGGCGAACCTAAAAAAAATTACTGGCTACCGATCAGCATCGCCGACGCTAAGACATCGATCAGAAAAATGATAACTTAGTGACAGTGGTGATAGGGGGTGAAAGGGTTACCTGGGGGGCGATCAAGGGGGTTAAACCTTTATTAGGTAATATATGGGGGTACCCAACGCTATAAAAACCTGCGGCGAACCTAAAAAAAATTACTGGCTACCGATCAGCATCACCGACGCTAAGACATCGATCAGAAAAATGATTGCTTAGTGACAGTGGTGATAGGGGGTGAAAGGGTTATCTGGGGGGTGATCAGGGGGTTAAACCTTTATTAGGGGGGGGTTAGGGGGCTACACTGGACCTAAGACTAAACTTTGGTGACACTTTTACAGTCACAAATGTCACTGATTGCAGTGATCACTAAATAAATGGTCACTGCAATCAGTGACACTGTGACTGGGGGCTGGGGGGGGCTGGGGGGTGATCTGGGGGTGTCTGGGGGGCCTGGGGGGGAGATTTATGTGCCTATGTGTCCTGGTGTCAGTGTAGTGTTGTGTGTACTAACCTGGCATCTCTCATTCGCCGGGAGCGATCGAGAGGGGGTGGCCGGAATCGAACGGCCGTCCCCTCATGCCGGATCGCTCCTGAAGGTAAAACGACCGCTCACTGTAAAGAAGGGGGGTCCGATCGGACCCCCCAACTATACAAAGGCAATCACGTATATATACGTGATTGTGCCTGTCGGTGCCATTCTGCTGACGTATATTTACAGTGGGCGGTCGTTAAGTGGTTAAATTCGGTTTCTGCTCTGGCTGTGACATTGCCTGGCAGTTATTCCACTCAGGGCCGGTGCTACCACTAGGCAAACTAGAAAGCCGCCTAGGGCGCAGTGCTGCCTAGGGCGCCAGGCCACTGGTATTCCTACTCTCTTCTCTCTGCAGCGAGCAACTTAGTCTCAGCTTCAGCAGGCAGCCGTCTGTGTCATGCCCCGTACACACGATCGTTTTTAATGTCATTTTTTAAACCAACGTTTTTCTCCTCGTTTTTTTTCATGTTTCCTCTCAAGCCTGCCTTGCGTACACACCATCATTAAAAAGAACGATCAAGCAAAGCGCAGTGACGTTCAACACGTACGACGGCACTATAAAGGGGAAGTTCCGTTCGAATGGCGCCACCCTTCATGTTAGTAAAGTTTGTTGAGCGACGATTCGCGCTTTTCAGTCCGTTACTGTGTAATGAATGTGCTATCTCCATTACGAACGCTAGTTTTACCAGAACGAGCGCTCCCGTCTCATACTTGATTCTGAGCATGCGCGTTTTTTTTCACGTCGTGAAAGCATACACACTATCGTTTTTCACGTCGTTAAAAAAAACGACATGAAAAACGACGTGAAAAAAGAGAGCATGTCCGGAATTTTTAATGGCCGTTTTTCACGTCGTTAAAAATGCTCTGGAGCATACACACGATCATTTTTAATGGCCATTTTTAAAAATGGCATTTGTAACGGCATGAAAAACGATCGTGTGTATGGGGCATCAGAGGCGCAGCAGTGGCAGAGGACTGTGTCTGTGTCCCGACTCCCTAATGAACTCATCTTCAGCAAGCAGCCGTCTGTGTCAGAGGCGCAGCAGTGGCAGAGGACTGTGTCTGTGTCCCGACTCCTTAATGAACGGAAGCAAGCAAACATTCATTGATGGGCACTGGTAGGTTGCATTGATGGGCGCTAGTAGGCTGCATTGATGGGCGCTGGTGAGGCTGCATTTGATGGGCGCTTCATTAAAAAGGTGGGGTATACATGGACAGGGCAAAGGGGGTGGGGTCAGGGGTGGAGCCAGGGGGCGCAGCGATGGCGGAGGACTGTGTCTGTGTCCCGACTCCTGAATGAATGGAAGCAAACAAAGATTCATTGATGGGCACTGGTAGGCTGCATTAATGGGCACTGGTGAGGCTGCATTTAATGGGTGATGGCGAGGCTGTATTTGATGGGCGCTTCATTAAAAAGGTGGGGTATACATAGGCAGAGTAAAGGGGGTGGGGTCAGGGGTGGAGCCAAGGGGGAGGCAAAATTAGGTTTTGCCTAGGGTGTCAAAAATCCTTTCACCAGCCCTGATTCCACTTGGTCGGTAGGTGGCACTGCCGCCACAGACTCAGGTTGGAATACAGGCATGACACAGCACATTTGGTGTCCTTTCTCGGCAGCCGTGCAGTGGGCGTGGTTAATCCGCTGTGCATGCACCTTCAGCCCGAGGCTGCATCGCTGCCTGGTAGGCCCAGCTCCGCTGGCTGGGGCCTACACCTTTGAGGAGGATCCCATATTCGGGAAGTCTGCTCTTGTAAAGGAAAGCCAGGGAAGGACCTTCCCCAGAGGAGACTGGCGATGGTACTGCTGCCTCGGGAGAGGCCTGGCGACCTATTCAAGGAGGGATCCAAGAATTTAAAGGCCCTGCAATACGCCAATCTGGCATAAAGGTTCTCTTTTACTGCTTGGCTAGGAAGTTTGGGACTTTAATACACCTGTGGCAGAGGATTCCTGGAGACCGTTAAGAATAGATCTGTGCATCATCCCAGCTGCTAGGACCAGAAAAAGGGGGACTATCCAGGTGAGCAATACCCACTCAGGCTGCGTGCCTGAACTTTCCCCTATGCTTTTATCGTTTCCTGCTTTCTCTTCAAGTTCCCACTGCAAAAGGAAAAAAAAACCTTGCTGTTTAGGTTTTACATTTGTGTGGACATTGACTTTTCTAAAGACTCTCTACCCTGACAACGGAAGCCTAGGAGGTAGTTTGCTATTTGCATGACCCAAAACAAAACCAGCCGCTCCTTCGGGGGTAAGTGCTACAGCTACAAATACTGTAGCTGCTGACTTTTGATATTAGGACACTTACCTGCCCACGAATCCAGCGATGTCTTCACCCGAGCTGATTTTTCAATCAGCTCTCGGGTGCTTCCGCCGCCATCTCCGGTAAGGAAAACCAGCAGTGAAGCCTTGCGGCTTCACAGCCGGTTCCCTATTGCGCTTTGTGAATAGCCTGGTGGCGGGGGAAGGAGGAGGACGCCTGCACTTCCGGATGAGTTCGCTGTGGCAAAGTCAGCCAGAAGTGGGAGCGGGTACATGTCAAAACCAGGTAAACACTCCCCCCTCCCTTCTCCTCTCCGAAAGGTGTCAAATGTGGCAGTGGAGGGGCGAAGAAGGCAAATAAATGGAGCTTCTGCTTTTGGGTGGAGCTCCGCTTTAAATCTGCAGCTTTTATTAAAATAATACCTGGTGATACTGTCCTTAATAAGACACTTCCTTTTATAGAATGACACATCTCTGTCCCTTTCTCCCAAATGTACTCCTGCTTTGTTACCCTGTCACCCACTCTCACAGAGGTAACTACAAACACCAATGCCCACACATATTTCACAATCAGGGTCCACTGTTGTCATCATTGGGAAACCTGCCCTGAGAATTGCCATGCAGCTATCACTAGAGTGCATACATACATCTCAGCCTGAAATGGTGGCAAAAAAGACTGCAGGAAATCAGCAGCCCTGAAAACAAGTATTTTTTTTTTTTAAAGCAATTTAGCAATCAGTAACGGCTTACGTCTACTTCAAGAGTAAGACACTGCACTTCCCCCACTCATTTCCATTGCTTGAACATGAACCCTTATGGGACCAGAGCATTCAACTCTATTATAAAATGCTTGCTTTGGGCATGTAAAATGAACTGTTATCTGATGGCAATGGCCAGATACACTCACCGGCTGCTTTATTAGGTACACCTGTTCAATTGTTTGGTAACACAATTTGCTAATCAGCCAATCACATGGCAGCAACTCAATGCATTTAGGCATTTAGACGCTGTGAGGACAACTTGCTTAAGTTCAAACTGAGCATCAGAATGGGGAAGAAATGAGATTTAAAGCGGAGCTCCACCCTAAAGTGGAACTTCCGCTCATCGGAACCCTCCCCCCCCTCCGGTATCATATTTGGCACCTTTCAGGGGGAGGGGGGTGCAGTACCTGTCTAAGACAGGTATTTTCACCCACATCCGGGAGTCCTCTCTCCAGAAATCTACGGGAGTGACATCACTTCCCCCAGACTTCCCGTAGTGTTCTGGGAGACACTCGGCTCCCAGAACACAGGAGCACCAATCAGAATGGCGCAGCGCGACTCGCGCATGCGCCGTAGGGAACCGGGCATGAAGCCGCAGGGCTTCACTTCCTGGTTCCCTCAGCGAGGATGGCGGAGGGAGCAGCAGAGTGACGAGCGGTTCGCTCGTCCTCTGCTGCGGACGTCGCTGGACTCCAGGACAGGTAAGTGTCCAAATATTAAAAGTCAGCAGCTGCTGTAGCTGTAGCTGCTGGCTTTTAATATTTTTTTTTCAGGCGGAGCTCCGCTTTAAGTGACTTTGAACGTGGCATGGTTGTTGGTGCCAGGCGGGCTGGTCTGAGTATTTCAAAAAGTCCTGATATACTGGGATATTCACACACAACCATCTCTGGGGTTTACAGAGAATGGTCCGAAAAAGAGAAACTATCCAGTGAGCGACAGTTGTGTCGACGAAAATGCCTTGTTGATTTCAGAGAAGAATGGGCAGACTGGCTCGTTACAATCAAGGTATGCAGAATATCATCTCTGAACGCACAACACATCGAACCTTGAAGCAGATGTACTACAGCAGCAGCCAATCACACCAGTGCCACGCCTGTCAGCTAAGAACAGGAAATGAAGGCTACAATTCGCACAGGCTCACCAAATTGGACAATAGAATATTGGGAAAACGTTGCTGGTCTGATGAGTCTCAATTTCAGCTGTAACATTCAGTGTATCAACGGTCCAGGCTGGTGGTGTAATGGTGTGGGGGATATTTTCTTGGCACACTTTGGGCCCTTCAGTTACAATTGAGCATTGTTTAAATGTCACGGCCTACCTGAGTATTGTTGCTGACCATGTCCATCCCTTTATGACTACAGTGTACCCATCTTCTGATGGCTCCTTCCAGCAGGATAATGCACCATGTCACAAAGCTCAAATCATCTCACCACTGGTTTCTTGAACATGACAATGAGGTCACTGTACCTCAATGTCCTCCACAGTCACCAGATCTCAATCCAATAGAGCACCTTTGGGATGTGGTGGAACAAGAGATTCTCATCATGCATGTGCAGCCGACAAATCTGCAGCAACTACGTGATGCTATAATGTCAATATGAACCAAAATCTTTGAGAAATGTTTCCAACACCTTGTTGAATCTATGCCACAAAGAATTAAGGAAGTTTTGAAGGCAAAAGGGGTTCCAACCCGGTACTAGCAAGGTGTACCTAATAAAGTGGCCGGTGAGTGTATATCATTTAAAATTAGTATTCCTAGGCCATTGTAAAATATTATTAAAAGGACCTTTTCCATAACATTCCAGTTAGGTTAACAAAACAACTTAATGTGTATAATCTATCCTGCAAATGAATGTTATTAAAAAGTACCTTTCCCTTTTGCTCTGAAACTATTTATGATTATTTAAAACTACAGCAAAAAATCGAAAGAGTATGTGAACCCAGCATTTCATATTCCGGATATGTGCCTGTTGTATCATGTACTTGAATGGAAAAATATCCTGTTCTTTTTGTTTTGTTTCCTTTGTGTAAAATCCCCGGTGTTCCTGTCCTATGAAAAGGTGACCACACTTAAGCCTCGTACACACGGTCGGACTTCCATCGGACTTTTCCGTGGATTTTTGTCCGAACGGAGTTGGTCGGGAACACCCATAGCATACACACCACAGGACTTTTCTGCAAACTTTCTTAAAACTTCTTACAACATCACGTGTTTTTTCTGCTCTTTTCTGATCTTTACTGCCATCCTTTGGTCAACTTCTGCTATTGTTGGTTGATTTTAACATTAGTTGTTTTGTCCATCGGACAAAAGTCCTATGGTTTTCTGTACACACGGTCGGACTTTGCTCCATAGGACTTTTGTTGGGCAAAAGTTTGTCCGTTCGCAGACCCAACTTTTGTCCGATGAAAACAAAACCAAACTCAAAAAAGTTTGTCCGATGGAGCGTACACACGGTCGGATTGTTGGTCCAACTTGCTTAAAACTAAGTTTGTTGGGCAAAAGTCTGACCGTGTGTACGGGGCTTTAGTAGGAGAGCATTCAGTTCTATGCTGGGTACTCTGCCTAATCTCCTCCAATGACCAGACCTGTCTTGACACACACTCCTTGCACAGCCATTCACTGGGAAGATCAGTAGTATAATGCTGTTTCTCCTCCCCCAGCTCATATGCAGCTGAGAACAAAGAGAATGTGATCACTTATAAAACAGGGGGGGTGGGGGGTATTTATAAGGTTGTTTTATATCTATACATACATGTTTTGCCGTTCATTTCTATTTTAAACTTGAAAGAAATTTGCTCATTGGGGGACCCTGGCGGCTGCCTCCTGCTCAACATCTCTTGATTAAAAAGTCGAAGGAGCTGACTAATAGGGATGAGCTTCGTGTTCGAGTCGAACATACGTTCGACTCGAACATCGGCTGTTCGATCGTTCGACGAAGATCGAACGATTTGGGCCGTTCGCGCCAAATTCGAGTGACGCGAACGGCCCACAATGCACTACGCCATCGCAGTGTCATCCAGGCGCTGTGATTGGCCAAGCATGCACTGTGACCCCGCATGCTTGGCCAATCACAGCGCCGGCAGCGAGGAGAGCAATGATTGGCCACAGGCAGGATGCCTGTGGCCAATTATTGCTGATGGGGTTTAGTACACGCCCCACACTATAAAAGGCCGCCAGCGCGGCGGCCTTGTGTAGTGTGTTCCGGAGCAGGGAAAGAGAAGCATAGGCAGGGACAGTGTCATTATTTTTCCTTTACTATTCCTGGATTCCTTGTGTTTAGGGACAAATAAGGATAGGTAGGGAGAGTGTCAGTGACAGTGTGCTATTCTGTGCTAATCCTTGTTTGTAGGGACAGAGAGGTACAGTGAGGGAAAGTGTCAGTGCGCTATTCTGTTCTAAAACTATTTTGCTGAACCATATTTTCCATCCTTGAGTTTAGGGACAGAGAGGTACAGTGAGGGAAAGTGTCAGTGTGCTATTCTGTTCTAAAACTATTTTGCTGAACCATATTTTCAATCATTGAGTTGAGGGACAGAGAGGTACAGTGAGTGAAACTGACAGTGTGCTATTCTGTTCTAAACCAATTTTGCTGTTCCATATTTCCAATCCTTGAGTTGAGGGTCAGAGAGGTACAGTGAGTGAAACTGACAGTGTGCTATTCTGTTCTAAACCAATTTTGCTGTTCCATATTTTCAATCCTTGAGTTGAGGGACAGAGAGGTTCAGTGAGTGAAACTGACAGTGTGCTATTCTGTTCTAAACCAATTTTGCTGTTCCAGATTTTCAATCCTTGAGTTTAGGGACAGAGAAGGACACTCGTAGAAATTATCAGTGTGCTATTCTGTGCTAAATCTTGTTTGTAGGGAGGGACAGAGTAGGACAGTGAGGGAAAGTGTCAGTGTGCTATTCTGTTCTAAAACTATTTTGCTGAACCATATTTTCAATCCTTGAGTTGAGGGACAGAGAGGTACAGTGAGTGAAACTGACAGTGTGCTATTCTGTTCTAAACCAATTTTGCTGTTCCATATTTTCAATCCTTGAGTTGAGGGACAGAGAAGGACACTCGGAGAAATTATCAGTGTGCTATTCTGTGCTAAATCTTGTTTGTAGGGAGGGACAGAGTAGGACAGTGAGGGAAAGTGTCAGTGTGCTATTCTGTTCTAAAACTATTTTGCTGAACCATATTTTCAATCCTTGAGTTGAGGGACAGAGAGGTACAGTGAGTGAAACTGACAGTGTGCTATTCTGTTCTAAACCAATTTTGCTGTTCCATATTTTCAATCCTTGAGTTTAGGGACAGAGAAGGACACTCGTAGAAATTATCAGTGTGCTATTCTGTGCTAAATCTTGTTTGTAGGGAGGGACAGAGTAGGACAGTGAGGGAAAGTGTCAGTGTGCTATTCTGTTCTAAAACTATTTTGCTGAACCATATTTTCAATCCTTGAGTTGAGGGACAGAGAGGTACAGTGAGTGAAACTGACAGTGTGCTATTCTGTTCTAAACCAATTTTGCTGTTCCATATTTTCAATCCTTGAGTTGAGGGACAGAGAGGTACAGTGAGTGAAACTGACAGTGTGCTATTCTGTTCTAAACCAATTTTGCTGTTCCATATTTTCAATCCTTGAGTTTAGGGACAGAGAAGGACACTCGTAGAAATTATCAGTGTGCTATTCTGTGCTAAATCTTGTTTGTAGGGAGGGACAGAGTAGGACAGTGAGGGAAAGTGTCAGTGTGCTATTCTGTTCTAAAACTATTTTGCTGAACCATATTTTCAATCCTTGAGTTGAGGGACAGAGAGGTACAGTGAGTGAAACTGACAGTGTGCTATTCTGTTCTAAACCAATTTTGCTGTTCCATATTTTCAATCCTTGAGTTTAGGGACAGAGAAGGACACTCGTAGAAATTATCAGTGTGCTATTCTGTGCTAAATCTTGTTTGTAGGGAGGGACAGCGTAGGACAGTGAGGGAAAGTGTCAGTGTGCTATTCTGTTCTAAAACTATTTTGCTGAACCATATTTTCAATCCTTGAGTTGAGGGACAGAGAGGTACAGTGAGTGAAACTGACAGTGTGCTATTCTGTTCTAAACCAATTTTGCTGTTCCATATTTTCAATCCTTGAGTTGAGGGACAGAGAGGTACAGTGAGTGAAACTGACAGTGTGCTATTCTGTTCTAAACCAATTTTGCTGTTCCATATTTTCAATCCTTGAGTTGAGGGACAGAGAGGTACAGTGAGTGAAACTGACAGTGTGCTATTCTGTTCTAAACCAATTTTGCTGTTCCATATTTTCAATCCTTGAGTTTAGGGACAGAGAAGGACACTCGTAGAAATTATCAGTGTGCTATTCTGTGCTAAATCTTGTTTGTAGGGAGGGACAGAGTAGGACAGTGAGAGAAAGTGTCAGTGTGCTATTCTGTTCTAAAACTATTTTGCTGAACCATATTTTCAATCCTTGAGTTTAGGGACAGAGAAGGATAGGCAGGGGACAGTGTCAGTGTCATTGTTGCTAAGCCTCCTGCACAATATACACCTGAAGGTAGCCCTTATTGCTGTTTTTCCCATCTCCCTGCAGGCCATCCATTAAAATGTCTGGAAGGCAACCAAGGAGAGGCAGACAGTCAGGAGGCAAAAAAAGAGGGCAAGCAGGCTCTGTGTCTGGGGGCAACAGTGCTGGTCGTGTACGCGGTGCATTGTCATCAGCACATGGCCATGGGACACGCTTGTCCTTGTTTTCGGCAGCTGGACATGTTGAGCCACATCATGCCGAAGACTTGGTAGAGTGGATGACCAAGCCCACCTCATCCTCCTCATCCTCTCTCACCCAGGCTCAGGGTACTGGCAAAGCAGCTGCCAAAGCGTCCTCTTCTCTGGTATCATTATCTTCATTAGTCAGTCCTTCCCTAGACCCACCATGCCCTCCTCCTGAGGAGTCCCCCGAACTGTTTGAGCACAGTGTTGGGTACATGCTCCAGGAGGATGCCCAGCGTTTGGAAGGATCTGATGATGATACCCAGCTAGAGGAAGGCAGCAGCGTGAGAGCAGAGAGAGGGGATGCTCAAGAAGGACACCAATCTGGCAGTCATGTTCCAGCAGCTGCAGCATACTGCCAGATTGGCTCCAGTGATGAGGAGGGAGGGGATGATGAGGTCACTGACTCCACGTGGGTGCCTAATAGGAGAGAGGAGGAGGAGGAGGATGAGGAGGAGGCACATCTCCAACGAGGCAGGATGCCCTTGAGTGGCCAGCGTATGGGCAGCACACCGACGGAATCACACCGCAGAGCTCCGCCTGTGCAGGGCGCTGCCTCTGCCAGTCATTCAAAAAGTTCTTTGGTGTGGGCCTTTTTTGAGGCGAGTGCATCAGATCGCACAGCTGCTGTTTGCAACATATGTCTCAAGCGTATATCGCGTGGCCAAAACATCAGCCGCTTGGGCACCACATGCTTGATCAGACATATGTTGACCTGCCATGCAGCTCGTTGGCAAGCCTACCTTAAAGACCCACACCAAAGAACAAAGCTGACCTCTTCTTGCACCGCATCAGCTGGGATCTCCAACCCCACTATACCTTCACTCCTCTCTGAAACCTGCTCTGAGAGGAATGAAGGTGTAGAATTAGGTGTGTCACAGGCAAGTACTTGCGGGCACTCTGCTAGCAGTACACCAACGTCCGATTCTAGCAGGCAAATTTCCCTGCCCCAGCTGCTGGACCGTCGAAAGAAGTTCACTCCCAGCCATCCACATGCCCAGCGGTTGAATGCTAGCTTGGCTAAATTGCTAGCGCTTCAACTGCTGCCTTTTCAGTTGGTAGACTCGGCCCCCTTCCGTGAGTTTGTGCAATGTGCGGTTCCTCAGTGGCAGGTTCCCAAACGACACTTTTTCGCACGGAAGGCTATTCCGGCTCTCTACAGGCATGTGGAAGGCAATGTCTTGGCCTCGCTGGACAGGGCGGTCAGCGGTAAGGTGCATATTACCGCTGACTCATGGTCCAGCAGGCATGGACAGGGACGTTACCTTTCTTTCACGGCCCATTGGGTCACTCTTTTGGCAGCTGGGAAGGATGCAGGACAAGGTGCAGTAGTGTTGGAGGTTGTTCCACCGCCACGCCTCCAAAATGCTACTACTGATTGTGACACACCTCTCTCCTCCACCCCCTCCTCTTCTTCTTCCTCCATGGCCTCTTCCTGTGGTTTGTCCTCGGAACCAGCGGTGCTCCGTAGGCGTTCAAGGGGCTACGCAAGTACGCAGGCAAAAAGATGCCATGCCGTGCTTGCGCTGGTGTGTTTGGGGGACAGGAGCCACACTGGGGCAGAGGTCCTGTCTGCTCTGCAGGGGCAGGCCGAGAGGTGGTTGACGCCACGCCAGCTTAAGCCAGGAATGGTGGTTTGCAACAATGGCACCAACCTCCTCTCCGCCCTCCGACAGGGACAACTGACCCATGTGCCCTGTATGGCTCACGTCCTTAACCTGGTGGTGCAGCGGTTCTTGGGCAGGTACCCGGGCTTACAGGATGTCCTGAGGCAGGCCAGGAAAGTCTGTGTGCATTTCCGCCGATCTTATAATGCCAGTGCTCGCCTGGCTGAGCTTCAAAAGGAGTTGAACCTGCCCAAGAACCGCCTTATATGTGACATGCCCACCAGGTGGAACTCAACGTTGGCCATGCTGCAGCGACTGCACACGCAGCAGAGGGCCATCAATGAGTACCTGTGCGACTACGGCACCAGGACAGGGTCAGGGGAGCTCTGGTTTTTTTCACCACGCCAGTGGGGCATGATCAGGGATGCATGCACTGTCCTGGCACCATTTGAGGAGGCCACGAGGATGGTGAGCAGTGACAGTGCATGCATCAGTGACACTGTACCTCTTGTCCACCTGTTGGAGCACACGCTGCGTGGAATAATGGACAGGGCACTTGAGGCAGAACAGAGGCAGGAAGAGGAGGACTTCCTTGCCTCTCAAGGCCCCCTTTACCCAGACAGTGATCCTTCTGTCCCACCCATCGCACAGGAAGAGGAGGAGGAGGAGGAGGAGGAGGAGGAGGAGGATTGTGTCAGCATGGAGGTGGAGGCTGGCACTCAGCATCATCAGCAGCAGTCTTTTAGGGATGATTTACAGTCCCAAGAAACCAGTGGACTTGTACGTGGCTGGGAGGAGGTGGCTGCGGATCATGTCGTCCTTAGTGACCCAGAGGACTCCAGACTGAATGCCTCAGCTAACCTACGCTGCATGGCCTCCCTGATCCTGCAAAGTCTGCGGAAGGATCCTCGTATTCTTCGGATCAAGGAGAGGGACCATTACTGGCTGGCCACTCTCCTTGATCCACGGTACAAGGGTAAGGTTGCGGACCTTATCGTACCGTCGCAGAGGGAGCAGAGGATGAGACAACTCCGGGAGGCCTTGCAGAAAGGTCTGTGCAACGCGTTCCCAGAGACTGGGAGGTTACAAACTCCTGGTCCTGGACAACGAGTTGCTGAGGCTTCGGGCAGTCAAAGAAGGAGCGGTGGGGAAGGTGGCCGTCTGACCGATGCGTTCAGACAATTCTTTAGTCCGCAGCCCCAAAGTATGATCGGTTCCAGCAACCATCGCCAGCGTCTGATATACATGGTCCAGGAATACCTAGGGGCAAGGTCAGACTTGGACACCTTCCCCACCGAAAATCCTCTGGCTTACTGGGTCTTGAGGATGGATCACTGGCCAGAGCTTGCACAGTATGCAATTGAGCTACTGGCCTGTCCTGCATCCAGCGTTCTTTCAGAACGCACATTCAGTGCTGCTGGAGGATTTGTCACGGATCACAGGGTGCGCCTGTCCACCGACTCGGTTGATCGACTGACTTTCATCAAGATGAACCAGTCTTGGATCACCACCAGCTACCACACACCAGATGCTGATATAACAGACTAATTGATTTTAAAATGTCACATCCCTTCAAGACTGATGCTGATGCTGAGTGCCTGTGCTGTTATGTTGACTGGCTATCCTCCTCCTCCTCCTCAATGATACGATTAACGATGATAGCTTGGAAGATCATTTTGGTTTATGGGTGACGCCACCAGTGGCTAAGGCCCAATTTTTCAGCCCCTGTTTAACAGGGGCGTGTAATTAAAATTTTTGATGCAATACTTTGCAACAGGCCTCATTGCTGTGCTCCAAGTACAGTATCTGTGAGGGGTTGCAGTGTTGTGCCACCAGTGCCTAAGGCCCAATTTTTCAGCCCCTGTTCAACAGGGGCATGCAATTATAATTATTGATCTAATAATTCACAGCAGGGCCCATTGCTGCGCCCACCAAGAGTAACTGTCAGGCCTTACAGTGTTGTGGCACCAGCACCACCATCACCACCACCACCACCACCAAAGGCCCAATTTTTCAGCCCCCGTTCAACAGGGGCATGCAATTTTAATTATTGATCTAATAATTCACAGCAGGGCCCATTGCTGTGCCCACCAAGAGTAACTGTCAGGCCTTACAGTGTTGTGGCACCAGCACCACCATCACCACCACCACCACCACCAAAGGCCCAATTTTTCAGCCCCTGTTCAACAGGGGCATGCAATTATAATTATTGATCTAATAATTCACAGCAGGGACCATTGCTGCGCCCACCAAGAGTAACTGTCAGGCCTTACAGTGTTGTGGCACCAGCACCACCATCACCACCACCACCACCACCAAAGGCCCAATTTTTCAGCCCCTGTTCAACAGGGGCATGCAATTATAATTATTGATCTAATAATTCACAGCAGGGACCATTGCTGCGCCCACCAAGAGTAACTGTCTAGGGATGAGCCGAACACCCCCGGGTTCGGTTCGCACCAGAACCTTCGAACGGACCGAAAGTTCGCGCAAATTTTCGAACCCTATTCGTTATAATGGACGCGAACGTTCGAAATCAAAATTGCTAATTACAACAGCCAATATGCATGTTAATGTCATAAAACAGGTTTGGGGACCCGGGTCCTGCCCCAGGGGACATATATCAATGCAAAAAGAAATTTTAAAAACTAACGTTTTTTCGGGAGCAGTCATTTTAATGATGCATAAAGTGAAAAACAAAAAGTGAAATTTTCCTTTAAATATGGTACCTGGGGGGTGTCTAAAGTATGACTGTGAAGTGGCATGTGTTTCCCGTGTTTAGAACTGTCCTTGCACAAAATGACATTTGTAAAGGAAAAAAAGAAGCCATTTAAAACCACTTGCGGCTTTAATGTCATGTCTTGTCCTGGCCGCCATATAACTGAAAATCCTTGAGAAAAATGGCATGGCTACCCCATCACCCTCCCCCCCCCCACCCCAGCCCCTTTGGGTCTTGTATGGATATTAAGGGGGACCCCGCACCCAAAATAAAACCCTATACCTACAACCCTATGTAGCGGGGTGTTCCCCTATATTGGGAAGAAACTACATTACCCATAACCCCATTCTTGTTGTGACGTTCCACCGCAGAGACTCATGGGAGGGGTTATAAAAGGAAGAGGCGGGGCCGGGCTCGGCCTCTTTGGCGACACGAGACTTCACGGACGGATCCTCCTGTGCGGATGTGTCGGAGGGGCAAGGCCTGAAGCCTGAGGCCTTGCTCTGCACCGAAGAGCCTTCCATCCTCCCCTCTGCGAGCCTGGGTGGCATCTGACTTTGTGAGCTACCGCCTTGTCGGATCGGGGACCCGATCGTTGGAGAGATCGAGAGTGTGTGACACGGCCGGTGGAGGTTTTCCCGGACTGGATCCGTAGTCCGGCGGGTGAGAGGGCATAAGCCCAGCTTAGATACTGTTGCTGTGTATAGGCCTATAGACTGCCGTGGCCTACAAGTTATTTTCATACCCCTTGGATTACAAAGTTATACTCTGTTTAAGTGCACCACCATTACAGACCTGCCGGTGAAGAAAGAAGGACTAAGCTAAATATTAGAACCAGGCCTGGTGGGGATTCTAGCGTGTTTGATTGCTGCGCCATAGGGCACTTAGTTAACGGTCGCCCGTATGGCGCACTTGTAGCGTGTGTTACTATATAGTGTGTTAGAGTGGCAGGACGCTGCCCTTAGGAGTGATTGTTTAGAACTGTGATTATTGTTACCCCTTTTATTCATATTGAGAATTGATGAGTAAAACACTTTACCTATTACAATTCATTACTGTGTCCTTGCTTAGTTATTCTATTGCATAGGACATATCATTGATTGTTAGTACTAGCTGTGCCAGAAGGGGATAGAGCCTATTGCCGGGGGTTGGCGGAGCTGCACTCAGGGCCCAAAATCTAATTCTGCGGCCTCCTTAGTTGGAGGTATCGCTACACGTGGGGGCTCGTCCGGGATCCTGATGCAGCAAGCGAACGCCAGAAGTGCCGGCATGGACCCCATGGATCCAAGAGCGGTAGAAGAGTGGTGCAAAGCCGCTAATACAGAGCCAAAACAGTCGATAGCCATTAGCCTTCCTGGCGAGAAATGGTCAAGTGAGACGGTAGAGGAACTGCTGAGTTCAGTGTCCCCAGATCACACACCGTGGGTGATAGACATGAAGACAGACCCAAACATCTCATATCAATACGCATTAGTGGAATATTGGGACGGGATGCCAGAGGCCTGTAAGCACAAGTGTCTGAGGACGCCAGACAACAGAACATTTAGGCTGGCGCACGCAATAACTGTAGAAAGGGAACCATCCCCTACGGGATCGCCACAGGCTGCGGCCCGAACTACACCTGAAAGAGAAGACAGGGCGCCACCTCCGGTGGCACCTGCATCGGCCACTGCTATATCACCAGAACTGATAAATGCAATAGGGGATTTGCTAGCCAAATGTCAGAAGACAAGTACGGTGCATGTGGAAACTAGCTACCGGAGACTAAAAATATTCTCAGGGAAGCTCCCTGTCCCGGCAGGGGAAGAAGATTTTGATACTTGGGTGGAACAGGCATTACAGGCAGTGGAGGCATGGGAGGTGCCGGAGGCACAGAAGAGGCAGCGAGTGTTAGAAACCCTTAAAGGTGCAGCAGCAGAAGCAGTGAAAAGTTTCCGGTTTGGGAATGCAGGGTGCACGGCGCAGGATTGTCTAGCTACGCTGCAGGAAGAGTTTGGTCAATTAGACAAGGTGACAGAGACGGTCTACCAGTTTGAACACACTTTCCAAAAACCGGAGGAGAAACTTTCCGAGTATGTCAGAAGGCTAAACAGGCTGCTGTGCAAGATTGTGTTAAAGAAAGGGATGAAGCCCCAAGATGCCGATGCGGCAAGAATGAAGCAAGTCTTAAAGGGAGCGCTACGCTCCGATCCAGTCTGGCTGCACCTGAAAACCTTGGGTGGAGGAATGTTGCTGACTTATGCTGATTTAATAAAAATTATCAGAGATGAGGAGGCGCTGCAACAGGACCAGCAGAAGGATAAGACAAGTGTTGTACCCGCACAGGTGCTGGTCAATCCAGTGATGACCCCTGAAAGAGAGGCGGAGATAGACACCCTAAAAACTCAGATGTCCAAGGTATTAGAGATATTGACCTCTCTGATAGCAAAAGACACAGAGTGTCCCAAGAAGAAGGAAAGTCCAAGGAAGGAATTGTTCCCGATTGCCTCAGCACCCGAACCTTTACAAGAATGGGGAGATATAGTCTGCTTCAACTGTGGGGGAGTTGGCCACATTGCAGCCACATGTTCTAGTCCGAAGAAGAAGAGACCAGACAACCGCAAGCCGGCGGGAAACTTCAGAGGGCCCCGGTGAAGGAGTCAACCGGGTGCCCACCATCTTCAGTAAATTCCAAGCTGAATGCAAAGAAAAACAAAAAGAGAGATAGAACACCAAAGGGGAAACGTAATACCCCTCAACAAAGCTATACTCCAAGAAGAAGGGGGGAGACCCCTCAGGAGAGGCACGGCACCCCCCAAAGGAGGTGCCCACCCAAGAAAAATAATAGTACACCTCAGCGGGTTCCTACACCCATTAAAAGGAGGGAAGTCAGTGCATACCAGGCTCAAGAAAGGTTCAAGTCCAAAGGGAATAGGACAAGAGAAAGTCCAAAGGGAAAAGGTCTGAAGAAGGCAGCTCCTGCCGGACCATATCCAGAGAAGCTGGTAGGCCCATCCCCTATAGTGCCCATTCAAGTGGAGGGAGTCTACACCAGGGGCCTCCTGGACACCGGGGCACAAGTGACCCTACTATACCGGGACTTCTACGACAGGCACCTGAGTCATCTGCCTATCCAGAAGATAGAGGAGCTGGAAATATGGGGAATTGGAACCCAGAGTTTCCCTTACGACGGCTACCTTCCCGTCCAAATAACCTTTGACCCATCCGTGGCTGGGAAGGCCGAAGTGTTTGACACCCTGGCAGTTGTGTGTCCTAGGCCGCCTGGAGCCAACAAGAATTCCCTTATAATAGGGACAAACACGGACCTGGTCCGAAGACTCCTGACCCCTCTAGTGACGGAAGAAAGACAAGCAGCTACCAAGATCCATCCCATGCTGAAGACAGCCTACCAACGGCTGGTCCAAGAGCGGGAGACCCCTGGAGAGGGGATAGGGAAGTTGTGGAGACTTGGAAGAGAAGGGGTAGTGTTGCAGCCCGGTGAAGTAACCTGTCTCAGGGCCACTGTGAAGCTTACTTGGGAACAGCCTGGTCCCTTTGTCATGCTGGAGTCAGACCCAAGGGGTGAATCCTCAGGCCTGGAGGTGATACCGGAAGTGATTCCGCTGAAGGTCCTGAAGAAGGCCCATTATAGAGTTCCAGTGAGTGTTAGGAATACTACCAAAGACCCCATGGACATCCCAGCCAGAATGTTGCTAGGCCAGGTGAGCCCGGCGGCCCCTGTTACCCTGTCAGAAGTGAAGAGGACAGGTGAAGAAGCGGATGTTTGGGAGAAGCTGACCATGGAAAACCCGAATCTGTCCAGGGCTTGGAAAGAGAGAGCCAAGGCCCAGTTGAATAGATGGGAGAAGATCTTCTCTAGGGATGAATTTGATGTGGGGTGTGCAAGAAGTGCCACCCATCGGATCCGCCTCCAAGAAGATAAGCCCTTCCGAGAGAGAGTCAGGCGGGTCCCGCTAGCAGATCTGGAGGATCTGAGGGAACAACTTGCAGAACTCAAGAGGACTGGTGTGATACGGGAGTCCAGAAGCCCATATGCCTCTCCCATAGTAGTGGTCCGAAAGAAGAATGGATCATTGAGGCTCTGTATAGACTACAGGACTCTCAACAGGAGAACCATACCTGACCAATACACCACTCCGAGGATAGAGGATGCCCTACAGAGCTTGTCTGGGGCCAAATGGTTCAGCGTTATGGATCTCAAGAGTGGGTACTATCAGATTCCGATGCACCCAGCAGACAAGGAGAAGACAGCTTTCATAACCCCAGTGGGGTTCTTCGAATTCGACCGGATGCCCCAAGGTCTGTCTGGAGCCCCAGCTACTTTCCAACGTCTCATGGAGAAGACAGTAGGGGACATGAACTTGATCGAAGTCCTTGTATACCTAGACGATGTCATTGTCTTTGGGAGAACCTTGGAGGAACATGAAGAGAGGCTGGAGAAAGTGTTGAGAAGACTCAGTGAGGAAGGGCTTAAGCTTTCGCCTGAGAAGTGTCGGTTCTACCAGTCTTCTGTGAACTATCTGGGGCACATAGTATCTGAAGAAGGGGTGGCCACAGACCCTGAGAAATTGGAGGCAGTTACCTCCTGGCCACAGCCCACCACAGTAACAGAACTCAGATCCTTCTTGGGCTTCTGCTCCTACTATAGAAGGTTTGTGGAGGGATTTGCTCGAATTGCTAGACCATTGAATGAGTTGCTCAAGACTGAAGGAGAGGAGGATGGATCGGGGCCCAGGAGGCCAGGAGAGTCCATCAGAGATCAGTGGAATCAGAGGTGTGAAGAGGCTTTCCAGGAATTGAAGAGGAGCCTGACCACTGCACCAGTCTTGGCCTATGCAGACCCAACCAAGCCCTATGAACTGCACGTGGATGCTAGTCACGACGGTCTGGGAGGAGTACTTTACCAAGAACATGAGGGGCAATTGCGGCCTGTTGCCTATGTGAGTAGAAGCCTGACCCCCTCTGAGAAGAACTACCCCACTCACAAGCTGGAGTTCTTGGCCCTCAAGTGGGCGGTAGTAGACAAGCTCAAAGACTACCTGTACGGAGCAGAGTTCACTGTGAAGACCGACAACAACCCCCTTACCTACCTGTTCACCACGGCCAAGCTGGATGCCACTGGACACAGGTGGCTAGCCGCACTGTCTGGATTCAACTTCAGCCTTAAGTATAGACCAGGAGTGGGGAATCGAGACACAGACGCCTTGTCCAGAAGATCTCATTCCCCGACCATTGAAATAGAAGATTGGACCCAAGTGGCACCGGACGGGGTGCAGGCCCTTTGTCAAGGAGCTGCATTCCAAGCCCGAGGATGCTCCAGAGCAGAGGAAATAGGAGTTACCACGGTGGGAGTCCCCAAACACTACTGTGGAGTAGCTCAATTGGAAGAGGGCAACCTACCAAGATTGTCCAAAAAGGAATTAAGGTGTGACCAATTGGAAGACCCCATGGGGAGATTGGTCCTGGAGGCCTTGGAAAATCAGGATCCAAACATACTCATGCGTCAACCCTCCAAAGAAGCTCGCCTACTGAGGAAGGAGTGGGATAGGTTGCAGTTGCATCAGGGAGTGGTCTACCGAAGGGGCCCCTCTGATGATTCAGAAGATAAGTGGCAGATGTTCCTCCCAGAGAAACATCGGGAGACTGTTTTGATGGCCTTGCATGACAATCATGGCCACCTAGGGGCTGAAAGGACTTTTCAACTTGTCAGAAGTCGGTTCTATTGGCCCTGCATGAGGGCAGAGGTAGAGGAGTACTGCCACTCATGTGCGCGATGCATCCAGAGGAAGACTTTGCCCCATCAAGCTGCCCCAATGGGCCATCTACAGAGCCAAGGGCCTATGGACCTGGTGTGCATTGACTTTCTCTGCCTCGAACCCGACCTGAGTGGACTAGGAAATGTTCTGGTGATAACCGACCATTTCACCCGGTATGCCCAGGCCTTCCCCACCAAAGATCAGAAGGCCTCCACCGTGGCCAAGGTACTTATGGAGAAGTATTTTGTCCATTATGGGCTGCCACAGAGACTCCATTCAGATCAAGGGAGGGACTTCGAGAGTAAGCTGATCCGGAAGCTCTTGGATTCGTTGGGAATCAGGAAGACTCGAACTACACCTTACCATCCTCAGGGAGATGCTCAGCCGGAAAGGTTCAACCGAACCCTGCTCAACATGTTGGGGACTCTGGAAAGCGAGAAAAAGCAACATTGGAGCAAACACATAGCAGCCATGGTACATGCTTACAACTGCACCATCAGTGATGCTACAGGCTATTCCCCATATCGACTCATGTTTGGGAGAGAAGCGAGACTACCGGTGGACCTGGCTTTTGGCACCTCACTGGACCATTCCTCCGTCACCTCTCACAGAGGATATGTGGATAGGCTCAGACACAGCCTGAAAGTAGCCTATGAACAAGCTCAAGCGGCCTCAGATCAAAGGGGAGCTCGGAATAAAAAAAATTACGACCTGAAGGTCCGGGTACAAGACCTACAGCCCGGGGATCGAGTACTGTTGCGCAATCTGGGAGTCCCCGGAAAGCACAAGCTTGCAGACAGATGGAGATCTGAACCTTATGTCATCTGCAGGAAGTTGCCGGGCCTACCTGTCTACAAGGTGAAGCCAGAGGGAAAGGTAGGCCCACTGAAGACATGGCATCGAAACCACCTGCTCCCACTGACGGAGGCAGTTAGAATACCTTCCGTGGGAGACTCCCCTGCACCGGCCTCTATCTTGGATACTCCTAGACCGCACACTCGGTCACAGACCTCCCGAGCTGGAAATGGAGAAGCCTCCCAACTTAGTGGGGATGAAGAAGGAGAGCTTGATTGGCTGTGGTCTTCCCCAACTCCAGGAACTTCTATCATAGATCTTCCAGTCACCCAAGATACCACAGATGAAACGCTGAACCCAGAGGCTACAGAATTCATCCCTTTCAGTCCTTCAACAGATTACTGGGAAGATGCCCATGATAGTTACTCCGAGGAAGAGGAGCCTGAGGCGCCAGAGCCAGAGATTCCAAGAGAGCAAAGAGCTCGAAGAGTCATTCAACCTCCTAAGAAGCTGACCTACCCCCAGATGGGGAACAGTTCGGAAGACTCTGTGGTCACTGCTAGGAGAAATGCTGAGATTCCGGATCCCTCCACTGTCCATTTGGTGGAGGGCAACCCCAGCTCACTCTCTGGCACAGTTAGTCAGGCCACCCAAGATAATGTGACCTGTGGGCAAGGGAATTCAACCCCTCAGTTATGGTGGGAATCCCCTATCCCAACATCGTTTTCAGAATTGTCCAATGTTGTATATAGTTGTTGCTAAAATTTATCTTTGGGGACCAAAGAGTTTAAGTGGGGGGAGTGTGTAGCGGGGTGTTCCCCTATATTGGGAAGAAACTACATTACCCATAACCCCATTCTTGTTGTGACGTTCCACCGCAGAGACTCATGGGAGGGGTTATAAAAGGAAGAGGCGGGGCCGGGCTCGGCCTCTTTGGCGACACGAGACTTCACGGACGGATCCTCCTGTGCGGATGTGTCGGAGGGGCAAGGCCTGAAGCCTGAGGCCTTGCTCTGCACCGAAGAGCCTTCCATCCTCCCCTCTGCGAGCCTGGGTGGCATCTGACTTTGTGAGCTACCGCCTTGTCGGATCGGGGACCCGATCGTTGGAGAGATCGAGAGTGTGTGACACGGCCGGTGGAGGTTTTCCCGGACTGGATCCGTAGTCCGGCGGGTGAGAGGGCATAAGCCCAGCTTAGATACTGTTGCTGTGTATAGGCCTATAGACTGCCGTGGCCTACAAGTTATTTTCATACCCCTTGGATTACAAAGTTATACTCTGTTTAAGTGCACCACCATTACAGACCTGCCGGTGAAGAAAGAAGGACTAAGCTAAATATTAGAACCAGGCCTGGTGGGGATTCTAGCGTGTTTGATTTCTGCGCCATAGGGCACTTAGTTAACGGTCGCCCGTATGGCGCACTTGTAGCGTGTGTTACTATATAGTGTGTTAGAGTGGCAGGACGCTGCCCTTAGGAGTGATTGTTTAGAACTGTGATTATTGTTACCCCTTTTATTCATATTGAGAATTGATGAGTAAAACACTTTACCTATTACAATTCATTACTGTGTCCTTGCTTAGTTATTCTATTGCATAGGACATATCATTGATTGTTAGTACTAGCTGTGCCAGAAGGGGATAGAGCCTATTGCCGGGGGTTGGCGGAGCTGCACTCAGGGCCCAAAATCTAATTCTGCGGCCTCCTTAGTTGGAGGTATCGCTACACCTATATACTCTGAACAGCAGTATATAGGTGGTGCAAACAAGACACGGACTGTAGGTTTGTTCTTAAGTAGAATCTGAACAGGTACATTATGAAGTGTAGCTCCATCCCAAAAAAATCTATTTTTAAGCTTTTTGGAGAACATAGGGAGGGGTTATCACCCCTGTAACATTTGCTGTCTTTGCACATCTGTTCAGAACATGTCACCTCACTTTCCGTCCCAATGACAAATGTTTTTGGAAAAGTGGGGTTTTAATTGAAACAAGGATTGGTGATAAAGCATCAGTAGAGAGGAGATACCTTTTTCCCAAATTAAATCTAACAGGATAGAATTTCCCTTCCTAGGGGTAGATTTCCTCTCACTTCCTGTTTTCTCTTGCCGTTTGCAAGTAGGAGTCGTTTGTAAGTTGGATGTTTGAAAGTAGGGGCCTGCCGTATATACTCTGCAGAAATTTGCCCTATTAGATGTTGGTGTAGCCACAAGACTGGTGGGCACAGGAATGGGCCCTGCTGTGAGTTAATAGATCAAGATTTGTACTTGTGTAGCGGCCTCACCCCCTTCACATGTTTATTGATTGTCCGAAAGCTCTTGTCTAGGGGTACCTGGGTTTCGAGAGTGAGGTGCGCTACGGCCCATGTCCTCCCCATGGCTGTGGGTGAGGTGAAGGCCAGTATCAATATCTTCCTCGGGCCAAATGTGCATTGGGTTGCGGAACTTAGCCCTGCTATGCTGGAATCTCCCTTTGCTCCCATCAACAGAGTCCATACACCGATCACAGTCCAACTGTTAGTTTTATTTCGTAGCTCCACAACAAACAATGTATGGCAGGATACGGTGGGATGAGCAGGCCGAGGCACTATCCGGATTGTAGTCCCTACACCCCCTGCGCTATGACCAGGGGTTGCAGGAGTCTTGATTAGAACAACTTCGCTGCGCTGCGGCCCCTATCAGGGGAAGATGACCCTCCAAGGGAGTTACCGGAGGCCCGTCCGTCACCGGGTTGACGCTGCTCCGGAGTCTTCAGACGGGTGACCTCCCCAGCCTCCTCACCTCAGATGCGGGTCCCCTCGCAAGGGGCACCCTGGAATCACTTCACCCTCGCGGGACCCGGTCGAAGTCACCAGGTCCCAGGCCTTCTAAAAAGTACCTCACCCCAGGCTGAAGGTGCCTGGGATGGACTCCAACTCCAGCTTCATTCCGGCCAGGCCTAGGGTGCCCAGGCCGGAACCTTGAACCGCCCGCACCCAGGCCGAGGGCGCCTGGGTACGTGAAGAGATGATCCCCCAAAAGACCTCGTGGCGAGGGCGTCTCCCCCTTTTATCTCCTCCCATCGACACCACGGCGGGTTCCCCGCCCCAGCCGTACCATCTCCAGGAAGGGACAAAAAGGGTAGCACTGTGGTAGTGATTCTACCTCGAGCCTGTAGGTACCCCGCCACCCACAGGCCAAGGAGAATATTGCACCACCCAATCCTCCACGAATAACAAAAAGGGGTCTAATCCCTGACATAATTACACACCTGGGTCTCTCTACCCCAGGTGTATCCCACTAACTTTGAAGACCCCGCTACACACTCCCCCTTGTGATTTGACGCTGGTCCCCAGCGTCAGGTGCACACCCATGTCTCCCAAGGAGTGGTGACATGAAGTGGGCCCCAGAGGCTATCCCTCAAATTTTGGATACTGTGTGTGCCAAGACCTGCTCCAGGGAAAGGGAACTATAAAACATTAAAACTTTTGTATAAAACATCTGTCATGTACACATATACAATCCCTCCCGTCACTGTCTAAGAACCACCCCATACTCAGTAGTCTTGACCGACGAATCTCCTGCAGAAGGGAAACAAAAAAAAAACACATCCTAACACTCTGTGTTAACTTGGCATGAGTGGGTCCATCAGCCGAGAGACCCACTCACTCCAATAAGTAAGTAATGCATGTGTAACATTTCAAACAACCGTTGCACAACACTGCCACCTGGTGACAGCGCTGCGGTAATGACACTTGGTGAGATCTTCATTCTTCCTGCTTTCCTACTCTGACTCTACCCCAAAAGTCTCTGCCTTTGGCACATGAAGAAAAGGGAGAAAAAAACAACAGCTCCCAAGTCTCCAGTGAGTAAAAGAAAAACCCAAATCAAAACAAAAGTAGGGCACAGTTCTAGGCGTCTGGGAATGTCTCTTCCAGAAAGTTTCAACAGCAACAAAATAGGAGCTCACTTCTCCTATAAGTAGAACCTTGGATCCGGCAGAAACAGGGGCTTCAGGTGCCCGTCAAACACTTCCACCGAATACTCGACATCCTCTCCTTCTTTCCTGCAGATGAGCACCTTATCGGCATGAATATGGCGCCCAAGTCTCCAATCAGCTCTGCAGTCCTTGAACTTTTTAGACACAGGCGGCGAACATGACAGGTATCGCCTGGCATGGGGTACTTTAAGCTTTTCCCACACAAACTCGTCATACCACCTTGGTCGCAGGACCTCGACTTCATACAATAAGTCCCGAGGCAAGTAGGGGTACTCCCACCCATATTCACGGGCGACTCTCTGGGAGAAAAGTCTCTGCAACCTGGCTAGAGGCGGCATCACATCTCGCTCACCTTCTCCTGGCTGCACGATGGCCTCCGGGTGCCGAGGTACCTTCACCATCTCGGGTTGCTTTGTCTTTGGTGCCCGCAACGAAGCACGCTGCATCCCCACCATCAGAGCGGGTGATGTAGTTGAATGAGGAAAGTTGGTCGGAGGACTAGATTCCCTCGGGAACTCCGGGGCCTGCGCCCGGAGCGTACTGTCTTCTATGGACATGGGGGAATCCTGCGGTTTACTCAGCACAGGTAGTGGGCGTCTGTCCCAGCCCTTCCGGTGAAACAGTTCGTCTATCTCTCCGTCATCCCCACAGTCTGACAATGACTCTAGGTCGGAGGTGTCATACATCTCAGCGGGAAGGTAGTCTCTAGTAGACGGAAGGCTACCCTCCCTTGCGGGCTCCACCAACTGTGGACCCCCGACACCTCCAACCAACACCACAGTCCCAGCCCCTGGCTCACCTGGACCTTCTGAAGAACTGGGATGTCCGGGACTCTCTTCTCTACCGGCGCCATCCAGGCCAGGCAAGCGGCGGGGTGAAGCTCGACCACGACCATAGGATGCCTGTACCAGGCCGACTTTCCTCTTCGGAGGTGGGAGCAGGGAGTCTGTGGTGACCGAAGCAGCGTCCTCGGATTTTTCTCTCTCAGTCTCTGATTGGGCAGTCCCATCGCCCTGGTCAGCGCGCACGGGGACCTCCGCAAAGGCCTGGATCTCTCCCTCCGGAGTGGCGGTTCCTGTGATGCAGTTGAGGCGAAGGGCCCGGGGCCTTACTGTGGATGATTCGACCTCAAAAAGAAATTCTTTGCACGCTTCACATCGCCCGAACGGCTTCAGTTGGACCACCAGTCCCGAGCATCCGGGACAGATCACACCGAGGGCCTCCGTGTCTCTGCATGAATACAGAGCCAACTGTCCTCGGGGCCTGAGCCTTATCCCCGTGTCTGTAATGGGCGCAGCAAATGCAGTCATTTTCGTGGGGTAAGGTACCGGCATCCACGGGGAGCTTGAGGCCATCCCGACCACCTGCTGTTCCATCACACGCTCACCTCGCGCCGGAGTCTCCACGTGTATCTCCACACGTGGCCAGACTCCTCCCACGACTTGCACGTTTTCGCGGGCTTCCTTCAGTCTCCTCCCACGAATTGCGCAGTCATGGGGTGCCTCGTGGCGCAGTACATTAACAGTCCCCACATGTAGTACTTCACACGGCTGGACCTCTCCCTTTTTACGCTCCTCCGCGTGGGCCTTTCCCGACTTAGGGTCATGTCCACAACTCCGAGCAGGGATGCACTTTGGCCAATCACCTCCTCCGGGCAGCAAAGTCCAGACACAGCCGTTCCAACCCTTAGGATCAATACACATTTCATCCCGGACTCACGAGCCCCCACGTGTAGCGGCCTCACCCCCTTCACATGTTTATCGATTGTCCGAAAGCTCTTGTCTAGGGGTACCTGGGTTTCGAGAGTGAGGTGCGCTACGGCCCATGTCCTCCCCATGGCTGTGGGTGAGGTGAAGGCCAGTATCAATATCTTCCTCGGGCCAAATGTGCATTGGGTTGCGGAACTTAGCCCTGCTATGCTGGAATCTCCCTTTGCTCCCATCAACAGAGTCCATACACCGATCACAGTCCAACTGTTAGTTTTATTTCGTAGCTCCACAACAAACAATGTATGGCAGGATACGGTGGGATGAGCAGGCCGAGGCACTATCCGGATTGTAGTCCCTACACCCCCTGTGCTATGACCAGGGGTTGCAGGAGTCTTGATTAGAACAACTTCGCTGCGCTGCGGCCCCTATCAGGGGAAGATGACCCTCCAAGGGAGTTACCGGAGGCCCGTCCGTCACCGGGTTGACGCTGCTCCGGAGTCTTCAGACAGGTGACCTCCCCAGCCTCCTCACCTCAGATGCGGGTCACCCTGGAATCACTTCACCCTCGCGGGACCCGGTCGAAGTCACCAGGTCCCAGGCCTTCTAAAAAGTACCTCACCCCAGGCTGAAGGTGCCTGGGATGGACTCCAACTCCAGCTTCATTCCGGCCAGGCCTAGGGTGCCCAGGCCGGAACCTTGAACCGCCCGCACCCAGGCCGAGGGCGCCTGGGTACGTGAAGAGATGATCCCCCAAAAGACCTTGTGGCGAGGGCGTCTCCCCCTTTTATCTCCTCCCATCGACACCACGGCGGGTTCCCCGCCCCAGCCGTACCATCTCCAGGAAGGGACAAAAAGGGTAGCACTGTGGTAGTGATTCTACCTCGAGCCTGTAGGTACCACGCCACCCACAGGCCAAGGAGAATATTGCACCACCCAATCCTCCACGAATAACAAAAAGGGGTCTAATCCCTGACATAATTACACACCTGGGTCTCTCTACGCCCAGGTGTATCCCACTAACTTTGAAGACCCCGCTACACTTGCATGCACCTGTTGAACCGGGCAGAAAAATTGGGCCTTTGGTGGTGGTGGTGGTGGTGGTGGACGGTGTTGCCACAAGACTGTAAGCCCTCACAGTTACTCTTGGTGGGTGCAGGAATGGGCCCTGCTGTGAGTTATTAGATCAAGATTTGTAATTGCATGCACCTGTTGAACAGGGCAGAAAAATTGGGCCTTTGGTGGTGGTGGTGGTGGTGGACGGTGTTGCCACAAGACTGTAGGCCCTCATAGTTACTCTTGGTGGGCGCAGGAATGGGCCCTGCTGTGAACTATTAGATCAAGATTTGTAATTACACGCCCCTGTTAAACAGGGGCTGAAAAATTGTGCCTTAGGCATTGGTGCTGGTGCCACAACACTGCAACCCCTCACAGATACTGTACTTGGAGCACAGCAGTCACACCTGTTGCGAAGCATCTTTTTAAAAAATTGTAATTACACGCCCCAGTTATACAGGGGCTGAAAAATTGTGCCTTAGGCACTGGTGCTGGTGCCACAACACTGCACCCCCTCACAGATACTGTACTTGGAGCACAGCAGTCACACCTGTTGCGAAGCATCTTTTTAAAAAATTGTAATTACACGCCCCTGTTATACAGGGGCTGAAAAATTGTGCCTTAGGCACTGGTGCTGGTGCCACAACACTGCAACCCCTCACAGATACTGTACTCTGAGCACAGCAATGAGACCTGTTGCAAAGCATTGCCTAAAAATTGTAATTACACGCCCCAACAGGGGCTGAAAAATTGTGCCTTAGGCACTGGTGCTGGTGCCACAACACTGCAACCCCTCACAGATACTGTACTTGGAGCACAGCAGTCACACCTGTTGCGAATCATCTTTTTTAAAAATTGCAATTACACGCCCCTGTTATACAGGGGCTGAAAAATTGTGCCTTAGGCACTGGTGTGGTGGCATGGATCATTGAGGAGGAGGAAGAGGATAGTCAGTGAACATAACAGGACAGTCACTCAGCATCAGCATAGGCAGTCTTGAAGGGATGTGACATTATAAATTATTCCGTTATATCCGCTTCAGGTGTCTGGTAGCTGGTGGTGATCCAAGACTGATTCATTTTTATGAAGGTCAGTCGATCAACCGAGTCGGTGGACAGGCGCACCCTATGATCGGTGACAAATCCTCCAGCAGCACTGAATGTGCGTTCGGAAAGAACGCTGGATGCAGGACAGGCCAGTAGCTCAATTGCATACTGTGCAAGCTCTGGCCAGTGATCCATCCTCAGGACCCAGTAAGCCAGAGGATTTTCGGTGGGAAAGGTGTCCAAGTCTGACCTTGCCCCTAGGTATTCCTGCACCATGTATATCAGACGCTGGCGATGGTTGCTGGAACCGATCATACCTTGGGGCTGCAGACTAAAAAATTGTCTGAACGCATCGGTCAGACGTCCACCTTCCCCACCGCTCCTTCTGCTACTGACCGAAGCCTCAGCAACTCGTCGTCCAGGACCAGGAGTTTGTAACCTCCCAGTTTCTGGGAACGTGTTGCACAGACCTTTCTGCAAGGCCTCCCTGAGATGTCTCATCCTCTGCTCCCTCTGCGACGGCAAGATAAGGTCCGCAACCTTACCCTTGTACCGTGGATCAAGGAGAGTGGCCAGCCAGTAATGGTCCCTCTCCTTGATCCGAAGAACACGAGGATCCTTCCGCAGGCTTTGCAGGATCAGGGAGGCCATGCAGCGTAGGTTAGCTGAGGCATTCGGTCCGGAGTCTTCTGGGTCACTGAGGATGACATGATCGCCAGCCACCTCCTCCCAGCCACGTACAAGTCCACTGGTTTGTTGGGACTGTACATCATCCCTAAAAGACTGCTGCTGCTGATGCTGAGTGCCAGGCTCCACCTCCATGCTCACACAATCCTCCTCCTCCTCCTCATCCTCATCCTCTTCCTGTGTGATGGGTGGGACAGAAGGAACACTGTCTGGATAAAGGGGGCCTTGAGAGGCAAGGAAGTCCTCCTCTTCCTGCCTCTGTTCTGCCTCAAGTGCCCTGTCCATTATCCCACGCAGCGTATGCTCCAACAGGTGGACAAGAGGTACAGTGTCACTGATGCATGCACTGTCACTGCTCACCATCCTCGTGGCCTCCTCAAATGGTGAGAGGACAGTGCATGCATCCCTGATCATGCTCCACTGGCGTGGGGAAAAAAAGCCAAGCTCCCCTGACCCTGTCCTGGTGCCGTAGTCGCACAGGTACTCATTGATGGCCCTCTGCTGCGTGTGCAGTCGCTGCAGCATGGCCAACGTTGAGTTCCACCTGGTGGGCATGTCACATATAAGGCGGTTCTTGGGCATGTTCAGCTCCTTTTGCAGCTCAGTCAGCCGAGCACTGGCATTATAAGATCGGCGGAAATGCACACAGACTTTCCTGGCCTGCCTCAGGACATCCTGTAAGCCTGGGAACCTGCCCAAGAACCGCTGCACCACCAGGTTGAGGACGTGAGCCATACAGGGCAAATGGGTGAGCTGCCCCTGTCGCAGGGCGGAGAGGAGGTTGGTGCCATTGTCAGAAACGACCATTCCTGGCTTAAGCTGGCGTGGCGTCAACCACCTCTCGGCCTGCCCCTGCAGAGCTGCCAGAACCTCTGGCCCAGTGTGGCTCCTGTCCCCCAAACACACCAGCGCCAAGCACGGCATGGCATCTTTTTGCCTGCGTACTCGCGTAGCCCCTTGTACGCCTACGGAGCACCGCTGGTTCCGAGGACAGAGCACTCGAAGAGGACATGGAGGAAGAAGAAGAGGAGGGGGTGGAGGAGAGAGGTGTGTCACAACCAGTAGTAGCATTTTGGAGGCGTGGTGGCGGAACAACCTCCAACACTACTGCACCTTGTCCTGCATCCCTCCCAGCTGCCAATAGAGTGACCCAATGGGCCGTGAAAGAAAGATAACGTCCCTGTCCATGCCTGCTGGACCATGAGTCAGCGGTAATATGCACCTTACCGCTGACCGCCCTGTCCAGCGAGGCATGGACATTGCCTTCCACATGCCGGTAGAGAGACGGAATCGCCTTCCGTGAGAAAAAGTGGCGTTTGGGAACCTGCCACTGAGGAACCGCACATTGAACAAACTCACGGAAGGGGGCCGAGTCTACCAACTGAAAAGGCAGCAGTTGAAGTGCTAGCAATTTAGCCAAGCTAGCATTAAACCGCTGGGCATGTGGATGGCTGGGAGTATACTTCTTTCGACGGTCCAGCAGCTGGGGCAGGGAAATTTGCCTGCTACAATCGGACGTCGGTGTACTGCAAGTACTTGGTTGTGACACACCTAATTCTACACCTTCAGTCCTCTCAGAGCAGCTTTCAGAGAGGACTGAAGATATAGTGGGGATGGAGATCCCAGCTGATGAGGAGCAAGGAGAGGTCCGCTTTGTTCTTTGGTGTGGGTCTTTTATGTGTGCTTGCCAACGAGCTGCATGGCAGGTCGACATATGTCTGCTCATGCTTGTGGTGCCCAAGCGGCTGATGTTTTGGCCACGCGAGATACGCTTGAGACAAATATTGCAAATAGCAGTGGTGCGATCTGATGCACTCGTCTCAAAAAAGGCCCACACCAAAGAACTTTTGTGATAACGTGCAGAGGCAGCGCCCTGCACAGGCGGAGCTCTGCGGTGTGGTACAGTTGCTGTGCTGGCCTCTAGCTGGCCTCCAGGGGGCATCCTGCCTCGTTGGACATGTGACGCCGCATCCTCCTCCTCCTCCTCCTCCTCCTCCTCCTCTCTCCCTTCAGGCACCCATGTGGAGTCAGTGACCTCATCATCCCCTCCCTCTTCACCACTAGAGCAAACCTGGCAGTAAGCTGCAGCTGGTGGAACAGTACTGCCAGATTGCTGTCCTTCAGCATCCCCTCTCTCTGCGCGCACACTACTGACTTCCTCAAGCTGGGTATCATCATCCGAGCCTTCGAATCGTTGGGCATCCTCCTGGAGCATGTACCCAACACTGTGCTCAAACAGTTCGGGGGACTCCTCAGGAGGACATGGTGGGTCTAGGGAAGGGGTGGCTGATGATGCCATTGAGTACGCGTTGGCTGCTGCTCTGCCAGTACCCTGAGCCTGGGTGAGAGAGGATGAGGAGGATGAGGAGGGCTTGGTCATCCATTCTACCAAGCCTTCGGCATGATGCGGCTCCACATGTCCAGCTGCCGAAAACAAAGACAAGCGTGTCCCATGGCCACGTGCTGATGACGATGCACGACCACGTCCACGGCCAGCACTGTTGTCTCTAGAAACAGAGCCTGCCTGCCCTGTGTTCTTGCCTCGGCACGCTCTGCCTCTCCTTGGCGGTCTTCCAGCCATTGTAGTCGGTAGTGTATATAGTATAAAAAATAGAGCTCCTATGTGTGCTCACAACACACTGTAGGTCCTATGGGTGCTGACACTAACACACTATAGGTACTATGTGTGCTGCTGACAAGAAAATATAGGAGCTCTGTTTGCTGCCACTAACACACTAGAAGTCCTATGGGTGCTGCTGAGAAGAAAATATAGGAGCTCTGTGTGATGCCACTAACACACTAGAAGTCCTATGGGTGCTTCTGAGAAGAAAATATAGGAGCTCTGTGTGATGCCACTAACACACTAGAAGTCCTATGGGTGCTTCTGAGAAGAAAATATTGGAGCTCTGTTTGCTGCCACTAACACACTAGAAGTCCTATGGGTGCTGCTGAGAAGAAAATATAGGAGCTCTGTGTGATGCCACTAACACACTAGAAGTCCTATGGGTGCTTCTGAGATGAAAATATAGGAGCTCTGTGTGATGCCACTAACACACTAGAAGTCCTATGGGTGCTTCTGAGATGAAAATATAGGAGCTCTGTTTGCTGCCACTAACACACTAGAAGTCCTATGGGTGCTGCTGAGAAGAAAATAGAGGAGCTCTGTGTGATGCCACTAACACACTAGAAGTCCTATGGGTGCTTCTGAGATGAAAATATAGGAACTCTGTGTGATGCCACTAACACACTAGAAGTCCTATGGGTACTGCTGAGAAGAAAATATAGGAGCTCTGTGTGATGCCACTAACACACTAGAAGTCCTATTGGTGCTTCTGAGATGAAAATATAGGAGCTCTGTGTGATGCCACTAACACACTAGAAGTCCTATGGGTGCTGCTGAGAAGAAAATATAGGAGCTCTGTGTGATGCCACTAACACACTAGAAGTCCTATGGGTGCTTCTGAGATGAAAATATAGGAGCTCTGTGTGATGCCACTAACACACTAGAAGTCCTATGGGTGCTTCTGAGATGAAAATATAGGAGCTCTGTTTGCTGCCACTAACACACTAGAAGTCCTATGGGTGCTGCTGAGAAGAAAATATAGGAGCTCTGTGTGATGCCACTAACACACTAGAAGTCCTATGGGTGCTTCTGAGATGAAAATATAGGAACTCTGTGTGATGCCACTAACACACTAGAAGTCCTATGGGTGCTGCTGAGAAGAAAATATAGGAGCTCTGTGTGATGCCACTAACACACTAGAAGTCCTATGGGTGCTGCTGAGAAGAAAATATAGGAGCTCTGTGTGATGCCACTAACACACTAGAAGTCCTATGGGTGCTGCTGAGAAGAAAATATAGGAGCTCTGTGTGATGCCACTAACACACTAGAAGTCCTATGGGTGCTGCTGAGAAGAAAATATAGGAGCTCTGTGTGATGCCACTAACACACTAGAAGTCCTATGGGTGCTTCTGAGATGAAAATATAGGAGCTCTGTGTGATGCCACTAACACACTAGAAGTCCTATGGGTGCTGCTGAGAAGAAAATATAGGAGCTCTGTTTGCTGCCACTAACACACTAGAAGTCCTATGGGTGCTGCTGAGAAGAAAATATAGGAGCTCTGTGTGATGCCACTAACACACTAGAAGTCCTATGGGTGCTGCTGAGAAGAAAATATAGGAGCTCTGTGTGATGCCACTAACACACTAGAAGTCCTATGGGTGCTTCTGAGATGAAAATATAGGAGCTCTGTTTGCTGCCACTAACACACTAGAAGTCCTATGGGTGCTGCTGAGAAGAAAATATAGGAGCTCTGTTTGCTGCCACTAACACACTAGAAGTCCTATGGGTGCTGTTGGGGTGCAATGCTGTGCTAACAGCACTGCGGTTGGTACTACTGCAATACTGTACTAACAGTAAGCACGCACCAGACTAATCCCCAGCAGCAGCTAATAACACACTAACTGTGCAATCAGCAGCAATGAACGATCAATGACTTAGGTAGCAATGGTTTAGCAAAGAAATAGCCAATGGTTTAGCAAAGAAGAGCAAATCTTTCAGTATCAAGCAAAGACAGAATCAGCAGACTGATCTCTTCTAAAGCCGGAACTCATGTGACCGGGGCCGACGGCGTGGCGGCCTTTTAAATGGTGGGGCGTGTACTAAAGCCCCTGAGCTGTAATTGGCTACAGGCGTCCTGCCTGTAGCCAATTATTGCTCTCCGAGTTTTGGGCGCTGTGATTGGCCAAGCATGCGGGGTCACAGTGCATGCTTGGCCAATCATCAGCCAGCAATGCACTGCGCCGGCCGCGCCGGCCGCAATGCATTGCGGGGCCGCTCGCATCACACGAATGTGATGCGAACGGCCCAAATAGTTCTGGGCTCCCCGAGCGAGCGAACGCCCGGTGCTCGATTCGAACGTGGGTTCGAATCGTGCACCGGGCCCATCCCTGTAACTGTCAGGCCTTACAGTGTTGTGGCACCAGCACCACCATCAAAGGCCCAATTTTTACTACCACTGATCAACAATTATATGTTATTACAATTCCTGATATTATACTTGACAGCAGGGCGTTCCAGCACCCACCAAGAATAACTGTGAGTGCTTTCAGTGTTGTGCCAACACCAACACCTAAGGGGCCAATTTCTGCAGAGTATATACGGAAGGTCCCTACTTTCAAACATCCAACTTACAAACTACTACTACTTGCAAATGGAAGAAGACAACAGGAAGTGAGAGGAAATCTACCCCTTGGAAGGAAAATTCTCTCCTGTAAGAATTAATATGGGAGAAAGGTGTCTCCTCTCTACTGATGCTTTATCACCAATCCTTGTTTCAATAAAAACACCACATTTCAAAAACAGTTGTCATTGGGACGCAAAATGTTCTGAACAGGGGCACAGACAGCAAAAAAAATGTGACAGGGGTGATAACCGTTCCCTATGTTTTACAAAAAGCTAAAAAAAAGGAATTTGCCATGGAGCTCCACTTAAACAATGCAGCTGTTCAAAATTATAAACAGATTCTACATAAGAACAAACCTACAGTCCCTGTCTTGTATGCACCGCCTGTATACGGCTGTTTAGAGTATATAGGTCCTTTTTTATTTTGTGTGCGGGGTTCCCCTTAATATCCATACAAGACCCAAAGGGGCTGGTAATGGGCTGGGGTGGGGGGGGGGGGGGTTGATGGGGTAGCTATGCCATTTTTCCTAAAGATTTTCATCCATATTACCGGGACCAGACATTGCATTAAAGCCGCAAGCAGTTTTAAATGACTTTTTTCACTTTAGAAATGTTATTTTGTGCAGGGACAGTTCTAAACACGGGAAACACGTGGCACTTCACAGGCATACTTTAGACACCCCCCAGGTACAATATTTAAAGGAATATTTGACTTTTTTTTTTTCACTTTATGCATCATTAAAATGACTGCTCCCGGAAAACTTCCGTTTTTAAAACTTATTTTTGCATTGATACATGTCCCCTGGTGCAGAAGCCGGGTTCCCAAACTCTGTTTCGGACAATAACATGGATAATAGTCGTTATAATTAGCACTTTAGAATCCGAACGTTCGCATCCATTGTATTTAATAGGGTTCTAATGTTCGTGCGAACTTTCGGTCCGTTCGCGGGTTCTGGTGCGAACCGAACCCGGGGGTGTTCGGCTCATCACTACTGACTAACTAAACAGCAGATGCATCCATTTAGATGCAGTTGCTGTTTGGGCATTTTGATAGCCAGTCAGGCCAGCTGTGAAAATATAATAGGCACAGCATGAGATTTTTTGATCCATACTGTATAGTGTGGAAGGAGGAACGAAAATCAGTGTATGTGGTCAGCTTTACCTTCTGTTACCATTAATACTCTGAATAATTGTCTCCCTACTCATATAATTGTTTTTTTGCTTTGCTATAAAATTTAGACTGAACAGAGACAGAAGTGAAATATTGGGAATTCCTAACAATGTCTTGGGACTTTTAGATGTCTACCCAATGGAGGCTTTACAGGTAAATGACATTCATGAAATACAATAAATGCACAAATAATATTATGGGAAAATTGTTGGCAAGGAGGTCTTTTAAGCCACTCAATTGAGCCAAGATAGGACCCCCTGCCTGCCATACAGGTACTGTAGCTATTTACAGTTTTGCTTATAAGTTTACATACCCTGGCAGAATTTATGATTTCTTGGCCATTTTTCAGAGAATATGAAAGATAACACAAAAAACATTTTTCACTCATGGTTAGTGTTCGGCTGAAGCCATTTATTATCAATCAACTGTGTTTACTCTTTTTAACCTCTTGTCCACCGCCCACCATCAAAAGACAGCGGGCAGAAGACTCTCTCGTTCTGACAGGACGTCATATGACGTCCTGCCTTTAAACAGAGCTAGGGGGCGCGCCGCCGACGGCGCGCGCGCGCACCCGCCGCGTTGCTGGGGACCCGATGCGCGTGCCCGCGATTGCCCAGTAACCGAGCAGGAAAGTGGATCTGTGTGTGTAAACACACAGATCCACGTCCTGTCAGGGAGAGGGGACCGATGGTGTGTCCCTTGTACATAGGGACAACCATCGGTCACCTCCTCCAGTCAGCCCCCTCCCCCACAGTTAGAACACATCTAGGAAACACATTTAACCCCTTCCTCGCCCCCTAGTGTTAACCCCTTCCCTGCCAGTCACATTTATACAGCAATCAATGCATTTTTATAGCAGGGATCGCTGTATAAATGTGAATGGTCCCAAAAATGTGTCAAAAGTGTCCGATTTGTCCGCCGCAATATCGCAGTCACAATAAAAATCGCAGATCGCCGCCATTACTAGTAAAAAAAAAAAAGTGCTATAAATCTATCCCCTATTTTGTAGACGCTATAACTTTTGCGCAAACCAATCAATATATGTTTATTGCGATTTTTTTTTTTACCAAAAATATGTAGAAGAATACGTATCGGCCTAAACTGAGGAAAATTTTTATTAAAAAAAAAAATATGGATATTTATTATAGCAAAAAGTAAAAAATATTGTGTTTTTTTTCAAACTGGACGCTCTTCTTTTGTTTATAGCGCAAAAAATAAAAACCGCAGAGGTGATCAAATACCACCAAAAGAAAGCACTGTTTGTGGGAAAAAAAGGACGTATCGGCCTAAACTGAGGAAAATTTTTATAAAAAAAAAAAATGGATATTTATTATAGCAAAAAGTAAAAAATATTGTGTTTTTTTCAAACTGGACGCTCTTCTTTTGTTTATAGCGCAAAAAATAAAAACCGCAGAGGTGATCAAATACCACCAAAAGAAAGCACTGTTTGTGGGAAAAAAAGGACGCAAATTTCGTTTGGGAGCCACGTCGCACGACCACGCAATTGTCATTCAAAGTGTGACAGCGCTGAAAGCTGAAAAATGGCTTGGGCAGGAAGGGGGTTTTCATGCCCGGTAGGGAAGTGGTTAAATCATAATGACAACAGAAACTACCCAAATGACCCTGATCAAAAGTTTACATACCCTGGTGATTTTGGCCTGATAACATGCACACAAGTTGACACAAAGGGGTTTGAGTGGCTATTAAAGTGGTTGTAAATCCCTGAATCCTTTTTTTTTTTTTTTTTACAACCTGCAAAAGAAAGACATAAAATTAGCTAGTATGCATAGCATACTAGCTCATTATCAATCACTTACCTGAGATCGAAGCCTCCGCAGTGGTGCTCGGACACCTCCGTCGCCGCCGCCATGTTGCTCCCCTCTGCCTTCCGTGTATCGCCGCTCCGGCGCTGTGATTGGCCCGGAGCGGTGATGACGTCACACGCATGCGTGCTCGGGCCGGCAAGCTCCATTCAGAAATCCGGCTACTATGCCGGCCCGATAGTGCGCATGCGCGTGATGTCAGCGGCGCCGGTTTCAAAAGCAAATATCTCCTTAACCGTGTAGGTTAAGGAGATATTTCATGCACCTACAGGTAAGCCTTAATCTAGGCTTACCTATAGGTGCATGTTGTGCAAGTGGGTTTACAACCACTTTGAGGCTGGGTTCACACTAGTGCGACACGACATCTGTCCTACTTTGGATCCGACTTTCCCCTGCGACATGAAGCCGACATATGTCCGACTTTCAATGAACGGGGATCCGACTTGGATCCCCGCCAATACCAGGCACTGTGTTCGGTATGAATCTTGAGGGGGAACTCCAGGCCAAATTTTAAATAAAAAAACGGCATGGGTTCCCCCTCCAAGGGCATACCAGGCCCTTGGGTCTGGTCTGGATTTGAAGCGGAACCCCCTACGCCGAAAAAACGGCGTGGGGGTCCCCCCCAAAATCCAAACCAGACCCTTATCCGAGCACGCAACCTGGCAGGCCGCAGGGGAAGAGGGGGGGACGAGAGAGCGCCCCCCTCCCTCCTGAACCGTACCAGGCCGCATGCCCTCAACATGGGGGGTTTGGTGCTCTGGGGCAGGGGGGCGACCTGTGGCCCCCCACCCCAGAGCACCCTGCCCCCATGTTGATGAGGACAGGGCCTCTTCCCGACAACCCTGGCCGTTGGTTGTCGGGGTCTGCGGGCGGGGGGCTTATCGGAATCCGGGAGCCCCCCCCTTGATAAGGGGGCCCCCAGATCCCGGCCCCCCCACCCTATGTGAATGAGTATGGGGTACATCGTACCCCTACCCATTCACCTGGTGGAAAAAAATGTCAAGAAAAAACACAACACAGCTTTTTAAATTAATTTATTGCACAGCTCCGGGGTCTTCTTCTGACTTCGGGGGTCTCCGCGCTCTCCGGTTCTTTCTTCTGCTGGGCCTCCGCTAACTTCTTTTAGCTCTTTTGCTAGCGGAGGCCCGGTCTTCTCCGTCGCCTTCTTCTTCTCCCGCTCTCCGGTTCTTCTCCCGCTCTCCTGTTCTTTCTTCCGCCGGGCCTCCGCTAACTTCTTTTAGCTCTTTTGCTAGCGGAGGCCCGGTCTTCCCGTCGTCTCGTCCGGCTCTCCGTTGTCCTTCTGCCGGCCCCTCCACTAACTTCTTGTGGCTCTTTTGCTAGTGGAGGGGCCGGTCTTCCCGTCGCCGTCGCCGTCTTCTTCTCTCTTCTCCTCCTCGATGTTGACGCGTCGCTTCCTCCCGCTATAATACTGGCTGTTCGCTCCGCTCCGCATTAATATAGGCTTCTCATGACGTCACAGTCACATGCTCCCATGACGTCACAGTCACATGCTCCGGGGCCTCCACAGAGATGGAGGGGGTGGGGGGTGACAGAAAGGGAGGGGGTGAGACAGGAGGGGGGTGACAGAGTGGGAGGGGGTGAGAGGGAGGGGATAAGACAGGGAGGGGGTGACAGAGACGGAGGGGGTAAGACAGAGAGGGAGGGGGTGAGACAGAAGGGGGGGTGAGACAGAGAGGGAGGGTGTGGGGGTGTGACAGAGATGGAGGGGGTGGGGGGTGGCAGAGAGGGAGGGATGGGGGGTGAGACAGAAAGGGGGGGTGACAGATAGGGGGGGTGACAGAGATGGGTGAGACTCCCCCCTCCTCACCTTTCCCCGGCTCTACCCCTCAGCTGTTTCCTGCACATTCTGTACATGCATTGCACACACACAGTCAGCCGGCAATGCCATTCTCACTGGTGACACAGACAGAGGGAATGGCATGTGCTGTGTGTGTGCACAGACCGAGTGTTTGGTGCCGCTGCCACATACTGTAAGATAGGCTCCTCTCCGGTCTCTTTCCACCTTATCCCAGGCTCCTGAGCGGTCAGCCTCCTCCTGGTTCCTCGAGTCCTGGCTTTCTGTTCATTCCCGCGCCACGCTTCTCTCTGCCTATGGGTCATGATCTCCTGTCAGGCAGAGATCACTCTGCCTGACAGGAAAGGGAAGTGACTGAAAGACTTGTGCCGCGCGATGCAGGAGTGCGGTGGGCACACTCGCAATGCTCCGCTGCAGCTCTGCAAGTAATAACTGAACTGTGTGTGTAGCGGCAGCCAGCAGCCCCGGTGTCACCCCTCTGGCGGGTGTCACCCGGTTGCGACCCGCACCCCCCGCACCCCCATAGCAACGCGTGAGCCAATCCGCAGTGTTCAAACTAATCAAGAAGTGGAAAATGAGGGGTTCTCTTGAAACCAAACCACGGTCAGGTAGACCAACTAAAATTTCAGCCACAACTGACAGGAAAATTTTTCGGGATGCAGAAAAACTCACAAATAACTTCAGGTGAAATACAGGACTCTCTGAAAACACGTGGTGTGGCTGTTTAAAGATGCACAATAAGGAGGCACTTGAATAAAGATGGGCCGCATGGTCGAGTCACTAGAAGAAAGCCATTACTATGCAAATGCCACAAAGTATCCCGCATACAATACGCCAAACAGCACAGAGACAAGCCTCAAACCTTCTGGCACAAAGTCATTTGGAGTGATGAGACCAAAATTTAGCTTTTTGGCCACAACCATAAACGCAACTTTTGGAGAGGAGTCAACAAGGCCTATGATGAAAGGTACACCATTCCTACTGTGAAACACGGAGGTGGATCGCTGATGTTTTGGGGATGTGTGAGCTACAAAGGCACAGGAAATATGGTCAAAATTGATGGCAAGATGAATGGAGTATGTTATCAAAAAATACTGGAGAAACATTTGCATTCATCAGCCAGGAAGCTGCGCATGGGACGTACTTGGATATTCCAACCTGACAATGATCCAAAACACAAGGCCAAGTCGACCTGTCATTGGCTACAGCAGAATAAAGTGAAGGTTCTGGAGTGGCCATCTCAGTCTCCTGACCTCAATATCATTGAGCCACTCTGGGGAGATCTCAAACGTGCAGTTCATGCAAGACAGCCCAAGAATTTATAGGAACTGGAGGCTTTTTGCCAAGAGGAATGGGCATCTTTGCCATCTGAGAAGATAAAGAGCCTCATCCACAAATACCACAAAAGGCTTCAAGCTGTCATTGATGTTAAAGGGGGCAATACAACCAGGGACAACACTTCCACATGTCTATTATGTAATCAAAAATCAGGCACATTCTACCACCTCCTGTGGTCCTGCCCCTACATACAGGGCTTCTGGAAACAAGTGGTAGATTTCCTTCATGACAATATGGGGTCTCCACTGACCCTAGACCCCAAACCATGCCTACTAGGCATTTTCCCAGACACTGACAAATACACCAAAACTTTTATGCAGGAGACCCTATTTTCCGCCCGGAAAACTATTACTAAACTTTGGATGAGACCGGCTCCCCCTAGACTATCTGACTGGAAAACTGACGTTAATAGCACATTGCCCTAAAAAAAATTCATCTACATCAATAGAGGATGTTCTGCACAATATAACAAAGTCTGGGACCGCTTGCTTAATGCATCTGACACATGTGTGTAGCACTGCAGAGCACGTCTCCTTTCCCGAGCCGCCCTACTGGACCTGTATCATATAGTTCATTTACTTCAACTATGTATAATTGCAAACGACATATTGGTGTCCCAAAAGATCCACTGTATTGCTACAATGTAACAGTCTTTATAATTGACTAGAGACTTCTATCTATCACCTACGTGGGTAACATGTAAAATGATTGTACTGAACAAAAGAAATAATGTTTGTGCATTGGAAAATTGTAAAAAAAAAATTGGGAAATAAAAATGTTTTAATAAAAAAAAAAGGGGGCAATACACAGTATTAAGAACTGGGGTATGTAAACTTTTGATCAGAGTAATTTGGGTAGTTTCTGTTGTCATTATGATTTAAAAAGAGTAAACACAGTTGATTGATAATAAATGGCTTCAGCCAAACACTAACCATGAGTGAAAGAAAAGTTTTTGTTATCATTCATATTCTCTGAACAATGGCCAAGAAATCATAAATTCTACCAGGGTATGTAAACTTATGAGCACAACTGTATATTTATCTTTTGCATTGAGTTTTTTTTTTTTTTTTACATTTTAGGGAGAGGAGATTGATTAGCTTTAAAGGCAGGTGTAGAAGGTATATGGAAAACAGACAGACTTAAATTGTTAAAAACAATGACATTTCTTGGTTACAGCAGACACATTCACTCCATCTGGGAAATGGCAGTATCGTGTTATGTGACATCCTTATCCTTGGAGACTTCTCTCCCACACCATGCCTAAAAGCAAAATTGATCCATTGGTTACAAGCATGAAAAGCTGTGTGCTCAAGCATTATTAAGCTAAGTTATTCATGCACGTGACGGGCCCCCAGGGGCCGCTGACAGGGAGGAGTCTTTTAATTCTATAAGTTTCTCATAATTAACAAAGAGGCTTTTTCTCAAAGCTACAATATACAATAGTCAGGTGTGTGTTGTACTAGAAACCTGACCTGTTATATGACCACAGGGATCATGTTATGCCTCAATGCTGCTACTGATGTGTGGCAAAGTAAAAAAAATTGCATTACAGATACAAACTAGGCCAAGTATTTTAAATTCAAACAAAACATGACAAGAAGCATCATGTTAAAGAGCATGGAAAGAAAGAACTTGCTGCAGTTTAAAAAGGCATACACTGAGATCAATGTAAAACTATTAAAAAAGAGGACGGTGCACATGAGCAGGACAGTATACAAAGCAATATATGGGGTCTTCAGCTGCCTGGGCTTCTAGTAGAGCTGCACGATTCTGGCCAAAATGAGAATAACAATTTTTTTGCTTAAAATAAAGATCACGATTCTCGCAGCTTAACATCATCTTTCATATTATACCAAAAAATTGGGCTAACTTTACTGTTTAGTTTTTTTAATTCATTAAAGGGTTTTTTTTTCCCAAAAAATTGCATTTTAAAGACCGCTGCACAAATACAGTGTGACATAAAATATTGCAACAACCACCATTTTATTCTCTAGTGTCTCTGCTAAAAAATAAATAAATATATATATATATATATATATATATATATATATATATATATATATATATATATATGATGTTTGAGGGTTCTAAGTAATTTTCTATGAAAAAATAATGATTTTAACTTGAAACCAACAAGTGTCAGAAAAAGGTTTAGTCTTTAAGTGGTTAAACTGCCCTCATTTACAGACCGAAGTTCATTCCTTTGATCTAAAGAACAAAACGTTACAATGTTTATAGTTAGCGCTGAGGAATGTTGTGAAACTTGGCATACTGCCTGTTTTGTTTTTTGACAGCTGTCAGCTTGAGCAGAGAACTCTCTGGATAGAATCGGGAAAATGCATTGTTAAGATCGGTAAGGGGGAAAAAATCGCGATTTTGATTCTTAATGATTCATTGTGCAGCTCTAGTTTCTAGAGTGTTGCTGTAAGGGGGAAAGGGTTGCATCCAGGTAAGCCTGTTCTTAAGATAGAGATACGCTTGTAGATTTTTTGTATGAAAATTTATACAAAAATTTGTATGAAAAATCTCTTTATGTTCGTGCGAAACATTCAATTTTGGAATGAGTGGACTTTTCTGAAAAAAAAAACATCTTGGGATCTGTAGCCATGGGTGGCAGACCTGGCTTTGTCACTGCCAGGAAACATACACCCGCAACTAGGATGTGGGTATAAATGGAATACAGATTTTGAAATAATTTTTTATTTTTTTAAGGATTTAAAAAAAAAAATTACCGTAAATAAGCAATTCTGCTTTATAACACTAATAAACAATGTCTGTGCTGGTGTTCTATTTCAACCGAAAGCTAGCAATGAAAATGATATACGTAAATTCCTAGTAATCAAATATACAGTGTTACAGCTCAGACTGCTGTATATTTGATTCTGATTTATAAATAAGCTTCTAGCAACAAAAATAGATAGATAAATACTTTATTGGCATTGCAACGCAAATTACAATGAAATTCTATAAAAGCTCCACACATATGTAAACATAATAAAAATAATCAAGGGGGTTTTCCTATACTTTAATGGTGCTGGGAAACCTGTCCAAAAATTGTTTGGAAAAAGGCGTTGGAGGGAAATAACCAGACTCCAGAATGTGGTTTCAGGCTGAGTTTATTATTGTGTTTCAGATGCCTGAAGTTAGTTCTTAGATCTAAATAACAGTCAGTTCAAAGAACAAAAAAGTTGTCTGATGTCCATTTTACCGGCACAAAATAACCTGTTTAAATGCAAACAAATGTAAGCGTTTGCCGGTTATTACTGCAAAACACTATGGGGTAAATTTAATTCACACATCATTAGAAAAATAAAGAATTTTGTTAAATTTATCAAAAGCGAGAATTTCCTTAATTTTCCCATAGCATGTATTTTTTCTCCTGAGTACGTATTTATAGAACACTTTTCTTTTTCGTACATCACGGGACACAGAGCGACATAGTCATTACTAATGGTTATATAGTTACCGTCAGGTGCTGGCACTGGCAACTTCCAAAACCGGAAGTACCCTCCCCTATATAAGCCCCTCCCATCCGGGAGCACCTCAGTTTTTTGCCAGTGTCTAAGGTGTTGGCCAAGAAGAAACATGTGTTTTTCACTGAGCTTGCGTACAGGTTCTTTTGGGCCTCAGTAAGCTATTCCGGATCCGACCAAAAAAGCTTCATAGCTAAACGGTCGGTACCCGGGCCTTGCAGAGAAGAGCAAGGTTCTGCCTGTAATGCTTCTCTTAGGAGAGCTGGACCCTGGGATCCAGAGCTCTGGTCATACCCACGACCAAGATGTTTTCTGTGCAGGGTGCTATACAGGTCCAGGGGAGTGGAATCCTTGGGAACCCGGTCCCTGAAGGTTTGATTACAATGCCTGCCGTGATAGGTGAAGTTTGGGCTTTTGTGGACCAAACAAAGTCCTGCGGCGGGGAACAGGTAAGTGGGGGCCCCCAGGAACTTGGTTCTATTGGGGGACCCCCAAGCCTAATTTGTCTTTCTGTCTGTTACCTAACGGTATTCCCGCTAATATCTGTGCATGCCTGTAACTACTAAAAAAAAAAAAAATGTAATAATTTTTAATGGTGGTCAAGAAAAAAAAAAAAAAGGAATGTTTTTTTATATATGTTTAGTATATTAAACTGCGGTACCTGTGTTTGTCCACTAGAGGCCGCTGTGGAATGTTTTTCTTGTCATATGGACTAGTTTCTTCTCAGAGAACAAAGTCCAGGCAGCTGGTGAGTTCTCCTACAGGAAACTGTTTCCTCTGCCATGTTGCAGTGTTCGTCTATCCCCCGGCCTGCGGCAAAGGGGGCCCTGGCTCCTGTCCCTGGTTTCCATGTTTGAAAATTAGCGCCGAGGCGCACGTGGCCGCGCGCGTGCGCGTGCACGCGCCTCTATATATAGAGGTGGCCGGAAAAAGGGGCGGGGCCTGGGGGATGACGCTCTGTGCGCGCCGCAGCGCTTCTGCGCATGTGCGGGCGTCCCAGCAGGTTTTTAAAAAGCCACATTATTGCAGTAAGCTGGCTATGAAGTACAGAGACAGAGCTGGCAACATTTAAAGGCATACAGCAAGCGGTTGATACAGGCATCCCCTAGAAAGGCACATTAGTAGACACCAACTGTTATATAGCAGCAATTGTGCTAGACTATTCTCAGTAAAAGTGGTGTATTACGGCTGGAATACCTCAGCTTTAGGCTTAGGAATATGCCGTCCAGTAGCTCCGGAACTGAATCTTCCAGGAAGCGAAGGGGGTCTCATCGGGCTCTGAGGATCTTGGGCATACTCCTGCTGCACCAGTCTCCCCTGAAGTTCAGAGGTAAGTGACCGTAGAGACCCCGCAGGGGTACTTGGTACTGTGGCTGTCCTCAGTCACCTGCTCCTGTGTATGTAACAGAGGAGGTTTTTTCCTCAGCTCTGGGAGGATTAGAGAGAGATTGTCAAAATTTATCGCTGCCTCCCTGTCAGGGAAAGCACGCCCGATCTCCGTCTCCTCCTTCAGAGTACCTGTTAGCAGAGCAACAGTCCCATACAGGGATCGACCTGCCTGAAGGGGATCAGGATAAGGTTGATTCTGTTATAGAGGAATCAACAGTGGGGGAACCTTTTCTCAGCATCTCAAGCTGAAAGATTATGGGTTCAGTCTCTGACTAACATGGTCCGATCAGCATTTAAAAATGCACCTTGCGGAACCATCAACCACTACTGTATCCTCGTTGGGGTCGCTAGAAGCCCCCAGACTGTTTGTTCTTTTCCACTTCACCCTTTACTGAAAGGGCTCATTTACCAGGATTGGGAACGTCCTGAGAAAATATTTATTCCCCCAAGAGATTTCCGGTGGTCTATCCCATGGAGGATAAGTTCATCAAAAAAAAAATGGAAGGTCCCTACAGTGGACGCAGCCATCTCTTGTATGTATAAATCACTGACATGTCCAGTGGATAATGTCCAAATGTTCAAGAACCCAATAGATAAAAGATTGGAGTCCTTATGAAAATCTGCTTGGTGATACAACCAGCAGTAGCAGCTATTGGGGTCTGCTAAGCAGTGAAGGATCAGTTGAAACAGGTCTTGAGGGACTTGACAGATCAGCAGGCTTTGCCCTAGCTGATCTACCTAGAGCCTTAGGCTTTGCGGTTGACGCCATAGAGGATTCAGTCCATCAGGCCTCCCGCCTTACGCTGTCTATAGTACATATGCGTAGGCTCCTATGGCTCAGAAACTGGTCTGCTGAAGCTCCCTGTAAAGAATGGCTGGTTAGCGTCCCATTTCATGGTGAACGCTTATTCAGGGAAAACCTGGACAAATATATCCAGAAAATTTCCAGCGGTAAAAATACGCTCTTGCCGGTTAAAAGCAGAGTTAGAGGTCCCTCTTTAAGAGGCCTGCTTCTCCAGTCCCTGGGGCATCGGCTGTGTAACAGTTCCGACGGCCTCCTCGGTTAAATCCCGGGGGTAAAAAACAGGGACAGTAGCAGGGTAATGAGAAACCCTGGGTCAGGGGAGGTACAAAACCTCCCCCAAAGTTAAATTCATTGAAGCCCCCACTCAGTCGGGTGGGGGGAGGACTCCAGTTGTTCGCAAAGAGACCTGGCGGGACACGATCAAGACAGATAGGTGCTCTCCGCAGTAGGTTTGGGATACAGTTTGGAGTTAAAAGACTCCCCTCCTTCCCATTTTGAGGTCAAACGTGCCAAGGGATCCCCGGAAGAGAGAGTCCCTCCTGTTGGCACTAGAACAACTATTGCTCCAAGGAGTAATTATGGAGGTTCCCCTGGAAGAATGAGGGTTCGGGTTTTACTCAAACCTCTTTACAGTCCCGAAGCAAACGCGGACGGGAGGCCCATATTAATTCTAAAAAGGGCTATACAAATTCCTGTATATCAGGACTTTCCGATGGAGTCGATCCGATCGGTGGCCACTGCCCTACAAGGGGAGGATTGGTTAGCCACGATCGACATCAAAAATGCTTATTTGCACATTCCCATCTTTCCAGTCCACCAAAAATTTCTACGCTTTGCAGTAGAAGGGCGCCATTTTCAGTTCAGAGCCTTACCCTTCGGTTTGGCCACAGCACCAAGAGTGTTCACAAAAATTCTGGCCCTTTATTGGCCAATCTAAGAACACAAGGTGTAATGATAATGGCATATCTGGATGACTTGTTGCTGATAGACCACTCAGTGAAAAAACTAGACGTGGTCGTTCACAAGACGATCAAGTATCTGGAATCTCACGGTTGGATTATCAACCGAGACAAGTCAGCCCTAAAAACCAGTCAAAAGTCTGGAATACTTGGGGCTAAGGTTGGATTCAGGCCAGAGAAAAATATTCTTGCCTCGAGGAAAGGTGTTGTCTTTGAAAGATTTGATCCACTTAGTGGGTACAAAAAAGACAGCCGTCCATACGCCTGTATATGAGGCTGCTGGGAAAAATGGTGGCATCATTCGAAGCAGTACCCTACGGTCAATTCCATTCAAGGAATTTGCAAGGGGCCATACTGTCAGCCTGGAACAAAAAAAGTTCAGGCCCTAGACTTACAATGTCCTTGTCCCCTTCCGTTCGCAAGAGCCTCCGTTGGTGGTTGGTTCCCCAGAATCTGGAAAAAAGGAAATCCTTCAGTCCGGTTTCTTGGAAGGTGGTCACTACAGATGCCAGCCTTATAGGCTGGGGAGCAGTACTGGAGCAATAGTCTCTCCAGGGCAGATGGTCGGATGCAGAAAAGGCCCTGCCCATCAATCTCTTAGAGATACGAGCAGCCCGGTATGCCCTAGTAGCATGGACATCCAAACTCCAAGGGTCCCCTGTCAGATTTCAATCAGACAATGCCACAGCAGTGGCATATATCAATCATCAGGGGGGCACCAGGAGTCGTGCAGCCCAGAGGGAAGTAAATTACATCCTGAAATGGGCAGAAAATTATGTCCCAGCCATATCTGCGGTATTCATTCCAGGAGTGGAGAATTGGAAGGCGGACTTTCTAAGTCGCCAACAATTAGGCCCAGAGGAAGGGTCCCTTCACCCCGAGGTTTTCTGGACAATATGTCAGCGGTGGGGAACATCGGATGTAGATCTTCTAGCATCCAGATTCAACGCAAAGGGGGACAGGGTTGTCTCTCGGACAAGGGATCCCCTAGCTTGCGGCTCGGATGCCCTAGTGTTCCCTTGGGATCAGTTCAAGCTGATATATGCATTCACACCGCCAATGGTTACCTCGATTACTCCGCAGAATCAGGGTAGAAAAGAAACCAGTGATTCCGGTGGCTCCAGCGTGGCCCCGAAGAGCGTGGTACGCGGAGATTGTAAAATTTCAGTGGGGAGTCCTTGGACTCTCCCACGTCGTCCGGCTTTCGCAAGGACCGATGTGCCACCCTTCCTTACCAGCCCTAGGTTTGACGGCCTGGCTATTGAAGCCCACATTCTAAAAAAGAGAGGGCTCTCTAATGCTGTGGTATCTACCATGATCAATGCCAGGAAGCCGGTATCCAGGCAGATCTACTATAGAATCTGGAAGGCGTACATCGCGTGGTGTGAGGCCAAGAAATGGCATCCACATAAGTACGTAATAGGTAGGATTCTGGACTTCCTACAGTGGGCTGTAGATAGGAAGCTTGCCTTGAGTACTATCAAGGGTCAGATTTCGGCCTTGTCAATATTTTTTCAAAGGCCCTTGGCTTCGCATTCACTAGTCAAAGCCTTTATACAAGGAGTGATGCGTATTAGTCCTCCGGTTAATATTCCCATATGTCCATGGGATCTAAACTTGGTTCTGTCGGTTCTACAGAAACAACCACTTGAACCATTACAGCATATTTCCTTGGTGCTTCTCACCAGGAAATTGATTTTTCTAGTAGCCATTTGTTCGGCTAAAAGAGTATCGGAATTAGCAGCTATGTCCTGTAGGGAGCCATATCTGGTTATCCATAAGGACAGAGTAGTGTTACGTCCTCATCCAGCCTTTCTTCCTAAGGTGGTATCGAGGTTTCATTTGAACCAAGATGTGGTTCTTCCTTCTTTTTTCCCCAAACCTACTTCGGTGGAGGAAAAGTTATTGCATTCTTTGGATGTAGTAAGAGCAGTTAAAGCTTATCTAAAAGCCACTGCTCAGATTCGCAGAACGGATACTTTGTTTATTCTGCCGGAAGGCCCCAGAAAGGGTCAGGCAGCGTCAAAATCTACTTTAGCCAAGTGGATTCGACAGGTCATTATGCAAGCTTATGGCTTGAGAAGGAGACCGCCTCCGTTCAAAGTTAGAGCGCACTCCACGAGAGCAGTTGGAACTTCATGGGCAGTGCATCACCAGGCCTCCCTGGCTCAAATCTGTAAGGCCGCAACGTGGTCTTCAGTTCACACGTTTACTAGGTTCTACCAGGTGGACGTTAGAAGTCAGGAGGATGTCGCCTTTGGGCGCAGTGTGTTGCAGGCCGCAAAAGATCCTCATGTCTGATAGCGCTCAGCTTATATATGGTGTATCCCCCCCCTCATTTGGCATTGCTTTAGGACATCCCATTAGTAATGACTATGTCGCTCTGTGTCCCGTGATGTACGAAAAAGAAAATAGGATTTTTATAACAGCTTACCTGTAAAATCCTTTTCTTGGAGTACATCACGGGACACAGAGCTCCCACCCCTCTTTTGGGGACACTTATTGCTTTGCTACAAAACTGAGGTGCTCCCGGATGGGAGGGGCTTATATAGGGGAGGGTACTTCCGGTTTTGGAAGTTGCCAGTGCCAGCACCTGACGGTAACTATATAACCATTAGTAATGACTATGTCGCTCTGTGTCCCGTGATGTACTCCAAGAAAAGGATTTTACAGGTAAGCTGTTATAAAAATCCTATTATTTGTTCAGTAAATAATGAGCACATTTGGCCTCAAACTGTGATGGTAAAACGTATTGAATGTTGGTGCGGGTTGCAGAAAGTGGCAGGGCCAAGTGCTGGGGCACACCGGAAGGTGATTGAAAGGACCTGCATGCACCCATTACTGATAGTTCTAGGTGGAAACTTTTGATGTCAAAAGCAGGTTTTACCACTTCAGCCCCGAAAGATTTGGCTGCCCAATGACCAGGCCATTTTTTCCGATACGGCACTGCGTCGCTTCAACTGACAATTACGTTGTCGTGCAATGTTGTACCCAAACAAAATTGACGTCCTTATTTTCCCACAAATAGAGCTTTCTTTTGGTGGTATTTGCTCATCACTGCAGTTTTTGCGCTATAAAAGAGCGACTATTTTAGAAAAAACACAATACTTTGTACTTTTTGCTATAATAAATATCCCTAATTTTTTATTTTTTTTAAAGCAAATTTTTTGTCAGTTTAGGCCGACATGTATTCTTCTACATATTTTTGGTAATAAAAATCGCAATAAGCGTATATTGATTGGTTCGCGCAAAATTTATAGCGTCTACAAAATGGGGAATATATTTATGCCATTTTTATTATTATTATTTTTTTACTAGTAATGGCGGTGATCTGCGATTTTTATTGGGACTGCGAAATTATGGCGGACACATCGGACACTTTTGACACAATTTTGGAACCATTGGAATTTATACAGCGACCAGTGCTATAAAAATGCACAGATTACTGTGTAAATGTCACTGGCAGGGAAGGGGTTAACTCTAGGGGGCGATCAAGGGGTTAACTTTGTTCCCTAGTGTGTGTTCTAACTGTATGGGGGATGGAAGTGCCTGGAGGAATTGACAGATCGTGGTTCCTAGCTTGTAGGAACTTACGATCTGCCTTTCCTCTCCTCACAGAACAGCTACAACGGTTTGCGGGATCGCGCCGACCTGCCGCAGTATAATGATGGTGGCTGGTCGGTAAGTGGTTAAAGTGGTTGTAAACCCACTTTGTAAACAAAGACCTACAGGTAAGCCTAGATTAAGGCTTACCTGTAGGTGCATGAAATATCTCCTTAACCTACATGGTTAAGGAGATATTTGCATTTAAATGCGGCGACACTGATGTCGCACGCATGCGCATGGGGTTAACCCAATTCACAAATTCGGCTAGGTCGCAGCATTCGACGACGTAGCCGAATTCGACGGCGCATGCGCGGAGTCACGTCTTCGCCGCTCCGGCCAATCACAGCGCCGGAGCGGCGCTGTGATTGGCTGGTGCGGCGATACCCGGAAGTAACATTCCGGCTATCGCCGCAACGATGGATGCGGCTGAAGAGGGAGACGAGGACGGCTTCGGGGGCTCCGATCTAAGGTAAGTGATGCATAATGAGCTATTATGCCAATAATATTAGCTCATTATGCCTTTGTCTTACAGGTCGTTGGGAAAAATAAAATAAAAGATAGTGGGTTTACAACCACTTTAAGAAGTGTTCCTCCACATACCACGGCATATTAACTGTAGCACCAACAGCCAGATGCTTTTAATTATCTGGGAAAATAGTATTGTTTGATTTACTGTCTATAAATGAGAAACTACAAACCCAATTCCGTAGCTCTAAACCTTTAAATGATCGTCTCATGCCGCGTACACACGATCATTTTTCCCGTCGGGAAAAATGACATTTTTTCCTTTGGATGAGAAAAACGATCGTCTGTGGGCTTTATGTCGTTTTTCTCGTTGAGAAAAACGGCAGAAAAAACGACGAGAAAAATTAGAACATGTTCTAAATTTTCTCATCGTTTTTTCCATCATTTTTTTCCGCGGCAGTTTTCCCATAGGGAAACACTGCCACGGAGCCCACACACGGTCGTTTTTCTCGACAAAGAAAAAAATGACGGGAAAAACGGTCGTGTGTGGGGGAACATGCCGTTCCCTCGTTTTTCATTTTTTTTCATGTCGTGATTCACGGCGGTGTTTTCACCGCCGTGAATCACGATCGTGTGTACGCGGCATTACTCTTAACCTCTTCACCAACACTTATTAAGTCATACTCCTCCAAAAAAGTATTTTTCCCTAAAGGGAACACCATTACAGAACAGGGAGACATTTGTTTCATCCACATTCTCAAAGAAAATAACAAGTGCAATTAATAAATTAAAGCTCAACCCCAGGACCACAAGGTGCCCCCCATTCATGTACCCCTACAAAAATATATATATATATATGTAGCGGGTATCAATATTTAGGGGAAGTGTCTGGGCGGTAGCATAGCCCAGATGCACTAATTACTAGGGTTTATGGCCGTTTTGGTTCGTGGAAGATATCAATGGTGTCCAGTTCCCTGCGGCCCCTGGGTGGCGCTGTCACCTTGTGCTGGAGTTGAACCACCATTGTAGGGCTGTGCTTTTTTTTGTCCTCTCGCGGCAGTAGTACGACGGGGCGGGGAACCCGCTGTGCCTGCTGGGAGAGTGTATAAAGGGGGCGGACATCTTGCGCACGAGGTCCGAGCACCAGGCACCTTCAGCCTGGGGGCTGCTGTCCATTCGTCCGTGTCCAGGTGCCCTTGGCCTGGGCACGTGGAGTCGAGTTCCATCCCAGGCACCTTAAGCCTGGGGTGAGGTACTTTGCAAGAAGGCCTGGGGCCCAGTACCTTCCACTGGGTCCCGCGAGGGATGGAGTATTCCTAGGGTGCCCCTGGAATTGGGTGCCCGAATCCAGGGCGTAAGGGACCAGAGATGTGACCCTCCCGAAGAGCTGGTACAGCATAATGCCGGTGACGGTGTGGGCCTCTGGGGACCGTCCAGATGGATGTCTTTCCCTGACAGGGGCCATTTATCCTAACGGAGGTATTCTATGTTCTTATGGTCAGTGGCGGGGATCCAACTGAACCAGGTCGGTGGCAGAGACCTATCTTCAAGGTCTGTGGCAGAGGCCTCAACGTTCACCAAGGTTTGTGGCAGAAACCAAATTTCACAGTCGGTGGCAGCGACTGTGCGTCAAGCCTGTTTGCACTATACGGAACAGGAGAGAACTTTAATTCTTTGATTGTGCCTGGACCTTCTCCTTCCCACACCTGTCTGTTCTTCAAGTTAAACCAGTCTACTCTTCTAGGACTATTTGTTGCTCAAACAGAATAAATAAGTGTTGGACTTTATTTGGTGTGGAACTCAAGTTACTGGGAGCTAAGTGCCCTGCCTGCAACAGTGGCAATCATCCTCCACAAGAGAAGCTAAAGCTCTGGACGTGAACACAGACCCGAAGGTAAAAGGTTTAGCTCACACCTCTGCAAAACACACATCAGAGGGCACGAGCTGGTGGTGCGTCCCCCCCCCCCATTCTTCTCCCTGGTACCCCTAGATGAGTCAGCCAGCCGCAAAGAGAGAAAGAGGGAAAAGCGGGTAAAGGGGCTGCCGCTATATATATATATATGTAGCACACTGCTGTTTAAGTAGGGTTGCTAACAAATTTAGTGTGCCAGGTAGTAATTGTCCTGGCTAATTGTTAGAAGATCCACTGATTTCCCTCTAATTCTGGAATTTCTGCATCTTTTCTCTTCTTTCACTAGGTGGCACTGTGGCTGGAGACATTAGATCGACAAGGGCATAACAAGGTCAGATCATGTATGGATGGGGTGTCTCAGCCAATTGGCAGGGGTTTCTTTAGTCCCTTGGCCTGCTGGGAGAGCCTATTTATTTGGGTGGAGTCAGGTGATGGGGGTTCTGTGCCACCTGGATGGCTGTCTAGGTGGACTTATGTTATGTTGCCCCAGGTTGCTAGGCCGGAAGCCAGAGGCCTCTCCCAGGGACACCTGGCTGCTAGGCTGCATAAGGCCTATCCAAGAGCAAGAGAAGCAGCGTAGGGTTGGGACTGAAGGATTAGAGTCTAACTGAGTTGCGAAGGTATGAAGTGGTGCCGCTCTCAGTGCAGCATTCCTCTGTAAATTCAGGATGGGAGGTGGAGCCCTGTCACCCTGGGCTCACAGGAAGGGGGTTGAATGCCTCTGAGGGTCATTCAACCTAGAAGAGGAGTGCCACCGTACTGCTGGAACAGTGAGTCTGCAGGGGACAGCTCTGGGGAATGGGTGAGAAGAGCAGCCAAAGGTGCCTTTTTTTTTTTTTCTTTAACCACTTAAGCCCCGGACCATTTGGTAGCTAGAGGACCAGAGGTGAATTCAGAATTTTGCACTGCGCTGCTTTAACTGTAAATTGTGCGGACATGCAATGTTGTACCCAAACAAAATTTGCGTCCTTTTCTTCCCACAAATAGAGCTTTCTTTTAATGGTATTTGATTGCCTCTGCGATTTTTATTTTTTGCGATATAAACGGAAAAAGACCGAAAATTTTGAAAAAAAATGATATTTTCTACTTTTTGTTATAAGAAAAATCGAATAAACTCAATTTTAGTCATACATTTAGGCCAAAATGTATTCAGCCACATGTCTTTAGTAAAAAAAATGTCAATAAGCGTATATTTATCGGTTTGCGCAAAAGTTATAGCGTTTACAAACTAGGGTACATTTTCTGGAATTTACACAGCTTTTAATTTATGACTGCCTATCTCATTTCTTGAGGTTCTAAAATGACAGGGCAGTACAAAACCCCCCCCAAATGACCCCATTTTAGAAAGTAGACACCCCAAGGAAATTGCTGAGAGGCATGTTGAGCCCATTGAATATTTTTTTTTTTGTCCCAAGTGATTGAATAATGACAAAAAAAAAAAATAAAAAAAAAAATTACAAAAAGTTGTCACTAAATGATATATTGCTCACACATGCCATGGTTATATGTGGAATTGCACCCCAAAATACATTCTGCTGCTTCTCCTGAGTACGGGGATACCACATGTGTGGGACTTTTTAGGAGCCTAGCCACGTACGGGACCCCGGAAACCAAGCACCGCCTTCAGGATTTCTAAGGGCGCAAATTTTTGATTTCACTCCTCACTACCTATCACAGTTTTGAAGGCCATAAAATGCCAAAATAGCACAAAACCCCCCCAAATGACCCCATTTTGGAAAGTAGACACCCCAAGCTGTTTGCTGAGAGGCATGGTGAGTATTTTACAGCTCTCATTTGTTTTTGAAAATGAAGAAAGAACATTTTTTATTTTTTTTCATTTTTTTATCAATTTTCAAAACTTTGTGACAAAAAGCGAGATCTGCAAAATACTCACAATACCTCTCAGCAAATAGCTTGGGGTGTCTACTTTCCAAAATGGGGTCATTTGGGGGGGTTTTGTGCCATCTGGGCATTCCATGGCCTCCGAAACTGTGATAGGCAGTGAGAAGTGAAATCAAAAATTGACACCCTTAGAAAGCCTGAAGGCGGTGCTTGGTTTTTGGGGTCCCGTACGCTGCTAGGCTCCCAAAAAGTCTCACACATGTGGTATCCCCGTACTCAGGAGAAGCAACAGAATGTATTTTGGGGTGTAATTCCACATATGCCCATGGCATGTTTGAGCAATATATCATTTAGTGACAACTTTGTGCAAAAAAATAAAAAAAAAAATTATTTTTTCCGCAACTTGTGTCAACATATAAAATATTCCATGGACTCGACATGCCTCTCAGTATATAGCTTGGGGTGTCTACTTTCCAAAATGGGGTCATTTGGGGGTGTTTTGAACTGTTCTGGCATTTTATACACAACATTAGGAAGCTTACATCCACTCTTCTAACCACTTGAAGACAAAGCCCTTTTTGACACTTTTTGTTTACATGAAAACATATTTTTTTTTGCAAGAAAATTATGTTGAACCCCCAAACATTATATATATTTTTAAAGCAAAGGCCCTACAGAATAAAATGGTGGGTGTTGCATTTTTTTTTCTACACAGTATTTGCGCAGCGATTTTTCAAACGCATTTTTTGGGGAAAAAATACACTTTTTTTAATTTTAATGCACTAAAACACACTATATTGCCCAAATGTTTGATGAAATAAAAAAGATGATCTTAGGCCGAGTACATAGATACCAAACACGACATGCTTTAAAATTTCGCACAAACGCGCATTGGCGACAAACTACATACATTTTTAAAAGCCTTTAAAAGCATTTACAGGTTACCCCGTTAGATTTACAGAGGAGGTCTACTGCTAAAATTACTGCCCTCGACCTGACCTTCGCGGTGATACCTCACATGCATGGTGCAATTGCTGTTTACATATGACGCCAGACCGACGCTTGCGTTCGCCATTGGGCAAGAGCAGGGCAGGACAGGGCTGCTTTTTTTTTTTTTTTTTTTTTATTATTAATTTAGCTTTTTTATTTTATTTTTAAACTGTTGCTTCCATATTTATTTATTTTTATCACTTTTATTGTTATCTCAGGGAATATAAATATCCCCTATGATAGCAATAGGTAATGACAGGTACTCTTTTTTGAAAAAACTGGGGTCTATTGGACCCTAGATCTTTCCTCTGCCCTCAAAGCATCTGACCACACCAAGATCGGTGTGATAAAATGCTTTCCCAATTTCCCAATGGCGCTTTTTATATCCGGGGGGGGACATTCCCTCCCACTGCTTGTAAAAGCAGTCCAGAGGCTAATTAGCCACTAGGATTGCTTTTACATGAAAGCCGGCCGCTGGCTGAAAAGAATGATACCAAGATGATACCTAAACCCGCAGGCATCATTCTGGTATAAACATTCAAAGTCCAGCAACATACCAGTACGTTGCTGGTCCTTGTTGGACATGTATTGTAATCTTTTTTTTCATGCAGCCTGTTGGCTGAACGAAAAAAAAAGATTGATTGGTGGGTATACCCACCATTAGAATACCGCCCTTCATCCACCCACTTCTAATGATGGGCATACATGCACCATTTATATATGCCGAAGCATGGGGGCATCTTCTCGCAAAAGTTATGCCGCGTACACATGGTCAGACTTTTGCACGGGCAAGCCTCCGTCGGAATTTCGACCGTATGTACGCGGCATTAGGAGCAAAATCGCTCCTCCGCTCCTGCTGCCCCAATGCTTCGGCATATATGCTTTTTTTTTTTTAACTGTGGTGGTGAAATTACCTCCTACAGCACTGGAGTCGCAGGGATCAGGCCTGTCTCTGCGAACGCTGCAGTTATGTGTGTTGTGTTTTGTAAGTGACAGTGATCGATCGATACTGCACTTGGGTGGCCTGGGCTGGACGGAGGGGCAAAACGCAGGTACTAGCAGGTATCTGGGCTGATCCCGCTAACACTGCGTTTTTGGGAACCCTAAACTGCTGGGGACGCTAGTATAGATCTGATCAGATCAGATATTGATCTGATCAGATACTATACCACTAAGGGGGGTGTATGCTTTACGCGTGGGTGTTAGCGTTACTGGCACTAACCTGACGCTGCCTGGGGTGTGACGCAGACCCTCTCTGACGCTAAAACCTAACTGATATCACCTGCCGGGCGATCAGGGGGTTAAACCTTTATTGGGTTATATACGGCGGGTGCCCTGACACTATAAAAAGCAAACTAACTAACCAGCGTCACCCGTAACACTTATATGATGATTAGTGATGAGCCGAACACCCCCGGGTTCGGTTCGCACCAGAACCCGCGAACGGACCGAAAGTTCGAACGAACATTAGAACCCTATTAAATACAATGGATGCGAACGTTCAAATTCTAAAGTGCTAATTATAACAACTATTATGCATGTTATTGTCATAAATAGGGTTTGGGAACCCGGGTTCTGCACCAGGGGACATGTATCAATGCAAAAAGAAGTTTTAAAAACGGTCGTTTTTCGGGAGCAGTCATTTTAATGATGCATAAAGTGAAAAAAAAAAAGTCAAATATTCCTTTAAATATCGTACCTGGGGGGTGTCTAAAGTATGCCTGTGAAGTGCCACGTGTTTCCCGTGTTTAGAACTGTCCCTGCACAAAATGACACTTCTAAAGGAAAAAAAAGCCATTTAAAACTGCTTGCGGCTTTAATGTAATGTCTGGTCCCGGTAATATGGATGAAATTCTTTAAGAAAAATGGCATAGCTACCCCATGACCCCCCCCCCCCTACCCCAGCCCATTACCAGCCCCTTTGGGTCTTGTATGGATATTAAGGGGAACCCCGCACATAAAATAAAAAAGGCCCTATATACTCTGAACAGCCGTATACAGGCGGTGCATACAAGACAGGGACTGTAGGTTTGTTCTTATGTAGAATCTGTTTGTAATTTTGAACAGGTACATTGTTGAAGTGTAGCTCCAGCCCAAAAATCTATTTTTAAACTTTTTGGGAAACATAGGTAAGGGTTATCACCCCTGTAACATTTGTTTTGCTGTCTGTGCCCCTGTTCAGAACATTTCACCTCACTTTCCGTCCCAATGACAACTGTTTTTGAAATGTGGTGTTTTTCTTGAAACAAGGATTGCTGATAAAGCATCAGTACAGATGAGACCCCTTTCTCCCATATTTATTCTTACAGGAGAGAATTTTCCTTTCTAGGGGTAGATTTCCTCTCACTTCCTGTTGTCTTCTTTCGTTTGCAAGTAGGAGTCGTTTGTAAGTTGGATGTTTGAAAGTAGGGACCTGCCGTATATACTCTGCAGAAATAGGCCCCTTAGTTGTTGGTGTTGGCACAACACTGTAAGCACTCAGTTACTCTTGGTTGGTGCTGGAACGCCCTGCTGTCAACTATTATATCAGGAATTTTAATTACATATAATTGTTGAACAGTGGTAGTAAAAATTGGGGCTTTGATGGTGGTGCTGGTGCCACAACACTGTAAGCCCTGACAGTTACTCTTGGTGGGTGCAGCAATGGGCCCTGCTGTGAATTATTAGATCAAGAATTGTAATTACATGCCCCTTTTGAACAGGGGCTGAAAAATTGGGCCTTTCGTGGTGGTGGTGGTGGTGGCGTTGCCACAAGACTGTAAGCCCTCAGAGTTACTCTTGGTGGGTGCAGCAATGGACCCTGCTGTGAATTATTAGATCAAGAATTGTAATTGCATGCCCCTGTTGAACAGGGGCTGAAAAATTGGGCCTTAGGCACTGGTGGCACAACACTACAACCCCTCACAGATACTGTACTTGGAGCACAGCAATGAGCCCTGTTGCAAAGTATTGCTTCAAAAATTGTAATGACACGCCCCTGTTAAACAGGGGCTGAAAAATTGGGCCTTAGGCACTGGTGCCACAACACTCCAACCCCTCACAGATACTGTACTTGGAGCACAGCAATGAGCCCTATGGCAAATTATTGCTAAAAAAAATGTAATTACACGCCCCTGTAAAACAGGGGCTGAAAAATTGGGCCTTAGCCACTGGTGGCGGCACCCATAAACAAAAATGATCTTCCAAGCTATCATCATCAATCGTATCATTGAGGACTCGGAGGAGGAGGATAGCCAGTCAACATAACAGCACAGGCACTCAGCATCAGCATCAGTCTTGAAGGGATGTGACATGTTAAAATCAATTAGTCTGTTATATCAGCATCAGGTGTGTGGTAGCTGGTGGTGATCCAAGACTGGTTCATCTTGATGAAAGTCAGTCGATCAACCGAGTCGGTGGACAGGCGCACCCTGTGATCCGTGACAAATCCTCCAGCAGCACTGAATGTGCGTTCCGAAAGAACGCTGGATGCAGGACAGGCCAGTAGCTCAATTGCATACTGTGCAAGCTCTGGCCAGTGATCCATCCTCAAGACCCAGTAAGCCAGAGGATTTTCGGTGGGGAAGGTGTCCAAGTCTGACCTTGCCCCTAGATATTCCTGCACCATGTTTATCAGACGCTGGCGATGGTTGCTGGAACCGATCATACTTTGGGGCTGCGGACTAAAGAATTGTCTGAACGCATCGGTCAGACGGCCACCTTCCCCACCGCTCCTTCTTTGACTGGCCGAAGCCTCAGCAACTCGTTGTCCAGGACCAGGAGTTTGTAACCTCCCAGTCTCTGGGAACGCGTTGCACAGACCTTTCTGCAAGGCCTCCCGGAGTTGTCTCATCCTCTGCTCCCTCTGCGACGGTAACATAAGGTCCGCAACCTTACCCTTGTACCGTGGATCAAGGAGAGTGGCCAGCCAGTAATGGTCCCTCTCCTTGATCCGAAGAATACGAGGATCCTTCCGCAGACTTTGCAGGATCAGGGAGGCCATGCAGCGTAGGTTTGCTGAGGCATTCGCTCCGGAGTCCTCTGGGTCACTAAGGACGACATGATCCGCAGCCACCTCCTCCCAGCCACGTACAAGTCCACTGGTTTCTTGGGACTGTAAATCATCCCTAAAAGACTGCTGCTGATGATGCTGAGTGCCAGCCTCCACCTCCATGCTGACACAATCCTCCTCCTCCTCCTCCTCCTCCTCCTCCTCTTCCTGTGCGATGGGTGGGACAGAAGGAACACTGTCTGGGTAAAGGGGGCCTTGAGAGGCAAGGAAGTCCTCCTCTTCCTGCCTCTGTTCTGCCTCAAGTGCCCTGTCCATTATTCCACGCAGCGTGTGCTCCAACAGGTGGACAAGAGGTACAGTGTCACTGATGCATGCACTGTCACTGCTCACCATCCTCGTGGCCTCCTCAAATGGTGCCAGGACAGTGCATGCATCCCTGATCATGCCCCACTGGCGTGGAGAAAAAAAACCAAGCTCCCCTGACCCTGTCCTGGTGCCGTAGTCGCACAGGTACTCATTGATGGCCCTCTGCTGCGTGTGCAGCCGCTGCAGCATGGCCAACGTTGAGTTCCACCTGGTGGGCATGTCACATATAAGGCGGTTCTTGGGCAGGTTCAACTCCTTTTGCAGCTCAGCCAGGCGAGCACTGGCATTATAAGATCTGCGGAAATGCACACAGACTTTCCTGGCCTGCCTCAGGACATCCTGTAAGCCCGGGTACCTGCCCAAGAACCGCTGCACCACCAGGTTAAGGACGTGAGCCACACAGGGCACATGGGTCAGTTGTCCCTGTCGGAGGGCGGAGAGGAGGTTGGTGCCATTGTCGCAAACCACCATTCCTGGCTTAAGCTGGCGTGGCGTCAACCACCTCTCGGCCTGGCCCTGCAGAGCAGACAGGACCTCTGCCCCAGTGTGGCTTCTGTCCCCCAAACACACCAGCGCAAGCACGGCATGGCATCTTTTTGCCTGCGTACTTGCGTAGCCCCGTGAACGGCTACGGAGCACCGCTGGTTCATAGGACAAACCACAGGAAGAGGCCATGGAGGAAGAAGAAGAGGAGGGGGTGGAGGAGAGAGGTGTGTCACAACCAGTAGTAGCATTTTGGAGGCGTGGCGGTGGGACAACCTCCAACACTACTGCACCTTGTCCTGCATCCTTCCCAGCTGCCAAAAGAGTGACCCAATGGGCCGTGAAAGAAAGGTAACGTCCCTGTCCATGCCTGCTGGACCATGAGTCAGCGGTAATATGCACCTTACCGCTGACCGCCCTGTCCAGCGAGGCCAAGACATTGCCTTCCACATGCCGGTAGAGAGCCGGAATAGCCTTCCGTGAGAAAAAGTGGCGTTTGGGAACCTGCCACTGAGGAACCGCACATTGCACAAACTCACGGAAGGGGGCCGAGTCTACCAACTGAAAAGGCAGCAGTTGAAGCGCTAGCAATTTAGCCAAGCTAGCATTCAACCGCTGGGCATGTGGATGGCTGGGAGTGAACTTCTTTCGACGGTCCAGCAGCTGGGGCAGGGAAATTTGCCTGCTAGAATCGGACGTCGGTGTACTGCTAGCAGAGTGGCCGCAAGTACTTGGCTGTGACACACCTAATTCTACACCTTCATTCCTCTCAGTGCATGTTTCAGAGAGGACTGAAGTTATAGTGGGGTTGGAGATCCCAGCTGATGCGGTGCAAGGAGAGGTCCGCTTTGTTCTTTGGTGTGGGTCTTTGAGGTAGGCTTGCCAACGAGCTGCATGGCAGGTCAACATATGTCTGGTCAGGCATGTGGTACCCAAGCGGCTGATGTTTTGGCCACGCGATATACGCTTGAGACATATGTTGCAAACAGCAGCTGTGCGATCTGATGCACTAGCCTCAAAAAAGGCCCACACCAAAGAACTTTTTGAATGACGGGCAGAGGCAGCGCCCTGCACAGGCGGAGCTCTGCGGTGTGATTCCGTCGGTGTACTGCCCTTACGCTGGCCACCAAAGGGCATCCTGCCTCGTTGGAGATGTGCCTCCTCCTCATCCTCCTCCTCCTCCTCTCTCCTATTAGGCACCCACGTGGAGTCAGTGACCTCATCATCACCTCCCTCCTCATCACTGGAGCCAATCTGGCAGTATGCTGCAGCTGCTGGAACATGACTGCCAGATTGGTGTCCTTCTTGAGCATCCCCTCTGTCTGCTCTCACGCTACTGCCTTCCTCTAGCTGGGTTTCATCATCAGACCCTTCGAAACGCTGGGCATCCTCCTGGAGCATGTACCCAACACTGTGCTGAAACAGTTCGGGGGACTCCTCAGGAGGAGGACATGGTGGGTCTAGGGAAGGAGTGACTGATGATGAGTCTGACATTGATACCAGGGAAGAGGACGCTTTGGCAGCTGCTTTTCCAGTACCCTGAGCCTGGGTGAGAGAGGATGAGGAGGAGGAGGAGGGCTTGGTCATCCACTCTACCAAGTCTTCGGCATGATGTGGCTCAACATGTCCAGCTGCCGAAAAGAAGGACAAGCGTGTCCCATGGCCATGTGCTGATGACAATGCACCGCGTCCACGACCAGCACTGTTGCCCCCAGACACAGAGCCTGCTTGCCCTCTTTTATTGCCTCCTGACTGTCTGCCTCTCCTTGTTTGCCTTCCAGACATTCTAATAGATGGCCTGCAGGGAGATGGGAAAAAAGCAATAAGGGCTACCTTCAGGTGTCCTTCTCTGTCCCTGGAAACAAGGACTTTGACAGTGAAAGAAACTGACACACTCTCCCTACCTACAGTTTTCTGTCCCTAGAAAAAATGTTTTTTTTAAGCACAATTTAGCACAAGGAGAATTCACTCACTGTCCTTCCAGGTCCCTGGAAACAAGGACTTTGACAGTGAAAGAAACTGACACACTCTCCCTACCTACAGTTTTCTGTCCCTAGAAAAAATGTTTTTTTTAAGCACAATTTAGCACAAGGAGAATTCACTCACTGTCCTTCCAGGTCCCTGGAAACAAGGACTTTGACAGTGAAAGAAACTGACACACTCTCCCTACCTACAGTTTTCTGTCCCTAGAAAAAATGTTTTTTTTAAGCACAATTTAGCACAAGGAGAATTCACTCACTGTCCTTCCAGGTCCCTGGAAACAAGGACTTTGACAGTGAAAGAAACTGACACACTCTCCCTACCTACAGTTTTCTGTCCCTAGAAAAAATGTTTTTTTTAAGCACAATTTAGCACAAGGAGAATTCACTCACTGTCCTTCCAGGTCCCTGGAAACAAGGACTTTGACAGTGAAAGAAACTGACACACTCTCCCTACCTACAGTTTTCTGTCCCTAGAAAAAATGTTTTTTTTAAGCACAATTTAGCACAAGGAGAATTCACTCACTGTCCTTCCAGGTCCCTGGAAACAAGGACTTTGACAGTGAAAGAAACTGACACTCTCCCTACCTACAGTTTTCTGTCCCTAGAAAAAATGTTTTTTTTAAGCACAATATAGCACAAGCACAAAACACACTGACACTCTCCCTACCTATCCTTCTCTTTCCCTAAACTAAAGGAATCCAGGTTAAGCAAGAAAGAAATAAAAGTCACTGTCCCTGCCTATGCTGCTCTATCCCTGCTCCGGAACACACTACACTAGGCCGCCGTGCTGGCGGCCTTTTATAGTGTGGGGCGTGTACTAAACACCCTCAGCAATAATTGGCCACAGGCATCCTGCCTGTGGCCAATCATTGCTCTCCTCGCTGCCGGCGCTGTGATTGGCCAAGCATGCGGGGTCACAGTGCATGCTTGGCCAATCACAGCGCCTGGATGACACTGCGATGGCGTAGTGCATTGTGGGCCGTTCGCGTCACTCGAATTTGGCGCGAACGGCCCAAATCGTTCGATCTTCGTCGAACGATCGAACAGCCGATGTTCGAGTCGAACGTATGTTCGACTCGAACACGAAGCTCATCCCTAATGATGATCACTGGTGAAAGGGTTAACTAGGGGCAATTAGGGGGTTAAAACCTTTATTAGGGTAATATATGGGGGTACCTGACGCTATATAAAAACCTGACGGCGAACCTAAAAAAAAATTACTGGCTACCTATCGGCATCACCGACACTAAGACAACGATCATAAAAACGATTGCTTAGCGACAGTGGTGATAGGGGGTGAAAGGGTTACCTGGGGGGCGATCAGGGGGTTAAACCTTTATTAGATAATATATGGGGGTACCTGACGCTATAAAAACCTGCGGCGAACCTAAAAAAAATTACTGGCTACCGATCAGCATCACCGACGCTAAGACATCGATCAGAAAAATGATCGCATAGTGACGGCGGTGCTAGGGGGTGAAAGGGTTACCTGGGGGGTGATCAAGGGGGTTACACCTTTATTAGGTAATATATGGGGGTACCCGACGCTATAAAAACCTGCGGCGAACCTAAAAAAAATTACTGGCTACCGATCTGCATCACTGACGCTAAGACATCGATCAGAAAAATTATCGCTTAGTGACAGTGGTGATAGGGGGTGAAAGGGTTACCTGGGGGGGCGATCAAGGGGGTTAAACCTTTATTAGGTAATATATGGGGGTACCCGGCGCTATAAAAACCTGCGGCGAACCTAAAAAAAATTACTGGCTACCGATCAGCATCACCGACGCTAAGACATCGATCAGAAAAATGATCGCATAGCCACGGAGGTGCTAGGGGGTGAAAGGGTTACCTGGGGGGTGATCAAGGGGGTTAAACCTTTATTAGGTAATAAATGGGGGTACCCGACGCTATAAAAACCTGCGGCGAACCTAAAAAAAATTACTGGCTACCGATCAGCATCGCCGACGCTAAGACATCGATCAGAAAAATTATAACTTAGTGACAGTGGTGATAGGGGGTGAAAGGGTTACCTGGGGGGCGATCAAGGGGGTTAAACCTTTATTAGGTAATATATGGGGGTACCCGACGCTATAAAAACCTGCGGCGAACCTAAAAAAAATTACTGGCTACCGATCAGCATCACCGACGCTAAGACATCGATCAGAAAAATGATTGCTTAGTGACAGTGGTGATAGGGGGTGAAAGGGTTATCTGGGGGGTGATCAGGGGGTTAAACCTTTATTAGGGGGGGGTTAGGGGGCTACACTGGACCTAAGACTAAACTTTGGTGACACTTTTACAGTCACAAATGTCACTGATTGCAGTGATCACTAAATAAATGGTCACTGCAATCAGTGACACTGTGACTGGGGGCTGGGGGGGGCTGGGGGGTGATCTGGGGGTGTCTGGGGGGGCCTGGGGGGGCGATTTATGTGCCTATGTGTCCTGGTGTCAGTGTAGTGTTGTGTGTACTAACCTGGCATCTTCTCCTGTATGGCGCTCGGTATATGTGAGCGCCCCAGGAGAGATGACATCACTTCCTCCTTCCTGGCAGGCAGGGGAAGCTCTCTCATTCGCCGGGAGCGATCGAGAGGGGGTGGCCGGAATCTAACGGCCGTCCCCTCATGCCGGATCGCTCCCGAAGGTAAAACGACCGCTCACTGTAAAGAAGGGGGGTCCGATCGGACCCCCCAACTATACAAAGGCAATCACGTATATATACCTGATTGTGCCTGTCGGTGCCATTCTGCCGACGTATATTTACAGTGGGCGGTCGTTAAGTGGTTAAAGCTGAAATGGGGCTTTACCACTTCTACACTGAGTACATCATATGACATCCTCGGCTTTGTGCGGTGATATCTGAATGATGCCTGCGATTCTGCCGGCGATTCTGTGTACGATAAGAACAATCATAGCGGCAGCTCCACCGCTTGATCGTTCTTATAGGCGGCGGGTGGGGACGCCCCCCCTCCCGCCGCCATCCGGTGCTTCTCCGGGCTCTCCCGTGCCATCGGGGGCCCGGAGAACGAATTGGCCGGTGCCGGCTCACGACGATAGAGATTTCCGGTGACCAAATGGTCACCAGTCATCTCTATGACCATCGGAGGCCCGGGCACGACGTTGTGACGTCACGCCCGGGTACCTGGAAGTAAACAAAGCCGCAATCGCGGCTGTCAACGTGAATTTTTTTTCCCGATCTCATGCTTTCCAGCCTGGAGGAGAGATGTGGGGTCTAATTGACCCCGCATCTCTCCATAAAGAGGACCTGTCACAATGATTCCTATTACAAGGGATGTTTACATTCCTTGTAATAGGAATAAAATAAAAAATGTAAAAAAAAGTGTAAAAATAAAAAAAAATTGGTAAAATAAATTAAATAAATTAAAACGCCCCTGTCCCCGGTAGCTTGCGCTCAGAAGCGAACACGCATGTAAGTCCCGCACACATATGTAAACGTTCAACCCCCACATGTGAGGTATCGCCGCGTGCGTTAGAGCGTGTGCAACAATTCTAGCACTAGACCTCCTCTGTAATTTGAAAATAGTAACCTGTAAAAAAAATTAAAGCGTTGCCCAAAGGAGATTTTTTTTTTTTTAACAGAGCCTATGGAGATTTTTAAGTACCGAAGTTTGGCGCCATTCCATGAGTGTGCGCAATTTTAAAGCGTAACATGTTAGGTATCTATTTACTCGGCGTAACATAACATCACATTATACAAAAAAATTGGGCTAACTTTACTGTTTTGTTATTTTGTAATTCATGAAACCGTTTTTTTCCCCCAAAAAAAAGGCGTTTGAAAAATTATTGCGCAAATACCGTGCGAGATAAAAAGTTACATTGCCCGCCATTTTATTTCCTAGGGTGTCTGCTAAAAATATATATATATTGTTTGGGGGTTCTGACTAATTTCCTAGCAAAAAAAATTATGATTTTTACATGAAGGAGAGAAGTGCCAGAATAGGCCCGGTGCTGAAGTGGTTGAATATGAATTCAGTGACCGGTAAAGACGACGAGATGGATGTTGAATAAAGGTATATGAAAGAGATGGATGTTGAATAAAGGTATATATATATATATATATATATATATATATATGTAGCGGGGTCCTCAATTTAAGGGAAGTGTTTGAGAGGTAGTTAGCTCAAACACCCTAATTTGTCAGGGTTTTTACAACCATTTCTATCCACAGGGAGAGTATCGGTGTGTAGTTCCCTGTGGCCTACAGGTGGCGCTGCCATAGTAGGCTAGGGTTGAACCGCTGATACAGTGCTGTGCCTTGTGTGTCCCCTCTCGGCAGCCATACGGTGGGTGTGTTCTACCTGCTGGGCATGCTGGGAGAGGATATAACAGGGGCAGACGCTGCCTGTTGGGGGTTCTGTCAGCGGGGTCCTACCCCAGGTCCTTGTTCCTGTCCGCCCCGGGTACCTTTGGCCCGGGGGCGGGTTGACGATGGTTCCGTTGTCGGGAGTACTACTCCCAGGGAGTGTTCCAGTTCCATCCTGGGCACCTTTAGCCCAGGGTGAGGTACTATCATGCTGTTCCTGTCCGCCCTGGGCATGTAAGCCCAGGAACCGCAGTGGAGGCCTGGGGCCCAGCATCTTCGGCTGGGGTCCGCCTAGGATCGAGGAATCTCAGGGTGCCGTCTCGCGAGGGGACCCGTATCTAGGATGAGGAGGCCGGGAAGGAACTCTCCGAAGACCCAGTGCAGTGTCATGGTGACGGTAGGGTCCCGGTAACTCTCCGGAGGGGTGTCTTCTCCTAAAAAAGGGCCATAGCTAAAGAAGGGGATCAGTTTCATCAGGTCTGTGTCAGAGACCAACTTCACAGTCTGTGGCAGAGACTGTGCGCCTAGTCAAACTTGCTTGAGAATCTGAGCAAATATCCGTAACGTTTGTGCCTGGACCTCATCCACACCTTGTGCTGTTCTGTTTCTTGCTCCAACCTTTCTTCTATCAGAGACTGTGTTATTGCTAAGAGAAAATAAACTCTGAGTTGGAGTTTCAGCTTGTGTGGACATTCACTTTACTGGGAAGTCAAGGACTTGTCTCTACTTTAATATAGAGGTGAGAATCAGGCTCTGGAGGTTTTCATGTTCTGACCGTGGAAGACCCAACAACAACACCGCTCAACCTCCTCGCATAGGAGGATATGGGCTGTTAGTGCGGTGTGCCTCTCTCTTCCTGCGAGGAGCCAAAGTTAATGCAGGTAAAGAAAGGGGTCTGTGCGCTACATATATGTAGGCATATAATATGCTTTCGCCCTTCTAACCCTTCAGCTAAGAATAGCATTACGGAAAAGGGAGTCAGAGTATTATACACAGTTTTGGGATTTTTATTTTAATAAACATAATAAAAGTTACATTTAATAGGTCTGGCCTTGTACTTTGTAGTATAAGGGCTCTTTCACACGGAGGTCCGTTCAGGTCCGCCTGTCAGTTTTTTAGGCGGACCTGAAACGGATCCTCCATGTACCCCTATGGAGGCACGGATGTCAGCGGAGACATGTCCGCTGACATCCGCTCCGCTCCGCCAAAGTGTGACGGAGGAAAGCCCTATTTTTCCTTCCGTCGGCGGAGCGGATCGGATGACAACGGACTCTACGGTCCGTCGTCATCCGATTCCCCATAGGGGAGAGCGGCGCTCTGACAGGGCGGTCCCTGCACAGTGTGCGGGGACCGCCCAGTCATCCGCCGGCTCAGCGGGGATCAACGGAGCGATCCCCGCTGAGCAAGCGGAGCTTCACGGGGCGGATCTGCACGGATCCGCCCCGTGTGAAAGGACCCTAAAGCTTCACCCCATCTCCCCATCATCTTTTTTGTGCATACATATCTTTGGCAGCTAGTGTTTTCAGTGCTTACATCTCCCTAGGGTCTAGAGCTTTTAGCCCACATCCTCCTGGTGTCGGGCCTTTTCATGCCAGATCACCTGTGGCATCAAGGAGTGTTGTAATATGGATATTTCTTTACTGTATACTACTACTACTATTTTTATTTTATTTTTTTACTGTCCAGTCTAAGCTGTGGGCAGAGAGGTGACCGGGTTTTATTGCTTAGTCGCAACAGAATTAAGCCCGGTAAATCTGACTGTTATCTGGCAGGGAAGTGTAATTCTGAAGACTAGATGGACAGTAGTGCAAATCCTTTGATAGGTACAGTAAACAGCCCCCATATAAACATTTTAAAAATGTACTTAGTTGTTTGCCTTGAATTCCTAAATTAGCAAAAGGAGTTCCAAACGAGAGGTTGTACAGGTATACTATTGGCCTTTAATTCCTGGAGATATTGTCTACAGACAGGGAACAGCAGGTGCATGAATGGAAGAACAAAGTCATGCTCTGCTGGGGTTTTTTGCCTTCCTCTGGATCAACTGTGGGTATAGAATTAGGTATATGGGATTGTATGATATTATTATTTTATTTTTTTATGGTTGAACTGGAAGTGTCTTTTTTCAACCTGACTAACTATGTAACTATGTAACGTTTTGTATGAAGTATGCTTTGTATTAGCATTCCACAATAGTCGTCACTCACCAGTCTCTAATTTTACAGCCTAGATGATTTGTCCTTGACCTTGTTACGCTTTTACAGTGTGTATCCACGCATCAATAATTCTGCATTTAGCATCATGTAATTTTGCAGTCATGAAATAATAAACACTGCTTTACCCACTTGCCGCCCGCCCTATAGCGGATTGACGTCGGCAAAGTGGTTCTAAAATCCTGACTGGACGTCATATGACGTCCTCAGGATTTTAAGCCGCTGCGCGCCCCCGGGGGCGCGCATCGCGGCGATCGTTGTTGTGGGGTGTCAGTCTGACACCCCGCAACTCCGATCTAGGTAAAGAGTCTCCGTCGGAGACTCTTTACCACGTGATCAGCCGTGTCCAATCACGGCTGATCACAGTGTAAACAGGAAAAGCCGGTCATCGGCTTTTCCTCACTCGCGTCTGTCAGACGCGAGTAGAGGAGAGCCGATCGGCTGCTCCTCTGACAGGGGGGGGTTTGTGCTGATAGATTATCAGCACAGCTCCCCCGAGGATGCCCACTGGACCACCAGACCACCAAGGAAGCCACTAGACCACCAGGGAAGCCCACCATTAATGGTATGCCACCCTAGACCACCAGGGATAATGGATGCCAATCAGTGCCACAATGGATGCCAATCAGTGCCCACAATGGGCACCACTGATTGGCAGGCATTATTGTTTGGCACTGATTGGCATCCATTAGTACAGTACAGTGCCACCTATCAGTGCCCACCCATGCCACCTATCAGTGCCCATCCATGCCCATCCGTGCCACCTATCAGTGCCCATCCATGCCGCCTATCCGTGCCCATTAGTGCCCACCCGTGCCGCCTATCTGTGCCCACCAGTGCTGCCTATCTGTGCCCACCCGTGCCGCCTATCTGTGCCCACCCGTGCCGCCTATCTGTGCCCACCTGTGCCGCCTATCTGTGCCCACCCGTGCCGCCGATCGTTGCCCACCCGTGCCGCCGATCGTTGCCCACCCGTGCCGTCGATCGTTGCCCATCCGTGCCACCTCATTGGTGCCCATCCGTGCCGCCTTATCCGTGCCCATCAGTGCAGCCCCATCAGTGCCCATCAGTGAAGGAGAAAACTAACTTATTTACAAAGTTTTGTAACTGAAACAAAAAAAAACTTTTTTTTTTTCAAAATTTTCGGTCTTTTTTTTATTTTTTAGCAGAAAATAAAAATCCCAGAGGTGATCAAATACCACCAAAAGAAAGCTCTATTTGTGGGGAAAAAATGATAAAATTTTTGTTTGGGTACAGTGTAGCATGACCGCGCAATTGTCATTCAAAGTGCAACAGCGCAGAAAGCTGAAAATTGGTCTGGGCAGGAAGGTGTATAAGTGCCCAGTATGGAAGTGGTTAAATAAGAGGAAAAAAGTGTTTGTGGAATATATATATAAATATGTATGTACTTGAATTTGGGGAAGCATCTGGGTGCTAGTGTAACCCAGGTGCCTTGATTGTTAGGAAATTCAAGGTTCCCTTTGTGAGTCTTGGAGGACCCTGGTGGTGTGAAGTTCTCGCCGGCCTAAAGGTGGCGTTGTTGCCTTGGACCGGGGCTGGGCTCGCACCGCAAGACTGTGCCTTTTTGTCCTCACCTGGAGCTGGTACAGCGGGGCGGGGAACCCGCTGTGGCGCGAAGGGAGAGGTCATAAAAGGGGCGGACGCCCTGACCTTGGGGGGCAGAGTTGGAGGACGCGGCCGCACCCAGGCACCTTCAGCTTGGGTGCTGGCGTTCCGGTGCTCCAGGCCTAGGTGCCCTTGGCCTAGCTGGAGCGGAGATGGAGTCCATCTCAGGCACCTTTAGCCTGGGGTGAGGTACTATGGCAGATGCCTGGGGCTCAGTACCTTCGACTGAGTTTCGCGAGGGTGGAGGAATCCGAGGGGGCCCTAACTCCTTGGGTGCCCGTGTCTGAGTTCTTGAGGACTGGTGCGCAGTAACTTCTCTGAAGAGCCTGGCGCAGCATCGCTGGTGACGGAGAGGCCTCCACTTCTCCCTTGGACGTATTTCTTCCTCTGACAGGGGCAGAGTGAGCGAAGGTAATTCACGTTCTACATCACCTAGTCAGTGGCAGTGACTATTCACCACTGGTGACAGCACAGTGGGCAGCAGCAAGAAGGGAAAGGATTGTGCCTCGATCTGTCCCCAATTTCCAAAGAAAAGAGATTGTTTTATTGCTTGGCAAGAAGAATAAAACTGAGTTGGACCTATTCACTGTGTGGAACTCGGGTTACTAAAGCAAAGGAGTCAGGGACGAAGGACTGGACTTGATTCTAGGACACCTACACAAAAGACCCAATTTGCTGGCTTTCACCTCTTAGCTATGGAGGACACGGGCCGTGGTGCGTCTCATCTCTCTCTCCCAGGTACCCCTAGACAACAGCCGCATAACCGATAAAGATAGAGAGAGGGGTGAGCCCCGCTACATATATATATATTAGGGCTGTGTAAATTAACTATTAATTCCTCGATTAATCGATTAATTGTTTTGATCGATTAAAATTATTTTGATCGGTACACACCTCTCCCCTGGCTTCCGGGTCTTCAGGGAGATCCGGTGATGTCACGGACACCGGTGGGGCTTGCCGTGTCCCTCTGAAGGGCTCCTTTGCTGTGCCTTCATATCTGCATGCCGGCGGGACCTTACTATCTGCCACACGCAAGGGCTGTTACACTTCCCTCTATCACTTCCCTCTATCAACCTGGGATTCTACAGCCATCCACTGGGAGTTGTGATAGTTCTCTTAACGGGACATCTACAGACCGATGGACTGATGTTAGCCCCTTCTCATCTGGATTCAGCAGTGGTATCGTTGTACACATTTTTATACCAGTATCATACTTAGCTACATGTTTTTATGACTGCTTTTGCTACCATTTGGTATTACTCGCACCATTTTTACAATTTATGTAGCTACATCGATTTTATCTTCAGTGCAATATTTATTTTGTTATCTACTTGAAGACTATAAAAGTTTTAATGCTATTCCCATCGAGCGCTGCCTTTGTGTGTTTTTTGTATCCTGCTATCGATTTTTCCAGTGGTTGGTAGCTGCACTGGGAATCGGCCTGCAAGGAGATCAGCTAAAAGTAGTTGGATCTATGTGCGTTATAATTAATCGAAATTAGTCGATTAATCGATTTAAAAAAAATCGATTAATCGAACACGAAAATTTTAATCAGTAACAGCCCTAATATATATATATATATATATATATATATATATATATATGTATGTGTGGCTGTTTGTGTAAATCACGTAAATATACGTGGTTTGCATTCCCGGGTAGGGTCTTGTGCGCCTGCCCACCCCAGGTGTGCTCTCATTCGCTACAGCACAAGCCAATCAGCGGGTCCTGGCAAATGATTTATGGCTTGGAACCCGCTGATCGGCTGAGCGAATGACAGAAGAGAGCTCTGTGTTGGTAAACAACACAGGGCTCTCTATAGAAAGCAGCGATGTGACATTCCCCCTCCGAAGCAGGGATTAAAAACCGGCACATTGGCTCGGTTTACACTGCCGCAACAAGAAAGTTGAGCTACTTACAGTGCACCTTTGCCAGACGACTCCCTGGCAACTTGATGCGACTTGAGTACTTTGAATTGTGCAAGTATGCAGAGATAACAGCATACAGAGAGATGCCATGCACTACCTGGGTAATCTTCCTGTAATGTTGGATACAAATCACATCAATATAGATGAGGATCTGACTTGGAGGCCAAAATAAGTAGTACAGAATTATTTTCTAATGTCGGCGCGACTTCAGTAGTGCTAATGAAGACAGCACTCATTGACTAACATGGGATTTCACGTGTAATGTGACTCAGGGTCTCACAAGTCGGATCCCAAGTCGCGGCAGGTCGAACCAAGCATAAACATTGTTAGGCACACAGTTAACCACTTGATTGCCCTTAAATGTTAACACCTTCCCAGCCAGTGTCATTAGCACAGTGAAAGTATGCTATATATTATTAGCACTGATCACTGTATTAGTGTCAGTGTCAGTTAGTCAGTCCCCCCCATCAGCGTCAGTTAGTGTTAGATTTCTCACCGCACTATCACAGTCCCATAAGCTGCTGATCACCTCCATTACTGATAGAAAAAAAAAAGTTCCAGTATAGTGTGTATACCATAGTTTGTAGAAGCTATAACTTTCACACAAACCAATAAATATACACTTATTGGGATTTTCTTTACTAGAGACATGTAGCAGAATACATTTTGGGCTAAATTTATGAAGAAATTTGATTGAATTTTTTTTTTTAATTCTGTCTTTTTTTTTCGTTCATATAATAATAAAAAATAAAAAAAAACACAGAGGTGATTAAATACCACCAAAAGAACGTTCTATTTGTGGGAAATATTATATAAATTATGTTTGGGTACAGTGTTGCATGACCGCGCAATAGAATTGAATAACAAAAAATGGCCTGGTCATGAAGGCGGTAAAATCTTCTGGAGCTGAAGTGGTTAAGGTGGATGATGGTAAAACATTTTGTGTACTCGGGATTCTCACCCATGCAAGGTGAGAAGGGTCCAGGCCAGGGTAGTTTGGAGAGGAGAAAAATTACTTGCAGTTCTTTTGTGATTGGTAAGTCGTCATTTGGGACCCGAAATTTAGAGAGTTGGAGAGACTTTGGGAAAGAGCCTCCAAATACTGATTATAGGGACTTCAGTCTCCAGTGTCTCCAGTGCAGCTTAGCAGTGCCCACCAGTGCCGATGTCACCAGTGCAGCTTAGCAGTGCCCATCCAGCAGTCAGTGAGGTGGAGTGGTGTGGTTCAGAGTTATAAGAAAGTGTGGATTGTTTGGCAACTAATACATTGTTTTGCTGAGCTCCCGTGGCCTTTGCAGTACCCCAAAGCAGACGGGAACACTAATCCCTGATGTGGGACTAGTAGATTGGTGGTGAGTTATTGTGTTATTTTTCATTACACCAGAGCTATTGACTGTTTTGCTGAAGAAAGTTGTTTTGTTTACTTGTTTTTGAGAGTACAATAAAATCTGTTTACTTTTACAAGAGCCTGGCTGGTGAACCTGGGATCTCCATATTACAATATATATATATACAGTATATACAGAGTGCCAAAATCTTCTGTTAGTATGCCAGTTCCCACATCCCATCATTTACAATGTTTGTTCTTTTTCATAGCATCCCACTGCCCTTATGCTACTAAACTGCCAACAGTACTCCCCTACAGTTTCTACCCTCTTGTGCTCTATACCAGGGGTCAGCAACCTTTCAAACCCAATCTACCCAGCGTCCACAGGCAGCCAGCGGGTAGGTCACAAACACGTCCCTGCTTTGCCAATCCTTCCCCTCTGCCTTCACCATTCTCATCTTGAATGTAGAGCGGAGAGCGCGAAAGACAGCACAGTGCTGAAAGAAGGATGGGATCTGCTACAGGTAACTTTTCAATCTAACCAGCAGGTGATTGATTTCTAATATGAAACTCTGACAGCTCCTGCTCCCGGTACTGTGCTCCCTCCCACTCTCCACTCTGCTGTACATGCACTTTCAGGCAGGAGTGCTACCTACACACTGGAGTGTGTTTGTAAATGGTGCAAAGGATACTGCTGGGAGGACAGAGGACACTACTATGGGAGGAAAAGTAAAGTGCTATTGGGGCCAGAGGACACTGCTTTGGGGGAAGGGAGGGGTTTGCACAGGGCACTACAGTGGGAAGGGGGGAGTGATGTGAAGAGGGCAGAGGACACTGCTACTATGGGATGGGGCAGGGGACACTAAAGTGGGAAGAGGGATGGGGGGGTGAAAGGGGAGGAGAACACTCCTGTGGAGGGGGGATTTGGAGGGAGGAGAGGACACTACTGTGGGGGGGAGGTGATGTGAAGGAGCAGGGGACACTGCTGTGGGGGGGTAGAGAACACTGCTGTGGGGGGGCAGAGGAGACTGCTGTGGGGGGGGGGCAGAGGACACTACTCTGTGGGGGGGCAGGAAGGCAGAGGACACTATGGGGGGGGATTAAAATACTGTATGGGAGGGGCAGAGGACACTGCTGTGAGAGGGGGCAGAAAGGGGGGGTTGTGAAGGGGCGGAGGACACTACACCGGGGGGTGGGGGTGATGTGCGGGAGGGTAGAAGAAACTGCTATGGAGGGGCAAAGGACACTAGTGTGTAATGGAGGAGGCGGCAGAGGACACTACTGTAGGGGGGTAGGAGACTACGGTGTGGGGGGGCAAGTGACACCACTGTGAGGGAGCAGAGTACATTACTGTGTGGGTGATGTGAAGGGGCAGAGGACATTACTGTGGGGGTAAGGTGAAGGGGGTGACACATTATGTGTTTTTCATGTCATCTTTTTATTGTGAGCTTGATAGTTTGTTTTTTTTGTTTTGTTTTTAAGTGCGCCCCAGCCCCCCAGGGAACTTTTATTTCCTCCATGTTGTACACATAAATCTTAACCTCTGAAAGGTTGTCTGCTCTTGCTCTATACTACACCTCTCCTTCACCTCCAACTCCCCCTGTATTTCTCCTCTTAAACTTCTGCAGAGTTCTTTTAGATTAATTCTCTTTTCCCTCCAGCTTCACTCCCATATATGTGCTTTTCCTTCCCCACTGTCATCTTGCCAAGGACTAACCGCAATGCCAACCACAAGCCAGGACACAAGTCAATGTCAGGACCCTTGGGACAGAAGACAAACGACCTTCAGCTCTAGTGAGGGACACCAAGGGCCAAATTATGACCTCTGTTTGACACAGTCAAGTGATCTTGCACAATGTATTTGATGGTCAGCCTTTTTGTGAATGATATTTTCTAAATAGTATTACTTTTTGTTTTGTCTTCTGAGTGTCAAGCTATTACTATAGGGAAAAAGCTATATACAGAGCTTGGCAAATTATAGCAAATGTAGCAATGTTGTGACAAACCATGCCTGCTTAGTATGACATTTTGTTCTGTTCTAAGTGCTGTGTTTAACATGGTATATGAAATATGATCTTTTGGTTACACTATGCAACAAGCAAACTTGTACTAATTGTAGGCCTTTAGCGCACAGGGCGTCTATTTTTCCCCTCTGAATGACAGAACTCCTTGCAGGAAAAGCTGTTTCAAAAACATGGTATAAGCCACATATTGCACATACGTTTAGGCGCATTTAGGCGTCACCAGTGTTTGAGCATTAATGAATTCTAATGGCCAGAATATATTTTGATTCTGACCATTGTACAGCATTTACACCTAAACTTAAGGTAACCAGATTTTTAAAATGAAATCCGGGGACATTTTTTATTTTTTTTATTAGTAATGGCGGCAATCAGCGACTGTCTTCCCGTCACCGCCCGCTTCACAGCCTGTCAAATTTCACTCTCCGGGTCCCACGGCTACTACTGGGTGGGGAGAGGAGGAAGATCACTCTGAAAGGGAAGGCAAGGAGATAAGCAGGCAGGCGGCTGGCTGGGACTTGAGCCAAGGCAGAAGAACATGCGAGCGGAGCTGAATGGGCATGCACCCAAAACTGAAGAAATATTCCCTCCGCTCCAACCAGCACATGATCATCAGAAAGGAGCACAGATAATGGAAAAAAAATACACCCCCTAAGCTAGTAGGAGCGGCGGCGGTAAAACGCGGTAAAATCGCGGTAAATTGCAGTAAAATCGCAGTAAAAAAACTCATAATATTTTTGCGTTTTTTCAACGCCTCAGTGTGAAAGGGGCCTAACCTAAACGCAGATTTGAAAAATAAATAAATAGATGAGATTCTGATTTAATGTATACAAGCAATTAGCAACCATGTCTGTAAAATGAAAAGAGAATACTGTGCTGGTAACTAGTGATTTTTTCCCCCAAGGGCTGCATAGGCCTAAAGAGTATTTCTAGGCAAAAAACATTTTGGCATATTGAATGTGCATCCCTCTGTTTTCTCATCCAAAAAATCTCCAATGTCTTGCTCCTTTTCATTCCCCCTGTTTTTTCCCTGGTGATCCTACCATTTTTATTATTTTTTTTACATACACAGTATATACTTGAGTATAAGCCAAGTTTTTCAGTATATTTTTTTACGCTGAAAAAAGCCCCCCCCACTGCTTATACTGCTTATACTCGAGTGAGGGTCTCTCGCTGTGTCAGTCTTAACTGTTCCATGCCGTCCACGCCGCCCACGCCATCCACTGTAACAAAGCCCCGCCCAGGGCCGGCCCTACCATGGGACCCGGTGGTACCATTGTACCAGGCGGCACATTCAGGGGGGCGGCAAGTTGCCGCCATCCAGTTCCGCCCACTCCACTCCCCCTGCACTCAGGGCTGGCGGTACCACTAGGCAGCCGCCTAGGGCGCAGCCATGGCCACTGGTTCCCTATCTCAATGTGTGACAGTAGTAGTACTTGCCGCCGCGCAGTCCTGTGGAGGAAGAGGAGGAGGCACTGGGAGCTTGACGCAGCCTCGATCATCCAACAGTTGTTGGGTCAGTAGGTGGATCAATGTGCTCCCCTCCCCCGGCTCCTCCCCTTCTCCCGCGCTCTGCGAATCTCCTACCAAGTACCATGTGCAGAGCGCGGATAATGGCTGCCGCCGCCGCTGCTGAGCAGCTCCTTGAATTCCTCTCCAGGATGGACGGCCGTAGTGTGGAAGACGTAGGTACTGTGAATGACGGTCCGCTGCCCGACACTGACAGCATCCAGTGACGTCACTCCCTGAACGAGGGTGCCCGAACATCCCTGCTACCAGCCGCCCGTGATGACCTCACACACAGCCCTAATGCTATGATGCCATCTACTGTCTCCTGTCATCATCATGCTCCTCGTCATCCCCCTGTTCCTGGCATGATCCCACCACCCTACCTCTGAGGCCTGTCTTACATTTTATCACCCCCTGTCATCTCCATCCTCCCTGTCATCTTCCTACCACCCACCCCTGTCATCTCCATCCTCCCTGTCAGCTTCCTACCACCCACCCCTGTCATCTCCATATTCCCTGTCATCTTCATCTTCCCTGTCATCTTCCTACCAACCACCCCTGTCATCTCCATCCTCCCTGTCATCTTCCTACCACCCACCCCTGTCATCTCCATCCCCCCTGTCAGCTTCCTACCACCCACCCGTGTCATCTCCATCCTCCCTGTCATCTTCCTACCACCCACCCCTGTCATCTCCATCCCCCCTGTCAGCTTCCTACCACCCACCCCTGTCATCTCCATCCTCCCTGTAAGCTTCCTACCACCCACCCCTGTCATCTCCATCCTCCCTGTCATCTCCATATTCCCTGTCATCTTCATCTTCCCTGTCATCTTCCTACCAACCACCCCTGTCATCTCCATCCTCCCTGTCATCTTCCTACCACCCACCCCTGTCATCTCCATCCCCCCTGTCAGCTTCCTACCACCCGCCCCTGTCATCTCCATCCTCCCTGTCATCTTCCTACCACCCACCCCTGTCATCTCCATCCCCCCTGTCAGCTTCCTACCACCCACCCCTGTCATCTCCATCCTCCCTGTAAGCTTCCTACCACCCACCCCTGTCATCTCCATATTCCCTGTCATCTTCATCTTCCCTGTCATCTTCCTACCAACCACCCCTGTCATCTCCATCCTCCCTGTCATCTTCCTACCACCCACCCCTGTCATCTCCATCCCCCCTGTCAGCTTCCTACCACCCACCCCTGTCATCTCCATCCTCCCTGTAAGCTTCCTACCACCCACCCCTGTCATCTCCATATTCCCTGTCATCTTCATCTTCCCTGTCATCTTCCTACCAACCACCCCTGTCATCTCCATCCTCCCTGTCATCTTCCTACCACCCCCCCTGTCATCTCCATCCCCCCTGTCAGGCTTCCTACCACCCGCCCCCTGTCATCTCCATCCTCCCTGTCATCTCCCTACCACCCACCCCTGTCATCTCCATATTCCCTGTCATCTTCATCTTCCCTGTCATCTTCCTACCAACCACCCCTGTCATCTCCATCCTCCCTGTCATCTTCTACCACCCACCCCTGTCATCTCCATCCCCCCTGTCAGCTTCCTACCACCCGCCCCTGTCATCTCCATCCTCCCTGTCATCTTCCTACCACCCACCCCTGTCATCTCCATATTCCCTGTCATCTTCCCTGTCATCTTCCTACCAACCACCCCTGTCATCTCCATCCTCCCTGTCATCTTCCTACCACCCACCCCTGTCATCTCCATCCCCCCTGTCAGCTTCCTACCACCCGCCCCTGTCATCTCCATCCTCCCTGTCATCTCCCTACCACCCACCCCTGTCATCTCCATCCTCCCTGTCATCTCCCTACCACCCACCCCTGTCATCTCCATATTCCCTGTCATCTTCATCTTCCCTGTCATCTTCCTACCAACCACCCCTGTCATCTCCATCCTCCCTGTCAGCTTCCTACCACCCACCCCTGTCATCTTCCTACCACCCACCCCTGTCATCTCCATCCTCTTTGTCAGCTTCCTACCACCCGCCCCTGTCATCTCCATCCTCCCTGTCAGCTTCCTACCACCCACCGCTGTCATCTTCATCCTCCCTGTCAGCTTCCTACCACCCACCCCTGTCATCTCCATCCTCCCTGTCATCTCCCTACCACCCACCCCTGTCATCTCCATATTCCCTGTCATCTTCATCTTCCCTGTCATCTTCCTACCAACCACCCCTGTCATCTCCATCCTCCCTGTCATCTTCCTACCACCCACCCCTGTCATCTCCATCCCCCCTGTCATCTTCCTACCACCCACCCCTGTCATCTCCATCCTCCCTGTCATCTTCCTACCACCCACCCCTGTCATCTCCATCCTCCCTGTCATCTTCCTACCACCCACCCCTGTCATCTCCATCCCCCCTGTCAGCTTCCTACCACCCGCCCCTGTCATCTCCATCCTCCCTGTCATCTCCCTACCACCCACCCCTGTCATCTCCATATTCCCTGTCATCTTCATCTTCCCTGTCATCTTCCTACCAACCACCCCTGTCATCTCCATCCTCCCTGTCAGCTTCCTACCACCCACCCCTGTCATCTTCATCCTCCCTGTCAGCTTCCTACCACCCACCCCTGTCATCTCCATCCTCCCTGTCATCTTCCTACCACCCACCCCTGTCATCTCCATCCTCTTTGTCAGCTTCCTACCACCCAGCCCCTGTCATCTCCATCCTCCCTGTCAGCTTCCTACCACCCACCCCTGTCATCTTCATCCTCCCTGTCAGCTTCCTACCACCCACCCCTGTCATCTCCATCCCCCCTGTCAGCTTCCTACCACCCACCCCTGTCATCTCCATCCTCCCTGTAAGCTTCCTACCACCCACCCCTGTCATCTCCATCCTCCCTGTCATCTTCCTACCACCCCCTGTAATCTTCATCCTCCCTGTCAGCTTCCTACCACCCACCCACCCCTGTCATATTCCTACCACCCCCTGTAATCTTCATCCCCCCCTGCCAGCTTCCTACCACCCCACCCCCTTAATTTACTGGTGCACATCACATATGATGGACGCAGGGACATTTTTTTTGGGGGGGGGGGGGGGCGCACATAGCTGGTCTTGCCTAGGGCGCCAAATTGCCTAGCACCGGCCCTGCCTGCACTGTGAGGCAAATTGCCACTGGCCAGCCCGTTCCGCCCGCCAGCCCGTTCTGCCCGCTTCACTCCCCGCTGCACTGTGAGGCAAATTGTCGCCAACTCGTTCCGCCCGCTCCGCGCTTCACTGTGAGGCAAATTGACGCCCGCCTGCCAGCCAGCTTGCTCCGCTCCACCTGTTCTGCCCGCACGCTCAATTCACCTGGGCGTCGGGCCCAGGTAAAAGGAGCGTGCGGGCAGAACAGGGGAACAGTCAGCGGGCGTGACAGTCAGCAGGTGAGCGGGCTTGCTGGCCAATCAGTGGGTGGGGGAGCAGAGAGATGACATCATCTCTCACTGCCCGCCCTGCATCGCTGCAGTTCGGCCCCCACTGTGTGGGCAGCAGAGAGATTACATTATCTCTCTGCTGCCCTCCTTTACTCTGGGACAAAGCAAGTGGCAATCCGTTATGTGTGGCAGGTGACGTCATGGCAAGTGACAATCTGCAATGTGTGGCAGATGACGTGGCAAGTGACAATCCGCTATGTGTGGCAGGTGACATTGTGGCAAGTGACAATCCGCAATGTGTGGCAGGTGACGTGGCAAGTGACAATCCGCTACGTGTAGCAGGTGACGTGGCAAGTGACGTCGTGGCAAGTGAAAATCCGCAATGTGTGGCAGGTGGCGTTGTGGCAAGTGACAATCCCCTACGTGTGGTAGGTGACGTGGCAAGTGACAATCTGCAACGTGTGGCAGGTGACATCATGGCAAGTGGCAATCCGCAATGTGTGACAGGTGGCGTCGTGGCACGTGACAATCTGCTACATGTGGCAGGTGACGTGGCAAGTGACAATCAGCTACGTGTAGCAGGTGACATCGTGGCAAGTGACAATCCGCAATGTGTGGCAGGTGACAATGTGCATCTGAAGGCAGGTGACGTTGGCAAGTGACACGCTCGGGGCTCCCACTGATTCTGCAATAATGGTGAGTTGAACTATTTTATTTTATATAACAATGTAATAATAGAAATAATGCACTTGAAGCATTTTTATTATTATTATTTTTTTACTAGTAATGGTAGTGATCTGAGATTTTTTTTTTGCGAGACTGCGACATTGCGGTGGACAGGTCGGACACTTTTGACACATTTTTGGGACCATTGACATCTATACAGCGATCTGTGCTATAAAAATGCACTGATTACTGTGTAAATGTCACTGTTAGGGAAGGGGTTAAATGTGTTTCCTGGGAGGTGTTTCTAACAGTGGGGGGGGGATGGGAATGACTGGAGGAGGCGAGAAATCTCTGTTCCTAATCACTAGGAACAGCAGATCTGTCTCTCCTCCCCTGTCAGAATGGGGATCTGTCTATTTACATTGACAGTTCCCCGTTCTGGCTCTCTGTGGACCGATCGTGGGTGGACGGCTGACATTGCGGCCGCCGGCCAGGCACAGGTCCTCTTATACTCCTATATACATGTATAGAGCCATGACAGGTCCTTTTTATACTCCTACATACATGTATAGAGCCATGACAGGTCCTCTTTATACTCCTACATACATGTATAGAGCCATGACAGGTCCTCTTTATACTTCTACATAGATGTATAGAGCCATGACAGGTCCTCTTTTTACTCCTACATACATGTAGAGAGCCATGACAGGTCCTCTTTATACTCCTACATACATGTATAGAGCCATGACAGGTCCTCTTTATACTTCTACATAGATGTATAGAGCCATGACAGGTCCTCTTTATACTTCTACATAGATGTATAGAGCCATGACAGGTCCTCTTTATACTCCTACATACATGTATAGAGCCATGACAGGTCCTCTTTATACTCCTACATACATGTATAGAGCCATGACAGGTCCTCTTTATACTTCTACATACATGTATAGAGCCATGACAGGTCCTCTTTATACTCCTACATACATGTATAGAGCCATGACAGGTCCTCTTTATACTCCTACATACATGTATAGAGCCATGACAGGTCCTCTTTATACTTCTACATACATGTATAGAGCCATGACAGGTCCTCTTTATACTCCTACATACATGTATAGAGCCATGACAGGTCCTCTTTATACTCCTACATACATGTATAGAGCCATGACAGGTCCTCTTTATACTTCTACATAGATGTTTAGAGCCATGACAGGTCCTTTTTATACTCCTACATACATGTATAGTGCCATGACAGGTCCTCATTATACTTCTATATACACGCATAATGCCATGATGGTCCTCTTTATACTCCTATACATGAATAGAGCCATAACAGGTCCATTTTATAGAGCCATGACAGGTCCTCTATATACTCCTTTACATGTATAGAGCCATGACAGTTCCTCTTTATTTATCATATCAAATAATGGATGTGGGGGCATTTCGGTGTGCGTAATTTTTTATTTTATTTGGGGGGGGGGGGGGGGGCAGCATTTCATTCTTGGTACCAGGCAGCACAATGTCTTGGGCCGGCACTGGCCCCGCCTCCTCCTGGTCTGTGATAGACAGAACACTGATTCAGTTTGTTATCAGTGTTCAGTGTTCCATCTATCACGGATGAGGAGGAGGCGGGGCTTTGTTACAGTGGACGGCGTGGACGGCGCGGAACAGTTAAGACTAACACAGCGCATCAAAGGTACATGAGGCTGCAAATGGGCAAAGTGAGGCTGCAGATGGGCACAATGAGGCTGCAGATGGGCACAGTGAGGCTGCAAATTGGCACAGTGAGGCTGCAGATGGAAAGAGTGAGGCTGCAAATGGGCAGTGAGGCTGCAGATGGGCACAGTGAGGCTGCAGATGGGCACAGTGAGGCTGCAAATGGGCACAGTGAGGCTGCAGATGGGCACAGTGAGGCTGCAGATGGGCATTGTTGAACCTCTTTTCCACTTACAGTAGCTGCTGCATTTCCCACCCTAGGCTTATACTTGAGTCAATACGTTTTCCCAGTTTTTTGGGTGTAAAATTAGGTGCCTCGGCTTATATTCGGGTCGGCTTATACTCGAGTATATACGGTTTATTGTTTCTTTGGGAGAGCTGACAACACTGAAATACCACTGCAAAAAAATGCAGCAGTGTTGTCAATACTCGCACAGAAAACAGCAGAAGTGGTCATGTGACCGTGCTGAAGATATGAAAATTTGGCTGATAAATACCTAAGGTGCAGAGATGGTGGTGTTGGTACATACAGTACAGTTGGATGTCTTTACGTGCATTGTCCTAACATGTACTTTAATGTGGCCCTCTTGGTAGCTGCATATCATTTTATTTCCTACATAAGCCTATTGGGAAATCCTGCCCTAACAAAAGCGCTGTGAAAAACCTAATAAATTTGGCTGCAGATTATCATATAAAACCCCAAATATAGACAGATTGAGTTTAGCACAGTTACAATGTATCCTGAAGAGCATTAGCTGTTCTGTCATCTCTTATTCTTGTTGTATAAAGTTTCTCTTTAGAACACACTTACCGTATACATTTAGAATATGTAATGTATTAAGGCCTTATAGCAGTCTATGCAGAAAACGACTTACATACTGTAATAGCTTTTGTGTCATTCAGAAGTTAAAATTCTTTCTATTAATGACTATCCGGAAGAAACATTCCATTTATGTATTGATCCTGACGATGCACAATTGATGGAATCAAATTTAGCAGCTATTTTCTGCTGTGTTCTTCAGACGACTTTCAAGGTCTTTTAAAAGTAGAATCCTTCTGTTGTGTGGCCTTCATTGAAGTTCAGAAGGTCCCCAGTTCAGGGAAAAATATATTTTGCCTGAAAGACCACACAGCTATCATGTCAGCAGTGACAGTCACAGCAGAGACACATGGATGGCCTACTATGTGCAGCATGACATGTGTGTCATGGAGGAGATACCCCTCATTCACACATCACAATCACTTTACTTATTTGTTTCTGGTAGTTTGTTATTTGTAATGTGAACACATTGAAACCTACATTCTTTCTGGTATTAATATGTACAGTACATAGATTTTTATTATTGTGTAACTGAAAATTACGTTCTGCACCATTTGGGGATTGCAAACGGAATTTCATACACAGTTCTGTGTAGTTGGTTCTTTATTTAGTGAATTATACCTTCCCATGTATGTTTACAGATCTTATATTATCACTCTCAAGCCCTGTACACACGATCGGATAACCTATGGATTTTCGTCCGATGGATTTGTCCATCGGATATCCGATGAAACTGTTTTCCATCAGTCTTGCCCACACACCATCAGTCAAAAAACTGACCGTTCCAAACGCGGTGACGTAAAACACTCCTATGAGCCGAGAAAATTTAAGTTCAATGCTTCTGAGCATGCGTTGACTTGATTCTGAGCATGCGTGGCTTTTTTATCCGATGGACTTGCCCATAGACGATCTGAGTTTTCGATCGGTTTTTTATCCATCGGAAAAATTTAAAACATGTTCTATTTTTAAAAACCGATGGAAAAAAGACCGATGGGTCCCATACACGATCAGTTTGTCTGATGAAAAGAATCCATCGGACGAAAATCCATAGGATATCCGATCGTGTGTACAGGGCTTCAGTGTCAAGGCTAGATTTTGGCCCAGGGCGGGACTGGGAGTAAAAACCAGCCCTGGGAAAAAATGTCATACCAGCCCCATAGCCTAACGTCATTATTTTCTTGTTCACTTTACATTTGAAGAGTGTATTATATATAGAGAAGACAGATATGAAAGCACATAGGGCTTTATATATATATATATATATATATATATATATATATATATATATAAGCAAATTCCAGTTAAAAGTGGTCAATCATCAAGGGGGACCCCAGAAAGTCTGGGAACGTGGGGGGGGGGGGAGACTCTGTTGACCAGAGACCACCTTTTATAGAAAGAATACACTAAGGTAAGGGGGTGGGGTTACTGATTTAAGGGGGAAACCTTTATATCAGTACCCCCTTACACTATCGTATTCACTCCCCCTGACATCAGTGACCCCCCCTCAGACTGGCCTGGCGGCGCTGTCACTGACCTCCTCTCAGGTGCACCATGCAGGGCTCAGTCAGTTGGCTCCAGCTCGGTGGCTCTGGTTTTATCCTATAGTCTCCTCTCCACAGTCCACACAAGTCTGACTTCAACCATGACCCCCATCCCGACAGCACCCCCACTCTTGACTCCTCTCTAGACTCCCTCAGAGACTGCAGACATGATATAAGACAAGAGACAGTTACAGGCTGTAGACATGATACAGGAGATGGTTAGAGACAGGGCTGCTGCTAGAAATCACGAGGGGCCCCGTACAGGCTACCTGGCCGGGCCCCCACCAATATATCAAAACAAGATTTTCACTAAAAATACACAAAAATCATTATTAGCGGACACAAACACAATACAGAGCCTGTGTGAATTAACTATTTTTTATCGTTTTTTTTTTTCATTTAAAAAATGTTACTTTTTTTTTTAAATTTACAATTAATTTTTAACAGGTCAGGGAAGCCAACAGTGCCACGGGAGGGGGGGGGGTGCAGCACAGTGACAGGGGGGGGTCAAATGGGGGGGATCAGAAGTAGGCAGAACAAGGAGAAGGATCAGTGCGGGGGAAGCGATTACAGGAACGATGCCCTGTGTCTGTGTCTCTCCCTGCAGCAGCTGAAAGCCAGCGGGAAGGAGAGAAACCGACTTTCAGCAGCTGCAGAGAGCCGCACAGGGCATCTTTTTGTAATTGCACCTCCGCCCAACCACACCCATTCCTCCTCCTACAGGAGGACTGTTGGTCCCCCCCTATCAGCGGCCCTGGTTAGAGACTGAGGACATCATACTAAAGATGGTAAGAGAATGCATACATAATACAAGAGATGGTCAGAGACTTCAGACATGATACAAGAGATGGTAAGAGAACGCACACATAATACAAGAGATGGTCAGAGACTGCAGACATGATACAAGAGATGGTCAGAGACTGCAGACATGATACAAGAGATGGTTAGAGACTGCACACATGGTACAAGAGATGGTCAGAGACTGCAGACATGATACAAGAGATGGTCAGAGACTGCAGACATGGTACAAGAGATGGTCAGAGACTGCAGACATGGTACAAGAGATGGTCAGAGACTGCAGAAATAATACAGGTACAAGAGATCAATGCAGCCTCACCAGTGCCCATCAATTCAGCCTCACTGTGCCCATCAAATGCAGCTTTACGGTGCCCATAAATGTGACCTCACTGTTCACATAAATTCAGCCTCACTGTGCCCATGAAAGCAGCCTCACTCTTCCCATTAATGCAACATCACTGTGGCCATGAATGCAGCCTCACTGTGTCCATCAAATGCAGCTTTACTGTACCCGTGAATGCAGCCTCACTGTGCCTGTGAATGCAGCCTCACTGTGCCCATGACTGCAGACTCACTGTGCCCATGACTGCAGCCTCACTGTGCCCATGAATGCAGCCTCACTGTGCCCATGAATGCAGCCTCACTGTCCATCAAATGCAGCTTTACTGTGCCCGTGAATGCAACCTCACTGTGCCCACAAATGCAGCTTCACTGTGCCCATGAATGGATCTTCACTGTGCCCATGAATGCAGCCTTACTGTGCCCATGAATGCAGCTTCACTGTGCCCATGAATGCAGCCTCACTGTCCATCAAATGCAGCTTTACTGTGCCTGTGAATTCAGCCTCACTGTGCCCATGAATGCAGCTTCACTGTGCCCATGAATGCAGCCTCACTGTGCCCATGAATGCAGCCTCACTGTCCATCAAATGCAGCTTTACTGTGCCTGTGAATTCAGCCTCACTGTGCCCATGAATGCAGCCTCACTGTGCCCATGAATGCAGCCTCACTGTTAATAAAATGCAGCTTTACTGTGCCCGTGAATGCAGCCTCACAGTGACCACAAATACAGCTTCACTATGACCATGAATGCAGCCTCACTGTCCATCAAATGCACTTTTTACTGTGCCCACAAATGCAGCTTCACTGTGCCCATGAATGCAGCCTCACTGTCCATCAAATGCAGCTTTACTGTGCCCATGAATGCAGCCTCACTGTGCCTGTGAATGCAGCTTTACTATGCCCTTGAATGCAGCCTCACTGTGCCCATCAATGCAGCCTCATTGTGCCCATGAATGCAGCCTTACTGTGCCCATGAATGCAGCATCACTGTGCCCAAGAATGCAGCCTCACTGTCCATCAAATGCAGCTTTACTGTGCCCGTGAATTTAGCCTCACTGTGCCCATGAATGCAGCCTCACTGTGCCCATGAATGCAGCTTCACTGTGCCCATGAATGCAGACTCAATGTGCATCAAATTCAGCCTCGCTGCCCATCAATACATACTCACCATTGCATGTGTGTCACGGAGCTGAGTCTGTAATCGGTGGCGCTGTAACAAGGCCCCGCCCTCTAGACCGGCTCGTGTGATAGGCAGAACACTTATTCAATCAGTGTTCCATCTACTACGACACAAGACGGTCTAGGGGGGTGGAACCTTCTTACATCGCCACTGAACACACACAGACCCAACTCCATGACACACAGAGGGAGATGCCCACTGTGTGTGACACATAATAACATAAGAGGAGAGAGAGGGAGTGAAGGGAGTGCTGCAACCAGCCACAGCTCAAAGTGGCCCCAGGGCAGACGACCTACCTGGAAATTTCCAGGTATCCTGGTAGGCCAGTCTGGCCCTGGGGACGTACAATGTAAAACGTGGTGGTATTTCCCCACCCATGGGGAAATACAACCAGGTGCAATGATCTGCAGAAAAATAAAAATAAAACAATTTTTTTTTTTTACCTGCAAATTAGTTCACTTTTTATTATTATTTATTATAATAAATAAGTTCACTTTTTTCAAATAAATAAATAATAAGAAATAATCCATGAGAGAGGAGGGGGGGGTGTAATGCTCTGCAGGCAACATTTTTTTTTTTTTTTTATAAATGCACATTTAAAATAAAAATAAATACTGTACGTTCACTTTTTCCTGGAAAAAAAAAGGAGAGAGAGAAATAAATAAATCCATGAGAGAGGGGGGGGGGGGGCGCAATGCTCTGCAGGCAACAACAAAAATGAGAGAGGGAGAGAGATACCCCCCCCCCCCCCCCCAAGCACCTTAACACTTCTGCCACGGGCATTCTTCTGCATGCTGCACTCAGGCATAGTGACCCAGCATATGACTCTGGAAGCAGCACCTTTTCTTCCGCTCCACGGCCGTTCGATTCTCCTGCTGCCCTCACAAATATCACTCATGACTCGGCAGCAGACTAGTGGGCGGCGCTGGCGCGGCACGGGCCTGATGTAAGGCGAAATCAAGCACCACAGCGTTCTCCTCACTCTGCTGTTCAGTGGGCGGCGCTGGTCGGATCAGAGAAGGAGACTTTGCATCAGAAAGTGCAGCGGCCGCCGCTGCTATTCATTTTGTTTTACCTTTTTTCTATGTATTTTGTTTTTACCTTTTTTTTTTTCGAAGTACAGCCCTAGGTTTGTCCCAACCATGTTTCAATCAATTTACTGTTGACTGATTTACTACTTCTGCTGAAAGTCTATTCCAAGCATCAACATTCAGTAAAATAATACTTTCTAAGATTTGTTTTGGACTTTCAATGTATTTAAAGGTTTCCATCATGTCTCCCCTTTCCCTTGGGTCCTCAAGAATGTCCTGAAGTCTGTCCTCATATGTTTTATCCTGCAGACCCAATTGTGTTACCTATTTTTGAACTTGTTCTATCTTATTATTATACAGGATTTATATAGCGCCAACAGTTTGCGCAGCGCTTTATCTTATCAATATCTTTTTGTGGGTGAGGTCTCTGGAACTGGACACAGGCGCATGAGCAGTATGGTTGCTCTCAAAGGGCCCATCAGTGCGGTGTCACCAGTGCAGCTTAGCAGTGCCCATCAGTGCCGGTGTCACCAGTCCAGCTTATCAGTGCCCATCAGTGCCGGTGTCACCAGTGCAGCTTATCAGTACCGGTGTCACCAGTGCAGCGTTTCGGTGCCCATCAGTGCGGTGTCACCAGTGCAGCTTAGCAGTGACCATCAGTGCCGGTGTCACCAGTGCAGCTTTGCAGTGCCCGTGTCACCAGTGCAGCTTAGCAGTGCCCACCAGTGTCAGCAGTGCAGCTTAGCAGTGCCCATCAGTGCCGGTGTCACCATTGCAGCTTTTCAGTGTCCATCAGTGCCGGTGTCACCAGTGAAGCTTAGCAGTGCCCACCAGTGCCGGTGTCACCAGAGCAGCTTAGCAGTGCCCACCAGTGCTGGTGTCACCAGTGCAGCTAATCAGTGCCCATCAGTGCCGGTGTCACCAGTGAAGATTAGTGGTGCCCATCAGTGCCAGTGTCACCAGTGCAGCTTTTCAGTGCCAGTGTCACCAGTGCAGCTTAGCAGTGCCCACCAGTGCCGGTGTCACCAGTGCAGCTTAGCAGTGCCCACCAGTACCGGTGTCACCACTGCAGCTTAGCAGTGCCCATCAGTGCTGGTGTCACCAGTGCAGCTTTTCAGTGCCCATCAGTGCTGGTGTCACCAGTGCAGCTTTTCAGTGCCCATCAGTGCCGGTGTCACCAGTGCAGCTTAGCAGTGCCCAGCTGTGCCGGTGTCACCAGTGCAGCTTAGCAGTGCCCATCAGTGCCAGTGTCACCAGTGCAGCTTAGCAGTGCCCACCAGTGCCGGTGTCACCAGTGCAGCTTAGCAGTGCCCACCAGTACCGTCGTCACCACTGCAGCTTAGCAGTGCCCATCAGTGCCAGTGTCACCAGTGCAGCTTTTTAGTGCCCATCAGTGCCGGTGTCACCAGTGCAGCTTAGCAGTGCCCATCAGTACCGTCGTCACCACTGCAGCTTAGCAGTGCCCATCAGTGCCAGTGTCACCAATGCAGCTTTTTAGTGCCCATCAGTGCCGGTGTCACCAGTGCAGCTTAGCAGTGCTCATCAGTGCAGAGCAGGAATGACAGAGTGGGTCTCGAGCTGACAGGTCTGTATATAAGAACACCGCTCATGGAACAGCTCCACCTCCCTGCACCGGAATTGTGATAGACAGCGCAGAGCGCACTGTTCCAATGTGCAGGGAGGTGGGGCTGTACGATGAGCGAGTGGAAATTGGGGATACTAGCAGCAAACAGTACTTTGATAGTCACAGACCTGTAGGGTAGTAATAGGGTTCTCTAAACAATAATAACCTGACAAAAAATGGTGAGTTTTGCATTTTTTTATGTCTCAGTATTTGCTCAGCAGTTTTTCAAACACAATTTTTTTGGAACAAATACACTTTATTGAATTGTAATGCACACAACCACAATACAATACCCATTATTTTTAAATTAAACATAAAATATGGTGTTACACTGAGTAAATAGTTACCTAATATGTCACGCTTTAAAATTGCAAAAACGCTCGTGGAATGGCGATAAACTACGGTATTTAAAAATCTCCGTAGGGGACGCTTTAAAAGCCTTTACAGGTTACCAGTTTAGAGTTACAAAGGAGATAAAGTGCTAGAATTATTGCTCTCGCTCTGACCTTCACGGCAATGCCTCACATGTGTGGTGCTATCGCCATTTTCATATGTGTCTGGGACCAATGCGTGCGTCCGCCTTTGCACGCGAGAGCAGTTATTGCTATCAAAAGGAATGTTAACGTGCCTGTAGCTGCAGGCATTATCTCAGTATAAACACTTGAAGTCAGAGATTAGGCAGCAAGTGGTTAAATAATAATTTTTTGCTTATCAATTCCTAATGGTCCAGTAAGTGGTGCATCCTAGTTATATGCCCTTTTGTCTTCATACTTTACTTTACACTACAATGTGCTCCTCTTTCTCTTCGTAGAAAGTTGGCAGGTGTGCTCAATGGAGCATAATTGCAGTGACGTCACCAAACTTGTAGTCCATTAATACTTCCTCCAGCTACGTAACGGAAGATCCGTACCTCGACACAGACTATGGACTAGGAGACGAATCTGCAGGAGCCAGTGCCAGAGTACTGCTGTGGCACCTTGGTGAAATGCTTTGCAGGTTTCAATGCAGTGTTAATTTTGTCTACTAAAATGACTAAAACATTTTAGTCAACTAAATGAATACTATTTTAGTCTACTAAAATACGACTAAAACTAAAACAAATTGAGATGACTAAAATACGTGAAGCGCCCACCCCCCCCCCAATATTTGGTGCCCTATGTGTAAATTTAAGAGTAGTCTGAGCCAGTAATTGGGCTCAGACCAATTGATTGTTCTGGATTTGCTTCTGCTCTGGGTGTGATACTGCCTGGCAGTAGTGTTCCCTGTTTGCCTGTAGGTGGCACTGTCATCACCGGCATAGGTTGAACTACAGGGGGTATCACAACACCTCGGGTGTCCTTTCTCGGCAGCCATACAGTGGGCGTGGTTTACCCGCTGTGCATGCTGGGAGAGGGTACATAAGGGGCAGACGCCATGAATTGGGGTCAGTGTGCGCCTCGTGGCTCTCGTGGCACGGGGTGCGTGTGTGTGTTCTGGCCCTGGGCACCTTTAGCTCGAGGCTACATCGCTGCATGGTAGGCCCAGCCCTGCTGGCTGAGGCCTATACTTTTCAAAGGGATCCTCAGCTACCCACCTGAGGGAAGCCACGCTTAGGGAAGGAGACCAGGGGAGGATCTGCCCCGGAGGAGACTAGCGACGGTACTGCTGTCTCGGGAGGAGGCCTGGAGCTCACCTAAGGAGGGATCCATCATTACAATTCCTGCAATACGCCAATCCGGCTTAAAGGTTCTTCACTATTGCTTGGCTGGGAGGTTCGGGACTTTTAACAATCCTGTGGCAGAGGATTCCTGATCGTGTCCCTAGAAAGATTGATTTGTGTTTCATCCCGGCTGCTAGGACCACTAAACGGGACTATCCGGGTGAGCAATACCCACTCAGGCTTGAGTGGCGACAATTGGGACTTCAGTGTTGCGTGCCTGAACCTTCCCCTGTGTTTCTCTCATTTCCTACTTTCCTCTAAAGTTTTCCACTTCAGCTAAGTAAAATAAAGCCTGACTGTTTGGGTTTTACATTGTGTGGACATTGGCCTTTCTAAAGACTTTCTCACACCCTGACAATGGAAGCCTTGGAGGTAGTTTGCAGACTCAACAAAACCAGCCGCTCCTTTAATGGGGGTAAGTGCTACATACGACTAAAACTAAAATGGCATTTTAGGCAAAAGACTAAAATGGGACTAAAACTAAAATGCTATTTTAGTCAAAAGACATAAGCCCTGTACACATGATCGGATTTCCTATGGTTTTTAAACCGATGGATTTTTCCATCGGAAAACCGATGAAGCTGACTGCCATCAGTCTTGCCTACACACCATCAGTCAAAAAACCGACCGTTCCAAATGCGGTGACGTAAAACACTCCGATGAACCGAGAAAAATGAAGTTCAATTCTTCTGAGCATGCGTCGACTTGATTCTGAGCATGCGTGGGTTTTTTAACCGATGGACTTGCCCATAGACGATCGGAATTTGCTATTGGTTTTATATCCATCGGAAAAATGTAAAACATGTTCTATTTTTTGACACCGATGGAAATAAGACCCATGGGGCCCATACACGATCGGTTTATCCGATGAAAACAGTCCATCGGACTGTTTTCATCGGTAAAACCGATCGTGTGTACGCGGCTTAAGACTAAAACTAAATTGAAATTTGACATCAAAATGTCTGTAGTGCATGTTCATGCCTCAATACTATAAATAATAACATATGAGATTTTTCACTCCAGCAGTATATAATGAGTTTGGAAGTTGTAGAGATATGTTCACTAATACATTACAATTTAATTACACTCATTCAAATTTAAGACGACTAAAATTAGTTTTAGTCGACTAAAATGTACTGGAGATTTTAGTCGACTAAAACATAGGAACAACCAACATCTTTTGCAACATTCTGTGATGATTTACCTTCTTGAAGAAGTTTTATAATCCTCTCTTTTGTTTCAACTGACATCTCTCGTGTTAGAGCCATGATTTATGTCAATCAGGTTGGTACAACAGCTCACCAAGGTGTGCAAGCACTCTTTTTTAACTGCAGTCTAATTAGCAGATGTATTTTGATACAGATGTTTGTTTTAGAACTGCGAAGTACATGGTGATTACATAATATTTTCCTCAGAATTTAGTAAATCCATATTTGTTTCCCTTTCTTGATTTGCAAAAACTGTTTCAATTGACTACAGTTTTCTTTATTTTTTAAGTGTCTCTTAAAGCCAAAAGGTTGGAATGTTAAATGAAAATATTTTTGAAGCATGTCTATGATTAGTTTTCTGGACAATGAAACAACTGAATGAAGATTTTCAAACAGTGGTGATTCTATACTGTTGGCCAGGGGTTGTAGGACAGCCCATTCATTTCAAGTCCCTAACCCTTTTTTTTTTTAATGTTGCGCCTCACCAAACTGCTTGGTGTTGCAGCACCATGCAGTTTGGTCTGCGCAAAAACAAGCTGTAGTTGCTGATGTGTGGGGTTCCACTTTCACGCTAAAAAAAACGCCTGAAAACGTATTTCCATTAAAATCAATGAATGCTTTCACACTGGGGCAGTGCGCTGAAAAAACTCCCCTCTCCATTGAAATGAATTGAAAGCACTTCAAAAGCGCATGGAAAGTGCTTCAAAAGTGCTCAGTGTTTTACTGGCAGCTTTTCAAGCGCCTCAGTGTGAAAGTGGCCTTAATGGCATTCCCTGTGCGTCTGCTAAAGTGCAGAGCATTTCTCTTTGGGTCGGGTGATGTGTACAATTTTGCGCAAGTTCCCCACTCCACAGATATGTGAACCTAGCCTTAGGCCTAATCTCCAGTTTAAAGTCGATGCTTAAATGTTTAAACAACACCCTCAAGGGATGTTTAACATTACATTGTCTTACAGGTTATACTGTTAATAAGGAAATATACACAAAAAGGCAAACACATACTGCAGTCTCTGGACAGTCATACTTTATTCGCACTTGCTTAACAGGCATCCAGATTGGGTGAGCTGTCCCAAACACAAACATTATACGGTCAGGACCCTTAACCACGTGCCTGCCAATTTAGGACAAGCTGCTGTGTCCATGCCACCTCTGCGACCCCATAGACTTACCTATGTTGCCTGCTCACAGCACCTGATGGCTCCAGGTCAGATAAACATGTAGCGCTCTCCTAGTTAGGCTGCTAGGTAAATTTCATTTTTGGCTCCTTCTATTATCAGGGGAGCAGTAATTGTTTGGTCTGGTCTGTTCAGCACTTCATAGGCTGGGAGTTTAATTGCTTCTCCCTGCCTCCTAAAAGAGGTTTCTGGAGCATAGGGAGGGAGAATTCAAATGACCAGCCTGAATATTGAGCAGGGTCTTGCCAATCCCTGGTGAAAGTGTGCCCGGTTGTTGGCTGGGATGCTGTTAAATAGTCCCACAGCAAATGAGGGCGCAACAACTCCAAAGACCATGTATAGTGCCCAGCATAAATTGATAAAAAGGGATAGTATATAATATACATGAATAAAAGTAAAATGATCAGTCCGTATGATTGGCACAGTCTCTCAGGTCTGTATGCACACAGTTCATGGAAGGTTAAAAAATCCAAAAGTACACAGGGCTGCCTTCATAGGTGAACAGAAACCATGTTCAGGGACCTGCAAAGAAACAAGGAGAGAAGGCGCCTCTGGGTGCAGTCGTTTTTAACACAGGCTTTAATGGTAAATAACAAGATAAAACTCACATTTTGTAGATGTAAAACAGGCGTAGCACAAATGATAAAAATATGTCAAGCATGACCGTCCTCAGCAGTGGGTCATCAAAGGTCCTCTGGCGCTGCGGTGTGGGTCCAGGAGTGTCCCTTAAGCAGATGTGAAGAGCCAGCTTCCGGGGACAACAATCCAAAAGACCTCAGAGCGAGGCATGGGACGCATGAGACCGCCAGGCTGCGGGAGATGACGCCATAGGCACGGGACGCGTTTCGTGAGCGTGCGCACTTACGATGTACTGGCAAGTCGCGCTCCTTTCTCAACTCAAGAGAAAGGAGCGTGACTTGCCAGTACATTTTATCATTTGTGCTACGCCTGTTTTACATCTACAAAATGTGAGTTTTATCTTGTTATTTACCATTAAAGCCTGTGTTAAAAACGACTGCACCCAGAGGCGCCTTCTCTCCTTGTTTCTGTTAATTAGTCCCTACTGAGGGGATGGAGCTGTGAGCTGAATCGAGGGGGGGCCGCTTGCCTTTGGAGCCTCTTTTGCTGTATGCTGGACTACTTTACAAAAGGTTGCACCTATGGACTGATTTTGTGCCAGGATCCTGTGAGTAGAGGCTAATTTCTGCAGCGTACCTCAATTCATGGTCCCCAGCTGTAAACCTGTAGGCTGTTCCAGTCTACCTCTATTTGTGCTCAAATCTACTTCATATCCCCAGCGGTGAACCTATAGACTGTTACAGTCTGCCTGGAGCTTGTGCTTCTACTGAGCAAGAAGAGTCCTCTGCTTACAATACCTAATGTTTTTGTGTATCCCATACCCCAAACCTCTCTCCTGTTACCAGTTCTACAAGCAAATAAAATGTAAAAAGATATCCGATATCTTTAACCGAGCCACCCTCATCAAATCATGCCCTGCAGCTATTGCCTTTTATACCACCACCCCCTCCCTTTAGAATGTAAATTCTACGAGCAGGGCCCTCCTGTCCGTTCTCTATTAAACTGTACTATAATTGTGCTGTCCCCCTCCTACATTGTAAAGCGCTGCGTAAATTGTTGGCACTATATAAATCGTGTATAATAACAATAATAATATCCCCTAGACCAGTGGTCTCCAAACTGCGGTCTGGGGGCCAGATGTGGCCCCATTGCCTGCTTTTATCCGGCCCTTGAGGCACTATCCCTCCCACTGATACGAGACACTATTCTGCCAACTGACATCAACAATGGGGCACCATTTCTCCCACAGACACCAACAATGGGGCACTATACCTTCCACTGATATAACGACCACTATTCTTCCCCCTCATACAAAATCATAGTTGCCAACATTGCAAAAAAAACATCTGGGATACTTTTTTTGTATTGAGGCGGAGCCTTGCTATAATTAGGGGAGGGACATTCGTTTGTAGGCGTGTCATGCTGGAATGAAAAATGCGGCGCGCGAAGCGCGCCGTGGCGAAAAATGGGCGTGGTTTACGCATGATAGTGGGTGTGGCTTAAATGGGCGTGGTTCAAAGGGGTGTGGCTAGAGTCCGAGGTGAGAGGAAGAAATAGAAAGAAAGAAGCCAGATCCTACACCACAATAGAAATGTGTAACAAAATTGGCAGATAAGGATACTCCAAAATACCTGTTGGCGCTTCAATCATCCCGGCACCATGGTTGTTACGGTGTCAGGATGATTGAAGTGCATTATTTCTATTATTACATTGTAATATAAAATGAAATCATTCAACTCACCATAATGCCGAATCAGTGGAAGTGTGTCACCTGCCACCAGATGCCTCCCCAGCAGTCCGTCCTTGCATCAGGTGCTCCCAGAAGCATAGCCCCTCTTTACAGAACTGTGTCCCTGGCAGCGGAGCCCTCCTTTACATCTGGTGTCCCCAGCAGTGGAGCCCTCCTTTACATCTGGTGTTCCCGGCAGTGGAGCCCTCCTTACAGATCTGTGTCCCCCAGCAACAGAGCCCTCCTTACTTCAGTGTCCCCAGCAGCTGGCAGCAGCGGAGCCCTCCTTTACATCTGGTGTCCCCAGCAGCAGAGCTCTCCTTTACATCTGGTGTCCCCGGCAGCAGAGCTCTCCTTTACATCTGGTGTCCTCCAGCAGCAGAGCCCTCCTTTACATCTGGTGTCCCTCAACAGCGGAGCCCTCCTTTACATCTGGTGTCCTCCAGCAGCAGAGCCCTCCTTTACATCTGGTGTCCTCCAGCAGCAGAGCCCTCCTTTACATCTGGTGTCCTCCAGCAGCGGAGCCCTCCTTTACATCTGGTGTCCTCCTTTACATCTGGTGGTGTCCCCCAGCAGCGGAGTCCTCCTTTACATCTGGAGTCCTCCTTTACATCTGGTGTCCTCCAGCAGCGGAGCCCTCCTTTACATCTGGTGTCCTCCTTTACATCTGGTGGTGTCCCCCAGTAGCGGAGCCCTCCTTACAGGTCTGTGTCCCCTAGCAGCGGCAGCCAGCCCCGGGGAACAGATGCTCTCACCTTCCGGCGTCTCCGTGTGTGTGCTGGAGGCAGAGGCAGCTCCGCGGTCCATGATCATTTCCCAGCGGTGTCGTGCTGAGAATGGTTCCCCCGCCGGATTCTGTTCCCCCTGGCTCTCCCGACTCCTATCGGAACTCCGCCTCCCCAGCCCTGTACATTGCCGCTCCCTCATGAATGCTCATAATACCGCCCCGCCTTCTCATGTGTGAACACAGAGAGGGGAGAAGCCGATTGGCTGCTCCTCCCCTCACCACTGAACACAAGAGGAAATAATCCTTGTGTCTGCAGCGGCGGCCATCTTTGTGTAGCCCGCCGTTTTTTTACCTCAAGCATTCCCGATTTTCCCGGCGGCCGGGACAAAGGCAAAATACCGGGAAAATAGACGGGACAAAATAAATACGGGACGAGGGTCCCAAATCCGTGATTGTCCCGGGAAAAAACGGGACTGTTGGCAACTATGCAAAATGTGCCAGGAAAATTTCCACTCCTGCTGGCCACAGCCCGGCCCTCCTAAAGTCTAAAGGACAGTAAACTGGTCCTTTGTTTAAAAAGTTTGGAGACCCCTGCCCTAGACTATTCAATGAGCCAGAGTATACGGGCTGTTGCTGTGTGCCGGGCTGCCTGTTGGGGAAAGAACCTGTAAACTACAGTGGCTCCTGTGGGGAAGCGCTACGAACACAAAAGTTAAACCAGTTCATGGTATATGGGCCTCAGCACCCATTTGAATGAGGCCTTAATAAAGTATGAGTCTCCAGAGACTGTAGTAGGTGTTTGCCTTTGTGTGTATGTTTTTTTTTTCTTGTCAGTATAACCTGTTAAGGAAAATGTAATGCTAAACATCCCTTGAGGCTGTTTTGAAACAAGTAAGCATAAACTTTAAAGAGGAGATAAAATTGGTGAACACTTGAAAAACTGGAATGTATTAGCCATGCCAAAATTTTCTCCAGTCACCTAAACAAAGCTGAGACCATTGCTAATGTGTTTACAGCAATCTTTCTAACACAGAGGAAACCCTGAAATAACTTCTAAGGCTCAGGTCTCCATATTATACCTACACCTGATTGTACATTAGTATGAACAGTATGTTGTAGAGATAAGAATTCAAAAAAGAATAAAAAGTTTGGTGTACTTTGTGTATTTTACACCCAGTGCTGCTCTACAGAATATGACAAAATAAATTACAGTAATCCTCAATGACTTTAACTTTCCAGTTAATGTTAACACCTCAGCCATCTCTCAACTACTCAACCTAACCTCTTCTTTTAACACAATGGACAAAAACTACCACTCACTCCAACCAGCACCCACGACCTTGTATTCTACAACCTCTACACTCCCTGCAACCTCTCTTACTCCCCTTTTCCTCTCCCAGATCACAGCCTTATAAATTTCACACTCTCCCTGTCTCCAACCAGCAAACAGTTACCTGTGTAAACTTTCACCACCTAAACCCCCCTTCTTCACTCTGCTACTGCCTTTATGACAAAATCACACCCCTTTTCTGCCCAGATTTGGCCACTTCTGTCTACAACAATTTAAGGCGACTAACATGGATCAAAATTCGGCCAGTTCAGCAGGGACTGGATGAATTTCAATCCATGTATGAGCAGGCTGGTTTCTACCGATCGACTTCTGTATAATCAGCCTGTTGATTTTTCCTGAGTGATCAGTGTATTCTGACGGCAGGAAGGCTTCCCACTGTCAGATTACAATAACTCAACTCAATGTGGATAGGGGGAATCGGGTCTTTTTTCTTTTTTTTTTTTTGCCCCTGACCGTGACACCTGAACAGACCTACATGGTCAATCACTGTTCCATTCACTACAGTGGAGCCCAAAACTATATTTGCCTAGTAACCTAACCAGAAGAGGATGCTACATCGATAAAGTGGAGAGGGATTAGAACACCTAAGGTTTTTTTGCTGTCTGTGCCCCCATCAGATAGATTCACCCTCTCTTTTTGTCATGTTTACTGTTATCTCCGAAAGTGAAAGTTAAAGAACATCCCACATTTTGGGTTGTACCCATTACGGTAATAGAAGAGGAATCTTCCACTAGTTCTGGTGGTGACCCTGGTAGCAATCATGGATCCCCTTGCTTCCTGTTTTGGCTATGGGATAGGAAGTGGCCAGAAATCTCCCCAATGGGAAAGGGGTTATAACTCCCCCTTAATCTATTCATAATAAAAAAGAAAGGTATGTTGTTAGTTCTACTTAAACCACCAAACTGATAGTAAACATATTACATATAGTCATCTACAATTCTTATTTTAAAATTTTCCATAGCACAAGGTATTCTGTCCAAAAGGACTGCCAATGGCAGTCATATGTGCGTCTGAATTTTAATATGGACCTGCTTCTAACAGTACATACAGTACGCCATCAGAGAGTGTTTCTCAGCCTCTAAGTAACCCCAATATTGAAATGAGTAACTAACCTGGAATTACTGCAATAATTGTCCTCTATTTTATCATTCTTTTTCATATAGTTTTGCAGCAAAAATAACAGAAATTAAAATACAGCAATTGAAGTGTACAATGTTTATTATGCCACAGGTGTCTATAGAAACTTAGAAAGCATTGTACAGCGTCTTGCATTCAGTGCACTGTTATACATAAATGTAACTAGGAGACCATATAGGCTTGGCTGGCCACAGTTTTGCTACTAAGATTTCTAATAGCAGATTAGCTCCCAGGGAGAAAGCTCATTGTGTGCAGAAAACTGAGCTCAGTGTGCTGCTATGGATAATAATGGAAAGTCATCACCATCTAACTATATGGTATCAGAGGTGCCTGCTTATTAACATAGTATGAAGAATGACATGTCATCTTATTTAGCAACACACACACATATATATATATATATATATATATATATATATATATATATATATGTAGCGCTACCCCCAGTTAAGAGAGCCGCTGGTTTTGTTTCGGGCCCTGTGTACAGCACCGCCAACCCCCGGCAATCTTACTCGACCCACTCTGGCACAGCTAGTCTAGGGTTTATTGTCTTATCACAATCTAACAGTATTGCAATGTTAACCTCTATGCATAAAGATAACACACTGATAGCAAGTGAGGAAATATAACGTTTCTTTACTTTGGGTAAAAGGCACAATGTTAACACACACCACATATGTCTGCAGAGCCCTGCAGCAGCAAATACAATACAGGCGATTACACACCAACTACAGCTATCTCTATCTATGCGCCCTTATGGCGCAGCAGCAAAGTCCTACCTACGGATCAGGCCTGACCCAGCTTTAGACTCAGTCTTTTAGAGATCAACTTCTTCACATGCAACTTTACTGGTGGTGCACAACAGGAACAGTAAATTGTAATCCAATAGGTAGAAAAAAAAAATGGAGAATGAGCCACTCACAGTAGACTATTCAACTAAGCTCCGCCACGAGTCTCCTGTGGGACAGTAACTAGAACCAGGAGGGCCAAGGCATTCTCTAGGCCTAAACAAAGTACAGTCTATATGAATGAGCAGGTGCTCGCTCACCACTCCGGACACGATCCCAGTCCGGGACTTCCACCTATTGTGTCTCCGCGCACAGTGTCCGCAACGGCCGGGTCCCCGGTCCAACTGATGTCCAAACTCGACAAGTCAGGTGCCACCCAGGCTCCGCAGTGGGGTGGAAGGCTCTCTGGAAGTTTGTGCAAGGCCCAGGCTTCAGGACCTGCACTGCAGCAGATCCGCACAGGAAGACATGTTGATTGCAGTGCGGTGTCCAAAGAGGCCGAGCTCAGCCTCTCTCCCTTCCTATATAGCCCCTCCCATGAGTCTCTGGGTGGCCAAATGCACCTTGGATGCCAAACGGGGTTCTGGGTAACGTAGTCCCGGGGCCTTGAAGGAGACCCCGCTACACACTCTCCCCACTTAAACTCTTTGGTCCCCAAAGATAACATTAAATTATAGCACGCACAACATCAGTCAAAGTTGCGTATGATGTTGGCAGAGGAAATTCCCACCAAAAACAAGGCAGTGAACTCCCCTGCCCACAGGTCACACTATCATTAGTGTCCTGCCTAACTGTGCCAGAGAGTGAGTTGGGGTTGCCCCCCACCAAATGAACAGTGGGGGGATTAGGGTCTTCCATACTCCTTCTGGCAGTAACCACAGTGTCTTCCGAGCTCCTCCCCATCTGGGGGTAAGTCAATCTTCTGGGAGGCCTTATGGCCCTTCGCACCCTTTGTCCTCTTGAGTTTTCTCTTACCATAGGTTCCCCTTCTGGAACCGACTTGGGAGCCCCCCTTGGTTCAGGAACACTTGACTCTGGAGCAGGGAGGAACATGGAATCCCTTGGATCCTCTTCTGGAAGTATGTCACAGGCATTTTCCCAAGAATCCGACAAAGGATTGGACGGGATGAACTCAGTGGCTTCTGCACTTAGTGTTCTGTCTATGGTGTCTTCTTCAGGTGGAAGATCAATAGCAGAAGTCTCTGGGGCCTGAGAAGGCCAAAGCCAATCAAGTCCTTCTCCCTCATCTTCACTTAGCTCCGAAGTCTCTGTATCTCCAACCTGAGGGGTCTGAGACCGAGTGTTTGGTCTGGGAGTACCCAGGATGGAAGTGGACTCAGGGGAATCCATTGCAGGGGGTATCCGAACTGCTTCCACTAGTGGGAGTAGGTTGTTCTGATGCCAGGTCTTTAAGGGCCCCATCTTCCCTTCTGGTTTAAGTCTGTAAACGGGGAGGCCCGGTAGTCTCTTGCAAACAACATAGGGTTCAGGTCTCCATCTGTCTGCAAGCTTGTGTTTTCCAGGGACTCCCAAATTCCGTAGCAACACTCTGTCTCCAGGTTGTAAATCTTGAATCTGAACCTTCAGATCAAAGTTTTTCTTGTTGCGGGCCCCCCTTTGTTCTGAGGCCGCCTGAGCCTGTTCATAGGCTAATTTCAAATTACGTCTGAGTCGGTCAACATATCCTTTGTGGGAAGTGGCAGAACAATGATCTATGGAAGTGCCAAAGGCCAGATCCACTGGCAATCTCGCTTCTCTCCCGAACATAAGTCGATAGGGTGAGTACCCTGTAGTGTCACTGGTGGTGCTGTTGTATGCGTGCACAACTGCCGCTATGTGGTTGCTCCAATGCGGCTTCTTTTCACTGCTTAAGGTCCCCAGCATATTGAGCAGGGTTCGGTTGAACCTCTCCGGCTGAGCATCACCTTGTGGATGATAGGGGGTAGTTCTTGTCTTCTTGATCCCCAGGGAATTCAGGAGCTTCCGGATCAACCGACTTTCAAAATCCCTTCCCTGATCTGAATGGAGCCGTTGTGGTAGCCCATAGTGTACAAAGTATTTCTCCATAAGCACTTTGGCCACAGTGGAAGCCTTCTGGTCTTTGGTTGGAAAGGCCTGGGCATACCGGGTGAAATGGTCGGTTACTACCAGAACATTTCCTAATCCACTCAGGTCACGTTCGAGGCAGAGAAAATCAATGCATACCAGATCAAGTGGGCTTTGACTTTGCAGATGGCCCATTGGGGCAGCTTGATGGGGTAAAGTCTTTCTCTGGATGCATTGTGCACATGAGTGGCAGTATTCTTCCACCTCAGCCCTCATGCAGGGCCAATAGAAACGGTCCCTAACGAGTTGGAAGGTCCTTTCCGCACCTAGGTGGCCGTGGTTGTCATGCAGAGCAATCATGACAGTCTCTCTGTGTTTCTCGGGCAGGAACAATTGACATTTGTCTTCCAGGTCATCAGAGGGGCCCCTTCGGTAGACCACTCCCTGATGCACTTGCAACCTGTCCCACTCCTTCCTCAACAGGCGAGCTTCCTTTGAAGGGTGACGCAAGAGTCTATTCGGATCCTGATTCTCCAGGGCCTCTAGGACCAATCTCCCCATGGGGTCTTCCAATTGGTCAGATCTCAACTCTTTCTTTGACAATTTTGGCAAGTTATCTTCCCCCAGTTGGGTTACCCCACAGTACTGCTTGGGGACTCCTACTATGGTAACTCCTATCTCTTCTGCTCTGAATCCGCCACTGGCTTGGAGTTCAGCCCCCTGACAGAGGGCCCGCACCCCGTCGGGTGCCACATGGGTCCAATCTTCTGTACTGCAGGTGGGGACATGAGATCTTCTAGACAAGGCGTCTGCATCTCGATTTCCAGCCCCAGGCCTGTATTTTAGGCTGAAATTGAAGGCAGACAAGGCCGCCAGCCATCCATGTCCTGTGGCATCCAATTTTGCTGTGGTGAAGAGATAGGTGAGGGGGTTGTTGTCTGTCTTCACGGTGAATTCTGCCCCATATAGATAGTCTCTGAGTTTGTCAACTACAGCCCACTTAAGGGCCAGGAACTCCAACTTATGGGTGGGGTAGTTCTTTTTAGAGGGAGTCAGACTTCTGCTCACATACGCAACGGGCCTCAGTTGCTCCTCATGCTCCTGGTAGAGCACTCCTCCCAGACCATCATGACTGGCATCTACGTGAAGTTCATAAGGCTTCTTAGGGTCTGCGTAGGCCAGGACAGGGGCAGTGGTTAAGCTTCTCTTCAACATCTGGAAAGCACCTTCACACTTCTCATTCCACTGGTCCTTAACTGGCTCCCCCGGCTTCCTGGGGCCCGAGTCATCCTCTCCCCCGTCCGTCTTGAGCAGCTCATTCAGAGGCCTGGCTATCCAAGCAAACCCCTCCACGAACCTCCTGTAATAGGAACAGAACCCCAGGAAGGATCTGAGCTCTGTCACAGTGGTGGGCCTTGGCCAGGAAGTGACTGCCTCCAATTTTTCGGGGTCTGTGGCTACCCCATCTTCAGACACTATGTGTCCCAGATAGTTGACTGATGACTGATAGAATTGACATTTTTCAGGCGAGAGCTTGAGTCCTTCCTCACTCAGTCTCTTCAAAACTTTCTCCAGCCTTTCTTCATGCTCTTCCAAGGTTCTTCCGAAGACAATGATGTCATCTAAGTATACTAGGACTTCAATGAGTTTCATGTCCCCTACAGTCTTCTCCATGAGACGTTGGAAGGTAGCTGGGGCTCCAGACAGACCCTGAGGCATCCGATCAAATTCAAAGAACCCCACTGGGGTTATGAAAGCCGTCTTCTCTTTGTCTTCTGGATGCATAGGGATTTGATAGTACCCGCTCTTGAGGTCCATAACACTGAACCACTTGGCTCCAGACAAGCTCTGTAGGGCATCCTCTATCCTCGGAGTGGTATACTGGTCGGGTATGGTTCTCCTGTTGAGGGTCCTGTAATCTATGCACAGCCTCAATGATCCATTCTTCTTTCTGACCACCACTATCGGGGAAGCATAGGGGCTTCTAGATTCTCGATTCACACCAGTTTGCTTTAGCTCGGCGAGCTGCTCCCTCAAGTCCTCGAGGTCTGCAAACGGAAGTCGCCTGACACTTTCCCTGAAGGGCTTGTCTTCCTGGAGGGGGATTCGATGGGTGGCACTCCTTGCACACCCCACATCAAACTCATCTTGGGAGAAGATCTTTTCCCACCTGGTCAACTGGGCCTTGGCTCTCTCTTTCCAAGCCTTGGGTAGGTTTGGGTTCTCCATTGAAAGTTTCTCCCACATAGTGCTTTCTCCATCTGTCTTCTCCACATCCGACAAAGCAACTGGGGTAGCAGGGCTCACCTGGCCCAGCAACATCCTGGCTGGGATCTCCATGGGGCCATCTGTAGTATTCTTGACACTCACAGGTACCTTACCGTGGGCCTCCTTCAGAGCCCTCAATGGGACCACCTCTGGAACTACTTCTAGGCCCGAATGTTCTCCCCTTGGGTCGGGTTCCAACATAACAAAGGGCCCAGGCTGCTCCCAAGTGAGTTTCACGGTGGCTTTCAAACAGGCTTCTTCACCGGGCTGCAGCACTATTCTTCCTCTTCCCAGTCTCCAGACCTTCCCTACCCCCTCTTCCGGGGCCTTCTGTTCCAAGATCAGCCGTTGGTAGGCTGTCTTCAACATTGGGTGGATCTCAGTGACTGTGGGGTCTTTCCCTTTTGCTAGAGGGGCCAAGAGCCTTCGGACCAGATCCGTGTTGGTCATTATTATTAGGGAACTCTTGTTAGCTCCAGGAGGTCGGGGGCACACCACAGCTAAAGTATCGAATACTTCAACCTTTCCGGCTATGGACGGGTCAAAAGTCAGTTTTATAGGCAGATAGCCATCATAAGGGAAACTCTCTGTCCCAATCCCCCATATCTCTAGCTCTTCAATCTTCTGGATGGGTAGATGACTTAGATGCTTGTCATAAAAGTCCCGATACAACAGGGTCACTTGCGCCCCAGTGTCCAATATGGCTCTTGCGTAGACTCCCTCCACTTGGACAGGTACTATCGGGGAGGGACCTACCAGCTTCTCTGGATATTGCTTCGAGGGGGTCTCTTTCCTTAGATCTTTGCGTTTCCCTTTTGGACTTTCTTTCTTCCATTTCTCCTTGGACTTAAGTCTCTCTTGGGCCTGGTATGCATTGATCTCCCTCCTTTTAATGGGTGTAACTACCCACTGAAGGACATTACTCTCTTTCTTTGGAGTACGTTCCAGCTGAGGAACCTTGCGTTTCTTCTGAGGGGTTCTCTCCACTCTTTTTAAGTGCTTCTCATTCAGTTTGGAGTTCACTGGAGATGATGGGCGCCCGGTTGACTCCTTCACCGGGGCCCTCTGAAGTTTTCCGCTGGGTTGCGGTTATTCAGTTTTTTTTTCTTGGGACTGGAACACACTTTGGCCGCATGGCCAACCCCTCCGCAGTTGAAACAAGTCATGTCCCCCCCAATCTTGTAGGGATGCGGGCGCTGTGGTGTTTGGGAACAGTTCCTTCCTTGGTCCTCCCCTCTCTGCTATCTCTGGATCCTTTTCCATCAGAGAGGTCAGCATCTTCAATACCTGGGACATCTGTGACTTCAAGGTATCCACCTCTGAGTCTCTTTCCAGGGTCATGGCCGTCCTGACCATCACCGGAGGAGGATTAACGGACTCAACTGGTTGGTCCCTCTTCTTCTCTTCCAGCATCGCTTCTTCCTCTCTGACCACTAGGATCAAGTCAGGGTACTCCAGGCTCTTCCCGTCCTGTCTTGTACGTAGCGCCAATGCGATGGGGTCCAGGGGCTCATCACCTGCTGAACACGGGCCTCATCCACCTTCCGCGGGTCGATCCCCTTCTTTAAGATCATCTTATGCAGGATCTTATCCAGGCGCCTCATGAATTCTGACAGTGTCTCTCCTGTCTTTTGGTAGCAGTGCTCTAGCTGGTAAGTGAGCTCAGTGATTTTCCCTGTCCCACCGAACACATTCTGTAGAATGTCCATATAATCCTGCGCATCACAGTCTGTTTTGCTCATCTTATTCTTGAGGTTGCGTATGACCTCTAGAGCAGGCCCCTTCAAGCTTTTTGCAATTCTCTGTTCTGGGACTTCCCATTCTTCTAAGGCCTGGGTGGCGCCGTCTAAGCACTCCTCAAACCCCTCTTCACCTGAAGGTACAGGCTTCCTTCCTGAAAATATTCTAAGTTTTTTGTATCCCGACATTTGGTAGTCTGTAGGATCCTTCTTACGCTGGGCTACAATTTCCCCCAGAACTGCGCATAATTCTGCGCTGAGGGTGGCAGGTGGCGATCCGGGACTTTCCTTCTTCTCCCGTTTTTCTGCTTTTGGGGTGGGTGATGGAGATAGTTTTGGTGTCTGAAGCCATCCTCCTGGCTTGAGCAGCTGCGCGTGTATGTAGGCTATAGGTCTGATCATCTATTGCTTCTACACTTGGATTCTTGAAATGCTCTGGGACTCCATTCTTCCACTCTATTAGTGCGTGGGTCAGTGAAGAATTCGACCTGACATCCACCACCCATACCTTCTGGTGCGGGGACAGTGACATCACTAGCTGCTTCACCGCTTCTTCTTGCCAGATCCCTGGGAGTTCTATGACTACTACCCTGGCTGGATCTGTGCCGACCGCTTTGAACCACTGTCCTACTTCTAGTGGGTCCATGCTGGTATTTTTTGCGCGTTACTTGCTGTATCAGGATCCCGGACTCGAGAGCCCCCACGTGTAGCGCTACCCCCAGTTAAGAGAGCCGCTGGTTTTGTTTCGGGCCCTGTGTACAGCACCGCCAACCCCCGGCAATCTTACTCGACCCACTCTGGCACAGCTAGTCTAGGGTTTATTGTCTTATCACAATCTAACAGTAATGCAAGGGTAACCTCTATGCATAAAGATAACACACTGATAGCAAGTGAGGAAAGATAACGTTTCTTTACTTTGGGTAAAAGGCACAATGTTAACACACACCACATATGTCTGCAGAGCCCTGCAGCAGCAAATACAATACAGGCGATTACACACCAACTACAGCTATCTCTATCTATGCGCCCTTATGGCGCAGCAGCAAAGTCCTACCTACGGATCAGGCCTGACCCAGCTTTAGACTCAGTCTTTTAGAGATCAACTTCTTCGCATGCAACTTTACTGGTGGTGCACAACAGGAACAGTAAATTGTAATCCAAAGTGTAGAAAAAAAAATGGAGAATGAGCCACTCACAGTAGACTATTCAACTAAGCTCCGCCACGAGTCTCCTGTGGGACAGTAACTAGAACCAGGAGGGCCAAGGCAGTCTCTAGGCCTAAACAAAGTACAGTCTATATGAATGAGCAGGTGCTCGCTCACCACTCCGGACACGATCCCAGTCCGGGTCTTCCACCTATTGTGTCTCCGCGCACAGTGTCCACAACGGCCGGGTCCCCGGTCCAACTGATGTCCAAACTCGACAAGTCAGGTGCCACCCAGGCTCCGCAGTGGGGTGGAAGGCTCTCTGGAAGTTTGTGCAAGGCCCGGGCTTCAGGCCCTGCACTGCAGCAGATCTGCACAGGAAGACCTGTTCATTGCAGCGCGGTGTTCAAATAGGCCAAGCTCAGCCTCTCTCCCTTCCTATATAGCCCCTCCCATGAGTCTCTGCGGTGGCCAAATGCACCTTGGGTGCCGAACGGGGTTCTGGGTAACGTAGTCCCGGGGCCTTAAAGGAGACCCCGCTACATATATATATATATATATATATATATATATATATATATATATAGTATATATAAAGCTTTCCAAGAACAGCTTTCAATGAAACATCTACCGACATACACACAATGTAGGATCACATCAGTCAGATGTTTAAGCACACTTTTATGGAGGCCAAAACACACACAGGAAATCCACATGAAGAATACAGATCCCAATGAAGATAACTTGCCTGGTGCAAACTGAAACCAAGATTTAAAGTGAACCTGTCACTTTTATTGTCCATGTCCTCTTTTATTAACAGTTACCTTCCCCATGCTCCTGCTGCCAGAGTTCTGAATAAGAAGCCCTCATTGTTAAGTAAACTCAGTGTTAGTCTGTTTTAGAGCATAAGGGATAATGATTAAGGGCACCTGAAGTGTGCGAAACGCGTCTTCCAGGCATTCTGTTCCTGTAGTGTTTTTTGGATGTCCTAATAAAGGATTTTGGATCAGTCTTGTGGTGTGTGGCCTTCTCTTATTTTTATTGCAAACGGAGGCGAGCCGGGGGAACCAACGAAAGCAATTGGGCTTCTCTTCCATACCAGAAGTGGCGATTCTCCTTGTTCTGTTTTAGAGCATACTCATGACTAGGGATCTTTTCCCTAACCTAAGATGCCTAACGCCTTAGCATCAAAAGACCAGAGCACTGTCACGTGGGTTGGGGAAGGTGTGGAAACTAGGGGAAAAAGTCACATACCCTACATACTCGGAAGCAGGGCTTTTTGTTCAGCAGGAACGCGGGGGAATGCAGTTCCGACACCTCTAGCTCTGAATGTATGTAATGGCAAGGGGTGACTGGGGTGTACTGGAGGGTCTATTGATGCTGGCTGCTGGGGGATCTATTGTTGCTGGTGGGGATCTATTTTTTCAGTGGAAGGGTCTATTGTGCAGGGGAGGTCAGTTGTCGCTGGTGGGAGATCTATTATTGCAGAGGGGCTCCTATGCTACTGTGAGACAATCATTACTGGGAGACATCTACTGTGGAGGGAGGGGTCTATTGTTGCTAGCTGTTCGCGGTCTATTGTTGCTGGGGGTGCTCCATTGTTGCTGGCTACAGGGGATCTATTTTACTTCCTATAATTAACAAATTACATACAAATTACTTAGCACCACAAATTGATACTTGGTTCTGTATCCATTACTGAGAAGTGGGTAGGGGGTGAAACTATGGAATGGTGCTCGAAGGTGGGTAGGGGGTGGACACAAGAGGTGACTCGGAAGGAGGGAGTTCCTGCACCTATTCTCTGAGAAAAAAAGCCCTGCTCGGAAGTACCGTGTATTTCACAGGGCTCGGGGAGTGCAGAGACGGTTTTCACAGCAGGGAAAGGTGGCTACAAAGAGAACTTGTCACTTGACTATAAAAAGAACTCCATTGATGATCACATTAGTAGTAAGTGGCCTGATATTGGAATAATTAATATATAAGTATGACTTTTGCCATCCATGTTGAAACTTCCAATCTTAAGTAAAATAATTATTATGGAAGGGGCCGCTTTGAGATGTATTTTTGCTGGCTATCGTTGGAGCCCTTTAAAAGTATCAGTGCACTTAACGACAGTCCCAGTTAACTTGCATGCAGTACAGATATGGTATAGTCTCGGCACAGGTGCAAGGTAGATGTGGTTCAGATGCGGTAAAGGTTCAATATTATGTGGTAAAGGGTTGGTATAGGGGCAGTCTAGGTTTGGAATTCTTTTAATTAATCTTTCTTTTCTTTTCTTTACCATAGCATTTACAATAACAAACATGAGACATATAAACAATCATAACAAACATCAAACATATATAGTAAATAGTTTGATTTTGAGAGGTGGTTCTCCCTGTCTCAAAAAAATAAATAAAAATAAATAAATAAATCCCTTTAAAATCTTATACATTATAAAACCGTGTAGATATTAGGAGAAATATTTTTTCTCTTCTTCAGAAAAATTCCGTGTGTCTTTTCTATGTGTTTATTGAGTTCTGTGTTCATACCCTCCTTCCCTTCTCCTCCTCCCCTTTATTTCCCTCCCTTTCCCCTACTCCTTACTTTTTATGCCCTCCCCACCTCTTACTATTCTCCCAAATGGGAGGATAAGGGATGGAGGGGTAGTTATAGTGAAAAAAAAATAGAATGTGTTGTATACGGGGTTTGTTGTTCCTTTCATCTAATGTGCTCATAAACCATCCTTATTTCCTTTGTTTTTATTTATACTCTGTGCCAAAAAAAGTCTAGGTTTGGAATTAGTTCGGTATAGAGTGCAGTATGGGTGCTGTATGGATTGGGTACACTTGGTGTCCTTCTCGCAGTGGCTCAATCCCTGGTAGCAATATCAGCAATGGGCATAGAGCGACAATAGCCCTCAGCTTCCATACAAGGCCAATAGAAGCGGTCTCTGACTAGCTTTAAGGCCCTCTTGGGGCCTAGGTGGCTATGCTCATCATGTAAAGCTGTTAATACAGTCTCTCTGTGTTTTTCTGGTAGGAACAGCTGCCACCTGTTGTCATGGTTGTCTGAGAGGTCCCTTCGATATACCACTCCATCTCTGAACTGCAACCAGTTCCATTCCCTGTGAACTAAACATGCTTCTTCCAGACTATCTGTTAGTAGCAAGTCTGGGTTTTGAATCTCTAGAGCTTTCAGTTAGATTGCAGAGGGAATTGTCTTGTCACTCTTTCCATAAATCCATCTTTGATGACCTGGGCAGGCCTTCACCTCTTATTTGGGGAATCTTACAGTAATATTTGGGAACACCAGCTGTGGAGACTCTGATGACTTCAGCCCCTGTCACCCCTTTGGCGTGGTGTTCCACCCCTTGACACAGGGCTTGTACTCCTTTTGGAGTTAGTTGCATCCAGCTGTCTGTGGGGATGTCTGATCAAATAAGGCCTTCTAAAGAGAACATCGATGTCCCTGTTTTCAACTACAGGGCTATACTTCAGGCTGAATCGTAACCCAGAGAGAGCAACCAACCAGTGGTGCATGCTTGGCCATGGTGAGTACATAGGTGAGTGGGTTTTTGTTTGTCTTGACCACAAAGTCTGCACCGTACAGGGAGTCCTTTAGCTTGTCTATCACCACCCACTTTAAGGCCAGAATTTCTAACTTGTGAGTGGGGCAGTGTCAGGGCTGGGCTCTCAGCCCTCCCTTCTCAGTGTTTAGGTTGCTCAGCTGTTGGCTAATTGCCAGTACTCGTCGTTCCACAGTGGCTCACCTGGTGATCATTTCCTGCTCTTCAGTCCAACCCACAGCCAGCCCCTTCTGGCTATTTAAACTGCCTGGTTCATTTCTTCCGTATCTTCGCCTTGGTCAAACATATCTGGAGACTCTCTGTTGTGTTCCTGTTAAAGACTTGCCTGGCTGACATTCCTTCTGGTTCCTGATCCTGTCTGCTGCCTCCAACTACGCTGATCTCTGGCTTCCTGATTTACTGGCTTGTTCTGACTAGCCGCTCTGGCTACCGTACCCTGGCTATGTTTTGACTATGTTTACTATTTGTACCATTTTTACCATTATATTAAAAGGTATGATTTTTACTGCATTTTCTGTCTCCGTCTGATTCATGGTTCCTGACAGGCAGTTTCTTTCAGCAGGGGTCAGATTTCTGCTCACATATGTGACTGTTTGCAAATGTCCATCATGCTCTTGGTATAGTACCCTGCCCAGACCATCTCTGCTAACATTGACGTGTAGTTCATATGGATTAGAGGGGTCAGCATAGGTTAGCGCCGGAGTATTGGTTAAACTCCTCTTCATCTGGTGAAATGCATGCTCACATTGATCTGTCCACTGGTTTCGAATAGATTCTTGAGGTTTTATGGGTCTTTTACTAGGCTTATTTGACTTTGGTGCATCCACATCGTCTTCCTCATTCTTTAACAACTCATTGAGGGGCTATTTTAGCTAACCCTTTGACAAATCTTCGGTGGTAGGAGCAGAATCTTAAGAATGACCTTAGTTCAGTGATGTTATTTGGTCTAGGCCAGGAAGTGACAGCTTCTACCTTTTTTGGGTTGATGGTGACTCCCTTGCGGAGGCAACATGCCCTGGATAGGTGACTGAGGGTTGATGGAATTGCCATTTCAACAATGACAACTTTAACCCTTCTTCATAGAGTCTCTGCAGTACCTTTTCCAGTCCCTCCTCATGCTCCTCAAGTCTTCCCGAAGACAATGATATCATCAAGATACACCAGTACCCCAGTTGGGTTCATATCTCCTACAGTACATTCCATTAGCCATTGAAAGGTTGAGGGGCATCTGACAATCCTTGGGGCATTCTGTTGAATTCAAAAAACTCCAGTGGGCAGATGAAGGCAATTTTCTCCCTCTCTTCTGGGTGCATGGGGACTTAGATCTAACACACTGAATCACTTTGCCCCTGATAGGCACTTCAGGGTGTCTTCTATGCGTAGAGTGGTGTAATGGTCAGGAATTGACAAACAAAGATTTGGGGGGCACACCCTAAAAGATGCATTAAAGATGGTGCAGCCATAAGACCATACAAACAGAACAAAATATTACAGCGCACACATGCAAAAATGACATTTACCTCCTGCAAGGCTATTTAAAACACCTGAACATTTTCCAAAAATATGGGGATTTAGTCACACCATATGGCAATCGATGCCCTAAGTAAAGCAAGTGTGCTCTACCAGAGGCATAAGAATAACATAATTAGAGGGTTTGTCCAACAGCGCTCTGAAATGAGCCATAATTTGTACCAAGGAAATAACAGAACATTTACTATGGAGACATAGTGACAGAAGCCACTGTCTCCTTAGATTCAGTCCAGAGGTTCCAAACCTTGGAGAATTTGGTAGGACATCCTCTAGATTCATATGTGTATTTATAGAGTGGTACCATTATGTTAACTATGGATTTCCAGAAATCGGATGTTGGAGCCTGTGGGAATTTCCAGTGTAGGAGAATTGTGTTGAGAACTCTTAGCACAGCCCACGTCATAGTCATTTTATGAGAACATCTCCTGCCATTTTAGGAACAGTCCCGTGACTCTCTCCTTCCACTCAGGCGATAATAGAGAGTTTTGAATGTAGAACCTGTCTTCTGATATTTTGTCTGTGCCTGTGTGCTAACTCTATTGAGGTTCTCGGATTAGATGTGGTTGGCTGTTAAACTTCTAACTCCATCATTGACTCATCATCCTCATCCGACAGGTAACCGCTCTTTGAGCCACCTGTGCAGAGGTTTTCTCTTTCTTAAGTGGTGCCTACCTCTGAGTAGCATGTTCCTAATCTTTCTTGTCCAACAAAGTCTCTTCCTCTTCCCTCTATAATTCTGGATAGGTTGGAGCAAATCTGGGTCCTTTGAGAAAAATCTTCAGCACTATAGCGTGATTTGGGCAAGCTCCTTGTAAGGCTCGATCTAGTGGGACATTGTCAGCATCTCGTGGATCTATACCCTCTTTTTTTTTGCTGTAGGATCTTGTCCACTTGAATTATGAAATCCGAAAGCTTCTCCCCTCTTCACTGGTGAATGTGCTCAAACTTGTGAAATAAATCTGGGAGTTTCTCTACTCCAAACACAGCATACAACGCCTAAATATAGTCTGAGGCTACATAGTCCTGCTTTCCTAGCTTGAAAGTGGAAATTTACACATAACAACTTGATAAAAAAATAATGTTTTTTAGCAAGGAACATATGTAGCGCCCTGCTCCTATTGGGTAGGCGCTATTTGTAAATTTAGTTGTCTGAGCTGTAATTTAGCTCAGAATAATTGTGGTCAATTGCTGGTTTCTGTTCTAGTTCAGCTGTGTTGCGCATTTTCCACTTGACGGTGGGTGTCGCTGTCACCACAGGTCAAGGTTGGAAATGCAGCAGGCTGGATGTATTGGGTACCTCTTGCCCAGAAACAGCTCAGTGGGAGTGGGTCACCCGCTGTGCTTTCTGGAAGAGGGTACTTAAGGGACAGACACGGTCTTCTGGGTCTCTCTCTGACCTGATGGCCCTCCTAGCCTAAAGTGTGCCGTAGAAGTTTTCCTGCCTCAGGGCCGGCTGGCCTGAGGCCTCATTACTGGAAGTAGGCCCGGGGACTTTCTGGGGCCTACTAATCGGGGTGGTCCTTTGCTGTCTTGCCTGTGGGGAAAAGCCGAGCAATTGAAGAAACCAGGGGAGGACTTTTCCCAGAGAGGACCGGGCAAAAAGGCTGGTGCCTCGGGAAGAGCCTGGAGACTCAATTGGAGGATGCATCCCGACATATCTACCTCACAGTGTTGCCGGATTGACTGAAAGAAACTGGTACTGTGTGACTGTACTTAGACATTACAAAAGGTTCTGGATCATTCAAGTCTGTGGCAGAGACTATGTGTATTCTTCAAGTCTGTGGCAGAGACTATGTGTATTCTTCAAGTCTGTAACAGAGACTATGTGTGTTCTTCAAGTCTGTGGCAGAGACTTTTGACTGAGCACCGCACCGGCTGCTAGGTCAGTGAGAGAGGCCTATCCGGTGGTTGCTATATCCAGTGTGGAAACTGTTTGTCCTCTGGATTGAAGAAAGTACCCGTGATCCGCAAAGTAAGGTACCTGAATCTCCCCTAACCCTCCATCCCTCTAAATGACATTTATTTAATAAAACCATTGGAAAAGAGACTATGTGTTGGTGCTGACATCTGTGGAAAACTCTTCAATGGAACCCATTTGACGGATACGGTGGAACAGACAGGTAACGGCATGACCCAAAAATATAACCAGCAGCTCCTATGGGGGTAGTGCTACACGTGGGGGCTTGTCCGGGATTTGCCGTTACCGGTCGCAACTCAAGTAGACTGTTCACCAGGAGCTGGTGCTACAAAGAGGGCTCTGGACTGTGTTATTTCTTTGAAAAAGGGGTTAATTTGCGGATCACTTGTTGGCCGCGTGGGCTGTGGGCGGAGCCAAGAAAGGAAAAAAACAGCGAACTACGTGACTGAAGGAACAAGTAGGAGGAGATTCTCTGCGTGTGTGTCCAACACTCAACAGAGAATCGCAATACCACCATGTCTCTAGTTCCAGTGATGCAGTCTGCTACGGGGCCCAGGATGTCTCCTGTGGGTACCGCTACAAGTGCCATGCTGCCGGGAACTACGCTGACGGATACTGGCATTCGTCTCAAACTGCATGGGCGGTTCGTATTATACGTGATCGGAGGTGTCGAAGCATTGGGTATGCTGTGCAACAGGTGCGAAGGACTGGCTGTAAACCCCCGTCCATTTGCTCGGTGCCTACACTGTGGGGAGTACCTGTTTGCCGTAGAGCAACCCACCATGCCACCCCGTGCCTACCGGATGGACTGGGCCACGGGCATCGCTACAGAGGAGGCCGCTGCCTTTGCTTCTGCGGCTAGACCTACACTTGCCGCGTCTGCTACAACGAGTGCTCCTGAGGGAGATGGCACTGTTACTGCCATCAAGGAGTCATCAGCGGACATCGCTACTGCTGTTACCTCCACTACTGTTACCTCCTCTGCATTGGGTCCCACTGCACCTGTTCAAAAGAAGGTGGGATATGTGAAAGCCTCCCGCGGCCGTGGTCGAGGCCCACCCCAAAGACTACCCGAACCAGATCCAAAGAAAAGTCTGATTCCTGAGAAGTCCACGACAGGAACGGGTGAGAGATCTGGGGAAAGTGCACATATGGGGACGGTCTGTAAATATATGCCCGCAGAGGAGTTAAGGGACTCTGAATTAGATTCTTTATCAGACATCTCCGGAGATGATGATTTGTTCGAGACTATGTCTCAGGAGATGTTATGGGCCAATGGAGATGATACTGCTTCGGCCTTCATCTTTTCCGAATGGGCAGCTATGGACTCGGGGAAGACATCACCCAGTGTGGAAACCCCAGTAACTACTAGTGAAATCCTGGCCAGAGGTACCAGTTCGTTTGGGTCAGGAAAGCTGTCTGTTAATACTCTGGTGCAAAAGTCCCCAGCTTCGTGTATACCTCCTGGACTTGGAAGCACCAGATCTCTGCCAAGACTTGCCCGGCTACAAAGAGTACTCAACAAAAGGGTAGCCACGAAGTACGGCCTGGAATTTCCCTATGTCCCTCTGGAGATCATGCAGGAAATTGAGTCCAGCAGAGAGAAATGGTACGGTGAGGCTGTTTGGGACTATTTGTCCATACCAAAACCTTTCAGGAGAGCAGGCTATTCGGCTACTATGGATGATCGTTTTAATGGGTGCTTGTTGTACTGGAGCTACGGTAGACACATCCATGCTGACAAAGTGGTCATCTGCAAGCCTGGAAAGGACAACATTGTGTATTTCATCACCACTTTTGACAAGCAGGGGAAACCACTGACTCTGCCTGACCCCTGATCTTACTGGTGATCACTTACAGTGGCTGTTCTGGTTTTAAATTTGCCGAGAGAAAACGTTTTTTCTCTGTTCTGAAGGACTGTGGGGTACATAGCTAGGTAGTGTTAGGTTACCAGGAACTTCGGAGTCAAGATTCCTCTACGTGGGTGGTTTAGACAGATAGTCAGGGGTGGTAATACATGTTAATGTGACTTTACTGTGTGTTTTGTTAAAAAAAAAAAATCTGTAATTTCCTTTTCTTACCCCTCCCTTCCCCATCCAAGTTTATGGGATTCAGGTATTGACTTTGTTGTGGAATTTTAGGCTGCTGTTTACAGAGCACACAGCCTATAATTCCTGTGCTATCTAAGCACACATCAGATTTCATCTTCTTGAAGTAATGCTATCGTTAACTTAAGTTTGCTAAAGTCCACTCACCGTTCATTCCCATTCATCCAAGAAAGGCAGCACCACAAAAACTTATCTTCTTATCAGGCCATTCCAGCAAAGACTGTTAAGCCGACGCCTACTCATAGGCTTTTATTAAACTCAAAAGATCTCAAGACAGGAGGTGATTGGCTGCAGCAACCAATCCCCTCCCCATGGGCGGGAACCTCATAGGATGTTCCCTCCTCTCATGAAAATGACAACACTTGGACATTCCTTCCAACAGGAGATGTCATACATGGATACAATAAACGTAGGATGGCTAAAGTTACCGTTGATAGGAATTCTTATTCTGCGCCATTCCATAGAATAACGCATAATAAGATTATACTATTATTGAATGGGGGAGGGAGGCTATCTGCAGACGCACGCTACGAATTCCAACCAATGTTGATCAGACATAGCAGAGACAAGAGCGCCCATCCGCCTATAACCAATGATGTCATTGCAGAGCGAGCATATCCCCTCCTTAACGATCGTCCATGCTAATGCACAGAGGGCCCCCGTTGGTGGACATATCCGCCCCCTGCAAACATCACACTCCAACCTCAAAACGTTTTCCCCTATCAGACGGGATTCAACCAGCCTCAGACTACCCCAATCAGCTCTTTTAGAGCGGGTTGCGGAAGTACTAACACTGGGTGACACTATGACAATACATATTAAATACATCTCCATAAAAATCTCCACAACAGTCCTCCCTTTTTTGTCATATGCACCCCATGTGTCCATCGATGAGAGTTGATATGCTTCTTACACCTGGAAATCAATCAGTTATTAGTCCATAAAAAGGAAAACACGGCTTGACATGTAGACTCTACTCTTCAGGGGCATGACTTATAAAGGAGGACACGACATGGTGAGCTGTAGTAATCGCCGATCCGTCTGTGATTCTCTGTCTTGTATGTGGGTCCGGCTTCGGGGCGTCTCATCAAGGAAACTCTGGTCACGCGTCAAATCAGGCAACAGGAGCACCTCGTCACGACATAGAAAGAATAGAAATAAAAACGACATGAGTATATATATTCCCACTTCCTTTAACCACGATCCGCTGTAAAATAAAAAATTAGATCCCCAAAGATTCCCAGACCCTTAAAAAGGACTCCCAACCTTCACTTAGCTACAGCTCTGGCTTCAACAATTACATGAAGAACCCTATCCTTAACGGATGAGAATTGTTCAATTGTATCCCAAGCCTGAGCCGCCCCCACCTTGTACTGCAGGACCCCATGCCCAGACCTGGTCGGGATTGGTGAACAAATCCCTTCTAGCTGTCCCTGCCATTCTTAATTTCCTGCGCCATCAGATCCTCGCGATCGGCCGCGACCTAAAATGTTGGGACAGCTTCACCATCGCGCATGAACCTCTTGCTTTGGGGGAATTACCTTTATAAGCTGCAGATCCACATAAACACCAAACTAAAGTTCAAACACACTTGTGGGCTGCCTAGATACCCAAACCGACAAGAGACAGAGCCATTAAAACTAAAACCAATTTTACCCTTTAAAAATGCATCGTTAGGTTCCATTGACAAGTGTCTGTTTGGAGTCTTCACTAGTTTGTCAAAACTCCTCATACCCATAATAACATCATAAATGTCATGTACCGCTGTCATCGCTGGGGACTAAAACTCCTCATACCCATAATAACATCATAAATGGCATGTACCGCTGTCATCGCTGGGGACTAAAACTCGGTGAAGACTCAGAACAGACCATCGGTCCTGTTCGCTTTCTGAGCTAGTCAGGACATACACTTTAAATAATAACTTGGGATGCTTTTCACCGTTACCCTCGCTAAAATTTACTAAACAACAAAAATATAAATAAACAAAGATACTCCTCATTCTTTGGTGTGGTTGAGCCGCTTCTTGCAGTGGCTGGCGTGGTCTCATCCCTCAAGCTTCTTTACAACGACCCAGTCACCTGGTTGGAAAGAATGTAAACTGATTATTGAGTCGGGTCCAGGAGGGACTCGTGAAAATCTTTTGGTGGACATTTTGAAGTTCATGTCACAACGATCGCACCCACCCCATCAGCTGAGAATATAAGTGACAGCTAATGAGGAGAGTACGACCCTGATTTTGATTGACCTCCAAACAACCCTCATATGACAATAACCCAGACATCGGGACTGTGGTCACTGCATAACCTGTGCGTGGCTTACAATACCTGAAACCATTGACAAGGTTCTTAGCCTCTGGGATGGGAACCTACTTCACCAGACTGCTGCTTGCCGATTCAAATTCTATTAAAGAAAGACAGTCTTGGCACAAACTTGGTTAGAATTACAGAGGTTATTATTAGTTTGACAAAAAAAAAAACTGTCACTCTTACATTTATCATTCTCCCCCCTTTTCTTCCTCATTACAGACTGAAGGAAGAAATGCGTGGTGCAGGAAAAAAGAAACAATGAAATAGCCTATGATACTTTTACCGCCTTAGACTCATATTTATCCATATGTACAGCTGTCTACATACACCTGTTCTCTGTGTACAAACTCCTTGGACCTGAAAAATACGTATAAGCAAAATCATTACTCTATCCTTCATATTTAACCTGCAAAGAATGGTAAAACAATAATGACATTCCTGTACATTGGTAAATTGTCAATGACATTCTTTCAAAACTGATTCAAACAAAACCCTCTGTAACCCTTACTTTTCCCGTTCCTACAAAAATACAACAGCCGCGACGCATCGAAGGATCGCCGCGGTAAGTTCGAACATATTCACGTTACTACATACAAACATTCCGATACAAACGTGGGGGAAATACTTCCCAGTTTCCAAAACCACAAATGAAAAAAAACAAAAACAGCCAGGATTCTACCTTCACTCTTTCAGCAATAGGAAAAAAATACAATGGGACAACCATGAGAGCAGCTCGAGAACCTTCCATGTACCAGCCATACAAGGTTCAAACAAACGGGCATGAGCCACCATTCCTCATCATTACAGATTTCTGAAGCCGCAGCTCAACTACATCCATTCCAGAGGGATACCCAAAATAGTATCCTTGGACCACCTATGTTAATCTTTTTGGGGTTCAAAGGCCTTTGCCCCAAAACTAGGCTTTGTGCACTGTGTGACCGTCTGACTATGGGAAGCCTCCATTCCTTCCCTTTGCACAGACCTCCTTGTGTCCATGGCGATTCGAATCGGCTTATCGTCTTAAACCTGCGTCCAGGTTAAACCGTTGCACCCATTTTCGGAGATCACCGCCCGGTGTCTTCTTATACGGTGAATTGCAGAACTACAACCACTATATGGTCAAGTCCTCCAACTAGAAACCCTAACCGAGGCGTCAACACTATGGCTTGTTGTCCCAACACTTTTGGAACTACAGCAACAACCACAGATCAACCCCCGAATTAGGCCTCTACCCCTCACAGTGTATGCATACACAAGCATTTTCCGCTATACACACATACACTGCGTTGTCAGACTAAACCTCACAGAACACTTACGCCAGTTTACCACCTGCAGAACAATGTGGCTTCTCTCTGTATCTAGATGATAGAATAATGGTGATACCCCCTGTTTTTCTCTCTACCCAAAACTGTATTTACAGTACAAAACTTCACAAAACTGGAACAAAATATAAAACACTTTTAAACGCCAAAATGCTTTCCATTTTCCTTCCAAACACAAATCTCATTTCTCACCTTTAAAAACCCCAAGCTCCTCCCACTAACTTTCTGCTGATATATAAATGCTGAAAAGAAACTTCCGGTTACATGCTCAGCTACTTAAAAAACCAAACTGGTTTATTTACATATCAATTGTTCAGGAAGAGGGAGGGGGAGGGGGGAGCCCAGCCACATTGCTGTGTCTATCAAGACTCCAAAAAAATCCATGGCTACACATTATATATTTCAACAATTTAAAACCTTGTCAAGAAAATGGTGGAATAAAACCCCCCTTTGCAAATGGGAGGGTCCTGACCCAAACATCCCCTGCAAGCAAAACCACAAGTTGTCTCAAATGCAAAACTCCTGCAAAAAGATGGCTCTAGGGGTTTCGACCAAAACCCCCACTCCTCCTCTACAGGCTATACAATACAAGCTTCAAAACATATGAATTGCCTTCTGGGAAGGAAATATTTAAACATAAAAACACATCATTGTACAAAAACTCTGTTAGTCTTACAATCCATCAAAATTCAGTGTAAAGTGAAGTTTTTCATATACTGCAAAGCCAGCCGACCCTGCAATAGCTCACATCTACTTAAATGAAAACAGAGAAATCCCCCCTCCTAACACCATCTGCATGGAGTTTGCATGTCCTCCCTGTGTCTGCGTTGGCCTCCTCCCACACTCCAACTGCTGGTAGGTCAGCCAGATCCTATCCATAAATAGGCCCCAGCATGTGCGTGTGTCCGCAAGCGCGTCGTGGCCCCTCAGGGTAAGACCGCGCTATTTTAAGATACCACTCAACTCAAAAGGCGATGCTTAGAAAAACAATTTAAACCAGAGACAAAACCATCCTCAGTATGTCACTCTGGCGTCCCAGCACTCTCCCCAGCAGTGCACAGGTCAAACTGCAAGCGCACAAAACAGGACAAAACTGCGCCAATCAACAAATGCCAATACAGCATATTCAGGGGCCGTGTTTGCTAAACTGGAACTTCCTATCTCAAACTGTAAACGTCTCTCAAAATGGCCGACAAGCCAGGACTACAAAATGGTGGATGACCCACCACAGCACCTCATGGACAACAAAAATTGCGCCATTGACGCATGCAATTTTTCCCGCCAAAACCAGCATCTCTTTAAAAGAAAATCAAAAATGTTTCTCTCCACAAAGACTGACTACACCATTGAAACTTTTCTAAATTATCATCAAAATCCACTGAAAAAGGTGTCAGCTACACTCTACAAGGACCACATGTACACTTACAAACTTAGCCTCCCTTTGGCCAACTAAACAGCACTTTCAATAAATGCGAGTTACATGACAATATTAAAAACATATTCATTTCTCTAAGTTCATATACTCTGAGATATTCACCACGTCTCTACCTAAAGTTCACACACAGTGGCCTCAGCCTGGCCACTTGGCAGGAACTTTCAACTCAAAAACCAAACACTTAATATTTTTACACTTATGGGGACCAGTGTTGCCAACCCCCTGAAGTGAAATTTACTGGCAAGGATGCCAAAATTTCTGTACGGCACCAATTTCTTACTGGCAAAAAAATGAAGATTACTGGCAGAGCCACATTTTTTACTGACGCTGCAAAAAAATACCTAACATTACTGTTTTTAGTGCTAAACAGTGCAAATATCAATATTTCAACTATAAACACACAGCTAATGCTAATATCAATGTGTTTCAGTTAAACAAAAGTAAAAAAACATATTTCTCAATTCACATGAAGGTTAGGTTACTATAACCCAGCCAGCACAGAGTTCCCACTTACATCAGAGTCTGCAGGATGCCCCCTTACAGTGCAAGGGAACTCTTATGTAAAGGGGAACGCTGCAGATCATGATGTAAGGGGGAACTCTGATGTGGAGGGGGGCTCTGGTGAATAGAGACCACCTTCCACAGAGTGAATACACTAAGGTAAGGGGGGGTACTAATATAGGGGGGGACCTTTTATATCAGTGCCCCCTTACATTATTGTATTTACTCCCCTCCTTAGATCAGTGCCCCCCCCCCCAGACTGGCCTGGCGGCGCTGTCACTGACCTGCTCTCAGGTCCACAGTGCGGGGCTCAGTCAGACGGCTCCAGCTTGGCGGCTCTGACCTCCTCTCCACAGTCCACACGTCCGTTTCTTCCCATAACCCCCATCACGGCGCTCCCACTCTTGACATCTTTCTAGGATCCCCTCAGAGACTGCAGACATAAAAGACAGGAGATGGTCAGAGGCTGCGGACACGATACAGGAGGTGGACAGAGGCTGCAGAGTCATGACACAGGAGGGGGATAGAGGCTGCGGGCATGACACAGGAGGGGGACAGAGGCTGGGGACATGACGCAGGAGGGGGACAGAGGCTGCGGACATGACGCAGGAGGGGGACAGAGGCTGCGGACATGACGCAGGAGGGGGACAGAGGCTGCGGACATGACACAGGAGGGGGACAGAGGCTGCGGACATGACACAGGAGGGGGACAGAGGCTGCGGACATGGCACAGGAGGGGGACAGAGGCTGCGGACATGGCACAGGAGGGGGACAGAGGCTGCGGACATGACACAGGAGGGGGACAGAGGCTGCGGACATGACACAGGAGGGGGACAGAGGCTGCGGACATGACACAGGAGGGGGACAGAGGCTGCGGACATGGCACAGGAGGGGGACAGAGGCTGCGGACATGACACAGGAGGGGGACAGAGGCTGCGGACATGACACAGGAGGGGGACAGAGGCTGCGGACATGACACAGGAGGGGGACAGAGGCTGCGGACATGGCACAGGAGGGGGACAGAGGCTGCGGACATGACACAGGAGGGGGACAGAGGCTGCGGACATGACACACAGGAGGGGGACAGAGGCTGCGGACATGACACAGGAGGGGGACAGAGGCTGCGGACATGATAGGGTCCTCCTTACCCCCTCACAGTGGCCTCCTCCTCTGTCCACCATCATATAACTTCTCCTCCACATCATCAGTATGCTGTGTCCTCCTTCTGTGCCCCTTTCACCTCTCCACAGGTCAGGGCAGCTCTGACATGTGGAGAGGTGAAAAGGGCACAGGAGGAGGACACAGCATACTGATGATGTGGAGGATAAGTTATATGATGGTGCATGGTGGACAGAGAGAGCACATCAGTCTCTGTCCCTCCCCTGCATGCCATGGCCGCTTCACCCTCCGGGCTCCCACTCCCAGCGCAGTCCTCCTCTTACTGTATATCCCCCCCTCCTCCTCCTCCTCACCCCTGCTCAGCCGAGTCCTCTCCTCCGGCGACTGCGAGACACTGTAGCCCGCCCCGCGAGCACTCCCGAGTCCCGTCCTGGCTGAAAGACTATTCAAAAATGGCGCCGGGCGGCGCCATTACGTTACTGCGCATGCGCCGCTCGGCCGAACGCATACGAGCTTTCCCGAGTCCGGCCGGCTTTGCAACGGCGCATGCGCCGTTGCATGGTCGGCTCGCGGCCATCTTTTTTATGGGCAGCCGATGCCCACAACGGACTTTACGTACACCCGAAAAAGGGGGTTAAATTTACGTGCTGTACGTAAATTAACGTACGGTTGGCAACACTGATGGGGACATGTGTCTTTGTCCCCTATAAAGGCAAAAATCACAATCTATTCATTTCTATTTTTCATAGAAATCACAAACACCACACACATACAGTATATTGTTGCTTGTACATCTGCTCAGAGTTTCTTTCCCTCAGGGCGTTTCCCTTCCAGCACCATTGTCCTTCCCTTAGGGCATAGCCCAGCAACACAAAGCCCTTCCCCCATTCAAGCACATGGCAGCCAAGCAATCTACTTTACAAACTGTTCAGTGCACTAAATACCACATCTATACCTTCATTTCATACACAATATACAGTCTATATTTCTCACTTAGTTACACTCTTACAGCCCACAGTTTCCATCAGATCATCTCTCAGGGCCCTCCCACTACAAAACTCCTGCATGCTATTTACAGAAAGTCACCAACTTTTACCATTGTACCTGAGATGCTGGCAGCCCCTCCCCCGCTAAACCTCATGGCTCACAAAGACCAGGACAATGCAGCAGCCATGGCTGGCATCAGACTTCTCAATACATCGCACAGACAATCACACACAGGCATACACAAAAAAATTCACAGGCATCCGATCGGATTCACAGACATACACACACGCTGCAAACTTGAAACATTATTTCAAAAAGACAATTTTTTTTTTTTTGTTAGTTTCAAAGTACAGCCTCTTTACACATCACATCGCAGGTCCACTCTCCCCCCTCTGCTGATCTGATGCTCAAAGAGGCCGCAATTGGTCCCAACCGTGAGTCGCCATTAACTGTTGTGGAATTTTAGGCTGCTGTTTACAGAGCACACAGCCTATAATTCCTGTGCTATCTAAGCACACATCAGATTTCATCTTCTTGAAGTAATGCTATCGTTAACTTAAGTTTGCTAAAGTCCACTCACCGTTCATTCCCATTCATCCAAGGAAGGCAGCACCACAAAAACGTATCTTCTTATCAGGCCATTCCAGCAAAGACTGTTAAGCCGACGCCTACTCATAGGCTTTTATTAAACTCAAAAGATCTCAAGACAGGAGGTGATTGGCTGCAGCAACCAATCCCCTCCCCATGGGCGGGAACCTCATAGGATGTTCCCTCCTCACATAAAAATGACAACACTTGGACATTCCTTCCAACAGGAGATGTCATACATGAATACAATAAACGTAGGATGGCTAAAGTTACCGTTGATAGGAATTCTTATTCTGCGCCATTCCATAGAATAACGCATAATAAGATTATACTATTATTGAATGGGGGAGGGAGGCTATCTGCAGACGCACGCTACGAATTCCAACCAATGTTGATCAGACATAGCAGAGACAAGAGCGCCCATCCGCCTATAACCAATGATGTCATTGCAGAGCGAGCATATCCCCTCCTTAACGATCGTCCATGCTAATGCACAGAGGGCCCCTGTTGGTGGACATATCCGCCCCCTGCAAACATCACACTCCAACCTCAAAACGTTTTCCCCTATCAGACGGGATTCAACCAGCCTCAGACTACCCCAATCAGCTCTTTTAGAGCGGGTTGCGGAAGTACTAACACTGGGTGACACTATGACAATACATATTAAATACATCTCCATAAAAATCTCCACAACAACTTTCAGGAGTGAGGCCTCGTACACACGTCTGAGATTCTCGTAAAAAAAAACATGTCGTTTTTTTCAACGAGATTCTTGGACAAGAAACTTGTCCCGGCCGAGTGTACACACGCTCCATTCAAAGAACCCGCGGTTCTTTGAATGGAGCGTACGCGGTGACGTCATCGACTACGACGAGCATGCACTCGTCACATTCGATGCCGTCACCGCCATCTTGGTATACCCTACGTATGCCTAGGAAGCTACCGCGCATGCGTCGAATTCATTTCGAACATGCGCGGGCTTCCGGGAGGACAGGTAAGTGTACACACACTCACTTTTCTCGTCGAGAAACATGCCAACGAGAATCTCGACGAGAAAAGAGAGAGCAGGATCTCTATTTTCTCGTCGAGATTCTTGTCGCTTTTCTTGACGAGAAACCATACACACGAACGAATTTCTCGGCAAAAAATCTCTGCCAGCAAGTTTCTTGCTGGTTTTTGCCGAGAAACTCGTTCGTGTGTACGAGGCTTGAGAGTCATTTTTTTCTGAGGACGATGAGGACATCGTCTGTTGCAAGGGGGGAAGTGTGTAGCGCCCTGCTCCTATTGGGTAGGCACTATTTGTAAATTTAGTTGTCTGAGCTGTAGTTTAGCTCAGAATAATTGTGGTAAATTGCTGGTTTCTGTTCCAGTTCAGCTGTGTTGCGCATTTTTCACTTGATGGTGGGTGTCGCTGTCACCACAGGTCAATATTGGAAATGCAGCAGGCTGGATGTATTGGATACCTCTTGAACAGAAACAGCTCAGTGGGAGTGGGTCACCCGCTGTGCATTCTGGGAGAGGGTACTTAAGGGACAGACACCATCTTCCGGGTCTCTCTCTGACCTGATGGCCCTCCTGGCCTAGGGTGTGCCGTAGCAGTTTTCCTGGAACCCCTATGATGGAGACAGTGGAACAGACAGGTAACAGCATGACCCAAAAATATAACCAGCAACTCCTACGAGGGTAGTGCTACACATACATTCTACATTAATAATTATGTTACCAAAATTAGTGTCCGCTCTAAATTGCCTCCAACATTGCTCCTGTTTTCTTCTTGCCATTTTGCTGAAGCCCAAGTGTGTTGTAAGGGGGGATGAGGGGGAAGAAGATTTGTACTAGGGGGGGGGGGGATTAAGGGGATATTTGTTCTGGGATGGGGGATTTGGAGTGGGGGGGAAATGTGTACTAGGAGGGGAAATTTTAGGGGTAGAGGATTTTTGCTGGGGGGAGGGGGGTGATTTTTTTGGGGGTGGGGGATTTGAGCTTTGGTAGGGTAGATGGGGGGGGGTGCAAAGATATGTACTGGGTGGGGGGATGCTCATACATATTGGGGGGGTGCAGTTTGGAATGTCCACCCTGGGCTTTAGATGACCTTGTCCCAGGACCCTGACTGGCAGTGTGAGTGAGGTGTGATTGGATGATAAGGGTGATATATTGGGGTGTGATTGGATGATAAGAGTGATATATTGGGGTGTGATTGGATGATAAGGGTGATATATTGGGGTGTGATTGGATGATAAGAGTGATATATTGGGGTGTGATTGGATGATAAGAGTGATATATTGGGGTGTGATTGGATGATAAGGGTGATATATTGGGGTGTGATTGGATGATAAGGGTGATATATTGGGGTGTGATTGGATGATAAGGGTGATATATTGGGGTGTGATTGGATGATAAGAGTGATATATTGGGGTGTGATTGGATGATAAGGGTGATATATTGGGGTGTGATTGGATGATAAGGGGTGTATATTGGGGTTTGATTGGATGATAAGGGGTGTATATTGGGGTGTGATTGGATGATATATTGGGGTGTGATTGGATGATAAGGGTGTATATTGGGGTGTGATTGGATGATAAGGGGTGTATATTGGGGTGTGATTGGATGATAAGGGGTGTATATTGGGGTGTGATTGGATGATAAGGGGTGTATATTGGGGTGTGATTGGATGATAAGGGGTGTATATTGGGGTGTGATTGGATGTCATGGGTTGTATAGATAGGTGTGATTGGATGATAAGAGTGATATATTGGGGTGTGATTGGATGATAAGGGTTGTTGGGGTGTGATTGGATGATAAGGGTGATATATTGGGGTGTGATTGGACAATAAGGGTTGTATATTGGGGTGTGATTGGATGATATATTGGGGTGTGATTGGATGATAATGGTTGTATATTGGGGTGTGATTGGATGATAAGGGGTGTATATTGGGGTGTGATTGGATGATAAGGGGTGTATATTGGGGTGTGATTGGATGATAAGGGGTGTATATTGGGGTGTGATTGGATGTCATGGGTTGTATATTGAGGTGTCCATAGTCAGCACAGCTTCGGTTACTGGTGTCCCCCATTCCCTTACTCAGGGGGAGGCAACCTGGGGCCCTCCAGCTGTTGTGGAACTACATTTCCCATGAGGCATTGCAAGGCTAACAGTTACAGTTACTCCCAGAGGCATGATGGGACTTGTAGTTCTGCAACAGCTGGAGGGCCCCAGGTTGCCTACCCCTGCATGTACAGAGCAGGCTCATTCCCCATTTCTCCTCAGTCTGACATTTCTGCACATCCCAGCTGAGATCTCTCCCTCCTCCTCCCTGACTCCCTGCTACAGCTGACTACAAGGAGCCTCCGGGGACTACAAGCCCCGCCTACTGCTCACTTCCCGGTATAGGTGCCAATCACTTCCCTGGCACCGCCCCCTGCATTCTACAGACACCGGCGGGCAGTGACAGATGGGGCGTGCCTGTAGGTGGCGGGGGCGTGGTTGGGTGGCACTGTTGCTAAGCTTTAGGAGTGTCAGTGAGCCGGGGAGATCAGAGCAGTGCTGGCCTCCTCCTCCTCCTCCTCCTCTTCATCATCATCATCACCGCTCAGTGTTCAGTCTATGGAGGAGGAGAGGACGGGGAGACACTGAGCCACACACCGTATAGTGACCATAGTCTGTCCGTCTGTCTGTGTGTACTGACTGATCGCACAGAAGAAGAAGAGGGAGCTGCGATCATGGCTCAGCCACAGAAGTTCTTTGAAAACCTGTCCGGAGTCGGGAAAGCCATCGGGGTGCTGACCAGCGGAGGAGATGCCCAAGGTAAGAGATGGACCCTGGGGGTGGTGGGTTCTGCATGACACCCCATAGCTGGAATGTCCCCCTGGGTTGTCACCCTGCATCCTCCATAGCAGACCTTATCCCAGACCTGATCCCTGGGTTGTCACCCTGTACCCCAATAGCAGTCCTGATCCCTGGGTTGTCACCCTGTACCCCAATAGCAGTCCTGATCCCTGGGTTGTCACCCTGTACCCCAATAGCAGTCCTGATCCCTGGGTTGTCACCCTGTACCCCAATAGCAGTCCGGATCCCTGGGTTGTCATCCTGCACCCCCCATACCTGGCCTGACCACCTGATCCCTGGGTTGTCACCCTGCACCCCAATAGCAGTCCTGATCCCTGGGTTGTCACCCTGTACCCCAATAGCAGTCCTGATCCCTGGGTTGTCACCCTGTACCCCAATAGCAGTCCGGATCCCTGGGTTGTCATCCTGCACCCCCCATACCTGGCCTGACCACCTGATCCCTGGGTTGTCACCCTGCACCCCAATAGCAGTCCTGATCCCTGGGTTGTCACCCTGTACCCCAATAGCAGTCCTGATCCCTGGGTTGTTACCCTGCACCCCAATAGCAGTCCTGATCCCTGAGTTGTCACCCTGCACCCCCAATAGCAGACCTGATCCCTAGGTTGTCACCCTGCACTCCTAATAGCAGACCTGATCCCTGGGTTGTCACCCTGCACCCCCAATAGCAGACCTGATCCCTGGGTTGTCACCCTGTACCCCAATAGCAGTCCTGATCCCTGGGTTGTCACCCTGCACCCCAATAGCAGTCCTGATCCCTGAGTTGTCACCCTGCACCCCCAATAGCAGACCTGATCCCTAGGTTGTCACCCTGCACTCCTAATAGCAGACCTGATCCCTGGGTTGTCATCCTGCACCCCCAATAGCAAACCTGATCCCTGGGTTGTCACCCTGCACCCCCAATAGCAGACCTGATCCCTGGGTTGTCACCCTGCATCCCAATAGCAGTCCTTATCCCTGGGTTGTCACCCTGCACCCCCAATAGCAGACCTGATCCCTGGGTTGTCACCCTGCACCCCCCATACCTGGCCTGACCACCTGATCCCTGGGTTGTCATGCTGCACCCTCCATACTGGTCTTTCCCCCCTGATCCCTGGGTTGTCACCCTGCACCCCACATACCTGGCCTGATCCCTGGGCTCTGCATTGCTATAGACCTCCATCTCCAGGGTTCAATGACATTCCATACCCATCATCCTGCCCTGAGGCTGCCAATACTTTCTGCCATCTATGCCAAGGACAATCCTGGATATTCCCCACACCTTCCACCCCACATTCCTACCAGCATCTATATAGGGGTGACCATACACTATACAATCTCCTTTAGATCCACCATCAGCTCTGTCATGTCATGCGAAGGCATGTCGGATTGGATGCAGATTGGATGCATTTTTAGGTCTGCCCCTGTGTGAAGTCGTTTTTGGTAGATCTGAGCCCCCCATTCACACCTTTTGCATTTCTCAGAAAGGCACCAAAATGTGCTTGTGGTGCCATTATTTCTTAACGACCCTCTAAACACAGCTTAGAGACGTGCGTTTTGTCGGCAAAAAAGAGGCATTACAAAAACGTGCGAGGCTCACTGCCAAAAAAAAAAGGCGCAGGAGCTACTTTGGCGCAATTGTAGTTCAAGTGAATGGGCTGCCCTATGATGTCACGTGACAAACATGTAAAAAAAAAAAATATTGCAAAGAAAAAATGCAAAAGCCTATTGCACAGGTGTGAATGGGGCCTAAAGGAGATTGTACAGAGATTGCGCAGTTTGGTTGTAAAATGTATGTCCAGCTTTATAGTACACGGGGAGAGAATTTACTAAAACTGGAGCAGACAGAATCTGGGGCAGCTGTGCATAACAACCAATCAGCTTCTAGCTCCTGGTTGTTCAGAAATGAAATATAGAAGCCGATTGGTTGCAATACCCAGGTGCTCCAGGTTCTGTTTGCCTCAGTTTTGATAAATCCCCCCAGTAGGTGACATGTCCTATACTCTGTACAACTAATGCACAGCTGATTGGCCCACACTCCACCTCTACCTACTTGGCAGGATGCTTCTCTGTCCAAGTGGCAGCAGCATTGGTACTCTGTCCTTTGCCCGGTGCAATGACAGCGGCACTGGCTTTATGCTGGACATTCACTTATCAATATTCTGATGAAATCTAAAAAAATATAGATTTTTTAATTTATTTTTTCATATGATTTCAATTGCTTTCCACCAATTTTAGTGAATCAATAAAAGTGATCTGATGAGGGTTGTACAATTCTGATCAGTACGGTCCAACTGATTGATCTGGAAATAATTCAAAAATAATTTTTGAATGAACTTTTTATAAAAAAAGCAATTGAATCGATGTTAGTAAACGTATCTTTCGTGGCACCTACACTTTCGTACAATTCAGACTGTTGAATCAAAATGTCAATGGCATGAAAAAGCGATGGGCATATGGCCGGAATTATAATAGATGAAATTCTTTAGGTACTGGGGAAGTATGGGCAGGTCTACAAGACATTTATGCCAATTTTATATATATGTATTATAAGGACCACCAGTATATCCAGCTTTGACCACCGTATACAGACAGATGACCTTTTTAGCAGCCTAATCCGAGAAATGCCAGTCATGCATGGCAGCTCAGTGGTTATCAGGTGTATAGGGTGTCATCCCTGTGTCCATTGACCATCAGGGGAAAATAATGCAGTATTGGGAAGGTGCCCAGACATCTGATTGGCATGCATGAGAGCCATGACCATCAGGTTCCAGATCCTGGCACCATCCTATCAGTGGCAGCTTTCCAACCCCCCCTTCATAGAGGAGCTTGAGAAGTGGGGAGCCTCATTGGCATCAGTATGATTTATGACAGCATTAGGGGGGGTCCTTATTAATCATGAAGTCCATGTGAAGATGGTAGTAGTGGAGACAGGTCACCTATGACAGGAGGAGGAGGGGGATCCCAGGCAGAGCCGTGCTATCTCCATGCTGCTGCATTGCGGGCTTTTCATGCAGTGACTAATCCAGCCATTCCTCCTTTCCTCCTCACCTCCCACTCACGGCCTATGTCTGCCTCCATATCACAAGCCTACAATTACCACCAACTACTACTATTACTACTGCTTCTGCCAGGCAACATGCATATCTCTACTCTGTGCAGTACTACAAGTCTCAGCATGTCTGCCAGGAGAAGACAAAGTACTGCAGATGAAATTAATCTTTATAAAACACACTCTGATCAGCTTCCTGAATTATCTTTCTTTGCTTCTATATTGATAACATTGAGGGACCATTTAGATCTGTGTGTGTGTTTTGTTTTGTTTTAGCATTAGGTAGATTCGTTGTCATGCATCAATTAGTGTGATGACATGCACAATAATGCGCGGTTTCAGTGCGTTTTTAAATAAAAAATTTGGAGCGGATAGCGATAACAGCCATTGCCCTAGGCTTGTTAAGTCCCAATGCCAGTGCATAAAACTGCCTGTTAATTGCGTTTTGATGTTCTGCCATTGACTTCTATGGGCTTTCCAATGCAACTGTAACTATTCATCACTAATACTTCTATACCATGCAAAAAAAAAAATATGTTGTATATTTAAAAAAGCAGACACTATGACCAACCATGACACGTGTCGGAACGTGTGTGTTAAAATGCAACATTGTAAATGAACCCTGACTCATGAATTCATTAATGAATAAAAATAATAAATGTACATTAAAGGATCACTTTAAATATTCATTTCTGATAACTGCACGCATTTTATACATGTAATGACAGTGATCAGTGATAGGGGTTCCTTACTGTCCTTTCACATTCCATTTTATTTACATGCCGGGCCAAGCTGGCCAGAAAAAGTGACAGTGACAAAGTTAGGACATGTTGTCACACTGCCTGGGTCACTTTCATAATTGCAGCAAGTTTTTTTTTGTTCAGTTTAAATGATGTGACCGTTGTAAAAGATACTCGGACTTAATCGGTAACTGTCACTTTTCCTGGAAGCTGTGATCAGATATGTAAATATTGATAAAAAAAAAAACAGCTATATAAATAGTGATAAAAAAAATTGAAAATAATAGAAAAAAAAAATATTTAGGTATTATCAAAATAAAAAAATAGATATGTAAATATTGATAAAATAATAAAAAAAAAATATTTAACCACTTGCCGCACCATCACGTACATACTGTATATGTCACTGTGTTCAAGCAGTTATGCCAGGGCCATGGCTGCAGCTGTCAGCTATAACCTAGGTATCGTTTTTTTTTTTTTTAAACCAGCAATGCCTTACAAAGTAAAAGTGATCATAGCAGCTCATTAGCCGCTGGATCGCTTTTACAAGCGACGGAAATGGTCAGCCCAAGCCCCCCACCGCCACTCTCCAGTGCTTCTCTCAGATCCAACGATTGCAGCCAATGCCAATAGAGGTGATTGGGAACCTGAACATCCACAATCATCTCTATGGTCCAGGAGACCAGAAGCAACAAGTATTCCATCATTTCTGGTTAGTAAAAATGTAAACAGACATTTTTTTTCTGGAAAGCATGAAATCAGTGATTATTTTTTTTTTTCATCTCATGCTTTTAATGGTTGTGGAGAGATTTGGGGTCTTATAGACTCCAGATGTCTCCATAAGGGTTCATGTACACCCTGCCTACGTTTAACTCGGTCAGCGGTCAAAACGTTCCTATATTGAACACGATTCTTCCTCATTCAGGAGGGAGGTTAAACCTCACCTAACCTCAGCAGCTTCTAAACTCTACTAAAAGCCTATGTGTTAACATATAGGCTTTCATGGAGTTGAGTTTAGGAGCATTGGCAAAAAATTGCCAAAAGCTCTTAAGCCTCGTACACACGATCGGACAATTATTGGATTTTCCATGGACAAATGTTGGCTTATAAATTTTCCGTGAACAACCTGTTGTCAAATTTCCCGATCATGTATACACAAGTCCGTCAGGCAAAAATACAAACACGCATGCTCGGAATCAATGCACGCCAAACACAACATTAGCAGTAGGTGCCCAAAGGGTGGTGCTAAACAGCTGAAAAACCACGTAGTACGTCACTACGTTCGTGTTTGTTGGCCGACAATTGTGTGCCGTTTGTATGCAAGACAAATTCCTGGCCAATGCCCTTCGGACAAAAGTCAGACACTTTGTCTGCGGACAATACGATCGTGTGTACGAGGCTTTAGGCTTCATGTACACTGCTGCCGATAAATGGACCAGTTGGTTTTTTTTTTCAGCTGCCCCATGAACTCTAATCTCCTCTATGTTATCCTATCAGTACATGTACACAGGGTGGTTTACAGTCATTTCTAGGCAGTTGAGTTTAGAAGCATTTTTTAGAAAACAGCGTTCAGAGGCATTTGAAACGCTAAATTCCTGTAGACGTGTCTAAACGCAGTAACTTGCGTTTAGCCACGTTTCGTTTACAGGCATTTTTAATGGAGGTAAATATTTGACTATTTGCAAAAAAAAAAAAAAAAAACGCTTCTAAATGCAAACACGGCATGTAAACGCGGTAAAACAGAAGTTTTTTAACGTCGGTTACTATCTGTCAAGTTAAATCGTTCAGGAGAGGTTTTAAAACGTCCCGTGTACATGAAGCCTTAAACTCAAGTTTAGGCGCTGCTAGTGTACATAAAGCCTAAGGAGGACCTGTCAGGCTTTACTGCGATCACAAGGGATGTTTACATTTCTTGTTAAAGCGGAGTTCTGCAGAAAAATAAATAAAATAAAAGTCAGCAGCTACAAATACTGCAGCTGCTGACTTTTAATACATGGACACTTACCTGTCCTGGGCGCCCGCGATGTCGGCACCCGAAGCCAATCTCTCCTTTGGCTCTCAGGTGCTGCTGCCGCCATCTTCGGCAAGGGAATCAGGAAGTGAAGCCTTGCGGCTTCACTTCCTGGTTCCCTACTATGCATGAGTCACGCTGCGGGATCCCACTGGTCCCTACTGTCTTCTGGGACCTGTGTGTCTCCCAGAAGACAGCGGGGGGGGGGGGGAGTTGGTGCCGGACATGGCGTAGGTCACCGTGGTGATCTATGCCTGGAAGTGGGAGCAGATACCTGGATTACACAGGTATCTGCTCCCTCCTCCCCTGTGAAAGGTGCCAAATGTGACACCGGAGGGTCATTTTTGGGTGGAACTCCGCTTTAAAGGGGTTGTAAAGGTTCATGTTTTTTCACCTTATGCATCCTATGCATTAAGGTGAAAAAACATGTTACGATCACCGGCCCCCCCACCCTCCGTTTTACTTACCTGAGCCTTGGAAAGTCCTGCGTCGCGAACGTGCTCTTCCTTTGCTCGGTCTTCTCGGCTCTTCATTGGATAGATTGAGAGCAGCGCAGCCATTGGCTCGTGCTGCTGTCAATCAACTCTAATGACGCAAGGGTCGGGGGGCAGGGTCGAGTCCTATAGTCGGCGGCTATGGAAACCCCCTTGGGAGAACGCTTCCCAGAGGGGGTTATCAGAAGTGGGGAGGAGCCGAGACAGCCGCCGTGGGACCCCAGAAGACGCCGTTCGGGGCCACTCTGTAAAACAAGCTGCACAGTGGAGGTAAGTATAACATTTTTTTTTTTTTATATATTTGAACCTATAGTATCACTTTAAGCAATACAAGTGAAAAAAATTAAAAAGAAATAAAGGGACAGTGTAAAAATAATTTATTTTTAATAAAATAAAAAAGTTTAAGATGCCCCCGACCCCTATGCCCGCAGGCAGAGGCGAATGCATACGTACTGTAGGTAGCTTCCGCATATTTAAATTACATTTCACTCAGTGCTATCAACTGCAGTGACATTACAACATGCTATGCTGAAAAAAGAACTGACTTCATAGCAGACTTTCCCTGCAGCAGGATGAATGAGATGGGATGAGGATGCTATGGGATGAGTCAGCCTACTAAATGTACCTTTTGGGTAGTAAATCCTTCAATAAGACCAGGGATGCTACTATAAAGGTGCTGTGTCTTTGTTGTAGTGATTAGATCTTTGCATGGTATAGAAGTATTAATGATGAATAGTTGCCGTGTCATAGTGTATGGCTGTCATGACACTCCAGGTGCTGGTCAGCATGTCTCTTATGCAGCCTGTGTGTCTTCTATCCTGACCTGTATGTGTCTCCTCTAAACCCCTCCCAGTCCTCCTCCCAGCTGGCTCTTGGTGTGTGTACGTGCGTGGATGGGAGTCCTTGCAGGGCTTCCTCTGACTCATACGTTATGGGAGGAAGCTGTATTGGGTAGCAGCATCACCATCCTCATCTTCACCTCTAATTACATTTCAAGGTCTCAGAATGTGCCGCCATCCGCCATCACACCCCTCAGTGATTGTATAATACCCACCATACTCACTACTATAGGAAAAAATGATTTATAACACCAGTGAATGTAGACCAGTATGACTGATTGTAAGACTATGATATTAAATATGATTGAATGTGAGTGTGATGATATTAAATAGAGATAATACTGTGTATGTAAATGTATGTATAATATACATGTAATAATATATAATATTAATAATAATTATAATAACCTAAATATTTTATATAAAAAAAAAAAATATATATATATATATATATAGATACATATATACACAGTATCTCACAAAAATGAGTACACCCCTCACATTTTTCTAAATATTTTATTATATATTTTCATGTGACAACACTGAAGAAATGACACTTTGCTACAATGTAAAGTAGTGAGTGTACAGCTTGTATAACAGTGTAAATTTGCTGTCCCTTCAAAATTACTCAACACCCAGCCATTAATGTCTAAACTGCTGGCAACAAAAGTGAGTACACCCCTAAGTGAAAATGTCCAAATTAGGGCAATTAGCAATTTTCCCTCCCCTGTGTCATGTGACTTATTAGTGTTACAAGGTCTAAGGTGTGAATGGGGAGCAGGTGTGTTAAATTTGGTGTTATCGCTCTCACTCTCTCATACTGGTCACTGGAAGTTCAACATGACACCTCATGGCAAAGAACTCTCTGAGGATCTGAAAAAAAGAATTGTTGCTCTACATAAAGATGGTCTAGGCTATAAGAAGATTGCCAAGACCCTGAAACTGAGCTGCAGCACAGTGGCAAAGACCATACCGTGGTTTAACAGGACAGGTTCCACTCAGAACAGGCCTCGCCATGGTCGTCCAAAGAAGTTGCGTGCATGTGCTCAGCGTCATATCCAGAGGTTGTCTTTGGGAAATAGACGTATGAGTGCTGCCAGAATTGCTGCCGGGGTGGAAGGTCAGCCCGTCAGTGCTCAGACCATACGCTGCACACTGCATCAAATTGGTCTGCATGGCTGTCGTCCCAGAAGGGAGCCTCTTCTAAAGTTGATGCACAAGAAAGCCCGCAAACAGTTTGCTGAAGCCAAGTAGACTAAGGACATGGATTACTGAAACCATGTCCTGTGGTCTGATGAGACCAAGATAAACGTATTTGGTTCAGATGGTGTCAAGCGTGTGTGGCGGCAACCAGGTGAGGAGTACAAAGACAAGTGTGTCTTGCCTACAGTCAAGCATGTTGGTGGGAGTGTCTTGGTCTGGGGCTGTATGAGTGCTGCCGGCACTGGGGAGCTACAGTTCATTGAGGGAACCATGAATGCCAACATGTACTATGACATACTGAAGCAGAGCATGATCCCCTCCCATCAGGAACTGGGCCGCAGGGCAGTATTCCAACATGATAACGACCCCAAGCACACCTCCAAGACAACCACTGCCTTTCTAAAGAAGCTGAGGGTAAAGTTGATGGACTGGCCAAGCAGATCTCCAGACCTAAACCCTATTGAGCATCTGTGGAGCATCCTCAAATGGAAGTTGGAGGAGCGCAAGGTCTCTAACATCCACCAGCTCCGTGATGTCGTCATGGAGGAGTGGAAGAGGACTCCAGTGGCAACCTGTGAAGCTCCATGCCCAAGAGGGTTAAGGCAGTGCTGGAAAATAATGGTGACCACACAAAATATTGACACTTTGGGCTCAATTTGTACATTTTCACTTAGGGGTGTACTCACTTTTGTTGCCAGTGGTTTAGACATTATTGGCTGTGTGTTGAGTTATTTTGAGGGGACAGCAAATTGACACTGTTATACAAGCTGTACACTCACTAATTTTACGTTGTGGCAAAGTGTCATTTCTTCAGTGTTGTCACATGTAAAGATATAATAAAATATTTACAAAAATGTGAGGGGTGTACGCACTTGTGTGAGATACTTACTGCATATACTCGAGTATAAGCCGAGTTTTTCAGCACTTTTTTTTGTGCTGAAAATGCCCCCCTCGGCTTATACTTGAGTCACCTTTTTGCGCCTGATGTCCCGGACTTTGGGGACCCGGTACCGGCCGGCCTTAGGTCCCCTGTTCAAATCTTTGCGACGTAAAGTTGCAGCAACTTTAAAAAGGTTCCCGCACTACTTTTATGCGATTGAGTGCCATAGACTTCAATGTAAACTCTCAAAAGTCTCATTAAAGTCACACCTTAATGTTTTCAATGCGACAGTTGTGCAACAGTCAAAGTTGCATCCAAGTTGCACCTATCCAAAGTTGCAATGTAAAGTCGCACTGGAAATCGCATGATTTGGATTTGCACAAGTGTGAATGGAGACCTAGGCTAGGTTCACACTTGTGTGGGTGGTCGCAAATGTTCCCGCACCTGTACTGCCACCCGCAGCCAAAACACGATGCCCCTTTACAGACTCGTGGGGCTGCCATTCATTCTGCCACCCCCATGTATCTAACCACGCAGTGCGGTGTGGGTGCAGGAAATTACATGGTGCAAAAGCGCCATGCAATTTCCTGCAGCTTTATTTTTTAAAAGGTGCCGGGACCTTTTTCCTACATTTTCCACAGGTACAGCAGCCCTTTCAAGTGAATGGACTGCTGTGCTTGTGCAAAGGTGTGAACTAAGCCTTAAGGTTCACAATCTGGAACTGCTAAAGAGGTGGGCAGTGACGTCATGATCTCCACCTCGTTTAATCAGAGAACTCTATGCATTAATGCCGGGTTCACACCTGGGTGCAGCACAATGGGATCCATGTTTTATATGCGGTTCCCATGGACTTTTATTAGACTGTGTGTTTTTGGAAAACATATCAAAGATGCAGCATGCACGACTTTGATGCGCTTTCATGAAAACGCACAATGTAATAGAAGTAAATGGAAGAACAATTAAAACCATGTGTAAAATGCAGGTAAAGCATGCAGCACCCAAACCGTAGCACACCGGAGTGAACCCACTCTTATCGAGAAAAATGCAAGGCGTTCTTTAAATGATGTCTATGCCAAGCAGGCGACCCCTGTGTTCATTATGCACAGCACAGAACATGGAAGACTGCGGCAATCACTGTAGTAGCGGCGATTTCCACAGCAGTCTTACTGGTATGCCATTTGGAAATGATCTGAGAATATCCACAATGCTAATCTCCTTGGAAGAATGTTCCTGAAGAACTAAGCCCAGGTTCACACTGAGGGAGGGTTTGAAATGATGCAAGTTTAGCTGAACTCGCAAGTTTAGCTGATATAAAACCGGCATTTCAGTCCGACTTCGGGGGCGATTTGAGAGACATCGGTGCGGGTTCGTGCACAAATGTCTATTCAAATCGCCCCGAAAGTCAGCAAACGTAGTGCGTCGCACCAATTCGCATGGCACCGTTGCCAGCAATAGGCTCCGATTTGGCATGCGATTTGTCATGTCAAATTGGTCCAGTGTGAACGAGGGAAAAGACTCTTAAATTGTTAATTTAGCCTTCACATCGGGCCAATTTAGCATGCAATTTAACATGTCAAATCGCATGTCAAATTGACGCCTATTACCGGAAATAGCACCCTCCGAATTGGTGCGACGCCGACTTTACGGCACTGCACCGATTCCCAAAAGTAGTTCCTGCACTACTTTTGGTGACTTCGAGGGGTGATTTCAATAGACATCTGTGCAGGAAGCCGCAACAGGTGTCTCTGAAATCGCTCCCGAAGTCGGACTGAAATGCAGGTTTGAAATCATGCGAGTTCAGCTAAACTTGCATGATTTCAAACCGGCAATGTGAACCTAGGCTAAGGGTCCATGCACACTAGGGGCAGAAAAAAGCGTCATCAAATATGCTCATATTGAACCTTACCCTATCTAGTAACAGCATAATAAATAAGTATTTACAGAACTGCATGCATTGATAAAAGACTTCCCCGGAACATCCGTTAACTTATGAAATAGCTTGTATGATGAAACCACACGTATGTCACTTTCATTTTTACTACAGGAAGCTCTCTTACTACTCATATCTTACATGAACCGAGACTGCAATGTGGAACTATTACTGAACTGAAACCCTTTATGAGAAATTCATAGAGTGTACAGAAAGACTATAGTGAAATCAGGAGGTTGAAATGAATTTAGTATTGAACTGTGAAAATGGAGAAAGAAATGCATATGATTGCAGTGCTGGGAGTATGTGAGTGCGGTGCTGTGAAGGTGAATTGATCAGAGGACACCAGGATGCATTGTCAGTCATGGAGCATCAGGTGCTTGTCCTCTGTGTAACCATGCAAGGTCACCCGGACTGCAGGCTTACATATTTAGAAATGAGATTGCATTGTGGGGGTGGTGCATGCTTTGTCATCGGAGCCTGTAGGGAAAAATAAATCAGCAGGCCCGAGTTTAAAAATAGACCTTTTATGCTCTACGTGTAGAAGAAGATTCTTCCTCTGTCCTTCTAGCGCTTGGAATGGGAGAATAGCTCTCCGCCCTTATGTCTGCTGCCAGTATAGAGTACATTGAACACGGCTCTGTATATCAACACGACATGGCTTGTATGGTGTAATGGGCTGTTATGCAAAGTGCTGAAACCCATAGTGACCCATCATATTTTATTATAGGCTCCTTTCACCCAGACAGTCCGAACAGGTCAACCTGTCAGTATTTCAGGCGGACCTAAACGGAATCTCCATATACGGTTGGCTATAGACGGTGTAAACCATGTATGGGCAGACTGGATGTACCATGTTGATCGATCGATCGATCAACTTGGGTACAACCAGCTTGCAGGATTTTACTTACGATTATCTCTAGCAGCTGCTATAGGCTCTAGAAATAATCACTGTCTTCTCCCAGCAGGTACGGATTCCCACATGCCCCCCTACCACACCAGGAGGGATTCCCCTGTCAGCACTGACTGTGTTGATGGAGGAATCGTGCGATTTTCTATCCTACAATCTGTGCTTGCAGGAAAGAAATTTGCACCATCTATGGCAGTGGCGGTCCGTCCATAAAAGGGAAGAGGGGCGCTGCCCCACTAATCCATGCACCCAGACCCCTAATCTACATGCAGGGTGCCGGACGAATGGATTCCAATGTTTGTTTGTTTTTTAGAAGCACATGATCAGAGCCAGAGGTTATAATTGGCTTCATAAAAGGGTGGGCTCGGGGCACAGAGCACTGCGCCCTAAGCCCACCCAGCTATGTGACAATAATTAATATTCACTATTGTCTTCCTGATTCTCCTCCCGGTCAATCAGGAAGCGGGTCCTGAGACCCGATTGGCCGAGAGGAGAAGCGATGGTATTGACCATCAAGGATGAGGAGGAGACGCAGGGGGGGCCGCCGTGAAGCCGAGGAGGAGGAGACGCAGGGTAAAGCTGCCGAGGAGAAAGCGCTGCCCACGACCTAGATGGGGTAAGTGCCCCCCCAAAATGGAGCACCAGCCGCCACTGATCTATGGCCTGCTTAAGTCTATGGGTAGGCATGTATAAATGGACCTACATTTACATACAATTATCTCCAAGTCCATCCAGGTCTGGAACAAAAACTGGATAAGATCTGCATCCTTTTCCATTTATTTACACTTAAATGTGACAGATTGGAGATAGTCTGATGCAAACGGATGTAAGTCTATGTACATCTGGTCACCCATACATTATATCTAATATGGGTCTGGAAAGCTTCTCCAGCAAAAAACTAAACATGTGCAAAAGTGACATTTGTAATCTTCTGCTGCAGCTCACCAGGGGATCTGTTCACCGACAGGGCTTGTGTGTAAATCTGGCCAAAGATGGATGAAAATTCCGCCAGTTCAGCAGGGACCAGCTGAATTTTGATCCATTTATTGGCACAGAGATCTGTCGATTGCCTTCTGTACAACCAGCCTGCCTGTCTGTTTTTTTACAGTTGATCAGTGCTGCAGGCAGCACTGATTATAGTATTCTGACGGCAGGGAGGACCCTGCACTGTAAGAATACAAGGCCTTGGCAGGAAGGATTCCCCCGTCCACCTCAAATGTGTGGATGGGGGAATCAGATACTTTTTTTCATTCAACCCACTGGAGTTGTCAGGACCTGTTCAGCAAGTCGAAAAATGTCTGTCCATGATAAGGTGTTTCCAAGCTATTTGCACTTTGGTCCTCTGAATGACCTTTCACCCTAAATAGTATTGAGTTGACCACCATTAATGCAAATTAGGATTACCCTTTGACATGTCTAAATACTTAAAGGAGTTGTAAAGGCAGAAGTTTTTTTATCTTAATGCATTCTATGTATTAAGATAAAAAATCTTCTGTGTAGCAGCCTCCACAGCTCCCCCAAATAATGCAGTACACTCCTCCTGGTTGGCTGAGATAGAGCAGCAGCGCTATTGGCTGTCAATAAAAGTCAGTCAGCCAATCAGGGGAGAGAGGGGGCAGGGCCAGGTCGGGCTCTGTCTAAATGAATACACAGAGCTCTGACTCAGCTTGGGTGCCTCCTGTAGCAATCTGCTGGCTGAGGGGCACTCAAAGGAGGGAGGGGCTAGGAGCAGCAAAGAGGGACCCGAGAAGAGGAGGATTGGGCTGCTCTGTGCAAAACCAACTGCACAGAGGAGGTAAGTATAACATGTTTGATATTTTAAAAAAAATAGCCTTTACAAATCACTTTAACCTGTACATTCTTTGTGAAATTACTCTAGAAATGTTCATTAGGCATTAATATAGACCCTCAATTATAATCAGTCTTGCAGTGCTGCCAAATGTATTAACCACTTCAATACAGGGCTTTTTGTACCTATTCAATACCGGGCCTATTTTGGCACTTCTCTCCTACATGTACAAATCATCATTCTTTTGCTAGAAAATTACTCAGAACCCCCAAACATTATATATGTTTTTTTAGCAGACACCCTAGGGAATAAAATGACGGTCATTGCAACATTTTTTCTTGCACAATATTTGCGCAATAATTTTTCAAACGCCTTTTTTAAAAAAAAAAATGGTTTCATGAATTAAAAAATAACAAAACAGTAAAGTTAGCCCAATTTTTTGGGAACATATGAAAGATAATGTTACGCCGAGTAAATAGATACCTAACATGTCACGCTTTAAAATTGCGCACACTCATGGAATGGCGCCAAACTTCGGTACTTAAAAATCTCCATAGGCGACGCTTTAATTTTTTTTACAGGTTACCAGGTTAGAATTACAGAGGAGGTCTTGTGCTAGAATTGTTGCACGCGCTCTAACGCACGCGGCGATACCTCACATGCGTGGTTTGAACGGCGTTTACATATGTGGGCGACTTACGTGTGCATTCGCTTCTGATTGCGAGCTACCGGGGACAGGGGCGTTTTAATTTTTTTTTATTTATTTATTTATTTATTTTACTTATTTATTTATTTTTTTACAATGATTTTACTTTTTTTTTTTTTTTTGATCACTTTTATTCCTATTACAAGGAATGTAAACATCCCTTGTAATAGGAATGTGTGTGACAGGTTCTCTTTATTGAGAGATGCGGGGTCAATAAGACCCCACATCTCTCCTCCAGGCTGGAAAGCATGAGATCAGTGAAAATTTTTTCACTGATTTCATACTTACAGCCGCAATGGCGGCTTTGTTTACATTTGAGGACCCGGGCGTGACGTCATCACATCGCGCCCGGGCCTCCGACGATCATAGAGATGACTGGTGACCATCTGGTCACCAGTCATCTCTATGCTCATCACGTGACTCCACCAACGATGCCGGAAGATTCGCTCCGGGTCCCCGATCGCACGGGGGAGCCCGGAGAAGCACCGGATGGCGGCGGGAGGGGGGGTGTCCCCTCCCGCCGCCTATAAGAACGATCAAGCGGCGGAACCGCCGCTATGATTGTTCTTATGGTGCACAGAATCGCCGGCACTTTAAAAGGATATCTGAATGATGCCTCTAGCTGCAGGCATCATTCAGATATCCCCCTACAAAGCCGAGGACGTCATATGACGTCCACCCAGGATGGGAGATCCCATCTGTGGACGTCATTTGTCTATGGCTGGGTAGGGAAGTGGTTAAATCGGGCGAACCATAAATATTTAATAAATACAAACATTTTAACACTAATTAGTGCTTGTTGTTCGGTTGACTATCTAGAACAGTGGTTCTCAACCTTTCTAGTACCATGACCCCTTGATAAAATTTCCCAAGTTGTGGGGACCCCTAACAGTAAAATTATTTTGGTAGCATGGGTTGTCAGCACCCAAGGCAAGACAAGTATTTTGCTCCCCTAAACCGAGCACATTTAGCGCTCCCCAAGTCCCTTCCACTCGTACAGTATTAAAACCCCTTATGGTACATTGTAGGATGTTCCACTCTTTCTCTTTGTTCTCCTTTCTTTCCCTTTTATCTCTCTGTATCCTAATTTCTTGTGTTTTTTTTTACCCCCATCCCTCTCTCTGTCTTTCTTGTTCTTTCTCTTATCCTTTCTCTCCCTTTTTCTTTGTTCTTTCCCCTCTTTTCCTATCTCTCCCATGTATTCTCTATTTTTATTCCTTCTCTTACTCCTTGGTGGGGGGCGGTGGGGGGAGTTGGGATGAATGGCAGTGCTGGGGGGAATTCTGATCAGTCAACTTAGGTACTCTTGATCAAGGTCATCTGCTGATCTGAGAACTGTAGTGGGGACTTTTAATGGCAACTATAATCACAGGTAGTGTTGCTCACTGTGTCTCCGACTTGGTGGTGTCTCGTAGCAGTGACACCTATGCCAAAATCAGGAGATAGGGTCTCCTCCAGCCCCTCCCACTTCACATTCTTCACCAGTCAGCTGACCTCAAGTGTCTGCCCCCCAGCCATGCCGTGAACTGAATGGGTGGCTGCAAAGAGGCTAAGTGGGCGGCCGCGGGCTCCAGGAACAGCCCAGCTGGGCGGCCACAGGCTCCAGGGACAGCCCTGCTGGGAGGACTCAAAAAGGCTGGAAGAGCGGTGCGGGCTCCAGGAACAGCCCAGGATTCAGTGACCCCTGGCAAATCATCATTCGACCCCCGAGGGGGTCCCGACCCCAGGTTGAGAACCACTGATCTAGAAGGAAGAATGAATGCTTTAAAAATATTTCAGCCTGTACAGGAAATGCAATCTGTTTCCAATGACATTGTTTTAACATGTTTTCCAGACAGCAAACTAGCTATTACACAGACAGTGCAGTCCCATTAAGAGTTAACGACCTAAGGTGGCCATACTTCATATCAATTTAGGGTCGATCCAGGTGTGCAAACAAGCAATTCATCATCAATTCAATATTAAAAATGCAACGCATACGGTATTGACTAAAAACATGCTCTTTTAGAAACCATCTATTAAAAACAATAATTGAATCCATGTGTATTGTGGTCAGTTTGCCTGAGACACATCAAATATTTGTTCTATCGATACGAAAGAATCAATATAATTCTGCCATAGCCGATCAACTTGTCAGTGTCGAAACAACAGATGAAAAGGTCACTAAATTGATCAAATGATGGGTCTGTAGTTGACAATTTGCATTCATGTTTATCACTTTAGCTAAATGATGGATTGGATTATCATGTCGTTACGTGGATGGCCACCCACTTTACACCTGTGAGCTGGTTTGGAATCCAGAAAGTAGCGGAAACAGGGTGCATGCACAAAAATCCTCGGCAAGTAGGCAGACATGCCACAGTTCTTTGCCATGTGCTAAATACTTGGCAGAGAACTGTGCACGTGCTGGATTTTGAAAAATGGCGGTGCAGAAGAGTAGCGGTAGTTAAGGTAATGAAGCCGGGGAAAAAGGCCATTTTAGGTTCTTCTTATATGACAACACAAATGGATCAACCCCTTTTTTGCACTTACCTTTATTACTTTGAAAAGTATTATTTAAATACTATTATATATCAGGACACTTGATAGATCTAAAGGCAGAACAGCTGTTACTTTTATAGTGGATTAGGTTCTCCTCGTTCTTTCATGCAGAGACACCAGCATGTTTCATATGGTGCACACCAGAGAAATTCTGTCATTTGTAAGTGGAGTCAGCCTTGTTGTTGTGAATGAGGCAAATGGCTTTTTGCAAATCCCATAATCTTATTACGAAGGTCTGAACCATTGTGCCATAGTTACCTACGATGCACAACACTCATTGTGTTGCCTTGATATTTTCTGTTCATGCTTACGAAGGCAAACATCAATTTACACAAAGTGCAGTAACCCACAGCAATCAATTCATCTTTCACTGCTCTAACTACAGTAAACTGAAATCTGATTGGTTGCCTGAGTTACCATCCATTATCCATCATCTTTATCGCTGCTTATCAAATAGTTACAGAACTCAGAAAACCTAGATGTCCTGATAGTATAATAACTGCTGCATGTAATTTCCTAGAAGAACATGCCTTGAGATGACTTATAAGTACACAGAGGAAAATAAATTAGGTTACTAAAACAAACCGCAAGGTGAGCGTCATTCTGTACTTATTCAGTATGACATCTTGGATTACCCTATAGAATATAGGGCCTATGAGCTGGTTGCATACTAGAAGTAGATCTGCTGTTCTACTACAGAGCAGACTTCATTTATGAAACTGTCTAACATGAGATCTGTCTGTATTGCGTTATCATCAACCTATCAGGTTCCAGGTCATCATACCTTGCCACTTCTGATTGGTTGCTAAGAATCTTAACCAGCACACCTTGATATAGCGATAATCTTGTCTTTTATTCACATAAAGGAACAGCATCACGGACCGATATTTTGGTACCTCGCAGGATCCATGTTTCGAGGCAGAAAAAGGGGATCATGTGAGGTTTTCAAAAACTGTTAGTCTGTGATGTCTATCACTTAAGTGAATAAAGGACAAGAATATCATTAAACCAAGGTGTGGTGGTGAAGATCCTTATTTTCCTATGATTGTATGGTGATGCCAGTTCACTACAGCACCCTACACAAACTGTGGGCAGACCTGTAAGGAGTGTGACAGATATATTACAACTTGTATGATTGGTTGCTGACACAGGCAGTTCTTATTTCAGGCAGTTTGGTTTTTGGTTTCTAATGCTGGCCATACACTATACGAAAAATCGTCAGAACTAACTTCCGAAAAACGAACGTTCGGCCATGAGCGCAAACGATAGTGCCATCATGTAATGACCGATAAATCATTCAGTGGAAATAAATAAAAAAAAATTGGTTAGTTTTTTTTACATATACCTAGTGCAGAAAGTTTGGACGGGAAACACATTAACCTTTTAATTTATCGTTCGTTCGGCAGAAAATTTCCAAACTTGTCCTTCGTTTTTTCGGCTCAAAAACGTCCCAACGATTATCGATTTTGTGCCCATTAACTGTTCGAAAAACGAACGAACTGTCTAAACGACCAATTTTTCTTATAGTGTATGGCCAGCATAAAGGTCAGCCTGCCTTAGGCCCCTTTCACACATATACGACTTGTCCCACGATTTGTGATGGCAAAGTAACATGACAAGTCGTTTCTCATGATTTCCAATGACAACCATTCATATTAATATGACTTCAAGTCGTTCAGACTTCAAAGTAGTCCCTGCACTACTTTGGTCCGATTTTGATGCCACTTACACAGGCATTCCTTGAAATCGTGGCCGCGAATCGCAGCAAAATAGCGACCGCGAAATTGCGGTAAAATTGCGCGATTTTGAAGTCGCAGTAGTGTGAAAGGGGCCTTAGGCGATTAGGCGATTTTACCACGATTCGCGGCCGCGATTTTGACAAGACAGTCATACGATTGTGGATCCGACTTTGCCCCACGACTTGAAGTACGACTTCAATGAGCAGGGATGCGATTTTGATCCCCCAATAATTAGGGGAAACTCCATGCCAATATTTTTTGAAAAAAAAAACGGCATGGATTCCCCCTTCATTGGCATACCGGGTCCATCGGTCTGGTAAGGGTTTTAAGGGGAACCCCTGCCGAAAAAACGGCGTGGGGTCCCCCCCAAAATCCATACCAGACCCTTATCCGAGCACCAGCCTGGCCGGTCAGGAAAGTGGGTGGGGACGAGCGAGCGCCCCCCCCTCCTGAGCCGTACCAGGCCGCATGCCCTCAACATGGGGGGGTGGGTGCTTTGGGGTAGGGGGGGCCCTGCGCCCCCGCCACATCAAAGCACCTTGCCCCCATGTTGATGAGGACAAGGGCCCCTTCCCGACAACCCTGGCCATTGGTTGTCGGGGTCTGTGGTCGGGGGGCTTATAGGAATCTGGGAGCCCCCTTTAATAAGGGGGTCCCCAGATCCCAGGCCCCCCACCCTATGTGAAAGAGTATGGGGTACATCATACCCCTACCCATTCACCTGGAATAAAAAGTGTAAAAAAAAAACACACTAGACAGGTAGCTCCGGGGGTCTTCTTCCGACTTCGAGGGTCTTCTTCCGAAGCCGGCACGACTTAAAGTCGTGCCAATATGAATGGTAGTCATTCAAAATCATGGAGAATGACTTGTCATACGATTTTGCCATCCAAAATTGTGGTACAAGTCGTATAAGTGTGAAAGGGGCCTAAGGCTGGGTTCACACTGATACTACACAACAGTCATAAGACTTTCATTATACTTTGCTCTGCGACATCAGTCCTACATCGGTCCTACATCCATCCAACTTAAATGAACAAGATACTACTTTGATCCAACTTTGTGATAGTCTGACTTGTCCTTTGACCAATCAAAACAATCCCAGTGTGAGATAAATTCCTTTTACTGCTGCTGTAATCACCATATCGGATGTCAAAAGTCAGATGGTAAGGACAAGGATCCTACTTTGATCCGACTTCAGTGATATTTAATGGGCTGAAGTAGGATCAAAGTCGGACCGACTACCTCTCATAGGGAAACATTGATTTTCACACGTCGTGCGACATGAACTCCCAATGTCGGAGCGTTTGTCGTACCAGTGTGAACCCAGCCAAACTGTCCAAGCAAAGCCAATAACATAAGAATAATCACTATGAGGTACCATTTAATCATCAAATTTACTTTATATGGCTTTGGCATAATATATAATGATTGTTGGGAACATGGAACCACTCACATTAGTCTCTGGCACAGGAAAAAAACTCAGTAGTTTCTTTACCATAGTTAGGCAAGAAAATTGTTTGGTTAAATGGCGGGGAGCCTACTGGTATGTTTTTGGACCACAGGAGGAATTGAAGACCCGTGACAACATGGAGGAGCAACATACAATTCCGTAATCACCATCATTTAAATCCTCCTCTGTGTGACTATACAGCATCTTAATCCTGCCCGTGGTTTAGTTGGGGTTAGAAATTAACTTTTTCAACCAGGGTGCCTTAAAGGGGTTGTAAAGGAACATCCTATGCATTAAGGTGAAAAAACATCCGACAATACTCGAAAGTTCCGCGCTCGCCCCCGACATCCTCCTCATTGTTCAGCCTGGCCGTTGATTGGCTACAGAGGATGGATTGAAAGCAGCGCAGCCATTGGCTGGCGCTGCTGTCAATCACATCCAATGACCCGGCGCGCTGGGGGGCAGGGCCGAGTGATACAGTGAGCGGCAATAGCCGCTGGCTGTATCACTGGAGCACGCCCGCAATCACTCACCACCATGCGAACTCACTCGCATATAGGTGGTGAGTTATTGCGGGGAGGAGCCGAGACAGCCGCTGAGGGACCCCAGAAGACCAGGTTCGGGGCCACTCTGTGCAAAACGAGCTGCACAGTGGAGGTAAGTATAACATGTTTGTTATTTAAAGTTTCTTGAGGGGAGCCTTAGCAAAGTCCTTAAAATTGTATACAAGCCAGCAGGTGGATGAAGGCTGCCTTTTAGTTACACAAAGCCACAGGTTTTGATTGCTCACCATTACAACCTTGAAGCCACTGTCGCCCTAACAACCAATGATGTCATTGGTTGATAGGTGGACATTGGGTGCATACTTTTTTCCCCTCCCCCACCCCTCTCCATCATGGGGTCATATTAGCAGAATGAGGGAGAGGGAAAACATTTGAACAAAAGTTCAATAAATTGCTTCTACCGTTGGGTGTCCTACATGTGTGGATGTTGCTGTATTCTGTAAAACTTTTAGTTTATTGTTCTACATTTTAGAATGAGATGCCTCAAGATTTTCCATCATTTTAAAAGGTTCCTTGACTGAAAAAAGGTTCAGAAACACTGTTCTAGATTTTAGGTCTACTTTAAGGAGAAATAAAATAGAAATAAGTTTGCTGCTATTGTTGATTTTTTTTTCCTCAAAAAAAATTCTGTGGTCATCATATTGATCATCTGGTGGCTGCATCTAGTGAGTGCATGACACTGCACACGATAAAGAGGAAGTAAACCCAGGTATAAAAAAAAAAAAAAAAAAAACACCACCTGCAAGACAAAGGCATAATGAGCTTTAATGCATGGCATACTAGCTCATTATGTAATACTCACCTCTGATCGAAGCCCCCGCAGCTGTCCTCTTCCAACGCCCGGGCAGCCGACATCTTGCTCGGGGGTTACTTCCACGTATCGCGGCTCTGGCGCTCTGATTGGCCGGAGCCGTGATGACGTTACTCCCCCGCGTGCGCGCGGGAGCCGGCAGTGACGGCGTGGCCTCAATGAGGAACGGCACACTACAGTGCGCCTGCGCTGCTGTCTACGGCGCATGCGCCATAGACAGCGGCGGCTGTGATTTTAGTAAATATCTCCTAAACCGTGGAGGTTTAGGAGATATTTCAAGCACCTACAGGTAAGCCTTAATCTAGGCTTACCTGTAGGTTAAAGTGGTTGTAAAGGGTTTACAACCACTTTAACTTGGACCTTGGACAGATATTTGTACTGGGTCAGGGTCTTCTCACACATAAAGCTCAACTTAAAATGAAGAATAAGGTAAGTATTCCTCAGCTTTAAATCTCTCCTACATTAAAGTGGAGGTCTGCCCACCGCTGTAAAAATTAAAAGCCAGCAGCTGCACATACTGCAGCTGCTGACTTTTATTAATCAGACACTTACCTGTCCTGGAGTCCAGCCATGTCATTTCCGCAGCTGATGTTTCCATCAGCTGTCGGGTGCATGCCGCCATTGGGAGTAAGGGAGCCCGGCAGTAAAGCCTTACGGCTTCACGCTGGGAACCCTACTGCGCATGCACGAGGCTTTGCTCTTCTCTCTTACTGACCTGGCAGCCAGGGAAAGAGGAGGGAAGAGGAGGGAGCCTGGACGGTGATGTCAATACCCGCGGCTAAGGCTCCCAGAAGTGGGAACAGGATACCTGTGAAAGCCAGGTATCCTGTCCCCCCTCAACCCCGAAAAGTGCCAAATGTGGCACCGGATGGGGGGAGGAGTACAACGAGCGGAAGTTCCACTTTCGGGTGGAACTCTGCTTTAAATGAGCATTAAAACCTTGCTATCCAGGAGGATGGGGCACATGCTACTAGTATTTTACAGCTGACCAGAGTACTGGAATACAGCATTAAAACAAAAATCAATCTCTTAGGCCCTAGTCCATTTAGACTGGTTTATAGGATGAATCTGTGAAGTATTCAACATACAAAACAGTATTTTCAGTTTATTATGACATCACTAACAGACATTTTCCCCTTTCCCCAGGTATGAATGCAGCTGTCCGTGCTGTCGTTCGCATGGGAATATATGTACAAGCCAAAGTTTACTTTGTCTATGAGGTAGGCATGAATAGTATCTTTCTATTTGATATTGGTATGGTGTTATTCAAGCAAACTGATAAATACAATATATATGAAAAGTTTTACTTGCCAAAAGATTTGTGAGTAGCTCCAGTCAGAATAGCTACACCACCATTTCCTGTTGAAGCTTTCTACTTCCTGTGTCTCTTGCTTTCTTGAGCATCATCACATTACTAAAATTCTCCCTAAACAAAGACTAGAAAATAATCTGTTGTTTAGGCCCCCTACACGCTCCCCAATGTGGCTCTTTTACTGTAACTTTTGCTCACTGAGTGTATTGTGCACTTATATTACGGCCTCCTATACTGCTCTAATTAGACTGCAACACCCATGAGCCATTGGGGTTGATTTACTAAAGGCAAATGGACTGTGCAAGTGCAGTTGCTCCATAGCTTAGTAAATGAGGTAATGCTTCACTCTGCAAAGAGTACCCAATCACATGCAAGAAAAAGAAAAAAAGCAGCATTTGTTCTTGCACACGATTGGATGATGGAAGTCAGCAGAGCTTGTGCTCATTTACTAATCTCTGGAGCAACTGCGCTATGCAAAGTGCACAGTCTATTTGCCATTAGTAAATCAACCCTATTGGGTTGGTGATCCAACTGCACACATGTCCCTGACATCATTGGTTCTGGTTCATCCCACAAGTTTATGAATGGGTTGTTTGTTTGTGCTTTTACATTGCCGACGCAGCCAGTAGTGGCACATAAAAGCATAATAAATCAGTCATTGATAAATTGGTGGGAAGAACCAGTACTAGTAATGTCATGGATGTATGCGCAGAAAGGTCACATTCAATAGTCTATTTCAGGAGCGCACATAGGAGAATGGCGACCTTCCTACATACTGTGGGGCCATTTAAAGTGAATGTAGCCACAAAAGTTGGAGCAGGGAAGAATTAAAACATGTTTCCAGATGTGTTGCCAAAATCTGCTGTTACAAGGGACTCGGCCAATACAACTGATAACTTATAGTATATAATGTGTGTTTTTTTTAATTGGGTTTAGTGTCCCTTTAAGCTGCTGAAACACTTCCCCTTTAGCTCTCAGTTTCCTTAATGGCCTACACAACCGAACTTTACTTTGATAGGCCAATGCCACACATGTGATCTTTTCAATAATGAGAAATGGCCAGAAATGGGATCACTATGCAGAACAGAAAAACAAATCCAAATAATGAAAAAATAATCAAAATAAAGCTGGTTGTCGCACATTCATTATTATATGTCCGCTCCAAGTCCTCATTATCAGTAATCATATGTGTTGCATTCCTTTAAATTCTCAAACCTCTATGGTCCTTCTCTGCATGCTGGGAAAAGTAAAAGTGACAAGCTTCCATTTTATAGGTGTTGGCTTTATTTATCATTATCAGCAATATATCAAGTCCTTCAGTTGTCATGAATAATACTTTTTATTGGGAATAGTTGGCTTTGTGAAACATGAGTAAACATTTTACGCCATTAAAAGAAGGCTAAAGGTTGCCTTTATTGGAAGATTGTGCTGTTTGACTGTACTCAGACTACAGTAAATATCATAACTTCTCAATACACACACATGCACAAATCTAAGAGCACCTAGATTGAACTCTAGAACAGCCTTTTTCAACCAGGGTGCCCAGGCACCCTGGGTGCCTTTGGGTTTCTTCAGGGGTGCCTTAGCAAAATCCCTAAAAATTGGCCAAAAATTTTATACAAGCCAGCAGGTGGATAAAGCCTGCCTTTTAGTAACACAAAGCCACAGGTTTTCATTGCGCACCATTACAACCTTCCAGCCACTGGCGTGCTAACAACCAATGACGTCATTGGCTAATAGGTGGACGTTGGGCGCCTACATGACATACTTATTTACCCCTCCCCTGTCTCTCTTAATCAGCAATGAGGTCACATTAACTGAATGAGTTGAATGAGGGATACAAGCTGAGGGAAAGGAGCAGCAATGGAATACTAGTCTGCACCAGTTTATTGAAGTTACATAAAAATCAGGAACATGATAAGCACACAATACTCCTGTGGCTTCAGCAAACGCATTTCACACAACTGTGCTCAGTCATTTGAGCAATGACTAAGCACAGGTAGGTGAAACGCATTTTCTGAAGCCACAGGAGTATTGTGTGCTTATCATGTTTCTGATTTTTATGTAACTTCAATAAACTACTATTTTTCTATGCCGGTGGTGCCGCCACTTTCCTTCCTTTTTTGCTGTATATATCTTGGTTGCAGACCAAGGCTGGTGCCTGGCTTTTTGTCACAGCAAGGGGAGATCTCAGATTTCACCTGGAGCAGTGCAACCTTTGTGCTATATCTTGACTAGTCCACACCAGTTTGCAAAGGTCTATTGGCGAAGAATAAATTACCTCTAACGTTGGATGTCCTAAGTATGTGGATATTTCTGTGTTCTATAAAACTTTTTGTTTAGTTTCTTTACATTTTTTAATGGGGTGCCTCAAGGTCGTCCATAATTTTAAAGGGTACTCTAGATTGCAAATTGGATATTAGAAAATTCATATGATAACTTGAAGGATCATATGAAAATGGAAGGTACCGGTGTGGTTGTGTACAATCAGATATTTCATTCCCCTTGTAAGGTATCAAGGCAGATAACGTTTGGGGAGGAATTTGGAGGTAGTTTGTATATATACTTACCAACTGTCGATAATTTGGGGCTAAAATGAACTGTTTTTGAGGAAAACAATTGGAGCCTTTAGTTTAGTCCATCTACTATGGATTTTAACCTAGCAGATGGTTAAACCATCTAGCAGATGATTATTGGAGTATACTTCTTCCAGGGTTATCAGCAGTAAGTTCTCCCTTGGTAATTCTGTAAAGACTTTTATAATCATAATTGACTTTAGGCTTACTTAAGTAGTTGTTCTGCCCTTGCTGGACTCCTCGGGGGGTAACCAGTGACTCCAACAGGGAAAACGTGACCTTTCTTTTTTATCTTCATGAGTGCTCAAGAATCTCCAGAACTCGGCAGCTCCTAGCTTCATTCTCTGAGCTCTATAGCACACCATACACCAAGCCTAACTAACCAGTTGAAGGATGTCAAGAATGCCAACTTCAGAGCTTGAAGGCAGTACTTATATATTTGGAAGCCTGGGTTTTGGGATTCTTGGGTGCACATGTAGGCAATTTTTACTGACAGGTCAGAAGTGTAAAATACTTTTTATATAAACCAGAATATAATTGTATATGGCATTCTGCTCACAGCTGCAGAAAGAATTATTTTATATAGTTGTATATAGTAATTGTATATGGTATTCTGCTTACAGCTGCAGAAAGATTATTATATTATTATATATAATTGTATATAGTAATCTTTATGGAATGTCTGGCAAGTCTCTTTTATAGCCTCTGCAGCAGGGATGAGCTCGGTGTTTGAGTCGAACATAGGTTCGACTCGAACATCGGCTGTTCGCGCGTTCGGCGAACAACGAACGATTTGGGCCGTTCGCGCCAAATTCGAGTGACGCGAACGGCCCACAATACACTGCGCCATCGCAGTGTAATCCCGGCGCTGTGATTGGCCAAGCATGCACTGTGACCCTGCATGCTTGGCCAATCACAGCGCCGGCAGCGAGGAGAGCAATGATTGGCCACAGGCAGGATGCCTGTGGCCAATTATTGCTGAGGGGGTTTAGTACACGCCCCACACTATAAAAGGCCGCCAGCGCGGCGGCCTCGTGTAGTGTGTTCCGGCGCAGGGAAAGAGAAGGATAGGCAGGGACAGTGTCATATTTTTTCTTTGCTAAACCTTGTGTGTAGGGACAGAGAAGGATAGGTAGGGAGAGTGTCAGTGTCATATTCTTTGCTAAACCTTGTTTGTAGGGACAGAGAAGGATAGGCAGGGAGAGTGTCAGTGTCATATTCTTTGCTAAACCTTGTGTGCTGAACCATATTGCTAAACCTTGTGTGTAGGGACAGACAAGGATAGGCAGGGAGAGTGTCAGTGTCATATTCTTTGCTAAAACTTGTGTGCTGAACCATATTGCTAAACCTTGTGTGTAGGGACAGACAAGGATAGGTAGGGAGAGTGTCAGTGTCATATTCTTTGCTAAACCTTGTTTGTAGGGACAGAGAAGGATAGGCAGGGAGAGTGTCAGTTTCATATTCTTTGCTAAACCTTGTGCGCTGAACCATACTGCTAAACCTTGTGTGTAGGGACAGACAAGGATAGGCAGGGAGAGTGTCAGTGTCATATTCTTTGCTAAACCTTGTGTGCTGAACCATATTGCTAAACCTTGTGTGTAGGGACAGACAAGGATAGGCAGTCGAGAGTGTCAGTGTCATAATCTTTGCTAAACCTAGTGCGCTGAACCATATTGCTAAACCTTGTGTGTAGGGACAGACAAGGATAGGCAGTCGAGAGTGTCAGTGTCATAATCTTTGCTAAACCTAGTGTGCTGAACCATATTGCTAAACCTTGTGTGTAGGGACAGACAAGGATAGGCAGGGAGAGTGTCAGTTTCATATTCTTTGCTAAACCTTGTGTGCTGAACCATATTGCTAAACCTTGTGTGTAGGGACAGACAAGGATAGGCAGTCGAGAGTGTCAGTCTCATAATCTTTGCTAAACCTAGTGCGCTGAACCATATTGCTAAACCTTGTGTGTAGGGACAGACAAGGATAGGCAGTCGAGAGTGTCAGTGTCATAATCTTTGCTAAACCTAGTGTGCTGAACCATATTGCTAAACCTTGTGTGTAGGGACAGACAAGGATAGGCAGTCGAGAGTGTCAGTGTCATAATCTTTGCTAAACCTTGTGTGCTGAACCATACTGCTAAACCTTGTGTGTAGGGACAGACAAGGATAGGCAGGGAGAGTGTCAGTGTCATATTCTTTGCTAAACCTTGTGTGCTGAACCATATTGCTAAACCTTGTGTGTAGGGACAGACAAGGATAGGCAGTCGAGAGTGTCAGTGTCATAATCTTTGCTAAACCTAGTGTGCTGAACCATATTGCTAAACCTTGTGTGTAGGGACAGACAAGGATAGGCAGTCGAGAGTGTCAGTGTCATAATCTTTGCTAAACCTAGTGCGCTGAACCATATTGCTAAACCTTGTGTGTAGGGACAGACAAGGATAGGCAGTCGAGAGTGTCAGTGTCATAATCTTTGCTAAACCTAGTGCGCTGAACCATATTGCTAAACCTTGTGTGTAGGGACAGACAAGGATAGGCAGTCGAGAGTGTCAGTGTCATAATCTTTGCTAAACCTAGTGTGCTGAACCATATTGCTAAACCTTGTGTGTAGGGACAGACAAGGATAGGCAGGGAGAGTGTCAGTTTCATATTCTTTGCTAAACCTTGTGTGCTGAACCATATTGCTAAACCTTGTGTGTAGGGACAGACAAGGATAGGCAGTCGAGAGTGTCAGTCTCATAATCTTTGCTAAACCTAGTGCGCTGAACCATATTGCTAAACCTTGTGTGTAGGGACAGACAAGGATAGGCAGTCGAGAGTGTCAGTGTCATAATCTTTGCTAAACCTAGTGTGCTGAACCATATTGCTAAACCTTGTGTGTAGGGACAGACAAGGATAGGCAGTCGAGAGTGTCAGTGTCATAATCTTTGCTAAACCTAGTGTGCTGAACCATATTGCTAAACCTTGTGTGTAGGGACAGACAAGGATAGGCAGTCGAGAGTGTCAGTGTCATAATCTTTGCTAAAGCTAGTGCGCTGAACCATATTGCTAAACCTTGTGTGTAGGGACAGACAAGGATAGGTAGTCGAGAGTGTCAGTGTCATAATCTTTGCTAAACCTAGTGCGCTGAACCATATTGCTAAACCTTGTGTGTAGGGACAGACAAGTATAGGCAGTCGAGAGTGTCAGTGTCATAATCTTTGCTAAACCTAGTGTGCTGAACCATATTGCTAAACCTTGTGTGCAGGGAGAGAGAAGGATAGGCAGGGGACAGTGTCAGTGTCATTGTTGCTAAGCCTCCTGCACAGTATACACCTGAAGCTAGCCCTTATTGCTGGTTTTCCCATCTCCCTGCAGGCCATTAGAATGTCTGAAAGGCAAACAAGGAGAGGCAGACAGTCAGGAGCCAATAAAAGAGGGCAAGCAGGCTCTGTGTCTGCGGGCAACAGTGCTGGTCGTGGACGCGGTGCATTGTCATCAGCACATGGCCATGGGACACGCTTGTCCTTCTTTTCGGCAGCTGGACATGTTGAGCCACATCATGCCGAAGACTTGGTAGAGTGGATGACCAAGCCCTCCTCATCCTCCTCATCCTCTCTCACCCAGGCTCAGGGTACTGGCAAAGCAGCTGCCAAAGCGTCCTCTTCCCTGGTATCAATGTCATCATCAGTCACTCCTTCCCTAGACCCACCATGTCCTCCTCCTGAGGAGTCCCCCAAACTGTTTGAGCACAGTGTTGGGTACATGCTCCAGGAGGATGCCCAGCGTTTCGAAGGGTCTGATGATGATACCCAGCTAGAGGAAGGCAGTAGCGTGAGAGCAGAGAGAGGGGATGCTCAAGAAGGACACCAATCTGGCAGTCATGTTCCAGCAGCTGCAGCATACTGCCAGATTGGCTCCAGTGATGAGGAGGGAGGGGATGATGAGGTCACTGACTCCACGTGGGTGCCTAATAGGAGAGAGGAGGAGGAGGAGGATGAGGAGGAGGCACATCTCCAACGAGGCAGGATGCCCTTGGGTGGCCAGCGTAAGGGCAGCACACCAACGGAATCACACCGCAGAGCTCCGCCTGTGCAGGGCGCTGCCTCTGCCCGTTATTCAAAAAGTTCTTTGGTGTGGGCCTTTTTTGAGGCGAGTGCATCAGATCGCACAGCTGCTGTTTGCAACATATGTCTCAAGCGTATATCGCGTGGCCAAAACATCAGCCGCTTGGGCACCACATGCTTGACCAGACATATGTTGACCTGCCATGCAGCTCGTTGGCAAGCCTACCTTAAAGACCCACACCAAAGAACAAAGCGGACCTCTCCTTGCACCGCATCAGCTTGGATCTCCAACCCCACTATACCTTCAGTCCTCTCTGAAATCTGCACTGAGAGGAATGAAGGTGTAGAATTAGGTGTGTCACAGCCAAGTACTTGCGGCCACTCTGCTAGCAGTACACCGACGTCCGATTCTAGCAGGCAAATTTCCCTGCCCCAACTGCTGGACCGTCGAAAGAAGTTCACTCCCAGCCATCCACATGCCCAGTGGTTGAATGCTAGCTTGGCTAAATTGCTAGCGCTTCAACTGCTGCCTTTTCAGTTGGTAGACTCGGCCCCCTTCCGTGAGTTTGTGCAATGTGCGGTACCTCAGTGGCAGGTTCCCAAACGCCACTTTTTCTCACAGAAGGCGATTCCGGCTCTCTACCGGCATGTGGAAGGCAATGTCTTGGCCTCGCTGGACAGGGAGGTCAGCGGTAAGGTGCATATTACCGCTGACTCATGGTCCAGCAGGCATGGACAGGGACGTTACCTTTCTTTCACGGCCCATTGGGTCACTCTTTTGGCAGCTGGGAAGGATGCAGGACAAGGTGCAGTAGTGTTGGAGGTTGTTCCACCGCCACGCCTCCAAAATGCTACTACTGGTTGTGACACACCTCTATCCTCCACCCCCTCCTCTTCTTCTTCCTCCGTGGCCTCTTCCTGTGCTTTGTCCTCAGAACCAGCGGTGCTCCGTAGGCGTTCAAGGGGCTACGCAAGTACGCAGGCAAAAAGATGCCATGCCGTGCTTGCGCTGGTGTGTTTGGGGGACAGGAGCCACACTGGGGCAGAGGTTCTGTCTGCTCTGCAGGGGCAGGCCGAGAGGTGGTTGACGCCACGCCAGCTTAAGCCAGGAATGGTAGTTTGCGACAATGGCACTAACCTCCTCTCCGCTCTCCGACAGGGACAACTGACCCATGTGCCCTGTGTGGCTCACGTCCTTAACCTGGTGGTGCAGCGGTTCTTGGGCAGGTACCCGGGCTTACAGGATGTCCTGAGGCAGGCCAGGAAAGTCTGTGTGCATTTCCGCAGATCTTATAATGCCAGTGCTCGCCTGGCTGAGCTGCAAAAGGAGTTGAACCTGCCCAAGAACCGCCTTATATGTGACATGCCCACCAGGTGGAACTCAACGTTGGCCATGCTGCAGCGGCTGCACACGCAGCAGAGGGCCATCAATGAGTACCTGTGCGACTACGGCACCAGGACAGGGTCAGGGGAGCTCGGTTTTTTTTCACCACGCCAGTGGGGCATGATCAGGGATGCATGCACTGTCCTGGCACCATTTGAGGAGGCCACGAGGATGGTGAGCAGTGACAGTGCATGCATCAGTGACACTGTACCCCTTGTCCACCTGTTGGAACATACGCTGCGTGGAATAATGGACAGGGCACTTGAGGCAGAACAGAGGCAGGAAGAGGAGGACTTCCTTGCCTCTCAAGGCCCCCTTTACCCAGACAGTGTTCCTTCTGTCCCACCCATCGCACAGGAAGAAGAGGAGGAGGAGGAGGAGGAGGAGGATTGTATCAGCATGGAGGTGGAGCCTGGCACTCAGCATCATCAGCAGCAGTCTTTTAGGGATGATTTACAGTCCCAAGAAACCAGTGGACTTGTACGTGGCTGGGAGGAGGTGGCTGCGGATCATGTCGTCCTTAGTGACCCAGAGGACTCCGGACTGAATGCCTCAGCTAACCTACGCTGCATGGCCTCCCTGATCCTGCAAAGTCTGTGGAAGGATCCTCGTATTCTTCGGATCAAGGAGAGGGACCATTACTGGCTGGCCACTCTCCTTGATCCACGGTACAAGGGTAAGGTTGCGGACCTTATCTTACCGTCGCAGAGGGAGCAGAGGATGAGACAACTCCGGGAGGCCTTGCAGAAAGGTCTGTGCAACGCGTTCCCAGAGACTGGGAGGTTACAAACTCCTGGTCTTGGACAACGAGTTGCTGAGGCTTCGGTCAGTCAAAGAAGGAGCGGTGGGGAAGGTGGCCGTCTGACCGAAGCATTCAGACAATTCTTTAGTCCGCAGCCCCAAGGTATGATCGGTTCCAGCAACCATGGCCAGCGTCTGATATACATGGTGCAGGAATACCTAGGGGCAAGGTCAGACTTGGACACCTTCCCCACCGAAAATCCTCTGGCTTACTGGGTCTTGAGGATGGATCACTGGCCAGAGCTTGCACAGTATGCAATTGAGCTACTGGCCTGTCCTGCATCCAGCGTTCTTTCAGAACGCACATTCAGTGCTGCTGGAGCATTTGTCACGGATCACAGGGTGCGCCTGTCCACCGACTCTGTTGATCGACTGACCTTCATAAAGATGAACCAGTCTTGGATCACCACCAGCTACCAAACACCTGAAGCTGATATAACAGACTAATTTATTTTCAAATGTCACATCCCTTCAAGACTGATGCTGATGCTGAGAGTTTGTCCTGTTATGTTGACTGACTATCCTCCTCCTCCTCAATGATCCGATTGACGATGATAGCTTGGAAGAACATTTTTGTTTCTGGGTGCCGCCACCAGTGGCTAAGGCCCAATTTTTCAGCCCCTGTTTAACAGGGGTGTGTTATTACAATTTTTTATGCAATGCTTTGCAGCAGGGCTCAGTCCTGCACTCCAACTAGAGTATCTGGGAGTGGTTGCAGTGTCGTGGCACCAGCACCAGTGACTAAGGCCCAATTTTTCAGCCCCTGTTTAACAGGGGCGTGTAATTACAATTTTTGATGCAATACTTTGCAACAGGGCTCATTGCTGTGCTCCAAGTACAGTATCTGTGAGGGGTTGCAGTGTTGTGGCACCAGTGCCTAAGGCTCAATTTTTCTGCCCCTGTTTAACAGGGGCATGTAATTACAATTCTTGATCTAATAATTCACAGCAGGGCCCATTCCTGCGCCCACCAAGACTAACTGTGAGGCCTTACAGTGTTGTGTCAACACCACCACCACCACCAAAGGCCCAATTTTTCAGCCCCTGTTCAACAGGGGCATGCAATTACAATTCTTGATCTAATAATTCACAGCAGGGCCCATTCATGCGCCCACCAAGAGTAACTGTGAGGGCTCACAGTGTTGTGGCAACACCAACATGTAAGGGGCAAATTTCAGCTGAGTATATATGGCAGGCCCCTACTTTCAAACATCCAACTTACAAACGACTCCTCCTTGCAAACGGAAGGATACAACAGGAAGTGAGAGGAAATCTACCCCTAGGAAGGCAAATTCTCTCCTGTAAGAGTTCATATGGGAAAAAAAGTGTCTCCTCTCCACTGATTCTTTATCACCAATTCTTGTTTCAATAAAAACCCCAAATTTTCAAAAAACATTTGTCATTAGGACGGAAAGTGAGGTGAACTGTTCTGAACAGGTGCACACTGCACAGACAGCAAAACAAATGTTACAGGGGTGATAACCCTTCCCTATGTTTTCCAAAAAGCTTAAAAATAGATTTTTTGGCTGGAGCTACACTTAAACAATGTAGCTGTTCAAAATTACAAACAGATTCTACATAAGAACAAACCTACAGTCCCTGTCTTGTATGCACCGCCTGTATACGGCTGTTCAGAGTATATAGGGCCTTTTTTATTTTGTGTGCGGGGTTCCCCTTAATATACATACAAGACCCAAAGGTGCTGGTAATGGGCTGGGGTAAGGGGGGGGGGGGGGGGTGTGATGGGGTAGCTATGTCATTTTTCTTAAAGATTTTCATCCATATTACCGGGACCAGACATTACATTAAAGGCGCAAGCAGTTTTAAATGGCTTTTTTTCCTTTAGAAATTTAATTTTGTGCAGGGACAGTTCTAAACACGGGAAACACGTGGCACTTCACAGGCATACTTTAGACACCCCCCAGGTACGATATTTAAAGGAATATTTGACTTTTTTTTTTTCACTTTATGCATCATTAAAATGACTGCTCCAGAAAAACAGACGTTTTTAAAACTTCTTTTTGCATTGATACATGTCCCCTGGTGCAGAACCCGGGTTCCCAAACCCTTTTTAGGACAATAACATGCATAATAGTCGTTATAATTAGCACTTTAGATTTCGAACGTTCGCATCCATTGTATTTAATAGGGTTCTAAAGTTCGTGCGAACTTTCGGTCCGTTCGCGGGTTCTGGTGCGAACCGAACCCGGGGGTGTTCGGCTCATCACTACTCTGCAGACATTATTTCCCGTGCAGCATTACTTCTATCCACTGATCATGTGTCTTCCTGTATTTATCACCCAAGTCTTTCCTATTCGTCGACAGTGTTTGCATTAGTGGGCTGTATGTAAATACGCTCGCTCACCGATGACAGTTGCTGCTAACAGGTATGTTTGCATTCTGTATGCCCTACACTGTGTACCTATAGAGATCAATGTATAGAATACACAGCAGAAAAACAAAACCGTGGTGGCTTTGTGTATAAAGAAACAAGTTATCCATTTGCTTTGGAGAGAATAAACCTATACTGATACTATTCCTTTAGAAAAATGTACCTGTTTCCCAGAATCCTTGAAATTCTGTAGCCATTTGGAGCCATGGTCATGTGACCAGTACACCTCTGTTGTTTTTAAGGAGGCCTTGGCATTGCTCGTTTGACCAGTGACTGGGGGGGTAAAGAATTGCAAGAGTTCACCATTTGTTTTCTATCTCCAACCTGTGTCACTGCCATGTTTGATGAACTGCTTGGCCAGCCTGTAAATGTGGGAAAGATATTAATAAAAGCATTTGAAATAAAAATAAATTAATTTACTGGAATTGATCACATATATTACCCACATATAGTCATCAGAATATATTTATTTGCTAGTACAGGTCCCAATATAAGAACTGTGAGGTTCTGACTCCAACCTGTGTCACTGCCGTGTTTGATGGACAGCTTGGTCTGCCTGTAAATGTGGAAAAAATATCAACTAAAGCGATTGAATTAAAAATGAATATACTGCAATTTTTTACCACATATATTAACCACATACAATCATCAGAATAAAATATTGTTTGTTAAAATTATCCTTTTTGTTGTGGTAGAATAAATATGTTTTTGAACTTTTGAGTTTCTTTCTACATACTGTACTGTGGCCAGGTTAAAATATGGTGTTCTGGCAGCTGGAGAGTTGGACTGCTGCTCTCATATACAACGCTACAGACCATGTCTCCAGCAATCCAGTGCACCATGCACAGTGCTGCTATTAAAAAGACTCACATTCCATGAGCAGTGCTGATAAGTGGAGCATTGTGCAGGGGGTGTTTTGGACCTCTGAAGACTTGGGTCACTACTGTAGCACACAGTATTTAAAAAAAAAAAAAAAAGACAACATCATATTTATTACTGTATATGTAGTCTGATTGCATTGCAGTAATAAATGCAGATGGTTCCATTGGGCTTTAGGGAAACCTGTGTGCAGAGCTTAAAGCTTGTAAGATACCAGCAAGACTCAAAGAAACTCTGTCACTGGTGAAAAGGGGGACCTAGGGGTACCTACACATAACTGCAGCAGCTTCCCAAACTTTTCTTTAAAGGGAGAATCTCAAGCTGTTCTCATAAGTTCACCATTACCTGATAGTGCCATGCTTGCCCAACCCATCCTACCTTCTACTCATTCTTGTTGACCAGTGAAGCTAGTGATGGATCAAAAGGGATGTGTGGGGCTGGGCTTAATGCTAACTTCTCACACTTTCTGTAGGAATTTAGTTTGTCTGAGCGGCCTGGTATTTGGTTATGACAGGTTGGGAACTGCTGCAGGTATGTCACCACTTCATAGATGCAGCAGGTTGCCCACTTCCACCTATAACTTCATTAGGAGCAGATTGGTAGACATGTCGTCTAGACATACACTAAATAGGTTTGTGGAACCCTAAAATGCAGGAAACTATATTATAAAATATATAGTTATATTTTTTTTGATCACATCACCTTTAATCCATTGGAAACCTCATGTATAATTAAAATAAGTATTTGGCTATAGGATGGACCCCCTCAGCAATTCATGCAAGTAGATATGTCCAACCATTACTGCAGAACCCTACTCCATAAAATAACCTGAACGTAGTTAAATAAAATGACAGTACCCTGTGGTGACACAAAAGTTTGCGGGAGGAACCCCAGAGCTTTGCAAGGGACCAGGAATTCAATGCTCCTGTAAGTGTAATTTTCAAAGAATCTCCAAGGGACATATAGCAAAGATCAGCGGCCTTGACAGCATCAGGGGTGCATATCTTCTTTGCAGGGGCCATATTTTTACCACTTTTATTTTTAGTGTTAGAATCAGTTTAAAGAAGCGGGGCTGGAATGTGAATCTGGATTGCATGTATCTAGATCTGAATTTGGACCACAGGCTCAGAAAAGGAAGTCCATCACTCTGGGGTAAAGCAGTCATATTGCATGTAGGATTCAGACAAAAAGGGACTGTTGAGGTCATGTTGTCACTGCCAGAAAATACTGGGGCACTGATGTTTATAAGGAGTAGGCCAGTCAATGGGGTGGATTTACTAAAGGCAAATTGATCATGCACTCTGCAAGTGGAGTTGATCCAGAGCTTAGTAAATTAAGTGAAGCTTCACTTTGCAAAGAATACCCAATCACAGACAAGGAAATGAAAAAACAGCATTTTTGCTTGCACCTGATTGAATGATGAAAGTCAGCAAAGTGTCCCCTCATTTACTAAACTCTGAAGCAACTGCAAAGTGCACAGTCTATAGGGTTAATATACTAAAGGCAAATAGACTGTGCCCTTTGCAAAGTGCAGTTGCTCCAGAGCTTAGTGAATGAGCAGAAGCTGTGCTGACTTCCATCATCCTATCATGTGCAAGCAAAAATGCAATTTTTTTTTTCCTTGCATGTGATTGGGTACTCTTTGCAAAGTGAATCCTTACCTCATTTACTAAGCTCTGGATCAAATGCACTTGCAGAAGGCAGCTGCACTTTGCAAAATGAACAATCAATTTGCCTTTAGTAAATCAACCCCTTTGTGCCTTTAGTGCATCCGCCCCAATGCCTCTGCTTGAACAGGCTTCTCCAAAACCAATCTGCATCATTAGGGCCCATTCACACAGGGGCGGCACGACTCGTGCCGCGACTGTGCTGGGCGATCTCAAGATGACTTCAAAGCAGACTTCCAAAATGACTTCTGTATTGAAGTCAATGGAAGTCGCCTTGAAGTCGTCTTGAAGTAGTACAGGAACCTTTTTCTAAGTCGGAGCGACTTCAGTCGCTCCTATTAGAACAGTTCCATTGTACAGAATGGGAAGCGACTCGTCAGGCGGCTGAGACGCCTGACGAGTCGCCCCTGTGTGAATGGGGTCTTAGACACCAAGTGACCAAAATCATTGCACTGGCTTTTGAAGCAAATATTTGGTATAGGTAAGTACTAGTCCACTTTAATGTTTTCATCCTGCCCCTAAAGCAAGGTTAGCTTGCAATATTACAGTGAAATTCTCTTGAATTTCTGTCTGTTTAGCCAGAGATGGCCAATTGCAAAATTTCCTCAACTCAAATGTAAATAATTTGAATAAGTCTATGTGGGAACATGTCAGGCCGGGAAACAGAACAGTAAGAGTACAGTAAGAACGGAGATTCTGCTGAGATAATGGAAAATGTCAAACCAGATTAACAATCAGGCGTCCACACAAAGAGAAAATAGGGCATTTAAAATTAGAATCTGGGTTTGGACATTGCAGTTAGCACATCATGAAGTATATACAGGATTAGCATGGAAGAAAGCTTCCCTAATCACATTGCATAGCTCCCAACTGTCCCTGATTTCCAGGGACTGTTACTGATTTGGAGCAAAGTCCCTCTGTCCCTCTTTCCTCCTCATTGGTCCCTCATTATGGGCTGATCTATATAGTTGTATCTAAAATGCACTTTTTCTCTTTCAACAAGTGTTTCTCAGTGCTACACCTTTCATCCAATTTCTAAATTGCTGCATTTGTAAAGTTTAAAAACCAGTATAAAGAAATAGTAGTGGTAAAAAAAAAAGCACTTGTGGGTTTAAAGGGGAGTTCCAGCCTTTTTTTATGTTTATTAAAAGTCAGCAGCTACAAAAAGTGTAGCTGCTGGCTTTTATTAAACAGACACTTACCTGTTCCACTGTCCAGCGGCGCGGCTGAACGGAGCTTCGCTCCTCTCCCCCCTCCTCCGCCGGCGCCTCCATTCCTACTGTGGGAACCCGGCCGTGACAGCTTTCGGCTTCACGGCCGGGCACTCACTGCGCATGCGCAAGCGGCGCTGCACAATCTGAGTGGACAGGCGATCGCCTGGGACCTGTCACGTGTCCCAGGTGATCGCCTACAGGGAGAGGCCCGCCTTAGGCGATATGACGAGTCGCCTAAGCGGGCCCTGGGCGGAATGAGGAAGTGGGACAGGAAGTCCCACTCCTACTGAAGCCCCCACTCCCCCCAAAAAAAATTACATGCCAAATGTGGCATGTAAGGGGGAGTGGATTAAGCGGAAGTTTAAATTTTGGGTGGAACTCCGCTTTAACTAATCATTTTCGTGTATAATGCTCCTTTAAGGGGGCGTGGCAGGAGGTGTGTCCTATGCCTACATACTTTTGCTAATAGGTACCCCTCGTTCCCATCTCAAAAAGTTGGGAGGTATGCAATGTATTCCCTGAGTCTCAGGACCGGAAACATTCCTAACATTTTCCTAGTTTGTAACACGCTGCACATTCCTTATCTCTTTTATCTTTCACTAACACAAGTATATAAAATAAAACAGTTTAAGTAAGGCAGGGCCGTTTTCTGAATGCAGTGGGCCTGAGTGCAAGTACGCAATTTGAGCCCCCTTGCTCAAGAAAAAAGACTAGTTGACTGTAAAAGGTGTGCACTGAAGACCGAGAACGGAATGATCAGTGGTCATGTGATTACTCAGTTCTTAGGTTTAGAGCCAGCGGGGGACAGCTTGCAGCATCGGATCGATGATGCAGAAGGTAGGTAAGCATGTATGTTTATATATCTATATTCCCACACTCCTTCTTTAATAAAAGGGTAGCCATAAAGCTGAAGTTTAAATATGGCAATTTTTACATAGTTACATTGGTTCAGCTTGGACCAATGTAATTATGCATGCTGTATACAATAGTTGTGAGATCCCTGTGGAAGCTGGAAATCACTGAAGCATCACTGCCCAGCTCTTCACCTCATCCAATCAGAGAATGCTTTGCATTCATTGAGAAAATCCAAAGTGTTCCCTGAATGGCACCCCTAGTAAACGAGCGGCCTCCTGTGTTCTCAATGCAACAGGGCAACTGCTCAGCACAGGATCCGGAAGCTAGAGGGGATCCGTGTAGTAGGGGTGTCTACTACAATGATTTCCAGCTTCCATATTGATCTTCCAGGTATGACATATACATACTTACGTGCTGTACATCCAAGCTGGACCTATGTAACTATGAAAAAATTGCCATACCTATACTCAGGGCTTTTTTAGAGAGAGAGAATAGGTGCAGGAACTCCCCCATTTCAAGTCACCTCTTGTCTCGGCCCCCTATCCACCCCTGAGCACCGTTCCCTGGTTCCACCCCTACCCACCTCCCAGTATTGCTACCTTTTAGAGAATACAGAACCAAGTATCTTTTTGTGGTGATAAGTAATTTGTATGGAATTTGTTAATGATAACAAAAAAGGACATAAAATAGATCCCTACCCGCAACAATACCAGCAACAATAGTCCCCCACCCACAACAATACTAGCAACAATAGATCCCCACCACAACAATACCAGCAACAATAGACCCCCACCCACAACAATACCAGCAACAATAGATCCCCACCCGCAACAATACCAGCAACAATAGACCCCCACCCACAACAATACCAGCAACAATATATCCCCACCCGCAACAATACCAGCAACAATAGATCCCTACCCGCAACAATACCAGCAACAATAGATCCCTACCCGCAACAATACCAGCAACAATAGATTCCAACCCTCAACAATACCAGCAACAATAGATCCCTACCCTCAACAATACCAGCAACAATAGACCCCCACCCACAACAATACCAGGCAACAATAGACCCCCACCCGCAACAATACCAGCAACAATAGATCCCCACCCACAACAATACCAGCAACAATAGACCCCCACCCGCAACAATAGACCCTCCCCTGCAAAAATTGATTCCCCAGCAGCCAGCATCAATAGACCCTTCAGCACCCCTTGTCATTATATACATTCAATGCTTGAGGTGCTGGAACTGCGTTCCCCCATGTTCCAGCTGGAAAAAAAAGCCCTGTATATACTTCAGCTTAAGGTACACACTGCAATAGTAACTTAAGCTACAAGTTTATTAAAAATACAATAAACCTTTACTTTAACTCCTCATTTTTTATCATTTCCAACTGATCATTGTTTTTTTTTGCATTAGTGGGATTCTTTTTTATAAAGCCCCAGTAATGACTAGTCACTATACACTTGTACACTGTTTTTATTTCCCAGCTGTGTCATCCATGTAGTTGTACAGCATTCATGGCATTCCTCTACACACAATACATCTTCCCATGTCCCGGGACTCTTTTCCTGCACAGATTACAGCAAATTGTTATAAGACGCATTTTGCAGCACCAGCATGTTAAAACAAATCTTCGCCCCGGGCCTGCATTCCAAGGAAAGTTACAGAAACAGTTTTGGATTAACATAAGCAGCGGACTACATTAAAAAAGTTTGCCTAACGTTGTAACCGGTTATAAAAAGCAGCTTGGAATTATCTTACTTTAATATGGAGATTACATGCAATTTTGTGGTTTACTTATATAAGCAATTTTTAATGATTGCATATACAGTGAGGGAAAAAAATATTTGATCCCCTGCTGATTTTGTACGTTTGCCCACTGACAAAGAAATGATCAGTCTATAAGTTTAATGGTAGGTTTATTTTAACAGTGAGAGACAGAATAACAACAAAAATATCCCAAAAAGTTATAAATTGATTTGCATTTTATTGAGTGAAATAAGTATTTGATCCCCTATCAATCAGCAAGAATTCTGGCTCTCAGGTGTCTACTATACAGGTAATGAGCTGAGATTAGGAGCACTCTCTTAAAGGGAGTGCTCCTAATCTCAGCTTGTTACCCGTATAAAAGACAACTGCCCACAGAAGCAATCAATCAATCAGATTCCAATCTCTCCTCCATGGCCAAGACCAAGGAGCTGTCCAAGCATGTCAGGGACAAGATTATAGACCTACACAAGGCTGGAATGAGCTACAAGACCAAGCAGCTTGGTGAGAGGGTGACAACAGTTGGTGCGATTATTCGCCAATGGAAGAAACACAAAATAGCTGTCGTTCTCCCTCGGTCTGGAGCTCCATGTAAGATCTCACCTCGTGGAGTTTCAATGATCATGAGAACGGTGAGGAATCAGCCCAGAACTACACGGGAGTATCTTGTCAATAACCTCAAGACAGCTGGGACCATAGTCACCAAGAAAACAATTGGTAACACACTACGCCGTGAAGGACTGAAATTCTGCAGCGCCCGCAAGGTCCTCCTGCTCAAGAAAGCACATGTACAGGCCGTCTGAAGTTTGCTAATGAACATCTGAATGATTCAGAGGAGAACTGGGGCAAAGTGTTGTGGTCAGATGAGACCAAAATCAAGCTCTTTGGTATCAACTCACCGTGTTTAGAGGAGGAGGAATGCTGCCTATGACTCCAAGAACACCATCCCCACTGTCAAACATGGAGGTGGAAACATTATGCTTTGGGGGGTGTTTTCAGGACAGGACAACTTCACTGCATCAAAGGGGCAATGGACGGGGCCATGTACCATCAAATCTTGGGTGAGAAACTCCTTCCCTCAGCCAGGGCATTGAAAATTAGTCGTGGATGGATATTCCAGCATGACAATGACATAAAACACACGGTCAAGGCAACAAAGTAGTGGCTCAAGAAGAAGCACAGACTCCTGGAGTAGCCTAGCCAGTCTCCAGACCTAATCCCATAGAAAATGAAGCTGAATGTTCGAGTACCAAATGTCAGCCTGGAAACCTTAATGACTTGGAGAGGATCTGCAAAGAGGACAGGGACAAAATCCCTCCTGAGATGTGTGCAAACCTGGTGGCCAACTACAAGAAATGTCTGACCTCTGTGATTGCCACCAAGGGTTTTGCCACCAAGTACTAAGTCATGTTTTATGAAGGGGTCAAATACTTATTTCACTTATTAACTACTTCCCGCCTGGCCTATAGCAGAATGATGGCCGGGCGGTGGTTCAGTTATCCTGACTGTCTAGTGTGTTTTTTTTATTGACACTTTTTTCCCCCAGGTGAATGGGTAGGGGTACGATGTACCCCATACTCATTCACATAGGGTGGGGGGCCGGGATCTGGGGGCCCCCTTATTAAAGGGGGCTCCCGGATTCCGATAAGCCCCCCGCCCGCAGACCCCGACAACCAACAGCCAGGGTTGTCAGGAAGAGGCCCTTGTCCTCATCAACATAAGGGCAGGGTGCTTTGGGGTGGGGGGCCGCAGGGCCCCTGCCCCAAAGCACCCCCCCCATGTTGAGGGCATGCGGCCTGGTACAGTTCAGGAGGGGGGGCCGCTCGCTCTTATCATGCTCGGATAAGGGTCTGGTATGGATTTTGGGAGGACCCCCACGCCGTTTTTTCGGCGTAGGGGGTTCCCCTTAAAATCCATACCAGACCGAAGGGCCTGGTATGCTCATGGAGGGGGAACCCATGCCGGTTTTTTATTTAAAATTTGGCGTGGAGTTCCCCCTCAAGATTCATACCAAACACAGTGCCTGGTATTGGCGGGGATCCAAGTCGGATCCCGTTCAATACAGTGCCGCGTCTCCTTCTCGCTATTGCAGCGAACGCGAGATGTTGCCACCCTGTCGCCGAGATGTCGGCACCCTAGGGTTGTCGGGAAGAGGCCCTTGTCCTCATCAACATGGGGACAGGGTGCTTTGGGGTGGGGGGGGCTGCAGGGCGCCCCCCTGCCCCAAAGCACCCACCCCCCATGTTGAGGTCATGCAGCCTGGTACGGTTCAGGAGGGGGGGGGCGCTCGCCTGTCCCCACCCTCTTTCCTGATCGGCCGGGCTGGGTGCTCAGATAAGGGTCTGGTATGAATTTTGGGGGGACCCCCATGCCGTTTTTCAGCGTAGGGGGTTCCCCTTGAAATCCATACCAGACCAAAGGGCCGAACCCATGCCGGTTTTTTATTTAAATTTGACATGGAGTTCCCCCTCAAGATCAGCAAAGCACAAATCGCATGCCAAAGTCGGATCATGCAAGACGGCGTTCCGACTTTGATCCGACTTCAATGATATTCAATGGGCTGAAGTAGGATCAAAGTCGGACCAAAGTAGTGCAGGGAGCATTTTCAAAGTCGGACCGACTTGTGTCAGACCAGTTAAGACGGCTGTCATAGGGAAACATTGATTATCACACGTCATGCGACATGAGCTCCCAATGTCGGAGCGTTTGTCGTACCAGTGTGAACCCGGCCTGAAGAGCATTGCTCTGATCTACTCTGGACCGCTACACCAGCTGTGGGGAAACTGATGGCTCATCACGCACAGAGGTAAGAACAGTGGGGACCAGGGTGCATGGAGGGTGTACATTGTTAGATCGCATTTTCATTTCTTCTGAGAAGGTGGACTAATATTTTAAGCTGCAAGGCAGTAGACAGGGATGTACACATGCTGTGATGCTCTGCATTTCTGTGCAGAAAAGTGATCTCCTCTGTTGCATTCAGCAGTACCGTGACTCATTCAGTTGAATGGGGCCGTATCACAATCTCGCCTCCTCATCACCTGTCAGTCACCTTCTGAAATATAATCCACGAGGATAACTCTTCAAAATGTGACACATATATAAACAAGCCTTTACTTGTTTGCTGCTTGGTGGTGCAGGTTTTTAGGGGATAACGCAGGTGTCGAGAAGGTGACATAACACATACTCACCGCCTGTCAAATGCCCTCCGAAAAGTGATCCACCACAGATCACTATTCAGGGGGCAAGGCATGCATAAATAAGCCCTCACTGCTACATAGCTAGATTATGTTGGTGCTCCCTAAATGAGGACATTCACAAATATAGTACAAATTACAATAGGGTGTCTCCAGCACTTTGGTATTGCTGAACACAGCATGTTATAATTTAGAAGCCCCCTATTATCAGATCCTAGCAATTTAGCAATTGTGATCATAAAGCGTTCCAGGGACAGAACATGGCCAGGCCTTTTTATAGATGTCATTTCTTACAATAAACCTTGTAGGCCATAAATAATGACTGTGGGTGTGTGCAGAAGCCATGCCTCATGTTGTGGGGACATAGCCGTTATTCTTAATGACTTTGCTGGGTATTTAATTCCAAGCATTCAACAAGCAGCTCAGTGTTTCCAGGTTGGAAAGTTACCAAAGTGTTTCAGGAAGATGAAAACCAGAGAAACTCGTTCTAGCAGCCACATGTAATACTGTGACATCGCCTGCAATAGTATACCTTGGGGGGATTTCAGCTTTCTAAATGATCTTCAAGGCTGATTAAAGAAGGGCTGAGAAGTATCTGCTGCCCAAGACATAACAGTTTGGTTTCTTCCTAAATACTTATATGTATACACTTTAGCCACGTGTTGTAAGTGTTATGTTCCCTTTGTGGATTGAACCCAGTGGATTGTTCTCTGCCTTTCAAGTCGATCATTGATCGATCACAGGGGAAAAACTCACGGCTGTATTGTTTGTCCCAAGACAAGGCAAGTGTTGCAGTTATATGCAAAAGTGGATGCAGCGCTAAATTTATTTTTATAAACAAGTGTAAAAAATACCAAAGTGAAAAGAAAAGTGAAAAAAGAAAACCAAAGCAAAGTCCCATCACAAATAAAGTCCATAGATAATTATCTAACAATATCCATCCAGGCAAATAAGGATAAGTTGCAGGAAGAAAATCGCGACAAAATCTTCACACAAAAACAAAGTGAGTGAGTGAGTGAGTGAGTAACTTGTATAGCGCTGCAATTGCGAACTAAATCGCCTCAAGGCGCTTTGCATCCAGTGTCGTTGAGATCGTTAGAAGAGATGGGTCTTTAGTATTTCCCGGAAGGCCCGATGGTTTTCTTCCATGCGGATATTCGTGGGTAGCGCATTCCATAGCCTTGGTCCTTGGACAGCAAACCTTCGTTCTCCCTTGGCTTTGTAGCAGGTCTTGGGGATGTGGAGGAGGTTTTGGTTAGTTGATCGAAGGTCACGAGTAGTGGTGTAGTGTTTTATTTTCTCGCATAAGTATTCAGGAGCGTTTCCTTGTGCGCATTTGTGGGTGAGGCAGAGGGTCTTGAATGTGATCCGATCCTTTACGGCTAGCCAATGGAGGCTTTTCAGGGATGGTGCGATTGATTCCCAGGGTTTTTTCCCTGTTACCAGTCTGGCCGCTGTGTTTTGGACGACTTGTAGACGTGCAACTTGGTATTTGGGTAGTCCTAGGTAAAGTGAGTTAGCGTAGTCAAGCCGTGAATTGATAATGGTTCCGACTACTACTGCTCTGTCTTTTTCCGGGATGAACGGGATGAGTCTTCGTAGCAGGCGGAGAAGGTGGTGGGATCCACTGACTACTGATCCTATTTGTGCGTCCATAGTCATGTCTGAGTCAAAGATAACTCCCAGGCTTTTAACTTTGGTGCTTGGGGTTATATTTTGTCCCAGGATGGTGGGTGGCGTCCATGTGGTCCTGGCGTTTTTCTTTTGGTTAGCGTGGAAAATGAGCAGTTCTGTTTTGGATCCATTAAGCTTGAGGGAGCTCTCTGTCATCCAATTGTTGATCAATGTGAGGCATTTTTCCAGTCCGTAGTATTGATCTTTTTTGTTGTTGATGCGAAAGTATAGTTGAGTGTCATCTGCATAGGAGTGATAACGCATGTCCTGTTCACTGATGATTTTGAGGAGTGGCCGAAGGTAGATGTTGAAGAGTACCGGTGACAGGGGTGATCCTTGAGGGACTCCGCATGTATTTGTGCGTGGTGCCGAGGTAAAGGCTCCCAGTTTCACTGTCTGGGATCGGTTTTCTAAGAAGGATGCGAACCATGGTAGGTCCGTGTCTGCAACTCCTGCTACTTCGGTGAGAAGTGCGTCCAGCTCGACACCCAAGGTGATTTAATAACCTGCTTACCAGATTGCGATGACCGCCACAGCAGTCTCGCCCAGCATAGGGAAATAACGGTCTCCCTGGGACCTTGGTAATGTCCAGAGCTCCAGCTAATAATTCATAGTGCTCAAAAACATAAAATATAAAATATCCCATGTTGTAGTATATTGATAAAAGTCGATTTAATAAAGGAATAAGTTTGCGCTTACAGGAAAGAAGTCATCAATCAGCGAAACGATAAAACTTGGATTGCAAAAGCCGCAGTGTCTCCATTAGCTTCGCTCTACTTCCTATATCATACGCCCATCCATCGTCTTGAAAAGAGAAAACGTAATGACGTCACCGTCAGAGGCTTCACCCTACGCGTTTCGTCATCAATAGGACGTCGTCTGGGGATTGGCCAGGAGTTGCAGTTGACTATCTTGTCTTCCACTTGTTGATGATGTTATCTATTTGATTATGTCTATAGGCCAACTCTTTCTACAATGTATGATCTTGTTCTGCTTCTTTTAGTTATTTCATGTTCTGACTGTTGTCAGCTTTATGGTGTCTAACCTTGAGTCTTTGGCAGCCTGGTTTCTTTTTGCTGACAACCAATCCAAGCATTCTCCAATGAATTTGATCACATTACATGTGTAGCGGGGTCTCCTTTAAGACTAGAGGACTGCATTTCCCAGAACCCCGTTTGGCACCCAGGGTGCAATGTTGCTACCGCAGAGACTTGTGGGTGGGGAGATAAAAGGAGGAGGCGAGGCCAAGCTCGGCTATCAACCAGTCTTCCTGTGCGCATCTGCTGGAGTATCAGGTCTGAAGCCTGGGGCCTGGTACAACTTCCAAAGAGCCTTCCACCTTGTTGCGAGCCTGGCTGGCATCTGACTTTCTTCAAGTTGCTGACATTCATTGGATCAGAGACCCGATCGTTGAGACGCTGTGTGCGGAGACACAGTGGTGGAAGTGCCGGACTGGGATCGCGTCCGGAGTGGTGAGCGAGCACTTGCTCAATCCAATAGGCTGTACTGTTGCTAGGCCTAGAGACTGCCTTGGCCTACCGGCCTTTATTTGCTATTTTACTGGAGACTTGTAGCGGAACTGAGTTGAGTGGTCTCCAGTGAATTGCTCTTTTTGATTGCCTACTCTGTGGATTACAAGTGTTGTTTCCTGTTTGTGCACCACCGTTCAAGTTGCATGCGAAGAAAGTGTTATTCTAAGGACTAAGTTAAATCTGTGTCAGGCCTGACTGCGGGGGAATATTGTTTGGTGCGCCACAGGGCGCATAGATACTAATAGCTGCACGTGGTGTATAACCGCGCTGCGCTATTAGTGTATACTATATCAGAAGCTGCAGGGCTCTGTAAGCAAGTTATGTGTTATGTTTTAACCTATGCCTTTTAACCAAAAGTAAAACAGTTATACTTTACCACTTGCTATCAGTGTGTTATCATTGCACATAGTGCTTGCCTCTTAATATAGTTGAGGTGTGTGTACAATCAGGTATAGATTGTAATAGATAACATCCCCTAGACTAACTGTGCCATAAGTGGGTTGAGTAGATTGCCGGGGGTTGGTGGAGCTGTACTCAGGGCCCAAAAAAATCAAACCAGCGGCTCTCTTAGCTGGGGGTAGCGCTACACATGAAATAGACAAACCTAAGTTGTGTGTTTTTTTTACCATCCAGTTAATCATTTGGTTCTATGTGCTCCAGTTTTGGCCTTTTTCTTTATCTTTGTTGTCCATGGAATGCGCAGTAGCCTTCTTCATCATTAAATGATGGTGGCTGCGCTGTGATTACACTAAGGAAAAGAGAATGAGGGAAGGGCTGTGGGCTGGTCTAATAAACAGGGGCTAGAGATAAGTGGCGTGATAATGACAAATAAGTGACACAGATGTGAAATATGTAAGTGTCACGACCAATGAACAGGCACAAATCCCAATAACGCAGGGGGGAGAAAAAGGTTACCCTAAGAGCCCATTCACACAGGGGCGTCTTTGGATCTGACTCCAAATCGCCCCAGGTCGCCCCTAGTTGCCTCAGGTCGCGCTGGCTGAAGAAATCAATGTAAGTTAATGGAGCCGTCCTTATGCACACTACTGCAGTCGCTCCGACTTCAAAAAAGGTCCCTGTACTACTTCAATCCGACTCCTAGGCGACCTGTACCCATTCATTTCAATGGGAGTCGCCTCTCACTGTCTTAATAGGAGCGACTCTCCAGGAAGAAAACATACATTTATCAGGCAAAACTCTCTCTCCCCCCTCCCTCCCACAGAGCTTATTCTTGTTTGATTGGCCACTGGAATGTCTCCTGTCCTGCAGGCAACTTGGAGTTGCCTTGTAAGTAGCTCCAGGTCGCGCTGTGATTCATTCTCAGGTCGTGTCTGAGTTGCCTCATAAAATCGCGCTGGAAGTCGTGTTGCCCCTGTGTGAATGGGCTCTAATGGGTGAGCGTTAACATAATCACATGTGAAATCTTAGATGAAATATAAACAAATAAATGATTATAAATGAATGTGCAAAGCAAAACTTATGTGAACTCCAAAAAAACGCACAAGATAAAACAAATGCAAACATTATGATAAAATGTCCATAGTTTGGATCCAAAGTAAACGTGACAAGTGATACAGTCCAATATTCTAAGTGAGTCCCGTCACCATCGGTTGCTAGGGTGTTTAGCACACGACTCTTCAGTGCAAATCCACCACAGTGCTCACAAGCAGCTTACCTCCCAGCTACAATAAACCAGCATATGGTGTACTCCAGGGCAGTAGACAGTCCTCTCGAGGAAGACCTATTCTTACTTTCACAGGATGTATATGGAGATACAAGTGAAGAAAAATATATATATAGTGTGACTCTGTAGATGCACAAACTGGAGTGACTGTAATTAGGTGTTCTCACACTCACTTTTTAATGAGCGAGCATGGACATCAATCCACGAGCACCAAACTCGTTAGTACGTAGCAGGTTACAATGATGAAAGCCCTCCAATTTGGGGGTAGCTGCAGGGTGCCTCTCAGATGCGGTGCATGGAAAAAATAAAACGATAAAAAAACAAAAGGTATATAGCGTGACTCTGTGGATACACGGAGATGGGGTCGCTGCAATGGCTGTTCACAGACTCACTTGTAAAAGGTGAGCGTGGGCATCAATCCACGAGCACCGCGCTCGTCTGTCTGTGCTGCAGCGCTTGGTATGCAGATCCCTCCGATGGATAGTAACCACACAGTGCCGATATATTTATATATGAAGGAACCACATAGTGTGAGTAGGTAAAAACAGGCGTCTTTGTTAGTGGCAATCACATCACATGACTTCATCGGAGGATAGCACTAGATACATAGCGGTGGTTTAAATAGTCTTCAACTGTGGGCACACGGTGGCCATTTTGTTGAAGCCTCTCACTGAAATACACTGTAATGCACCTCAATGGAGATTGCGGCCATGTTTGCTGTGATAATACAGCAGGGAAAGGGGAAATTGACAGTCTTTATTGCACAAGAAGGGGTGATATTGAGTGTGCTCCCAATGAATGCACTTCTTATGGGCACAGTGCATGGATAATGGAGTATACAGGCCCAAATATAGAGGAATGGAGGAGGCACAGGAAGCAAAAGAATAAAGAAATACAATTAAAATGAAATGCGCCAGTTACTAGATAGGTTATTGAATAAAAACCAATAGGTCGTTAAAAATGGGTGGTTATATAGAAAATAAAATAAAATAAAAAACTACAATTGTCAAACCAAGATGAGAGTAGTCTCTGTCAGTGGTGACATCATGTGGCCAAAGAAGCACAGATACACTACAGCTGGTGAAATAAGGGGGAGTAACAACATAAAATATGTACTATACTCAATATAGGCATATAAACAATGACAGTGATCATAAAATAGTTTAAACCTATCCTGGCGGAGAGATAGGTCAGTGATTAGGAGTGAATGTGGGAGACTGGGGAGTCAGTTGGATGCATAAGTGCAGTGTGGAGGGATGGATGGAGAAAATAATTAGTAATCGCTTAGAAAGCAATTGAGGTCAAACTCAATATTTAAGCCTTTAGGTGCAAAAGTATCCAAAGAAAAAATCCAGTGGGACTCAATCTGGCTGAGTGTCCGCACTTTGTGACCACCTCTCCATGGTCTGGTATAGGGTACTATACCCCAAAATGTAAGGTGGGAGGGGTCTCTATTGTGTACTTCAGCAAAGTGCCTTGAGACACTGTTTTTGACAAAACCACGTTGGATGTTTTGCACATGTTCTTTCACACGAATCCTAAGTAATCTTTTCGTGTGGTCTACATATTGCAGGCCACAGCTGCATTCCAAAACGTAAACAGCCCCCTCCGTATTGCAACCAATAAACTCTTTGATTTCATGTTCTTTCCCATTACTATTTGACTGAAACATAGTTCTTTTTACGTTTGGATGTTTGGTGCGTTTACATGCATAGCACCTTTTACATGGGTAGAACCCTTTCCCAGTGAAGAAGGTAAACTGCTTTTTCGGTGGGTTCAATACATTTTTAACTAGTTGGTCACGCAGTGTGGGTGCGCGTCTATAGATAAATTTAGGTCTAACAGGTAATATGTTCTTTAGGCTCTTATCTGCCTTAAGGATGTGCCAATGGCGTTGGAAGATACTCTCTATCGTTTTATATTGTGCATTGTACTCCAAAATGACCAGAACCTGATCTGGTTTGGTAATATTGTTCTTTGTTTGCAGCAAATTACTCCTTGGGATGTTTGTCGCTTTTTCTATGTTGCTTTTAATGAATGCCTCACCATAACCTTTCTCAATGAATCTTTCACCTATCATGTTGGCCTTTGTGTAGAAATCTTCAATTTTCGTGCAATTTCGTCGCAGGCGTAACATCTGTCCTTTTGGGATATTGAAGAGCCAGTTTTGGTGGTCGCAGCTGTTAGTAGGAAGGTAACTGTTCCGATCCACACTCTTAAAGAAGGTCTTGGTGATAAAACTGTCGTTGGCTCTCGATATTACCAAGTCCAAGAATGTTATATTGGATTCCTCAATCTGCCAGGTCAAAACTATTTTTCTTTTGTTGTTATTCAATTTCTCAAAGAAAGTCACCAGTTGGTCGCGTTCGTCTCTCCAAATCAGGAAGATGTCATCAATGTAGCGTCTGTATATAACCAGGTCATCAGGTGGTTCACAAAATACGGTTTCGTCTTCCCATTTTGCCATGAAGAGTCCGGCGACGCTCAGGGCAAATTTGGCCCCCATGGCAACTCCCGCCTTCTGTTGGTAGTATTCATTCCTATACCAAAAATGGCTGTGTTTGAGGCAAAAATCTAAGCACCTCACGATATACTTTCTTTGCATACATGCCAACTTTGAAAATTTCCTCAAACCCCATTTGGTTGCTTCGCAAGCTAGCTAATGGGGTATAATTGTGTAGAGGGATGACACATCAGCAGTTGCCATCAGTAAAGGCCCTTTTTCCTTTCTTTCGTCTAGTAGCTGCAACATCTCTTTAGTATCCCTCAGGTATGCCCTGGTTTTTTGCACTGCCGGTTGGAGAAATCGATCTATGTATTGCCCAAGTCTTGCTGTAATTTATTCGATCCTGTTTACTATAGGTCTTAGTGGGGGGTTGGCTTTATCCTTATAGATTCTGGGCAGTGCATAAATGATCGGCGTTCTACATGCTTCGGGTACCAGATATCTCGCCTCTTTCTTGTCGAGCACTCCTTTCTTTAGTCCCAGATGAACTACCTGTTCTAGCTCCTTTCTCCACCGAAATATCGGGTTGCTTGATAGTTTATAATATGTATTTCTATCTTCTAATAGTGAGCACATCCCTTTATGATATTGTTCGGTGGTTTGGAGAACTATCCCACCTCCTTTATCGGAGGGCCTAATCACCAGTTATTTTCTCTCCGTCAACTTCCGAATGCCTGTTTTGATGGTTCTTGGTTCTTGCATGCTTTTAACTGTCAAACTTTTTAGTTCTTCCGTCACCATATGTTTAAAGACTTTGATATGTTTGTTGTCCTTTAGTTTCGGGTTGAAGGTAGATTTGTTTTTTAGGTTGCTGTGGACCACCAAGTTATCTTCACGTATTCTGGCACTAATAGGATTCTCTGTTTATATGTTTTTTGATGTTCAATTTTCTTACATATTTCTGGATATTGATGTACATCTGGAATTTGTCCAAGTTTCTGACGGGGGCATATTTGAGCCCTTTGTCAAGCGTCATCAATTCTTCATGTGAAAGTGGAACATCTGCAAGGTTGAAAATGCCTTCTCAAGTTGGTGCTTTCTTAGTGTGTTTACTTTTCCCCACAGCTGAAACACCTCGATTTTCCTCCTGTCCCACTTTCATAACTATAGGTAGCATAGGCGTGTGCAAGGGGTGTGCCAGGTGTGCCTGGGCACACCCTAATCCTGGGGTTGGCAACCTGTCAATGGTGGGCAGGTGACAGGTAAACCACAATCCTTCCTTGCCGAAACTCAGAACCTGGACAGGAGAGTTGGCAGGGTGGAATTTGGAACCAATCTGTATTTTCCTCCTGCAGCAGCTAAAAGTAAGCTTCTCCTCCTCTTCCTTTTGTCAACATTCAGCTGCCACAGGAGGAAAATATAGGGGATCAGTACTAATATATGCCACCCCTCCTTTCCCTGTTCCTGGTGCCTGGGTCCCCCATGTGCTCCCTTGCTCCCCCTTCCTCCCATTGTTTCAGGATGGAGAGCAGGGAAGAGGCCGGTAAATATGTCAAATGCATATGTGTTGGAGCTTTGTGGTGCACACCCTAATGCAATAGGCTGCCTACACCTATGATAGGTAGCTATAGGGAACATAATAGTGCAGACTAATCTGCATTTGGTTTCCAGGCTAACGTCCTAGCTTTTCCATATTCGTTTAATCTTCATTGTGCGACCCAGTGTGGTACAATGCATTTTTTTTATGGACTACAACCACCACTTCGGCACTTCGTCAGCCTGTAAACAAACCCTTTCACTTGTATGGGCATAAAGGGACAAGTGTATGTTCCACCGCACTCTTATGTCTATGGCCAGCTTAAAGTGCACCTTCACCCAATTACATGAATGTCCTCTTGTCTGCTTGATCCCTCTCACAGATAGTTTGTATACCTAAAGCCTTGTACACACTTTAAGCGCGGTCATGCTACACTGTACCCAAACTTATTTTTTATCATTTTGTTCCCACAAATAGAGCTTTCTTTTGGTGGTATTTGATCACCTCTGCAATTTATATTTTTTGCGCAACAAATAAAAAAAGACAGAAAATTTTGAAAAAAAAAAGTTTTTCTTTTGTTTCTCTTAAATGTTTTTGTAAATAAGTATGTTTTCTTCTTCAATGATGGGCACTGATATGGCTGCACCGATGGGCACAGATGAGGTGGCACTGATGGGCACTGATAGGCGGCACTGATGGACACTGATAGGCAGCACTGATGGGCAATTATAGGTGGCACTGATATGAGGCACTGATGGGCACCCATAGGCGGCACTGATGGGCACTTATAGGCAGCACTGATGGGTACTTATGGGTGGCACTGATAGGTGGCACAGATGGGCACTGATGGTCACTGATAGGTGGGCACTGATGGGCACGGATGGGCACCGATAGGTGACACTGAGGGACACTGATGGGTGGCACTGATTACACTGGTGGGTGGCATTGATGGGCATCACTGTTTAGTTCTATAATGGGGCCAGTCAGTGCCCATTTGTGGGCACTGATTGGCATATGTTGGCACATATGGATGACCATGGGGGATGTACCTGGCCATCCACATGTTAGGGGCTTCCCTGGTGGTCCTGGCGGCTTCCCTGGTAGTCCAGTGTGGGCATCCGAGGGTGGGCTGCGCTGATAAACAATCAGCGCAAACCCCCCCTGTCAGGAGAGCCGCCGATCGGCTCTCCTTTACTCGCGTCTATCAGACGCGAGTGAGGAAAAGCCGATCAACGGCTCTTCCTGTTTACATCGTGATCAGCCGTAATTGGACACGGTTGATCACGTAGTAAAGAGCCTCCGTCGGAGGCTCTTTACCGAGATCGGTGTAGCGGTGTGTCAGACTGCGGCTGTTATCGCGGCGGCTGTTATCCTGCCTAACCTCCCTGGCGGTATGATTCTGTCAGATTTTAGGTGCTGAAAGCGGTACCATTATTCGCTGTTTTCTAGCTGGTCTAAAACCACTTTTGACGTAAAGGGACACATTTTGGTTGCTATGGACAATCTCCAAATTCCAGGCAGAAAGAACAGTTTTTATTATATAAAACTGCATGCAGGACACTGGACAGACCACTAGGGACAAAGGGGATGTGTAATTTTTTTATACAGTACTGTAATCTGTAAGATTACAGTGTACTGTATGTGTACTGTTTTAACTTTTTTGAATTTGGCGCCGATCTCCGTCCCCGTGCGTCGTAGCGTCGCAGGGAACGGAGCTCGAAGGCACTCGGGCACTGTGTGAATCAAGCGAGGAGACAGCTCGATCACACAGCGGGGAGGCATCGCAGGATCCAGGGGACAAGGTAAGTAACTCTGCCTGGATTACTGCAATGCAATCCCGAGTCTGGCTCGGGGTTACCGCTTTTGGTGGTGAAATTTCACCCCGAGCCAGACTCGGGAATACCGCCAGGGGGGTTTACGTCATATGACGTCCAGTCAGGATAACTGAACCACCGCCCGGCCGTCATTTTGCTATAGGCCGGGCGGTTCGACTTACAAACAGATTAAACTTAAGAACAAATCTACAGACCCTGTCTTGTTTGTAACCCGGGCACCGCCTGTACAGTGATCTCCCCCGCTGACTGAGCTATTGTGTTCTGACAGTGCTAATCGGATGCCGATCGGAGGCTGGTTTTCCAGCATGCTTATTCACCAGAAGCCGGCCATTCTGTGGCTTCTGTCAGACAGGCTATTGTACACACGGGCCGAATGTCGACCAGTTTCTGTTAAACCGGCCGATATTCAGCCTGTGTTTACCAGGCTTTAGGAAAACGGAATTACCTTTTTTTCCCTAAATAGTAGTTCCTGATTTCAAGCCTAGGTGACATAAGTATCAGCCACCTGTTGCCTTCCTGGGATGTCCACATCACATATCTCAGGAGGCAGTGTTCCAGTGAGAGACTAAGTTTCATGGTATTTGGGATCTAGCAGCGTGTCTGCGCATGTGCCATGTCCCTAACAATTGTCAGCGCTATATAAAAGCCCATAATTCAAGTGGTTGTAAACCCTTACATATACCCAGTGAAGTGCCTATCCTCAGGTGATTCACAGAGATGCAACAAATCCTCCTACATAAGTGGGTGGGAAAAAAAGGGGGGAGGGAGCTGAAGTTACACTCTGCAGAGCTCAGTGAGGATAGCAGCAGACAGAAATTACACCTAGTGCCGGTTCACATCAGTGCGGGGTGCGAGATCGCATGTGATTCGCACCGCACTGCAGTGCAAATAATCACATGCGATGTCCGTGCGATGCAATGGCTGGTATCGCATCGCATTCGGACCATACGCACAGGACCCTTTTTTTGGTCCGCACCAGAATCGGAATGCATGGGTTTTCACACCCATGCGATCCGATTCATGCCTGAACTGTCAGTTTGCAGTGCAATATGCGAGCTGAAATGGGGGTGTCACTAACAATGTATTGACACTCCTGGCAGTTTGCATATGGCAGTGTTAATGCTGTGTGAGTCAGGTGCGATGTGGGAACCCACAGTGGATTTGCAGGGTTCCTGCATTGCACAAATCTGAACCGGGCCTAAGTGGTTGATTTAGACCCCTTTCACACTGAGGCAGTTTTCAGGCGTTTTAGCGCTAAAAATAGCACCTGTAAAGCGCCTGAAAACTTCCTCCCATGTTGACCGAATGTTAAAGTCTGAAGCCTCGTACACACGGCCGGGTTTCCCGGCGGGAAAACTGCGAGGAGAGCTTTTGGCCGGGAATCCCGGCCGTGTGTATGCTCCCTCGGAATTTTTCCGACGGGAAAACTAGCAAAACCGCCGGACAAGAAAAAGAGAACCTGCTCTCTTTTTTCCCGGCGGTTTTCCCGACGGACTTTTATCCGTCATAAAACCCGGCTGTGTGTAGCAAAAACCGGCCATTTTTGGCAGTTTTCCTGTCGGGAAAAACTCAGATGGAGCATAAAACACGGTCGGGATTCCCAAGGAAAAGCTCTCATCTGAGTTTTCCCGATGGGGGAAAAGTAGAGAGCAGGCTCTCGGCTTTCCCCTCGGGATTTCCGACGGACCCTTTGCCGTCGGAAATCCCGGTCGTGTGTACTAGGCATGATTGCTTTCACACTGGGGTGGTGTGCTTGTGGGATGTTAGAAAAAGACCTGCAAGCAGCATCTTTAGGGGCAGTTTGGGAGTGCTGTATACAGTGCTCCCAAAACGCCCTGCCCATTGAATTGAATGGGCAGCGCTTCGGAAGCGCCGCAATACGGGCGCTTTTTAACCCCTTCTTTGGCCGCTAGCGTGGATTTAAAGCACCCCGCTAGTGGCCGAATAGCGCCGCTAAAATGAGCGGTGCTTTAGCGCTAATGTTTGTGTGCGGCCCCAGTGTGAAAGTAGCCTTACTAAAATCGGAGAGTGCAAAATCTGGTGCAGCTGTGCAGGGTAGCCAATCAGCTTGTTCAGTTAAGCTTTGACAAAAAAAAAAAACTGGAAGCTGATTGGCTACCATGCAGAGCTGCACCAGATTTTGCACTCTCCAGTTTTAGTAAATCAACCCCTTAGTGCTCTTAATTGAAACAAGTACACACTTTATAGAGGGATATGCTTTCTTCATACTTCATGTCCATAACCACTTTAATAAGAAATAAATATCTCTTAGATTGTAAGCTCTAAGGAGCAGGGCCCACTGATTCCTTCTGTATTAAAGTGTATTGTATTTGTACGGTCTACCCTCAAGTTGTAAAGGGCGGCGTAAACTGTTGGCGCTATATAAATCCTGTATAATAATAATAATAATATACATATTCAGTATAGCAGTGGCTGCAACCCGGCCTCACTCTGCACAACCTAGGGCTCTGTTCTTTATTTAAGGCTAAAGATAACATAATAAAAGTTTTCCTGTAAAAGGTAACTACCGGTAGCTGTGTGGTCAAAATATCCATTCTGAAAGCAATTAGCCACACTTGAAATAGCATTGAGTGCTGTTTTCTGCTGTCAGTTGTGAGTCTATGCAAAATTCATAATGCAGACTCTTGTTAGTAAACCACATTACCACTCTGCAATGCTCTCAAAAGACTGACAACATATTATAAAGCAATTGCAGTGATGTACATTCCAGCTTCTGCAGTTCATTTTAAAAGTTCTGATTCGATTTATTGTTTTTTTTCATGAGAGTTTTTTTTCTTTATCTGTTTGTCTAAAAATAAAAATAAAAAGTTGTCAAGATAGAAATATGTGTATGTATACACTGCACAAGATAGGATTTCAAAATTTTCCTTTACCTGGGAAGATTGGTTCCAGGTGCTATTGTCAAAGATTGTTTGATTGGATTTCGTGCCAGAGATTCGCTTGGACATTACATATGTAGCAACACGGCCCTTTTTCTCCCGTCGTTGACCCTGGTGTAGCATTGAGCCTGAAGAACTCTAGGAGTGCCGAGTTCAGTGTCGGAAGCAGAGTGGGATCTGTCAGCAGGGATGAGTTTAGCTTCCAAACATTATATCTAGGAGGGGGGGCAGTGAGGTTCAAAGAGAGAGAGACAGGGGCGTGATCCGAAAGGATCTGTGCTCCTATGCAGGAGCCAGTTACGGCGTGGAGATCTCGCTGTGAAATGAATATATAATCTATTCGGGAGTACCTGTCATGGGGGATGGAGTAGTAGGTAAAGTCCCTGTCCACTGGGTGCGTAAAGCGCCATGCGTCTACTAGATCCAGAGAATTAAGTAGAGACTTAATTTTTTTCAGGATTTTGTAGGTGATATATGTTTTCCCGGACGATGTGTCCTCTATGGGGTTGAGAGGGACATTAAAGTCTCCCCCAAGAATTAACCTACCGGAGCTGAAGCCCGACAGCTCCCTAATCAAAGTTTTGCAGAAGGACTGGTGCGAGGTATTGGGGAAATAGGCATTCGCTAGTGTGGTAGGGATCCCACTACATTTCCCTTTAAGAAAAATAAATCTGCCCCCAGGGTCTATTATTTTGTCAGTCAGCTCAAATGATGCAGTTTTGCTAACTAAGATTGAGACCCCTTTGGACTTGCCTGCGTCATTGGTGGCATGATGGGCGTCTATGAAGTATGAGTCAGTAAGCTTAGGGATCTGGTTCGTTCTAAAGTGGGTTTCTTGTAGAAAAACAAAGCTGGGCCTACCTTTTTTGAGTTCTCTCAGCATAGTAGAGCGTTTCTCGGGAATTTCGAGTCCTCTAACATTATGAGAAATCACTGTGGGAGTGACGCCAAGATCGGAGTACGCCATGACACAGACGCAGAGAGGGAAGTTTTACACCTAAAGGCAACTCAAATATAAGCGATTAATACACAGAAATCGCCTGAAAAAACCCCCCCAAAATAAAATAGCAGGATAGAGAGAAAGAATCAAAGAAGAGTAGGAATTATATAGAAGTGAGTAGGGAGAAATTGAGGAGAACACTTCTCCCAGACGTGGTCACGTCCTGGAGAACTCAAATTAGTGCGTCTAGATGAGCCCAGAGGGTCCACCCAGACGCCCTATGTGGGAACGGGGTAGACACACCAAGGGTCTAGCAGCCAAACCAATATCTTAAGAGATATGTGCAGGTTATACCAAATGTAACTAAGAAACAGTCGGGTAACGGCCCATTAGTATGACATAACAAGTGCTTAAGGGTCTACTCTGCATAGGTAGAAATAGCAGTAACTGTAAACGAACTAGTTTAGGTTAGAATGAACAAATGAGCAAGTGAACCTGAGACATGGCTGAGCAAGGTCAGCAGGTGGCGCCACCGAGAAGGGCAGAAACTCGCCTCTCCCCAGCCACGCCCCCCGGGACCCCCTCAGTTTAGCCGTGATGACACAATACAGGAGAAGTATATAACACACACATGGTGGCCCCTATCGCCTCCCCGGCCCGCATCCCCCCAGACCCGCATATCAATAAAGCCTCACCGGTCCCCGGCTATATAAATGATCAGAAAGACAACATTATAATTATGCATTGGATATTAGTGACACTTGCATTGTGATGGCCAGCTAGCAGAAAGTCCGGTAGGAGATCATGAAAAGGCTGATTGCGACCTTGTTGGGGAGGTGGCGGATGGGCAATCTAGCAAAAGTCTATGATGTGTATAAAGGGGGAGGGGGAATATATATCCGAAGGAAGAGTACATTCCTAAGAAAGACATGGGCTAAGTGAGCTATAATTATAATTATATCCATGAGACTGGAGCAAGTTTGTGAAGCGAAGAGTCCCATGGCTGGGTCCTACCGGACCAAGTCACCACCAAGTGTGAGCAAACCATGTAGATATACAACATACAAAGGTAGCTCCAAAAACTATCCAAGTCTAAATTTTTCCCCTGACTTGTAGAGTAATAAGAGCCCAGCTATATAAATGCTCAGGAAGGTAACATTGTTATTGTGTATAAGGGCAGTAGTGGTATTTGCGGTTTGGTAAGTATCCAGCTAGCCAGATTCCGGTAGGGTGCCGGGGAAAAAAAAAGTTGACAGTGATGTAGTAGGAGGATGCTGCAAATGGATGAGCTAGCCGTATGCTCAAAAGGAAATATAATATAAGATCCCCGGGATAACGTGTGATAATTGGGCTTCTATCATGGCCAGGGATCCGGGACCAAGCGCTGGATGGGGGCCGAGGAGGCCCAAGACAAGATCTCTCGAGGCAAGAGCACCATTGAGTGTGTGCAGATTATGTCATCCGGAGTTCAAGTGTGGCACGATCTCAGGTCTCCAGTATATTCCTGGAGGAGTGAGCACGGCTGCCCGGGGTCCCCTGCTCCCTGCTGTCGCCTCTGTCAGGCCTCTGTTTCTTTGCGGACTGCTTCTCAGGCGTCGAAAGGGGAGAGTGCGGTGGGCTCCTGTCTGTATGAGGTAGGGAGAATTCCTGGTACCACTCAGGGAGCTCTACCCGGCCCAGCTGTAGCGCATCGCAGAAATCGGGAAGATCATTAGGCGTACGGAGAGTGTGTTGTCTGCCCCCATATGTGACCATCAGCGCGAAAGGGAAGCGCCACGTGTACCGGAGATCTTTCTCCCTTAGCTTATCCAGAAGTGGCCGCGGAGCCCTGCGGTTCTTCAAAGTGATCTGAGAGAGATCCTGGAACAGTTTGATGTTTTCCCCATTAAACTCAATATGTTCACTTCTCCTCGCTTTTAGCATAATGTCTTCTTTAAGGCTGAAATTTTGCAGACAGCAAATAATGTCTCGAGGTGGCAGCGTGTCTGGGCCTCTGGCTCTGAGAGCCCTGTGCGCCCTGACAAATTCTATGACTGTATCTTCCGGACGTTCCAGGAGGCTGTTAAACACTCTCTGGAGGACAGGCGCAATTTGGTCGGTGTCCACCGACTCCGGGATACCACGCACTCTGATGTTATTGCGCCTTCCCCTATTGTCCAGGTCCTCCAAATGCCTGTTAACTTCTATAAAATGTAGAGCTTGTGTAGAGATCACTCTGTCTAGTCTCTGTATCGCCTTATCTCTAATTCTGCCCTCTGTCTCCACAGTCGCCATCTTTTCTTGTAAGACCATGAAGCTGGTTTTCAGGTCTGTAATGGCGGCTGAAAAAGAGGCTTTAATGTCAGTCGCGAAGCCTGACATGTCGCCATAGGTGAGGGGATGATCTGCTTTAGTGTTTCTCCTACCGTAATCCTCCATAGCAGGTTGTGAGTCCTCGCTGGATGTCTCCCCTGCTTGGGTCGGCGCCATCTTGCCTCCCGCCACGACTCTCAACACTGCCGCCTGGTTCTTGAATATGTCGGAGATATTCCGTCCGGAGCTAGCCGCCAAGGAATGCCTGGAGCCGGTCTGATGATAATGGCGAATCTGCTTGCTCATTATCGAGTATCTACCTTGCAGAGAGACGGGTTAGGGCCGCGGTCCCGACGGAGCTTCTCTTTTAGGCTGCCATCTCCTCCGCGCGCCAAGCCACGCCCCCACCAAATAATTTTTGGTGAAAGTCACCTTAGACGACTACTTGCACTGCATTAAAGCAGCCCAGTTGGCAAAGGTTGTGTTAAAACTGGTTAGAGTGAGTTGCTTCATTTTACAGTCTACTCTTTTAATAAGAGCTGCAGGATTGTAAGTGAAGTCAGGTCAGTGTATGGTGTGCTTCACACTTAACCTTTGTGCTTACCTCTCCACCCACGGATCTTCTGCTGCAAAGTTCAGGTCTTGGGACTCTTGTACCTTTTGTGTTCTGCTCTACAGACAGCCAGAATGAGTAGTCAGCCCCATAGATGTCCATTAAAATTTACCAACACATTGGTTGAAGAGCATTACACATAAGCAGAGGCTTCGCTAGGGGGTGGCTATTGGGGCTATAGCCCCGAGTCTGGGGCCCATAGCCCTGAGTATCTTGTCCCGGTCCAGAATGTAGGGGTCACAGGGGTGGACTGAGCTGTGGTTGCGCTGACTCTACTCTTGGTCACTGGTTGCTAGAGCCGCCTAGCGTCTAGCAACCAGTGACGTCACGGCCGCAACTCCCTTCCTGCCCAGCATTCAAAGTGATGGAGGATTCCACCTCCTCCGCACTAGTGCTCGTGGGGCCTCACCTGGGACTCCTGGACTGGATCGTCTCGCCGCTGGGCCGGTTGCAGCGTGGAGTGCAAAGCAGCGGCATAAAACAGGGAGAGAGAGAGAACCACCACCCTGAGCAGCATCCCCAGTGCCTCCCAGAGCCTTCACTCCTCCAACCTACTCTCCCTGCTCACTGTGACTGGAACAGGAAGAAGACAGGCTAGCCGAGGATGGGCGGGAGGTAGGTGGATGACACATGCCTACCCACACAGATGGGGGCTGGGACAGTAGGGACTGCAGGCAGAGCTAGGGGGTCTCTCATTCACCCCCTCTCTCTTACCCTCCCTCACCCCCCCCCGTCAGCCCCTCTCTCTCTTTTACCCCTTTTCAGCCACCCCCTCTCTCTCTTTCACCCCTTTTCAGCCACCCCCTCTCTTTATTTCACCCCTTTTCAGCAACCCCTCTCTCTCTCTCACCCTTATGTAAGGGGGAGGCTCTCTGGGGACCCTGGTGTAAGGGGGAGGCTCTCTGGGGACCCTGGTGTAAGGGAGAGGCTCTCTGGGGAGTCTGATATAAGGGGGGTTTGAGGGAACCCTGATGTAAGGGGGGATCCACACTCGGATATGTAAATAAATTGTATATGCACACACATATATATTATATACATGTGTATGCCCGCCCAAGCTTATGACTCTTTATTTCACTGCTATGGGCTCTAGCCCCAGATCTTTTGTATACCTAGCAATGCCCCTGCATATGAGGCAGAAGTGTCTTGGTGTTTTGTCACGGTCATGTGATAGTTTATGTTTTTGGGGTTGTATTCAATATGTGCAAAGAGAGATCACACAAATACTTATAAGTATAACATTTCTTAACAGTAATGAGAGATACAGATAATATTGAAAAATATGACAAGAATACTTAACTAAAGATGCTGTTTCGCTATGGAGTCCATGGCGTGGCCGACCAGGTTCAGACACATGCCTAATGACAGCTCTGATGTGAAACTGACTGTTCCAAGTTATAACTATAGTATATAGAATTTGTGTTTAAGGAATGGCCAACCCCCATTAGAACAAGATGCCCTTTTAAGGACTTGGTCAGTTTACAGTGACATTTCTTTGGTATGAGTCAGCTACGGTAACCATCCCCTTAACCAAGATTTGGAGGCTTAGAATTCATTAGTGAGCCACCATATTAATAAGGAAATATGTCATATGCAATTTCTCTACCACTTGGGTTCCAAAATTTGCCTCTGAAGATTTATGGGACATGAAAGTAAGCATAAACCACATCATTAAGACCTTTTTGTTCCTATATGTATAACTATTAGTGTAACTAATATACTGTTTTATTAATCTTTCAGGGTTATCAGGGTATGGTGGATGGTGGAGACAATATTATTGAGGTATCATGGGAGAGCGTGTCAAGCATCTTGCAAGTGGTAAGTACTAAGGAAAATAACATTTCTAACTGCAGACAAATTTTTATTTTACTTTTGCTGTCTTTGTTACCCTTTGGGGAGGTTCCCCTCACTTTCTATTTGATGGTTCTCATACAGAACAGGAAGTGGAGGAAAATCTCTTTAAAGGGGGCAATGGCATAATTTAGGAGCTAACCCTTCTAACCCTTTTTTCTATCCAAAACTACAAAAGATTTACATGGAATTTGGCTTTAATGCATGTGTTTTTTTATCAATTACTGCTATGCCTGGAATGCAAATGGATGTCAATAGGACATTCCACATCTAAAGAAAAGCACAGCAGGTCAAATTCATCCTCAGAACTATCATCTACCCTACAACATTTAAGTTATTTAATGCCTGTCTACGTAAGCCCCAATGGTGGTGGATAGTTGTCTTGAAATGTGTGCAATCTTAGCATAAGCAGTGTTGAACCATGCCTGCTGTAAACCCCCATCTACACTTAAAAAGTTTTATTTAATAAAAAACAAGCATTTTTTTATTTTTTAGGGAGGAACAGTCATTGGCAGTGCCCGCTGCAAAGCATTTCGCGCCCGTGAAGGGCGCTTGAAGGCTGCTTGCAACCTAGTGAAACGTGGTATCACAAATCTCTGTGTTATTGGAGGAGATGGCAGCTTAACCGGGGCTAATCTTTTCCGAGAGGAGTGGAGTGGACTTCTTGAAGAATTAGTAAAAGAAGGTACTTTTAAATTGCCTTTGAGATGCTTTTTAAAGAGTTGTATATTGATGATTTGGGGTCAATTTTATCTTAAAGTGGTTGTAAACCTCAGACATGAAATATGAACAAAGCATATCCCTCTATAGTGTGTACTTGTCTCAGTTAAGAGCACAAAGTGACACTTTTTTCTGAACTCTCAGACAAGCTTTAAAATTCAGCACTTGAACAGAAGAAAGGGCAGCAGGTAAACATGTGCAACTTGTATGAGGATTGGCTTCATCTCTTTGTATCACCTGAGGCCAGTCCCATCACTGGGTATATGTAAGGGTTTACAACCACTTTATTTTTTTTATATGTTTTTAGACTGATGGGTATGGGTCGCTTTACATACTGTATATATATTCTTAAAAATGCACATGGTATGCAATACAAAGGATTCTTAGAGCACTATGGCTTAGCTAATTACACAGCTCAGCAAGAATACACCTCATTCAGCTGGCAGTCCAATAAGTGTTCACTTATGACTGGGACCTGTCCCAATCACTTCTGTGATTGATTCGCTTGTATATTTCAGCTTGAGCTATTGATTTTTGTAAACAAAAGGCTTTTTTACAACACCATGGTAGGGAGAAATTGGAAAGCACTCCTAAATGAGCTGATAGCTTGACCTGCTGACCAGATAATGAGCTAATTATTATTAATTTGTAATATTTAATATCATCTGGAACAAAAAACAACTTTTTTTAAAACTTTGCTCTTCATAATTAAAGAAAAAAATTACAAAATCACTATATGTATTTTTTTTTTAATATTCCTTATATTTTATAGTACATAGATCATTGAAATATGCACACTTATTCATAGTGTTACAGAGTGCAGCCAGGCTTCTGTCTGGAAAAATTGTCACCTAATCTGTCCCAAGTCACCTGTACCCAGTAACGGTCTTTTCATGGTTCATGGATCTCAACACAAACAGTTTCGGGAAGATCTAGCTATGGTAATGGAAACATTTAATTTTTCTTATCACCAAATAAATGAAATTAAACAGGAGTGACTAAACCAGAACCTGCAATTAATGGATTTAGACCAATTTAACAAATTAACAGACATCTCACCAAGGAGATAGTGTAGATCTAAACACATTAAATGCCTAATTACAGGCTAGTCATAAGAGAACTTTGGCTTTATTAGGAGAGAGCACACAAGGACTGGCCCAGGCAGTGTCACGTATTATCCAGGTTCTAGCTGTACATCAGTGTTTAATCTGCTTAGTCTTTTGTTCATTTTTGGCCATTAACAAACTGTCAGAGATTGTTATGCTTGAAGCACAATAAGGGGAATTTATCAAAACCGGAGAAGCCAGAATCTGGAACAGTTATGCACAGCAACCAATTAGCTTCTTTTTTTTCAAATCTTAATTGAACAAGCTGAAGATAGAATCTTGCCAAGCACAACTGCTCCAGTTTTTGTCTGCTCCAGTTTTGATAAAATCCCTTTAGTGTTAATATATAACTGTCACTTAAAGGGTAACTCTACAGCATGGTGAATAAGCGGTAATACGAGTTAAATGTGCAGCATCAGTCACCTTCTACCTTATTTACCTTTAATCAGTCTATGAAAATTCATTTGTTTGCATATTCTTAGCATGCACTAAAAGAGAGTTAAACAAGCCCTCACTGCCCTTTGCAACTGCAGGCACTAAGGAGCAATTAATCCTCAAAGTTCACAGATGAAGGACTGAAGTTGTTCAAGTCATTATCTCTGCAGCTCATATTCCTGAAAATTGCTTTCAATGGTATACTTAACAGACCAAAAGGGGGTGAATAGGAGACATGTATTCTTACACTTTAAAGTGTCACTAAACCCACATCATAAAAAAACGACTGTCTACATGTTGTTGATACTCGGTCACTATGAGATTTGTTTTCTGTATTCTGCAAAAAACCTAGTTGATCCTGCTGTTCTCGATCCCCCTTCTATACACGTCCCCAGTGCAGCAGCTAGGGATTTTGCAGAGCAGTGGTGGCAACTGTGCACATGCTCAGTTTTTAGCGAGTTTCTATGCTGAGCATTTCCTTCCTATCACATCTGAGCAGCCCATGTGTCACACATGTGGGCGTATGCACCCTACTAAATGACAACCCACTCCCTCCCTCCTCTTCCATGCCCACTAACCAGCTCAACACAATGGGGACGGGACATTACATGTAGATTGATGGAGGCTTTACCTCCCTGTTATTCTAAGACACAGGCTAGAGGGGTGGGACACAACCTGTGACTGGCATAAATCTGCCCACACCATGTTATTTCCACCAAATAATAAAGATTTGATTTAAAAATCTATATTTGTATGATGATTTAAAACAGTTTATTGATATTATTTATTTATTTTTACTTTGTACTCCAAAGGCTTTTTTTTTTTTCATTTTGAACGTGTAATCAGCAGTAGAGGACTAGAAGCTCCTCCTGCTTATGTTTCCCTGCAGACAGGCTGGGAGAGAGCTGGGTCATGTGACAGCTGTATCTAAATTGTGAAAAAGGTATTTTTTTAATTAAAATAATTACAGTGCCATCATCCACATACAGAAATAGAAGGTACAATGTAAATTAAACAGGGTGTGTTTAGGATCACTTTAATTTCAGGCCACATCTTTATAAACAACCCAAAAATGCCTATACATAATAATCTAGAATAACAGGTGTAGCGCTACCCCCAGTTAAGAGAGCTGCTGGATTTGTTTCGGGCCCTGTGTACAGCACCGCCAACCTCCGGCAATCTACTCGACCCACTCTGGCACAGCTAGTCTAGGGATTGTTCTCTTATCACAATCTAACAGTCTATGCACATAATCTATTTGTATTGCAAGGGTAACCTCTTTGCTTAAAGACAACACACTGATAGCAACAGATAAATTTTAACGTTTCTTTACTTTGGATAAAAGGAATAAGGTTAACACATAACACATATATGTCTGCAGAGCCCTGCAGCAGGAAATATAACGCAGGCGGTTACCCGGTAAGTACAACTATCTCTAACTATGCGCCCTTATGGCGCAGCAACCAAAGTTCGAACTACAGATCAGGCCTGACCCAGATCTAAACTCAGTCTCTAGAAGAACAATTTCTTTGCATGCAACTTGACTGGTGGTGCACAACAGGAATGGTAATTTGTAATCCAAAGGGTAGGAAAATTAGAAGAAGAATGAACCCCTCACAGGAGACTACTCAACTCAGTTCCGCCACTAGTCTCCTGTGGGACAGTAAAATAGAACCCGGAGGGCCAAGGCAGTCTCTAGGCCGAATCAATGTATAGTCTATATGAATGAGCAGGTGCTCGCTCACCACTCCGGACGCGATCCCAGTCCGGGACTTCCACCTACTGTGTCTCCACACACAGTATCCGCAACGACCGGGTCTCCGGTCCAACTGATGTCCAAACTCGACAAAGTCAGGTGCCACCCAAGCTCCGCAGTGGGTGAAAGGCTCTCTGGAAGTTGTGCCAGGCCCTGGCTTCCGGCCCTGCACTGCAGCAGATCCACAGAGGAAGACCTGTTGATTGCAGCGCGGTGTCCAAAGAGGCCGAGCTCAGCCTCGCCCTCTTCTTATATAGCCCCTCCCATGAGTCTCTGCGGTGGCTAAATGCACCCTGGGTGTTGAATGGGGTTCTGGGTAACGTAGTCCAGGGGCCTTAAAGGAGACCCCGCTACACAGGTAATACATAATAATGACTGAATGAATTAATAATAAAGGATTCTATGAATGCAAGAACTGGTATTTTATAGTAAATTATTTGAATAATTTATGTACTGAAAAATGCCATGTTAAAAGGAAAGGCTTCATTTGTTTTTCTTTTTCTCTTAGGCAAAATTGAAGCCTCAGCTGCTGAGCAGTATTCCCATCTGAATATTGTAGGAATGGTGGGCTCCATCGATAATGATTTCTGTGGAACTGATATGACAATCGGAACTGACTCAGCCCTGCACAGGATTATTGAGGTGGTGGATGCCATCATGACCACTGCTCAGAGGTAACTAAACTGGAGGCTGACAGCCATATTCACCAAAAACAATGGTTGTGTCTGTGATACACTTTTTCATACTGACTCCATGATATGGTAACACTGGATCACTCAGCTGTATGACCCTACCCAGTATGAGCCCCATCATGTTTTTTAGATATCTTCATACAAGCAGAGTAGAGCACATGGATGAACTGTCATTCCTACCAATGAAAGGTAGAGAGAAATTCCACCTCCTCTTGCCATGGGGGAGCAATATATGACACTGAATGGTGGGGGCCAGAGAGCAAAGAGAGCTTAAAGCGGAGCTCCACCCTAAAGTGGAACTTCCGCTCATCAGATTCTCCCCCCCCCCCCTCCGGTGCCACAATTGGCACCTTTCAGGGGGGAGGGGGGTGCAGATACCTGTCTAAGACAGGTATTTGCACCCACTTCCGGGAATACACACTGCGGGTAGACTGCGGGCAGTACGTCACTTCCCGGTCCCAGACACAAAGCTCCCAGAACACAGCAGGGACCAGTGAAAGAGGAGCAGCGCGACTCGCGCATGCACAGTAGGGAACCGGGAAGTGAAGCCGCAACGCTTCACTTCCTGGTTCCCTCACCCATGATGGCGGTGGGGGCAGCTGAGAGACGTCTTCTGCTGCCGACGTCGCTGGACTCCAGGACAGGTAAGTGTCCTAATATTAAAAGTCAGCAGCTGCAGTTTTTGTAGCTGCTGGCTTTTAATATTTTTTTTACGGCGGAGTTCCGCTTTAAAGAGATCTGTGCTATGTACATACAAGACAAAGCAACATATGCACTTAAAGCAGAACTCATCCCATCGATTTAAAGAGGAAGAAAACCCTGATTGGTTTTACTTCCTCTTTATATCCCTGCAAAGGTAAAGCATAATGGGCTACTATGCATGTGTCACTTACCTGAAACCAAAGCCTGCTAGGTCACCGCTGTCCCCTGTGCAAGAAGCATCCATTCTTCACCCCTCTTCCTTCTGGGGCCGCAGACTCCGGCTCTGTGACTGGCCAGAGTCGTGTGACGTCACTCCCACGCATGCACGCAGGAGCCACCAGTCACAGCATGACCCCTTTAGAAAGGGCACATCGGCGCATGCGACGGTGACGTTGGCGTACGGTGACATTGTAAATATCTCCTAAACCGTGTAGGTTTAGGAGATATTTCCAGCACCTACAGGTAAGCCTTAATATAGGCTTACCTGTAGGTGAACGTGGTTGTACTGTGTTTACAACTACTTTAACTATTTCCCAAAACAGTAACGTTCCAGGCATGCTGGGAATGATAACTGTCACAGTTGCTTTTGCTCTCAACTGAACTGTCAAGCCATCAAATGGCTGGTGCCATAGTTGATCACTCGTGCAGCACCATGGCAACTGCAGATCAAATAGATGCTAAACTTCCTTGTCTCCAAAGGATAGGAGGATTTCGTTTGCTTTACCTCCACCGCTCTTGTGGGAGGATGACTGGGCTTGGTGGTGGAATGCCATGGGCCAGTACTGACATATTTACTATAACATGCATTCAACCAATCATAATGTCATATAATTAACTCTTTACATCTCTGTATCTAAGCAAACTCATTTTGTCACATTATATTATGTCACCTAGATAGATATAACTCCAGACTATCTCATGACAACATGTAAGTTCCCTATTTCTGGTTTAGATTTCAAAACAAGCTCACTTCTTAAACAACAATATATATTTACTTGATCAGCAAAATGATAAACTTAAAGGCGTTTTGTCCATCGGAAATCCGATGAAGCTGACTTCCATCAGTCTTGCCTACACACCATCAGTCAAAAAACCGACCGTTCCAAACGCGGTGACGTAAAACACTCCGATGAGCCGAGAAAAATGAAGTTCAATGCTTCTGAGAATGCGTCGACTTGATTCTGAGCATGCGTGGGTTTTTTATCCGATGGACTTGCCCATAGACGATCAGAATTTGCTATCAGTTTTTGATCCATCGGAAAAATTTAAAACATGTTCTATTTTTTAAAACCGATGGAAAAAAGGCCGATGGGTCCCATACACGATCGGTTTGTCCATCGGACTGTTTTCATCGGTAAAACCGATCGTGTGTACAGGGCTTTAGATTGCAAAACACAATAGGAACATAAGGGGGTCTTTTAACATGCCCCTTTCAACTATTGAGGAAAAACACAGTTAACTGCACCTAATGTAAACAGATCTTTATGCAAAAAAATGTGCATGGCGTACAGTACTCTGTGGGACTTTTGAAGGGTGGCGTCTTGAAAATTCATAGATATCAAAAATATAAATTTATTAAATATGGTACATAGTATAAAAAATTATGTGAGAAAACATAGAACAGAATCGGATGTACATTAGAGAACATAGACTGTTGCAAAACAACAAGGATTACAGTGTCACATAAACCAGAAACCACTATGAAAGTCCTGATTCCTACAAGAGGACACAGAATGAACGACGCGTTTCGAGGCTGTAGATTTGTATAAAACCTCTTCTTCAGGGGCTAATAGCGGTATGTACTGTGATTATTGTTGTATATTGAGTTCAATGAAGGACATCCTTGTTAAAAGACAGAGGTCAAAAATCGCTGCAGGTGGATGAGGAGACATAGAAGATTCAAGGTACAGGGGACGAATGCAAAACAACGTGCAGGATCAGGACACAGAGGGCGCCTACGGCCAAAACAGGAGATTGTTTCTACTGCTGATGCCATTGTTCCCTGAACCATCTGTTTGAATGGTATCCAAACATATGTCTCAACAAAGATTTAGGAGTGGATTTATGTCACAAAGGGTTGCACTACGCAAGGGCTGCTCAAAGAGCAAAAGATCATTTAGAGGTGCAACAGGACACATCCACTCCTAACGCCAGCAGCATGGTTCATTTAGCCCAGTCTTTTTCAACGAGGGTGCCTTGAGGTTTCTTCAGGGGTGCCTTGGCAAAATGCCTAAAAATTGCCCCAAAAAGCTAGCGTGTGGATGAAGCCTGCCTTTAAGTTACACAAAGCCACAGGTTTTCCTTGTGCACCATTACAACCTTCTAGCTTCCGGCGTCCTAACGACCAATGGCACCATCAGTATACCCCTCTCCTGCCCCTCTCCATCAGTGTTGGGGTCACATTAGCTGAGTGATGGAGAAAAATTGAGGGAGAAGAGAAACATTGGAATACTAGTCAGTACCAGTTTGCAAAAGTGTATTTGCTTTGTAAGAATAAATCATCTCTAAAGTTGGGTGTCCTACTTGTGTGAATGTTACTGAATTATGTAAAACTATTAGAATCGTTTTTACCTTTTAGAATGGGGTGCCTCAAGACTGTCCATAATTTTTAAGGGTGCCTTGACTGAAAAAAGGATGAGAGACTCTGATTTAGCCTATATAAATCACCTTTCTTAACTGTTCCTGAGATATACGATCAGCTTCACAAGGAGTGCATTGGTTTTAGTGAGTTGGTCAACTCATAGGGGTGTATTTATATTTTAAAAAAAATTGCATAGCTGGTATATTCGTTCTGTGCAAGTGAGGCAAGATTGATTGTTCCCATGCATTTTCCTCTACAGGTCGATTGTTATAGAGAGTAGAGAATAATACTACATTATGGCCACTAATTGGAGCTGACAGTCATAGTAAGCATTTATTTCCTACTGTTCTCAGCTCCATCTAGTGGCCATAATGCAGTATTTTTTTCGAACTACTCAATTTGTATGAATGAATAATGTTATGTCCCTTAGACACGGGGTCTCTCAGAGTGTTGCTAGCAATGCTGCCAGCATCTGCTCAGCAAGTTACACACAGGCCAGATGAACTTCTTAACCATGGAAAGGTTTATTACTCACTCAGAACATGATGACTTTGTTACATAGAGTCCTAATACAACAGGATTCTGTCAATACCAGATGTAATCCCTTCTGTGCATCATGCTGCTGCTTCCCAGTTCAACACACCACTCTCACTACTTCCTTGTACAGCCCCTTCCCCAGCATGCATCAGGAGAAAAAGGTGAAGGGTCACACAGTGCTCCAGCACAAACATCACAAATAACAATTGACCTGTAGAGGAAATAGAAGAAAAATTTAAGATTTTTTCCCCATTTACACAGAAAAAAGTTACCAGCAGTTTTGCAAGTCAAATTGCTATGCTATTTTATTTTTTGAATGAATACACCTTGGGGTTGATTTACTAAAGGAAAATCCACTCTGCACTATAAGTGTACTGTAATTGCACTTGGAAGTGCACTTGTACAAGCAAAAAGGCTGTTTTTACATTTTCCATGCATGTCCCCCTCAGATCTACAGCGACTTGCAGTGCACTTGTAGTGCAAAGTGGATTTGCCTTTAGTAAATAGCCCCCCTTATAGACTTGCATTGTGACCAAGAGCAAAAAAGCCCAACCATTGCATAGCTGGAAGCAGTGTCTGTAATGACCGAATATGGCTGTTGCCATGTACAAATATGAATACAAATTATACATAAAACACATTTTGGAACACATTAAAACACATAGGGGTTTATTTACTAAAGGCAAATCCACTTTGCACTACAAGTGCACTTGGAATTGCAGTCGTAGATCTGAGGGGGACATACAAGGAAAATAAAAAACAGCATTTTTGCTTTTATATGATTGGATGATAAAATCAGCAGAGCTTCCCCGCATTTCAGATCTTCCCCTCAGATCTACAGCGACTGCACTTCTAAGTGCACTTGTAGTGCAGAGTGAATTTGCCTTTAGTAAATCAACCCCATAGATAAGATTATTTAAATGAAGCTGTTTTTTTTTTACCTGTACTGTATATCTAAACAATAATTTGGAAAGACTTTGCATTTCCTTTAACAGACATATTCTAAATTATAATAATGAAAGTGCTTGTCTTACTCATAGTAATTCCTTTACAGAGTAGTCAGACAGACAAAAGTTTCATTATTTCTGATGAAATTCCCTGTAGCGCTCAATTTTATTTTACTGTGAAGTCAATGACTCATTATTTTTCCCAGTCACCTTTACTCTGAAGCTTTTTCTTGTTTGCTCAGTACTAATGAAAATAGTTTTCTTGTCTGATTCTTGGCTTCAGATTCCGGAAATACTTTCACACTGTATTTCACTACAATGGCCTTTGTTAGAAGACAGTGATGTAATCATCAGTGAATTTACTATGAAGGGTTTCTCAAATTTAAAAGAGATGTATGTTTTTTTTTTTTTTTATCATACTTACTAACATAGAGGCAGCATTGGTCTGATGCTGCATCTGTGTCCCCCCCCCCCCCCCGGCTCTTCTAACACTGAGAACCGAGCGATCGGACACCGCAGATCGCTCAGTTCTCACAGCTCCCCGAGCAGGTTAGGGGGTCCAGCCAGGGTGAACCTAAGAATATCATCCCTGGTGCCATGATACCAAGAATTAAAGTCATAAGGATTGGAGATGAGGATAGTTGGAAAATTTGATCCAAGTACTCCATGTTGCAGTAACATTTTGATAGCAACCATATAAGTTGTTTGTTAATGCCTCCATCCTTGCGATAGAATCCTACTCCACCATCCTACTCCCAAACATGCAATATAATTGTCGGTCTCCAGTGTTTGGGAATCAGCTCCCTGCTTGCAGAAGGGACGAATCTTAGGAGGCCTTCTATGCTGCCTTGAAGAGTTCCTAGGATAGAGAACTGGGGACCACCTCTGGAATCTGTGCTCATTCCGTGCCAGCGGTTGAATTGCATATGGAGATTGCCCCCCAGTATGGGAAATTCAGTTTTTTTTATAACGGTCTGAAGTTCAACTTCAATCGGGGAACCACAGGCCTCTGTCTAGTTGGCATAATTTAATAATCCAGTACTGTGTAGCATGATTTAAGCAGATAGACATTCGGGTCGATTTCCATGATTGCTTTTTGTGGTATGAAATAGAATGTACCGTATATACTCGAGTATAAGCCAACCCGAATATAAGCCGAGGCACCTAATTTTACCACGAAAAAATGGGAAAACATATTGACTCGAGTATAAGCCTAGGGTGTCCATGTGCATGCCTCACTGTGTCCATGCCTCACTGTGCCCATGCCTCACTGTTCCCATGCCTCACTAAAGTTTAACATGGGAGTCTATGGAAGGGGTTCCCGGGTTTGAAAAATCGTTGCTCCCCGGCCATAGGTCCCACAGACAACAAACTTTGCACACTTGTAGAAGAGAAGTGGGGCTATATGTGTGCCAAGTTTGGGGTCCAGGGGACCCAAGGCCGGCCGGTACCGGGTCCCCAAAGTCCGGGACATCAGGCGCAAAAAGGTGACTCGAGTATAAGCCGAGGGGGGCATTTTCAGCACAAAAAATGTGCTGAAAAATTCGGCTTATACTCGAGTATATACGGTAAGTATTATGGACCTGTCAGAACCCATCTATAGGGCATAAATATAATATACTTATACATGAAGTGATAGTGCTTTTACATATATGAACGCTTCTCCGCTGTTGGTGACACTAATGATTCATGAGCTACACTTTGAATACTTGATGCCAGCTGGCAAGAATGTGGCACATGCTTGACAAAGTGATAAACATTAGCACAGCTTTACTGCTTTCCACTTGGCACGATCTATCATATTTGGCATTCTATTTAAAATGCTTGGACTGTCCAGTAGTGGACAGCTTGGGAAATATCCTGTATGTGAACCAGGGAAATGTATAGCAGCCGTAGATGTTGGGAAACTCCAGCCAAATCTTTAAATTGCGAATCACTTATATATCTTTTCATTCTTTTTTGGTGTCAGAAAACCAAGTGCAGTCGTTCTTGATGCTTAAAAAAAAGTGATGAAAAAAGTACATTTAACGTCTCTAACATCTATTAAGCATAGACCAAGTACCGGACATTTCTGACTTAACCTAATTCCTAAACTGAACCCTTAACTTTTAACCCCCTCTCAACCCTTACCCCCAAAACACCCCTAACACATTATTCATTTCCTTCTAAAAATTGATCCAAACCTCCATGAGCTTTAAATCTTAAGTTTATGTAACATAAAAATACCAAAGTGTCCCTTGTGCTGTTTCTGGCTTTCCTAGTGGAAATCTGAAGTCCCCTGCTTCTCTCCTGTATCCCGCAGCTATTTTCTTCTGGTGCTGTGGGGGTTATAGTAACATTAAGGCGCCTTTCACACAGATGGCTGTTTTGCCGCCGTTAAAAGCATGTAAAATGTTCTGTGAAATTCAAGGCTCCATGCACTGCGATTAGCTGCATTTGTACATTGCGATTACCTGCGTTTACGTGCGGTTACATGCGGCCGCGTTTAGCTGTGGTAGTCATTCCCATAGCAACCCTTTTTATACCTACTGATTATGATGTGCTTCCTGTTGTTCTTTTTTTTTCTCACGCTGCTATCCGCAGTTGACAAAAAAGACTGCGATTACCTGCGGTTATGTGCATATAGCTGCGCTACATCGCACCTGGACGCATTCAATTCTATTTTTTCTATTCGCACCAAACCGCATGTAACGAAATCGCAGCTAAACGCTGTGTGTGAATGGGGCCATAGGAAAGCATTGTGTGCTTTTAGCTGCGATAGAAAACTAGAAAATCTGCAGCTAAAAGCACCATTCTATCCGTCCGTGTGAAAGGGGCCTAAAGGTTTGTTTCTTTGTATTTAAAATAAAAACATGAGATACTTACCTTCTCTGTGCAGTGGTTTTGCACAGAGCAGCCCTGATCCTTTCCTCTTCACAGGTCCCACGCCAGCACTCCTGGCCCCTCCCCCCTCCCCTGCTGTGTGTGCACCAAAGCAAGCCACTTGCTATAGAGGCACTCATGCATTCTCGCTCCTGAGCCCCACTCTGTGTATCCAGAAGATGCACAGAGCGAGGCAAGGCCCCAATGGCTCCTGCTGCTGTATATGAGCCAGTGAGAAGTGAGAGAGCCGAGAAAGCCTCTGCTCTCATGCACATTGCTGGATCGAGATGGGGCTCAGGTAAGTATTAAGGGGGGCTGCGGGGGAAGCTGCATGCAGAAGTTTTTTTTTACCTTACTGCATAGAATACATGAAGATAAAAAACCTTCTGCCTTTACAAGCACTTTAATACCAGCGCTGAACCGGTGACAAGAACTCATCACTAGTGCTGACTATGCCCCACCCTTTTGACCCCTGTTCTCCATTCATAGAAACTGTAATATAGCTTCCGTGAATAAAAAGCAATCTGCGAATGGAGGAGGCGGACCTTTCATTCATCTGCCTGTCCTCCATTCATAGATCACCTTTCATTCATAACCCTTTACCCTTGTACTGAGTCTATTCAACCAAAACCCCTAACCTAATCCCTAGTGCTCACTTAACCCCTTAAACACCACACTTTCTATATCTGATGCCTGAAATATAAGTACCTACAAATACTGGTCCAACACAAAACAACAGATACTGATGCTAAAGGTTCTGATCCACCGATAGATAACGTCTGTTTTACCTGGCAAGCTGTGTAAAGTAATACACAGTCTGTAATCTATCCACACTTTCTGCATCATATTGCTGCATGGAATAATGAAGGGCAGACTGTGCAGATTGTACATATCTGTAGACCCTGTGCCACTGCCCTACCCCTATCTTCTCTGTAAACTGAATACACCATGCTTGGGATGCCCACCCTGACCTACCCTAACCCATGTAAACTCCTACAAGTACCTCCCCTTTCCATGTCCTGTATAAAGCAATCACTTACTGCAAGCCAGATTTCAAGTTTCAGCTGCCAATGTGACATTTTGGTGTATAGACAGATTTAAAATGACTAAACTGGTTTAATTGTAAAATGACTTATGATAGAGATCTAAAGGGTGATTTTATGTAAGAATTATGCTTGTGTCTGTTGATTTAGTTGCTTCAGTTGGCTTGGTTATCAGCATTTAAAAAAGAGGGTTAAAGAGAAATCATTAGGCAGTGGAATGGAAATGTCCCGGGGCTGTCAGTGTACAGAGCACAATAATAGTCATTAGATACAGAGGGCAAGTGAGGAAACAGGTCCAGGACGAGCACAGCAATCATTTACATGAAGAGAGAGATAAGTGCACCGCCAGATGAAGGCGTGTCTGATACAACAATGGCGCAGAAGAGGAGGTAGCGGTGACTGTTATCAGGCCCTTAGGGTACCCTGCACTGCCATGGCTATACTCTCCTATCCCCCTCCTTACTGCACCCATGGAAGCATCACAAGGGCGATTTCAACTAGAAAATTCTGTTTTATATTTGTTAAAGGGAAAGGCTAGCATACTTATATTTAAAGTGGCTGTGAACCCTTACATATACCCAGCAAAGTGACTGGTCTCAGGTGATACACAGAGATGAAACAAATCCTCTTACGCAAGTTGTACCTGTTTATCTGCGGTCTTCTCTACATCCATTTAAAGTTCAGAATTTTATAAAGCTTGTCCGAGCTGTCAGAAAAAAAGGCAGTGGAGAGCTGAAGTCACACTCTGCAGAGCTCAGTGAGAAGAGCTCTGAGAGCTGATTGGATGGAAGGGACACCCTCCTTCACACAGCTCACAGGAAAAGAGCCAAAGCTGTCAATGAGCTGGAGCGCCCTCCCCTGTCACCATTTTTCTCTTGGTGTCCGGAAAACTTGTCAGAAGTGATTCATGCTGATAGCAGAGGAACAAAGCATAACACAGATGCGATTACTTATATCTTTTGGTGCACTGTGTTGGCAAAATCTGTGCAGGTGCTTTTTCTTCCTGCGCTGATGAGTTTTGACAGCCTGTTTAAAGTGGAGTTCCACTCGTTTTTCTGTTTATTGTAGCTGCTGAATTTTAATAAACACACACTCACCTGTCCCGCGGTCCGGCAATGCGGCCGCCCAAAGCCTTGGTTATCTCCCCCCGCCTCTCCCTGGCGCCGGCATCACTAGTGTGGGCACCCAGCTGTGACAGCTTACGGCTTCATAGCCGGGTCTGCACTGTGCATGCGCGAGTCACGCTGTGCATCCTGAATGGCCGGGCAATCTTCTGGGACCTGTGACAAGTCCCAGAAGATTGTAGGGAGGGAGGGGGAGAGGAGGAGTCGCCTAGGCGGCACGAGCAGAGGTGGGAGCTGGGTACCTGTCAAAACTAGGTACCCAACCTTCCCCCCCAAAAAAAAAAAAACCATCACATGCCAAATGTGGCATGTAAGGGGGTCAGGAGTCCTTAAAGCGGAAGTTCCACTTTTGGGTGGAATTCCTCTTTAAAGAGATGGGGTTGCATTAATGCAACAGTCATCATTGCATGCAAAAAACATGAACTGCTGTATTGTGAATGGTACTTTAATCTGCACCATGTTCTTAACAAGCAGTCAAAAACAAGCCCTCACTGACGTTCGTAGCAGAGCCCCCTTTAAAGCTCACATGCAGACTCTAAAGTTGGAGTTCAGTAGGTTCAGGGGAGAGTAGCTGTGATCTTTATGAACACCTAAAATTAAAGTGTTACTAAACCCAGAACCCTGCATTCACTATATCTGGTCTCCCACAGTACACAGAACATGGAAATGTAATTATTTGAGTAAATAGAAACTGCTAAATACATTTTCTCATCAGCAGTATATAGCAGTCTTGTGACTTCTATCGGTGTCCAGTCGAGCATTGGCAAAGCTTGTAAGAGGAGTTTTCATTTTCCTCTAACTGTCCTATGAGGCTGCATGACGCCCTGACCATCTGGCTTGACAGTGCCGATTGGTCCTGTGCTGATCACATGCACCCTCCCCCCCAAAAAAAAACAACTCTCTAGCAATACACACCAAACCGAGCATGTGCAGAGTGCCTCCTAGGGCTCTCTACTATCAGCAGATGGATTGGGGACAGCAAAGTAGGTTTAGCCCCTACCCCCAAATTGCTATACTTACCTAGATCTCAGGCAAAAACTGTTCCACCCCGTAGCCTTCTGTAGGACTGGATCTTATCTCACGCTGAGGCCAACAGTATCCCTCTGGCAGCTTCTTCATCTCTGATGTTTGCGCCTACACAGTTTGGCCCCATAGACTTCTAAAGGGCTGTTAGATGGATTGGATTCTATCTGTTTACTAGCTGTATAGAAGTGGGATGTAAACAATGCTGTAGGCCTTGGGGCGAGATCTAGGTGAAATATAGGAGGAAGGGGCTCTAGACCTCCAGAAGGAGGTTGGGGGAAAAAGGATAAGGAAACGTTCCTGCTATTGTTGAGTTCAAGCACTTGTTGGAATTCAAAATGTTGGTGTTGTTTATATCTGCCCCGGTTGCCAGGTATAATTGTATTAAATATAAAATATATATTTATTCTTTCAGCCACCAAAGGACCTTTGTTTTGGAAGTCATGGGGCGACACTGTGGGTAAGTTTTCTCAGCATTTCATTTTAGCACACGCGCAAAAGCACACATCGCAAAAGCACGCATCTGTTATTAATGGATGACCTTGTTCTTGGTCTGCAGGTACCTAGCCTTGGTCAGTGCCTTGGCTTGTGGAGCTGACTGGGTCTTCCTCCCTGAAAGTCCTCCAGAGGAAGGATGGGAAGACTTAATGTGCGTTAAACTTTCTGAGGTAAGCTTTTGATCTAGCCATATTTCTTACATTGTTTTACATCTAAAGGGGGCTGTAAACCCTGGCAACCATAATGGATTCATCATTCACTGCAATGAGTTTCGTAGAATCAAAAATCGAATTGGTTGATATGGAAAACTGCACTTTGCACATCATATTTTATTTATGCCTTGCGTTATCGAATAAGCCTGTAAACTCTCTGTCTAGAATTCCATTATCTTTATAGAGGCCTGTTGTTAGACAATTGGTCCTGGGGTTTCATTTAAAGTTTAACTAAAGGAAAAACTTTTTTTGTTAGTTTTGAAGAGGAATTAGAATTGCTATTAGGTTTTTACTGCACTCTGTGCCCCTGTTAGGGAGATTCACCCTCTCTATTTGTCCTATTTACCATTACCAAGTAAAAGAAAAACCCACATTTTGGGTTGTCCCCAGAAAAATAATAGAGGGGAAAACTTTCAATGGGGACACTAGTTCTGGTGACCTGGAGGGGGGGGGCAAGAAATCCCCTTAATTTGCAGGGATTTCCTCTCGCTTCCTATTTTGGCCATGGGATGGGAAGCAAAGGGAAATCTCCCCAATGTGACACAAATTGCAAAGAAAATAAAAAAACTGCCAGTTCTACTTTAACCACTTCGGCTAACGGACAGTAGCGCAGTCATGCGATGCTGTACCCAAATAAAATTTATGTCCCCTTTTTCCCACAAATAGAGCTTTCTCTTGGTGGTATTTGATCACCTCTGCAGTTTTTATTTTTTGCTCTAAACAAAAAAAAAAAAGACAATTTTGAAAAAAAAATATATATATTATTTACTTTCTGCTATAAAACATATCCAATATAAAAAAAAAATCGAATTTCTTCATAAATTTAGGCCAATATGTATTCTGCTACCTGTTTTTTGTAAAATAAATCCCAATAAGCATATATTGATCGGTTTGCGCAAAAGGTATAGCTTCTACAAACTATGGGAAATTTTTATGGATTTTTTTTTTTAACTAGTAATGGCGACGATCAGCAACTTATAGCGGGACTGCGACATTACGGCGGACAAATCAGACACTAGGTGACACTTTTGGGGACCAGTGACGCCAATACAATGATCAGTGCTTCAAAATATGCAGTCACTGTACTAATGACACTGGCAGGGAAGGGGTTAAGATCAGGGGCGATCAAATGGTTAAATGTGTCCCTAGGGAGTGCTTTCTAACTGTGTGGGAGGTGCTTTAACTGTGGGAAGACAGAAATTTGTGTTCCTACTTAACAGAAACACAAGACCTCTGTCTTCCCTACTAATAGAATGACCATCTGCCTCTGTCGTGAACAATCGGCGGGTCCTGGCAGTCATTTGGTCCGTCGGACCCTCTGATTGACTCCTGTTGTGTCCAATCTAGCAGAACCGGAAGTTGAAAATCACATACCTGTACGTGATTTTGCGGAGAGGGGCCGCTGCCCCACCTTAAATGTACGTGTGGCAGTCGGGAAGAGGTTAAAATTTAACAAAAGGCTTCAAGAAAAGTGATAGAGGGGAAATCTTCCAATGGGGACACTAGTTCTAGTGACCAGAGGGGCCCCAATGGATTCCCCTAATTTGAAGGGATTTCCTCTCACTTCCTGTTTTGGCTATGGGACAGTAAGTGAAGGGAAATTTCCCCAATGGGACAGAGCCGAAAAATCAAAGGAACTGGTTGGAAAAATCTGCCAAACAAACGATAAATTTAAAGGTTAACGTGTTTCTCGTCCGTTAGGTATTGAACTGTTTGCACTAGGCATATCTGACATTAAATGATTTATCCATCAAAATCACGGCCGAGTGTTCGATATTCAAAAACAAGTTTGAACGGTCTTTCGTATAGTGTATGGCCAGCATTAGATCTGAACTAAGTAATGTCTGTTTTCTTCCTCAGAACCGAGCAAGAAAGAAAAGACTGAATATCATTATCGTCTCAGAAGGAGCCATCGATTGTCACAACAACTCGATCACTTCAGAAAAGATCAAAGATGTATGTATTTGATTTCTCCATTGCACTCTTGCTGTAAGAGCAGCTTGGCTTAGACATAAAGTATTATATCAGTATTGGCACTGGTCAAGCACTAAAGGGCTTATTTACTAAAGGATCTTTTTTAGACCGTGTCAGCAAATCTATGTTTATTACGAGGGCATAAAAAACCTTTGAACCATATTACAATTATCACAGGTTTGTTTTGTCAGCAGTGACTCAAAAGTTTTAACAATATAATATTCTTAGCAATGCTGGGCAATAGGGCATTGTGAAGAAAAATTGGACGTGCTGGACTATGTGATTGGAACAAGAGCACTAATGGCTCCCATGGTCAGGGTTTGTAGTCATCATTCAGTTAGTCAAACCAGTGTAAAAAAAAAAAAAAGATTATGATTCCATAGAGGAATTGATTGGGGTAACCTTGGCTAATCAGACCATTTTCTTGGGTAGCATCATAAGACGTATTGATGCTTATTAAAGCAAAACCCATAACAACTTGATAAAAAATAATGTACATTCTGCATGAATAATTATGCTACCAAAATCAGTGTGATCTGTAAATTGCCTGCAGCATTGCTCCTGTTTCTTCTTTCCGGAGGCTGCCATTTTACTGAAGCCCAGAGCCCCTGAGCAGCAGTAAATCTTTAGGCTGTCAGCAGATCAGGCTCTAGTAGTTTTGATTTTCAGCACAATGCCAAAAATAGAAAGCAGCTGAGCATGTGCAAAGCAAGGTGAGACAGTGTATTACTGGATTTTAAACAGTAAAGACACTTATTTTTTATGCTTTACATAGCTATACCTGCAAAAGGGGCGAGCTTGAAGTGATCTAGCAGGATGCATTTTTCTGAATAAGCCCTGGTTCACACTGGTGCGTTTTGACATGCGATTTGGCATGTCAAATCGCATGTCAAAACGGCGGTATTTGCCGCAAATTGACGGCAATGGCACCGTCCTAATCGGTGCGACGCCGCATCTGCGACGCTGCACCGATTTCAAAAAGTAGTTTCTGTACTACTTTTTGTGATTTTGGCCCATGATTTACATTGACATCTGTGCAGAAACCTGCACAGATGTCCCTATAATCGCGGCCGAAATCGGGACTGACCAGCGGGAGTGAAATTGTGCGAGTTCAGCTGAACTCGCACGGCTTCACTCTCGCAGCCCCAGTGTGAACCTGGGCTAAAGGTCCACTTTAAACAACAAATGATACAAACATATCATTTAAAACTGGGCGATAAAGTCTGTTTTAAGACTTAATAATCAAATCAGACCATATACAGTACACACAGGAAAAACAGGGCTAGAATACTTCCAGGTGTAAGGGTCAAAAGGAGTATTCTATAAACACAAGTGTTTGTTCAAGTGTTCACTTTGTATTGTGCAAGCTGCTACATGCTGAATACAGAATCCAAGATCTGGTATTTCCTTGATTTATGTACAAGGCCTGATACATTATTATTCAATGCTGAGATCATGGGGTAGATAATGTTGGTCTATTCTAAGGTCCCCCTCATACCAACCCTCTCTGTGATCCCAACCTTAACATTATACAATCTCAACCTTGACACTAATTCTCCCTAAAACCCCCAATACTAATATTAAGACATCATGGACACTGAATGTTTGGCCATCTAGGCGCCTTTCCCCCTGGCAGCAGCGTTTTCACAGAAAAAAACGCTTGATGCTTGTAAACTCGTCCAAATTCATTTTATTGGCAGTTAATTTTTTTTCTGCCTCTAAACACCTCTTCGTCTAAATCCCTTTAAACGCCTATGTGTTCATGAACACATAGGCTAACATGCAGGGGCATTTAGAGCCAGAAAAAAAAGGATGGACGCCCCTAACAGCAAGATTAAAAACATTCAGTATGCATAAGGTCTAATCCGTTCTGTAACCCCAGCCTTAACCCTCCCTGTAACACTAACCCTTTCTTTAACCCCAACCATAATACTAACCCTTCCTTTAACCCCCAACCATAACACTAACCCTTCCTTTAACCCTCAACCATAACACTAACACTTCCTGTGACCCCAACCCTAACACCAACCCTTCCTTTAACCCCAACCATAACACTAACACTTCCTGTGACCCCAACCCTAACACCAACCCTTCCTTTAACCCCAACCATAATACTAACCCTTCCTTCAACCCCAACCATAACACTAACCCTTCTTGTGACCCCAACCCTAACACCAACCCTTCCTGTGACCCCAACCATAACACTAACCCTTCCTGTGACCCCAACCCTAACACCAACCATTCCTTTACCCCAACCATAACACTAACCCTACCTGTGACCCCAACCATAACACTAACACTTCCTGTGACCCCAACCCTAACACCAACCCTTCCTTTAACCCCAACCATAATACTAACCCTTCCTTCAACCCCAACCATAACACTAACCCTTCTTGTGACCCCAACCCTAACACTAACCCTTCCTGTGACCCCAACCATAACACTAACCCTTCCTGTGACCCCAACCCTAACACCAACCCTTCCTTTACCCCAACCATAACACTAACCCTACCTGTGACCCCAACCATAACACTAACCCTTCCTTTAACCCAACACTAATCCTTTCTGTGACTCCAGCCCTAACACTAACCCTTCCTGTGACCCCAACCCTAACACCAACCCTTCCTTTAACCCCAACCATAACACTAACCCTTCCTGTGACCCCAACCATAACACTAACCCTTTCTTTACCCCAACACTAATCCTTTCTGTGACTCCAGCCCTAACACTAACCCTTCCTGTGACCCCAACCCTAACACCATACCTTCCTTTAACCCCAACCATAACACTAACCCTTCCTGTGACCCCAACCATAAAATGAACCCTTCCTGTGACCCCAACCATAACACTAACACTTCCTGTGACCCCAACCATAACACCAACCCTTCCTTTAACACCAACCCTAACACTAACCCTTGCTGTGATCCAGCCCTAACACTAATCCTTCCTGTAACTTCAACCCTAACATTAACCTTTACTGCAACCCCAACCCTTATACCAATTTCCCAGTAACCTTTACACCAATCCTTCCTGTAACCCCAGACCTGGCATTAAGCCTTCCTGTTACCCTGACCCTAACACTAACCTTCCCTGTAATCCTAACCCTTACACTAATCCTCTGGTATCCCCAACTCTAACAACTCTCCCTATAACCTTAACCCTAGCACTAATCCTTCCTGTAACTGCAATCCTAACACCAATACGCTCTGTGAACCCAACCCTAGCACTAGCCCTCCCTGTAACCCCAACCCTAACTCTCTCTGTATTTCCAACCTTAAAGTGTTACTAAACCCACAACAGTAAAATCAGTCTGTATATGGAGTAAATCATGTTTGTTATACTCATTGTGGATCCTAAGGGGTTATTCCTCTGCATTGTGCAAAAAGGATGTTTAGTCCTGTCTTCTCTGACCCCCTCCTTCTTCCACTGTCCCCAATCCATCTCCTGCTAATACAGAGCCTTGAGGGCACACACTGCAAAAGCTCAGTTTGGTGTGTATTGCTGGGAGGGTGCATGTGATCAGCACAGGGCCAATCAGCACTGTCCAGACAGAGGGTCAGGGATCATGCTGCCTCATAGGACAGTCAGAGGAGAATGAAAACTCCTCCTACAAGCTTTAACCAGTGCTGTGATAGACACTGATAGAAGTCACAAGACTGCTATATACTGCTGATGAAAAAAGGTATTTAGCAGTTTATATTTACTAAAAATTGCATTTCCATGTTCTGTGTACTGGGTTTAGTAACACTTTAATATCTATTCTCACAGCAACTCTAACCTGTAAGTGTTTCTGTAACCCTGACTATAACACAAACCCTCTCTGTAACCCCCGTACTAACACTAAACTTGCCTGTAACCCCAAATCTACCACTAACCCTCCCTGTTACTCTAACCTTTACACTTACCCTCCCTACTATAAATGTAACCCTTTCTGTACATACCCACCTATCCTGTGCCAACATTCTCTGCGCCAATGAACAGACCTTACTGTGCCAGGCCAATGCCTAAATCAATATTCATTTAGGTGCATTAGTGAAATTAAGAAATTATGAATACTGCATAGATATTGTAAGGTAATTCAAAACAATACTGGGTACAGCATTGAAAACTGTCTGCATTAGCATGTTCCTCATCTAATCACTATGAAATATTTTAGATCAGTTATGGGTATGTCATCGTAAACCTATTGTGACCCTTTAACAAGGATTTAACCTAACGGAGCTAAGGTGCACAGTAAACAAGTAGACAGTATGATCCAGTTAGGAGTATTTTACTGTTGCCAGGCAGATTGCCGTATTCCGCAAAATAAGAAAAATCTATTTGTTCTCGCGCTTGACCTTTACAGTTGATATTTAATATGACCTCAGGATAGACGTGCAGCTTCAGTACGCTGGTGGTGATTTTACTCTAGGACAGTGTTTCTCAACTCCAGTCCTCAAGGCGCACCAACAGGTCATGTTTTTGGGATTTCCTGCAGATAAAACAGCTGTGATAATTACTAAGGCAGTGAAACTGCTCAAATCACCTGTGAAAATCAATGGAAATCCCAAAAAATAGGATTTTTATAACAGCTTACCTGTAAAATCCTTTTCTTGGAGTACATCACGGGACACAGAGCGACATAGTCATTACTAATGGGTTATATAGTTACCGTCAGGTGCTGGCACTGGCAACTTCCAAAACCGGAAGTACCCTCCCCTATATAAGCCCCTCCCATCCGGGAGCACCTCAGTTTTGTAGCAAAGCAATAAGTGTCCCCAAAAGAGGGGTGGGAGCTCTGTGTCCCGTGATGTACTCCAAGAAAAGGATTTTACAGGTAAGCTGTTATAAAAATCCTATTTTCTTTTTCGTACATCACGGGACACAGAGCGACATAGTCATTACTAATGGGATGTCCTAAAGCAATGCCAAATGAGGGGGGGGATACACCATATATAAGCTGAGCGCTATCAGACATTAGGATCTTTTGCGGCCTGCAACACACTGCGCCCAAAGGCGACATCCTCCTGACTTCTAACGTCCACCTGGTAGAACCTAGTAAACGTGTGAACTGAAGACCACGTTGCGGCCTTACAGATTTGAGCCAGGGAGGCCTGGTGATGCACTGCCCATGAAGTTCCAACTGCTCTCGTGGAGTGCGCCCTAACTTTGAACGGAGGCGGTCTACTTCTCAAGCTATAGGCTTGTATTATGACCTGTCGAATCCACTTGGCTAAAGTAGATTTTGACGCTGCCTGACCCTTTCTGGGGCCTTCCGGCAGAATAAACAAAGTATCCGTTCTGCGAATCTGAGCAGTGGCTTTTAGATAAGCTTTAACTGCTCTTACTACATCCAAAGAATGCAATAACTTTTCCTCTACCGAAGTAGGTTTGGGGAAAAAAGAAGGAAGAACCACATCTTGGTTCAAATGAAACCTCGATACCACCTTAGGAAGAAAGGCTGGATGAGGACGTAACACTACTCTGTCCTTATGGATAACCAGATATGGCTCCTTACAGGACATAGCTGCTAATTCCGATACTCTTCTTAGCCGAACAAATGGCTACTAGAAAAATCAATTTCCTGGTGAGAAGCACTAAGGAAATATGCTGTAATGGTTCAAATGGTTGTTTCTGTAGAACCGACAGAACCAAGTTTAGATCCCATGGACATATGGGAATATTAACCGGAGGACTAATACACATCACTCCTTGTATAAAGGCTTTGACTAGTGAATGCGAAGCCAAGGGCCTTTGAAAAAATATTGACAAGGCCGAAATCTGACCCTTGATAGTACTCAAGGCAAGCTTCCTATCTACAGCCCACTGTAGGAAGTCCAGAATCCTACCTATTACGTACTTATGTGGATGCCATTTCTTGGCCTCACACCACGCGATGTACGCCTTCCAGATTCTATAGTAGATCTGCCTGGATACCGGCTTCCTGGCATTGATCATGGTAGATACCACAGCATTAGAGAGCCCTCTCTTTTTTAGAATGTGGGCTTCAATAGCCAGGCCGTCAAACCTAGGGCTGGTAAGGAAGGGTGGTATATCGGTCCTTGCGAAAGCCGGACGACGTGGGAGAGTCCAAGGACTCCCCACTGAAATTTTACAATCTCCGCGTACCACGCTCTTCGGGGCCACGCTGGAGCCACCGGAATCACTGGTTTCTTTTCTACCCTGATTCTGCGGAGTAATCGAGGTAACCATTGTGGCGGTGTGAATGCATATATCAGCTTGAACTGATCCCCAGGGAACACTAGGGCATCCGAGCCGCAAGCTAGGGGATCCCTTGTCCGAGAGACAAACCTATCCCCCTTTGCGTTGAATCTGGATGCTAGAAGATCTACATCCGATGTTCCCCACCGCTGACATATTGTCCAGAAAACCTCGGGGTGAAGGGACCCTTCCTTTGGGCCTAATTGCTGGCGACTTAGAAAGTCCGCCTTCCAATTCTCCACTCCTGGAATGAATACCGCAGATATGGCTGGGACATATTTTTCTGCCCATCTCAGGATGTAATTTACTTCCCTTTGGGCTGCACGACTCCTGGTGCCCCCCCGATTGATATATGCCACTGCTGTGGCATTGTCTGATTGAATTCTGACAGGGGACCCTTGGAGTTTGGATGTCCATGCTACTAGGGCATACCGGGCTGCTCGTATCTCTAAGAGATTGATGGGCAGGGCCTTTTCTGCATCCGACCATCTGCCCTGGAGAGACTATTGCTCCAGTACTGCTCCCCAGCCTATAAGGCTGGCATCTGTAGTGACCACCTTCCAAGAAATCGGACTGAAGGATTTCCTTTTTTCCTTGACCGTAGGGTACTGCTTCGAATGATGCCACCATTTTTCCCAGCAGCCTCATATACAGGCGTATGGACGGCTGTCTTTTTTGTACCCACTAAGTGGATCAAATCTTTCAAAGACAACACCTTTCCTTGAGGCAAGAATATTTTTCTCTGGCCTGAATCCAACCTTAGCCCCAAGTATTCCAGACTTTTGACTGGTTTTTAGGGCTGACTTGTCTCGGTTGATAATCCAACCGTGAGATTCCAGATACTTGATCGTCTTGTGAACGACCACGTCTAGTTTTTTCACTGAGTGGTCTATCAGCAACAAGTCATCCAGATATGCCATTATCATTACACCTTGTGTTCTTAGATTGGCCAATAAAGGGCCAGAATTTTTGTGAACACTCTTGGTGCTGTGGCCAAACCGAAGGGTAAGGCTCTGAACTGAAAATGGCGCCCTTCTACTGCAAAGCGTAGAAATTTTTGGTGGACTGGAAAGATGGGAATGTGCAAATAAGCATTTTTGATGTCGATCGTGGCTAACCAATCCTCCCCTTGTAGGGCAGTGGCCACCGATCGGATCGACTCCATCGGAAAGTCCTGATATACAGGAATTTGTATAGCCCTTTTCAGAATTAATATGGGCCTCCCGTCCGCGTTTGCTTCGGGACTGTAAAGAGGTTTGAGTAAAACCCGAACCCTCATTCTTCCAGGGGAACCTCCATAATTACTCCTTGGAGTAATAGTTGTTCTAGTGCCAACAGGAGGGACTCTCTCTTCCGGGGATCCCTTGGCACGTTTGACCTCAAAATGGGAAGGAGGGGAGTCTTTTAACTCCAAACTGTATCCCAAACCTACTGCGGAGAGCACCTATCTGTCTTGAACGTGTCCCGCCAGGTCTCTTTGCGAACAACTGGAGTCCTCCCCCCACCCGACTGAGTGGGGGCTTCAATGAATTTAACTTTGGGGGAGGTTTTGTACCTCCCCTGACCCAGGGTTTCTTATTACCCTGCTACTGTCCCTGTTTTTTACCCCCGGGATTTAACCGAGGAGGCCGTCGGAACTGTTACACAGCCGATGCCCCAGGGACTGGAGAAGCAGGCCTCTTAAAGAGGGACCTCTAACTCTGCTTTTAACCGGCAAGAGCGTATTTTTACCGCTGGAAATTTTCTGGATATATTTGTCCAGGTTTTCCCTGAATAAGCGTTCACCATGAAATGGGACGCTAACCAGCCATTCTTTACAGGGAGCTTCAGCAGACCAGTTTCTGAACCATAGGAGCCTACGCATATGTACTATAGACAGCGTAAGGCGGGAGGCCTGATGGACTGAATCCTCTATGGCGTCAACCGCAAAGCCTAAGGCTCTAGGTAGATCAGCTAGGGCAAAGCCTGCTGATCTGTCAAGTCCCTCAAGACCTGTTTCAACTGATCCTTCACTGCTTAGCAGACCCCAATAGCTGCTACTGCTGGTTGTATCACCAAGCAGATTTTCATAAGGACTCCAATCTTTTATCTATTGGGTTCTTGAACATTTGGACATTATCCACTGGACATGTCAGTGATTTATACATACAAGAGATGGCTGCGTCCACTGTAGGGACCTTCCATTTTTTTTTTTTTTTTTTTTTTGATGAACTTATCCTCCATGGGATAGACCACCGGAAATCTCTTGGGGGAATAAATATTTTCTCAGGACGTTCCCAATCCTGGTAAATGAGCCCTTTCAGTAAAGGGTGAAGTGGAAAAGAACAAACAGTCTGGGGGCTTCTAGCGACCCCAACGAGGATACATTAGTGGTTGATGGTTCCGCAAGGTGCATTTTTAAATGCTGATCGGACCATGTTAGTCAGAGACTGAACCCATAATCTTTCAGCTTGAGATGCTGAGAAAAGGTTCCCCCACTGTTGATTCCTCTATAACAGAATCAACCTTATCCTGATCCCCTTCAGGCAGGTCGATCCCTGTATGGGACTGTTGCTCTGCTAACAGGCACTCTGAAGGAGGAGACGGAGATCGGGCGTGCTTTCCCTGACAGGGAGGCAGCGATAAATGTTGACAATCTCTCTCTAATCCTCCCAGAGCTGAGGAAAAAACCTCATCTGTTACATACACAGGAGCAGGTGACTGAGGACAGCCACAGTACCAAGTACCCCTGCGGGGTCTCTACGGTCACTTACCTCTGAACTTCAGGGGAGACTGGTGCAGCAGGAGTATGCCCAAGATCCTCAGAGCCCGATGAGACCCCCTTCGCTTCCTGGAAGATTCAGTTCCGGAGCTACTGGACGGCATATTCCTAAGCCTAAAGCTGAGGTATTCCAGCCGTAATACACCACTTTTACTGAGAATAGTCTAGCACAATTGCTGCTATATAACAGTTGGTGTCTACTAATGTGCCTTTCTAGGGGATGCCTGTATCAACCGCTTGCTGTATGCCTTTAAATGTTGCCAGCTCTGTCTCTGTACTTCATAGCCAGCTTACTGCAATAATGTGGCTTTTTAAAAACCTGCTGGGACGCCCGCACATGCGCAGAAGCGCTGCGGCGCGCACAGAGCGTCATCCCCCAGGCCCCGCCCCTTTTTCCGGCCACCTCTATATAGAGAGGCGCGTGCACGCGCGCGGCCACGTGCGCCTCGGCGCCAATTTTCAAACATGGAAACCAGGGACAGGAGCCAGGGCCCCCTTTGCCGCAGGCCGGGGGATAGACGAACACTGCAACAGGGCAGAGGAAACAGTTTCCTGTAGGAGAACTCACCAGCTGCCTGGACTTTGTTCTCTGAGAAGAAACTAGTCCATATGACAAGAAAAACATTCCACAGCGGCCTCTAGTGGACAAACACAGGTACCGCAGTTTAATATACTAAACATATATAAAAAAACATTCCTTTTTTTTTTTTTTTTTTTTTCTTGACCACCATTAAAAATTATTACATTTTTTTAGTAGTTACAGGCATGCACAGATATTAGCGGGAATACCGTTAGGTAACAGACAGAAAGACAAATTAGGCCTGGGGGTCCCCCAATAGAACCAAGTTCCTGGGGGCCCCCACTTACCTGTTCCCCGCCGCAGGACTTTGTTTGGTCCACAAAAGCCCAAACTTCACCTATCACGGCAGGCATTGTAATCAAACCTTCAGGGACCGGGTTCCCAAGGATTCCACTCCCCTGGACCTGTATAGCACCCTGCACAGAAAACATCTTGGTCGTGGGTATGACCAGAGCTCTGGATCCCAGGGTCCAGCTCTCCTAAGAGAAGCATTACAGGCAAAACCTTGCTCTTCTCTGCAAGGCCCGGGTACCGACCGTTTAGCTATGAAGCTTTTTTGGTCGGATCCGGAATAGCTTACTGAGGCCCAAAAGAACCTGTACGCAAGCTCAGTGAAAAACACATGTTTCTTCTTGGCCAACACCTTAGACACTGGCAAAAAACTGAGGTGCTCCCGGATGGGAGGGGCTTATATAGGGGAGGGTACTTCCGGTTTTGGAAGTTGCCAGTGCCAGCACCTGACGGTAACTATATAACCCATTAGTAATGACTATGTCGCTCTGTGTCCCGTGATGTACGAAAAAGAAACATGACCTGTTGGTGCGCCTTGAGGACTGGAGTTGAGAAACACTGCTCTAGGAAATGACACTCTCTCTTTCTAGGGATATACCTGATACACACATCAAGATAAGAACTGGCTTATCGGTCATACCATCTGGCTACCATCAATGAGGAGAATTATGTGTAATCCTCCTTCCTTAATTAGAATTAGTGCGATGGAGCAATGTGCCTGCTAAATATGTTACATAAGTTATAAGTATAGCAAAACATTTCGAAAATGATCACTTATGATTTAATTGATTATTATGCCTTCCTTTAGAACTGCATATGGAAATTATTTAATGCTTGCCAAGCCCATTGACGATGCAGTAAATACAGAATAGAATAACCGCAGAGATTGGAGACGGTCACAAGAGACCTTTACATACTTGGGGTAACTTTAAAGAGAATCTGTCATCTTACCCATTCTTAGTTCAACATGACAATGGGGTTGATTTCCTAAGGCCTGGTTCACACCTAGGCATTTTTAGTGCTTTTTGCAGATTTGCACTACAGAACGTGTTCCATAGGAAACCATGTTAAATGGACTGTAGGGCAAATCTGCAAAAATGCAAAAATCACTAAAAATGCATAGGTGTGAATCAGGCCTAATGCTGGCCATACACTATACGAAAAATCAGCCAAACCCATTTTTGAAAAAACGAAAATTAATACATTTTTTGTTCGTTTTTTTACATATAGTGCAAACAGTTTGGCGGGAAACACATTAACCTTTAAATTTATCGTTCGATCGGCAGAAAATTTTCAAACTTGTCCTTTGTTTTTTTCGGCTGAGAAATGTCCCAACAATTAGCGATTTTCTGCATATTAACTGCCCAAAAAATGAACAAACTGTCTAAATCATGGGTGCTCAACCTGTGGCCCTCCAGCTGTTGCAAAACTACAAGTCCCATGAGGCATTGCAAGTCACTGACAGTTACAACAAGCATGACTCCCAAAGGCAGAGGCATGATGGGAATTGTAGTTTCGCAAAAGCTGGTTGAGCACCCATGGTCTAAATCACAGGTGTCAAACCCAAGGCCCGCGGGCCGAATCCGGTCCTCCAGGCCATTTCATGTGGCCCTCGCACCTCTCCTGCAGATGCAGGAGAGCTCCAGCCCTCCTCTGGTCCTACTCCAGACCCTTACTTTCTGCTTTCAAGCAATACATCCAGCTTCTTCCAAGCAGCAGCAGCATAAGGAAAGGGGGGGTGCACTGTGATGTTAGGGAGAGTGGGGGACTCAACTTCTGATGGTGGGGTGGCTCTTGACATCTAATTTAAAGGGGAGGGGATGCGCTGGACATCTAATCTTACAGATACAACCGGCCCTTTTGAGGGCAATCATAATGTTGATGTGGCCCACAATGAAATTGAGTTTGACACCCCTGGTCTAAATGATCGAATTTCGGACGATTTTTCGTATGGTGTATGGCCAGCATAAGACTGGAGAGTGCAAAATCTGGTGCAGCTGTGCATGGTAGCCAATCAGCTTCTAACTTCAGCTTGTTCAATTAAAGTGTTACTAAACCCAGGACCTGCATTTAATATATCTGGTCTCCCACAGTATACAGGACATGGAAATTAAATTATTTTAGTAAATATAAACTGCTAAATACCTTTTCTTTTTAGCTGTATATAGCAGTCTTGTGATTTCTATCAATTCCTGGTGAAGCTTGTAGGAGGAGTTTTCATACTGCACTGAGCTGTCCTATGAGGCTGCAGAGCTCCTGACCCTCTGTCTGGACAGTGCAGATTGGCCCTGTGCTGATCACATGCACACCCTCCCAAGAAAAATCTCTCTAGCAATACACACTAAACTGAGCATGTGCAGCCTGACTCCAAAGGCTCTGTCTTATCTGGACTTTACTCAATGCAGAGGATTAACCCCTTAGGTTCCACAGTGAGTATAACTAGAATGCTTTACTGCATATACAGACTGATTTTACTGTTGTGGGTTTGAGGCTTTGACAAAAAAAACCTGGAAGCTGATTGGTTTCTATGCAGAGCTGCACTAGATTTTTCACTCTCCAGTTTTAGTAAATCAACCCCATTGTCTATGTAAAGCTGCACAACATTCCCCCACACTTCTGCTGTTACCCATAAAAACTAGTCAGCTGGTCACCTGTCATTTCTGCTGGGTAGCATTGAAAATGGAAAAGGGACTCTTTTGTTAGCACCCTTTTCATACTTAAAATGGTTCTAAACTCAAAACTCTAATCTGCAAAGGGGATACAGTAGTATTAAACCCCCAATGGTTTTTAGTTTAACACATTGAGCACAAAAAAATCAACATTCCCCAGTAAACTATTTGTTGAAATTTCTCACCCCAGCACTTGCAGGTTACAATTTTCAATGCTGCTGTTTTCTGTCTTCACACGAAAGACTTATGGTGGTTGTAAAAGCTGAAGGTTTTTTACCCTAATGCATTCTCTGCATTAAGGTAAAAACTCTTCATTGCTAGTCTCACAGGAGACTATAGGAGGAGACACATACAACCTGGCTCAGGAGCCCCCATAGCACATGGCTTGCTAAGGGGGCATCCGAGGGACGAAGGAGCAGACAGTTCCGGCGGAGGACTCCAGAAGAGGAGGATCAGGGTTGCTTTGTGCAATATCAGTTCACAGCGCAGATACGGTAAGTATAACCTTTAGTATCAGGTTTTAATGGTACGTTCCTATACATTCCCAGGTCATGTATCTTCTAAAGGTATTTTGCTACTTTAAACTTTCAGCAGAGATTTTTTGGAATTGTTGTATGATGTGATTGACCTTTATTGGGAGATTTATTCAGAGGATAATAAGTACAATGTTCATTTTTTTTTCTAGCTTGTGGTTTCACAGCTTGGGTTTGACACACGAGTGACAATATTGGGTCATGTCCAGAGAGGAGGAACCCCATCAGCCTTTGACAGAATATTGGTAAGTGTTTTTTTATATAATTGTAAGATTACGTTGTATTATGAAGGGATTATATGGTTGTATATAATACATTCTATCCTACAGATCTATCTATCTATCTATCTATCTATCTATCTATCTATCTATCTATCTATCTATCTATCTATCTATCCATGCTTAAATTGTTACAATAGCACGGCCTTAGGTTGCATTTACACCTGTTATTGCACCTGATGCTAGTGACATGCAAGAACCCCAGCGGGGGCTCCTCAGGAATAACTGTGGGAGGCAGCCCCATTGAAAGTACCGTAATTGTTGGCTGTCAACTTCTACAGTTAATCCCGGGCACTTGTATGTAATCATTCATGCAGTGATCACATGCGACTGATCGTCATGAATGCAGGCAGTTTTCATCCAGGGCCGATCACTCACATGTGATCGCTACATAAGTGATTACATGCGAGTGGCTGCGATTAGCTATGGGTGCTGGCAGCCTCCTATTGCTTTCAATGCCTCCCACAGTTATTCTTCAGGAACTCCCGCTTGGGTTCTCGCATGTAATTGGCATCAGGTGCTTTTGCAGGTATGAATGCACCTTTACCTGCCAGTGTTTGCAATAGAGGTGTGAAAGTTGTTCAGGGCAAACTTGGGAAATATTCGTGGAGAAATAGTATAATTTTGCCTTATGTAAACAGATTATTGTCTTCTTCAACAGGCCAGTAGGATGGGAGTGGAATGTGTCCTGGCATTACTTGAAGCCACTCCAGAAACCCCCGCCTGTGTGGTATCTCTATGCGGAAACCAAGCCGTGCGCCTGCCTCTTATGGAATGTGTACAGATGGTGAGTGTCTGAGTCATGCTATAGTTGGCTATTAGGAGAAGTGGGACCTATGGGAGAAATAGTCACTGTTCAGATCAGTCTCTGGACTCGGCAGACATTCCTCGCCTCGACAGTCTCCTGTTTAATTACATGTCTGTTCTGCTGTCACATGCTGCCCACTTATCTTATCAAGGACACAGCCATCTGACATTTTTCCTGTCTGATTTTGTAAGCCAATGGTACTATTTCTGATGCCCTTATCATAGAGCAGGACAACTCCCAGGAACCAGCTGGCCAACGTGCTAAAAATATTAGCTGCTGGAACCTAACTTTTCTGGGCCCTTCTTGTTGTCCTGATTTTTACAATAATTTGTACACCTCTGAGTTGTCAGCATAAAACTTAAACACATAAAAGTGAAATTACAGAAAAGGTCAGAGAAAACTTAAGCGGAGCTCCACCTTAAAAAAAATAAATATTAAAAACCAGCAGCTACAAATACTGCAGCTGCTGACTTTTAATAAATGGACACTTACCTGTCCAGGGTGCCCGCGATGTCGGCATCAGAAGACGAGCAATCGCTCATCTCTCGGCTGCCCCCGCCACCATCCTTGGTGAGGGAATCAGGAAGTGAAGCGTTGCGGCTTCACTGCCCGGTTCCCTACTGCGCACGCGCGAGTCGCACCGCGCTTCTTCACTGGTCCCCGTTGTGTTCTGGAAACTGTGTGTTTCCCAGAAAACAGCAGGGGGGGCGGGATTCTGCGGATATCTATGCCCGGAAGTGGGTGCAAATACCTGTATTATACAGGTATCTGCACCCCCCTCCCCCCTGTAAGGTGCCAATTGTGGCACTGGAGGGGGGGTTGGAATCCGATGAGCGGGAGTTCCACTTTAGGGTGGAGCTCTGCTTTAGGGCCTATTCTCACTTGTCTGTTTTCCTGCTGTAAAACACATACATTTTCTAACTGAGGAGCATATTGTTATTATTATACAGGGTTTATATAGTGCCAACAGTTTGCACAGCGCTTAATAAACATGAGGGCAGACAGTACAGTTTCAATACAATTCAATACAGAAGGAATCAGAGGGCCCTGCTCATTGGAGCTTACAATCTAGAAGGGATGGTCAGGTGATACAAAAGGTAATAACTGTGGGGGATTAGCTGATGGAGGGATCGTTAGTACAGTAGAGTTGTTAGGTGGGGGCAAAATAGACTTATCTGAAGGGATGAGTTTTCAGGGATCGTCTAAAAGTGGACAGAGTAGGAGATAGTCGGACATATTGGGGTAGGAAGTTCCATAGGATGGGAGAGACTCCGGAGTCCTGGAGGCCAGCATGGGAGGAGGTGACGTGGGAGCTAGAGAGCAGGAGGTCTTGGGAGGAACAAAGAGAACAATTTGGTTGGCATTTTGAGACTAGGTTAGTGATGTAGCTGGGGGCCGAGTTGTGGATGACTTTGTAAGTTGTTGGCATTTTGAATTTTATTTGTTGGATGAGCGGAAGACAGTGAAGGGATTGGCAGAGAGGAGTAGCAGACACTGAGTGGTTGGTAAGGTGGATGAGTCTGGCAGTAATATTCATGATGGACTGAAAGGGGATAGCCTATGTAAAGGTAAGGAGGGAGTTGCAGTAGTCAAGGAAAGATTTAACCAGGGAGTAAATTAGGAGCTTTGTGGTGTCATTGGTTAGGAAGGGGCATATTATGGAGATGTTGGGGAGGTTGAGGCGGCAAGATTTGTACAGTGATTGGATGGAGAGTTCAGAGTCCAGGATAACACCTAGCACCTATAAGGAAGGGGCACGTGGGGGAGGAAATATTATGAGCTCAGTTTTGAATAGGATGAGTTTTAGGAAGTGGTGTGACATCCAGAGTTAGACAGTATGTCTGTTAGTAAATCATCACGTGATCAAGTAGGAATCCCATTCAAAGTAATCGAAACTGAACCGGTTGAATTTTAATCCATGTCTGACCAGTTTGGATTTCCAAATGACTAATTAACATAAACAGAGCTGAGAATTCTGGAGACGAGATCTCACTCTTGGAGTCCATGCAATATGCATTTTCGATGGAATTGGCCTTTAATATAACATGATATGTGTTGTATTGATTGCAGTTATTATGATTTTCTTCACTCTTCTTTAACTAAGACCCAAGAAGTGCAGAAGGCGATGGATGAAAGGAGGTTTTCAGATGCTGTAACGTTGCGTGGAAGGTACAGAACTTCCAAATCGGATTTTTTTATAGAGAGATTATTTGTGTGTTTAGTATGATTAACCTATATTTTTATTGCAAAATTTCAGGAGTTTTGAGAACAATCTAAACACATACAAGCTCCTTTCCCATAAGAAGAATATATCTGAACTTCCAAAGGTAATGTGAACTGTGTCGCTTTATGTCTTTTTTATTTAATCGTGTCCCAATATCCCTGATAATGAGCACTTCTAATACTTGATACTTTATTTATCTCACACATCTATCTTCTCGGTAACTATCTGTGTATCATTCGATTTTCACTAAATCCAAACTGTGTGTTTATATTATTATATGGTACAAGCATAGAGCAAATCACCTTAATTCGATTTATTCTTTCCTAAAGTGGTTGTAAACCCTTACATATACCTGGTGAAGTGACTGGCCTCAGGTAATACACAGAGATTAAACAAATCCTCTTGTTGTACCTGTTTATCTGCCGCCATCTCTTCTCTTCATCTCTAAGTCCAAAATGTACAAAGTTTTTCTGAGCTTCCAAAAGCAGGGGGCTGGGATATGATGTTACAAAGTGCACAGCTCAGAGAGGTGAGCTAAGTGTAATCTGAGACCTGAGTGGAGGGAAGGGACACCCCCCTCTGCACAATCTCATAAGCCAACCTGCATAACCGAGGCTGTCACAGGGTGTGTGTTGGATCTCCTCTCCCCTGACCCCCTCAATCCCTTGGAGTGAGCACAGCCTGTCAGAAATGACTCGTGCAGATAGCAAAGGAACCAGACTGCAGACAGAAATCACACTCAGTGCCTTGGACTGAGGCAAGTACACACTATAGAAGGATACGCTTTGTTTATTTTTAATTTCAGAGGTTTAGAACGACTTTAAATAAGGCTGCCCATACATGTTAAAGGATAAGTTCACCTTTGGGAACGTGCTACATGTTCCACCTGTAACATGTTACAACTCCTGCAGCCACTCCCAGCCTCAGCGTGACAGCGGGCATTTTCTGCAAAAATATGCGCATTTACTATTTTTTCTTAAAAAAAAATTAAATGCACAAATTTATTACTTTTTCCTTTTGGATTTTTTTTTTCCTTCAGCCTGTGGACTGGAAAGAAATCACTTGATTTACTTATTCATGCTAAACAGCGTTGATGGATAAATCATCAGTGCTGTCTATTGTATTCTAAAAGCTGGCACCTGCATCTTTTCAGAGTTTCACTTCTGACTCGTTTGATAAAAGTTGATTCAAATTTTGACTTTTGGCAGCATGACCACAAACACAGTGAATTTCAACTGATTCAGCAGGAATTTGATCCATGTATGGCTAAATTTACTTTTTCTTACCAGGTGCAGGTAACATTTCAGTCGTTACAACTTTAGAAAGGTCTTTAAAGTGGTTGTGACTCTAAAAAGAAAACGCTCCTGTTCCTTTAAGGCACGATATATAGCATAGTGCTTTCACAGTGTCAGTCATCCCTTTCCATGTTGTAAAATACCTGGTTAATCTTACCTGTTCCTGTGTTCCCCTCTGTAATCTGACCACGCTTATCATGGCTGCTGATCTATGAAAGCGTGGTCAGATTACATGCCTCCATCATTCTGCTGTGTATTCAGCGTCTCTGCATTTCCCCCTCTTTCTCTTCCTGTCATTTTCATAGTCTATGTGAAGCTGATCTCCTCCCCAAACTTCCCTTCCTGCCTTGATTGAGTATTCTGCTGCAGCTGTTACTCCCCCTTTGGTAAAGTGGTTGTATAGTAACATCTATTATATTCTTTTATCCTCTCTGTTTTAGGAATATAGTATGTGTTTTTTTGTTTTTTTAATGCTAAATAGCTTATTTTCCCAGGGCTGCTCTGTGTGGTCACATGTCCTCCCTCTGCTAGCTTGCATACTTTAGAAGGAAATCTCAGCCCCTCCCACTGTACTCCTTTAGATCAGGAAGGAGAGTATGTGACTACACAGCAGAGCTAGACAAAGAAGGTAATTAGCATAATTTAAAGAAAACACACACTGTATTTAATATTTTCCTAAAACGGAGAGGATAAAAGAATATAATAGATGTGACTTTACAACCATTTTAAACCAAAATATCCCCTGTGCCCTATGGGAATACCAGTCACTGAAACAGGATTGACTTGTTCCGCTGTCTCTTCTATACTTCTTTGAGCAGTTGGTGGCCGAGGCCTGCCCTCACCAATGCACCTTTGTAGGGAATTGCTTTATTATTTCATCGTTTTCAGAATATCTGGGTAGGATGTATCACAATTAAATGACTAACAAACAGTAACAATGTCTTCTTCTTTCTAACAGGATAACACCCCTTGTAGTGTACGTAATTTTATGCATAGAGCCTCAGACTGGCCAGTGGTTCTAAATGATGCTTTTATATTGCATGTCATCTATCTTTTGTTTAGTTTTGCATGTGTGCTAAGTCTAACTAAAGCATGAGCAAAGTACACTTCAGTCTTAACTGCTACTTCCCCGCTAATAACAAGCAAGTAACTATTCGCTCGCTCAGTGGGGGCGCAGACTAACATTTCCTGCATAATGCACTGTAAGGATAGTACTGGGTGACCTAGCCAAAGACATTAGATAGCGGTCTGACTTGGGGGTATGTTACAGCCACCACCCTCCTGCTAACAAACACACTTGTATAGATCGAGTAGAAAGGTTTAAGCAATAGTAAGGGATGGGGGGAAACTTCAAATTGTTCGGGTTTGACTTGAAGAAAAGGTGGCAACCCCACGCAGTGGAGATATGTGAACCGGCTCCATAGAGAGCCAGTCAAAATCTTCTGCTATTGCGAATAGGATGCGACCATTAGTCGAACCTGAATGAAATGCCACTTCATTTTTCTAAGAGGTTCCTGTATCATCAGCTTTATCTAGTGGCCAACATTTAGTATATTTTTTTAACTGAGGTATTTTAGAAAACTATACTGCATTTTGGTCACTAGATGGCGATGATGATACAGGCATTAATCTCGTACAAAAAGCAACATTTGTTTCAGCTTGCACCAATGCTTCTGACATTCATGCAACAAATGTTTTATAAATGTTGGGAAAGAAGCTATTGTTATAGTGTCCAGTTAGCATTTACAGAACAGGGAGGCCATGAAGTTGCCTTTGTTCTTTACTTATAGTGCTATAATACTGGTTAAGTAATTTGTAAGATTCAATGTATGCCACACAACATGGAGACAGTTAAAAAAGAAGTGCGGAAAAAAAAAAAAAAAGCAAACATTCATACTCATATTCATTGATCCGATGCTGCAGCTGTTCTCTGATGGCTCTAAGCCCAAGAACTGACAAATCACATGATCGCTGATCACTCATTTCTCGGTCTTCACTGAGCAGAGTGGTGGCTGTTGGTCACTGGCCCTCTGGTCTGCCCCTCACTGGACCCCTGGGCTGTGCAGGGGGGGAGATATGGCTGGCTCGGTTCCTCATCAGCACGCTGAAAGGCTGAGCCACCTGCCAGTCAAGAATATGGATGGATCCCGACATTAAAGTCGGAATCCCTCCAGAGTCTGGACTGGCTGAGTGACGTCAGCGGACTTTAGTCCACTGTCGGTTGAATATGGGTCACAGGAGTGCAGAACTAAGTGCGCTCCTGTGACCGACATGAGAAGCATGACCAAAAGAGCTTTGACTCTACTTCTCCTTTATTTGTCTATAAAAAAAGAAGAATCTTGGAACTGTTTGATAAATTCTCTGTATCACTTGAACAGTATGACAGTTAACAAGTGAAGAGAACACAAGGTTCTGTCTGTCTGTCTGTAGTCTGGAAAATAAAATGGTCCTTGTCGGAGAAGAAGACCAGTACTGTGGAGGAAGGGAGCTCCGGAGGATGAATATTGGGTGTTTGGTATTAATTACTGTGTTAGTGGGATAATACTTTAAGGTCCATTGAAAACTTTGCAAATACCATATCTGGATAAATAGCAAGATTCCATTATGTACATTCTTTAATAATTATGGCATTTTGTATCATTTACAAAGATGCTATCACAGGGATCTCAATTAGGACGGCTTAGAAAAAAAACTAACATATATAAAAAGTATAACAGTAAACTAGAAATGATTTTTTTTTTTCACATTTTTTTTTTTTCAAAAAAGATTTTTTTTTTTCAAAAATGTTTTTTTTTTTTCAAAAAATAATTTTATACAGGACAGTCAATGGAAGAAAGTGTAGAACTCTTGTCATGTGGAAGCTCAACCAGCCAAAAGTAAAAGGCGTTATTACAAAACTGAGCCTGAAACTAGAGAAAAATACCTACGTTTTGATGTATAAATTGTGTATGATAAGTAGATCTTGGGCATGAGAGCAATTTATAGAGAAGGAACTAATATAATTTTTTTAAGGCTCTGTGCTCTAGCTATGACATCATCCACCATAAGCAGCCCAATAGACCCTGTTTAATTGATAACATTTCCTGAAATGATCACTAAACGTAAACAGCTTTTTCACAAAAACTGTAAAAGATAGCAAACTGAAAATATATTTCCAGGTAGCTGAATATTTTGTGAACATTTTAAAATTTGGTTGGCATCTGTAGGTGAAAGTATGAAGGAGCTGAAACTTTTGGGAGCGGAAGAAGATTTTAAGGATTTGAAGCATGCTCTCATTGACTTCAATGTTAAAAAAAAAGGTGTTAAAAGGCTTAATATTTTAAAAAGTATAAATAGTAGAAAAAAAGTTGAAGGAGTCCCATCATTAGCTGAAAGGGCTGAACATTTTAAAAGTTGAATGGTTTAATAGCTGAAAGTATGCAGAAGTTACGCAGAGCCAAAAAACGTACGGAATATTAAAATTAAAGATAAATAAAAAACTAATAACAATAGTGGGACTGCTGAAGCATTCCCACTAATTACAAGAATGTGGCATGCCATAAAGTGTCCAGTAAGTCTGCAGCATATGTGACCACTTACCTGGCCTACCTATAATGCATGCAATTACCTCCTTACCAAATGTTAAACTGTCATTTTGATTAAAGGATTGAAAATGTTACAATGTTACATTTTAGTAGATGTAGTAATACCTATTACGGTACCTCTACCGTCTCATACCCATAAATACTGTAACTGCCATAAAAAAAGTGTATATTTTATATATATATTTCTTCATTATGAATGCTAAACTTATTTTCCTGGTAAAAAAAAAATATTGGTTAATAAAGTATAAATATAGAAAAGATAACAACACTGTCAGCACATCATGTGATACATTAGAAGACATATTTTCCTGAATTAGATATTAAAGTGTATCTAATGCTGAATTTTTTAAAACATTTTGGATAGGGTAGGGGTTAAAAAAACAAAAACCCTGTGTGTTTTTTTTTTCTTCTTCTTCTTCTTCTTGCTGTCTGTGTGCTGTTGGCGAGATATTTCTATTTTTTCAGTCCCGGAAACACCACAGAAAGTGAGAGGAAATCTCTACAAAGTGAATGAACATGCCCTCTTAAGGCCCGTACACACGATCGGATTTTCCGACGGGAATTGTGTGATGGCAGGCTGTTGTCGGAAAATCTGACCGTTTGTATGCTCCATCGGACAATTCTTGTCTGAATTTCCACCGACAAATGTGGGATAGCATTCTTTAAAATGTGTGTTGTCGGATTGTCCAATCGTGTGTACACAAGTCCATCGGAAAAAAATCCAAAGTACAAACACGCATGCTCAGAAGCAATGCTAACCATAACACAACATTAGCAGAAGTTGCCCAAAGGGTAGCGCTAAAGAGCTGAAAAACCACGTTGTTCCGTGTTTTTTGGCCGACAATTCTTTGCCATTTCAAGTTCATGGCCAACACCCTTCGGACAAACACATGATAAGGGCTTCAATCTCTCTAGTTAATGTCAGTTTTTAGACAGCAGTCACAAAATAGACATCCACTTTAAATGATTCTAAATCTTATCTGTGTACTATAAAGCTAGAACATGCTTTGCCAATTTGAAGTTGCTGCAGTTATGGGAATTTCTTTCAAGTGCGTAGGTTTGCTGTGTTTATTTTGTCTCCCCTGCTTGATGCTGTGCTTGTCTGCCGAGGTCTTGCTGTTCTGTGTTTATATCTTGTGGTCTGTTCTTTCCAGAGTAACTTTAATGTGGCTGTCCTGAACGTGGGGGCTCCGGCCGCAGGAATGAATGCTGCTGTGCGTTCTGCAGTAAGAGTTGGCATTACTGAAGGGCACAAGATGTTTGCAGTCAGTGACGGCTTTGAAGGATTTGCCAAGGGTCAAGTGAGTTAACTGAAGTTCACTTCTATATAAAATGCTTTGCACTTACTAATATATATATATATATATATATATATATATATATATATATACACAAATAAACTAAAACTACTGAAGACATAATCAGGCCTGTATTATTATTTAGATTCAGTCTACTAAAGTATTCTTGTCTTTCATTTACTCTGAAGACATTTTGAAAACTGGTATATACAGTAGTAATAGGGTCAGTGGTGGTCCGTCCATAAGGGGCACAGGGGTGCCGCCCTCCTAATCCATGCGCCCGGACCCTAATCTACATGTGGGGCGCTGGACGCATGGACTTCAATGTTTTTTTTTTCGGGAAGCACATGATAAGAGCCTGAGGCTCTAATTGGCTTAAAAAAGGGTGGGCTTGGGGCGCAGAGCACTGTGCCCTGAGCCCACCCAGTTGTGTGATAATAGCAAATTAATATTGCATAGGGGTAAGTGGTGGGCGGACGAGCGGGGGTGGGGGGATCGACCAAGCGACGTGGGGGGGAGGGTGGTTTGTTTGACGCCCCTCCCCAAAAAAATGGAGCACCAGACGCTATTGAATGGGGTATATGGCGCAATAAGTGTTGTGTGCACATAAATGTCTTTTCAGAACAGCAAAAAGTTCATAGAGCCCGATTGCAGCATTCAAGTTAACTTTCTGCTGATACCAATGCACCAGATGCAGCACCTCTGAAGAGACTGAAATATCTCAAGGCAGACAGATAATAAAAACAGCAGGGCAGAATCTGAGTGTAGTATAGTAATAGATCTATTGTAGTGAAATGGCAACTTACATTGTAACAGTTAAAATCAGGCAGTTAAAATCAGGCTCACCGCATAGTAAGGGCTTTCCGTTGATCAATCTCACAACAACATGAAATCTCAGACCAGGATAGAAACAGTGGGTGGATGGATGTATCTGCAGGACCAAGAGGGGGGGGGGGGCATCAAACTCAGTGCAGCATTAAATGTTCTGAGAAATACTACTAAATTAGCAATTCACATGGGAAGAAGAAATTACACTTCTTGTATGCAATGCATAAGCAGGCGGCTCATGCGTCTGGAATGGGGAGCCTCTTTCTACAAGGAAAGTCCCCCCAGTGTGTTCTCTTGGTTCTGCAGGTGTATCTAGCCTGCATCTGCCTATCTCTAGTGTTTCTATCCTGGTTTGAGGTTCTCTGTTTTTGTGAGACTGACCATAGGAAGCCCTTACTATGTGATGAGCCTGATTTTAACTGTTACAATGTGAGTTGCCATTTGTCTTTTCACCACAATAAATCTGTTAATATACTGCACTCAGATTGCGCCCCTTCTGTTCTTATTTTGCAAACTGGACCAATATTATATACATAGTATATATATTTTAATAAAGAAAGGGCTTACATCATGAATCGCAATGAAAAATGAATTGGAAGTTAAAAGAAAATATTAGAATGTTGAGCTGAATATGTTGGATAACTATCACCCAATTGCAATCTTCGGGTGTACATTGTATGCCCTCAAACCAACCCTTACAAAGTACTTTAAGTGTACGCTGGATGCCCGGTTCCTCTTCCTAATATTTGAATATTGGGTGATCACACTAAACTCTTATAATGCATATTGTTGCAGGATAATATAAAACTAAGTAAAAAAAAAGTCACATTCTTGTTTCTGCAGGTAAGAGAGATAAAATGGGGAGATGTTGGTGGCTGGACTGGTCAAGGTGGATCTCTTTTGGGAACCAAAAGGTAAGTTTATCTTAGTAAAGTAAATAAAGTAAACTACATATTTAAGTGGTTAATAACATGGTGGTTTTACAGCAGAACATCAGGCATAAAAATTCACCTCAATCTCAAGGTATCCATTATATGTCCTACATAGATGGCCTAAATTTCTTTTATAGCTGCTAGAATCCTCTGTTTTCGTAGCTTTCCAAGCTTCTCAACTCACATTTATGGTAATGGTACTTATCCATCTGATGAGGGACTATAGAAAAAAAATGGTTGGTCACCTCTTCTCCCCTAGGCTGTATTTGGACAATGAAGGAGCAACAGAACATTGGTCAGGTTATCCTTGTGCTGTTCCTGCCTGTGAGCATGTTCATTGTAAGACAGGCCATACCTTAACCAATCACTCTATTGCTCCATCAACACAGTCAGTGTTGATGGAATCCCTCCCATTGCACTAATGTCTTCAGACAATGGGAGGTTTCCCAGCCTTCAGAATACAATGATCACTGCTTGTGGCTATATTCACCGGTAATGATTGCATTACAAAAAAATCTGACAGGCTGGTTGTAGTACTGAATTCGATTCGTTAAAATGCATACTTCATTATAATTGTGTTACCATTGACTATAGTGTAATGCAGATATAAAGAAAAAGCACTAACATTACCACATCCGTGAAAGTTATGTAAGAATATAGAGAAAAAGGGTCCCAGGAGGTGACCCAAGGTCGGACTTTATAGGCACAGTAAACAATGGGGAATGGTGAAAAAACAGTGATATTTATTTAGACAAAATACATATATGGTGTACAAAAATGAGCATAGAAAATTTAATTAAAAAACATATATATTAAGATACATGCTATATAGTGAGCCCTTATGTATCAACGTGTTTCGCTGTTAAGCTTCATCAGGACACATTCGGGGTTCATAGATTGCAGAGAGATGAAGAAGTGGGTCTCACTATCTTGCAGAAGAGTCAGCCTTGTTCACTAAGCAGTGTGGAAATCTCCAAAGAGCCCCAAATAAGGCTGCCAAATAGGGCTGACTCCAATAATTTTATACAGAGATCTACAGAGGGCCAATGGCTCATATAATCAGGAGATCCTCATAGCATGATCCTATATCAAGAATAATGTGTAGTCCTGGCAGAACAAACAGGGGGTGATCATAAATTGTGGCCGGAATATGAATAGATATACTCCTTCAATCAACAATATCTCACAGCGATTACAAAGTCCTCCAATATAAAGGCTTACTTGTAGACTGACTATCATAGTACATTCAAAGCCATAGAGTCCTTCACTGCATTGCCAAATTGGATAGTCGTTGAAAAAACCCCTGGGAGAGAGAGAAGCTCCTTTTAATTCATTTTTCTATGCTAATTTTTGTACACTATATATGTATTTTGTCTAAATAAATATCACAGTTTTTTCACCATTCCCCATTGTTTACTGTGCCTATAAAGTCCGACCTTGGGTCACCTCCTGGGACCTTTTTTCTCTATATTCCTATAGTGTAATGCACATTTTTTCAAGAACCAAACAGTGAAGCCAATTTTTCATTAAAGCACTGTAATGTACCGTAATGTAACACAATTATGTCAAGAGCCCCATAGCTCCATATTGGAAGCTCTACACCCAACAGCCATAACTTTATGACCAATGAGAGGTAAAGTGAATAACATTGATTATCTCCTTACAATGGTATCTGAAATTCAGTGGGTTATAATATGCAGTAAGGAAAAATGTTGTCCTTAAAGTTGATGTGTTGAAAGCAGAAAAAATGGGCATTGCAGTTGTTGTGTATGGGACTACATAGCTGCAGACCAGTCAGGGTGCCCATGCTGACCCATGTCCACAGCCAAAGGATTCTACAGTGGATACATGAGCATCAGAACACTGGACCATGGGGCAATGGAAGAAGGTGGCCTGGTCCAATGAATCACATTTTCTTTCACATCATGAAGATGGCCGGGTGCGTGTGCATCACTTACTTGGGGAAGAGATGGCACCAGGATGCAGTATGGGAAGAAGGCAGTGTGATGCTTTGGGCAACCTATCTAAACATTGTTGCTGACCAAGTACACCCTTTCATGGAAACGGTTTTCCCTGACGGCAGTGGGCTCTTTTAGCAGGATAATGCACCCTGACACACTGCAAAAATTGTTAAAATGGTTTGAGGAACACAACAATGAGTTTGAGGTTTTGAATTTGCCTCCAAATTCTCCAGATCTCAATCCAATTGAGCATCTGTGGTATGTGCTGGAAAAAACAAGTCCACGGAGGATCCACCTCGCAACTTACAGGATCTGCTACTGACAGCTTATTGCCAGATACCACAGCATACCTTCAGTGGTCTAGTGGAGTCCATTGCCTCAACAGGTCATTTAGATGGCAAAAAGAGGAGATACCCAATATTAGGTGGGTGGTCATATAGTTATGGTAAATGGAAAATGTAGCGCTAAAAAGTTGAGTAAGCAATATTCAAATAATCAAATGTTGCTATACACATGAAGGTAGGTCACAAAGTGTGAAAACATAACATATATAAATATAACTCATATATGAAAGATTATGGGAAATGTCCAAATGAATGAACTAATCTATGTAGTGAACACATAAAGTCCAGTATAAAATAGTTGTTAGTCAGAAGTGAAGCACAGTGATATAGTGAACACATGGAAACATCGAGGTGTTGTATCTTCAATCAAAATAATGAGGTATGTACTCTTACCAGAGATGGTGGACTCGAATGTTGATGAAAACGAGTCAATCGAGCAGAGAGAACCAAGATGGGCAGTCTTCCACATCGCTCATGGGAACCCAGGCGTTTCCAGGAGCAGCTTCCAGGGGTCCTGTAGGTGACCGTAAGGTTGAGAAACTAAGTTGAAACAGCCGGATGGAAGGGCCAAAAAACTCTCATCTAGGAATATGTAAAGAGAAAAAAAGAAGGGATCCACATGGTATAGATCAAAAAGGATTAGTTTTATTGAATAAAACCAATTGGCATCCGTAGTAATAAAAATTTGAGATCACAAAAGTAAAAAAGAGCAATATGAGGAGAAATAAGCCAAGTCCGACGCGTTTCGTCTAAGTAGACTTCAACAGGGGCGTAGATCATAAAGTTACAGCTGATCAGTGTATTCCTGTGGTTTGGTTGGTGTGACTATGCATTGTAGCACTGTTACGACACATTGGTGTGTATAGGCCATTATAGATAGTACCGCCAGCTGTAAAGCCTCAACTGCCTTTACCCAGAATTCCAAATCATGTCTGTCTGGATATTTCAGCAAATAATGTATTTTTTTGTTTTTTATTTCAGAACTCTTCCTGCTAAATATTTTGATCAAATCGCTGAACAGATACGTTCTAATAGCATCAATGCTCTGCTTGTCATTGGAGGGTTTGAGGTAAATATCTAAACTCTTGTATTACACTTGTGCTTGTCCGCCTCTTTAGTAATATGTTTAATGTTATAGTCAATATTTATAATATCTTGGCATAATCTGTCTCATCTGTAATTTATTTTTGTGACCCAAAGTCATAGTCATACGGACGTTCCTAAAGTATCCCTGGCACAACAGACCTGTCACCTCCATGTCTACACACATTGAACCCACCAGTACCACCCTGATAGCCCCTTATCTCTATGTGATCTAGCATTGGTCAGGAGCTTGAACCCGCCCATTCCTGTGCCTCACTACTAGCCAGTTACTGTAATTGGCTCCCTTACATGCCCATAGGTGCAAGGGGGTGGGGTCAGGATCTTGGGGGCTGTCTACAATCCACATAATAGAGCACCCGGGACTCAGACCCCAGGGTGAGGGGTACATGCTGTGCTCTACCAGTGCTGCTTTATGGACTTTCCTGTGACATCACATTCACTTTAAAGGCATAGAACTCATTTAATTGCGTTTATTTTTAAAGTAAACCAATCATGAAAAAAATACAGAGGCTTCCATGCTAGCTATATAGATTACTGCTGATTGAGGAAGCCAGAATCAATTTAAAAGTCTCAGCCGGGGTTCACACTAGTGTGTGCAGAACACAGCATGTGATTCACACAGGAATCGCACTGTCTGTGTGGGGCAATTTGAGACATACATTTTGTTTGGCTTAAATCGCATTGCATCCGCATCGAAATGGTGCAGGACCCTTTTTTTCCGCACCTGGGTGTGAACATGCGATTCTGGCAATCGCACTGCGTTTTGTGACCTGTTTCAGGATGTCATTAATCTATCATTGACACCCGCAGCAGATCGCATGAACGCTGTGCAGTTGCTATGCAGTACAATCAGATTGTATAGTGTATGGCCATCTTTAGTCTGTATGCTTGCTCTTTTTTTTAGTATTGGATAGAGAAAGAAAGGATTGAAACTCAGTTTTTTTATCGCTGCTTGTGGTCCTGCTAGGTGGATTTATGCTTGATTTTTTTTTAGCAAAATATTACAGTTGTCACCAGAGCAAGAGATTAGGGGGAATCTACCAGTGGAGACACCTTATACTCTGACAACTGTTCAAGAAGAACATTTTCCTCACTTGAATGCAAATCTCCTCAAAAGGACCATGAAAAATTAACTAGTATAGTTAAAAAAAAAAAAAAAAAAAAATGAAAAGTTTTGCCTATAAATAAACTTTTTGGGTTCAAATGTTACAAACAGTCGCATCGCTGCAATGAAAAATCGCAGTTTCTTTTTAAATATGATTATTTCCTATGATCGCCAGCACCATCTAGTGTCTTTAATGAAGAAAAATATTGTGTTGCGGCTACTAGACAGAAAATAATCATATTAGAAAAAAATCTATGAATTTTTTGTTGTGGCTGTGTGAATGTTTGCCACATTTGTACAGCACATTTTTATAAACAGACTCCAAAGTGTTAAAGCAAGATACTCAGTATGACAGTCAGGTAACTGAGAAGGAGAAGTAAATAATCGCATCATTAAAGTGATTGCAAAAGTTTTTTTTTATTTTTTTTATAGTTTTGTTTTTATTAACAAACATGTTATACTTACCTGCTCTGTGCAATAGTTTTGTACAGAGCAGCCCGGATCCTCCTCTTCTCGGTTCTCCTGCCAGCACTCCTGGCTCCTCCCCCACACCGAGTGCTCCCATAACAAGCAGCTTGCTTTGGGGGCACTATTGCATGGTCGCTCCTGAGCTGGCTCTATATGTCCTTAAGACACACAGAGCGCAGCTCTGCCCCGCCCCCCGCTCCCTTCTCACTGGTTGTGATTGACAGCCAATGGCTCCCGCTGCTGTGTTTAAAACCAATGAGGAGGGAGAGCGTACAAAGCTGCTGCTCTCATGCACATCACTGAATCGAGTAGGTGAGTACTTACTTGTAAAAATGAGAGAAGTGAGACTTTTTCTGAGTTATATGATATATGATAGACATAGTCCTTCAATTTTTATAAATTAATATAATAGTATACAACATATCACATCAACATTATACATATTGGTCATTAATATGGGTCATTATAATTATAAAACTTATTTTCGAACATAATGTCCATTTGTGATGTTTTTAATTATTCTCTAATTTAGAGGCTTATGACTTTATCATTCACCTTTTTTTTTTTATTAATACAAATTTTACAAGTTTATCTGTTTAAATCCATTTGATGTATTTTGTGTTACATTATGTGATTGTTTAATTGTTTTATTTTTTTTAGATTATTTTTCTTTTCTTTTAGTATGTGTAGTGGTTCCTTTGCCAGTCTATCTGTGTGCTGTGGTAGTTATGGCTCCCCCCATGGCTCCATTAAGATCTTGTTCCACCCATACAACGACTGTTGTGTCTTCTTTTTCCTTCCTACACCGTGCCTATACATTCCAGGCCTACCTGGGACTGATGGAGCTGACTGTTGCCCGAGGGAAATATGATGAGTTCTGTATTCCTATGGTTATGGTGCCCGCCACTGTCTCCAACAATGTCCCCGGTTCAGATTTCAGCATTGGCGCAGATACTGCTCTGAACACTATAACGGATGTAAGTTTAATCAGACTAGCCTGAGTGCACCTAACTCACAAATCACTAAAATCTCGTCACTGTGCTCTTCATTTATCAGAGCGAACCAATCAGATCTTCATAAATACAATTTAAGCTGATTTATTTAGAAGCAAAGATCTAGAGTCCTTGGGGTTGATTTACTAAAGGTAAATAGACTACACTTTGCAAAGTGGAGCAACTGCTCTTGGAGAGTGCAACTGCAGAGGTTAGTAAATGAGGTGAAGCTTCACTTTGCAAAAAATACCCAATCACATGCAAGGAAAATAAAAAAAACATAATTCTTGCTTGCACATGATTGGATGATGGAAATCAGCAGACCTTCTGCTCATTTACTAAGCTCTTGAGCGACTGCTCTTGCAGAGTGCAACTGCACCTTGCAAAGTGCACAGCCTATTTGTCTTTAGTAAATCAGCCCCCTTGTAACTTCATTTGTTCTGGACTAAAATCTCAATTTTATCAGCTTTCCCGGCTATCTTCTGTGAACTACAAAAACCCTTCCCCTATGTAATGGAGATAAGGAGAGGGGGAGGTATCTGCAGTCCAAATCTGGCGAGCATCCTAGAGTGACAACACTGTTCCTCTGTGGACACCATAGTGTTGTCATCCCATGAAAGGAAGTGTGTAACACTTTAAAGTATAACTAAATGCAAGACTTTTTTTGTTTTTTGTTTTTGGATAGAGTAGAGATGGATTAGAACACCTGTCAATTTTTATTGCTGTCTGTACCCCCGTTAGGGAGATTCACCTTCTCTGTTTATCCTGTTTACTATTATCAATGAAAATGAAAGTAAAAGAAAATCCTAAATTTTTGGTTATCCCCAGAAAAGTAATAGAGGGGAAATCTTCCACTAGTTCTGGTGACCTGGGGTTCCCCAAGTAATTCTTGTAATTTACAGGGATTTTCTCTGACTTCCTGTTTGGCTATGGGACAGGAAGTAAAGGAAAATCTCTGCAATGGGACACAGATGGTGAAAAATAATCTGACGGATTATAACCCTCCCTATCCAAAATACAAAATATATATATTGCCTATAGTTCTACTTTAATAATACATTAAATCCTTTAGTTAACTCAGTTAAAACATATATCAGTTGTTCAAGTGAAGACCATGACGGCTGTGATTCTGTAGGGCTGATTTATTTTCTACAAGCTCTGATAAATAAACACACAGATGACTGTCAATACAGGTAAGTACTTGCATGCTGCATGATGTCTATGGCTTATGCTATTTGCACTTTATCTAATCCACTCTTGCCTTCAATATTCCTCTGCTCATAGTCACTCTATACTGCCTGCTGCTTGTAGTGCTCGTCTCTAAATCTCTAGGCTGCTAGGCATTAGAAAAAACCTTAACTTGCTCATTAGTGCGACATACTGAACGGCTGAATGGTTGTCATGTCTTTGTAATGCTAGTGAATGCTGCCAACCAACATTCCATCAGTGGTATCCCATGAAACCAGTTCTTTTACAAAGTAGAAGCAGCATCAACACCACCAGAGTGCAAAGGAAGTGCTCGTCATTTCACATTGTGATGTAGAGCAGTGCTTGTCGAAACAGAACAGAAAAGGTGAACCATGAAATCACAGCACACAAAATAGTGCACGAGGGTACAAAATAAGACCAACCTTCGAAGAGGAAAGGCCTGCATCTCTAAACTCCCCTGGGCACAAGGCTACTGAAAGGGGCAAAGCATTCTGGTCAACCTAGGCCGAACCCAGGTGGACCCCATTCCTTAGGGACCACCAAAGCTGGTCCTCCAAGGACTTGGCAAGGGACCCCCTGTGGGGAGAGGAAAAAAACTCAAAGGTAGAGCAGTCTTTAATGTGCCTGTGTGCTCTTCTATGTACTACACACATCAAAGACCGGGGGATAGAACTGCTTAGGTTTTTACTGCTGTCTGCATTCCCACTGGAGAGAGTTCCCCTCATTTCTCATATTGGATAGATAGGTAGGTAGGTAGGTAGGTAGATAGATAGAAAGATAGATAGATAGATAGATAGATAGATAGATAGATAGATAGATAGATAGATAGATAGATAGATAGATAGATAGATAGATATTGAGATAGATAGATAGATAGATATTGAGATAGATAGATATTGAGATAGATAGATAGATAGATAGATAGATAGATAGATAGATAGATAGATAGATAGATAGATAGATAGATAGATAGATAGATATTGAGATAGATAGATAGATAGATAGATAGATAGATAGATAGATAGATAGATAGATAGATAGATAGTGAGATATTGAGATAGATACTGTATTTATTGGCGTATAACACTCACTTTTTTCCCCCCTGAAAATAGAGGGTAAACTGTGCCTGCGTGTTATACGCAGGGGGCTGTGGAAAGTGTTATTCCCTGAAAATTACCTCTTAAAGTTAGGGTGCGTGTTATACGCCAATAAATATGGTAGATAGATAGATAGTGAGATATTGAGATAGATAGATAGATAGATAGATAGATAGATAGATAGATAGATAGATAGATAGATAGATAGATAGATAGATAGATAGATAGTGAGATAGATAGATAGATAGATAGTGAGATAGATAGATGGATAGATAGGTAGTGAGATATTGAGATAGATAGATGGAAAGATAGATAGATAAATAGATAGATAGGTAGTGAGATATTGAGATAGATAGATGGATAGATAGATAGATAGATAGATAGATAGATAGATAGATAGATAGATAGATAGATAGATAGATAGATAGATAGATATTGAGATAGATAGATGGATAGATAGGTAGTGAGATATTGAGATAGGTAGATAGATAGATAGATAGATAGATAGATAGATAGATAGATAGATAGATAGATAGATAGATAGATAGATAGATAGATATTGAGATAGATAGATGGATAGATAGATAGATAGATAGATAGATAGATAGATAGATAGATAGATAGATAGATAGATAGATAGATAGTGAGGTATTGAGATAGATAGATGGATAAATAGGTAGTGAGATATTGAGATAGATAGATAGATAGATAGATAGATAGATAGATAGATAGATAGATAGATAGATAGATAGATAGATAGATAGATAGATAGATAGATAGATAGATATTGAGATAGATAGATGGATAGATAGATAGATAGATAGATAGATAGATAGATAGATAGATAGATAGATAGATCAAGCAAGGACAGATACACCTCAACATGTATACATACAACAATACAAACATGGCAGGGGTTCTAACTCATTCTTGCTGTATTAACATTTATAAAATTAAGATGCCCTGAAACATTGCTACTAGGGACAAAAAACATTCAGGTGGGCATCATGTCGGCTCAAGTATGAGCATATGGGTCGCAGTTAAGGAAAAACAAAGATCTTCACACATTTAAAAAGCATAACAGGTTGAGAAAGAGTGAAGGAAAGATGGAGTATCTGCTGCTAAGGGGGCATTATGAGAGAAGTAGGGTGAAAGCTGATTTGGCCCTACTTCTCTTGTGGGTCACAAGAGTGCACTTAGTTCTCTCGCTGTCAGTTGACATCACTCAGTTGGCCCAGACTTTAATGTCGGGATCCACCCAGATGCCTGGACCTAAAGGCTGAAAGCCTGAGCCAGCCCCTCCCACCCCCTCCACAGCCCAGCGCTCCAGTTAGCACTGCAGGGGCAGAGCAGAGAGCGGTGACTGACAGTCACCACTCTCTGCTCACTGAACACTGAGAACTGAGCGATCAGCAGTCTTTGATCACTTAGTTCTCGGTCTTAGAGGTGGCTGGGGACAGATGCAGCATCGATGTGTCACCAAGGTATGTATGTATGTTTTTTTTTTTAATTCCCATAATTCTCTTTTAAAACAAATCTGTTTCTTTGTCTTGTATGGACACTACACTGGTTTGTTTTACTTGGGCAAGTAAAAATCAACGTTAATGTCTTATTTTATTTATTTCAAATTCACCAGCAATTTACCCAGCGCTTTACATGTTGTACATTTACATCAGTCCCTGCCCTCAATGAGTCTGCAATGCCCATCTTGCATTCATACATACACATACTAGGGCCAATTTAGACAGACGCCAACTAACCTACCAGCATGTCTTTGGAGTGTGGGAGGAAACCGGAGTACCCGGAGGTAAACTCAATGCAGCTAGTGTCCTGGTTGGAATTCAGACTGAATTTATTTTCTGATCTGTTTTGAAAAAAACATAGCCTTGAATCTGTCTGGTCACACACAGACACTATGGGCTTGATTTACTAAAGGCAAACAGACTGTGCACTTTGCAAATTGTTGCTCCAGAGCTTAGTAATTGAGGTAAATCCTCACTTTGCAAAGAATACCCAATCACGTGCAAGAAATTTTTTAAAAACTGCATTTTTGCTTGCATATGATTGGATGATGGAACTCAGCAGAGCTTCTGCTCTGTGTAAAGTTCACAGTCTATTTGCCTTAAGTAAATCAACCCCTATACTTCTGTAAAGGCTCCATTGGGTGCAGGTTTCTATATGAAGCTGCACTGACAGCAGAAGCTTACTTTTCCCTTCTTTACTGTACTCTATTCTGATTGCACTTGACTCTGGCCAGTTCTGACGTTATTTATTAGAGGTAGTTATATAGAGAGTTACATACTGTACATTCATATCAGTCCCTGCCCTCAAGAAGCTTACAATCTAAAATCCCTACTTCGCATCGCATGCATAAACATACTAGGGCCAATTTGGACAGGAGACAATGAGCCTACCAGCATAACTTTGAAGTGTGGGAGGAAACTGGAGCCAACCCATGCAAACAAAGGGAGAATATGCACACTCCATGCAGGTAGCATGCTGGTTAAAAGTGAAACCAATGACCCCATTGCTGCAAGACAGAAGTGCTGATCATTAAGTCACTTTCAATTACGGAATGATAAAAAGAACAGAAAAAAATAATTAAAAAAGTAACAAAGCTTCTTAACCTGAATTAAAAAAGATGAATGTGTTACTAAATAATATAATCATTACAAGGACGTAACTGTGTACACACACACACACAAATATACACTATATTACCAAAAGTATTGGGACACCTGCCTTTACAGGCACATGAACTTTAATGGCATCCCAGTCTTTTGCTGGCCATACACTATACGAGAAATTTATAAAAATTCGGTAATTTAGACAGTTCGTTCGTTTTTCGGCCAGTTAATGGGCACAAAATCGATCATCTTTGGGACGTTTTTGAGCCGAAAAAATGAAGGACAGGTTTGGAAATTTTCTGCCAAACGAACGATAAATTGAAAAATGTAAGTGTTTCCCCTCCCGTCACTATCTCTCACGGCCGAATGTTCGTTTTTCGAAAATGGGTTTGGGCGATTTTTCGTATAGTGTATGGCCAGCATTAGTCTGTAGGGTTCAATATTGAGTTGGCCCACCATTTGCAGCTATAACAGCTTCAACTCTTCTGGGAAGGCTGTCCACAAGGTTTAGGAGTGTGTCTATGGGAATGTTTGACCATTCTTCCAGAAGCGCATTTGTGAGGTCAGGCACTGATGTTTTGGACGAGAAGGCCTGGCTTGCAGTCTCTGCTCTAATTCATCCCAAAGGTGTTCTATCAGGTTGAGGTCAGGACTCTGTGCAATCCAATCAAGTTTCCCTACCCCAAACTCACTCATCCATGTCTTTATGGACCGTGCTTTGTGTACTGGTGTGCAGTCATGTTGGAACAGGGAGGGTCATCCCCAAACTGTTCCCACAAAGTTGGGAGCATAAAATTGTCCAAAATGTCTTGCTTATGCTGACACCTTAAGAGTTTCCTTCACTGGAACTAAGGGGCCAAGCCTAACCTCTGAAAACCAACCCCACACCATAATCCCCCCTCCACCAAATTATTTGGGCCAGTGCACAAAGCAAGGTCTATAAAGACATGGATGAGCGAATTTGGGGTGGAGGAACTGAGTCCTGACCTCAACCCGATAGAACACCTTTGGTATGAATTAAAGTGGAGACTACGAGCCTGGTCTTCTTGTCCACATCAGTGCCTGACCTCACAAATGTGCTTCTGGAAGAATGGTGAGACATTCCCATAGACACACTCCTAAACCTTGTGGACAGCCTTCCCAGAAAAGTTGAAGCTGTTATAGAGGGTGGGCCAGCCTAATATTTAACCCTACAGACTAAGACTGGGATGCCATTAAAGTTCATGTGCGTGTAAAGGCAGGTGTCCCAATTTTGTTAATGTAGTGTATATGATTATTATATAACTTCTAACTCTCCGTTCTGCCATAGTGTATTTTCAGTAAAAACTATTTTGGGCTAAATAACATTTATCTGAAATATTTCTGATGTTTCACATTTACTAAAGTTGCTTTTCCACATTGCAGTTCATATACAGATTTGTAAATGCTGCCTCCAGTGGTCATGTGTAAATCAGGTATAGTGAATAGCATCCCTGCTTCATGACTGTTGAAAAAACAATAATTAGAAAGAGTCTGTGGTTGGGCAGGCCCTTACACTGCATATTTGCTAAGCTGGCCGTATGCTATAGAATCTGAATATACAATACCTGTACAGTCTCCTTTAAGATCACCAAAACTATGTAATATGAGGAAAAACCTAAACAATACAGTCAATTATTATGAGATAAGCCAGGCCTTTATCCCAAAAGGAACAAAACTATTGCTATAACTATAGTATTAGTTGGAGTTTGGCTTAAATTTATTTGTGTATTTAAAGGATAAGTTAACCTTTGGGAACATGTTACTTTCCACCCAATTTTAGGGTGGAACATGTAACATGTTCCCACTAATGCGGCCACCACATCTAATGATTGGTAAGCTGCAATATTTAACGTTTTTGGTTTTGGGTTTAATACTGCTTTAAACAAAGATCTTTGGCTACCACTGAGAAGAGTCGCTGCAGATCTGGTTACCAGTAAATAAAATAATCCCACAAGGGGAGGAGCTGGGGAATATTGGTGGGGCTATGCGATACCAAACAAAGAAGGGATGATGTATCACAAAGGTAATGCAAACTTAAAAATTACAATAACATGATTGTTATCACAAAATGTTTTAGCTAAAAACAATGTATATGTTAAAAAATGCCTGCTTGGAGACACAATGAATGAATGTATGGTGAACAATGCAGATGCAGGGAACCCCAATGTGTTTCAACATTATACAGATCCTCTAAAATGTGCAACTGATGCTCTCCCCCTGAAGAAGACGTATAACATTGAAACGCGTTGGGCTTCCCTACGTCTGCATTGTTCATCATACATTCATTCATTGTGTCTCCAAGCAGGCATTTTGTAACATTATGCATTGTTTTTAGCTCAAACATTTTGTGAGAACAATCATGTTGCCCCTTCTATAGGGGTTTCTTTTAACCTTGAATTTAAAGAGATACTAAAGTCTCAGCTTTTTTCCCTTAAAAATAACAGACATGCTATATTTACCTGCTCTGCGCAGTGGTTTTGCACAGAGCAGACCAGATCCTCCTCTTCTCTGGTCCCTCGCCAGCACTTCTGGCCTCTCCTCGCTGCTGAGTGCCCCTACAACAAGCATCTTGCTATGGGGGCACCTGCACTATGCTCTGTGTATCCATTCAGACACAGAGCTGTGGCTCAGCCCCACCCCCTCTCTCTCCTCATTGGCTTACTGAGGCGCCACGCTGCCATCTTGGGCAATAAGGAGGAAGACAGCCAAGACACTCCTGCAACATCGCTGGATCGAGATGGGCTCAGGTAAGTATTAGGGGGCAGGAGCAGCTGGTCCATTAAGGGTGTAGGAGCGCCGCCCCCCTGCAGGGCGACGGACTCATACATTTGTATGAGGTTTTTTTTTTTGCAGGCAACATGATTAGAGCCTGAGGCTGTAATTGGCTTGATAAAGGTTGGGCTCGGGGTGCAGAATCCACCCACTTGTGGCAGTAGCGAACTAATATTCGCTATTGTCTTCCGGCTTCTCCTCCCAGCCAATCAGGACAGATGGGATTTGTTCAGGAGGAGAAGCCGTGGAGGGGTGAGTGTGGGGGGACCGTCACCGTGGAAAGGCTGTGTTCGGCGGAGACTTTTGCCGTGGAGAGGCTGAGTGCGGACCTGGGGGGGGGGGTTTGTTTGGCGCACCCCTCCAAAAAAGTTTAGCACCAGGGGAGCTGGGGGGGGGGGGGGCTTCTGCCCACTGAAGGTTTTTTATCTTAATGCATAGAATGCGTTCAGATAAGAAAATCTTCTGACTTTACAATCACTTTAATAAAATACTGTAACTTTTAAGCTTGCACTACCTTTTTGATACATCATCCCTTCTTTGTTTGGTATGGCATAGTCCCACCAATCTTCCCCAGCTCTTCCCCTTGTGGGATTATTTTATGTATTCTAAGGATAGATACATGGATATTCCAAGGTTTAGGAACACAGCATTGTAAATTCTGGTTCCCAGTGCATCGTGGGTCTTTACGGAGCCTACAGGGAATCTGTTGTTTTTAATCATATACAATATCGGTAAGAGGAGATAAGTTACGTCCTTGTATCTTTATTAAATAATCAGTTTATGTGGACCATTTATTAATTCTGCTCACTGCACATTGCCTCTTGGGTGGACTATAAAGAAAAGAAAGTGTCACTTTGCTGAATAACAATTATAAATGCTATGATGGTACTAATGCCTATTAGTTTATCCCCTCTTCCATTGCACTTGTTATTAAATGTCTATTAATTTTTATACTCCTCTTCCATTGCACTTTAATTTTATTATTAAACAGCAATAATGCTTTCCCTATGATTTCAGATAATAAAGGCACTAATGAATCAATTATAACCTTAGGAAAGAATAAACTAACATTGCTTTCTCCACCTTTGCTGACTATCTCCATGCTTAAAACATTGTGATTTTTCCATAACTGTGGTTAACTTTTACTTTTGCTCTGCATGGGGGTTTCTAAAACCACTTCAGAACTTAAATGCGCCAATGTCACGCACTTTAGTCTGGGCACTCAAACTGTGCTGCGTCAGTAAAGTGTGCCGCTGCGGAATCAACAGTCAACTTCCAACCATTGGGCGAGATCCGGAGAGCATTGCCTTGTAGACTCCCCGAGCCTGTGGGAAGCCACAGCTCCCACCACACAGAAGGAGCCACTAACACCGCGTCCTTTAACCATTCGCTAAACACATATTCCTAATACCACCTCAGGCTTTTGAAGGTATGCTGGAGTTAGCAGAGGCGCGAACCACTTATGAAGAATTTTGCATCCCCATGTGTGTTTTGCCTGCCACCATTAGCAACAATATCCCTGGCACTGACTTAAGTCTTGGCGCTGACACTGCTCTCAATGCCATTGTGGAGGTAAGGTGCTGACTTTGAAGCTAAGTAGTTATTTTAAGGACCATTAGACTTACAAAAATAAAACACATGTATATGGTGGAGCTAAAGTGAAAAAAGAACTTAAAGTGGAACTAAACTATCTCAATCAACAGTGACTATTTTTAATCCTTATGCCGCGTACACACGATCGGAAATTCAGACAAGAAAACCGTGGATTTTTTCGGACGGAATGTTGGCTCAAATTTGTGTTGCATACACACGGTCACACAAATCTTGTCAGAAATTCCGACCGTTAAGAACGCGGTGACGTACAAGACGTAAGATCAATGAAGTTCACTAGGCAGTTCGGCTCTTCTGCTTGATTCTGAGCATGCGTGTATTTTTTCGCGTCGGAATTGCATACAGACGAGCGGAATTTCCGATAGAAACTTTTGCCGTCGGAAAAATAGAGAACCAGCTCTCAATCTTTTGTTGGCGGAAATTCCGACAGAAAAAGTCCGATGGATCCTACACACGGTCGGAATTTCCGACCAAAAGCTCACATCGGACTTTACTTATTGGAATTTCTGATCGTGTGTACGCGCCATTAGGCTGCATTCACACTGATCCATTTTTGTTTAGTTAAAAAAGCAGAAGAAAAATAGAAGAACACTGAATCCCTGTAAATCCTATGTAGATCTACACACTGGTCCATTGCGCTTGAGTTGCGATTAAAAAAATTATGCTTGCGGCATTTTTGGCCTGGTAAAAAACTGCACCAAAAACGCATTCCCTCCATTGAAATGAATAGGAACTGCATTAAAAACGAATGAAAAACACAACCTGTGGGAAGTCCTCAAGCCCAGGTTCACAGAATCGCATGACAAGGGAAATCACATTTTAGTCAATGGAGCACTTCTAATCAACTCAGCACAGTGTGATTTTGGAAAAGGTTCCTGGTGAACTTCAGTGCGTTTTAAGCCCCAGAGACTTCTATGTTATCTCACAGAAGTCGCAACAGCATAGATAAGAAGCATTCCTATGCTTTTATGTTTGTATATCAAATTCAGCGCCAACAAGTAAAGTCTGGTGTAGTTACTTTGGTGAGTGCAGGTACCAATGGCAGGCCGTCCATAGGGGGCGCAGGGCACCGCCCCCTATCATGTGTCCGGCCCCCTAATCTACATGCGGGGTGCCGAAAGCAAGGATTTCAATGGAGTTTTTTTTTTTAAACGCCTGAGGCTCTAAATTGGCTTAAAAAAAGGGTGGGCTTGGGGAGCAGAGCACTGTGCTCCGAGCCCGCCCACTTGTGTGACAATAGCGAATTATTATTCACTATTGTCTTCCTGATTCTCCTTCCGGCCAATCAGGAAGCAGTTCCTGAGACCCGATTGGCCAGAGAGTCTTAGGACTCCCGGCCAATCGGGTCTCAGTCAGGACCCACTTCCTGTTCGGCCTGGAGGAGAAGCAATGGCCCCGGAGCAAGGAGCTGCAACCCGGATCCATGTCTGCCTGATCTGCCTCCTTCCTAAGATAAGGAGGCCTCTGACCGCCGCTGCATTCCCGTTGGTTTGCGCTCCTCCAAATATTGAGCACCAGCCCACATCGACCCCTTGATAACTCACCAGAAATAATGGCTGCTGTGACAGCAGCATGTGTGCCTTTTGACATATATGGAAATCCCTCTGGAAGCGTGGCAGCATTGCATTTCCACTGGTACCTTGAGGCAGGCTCTCGCTACGGATAAATAAAGCTCACCAGGAGCCCAGATGGATATTCCATAGTGTAGTATGTTTATTTTGAGTATTATCCAGATAAAAACAGTGTAAAACACAAGTAAAAACTCACATGTATAGCCACTGGCAAACCGGAATCATTTAGCGGCGAGACGTTAGTACCAGATATCCAGCCCCAACGCATTTCGTCCAATAGGATGTTATCAATGCAGTTGATTTGGTCTTGGCGTCTCTCCTATATATAAAAAATAGGTGTCCCCAGCTTATTTCTGGTGAGTTTGCACTTTACCTGAAGGTGGTGGACAACTATCGGAACACGTTATATACCTGTACTCACCGGAGTGACCACGCCAGACTTTTCATTTTTTCATGTTCACATATGGATTTATTTTGGACTTTGTGGGAATCAATTTGTTGTTTGAATCTATTATTACTGTGATTTATTTGTCACTTATATATTTGTTGGCACTACATTTGATATACAAGTTTATATAGGCCTGCTATACTCCCTTTAATGCCAGCTGCCTCACATCTTTAATTTTTTAAGCACAGCGCAGATTCTGTCACTTATTCCTATGCTTTGATCTGACTGACCTCTCTTCCCTGGTCATCCTTTATCCATGATTTTGATACAGCTGCGAATGTGGAGCCTTCCTTCGATCGATTAACCCTTCCTTCAATCAAGTGATTGATCCTTCCTTTGATTGATCGAAGGAAGGAAGGAATGATCAAAGCCGCATCAGTGTAAACCTAGCCTTTTGGCAGCAAGGATGACCAGGGAGGAGAGGTGAGGGTTAAAAAAAAAAATCAAAGCTGCATAGGAATGCTTATGTATGCTGATGTGACTCTTCTGTGAGATAACATAGAAGTCTATGGGGCTTAAATTGCACTGAAGTCAGAATATATAGTGAGTTCCTTTGTCATGCAAGTCTGTGAACCCCAGCTTGAGAAGTTCTAAAGTCGCACTGGAAATCACACATACTAGAATAGTGGGAAGTGATATGCAGAAAACATAATGCAAACACAGCAAAAACGCATCATTATGTGTTGCATTAAATTTAAGCTAAGTACACCCTCCCACCTGCATGCCTGAGCTAAGTGTAGATGGATTCCAGAAAGTAAACGCTATATGAATCATCTGCCTTTACTCAAGATGGTCACGGCTAGAAATACTAGGGGAGTGTTTTGTCAAAGTGATTCCTGAACAAAATACAGTATTGGGACATAGATGAGGGAGTTTGTTTTGAATATTAAAAGTTAATTAGATAGTGTTTTCAGTTTGTGGTGCTAATATACAGTCTAGTTCTGCTTTTATTATCTTCATACTCAGTCTGGTATCCCTAGGAGAGTCTGAAATTGGTGTTTGCTGTAATGAGGTAACCTTGCAGTGCAGACCAATCAGCTTACCAGTGATGAGATATTGGTAAGGGGGATTTCCTGGTGGAGACTGTTCAAGGAAGAGTTTGAAGGACAACGGCTCTGCCTGAACAGTACCTTGACATCAGTCCACAAAATCTTCTGTAGGGGCCTCCTGGTCACCTAACTGGATGCTGGACAAACAGAATTACCATTTTTACACTTTGCTTAAAACAGTTCTTATTTTATGAGATTGTTGGAAAAGAAGTCAGCAGTAAGAACATATTTTTTTCCCACAATCCCTTCTATATGGAGAATACTTGAACTCAGCTCCAGGCAGACATTTTTTTGTTTAATTTGTTTTAATTTTCTTAATCACTTCTATTGGGTTGCTGTTGGTGTTGCCTTCTTTGTCCAAAATTGGAAAATTTCCCATAGTTTCTGAACTCATTGGTAGCGAGTCCAATCTCCACACAGGGATGGAGCAACCTGTTGGAGCTTCTAATGCTTCCCCCACTGCATTTAACACAATAAGGTACTTTTAAGCCAAACTCAACCCACGGTTTAAATTAGCTAAATATATTCCGGTTGCATCGAAAGTAAAGATTTAGCAAAGGTGGTGAGATTTTTTTTTGCAAAAACAACGAATCACGTGCAAGGAAAATAAAAAAACACAGTATTTTTGCTTCCACATGATTGGATGATGGAAGTCGGCAGAGCTTCTGCTCATTCACTCTGGGGAAAACTCCCCTGCAATGTGCAACTTCCTTTGCAGTGAACAGCTTTTTTCACTTTAGTTAAAGGGGTTGTAAACCCTTGTTTAAAAAAAAATAAAAATAAATAACAAACATGACATACTTACCTCCACTGTGCAGATCGTTTTGCACAGAGTGGCCCTGGTCCTCCTCTTCTGGGGTCCCTCAGCGGTGCTGGTGGCTCCTCCTCGCATTGAGTGTCCATGTTGGAGAAGGCTCTCCTAAGGTGAACACCCGTGCGGGCGCGCTCTCGAGTCCTGCATCTGTGTCCATTCACACAGAATGCAGGACTCGGCCCCGCCCCCTGGCACTGTGTCATTATGCCAATGGCTGCGCTGCTATCAATCTATCCAATCAACACACGAGACACCAGCTAGAGCTGGTGTGCTCATTGCCGGCTGGAAGATGACAGCTTTCAGGTAAGTAAAACGGGGGGCTGCAGCACTACAAAAGGTTTTTCGCATTAGGGGGAAAAACCATGAGGGTTTACAACCTTGTGTGGCTTTCAGCTGGGAAAAATCATACTTATTGTAATGTGCATATGCGTCCAGAAATTGTACATAGAATTCAAAACATTGGCATGACAAGGGAGTGAAATTTTTCAGGGTGCTCATATGAAATGTATTTATTTCATAATGGTACTATGGAATGCTCCAACAAATTTTCAGAATTTCCGTATGAACAGTCAAAGTAAATTCTGGTGTATTACCAGCTTTACTTTCTGGCATCTCATAAGATAAAAAGCAACAGAAGGAGCCTGGATATATGTTAGTTAATCTGTTCACACACTAGTAAATCCATACTACTTCACATGCTACTGTGTAAGCACCAGGATTTACTTGACTGTGTCATCTATCCTACTCCAAGAAGTAAATGCTAACTCAGGACGATGCCTGAGCAAAGACAGTGCCGGGATTGTGGGGGAAAATTTAAAGGTATTGTCAGGAATAATACGTTTTGTTGAGAAACTGTCACACATGTGCATTACTTAGCATGCAATAAATGAACCTTAAAAAATGTATTCAAGGATTATGCCGGTGTTCCGTCAGATTTGGTAACGGAAGTGACGTACCATCTTGGTACACCCAGCACTCAGCTGCAGTAAGCCTACAGTCTGGAGTCGCCAAGCGGACATCTTTTTACACCCACCGGAGTCTTGCATTTCACACTTATTTTTACCACTAGACTGAGCTTATATCCTGAAATACAGTATTTAGTAGTCCGTGACACTCTTTTGATGTTGAATTTTAAAAGCAGCGGCAAGACTGCTGATCTTACAGGTTTGCTGATCTGACAGAAGACGGCTGCTTTTAAAATTCAACATCAAAACAGACTTCTAAATACTGTATTTCACGATATATGGACAGTTTAGTGGTAAAAATAAGTGTGAAATGCAAGACTTCGGTGGGTGTAAAAAGATGTTTGCTTGGTGACTTCAGACTGTAGGCTTAGTGTGGCCGAGTGCAGGGTGTACCAAGATGGCCGTGCTGGAACGTCATTTTGACGAGTCACCTAATCTGACAGAACACCGGTGTCCTAAAAATTCAATGCAGTCCTTCAGAGCATTGACAGGTAGACTATATCAATATCCGAGAGAGAGAGGCATCTCCGTGTTCTAGAGACTTCAAGAATTGGAGTACTTCCAAAGTATTGCTTTGATGTTACTTTTGTTGATTTATTACATTATCATTTTTTATTATTCTTAAATATTTATCATTGTATAAAGTAATTGCTCCTGGCTTACAGATTACTCAGCTCTTTTTATTCTTTGTCATGAGGAAGATTACTGTCAAAGTAACTTCCATGATTATAAATTCAATTATTCATGTTATGACATGATGAACAGCTTGATATGAGTAATATATAACAGATGTGGGAGGATATACTAACTGTATATATATAATCCCTGAAGGCTATGGATGGTAGTTTTTAAGTAATGACCTAGAAAAGAAAAGTATTTCCGGACACATTTCATCATCTACATAGAGATGAGTCACATTTCCTTTGACTGCCATCTAGTGCTCCGAGGAAGGTGTTACACCTCATGTCAGCTCACACATTCATCTTCTAGCTGGTTAATTATCTCATACAAAAGGACCTGTTTGCTCACCTAGAAAGAAAGGATTACATTAAATGAAGCTATTAAAGTGGTTGTATACCCATTCTTATGACTTTCTATTAAATTATCAATTGCAGTGTTTAAAATAATTTCCCATAACCTGCTTGCCTTGCGAGTTTTCGCTATATTCGTTTGTGATGACGTTGCCCGCGCATGCGCTGTATTTTCTATCTTTCCGGCAAGCCGAGACCCTGCTGGAAAAAATGCTGTGTCTACGTCGGGGCTGCGTCATTTCCTGTTGTTGACGTCAGCCCCAACATCCCGCGATGCTTCCTCCTAATTCCCTACTGCATTACGTCGTTTCTAGAGTAAGCAAGCACTGATTCGCTATGCTTCGTTTCCGTAGTAACCGGAAACGAAAGAGAGGCTTGGATAATGCAATTACTGTGCATGCGCGAGATTACGGAGACAAAAATGTACTGCGGGCGGAAATAAATACCTATTCAGATGCGAAGACCACAGTTGAGATGGCGCCAGCTATTATAAGGAAGCAGCGTTTCGGATATATAGAATATTTACAGTAAGAACTATTCTTATGCTTACTCATAGTGCCCATTTGAATCAAAATGAATAGTTATTTTATAATATTGTTAAAATCGTTTTTCTTTAGGAGGGTTTACTACCGCTTTAATTGCAGTATTTACAGTTGTAGTCACACATTCCACCTGTCCTTATTGAAGAGGAAAAGTTTCCACAATGGGTAGGGCTCAGGGAAATCACTCAGGCGAATAAACACGTTTTTTATCAGGTATAGTTACAAGTTCCTTTATTCTCAGTCGTGTCTAAAATCACTGGCAACATTTCCTAAAAAGTTTTTTTTTTTTATTCAGTTCTAAAATAGTTATGACAACAAATGGCAAAGTATAATCCCAGCTACTTTTGTATTAAACACTTGGGGCCCATTCACATATATGAAACAGCATCCATACACATGTTTTCAATGGACCTCAACACACTAAAGGTGGGTACACACTATGAGAAAATCAGAACAAAAATTCCGTACAAGGCACAATCGTTGAATTTTCATATATTGTGTACACAACTTTCGACATCCAATTCAGATTTTGCAAACAAACATATACAAAAGGAATAAACTCTGACATTTTTCTTGTTTGTGAACAGAACAAACTATTTTCATTTAACCGCTTCAATACTGGGCATTTTCACCCCCTTCCTGCCCAGACCAATTTTTATTTTTCAGCGCTGTCGCACTTTGAATGACAATTGCGCGGTCGTGTGACGTAGCTCCCAAACAAAATTGACATCCTTTCTTTCCCCACAAATAGAGCTTTCGTTTGGTGGTATTTGCTCACCTCTGCAGTGTTTATTTTTTGCGCTATAAACAAAAGAAGAGCGACAATTTTGAAAAAAAAAATATTTTTTACTTTTTGCTATAATAAATATCATTTTTTTTAAACGATTTTTTTCCTCAGTTTAGGCCGATATGTATTCTTCTACATATTTTTGGTAAAAAAAAATCACAATAAGCGTATAATAATTGGTTTGCGCAAAAGTTATAGCGTCTACAAAATAGGGGATAGATTTATTGCATTTCTTTTTCTACTAGTAATGGCGGCGATCTGCGATTTTTATTGTGACCGTGACATTGCGACGGACATATCGGACACTTTTGACGCGTTTTTGGGACCATTCACATTTATACAGCGATTAGGGCTATAAAACTGCACTGATTACTGTGTAAATGTGACTGGCAGGGAAGGGGTTAACACTAGGGGGCGCTGAAAGGGTTAAATATTTTCCCTAGGGGGTGATTCTAACTGTAGGGGGAGGTGACTCACAAGGGGAGGAGACAGATCTGTGTTCCTCTGTACTGGGAACACACATCGGTCTCCTCACCTCTGACAGGACGTGGATCTGTGTGTTTACACACACAGATCCACGGTCCTGCTGTAATCACGGGCAATTGCGGGTGCATCGCGGCTGCCGGGCACGCGCACTGGGTCCCAAGCGATGCCACCGGCGTGCATGCCCCCTAGACGGTCGGGAAGCCCAGGACATCATATGACATCCACCCAGGATGGGAGATCCCATCTGTGTACGTCATTTGACTATGGGCGAGTAGGGTTTTCATTCAAGAAAAATCTGAAATGAAAGGCACATGATCAGAAACAACAAGAAAAAGCCTTTGTCGTACGAGAATTTTCGGACATTATTTCCTTCCTTGGTTCCAATTTGCTGTGAAACAATGAGGAAAATCGAACAATTGTTTTCCCAATTTTCTCATAGTGTGTACCAGCCCTAAGGGAATGGACCTGATTTGCAGCGCACAACAATGCACTACCATGAGCTGCATTATTAAAATAGTGCATGTCCAATTTTCAGTCCACTTTGGTTTCCTGCCAGCCTATTCAAATGAATGGGCAGCCGCAAAGCAAGTATACATATGAGTGTTAAACATTCCACAATGTACTGGTTAGGTTTAAATGGGCTTTATTTCCTCAGGGGAATATTTGACCTTCCCTAATACGGTGGCTTAAAAGAGATGTATGGGGTTCTTAAAAATATATATATACTCACCTAAGTGGAAATCAGCATCGGTCCAATGCAGCATCTGTCCCCGCTGCTTCTAAGATTGAGATCTGAGCGATCAAAGACTGCTGATCACTTGGTTCTTAGTCTGCAGAGAGTTGGTGACTGTCAGCCACCGATTCTCTGCTCTGCCCCTCCACCGCTCACTGGAGCTCCAGGCTGTGCAGGGGGAACAAGCAGCTGGCTCAGGCTCCAGGCAGCTCGCTGAGAGGCTGAGCCAACTGCTGGTACAGGCATCTGGGTGGATCCTGACTAAAGTTGGGATCAATCCAGAGCCTGGACCAGTGGCTGAGTGATATCAGCCGACAGGAGCAAGTGGGGCATTGTACAATCTACATTGAAAGCCAGTCAGTCTCAATCACATTGCACAGTGCTGTTAGTGTAATATACTGTAATATACTTACAGGCCCTAAGAGTTGGAGGTGAAAAGTAGGCACAGGGGAAGCAGCCCCCAGGAGTACACAGTGGACCTCACCATTGTGTTAATAATGGCAGGTGACACACAAAGCTACACATCTACAACAGGAAATTGAGTCAGGCTGGCTGTAAAGCATGGCAGAGGCGAGTCAACAGTCTGGCTGAACAAAATTATTAACCCTATGGCGAGTTAACAGGTAAACACAGCAAATCAATCCACCCACAAATATCACCATATGACAAACATCCAGACCTCAGTCATACTTCCACATCAGTGTGTGTACATTTGTAGTATAGATGATCTGTCAATGATATCTTATGTATTTGAATACATTAGTTCAGTACATAGGCACACCCATCCATACAGTTTACACTCTGTGTGTATGCTGATATTACATGATGTGGGCATTATTTGTACACGCTAACTAGAACAGTATTGACCCCATGTACATTTTCATCAGACATGTGATCGCATCAAACAATCTGCCAGTGGAACAAAGAGGCGAGTCTTCATCATTGAAACAATGGGCGGATATTGTGGATACCTGGCCAACATGGGTGGCCTTGCCGCGGGCGCTGATGCTGCTTACATCTTCGAGGAGCAATTTGACATTCGGGAGCTCCAGGTAATTATCTATACACTTACTATAAAAACTACAGAATTTTTTGTTTAACATAGAATTTTGTAATACCAGTTTTTCTTACATATTTTAAATTATTTCTGCAGTGTTTACCTTAAAGGGTATATAAAGCTAAGACTTTTTTTTTTACATCTTGAATAGATCAGGGAAGGATTAGACCCCCGGTCTAATTGCATTTGCTATCTGTGTTCCCACTAGGTAGTTTCACTCTATCTATTTGTTCTGTTGACCATTGTTACCAAAATAAAAAGTGGGGGTAAATCCAGCATTTTTAAAGTTGTCACCAAAGGGGTGAAGATAAATCTTTCAGAGAGGACACCTGTTGTGGTGACCACAGTCTAAAAAATTAGAAGAGCATGAAATGCAGCCTCTATCTCATCCATATGGGGTCTGATGTCTCAAATTCCCTTTAACCCAAAATTCCCACTGGGTCCAACTTTAATATTTCAAGAGGAACATTGGCCCAAATCTAAGATTCTGGTGGGGCTTTTCTTCGACAAGCGACTTGTTTTAGAGTTGCAGTATCTTCAATATCCCCATCAAACCACATACTGTTTTGGCTTACTTTCAAGTTAGGCGTTTTTTTAACAGCCCCAAAAGTAAAAAACCTATATGCTAAACACCCCACTTTATCTAAAAAACTATAACGGGGATACCAAAAAAACACACAATCTCCTTAATTGTTTTAAGCCTATTCGGTTCTCATACCTTAGATTAAGATGGGGCAAGTAAAAAATGGGAACAGTGTCAGGGTCACCTGTGGCCAGGTGACAGATGCACACCGTAGGGGGACAGGAGTGCACCGCGAGGTAGTGAACCCTATGGCTGGCTTCTGTGGATAGGAAACTGGGTGGTTGTGGAAAGCGGGACCAGAGGAGCACAACCGGGATCCCAACGGAAGCGAGAGCCAAGATTCCCCAGGGCGCGGAGTCTAAGACCCAGCTGGTCTTCTCCAGGGCCTCTAGTGGTGAGGATGTTACGCTGCAGGCTGGGACCAGGTCGCGGCCCCTGGAGTTTCCTAGCTCACGCCCCGTAGGATAAGGGGAAGCAGCAGCACACGATAGAGAGAACCGAATAACAAGCCGAAGGTCAGGGGCCACAAGCAGACAAGGATAACGAAGAACGAGCCGAAGGTCAAGGGTCACGAGCAGACAGGGATGGTCGGGGACAAGCCAATAACGTAACAGAGAGACAGACGTAGCACACGGCAGGCAGGAACCCAAACACACAATGCCTAACAAACACGTTGATCAGCAAAGCAGGCTTGCAGTGCACAGGTTAATATAGTGTTCAGTGATAGGGCCTGGGGTGGAGTCAGGCTGGGAGGAGATTATAAAGGAAGCCAGGTGAAGGAGGTCTGGTCTCTAGATGAACACATGAGGAGGAAGGTAAGATGGCAGACAGACATTAATGCATATCCATGACAGTACCCTCCCTCTTACGAGGCCTCCCCCTTCCCCGCCTGGGCCCAGGTTTAGAGGGAAACTTCAGATGAAACTCCTTTAACAGACGAGGTGCAAAGACCTCAGATGCAGTGATCCAAGACCTCTCCTCAGGACCAAACCCTTTCCAATGAACGAGGTACTGAAGAACGCCTTTACAGAGTCGGGAGTCCAGAATTTGACTGATCTCGTACTCCTGATTATCCTCCGAGACAGGCGCCACGGTAGGAAGAGGACGAGAGAATTTATTGAGGACTAAAGGCTTTAGAAGAGCAACATGAAAGGAGTTAGTGATTTTAAGGCTCTTAGGAATCTGGAGTTTGAAACAAACCGGATTCAGTTTAGCAGTTACCGTGTATGGACCGATGAATCGTGGAGCAAACTTCAGAGAAGGAACTCGGAGCTTGATGTTCCTGGTAGAGAGCCAGACTTTGTCCCCTGGCTGAAGAGAAGGCGGTTTACGCCTGCGGCGGTCGGCAAAGCCTTTGAATTTTTCAGCAGCTGCCCGGAGGGAATCATGAACGTGACCCCAAACGGAATTGAGAGACTCCTGAACCGAAGCCAAAGCTGGAATGTCTGGAGAACAGATCATAGGAAGAGGAAGTTGAGGGTGTTTTCCATAAACTGTGAAAAAGGGTGTCTTCTGCGAACTGGTATTCACATGATTGTTATGGGAGAATTCTGCCCACGGGAGTAGAGAGGACCAATCGTCATGGTGAGAAGACACAAAGGTGCGAAGAAAGACCTCTAACTCCTGATTAACCCTCTCAGTCTGTCCATTGGATTGGGGATGGTAAGAAGAAGAAAAATCCAAGACAATATTGAGGGATTTGCAAAAGGCTCTCCAAAAACGAGACGTGAATTGGACTCCCCTGTCGGAAACAATATGAGAAGGGACCCCATGTAGGCGGAGAATTTCTCGAATGAAAATGGGAACCAAGGCAGGGGCAGAAGGAAGACCAGGAAGAGGAACAAAATGAGCCATCTTGGAGAATCGATCGATTACCACCCAAATGACTGTATTATTCTCAGACAGTGGGAGATCGGTGATAAAATCCATGGCAATATGGGCCCAGGGTTCCTTAGGAATAGGCAAGGGCATGAGGAGACCAGCAGGAGCTTGTGTGGAGGATTTGGACTGAGCACAGACATGACAAGCTTTAACGTAGTCTTTGACGTCTGAGCGGAGATTAGGCCACCAGTAGTGACGACTGATGAGTAGGAAGGATCGGAGGAATCCAGAATGCCCTGCCACCTTGGAATCATGTCCCCAACGAAGGATCTTAGCTCTTAGCTCAGTGGGGACAAAGGTCTTACCAGGCGGAATTTTAGACTTCAGGGTGGTAGAGTGGGCAACAATGCATGAGGTGGGAATGATCGGCTCAGGTTCAGGGGCGGACTCCTCGTCCAAAGTGTCAAATGACCTAGAGAGCGCATCAGCCCGACCGTTGCAGGAACCAGGTTTGTAGGTAATCGTGAAATTAAAACGGGCAAAGAAGAGACTCCACCTGGCCTGTCTAGGATTCAGACGTTTAGCATTCTGTAGATACTGTAAATTCTTGTGATCGGTAAAGATCGTTATGGAGTGAGGGGAACCCTCCAAGAGATGACGCCACTCCTCTAACGCCAATTTAATTGCGAGAAGTTCCCGATCACCGATGGCATAATTCCTCTCTGCCTGAGAAATTTTTTTGGAGAAGAACGCACATGGTTGGCGTCTCTTCTCAAAGATTTGAAGAAGCACAGCTCCCACCCCCATTGAGGAAGCGTCCACTTCAATAAAAAATGCATTCCCAGGATTTGGTCTCCTCAAGAGGGGGCCAGAAACAAAGGCCTGTTTCAGGTTGTGAAATGCAGAGACAGCTTCGGGAGGCCAGTCTCTGGCATTCACACCCTTCTTGGTCAAAGCGATAATAGGCGCGGCAATGGAAGAGTAATTCCTTATGAACTGCCTATAATAATTAGTGAAGCCAAGAAAGCGCTGTGTGGCCTTGAGGCTAGCAGGAAGAGGCCAGTTGGTGATAGCCAAGACCTTCCCAGGGTCCATACGAAGCCCCGAACATGAGACAAAGCACCCCAAAAACAGGACCTCAGAACATTCAAAGGAACATTTCTCCAGCTTGGCATAGAGATTGTTCTCTCTAAGACGTTGAAGTACAGTGCGGACATGGTTTCTGTGGACGAGCAGATTTTCAGAAAAGATCAGAATGTCATCCAGATAGATGACAACAAACTGGTACAGCAGATCTCTGAAGATTTCATTGACAAAGTTTTGAAACACGGCTGGAGCATTACACAGACCAAAAGGCATCACCAGATATTCGTAATGCCCGTCTCTAGTGTTAAATGCAGTCTTCCATTCGTCACCCTCCCGTATTCGAATGAGATTGTACGCGCCTCTGAGATCCAACTTGGTGAAAATGGAGGCACCCTTCAACCTATCGAATAGCTCAGATATTAAGGGTAAGGGGTATCGATTTTTAATAGTAACCGCATTTAAACCCCGATAATCGATGCAGGGTCTTAAGGTACCATCCTTTTTGGCAACAAAAAAGAACCCTGCCCCTGCAGGCGATGAGGATTTCCGGATGAACCCTCTCTCCAGATTCTCTGCTACATACTCCGACATGGCCTGGGTCTCTGGGATGGACAGAGGGTAGGTACGACCCCTGGGTAGAGTTGCTCCGGGGACAAGATCAATAGCACAGTCAAAAGACCTGTGGGGAGGAAGCACCTCAGCTGATTTTTTACAGAACACATCCCGGTAATCGCTGTATGCGGCGGGAAGATCAGAAGAAACAGAAGTGGCAGCAACCGGAAGACTCTCCTTGGGGGTCACCTTGAGAAGACACGACGAGAAACATGAGGAACCCCAGGCCAGGATCTGCCCAGAGACCCAGTCCACATGTGGGGAGTGGAGCTGTAGCCAAGGGAGGCCCAATACAACTGGGGTAGAGGCCTTGGGTAGAATAAGAAAGGATATCCACTCCTGGTGGAGAATCCCTACCGACATCCTAATGGGTAGCGTCTGGAAGCGAATAGGGCCCCCTGGGAGAACAGTGCCATCAATTGCCGAGACTACCAATGGGGTAGTGAGAGGTGAAAGGGTAAGCTTCATAGAAGAAGCAGTTCTCCAATCCATGAAATTGCCGGCAGCCCCGGAATCCAGGTATGCAAGGGTTGACTGAGGAGAAGTGCCTACATGAAGGGACACCGGCAAGAGCAGGCGAGAAGGTGATGTTTCTGGGTCCAATACTCCACCTTCCAAATGTATTAGACCCGAGCGTTTCCCGGACGAAGCGAGCAGGAGTCACGAAAATGACCCTTGCCCCCACAATAGAGGCACAAGCCCAGAGTTCTGCGCCTAGCACGTTCTTCGGGGGTTAGTCTGGTCCGGCCCAGCTGCATAGGTTCTTCAGCAGGTAGAGGATGCTCCACGGAATGAAGGGAGGGGAGCTCAGACTGGCTAGGACCCAGAGAGTGCTGGCGTCTTTTTTCTAAGGACCTCTCTTGAAAACGAATGTCGATCTGGTTGCATAATGAAATTACATCGTCCAGACCGACGGGAATGGCTCTTCCCGCTAATTCGTCTTTCACTCGGTCAGAGAGGCCATGTAAAAAGGTAGCGACCAGGGCCTCATTATTCCAGCTCAATTCAGCTGTGTGGATACGGAACTGAAGAGCATATTGCCCCACTGAACTAGATTCTTGGCGAAGACGTAAGACAGCACTAGCCGCTGAAGAAGCCCGAGCCGGCTCTTCGAAGATATTACGAAAGAGCTTCAAGAATTCGGACAGACTGGAAACCACCGGATCGTTCCTCTCCCACAGGGGGGCAGCCCAGGCCAAAGCTTCACCGGAGAGGAGGGAAATGATATAGGCTACCTTAGCCCGGTCAGATAGGAAGCTTTGAGGCTGAAGCTCAAAATGAATAGTGCATTGGCTGAGAAACCCCCTGCAGGCCTTGGAGTCCCCAGAGAAACGGAACGGAGCTGGCAATCTTAGTGAGTGTGAGGCTGCGACTGGTGCGATAGGTACAGCCGCTGGTTGTACTTGGGGTTGCGGATTCGGGGTTCCCAAGGAGACCTGAAGCTGCTCGAATCGAGAAGCCAGATCCTGGAGGAATCGCATCACCTGGGTCTGATTTGATTCCTGGGTCTCAAGTCTGCGAACTATGCCCTGCAATGGATCATCCGCGGGAAGCGGGATGTCAGCCGGGTTCATGGCTGATCAAACTGTCAGGGTCACCTGTGGCCAGGTGACAGATGCACACCGTAGGGGGACAGGAGTGCACCGCGAGGTAGTGAACCCTATGGCTGGCTTCTGTGGATAGGAAACTGGGTGGTTGTGGAAAGCGGGACCAGAGGAGCACAACCGGGATCCCAACGGAAGCGAGAGCCAAGATTCCCCAGGGCGCGGAGTCTAAGACCCAGCTGGTCTTCTCCAGGGCCTCTAGTGGTGAGGATGTTACGCTGCAGGCTGGGACCAGGTCGCGGCCCCTGGAGTTTCCTAGCTCACGCCCCGTAGGATAAGGGGAAGCAGCAGCACACGATAGAGAGAACCGAATAACAAGCCGAAGGTCAGGGGCCACAAGCAGACAAGGATAACGAAGAACGAGCCGAAGGTCAAGGGTCACGAGCAGACAGGGATGGTCGGGGACAAGCCAATAACGTAACAGAGAGACAGACGTAGCACACGGCAGGCAGGAACCCAAACACACAATGCCTAACAAACACGTTGATCAGCAAAGCAGGCTTGCAGTGCACAGGTTAATATAGTGTTCAGTGATAGGGCCTGGGGTGGAGTCAGGCTGGGAGGAGATTATAAAGGAAGCCAGGTGAAGGAGGTCTGGTCTCTAGATGAACACATGAGGAGGAAGGTAAGATGGCAGACAGACATTAATGCATATCCATGACAAACAGGACTTAGGCGGTATACTATCTGAGGAAGATTGAGAATTACATAAAGGTTAATGTATAGGAAAATGTTTACAAGATATGATCACAGTGGTACCGGACACCGGTGATATACAAATGTTGCCCCAGGGTCACCCGTTTTTACTTGCACATTACAAGAAATATAGTTTAGGTCTGCCTATAATGTTTCTTTATTATATCTGCATTATTATTTAATCTTCTAGGCAAATGTAGAGCATTTGACAGAAAAGATGAAGACAAGCATCCAACGAGGCCTTGTACTAAGGTACAGAAAGCAGCAACATAAAAATCTGGGACTGCAGGTGTGAAACTAGACGGGGTGGTGGGCAAGGTTGTGGTCTATACTGGGGACCAGAAGTCTGATTTCAAGGGTCACTCTTTTCAAAAAATGTATTCTTCTGTTCTAGGTGAAATTTGGAGAGTAGAATCACCCTTCAACTTTCTGCTGGTGTCTAACATTTCTGACACCTGCAGTGAGATATCCCCATCAGGGTTGCCGTCTCTGGACCCTTTCCATTAAAGCTGCTCATAGATGGATCAAAATTTGGCTGGTTCAGGAAGGACTGGCTGAATTTCGATCCATGTATGGGCACTGTGGTTGTACAGAGGTTGCCAATCGACTTTTGTACAACTGCCCTGCTGGAATACTTCCTCTCGATCAGCCCTGCAGGTTATAGCTGTAGCCTGTAGCACTGATGTGTGTATTCTGAAGGCGAGGTAATCTCCCCATTGCCAGAATGCAATGACACAGCTCAAATGTGTGGATGGGAGAATCAGGTCAGTTTTTTGTTCAATCAACTGGTTAAACAAAAAAAACGGACCCATCTATGGCTAGCCTCAAGTGGAAGTCCATGCAAAAACTAAAATCCCTGCATCTATAGACTCCACGGATCTAACACTAACCTCTCTATCCTGTAAAGAAAAAATAAGTATACATACCTTTTTGGAAGCCGATCTGACCTGCTCCGACCCAATCTCCAGAGGCGAAAGCTCTGCAGAGGACGCCAACGGCTGTGAAATGAATGGGAAGTGAAATCACCCATAGAGTTACTACGGGGCTTCCGTTGTCATCCGTCTCCTCTGCACCCAACTACACAGTGAAGCCGCGGCTGACAGATCAGCGTGGCATCCGGTCAAAGCGGGTCAGATCAGCTTCAAAAAAGGTATGTATACAATTTTTTTCTTTACAGGGATATAGAGGTTAGTGTTAGAATGTTGGTGTCTATAGATGCAGGGATTTTAGTTTTTGCATGGACTTCCACTTTATGTCTCAGGCCTCGTACACCCGGCCGGTTTTCTCGTCAAGAAACATCAAGAAAACTGCTGGCAGAGCTTTCTTGCCGAGAAAACCGGCCGTGTGTACGAGGCTTTCAGGTTTCTCATCAAGAAAACTGCCCAGAATCTCAACGAGAAAAATAGAGAACCTGCTCTCTATTTTCTCGTCGGGATTCTTGTCGGCCTGTTTCCCGACGAGAAACCCGAGCGTGTGTATACTTACCTGTTGCCGTGGAAACCCACGCATGCTCGAAATTACTTTGACGCATGCGCGGTAGCTTCCTAGGCATAGGTAGGGTGTAGCAAGATGGCTGCGATGGCATTGAATGTGACGAGTGCATGCTCGTCGTAGTTGATGACGTCACCGCGTTCGTGCCATTCAAAAGAACGGCGGTTCTTTTGAAGTGTACGTGTGTACACTCGGCCGGGACAAAATTCTTGTCAAGAATCTCGTCAGGAAAAACAACATTTTTTTTCCTGACGATATTCTTGGCCATGTGTACTAGGCTTCACTGTTCTAGTAGAAGGAAGTTAAAACCACAATGTGATTTGTTATGGGCAATACAGACACTTTGTGAGACTCACTGTTTGTTCCAATATTTACTGTAAAGTGTCCCAACTTTCCCGCATATTTAGTGCTCACGTGGAAAAATATATTTGTTTTATTTAACAAGGAATGAAAACTCTAATGAGAACTACACCACGGATTTCATCTACCAGCTGTACTCGGAGGAGGGAAGGGGCGTCTTTGACTGCAGAAAGAATGTACTCGGACACATGCAGCAGGTGCTGTACTATCCTCGTTTTTTACCATCACTCTGGCTGTCCACTTACAGTGTGACATAGCGGCCACTTGGGTCTGTTTACATTGCCATGGCTGTGATGCTTCGCAATGCAGCATTTTTATTCAGCATGTAAATTTTCAGAGGTGGCATTGCCTATTAAACTCACCCACTGAAGTCAGGAGGACCACACTGCAACTGCATGTCAGATGTGACTTTGGTAGTTGTGGTGTGGTAGTTTAATGTAAAATCCCTATTGGGATAAAAAAAATCCCCCAAGGGATTGGAAAACAGAAGTGCAGGAGGCGACGGTTTTGCCTCCTGTAAACTGGCTCTAAGCCACTTCTAAATAAGTTTGTGTCGACAAATTTGACATCGGTACCACTAATATGCATACCTGAATAATGTTTGAATTTGTTTAAGGACATATAAGGGCTGATATTTGGTACACTGTTAAAAAAGGATCAGAGTTTCTTTTTCAATTTTAGGGTGGGGAATGCATAATGATGTAACATACATATATATATATATATATATATATATATATATATATATATATATATATAGATAGATATATATCTATCTGTATAGACCTTTGCAATATACATTGGCATTGGCTATAATATATAGATAGATAGATATATCTATAGATATATATATATTCTCTTTTCGTAAATTAATTTAGCATTTTTTAATACTGTAATTGTATCTGTCATTACAATTACACGCATGCAGTGCAGACACAGCCCCACTGCATTTGAAATATTTTTTTCCTGGAATTCTTCTTTAAGCCTGTGAAAAGAGAAACATGGCAGCTGCGCTTTCTGACTTGGTGAAAGGTTCAAGGGGTTTTCATACTAATCTTTCTTGGCTATGTTGTGTGACACCTGGAACAAACATGCAGCCAGTGAAGTCCGAAAAGTCTGACTTTCCTGCCCAGCATGCTTATTCCATCTTAGTGACTTGTCCTCACCGACTTCCTTTAATCCTTTTATAAACGGTAATCGCACATCACAGCTTGTAATTAATAAATCAAATTGTAAATTCATCAGTAGGGTAGGTTGTAGTACAGTGTGGGAATATTTAAGTGTCATTTTGGTTTCAAATACTAATCACAGCTATAGTGACACAGAATATGTCGCTTACAGGGAGGAGCACCGTCACCGTTCGACAGGAACTTCGGCACAAAAATCTCAGCCAAAGCCATTCAGTGGATTTCACGGAAGCTGAAAGAATGTTATAGAAAAGGTAACTTACAGTAGGTCTGATTAGCAATAGCCTTCTCTACATATTCTTCATCTTTTCCTTTAGGCCTTATTTTTTTTTTTGTTATTGTCTTTATTTCTTAATAGAAATAGTTTTTTCCTACTTTGCAAAACAAATGTATATAAAAAAAAATGTATAGACCTATGCAATATAGATTGGCATTGGCCAATCAGATCAGCTCAAGGTTCTGCGCCGGCAATGGAGGCTGCCAATGGCCTCCCTGATATTGTCCTCATTTCAGGGTAGTACAATGCATGTCTGATGTGCCTGCTTTTTATTTTCAAATGAAAGTAGAACCCCCTTTCCGATTCTACTTTTAATTCTATTCAATTATCCCCCGTTTTACTGTCTGAACCCAAATTGAATATATTGTGCCTGTTACACATTGCTTCCCTCCCATGTTATGCAAGACTGCTTTGCACACATTGCATGCCGCTGGATTCTAGATACTAATAAAGTCATTAGCTAAATATACTTTCTTTTTTGCTTTTATATTGTCTTTACTTTGATGGCTACTCGGAATACTTAGAGGAAGGTAATGTTTCCTTTTTTCTTGGTGTAACCATGATCATATCCATAATATTATTGCATAGTAACATACAGTATATGAAATAAAATGGTACTACAGTAAAATATCCCCCTTGTATTCTGGTAGCTGGTACTGTATGTTATTCACAAACCAAGAAAAAAAATTCACTAATATTCTTAACATATATTTATATAACCAGATAGGCACCAATCATCTTAGAGTGACTTTGGGGAAAGTACACAGAATGCTATGTGTAATAAGCCCAATTCTTATATATATTGTATAGTTATTTTTGGACTGTACCTGTAATGAAATATGCGTTGGGCTTGGACTGTAGTTATTTACAAAAAGAGTCTGTGTGGATTGGAAAGACGACAGTTCACTGCCTTTAGGGCTCCTTCACACTTTACCAATGTGTTTTGCATTAAAGCTGAATTCCAGGCATTCAGCAACTTTGTTAAAGCGGAACTCCACTCAAAAGGGGAAGTTCCCCCTTAAGTCCTCCGCCACGTTTTGCATGTCATTTTTTTAGGGGGGGGGGGGGGTACCTAGTTTTGTCAGGTACCCGCTCCCACTCAGATCGCCTAGGTCAGTGGTTCTCAACCCTGTCCTCAAGTACCTCCAACAGGCCATGTTTTTGAAATTTCTCTTAGATAAAATAGCTGTCCACAATACCAAGCCATTGACTCTGATTTAAAGCACCTGTGCAAGATAAGGGAGAACCTGCAAACATGGCCTGTTGGGGGTACTTGAGGACAGGGTTGAGAACCTTTGGCCTAGGTGATCCGAGCAGAAGTTATTCTCTCCCCCTCCCTCCTTGCAGTCTTTTGGGATACATCACAGGTCCCAAAAGACTTGCGGGACTATAGACAAAGCACAGCGTGGCTCAGGCATGCAGAGCCAGCTGAGAAGCCGAAAGCAGCATAGCCAGCTGCCCATAGTTAGGATGCCGCTGCCAGGAACCTGAAGCCTAGTGAAGAATTAGCCCAGGTAAGGACGGCACTGGATCCCTGAATAGGTAAGTGTCCTTTTATTAAAAGTCAGCAGTTTACAGGATTTGTAGCTGCTGACTTTAAATGTGTTTTTTTTTCTCCAGAGTGAACCTCCTCTTTAAGTCCAAGGAGGTGCCTGCTACCTCCTGGGTTTATTTATATCTGACACGTTTATTGTGCTTCACCAGCATAGATTCCAGAGCTCTGACTGGACTCAGCCCCTTTACGTTTAGAGTGTTGGCACAGCTATTATGCCTGCCCCTCCTGTCCTCCCGCCCATTCACAGAGGCCTTTGTGAACTCATTCACAAAATCTAAAGGCTTCTGTGAGTGGGCAGCAGAGGGTAGGTGTGGGCATAGCAACTGTCTGTGCTTCTCTCCTCTCTCACAGACTTAATAGCCATAAACCTGGTGGATATAAATAATAGAGATAAGCCCACATGATTAGGACTTAACTCATGGCGTACCTGCACTTTTTACAAAGTTGCTAAATTTGTGGAATACAGCTTTAAGGCAGCCCATTAAAAATGAGCTTCAAATTAACCAAAACTGCCAGAAAAAAAAAAAGACCTGCAGCATTTATTTCATTGCAGTACACCACAACACATGGTAATACATTACTGTGCACTGTGGTGTGCGGCAACACTTGTACGTGGGAGGTGTGTTGGTGCACTATTGGAATCCGCCTAAGCCTGATTTAAAGCGTGAACATCTAAACACAGGACAAAAAGATCTGGGAGGCATAAGACTTGTTTATAATCCCCAGATCACTTCTCTTGTGTTTAGAAAAGGTAAACGCAGGAATGCCAGTGTGAATAAGGCCTTGGTGATACAAAGCAATTTACAAAAGCAGCATCAGGCGGTGCTTGCCATAAACATGTCAATTATGGGAGCAACCTGAAGAGTTTTTCTGTCTGACAGTGTCTCTCCAATTGTGGTTCAAAATGAAGTCTACTGTAATGTCACTCACTGACTGTTGTATTTCCTTATGTGTTGTACACTAGATTTGCCCAGTACTGTGTGGTGTTTGTGAGTGAACAGTACAGTAAAACCTTGGATTGCGAGCATAATTCGTTCCGGAAACATGCTTGTAATCCAAAGCACTTGTATATCGAAGCAAATTTCCCCATAAGAAATAATGGTAAATCAGATGATTCGTTCCGCAACCATTTATTCATAAATCCTTCAGTTTATAGTCCATATAAAAAGATTATAGCAATGTGACCAGGTTGTGTAACCATAAAATGTCCATCCACAAATGGAAGCCTCCACAAGGGGATTAGAAGCAAAATCCAGCAGGAGCTACAAAGTATAAAAGAGAAGAGAGGCGCCTCTAAGTGTAGCAATATGTTGTTAAATGTTGTACCTTCATTTAATGTAACCATATTGCTACACTTAGAGGCGCCTCTCTTCTCTTTTATACCCAGTTGTGACATGACGCTACTCTTATATCAAGACATCGCTTGTATATCAAGTCAAAATGTATTTAAAAATTTAGCTTGTCTTGCAAAACGCTCTCAAACCAAGGTTTTATTGTAATTTAAAATAACAATAATCTTGTATTTTAATCACTAAGCCCTACACTTTCCAATAGATGATCAGCCCCCACCCCATAGAACATGTTCCACCTTAATGGAAGCGTAGTGAGAATCCGCAGAACTGTCAGGCTTGGCAATGATCATGTCCTGTGTGCAGCTCCTTTATAATGTTTTTTTTCCCATTGCAGGCAGAGTATTTGCTAACACGGAGGACAGCGTCTGCCTGCTAGGAATGCGCACGCGTGCCCTTGTCTTCCAGCCAGTTATGCAACTGAGAGATGAAACTGACTTCAAGTGAGTACTGAGAGCCAACTACATCCTGATGGACTAGTGTAGGATTCCTAGGATCTTGCTATTTTTTTAAATTTTGCTTCTTGACCTTCCCTCTGAAAAATACGACTCCCTTGGCTTCCATGCTGCTGCAAAGGCTCCACTGACATTGTGAAGATGAGGACTTTCTTACTCATCTCCATGCTAGTTCCAAAAAGTATTACAATTTTTGAGCCAGGCAACAAGCAATTACCGCAAGACAGGGCAGCAATGGAAGCCCCTATATTTCTTGTTGTATTACTTTCCTTTATGACCTTTAGAAAATAACTGAGGTTAAGTTCAACTTAAAAAAATAAAAATAAAAAATGCACATGAATTTTGCAGGTGAAAAAATGTGCATTTATTATTTTTTACACTGCAGCCTGCAAAGCACTACAACCACAATCAATGCCAGGCTCCGGCAGATTCTCAGTACAGCCTTCTGACTACCTCCTGGCAGGCAGTGACTGAAGTGTAGGAAAAGTCAATGAACAAAGAGGGTGCTCATCAGTGCTCTCGTGTTTCATTGAGAACTACCAGCCACCTGCCGCTGTGGAATATGGGACTTGTAGTTCATTCATTCACATAACTCTATGAATGAATGAGACGGCTGTGTTGGCAGCTTTTAAAATATGAACAGGAGATATGAGGAGAGTATTCCCCACCCTCTGTCATAGTGGGTGAAACGGAGGGGGCTACTCCAGGGTGACATGTTACACCCTAAATAGGGTCAAATAAATAAGGTGAACTTATCCTTTAAGGGACACAGGATGAAGTAATTCAGGTACATTGGGTTTTGCTGCTACCTTCAGGAGACTGGAAACTGTCAAACAAAGCAGGAGATCCTAGTATAACCCTCCCTGTCCTAATATGCCTCTGTTTTTTGCTGGTGTACTATAAAAATCATCTTGAGAAAATAGAAACCCTTTTTTCGTTTTTATTAAGATTATTTTTCTTCTAGCCAGCTTATTTAGTTACTACACAGCCAGAAATCGCAAATTTTACAACTTTTTGGATCAGCTGATCCTTAGCATTGCCATAAACCCTGCTGATGTGTTCTTAAACACTGGACTCTGCTGAAGGCACTAGCCTAGACACCTGTGTGTAACAAGTGAGCCAGCCATGGAGTACTTTACAGGTCCATCTGATGGAACCCTGTCCTTGAAGATTCCTTGTGGAGTGTGACCCCCCCCCCCCCCAAAGGGGTAAACATTAGTGGAAGCGGCGTGTTCCCGCAATGCTGCCTCTCTCGTTCCTCTATCAACAAGCGTATTCAGCAGCTTGTCATTCAAGCCTATAGACTTAAGGACAAGGTTCCACCTTTGCGGCACCTTGCTGATTCCCGCACAGATGTCTCTGAAATCGCTCCCAAAGTCAGACTGAAATGCAGGTTTGAAATCGTGCAAGTTCAGGCAAAAAGTGGTTGTAAACCCTCACATAGACCCAGTGAAGTGACTGGCCTCAGATGATACACAGAGATGAAACAAATCCTCCTACATAAGTTTTACTTGTTTATCTGCAGTCTTCTCTTCCCTCCACCCCATCAAAAGGGCAGAACCCTGGTAAAATCCTTCTCCATCTGTTAGTATCACAGAGGAGGGGATGGAGAGCTGCAGTTAGTGTGTGAGAGCTGATTGGAGGAAAGGGACACACCCCCTTCATACCCTGCACAGGAAGGATAGGATACAGAGCTGTGTTCTGAATAGACAAACCGTGTGCTGAGCTCTAGTCACAAATTTATCTCATGTGTCAGGAACACTTCTCAGAAGTGACTAATGCTGATAACAGAGGAACGAAGCACCAGAAAGAAATAATATATAGAGCTTTGGAGAGAGATAAGTAAACACTACAGATATATGTGCTTTGTTCAGATTTCATGACTGAGGTTTACAACCACTTTAAAGGAACAGGCTTTGTGCACAGTTATGCTGGAACAGGAAAGGATCTTGTCCAAACTTCATACAAGGTTGTTCGTGCATCATTGTCTAAAATGTCTGCTTATGCTGTAGCATTAACAATAGCCTTTATTGGAAATACCTGACACCTAGAGGGGTGTCCACATACTTTTGGCCATTAAAGTATAGCTTTAACAAGCGAAATCAGCCTTTACCTCTTTTGGCAAAAAGTTCTTATAGAATCTCAATAAAAAAAAGAAGCAGGAATGAGCTATAATATCCTATCCGGGTGGTGTCCTGAAATAGGTGAGTTCATTTACATGGTTAATTTTTTTCACTGTGCTGCATTACAGTTTCCAATTGAAATCAGGGATGCATCTAAAGCTAGCGTCTTCTGGAATAGTGTTTTCAGAACAGTTATAATGCAGAATCCCTTCTTTCATAATAGACACAGAATTCCGAAAGAGCAGTGGTGGTTGAAGCTGCGACCATTGATGAAGATCCTGGCCAAGTACAAGACCAGCTACGACATTTCAGACGCTGGACAGCTGGAACATGTTACTGTTAGACGACCACACCATTCTGACATGGGGGCCATCTAACAGCTGTGAGCTCCAATGGCATTCCTCTCTTCATAGCCTACCACCATCTTCATTGTGTGCTTTACCGCCATAGGTTAGAATGGTTACCACACTTGTCTTCTGTTATTTAACTTGCCTCGTTCCAGCACTTTATGTCCACATACGAGCCTCACTCCTCAAGTCTGTAAAAGATTCGTCTGTAACACCTGTAGTAACCAATCGGCTTCTCCTTTCAGACAGATTAAAAAATAAAAAAGGAGAAGCTTATTGACCACTATGGAAATATGGAAAGCTCTTTCAAATGTTATCAGTCACAAGGTCCAATACCCTTTGGAGGTCTTGACTGAAGCCTAGGAATGTGTCTTTACAAAACCCAATATGGAGGACGGTGTATGAGAATTATATCATCACTGAGCTCACTTTGAAATTCATGGTTTTGTTTTTTATTTTAGAAATGTTTGGGCCACTGTTGTAAATGAGTTCCAATGGTGGAATTTGTTTCCTGTGTGTTGTGTGTATTTTTAAGTTATACATTTATTACACTTTGTATCAGAGATGTTATAGATACACCTTTATATATATATAAATGAAATATATCTATATATATATATATATATGTGCAACTTCTATTTTTCCCCCTCAGTGACGCGATAAATGGTGCGTGGATGAAATGGAATAATAAAGAACAGATTGCAAACCAAAAGCTGAATTTGTTTCTGTAAACTGACTCAAAGTGTGACTTTATTTTCAAATTAAGGCTAAAGAAGTTTTTCAGTTCCCCTTTACAAAGAAGAATTTAAAGTAGATGGAATTGCGTGTCATAATGAATGTCCTCAATGGTCCCTCTATCCCATTTTTATTGCTCTCTAATGTGTATGCAGAAGGGTGGCCTCACTAAAGAGAATCTTCTTCTATGGGGCAACATACGCGTGTTCCTGCGTTTGTGCTGGGAGCGCTCTGCACCGTACACTCCCACATCAAAAAGAAGCGCCATTTTTTTTTCCTGTTCACAATCATGTTTTGTTTTTTTTCTCTCTGTATTTGAGAGATGTTAACGTTCGTAATAAATGTGACTTGTATTATGTTACATATTCACTCCCTCTGAGTTACTTATTCATTTAATATTATTTGATTGCCTTTTTATCATGCCTTTAGAAAACGATCTTCTCATTTACAAATTGTGTATGACGTGTATTTATTTACATGTTGCACCCTTCCTGTATGGATTTCATATACATACTTTTTTACCTAAATGAGTTTTCTCATCAAAGTAACCAAACTTAGTCCAAAAGACAAGGTCCATCTATATAATTTTACTGCCATTAGATATACACTATATTGCCAAAAGTATTGGGACACCTGCCTTTACACACACATGAACTTTAATGGCATCCCAGTCTTAGTTTGTAGGGTTCAGTATTGAGTGGGCCCACCCTTTGCAGCTATAACAGCTTCAACCCTTCTGGGAAGGCTGTCCACAAGGTTAAGGAGTGTGTCTATGGGAATGTTTGACAATTCTTCCAGAAGCGCTTTTGTGAGGTCAGGCACTGATGTTGGAGAGCAGGCCTGGCTCCAATTCATCCCAAAGGTGTGCTATCAGGTTAAGGTCAGGACTCTGTGCAGGCCAGTCAAGTTCCTCCACCCCAAACTTGCTCATCCATGTCTTTATGGACCTTGCTTTGTGCACTGGTGTGCAGTCATGTTGGAACAAGAAGAGCCAATCCCAAACTGTTTCCACAAGGTTGGGAGCATGAAATTGTCTTGGAATGCCAACCCCCTTCACTGGAAAAACAACCCAACACCATAATCCCCCTCCACCAAATGATTTAGACCAATGCACAAAGCAAGTTTAATAAAGACATGGAAACATACATACATACACACAACCCAGGTGCTTTATATGCTGTAATGTACTAGTATGCACCACATATTAGCACATTATGGCAGACTTATCTAAAGATTCCCTCCAATGCGGCAGTGTCAATGATCTCCGCTGTCATAGGCGCTTGCATTTTCTCCCAGTCTTCCTTCCAGGTTCCGGCTCTCCGGCCACTTGATTGGCCGGGCCATGATGACATCACTCCCAGGCATAGGTACGGAAGTCACATCATCATGGCACAGAGTGGGTGTGCATGTGCAGCTCAGTGTACATTAACACTGAAAAGGAAGGGATAAGCAGTTATGACAGAAGAGGCCAGGGGGGTTAAGGGATTGCGAAGCAATTACCTGGTGGTCCTGCTATTTCTCTACTAATACTATTATTTCTGGTCCCAACCTGACAATGTGATTTAGCTGCTTTTGAAATGACAGTTTCCATGCCTGTGATGTGACATTTTGACCCAGCCAGGATCTAATCTGCTCTGTCCCTGCACAGCGAGCAGCAGGTGGAGCTTTCTTTGGTAACTGAAGCCAGCACAGGAACAGGCACCTCAGCCTCCCCTTCCCTGTCCTCTGCAACAGTCAATGTGAGGGTGGGATGTAAGAATGGTATGTGACACTCTGGAATAAGCAGTGCTATTGACAATGTGTATACACAAGTGAAGGAAGCCGACAAGTTTTTGCATAGGTAATGAAGCGGTTTGGCTTTTTTGTTCCGAAAATATCATCCGTTTGCAAGGCGGTTGAATGGCATGGTTTGGTACCACACCGGAAACTATTAGGCTTCATGCACACTGGTTTATTGTAAATGCCGTTTCTTCTAAAAGCAGTTGAGGGTCCCACTATGTCAATAGAGAAGCTGTGTCGGTCCATTAACGAAAGAGTAAAGAGGATTTTTTTACTCACTGTAAAATCCTTTTCTCTGAGTTCATGGACCGACACAGCTTCTCTATTGACATAGTCGGTATTATCCGTTAATTAGGAGTGACTAGGCAGAAAACGTGTAAAAAGTGTTGCATCACACCTTCTACAGTACCGGGGGGGGGGGGGGGGGGGGTGGGGGTGGACCCTCTGGGTATATCCCCCTCACTCTGCATCTTGCAGATCAGTTCGTCAAAAAGCAGTACAAACTTAAAAGGAGGAATGGGTGCCGTGTCGGTCCATGAACTCAGAGAAAAGGATTTTACGGTGAGTAAAAAAATCCTATTTACCCTTTCATTCATGGACCGACACAGCTTCTCTATTGACATAGTGGGACGTCCCAAAGCAGTGTCAGAGAAAAAACGAGGGGTGGTGACAGCATTAAAAACTTCGACCCCCCAAACAGAGCTCCTCCAAGAAGGAGTTGCAACTCTAAACGGCCGTCTGCAATATCTTGCGGCCGAAGGAAGCATCCAAAGATGCACACACATCAACTTGTAAAGTTTAGTGAAAGTGTGAACGGACGAGCAGGTCGCCGCTTTACACACCTGGTGAAAACAGACGCTTGCTGCTCTCAGAGCTCAGACAGCATCCAAAATATCAACGTCGTTTCCTTAAGACTCGACGGACGAGGACACAAGTATGGCAGTACAATGTCTCCCTTGATGGAAGGTCGAAAGACCTTAGGCAGAAGGCTGCGGACGCAGCACCACCTATCCTTGTGGAAGATCAGATAAGGAGCCCTGCATGACAAGGCTGCCGGCTCAGAAAACCGCCTTACTAACGTAACACCAAGAGGCATCTATTGCCCTGGTTGAATGCGCCGGAAAAGGAGGCACCTGACCCTTCATGGCGTAAGCCTGATCACAATCTGTCGGATCCACCTAGAATGGTGGCCGACGAGACCGCTGGGCCCTACTGGGGACCAGCCACTGAAAAATAAACAGTGAGCCTGGATTCTGGAAAGGAGCAGTACCAGACAAGCATTCTCTTAGAGCAGGGGTCTCAAACTGGTGGCCCTCCAGCTGTTGCAGAACTACAATTCCCATGAGGCATTGCAAGGCTAAACAGTTACAAGCATGACTCCCATAGGCAGAGGCATGATGGGACTTGTAGTTCCGCAACAGATGGAGGGCTGCAGGTTTGAGACCCCTGTCTTAGAGTTTGGACCACATCCAAGAATGCAGCGTCGTCTCCTTAGGATTCGACGTATGAGGACACAAGGATGGCAGTACAATGTCTTCCTTGAGATGGAAAGTCGAATACGACTTCTAGGAAGAAAAGAAGGCTGCGGACGCAGCACCACCTTATCCTTGTGGAAGATCAGATAGGGAGGCTTGCATGACAAGGCTGCCCGCTCAGAAACCTGTCTTAGCTGGCGTAACAGTCACCAAGAGGACCACTTTCTTAAAAAAAAAAAAAAAAAAAAAAGTGTCAACAAGGGAATCTCCCTGATGTTCTAAACAGTGGTTTCCGGGACACTTGGAGGCCATGCCGTTGAAGCCATAGCCTGCAAGCAGGATGGCATATGGGACCCTGCGCCAGCAGGTCCTCTCGTAGCGGTAGACAGCAACAGGGCGTCTGCTACACAAGCCCCACGGAGGTAGTGGAGGGTGGACCGGAGGGCCACCTGTCGACCCCGCTGCAAACGTTCTCACTAGAGTGTGAGCCACCAGGGGTCATTGAAAAGACAGCCAGGGCAGATATCTGCCCCTTAATTTGTACTCAAGTAAAGTCTTTTGGCCTGTTCCTTGCTGAAGAACAGCAGGACTCTGCAACCAAATAAGTACGTGGATGCCACCTCATTTCCTACAATTGGATAGGCAGGTCTTCCAAGTGCGATGGTAATCTTCCTAGGGGAAGATTTCCGAGCACTCCTCATGGTAGAGATCACAGAGTCTGACAGGTCCCGGTCTCTTAGCACCTGGCTCTCAAGCCATGCCCTCAAGCCAGTGACTGTAAAAACAGGATGGCGTCTGGGATCTAGCGACAGCAGGTCCTTCTAAACGGTAGATGCCAAAAGGCGTTTGCTACCAGATGCACTAGATCAGCGTACCAAGGACGCCGAGGCCAATTTAGAGTAATTGGGACCATTGTAATCCTCGCTGTATCCAGTCTGTGAAGCAGAGGAAGGAGCTTCCGAGGAGGAAGCCATAGCTTAGTCAGTACTGACTCCACAGTGCCATCAAACGCATCTGTCGTGTTTGCCCATGGGTCTCTTGACCTGGCCACAAACCTCAATAGCTACCGATTGAGTAGAGAAGTCAGGAGATATATACGACTGGTGTGTTTCCCCTCTGGTAAGGGAGCCCTTTAGGAGGTGAGCGACCTCCGATGCTGCATCAAAGCTGCTTGCTCCTCCTTGATGATTGACATACGCCACGACTGTGGAGTTTGTCCGACTGGATTCTAAATGGACGCCCTTTTAGACTCTGAGACCAAGTAGGGAGGCAAAGCCAGATCGCCCGGATTTCAGGCCATGATCTGCAATGGGACTCCTACGGAGTCCAGCGACCCAGGTTGACAGAGTTCTTCAGACTCCTTTGTAACCGGGAAGACAGGTGTCCGCCGTGATCACCCTCCAGTAAACAGGAAGGAACAGTTTCCCCGACAGAACTGCCGGTGCTGTCGGCCACCAACTAGGAAGGTCCTACTTAGGTGGCTCACCCGGATTTGATAATCCAGGGATGAAGGGCACTTGACCCTTCAGGACAGCGTTACCTTCTGTAACACTCGCGTGTGAAATAGTGCCTACCTATGGTACCGCCTCGAAGGAGGCTACCATGAGGCCCAGGACTCGCATGCAAAGTGGCGTGACAACCCATCTTTGGGATGTCAACTGCCGCACCGCAGCCCGAAGGGTCTGCAACTTTCCCCTAGGGGAAAAAGACGTACACCTCTGGAGGAGTCCAGAATCAACCCTAGACACACTAGGAGTTGGGATGGTTTCAATACTGACTTCTGAGTGTTCAGCACCCAACCAGTCTCGGAGGGTCTGACAGGTTATAGACACGCTCACTTCTAAATTTAAGTTTGAAGTGACCCTCAGAAGAAGATCGTCAAAGTTGCCCATGATAGCGATGTCACGCTGTCTTAGTAGGGCCAGAATCGGGGCAAGCACCTTGGTAAACACCCTTGGTGCTGATGCCAGACCAAAGGGGTGAGCCACCCTGTAGTGGTCCTCCCCGGCCGCCAACTCAGACATCTCTGATGCCTGGTGCATATGGAGACATGCAGCATGCGTCCTTGATGATCAAGGCTGCCGGAAAATCCCCTGGATGGAGAGCAGCGCCAACAGAGCGAGCCAACTCCTTTCCGGAATCTTTGTACTTTTACAAAGCAGTTGGGGGTCCTGATATCCAAGCTAGGACGAACCCCCTCCAGTACTACGAACAGATTTGAGTAGAACCCCTGAACCTGTTCCTGTACTAAGACAGGAAGGCTTACCCGGCGTATCAGCAGGTCTTGTACCGCCCCATGTAGGGCTTCCCGACAAGTCGGCAGAAGCTGGCGGTTAAGAGGGAAAATATCTGTTCCGTAGGCAAGCAAGGTTGGGCTTGCAAACCCAGGGACACTTCTGTCCCTCAGCAGGCACTTTATTGGCCTAGGGTTGTTTACTTGCCGCACTAGGCGGACGAAGGGACCGCTTGTGTGCGGTGAAGGAGGGCCCTAGCCTATGGCGTGGCTCCTTACCCTTATTTGGATTGCCGAAGCAATGTGCTCTTACCTCCTGTGGCATCTTAAATGATGTCATCCAGTGAGGCCCCAAAAGTCTATCGCCCTAAAAGGGCAGATCCAACAGGGCCTTCTTGGAATATTGGTCCGCAGACCAGCACCTTAGCCAGATCAGGTGGCGTAGCACCACCGCATAAACTGAGGCTCAAGACAGCAAGGGAATAGTATCCATGTCTGACTTGCTGACAGACTCAAGGCCCTGTACCAACTGGTCAGCCAGAGCTACCTCATACGGAGGAGCCTCCCATGCTTTTAACCCTTGGAGTAGGTACCTTGCCTACACAGCAAGTGTCTGAAACATCAGACAAACCCCAGCCAATGCTGGACGTACCTCTGAGCCCCCCACTGTGTATAGGTAGCGAGTGTCCCTGAAGACAGGAGCCCCCTCCACTGGAATCGTGGTAGATTGTCAAGTCTGGACACAGGGGGGTCCACTATCCGGGGAGAGGCCCATATTTTCAGGAACTCTCCTCAAGGGGTACCAGACCGCCCCAAAAAAATAAAACAAAGACATTTTTTAGGGCTGAAAAAGGAAAAAACCTCAGTGGGTTTTCCCACTCCTTGTACAAGAGCTTATTAATATAAGACACACAAGGAACACCTTAGCAGTGCGGGCTGGCTTTAGGGAACCCAAAAAGGGGACCGGTGTCTCTGCTGCTTCGGCAGCATTCTCTATTCTTAGCGTACTCCGCACTGCAGTAATAGGTCAGATACCAAAGCCTTTTTGCGTGCTGACCTGGACTTGGAGCATTCTCACTGTCCGACAGGTCACGGTCTGCAGTCTCTGATGCATCTGCATCAGGATCAGGATTATCCCCAGAAGATTGCAGGGGACGGAGGCGTTTACTACCCCCTGTATTCCCGTGTGCTGCTTCCACCCTGGCAGCAAGCCTCTAGGATTGCCGACATAGCGCCCATAGACACATTAGAGGCACCAGCTGCTAAATCTGGCGTTTCAGGGGAAAAAACATCTGGCTCAGATGCCATGCTGACCACGCGCTGACACCCACAGGGCTCCAGGCAAGATATCAATAGGTCACCCTCCTAGATGATCAGAGATGCTGGGTCACCCAGAGGACTCGCCACCCTTGGATCAGTACCGCTATGCTGCCGTGTGCTGCACCTGTGATGCTCTCCCACCGCTGCTGTGTCAGTCTGATAGTTTATCACCGTTTCCTGTGTAAATTTTTTGCGCCAGTGTAATGCACCCTAGAGGCCGGAGACTAATCGCAAAATGGCCGCCAAGCGGCTGTATCGAAACATGTGGGCTCCAAGAAAATGTCCGACAAGCCGAATATAGAGGCAAAAGCGGCTGCTTCCTAGGAAACATGGCCGCTGAACAGTCGATAGAGGCCAAGCAGGTGTGGACCGCAAGAAAATGGCCGCCAAGCGGCGATATATACATATAGGCGCAAAACTACAAGAAAATGGCCGTCGGGCAGTCACTAGAGTCCGAAACAGGCAAGGACCACCGCCAAAATGGCCACCGACAGCATGGAGGGGGAAGACGCACACACACACAGGTAAGCAGAAATGACATCTTTTAAATGACAGTTTACAGCCAGCCCCGCACCAGATGGAACCCCTTAAGTGACCCCCAGCAACCTTAGCCAGAAGCCCAGGGAGGAGGAAAAGGCAGGGAGAGAGGGAAGAAAGGGGCCATAACCACTTACTTGGTCTCTCCAGGAATGTCCAGCCAAATCACCCAGCCGAGGCAGGGGAGTTTACTTACCTATCCTGCATGTATCATGCTGGAAGACATTCCAAACAGATCATCGTCCACGCACGGAAGGTGACTGTCGGCAAGGCATGCTGTGATTGGACCCTAGGCGACGATCATATATATGCCCTGGAGCGTGACGCTCACCGGTCAGGCTGTTGCGACTCGGCCGTAAGGTCAGCCGAAGCCGAGCGGTCCGATGCAGGCCCTGGAGCGTAGGCTCACCGGCCACCCGTGGAGCGACGGGCATGTCGTGGAAAACCCAGCGCGTAGCTAGTGTCGGCACACGCTCGATGGCCGAAACTGGGGGGGGGGACTACAAGGATCAAGGGTCCAGCCTGTCACCTAGTCGGCAGTTGATCAAAAGATAGCAGGAAACAAAAATAAAAATAAAAATGTAGAAAAAATATATTTTTCCCCCGGACCAATGGGCCCGAAGGGAGCCATGTGCTACTCCTTGCCAGACAGAAAAAAAACTGATCTGCGAGATGCAGAGTGAGGGGATATACCCAGAGGTGATGCAACACTTTTTACAAGTTTTCTGCCTAGTCACTCCTAATGAACGGATAATACCCACCATCTATGTCAATAGAGAAGCTGTGTCGGTCCATGGACGAAAGAGTAAATCATAAATTCTGCCAGGGTATGTAAACTTACGAGCACAACTGTATGTGCCACTGCCATTATTTTTGGGTCTAATTAATGTACCAAAAATGGTGCCATGTATGTATTTATATACACACTATATTGTCAAAAGTATTGGGACGTCTGCCTTTGCACACACATGAATTTTAATGGTATCCCAGTCTTTGTCCGTAGGGTTCAATAATCAGTTGGCCCACCCTTTGCAGCTATAACAGCTTCAACTCTTCTTCAAGGTTTAGGAGTGTGTCTATGGGACTGTTTGACCATTCTTCCAGAAGTGCATTTGTGAGGCCAGGCACGGATGTGAACGAGAAGGCCTGGCTTGCAGTCTCCACTCCAATTCATCCTAAAGGTGTTCTATCGGGTTGAGGTCAGAGTCAAGTTCCATGCTGCCTGCTGTCATATTCTGCACTCGCTATACACTGCCATTCCCATCCACAATTGGGCCTGTTCTAGAATGGGTGCACTTTAGCTAGTTTTCTTAGTAAATCATATACATCAATCACAACATTGAAGGAGTCCTGTTATTTGTGTTTATTTAATTTTTTTTGCTTTGAGGAAACTACCAGTTGTTTTACTGCTGCAGCAACCAATTTCTTCGGGCTTATTTACACTTGCTTCAACGCCAACACACATTAAAGTGCCTACTGCTTCAACATGCTTATTTTAAAGCTTGGTAAATGCCTGGGTGTGTTGATTTTCTAATAGTTTTAAAGGGGCCCAGTAGAACCCTCATTCCGCAGATCATTAGTATCCTTGTTCAGCAGATCCCTGGCTCAGTAGTACCCCCGGCTCTGCTGATGCCCCGCTCAGTAGTAACTCCCAGCTCTGCTGATGCCCCGCTCAGTAGTAACTCCCGGCTCTGCTGATGCCCCGCTCAGTAGTAACTCCCGGCTCTGCTGATGCCCCGCTCAGTAGTAACTCCCGGCTCTGCTGATCCCCCCCCCCCCGCTCAGTAGTAACTCCCGGCTCTGCCGATTTCCCCCCCCCCGCTCAGTAGTAGTAACTCCCGGCTCTGCTGATCTCCCCCCCCCCTCAGTAGTAACTCCCGGCTCTGCTGATCCCCCCCCCGCGCTCAGTAACTCCCGGCTCTGCTGATCTCCCCCCCCGCTCAGTAGTAACTCCCGGCTCTGCTGTCCCCCCCCTCAGTAGTAACTCCCGGCTCTGCTGATCCCCCCCCCCGCGCTCAGTAACTCCCGGCTCTGCTGATCTCCCCCCCCCCCCCCCTCAGTAGTAACTCCCGGCTCTGCTGTCCCCCCCCCCCTCAGTAGTAACTCCCGGCTCTGCTGTCCCCCCCCCCCCGCTCAGTAGTAACCCCCGGCCCTGCTTATCCTCCCCTCTTTTATCCCCACTCACCTCCCACTTTATTGCTCCCATGCTGCTCCCCACCTGTGACATCTGCTAGTTTTTCCTGCTCTGGTCCCTCAGCTCTTCTAATCCTCTGCCACTCAGTCCTCCCTCTCCAATCCCCGCTCACCTTCTGCTTTAGCGTGCCCATGTTGCACACCGCATGTGCCACCTGCTAGTTGCTTCGCTCTATTCTGGACCACGCTCACCTTCCTGCTGCTCCACGCTGCACACCAGATGTGACGCCTGCAACACTTCCAGAATATACTGTATGCACGTGAACTGGAAGTAACTGCTGATGACGTCTTTCCGTTTTGCTTGTTGGTTTCTCAGTGCATCCTGGCATCTTATACCTGCAATACCTCCAAAGCAAAGCTAAATATAAAGCCCCTCACAAGCTTCAGGTGCTGTAAGCAAGCGTGGTCTTAGACTTCTATGGAGGCTTTGAAGCACCAAGAAAGACATGGGGAATAATTTTTGAAGCAAAGCAATGAAAACACGTGTGAACAGGACTGTAAGCTAACCATTTTATTTAGTTACAGGTGCTTTGATTGGCATTCCGAGTGCTTTAAAAAAAAACTTTGTCAAATGCCACATTTCGAAGCAAGTGTAAATGAGCCCTTAAGGCCCAAATATGTATGGTGATTTTGCCAGACAATAGGATGTCATCTTTAAAACTCTGTTCAAACAAACAGGCCTTTACACCAGAGAGTTATAAACACACACACACACACACTTTAATAGAGACCACATCAGCTTTTATTTTGCGTTGCATTAAAGAAAAACTCCAGTTTTGTTGAAAAATCAATATATTGCTACACAAAGGCACTTTGTAGGTTAAGGTTTCCTTTCCATCTCAGTCTGCAGTCAACCATAATTTTCGATCCCTTTTTAAATCAAAATTTGACGTCTTTGCAAAAGTGCTCAGTTTATTTAAAACAAAAAAAGTTCTTGGAATTCTCTATCCCCCTGCTCCTGCGTATTATCACAACATTAGAACTGATCATGACACAACATTGTAGTATGAGTGTTGTCATGGCTTATCACAATACCGGCACAACAGAAGCATTTAAGGATCCACAGAAAAGTTTACTAAAAACTTTGATATATATGCACACACGGACACGCAGATCTGACACAGAACATGGTTTCAACAAAAGTGGAGTTTAACCTTTAATGTTAAAGAGTTTAAAAAGACAATATCCAATAACCCAGTAAAGCCTGAATAAATAAATATCCTTTAAAAGGACTAGAAAGCTTTTGGCATTTTATTCCTCTGATCTTCTTACTGTAGGATAATTTCATCTTTTAATCCAAGACGGATCTTTTACAATGCCGGGATTCTCGGGGCCCAGAAGAGCAATTGCACGGGTGGAGTTCCCAGTACTTAGATACCTGCAAGAGGTTATATGTATTAAAATTCCAGTGGGGAAACATAAGAAAATACAGAGCTGAACTCCAGGCAATACTACGAGGGTTCTTGAAAAGTTTCCACTTTCTTTTTAAGTTTAGCAGCCATCTTCATCACAGTGTGACAACTCTTATACTAAACTGCAAGCTCGGCTGGCTTGCCAGACAGACTAGTCACATGACACTTTCAGACACGACCAATTACTACTACTCCTTCCGCCTTCACTGTTTCCAACGAAAATATTAAAAAAAGTGCAGAAACGTTTTGAAGACCCCCCTATGTAAAAGGGAGCTATTTTACCCTGCTAGCCAAATGTGACCAGCCATATTTGTGATCCAGGTACCTCTGACAAAGGGCATAGCCTGTTTTTTTACCTTTAATGCAGTCATAGTATATCTACAGCACCAATTTTTGATTCAAGTCTGCACTTCTACTTGTGTTCACGAGAGCAAACATAATTAGCAATATAACAAGTGCTTAATCTCATACACACCTGTCAACAGGACTATAGTTAAAGAGGAAGTAAACCCATGATTTTTTTTAAACCCTGCAAAAGAAAGCTGTAATGAGCTAGTATTAGAGCTGCACGATTAAATCGTTATAAGATCGCGATTTCGATTACCCCCCCCCCACGATCTCCAGGCTGGATTAGCTTGATTTTTTTTATTTTCGTATTTCCGCGCCGGAACCAGCGTGGAACGCAAAATGGCGCCGATTGGAACTGACGTCAGTCAGCAGAGAGCGTGATGCGCCGCTGGGTGATGCGTGGGCGGTACCACCACGTTTTTTTGGCCAGGAAACGAAACACCACAGTGAGTGCGCATCGCACACTGAGTCTGTGTGTGCACCAGCATTGATCCGATGATTCCAACACACGTGAGTACTGGCATGGTCCCTTATAAAATATAATGAATATTACCACAGTCTGAGTCAGCTACCCATATTATGAATATTACCACAATCAGCTACCCCAAACTCTGGGGTAGCTGACTGTGGTAATATTCATAATATATTATAAGGGACAGTGGTTGCCAGTATTTTAAGTCCACTCCCCACATGCCCCCCCTTTAATAGCCTTGTCTGTCACCTGCAAGGTCTGGAGCCCAGACCTTGCAGGTGACAGTCAGACAGGCTATTAAAGGGGGGCATGTGAGGAGTGGACTTAAAATACTGGCAACCACTGTCCCTTATAATATATTATGAATATTACCACAGCACAATCTGAGTCAGCTACCCAGACCTTGCAGACAGGCTATTAAAAGGAGGACTTAAAATACTAACCACTGTCCCTTACGAGACTATGCACAGATATTTTATATCTCTCATGTTCAGAGGTTGTAAATCTGTAAAATATTTTATTTTTTTGAGAATCGTGAGAGAATCGTGATCTTCATTCTATGCAAAAGAATCGCGATTCTCATTTTTCCCAGAATCGTGCAGCTCTAGCTAGTATGCATAGCATACTAGCTCATTATGAATGACTTACCTGAGATCGAAGCCCCCGAACTGCTCCTCGTTCCCCTCTGCCGCCATCTTGCCTCGATGTCCAGTCAGTGTATCGCCGCTCCGGCGTTATGATTGGCCGGAGCGGCGATGAAGTCACACGCATGCGCGCTCGGGCCGGCAAGATCCCATTCAGAAAACCGGCAATGATGCCGGCCCGCTAGTGCGCATGCATGTGACGTCATCGGTGCTGTGTTTATAGCAAATATCTCCTTAACCGTGTAGGTTAGGGAGATATTTATTGCACCTACAGGTAAGCCTTAATCTAGGCTTACCTATAGGTGCAAGTTGTCTAAGTGGGTTTACAATAACTTTAATATAGAGTAAGCACACCATGAGCGAAATGTTTTAAATTAAGTTATATTAACCACTTCAGCCCCGGAAGGTTTTACCCCCTTAGTGCCGTATAGCAAAAAAAGCTCTGGTCATTGTGTCGCTTTAACTGACAATTTCGCAATCGTGCGACGCTGTACCCAAACAAAATTAACATCTTTGACATCTTTTTTCCCACAAATAGATCTTTCTTTTGGTGGTATTTGATCACCGCTGCGGTTTTTAGTTTTTGAGCTATAAACAAAAAAAAGCAACAATTTAAAAAAAAAAAAAAAAAAAAAAAAAAAAAGAATTTATTCATCAGTTTAGGCTGATATACATTCTACATATTTTTTAAGCAATAGGTTGATTATATAATGATTTGTTTGCGCAAATGTTATCGCGTCTACAAACGGGATCGATTTAGGGACTTTTTATTGTTTTAACTGGCAATGGGTTAACCTGTGGAAGACACATTCAATCTTGCTCTAGGTGCATATACTATTATATGATATATCAAGCTATGCACAGTATACATACAATTTTTATGCTGCAACATGCAGAGACATAGTAGAAAAACGCAGCCATATAAAATTATATTAGAACGACCAATAAAGGATCAGTACCGAAAAAGAAACACAATATACAAGATAAAGCAAGTTAATAGCCTGCACCCTAGTGTGAGGAGGAGAGATGCCCAACATTTCGGGTGTAAAGAATCACCCTATCTCAGCAGACTCATGCCGAACAATGGTATAGGCATCTTTTGTAAAATTGTCAGTGCAGTGGTCTGGAGTGAAAATTGGGAAGACTGGGTGTACAGTACTGCCTTGAAGACCACCACTAAGCCCAAGGCCTCAATGCAAAAGCAAATGGTGGGGTGTATCCTGGACCATAGGGTTTAAACATCGAAGCAGAGAGCCAGAAGATACTCCAAGTGGTGCGCCAGGTCAGACTGGAAATGTAGGATCCATCTGAACCTTCGCAGGGTCTACACCAGGGATATGCAATTAGCGGACCTCCAGCTGTTGCTAAACTACAAGTCCCATCATGCCTCTGCCTCTGGGTGTCATGTATGTGGCTGTCAGAGTCTTGCTATGCCTCATGGGGCTTGTAGTTCTGCAACAGCTGGAGGTCCGCTAATTGCATATCCCTGGTCTACACTGTCCAATGAACATTGGCCGACAGATACTTTAACAAGCTCCTGCTGAAGGAACGATCAGTCCAGATTCTAATTATGGGATTATCCTGAGGTGTCATGGACAGGTCAAAGGGAAGGGCAATAAAACATAAAAACACAGGTAGCATTGATGAAAGGTGATAAAAGGTGCAAGTAGGCATTTTTGATGTCCACACAGTCCCCGGCTGAGGGGAAGCGATCAGATTCCACACGTAATCTTTGAACATGAACAAACCTGCTGTTAATCTTCAGGTCCAAAATGGGGCAAATGCCTCCTTGGGCACAATGAACAGGTTGAAGTAGCACTCCTGCATATACAAAGTGATCATTCAAGATGTACGGACCACAGAATGTGTGTCAATGAGCCTTAAATTGGTTTATTAATATTATTATTTTTTGGAAGGTTTTTACAATTCATTTTTTTTTGGGGGTAAAAATGGATAGCAGTGATCAACAGCTTGTCAGTCGCTGATCACAGCAATTTTTATAAATCAGCAGAGTCTGGAGGACAGTTCTGCTATAAGCTCATGGTTGCTTTAGGGACCATGAGCTTATAGTAGAAGTGGGAATGCAGCTGATGCAAGACATGCTGACCTGGCCAGCTGGAAAAGGTTTGCTCCACTGTATGTCTAAAACCTAGTACACACCGCGGAGAATCCCGTCAGGAAAAAAAAATAAAAAAACGTTGTTTTTCCTGACGAGATTCCTGGCAAGCTTTTCTTGCCAAGCCGTGCATACAGATGGCCATTCAAAAGAACCGCCGTTCTTTTGAATGGCAAGAATGCGGTGACGTCTTTGACTATAACGAGCATGCGCTCGTTACATTCGATGCTGTCACCGCCATCTTACTTCACCCTACACTACCCTTGTAAGCTACCGTGCATGCGTCAAAGTCTCATCGGGAATGCGCGGGCTTACCGGAGGACAGGTAAGCTTGTTGCCGCATACACAGTTTTCTCGTCGGGAAACAGGCCGACGAGAAAAAAAAAAAAAAAAAAAAAAAGGAGCAGGTTCTCCATTTTTCTCGTCAAGATTCCCGGAAGTTTTCTCAACGGGAAAACATACACATGACCAGTTTTCTCGGCAAAAAGCTCTGTCAGCAGTATTCTTGATGGTTTCTTGCCGAGAAAACCGGCGGTGTGTACGAGGCCTTACATCAGGGGCAGCAAAGGGGAGAATATAGATGCTTTGTACTGTGCCCAAGCACAGGTGTCCCCACCTCCTTGCACTAACGTTATGCCCGATGTGTACAGTGCCTGAGTCCAGTTGAATTGTGCCCGATCCCACCTCTTCACTCAGGCCAGGGCTTGTACAGAACAACAACACTAGTCAAACAAACTGGATGTTGGAGATCAAACGTGCTTGTGCAGTTTTTCACTTACTTGCTGGCAGCATTAACCAAGTCTTTGTGGGTGACAGCAATCATCTGTTCTCTGTACAGTTGCATCATCTCATCACTTATACCTCTTAGAAACAGCAACTTGCCTAAAATAAATCAGGAAAAGAAACTGCTCAATGAATTCATTGGACATGTTACAATCTATGTTTTTTTTACACTGCACCTTATTGCCAAACACACTCAAGACACAAAATATATATGAAAGTGAACCTAAAACCATCACAACCAAACATTATATGTCTCTTCTGCAATAAAGAGCTTGCCTGCTCACAGTTTAATATTGAACTTCAGTTCCATTTTAAGGTATTCTAGTTTATTAGTGACAGTTGTTTTTGTCATAGTTTTGCAGCCATGGCGCAATCTAGCACTATTAGGTAAAGTGAATAAGATATACGACTCAATAAAATGAGGGGATGACAGTTTGGCAAGACTTAACCCCACTACACATTGACCAACTGTCATGCAACATCAGCCGGTTCAATAAAAGTCAGCCGACATTCGGCCCGTGTGTATGGCAGCCGGTCCCCGACAGAAGCCGGCTGGCTTCTGTCAGACATGCATGCTGGAAAACCAGCAGCTGACTGGCTCCCGATCAGTGATCAGTGTGTACCAGGCTTTAGACCCAAAAAGGTGATGGCAGGTGGATGGGGCTTAGAAGCACAGCACATCAACAGATGGGTGGGGCTTAGGCTCAAGGGGTGGTGGCAGGTCAGCAGGGCTTAAAGCGGAACTTTGAGCTCTCAATCAATATTGACTATTTTTAATTTTTATGCTACTAGCATTAGTAAACAGATAGGAAAGTATATTATATTTGCTTGTTTGAAAGTTTTTTTTTTTTTTCACATTTCTTCAGTTACTTCCTGCTTTCTATGCCTAGGCAAATTATATCATACATCCCAGGAATCTTCAGGAGGGGTTTTCTCAGCTAAGCACACCCTCCTGCCTGCATGCCTGAGCTAAGAACAGATGGATTCCAGGAAGGAAATGCTACAGTGCATCCGGAAAGTATTCACAGCGCTTCACTTTTTGTTATGTTACAGCCTTATAAAAATAAAAAAATAACATGTACATACAGTAAGTATTTACAGCTTTAATACTTTGTTGAAGCACCTTTGGCACCAATTACAGCCTCAAGTATTTTTGAGTATGATGCTACAAGCTTGTCACACCTATTTTTGGGAAGTTTCTCTCCTTCTTTGCAGGACCTCTCAAGCTCCATCAGGTTGGATGGGGAGCGTCAGTGCACAGCCATTTTCAGATCTCTCCAGAGATGTTCAAATCTGGTTAAAGTCGGGGCTCTGGCTGGGCCACTCAAGGACATTCACAGATTTGTCCCGTAGCCACTCCTTTGTTATCTTGGCTGTGTGCTTAGGGTCGTTGTGCTTTTGAGAGCTGAACCTTCCTTCCAGTCTGAGCGCTCTGGAGAAGGTTTTCATCAAGGATATATATCTCTGTACATTGCTGCATTCCTCTTTCCTTTGATCCTGAATAGTCTCCCAGTTCCTGCCGCTGAGAAACATCCCCACAGCATGATGCTGCCACTACCATGCTTCACTGTAGGGATGGTATTGGCCAGGTGATGATTGGTGCCTGGTTTCCTCCAGACATAACACTTGCCATTCAGGCCAAATAGTGCAATCTTTGTTTCATCAGACCAGAGAATTTGGTTTCTCATGGTCAGAGACTTTCAAGTGCCTTTTAGCAAATTCTAGGCGGGCTGTCATGTGCCTTTTACTGAGGAGTGGCTTCCGTCTGGCTACTCTACCATACAGGCCTGATTGGTGGAGTGCTGCAGAAAAGGTTGTTCTTCTGGAAGGTTCTCCTCTCTCCAGATGAACGCTGGAGCTCTGTCAGAGTGACCATCGGGTTCTTTGTCACCTCCCTCACTAAGGCCCTTCACCCCCGATCGCTCAGTTTGGCCAGGCGGCCTGCTCTAGGAAGAGTCCTGGTGGTTCCAAACTTCTTCCATTTACGGATGGAGGCCACTGTACTCATTGGGACCATCCCCAGATCTGTCCATCGATACAATCCTGTCTTGGAGGTCTACAGACAATTCCTTGGACTTCACAGCTTGGTTTGTGCTCTGACATGCACTGGTAACTGTGGGACCTTATATAGACAGGTGTGTGCGCCTTTCCACAACATGTCCAATCAACTGAATTTACCACAGGTGGACTCCAATCAAGTTGTAGAAACATCTCAAGGCTGACCAGTGGAAACAGGATACACCCGAGCTCCATTTTGAGCGTCATCGCAAAGGCTGTGAATACTTATGTACATGTGATTTTTTTCCCCCCCCATCTATTTTTAATACATTTCCAAAGCTTTCAAACAAACTTATTTTACGTTGTCATTATGGGGGATTGTTTGTAGAATTTTGAGGAAATTAATGAATTTAATCCATTTTGCAATAAGGCTGTAACATAACAAAATATGGAAAAAGTGAAGTGCTGTGAATACTTTTCGGATGCACTGTACATGAATCTGCCCTTACTCGAGATGACCACAGCCAGATATGCTAGGGGGGTGTTTTTCAAAGTGATTTCTCAGCAAAATAAAGCATGGAGACATGGATGGATGAGTTTGCTTTGAATATTAAAAATAAATTAAATTAAATAGCATTTTTGCTTTGTGGTGCTCAGATGCAGTGTAGGTCCATTTTAAGGTATTTTAGTTTTAGTGGCTGCAGAGAGTCCGTTGTTTTGGTCTATGTGATAGTTTTGCAGTCATGGTACAAATCTATGGACCATTATAGCACTACTAGGCAGAGTGAATAGAATATAGGACTACTAATAGACAAGGGGATGGCAGGGGGGCAAGACTTGGACCCAAAGAGCGAGGGCAGGTGGATGGGGCTGAGCCCTTAGCAACAAAGGGAAGCCAGATACAGAAGGGAGCACAGGAATATTTTCTGACTAATAAAAGCATTCTGGTGTGTGTGCTCACAGGCAGAACATCTACTTTTATACATTTAAATGAAGCCGACAAGTAGGGTTGCACCGATACCACTTTAAGACCTAGTACAAGTACCAATACCCCCCCCCCCCAGTACTCGCTGATGGGCACCGATTTATATATATATATATATATATATATATATATATATATATTTTTTTTTATTTATTTATTTTACAATGCCTTCTTTTTTTGTAGCCTCAGCTGCACTGAAGATAAATGGACAGAGGCTCCTGTTCATTCAAAAACTGAAGCATCGTAAACACAGATTACGATGTTCAGTTATGAATATACCGAGTCACTGACTCTGCATTCAGAAAAGTAAGGAGCCAGTAAATTACAGATTTACCAGCTCCTTCCCTTGCTCTCCATCCTGACAGATCCAGGACAGGGGGACCAGAGGAGGACATGGAGGTTGGACTGGAGGACATGGAGGGGGACTGGAGGAGCACAGAGGGTAGTCGGGGGTGATCGGTGCAGCGGTGGGAGCAGCCGCTTCTCCTCCTCTCCCCCCGTGGCTGTCAGCTTCTTTATTGAAATCTGTACAGGGAGATCGGTGCTTGTAACGCCCCCTTCCCCCGCACCGATCCCCCCCGACTGCCCAGGTATCTGGTCAGGCATGGGAGCATTTGCACAAGTACCCGTGCAAATGCCCAGTATCAGGACTGATACTAGTATTGGTGCAACCCTACTGACAAGGATACCTTAAGTTGTGAAAGCTAGATGTACCTTTGTCTGAAGGTGCAACAGGTGAATCCACGCTTGAAAACACAGAGAGTTTGGCTTCCTCGATGTCCTGCTGGCTGAACGTACCAGACTTCGCCCAGTCTATTGACTTCTCAAACGCAGACAATGTTGACAAAGAGTTTGGATCCCTAAAACGTATAAACGTGTTTAGCCCTGGGTTTCCAAAACAAATATATATTCAAAAATGTATCACCATGCAACGTTTTTTTATATTCTTACCGATAGGAATAGAAAGTAAACATGCCATCAAAATCAATAGAGGCGGCTCCACCATAAGCTCCTCCTTTTTCCCGAATCTCCCGATGGAGATACCTAGAGCTCATGACCTGTGACAGTACACGCAGGCTGGATTGGGGAGAAAATAGAGCATTTCTAGTAGTAAAACATCTGATAAAAAGTAAACACTATTTCCAGCTTTCCCAACTTTAGGTCACTACAATCGGAGAGGCAGTCATATTAATTTGCTGCAACATCATGTGATTTTATTATTTTTCAGAACTAATCTTAACAGACTTATTATACAGACATACAAAATAGGGGGTGGGGAGAGACTATAAAGCCTCATACACACGATCGGACTTCCAACTGACTTTTCAGTGGATTTTGCTCCGAAGGGCGTTGTCCGTGAACTTGGTATGCATACACGGTAGGACTTTTTCAGCCAGTTAACACGAACGTAGTGACGTACTACGTTGGTTTTTTTTTCTCTTTACCGCCACCCTTTGGGCAACTTCTGCTATTGTCTGATCTTTAGCACTGGTTCTGAGCATGCGTGTCTGTACTTTGGACTTTAGTCCGATGGACTTGTGTACACACGATCGGATTAGCCGACGTAGGACATTTGTTGCTGGAAAGTTTGTCTGTTCTCACAGCGAACATTTGTCCAATTAACCACTTAAGGACCGCTCACTGTATATATACACGTCGGCAGAATGGCTCGTACAGGCACAATCACGTACCTGTATGTCCCCTTTAACTGCCCGACTTCGGGGTGGCGCGCTCACGACCCCCCTGCCTTCCCCGTGAGTCGGACCGTTGGTCCCGCGGACTCCATCGCCGCGGGGATCCCCGCGATAGTCTCACGGAGGCATGCAGCGGAGAGATGTTAGTGTAAAACACATCTCCCTGCTCCCCTACTGACAATGTCAGCGATCTCCGCTCTGTGTAAAGCAAAAAAGTTTGTCCGATGGAGCGTACACACGGTCAGATTGACTGCAATAACAGGTCCGTCGGAGATTTGTTGTCAAAAAGTCCGATCGTGTGTACGGGCCTTAAGAAATGCTATGGGTAGTGGGGACACAATTTATTGGAGAGGAAAACATTGCAGCCTGCCCCCTCCGCCCCTCAAGTTTTTCTATCTAGCCATTTGCCAACCGCCTAACTGTAAATATACGTCATTAAATTCCCGGCTATAGCAGCAGCTAGATGGCATAAACCAGGTATCTTTTTTCGTTAGGTGGCAAGCTTTCTGATAAATTATATCCCAGGAGGCAGATTTGCTACAAGATCACTTTTATAGGCTGTGGGAGAGATACCCCTGCTCCTCTCCCCGATCGCTTCCGAGCTTATCGGAACCATCGGTAAGTCCGGAACCAATCCGATGCGGCTGATGGCTAGGCAGGAAGTTGAGGGAGGCTGGGCTGGGTTTTTGACCCCAGATCTCTCAAAGTGAACCTGTCATCCTTATTTCGATTACAAGGGAGGTTTAATTTCCTTGTAATAGGAATAAAAGTGATCAAAAAAAAAAAAAAAAAAACAGTGTAAAAATAAAAAAGTCAAATAAAAAAAAATTACGTTAGTCGAGCCCGCATATAGACGCTGCGATCGCTTGATAATTCCAGCACAAGAGCTCCTCTGTAACTCTAAACAAAATTTTTAATTGTTGCCTAGTTTGTCGCCATTCCACAAGCGTTCTTAATTTTAAAACATGTAAATTACATGTTGGGTATCCATTTACTCAGCGCAACATCATTTTTCACATTATACAAAAAAAATTGGGCTAACTTTACAGTTTTTCTTCATTAAAGTGCATTTTTTTCCCAAATAATTGTTTTTGAAAGGCTGCTGCGCATATACAGTGTGACATAAAATATTGCAATGACCGCCATTTTATTCTCTATGGTCTCTGCTAAAATATTTATCGATCAATAGATCATATTTCTTTTTCGTACATCACGGGACACAGAGCGACTTAGTCATTACTAATGGGTTATATAGATTACCTTCAGGTGTTGGCACTGGCCAATTCCAAACCGGAAGTACCCTCCCCTATATAAGCCCCTCCCACCCGGGAGCACCTCAGTTTTTTGCCAGTGTCTAAGGTGTTGGCCAAAGAGTAACATGTGTTTTCACTGGGCTTGCGTACAGGTTCTTTTGGGCCTTAGTAAGCTGTTCCGGATCCCACCAAAAAAGCTTCATAGCTAAACGGTCGGTACCCGGGCCTCGCAGCAGAAGAGCAAGGTTTTGCCTGTAATGCTTCTCTTAGGAGGGCTGGACCCTGGGATCCAGAGCTCTGGTCATACCCACGACCAAGATGTTGTCTGTGCAGGGTGCTATACAGGTCCAGGGGAGTGGAATCCTTGGGAACCCGGTCCCTGAAGGTTTAATTACAATGCCTGCCGTGATAGGTGAAGTTTGGACTTCTGTGGACCAAACAAAGTCCTGCGGCGGGGATCAGGTAAGTGGGGGCCCCCAGGAACTTGGTTCTATTGGGGGACCCCCAAGCCTAATTTGTCTTTCTGTCTGTTACCTAACGGTATTCCCGCTAAATATCTGTGTTTGCCTATAACTACTGAAAATGTAAAATTTTAATAGTAGTCAAGAAAAAAAAAAAAAAAAACAGGGACCGCGGTACCTGTGTTAAACCACTAGAGGCCGCTGTAGTCCATTTTTCTTGTCATGTGGATCTTTGGTTTTCTCAAGTCAAAAGATCCAGGCAGCTGGTAAGTTTCTCTGTGGGAATCCACTTCCTCTGCCCTGTTGCTGCGCTCATCCACCGCACAGGCCCTCCGGCAAAAAGGGCCCTGGCTCCTAGTCCCCTGTTTGATTTCGAAAAGGGCGCCAATGGTGCACGGGCGCGCGCGCGTGCACGCGCCTCCTATGAAAAAAAAGAGGCGGGGCGGGTGGATGACGCTCGATGCGCGCCGCGGCGAGCATGGTTAAAAGACACAGTACAAGTGTCAGCTGCATGCAAACAGAGCTAGCAACAAACAGTGGCACACAGAGGCGGTTGATGCAGGCATCCCCATAGAAAGGCACTTTAGTGGACACCAGCTGGTATATAGCAGCACCTGTGTTAGACTATTACCAGCAAAATTGGTGTATGACGGGAATACCTCAGCTTTGTGCTTAAAGGATATGTCGTCCAGACGCTCCGGAAGTAGATCTTCCAGGAAGCCAAAGGGGTCTCCATCGGGCTCTGAGGATATTGGGCATGCTTGTACTGCACCAATCTCCCCTGAGAATTCAGAGGTCAGTAGCCGTAGAAACCCCGCAGGAATGCCTGGTGCTGCGGCTGTCCCCAGTCCACCTGCTCCTGTATATATAACAGAGGAGGTTTTATCCTCAACTCTGGGAGGATTGGAAGAGAGATTAACAGCATTGATCGCTGCTTCCCTGTCTCAGGAAAAGCGCGTCCGATCTCCGTCTCCTCCTTCAGAGTGCCTGTTAGTGAAGGAACAGCCCCACACAGAGATCGACCTACCTGAAGGGGATCAGGATGAGGTTGATTCAGTTATGGAGGAATCAACAGTGGAAGAACCTTTCTCAGCTTCTCAGGCTGAAAGATTATGGGTTCAGTCTCTGACTAATATGGTCCGATCAGCATTTAAAATGCCTCTGGCGGAACCACCATCCACTACGGTTTCCTCGCTGGGGTCGCTAAAAGCTCCCCAGGCTGTCTGTTCCTTCCCAATCCACCCTTTATTAGAAGGGCTTATTTACCAGGATTGGGAGCATCCTGATAAAATATTTGCTCCCCCCAAGAGATTTCCGGTGATCTATCCCATGGAGGATAAGTTCATAAGAAAATGGAGGGTCCCTACAGTGGACGCAGCCATCTCTTCTGTTAACAAATCACTGACATGTCCAGTAGATAATGTTCCAATGTTCAAAGACCCAATAGATAAAAAATTGGAGTCTTTACTAAAATCTGCTTTCTCTACAGCAAGTATGGTGACACAACCTGCGGTAGCAGCGATTGGAGTCTGCCAAGCAGTGAAAGATCAGTTGAAACAAGTCTTAAGGGACTTACCAGATCAGCAGGCTCTTGCCCTAGCTGACCTGCCTAGAGCCTTGTGTTTTGCGGTGGACGCCATAAAGGATACAATCCAACAGGCCTCCCGCTTTACGCTGTCTATAGTACATATGCGTAGGCTTCTGTGGCTCAAAAACTGGTCTGCTGAAGCTCCCTGTAAAAAACTGCTGGTTAGCTTCCCATTTCATGGAGAACGCTTATTTGGAGAAGATCTGGACAAATATATCCAGAAAATTTCTGCCGGTAAAAGTTCACTCTTACCGGTTAAGAACAAGGGTAGAAGTCCTTCTTTTAAGAGGCCTACTTCTCCAGTCCCAGGCACATCGGCTGTGAAGCAGTTCCGACGGCCTCCGCGGTCAAATTCAGGGGGCAGAAATCAGGGACAATCACAGGGTAACAAGAAGCCCTGGATCAAGAGAGGTACAAAACCTCCCCCCAAGGCATGAAGCGTTGCCCCCACTCAATCGGGTGGGGGGAAGACTTCAGTTGTTCACAGAGACCTGGCGGGACACCATCAGAGACAGATGGGTGCTCTCCGCAGTAAGTCTGGGATACAAGCTGGAGTTAAAAGACACTCCTCCTGCCCAATTTATGAGGTCAAACGTGCCAAGAGATCCCCAAAAGAGAGGATCCCTCCTTCTGGCACTAGAACAACTATTGCTCCAAGGTGTAATCATGAAGGTTCCCCTGGAAGAAAGCGGATTCGGGTTTTACTCGAACCTTTTCACAGTCCCCAAACCAAATGGGGACTTGAGGCCCATATTAAATCTAAAAGGGCTAAACAAGTTCCTAAATATCAGGACTTTTCGGATGGAGTCGATCCGATCGGTGGCCACCGCCCTACAAGGGCAGGAATGGCTAGCCTCGATCGACATAAAGGATGCTTATCTGCATATTCCCATCTTTCCGGCCCACCAGAAATTTCTACGCTTTGCAGTAGAAGGGCGCCATTTTCAGTTCAGAGCCTTACCTTTCGGTCTGGCCACAGCACCACGAGTGTTCACAAAAATTCTGGCCCCATTATTGGCCAATCTAAGAACACAGGGTGTAACGATAATGGCATATCTAGACGACCTGCTACTAATAGACCACTCAGTGGAAAAGCTGGAAGTAGCTATTCACAAGACAATCGAGTATCTGGAATATCACGGTTGGATTATCAACCGGGACAAGTCAGCTCTAAGACCAGTCAAAAGTCTGGAATACTTAGGGCTAAGGCTGGATTCAAATCAGAGAAAGATTTTCTTACCTCCAGAGAAGGTGTCGTCTTTAAAAGATTTGACCCACTTAGTGGGTACAAAAAGAAAACCATCCATACGCCTCTGCATGAGGCTGCTGGGAAAGATGGTGGCTTCATTCGAAGCGGTACCCTACGGTCAATTCCATTCAAGGAATTTGCAAAGGGCCATACTGTCAGCCTGGAACAAAAAAGTTCAGGCTTTAGACTTACCAATGTCCCTGTCCTCTTCCGTTCGCAAGAGCCTCCATTGGTGGTTGGTGCCCCAGAATCTGGAAAGAGGGAAACCCTTCAGTCCGGTTTCTTGGAAGGTGGTCACTACAGATGCCAGCCTCATAGGCTGGGGGGCAGTACTGGAGCAATGGTCTCTCCAGGGCAAGTGGTCAGAAGCAGAAAAGGCCCTGCCCATCAATCTCTTAGAGATACGAGCAGCCCGGTATGCCCTAGTAGCATGGACATCCAAACTCCAAGGGTCCCCTGTCAGAATTCAATCAGACAATGCCACGGCAGTGGCATATATCAATCACCAGGGTGGCACCAAGAGTCGTGCAGCCCAGAGGGAAGCAAATTGCATCCTGGAGTGGGCAGAAAAATATGTCCCAGCCATATCCGCGGTTTTCATCCCAGGAGTGGAAAATTGGAGAGCGGACTTTCTAAGTCGCCAACAATTATGCCCGGGGGAATGGTCTCTTCACCCCGAGGTTTTCCAGGCAATATGCCAGCGGTGGGGAACACCGGATGTAGATCTGCTAGCAACCAGATTCAACGCAAAGGTGGACAGATTTGTGTCTCGCACAAGGGATCCCCTAGCTTGCGGCTCGGATGCCCTAGTGTTCCCTTGGGATCAGTTCAAGCTGATATATGCATTCCCACCGCCACAATTGTTACCGCGATTACTCCGCAGAATCAGGGTAGAAAAGAAACCAGTGATTCTGGTGGCTCCAGCGTGGCCCCGAAGGGCATGGTACGCGGAGATTGTAAAAATGTCAGTGAGGAGTCCTTGGACCCTCCCACATCGTCCGGACCTGCTGTCGCAGGGACCGATATACCACCCTTCCTTACCAGCCCTAGGTTTGACGGCCTGGCTATTGAAGCCCACATTCTGAAAAAGAGAGGGCTCTCTAATTCTGTGGTATCTACCATGATCAATGCCAGGAAACCGGTATCCAGGCAGATCTATTATAGGATCTGGAAAGCATACATTACGTGGTGTGAGGCCAAGAAATGGCATCCACGTAAGTACGTGATAGGGAGGATTTTGGACTTCCTACAGTGGGCTGTAGATAGGAAGCTTGCCTTGAGTACTATCAAGGGTCAGATTTCGGCCTTGTCAATATTTTTTCAAAGGCCCTTGGCTTCGCATTCACTAGTCAAAGCCTTTATACAAGCAGTGATGCGTATTAGCCCTCCGGTTAGTATTCCCATATGTCCTTGGGACCTAAACCTGGTTCTGTCGGTTCTACAGAAACAACCGTTTGAACCATTACAACACATTTCCTTGGTTCTTCTCACCAGGAAATTGATTTTCTTAGTAGCCGTTTGTTCGGCTAAAAGAGTATCGGAATTAGCCGCCTTGTCCTGTAAGGAGCCATATCTGGTTGTCCATAAGGACAGAGTAGTATTACGTCCTCATCCAGCCTTTCTTCCTAAGGTGGTATCGAGGTTTCATTTGAACCAAGATGTGGTTCTTCCTTCTTTTTTCCCCAAACCTAGCTCGGTAGAGGAAAGGTTATTACATTCTTTGGATGTAGTAAGAGCAGTTAAAGCTTATCTAAAAGCCACTGCTCAGATTCGCAGAACGGATTCTTTATTTGTTCTGCCGGAAGGCCCCAGAAAGGGTCAGGCAGCATCAAAATCTACTTTAGCCAAGTGGATTCGACAGGTCATAATACAAGCCTATGGCTTGAGAAAGAGACCGCCTCCGTTCAAAGTTAGGGCGCACTCCACAAGAGCAGTTGGAACTTCATGGGCAGTGCATCACCAGGCCTCCCTGGCTCAAGTATGTAAGGCCGCAACATGGTCTTCGGTACACACGTTTACTAGGTTCTACCAGGTAGACGTTAGAAGTCAGGAGGATGTCGCCTTTGGGCGCAGTGTGTTGCAGGCCGCAAAAGATCCTCATGCCTGATGGCGCCCAGCTTATGTATCCCTCCCCTCATTTGGCATTGCTTTGGGACGTCCCATTAGTAATGACTAAGTCGCTCTGTGTCCCGTGATGTACGAAAAAGAAAAAGGGATTTTTATAACAGCTTACCTGTAAAATCCTTTTCTTGGAGTACATCACGGGACACAGAGCTCCCACCCCTCTTTTTGGGACACTTATTGCTTGGCTACAAAACTGAGGTGCTCCCGGGTGGGAGGGGCTTATATAGGGGAGGGTACTTCCGGTTTGGAATTGGCCAGTGCCAACACCTGAAGGTAATCTATATAACCCATTAGTAATGACTAAGTCGCTCTGTGTCCCGTGATGTACTCCAAGAAAAGGATTTTACAGGTAAGCTGTTATAAAAATCCCTTTATAGATAGATAGAGATAGATAGATAGATATATATTATCTACACACATACAGTATATAATATGTTTGGGGGTTCCAAGTAATTTTTATGCAAAAAATATGAATATTTACTTGTAAACAGAAAATGTCAGAAAAAGCCCAGGTCAGCAAGTAGCCACACACTAGTTCAAATCCAACTTTCTGTATTGAGGTTGTATTGAAGTGGTTTATAAAGAGTATCCTCAATGTTGGAAAATACCCCCACTGTCTGAAAACATTTTGGCATGCACTCTGAGACCCCTTTCACACTGGGTCAATTTGCAGTCGTATTGCGCTAAAAATAGCGCCTGCAAACCGCCCTGAAAAAGCCGCAGCTCTCTCTCCAGTGTGAAACCCCTAAGGGCTTTAATACTGGAGCAGCGCGCTAGCAGGATGGTAAAAAAAAGTCTTGCTAGCAGCATCTTTGGAGCGACGAAGGAGCGTTGTGTAGACCGCTCTTGCCCATTGAAATCAATGGGACACCGCGGCTATACCGCCGGCAAAGCGCCTCTGCAGAGGTGCTTTGCAGTGGCTTTTAACCCTTTCTCGGCCGCTAGCGGGGGGGGGGGGGTAAACCCCCCCCTGCTAGCGGCTGAATAGCGCCGCAAATCCGACGGTAAAGTGCCGCTACAAATAGCGACGCTTTACCACCGACGCACCTCCCGCCCCAGTGTAAAAGGGGCCTGACTGAATAAATTGCGCCCAGTGTGCGCGTCTCTATAAAACTGTATCGGGGGCATAAGACCTCAGGGCCCATTCAGGATGCTCTGAACCACTGTGGAATATATTAGCGATATATCTAAAATTGGATAAATAATAAATCTCTGAGCAAACTGTTGGCGCTATATAAATCATGTATAGCAACAACCGGAAATTTATATACGAATAGGCCACAGTTTATGTATTGCTATTACAAGCAATTTAACATTAGTAAACCCTCAGACACCAGAAGATAGATGGCTGAGCCCTTTACCTGCCATAGTCTGGATGACTGAACGGCACGGCCCGTATACATTCACTAATAAAATTAATTGGAAATGGTAAAGAGAAGTGTGTCTTCATTTGACAAGGCTTGAAAGTAGGATCCTAAGAAAAAAAAGAAAAAACATAGGGCACAGATATTATGAAAGAGGAAATATATATATATATATATATATATATATATATATATATATATATACACATATACACACACACACACATACACACACACACACATATACATACATACATACATATATATACACACACACACACACACACACACACCCCAAATCCTTTCAGCTGGGACGGATTGTGATAGGATATTCAACTATTTGGGACTGAAGCAAAGACAACTGAAGAATACATTTTCCTCTTCCCGTGGTTCACACAGACCTACAAACTCACATTAGAACTTTGCCCAGTCATTCTTTTATTTTATGCTGCTGATACAAGACATGAGTTTTGCATCTAGAAATACTAATTATATATACCCTACACTAAAACACTTACACTAACAAGCTTTCTGGAACTTTTTAACGAAGCTTCATTTCCATGTGAAGATGGATTTAATGGCCTCTAGAAAAGAAAACAAATTATGATCATTAAGATTCAATATGAGCAGATGTAGAGAATATTATATAAATATAGAAACTTGTGTTACTTAGCTGAAGTCCATTCACTGTGATGTAAATGAATATACATATGAGTAGACTACAGCAGTGGCAAAAACAAGGCAAATAATAGAGATGTGTGTCAGGATCAGTGTGGCCACCCCAAACAGGAGGAAAATACAACAAAGCTACATTATAAAGACATAAGGAGTAAAGCCGAGTACACACAAAAGACAAATATCGGGCGGCATTAGCTGGTTTGATAGAAACCAGCCGACATTTGTCCTGTGTGTCTTACAGTTGGTCCGATGGAAGCCAGATGTTTTCACCAGTTTTGCCGAAGGGGCATTACTGGAAAAAGTCTGCTGACCGGCTCCTGACCAGCGCCAGCCAAAGTGTTCTGGCGTGGGGGGAGCGCGGGGGTTTCAAACAGCAAGAGAGATCGCTGTACTAACACAATAGAACAGCAGGGGAGATTGCAGTACCAGCATCGGATAGTTAGTACAGCGGCTTCTCCTGAGCTGTCAATTTTTTTTCCTTTCAGTCCTGCTGGGTTGAATGGAAAAAAACTACTAGTGTGTACTAGGCTTAAATCTGGGTACACACGGGCCAAAAACAGAGTTTAACATGAACACAATTGGTTGGGTACACCCAGCCTGTGTGTTCAGCTGTCTTTTCTACAGAAGCTGGTCTTACAACAGACTTCCGTCAATCAGGCATGCTGGAAAACCAGAATCTGATCAGTACTGGCAGAAACTGCTTATCAGTTGAATGAAAAAACCAAACAAAAAAAAAATAATAAAAACCACACACACGTATAGTGTGTACTCAGCTTAAAAGCTTCTAGGTTTCATTCACTAGTTCAAATTAAGGGCACATTCACACTTGTGAATGCACACCGGTTGTGATTATATGCGAGGACCCCAGCAGGGGTTCCCACGAGTAGATGGCTCCAATAAAAGTAACAGGAGGCTGCCGACAGTCACAGCTAATAGCGTCCACTCGCAAGTAAACGCTCACGGTGCAACCACATGATAGGCAGTCAGCGTCCAGGGCTGATCACTTGCATGAGCAATTACATGAGAGTGAGTGAGACTAGCTGCAAGTGTCGGCAGCCTCCTATTGCTTTCAATGGAGCTACCTACTCTTAGCTAATCACGGGAACCCTGCTGGGGTTCTTGCATGTTCTCGCAGGTGTGAATGTACCCTAAAGCAGTGGTCATCAACCCTGTCCTAAGGGCCCACTAACAGGCCAGGTTTTATGTATTACCTTGGGGAGATGCAGACTAGAATACTGCAATCACTGAGCATCAAATTATATCACCTGTGATGCATTTCAGTTATCTTGCAAACCTGGCCTGTTAGTGGGCCCTGAGGACAGGATTGATGACCACTGCTCTAAAGGATACCTGTCTGGACAAAAAAAAAAAAAGAAGAAGAACAGAAGCAGCTACTTCTGGCTTCGTTATTGTAGAAGCTTGGGAGCAGTTACCTTCATCCTTGCTCCACTATATAGTCCCTGACCTGACATACATATACGGCCAGTGAAGTCAGAACTCTTCACTCGGTGTGCTTGTTTCAGGGTCAGTGATTTAAAAAGCAGTAGAGCAAGGATTAGCCCTGGAGCTTGCATCTTCAAATGGCAAGTCAGAACTGGCAAAACCTATATTTAAATTCAAAAAAGTTGTCTAAAAAAAAAAAAAGTTGTGATATCTGACAGATCAGTGATGCAACCATGAAAGATAACCCTAGTACTAAAAATATGGGTCCAGTGGATTCTAGTATACATAATGCTCAACAAGTTTACTTTGCAGCATGCTTATGGGCTATACCATACCAAGCCCAATACAGAAGCAATTTCGAGGACATGAGCCCTCAAGTCTAACGGGTTGGGGGGTATAGCCCACAAAAATTGCAGAATAGCCTTCTGCTCAGCATCTATCCTCCTATGGGGCAGGGATAACACCCCAGTAGTCTGCTTGCTCCCCCAATGATCGTTCTAAGAAAGTATGCTTTGAGTGCTATACTTCAAATCTACACACAAGTCCAAAATAGATATGATTGAGGACAGAAGTCCTCACATCTTTTGATGGGTTCCCTAATGAACATTTGGAAAAAGTATGCTTTGTGTGCTTTGCTTTCCACTATACACAAGTCCAATACAGAAGCGATTTTCAGGTTAGGCCCCAAGTACCTCCACAATATTAGGTCGGACAGCTTTGCGTTCTTTTTTATTCCTGTAAATTCCTGACAAAAAGTTCTCCACCTCCTTCGAAGCTGCTGGCATCTGTTGTGGGGTGGCATTCAGAGAACACCTGATGGACAGGAAAAGAAAAGTAGTATTTAAGTAACTACAATGCCACCAATACTCGGTTGAAGGTTTGAGCTGAATCTTACGGACACGTCTGAGATTTCCTTGTTTAAGCTTCCGCTACAAAATTTCACTTCTACTGCAGCATTCTCCAGAATGTAATAGAATGAGAAATCAAACAAGAGCATGACCACTTTATAATGGATGTGCGTTGTTATCTGAAGATCTCAACTGGCGTCCCAAAGAAATTCAACAACTTGTAGGGCAATTTAAACATATAAAACTGAATATTAGTTTTGTTCTTTTGAATTTTTTTTTATTTAAATTTCTTTTTTTGGGGGGGCAATTTTATAACCTAAGACTATATGATATGGTCATGGAAAAAACAGGTTATGGCTTATTAAGAAGATATGTATGAAAATGCAACTTTCCAAGACCCATGCTTAAGCCCACGTTCACATTGATCCGATTGGCATGCAACATATCAAATTGCATGCAAAATCAGCAGCTATTGCCGGCATTGGCACCGCCTGAATAGGTGCAGCGTCGACTTTGCTGGGCCGCACCGATTCCCAAAAGTAGTTCCTGTACTACTTTTGGCAACTTCAGGGGTGATTTCAATAGACATCTGTTCAGGAACCCTTACAGATGTCTCTGAAATCGCACACGAAGTCTGACTGACATACAGGTTTAAAATCATGCAAGTTCAGATTTCAAACTCACATTAGTGTGAACCCTCATGAAGGTAAAAAAAAAAACAAAAAAAAAAATAGGATTTTTATAACAGCTTACCTGTAAAATCCTTTTCTTGGAGTACACCACGGGACACAGAGCTAGTCATTACATAATGGGTTAAGGGTCACCAGCGGTGATTGGACACTGGCACAACCAATGGAAGACAGTTCCCCTCCATATAACCCCTCCCATCAGGGAAGTACCTCAGTTTTGTAGCAAAGCAGTAAGGTTCCCATAAGAAGGGGGGGACCTCTGTGTCCCGTGGTGTACTCCAAGAAAAGGATTTTACAGGTAAGCTGTTATAAAAATCCTATTTTCTTTATCGTACACCACGGGACACAGAGCTAGTCATTACATAATGGGACGTCCCAGAGCAATGCTCATATGAAGGGGGGGAGACACAGATCAAAACAGGCCGCTTGCGGACCAGAAGCCCTATACTGCTGCCTGCAGCACACTTCGCCCAAAGGCGGAATCCTCATGTCCTTTCACATCTATTTGATAGAATTTGGAAAATGTATGGACTGAAGACCAAGTTGCAGCTTTACAGATCTGAGCCATCGAAGCCTGGTGGTGCACTGCCCATGAAGCACCTATCGCCCTGGTAGAGTGCGCCTTAACAGGAAAAGGAGGAGTCCTGTTCTTTAAACCATAAGCTTGAATAATTACTTGTCTAATCCACCTGGAAATGGTGGATTTTGATACCGCTTGGCCCTTCTTGGGCCCATCTGGTAAAATAAACATACGTATCTGAGCGGTTGCTTGCAGATACACCTTTACCGCTCTCACTAGATCTAGAGAGTGTAATAATTTTTCCCCCGCCGTCCGCGGGTTTGGAAAAAAGGAAGGCAGAACAATGTCTTGATTCAAGTGAAAAGCCGACACCACCTTAGGTAGAAAAGCCGGATGGGGTCGTAGTACGATTTTGTCCTTGTGACAAATTAGATAAGGCTCTTTACAAGAAAGAGCTGCTAGCTCTGATACTCTCCTAGCAGAAGCTATAGCAATCAGAAAGGCCAACTTCCTACTCAATATAATTAAAGGAATATGGCGAATAGGTTCAAAAGGTTGCTTTTGCAACACTGACAATACCAAATTCAAATCCCATGGACACAAGGGAGTCCTAACTGGAGGATTTATCCTCAGTACCCCCTTAATGAATGTCCGAACTAGGGAGTGAGATGCCAATGGTCTCTGAAAGAAGACTGATAGAGCCGATATTTGCCCTTTGATGGTGCTAAGGGCTAAATTCATATCCACTCCTAACTGGCAAAAAGCAAGAATCCTACTTATTTCATACTTCTGAGGATTCCAACATCTGGATTCACACCAGGAAACGTATGCTCTCCAGACTCTCTGATAGATGAGTCTGGAGGCTGGCTTTCTAGCATTAATGAGCGTAGAAAGAGCCGGACCAGAGACCCCTCTCTTTTTAAAAATGTGGGTCTCAGCAGCCAGGCCGTCAACTTTAACCTTTGTAAGGAAGGGTGGAATACTGGACCCTGTGACAGCAGGTCGTGTCGGAGTGGAAACTTCCAGGGCCTTCCTATCGCCGTTTTTACAATCTCGGCGTACCAAGGCCTCCTGGGCCAGTTTGGGGCCACTAGGATTACTGGTATTCCCTCCTCCTTGATCCTGCGAAGCAGTCTTTGTAGAAGAGGGATCGGAGGGAATGCCTAGATCAGTGAGAACTGATTCCATGGAGTTATTAGAGCGTCTGTATTATTAGAGCGTCTGTCCCGTAGGCTAGAGGATCTCTCGTTCTGGACACAAAGTTGTCCAATTTCTTGTTGAACCTGGCAGCTAGCAGGTCTACATCTGGGTTTCCCCATCTCAGACATATGGCCTGAAAGATCTCGGGGTGAAGAGACCACTCCCTGGTAGCAGCTGCTGACGACTCAGGTAGTCTGCTTGCCAATTTTCCATCCCTGGAATGAAGATTGCAGAAAGGCAAGGTACATGCTCTTCTGCCCATGCCAGGATCCGGTTCACCTCTCTTTGGGCTGCCCGACTGCGGGTGCCTCCTTGGTGATTGATGTAAGCTACTGCAGTAGCATTGTCGGATTAAACCCGAACTGGGTAGCCCTGTAACCTGTATGTCCAGGTTTTGAGGGCTAGATATACCGCCCGGATCTCTAGCACATTGATGGGCAGGATCCCCTGAGTCTTGGCCCAGGTTCCCTGGGTAGAAGCCTCCTCGAATACTGCACCCCAGCCCGATAGGCTGGCATCCCTAGATACCACCTTCCAGGCCACTGGGAGGAAGGACTTTCCCTTCCGTAAATTCCTGGCTTCTAGCCACCAATCGAAGCTGTGGCGTACTTGTGAGGACAGGCGCATGGGTATATCCAGAGCTTGGCTCTTCCTGTTCCAGGAAGCTAAAATATTGCCTTGAAGTAGTCTCGAATGAAACTGGGCGTAAGGGACCGCCTCGAAGGAGGCTACCATCTTTCCCAATAGTCTCATGCAAAGGCGAATAGACGGCCTCTTGTTTGCTTTGACCTTGTGGATCAGGTCTTTCAGAGACTGTATCTTCGGTTCTGGCAGGTATACCCCATTTTGGGCTGTATCTATGATCATGCCCAGGTACCCTATCCTTCTTTGGGCCTGGAGAGAGGATTTTTGTAAATTTATAATCCATCCTAAATGCTCCAGGTATCCTACTGTAGTGTGTACAGCGTGACCCAATCCGTCCTTTGACTGATCTATTACTAGTAGATCGTCCAGATAGGCTGTTACCGCAATGCCCCGTGTTCTTAGGTTTGCTAACAGAGGAGCTAGCACCTTTGTGAATACTATGGGCGCGGTGGCTACACCAAACGGCAGAGCCACAAATTGAAAGTGGCGATCTTCTACCGCAAACCTTAGGAATCTTTGGTGAGCGGGGAGGATGGGTATGTGTAAATGTGCGTCCTTGATATCTATGGGCGCCATGAATTTTCCGCCCTTTAAAGTGGCGGCCACGGATCGGATCGTTTCCATTCGAAAATGGCGATCGTTCAGGAACCGATTTAGGGATTTTAGATCCAGGATGGGTCTGACATCTCCATTTGGCTTTGGAATCACAAAGAGGTTTGAGTAAAAACCTGAACCTCGCTCTTTTTGGGGTACGTCTGTAACTACCCCTTGAGCCATTAAGTGATTCAAACCTTTGAAGAAGGATTCTCTTTTTTGTGGATCCTTGGAGAGTCTTGAACCTCGGAATTGAGAAGATGGGATCTCTCGAAATTCCAGTTTGTACCCTGAGGATATTGTGGATACTACCCAATTGTCCTGGATTTCTGACCACCAAGTCGCTCAGAACTGACAAAGCCTTCCTCCCACTCGGCCGAGCGGGGGCGCCCCTTCACTGAGAGGCTTTGGGGGCTTGCTTATTAGCTCCTGCACCCCACGGCTTCTTGTTCTTCTGAGCTTGCCCCTTGGCTTTTGTGGGCGGCTAAAACAGGCCGCCGCCACTGGTTGGAGTCAGATTTCCCGGGAGCTGGGGAGAGAGCGTTTAAAACAAGATCTCTTGTTTTTCTTTCTCTCAGGTAAAAGTCGTTTTACCACTTGAACTTCTGTATATATTTTTCTAAATCTTCCCCAAATAGGCGTTCGCCATGGAACGGGAACTTGCCAACAGCTTTTTGCATGGGGTCTCCGCTGACCAATGCTTAAGCCAAAGTACTCTGCGCATCTGTACCAGCTGGAGTGTAAGGCGTGATGCCTGTATGATAGAATCTCTCATGGCATCCACTGTGAAGCATAAGGCTTTAGGCAAATTTTCCCAATTTCTAGCCTGCTCTGAAGGCAGTTCCTTCAGCCCCTGCTTTACCTGTTGGCTGATGACCTGACCCATACCGACTGCTGCTACTGCAGGTTGGGTAATTGAGCCGGCCAAAAGGAAGGAGGATTTCAACTTCCTCTCAGAAGGATCTTTTAAACCCTTGTACATTATCCACCGGACATGTCAGGTTTTTATTTACACAAGAAATAGCCGCAACTACCGCAGGCAGGCTCCATTTCTTTAAAAAAAAAAAATTCCCCCATAGGATAAAGAATGTTAAACCTTTTTGGAGGTGAGAAACGCTTATCTGGATGTTGCCAGTTTGCGTATATTAGATCCTCTAGTAACGGATGAACCGGGAAGGAGCATGCACCTTGCAGGGATCTTAAAGACCCTAGGGAGGAGACAGGTAATTCCGTTACCTCCGCAGAGGTTAACTTAAATGCACTGCTATAGCATTGTACCTGTGACCTTAAAATCTGGCTCCTCATCCTCTGCTGATGTAGCCTCCTCCTCCTCATCCTCCTCCCTCAGGTACTTCTGAAGGGAGGTCCAATACTGGAAGAGTCCTGCTTCGCTTATTGTCCCTTTTTAGAGGACTTAGCGATTAAGGTAGCAATTTTTTCCTCCAGATTATTTAGGGCAGCTGATAAAGTGTCCTCAGTGACATATACAGGCCCAGGCTTCACTGGGGAAGCCGCCATACCTGACAGAGGTAATGGCTCATCCTGAACAGGTGCTTTTAGCAACACAGGAGAGAAAGGTACCGAGTCAGCACAGTTAGAGCCTCCTCTCAGGCGGTGGTGCTTTCTTATCTCTTTTTGTCCGTATTACTTCCCCTGGAAGGCTTAATGTTTAGACAAAATACAAGGTACCTAAATGCATATACTACCGTGTTCAGTTTAGCAAATACATTAAGTATGCAACTTTTAACACATAACTATGCATAACATGGATGTCTTCTAGGAAGTACCCAATCCAACCACATGGAGTCTTACGTCCCTGTATAGCTGCTGTGTTTCTCTGCCAGGAATAAGAGAACGAGCTTGCTTGCTGCTGCAGTGCTTCTCACACTGACAGTCTTTTAAATTTGGCGCCGTTTCTGTGCCTGCGCGCGCCACGTGCCCGCGCACGCCTTCGCCCCCCCCCCTCCGATAAAGCGCGCTCCCGCGCGCGCGCGGCCCTTAGCGCTATGGCGGTGGCCATAGTGAGAGAGGACTCTCATCAGCCCTTGTTCCCACTTACCTGCATCTGCAGGTGTCTGGTCGGCCACCGAAAGGAGGATCGGGGTGCCCCAGCAAGCTCAGCAGCGGAGGTGACGAGCAGTGTACTTCGCCGAAGCCGACACTGAACAGAGTGAGGTGAGTATATTCAGCTCTTTACTCCCCCCAGTGGTGGAAAAAAAGAAGACATCCACTTTTTGAAAAAGGTCCCAACCTAGTTATGGACCTTCTAATCTCACCTTATCCACGCCGCAGGTTTTTCTGCTGAAAGATTTCAGACAGATACCAAACTTCACCCTTCACGGTGGGCTATGTGTGCCAACCTTCAGGGATATGGGTTCCTATTTAAAGGATACCTCTCCCCTGGGCCTTGTACAAGACTCTTACCAGGACTTTATAGCGAAATAGCGAAAGTGCTGGATCTTAGAGCCCAGTCCTCCGAAGAGAGACATTACAGGCGACGCCTCATGGATGAGGCCCGGATCCCATCCAGATTCAGCTCATTTGTAGGCGTCTTGGATGGATCCGAAAGCATAGCTCTTTTACCCCCAGAGGGTCTCTTTGGTAGAGCTTTCCTTTAGCACCTCCTAACGCGTCCAACACCTTTCGACACTGGCGAAAAAACTGAGGTACTTCCCTGATGGGAGGGGTTATATGGAGGGGAACTGTCTTCCATTGGTTGTGCCAGTGTCCAATCACCGCTGGTGACCCTTAACCCATTATGTAATGACTAGCTCTGTGTCCCGTGGTGTACGATAAAGAAAACACTGTGCAGCATCTCCAATACTCACCTGGGCCCCATCTCAATCCAGAGATCTGCATGAGAACCGCGGCTCTCCGGGGGACTCTCTCTCTCTCTCTCCCCCCCCCCTCATTAGCTCCAATAAAGGAGAGAGGGAGCGGGGCCGAGCCGCAGCTGTGTGCGAATTGACACGCAGAGCTGCAGCTCGTAAACGAGCCTGCTTGGGTGCCCCCATTGCAAGCTGCTTTCTCTGGGGGCACTGAGAAGGGGGGGGGGCCTAAGATCGCAGGCAAAGGACCCAAGAAGAGGAGGATCCGGGTTGTTCTGTGCAAAACCCCTACACAGGGCAGGTGTGTATGACAGGTTATTTTTTTAATTTTTATTTTTTAAATAAAGCCTTTAGAATCACTTTAAAAGTGGTTATAAAATGCTAAAGGATCTTTACCTTAATGCATTCTTTGCATTAGGGTAAACAACCTTTCATTCCCTAAACACTTACCAGAATCCTCTCGTTGAATCCTCTCCCACAAAGCAGGTTAATAACATATTTTTTTATTTTATATATATATATATATATATATATATATATATATATATATATATATATATATATATATATATATATACACATATATACACAGGTCCTTCTCAAAAAATTAGCATATTGTGATAAAGTTCATTATTTTCTGTAATGTACTGATAAACATTAGACTTTCATATATTTTAGATTCATTACACACAACTGAAGTAGTTCAAGCCTTTTCTTGTTTTAATATTGATGATTTTGGCATACAGCTCATGAAAACCCAAAAATCCTATCTCAAAAAAATTAGCATATTTCATCCGACCAATAAAAGAAAAGTGTTTTTAATACAAAAAAAGTCAACCTTCAAATAATTATGTTCAGTTATGCACTCAATACTTGGTCGGGAATCCTTTTGCAGAAATGACTGCTTCAATGCGGCGTGGCATGGAGGCAACCAGCCTGTGGCACTGCTGAGGTGTTATGGAGGCCCAGGATGCTTCGATAGCGGCCTTAAGCTCATCCAGAGTGTTGGGTCTTGCGTCTCTCAACTTTCTCTTCCCAATATCCCACAGATTCTGTATGGGGTTCAGGTCAGGAGAGTTGGCAGGCCAATTGAGCACAGTAATACCATGGTCAGTAAACCATTTACCAGTGGATTTGGCACTGTGAGCAGGTGCCAGGTCGTGCTGAAAAATGAAATCTTCATCTCCATAAAGCTTTTCAGCAGATGGAAGCATGAAGTGCTCCAAAATCTCCTGATAGCTAGCTGCATTGACCCTGCCCTTGATAAAACACAGTGGACCAACACCAGCAGCTGACATGGCACCCCAGACCATCACTGACTGTGGGTACTTGACACTGGACTTCAGGCATTTTGGCATTTCCCTCTCCCCAGTCTTCCTCCAGACTCTGGCACCTTGATTTCCGAATGACATGCAAAATTTGCTTTCATCCGAAAAAAGTACTTTGGACCACTGAGCAACAGTCCAGTGCTGCTTCTCTGTAGCCCAGGTCAGGCGCTTCTGCCGCTGTTTCTGGTTCAAAAGTGGCTTGACCTGGGGAATGCGGCACCTGTAGCCCATTTCCTGCACACGCCTGTTCACGGTGGCTCTGGATGTTTCTACTCCAGACTCAGTCCACTGCTTCCGCAGGTCCTCCAAGGTCTGGAATTGGTCCTTCTCCACAATCTTCTTCAGGGTCCGGTCACCTCTTCTCGTTGTGCAGCGTTTTCTGCCACACTTTTTCCTTCCCACAGACTTCCCACTGAGGTGCCTTGATACAGCACTCTGGGAACAGCCTATTCGTTCAGAAATTTCTTTCTGTGTCTTACCCTCTTGCTTGAGGGTGTCAATGATGGCCTTCTGGACAGCAGTCAGGTCGGCAGTCTTACCCATGATTGCGGTTTTGAGTAATGAACCAGGCTGGGAGTTTTTAAAAGCCTCAGGAATCTTTTGCAGGTGTTTAGAGTTAATTAGTTGATTCAGATGATTAGGTTAATAGCTCGTTTAGAGAACCTTTTCATGATATGCTAATTTTTTGAGATAGGAATTTTGGGTTGTCATGAGCTGTATGCCAAAATCATCAATATTAAAACAAGAAAAGGCTTGAACTACTTCAGTTGTGTGTAATGAATCTAAAATATATGAAAGTCTAATGTTTATCAGTACATTACAGAAAATAATGAACTTTATCACAATATGCTAATTTTTTGAGAAGGACCTGTATATATATATATATATATATATATATATATATATATATATATATATATATATGAAGGTTTACAATCACTTTAAAAGCAGGGTGTGGGTGGAACTGTTGATTTTCTATGCTGTGCTCCATTGCAGGAGAAAACAGCTGTGTGTTTATACAATACAGGCTTGTTTTCTTACATATATGCTAGGCTAATGCATATTTATCAGTGTTAATTTCGTCAACGAAAACGTTTTTCGTCAGCGCCATTTTTGCAGTGATGAAAACTAAAAAAAAAAAAAAGTACAGCACATTTTCGTCCACCTACGGAAATCAATTCCGTTTTCGTTAAACGAACAAAAAAAAACAAAATGAAAATGTGAGGCAGGGACGTTTAGCCTTGGAACTTCTGGTTTCCACGGAGCTCCGCCTGCTTCATCTGGATGAAGCCCGGCATTTGTATATAGTCTAACCTTCCGCTCGGACAGCGTCCTATCAATGGCAGTTATCTGCAGCCTGAAGGGGGATGTTCTATTAGGACGGCAGGAGCTTGGCTGTGTAGGTAAACCTCTCACACACTGCCTCTGTAGAGACATGCCTGCAGTGCTGATTGGATCTCTACTAGTCCAGCGAGGTAAGGGCTGTGTGTCCTGGAAGATGGAGTGCTCTGATTACACTCATCCTACATAGACTGTGGACACACTCACACTTATATATATTATATAATATTTATATTATAAAATATTTATATTATATAATATTTAGAGAGCGGCACACTGTCTGATCTGTGCAGCATTAACTCTTTTGCTGCCAGAGCTGTTTTGCAAAAAGGTACAGGGTTATGGCGCTCACTGAGATATAGCATGGGACATTGGGTCCACATGCCGATCTAAAGACACCCTAATGTGAGTGTTTTAATGTTACTGCAATATTAAAATCATACAGTTTGACTTCAGCGGCGCCTGCCCTTGTCTTTTTATCTCTTTAGAGCCGTTTTTGCACCCATGCTTAAAAAAAATAATTTAGGCCTGAAGATTACATAAACACATGGTGGCATCATCACGCAAAAAGTTTTTTTTTTTTTTATTATTTTAATGTTACACTTCTGTCAAAAAAGCAATATTCTTGTAACAAAACTTGGTTTACCTCAACTACGTTATATGACTGTAGTGCATGTTCAAACATTAATACCATAAAAAGTAACCAAATCGATTTTTCACTCCAGGAGTATATAATAAGTTTGTAAATTGTAGAGAAATGCTTAGGTAATGCATTACAATTTAAACTAACCCCATTCGATATTAGTCTACTAAAATGTGCTGGAGGTTTTAGTCGACTAAATACGATTAAAACACAATTGCAGAGGACTAAAATGGGACCAAAACTAAAATGCAATTTTAGTCAAAAGACAAAACACTAAAACAAAATTTTCGGCCAAAATTAAGCACTGATATTTACAACGTACCTCACGTTGTC